>CM073590.1:44490394-47057894 GCA_037074705.1 Zhengitettix transpicula | reverse complement strand
GAGCGCAAAACAATACGAAGAGGGTAACATCTAAGATGTTACAATAGATATCGAGCGTTTAAAAAATCTAATGACTTAGATTTTAAAATAATTGCATATTTATTATAATGAAATGAAGTAAATAGTAACGCTTTATATTTTTAAAATTATGATAAATTTTTCTCCCGAAAAGGCTTGTGTTTCCATCATTTATTTTATAAACATGGTAATTTTCAATTCAACGGGAAGAATTGAATTGAACTGGAGGTATGTGGCGTGTGTTTTTCTCTGGATGTAGTAGACTTTCACCAGCTGACGTCTTTCTTGATAATGGCATTAGTCGGTATATCAGCCACTATTTATGTCGCAGGTGCTCCAAAAGATTCGGCTCTATCTACCCGTTTCTTAAAACTCCATAAATTTCTGCTGTGACCACCCCCAACTGACTACTTATAACTTTTTAAAGATATATATATATATATATATATATATATATATATATATAGCAGTAATTAAAAGGCAATTAATAATTAAAAACATTGTAGACTTGAATTGTTATCGGCAAACGGACACAATTCACACACAAGAATGGCCAAGAATAACAGGTCAAAAAGCATTGTAGGACGGTTAGCGCGCAGAGAACATATAGGCAGTTGGCGATCAGGAACGGCAGAGAGCGGTCGCATTAGAAATATACGAGACGATTTCAAATATTAAAAAGTAAAGTTAAGTAGAGGCAGAGTACAGCATTCACCCAGATAGTGCTGCAGAAAGAATTCTGAGTGTTCCAGTTTACGCCAAATAATTTTAAAAAGTCTAAGTGGAGGAGTTATCAGAATTACCGCAAATTAGCATAATTGCGGAATAAGTCATCTACAATATATAGCCAACACTTGCTAATCCAACATTGAAGTCTAAATAATGTTAGAAAATTGAGTGTGTGTAAGTGATGCTGAAAGAGTTAAATTGCCCAGGTACCAGAAAAACTGTAAGTCATACCTCATTTAAATTATTATTGTGAACGTTAGATTAAAGATAAAGTCGTCAGATTTCGATTCTTTTTTTTAATATTGTAAATATTAATTTGTAATTAATTCATAAAAGTGTAATCGTCACAGAAATTTGATTGTTTAATAAGGAGTAATACCATTCTTTATTTAAAGGCCCAGATAATGGCCCTGAGATTAAGAGTAAGAATTTTGTTTGTACGTAATAAATCTTGTAAAAGATCAACGAATATTTATTTGTAATTTGAAATTTGTGTGCATCAAATAAATCAATTGTTTGGTCAGTTTAAATAAATTTTCTTATTTACGATCCTTTCATTTAAAAATTTCCATTATTTAAATAGATTTATTAACGTTGGCATTATTATTTCATTTTAAATTGTTCCATTCTTTCATTTTGAGTATTACATTTTGGCTTCACCAACGTGTGGCTAACTTTCATATTTAATATTATAAATTGATTATTAATTTGTATGCATTACATTTTTGGCGTCATCAACGTGAGGCTAAATCATATTAATTGTTTAATAACATTAGTAAGCATTAAAATATATATATATATATATATTGTAATAAACAAATAAGAGACTCCTTCTATCTTTTTCCACCGTTGTGGTAGCCAAAATGTAATAACCACATAAAGGCATATAAATAAAAAGGATAATTTAATTTTTATAAACAACAAATAAATTTATTAACATGAAAAGAAATTACAAATGAATTTAACATTTTACCATTATAATATGAAAACTCTTGCTCTCATGGGTCTGTACTGGGTTTGACAACGGACAGAATCAAACTATTAAAAAGACCCAACATTTATGTTTTTAAATTAAACAAAAGTACCTACTAAATTTATTTATAAACTTAACCTATAGCTTGCTTCTAACTTTATTATCAAAAGAAGGGAACGAGATCTGACTGTTATCCTTTAATAACGTTTACATTTGTTAATATTGTACATTCCAACTTACGGTTTCTCAGGTCTTCTTCGACTCGTTCTTTAGACACACACTTTATAGCCCTGACATTCACTCACTGACTCTAACACAATATCACTGGTTCGCCGATATCTGGTTCTCCATATACAGCGAAATATTCCAGGTGTTCGTTGTTCCACTCCTTGACGTCGTTTGCTGCATGCAGGTCGCCTACCATCGAAGACAGGTCAAATTCTCGTACTCATACAGATAGAGCTTCTGTATGTTAAAAATGTTCATAGCTGTTTTAGTTTTGCTGACTGTCTCTATCTCCTCTCCCTCGCTAATTGTCTCTATCTAACTGTCTAACTGTCGAACTCTTCGCTGCGTCCTCCGTCTTTCTCCCGTGCTAACTGCCAACTGTCTCTTCGATGCGTTCACTCCAACTGTCTCTTCGATACGTTAACTCCAACTGTGTATACAATAGGTGACTTCCCATATATATACCCCTAGCCTCCTTGTTTTTCACTTGCTGCAAAATTACGTCGCAACGGCGCGGTGACAGAATCCCATTACTCTAATTTTCGTTCCGGCCACTGGAGTCCTTCCGCCCTCCGAACCCCGATAATCGTGACAGGTGCAATTTGTCTTTGGAACTCTCCACTCACAAGTGCGCGATACTAATTTCTCCAAATCCTAGGTCAACAAGTGCCTGGACCCTCATCATCCCAAGTAATTGCGCTATTCGACACGCTCGCAGCTGCTGTACCTCGTTCCCGCAATCACTCATGACTTGTCGGCTGCTCTCTTTTGTCCGACTCGCACAAAATCTTTTCTTGCAAGTCCCAAGCACTTGTCAGGTCATTCGTCAGAGACAAAAGCCTGCTCTAACATAGCCCCTTTGGGAACATCTGCTCGCCCACGTTCTGCCCTACGAATTCTTCTCGCCGTTTCCTAAATCAATAGGCTACTGGAGTCCTTCCGCCCTCCTTAGACCTAATTGTCGCATCGTCACACTCTGTCTATAAATTACGGCTTCCTCTCTGCCACTCACCAGCACTCATCGCAAACAAATGTCTTACCGCTCCGTCTTGTCACCTCGTGACAGTACCCGCGGTTCCTTTTCCCTCGCATTCTCTCCACAACACGTGCGCTGCCTTCAATCCAATGCATTATATTATATGCATTACAATATATATATAAAAAATTATTTTAAATGCTACTATCTGAAAAACGGTATGTCTATACAAAAGTATGTTTTACTCATCAACGTAATCGTCGGCTTTGTTGATGTCCTGGAATTGGCTACTGCCGGATGACGAAGTTTCTTATTTTCTCCTTCCATAATCTGCTTCCTTCTTTGGTATGTTGACTTGTCGTTGAGATTTGTTATATACATGGCACGGCGACGGTATGAAACTATGCGTCTGCATGTGTACTCTCGTTTCAAGCTGTCTCATGGCGACAATTACTCCTTAGATTACTGGCAGGTATTTAATCAAGACAGAACTGCTCGAGGCCCCTCCAAGATAACTCTTGACTACTCGCTTACAGCACACATTTATTTTAATGTTACTTCACCCCACACGAGGCCTCAAAATTCATCTACGTAACTGCCTTCTATACGCGATACCTTGCAAAAGAACAAACCCTCTCGGAGCATTGTGACAACAATGACTTTTTTCTTCGCATATAATTGACACGTATCCGACTTTATTACTCTCCTGCGCTCAAATATTGAACAGCGTGTTATGAAGTTACTTTAGAGGATCAGCTCATCCATTACACTTTGAGAAACAGATTAATCAACTACCCGGTTAAATGTTAAATCGTTCTAAAAATAGGGGGGTGAATTGAAATTCAAATCTTAATACTCTTGTGAACCTTTTGTTTTTGAATTTTATGGCAATGTTCGCAAATGTTATACAGTTGGAGATGGACAATTTAAAATTGCAATAAAAGCTGAATATAATAATGTAAAACGTATATTCTAATTTTTTTTTCAATCTTGTACCATAAATTATAAATTCCGCTTTTGAGAGTATTATTGGAGTTTCGCTTTGGGAAATGACTGCTTCGAGACTGTCGTGACTTCCTTTCGGTTTTGGGGAAAAGCCAAACATCGCAAAGAAACTTGTTGAGAGAGGAAGGACCAGGAATGTTTTTATAAGCCAAGAAAGAGTGAATCAGGACAGATATATGTTTTCGCACATATTTTGCGATGTGACTGCTGAAGAAATTCAAGTTGTTTCTTGCAGGAAAGAATTTAAGGATCCTTTATAATAAAATTAAGATTATTTCTTATTACTAAATACAAGTTTACAAAATCGTTTTTCAAGTACTTTCGCAACCTATTTTCACACTAATCATTTTGCGAGAAATTAATATTAACAATTTTAGAGCTGCAAATCAATAGTAAAATCATAGTAAAGGATAATATACATTAAGTATTGGAGAGAAAGGAGGCGACCAGGTTTACTATATTTTTTCCTTAGTATTATACTTAAATATTGTTCAATTATCAAAGTATTTTGAATACAGTGTGCTAAAAACTTGTTTGTAATAATACATATTAATTTTTATATTCATATTGAAATTTTTATCTCATGAAATAACTTATAGAAAGGCGCTATGCAATACAGATTGAAACTCAAGGAAAATAAATAAAATTATATTAATTACGGAATTATGATAATGGGGCGCATATTAGGGATTTTTTTAATTCACTTTTTGATTGGTTTGTAATGTTTTGTTCTTCGGCAGTAATCTACTCGAACCAAATTCTAACAGCAAACATTACAATATACGAGTTATCATCCACTTTGGTCATATGTCGCTTTCATTATAGCACTCGCAGTACTCAATTTTATGATCTTGTCTGCCAACTCTATTGCTCCACAGCAGAAAAATAATTTGTTTACCACAGAAACTATTTTCAGTTCCATTCTGAAGGAGAACTGAGGATATCTAAACAAACGGATTCATTTACAGCTCAAGATGTGCAGATTAACGAAAATAGGAAAAGTGAATCCTCACGTAATGATGATCCTAATAAGGCCATATATAAGAATCTCGGGTATATGATATAATTGACAATTTAGATTTTACATTTAATTTTGTACATTAATGTTTTTAGTAAATGCATCAGCTTTAATGACTCCATGGCCGCTTACAGGGCCTCTAATAAAGATAGTTGTTTGCAATTGTCTCGAAAGTTACAAAACAAACATATGAATTTAATTTACAATAACAAAATTTTATAAACAGAATCTAACAACAACAAAAACACTAGTGAAATCTGACAAAACTATAGAAAACTGACGGTAAATGATTTTTACGTAAAGGTTTACAAAATTACGAATCTACGTACCATTTTTATTCAGAGCTTCTCTGGTACCGGTTGTTCACTCGTGTTCATTTAATTTTTTTGAAATATATTTTATTTATAGGCCATAGCACTGATTTCTATTAAGTTTCACTTCATAGCAATTTCCCCGCCTTTCTACTTTACCGTTTCACGAACTTTACTGTACGTATCGCCACACTCAGTTTTGCTGTAGAAAGCACTTCAATACTTACACTAATGCGACCACCACTGGCCGGTCCGCCACAACAGAGTCTCGCCATTACTACCATAACTCCCACAACACATTGGATGTTTTCCCCCATTGGTCTGTGTGCTTACGCTTTGGTACAATAATCCGAAGTAACCATTATAGTTACTCTTGCGCCTCACTGACTGCTCTTTTCAATGCTTTGGCCTCAAAGCTACGCCGACAAAAGTATAAAAGAAAAAATTGAAATAAAACATTACATTACACATTGGTAATCTACAATATATATTCTAATATTAATTAGAGGCCAGTAATGATTTTAATAATTGGATTGTTAGCGGTACCAATTCTTCAAAGACAACAATGTGTCGGCGGGCTTTGACGTGGGCTACGAGCGCTTTCTGGAACGGCAGTCTGTCTGATATCGTAGGCGGGAGAGGAAGTAAAAATTTTGAGAGAACGAACAGCGTGGCCCAAGTATAAAATTCAACCGAGGAAGTTACAAGTTTTTAAATCCAAGTATAAAGTTTGGATAGCGAGTTACTTTGTAAAAAACTGCAAAGAGTAATCAAATATTTGCGCCACATTAAGATTCCTACGCGTACTGAGATCAACATTTTCCACATAAAGACAATGTGTAACAATATGTCTGGCTGATGATCCGGAGGTGCAGCAGATCCAATTCCCGAAGGAAAATTCAATAACTACAACCGTGTGTTTGACAATCAAGTGTAGAGTCAGTGATTCATAGTCTTTTTATTGTAAAATTGAGTGCCCGAGCCGAGGAAGTCTGGTACCAGCCGAACATTTTTGTAAGAAGTTAATTAAGTTTGTAAACGATAGTTAAAGGTATTCGTCAGATTTCGTTCGTATCTTTTTGGTTTTGTTTGTTAATTTATAAATTCTATGATTGTTCTTTACTTATCAAGCCCAGGTAAACGACCCTGAGAGAAGAGTTATCAAATTTCTAAACATAAAACTTTAAATGTATTTAACCTCAGAGAAAATGTTATAGATTTCTATTAAATAAAATAAATGGTATAAAGTTTAAAGTAGTAAATTATTTCTCAATGAAATAAATTGTTTCAGAACGAACTATCAATTGAATAAAACAGAAAATTAATTGTTTAAATAATAATTAAAATTTTGTTTAATTAATTATTAAGCTGCTAATGCAATCATTACAATATATTGCGACGGTTTTAATTGCCTTGCGTAAAATTTTATATATTTAAATCCAATGTGTCGCCTAGATATGTAATGTCTAAAAACTCAGTTTAATATTGACACATAAAACTAGATTTAAACACTCATACTGTAATGGTTTTTAAAGGGGAGGTGTTCTGGCAGTCAGCAAATGAGAGCATAGAAATAGACAAACGTCAGTAATGAATGACAACAAACCGTTATTGCACATGCGTAAGAAAAATATTGACAACGTCGCACAAATTTGATTCGACGGCACAAGGAAGAGCTTCGAGGTAAAATCATCTTCCGCTTTAAAAGAAATATAGTTACTATTTTTCTGCACGAAGAGATGTAATGTCATATTGTTACTATATATATATATATATATATATACATATATTGTAATAATCAACAAGTTAGGCGATTATTTAATTTGCCCCACGTTGTGGTAGCCAGTTAATGTAATAATTAAAATGAAAAGGTTAATTAAATTAAAAGATTATGAAAAATTAGCAAACAAAATAATTTATTATTTATTCATTTGTGGCTTCCAAAAATTAAAACAATTACAATCAAATTAAGATCTCTTCTCTAGGGTCGTATCTGGGTTTGATAATTAACAGAAAAGTGATTTAATAAACTGATTAACAATTCAGTTTAAAATTTACCTAAAAACAATATGTCGATAAATGAAAGAAAGCTAAATGTAAAGAGATTAAACTTGAACGAAATGAAAACTGAACGAAATCTGAATACCCATTTAGTTATCGTTTACAAATATTATTATCAAAGTTTTGGTTACTCACATAATGTCCGACTGGTACCAGCATTCTTTTGTAGCTTCAACACTACACTATAAATATTAGTTAATTTAAATACTTGTATAGGCTTCAGTAAAATAAATAATACTGTTAATTTTTTTATTATTTTATTAATCCCAATGACTACATGATTGTTATACAATATGCTAACGCTTTAAGGAAAGTACTTTAGTTGATGACGAAGTAGCTGTATCCTGCAGGGACGTATCTGCGGCGTTGGTTCAACAAATGTATCCATCCCTTTTTTTTCTACCATGTCTGGCATTTAGTTAATTACCGAACCTTTTTTGCAAGCATTTTACTTATGAGACGAATTTATATAGTGGTGTTCTTGCTTTATATAAATATCTCATCACTAGTTTTGGAGTATGGTATCAGACGATTATTATCTGTACCTCATTGATCAATTACTGAAGCTTTAAACTGGAACATTATGGTTACGCCACGAGCACTTGGCGAAATTTATTACATTACTAGAAAATCTCGAAGATTGTCAAGGAACTACGAATACGTGTCAAGGACCCGCCATAAAATATACATTTTAGCATATTTAAGATTTTTTGTAATTACCTTTATTTTATCTGATTTGACACATTAAGATAAAATCACACCTGAAGGGGAAGAAATTATTCGCGAAGGTGGCTCGGACCATGGCGCCCAGAACGAAATCTCACGACAGGAGCGAGTGCGAGTGTCAGCTTGAAAAGCCGGTAGCTGCCAGGGCGGGGTCGTCATAAACTTTGTAATGCTAATATTAGGAGTGCGGCCACTCCCAGCCCTTGTCTTCTCTATCGCAGACGAATGTTAACCAAGCAACAGGTCATTCTCATTTAACACTCCATCGCGAGAGACAGGAGCTATTTGCATAGCCTTAATTTGCTTCGCTCTTCTAACTTCAGGGTGCCTCCCATAAATGTCCGCACTAATTGCACTCTAAGAGTATCCTAAAAATCTGTAGGCACTGGCCAATAAAGGTACTTAAAATTCTATACTCAATATGTATAATGTATTTTACTGGTCACATATTTAAAATGCTTCCAGAAAATCGTGTACCTTTCTATGAACTGAAACATTGATTGAATTGTAAACTAATTTGATTTCTCACTATAAGAATAGGTTGATTTATTTTAATTTTTCCTTTACTAATTACATAAAATAATTATAAAATGTTGACCTTTCAGCTAACTACTTCATGGTATATTTTTGTGTTGGTCCGATACTTCTCTACGAGCTCGCAAGTTAATTACAATCCTGTAATTTAACGTTCAAGTTTCCAAACTACATATCAGTTATGGAAGCCCTCTTCTGCCTAATACCTGACTCGTTTAGTACCATATTTTTTAAAAATACGTCCCATCTGATAAACCATATTTTCACTTAAAAATCATATTATATCCATTAGATTGAAGTACCTTCAGCTCAATATTATATATAAGATATGTTTATAAATTACCATCGAGGAGGTGCAAAGCTTAGTGTTCTGCGTGTTACAAGACGAATTTAAAAATAGTTCAATGTTTAACAAAAAAAATCATGAAATATAAATCCCAATCTTATAACTTTTCTGAATATTTTATAGAACTACATTATAAATTCGTATATCACTTCAAACAATATTTATTATATTTAGTTTGACATGGTCGGTTATAGTTGTCTTCAGGGATCAACGCCAACTTTGATGTCATCGTTTTAGCTCCATTAATTATTCTAGGTATACATATTGAACTAATTTTTCTTAAGGCAACTGATACGCCAATTTGCTGCACTTATATACTTAATTTAGTTAGTTTCTATTTAAGCTTTAGACAAATTCAGTATTCATATAAATTATCAATTTTTTAAATTCTCGCAACTCTTCTAGACAAAATACTGTTATCTTCAAATCTTATCTACATATAGTTTTACAAATCTTATTTTTCCCCTTTTTACTTTTTTGTCACTGTTTACTCGATTACTCCCAAGTACAACGTCAAGTTCTGTTTTCAAAGGCATTGAGTGAAGGCGTTTTAAATATTTTCGGGGAATGCAATTGATATAGTCAGTATATGCAGTTTTAACCTACTCATTACAGTTTAGAACACTTGGATATTGCTATATCAACTAGGACAGTCTTCATTTTCAGGGGTGTTATATTTGTTAATATCAGTGTTAATAACATATATTCCTTGAGCAATAGACCTACTGGTCAAATGTTTTCAAGATCTCTACCCCTGTTGTGAAATAGAATTATAGCGAGTCAAGTTGATATTACACTGGTAGTTACGATTAGTTACGCTGTAATAGGAATGATATTGTATTATACACATATTGGTATACTAGTTAATGAAAGTAACAAAGTGCCATCAAGTTGGAACTAATTTAAGTAGAAAACGAAATTTTAAAATGAAAAGATAATTTATAGGATTTTTACTTGAATTTAAACAAAAAATTTTAAAGATAACAAAAATATTATTTATTACAATTTCGATTTACTTTAATTTATGCAGACATTTAGTTTTTTAAAAAAAGTCACATGCTCATAACCTGGGCCTCTAATAATGACAGTGATTTGCAATTAGCAGAAAAAGAGTTACAAAATAAATACAAACTAAATTTCCAATAACAAAATTGTATTAAAGAATCTAACAAAAAACAAGAGAAATCTGACAGTAAATTATATTTACATAAAAGTTCACAAAATATAGATACTACATAACATTTGATTTAAAGCTGTTCTGGTACCATATTGTGCACTCCACAGTTAGTTTATTTTAAAGAAAATATTTAATTAACAGGCCATAACACTGATTACTATAACGTTTCACATCACAAAACGCCTCTCAAACAACTGTTCACGAACTTTACGTCGTACTATTTTTTTTTAGATTGGTTAAAGTTACAAGACCCACAATCGTCTCAAAACATTATCATTTGTACCATGACCAAGCCACTCTTTCCCCAAGACTATTCTGGTCAGGCTCCCAAAACACAATCAGCATGACCACACTGTTCAGGCTCCAAAAACACTCTCCCGTGACTCTGACTCCCAAAAACTCACTCTGTTTCCGCCAAAGTTCTGTGCGTGTTTCACGCGCTTTGCTGCCAATAATAACGTAGAAACATTTTCAGTCTCTGCATTCTTGCGCCAAACAATGCTCTGGCTTCAATAATTACGCCGACAATAATATTAAATAAAACTTACATTCCAAATTGCTGATCGCTACAATATATAATGAAAAAATCGCAAGTACGGCACAACCGCACAATACAGGTGACGAACTCAGAAAGCCTAGTGAACTATTCTTTTGATTTCGTTACCTGCATTGCTTGTTTTTGTTGTACTCACGGCTCTTGCATTATTAATCGCCTGACGAGATTAACAAGGATTCTAGAAACGTTGTTTGACATTTATCTAATCACTGCATTTTGTTCGTCATTTGGCTACTATATGTAATAAAAAATACTATTTTTTCATGTTGATTTATTTTACCTATGAATTATAGTATTGGTTAATAAAAGTATGTGAACAATAAAAAAACCTTATCAAAAATCTATATCTAGAATCTACGCAGCGATTGATGTAGATGTTAAATTAATTGTATTATGGTCGGACGCATCAATCAAGCATTCCCAAGAAGAGAACAAGCATGCCCTCTGTTAAGTTGTGAAACCATCAATCAAATTCAAACTTTTATTCTGTGGCAGTGAAGTCCAATAAATTAAAATATCCACGAAAAGTGTTTTTATACGTGAAACAACGTATCGCGACGAACACGTCACGTGTCATATTAGACCGACACGTCGTGACTGTTCCAGCGTAACGTTGGGGCGTGACTTCAGAGCGTTTCGCCTGCTTGTCGACTGTTCGGTCACGATGTCGTCGGTCTTGTTGTAAGTCTGGAAACAACTAAACAAGGCGCTTTTCAAGTGTTCGGTAACAATTATTTTCACTGTTGATGTCTCACATGATGTATGTCTGAAATACTTCGGCACATTTTCCAATTTATAAGTTATGGTGAAGTGCGGACGTACTTGATACACGAGCGTCAAATTTGTAAGACCAAATTTTACATTTATTTCCTTTTGGTAGGTGTGATTAGTTCACTAGTCTCCACCAGCAATCGCTGCTTAAAGTTCATTTAGTTTTTCTTTCGTTTCATGTTTGGCTAATGCACACACACACACACACACAGATATATATATATATATATATATATATATATATATATATATATATATTGTAATAATTAAAGGGCAATTAATATTTAATAATTATAAACTGTTGAACTGAAATTGTTACCGGCAAACATACACAAAAAGATACAAGAATGGGCGATAATGAAACAGGCCATGGGCATTGTTAGACAAGCAAGGCACGCGTGAGTTTATGAATTTTGGAGTCTGCAATGAGGATCGACAGCAAGTGGTCGGCGAGTAATTATTTTGTAATTTGAATTATTTTAATATAATAAATTCATGAGTTTGTGTAATTGAATAAAATTTTATTATTATCCTTTCATGTAAAATTAAAGTATTTCAACGCCGGCTAACTTTAATATAATTTCATTTTAAATTGTTTTTATTCTATTTTTCTACATTTTGGCTTCACCACCGCGTGGCTAAATCATATAAATTATTGTTCTTTTAATAAGCATTACATTTTGGGCACATCAACGCGTTGTCATTTTGAATTTGTTTAATTAATTGTTTATCACCTGATTATTTCATTTTTGGCGTGCCAACGTGTGGCGAAATTTAATATTATTTTATTTTAATTTATTTCAAATATAATCATTACATTTTTGGCGACCTCAACGTGAGGCGCTGTTTATCAATTAATTGACGTTTAAATATAATTATTACAATATATATATATTGTAGTAATTGGTAATTAAGACATTGTTCTAATTGGAAAGTTGGATTGTAGAAGACTCATTATTAGTGGATATAGAGCGGACGCCGCAACAATCCGGCGAGGCAAAGAAAACATTGTTGGGCAGTTGAGAGAGTTTACGCGCTCAAAATCTAAGAGACGAAGTTTTACAGTTGGGCAGCGGACAGCGAACAGTTCGAAAGCTTTACAGTTGGGCAGCCAGAACGAAAGAATGTGGTCCAGTTACAAACATGCTTTTAAATATTGAAAAGTAAAGAAATCTTCAGTCGGGAAGGAGAGAGTGCAACTAATGTTGTATTCGGTGGTCGAGCGAAAATTCATCATGCTGGCCATAGACAAATCAATGAAGGACCTTTTCAACTAAAGTTACGAGATCTGCAAATCCAAGTTGGAGTAAAGCATCGAGAACCTACCAATTTGTGTTAGACCAACTAACAAACTACGCCAATTAGAATTTGTTGACATTTAGAGTCTGTGAGTACTAGAATCAGTTATATCCCCAAATTTTGTGCACGAAAAACCTAAAATGAGACATAGGCGGCCGTAAGTAGAGAAAACTTTAAAATAATTTGTAAACCACTTTTAAAAGATAAAAGTCAGATCGTTCTTTAATTATTTAAATATCGATAAAATGAGATCGTTAATTCTTGATAAATTTAAAACAAATTTCGTCTATGTTTCAGACGCATTAACTTCCATAAAAGGTAAATGTAATTTTGATTGTATAAATTCAGCCATTTATCAAACCCAGTTTAAGACCCTGAGATCCCAATTATTTTGTGTATCAAATATTTTGTTTTTAAAATTGATAATAAATTTTGTTAGTTGTTAATAGTTGTTCATTTAAAAGCGCCCATCCATTAGTATATTATTATTTAATTATTACAATATATATATATGTATATATATGTATATACCCTTATGTCTGTTTGTAATCCCTGCTTGAGGCATCAAGAAGAAGAATGTACTTCAATTAATATAGGTGTTCCTTGGTATGTTTGTCCAAAAATGTGTGATATATCCAGATTAATAATGTTCCTAATCAATAATATAAATTATTAATATGTCTTTTGAAGTTTAAGTTCCTGTAAGGAAGACTAATTCAGTGAAACTTATTCATAACGTACTGTTGGCGTTACGTCTTAAAATCCAATATCTCCTTTACAGTTTTAAAATTACTCTTATAATCGCTATTACTACATATTTAATCTGCTTTAATTATTCTTGCATAAACTTAATTTGTTTTGAATATAAATAAATGAATGAATAAACAATGCCACCAAATCGATCAATAAAAAACTTGACATTTCGTGCGTGACGAATAAGACGCAATAGGTGTATTATTTGAATGTTAAACTTACTTTTGCTTTTCAGAATTCACTCTTCTCCAGACATTTGCAGTATTGTAAAACTCTGCGTGGAGTTTTTCCACAATTTACATGCAGCCGCCGTTGTTACGAAATGAAAGAAACGTATGTTAAGCCTATGATCAGAATTCGGGGCTTTGGTTGTCCACATGAATAATTCAGATGTCTCCTCTATTCGTTTTATAGCGCACGGTTTCACTTTGAGAAGCAATAATAGCCCGCTCGAGCACATGGATGGAAATGATGTATGTGCGCGGTACCCTTAATCCCTGACAGTTGGGGTATTAATTGTAGTCTGATTTATTTTCAGCGATGCATCCCACCGTTCGAGAACGCGGCGTTCACGGTGAAGGTGGAGGCGACCAACACCTGCGGCGAGCTGGCGGCGTCGGAGTTCTGCGTGCAGACGGGCACGGGAACACGCAAGTCCTGTGAGGTTTGCTACCCTGGCAGCCACCCCGCGGACTTCCTCACGGACTTCAACAACATCGACAACCAGACCTGGTGGCAATCGGAGACCATGTACGAGGGCGTCCAGTATCCCAGCCAGGTCAACCTCACGCTGCAGCTCCGTGAGTTACTCTGTCAATACTACTCGTAAAACTAACCTCTGGGCTCAAAATTGCCAAAACCCACGTGGTCAACTGCCAAAGGTTCCTCTCCAAAAAATTTAGTCCCAAAAACAACTCTTCAAAACGAAAATTCAAAGCTGCAGTTTTTATTAAATCTAAACAAGCAATGTCACAGACTAGTTTCATAATCGCCATCTAGCGCTCACTGATTTTGAGCACTAAGCCCGTGATTCCGAATAGCCAGGACGCCGTAATTCGAGTTCTTTCTGCAAACCGATGACCCATTATAAAAGCCCCTAAGTATAACTGGAGATAAATAACAAGTGGTCTCAAAATACGATACACAGTTGTCCACTGATCTGGGACTGCTGAAGAGGTTGGTCCCACATCACTTAAACACGAACTTTCGTTACGGCAACTTGGTATTGTAAAAAGTACTCTGAAACATTGACGTAAGGAAATATAAATATATTGAGTTCAGGATGTGTTGTATGTCATAAAAAGCTCATCCATGACAGTTAAGTGATAAGTTCAGTGTGTGGAAAAAAGACCTTGTTGCTGTCTTGCTCCAGATTTTAAGAATATAATTGATGTTTTTAAGATTTAAAGTGGCGGTTCGCAAGCTTCCCTCCAAAGTCAGTTCCACCACGACGACAATACCCCCCCTCCCTTCTCCTAAAGCGCATCTCATACGACTTTCTACATATCACGATATGTCTCGTCTCTACGCTATCACTGTAAGGTATAAAGACGTCGATAGGTTTAATTCCTTATGTAGAAAATCTGAATCCAGTAGAGAGCTTCGTATTCTCTGAACTGATACTTATTCCTTTGAAGGCGAACTGAGATATTTGCTGTTCAGATTCTTTCACACCTTCGTCTGTGATACCATTTTCTTCATTTTTGGTGCTTAGTATAGTTATATATATATATATATATATATATATATATATATATATATATATTAATTTTTTATTCCTACTAACTTTTATGGACTACTGCATGGAATAATAGCATAGTTTCCCCTTGCAATCCTCCTTTCTTGTATTTCTATTGCTATATTATTATCTTACGTTATTACCGTGCATAAATATTTAATTGCTTCCACTCTTTAATAATCTTTCCCACTCATTATTATTGATGTCTCCTGCATGTCTCTGTTGGGACCTCCCATCATCATATTCTTTAGAGAACGACGGCTTTCCCGGTGATTCTGTTGTAGATAAAATTCTCGGGTCTCAACAGGGGCCAATGGTTTGTTGAATAACAACGTTTCGACAACAATCTCCGCCATCGTCATCATGTTAACAGTTAATCTGATGACGATGGCGGAGCTTGCTGTCGAAACGTTGTTATTCAACAAACCATTGGCCCGGGTTGAGACCCGAGAATTTTATCTACATCATATTCTTTGTTTTGTCTATATTCACTTCCAGTCCCAAATTTCTCGTCAGTTCTTCTAATGTGACAATTGGCTGTCATCGCTACGACATTCCTTGCTACATCGCCCGCATATATCACAACTTGAAATTTCCGGTTGAATATTTTTCCTCCTGGATTTATTACCATTTATCGATTTTCTTTCTCTAAAGCTAAATTTAAGAGTTCTATTCTGATCTTGCAAACCTTTGATTTCATAGTCATTTCAGTCAAATTGACTAATTTTTGTGGGACTTCAATATCAGGGTTTCTTCTATCTATACCTTTGTACCCTCGTTTAAATACAATGCACAATAAATAGTTGCTTATCATATTCATAAAACGTTTCTAGTAATTTTCTCAATAAAAATATCTGACACATTGGGCATTTGTGTAAATTCAACCTCATGGTCTCCCATTATCCTTTCCACCCAGTCTTCTAGTCGAGAAGCTAAAACCTTGCTAAATACCTTATACGCAACATTTAAAAGAGTAAACCCCGGTAACTGCTTCATCCTGACTTTTCACATTTCTTATCCAATTAGCGTATTATTCCCAGGTTCCAATCCTTGCGGATTTCTTCCTTTATCAATTCATGTCCTGCCTCCTCCATTTTCTTTCCTGCATGTTTTAATAATTCGGCTTCTATGCCATCTGCTCCTGCTACTATAATTTACAAACCAGTCGAATATGATTGATCACAAAGAGTAACGTAAATATCGAGTGGGGTTCTTTAAAGATTCCAACTTCTCTTATTTTTTCGTCTTGCTCACGGTTCAGAGAGACTAGTCTGTAAAGCAAGCACTGGAGTACCTTTGCTTTGAGTACAGTAATGCTGAACTAACTGTCACGCTGCTTCATGTGGTTTCGTGGTGCATTCTTATGTACGAGCTGTTCTTAATCCCGGAAGCTACAATTGTCGTTGCAATGGCAGGTGTAGTCAAGAGTTCGCAGCTCCTTGACCGTACGTGAGATTTCCATTGGCAAAGGGAGAATTTCAAAGGGGTTTACGGCCGATAAAATAGAGTATTCTGAATACAAGGTTATGGCTCATTCTCAGCTTCAAGTGCATTTTTACTCGTTAAGTGCTGTAATTGAGAATTGTCAGTGTAATTTATTACCAAGTTATAATTCCTCCAGAGTCTCCCTAAACAATTCTATAAACGTTTTCTCCAAACTACTTAACGGAACTCGGAAAATATGTAAATACGGAAGTTGAGCAAAAAGCACGACAATGAGCCGTTACTGTTTAAAGGAGCTAGAGGCGAAAAGCTAACAATAACTGGTGGTTGCCGTTCAACGCGAAGAACCGTTAGACGGGTTATTGACTCATGGAACTTTCCTTGTTCACGAAACATGATTATACGGCTTGATATAATGGTTGAATGTATGGTCGTAAATTTTTTCTAATTTTACAAGTCAAAGACGATGGCTGGATATGAAATTAATGGCTTTCTATTATGCAAAATTTGCTAAGACTGGTACATAAATTCTGTACACCAACAATTTATTACCTCAGGAATTTTCCAAATTTATTAGAATAAGCGTCCTTAGTGCTTAATTTGTCCATCTAGTATATTTTCAGTAAATTCTTATTTGCCAATATTTACCATGAATGTTTTTATTTTCTCTAAAAATTTCCAAACTATAAAATATTGTCAATATATTTATGTACGATCATGCTAAGGTTTAGCAACATTTTCATTTTGTCCGATATTATCCTGGCCACTTTACCCCACCCCACCCGCTCCCCTTATCTTGACATTTTCTGTTTTATGAACTCACGAACTTCTTGTTACTTTTCGATTATGTGGGTGTATAGACAAATGTATTTTCATCATTTCATTGTGATGTAATGCGGCGTTGTTCAAGGTCTAAAGTACTTATCAATGAAATTTTATTTTATTACAAGGATTTGTTTTCTCGGTTAAAAAGAAAAATGAAATTGTTGACCTCACTGATAATTCTCAAATTTACAAGGTAAATTTTACAAAAATTACTACGGATAGTCATTTGAAAATACATTAGATTATCGTGCGTGTAAAGTTATATAGATATAGATTCTTTCAAAATGAAATAGCACATTTCGAAGTGTTCAATTTAACATTAACTATAAACATATAATAGTTTAAAGGATTCAACCCCCATCCCAGCCTCTTAGTTCCATGCAATGTTTTTGAAAACGAGTGTATTAGGTGCAGACTAATTTGATACAAAAGCAACCAATTATCAGACAAAAGTAAGCCATAAAATAAATGCCACACAACCTTTGCTGGAATCCTTGTTGCTTTCGTCAGGTGAGTAAAGAGTGTATGACTTAAAGGAGCGGTTGTTTAAATTTATGAATATTATAATGAACAGTAAATAAGAAAGTTAGCCAATTCAGAAAAGAAAGCGATAATATAAATACCACTCAACGTTTGTGAACTCCTTATCCCTTTCCTCAGATGTGAAGAAGAGCCTAGAGTAACACAACTGCAAAAGCTCAAAAGCTAAGGGACAAGGATCCCAGAAACGTTGTGTGGTATTTATATTAACACTTTTTTGTCTGAATTGGCTACCTTTCCTATTCATTATTTTCAATCAGACGTAATTTTTTTTTCATTATAATGTACAGCTTCAGAAGTGAAGCACCTCGTGGACTTCAGATGGCCATTTTACTTACTCCGCACCCGAAGCCGGAAGAGTCAGTTTTGAAATTGTTTTTAATCTAGAGGTACGCGAGAGTAGTTACTAATATATAGTTCTGTGACTTGATACGGAGACGGTTACTGCTTCAGTGTCTGAAGATGGTGGGTTCGAGACCTGTGAACCGCTACGGGGCTGTTGCAGATGTTTAACTATGAGTGCTGTTGCCAGTGCGGAGGCCGTTGCCCTGAAATTGTAAGATAGGAATCACCGTAGTTACTTTCGCGAAATACCTTCATTGCCACGTAAATTTTCACAGTAAACAAAGCCACTGGCGAAAAAGTGTCTCATAAATTAAATTGATATTTCATAAATGCCGGAATAAATTCAATACATTACGAATCATTGCAGACTATATCTACGGGCGCCCAACACCTTCGTATAAAATTGACTTCGCAGTAGTGAAGTGTATGAATAATTTTTTTATTAATGATAATTGAATTTTTTAATTACGTGTTACAACTGTCTTCGAATTATTGCCAATTTTGTTTGAATAATCGGGTTTTTACTGTCGTTGCATCGCGGGCAGATTTGCATTAAGAATATGCTGAGGACTGTTTATCAAAATTTCCTAACACCCAGCGGGAGACAATATTCTAGAGTCAGCAGTTACAGATTTCAAAGAGGGGTGAGTGTTTAAAAGGCGAAGCCGACCAAGAAATTACGTGGAAGGAAATGTAAACCAGCTACTCCAGTCCCGGAAGGACTCATTTCCTGCTTGGGCTTTTTTCCGCTCCTGGCTTTCAGCCAGGGATTTTAAAATAAGGTTCCCATAAGCCTTGTCCGGATTTAAAAGGTGTATATTCCGGGGTCGCTTACGTTGGGCATACGGTAAGAGTTGTTTCTTGATCCTATTGGACTAGTCGGCCAGCTGCCAGCCAGTTCCAGTCGAGGCATGCTACGCCCCAACAACAAGCCCCACCCCCGTGGGACGCGTACCAACAGCACAACCTACCAATCTTGCCCTACCTTCCAATCCCCTTATCCATTCCTTCCTATGCTATTAAAGGGGACAGAATAAGTGAGATGTTGAAAGCAGTTTCAAAGCTGGGAGGAGCGTCTATACTACGGCCGCATGTACCACGGGCAGTCTACAGGTCAGGATTTTTTTGATAAATTCATACTTGCAGAGCAGCTGTTTTCGGTGCTTATAATGTTGATATTTTTTTCCGCAGCTTATAGACACCTTCTTATAAGACGTACCTTCTTATTTAGAACTCGTGTCTCCCCCTATATAATATTTTTTGTTTACTAAATCTGTGAAACACCTAAATTGGCGCCTAACACTATTTTTTGGTAATACCTTAAAAATTAACTAATTAAAATTTCTGTTTTATAACAGAACAACTTGAGTTATTTTTGATTCCCCCACAAAAATAAAGAACATTCCAAAATTTGATTACAGCTGCGAGACTTCATGTTAAGCAATGATGGTAGGCGTTACAAATTGTCTCATAGCGTGGAGAATGTTAGTCAATAAAGGGGTAGACATTACATGTCAAAATCGCAAGAGCTGTTAGCGCGACTGGTATTTATTTTGTCACTTAATTTTGTTCATTGGCTGCCTCCTTATCTAATTGGCACTGTTTTCGTTTACTTGTAAAGGTATGACGGAACGAGAGTAGTCGTTTTTGTACCGTAGTTTGAGATGAGCGAATCCATTTTTGATAAACAACGTCCATTCTGTGTTTCACAAGCATTTCCCTGTTTTTTTAAGTTGATTTGATGTCATTCACACTACCCAAAAATCCTCCTCCTCCGCACATCTAAACAACGCAGAAATGCCCACAAAAACAGAAAGCACCTACCTAGGACTCCTCTTCGATTCAAAGCTCTCTTGGAAACCCCACATTAAAAACCTCCTCTCCAAAATCAACCTTAAATTCAGAACTCTGTATCCCGTCCTAAACAGAAAATCCTCACTCACCCTCAGCACAAAACGCATCTCTCCATACTACAACCCACCTGGTCCTACGCCTCATCCATATGGGGAGCAACAGCCAAAACCCACTCAGCAAAAACCCAAACAAAACAAAACATAATCCTTCGCACTCTCCCTGGTACCTCAGAAATTCCATCATCCACCACGACATTAATCTTCCCCAAGTCAACTCCTTAATCACCAAATCCGTAACTTCACTAATCAAAAGCACCTTCAACAAAAGTTCATACAAACACTTTAACAACAACAAATGTAGAAATCTGACGTTAATTTATATTTATATAAAGATTTACAAAAGATGTTTTTACGTACCGTTTTATTTTGAGCTATCTGGTACCTGTTTGTGTACTCGGGATTATTTAAAAATGTATTTACAACAATATTTTTAATTGACAGGGCATAGTACTGATTTTATTAACGTCTCACTTTACAACAGTTTTGGCGCCTTTCTTCTTTACTGTCGTCATATCATCACACTTAGTTTGCTGTGGAAAATCTCTTTAATACAGAAGCTGGTATATTCAGCTTATATTTTCTAAATTCGGCTACCTTTAGCCATGCTCTCAGAACACGCATGACTGTTTTTCACGACATACTTCTCTGCCTCCTAAACACAAACTGTTCTCTGACTGTCTCTTTCTGCTAAAAGTTCTGAGCGTCTTATATAATCTTTTTCGACAACAATTCGTGGCAATCATTATAGTCTTTGCATTCTCGCGCCAAACAATGCTGTTCTTTACAATGTTCAGCCTCAAAGTTACGCTGCCAATAATTAAAGCAACAATGTAAATATAGCATTTCATTACACATTGGTAATCTCGACAATATATATATATTTATCGTAATACCTAGTTAAGAAGGCCATTATTTTGTTTAAATTTCATAATATTTGTTTACTAACTCAGACTGGGGATCTTGGGTGGCTCGTATTAGAAATGATGATTGAAAGCGGATAAAGGCTCAAAAAAGGGAGAACTATAATTGGTTTTTTTAGCGGCCCTTAGACATCAGAACAAGACCCCATAGAAACGATGACAACAGTTTTTTGTTGACGTCCAATTATAAGATAAGGAAATGTTTATCTACCAATATTGAGTAGCTCTCTTAACGTGAGAAAGGCGGATGAGGTCCAAACGAGGGAAATTAAAACTGTGGGAAAAAGGAATATTCTGGAGAGGGGGAAGCTGATAGAAAAGTTAGTTGGATGTCAGAGAGCAAGGGAGGAGGACGTGGATGAAAGTTAGTTGGAAGCCAGAGAGCGAACAAGGTAGTTGGAAGCCAGAGAGCGAACAAGCTAGACGTGGTTTCAGAGAGCAGAGTTTTGGTCATCGATAAGAGATGTAGGCATAAAGTGAGCGGTTTTGGCAGTAAATAAAGCCAAAGTAATGAAGAATTTAGAAGTTGGTGTTAGAATTGAATAATGTTTGTGTAAGAGATTTTAGAGGAGAAAGACATAGAAGTTGATGACGTAGCTGAAGGAGAAAGGAGTGTTAGGTTGAACACCAGATTTGAATTCTGTCTTGGTGAAGGTTGAGAGATCCAGAACATTTTAAATAAGACAAAACGCATTGGAATTGTCAATCATACTAGACAAATTGATTGGTGGCCGCGGGCGAAACATCCAGACGAGTAGTCGGAAGTCTGCAGTCTGGAGTTTGGATACTGAACGGATAGTGTTCTGTTGTGAAACGTGTGTCAGTAAAAATGTCTGTGTAAGTTTTATGCGCAGAGTGGCCATTATTAAAGTGAAGTGTGTTCCCGAACACAAAGGCATAAAACTTGTAAGTAGCGATTTAAAATAAATAATTTTGTAAACCGTAAATTAAAGGTGAAAGGTCAGATTTCGTTTCTAGTAATTTCAATAAATTGAATTTCTATTCTGTAAAATTCTTTCAAGTGTAATTGGATTTTTGTTCTTTCTATCAGGCCTAGTGGAGACCCTGAGATTTTGAGTTTCATTATTTGTAAAAATAATAAAAAAAGGTATAAATTTTCTTAAATGCCACAAAAGGTAAAATTAATTGATGGTAAAATTTGATCTAAATGTGGCGAAATAAAGTAGAGATTTTAAATTGTATTTTGTGTGAATAAATTTGTTTTGTTTTGTTAAATTTAAATTTTTGTTTAATTTAAATTTCCTTTAATTAAATATTGAAAAGTTGGTTATTACAAATTGGCTACCACAACGTGGGACAAATTTCATAATAAAATTTTATTTATGGTTATTGCATATGGCGCCCAACGTGGGGCAAATTTAATTTAATTAAATTATTTATTTGTGGTTATTACAATATATTTATATATATATATATATATATATATATATATTGTAATAAACAAGCAGTCATCGTTTAATTTGCCCCACGTTGTGGTAGCCATTTATATAATGATCAACTGGATTAATTTGCCCCACGTTGAAGGCGTCATTTATGTAATGATCAACAAGTTAGGGTTAATTAAAAGATATGATTAATATAATTATTAATATTTAAAGTTTTTTTTATTTCTTAAAACTGCACATTATTAGCCCTATCTTTGTACGCCTGTCTTTAATTATAATTTACAAAAATTTACTTTAATTCTTTACAATTTGTGTTGTTCTAGTGAATACACATCAATATTTACAATCCAATATGTTGAAAATCTCTTAATCTCATGGTCACTACTGAGTTTGATAATTAGAACGCAATCAATTTATAATTTTACTATTAACAATTCAAAATATAAAAAAAAATTAACCTAAAACAATATGAAATATAAGTGGAATGAAAGCTGAACGAAATGAATTCTGAACAAAATCTGACTCAATCCTTTTAAATATCGTTTACAAATTTATCGAAATTTTGGTTACTCACGGATCGTCTCTCTGGTGCCAGATGTCTCTCTTGTATCGTGAACACTTTTACACACTAGAATTTTTTCACTGATTCTGCACTTCACTTCAAATTTGGCAAGATTGGCTATACTTCATTGACTGCTCCGCTCCAGAATAATTTACCAATGTTCTCCTGGAACAATTCCTCCACGAATATTTTATTACTTTCTAATATTTACGATGCAATACTACCGTGAATGTTTTACTTTGTATTAATTTACAACTGGTAATACATTAACAAAGTCTAGTCTCTGCTCAAGTTTTCTTTGTTCTGTTCCTTGCCATGTTTCGCTGCCAACAGCTTCTCCTAGTGCATACCGAGTTTTAGCGCGCATTTCCCATTTCGGCTTTCAACAAAACAACAGAGCTCGGCGCCATTGTCGCTTTGGAAGATCCTGCCGCTACAATTCAATTTTATTCGCTCCAATTGAATTTTTTAAAAACAATTAATGGTCTAATTAATTGGCATTACTATATATATATATATAGTAATATACAAAAATGAACGGCTTTTTAAATGAAAGAATTTATTATTTACTTTAACAAACAATAGATTTATTTTCAATGTTTACACACAATTTCACAATTAAAAAATATCTCAGGATCATTACTGGGTTTGATAATGGCTAATCATTTATTTAGAAATCTTATCAACACAAATTTCAATAAAAAGATTTACTCGTCAATTAACATAGATGAAATTTACTTGTCGACGAAATTATACTAAAAAGATGGATTCTACTTAACAAATTTTATCAAAGGAAGAGAACTAAATCTGACGACTATCTTTTAATCCGGTTTACATAATGAGTTGTTTTATATTGGTACTCACGGCTGCCCAGCATTCCAGGATACTTTTGACTTACGAAGCACTATGACGGTTTTTTTTGCACAGCTTCTACTAAAACTCACTGATTCTAAAATTAATATTTTTAGATCAAAATCAGGAACCAGGAACCTCTTCTTCGTCTGTTCCTCACTCGGTTGACTCCTGCTACTTCTCTGCCTGGCTCACCAAAACTGTATGTGCTTAGCAGGTTTTATAGTTCTGCGTGTGTGAATGTTTTATCTATGCTTTCCTGCAAGCTCGTTTCGATTCTCGCTCTCGCCTTTCGCTTTCGTCCTCGTCTCTCGGTACGTGTTTCAATCTCCAAGTTACAAAAGTTCTTTCACGACCACCCGATCGCTGAGGATTCGAAGTACGGACTGAACTCTACCGTATCTTAATGTGAACTCCACTCTACCGTAACGTGATCTGCACTCTCTCATACCATAACGTGAACTCTCTCCTCAATATTTTAATGCGACCTGTACTTGACCAAACCTTCCAGCCAACTGAACAACCGTCTCGCAATTTTTGAGTTCGCATACCTCTTCCGACAAAGGAAACAATACCTGGCTACATTGTTGCTGTGTTCTGTACCGCCGTAAGAATATATTTCTCAAACAGTTTATATTTCCAAATTTACAATTAATGTGTTAATTAATTGGCATTACAATATATATATATATATATATACATATATATATATATATATATATATATATATGTGTGTGTGTGCGTGTGTGTGTGTGTGTGTTTGTGTTGATTACTTCAAAAGTTGCGTATATGGCTTTCGACTATATTTTTCGTAATTTCAAGTAAGGACATGGATGTAATAAGTACTTCCAATTTGACACGGTACTTTGTTAAGAGTGCCTCAGGTCAGAATTTGCATCAGTTATAATTTCGCGGGTCGTGACGCTGAACCGTATCTGCATTCCGTCTGCGATTGTATTTAAATGACGCCTGTCCTGAGTAGGAATTCCTCGCAGGTGTTCCCCGCCTTGTCGGCGGCACGATTACGATATCTTCTCAACATCGATGCTAGCCTTTTTGATAATTTCATTTATTCACGTGGAATTTACACCCTCTTGTAACTCAACTTCGATGAGGATAAACCAGTTTAGATATTAATCTTGTTTGTCGTCGTTGCGGGTTCTTCTATACGGGTTTCTTTCGTTCTGAATGAACACATTATTTTCCTCTGAGAAAACATACAGGCAAGCTGTTTATGCTTGAAATTATTAGAAAATATGTTAATTCTCAGAAGCAGTCCATGCATTGTAAAATTTGTTAATATGTTTGGAACTTCACAATAGAATTTTTACAAGGTCATAAAGTACTTTTGTTGAAGTTTCATAAATGTAAATTATTCCACAGAGATATTTTAGGTCTCCTATTTGATTTATAAATAAAATACATGCCGAGGTCCAAGTAATTCGCTAATTTAATTGTATTAAATTCAAACTATTCAGACATTATTGGCGGATTTATTATTTTTATTTACGGATTAGTAAATGTTTTGTTGATACAGTTTTCAAATTATTACACATTCATTCTTTACATATGTGCACTTTAAATTTCAACAAGAGATCTGACTGTTGAAATTCAGATGTAGTTAAATAATAGTTCGGCCAGATTTACATGAGTAAATTCACCACAAATTCTCTGACAGCGTTTTTTGCAGTTAACTGCAAAGTAAGAATTGCCCGTAACCGTATAGGTTTTCTTCATTTTTGCGTTTTTGTACTCCATTTCTTAAATGAATGATACAAATCTTCCAAATGTGTGGCTAACTAATTATTTAAAAGTAGATTAATTCCAAGATTTTAATTTTCAGTATAACGAAATATAAAAGATTTAACTTGGTTATTATTATTTCCTGTCGCCTGCTGTAAATTTTCCTTGTTCAACAACAGCCGAAAAAGTTTAAATAACTCCTACCAGTCGAGTCCTAGAAGAATGAGAAGCAGATACGTCTTGTCTACTGATTCTTGTTTGAAGATCTTGTCATTCAGTATTTGAACATTTTCTCAGTAATCGTTATGTTTAGTTCGTTTGTGGACCTTGCAAGGCGCCACAATCCCAATCAATTTAGGTAAACTATTTATGAAATCTATATAATAAAAAAGGATGTATATTTGTATGTATGTATTTACGTTAATTTCTATACAGATTTAAACGCGTGGACAGATTGCAAGAAAAATTGTTATACATATTCTTCAAAACACGCGAAACGGTACTGTGGGGAGTGAGTAACCCCTAGCATAAAGGTGGAAAGAATTATAATTAAAAATTATGATTTATTAGTGTTCAATTTCTGCACTCCAAAAGACCATGACGTCACAGAAAAACAAGAGAGAGACGTTACTAAGCAACGAACAAAGGAAATAGTTCCTTTTTATGTAATTAAATATAGCAGAAATATTATGATTGAATAAAAAGTATAATTTTATCCAGAATTACTCCATCGAATGATAATAAAAACAATACTAAATACTTCACGATCCTTGTCAAAAATTTAAGGTTTTTTATTTAATTTTCGAGCCAAAATGACTCCAAAATGGCGACCATTTGTTAACACTGTGAATCTAGCTAATAATTTCTTCAACTTAATCTTTCCTAATGTCTGAAGACTGAGGGACAATTATATCCTGCAATACTCAAGTACTATATTTAAGCATTCCATTGGTAAAGAAATTCGGAGGTATGTTTGTTTGGATTGATACAATAAAATTCAATTAGCTGTTCAATTAATGCACTATCGATCGAAAGTATGTACGGAACTAGGAACAGTTAGATTTAGGTTAAATCACTTGTTGGCTAAAGAGTAATATAGAATTATATAATATAAATAAGTCCACCGGCAACGCCGGACACCCATGTTGGACATTGCACTTACGATTGAGAATGAAATTTTTGCTAGAAGTCAGACGAATAGAACGTAGATTATTTCTCTTGACAAAAAAAAATTGATATAATTTCCCCAGGAATAAATATACAACCTCAATATGGCAGAAAACTTTTGAAACGAGTTCTCAGTATTTTTTTAAATTAACTGCAAATTTTTTGATTTGATTATAAATTTATTTATATTACTTCGAATTTATTTTTGCAAATATTCCTAATGAATTTTTAAATTATTTATATCATATTATTTTATATCAAATTAAAGCAAAATAAATATTAGGTTGTATCAGATATTTTTAAACAATAATCATCATATCAATGTGGACAATTTTAATACTTATAGAAAACAATTAACAATGTAAACTAATTTCTGAAATATTACGCACTAAAAATAATCCTATAACACGATTAACGTAAAAACCAGTAAGTGTTATTTACAACTCTAAATTTTATGAATCAAAGGTTTCACGTATTTTTGTCACATGTCTGTCTACTTTCTATTTATTCTGTGTCGCTTATTTATAATTATAAATTATACAATAATATATTTATAATTTACACATCTCTGTATATACTGTTACTGTGTTATCTTTGCCTGAAGAGTGTCCTCATGAGAACTGAAACATGTCGCAATTTAATAATTAATTACTAATATACTTATTTCAATTGGTTGTTATTGGCTGTTCATATTAAAATTTATATCATCATTGTGATATTTTGCAGATAGTAAATTTATATTGGTATGTAAATAAATTTTCCATTTTTTGCGCAACTTGGAACATTGTTAATTGAAAGAGGGCCTCACTTTAAATTGTTCGTTACTCGTTTAATGTAGCGTAACTTCCTACGTTATTTTTTTACTTTCAGTATGTTGGTACTACAGTTTTTAATTGTAAAAAGCCTATCGACAACAATCTGTTCTCCGAGGTAATTAATCACCTACATTCGAACGGCAGAAACAGAAAGGAAGTTAGCCTCGTTTCAGTCAGAAGTCCGCATGCTTCTCCCGTTATCACGAAGTACCATCATCTTGAATTAACAGGGACTGCCGAGACTGGTCTTATTTCAAGCTAGCTACGATTAATCGTAGCCGTTGCGTTTAAAATGCAGTGCGTGTACCGTGTATTACAAGGTGATCTAAATCACGACGTACGGCGATCCGAGCAAGTGATAAACTTTGTGCACTTATATGCGCCTTAGTGGAGTGTTATAGTCTTATCGATATAATAATCAGTCTTGAAATATGCTGAATGCGCGTCATAAAACTCGTGAGCTCCACTCTACTGTGCACGGAGCCGAGAGGGAACTCCCAGGAACTACAAATGAGATGCAGAACACGAACTGATATCGAGACTACATGCGGGAAATTGTTTTTACATATCATCTTATCTTAAGTGCTGTAGATCTGTATTAACTTTGGGAAATCTTATTATATGGGGGGGATCCTTTAATATAATAGGTCCTAAAACAACAACTCCCTAGCTCCACTTCAATACGATTCATGGTTCCAGGGAAGCGATGTTCTGTCCAGCCCTAAGAATGTGTATGGATTAGTATAATAAAATTTTTATAACTTGCTTATTTTACCTAAGCTATCTGAATACTTATTTCGACATCGCGTTCCTTTGCAGCTCTGTGATACTTCGATCCTCATCTCCTATTACGAGTAATAATATTAAATTAAATAAAGTTGACTGTTTGTTTGTATGTTTGTGTTTATATGTGTGTGTTCCACATAAATTTCTTACACTTCCTTTGGAATCGGAAACAAACACTGTGGGGGGTAAGACACAACTATCCACCCAGCACCCTCCCACGGGCGAGGATTGCCGCGAGAGGAAATATTTTCAAACATGCTCAAACGGCCGGTATTTGTGTCAGATAAAACTTTTTGGGATCAATGAGATTGTCAGTTTTCTCCCGAAGTTGTTTCTACCTTTTTCTGTATTGGAGGGCAGCACCCTCGAACAAAAACGCGAAATCAACCGAGATTGGAATACAATCCGGGGGTTATGGTTGTCGCTGAGTTTAATTATGCCATTAAAACTTCCATTTAACCCCCAGGGGAACGGGTGGGCGGGGATGGAAAATTTTACACATGTTAAAACGACCGATATTTGCGTCTAAAGAAAACTTATGGGGGATCAATGAGATAGGTAGAGTTTCCCCAAATATTTTTGTGTATAATTTCAACCCATTTCGGCATGGAAGGGGAGCACCTTCATGGATGTAGGTGGAGAGGCGTTACATAAAAAACAACACAGATTGGAGTCAAATTCGGGGGTATGGATATCGAGTTTAATTATGACAACCCGGTGAACGCCGGGCAGCTAGATAGTTACCTATAATTTTCTGCGTCGAACTTATATTACGAGCATGGTTCAATAAGTAATGCCTCCTACTGTTTTCTCTTTAAATAAGTTAGTAATGAGAAAATTTTGAATTTGGCGCGAATCCTCAAACATTCTTTTCCAATCCACTGAAGTAGCAACTTCCCAAGTCAACTGGTGGCAGCACTGCACTCTTGCAAAATGGTTAATATTGACGTACGTATTAGATAGCATCCTGTGATTGAATTCTTAAATTTTGAAGATGAAACGCCAATTCTCATTCATGAAAGGCTGAAAAAATGAGTATTATGATGCAACAGTGGATGCCAGCACTGATCGGTGATGGATTCGTCGCTGTAACGAAGCTGAAGGGCAAACACCGTTGACTGAAGAAAATCGAAGCTGCAGGTCGGTTACTGCAGTGATTCCACCGCATGCCCCAGTTAAAGGTTTTCAAAAGAGTGGAGAGTGGTGGAGAAAAGTGAAAATTTAATTTTTAATGTTGTGGGTTTCTGCTGTGTAAATTGCACTTAATTGTCTTGACAAAAAGAAATAGAAGTCATTACTTAATGACTCACCCTCGTATTTACTAATATGTTTACTAATCCCGAAATGAAAATATGTGGTGGGTTTTCTTTACAATAGATTAGACGTCGTCCGTAGGACCTTAGAAGAAGGATACATTCTAGGATATGGCAAATGTAAATTCCTACAAGGTTCTTTACGTTTAATTAAATCATTTAATAAGAATGAAAATAAGTTCCTCATTTCAGTGATGTTTTAATTATAGAACAATTACCTCTTTTTAATTTACAGTAAGTAATAGTTTACGCTGTCCATTAACATTATTTTTAATATAATATTACTGTTGATATAACTAATTTTCTGTGTATACACAATAACTTATTACTGTAATATTTTTAATGTTCCTGTACGGAGTAAGAGTTGTTAATCAGGAACTTCTAAAATTCACATTTGCATTCAAGTGTATAATTCCGTAATTGCTTAAGTTTGTTAAAACAATTATTCGTGTAAACTTCTGTTAATACTGACAAAACTTATAAATTATAAGTAAAAATATTACTAGTCCATACTTTTTGTATACATTTACTAGATTTAAAATTTGTATGCAAATTGTGGTTTTTTCTCGGATTTAATGAATTTACGTCAGTAATATTTTTTTGTATGTTTTGTTAACAAATTACTTTCTCGTGATTTACCTTACTGTTCTTAAGAGACGTTTTTGCAATAAAAGAGCCTTGTATTGCTGTCTCCAGATATTTTCTTCTAGGATTATTTCCTCCAAACGTTCTCTTATGTATATATTCTGCCTGAAAACATTGTTTCGAAATGCATTAAACATATAATCACATTTAGCTCGTGAAGGGCCTGTTATTGAGTGTTTATAACCGGAGTGACAGGAGAATTCGTATTCAGCGTTAAGTATTATTTTGATTATAATAACTAAGGTAATATTCCCGTTAATTTGAGAAGAAATAGTTTATGATGTATTTTCGTTGGAAATGTTTTTAGAATATTTATAAACATTATAATTCTTCCATGTAATGTGTTCATTATTTCCAGAAACGGTAAAGGTTAACTTATAATTGTACGTGAGAGCAAAAGGAGACGTTGTACGAAATTAACATCATTATCATCCAAGCAAGTCAAGTTGTAGAAATTATTAACGGAATTTGAATGTTAATGTTCTTTAAGGTCCTCACCGTAAGCGAGATTGAGAGAGAGAAGAAATGTGGATAGGAGTTGAAGCGAGTAAATGTACGGATATTGTTGTTAATTCGTTCTTAAACAATTCAGAAACCTGTCGTGAATTCAACTTTTATTTTGTACGCGGATCCACGAGATGTTAGACTTCTTCAGATGTAATCCCGTATGATTTATAGCAACGAAGCCTAGTCTGTGACGGGGAACAGACTGGTTGGTTGGAATTGTGCATGGATCCTGCGAAACCAAGCTTCCAACGACCTTGACGGTGATTTATGAGGACCCGAAACACGTGTCAAGAGACAGACAAGGGAAGTTGACTGTTTAGTGGAACAGCCGTCGTAGTTCGAAGGACACGTCAGAGTGGTCCCTGTTTTTGCAACCAGAAATTTATTGAAACGAACGCTTCACTGTTTTCCTTTTTCTTCGGAAGAATCTGATACCACTCCTGGAGATCTCTATTCACCACAACAAAACGGCAGTGGTTTACGAATAACTTTAAATTTTCCAAACTTAGTTACGGTAACATGAATACTTTTGGGAAAACTAAAGATTAGCATTCTGATTTTTCGTTTATCAGAATAATATCAGATCAGATTTCTTGATGTGATATCCAGGCATATTTTTGATGGCTCGGTGTGAAAGCAATACCCTTTTCGTTTTGCAGCAGAAGAACAATAGTCTGTGGTTTATAGGTTGGAATACTTCATTATTCTGGAATAATGAAAGTATATCATTCGGACTCTCAATAAATAAATCTAAAACTCAAGTAATGACAAACGGAGTACAATTCCTAATGTATCTTGAAGGAACAGATCTACTGCATGCATCACAATATATTTATGTAATAACCATAAATAAAGAATTTAAATTAATGTAAAACTTTGTCGCACCAAAAATATAAATAAACGACAAATGATAAACTTGCTTCAAGTTGTTGCCAAATGTTAATACCAACTGGAAAGCTAATTAATTTGCCCACATTGGAGCACAAAATATCGATGAATTTTTACAAAAATTTAAATTAAACAGATCATTAAATTTTTAAACAAAACAATTTATTCATTCAAAATACAGTTAAAAATTTTCTACTTTTATTTTGCCACATCCAGATCAAGTTTCACAAACAATCAATTTACATTTTTAATTATGCGGCGTTCAATAAAACACACCTTTACATTCTCAATAAATCAAACTCTATATCTCAGGGTCTTCACTGGGTTGATAAGAAAAACAAAATACAATAAAATTTACAATTTAAACAAATACACGGAATATGAAATTAAAATAAACGAAATCTAACTAATTACCTTTATTTAACGTTTACAGAATTTATCATTAAGTCGTTACTTACACATTTATATTTGGAGTTCTGGAACACACTTCACTCCAAAACGGCCATTCTGTGCATAAAATACAGACTTTTACAAACGCACTTTACCAACACATACACTTTATTCTAGCGGAATCCAGACTCTAGACTTCTGACTCCTCGTACGGACTATCGCTGTTTCGCCCGCGGCCACCAGTTAATTTAGTCAGTATTATCTCCAAACACCCAAGATTTACCTCCAACAAAATAGCAGAGTTATTATATCTGCTGCAAAACTTTACAAACTATGGGGTCTTACAATAATGTTTCTTTCTAAATCTGACTATGCAGATAGACTCTTTACAATGTTATTCTTCAACTCACTCTCCATCCACATTTTTCTCCCTTCAGACCGGACACAACTCCTTCCACATACACGTCTTTCTCCCTTGCAATCTACCACTCAACTCCAGAACTCCACCTTAGAGCACAGCCCTCCTGCTGGTCCAGACACCACCACAACCACTCCGTCCGCTCTCTGCTTTTCGACTGCCTATGTTATCAATATCCCCTCTCCAGAATATTCTTATTTCTCACGGTATTTCTTTCCCACATTTCTATCACATCCGGCTTTCCCACGCTAAGAGACTGACAAAATTTTGTTAAATAAACAATCCAGGGTCTTGTAATAGAATGTCAACAAAGCCGCTGTCCGTCGTTCCTTTGGAGACTTGTCCCTCCGTCAATCAGACATTATATCAAAACAAACCCGCCAAAGATGTCCAATTATTGTTCTCCCTTTTACGAGCATTTATCCGCTGTCAATCATAATTTTTTTTTATAAGAGCCCCCCCCCCCCAAGATCCCCAGTCCGAGTCAGCAAACAGATTTTTAATAACAGCCGGCACCCACCTCTAGTCTGCGCCGTGAAACAAATATTATAAAATTTAAACCACATAATGGCCTTCTTAATTTGTCTTCTTAATTAGGTATTACAATATATCTAGGCAAATAATTTCCTGTAACAACAAAATGGAAGAAGAAATAAAAAGAAGGGTTTCATTAGCTTGGAAAACCTTCTGGTCCTTAAAGTTTATATTGTTGGACAGAACCATAAATAGGAGGTTCAAAATGGAGACACTAAAAAAATGCGTTTTTCCAGCATCATTGTATGGATGTCAAACATGGACCCTCAGAATACAAGAGAGAAACATTATACAAGTATGCCAGAGGCAAATTGCAGAGGAAGATCCTTGGCATTTCTCTGAAGATAGAGTATCGAACATCTTGATACATAGGATGTCAGCAACAATAGACATTGTACAAAAGGCTACAAAGACGAAATGGAAATGGGGAGGACACGTTGTAAGGCTACAAGATGAAAGATGGACGTTACAAGCTACCTCATGGGTCCCCTACATGGGCAAGAGATTTCCAGGAAGACCAAGACGCAAGTGGACGGACCTATTAAAAAAATAAGCAGGAGAACAATGAACCAGAATAGCCAGGGACAGAAATAAGTGGAAAGTCCTAGAACTACAACTAGTTGATAGTGTATAAACCATGTAGTGCATTAATAAGTAAGTCATCTTACGCGGATGAGCTCACCGCGTGAGCATCTAAAAGCAACCCCTACTTGTAGGGGCCTTTGCCCTGAACGGGATTACATAGGCTATCTTCATTCATTCATTTATATCATACGGACGGAGATAACGGAAGACTCATACACTCCTACCGAAACACAAGTATATACATAAAAAAATTAGATGTCGTACACATTTGAAAATGATAAATGCTAGAAGCAAGAATAAGATGGGGAGAAAGAAAGAGTGAGATACATTCCCTGGCATCAGTCAGTGGCAATTTCTACAGTACATGACTCACTCTAGTAACGAAAGAAATTAACGCTCAACATACATATTATCAGCATTTTATGAGATCATTTATCAGTTACCTATGATTAAAACTATTTGGGTAAAAGTTTAGTTACGTTATTAATTTAATTGAATTCTCCGCCTTTATGACGTGAATATCATGTTTATAGTTATATTTCCTAATTTGTGATAACCCGGACATGGGATTCAAATTCCTTTATGAATGTCTTGTGAATTGGATGAGTCTGTTATTCATCCTGAACTTCAGCTTAAGCAAAATTAATCACCTGGAAGTAGAAAAAAAAGCATTTGAGTAACTTAATCACTGTTTACTCCAATTCATTCATTTTGAATTAATATCTTTGGACGTTCACCATTTCATCGGCTGCTTTCCTCTTCACAGAATACGTGTCTACTCAGTGCAGAATATCATGGATCATGGATACTCACTGGTTTCTCGGTTATAATTCTAAAAGACTTCGTAAAAATCTTTCAAGTCCTTTATTGTGCCCATGCATTGTTTAATATCGTAAAATTAGGTGAAACCTCACCCCGTATTAGTCCAAAACGGTAACACCGTTTATAGGTTCAATTAGGTGGTCAATTCAGAATCCATTTAGTCGGAAAACTTCAATAAATCAACTCCATTATTAACTGAAAACTACAGAAACTGAAGTGGTATCCATCCACTAACGACCATTCGGAAACACTGACACAGGAAACTATCGAGAATTTTGTAGGTTTGGGAGCTGAATCTGACGACGTCCACATTCGGGGTATGACCACCTTTAGGGGCTCAGTCTCGACACTTATTATACCTGGATTCCATCCGCAATCGGGCTGAAGCCGTTTTGGTTCCATGATTGAAGATTTTATCAAAGCCATTTGATCAGCACGTGATCAATAAAAACACTTATTCCCACGTTTTGAATACTATGATGGATAACATAGTTGCAAAAGAATTTCTGGGTTTCAAATTCTACAATATCAACATTTTTTTCAGGACCTTATCTACTATAAAAAGTACCTCATGCAGCGGAGCCTTTCCGAAGTGCGACTTAGAAAATACGATGATATTTCTTAACATATGCGTATGACCATAAAAATAAATCAAATAAGATTTCATCTTAAAGCTGCTCATATAATTTAACGATGTGGCGTAGCGGAAAGTCGTGAAGCTTGATTTCATTTAACCCTCGTCTTTCAACATTTCAAGAATAATGTTGGAAGGCCGCTTCCCTCTTCTTTTTTTACTTTATGGTCCCGTCAACGTTTACAAGTTAGATTACAGTGAGTTTGAAATTTATAATTGTGATTATAGTTTCATACTGCGGTTGTCAGTCTTGCTTCGGAAACGAACTCGAGAAGACTCTAGATCGCCGTGGTGTGTGTGCAGAAGTATTCTCCTGAGAATTCGGCTATGGCCCTCCTGCGTATATCCTCATACTTCGTGCATTCGAATAAAATATCTTGGATGGTGAGGGCTTGAGCACACGCATCACAGGTAGACCGATCTGTTCTGGAAAAAATATATTCATTTGTGAGTTTGGTGTGCAATGATCTAATCCTGGAAACTATTATGTGTTGTTTTCTTGATATGTTGATATGCTGATGTTTGCAGGTTCTGATGGAAGAAACCGTTATTTCCTCCTTTCCTCGTGTCCTGCCAGCTACCCTCCACTTTTTCTATATATTCATTTACGATGTCCGAGGCTGTACAGGTTTGGGGTTCGTAGAAAGTTAAGAGTTTTTATATACAAATTTTAAGTCTTGTAAATGTATGCAAAAGTATGAACCAGTAATTGTTTTACTTATAAATTATAAGTTTTGTCAGTACTCACAGAAGTTTGCACGAATAATTTTCTTTCAAATGGAGATCAAGACTTTAACTCAAACGTGTTCCACAATGTGTTTTTCCAAATAAATTCAGTTTCAAGCATATTTGTCTGAGTTGTAGCTTTAATAAGCTGAAGCTTGGGATAGATGAAGCGAATAATAAGACTAGAATCGTTCAATATGCTCAATTCGTGCCTTATTGTTCTCATGATCTCAGTGTACTTCAAGTGTATATCTCCACATTTTTTACAAATTTAAAGAACTAGAACAGGAGTGCTCAGACTTGTACTATCGGCGATTGACAAAAATAAGTAAGACCATAATATAACTCTCATAACTCTCTTTATATCTGGGATGTGTTTTAATACATTACACGCTTTTCTAACTATCGTTATATTTTAGTTCGGTCTACCAATCGTTATTGCACACCACAGACTGACTCGCTGAGACCAAATGACCCCTATAAAAATTACTAGATTTTGCGAATACATCCGACAATTCTGGTAACACAAAGGCAAATAAATCACTCGTAATTAAATGTTATCGAACACAATGGATACTCTAATTAAATTAACATATGAGTTAATATTGAAGACACGCGATCTGAACCTATTCAAAGACCACAATAGCAACTTAGTAATATGAACTCTAATCGCACAATAATTATGTTTAAATTGCACGCCAGACTTAAAAGAAATAGTAAGACAATACATGTTTATAATTATTATAGTGTCGCCGAACGAGGAACCGATATAAGGCTGTTATTTTTTAATTTCTTGGGAGAATATGAACATATTTCCGCGATCGACTTCTCAAGCCCTCGCGAACTATAAGAATATACAGTGTATCGCGGAAGGGAAATTTAACAGAAGTCGTTACAGTAACTGTTATTCTGCTAGGAAAATAATTGTATCTGTTCAAGTAGCATCTATTTTGACGTCTTCGGTGAAATATAACCAAGGCATCAACTGAACTTTTATCAATAGGTTGTTTTTAATTCGGTCTATGAAGAAAAGTCTATCTAGAAACTTGTATTCAATATAATTTTTGGTGACGCGTTTGCCTTATTACATATCACATATAAATACAGAATAAAATGAAAGAAATGTATAAAACGACTCCATACGAATAGAGATGCTATTAATAAAAAATAAATTCGGAAGCATTATTTTTCCACCATGTAATATGGTACTTGAGACATGCCGTGTTATTCTGCAGAAGGTAGTCATCGGATCTCATGCTGTTCGAGCGCTCGTCACCTCACCTTAAATGGCTGCACCTAGTTTCGACACCTCTTTAAATGAATAAAAATGAGAAAGTATATTTTATAAATAAATAGTGTAGTAATGTGAACGTTTAGAAGCAATTTTGAAGCTTTCATAACTAGGTCCTGAGTGAACAAACAGGTTTTACCAGAGTCGGGGCCCTGCTTTCGGTTGATTTGTTTGAAAAAATTATCTGGATAGGGAAGAGCCGCTCCTTTCTCGTCTCACTCCATCAAGAACATGATTTGATGTGTTAAAATGAATAGTTAATTCTGTCTCCTCATATATCTACTTAATTTTGATGCTGGAATAAATTAATGAGGAAGGCTAAACTTTGTCGTTCCTTTTGTTAAAATACTCGTCATAGTTTGTTATCGTATTCAGAATTATGCACACTCGTTAAAAGAAAAAAAGTAATGTCGGAAATTGTCACTATTGCACTAAAACTTAAACGTTTCTCGCGTCTGAAATGAAATATTGTATAATTATAAATGATAATTATATCCCTTCTTGTTGAAAGTTGCTCAGAATTATTTTGAACCATTAAAATCAGCATTATGAATACAGAATAGAGGAAATATCTACTCCGGTAGAACCTTATATAATTTCAAAGCTATTATAAAAATTAATAGAGGAATGCAAGTAATTATTAAACAACTGTTTCTTAAAAAAATTAGTATTTCTACTGTGGAATATTTTTTTTTTTAAAAAAATCGTGTTTAAACAAATTCCTTCGATCCTTTCAGAAAGTTTCGATGAGGAGGCTGGCTTGGTTTGTTCAATCTTGTGCCAGAAAAGGAGGACTTTACTTGTTTATTTGTTTTGAACCAGGAGACTTCCGTTTGTTTCACGCGTCTAGACTTGTAAAAAAAATAAGAGAAAAAAAGAGAACGTAGCACAGACGCTCTGGTGGTAGATAACAGAGCGTGGTCCTCTCAACACTTTCTCGTCTGCTGTGCTGCAGATAACATTCTTGACTTTATATTTGTATTTCTTGTTCACAATAAAATCACCCATTTTGCATTAAAAAACTGTAAGAAAACTCTTGAATTGCTGTAACTGTAACATAAAGTAAAGATTCAGGAAATAATTTAACTATATTTTATTTAGCTGTGCGTCATTAAATATATGAAGAAGTGCGAGTGATATTCGTAAAGTTGTTGTTAATACAAAGTCAATGCCAATAATTCAAATAAGGTTTGACTTTATTTTAAACTTTTGTTTTGAAACTTATTGTGTTGTAACTTATGCAATTAAACATGTTATTTCATTACGACTGTTAAGTTTAATATGAATAAGTAAAGTATTCAAAATATTTACAATTTATAACCCTGCCATTCCAAACATAGCATAAACATTTTTTAAAAAATCTTATAACATTCATCTAATCACCAAATCACCGTACAAAGATCTTGTTGAAACATACAACAAGTTACATAATATTGTCTACCAATTGAGTTAAGTAATTGTTCACCTATGAACCTAGGCCAAACTAAAAGAGCTGCCACCACTAGATTCAGGGAGCATAAGAAAAATATCAACCTTTCATTATCATTTCTAAGCATATTTTGTACATTTCCGATAACAATTATAAACCAAGATTAGTTTCTGAGATCTTGCGACACTGATTTGTTAAATAATATTTACAATCTTTTAATTCTCAATTCTTAAGCCTTCCCAATCTAAAATGCGGCCCATTTAATCCAATATCTTTGTTATTTTAATTCCTTAATTTAGTTTAATATCCTTGCACTGTTTTATCTACAATTACTCTTTGTTTTTATAAGCCTGATGAGGATCCACAATAGAATCGAAACATGTAGGTGAATTAATTAAAATTTAATTTTTAAAGTCTGTTTCAGCAATTACCCGATGCAGGTTTTTCTAGGGTTTTCCCTGCATTTCTTTAGGCGAATGCCGGGTACGATCCTTAAACCATAGCCCGGGGGCCCTAGTAACCCTTGGCTACCTTCCTCTACCCTTCCGCATCCCCCCTTTCTAATCCCTTCCTATGCTATTAAAGGGGAGTTGCCCAATGTGGATCACCCTCATGTAGCCTGTTGCCCTAAAAAAAAATTTATTGATTCAATTTGAGAAAGCAAAGAATCAATTAATAATTTCATCCTGAACAAACCCGTTAGAGTTTTATTGCACAGTGATTTTCTGCGGTTCGTAAGGACCATATGGTCAAAATCGGTCAAATTTGCTCCATGCGAATAAATTGTATGCGGAAAGCACATACATACAGTGGCGGCTCCTGGGGTATTTTATGTTTCTTGCTACAACACATCAAACATTTATTTTTAAGAGGAAAACTATGTAAAATATTATTAATACTATGGCGGAGATAGTGTTAGCAATACTCTGCCGCAAATGACCGGACCCGTAATATGCTACAGTCCTAATTCCATTTACATACTTTCGAATAGCGCCTAATTTTTTAAAGAGGAATAATTTAACACTAAGTTAACGCGCATTTATAACACGAGAGTATTTATCCTTCGTAATATTTTAAATAAACTTAATTTTAGAAACTAGCCACGCTTATTTCCAGTATTGAATGTGTGCTCAGTGTCCCACAGCTCTTCAAGGAGGCAGATGGTAGAGCTTTACGGGTAGTGCACGGAGGTGAAACGGAATACTGCTCATGCAAATTTCTAATTTCTGAATGATTGTTCTATGCCGTGGGTATGGCTGCATAAACGGGATTGAGTGCGCAACAAGGCGGGCATTTAAAGTTTTCCAATTCTAAATTAAAATAAATTATTATGAAGGCGCTTAAAATCAACAAAAATTAATTTTACCTAAATTAATTTATGTGCTGTAGCACATGAGCACCAGCCGCCTCTGCATACAAGTCACAGACCAACGCCCAATTTTATTTAATAAACTTAAGAAAGCAGAGAGAGATTACTAATTTATATTTATTCTGAATCGTCACGTTAAGATCTTATTTATAGATCGCCTTACTAATAATGCATTCGGTCATTGAAGTGGAATTTAATTAAACGAAAAACGTCATTAAAGTGACGAGAAAATCCTTAAATATTTCAAATTTTTAAGTACAAACTTTAATACGTCTTTCAAGAATTGTGTTGTACGCTAATATTGAAGAAGTTGTCATATCCGCTATTGTCGCTCACTTGCTGTCTAGTCTAGTGGAGCTTGGCTACTGCTGTTATTGGGAACAATTAACACAATTGTCTGTTGTGTGCGGCCCCAATTAGTTCCCCGTCTCGGCTGAACATTGCTCACCCTGCAGTGTGGTTAGCTCAAGCATTTCTCACAGCAGACAATACCATTATTCCGAACAAATGCTCTCTGACAAGTAAAGATGAAAAAGGAATAATACGAAAATAAGAAGGTTGTTCTGCAATTAATTAGTCCTATTATTCTTTAAAGTAAATTTTAAGTGTAAAGCTTTGTGACAGGTGGCACCATCCCCATAATGAAAACATGGTTCACGCCGGCATTTTGCAGCCAAAACGTGCGAAACGTCTGATGCAGGGAACTCGCATTTTAGTACCTGCTGTCGTAATTATTTGTGTAGAATGTGGATTTCTAGGCTGATAGTTATTATGTAAATAATTTCAAAAACCAATACTGCAGTCTCAAGACGAATTACTTTTGTAAGCTCGGGTATCTTTACTGTTATTTTACAGTTATTTGTTCTGTGTTTTAAGCTAATTGAGTTGGATGAGTACGACTTACTGAGTCTAAAACTACACAGTATAGTAAACTACTTTAGTTGAGACTGTAGTATTGTATTGTAACATTTACGAAAAGTTGTCCACTGATACAGCTCTACGATACTCGGTGAAAGAAACATTAACTTGCGATACAAACATATGTACATATATTTTGATTGGAGAGTTTTGTCTAATTACATCGTCTCAAAATATTTCAACGTACATATTGAACACGGTGTCGTATTGTCAGAAAGAAATTCACGGCGATAATATTATTTATTTTCATTATTCGTAAAATTATTTGACAATACGCTTTAATAAAAAAAAAACTAACCATGTTTAAGATTTAGGTAATTTTATTCCTTCGTGTATAATATACTTTTGAACATATTCAGAATACGAAAAATATACAAGCCAGCATTTGAACGTCTGGATTAGCTTGAAAATTTTTAAAACTACAACATCGGACTATGCTCCAGTAATATTTCGGATAACTTAAAATACATATATTAACTCTTCAGGATGACCACAAGGTATATAAAATAGTTTCCGGATAAATGCATTTAAATTGATCGTTAATGGAAACTGATAAAATTGATTTTAAGGAATTTTACAACAATCAGTTTGAAAATTTGAAGTTTATGATGACAAAATAAATGGTTTGCTTTATTTGCTGTGACTGATATAAAAATATGGTGAAATTCAATTAATAGTAAGGCTATAAATATAAGTCGTATTTAATTGGCAATTGAAATTAGAAGAATGAGATCTTTAAACCGCCATGTTGGCACCAATGCTTAAATTCTTGTTGGCAGTCGTGATGAGTTTTGTTCGGAAAATTTTCATGCCCAGATAGACGATAAAAAACCGATGGAGAATATAATGCAGTAATAAATCTGGTTTCCTGCGTGTTTTGCGGGCGTGAACAATGTTTTATACCAACGGGATGGTGCCACATGTCACAGAGCGTTACACGAAAAATTTTATGGAACGGTTTATTGAATGGTGATGTGATTCGTCGATATGACTTCTTCTTGTGAGGTTCAGTGAAAAAATCTTAGGTTTATGAGAATAAGTCACTAACAATCCGTGATATGGAAAAACATAACACGCGCTTTGCTGTTTACCACGCATATACGTGAAACTGTGGCGAAGCATAGACTCTACAGAAATAATTTATCAGACCAAAACAGAGGAGAGTATTTCATCGGACAGACTGATATCAGTCGCTCAGAGTTTATTTATATGATAGCTGTGGCGGAATGGCGACACGGTCTCCACATCCCATCAAGTTTAAATAATTTTATTATATATATCGTCTGTATATATTTCTATCAGGTGATACTATTCCCATTCTGCGTTGAATATATATTTATCTGAGGTTTTCTTTCTATTTTACATTAGTCAAGTCACATTAGTTGTAATAAACTCAGTTAAAATATGTGATATATATATATATATATATATATCTGGATTTTCTATCTATTTAGTTAACCATTATATGTGTATAGTGTTTACGACTGAAGAAAGTATGAAATTATTTCAAAAAATTCATTCGGACCTGTAATAGCAGTTCCCTACAAATTTCCATTCCGCACCATACTATATTTGCAATAATTTAAAAAACTTTCCCCGCCGTTTTCTTATCGTCAACCTTCTATAATTCATTATGATATTCTCACTTGATGTCTTCTCCGAAATGCACACTTAATATTGATTTTCTATATAAATTAACCAATTTCAATTTTCAATTACGTAATACTTCGTTTTATGTTTCGTTCAATAGATAACTTCCGATTTTACCAGTATTATAAAAGAGAAAATGGAACCCAAAACGTGTGTGTTCATTTAATTTATATTTTAATATCTTCGGAATGTCAAAAGGTTAACTGTCATTTGTTCGTTAATTGGTTTAACTGAATGAAAAACACCTCGATAATTTACTACGCAAACGTTACTGAGCCGTAGGCATAAGTTAATATAGTTTTACAGCCGTAATAATATTTGAAAATTGTTGCACGCAGGGTCGGGTTTCAAGTGCATCTTCGGACAGCCTTGAAGAAATGCTAGTGGAAAGGAGAACATAAATAAACTCAAGTTAGGGTAGGACGAAGAACCCTCTGCCATAAAAGATACAGATGGCGTCTTAAAATAAACAAGGCTATAAGTTACCAACGGCTCTCACAAATGTTCGTATCACTCTCCGATTATATATTTCTTATTTACATCACATCACATTACATCACATACATCAAAAACATTAATTAAATTAATTTAGTTCGCATAAATTTAAGAGTTCGTTTATTTATAGATCAAAATTAAACCTAACGAATTAAACTTTTACTGGGTATAAAAATTTATTCTCCATTGAGGAATTGGATACATCGACGCTTTTACACAAGTAATTACATAACTAATAAATAAGTAACAGAACATATTATATGTAAGAGTGAAATGAACTACAACATAAATGATCATAATTACTTACAAAGTATAACTAAATATTTAATACTATCTAATAATTACAAACATTGACATTTTTTTAAAAAAACTGAACACGTCACAAAAACACTATATGCATTTTTCCTGTCACATCACTGACACTAAATCATTTTCTGAATTCATTTCCTGTCTCCAGCTACGACGAGATGTCGCCCTGTAATTATGCTATAAACAAAGGAAGGAAAACAAAAACAAAGTGGTAGAATGTAGATACTATTTTAAACACCTAAACGTGTCGCATATTCAGGATCTCTGTAGACACGACTATAATAATAATATTCGCGTACGGAGTAGTGAGTACTATTTATCGGTAAATTTTCAGGAACTTAGAACGGTTTCTCACGTTATGATTTAACTGACCACCACTTTTGTTGATATAAGTTAATTAAAACATGGATACAAATATTAACATTTTGACAGCGAATAAAAATAGATGAACCAGTTTAGTTTAAAATTTTCTATTTATGTATTATAACTCTTGAAGGTTTTAGTTATATCCGTAATTAAGTTAAAACTAAATTTACTTTTTAGTTTCGATACAAAGGAGCTTTCGGCCGTTATTTTAATGCCATACTCATTTTCGAAACAAAATTATAATTGTTAAAAAACATTTCAGTGTAAATATATATATATATATATATATATATATATATATATATTGTAATATACAAAATAGAAGCCTTTATTTATTTTATTTTATTTTAATGAATTTGCCTCTCATTGATGCTATTAATGTAATAACTAGCTGTAAGGCTTTATTTAAATAAAAGAATTAATAAAAATTTACAAACAATATTTATTAATTTGGTGGCAATTATTTACAAAAATTACAAATTTAAAATATTAGATCTCAGGGTCTTCACTGGGTTTGATAATGGACACATTAATTATGTTTAAAAATCTTATTAACAAACAAATAACAATTAAAAGAAAAGAAATTTACTTGACAATTAAACTAGAACGAAATTTAAAATGAGAACGAAATTTAAAAGTAAAAAGATCGACTCTGATTAACAATTTAAAAAGAGAACGAAATCTGACTTCTATCTTTCAAGTACGTTTACATAATGAATTTTTAATTTGTTACTCACTTTTGTCCAGCATTCCAGCATACTTTATGTTTTCGAAATACACTATGGCGAGATTTTACACCGATTCTAAAATTCACAGATTTTACACTGATTCTAGTCAAAATTTCTAGGATGTCAGGAACTCGGATGATCCTCCTTTTTCATCTATCGGTTGACTGCTCGCCTTAGGTGAATTTTGCTTGCCTTAGATGAATTCTGTGGTTTGGCGATTTGCCAGTCTTTATTGCTTTGGACTTAAGCTGCAATTTTACTATTTCTGACTGGCTATGTACACAAAACTGCTTTTACTTAGCAAGTTTCGACGTTATGCTTTCGTGAATGTTTTACTTTGTCCTCAGAAATGTCCAGGCACCAACCAACTCTGCTAATTTCTGATCGCCCAACTCTGTTGAATTCTCATCACCAATTACCAGTTATACCTGGACGATGTCTTTCCGCGAACTGAACTCTCGTCTTGCGTTTTGAGCGCGCATACGCTATTTTCGGACCTTCCGACAAAGCAACAGAGTTAGGATTTTCTATTGTCGCTTTGTTTTGGAAACTCCTGCCGCTACAATTAAATTTTTGTTCAATTAATTAATGTCCTAATTAATTGGCATTACAATATATATATAGAATTCGTCAACATTACAAATTTTATCCAAATGGCCATTTACAATATTTTTTCTACATACCGTAAAACTTCTACAGCTCTCGTAAAATTACTTTTAACTGATTAATAATAAAAATAATTAATTTCATGAATTACAAAATCAGTAATAATTGAATAGAAATAAATAAACAAATTAAACCTGATTATAATGCTAAAAATTTACAATATTTTTCTTTTACGTATGTAGACATACTGACAAATAAATTAGATATAAATTTTAAAAACAATAGGAAACATTGAATTAATTTCGGTTAATACCAGATAATAAGATACAAAATTACTTAACAAAAGTAAAAGACAAAATTCCGGTAAATGACCAAACTGATGTTATTATTTATAAAATTGAGAGAAAAGTTTGTGACAAAAAGTATATTGGAGTTAGTAGTTCAAATATTAGCACTTGGATTTATAAATATAAAAATAAGGCTAAACATAATACTAAAACTGACACTGCATTATAATTGCATTATATAAAATTAATTCATGAAATTAATAATGAGATTATTTTTTTAAAAAAACACACCTAATTTCTGGATTAAATCTTACACACTAAAAAGAGCTTGCGTGATACGTTACTAAAATATGTCCTACCCCCCCCCCCCCCACGTTTTTAGAGTAATAGGCTACATGACAATACTGATCAATACTTCCACCTGCCATTATTAAGATTAAAAAACTTCCAGTAAATTAAGAAAACATCCTAGTATGAGAATTTATTAAATTAGTTCCACAAAACTATCGATATTACAGAAGAAAGCGGTACCTAACCTTCCTTGGGATAATAAAAAAAGAATGTTTTAAATTAAGACCAACAAAAAGACAATGAATCATCAAAAAATCATACAAAATTAAGTGATATATTAATTACCGCACAAAATTGTTGTTTTCGTCGGGTGAATCATACTCTTAAGAACCGCTGAAACAGATGCATAATTAAATATTTATATGATTTCATGTTGATGCGAACACACGATTCGACTAAAAGTCAGAGGACGTGTATTTTTAGTTTACTTTACGTAGAACGATTATTGGCCTCAGTAAGTCATTATGATAAAACTTCTCGAGACCTGTCATCAAGTAAATAAAGCAGTTTGATGTATATGTGTAGAGGAGGCTAATGATAGTCCTGATGATAGCCTCATCCATGCTACAAACTCAGAAGAACGAATTACAGTAATTATTAATGTAAATTTCTTAAAGACTTTCTTTATAATGTATAGGGAATATTACGAATTAGCCTGATTCTACCCGAGAAATTGTGGAACGATTGCAACTTAAAAAAATATTTTTTCACGAATGACAATGCTTCGATTTAATTGTTGACTAAAATTGAAACAAGTATCTTTAATATTACGGTTGTCTGCGTAAAGTACCATAATTTTTACATTTAAATGATTTATAAATGCTATAAAGTGATTCATGAGCAACTTAGAACTGATCGAATAGAATAACTATTACTTACAGGAAGACGCAGTTTAAATGTCTACGTAATTGGCAATTGTCATAGTTTTAGATCTTTCCAAATGTTTCTACGTGCGTGTTTGAATTAAAAGTACAATACTCGTAAAGTTTAACAGTTACATAGAGCCAGGTTATATTAAGTGTTATTGTTTGTAATGGAATAAAAAAACAGGAGAGATGTCAAAGAAACTTCAAACTTATTCAGTACCCTCTATACTTTGATTTAGTTTATGTATTCAAATTACCAACACGGAACATGAATACGAAAATCAAATTACGAAAACAGAGAATCTATAACGCGTATTTATATATATTAATGGAGTATTATTTGTGCAAACTTACAACTATTATCCATGCAAATCACATAGACGGGCGTCACCAAATCGACTTTCAATGTTATGCATATAAATTCCTAGGGTCACAAAAATAACAATTAGTACACATAAGAGAGGAACGTTTATGGCATTAAAGCGTAGTTATATAACTCGATCCTATCTCTTTCATAACAATTAACTTAGATACTTCGTCTTTAATTCGATTTCATAAATCGTGTGTCTGACAGAACTGTAACATTTGTTCGTAATTCTAAGGAATACAAGCTAGCAATTGAGTCGAAACAATGATATTTATAATTAACTCATATTCTTGAAAAGTATAATATAAGTTTTCTACATTACACAACGTTTCGTCCACACATTATTAACTACTTTTACTAAATTTCGTTTTATGAACATCTGGTGTGATGGAATAATTTTTGGCTGTTTTGTTATTAATATATTAGTCTCTTGGTATTCATAATCAAATATCGAAGGTTTTCCCTATGTAGTTCCTGCAGAAAGAGTTCTAGGGTTTCCACAGGAGTACAGTAGTGATTTAAGCGTGACGTTTCGACTACTGCAAGTTGTGTCGTCTTCTTCCAGGCGATGTTAGTCTAGAGGGGTATTTAGGATCCCATCACACGCTTTGATATAGCTGGAGAAAATTACAACTTAAGAACTGTTTTTTCGATAAATGACCTGAAACCCAATTTTTTTATTGTATTTCAATTATGACGATGGCTGTTATGATAACTCGGAAATACGCTTTCAACATCATCATACTAAATCAAATACCTCGTATTTACGATTCATCAATATCCTTCGGAATTCATTAATTTAATTTTAAGTCTCATTGCGTATTTTAATTGCATATTAAAGTGATATATAATTATAAAAGGACAACGAAGAAAAGTGTGTGTTACTCGAGTATTTCTTTATTAATTGAAGAAGCACGAGTATCCAGTAAAATCAATTTTAAGAAGTGAAAGTGAGACGCAGCTCGCAAGGCGGGTCGTCTGCTTGCACTGCGCAGGGAGAGAGAAATAAATGCCTCTTTTGGTCCAACCCCTTTCTCGAGGTGTATCAAAGTCGCTTTTCCATTTCTCACTCGGTATTCGTATACATTAGGCACTATTTGCCTAGCTCGCATTACAAACTTTTTCCGTTTTCGCTATTCTGCACTTTACAGTTTGCAGTTTACAATGCAGAAAGTAAAAAAATTTAAAAGTCATATGCTAGATACCTACATTAAGCTGTTCATTCATATGTCGAATTTCAGTGGTACTTGATAACATTAGCTTAAAATGGGTAATTCAGTACGGTTCCGGGTCGTTGGTTGGGTAGCGTAAACGATTTTAGCAGTGCTGATGCTAATTGCTGCTTGTTGTCGACGCGGAATTTAGTTTGGAAGTGGCCACCTGTGCCTGGAAACCGGTCGTGATATACGCCCAGGTCCGCATTAATGAATCGTGCTGGTAGCTAGTGTCCCCATTACACGCACGGCCACTGCCCGGAGAATATCTCACTCGCAACTCATTCACGCGTGAAAGGGCACTCGTCCCGTTACAACGTGCAGATTTTTTTAGCAAAAATTTCCATTTCATCATAATAAAGCTCAATACAAGGAAAACGTTGGCGTTAGATGATAAATAACGAAGGTGTGATACACAATCTGAATCACTTTGACGCTGATGGTCTAACGCGAGTTCCTATTCTCACTTTAAATAATATATGATATGAGCTGTTAGAAATGCGTAGTATTTGCATTCCAACAATACTACCATATAACACTGGCTTACATTCAACAATGTTGAACAATAATGAATTACGATTCACTTCACCTGAAGAAGATGACGAAACGTTGTGGCACCAGGTTGGAATCTGTTTTAATATTGATTTATTTACAGTCGCATCAACAGCTCAGGTTATTAGCGACTAATTAAGGGAATTCATTTTTCTTTTTCGGGGGACTGATTTTACGAGAGTTTCTCTCACGCACCCTCGCCGGTATTCGAACCCGGGACCTCTATGATGCGAGGTAGTCGCGCTGATCCCTACACCATAGGGGGAAAACTTTATCCAGCAGTTACACCGGAAAATCCTTTGTTCCCTATTTTATTTCATCTATGTTACTAGTGCGGCGCAACTATAGTCAGTCACATGTACGGTGACGGGCCAGTTTATTGTACTGTGAACCTTCCCGTGCGCAGCCAATCAGGTAAAGGAAGCGCCTAGAGCTTTGCATGGTTAGATCGTTGTCGCGTGTGAGTGATTATTCCTTGCGTATAGTCACAACGTCGAACTTGACTCCTTCAATCTGCACAACCCGCCTACATTCCTGACTCGTGCTATAATTTCAACGAATAAAATTCTTATATGTATAATTTAATGACAAATGTTCGGTTTAGGAATATAAGAGTGTTATGGATCAATTCGTTTGTAGAGATGTAAGGAAATCTCAACAGATGTCTGTATCTTTTCATCATTCGTATTTTAACAAATTTCTTCTCCAAATACAATGGAAGAAACAAACAACCATTCTCTAAATAAAATTAACGTATTTTAGAGAATATAGGAGTAATAAACGATGTCTTAGTTACATATTTTGTTTATCAAGAATTCAATGACCGAAACGATGAATCACACAACGGATAGAAAAATCTATTAAATTGTAATTTTTTTTGCTTTTGTTATTTTTATATTAATCTGATTTAATTTAAGATATTGTAATAAATAATACAACTACAAATGGCTGTGGCTAAATAAAAGAACTATTACGTGAAAAACTACAAACAATTTTATTAACAATTTTAAATACACAATAATATTTGGGATCTCAGGGTCTTAAACTGGGTTTGATAAATGGGTGAATTTATACAATCAAATTACATTTAGCTTTTATGGAAGTTAATGCGTCTGAAACATAGACGAACTTTGTTGTGGAAGAAAATAACACTACAGATTGAATTTAAATGTAATAATTAAATAATTAAAATTAAAGAACGATCTGACTTTTATCTTTTAAAAGTGGTTTACAATATGATTTTAAAGTTTTTCTACTTACGGCCGCCCAGGTCTCATTTTAGGTTTTTCGTGCACAAAAATTTTGGGGATATTACTGATTCTAATACTCACAGATTCTAAATGTCAACAAATTCTAATTGGCGTAGTTTGTTAGTTGGTCTAACAAACATTAGTAGGTTCTTGATGCTTTGCTGCAACCTGGATTTTCAGATCTCGTAGCTTTAGTTGGAAATGTACTTCATTTGGGTTTGTCTATGGTTCTCCGGGTTGAATTTTCGCTCGGTCACCGATTACGACGTTAATTTCACTCTCTCCTTCCCTACTGACGATTGCTTTACTTTTTAGTACTTTAAAGCATGTTTGTGACTGGACCACATTCTTTCGTTCTGAGACTATAAAACTTTTTCGACTGTTCTATTTGCCGTCTGCTGCCCAACTGCACAGCTTTCAAACTCTTCGCTGTCCGCGGCCCTACTGCACTAACTTCGTCTCGTAGATTTTGAGCGCGTAAACTCTCGTAGCTGATCAACAATACATTCTTTGCATTGCCGCCTTGTTGCGGTGTCCTCTCTATACCCACTAATAATGAGTCCTCTTCAATCCAACTTTCCAATTAGAACAATTAATTAATTACCAATTACTACAATATATTCTGTTATCTTTAAAAAACATAATGATACACACACACACAGATATATATATATATATATATATATATATATATATATATATATATATCCTGCAAGCCAATTGCTCCTGAAAGAAATCAAATTTACGGAATTCTACGAGCGATTATATGGTTTTGACAGAGAAGTGACGCTTTTCTCATGCTCCACACATTTCGCAGATGTCAGGTCTTAAACCCACAGAAAATATCATGTGATTTCCTTAAATTCATGTTGGCGTTTGGGTAAACTCAGGTTAGTACGGAAGGTAGACGTTAGTCTCAATTTTTTTTCGCAATAAACAGGCAGTTTGTAGACTCACAGTGAAGCGGGACGGACACGATTAATAATTACAGAGTTCAGAAAGATCACGACGTTGCCTCGAACTCTTACTAGATCTGCGAACGATTATTCTGAAAAATGATTAGGCTTTTTCAGATAATAGATTACAGTTCGTTCTACGACTTGGGCGGTTTCTGGTAAAGCCACATTTTATGTGTCAGTAAACCAGTCATCTTTACTCTAAATGTTCTCAGTTTTCAAATGATTCTTTAAATTCGAAGATTGCTTGATTTTATAAAGGATCTGCAGAATTTTACATGGTTATTAGTCAGAGATAGTATTTCAGGTTAGTTATTCTTTATGTATCATCGTAACGAAGCATAAGTGCTACGACTAGTTACTGGAATATATGGCCTTTCCGTTCCGTCTCCGTAATATGCAAAATGCGTGCGAATCGCAGACAGGAAACAGTTTTTGTCACGTTCGCGTCACGTCATGTCGCTCCCACGCCGAGTATCCCGACGCGACGCATCTGTCTGTGCCATTGTGCTTCCGTCTCTCGCCGAGTAGTTTAAGATATTAGATAAATGTAATCCATTCAAAGGGTAATTTACTGAACTTGTACTTTCCTAAACCAACGACAACAGGATTTGTCTGATTGTTAGAAATAGTTCGTACGTAATTTCTATCACCATCCTGTGATCACATTTGCTTGGGTGAAATTAATTCCTAAACAAAGAATGGCAGACAATTGTTCAAAGCTTATGCATATATAGGGTGTTATCAGAACACCCGTATCAGTCTTTTTTCTCGAAAACTATATAATACTGGTTGTTCGCGAAAATAAATTGTAATCAAACCGTGTGTAACGAATCGTTGTATTGTGATTTCCCGAAAAAAATCCACAAATAGCCAACTTTGAAATTTTAAATAAGAGAATAGGTCGTGTAAGGTATCATTGGGTAGTAGAGTATTTTAAAGAGAAACATCTTTTAAGTTTGATTAATTTCGCAGAAAAGTAAAATAATTTTCAGCAACAATATATTTTCTTATTGTAATTTCTCCAGACAGTTTAGAGCTTGTTGGTCAGATATAAAGTTTTTTAACTTTTTAATCTCACTATTTCATTTTAAAAATGTAAGCTTCAATAGAAATATTATGCAGTAAATTTTCCACCTCTTTTGTTTTCAGTACAAGCTGTTCTACACAATGATATTGTAAATTTTAGAAATTATTTCTTTGGTTTCCAGTATTTCTACATGCAATATAATTACATTTTTAATTATGTTCTAGTATTGACAAGGCCGTTTCTATTTTCCTTAATATATAGTGATTTCACAAACCCAAGTTTAATTTTATTATGTACGTTAGCTTATAAAATAATTGACGTGTTCCATGAATATTTCAATTAAAATTACATAATTAACCTAAAACAAATTAAAAGACAAAATTGATAATGCAGAAAACAATAATTATCGTATACAAAAGTCCTTACGAATATTTACCGCTAAAATATATTGACTACACCACGACAAATGTAAAAAAAGAGAATTTAGGATCATTATGTGATCACTAAAACTTAATCGAAGGTCAATACATCAATTTCTTTTCATATACGAATAACGAATCATTGTTTTGATTTTGATGAAGTGAGTGTTCTACATAAAGTCTCAAGGATGAAAAAACGTTTACCAGGCACTCATTCTTCCATCTGAGCTATCCTTGTTATCCTCTCATAAGATACAGATTCTTTATTCGGTTTCTTTTTAAGCAAGAAACGACACTTATGATTTAATTTTTTCCTGTGAAAGTTGTTTATTTTTAAAATTACTATTCAATTATACCTTATACGGCCATGCTGCCATTTAAAATTTCAAAGTTGACTGCGGTTACTCCTAATTGATCCGGGAAATGCAAATACTACCTACCTTTTTTTCCCCATAGAGTTACATACCGTTTGATTATAATTTTTTTTATCAAACAGCCATTAAAAAAGGCTGATACGGAAGGTCCGATACAGTAAGTGATGTGTTTGTCTAACCACTACGGCATGTCTCAATTATCAATAACAGTGAACAGTTCATTATTATGTATTACGTCTCGTACAGGTAATAATATTTTAGAAAAATGTCGCCGAGGTCTTTTTATTTTTATTTAGATCTTAACGGCCCAGATTAGCTTTCCAAATTCACTCACATTATTTCTTATAAAACTAATATTCAAACTTGTAGTATTGCAATCTCCTTGAATCGCGTTCAGTTTTAGTCTGTACCACTCTTTCATTACGCCGTGTCGTAAAGATCGAGCTTTTCGGTCTGTGGATTCGTCCCACTGCCAATTTAGTTGGCAGTTATGTCTGTCATTCCTGGTCGTTCCATGACTGAGCAGCTAATGACGGTAATTATAATATTTAAGTAACAAGGACAGACAAGCCAAAATGCTCTCAGTGATGTAATATACTTAGTAATTACATGAATATGGAGTACATTTTTGTTCAGCGTTAGATTAATAAACATATGATAAATTCGTATTTATCCTTTTAGATTTTTATTTTCCTGCAAAATTTTTTAATTAAAAAAATGAGCGTAGTATTACTAAGAGAAAACAATTACTCTGCAATTGAACAATAGAATTCACGACTTCATTAGAATTGTTCCTGGAAAACGGTAACATACTAATATGATTCCATACTGCCATTTAAAATATAAGTAGGTTCCCTACTGATTACGAACAGTTAGTGAATCACGACCAGATAAAGAATTATAGATAAAGGAGTGTTATTTGTTGAATTAAGAACCTGAATAAGACCCCGATTGCTTAGATATTTGTGTCGTGAATACGAATTAAATTGATTGAATTCAAAAGCAGGAAAACGTAAATTATGCTTGTGATTCTAACATCGCCTTTCTTCTTACAAAGATATGCACGAGATCTGTATATCAACTCCAATCAGGATGGACCACTCATCGCTATCACCTGCCATCTTTAATAATTCCATTTGTAATTTTTGTCTGCAATTCGAATGCTAATGCTTCAGAACTCAATATATCTCTTCGATGTTTATCGATGACATCTCAGAAATGAAATAACTTCCTCGGAATATTATTTGAAACAGCCAATTACGCACATCAGATCTGATAAATGAAGATAAATAAATTGATCTCGCCGGACTGGTTTGTATTGGTGCTCAAATTGTTTATGGCTGGGCTGTTACAAAGCTCTGGAAATGAGTATTATCTTCAGAGGGAATCATGCATATATTGGACAAATGACATTTGCTTCCGTGGACGGGGATGGTCGTATGACGTCGCATCAAAGCCTGAGTAAATAATTATTTATAGATTCATAAAGAAATAAGGAACAGAAAAACAACGTGTAGATTTTTACATAATTCTCTTTTATTCCACGAAGTGCTAACACCTTTCCATGTCTAGTTATCGTCGTTGTTCCTTGCATCCACGTATAGTGTGTCGTTGTTTATCACCGTGTCGTACCTGACAATTCCCCTGAGTGTCTTTTATGTTTGAAGCGTTTCCCGCCTCTCATAACTAGCAGATTTTCTAACAATTATGACGACGAAGTACCTACAGAAGTCGTTATACGCCTTCGCTTAGTACGTGTACCACAACAGTCATCACGTTACATATGGAAATGTGATAGAAATATAATTAATCATATTAAAACATAAAAAATTCCTTTTTTTGTTTCAAAGATTACATTAGAATTTTTAGAACTGTTATTTATATAAGTAGAAAATTTTGTTAATTCCAAATCGATATTTCCATTTAGTATGGTTCTGAATAATTATGAAGGATAATGTTTGAATTTTATTTTATTACCATTCAGATATATTTAACGACTTTTAACATTAATTTATAATTATAAAATTAACAACACAACAACGTTTATGTGCACATAATTTTAAAGTTGAACTTTTAGACATTGAACAAAAATTAATGAAACGTAATTTATCAGAATTTTTCCCCTGTTAAAACAATCGTAAACACATTGAATTCATATACTGTCATTTATATAAATATGTATACATTTGTGATTTGAAATTTTGATATAAAAATTATAATGTTCATAATTACTTTATAATATCATTTTAAATATAGTATGTATGATAATAAATGGTTTGTTCTTCACAAAGTGTGGTGCTGAAAACTGTTGCTTTTACTTTTAGATAAATTTATTTAGAAGAATAAAAACTATTTTTATATAAATTTGTGATTTAAAAACATTGTTTGTCCGTTATCCCACTTGTGAAGAAAACAGTATTTTTTTTCTGTTTATTATTTTCTGATTTTTTTAGATTTATTATCTATTTATTAATTAGAAATATTTTATTCTTCACTTCGAAACTTTTACATTTTTCGTTAGAGATTTATTAAGCTAAATAAAACCGTAGTGTGTATAATAAGTAAAAGCGTACAGTAAGTTTGATTTTCCGTTATCGCAGAAATCTAACAAATGTTCATAAACAGTCTGAGGAAAAAAAACCTTTCAGTCAGAAACAGAAACGTTTTTATGTTATTAATTAAAGATTTTATGATTAGTATACATTTTTTAAGATAGTAACAAATTTTAAACGTCTGTTACTAGTCTATAATTACATATGATTGATAAAAACAGACTTAAAAATAGAACATTATTTATTTCATTACATTTTTATGGTTTGTACTGTATTATTCAACACTTTATACTAAGCCTCAATAACACGACATTGGGAATTTATCCCACGTATGGTGTTACCATTCAGGATCATTTTTACAATGTATTAGATGAATACATTCCAGTAACACAAAATATGGGATACATTAACGCCTTCTTCGAATCTGACAGGTAACAAATCAAATGAAGAAATCCTGCTTATTTTTATTGCCATTTTTTTATGTAGATTCCTGATGTTTTATAGGTGTATGAAATGTGAAACAATTTATAATCCGTATCGAATATTGTGAATGTTCTTCAAGATATAAAAAGTGAGTGATTTAGATATCTTATTCACAGTATAAAACTTAATGTTCTAAAGTACTAAACACTAAACTCACGCAACTATAATTTTTCATGTGCAATGCACATTAACGAGCCGAAGCTCTTTTTTTAAACATTTTTCTGAATCTCTTTGGTAATAGTCCAGGTGTTATGTATAATAAATATCCTGTTTGTTAGCGTGCTGCAAGCGGATTCTAATGTGCTTGTGCATATTTACAGGCTTCAGACAACTACAGTATTTTATGAAGCGTTTGCAATCAATTAAAATGACACAGAAAGACGTGAATAGTTATTTTTCAATCTTTCTAAAAGATGCATTAGCTTAATGAAGGTTATTTTCATGCAGTATATCAAGCGATCTTAATAGGCATTGCTATATATATATATATATATATATATATATATATATATATATATTGTGGTAATTAAAAGGAAATAATTAATTAATAAATAAAAATTTGGACTCGCATTGTTAGCGGCATAAAACCCATAAGTCGTACAAAAGAATTTGGCAAGAATGCAATGTTTGTGGGTATTGTAGAGGTTGGTTCGCTAGACTCGCAGAGCACAGTCTGTGGGGAGCCGAGCTCCAGTAGCATTCGTGGAAATATAGCAGTGGACTGACGAAAAGTATAATATCCAGAAAGTGTCTGGAAACATGTAACAACAGCTAAAACAGTTAGAACATTTTTACAAGTTGCAGTCTATGAGATAACTACGTAATATTAAACGCTAAATATTTAGTGTGTTGAGTCTAAATTATTATATTCTCGATTCAGACCATTTCTTCAATTTTGGAAGCTCAGGTAACTGCATCCAGCAGTTGACAATCATCGGAACGAGCTAATAGAATTTCTTAAACGAACAGTGAACCAACTATTGCAAAAATCAAAGTGTTGATTAGAGTCAGTAGATAAAATCGCCTGTCTATAAAGTTCAATAAGTGTGTGTGTACGAACGAGACAATTTCCTTGAGTTCCAGAGACAGTAGGGTAAAATTCCACAGAATTACTATCTGTAAGTCATAAGTCATGAATTGAGTCGATGATAGCTTGATAAAATTAACAAGTATTTCTTTATTAAAGACCAAGTAACTGACCCTGAGAAATAGTCAGTTTATTGTAAAAGATTAATCGATAATGTAACTTGAAATTTATTTGCAGTAATAACTTTTGTAAATTATAATTGTTTGAAATTAATAACTGTTAATTGTTTTTTTAATTGATTTTGCATTCTTTATTGGACGTAAAATACTGCAAATAGACGCCTTAACGTGAGGCATTGCTTTTAACTTAATTGCCTTTCATTTGTGATTACTACAAATTGACCTTCAACGTGTGGTTTTCTTTGTCAGTCCTATAGTTTACAACTGAGTTCAGACATTGATCAGCAGAAATGAATTTGTAATGCCTATTATCAGTTATTATAAATTATCAAGACTGTTTTTGAGATAAATAAAGTATTTTGAGTTAGTTCCAGCGGTTAAAGTCAGTTCTTACGGCTTCCGTTTCCCGTTATTTTTTCACGAAACTGATTATTTTGTATTATTAATACGAAGAACTAGAACCGTATGTTTTATGATTTCTTTCGTTCTAAATCACGGTATATTTATTGTGAAAAATATGCCTACTTTAGCAAACGTTTTTTTGTTTCTACTACTTAACTGTTATATACCTAAAAATTATGTACTGACTCTATTATGAAAATCTCCAACAATAATGTTATCAATTGAGGTCATATCCTTGTTCGATCCGAGTCATTAAATATACATCTGATGGTGGAAACGAAATAAAAGTAACGGTGATAAATGTTATAGTGTACCCGAAATGAGATTGATGCAATGCAAATTTGATGAAAGACACCATAGAAATGCAGAAATTAAATGATTACAATAATGGGCTAGTTATAAGAATTGACGAAGTATGAGGAATGACGCTGAAACGATAACGGGCCTGTGATCCCGGAAAGAAGATCGCAAGAACTGACAAGTAGACCTAAGACGAGAAGTTATGAGAAAGAGTTTTTTTTTTTAAGGGCAACAGGCTACATGAGGGTGATCCACATTGGGCAACTCCCCTTTAATAGCATAGGAAGGGATTTGAAAGGGGGGATGCGGAAGGGTTGAGGAAGGTAGCCAAGAGTTACTAGGGCCCCCGGGCTATATTTTAAGGATCCTACCCGGCATTCGCCTAAATAAATGCAGGGAAAACCTTAGAAGAACCTGCATCGGGCATTGGGTACTTGTCCCACGCCCTTCCGATAGCGGGAGAGGAGTTTGCTGTGGGGACGCAGCTTACCCCTCGCCATGCCTTGGCCTGTTTAGGAGGCAGCTGTTGTATGTAGCCAGCAATTAAAAGTCAAGCAGTATATTACTAGACTGCAATAAATCAATATGAATTGATGTAATATTTCTCGAAGGATCTGAATTCAGAAGACAATTGTAGAGAGATGAATCAGGCTTCAAGCAGCATATCACTAAAGGGCAATTAAAATGTTTAAACAAGTAGTACCAGGAATTTGTCAACTAAATTGCGGATGCTACGAACCATTAATATCCACGTAAAAAAATCAGTAAGAAAATCTTATATGCTAAATAATAACATTAATTCAAATATTACATAATTTTTTACAAGAAAAATTTTGGTTTTAAATACTGTATATAGATTTATAATTTAAAGGTTATTGTTATTCGTTACTCACAAATCCAATCCTGAGTGTAATTATCACGTACCAATATGATCTTAAAAATAGATAAAATAATAATTTATATCTTATTTATCGTTTATATTGTAGTGTAGTGAACATCTGTGTGTATTTTTTTAGAGCAACAGGCTACATGAGGGTAATTTACGTGGTGGAGACTCCCCTTTAACAGTGTAGGAAGGGATTTGAAATGGGGGATGCATTGAATATCTGTAAGTGTAATATCGGAGTGTACTGTGATATCTTTGAGTAAAAAACGTAATATCTGACAGTGCATATTAAGGTATTTAATTTACTGTGGACAGAAATATCTTAAACATATTTTGGCCCTCCAACCCCTGTTAGAAATTGTCTCAGGTTTGTTATTGTTAGTTTTTAATTTTGTTTGCAAATTCTCTTCATCAATATTATATAAAAACATTACAATATATGAACGACCAGATCAGTGATAGGGAAGATATTAATCGGAATTCTATTTAACTTTACAAGAATGAAACAGCAGATGTAGAAACTCCATATTGTAAGCAAGGAAAAGACAATTATTAGGAAGAATCCTTCGTTCCTAAACTGGACATAGATAAAAGTAAGTTGTAAGGGGGAGAAATACAAATAAATAAAGAAGAAATTCGTTTGGCTAATTTTTATTGTGGTTTTTCTTTAGAAAAACAAATCATGTATCAATAGGCCTGACAAAATAACCGTAATATTAAGTAAAATATTGAAAAAATTTACATCTGATTGAAAATAATGAATAAGAAAGATAGTCAATACAATTACAGACTAAAAAAGGGTAATATAAATACCACACAACGTTTCTGGGATCCTTGTACCTTTCGTCAGGTGCTAAGAAGAGCTAAGAGAAAAAACACAACTGCACTGGTCAGTTGACAACACTCAAAAGCTTTTGCAGTTGTGTTCTCTAGGCTCTTCTTAGCATCTGATAAAAGGGACAAGGATCCCAGAAACGTTGTGTGGTAATTATATTACCCTTTTTTGTCATTATTGTATTGGCTATCTTTCTTATTCATTAAAATAAAATATTTTTAATGTTCACGCATATTTTCTATTTCATATGCAGGGAGGCTTATGTATGTGATTAAGAATAGTCATTCTGTTATCCTATTGTTTACAGTTTCAATACGCTTACAAACGAACCAAATACTAAATAAGAAAAATTTTCGTTGTCGTTATTCATGTTCGTCGGCCACGTCCGATTTTTTTAATTAGTATTTCTAGTTTGATTAATGCATTAAAAGTCTAAATAAGAAACCAGGAAAGTGGGTTCAGCAGTGATTCAATGGTCCTACCCCCCCCCCCCCCCCCCCGTCTGCCCTCAATTTTCGGAATGTGTTAACGTAATCAGGTTTATAATTTTCAAGGACATTGAGTAGGTCGTGGTTCAATTCATTTTGATTTTATTTCTTATTACCTTTTAATCTTTTCAGAATTTAAACAGTTTAAATTCTATCCGCGTGATTCAATAATTCAAACTTATAGCAGAATTTAAACTATTTTTGTATCGTACTTTTCTTTAAAATTATGGGAATTGTGATTATAGCTATTTACTTCAGAATTCTGCCTTTATAAATTTTTTACAATTTTAGTAGCGTGGACATTCCTATACATTCAATTAGTTTTAATCTATTAAAATTCTTCTTTGTGGAAATGTATTAATAGTGACGAATACCGAAGTTCTTCTAGAGCTGGTGCGTTCACGGTCCGCCAAGTAAGGCTTGTGAAGGGAATTGCTGGGACAAACCGGTCCCAGATCTCCACGTGCACAACGGGATCATCCGTATGCTCAAGAAGGCGAAAAAAATATACACAAAATTATACATCCATCCAGCCAAGTATACAAAAAGGAAACTGGTCAGTACACTTTAAATTCAGCACTCTACGTCTTCACCTATGCCCCGGGAGCAGTCGTTTATGACCAAAAATACTCTTGCACTGTTTAGCTGTTAATGGTTTTTTTTCCCCTCCTACCCAGAAATATCTCTGCTTATAATGAGCATAAAATACGTTTGGAGTTAAATCAAACCATCTCATTCGCACATTTCAGCCGCACTTGAGCTATAAACTTAATTTTCTTATTTACGGAACCATAAAATCAATCGTAGACACACAAGTTCGAAGAAATTTAAAACGGTTTAGTTATTCATGACCCCATTACTATTCTTGTGCTGCTGTTTTATTTGATTTTATTAACGGGGCTATACTTACGATTAATGTATCTACAGAACAGGTCTCTTTACAGACTTCATAAACTGTAAAAAGTTTATTGATTGGAGCTTCCATTATCAGCAGACGTGAAAATGTGAGAACTGTTTTTCATGACATGTAATTTCACTACAAGTGGAGTTTATGGTCGTGACACGTTTTAAAAATTATTGCCTCTATTCTACAATTCAATTTATATCATTTTATATTACGTAGTTCCGGGAATTATAGTTTAAATAAGTCAACTTTCGCCTTTATTTTCCTAGTTTCCATTATCTTTCCTGAAAAGTATTTCCTCATAGAAAGTCGTGATAACTGCTACTCTTTTGATCTTCTTAATTTAATACGCCCCACACATAGTCGAATCAAAGATTGTTACATTTTTAACACACTGCCATGACTTCTGAAACTCTAAAAACCTCCTAAAGACACAAAAAGACTAATTGTTTTACTTTTTTCCTATATTAACAAATTATCGCCAACCACACGAAATTGTTTTATTAACTATACTAATTACCGTGTTAAATACTTGTTTGTTGAAATATATATATATATATATATATATAAATTCTGTTTTTATCATAATTTTGAATGTTTAAAATAGTTTGTATTTATATTTGATAGGTGCATCCTTATTTTACTCGTTAGCTAAAGCTAATAATATATAAAACATTAGAAGTTTTGTAATAATTTTATTTAAAAGAAAACTTATTCAAAAATCGTCCAAACTAAAATAAATAATTAAAAATGTTTCAATAGTCTTATTATACATTCTAATTCTTTTTATAAAAATTCCAATGGATGTTCTGAACGTATTTCTTCAGAAGATATTATTGTCTGGTTTTTCACTGCCTAGATCGGTTTAAGTTAAGAAGGTTTAAGAATTACACAAGTTGAGAAAATTTTCTGTACTAGGGAAAATATGTAGTCAGGTAGAGAAACGGATAAGATGAAAGAAATAGGCCAGAGACAAAAATTTAACAAGAAGTAAACAAGCTCTTCAGGGTACGAGGTATAAGCTGCATATTCCTCCTGTGAGTAATTTAAGAGATTTACGACGACAGGAATTTTTTTATTAATATTGCAAAATATTATTATTCGCTAGAAAATGAAGTTTTATATGCGTCACGAAAGAAAAAGAAGAAATTGGCTGAAATGTTCACCCAGGTGAATAAAGTGAATATATTTAAGGCACAAAGTCGTCCTATTAAATGCTCGTTAAACCACAGATTTCCCACAAGTGCCTCAGGCGAGTGACCTTTGGCCCCTCGCTCCATTAAGCTCGGAGATCACAATCTGACGCGAATACCTGCGGCTATGGCTATGGCTATTGCTGGTAGGCGAGCGTGGCTGGTGTGCCATGTCATGTGACCCAAATATGCTATGAAACAATCACGATGAGCGATTAGGAATTCCACTCTTCATTCTGAGGCGGAAGTAATCAACAATAGAATTGTCTCCTCGTAGTCAGTTGCTTTGTCATGAAGTAAAATGAATTTGGTAAAGAAAGTTACGTTAATAAAAGCGAGAAGAAACAGCAAGTATAAAACATGACTATAACGTATTTAAAAATATACGTGAAAAAATGATCAGAATATTAAATTTTATTAAATGAAACTCTAACGAGCATGTCTGACAGTACATTTGTTAAAACCGCTGAACAGAATTCTCGAAGTACGATGTAAACTATAATGTATAGCCCTTTTTGTAAATAAAACTTAAGGCGAATATTATGAGAATGATACTGATAAAATGCAGGATGCGGATTAAGCAGTCGTCCCGTGAACTGCTCTGAATTTCATTACACCTCGTGTAGTATTCATAAATTATCCCTGTCACAGGTATACGCGGGGTGAAATGACAAATTATAGGAAAATATTGTATTAATAATCCTTTGATTGTGTTATCTTACAATATTGGTTTTAATTATTATTTTAATGAATGTATTTCATATATGCATTGTTGGTGTATTAATAACACTTTCTTTAGTAATATCATCAATGACGGAACGTACAGCGAGTACACTCAGGTTCATGGTGCCGCGTACTTAATCTGTATTCTTACAGATGTAAACTTCATTCTGTTAATTCAACTTTCTTCATTTATATGAGACGGCAGTCGTTAAGACTAATTGATTAAGTTCGTATTAGTAGCATTGTGGAATAAGGTCATTCTCATCCCACTCACCAAACACTTCTTTTATATGGCACAACAAATGAATCGAAATCCAGAAAATAATTAATTTAGTGCTACTGAGACAATGCCAAAGTCATATCAAATTATTCCGTAACGCAAAAGTCTAAGGAAAGTGTCTATTTACCTGCATATCCAGCAGAATATTTACTGTAAAATCTAGTTGAATAACGAATATTTCTATAGTCTTGATCCAATTATTGATGCATATAACCCCTGATGTTATGAATGAATAAATATAACGTTTCACTTCTCGAGAGTCACAAAGCTATAAATAATTTAGGTATTACGCTAAGTAAAGGGACAGAATATCTGATAGTTATTTTTCATTCCCTTTTCTTAGAATTTTTATTCACTACAATAGACAAAATGAGTTTTCGGTTTTATACGTTTATTTTTATATGAAGTTAATACTGAGATATAGACACACCCGTCAACTGCCATGCAGCAATCGGAAGCCGTCACGCGGCCTTGTAAATTCAATGATATTTTAATTCCTCTGTCAGCCGAGCTATCAAATGTTCGAGGCTTTGGCTCGGGAATTCCTCTGGTTTTTTGAACTAAGGTTCCTACAAGCCGAGGCACATCGGTCTGTTTTGAGCGGTGTATTCCCATTGGCATAGTCGGCCAGCTGCCCTCCTAAACTGGTAGAGGTACGGAGAAGGAAATGCTGCGTCCCCACAGCAATCCCCTCTCCCGCCATCGGAATGGCGTGGGACAAGTACCATTTGATGCAGGTTTTGCTAGGGTTTTCCCTATATCACATTCAAGTGAATTAAACTACAACCCGGGGGCCCCTAGTTAACCCTTGGCTACATTGCTCTACCTTTCCGCATGCCTCCTTTCAGTTCCTATCCTATGCTATAAGAGGGGATTGCCACTATGTGGATAGTCTGTGTACAACTTCTTCTTTTATCACGGTAAACTCCGCTCTAGCCATCGGAACGACTTGGAACAAATACCGAAAGTCCAACCTAACTGATTGAGGTTCATCTAGGGGTTTCTCAATTGAGCGAATTCTGTGTAGTATCCTAGTAAACTCTTCTTTATCATCCCTTTCCATCTCTTACTATGCTATTATATCTCCATACCGCAATATATAGGCTGATTAATTGATATTGAAGCATAAACGGGAAATTTATTGATTTCATTTATTAATTTGTATCATCGTACTTTCACTACTTCGATGTATTAAATGCAAATGTACCAAGCGGAGGCATAAGTATTAAATACTATTAAATAAATTATATCCTTCGTAAATGAGAAAAATTACCACCGAAGGAAAATTCATACTAAATGGCAGCTTACCTAAAACGCCCCTGCAGACTACCCTCAAGAGTTGAGAGCGTTATTTTAAAAATGGCTACTCAAAGCAGTTGTAAGTAAAAACTATCTACCTATCAATACATATTTCATAAGACTGGTTGGTTCGCCGAATGATATACGGGATAGTTGACTCGGAAAAGCTTAGTTTAACTACACCAACCGCGGCGGACATCTAAGCGAAATAAGAGAATTATGGATACGAAATAGGAAAGTAATCAAGTTCGTAATTACCTTCACAATCAAGTTGAGAGGCGGGAAATGTATGCTTGAACACAACACTCGAAGTAAAAGTAAAGTTGGATTTGATGAATTTAAAGAAGATAGAAAAACCAAGAGCCTCGGCTACGGTCGAGATCTGAGAGTGACTCTCTCGATTTTTCAGAGCTTCCCACCCAGTTTATAACTGTGGATCCAGTTATAATTAAAAAATGACTGCCAAAAGTTAAAAAGTCAGATTTTAACGTAGACTTGCACGTCAGAGGCAAAATTCAGCTAGACACTACATTAGATTTTAGATGAGGTAAGGCAGACAGTTGTCGCGACGACCATCCGTTCCACTCGGTTTCCATCCTGTCTCATCTTACTCTCATCCCCTCCGAAGAAGTACAATAATTTACGATAATGAAATACTGACCGTAAAATATCACTATAATGAACCTTATCATCGCCACAACAAATCTAAAATTTTTGCCAACGGCTACAACTTTCATTTTTTTAAACGATAGTAAACATGGGCACTTAAATTTAAAAGCAATTGAAACAAAATTATGTATATTTTCTGATTTTCACCACCTCACAGCTATGGTTGACTAAAGTCGGTCCGTAATGAATATATGCTGCAAACGAACAGAAAACTATAATTCTCATAATGCCAACGCCACTCCATTCACCCGCTTTAGTATCTCCGTCTGCCCGATGATAGTCTTACGAGGAATATTTTAACTATTAAACTGAAAGACGAGATTCTTGATCGTACAAAATCCCACATTAATAACCTTGCATATGACAAAATCATAAAATTAATAACGATTGTAACATTTTATTATCAATTATGTAGCTATAAAAAATACATACATAACTGTGATAACTGTGCGGTTAATAGCATATTCGCATTGTGTCAGACCACAGGAGTGGAGGGATTGCGAAATACAGTGGCACCTAATTAAGTGGAGGCTGTGAGAGGCGCAAGTGAAAGAACCTGCACTTAAATCCCGTGACCGACACTTTCCTCCCAAGTTCTTCGAGAACGCGACACATGTCACCACTTGATATGTCTACGTTTTGCGGACGCGGACGACAGAATACGTTATTTCTAAGTAAAAAATCTGGCTTCGACTCATCTTATAAATAAGACGTGCGTATTTTGTACGATATGTATCACATATTAGTTGACTTCCCATTATGTTTTCCTACATGAAAAAATGCAGTAGTATTATTTTAATTATTCTATCGAAATAACAATAAACAATTTAAGTGTGAAGCAGGAAAGTGGAACATAGTGACTGAATATATATGATATAAATGAAAATACATTATCGTATTCCTTTAAGATTTTTTAAGCTTCCTAAATAAAGTTTAATTCTCAGCGTAATAAAAGTTGTGTGTTTCGCAACTTTTAACCATTGACTGAGAAAAAATATATAGTATGATATTTCCGCGTAAACTATATTTATTTTAAAATATAGTTATTAATATGTCACAGAAATAAAATTAAAGTTTCTTCATATTACCAGGTTTTAGAGCATTTGACGGCATACAACCCTAAAAATACACATCAAATTTAGAACCTATTTTTCGTTTACAATTAATGAATGCTTTAGCAGTAACACTCATTGTTAAAATATTGAATATTCACGTGGATTTTATACTCGAGTACATCAATATGTAGATAATTTAATATTTATTTTTAAAGTTATCTTAATTACTTATAGATTTAAAACTGAAGAGTTCCTAATTTCAGAACGAAACGTCGTTTACATAATAAATTTTTATATGAAGAAGTAGTAATTTTTCATTTAACTTTATTTTTCAGATTTATAAGACCATTAATAAATGTGATGTAAGATTTTTAGATAGTTTTCAATTTATCTTGTAGTTGTAAAAATCAAATTCTGCGTCCCCACAGCAAACTCCTCTCCTGCTATCGGACCGACCTACCTGATGCAGGTTTTCTAGGGTTTTACCTGCATCACGTTTAGGTGTACTGCCGGGTAGGATTCTTAAACCATAGCCCGAGGTCCCGAGTTAACCCTTGGCTACCTTGCTCTACCTTTCCGCATCCTCCCTTTCACTCCTTTTCCTATGCTATAAGAGGGGAGTTGCCACTATGAGGATTACCCTATACATATCCTGTCTACACCTTCTTCTGTTTTCAGCCTATGTTTCTGTTTCCTGCCGAATTAACCTCCACTGAAAATTTAAGAAAGCTTACCATGGCTATTTATGAGGTGAATGGGCTCCAGAGAAACGCAGGGTGTCTGTCAGTCCTGAGTATTTATCACTTTGAAACAATTGTTTTTGTAACTTAAGTTTTTAATTTCTACCTAAGATCTTAATTTTTTTACTTTCTATTTTTGTAGGAATCTAGAAAAAAATTCTACTCTACAGATTACTGATGTTTTCTACCAGATAGCGTTACTGCGGCCCTTACCGAAACTACCGAATATATCTAACTAAATTTAAATAAGACAATGAATCATAGTGCACGAGTCCGATCACTTCATAAGGAAATAAGTCTACTCAATTCTGTTGTTGGTTTTCTCCAGATGTTTTCACGTCTGATTCTTTCCTTTGAGACGAAAAGATATTTACCGCTGTGTTATTTTCTCTTTCTATAATACGGAAGCATTCCAAATAAGAAAATACCAGTTTTTTCAGTTATATCGACTTATTAAATTTTTTAAACTATGGGTTATCTTCAAATTATCCTCCATTTAGCTTGACTTGTACGCAGTTAAACACGCCCGGCGATTGCCATTTCTGTTATCATTCACCGATTCTTATAGATTTAACTTTATGAGTAAATATGTGGGTGTTATCTTGTCGTTGCTTGGTAACGTTCCATAATCTTACATATCGGGTGTGCCCAGACCTCATTTTTAATCATTTCCACTGAAGACGAAAATATTTTTTCTTCGGAAGATTGGATTCTTAGTTCCTCCTATACCATGAATAAACCAATTAACAACATTCCAAATCGCATGGGGCAATCCTCATAGTGGAAACTCCCCTCTTATATGATAGGTAAGGGAGTGAAAGGGGGGATCAGGAACGGTAGAGCAAGGTAGCCAAGGGTTAACTAGGGCCCCCGGCTTATGGTTTAAGGATCCTTCCCGGAAATTCGCCTCAAAGTTATGCAGGACAAACCCTAGAAAACCTGAATCAGGTTCCGATAGCGGGAGAGGAGTTTTTCTGTGGGGACGCAGCATTCCCTTCTCCTTGCATCAACCAGTTTAGGAGGCAGCTGGCCGACTGTTCCAATGGGAACAGAGAACAACTCTTACCGTATGCCCAAGAGAGTTCAGCCCTGGAATTTCATAGATGGTGCTTTGGTAATAGGGACTAATTTCTTGAAAGCATGTCAATTAAGCGGAGAAGGCAACAAAGTGTATTTTAGCGATCTCCTCAAATCCGTAATAGTTTCCTGATATTCATCTCCCCTGAATCGTTTTATTTGAACGTGTTCCTGAACTGGTTACTCCCCTTATCTTAGTAATACAGTTACATTGTCCGCAATATAATAGGGACTAATTTCTTGAAAGCATGTCAATTAAGCGGAGAAGGCAACAAAGTGTATTTTAGCGATCTCCTCAAATCCGTAATAGTTTCCTGATATTCATCTCCCCTGAATCGTTTTATTTGAACTTGTTCCTGAACTGGTTACTCCCCTTTTCTTAGTAATACAGTTACATTGTCCGCAATCAGTGTAAAGCAATCTTTCCGTGAAACTCTTAAGGGAAAACGTAGGACATTAAAAAATCATTATGTGGAGAGTTCTTCTTTTTCCCCCGTTTCTTTACGAGCACTTGTTCATAATAGCACTTGTAGGCGAATGTGCGGAATGTATAATTGTTACGAGAGCAGTGCTTTGTTCGCAGCTGAGCACGAACAGCTAGAGGAGGATTCCTACCGGCGGAACACGACCGGCGCATTACACGGCACCGCCTGGCCTCACTCTTGCGACATCTACAACCGTGTCCAACCTTCAACCACACAACTACCATCAAAAATCGTTTTTTAAAAAAGTATTATAATTATAAAGTAAAAATTAACGTTTCGCAACATTTCTTTGTCATTTTTTATTCTTTTATATTTACTTCACCTTCAATTCATTAGGTTTTTATTGTCAAGTAGGTGGTTCTGCGTCGAGGGGCGTCGTTTCGTCCGCGGCCCCTCCAAAATTACTCATTGATCCGTTTAGGGTGCAAAATGCATTTAATGGTGCTTGAGACCACACAAAGCAAAAGTCCCAATAACAGCAATTAATTACTCTTAGTTGGACACGTCAGGTAAAACTTCCACTATTATTATAGTTTATTGGCAGCTGAACATACAAAATTACATCCGTTTCAGTTTCGTATGCGACGCTGCTGTTTGATGTAATTAAATTTAATAAAAGTATATGAATATTGTTTTCACTACTTCAAATGATATATAGGAGAAGCGTGTCTTATTTGAAACGTTCTAATCTCAACACGTTGTCTCAATATTTACCGTATGTTACATTTTTAATCAACAACTGTCCCAAACTAAGAAAACGACTGTCTTATAAGCCTCATATCTGAAATGCATATTACAGAAATTTATTTGCTTTAACGATTCAAACTCTTGATCGTTTGATTCAGTATAAGTCCGTCTCTTGTAACATTAGGTAAGTCCTTAAGTCAGAGGCGTTCGTAGTGTAGTTTTTACACCCTTTCCAAAATCCTGCAAGTTTCATTGTTTTTTTATCATACAAAATAGGTATTGTTTACAATAATTAACGAGGTGGTGTGAAAAATTCTTACGAATGATTCGAAATGAAAGAATCGGTGAATTAAAAATAATGAATTTTTTGAAGTTTTAGAGGAGAATAATCTCACATCATCACGATACCGTTGTATTCGATGAAGAATTTCGTAAAAACAATGGATCATACTTTACAGATCCTAAAAATTTATAAAGCGAAAATACAGAACAGTATTTAGATTCTCAGAATTCTATCCCTCCCATTTTTGTGAGTCTAAGAGACGGGTATGGAGAACACAAATATCAGTATAAATTGAACCTGGAAAATTGTTACTAAGGTAAATGAAACTATAAATATTGCATTCCTACTTCAAAACCCAGAGAGAAGCACCTCAAGCTATATACATCTATATTAAACCAACATAAAAATATATTATTAATTGTCATCATTACCCGTGATCTTTCAGCTCGAGGTGTAAATAATGAAAAATGCCCACAGTTTTAACCAATTTACCTAAAATATTTAATAAAACAGAAACCCGTATTCTAAAGGAAAAATAATTCACACCATTAGAGATGCACCAGGCTATAAATCAATCAAATATATATATTTTTAAATGAATAAACAATCCAAATTTGTCACAAATATATTTTAATAAAATAAAAAATTAGAACATATTAATAAAATAATAATTTCCTCGTCATATCGTTCGTTTGCGGAACAATTATCAATTTAATTTATTAAGTGAAATTTCAATATATAATTCAAATTTTATGGAGACAATTGCTAAACGTGTGTGCTTCCACACACTACAGCCGAAAAGGTTTTTATTTTGTTCTCCAACCCAATTCTATTACAGCGGGGCATTATTTTATTTATTTTACTGAATGATGTTACTTTCTGATATATTGTTATTGATTTTCACTGTTGCATTAAATTGTAACAATTATTTTTCCAACATTTTAATATATATATTGTAATGGCTAAATAAAATAAAAACTACAAATTTAAACAAACAATTATCATTTATTAAACCACAATTTACCATTACACAAATCTGATGAAATTTTATAAATCAAAACAATTTTATTTACCTAGAATACATTTTAAATAATCGGACTCGGTACCCTCAAGGTCTTTACTGGGTTGATAAGGAAACGGAACAAAAACGTTACAATTAAACAAATACAGTTACAATATATGAAAAACGAAATGAAACGAAATAATTGAAATGATTGAAACGAATGAAACAAATGAAACGATTGAAACGAATGAAACGAAATCTGACTTTTAACCATTTTTAACAATTTAAAATTATGAATTCAGAAAAATAAACTTACAAGCTCTCTGGTCCACACACTCACTTCATACAGGCTTAAAAGGCACCAGGTTGCGCTCACACTCTGCTTTCACAGTCACCTCCTCTTGACGACGTTACCCTCACAACGAATTCAAACACCTCTGCTGGCTGACAGGCCTCCACGATGAAACTCCCACCGACTGTTGACGACTGATGTCCTACTAATTACTCTCGGCCGCCTAGCTTGGCCTAGCGTCCGATGATCTCTCCTTTTTGCAAACTCCCAACTGTTCATAACAATTGTTTCGGCCACTTTAACTTGGCCCCTCGTCCTTCCCTGCGGACCTGCACCACCGCTCTCTCCCACTAACACGTCCGTCTCCCGTCCACACGAAATGATAAAGAAGCCCCTCAACTGTCCAACTGCCCTCTTATTTATACCCTGGCTCCAGAATATTCCCTTGTTTTTCACAGTTTTTGCATTTCCACTTTCGCCAAACAAACACCATCTGTTGCCGTTCTTCCGGTCCGAGAGCCACTCAATCAATTAAATTTAACGTTTCCTTTTAATATAATTACATCGTCCAAACAACCTTCTGTCATTCCGTCAACAAATTAGCCCTAAGAGCTGCAAAACGCCCCAATTATTAGCCCTTCCCCTCTCTAAAAGTCTCTTATCCATCATTTTATCATTATTTTTTTATATGTACTAACCACTCAAGGATCCCCAGTCTGAGTTCGTAAACATATGTGACAAAAATAAGAACAGAATTCTTGTCCTTCTGAGCTGGTTATTACAATATATATATAAACTGTAATCCAAGATTATTACGAACAATTCTGAGTATAATATATTTATTAACGTTAACCAATAAAAGTTGAATTAAGTCTCCGGCAGGCAAACAGCCATTGCAGATTTTTTATTTATTTTATTTTTTAGGGCAACAGGCTACATGAGGGTAATCCACGTTGGGCAACTCCCCTTTAATAGCATAGGAAGGGATTTGAAAGGGGGTTTGTGGATGGGTAGAGGAAGGTAGCCAAGGGTTAAAAAGAGTACTTGCTTCGTAAGTGATTGTGATAAAATCTTAACGGTAAGAACAAGTTCAAAATTAAATTTTAATCTCGGCAATTTCTTATTTAGTGTTTTACATTACTCGGATTTGGGTGTCGGTCTTGAGGAAGTCCATAGCACACCCCTGGCTGTATCACTGAGAAAAAAGAAGAAAGTAACAAAAAAATTATTGACACTTCTCTTTGTTAACGGAATATTTTGAAAAAATTCCATAAGTAAAATTGCTTGCTACAAAATCCAGCACACCATGAAATACATAATAGTTTTTGCGAATGTGATGATTATTAAGAATAAACATAGAGTTGTGATTCCTTATCCTGCGAAAACTGCCATACTGAAATATAATTATATTATAGATAGATTACATTTTTACCGTAAAATCATTTTCAATGACGTTTTGATGTGGCAGAACTCACCAGTGTTGCATGGATGGTGTTTTTTACTGAATGAGAGATTGAAGTCATTCGTAACATTCATCCAGTCAGCGCCAAACGGTCATGATAATTAGGAACTTCACAGTAAAAGTTATCGCAGATATGATCGGAACAACTGCAGAACAATATGGAAAAATACAAAGTTATACTCATCGACTAAAACATGCAACTATTAAAATGCTGAAAGAGCAATTATATATTTCGAGCTAGATTATTTTAAACGCTCTTTCAGATATAAAATTCACTTATTAACCAATTGTAAATAAAAGTAGATTGTAAATATGCAGTATATAAATTTAAAAAACTCTCGTTTAGTGCTGACTTTCATAAAACAAGTTTGGAAAGAATCTTTGACTACGATTCTGTAGTAGCATAAAAGTTCCCCCAGTTCCCATGTCTCGAAATCTACATTCGTATCTTGACTTGGATTTAGTGAGTGACTGGATGTTTGATACGAGAAGATACGACGCGCCGTTCCCACACTCGACACTCATTTATTACGAGCCCGCTCAACTTCATAAGGACATAGTTTTACTAAAACAAACGTAATAACATTAAAAATTAAAAAAAATCCACGAGAAATAATTCATCAATGAATAATAATCTCGGAGATTAACTACGGCAACATAATACAACATTATAAAGTAATAATCTGTATTATTTTTTTAATATTTTGATCTGTGCTTCTAATGGCTAATTCAAATTATTCCTATGTCAATAATATCACGTGCTGCCATTTCATTTTATTCTTCAATTTTCTAAGAATTGCGTCACAATCTTGATCTTACTAAAACATGATACATCTAACATATTTTCCTGTTCCAGGCAGATCTCTTTTTAGCCATCTACTGAAGTACATTCTTATTTATTCCTGTTATGTCTAATAATGTACTTTTATTTTCTTTCCAAGACCAAATTTTAAAAATATAAAATAAATTTATTGTACTCAGTCAAGTCCTTCAGTCACAATGATAGAAAAGGAATAACTTCCTATTCGGTATTTTCCTCATTCCTGCACTCTGGCAGGAATCTCAATAATAAGGTTCCCATCAGCCGTGGCACCTTGTCTGGCTTTAAGGGGTGTATGTACCAGTGTCGAAGACGGTAAGAATTGTTCCCTGATCCTATTGGACCAGTCGGCCAGCTGCCCTTCAAATTCGGACGAGGCATAGAGTTTGGTATCCCACAGCAGACCAAATTCATGTTACCGGAAGGACGTGGAACAAGGACCAAATGCACGACCTACCTAATGCAGGTTTCTCTAGGGGTTTCCTTGCATCATCTTTAGGTGAATGCAGGGTAGGATCCTTAGATTATAGCACGAGGGCCCTAGTAAACCCTTGGCTACCTTGCTCTACCTTCCGCATCCCCGCTTTCCTTCCCTTTCTATGCTATTAAAGGGGAGTAGCCATAAAAGCGGATAATCCTCATGTAGCTGGTGACTCGGTGTGGTTTACTATTAATGATCTATAGGCTAATTCCCCCTTTAAGATCCCTTCCTATCCTATTAAAATGCTGGTTGCCACCACGACAATTACCCTTATGTAGCCTGTCACTCCGAAAACAATGTTACGTTTTACTGAAATTTTCTCGTCACAGTAAATTGCTTTCAAGGTAATGATAATAGTTTGTGTTCATAATAAATAAGTAATAACGAAAAATATACTAAGAACCAAAACGTTCTACCTTGCGTAAATTCGTCGCGTCATGTAAAAATGTTACGCTCGTTACACGACATCTGTGGACAGTATGAGTTATACGACATCTGTGGACAGCATGGAGGTAATTCTTCGACGCCGTGGAGGGGAAGTCAATTCTTCAACACCAGCCTTGACGGTGGGTATGAAAATAGGTTTTTAATCTGCATACAAATTCACAGCAGAGTAGTTGAATTATGGTTCCCATAAGACACTCAGACCATTTTTTGCGTCCCCTCAACTAACCACACTTCTAGTCATTAGAAGAAGTGGGACAATTACCGTGATCCCGACCTAAACATTTTGGCCAATGGCAAGTAGGATGCTCAAACTATACCCATCCGACCTTAGTTAACATTCTCTTTCTCATCCCACCGCTCCTACACTATTAGAGGGAATTAGTCACTATGATGATTAATCGCAAGCAGCCTGTTTATGGTAAAAAACATATTACAGATTTATCAACTGTATATCAACTATATACATCTTCGTAGCACTTATTGGCAACTACAAATTTTTCTCTATTATATTTCTGATTACCTGCAGGCTTTATATTGATATATATATATATATATATATATATATATATATATATATATATATATATTGAAGATTTATTCACTGTAGAAACGTTGAAGAATCCTTAAAATAAGTTAGGGGATTCCAGCTGTATTGGTTTCGTCTGAACTATTAGTATAAGTAATTTCAATTCTTTATTAATCAAGACGATGTGCATGCGATGTTGTTCGGACATGTCTATAAGATTTTAATATATTAAGCCTTTTATGATTGGCACCCAGATAAGTAATTTTCTTAATGACGATGAATTTTCAATTAAAATGTTAGTAGTTTGTAATTCCGAATGTACTTCGTTCCCTCTGATCTCTAGATGACTATCTTTGGTCTGTCTACGAGATCAATCTTTTCTGTCTGTCATTGTGAGTCACAAGAAAAGACTTTATCGTGTCTCGTATTATACTGTCGGAGAGAGAGCAATAAGTACATCGCATTGAGAGGTTGGGAATGTGACATGGAGCCGACTGAAAGCGTGCGAAAGGGTTTACCGTCGTGGATTGTGAGTCGGTCACGCCGGCGACTACGGTATCTTATCTGGCTGCATCTAGACTCGCCCATCACTTCCGGCACGCTCGTGCTTTTAGGAAACGCTTTCGGGAGCTGCGCCGATGTCGTCTTCACGGCCTAACAAAAACAAGATCACAGCCACCATTGTTTTGGGACGGTGAGGGGGCGCTGCTAAGGCCTCATGCTTTATTTGTGAACGCTGCCGCCTTTTGATGGGGGACATAAATAAACTAGGACTTACACATGGTGCAGTCAGTGCCTCTTCGCGCGTCCACAAACACGAGAATTCCCGCCATCCCGCTAAAAGCATTCCCTCGCTACTGGGGAACCGCTCCCAACATGCTAAAATCGCTTTACATTTGGCGCATCCATGTTCACACTTTGTAATGTGGCGAAACTAGGTGTGGTGTGAGGGAAACCACCGACCTAAACTAATTTAAAGTGTAGAGGCTTGTGCACATCACAAGAACTTCCCAAGGCCTAAATTCTTTACGTTAACTAAATTTATTAAAGTAAAAATTTAAAACCTGAACACTGACATACACAAACTTCATAAAACATTCGAGGGCTATTCAGAAATTAAGGTCCGATTTCTTATAAAACATAAACCATCAGACACTTTTTTTTATTTAATTCCTTAAAAGTTTTTCTTTTTCTACATAGTTTACATATTTTTTAAAACATATGTCATAACGTTCTACAATGTTTTTTATGCCTAAGTCATAGACGTCTGACGCCTATGAGGTTAACCGGCCCTTAACTGCTTCTTTGACTTGGTCATCTCTGGAGTCGTGAGAGAAACGCACGTCTCACCCCTTGTGACAATCTTCCCTAAAAATTAATCACCTTGCTTATGATATCGGCCCAAAAAATTGAGAGTGGAAGCCAGTCCTTTCATTTAGTGTTCCTCAGTAAGCAGCCTGGGAATCCAACTTGCGCAAAACTTGTGAAATTGCAAATTTTCAGAGGTAGGTGAGAAGAATGGATTGTGCTCTGGATTTTTTGGACCGATATTATAAGGAAGATGATCAATTTGTAGAGAAGATTGTCACAGGGGGACAAGACTTGGGTTTTTCTCACATGACCGCCCAGAGATGACGTAGTGAAAGAAGCAGTTAAAGACTGGTTACCCTCACAGGCAGCATATAAAAGCTGGTAGAACGTTATGACGTATGTTTAAACAAATATCTAAACTATGTAGAAACATGTCAGTAATTAAATAAAAAAAGTGTTTAAAACAATCTGTGATGGTTTATGTTTTATAAGAAATCGGACCTTACTTTCCGAGTAACCCTCGTACTTTAAAATAAATCAATTTACATACATTAGAGCCGGTGTAATAGTGCGACATCCGTTCACATCGGCTCACTGAATAATATTACACATTAAAATTATAGACATCGGCTCACTGAATAATATTACACATTAAAATATGTAGACATCTGCTCATAAATTACTGTAAATCAGGGTGCGTCAAAATGGCCTCACGGTTTTTAAAGCAAATAAAATTTAATTACAAAACCGATATATGTATTTTATTGCTACAGAATGCACATCTGTATGTCTGTGTAGATGATAAAAGAGCCAATGATAGACAATTGAAAAATGTATTTTATTAATTATTATTAAATGGCAACACGTTCAAGTCCTCATATGGATCCTCTTCAGCAAATATAACAGTAAAAGTAAATACATTGTTTGTAATAATAATAAAAATAATATGTTTGAGTTTTGTCAACTGACGAGTGCAGTATTGGCTCTTCTTAGTACTGCAAATAATTATTTTTGTGGGCTTGGTATTTACGTTAAATCAAAAAATATTGACCATTAAAGAATTTGTAATAAGTTTATTACAGTTAAGCATGAAAAACTCTTATCTCAGGCACCTGTGTTTTTTTACATAGAAGAGATCTGCTGCCGGTACCAAATACGTACTGTTATTCTGTGTTGTGTTGCTTGCTGTAGCTCTCGTACCGACGTCTCCGTATCTCACAGCCGGCAGAACGGGTTAAGTGCAGTGATGACTTTAGTCAGAACCATTGCAAAGCGTCGACTCAGGGGTTGACCACTGGCTAAGGCGTCGGCCTCCGGGATTGATTGCTGGCAAGCCGTCGTACTAAATTGTGTGGCTTCGATGAACTCTTCACTAACAAATTGTGGCCCCTTTCTCACGACGATTTTGCCTCGGACTATATCAGAGACAACAACTTGGAAAAGTTTACAGCAGAACTCATGAGATCGGTGGCACTTAAAACGTATACACGTAACGCAATACGGAGCCTCTCATAATCACATCCACCAGCTGCGGTGAGTGCAGAACAACTGTCTAGTTTCAAAAGCTTATCTCCGTTCCCTCTATTATAGCCTCCCATTCTTTTACTTTTTTCATTATTAGAAAACTTCGTCGAAATGTCAGTTTCACTGATTCTTCCATTGTTACAAGAGTTATAGCACGCAGCTGCAGTTCCGTAGTCAACAATGGCCAACTATTCTGTCATGTTGAGGCCAACAATCGAGACAGGACACGAAAATTACTTGGATGGAAATATTTATCTCCTCAACCTCCACGCACGTGCACGATTTCGAATTCTCCAAACCACAGGAAAGAACACTTCCGAGAAAAAGCAAAACTAAACCAAAATATACGCGTTACAGTACCGGAAGAAAGGGAAAAGGATCCCTGAAACGTTGTGTGTTATTTATGTTATCATTTATTTTGTCTGTATTTGGCTATCTTTCTTATTATTAATTTTCAATCGGACGTAATTTTTTTAATTTCTTCATCTGTTAGTATTTACTTTTACTATGTTATCATGTGCTGAAGCGAGTCTACATGAGGAATTAAACACCTCGCAATTTAATGAAATGTCTGTTATTGTCTGTTTTATCATCAAATATATAATGTATTCTTTTCTCTGACAAGTTACTTCCATTCCTATCTACCCACTCTTGGAGTTCAGGTGGTAATCTCGTCAATGCACGTTGCATTATGTCACGGGGTACTCTGAATACAAGCCCCCCTCCCTCCTTGCCTCCCCCCCCCAATTATTGTATTTAACTCCTTAATGCTCCGAGGACGTGTTTCATAAACTTTGCTTGTATGTATTCTGATGAGGTGAGATCACGAGATTATTGACCCAAAACGAGAAATGAGTCATCCTGGAAACAATCCTCTGAGGACCTTTGCTGTGAGTTGTTCCATCTTGCTAGAACCGTCAGCCACGACGAAAAGACTTTAAGACATTCTGTAGAAATTTTTAAAGCAGAATCTTAAAAAATCACCATTCCACTGTGGATCGGTTGTTCATGCAGTTATTGAGGATTCTCTTTGCTACAATATAGGTAATTTTACTTGTTCACATTAACCAGAAAGATGTAAATCTGTTTCATCGAACATGACTGGCATACTCGTAATGTGGTAGAAAATTTCAGTCGCGTCATCTTATTTTCCACAGGGTAAAGTTGGCGACTTCAGTATTTATTCAAAAACAGAGCTTTCCGTTGTCTGTGTAAAATGTTCAGGAACAAAAGCACTTTACAAAAAAAATTGGTGATCCTTACTCTGTTATGAAGCGGCTGTCCTGCAGTGGATCACCGGTCTCCAACCTTGGCTAGGCGCTTTCACAATTCCTCGTGCTGGTTCACAGGGCTGCAAATTCTTCAGCCTTTCTCTATCTTTTCCTAATTTCAAGTAACTCAAAAGTCTCTCGAGTGCGGAGTATATAACTCTCCCCCCCTCCCCCCCACACACATACACACGATGCAAAAAAAAGGAAGTGTACCCTTGGCATCTTAGGACAGTTCTGGCGCACGTGCACAAATAGTCAGCAAGTGCCCATTCAGTTCTTTCAATTTATTCCGCCGAGACACTGAGGCCCGCGGACAAAGGGTGGCCACGCGTTGCTTCCACATCCAGAAGTGACAATATATAAGAGTTATCTCATGTTACAGTTAAGTTAATAAGCAATTAAGTTGGAAACTTTGTTGCTCGATGAAAGTAAAAAAAAGTGGCTATGACAAATTTTTCTGTTTTAAAATGTTGTTTAATTTTAAGTAATGTAATTATTATAGGTTTTAATATGTATGAATATCATATATAGATTTCAATATAAATCCGATTGTGTCGCTTTTTTACGACAGAGAATTTTTATTATAAAATAATTTTTCAAAGAAGTGGTAATGCAAAATTTTGGAATTGTAAAGATATTCAGAAAAATATATAACAAGTTAACCGATATCATATACTATTAATTATAGCTGTTCCTAATTACTACTTTGTCGAGGAGGTGTTCAGTCAGGTTAACACTCAACTAAAAAAAACTAGAAATCGATAATATATTATAGATTTTTGGTTATCATTAACTAACTTTACACCTAATGTATTGTAATGCCAATTAATTAATCAATTAATTGTTTTTAAATAAATTTGAATTGTTAGCGAACAGTTTGTATTATAGCGAGAGCGAGCGGAGCGACAATGAGTGGTAAGTTCTGTTCCTATTATTGAGAGCGCGGAATGGCGTTTAAGCGCGAAAAAGCATAGTAGTTGGCAGTCAGCAGCGAGGAGAAAAAGTCAAAAGTCTAATTCGAGGAGCGAAAGAGTAAAGTCTACAGAAGGAGCGGAATAGAGAAGTCGATGTCTAAGAGCAGCCACGAAAGGATAGACATTTTAAAATAAATCTTTACTGAGCTATTTTGCAGTTTCAATCCAAACCGATCAGTAAATCGGTAAAAGACTATAAAAATCTGCAACTCGTAAGATTTCTGTAAGCAAGCAGTCATCAGATAGCTGACCAATTTGGAGAGGATCATCCGAGTTCCTGGGAGCCTAGAAATTCCATAAGTGTAGAACCTGTGAGAAAACTTAGAATCTGTGTAAATATTTTGCAATATAGTGGATTTTTTGAAGCACTAAAAGAACGCCGGTACCAGCCGTACAATGCGTAAGTAACAAAAACCTTAATAAAAATCTGTAAACGCTAACTAGAAGGTTAAAGTCAGATTTCGTTCGTTTTTCTTGTAGTTTTTGTTTCATTTATCAGCACATTATTTTCGAGTAATTTCATTTGTATTGTTAATCAGATCATTCAATAATATTCACTGTAAATCATCAAACCCAGTAAAGGCCCTGATAGAACAGATCTCAAATTTTGCTTGTAATTGTCTTTTATTCTTTGAAAGCCACTAAAGGAAAATAAATTATTTTGTTTGTTAATTTTTTATCTTTTTCATTTAAATAACCTCACTTTGTTAATTATTACATTTAATGTCACCACAAAGTGGCGCAAAAATTAAATAAAGCTTAATTGTTGATTATTACATTTTGGCACCACAACGTGGGGCAAATTAAACGAATAAATTGTTGATTATTACAAATTGGCGTACCATCGTGGGTCAAATAAATAACCTTATCATTTTGAATATTACAATATATTATGGAAAATCAGCAGCCACATTCATCATATTAATTTTTTATTTGAGCATTATAACAGAAAAATTGAGGGGGTGTACTGTTGTCATGAGATTCGACGTTGAGAAAAGGTTGGGAATCCCTGGTCTGGTGCATTCTGATAAATGGATTATTAAGTATATATTAGATTATAACTTAACAATAGTCGAAGGTTTCGTATTTACTTGGGTTAGGTTGTGCAGCCGACGCTGGCGTTTCAGGTAGCATTTTGTCTGAATTACTTACACGAGATTTTTGGTCATAAGGATATAGATGTGATATATGACTGACGGATCTTAGAATAAAAATTAAGTTAGAGTTTTCTAATCGCATATGAGTCCAATACAGAAGATGGAAGCCTCGTGTTCTGTAAGCGAAACTGATTACAAAATAACGAAAAACTATGGGATGTAGAAGATAAATCACTCTGTCTGGACACATAATAAAAAGATCGGAAAGATTTGAGGTTTTATGTATTTTTCAAATCTGAAAATGTTTTTCATAAATAAAAAGTTGACCAAATTTTAAGGTTTTGTTTTATTAAAATCGTAAAAATTTTAGTAAAGGTAATTTGTCAATAAATCGTGTTCAAATCCAATTTAAATATAATAAACCATTAACCGGTATTCACTAAAGTAGGTACTTCTAACATTTTTCTAATGTTTACATACGAATGAAAGCTGTCTTTTCGACAGGACAGTACGTATGATATGATCGCACGCATTTCAGTGTCGGGATTGAGAGTGGAGCCTGACTCTTGTTTGTGAGTGGAAGCTGCAATGTTCCACTTGTCGCATGTGTGATTGGTCCGTTCCGCAGGCCCTGTGTTAGCGTGTCTTGATTACGAGGCGTAAAGTTGAGTAACGCACCTGTGGACCGTGAAATCTCGCGGCGCCCTTTGTTTGGCGGTTGCGGTCGTGCGTGAAGCAACTACGAGCATCCAAACACGGAGTCGCGTCGGGCCCAGAGCGTGTGCAAATCTCAACCATTCACACAACTCCTGACACCTTTGACGTCACTCTACAATTACGCTAGTAGACAAAAATACACTTATCACTCTTGCTAGCTATAGGATATTCTAATTTATATATTGTAATATTTAAATAAAATCGACTTTTAAATGAATGAAAGATTATAAACTTTATCAAACAATAGCTTTATTTTTAATACTTTAAACAATTACACAATTTAAAAATATCTCAGGGTCTCTGCTGGGTTTGATAATGGCGAATCATTTTATTTCTCACCTTAAACACAAATTCCAATTTAAAAGAGAAAAGATTTACTCGTCAATTAACTATGACGAAATTTACTTGTCAACAAAATTAAACTAAAAAAAAAGATGGATTCTAATTTATAATTTTTAATCAAAAGAAGAAAACGAAATCTGATGTCTATCTTTTAATCAGGTTTACCTAATTACCTAATTAGTTGTGTTATACTCACGGCAGCATTCCAGGATATCTTGTATTTGACGAAACACTATGGCGGGGTTTTGCACTGCTTCTAATAACTCACAGATTATAAAATTAATATTTTTAGATAAAAAATCAGGAACCAGGTTGAACCTCCTTTTCATCTCCCCCTCGGTTGACCTCTGCTAATCCTGCCCGGCTATGTTCACAAGACTGTTTGTGCTTAGCAGGTTTCGTGGTTCTGCTCAAGTGAATATTTTGTCTTGAGCAAAATGTTCAGGGACCAATCAAAGCTGTTGATTGGTAATTCTCGATGTTTCTCTGCAAATTTCCTTTGAATATTTGAAATTGTCTTGTCTATTTCAACTCGACCAATTTCTGTCGTGTCTGACTGCCCACTGCTTCTACTTAACTTTACTTTTCAAAAGAATATCTCGTCTATTTTAATAAGACCTGTACTTGACCAAACCTTCCAGCCAACTCTAACCTCTCAATATCTTCCTGCGACCAAGCCTTCCTGCTAATGCGACCTAAACTCTACCATCTCATAATGTAAACTGGACTTCTCTCGTAATTTTGAGCGCGCATTGCTTCTTCCGACAAAGGAAACAATACCTGGCTACATTGTTGCTGTGTTCTGTACCGCCGTAAGAATAAATTTCTCAAACAATTTATTTTTTTAATTTCTCAATTAATGCCTTAATTAATTGGCATTACAATATATATATTGTAATAATCAACAAGTTCGATTAATTTATTTAGCCCCACGTCGTGGAGACATTTAATGTAATAATCAATTAAATGGAGTTAATTAATTTAAAAAATGATCAAATTTCAACAAACAAATGATTTATTATCAATTTTTGGCTTCCAAAATTAAAAAAACAATTACAATCAAAATTTAATATCTCTTCTCAGGGCCTTTACTGGGTTTGATAATTATGACACGATAAATGTATAATTTGACTAATAACAATGCAAAATATAAAAACATTAACCTAAAAACAATATGAAATATAAGTGGAATGAAAGCTGAACTAAATGAACTCTGAACGAAAATCTGACTACACTTTTAATTATAGTTTACAAATTTATCAAAGTTATGTTACTTACGGACCGTCGGTCTGGTACCGGAACAATCAATTTTACCTCGTTGGGACACTTTTACGCACTTTAATTTTTAATCATCAGGCCTTGGTTTTCACTGATTCTACACTTCACTTTAAAATTTGGCAAGATTGGCTGTCTTCCGTTGACTGCTCCGCTCCACAACAATTTACCAATGTTCACCTGGAACAATTTCTCCACGAAGATTTTGAAAAGTTCTATTCTGACAAAAAGTGCTATTGCTTTCCAATACTTACGCTGAAATACTTCCGTGAATGTTTTACTTTGTATTAATTCACAACTTTAACTGGTAATACATTAACGACGTCTAATCTCTGCTCAAGTTTTATTACTTGTTCTGCTCCTTGCAATATTTTGCAGCCAACTAACTATCGTAGTGCCTCCCGAGTTTTAGCGCGCTTTTCCATTTCGGCATTTCATCAAAGCAACAGAGGTCAGCGCTATTGTCGCTTTTGGTCGCTTAAATACCGCTAACATTCATTTATTCGCTGACAATTTAAATTAATTAAAAACAATTAATGACTTAATTAATTGTCATTACAATATATATATATATAAATATATATATATATATATATATATTCTGCATACTTCATTTTACAATAAAGAATATCATGCAAAAAACTCGAAACTAAATCTAGTCAACGATTGAATTTTGATTTAATCAAGCTGACACATTTCCCGGTATTCCACTTGGCAATAACGAGATTCAATAAGTCCATCAGGTATAAGCCTCAACTACGTGATTTCACGAGATCCTCGTGCAAACCCACCTTACACATATTCACTACTTTTAGATTTGAAGTTTTCATATGCAGTTCTCTCTCTTGCTGCCCGAACATTCATAAGTCGTTGAAAAATAACCGTGACAAACGTTTTTACCAGGTGTATGAGCTTAAATCCTCTGCTTGGTCGCAGATGGCTTTAGTGATCATATTGAGCTACTATGGTTATGGCATTATTTTTTACGAGTTTGTCCTCTGTCAACAATAGTCAGTTCACATCATCAGCAAAATCATACAACAACATAATTTTTCCATTGGTAATCACGTCCAGTTTTTTGCCCCCCCCCCCCCCCAAAAAAAAAAAAGAGCATATGCTGGAAGCTCTGATTTTCTGCTTCAATTTGAATAAATTGACTGTGGAGACTTATAGTGACAGTGCTTTATCGGAAAAAACCTGCAGAGTGTGGTTTCGTCAGTTCAAAGACGTCAATTTTGACCTAAGCGACACGAAGAGTGAAAATCAGACCTCGGAAGTTTCAGGACCGTCTTTTGGACGAGAACGATATCCAATTGCAATAAAATTCTTTCCGAGAAATTGTGTTACTCAACGAGCCATTTTAATGCGTCTACGTTCAATGGGTAAGGTTTAAAGTATCGGAAAATGGGTGCCGTGTGAATGGAATCATAGACAGATGGAGCGACGCCGACAAAATAACAAAGTCGTTCCAGCATCGTATTGCGACTGGTCATGATAAACGCATATATTTCAGCAGTTCTAAACGCAAAAAATTGTGCGTTAATTCCGGTCAATCATCGTTCGCAAGACCAAATCGCTTCGGACGGAAGACGATGCTGTGCGTTTGGTGGGATCAGCAGAGTATTGTCTATTATGACTTTTGAAACCTTGGTGAAACTGTCAATGCCCACCGCTAGCACCAAAAAATGATCAAATCGCATCGTTCTCTGTAAGAAGAAAGGTCGGATTATCAGGAAAGAAACGACAAGCTAATTTTGCTCCACGACAACGCACCATAGCACACATCAACATTGGTGTGAAACTACTTGAAAGCGCTCAATTGGGAGGTGCTACCACATGCCGCTTATTCATCTGACCTGGCCCTTTCCAACTACCACCTCTATTCGTCGAAGAGCCACGCGCTCGCTGAGCACCTCTTCAATTCTTACTAATAAAATGGCTTGATGACTGATTTGCCTCTAAAGAGAAGGATTTTTTTGTGAAGTAACCACAACTTGCCCGAGAGATGGGAAAATGTGTAACTAGCGAGGGCCGGTACTGTGAATTAATTTGTTTTAGCTTCCAATGAACAAAATATGTTTTTCTGGACTAAAATACTGCGGATTTAAGCTTATTCACATGGTAACACCTCGACATCTGGCACTTAAATTTTCCTTGTTTACCTCAGAACGTAATCGAGTTTGTTAATCGTATCTCTAACTCTTCTCCTTTTTTATTTTATTTCTGAAGTTCTAGTTTATTATTTGTAATCTGCTACATCACTTTTTCTTCCTTTATACAATTTCTGGAGGACTATTAGTTATCTTAACGACTGTCGCACTGTGAATTTACTTGACACATCCTGGATTACGAGGGGCACGTTGCCACTGGCACATTTTCTGGAAAAGAAGTAAGGAATTATCTGTTCATGCTATTGGAACAACAACCTGAACTAGTCGAGGAAACGATTATAACGATTCCAACCCTGCGAGACCCACGTGTTCCAGCGGCTCCACCTGGTTGGTGTGTTTTCCCCTGATACTTTGGATGTAACTCTGCACTATAACGCCTTTGTAACTGGAGATGAAACTAATTTAATCTGTGATGCGACAACGGGTAAAACTCCTCGATATTCTCAGAACAAACCTGTGAAAACAAAAAATATCTCGCCAAATATAAATATTACTGGAATAAGTGAAGCGAAATACAGTTCCGTTAACCTCTTCTTTGCTACATTTGGCGTTAAAAATGAGAAAATTCATTATTGACAACTCAATAGATAATTTAATTTATTCAATTGTATATTTTTTTCGTATTTTATTTATACATGGATGGCAGAAATATTTATTTATTATTTATTTTATGTTTTCCGCTTGACTCCAACGCAAATCATGTAACGACAGCGCTCCTCCAAGCGTAAAAAATTTCGTCTCTACTCGATTCGATAAAACGAAAGTCTAACAACGTAATAATGAGTATTGAGGAACCAAATTTAAAAATTAAATACATTCAATAATATTGGAGAAGTCTCTGGTCATACTTTTATTTATTTATTTTGAAAACTTTACACTTTTGACTTAATCATTCGTTGAATAGTGCAACTATTTTAAATTTAAAAACTAGCCAAGTACACAATAAAACATTATAATTATTTATAAGAACTTGACATCTTATTGATGTTAGTGGCGATACCGTTTTCGTCAAATAACTTACTTATGTACACTATTCGCTGACTTGAAATACATCAGTAGCTGGAAAAAGAACATGAGTAACTTATCACGCTCTCAGTATTAGGTTTCAGTGAGTATTGAAAGACGAAGGAATGAACTTCACTAAGATGGCGTGTTCGAAATGCTCTTATCGACTACATGTTGAGCACAGATCGAGCACAAAGAACCGACCTGATTTAATAGGAAACATGTTTTAATGAATGGTATGCGTTATGTAATTTATGCTTTATCGGCTCCATTCGTCATGACCCCCCTGGTACCGAATCATGCGAACGCATGTCGTTCGAGGCCTTCTTAAAATGCTAATCTGGATCCTGTAACGAGAATTTCCTCTCCAACTTTAATGTACCCTGTTTTTTTTGTAATCACAAACTAACAATTCATAATTATTCACAATCACCAAATAGCAACAAAATAAGCCATGTTGAGAACTGAAAATCTCTGATTGACGTGTCATTCTTCCACTCGTTTAATTTCCCCTAATTGAGTGACGAGCCAACCTGGAAAATCTGCGCCTTGAATCTTTGACACAACGGTCATGCTGAAACGCATGATTTATTTATGGAAAAATTGTTTAAGTAGTCGAATAAGAAATCTACGTTCCCACTAATTATCTTTTGCGTGACATAATCTTAATGAAGAACATTCATTTTAAATTATCTTGCTAGTTACAGATAAAGAGAAAAATTATCTACAAGTTTTAATTTTAATTTTTGTTTTTTCTCGTAATAAAATAATGAAATATTATCGGAAAGCAGACAAAAAAAAGTATTCTCTGCATTAAACTAAAATTTACATTAAAAAGTTAATAAATTGAAGTTTACAATAAAACTTAAAATAAAACAAAGTTTGTTTGCAATATTTGGGACGACTTCAGGTGGTATACATTGCAAAGATACAAATTCAAATTTATTCCAAAAATCTTAAATAACAAAATATTGATGAATTTACGAATGTACTGTGTAATTTAGAAATTTTAAAAGAATTTCGTGGCCAAAATGAAGGTAAACAATACAAATACATACAGGTAAAACAACTTATTGTTTGTAACTGAATTTATGACGGGCACAAAATAGGAGGGAACATTTATAAAAAGAAGGAAACACCTTTTAAACCATAATAAAACAGAATTATAAATATCAATTATCATTTTGTACATAAATAGAAGTTGTGTTCGACCTAATGTGAAGGATTTCACTCATCAATCTTGAATATTTGTTCCTATTTTCATCCAATTTCATCATTAGGTCAGGAAAAAGGAGGAAGAAAGTCTTTTACTTTCATTTTTAATGTATACTTCAACTATAGTAAATAAATTTATTCTCTTTTTGGACATGTTTAATTATTTTATGCTTTATATATCTTGTACAAATTTTTTGTCGTTTATTACAAAAAAATTATTACTAAATCATATAATAAAGCACTTATGTTAATTTATATTATTATTTCCACTAATCGAAATTTTATCGTTTCAAATGTCATTACATTCTGTTTGCCAATATTTTGGGCATTGCCTTTTTCGGCAATGCCCAAAATATTGGCAAACAGAATGTAATGACATTTGAAACGATAAAATTTCGATGAGTGGAAATAATAATATAAGTTAACATAAGTGCTTTATTATATATAGAAATATTATCTGTTAACTATAAATTGGGATACATGTGCAAAATTTTCATACTTATCGTGATTTTCTACATTGATTATTAAAATTGAGTTCGTGAGGAATGTTTGACCCCAAATGTGCACTATTTGTTATAGGGGGTATATTTAAACAATATATACATTACAGTGAGATTGATAGAATAATTTTTCAGTTTAAGTAATCTAGATCAAAAATTACATACTTAGAAATCATGGACGCTACGAGTGCGTCTCCTTATAAAGGTCGGAACAAATTATTATTGTATAAATCGTGCTTAATTTCTATTCAATCAGTTTACACTCTTTCCTTATGTAGACTTCTTGTAGTAAGTAAATAGATCCTTCTAATCGTACAGTATAAAAATCTCAGCATAGCGAAATTATTTAAAATATTAAAAGTCTGTAATAGATGAAAATTAACAAAAATATAATAAGATAGCCAATAAATAGATCAAATTAATGATAAATTAAATTAACATTTTTACAATCCTTTTTGCTTTCGTCAGATGAAAAAAAATCTTAAGGAGGCACCTGCCGCTCTAACCATATGAACACAAAAACAACGATTTAATATTTTACATATAAGTTAGTTTAACCATAATGGATCACAGTTATTGCTGATTTTCATAGTATCGGCTTTCACGTCATTTTTTGTATTTGAAAATAGTACTTCTCCAAATCATAAAATCTCAGCACTTTGTCAATTAAAGGAACGTTTGGGATGGACGGATTGTTTTTCTATGTGGAGTTTAATATTGGACATATGTCCTTATAATCAGGATTTTAAAGACCGCTTGGTTTGTCCTATGTAGCAGGAATCACAATCACAGAAAGAGATTTAGTAAAACTCATAGTGTTTGCTATTGGCGTCATGCGGGTCATTGTCGTATTTGATCAAGAATGAAAGCATATTAGTAGATTTGTAAATAATGGTTATTCGATATTCTTTAAAGATTTAGACGAACTTGTATTACAAAAATTTGTAAGAATTCTTTGTATTTATTAATGATAGCGGTCTTTCAGAACATTAGAAAAAACGGCACTCTTCGGTTCAACTCACGCGTTTTTTTATTCTATTTTAAGCTACAAATGGACATTTGCAGGTTGTAGCTCTTTTACAGTTCATTATCTGTTTTTAGTGCTAAATTATTTCACTGAATATTTTCTCGAATTATTTCCTGAGTTATAACTGTAAATGTTAAGTCTACAACAGAAAAGAGTGTAAACTTATTTAATAGAAATTAAGCACTATTTATACAATAATAATTTACATAGAAATTCTTCCAATGAATAATTCCACTATTGTGAGGCTGAAACATTTATAAATAGTAAAAAAAAATTGGATAAACAGTTCTTGGATTTCAACCCGATTTAAAGAAAACTTAAGCCACGACGTTTCGTTGGCCTACTCTGACATTCAAGTGAGAAACGGGTGGAAACCTAAGAACTGATTATCCAAAATATATCGGGAAAATCTTGAATGTTTGATAATAAAAAAAATTGTTTTCTCTTATTGAACCACAACTAAATCCATCTCTGTTTGGAGCACGCTAAATTTCCAAACACGGGACATGAATTTCATGGATTTTAATTATAACTCTAAAGAAACGTTTTGTTTCTTATTTAGCTCTAGAAAACCGGAATTGACTAGAAATCTGAATCGTTATGTAGTTACATCTCAGCCAGGACGGACAAAAAATTCATTAATGCGGCCAATGAAACCAAAATTTGTGCGATGAAAATATGTCACAGTTCACCCTGCGGCTTCCAGGCGGAAGTCGGACATCGGACGTCGGACGTTGGTGTCGATTGGCCTTCATCTAGACTATTACTTCATCAAAGTTAACTGCAGTTGGAATTACATATTCATATTACTGCCCAATTCTAGTGATTTAACCCGTACCGAAACCAAAGCAAAATAACTCTTTTCTTTCCGTATCACAAATGAGCTAACGGTTTTTAAACTGCAAATGGAGCCCTCGGTTAGTGGGAATTATTCGTGGCAGTCATTATGTACTGGAATAGGAAACGTTTCCAGAGTCCGATCGCAGGAATCCAGGTAATTAACGTTTTCGTGCGAGTCATCGTAACGCTGATTTCTGAGCGTGGCAATGGGTGGTCTGATCCAAATGTCTGCAGATGGGGGAGATTTCCCATTCAGGTCACCTTACCGTTAGCCCAAATACCAAGGACAATTCAGTCCAATAAGCCACACATGAAGTATATGAATTCACATACCTAATAAACCTTACTATTACTAGATAATACAATCAACGCATTCCAAAGCGGAGAGAATTAGATGCCAATGTTTAGTTACTCACTTCACTAGAATTCTGAAATAATATTACTATTTATGACATAAAGACACAATATCGTATTTTTCCAAGATTTATTTTCTTTAATACATCTATTAGTACTTTGATGAACACACGCCAGTTATAATAAATTAAAAATCCAGAGATGTGGAAATAACGTAATTACCATAATATTAAAATTAATATGATGATTTTCGGTAAATTAAGTCAAAAAATATAATAAATGAGTAAATAAAATTACATTTAGTATTCAATAAATTACCTTTACAATGAATAATTAAAGAAAGATAAACCAAGCAACATTTCATCCATACATTTTGTCATGTGCCTTGTGAAGATTTTTCTTAATTATGAAATTTCTGAGATTTTTTAACGTATGTCATATATATCTGGAATTTAAGATTTTTTACAACATATTTAGATTCCTTTTTCGTTATGTATAATATAGTAACATCTGAAGAGATCCCAAATGTCGGCATGAATCGTTCTGTGAATTAACTTAACTTACATTTAAATTGTCAGGCAATATTTTAAAATATTTTTTTAATATTTGTACTAGTTTTACGGGATTAAATCTTCATTAATTCAAAGGCGGAGTTATTGTTTTTTTTTAATATTACGTATTTGCTAAGACAAATATACAAAATTATTTCAACAGTTTTAGTTTTACTGCAACAAAAAATATATTTGTCGTAATGAAGAATATCAGTCCCAATATTTTTGAATGACAAACGTCTTACTTCCGCCTGAGTAGTCCTGAGTCCACCACCGCACCTGCACAATGGTTTAGGCTTATCACCTGTTTAACAATACGAATGTCAGCTGTCAACCGAAATTTTAACCACGCACTCGGACATGAAGCACAGACACAGATACTCGCAACCTAATTATGTAATCCTCATTAGACCATCGCCAATGACTTGTAAGTTGATGCGTCCATAAACTAGCCTAATAATAATAATAAAAAATACGAGTGTCAGAACTTGAAGCATTCATGTCGAAAACAGCTGGAAATAGTACAAATAGCGATCGTTACCAGAAATATGATAACGGATTATATGTGGCCAAAACTGGTAAATGTTGAAATTGAAATGTGTTTTAAAAGTGTACTAATTATATAAATAATAGAAAAAATAGAGACAAAACGAAGTAGTAATGTAAATACCACACAACTTTTCTGCAATCCTTGTTGCTTCCGTCAGGTGAATACAAACGCAAGAGCCGTGAGAACGACACAGGTGCTTTTGAGTTTGACACGTGGAGACCTGGGGTGGCTGAGAACGACATAGCTCTTGTGGTTTAACCAAGCAACAAGGATTGCAGGAACTTTGTGTGGTATTTATATTATCTCTTCATTTTGTCTGAATTTGGCTATTTATTTGTCCAATTGGAAAATTTTGGCGTGAGCAATGCTTTTTCTCAACAGGACGGTGCCGCATGTCACTCAGCGTGCGAGACTAACACACTGTTGCAAGAAAAAAATTGCTAGAAGGGTTATTTGAAAGAAAGTTCATGCAAATTAATCTTTTGGAATACTTCTCTTGGAATTATATGAAATCACAGATTTGCATAAAATAAGCAAAACATCACCAGCGCCATGCGCAATTTGCCACTCGATATGTGTGCTCGACATTTATTCTGATGACTCAGTTCAACCAAACAAAACAGAGCAGAGCAATCAATTTGAATGAATTTTTTTCTAATCAAAATAATCAAAGATTGATTTTTAAGAGTAATAAAAAAATTTGATTATTTCGTCGTTTTTATAACGTCGCGTTTTGAAGTTTGTTGGTTTCAGATTATGGAATGAGAACAATGGTATTGAGTGGCAAACAGTGGTTCTAATGAAGGGAGTGGGAACAATCTACTTACTTGACCTAAACGTGTTCCCAACCTACACCGGAAACCAATTACACAACTTCACACGATTATAAATTACAGTCATGCCTATTTCCCTCCGAAACGCATCAATTCTGTTTGAAGCAGATATGCTGTAAAGGGGTAAATTATGGGTTCTAGACAATTTCGAAAACAAGCATTCTAATAAATTGGTTGTAACTGCCAGGTTGGCTAAGGGTCATCAGACTGTCACGGTTATTGTAAACAAGTAGGTGACATAACTTAGGCGGTGGCTACTCTCAAGCCCAGTAATTTGTGGAATAAATCTGTCCTTGTCTTGCAGTACGTGCTTATTACCTTCTCGTTAACAACTGCACCTCGGTGAATACATCCATCAACGAAAGAAGTGACATCAACATTAGGCGCGCGAAATACGAGGCTCACGAAACGCGACGTCGAAAAAAGGTGACATTTCAATTAACACTTTATATTAAAAGCTTCTCCTAACCGTGAAAAAATCCATTCAGAAGCTATTTTTCTTTTTTTTAATGGACGCAATACTGTGTTATATTTTTATGGAAGTTCATAAACTCACAGTATGCATTCGTACAATTTCAAGTACTCATTTTCTGTATAAAACTGATCTAATTTTCTTGGTATCATAACGCTTTTATTATGTTGAAATGTTTCTTGCCATTTCCCTTTACTAACATCAAAGTAATTTATCAGCTATAGTATTTTGAGTAACTATTAACGCTTCTTCAGGAAAATAGAAAGACAAGTCCAACACTGTTACAGTGTAAGAAAATAATGGTTTCGCTGGAAGTGTTGACACGCTTGATATTTTAAATCATAGCTCGCATGATATAATGGCATACATGACAGAATTTAAATGCAAATTTGGAATGCACACAGGCAGAGGAAAACACTGTGACGCAGTGTTGTGTGGCGGGCGCCGCGTGACTCATCTGGCTCCATCACAACATTTAATTATTCAATATCGGGCCGCCTGTGAGCAACCGGTCCCATGAATACAGATCAGCAATTGGAGCCTGATTAACATTGTTGAAGCGAGATGTTATCCTTCTACAAGGGATTACACAGTGACCCTAAACGTGTCTTTTTTGTGAGTCTCTTAAACGTAAAGTATTTGGATCAATTTCCCCTAGCTGTAATTATAGTTCCCGATGTCGCCCGGTAGGTAATCACCAAATGATGCTGCCTGTCTACAGGGAGGGCCACCTGGCATCCATCACGGAAGTCGCCATTTTTTGTCGACGAACTCGTTGCTTAAAAAAAATTCTCTTAATGCTCATCCTCCTCTGAAAATACCGTTGATGATAGAAGATGATAGCTTAATTCACAGCAGAAAATGATGTTTCATGTCTAGTCATGTTGCTGTTATTTGTCTGTTCTCCAATTGTATAAAACCATTAATGACACTCGCAAACAATGTGCGGTAGACTTGTATTATGCCACATTGACTTCGTTCTGATTTTACTGTTGACCAACAAAGTTTACTCGTCTTCATAAAACACCACGGCATCGAACTTGTGAATATTTATATCATCCTGTAAAAAATTGTAAGAACTTTAAACGCGGCAAAATTAAAAAGAGCACGTTTGCATTTAAAATATAAAATCACTCTATTGCTGCACTCCATTGTATTCTTTTGTTGAAACGTCTATTGACTTGCTACTCTTTCACAAATATCACCTGGCAAATTGACTCTTACGAGTATATGTTCCGTTGACGGTCACTGAACGTAACGTAAACCTGGGACTTCGAAAGTTGTCCAAAGACGACCTGAGCGGTCACTTCACATCACCATTCCATAAAATAACACTTCCAGGATTTCTTTTCTAGCGACTATGCGATAGTCTCGATCCCTCTGTGGCATTGGGCACCGTCCTGTCGTGGAAAAAAAATATTTGCTCGCTTCAACAGTTGCCAGTTGTGACTACAAATAATCCGTTGTCGGCTTCACAAGTCTCTGAGAGCTGTTCTCACGCAAGCAGAACCTTTCTGGAAAGACGGAGAGGGCTACCTTTGGCGATGCCTTTTCCTCTCTCCGGTTTTGAACTAAGGTTTCCACATGCCGAGGCACCTCGGCCTGTTTTTAGAGGTTCCGGGGGTCGCAGACCTTGGGAATAATGTAAAAGTTGTCTGCTATTTTCATTGGAATAGTCGGCCAGCTGCCTCCTAAACTGTTCGTAGCACGAAGAAGGGAATACAGCATCCCTACAGCAAACTCCATTCCCGCCTTCAGAAGAGCGTGGACAAATGCCTATTGCTCAACCTACCTGATGCAGCTTTCCTAGGGTTTGTCCTACATCACTTTCAAGCCGGGTAGGATCCTTAAACTACAACCCTTGGCTACCTTCCTCTACCCTTCCTCTACCCCCCTTTCAAATCACTTACTATGCTATTAAAAATTATTTTTATGCATATCGATCTGCTTTTAACTAAAATTTAAGTATTGACTGACATGAATAATTTAATTTAATTGATTTATTTGCTAATATAAAATTTATCATGAATTTTTTAGTAAATACGCAACGTTTTTTCCCTAATTTTTGTCACATCTTCTGGAAATGTAAAAATCAATCGTCAATAAATAATACAAACTTGTATGAAGTAAAAACAAATTACCAATTTAAAAATGATTGGAATAATAAGAAAGTTAGCCAAATGTAGACAAAAGAAGTGATAATATAAATACCGTACAAAGTTTCTGAAAGTCTTATTTGTTTCTTCAGGTGCAGATAAAACGCAAGAGCCTAGAGTGACATGGTAATTTGTTTTTTCTTCATACAATTTTGTATAATTTATAGGTGATTAAGTTTTACAACTCAAGAAGATTTAATATTCTTTATTTGCTAAAAAAATTTTGCCAAATTTTATATTAGTAAATAAATCAATTTGCTTAATTTTTTTTTGAGTTTGTCAACTGTGATGTGCAGTTGTGTCTCTCTAGGCTCTTGAGTTTTTTCTGCACCTGAAGAAATTAACAACGCTTGCAGAAACATTGTCTGGTATTTATTTTATCAATTCTTTTGTCTGTATTTGGCTGCCTTACTTATTATTAATTTTCAATCAGACGCAAATTTTTTCATTTTAATAATTGTATTAACTTGAATTTAAGTGAAATATTTTCAAACTTCCTTTTATATTTCATATTATATGTTGAATTTAAGACTGATGAGAATATTTTAGTCCATTTTTCAACACTTTAATACACCGAATAAGAGAAAATAATTTCAATATATTCAAGTAATAAAGATTTGTATAATTGAACAAAATTTCCAACACAACCAAAGATTCAATTTAAAATTTGAATGAATTTTAATAGCATTTAAGTTGGAGAATTTAATAATTTAATAATTACTCTCTTAATACAGAATAATGAAAAAAACTAATCAAAAGTGTTGTTGTTTAGATACGTATGTTTTGTTACAGATTGTTTTAATTCCAAACGAACGCATTTCATACATTTCAATTATGAGTTCAGTCCCAGATGTCCCCGACTTGACGTATGCATTGTTTAGTGTTGGTTTGGTCAATAGTGAACGCTGTGGGTGAATTGGAAAACGTGGGAAAAATTGGTCATCATTAAGTGATGCTATACTTTGATTTGAAAGGGCTCAGTCCAACCAATATCAAAGCCCAGCAGGATACTAATCTGGAGGAACCTGCTCCTTAATTTACAATAATAAAATATAGAGTGGAAGAGTTAAACAAGCTGCTAAGAGGAGTGGTCAATCAAGTAAAACGACAACGCCAGGAAAGGCGACGAAAATTAACAAAATTGTATTGTATGACCGTCGGGCGTGCTAGCAGACAAGCTAAGGAAATCAAAAAGTGATGGAGATGTCATATTGACTGAAAATTTGGAAATGAGAAAGCTGTCCACAAGTGTGGTCGAGAGTTTGATTATATTAGAACAAAAACAGCATCCTGAGGATGTTTCAATGCAGTGGCGATGATTCACAGAAATGAAGCCGTTTTGAGGTCGACTAATTACCTTCGGTGAAAGATGGGCCCATCACTTCACACATGAGACGAAAGGCTGCAAGCGGAAAGTCGGCTACAAGGACGTAGAAGACAGTCCCATCTACTGACAATGGCATGGCGTTTGTATTTTGGGATGTGCCAGAGAAAATTTTAATTGATTATCTTCAAAAAGGAAACACAAACAACGGCGGACATTATACTAACTTATTACATCGTTTGAGAGAAGAAATCAAGAAACATCGACTGCGTTTGGTGAAAAAAAGTGTTGTTTCATCACTACAACGCACCAGTTCACGTATCCATTATCGCGGTGGTCAAAATCGATGTGTTAAATTTCGAATTGCTTTCTCCCCCACCCTATACGCCAGATTTAGCTCTCTCTGGTTATTGTCTATTTCCAAATTTGAAAACAATTGCTTGGTGGGAAAATATTTGCCAACATTGGAGATGGCTATTTTGAGCTGCTAAATACTTTTATTGGGGTATCGAAGCTATTGAACATGTGTTTATTGAGCGGAAAGGATACTACGTTGAGAAATAAAGATATTTTCTCACAAATTTCTTATGTTTATTTTCCACCTAACTCGTGGAACGTTTCCAGTTAGAAAATATACAGAATTCTGAAAAGAGCACTAGAAATATTTTTCCGGTATTGACAATGTCTGTGGGATTAGCGCGGTTCCTTCAGAGGCAGGTCTGGGTACCTGGCCAGGCAATTAGAAGCCAGTCATCTCACCGCCGGTTTTGTGCTTCTGTCTTGACGACGGCAGAATTAGGCTGTCGTTGCTGACGGCCGGGCTTTGTCAACCACGAATTCCAAGGCAGCCCTTCGCCTGGCTTTCGTTACGCCAATTAAACTCTTAGGAGCCCTCCATTCACAACCAACAGACAATGAAGTTCGTCGAGGAGATTTTTATGTTTTTCCTAGCATGTAGAAAACAAGGGTCTAGCAAACAGTGGTGGGAGGTGCGATGAGGACCTTTAGAACCACGAATTCTAGCAATGTCATGTCTTAATATAAACACATTTCGACTGATCTCCTTTCCAGCATCAGGTGGATCTCCGCTAATTTTCCAAGTATTTATAGATAATGAGACAGGGAAGTGTTAAATTTACTAAGCAAGGCAGAAAACTATTGCGGTGGACGACAGCGTTTGCAAAATATGCTGTGACGTAGCAACAAACTTATCTCTTCCATCAGGATCCTGCAGACATCCATCACTTTTAGCTGACGTAGCGGAAGGTTATCACACTATCTGGACAGTGGTTTCTGCGATATAAAACAACTGGGACAATTAACTTCATTGTGAGTGCAGGTAAAACAAAAACGACGGTAGCCGCTCTCAATGTGTATTACAAGCGGCTATTAAGCTGACGCTTATGGTGGGCAATTACAGGCCACTTTGCACTCGCAGATCGTATCTTCGACACATGGGCTGGATGGAATGTTAGGACTCGGTGATAGATTTAGTGCACGTCCCTCGCGTACAATGGCATTGTCCAGGTGTCGTGGGGAGCCTGTCCATCTTCTTTGTCTGCACAGTGTGGTCCTTGTCCAGCTGAATACACGTCCAGCAATTATTCAGCAATGGGAAGTCACTTCAGCTGCAGCAAACTAGTTACTCGTACAACTCCATTTAAAAGGACTAGCTTATAATGTTAAAAATATAAGAACACTTTAAACATTCGCTTCTGAAAAACTTTGTTCTAACGTTGATAGATTAAAATTAGATTATTTCCATGATATGTCATTTTCATACGGAAATAAATTACATTGGTTACGGGATTAAGAATCAGAAACTTGTCACGGAGACGAGTTTGGATTACAAAATGTTATCTAGCCTTAATATTCAAGATACAAATAGGAATCGAAACGTAGTAACAATATAAATAAAAAATGAAAAGTGTCTCTATAAGGTCATCAGTTGTTTTATTAATTCAAAAACATACGTTAAATTAAATAAAACTTTTAACGTTAATGTTGTCGTAATATAATGAAATTATTTCAAAAACAGTCAGAATAAATTTATGTACTGAATTATTTAATAGTATCAGTGAAAAGTTATTGAATTAAAGTTTTCTATAAAAATTAAAGTAAAAACACAAACACAGTAACTTCCCTATATTTGGGACCTCTTCTAGGTGTTCTGTAACGTATAATATAGACATTCTTAAACAACTTCAACCACCATGAAAGTTGTTTAAGGATGTCTAAATTATACATTATACTTAAATTATCAATCTTTTGGTGTTGAACTTATATGGAATAACGTATTTATTTACAATATATATACTACACCTGAAGAAGTCCCAAATATAAACAATAAACGTCGTGTTTTACTTTAATATTTATTGTTAACTGCAATTCAGTGAAGACTCGTGAGTTTTTAAAGTTATGTGCTACATCACCCCAAGTAACTATTTTTACGATGATAAAGATGTAAAATAATATAGCTACATCAGTTATAGTATATTCTGATCCCAAACGTAAAATGTTACATTTCTTATTCTATCTACACAATTTCCAATAGTGTCTAATTTTTGAATACGGAACAGTATAGCATTTCTAACCCTAAAGTACTTTACCTCAGTTCATGTTTTAATTTTCGGAACAAGCCACTAAGCAGTGTTGTGTTTAGGGTCGTGCGGTCGATTTTCGCAATATAATGCCTCTTTAATAATGTTTTCTTTAAATTTGCTTGTGATTTTTTTATATTACCAAAAATGTACAAACATTATTTTTGTTTTGAAAATATAAACTATTTTAAAATGTTTCATTATTTCTGAATAGTTTGAATTTATTTATATTTCGTTGCTTATGCCACCTGATGCGGCCGCCTCTTTGCTTCATTGCACGGCAAAACTCTCTTTGGAGTGCTTTCAGATTTGTAGTACAAATATGAGGCAGTTTGTTGGGCTTTATGGGTGGTGCACGGGGGTGAAAACGTATACCACGCTTGCACAGTTGTCAATATAGTACCAGATCCTGTGCTCAGAAGCTAAGACCACTCACATGAGCAGCTGGTTGCTTAGCGGTAGCGCGTGTGCAAGATCGGCAGTTTAAAGTCTTCAATACTGACACAGCAGTTTTCACTGGTAAAACACAATTTATATGAAGTTTCTTAAAATTAAGAAAAAATATTTCTTACTAACTTAATTTATGTGCTCTAGCACATGAACACACATGCACCAGCCGCAACTGCTGCAATTTATTAACTTTTTATTTTGTCTTTAAATCCATTCAGTGTAAAAATTTATTGTGACCTTAATCACTTTATTAATAGTCAGATCTTGTTCAGTTTCTTAATATTGTTCATTTTTTGTACTGGTAAATTGAATTTTAACGAGACAATTTCGAAATGATAGTATTAGAAGCGAGTGCTTATAGGATTATCATATTTTCAAACACATTACTTTCCCATACAATTTTATACATTATAAAATAAAAATAATTCTGTGTCAGTTTCCTTTTTTAGCAAATACTAATAATGAGTAGTATCATCTTAAGTTACGTGAGTTGGTCAATTCCCACAAGTTTAGCCCTATTTCATGAAACCTATATTGAATTTTTAAAGTGTTTCTATTATTTACATTAACTGGGTTTTATACGAAGAGCATTACAAGATTCTCAGCATTAATATTGAAGTCATCTCTGGAATCTGTGGTTGTAAATCTTCTATTTACAATGTTTACATTTGCTTTTCGGAACCTCGGAGGACAATTCTGCGAGCTAAATTTCGTAGAACTCTGGTGTCGACGGCCAGGCTTCTAGGCTGGAACAAGGGGTGGTCAAAGTTGCTACTCTACCTCTCGTGAAACTCTCGTTTCACTACTATCTTTTCTGTTACTTTTTTTTGTCCCAGACTCCAGTTTGACCTTAAAATGTTGGTATTATTTTCCTTCTGACAATTACCATTACTGTCTCACTTTAATTTTAATGGTAATAAATTCAATTACCCCACCCCCCTAGCTTCTCAATACTAACGAAATTAATTATATTTTGACTTCCCTCGAATATCATTATTCCTTTCTCTCTCCAAGTATTTATTTTTAGTAACTTTACTGTTCTAAATTGGTTTTCAGTCTCAAATCTCTGTGCATTTATACACTACTTCATTTCAAACCGGTCCAAGAATCAATAACAAATCAGTGATTTAATTTCACTCAATTGTAACTTAATAAAGAGGAAAAATCGTATATTTTATTACAAAAAACATAATGAACAGATTGATAGCCTCAACTAAGGCCCTAATATTCGAAAATTTGATACATGTTAGTAAAAATTCAGCTGAAATGCCACTAATATGTCCGCAAGTAGGAGTAAATATTTTGCTGTGCCCATATACGTACAATATTTTGTATTGAACTGAATGGAAAATTAATTATCAACAAACTAACGCAACATGACTGAATCAATGTAGTTAAAACATTTTCTCTCATCATTACGTATTGTCTGTTAAAAAAATTAATTCCTTGCTGATAATGATAACATATTACTGAATTTTTCATTATTAATAGCAAGACGCCGAATGTATTAATTTTGTATACACATTTAAATTTCTTATTCTGTGTAGTGAATTCAATCAAACTTAAGTCTGTGTCCGGATATATATTTAAGGTAAGCCTAATTTTTATTTGAATTTTTCTGGAAATAATACATTTAAATATAAAGTGAAAAAGGCTTCATGCATGCATTTCTCATCATGCGAGGAGAAGATTCACTACTCCAAATATTATTTGAATTGAACTTTTTAAGTAAATAATTAACAATGCGACCTTCCAGCCAAATTTTTAAGATTCACAATTCACAGAAAAAAGTTTCGACACTACTTTGGCATTGTTCACGAAGAAAACAAGACTATAAAGCTAATTTCAAACTTACAACCAGCAAACAATCGGATTACTAAACACTGATATAAATTTAATCACAATATTGATTTTGTGAACTCCTCAAAAATAGAAACGAAACTTCATTATATTAAAAGTAAATATTTCAGAAATGTTATTGATTGAAAATCATTCAAACGCTGTCAATCTGTACACTGAAAATCTCAAAGAATTACCACTGTGAACAAAAAGTAAGGTGAATTTATTTATAAAATATAAATTCTTTATTTATTCTTCCAAATCAATTTCATCCCCTTCATAAGTAATCCCCGTCCGATAAAACGCACTTTTTCCAGCGCTTTTTCCAGTCCTCGAAACAGTCGGAATAGTCTTTTTCCGATATAGCCTTCAAGATTCGGTTTTTACCTCCTCAATCGTGTCAAATCGGCGTCCCCGCATTGGCCTTTTGAGTTTACTGAATAGTAAGCCAAATCAGGCGAATACAGTGGTTGCGGAACGATATGAGTCGAGTTTTTGGCAAAAAAGTGGCGAAGAACCAATGCAGTATGACATGGTGCATTATCGTGATGAAGGAACCAAGACTTGTTCGTCCATAATTCCGGTCGTTTCAGACGAATAGCTTCACGCAAACGACGCATAACGCTCAAATAATATTCTTTGTTGACAGATGGCCCGGCGGAAGGAATTCATATTGCACCACACCACGATAATCAAAGAAAACTGTCAACATGACCTTGATTTTCCATCGACTTTACCGTGGTCTTTTCGGTCTTGCTTCACCTTTTGCACGATATTCGCTGGATTGGTCGGTGGTTTCAGGGTCGTATGCGTAAATCCAAGTTTCGTCTCCAGTAATGATGCATTTCAAGTGGTTCTGATAGTCAGACAGCAAAGTTTCACACACATCAACGCGACGCTTTTTTTCCAAAAAATTGAGCGATTTTGGCACCAATCGAGACTTGACGCGTTTGAGACACAGAACATTCTTCAAAATGGTTTGGGCTGAGCCAAATGGTATTCCAACACTATCAGAGAGATCTCTAATTGACAATCGACGATTTTCAAGCACCAAATCTTTGATGTTTTGGACGTGGCCCTCGTCGGTAGACGTTGATGGTCGTCCAGAGCACGGTTCGTCTTCAACGCGTTCTCTGCCCTCTTTGAACTCGTTGTACCACTTATAATCGTTTTTTTGTGCCACAGTTTGATCACCAAAGGCCTTCCGCAACATTTTCAACGTGTCCGCTCAAGAATATTCGGTCCGCAAACAAAATTTGATGCAAGTTCTTTGCTCAACAAAATCACCCATTGCAAAAATCAAAGAATTCACTTTTACTTGTTTACAAAAACACGTGTAACTTGGAGATAATTAAACCTTTTAACAAACAGACGCTTGGAAAATATTATACACAATCCTACCAACTTATGAAAAAAGATTTACATGCCTTCCTAATACCCGGGAGTTTTAAATGACAATTTCACCTTACTTTTTGATCACAGTGGTATATCTTATTTTAAGTTCTCTGGTATTTCTGTATGTATTCTTTTTTTCATCTTTGCTTTACTTATTCTATATTCAAATACTGTTAGAGAAGGACGCACAATAGTGTAGTTTAAATATTTTTTCTGTCATTGTTTCTCGTATAAAATATTTCCGGAAACTAAGGTCATATTGTTAATTATTAATTGTATCAGTCCATAAGTCGTTAAGAATTAGTGTATAAAACTTTAGTAATGCCGAATTTGCAGTACAGCAGCACTATATTGTACATAATGGTAGCTAGTGACCTCGAACGTATCCAAAAATAATAATTAATAGGGCAATGCGACATATTTTAGGTAGAAATAGATATGCTAGTGTCACAGATATGTTGTGCGAACTAAATTGACTGGATATCAGCCAGCAAATATTTTGTGATGCCATGTTCTTTATATTCAAGTTAGAGAATGATACGTTACCACGTTACCTTAAGAATGTAGAGAGTAAGAAAAGTGATGTACATTGTTACCAAAATAGGAATAAAGGAAATTAGTACTTAGAATGTGGAAATAAAAGTAGTAGTATGAATTCAATGTTTGATAAGGATTTAGTCAACTATAATAGATAAATGCACAAGTATCAGTAAATATAAGAATAGTATCAGAGTGTATGCTAGAAATAATAATTTGTAAGCTATTAGTTTTGTATTTAGTAATTTATTTATTGTTAAGCTAAATAAATTGAAATAAATAAATAAGAAAATACTGAAAACAGAAAGAACTATTTCTCTGAATTTAAACGAATTTATCTGTAGTGTCGAGAGTAAGAAGTGTTTTATAAAATTTTAAAACGAGTTTGCAGTATAATGCGTATATTGCCTGTTTGAAAGCTTGTACCTGAAGTGTGGTGGAGTCAGTGACCGCATTCTTCACGGCAAGACCCAGGTACCTATTCCTGCCTGAATGGGGAGTCTTGACCTGCTCAGGCACGCCCTATGCGATAATTTGTCCCATTGCTGTCAAAAGCTCTAATTAATTTAATGTTTGTAAGTTATGGGGGAGCAGTTATTGGCCCAGGGAGTGGTTGTGTGCTACTTGAGTTACTTGAACCTTAAACTGTTATCAACACTGCCTGATACATATAAATTGTCAACCAATAACCAGTCTTCAATTTATAAAAATTTTTTTGCTATGTTTCACATTTGATTATTCTTCTATAACACTAAACATTCCCCTATAATCATGAATCTATCAGAAATTAATTTTCGCTATCGAAATATTTTGCCTGTTGACGTAATAAATATTCCTATTCAAGTTGTGAAACGATTTGTAAATCGTATACGGAGACTATATGTTAGAATTTTTTTTTAAAAGAATATACATCACTTTTACTTAAAAATGTGGCAAATGTTCCAAACAAAATGCAGTTCTTCGATCCATGAAATAAGCAAACAATCTACGGAATAAACATTTATTTAATTTTTCCATAAAAATCACTTCAAAAAGTCTTCTATAAATAAATCGGGCCGGTACAGAGAGTCTCCTTTCTTAACGCAAAATAAATTACTCGAACATGTATAGCTGCAGATAAATATAGAAATACCAATAAATTTAAAATAAGATATTATATATTTTGTTGAGATTATCGGTTTAATGTTCAAATAAGATTTCACTGCATACCTAAGCAGACTTCAGCTGTGTTTCATTAAGTCTTCAATCATAAATATTGTGTGTTCCACAAAGTTTGACAGAGGTAAAAGGAAATTAATATCATTCAACGAGGAACTTATTTAATTTATTCCTAGACTACTGTAGCTCATAATATTTTTTTAAATAAAAATGCAATGTTCCGTTTTTTACGCCGTAAATGATTCTACGACGTTACAAATTGAAGTCGTTCTTATTTGTACGTAGAAATTTAAATCAATATTATAAACTAACTTACAATTAAATAAACTGAGACTTTACTTCAAGAATTGATTTTTTTTAATAGAACTGATACATTATTTATCGTTTTTGTATTATCCAAATGTTTTCACCAGTCGCCAATTTGAATAAGAATTACTTAATATTTTTCAAATGATTTAATTTTTAATTTGGAGCAGGGAACGAAACTGTAATTAACAATTCGAGAATACAGAGAAAAGCTTGCACAAGCTCAACCCATAGACATCATGAAATTAAACTGAATTATAGTTTCGGGATGGAAAGTTATCGACTGAATGAATCTAATACTGGACGTCCGCTTACCGGGCTGAAACTCTACCAACTGACCTATCCCTGTCGACCCCAGATCTGGTGCGGAATGCGTCTATCCGCTCCCCCACCACTACGATTGTAGGTGAGCCTGCATTACGTCTAATGGATGTAGGAATTTCGCACCGTTGTCAGTTGGTCAGTTGGTAGAGTTTCAGCTCAGGTTAGATTCCTGGTACGAAAGAAATTTTTCCGTCCTGATACTTTAATTCGAAAACATAATTTTACATATATCATTTACAATTTAACAGGAACCTCATATATATGATTATTTAACAAAACATTAATTTTCACTTCTAAATCTGCCCCAACAGAGCATCGTTTTCCATCAAAGTACGCGTCTGTTTTACGGAAAATCCTGTAGAACAATATGGCTGCGAACCTGCGGTCCAGATACAACATCAATCCTATCTGACTCCATGACAGAACGTGGTCAATTTATTGAAATAAATTGAGAAACGACTAACTTTAAAATACTCCTTTCTCCGAAAATAGCACGTTTAATTACCTTATATCGATATTGATTTTACGGTTTGTATAGAATTTACTGATAAAAAGAGACATATAGTAAATATAAAAAATAATCGTCATGTAAAAAGAAAAGTTAAAGAATGTTTACATGTATCTAATATAGACTTTAAACTTATGCCCACAGAATTGTAACTATCACTTCATTTTTATTGCTTCTAGCATTGTTATAGTATCGAACACTTACGTGCGTTTTCCTTTCCTACACACTCATCTAAAAGGAAATGGCCGAAACTACAAAAAAGTATGGATTTTGAACTATCTTTTGTACATTTAACGACAGAGAATGTAAGTTTCTTAAGTTGTTTAAATCTGTATAGCATACTTTGATCAGCGATTAAATCCTTACAGGGAAAACTATTAAGGCAAGTAAGCATTATTACTAGTTAGCTCGTTACTTGCGGTTATTTACAAATGGTATTCGTAATAAATTACCAGTAATTTCGGTTATTCATTTTTAGCTACTCACCTGCTCCACAACGGTAATAAAGACCGGAGGGAAGACTTGAACTCGTTTATATACGAGTACTCATCCTGCCAACGGGAAAAAAAACATTAATTAATAGTCCTCGATGATGAATCGGTACACGAAACACCATTATAAAATTAAAAAAGAGTGAGCGCGGCACAGAAGAAGCTGTAACACACAGATAATTAATTTCTCTGAGTTCTTAGCGCTGATTGGGACGTGTCAATAGATAAGTACCTGAAGATTTAACAGAGACGTGTCATTCATATACTTAGTATGCGTGTTGATGCTCGTGGGGTGTCACCCTGCTATGGCCCGGCAATTCGTTAGTTTGAATTATGTTTCATAAATGGGACATTTATCATTTGCCATAAAATGAAAAAAAAAACTTTGTCTAACGTAATAATAGTGTTTTGGTCGGTCGTAGTCATCATTGGTATTATACACTAATTAATGAAGCGCTCACTCTTGGGAGAACCATAACTCTACCCCTAAACTACTTTATTATTTCTGATGTAGTCATTTCGATTCCATAGTCTCCGCCCAGAACTTATTTTAATCCTACTCCAAGTTAGAAGTCTTTCATACACATTTGGAGGACTCGCTTCTCAATGCGCTCAACTATTTATAAATACGATGTAAATTGGCTACCATTAATTTCGACGGCTATTCCAGACAGGTTATTTTCTAGAGTAATGAAACTATTCTAAGTGGTTTTCCATAATCTCTCTACCAGTATTTTCCACTTGCACACAATTAAATGACTCAAAAAATAGGCGGTTGTGTTTTTAAAATAATTTAATAATAAAAGATGTAGAAGAGAAATACTTGTGCTTCGCTACGGTTGTTTCATAAAACCCTAATATCACTCACTCAACGGCAGTGACTTGCGTTCACAGTCTGATGTGTCTCTTTCTCCACAATCCCCAAGAGTAATTATATTATAAGTATTTACAAATACTGTAAAATAGAATTTAAAGCATTCTACGCGAATGAATTGAATAACGGTAAACGTTGAGAATGACAGAATCGAACATATTATGTCGCTTGACGTTATAATAATACGATTAACATGTATGAGTATGAATCACACTGACGCTTACAGCGTCATAACAAGTGTTGTTTTGTTCCTGTTGTTGATGCGAAGTTTTGGAGGTGCTCAGCTGTCTGAAAACTGCTATCTTATTAGCAGCTTATATGGTATTTTCCAGCGTATGTAACAATTTCAAAGATATTTACTTGTTTTAAATTCTGCATATAATGCAATTATTTTGACAAACCTGAGACCATTTTATTTTCCTTTTTGCTTCTTGGGAATTTTTAAACGAAGCTAAGTAGAATTATTTTGTTAATTTTGACAGCGCCGAAATGCTATAAAAATATGAACGTAATCAAACCAAAAATCGTGAATGTCAGCTGTAAGTGTGGTTGTGTCTGCCTCTTCTTTTTTTAGTTGTATTCAACTGTAATATTTAATTACTGGGTTTATGATTATTGGTGAAGTTTCTATTTGATAATCGAATTAAAACTCTAAAATTAATTAAAAATATATAATTTAATGACAAAAAACGAAATTGAAAATTGACTTTAGTATAAAAACATTTAAATATGCAATTTATAAAAACAACGACTTCCCTTTCGCTCAGGGTTCTTACAAATATCGTGTGGTGAACCACACCATGGCAAATTTAACCTAATCTAATCAACAACTGAGGCCTGTCATTAAGATACTTGAAAATACAAAGTATTCACGATACCGTGGAGGCGGATGTGTATTGGATGTGGCTAGCGCAGGACGGGCCTTGGCTGCTCTGTGTCGGCATCGGAATGCTTCGTGGACTTCTGGTGAGGTTGCCTAGTCCATCAGCGTCAAGCAGAGGTTTCGCACTCCCAACTTAGCGCTGAATGATTTACTGCTAGGGTCATAAGCTAGACCGGATTCCCTGGTCACCGACTGCTCTAGTTTATCTTCGTTCCTCCGTTTCGACTCCTGAGATCTATAAATATCCATGTTGATCAATCGCTGTTGTTTTATTTGGATGCTATTGGTTGGCCTCAGCCAATGAAATCTATCGTAATCTTTCGTTCAAAACGAAATTTCCCCAGATGTCTGAAATTTTACTTGTCCCCGTCTGCGAAACTGAAGTTTCCGGGTTTCAATTTATTAAGCCTAATAATTTCGGACGTCGTTCGAATCTGTCAGTCAGTCTTTTTTACGCTTTCTTGTGCACGGGTGCATTGTATCGTTATTCATTTGTCCTAAAAGAGACGCAGGCCACCTTTGAGTGCAGTAGACCCATACTAACAAAGCAAATGTCTTCTGCTTTGCGAAATAACTTGCTTTACTTTTTAATTCATTACATAACTAACATGTCATCAAAACCACCGTTTTTTCCGAAGTTGCCGAATTGTCTCGGGTTAGTATGCTAACTAATGTTACTATATTAATAGCCGAGGCAGCAACATTGAAAAATTATGTATCCAAATATTGACATTTATGGGACTTACTTCGGGACCTTCGAAACAGAATGAAAACTCGTTTCGGCATTATTTAGTCCTTAGTCGTAAATTTCAGCGGAGTTGAATTATCTTGTATCATCATATGTTAGATCCAATTTTTCTACAACGCTTTCTTGTTTCCGATATAGAATTTCGGATTTTACTGCCTACATTGCCGCCAGAGTACAACTGCTAGTCTACACTCTGTGCGTCGAAAAAGCATTTTCAAATATTAATATAATAAATAAGAACCTTTTTAGTTACAGTTTGTCCAATACGATATACTTTCTCCTCAGCCTAAAAGCCGGCTGATTCTCCGTAATATATTTTGTTTGTTTACGTTCCAATGTATGAAGAACCTTTCTTTAAACAACTCATTAATTTTTCTGTACATAATAAAGTAATTCTACAAAGTTTTCTGGTTTCTTCTTCCACCACAGAAAAGACTATCTAAAGCAGCAGCAATTCACCTTTTATAAGATGTATATAATTTTTTTGCATTAATGAAAACCTGTGCACTGGTTACTTATGTGTTGTAACATTTTGAAGAAATTGGGGAAGAGTGTGTACCTAATATTCTTCTTTTAAACTTCTGTATTACATGAAACTTAGCAATCTGGAAACAAAGAGAGAAAGTGATAAAAGAAATACCACAACAGTTTCTGCAATCATGAATGAATGAATTAGAATCTATAATACACATGGGACTTTTAAGAGACGTGATGAATGGAATGTTCAGTGCTAGCGAGAAATCGTAGACCAAACCTCGAGAAGAGGTCAGAAACACGAGCTAAGAATTGTTATTCATCGTAATGCGCCTGTCAAGGTGCATTAATAGTAGCTGTTTACTCTCACAGCTCATAATACCTTTCACGTCATCGTGCCACAGAACAAGCCATAAATCTTATTAAAAGTGCTATTGCACTGTCGTAACGGAAGAATTTCTCATCACAGAATAGGCACTAGACTAATTAAGTAGTGTAATAACATTGAGGAATTTCTCATAGACATTTCAGGGTTAACAAACTTGCATTGACTATCGGGTAGTACGTGAACAGTTGAAGGAAGATACATTATAATTTTGAGATATATTGTCTAGTGTTTATTCACTAAATTTGTAAGGGACTCGATTATATTTATATAGTTAGTAAAAATCAGAAACAATTATGCCACTAATTTAATATTTCAGCAATTCTAACTTGTAATGATTAACAAATTTCGATGCCCAAAAATTTGAATTTTTAACAACTAAATAAAACTTTACTTGAATATTCTTAAGTAAACTATTAATGAAAATATTAAATTATTTCATTAAAATAATTAATTTAAAACAAATTTTAATTAATTAAAATTCACACAATGAAATACATACGGTTAAAACGAATACAAAAACTCAAATTGAAATAAATATATTAGCCAATAAGTCAGATTATTTCGGCTACAACTTGCATGGAGGATGGTCCATGGAATTGATCAGTATTTTTAAATTTATTGTTCACGTGAAATATGTTTTATTTGGAACTTGTTAGTTGAATTTCTTACATTTATTATAATCCGTATAATACTACTTTAACTTAAATGATGTCAAGAATTAATTTGTATATCCTACAATTTTATCAAATTTGGTTCCTGTTTATCTCAATATCTATTACTTGGCGAAGCCCCCCCCCCCCAAAAAAAAAAAGTTACGTTAATAATGGTAAGGAACCCCTTGATTCCTGAAGATATTCAATTTTTTTACAAAATTGTATGCAAAGATTGCAATGCTATGTATATTGGTCAACCTAAAGGGCTTCAAAGACGAGAATAAAGGAACGCCGAGTGCATTATAAATTCTCACCGACAACCACTAGGTTATTTCCAAACTTTTTTAAAAAAATAATCATAACTTCAGTGGCCGGATGTCAGGATTCTTATCGTTGAAATTATTTTTCCAGACTAAAATCTGAAATGATCAATTTTAGAGTTAATAAGAAGGATTCTATTATGTCCAGAGTGATAATGAAGCTGTTAGTAAAATTATTATCTTTTGCTCAATTAATCTTTCTCTTCTCTTTGGTTGATTTAAATACGCGAGACCCTAGGTTAGCATTACTCAGATTATTTATATTGCTCAACTTGAAAAGGTCCACTGATTGGTGGAGGCTATGTTGTGTATTGGTGTTTTTAATCGTCAGCTGTCTGTTAAATTGGCTATTCTATTTCGTTCGTATGAGTTGTGAACAGGACTTATTTATTAATTTAATAAGAATAAGTGTTCTAAACGGTAATGTTCTAAAATGCGACTTCATTTTGTTTCTCACGTATATTGAATCAACGATTTGAGAATATGTTAACAATATGTTAGATTTACCTCCAGCCATTTTATAAAAATAAATTCGAAACACGAAAGGAAATCTTAAATTGTCTGACTCTAGCTAACGAGCAGCGTTTCTTGACACTGGCGAGATTTGTAGCACCTTTATAAAAGTTTTTGATTACACTCGCATGTGTGAACAGGTATTGTAAGAAACGCCGCCTTGAAATATTTGGTACGTCACTCAGCCGTAATTAGAAGGTGCATTTAACCTTTCATTATGTTAAAAATTCAAGGCGTTGAATTATTTAAAAATAAAGGACGAGGCAGACGTTGTCTAGACGCGTAACAGGGCGAGTCCATAACTTTGTCAAGTTAACGCCTTGTTAGGACTGCAGGAGTATCTGGCACACTTCGTTTTGTTCCTGCTTCAGAGTGTACGTCGGCCATCTCGTACGCCCACACGCACCTCATCCATTCACATACCACGACTTGTTAACAGCTTTCTATTTCATCTTCTTATACGTATGCATTTTGATCAGAAAAATTAAAAAGGTCTTCGGAAAAGTATTATTTCGTAATTTTGCATACTGAGCCAACGAGGAGAAAATTTTATAAAATATCTTATTCATAAATAGGCCCAGTTTTGTATCATTCACGAGTCACATTTATTTGAGATTTTACTTGGTTCGAGTATCTATGAGAGATTAAAAATAATTCTTTTATAATTATAATTAAATATTTCGGTGACCTCCGATTATACGACCTCGATTTCAACTAACCTACCTTCATTATGTAGTGTGAAATTGAGACGTCAATGGCTTTGACATAAATGGCATTATTTAGTTTTTAACTGTAGTCTACTAGATGTCCGCATTTATAGCCCTCTTTGTGATCTCTAGGGCACACCATAAATTTTAGATTGAAGAAGATCGAGGAAATGTCACGACGAGGCCTGTACAAGAGTATTGTTAAACTTGTAACGTAACTGTATGTATGGACTCTTAATACGTTATGGAATATCAAACAAAAACATCAATACCGATGCCGGGATTTGAAAAGACACAAATAGGCACAAAATGCAATTTGAGCAAATTAGTCGAAAGTAAGTCTAGATTTTTTTGAGAGTAACAGGCTACATAAGGGTAATCCACATGGTGGCAAATCTCCTTTAATAGCAAAGAAAGGGATTTGAAAGGGGGATGCGGAAAGGTAGAGCAGGGTGGCCTGGGGTTAACAAGGGCCCCCGGGCTATAGTGTAAGTATCCTACCCGAACCTGCAACAGGTTGGTCGGGCATTGGATACTTGTCCTACGCCATTCCCATGGCGAGAGAGGGGTTTACTGTGGGGACGTAGCACTCCATTATCCGTGCCTCGACCAGTTTAGGAGGCAGCTGGCCGACTATCCAAATAGGAATAGTGGACAACTCTTACCGTATGTCCAAGGTCTGCGACTCTGGAACATACACCTCTCAAAACTGACCTAGGTGCGTCGGCTTGTGGGAACCTTATTTCAAAAAACCAGAGAGAGGAGAAGGCATCCCTACAGGTAGCCTTCTTCAGACCTCTCTGGGAAGGTTCACCTGCGAGAGAACAGCCCTCGCAAGTTTCCTTAGGGCAATGAAGTCTTGAAGTGTCTGTTCGATTTATGACTTTGTAAGTTAGTCACTTAGGTAGCGGAAATTTTAATAAATCTGAGATCATTTCGCAAGAGTAAATGATCAATGAATGACGAATGAGATGCCTATCAGAATAATCACATCGTTTGAAAGTGTACGGAAAAGGGGAGCTAAATTTTAAGAATAGAGCTCGGTCATATGGTCCGGAATAGTGGAGTAATTATGGAGTGAGTTATTTGCGCAGATGAGGGAGATAACACTCTTGAATGTTCTACTCGAAATATATACAGGGCAACGACAATATAATGGAATCGACTCCAAATTTCAAAAGTCTTGTTATCACAGTATATTCAAAATAAGGTTTAATAAAGAAAAAAAAATTCATTCCTAAATAGAACAATAAACAACTGAAATACAGAAATATTTGGGAACGTTCTGTTCAAGAACATAAATTTTAGTTAAATAAAATGAATAATAGGAAATCAAGTTCTGAAGTTTGTTAGCAATGGTGTTAAAATAATTAGTGAATAATTTTTTGGTGTTGTATTTCCTATAGTAGAAGAGATTATGAGAGAGTGGAAGAAGGAGGAAAGATTTATCCTACGTTTCGAACAGTATTAACTCGGTTCGTATCCAGGGAAAGAGTTAAGAACCAGTGCTGGGCACAAGAGTCCGAACACTCCCCCCCCCCCCCCAATAAGGAAATAAACCTACTAGATTCCGCTTGTTCCAGACAGCGGGCTTAACGAGGCCTTCGCATCTCCGTCTGAAGTTATAGGGATCGGTTAGATTAGATTAGATTTTATTTTATTAGTTCCATTAGTACTCTGCTCAGAAAATAGGAGAAGTCAAATTGATATTAGTTACAAATATATGAATGAGACATGCATAAATACTCTAGATGTTTAAGACTATGCATACATAGTGATATGAAGAATTTAAAGTGTACCGATTTGAAATTACATGAAATAGGTTGAGGGAGAATGTAAGTAATACTACATACGTAAATAAGGGAGAATAATTTAGGATTACAGAACATTAAATAAGGAAGAAATTTTAAATATAAAGTAAGGAATAAAATATATTTGTAAGCTGAACTTCACTAATAGCACTAAAAATAACACAGCACAGCACATATAACACTCCGATTTGTACGATCGTCGTATATCATCTTCTTGTACTGATGAGCCTTTAAAGTTTTGGCGCCTCCGGAAGAATTTATCTGGGAGCGGGGTGAGGAAATAAAGTTTTCTCCCTCCAATAATGGAGTCAATGGCGTATTGAAGTGTTTTCCTACCCAAAATTGAATGAATATTAAAGTCTGATAATCTATTTTGGAAGTGAACTACAATATTAAACGGCACACACACACACACAGATATATATATATATACATGTATATATATATATATATATATATATATATATAAATATATATTAACAACAAAATATGTTTCCTACTTACTCATATATATATATATATATATATATATATATATAGTAATGAATAACAAATAATTAAATAGTTGATCCCACGTTGGGCGCCAAAATGTAATGAATAACAGACAATTACAAGATAGCCATACGTTAAATACGCCAATTTGTAATGAATTGAATATTAACAAAATTTAAACTATTGATTAATGGATAAATTTTATTTTATTAAATTTAAAAAAATGAGAAGGACGCTAAATGATCTACTAAATTTTAACTTCACAAAACAATTAATTTATTCAAAGTAAAATTACAAAATTTCTTGACGAGATTATTTACATTTGTGTTCTTGCTACTTTACAGATTTTATCAACTCGCATTCCAGGGTCGTTTATTTGGGCCTTATAAATAAATAACCACTCCATTTACATTAACAATCAAATTTTTTTACATCATTAGATTTAAACAATAAAATAAACGTGAAACCTTAATCTGACGATTTGATCCTTATTTAACGTTTACAAAACTTTTATTAAATTTCTCTCTACTTACAGTCTCTTTACTGGTACCAGGCGTTCGTTTTGGGATCTGATGCACTATACACTTTTCACATCTAACAGGCCATAATTTCACAGAATTTAAATTTATTTCGAAAACACTGTCCAAAACTTTGGTATCTATCAACTGGAAAGAGTTGTCCACTATTCCCATTGGAATAGTCGGCCAGGCACGGAGAAGGGAATGCTGCGTCCCCACAGCAAACTCCTCTCCCGCTATCGGAAGGGCGTGGGACAAGTACACAATGCCCGACCTACCCGATCCTAGGGTTTTCCCTGCATTTCTTTAGGCGAATGCCGGGTAGGATCCTTAAAATATAGCCCGGGGGCCCTAGTTAACCCTTGGCTACCTTCCTCTACCCTTCCACATCCCCCCTTTCAAATCCCTTCCTATGCTATTAAAGGGGAGTTTCCCAATGTGGATCACCCTCATGTAGCCTGTTGCCCATTACTTATTGGTTTTTAACTGTGGCTTTGCTTATTGAAAACTTTCCTGTGCAAAACTTTTACTAAATGAATTTACAGTCCGCAACCTTACCTGCGACTTTTCTTGATGAATTTCTGCCCGCGACTGCCCGTTAGACTGGAGTTTTAAAATGCCTGCCACCGACAAAGGCACGCCTGTACATTGTTGCTTTTGATATTCTCACCGATAACAATCCACCACACATTTCCAATTATCAAATCCATAATTGCCTCTAATTAGTATTACAATATATATGTATGCATTAACATCAAAATATGTTTTCCTACTTACTCATATATATATATATATATATATATATATATATATAAATAATTTAATGTATAGAAATCACAGTATATGTATGCAATTAAATATAATTTGGTACATTTAATTGTATACATATACTGTGATTACTGTATATTAAATTATATATATATATATGAATAAGTTGTAAAACATATTTTGTTGTTAATACAGTATACATTTCGCCTTTAGAACATGAATTTGTCCATTTGCAAATATATATAATTTGGAACATCTAATTGCAATAATATACTGTAATTCCTATATATATATATTGTAATGATTGAAAGGAACAATTATTAATTTTAATTAATTAACTAAAAGATTAAGATTAAAACAAATTTATTCACAATTTATTAGCCCTACTTTGGCACTCCAAATTCAATCAAAATTTACAAACCAATTTTTTTTATATAATTTGTGTCATTCAAGAAAAAATACAAACTTTTATATTTTACAAACAAACAGATCTAATAACTCTTCTTCTCAGGGTCTTTCCTGGGTTTGACATGTAAGAAACAATCAAGATTATAAATTAAAGAATTAACAATTTAAACAAATTGAAACTAACGGAATACGAAATGAAGCGAAACGAAATCTGACTATACCATTAATTAACGTTTACAAAAATTTAATTATTTTGGTTTGTACTTACAACTGTCCTTCTGGTACCCGACTTAATGATTTCGAAGCTTGGGACACAATTCTCAAAAAGGCCATTAATCACTGACTCTACACTTGAATTAACACACGGTTGTATTTCGTGGATTACTCCTCCAGGAACTCGATTATCTGCAACTCCGGTCAACCGTCGGACGTATTAAATTTCAATACCTTTTGCGGAAAATATTATTTAGAGCGCGTATGTATCTTCAGATTTTTGTATAACTTGTCTCTCCGTCCAGGTTTTTTTTACAAATGTAATGATGACGTGGCAATGCAATACCCGAATAATCTAAATAATATACAAAATGTAGTTTATAACTAATAACAGTCAGCTTATTCATAAATTATGTTTAAAATTAGATACGAAAATTAAATCCCACACTACGTAACTGCAATCGTTGTTTCTTTCCGCAGTTGTAGGCTTTTGATTACGACGCTTGAATTGAGCGTGGAGAGCGTGAAGACGATTTCTTGTTTAAGAATCTTGATCTTTTCTGAGAGGAATGTACAGAGATATTCAAAACCTATAACGAAGTTCTCGTTAACATGCATGGTATTCAGAACGCGTGGCAGACCTAGGCAGTGCTAGAGATCGTGGCCTTTCCAGGTGATTGATGTTCCCATCTCGCGCTAATATTGCGATTGTTTCAGGCTTTCAATCAATCAATCAGCCCGTGAAACATCACCCCTTCGACGTCTGTCCGTTGAAATCATTAGACTACATGATGGATCAAGGGCCGAAACATCAATAATGCGGAGCATTAGGATTGCTAAGTGATACCTGCTTTCATAGTTCCATTCATTCAATACACATGGAGGTGTTGCCATGGTCATCACATTTCATTGCGGCAATTTATTCGTCACTTAGTTGAAGATGAAATGGCTTTTCAACGATTATCGAACTATTATAAAATCCCTTCTGCCTTCTAGATCAATTACTAGACAATTTTTAACATACTAGTTTCACTAAAAACAGAAAATCTGTGATTGCGGTTCAGAACCATATCGTAAATAAATGTTTTTATTATCAGTTATGAATCAAAAAATCACTAATAATTATAATAATCGGACTTCCTTTAAAATAAATGGAAAAAACACCAGCGCATAGTCAGAAATAATTTATTAACAAATTTAAAAGTTTTTGAAAAATAAACAACGTTCACCATAAATTGGGACCTCTTAATGAGTACAATTTCAATTAAAATCAGTTATAATTTACTATATAAAAATTTAGAATAATATTTCTAATGTTGGGTTTTGTAAACGATACGATCGAAACGTTGTGTTTGTCAAATATAATGTTTTAAATGTGATAATAAATTATTTCTGATTATTGGGGTGGCGTTTAGCACAAAAAATTGTTAATTTATAATGTAATGCCAATATTATCATTTTTTAAAACTAACATTTGACAGCTATGTTAATAATAAACCATTAAATACTGTATTATGTACAATCTTAATAGAAGAAACAATTACAAACATATTCACAAATGTAGTTAATTAGCGTAATTAATTATCTTTACAAGCAACCGCAATACGCACGCACGATTTCGTGACATCATGTTCCCGAATTTTCGTTAATATTATTTTCTGGTTCGAAAGATATTTATTAACTTATTCGAATCCGTCTTTTCTAGAGTTTGAGAACGTATGTGACGTGTACGTTGCTTATACTCGTACATTTCATTTCTTACTTATGGACGATACGTTTGTCCTGTTTTCTATAAGGAGAAATTACATTTGGCTTCATATAATCGAAATGTACTTTTTATTTTATCTTTGGATGTCAAAGTGAGATATCTGTACATTAAAACTAATCATGAAGCCTAAAATTAAAATATACAATTTATGGTTAAAAATTATGAAATTAAAATAACCAATAAGTCATCGAATTATCCATTATTAATTCGTCAACAATTTTAGCAATAGGTTTCGGCAGACACCTTAGTCTTTTGCTTACTCAAAGTTCAACGTTCAACTAGGCTCACTCCACATCCTTGAAGCCCAGCTTTTGCATAGCAAGTCCCATTGTAAACTCTAAACTGAAATCTCTTATGTTTAAAGGACGACCGTTGGAACGAGTGCTCTCTCTGGAAGACGATATTACCGTACTCTATTTTCGATAAAATACCTTTCAATTACACTGAATTTTCTTGCATGTGATGCATCTAGATGTTTCCTCCTCAGATTATCCAATTTAACTCAAAGCAATATCAGGAATGAATTGAAAAGATAGCCAATTCAGACAAAAAAGTGATAATATAAATTCACACAACGTTTGTGGGATTCGTCTCCCTTTCCTGAGGTGCGAAGAAAAGCCTAGAAGCGACACTACTGCACATGCCAGTTGACAAAACTCAAAAAGGCTTTTATATTATCACTTTTTCTATCTGAATTGGCTACCTTTCCTATTCATTATTTTCAATCAGACGTAAATCTTTTCATTTTAAAGTAATAAATATTTTAATTTTAAAGTAATATCAGTCGTTTCCAATGTTCCTATTTAAATGTCGTTCCTTTATTGCCCCCACGTCTAGGGCATCTGATGACTTATTTTATGAACGGTCTTAAAAATTTTCAGTAAAGCCAATTTTATAAATAGGTTAAAAGTTATTAAATCATATGTTAACTCTGGGATTAGTGGGTTTTTATGAAATGTATATAATAAAAAAGGATGTATATTTGTACGTATGCATTTATGTATTTACGTTAATTTCTATACAAATTATTACTCATGGACAGAATGAAACTGAAATTGGTATACATATTCTGCCCAAATCGAGAACCGGTACTGTGGGGGTGATAAACCCATAGCATAAACGTAGAAAAAACGTGATAATTTTGTGTTAAAATACTACGCGCCAAGAGACGTCACGCGCGTGCGAGAGAGAGGGAGAGAGAGAGAGAGACAAAGACAAAGAAAATAGTTCCTTTTTCCGTAATTGAAATAAAGCAGAAATATTTTCATTGAATGAAAAGTATAATTTTATCTAGTAATACTCCATTAAATGATAATACGAAATACTTTACGCTCCTTGCGGAAAATGTAGGTGCCATATTAGTTAAGTCAAATATGGCGTTTACATTGTGAATCGAGCTATCAATTTCATGAATTTAATATTTCGTAATGTCTGAAGACTGAGAGACAATTATATTCTGCAATACTCATGGAGTATATTTAAGTATTCTATTCGTAAAGATATTCGAAGGTATGTTTGTTGGGACTGATGTAATAAAATTCAATGTCTTTATGCAATTAATGCATTATCGGTTGAAAGTATGTACGGAACTAGGAACATTTAGATTTAGGTTAAATCACTTATTGACTAAAGATTAATATAGAATTAAATACGTTTTCGGGTTTATATAAATTAGTACACCGGGCAACGCCGAGCTCCCAGCTAGTAAAAAATAAAATAAGATGTTTTGGAAAAAATCTAATTTAAAAATCTAAATTACAGCCATTATGCAGTAAACGATGTAACTATCATACTTTCCACAATAACAAAATTGAAAATTTTTTATGCGGATGAAACACACTTAAAATCCGTATTTATACATAAACAAGCTTTCCAATTAATTTAGTTATAGTAATTTTTTATGTATTTGCATAATTATTGGGAGTGAGGAAGTGAATGTTTCCTCTTTCGTAGGATTATCTTAAATCAAAAACGAAGGTGTAGAGCGTAGGTTTTTAGTATTTTGATTTCTTGGAATATGCACCAGGAGAGGATAGTGGTGACAGCTGGTCTGCCCACGTACTAGGCGCAGCGGAACCCAATTACAGAGCGCAGCGCATCCGTCACGGCTTATCTTAGCTCGGCCTATCGACAGCTCCTCCGAAGCCACAAAGAAGTCTTCTTCCACTGACCTTCTCATTCTCACAATACACCAATACGTAAGCCAACTGACTACAGACCAACCAGAAAATCTGATACGTCGTTCAATCGCTCCACATGCGAAGAACGCGACGCGGCGCTCACACGCTCTTGCTTCGCCATTCAGCATTTATATTCCGAGTTATAATTTACGCGTAAAAATATATATATCAATCTTTTATCAACAGCATCTAATTACTTGGCAGCAAGCTTGACGATAAATTTCCCTTTTAACACTTATTACCATTATTACACTCGTTCCGAAAAAACAACTGAATGTCGTATATGCTCCTATATTTTAAAACTTTTTAAATACCATCATCGATCGATTTCTGTAAGCATTGCCTGATATGACGGGAAATTTAATCTGGTCAGCCAATCTAGCATTCCTTCTATTTTAACTGATATTAAAATGGCAATTTGAAACCATTCATCACAATTAATTTTTCAAGATAATAACATTTACGAGTTTCTAATATTTTTTTTGTTTGGTACTTTTCTGCATAATATCTATAATATATCCATGATATTCACTTTTGTCTTAAAAAATTTTGTTACGATGGTATTCCGAATTTTGAAACTGAAAAGAATACTTTATTATCAAAAAAATCCTTTGATATAGAGTATCATAAATTACTAATATTCGAAAGCAGCCAGATACCATAACAATAGTTCATTTTACAAAGTTTTGTTATAAGAATTACTTGTGAGTAAATTAATATGTATTAGAAACTTGTTGACAATGGTGAGGTAACATTATTATTTACATTATTCGGGTATTCCATTGTCTTGGAGTAGTTAGGTGAGCAAGAATACGTGAAAAAAGGCAAAGAAAAGTAAGAAAGAAAAGCAAAGAAAACAAGAAATACAGAAAGAGAGAGGCAGTGTGCAAGAAACAAGTTAAGTTAAAGAGATGACGTGGCAATGCAATACCCGAATAATCTAAATAATATACAAAATGTAGTTCATAACTAATAACAGTCAGCTTATTCATAAATTATGTTTAAAATAACAACGTTCGGGCACCTATTTGTGTGTGAAAAGTTTTCTTTGGATTAATTTTCGATGTTTTGAAAATTTCAGCCAAAAGTCACAACCAGAAGAAGGTACAAATATGTACCGGAAAGTCGTTATTTTAAACTGAATTTATCAAATAATCCTGTGTTATTGGTCATAAATTATTTTTTGTTTTATATACACTAAAAACAGTCTTAAAACCAAAAATACTAATTTAAAAATTAGTATTGGTTTATTGATGATGACATTTCCGTCATCGAAACATTTCGTCTGCAAAGAAATGGGTAATATAATTCTGTCATTGAAAGAAACTGGTATATGGTAAACATTAAAATTCCTTTCATTTGTTGGTTATCGTATGCTTTCCTATATTTCCTTCGTTTGCCGTTAAATTCCGTTTTGTATGGTTCATACTAATTTACATACTGGAATAAAAACATTGTTGACGTTACGAGTAACTTCTGGCACTAAGAATTGTATACTAATTAGATAAATAAAGATCTTAATAAGAGGCAACCATAAGTGATAAATGTCACTTAACGCTTCTGCAATCATTGTTGCTTTCGTCAGGTGTCTAGAAACCGTAAGAGCAGTAAGAACGACACACCGCGCAAACCAACTGGCGAAGTTTTGTCTTCTATGAATAATACTTATCCTCGGATAGGTCTTGGGCCAAAATATTTCCTATAACATTGTTCCATTATCAACTTTTTTATTTAATACTTTGGTATTATGATTATTGTGCAAATTTCGTTTACCTGCCAAAATGTAACACTTAAATAACAATCAAACTGAGCAGACTCTGAATATTTTCTTTTTCACTTCTACAATTACATGTTGATAATTTACGATATTTACCACTTTAAAATAGAATCAATGTAATTTACCGCATGTGATAAAAACCGGTCAACCGCTTTTCTGTGAAGTGAACAAAAACCGCGCCCAAGTAGTTAAAATCACTTTTCAGAGCGTTCGCCGTATAGTCCTAGTTTTTCGGATGGCTGATTGATATTTCCGAACGATCTTCTTGCGTCTCTTTATGACAATGATATAAAGTTTTACTGAGACCGGTTCTACCTTACTTGCGATAAGCGAAAAATCAAGTATTTGGAACGACCGCCATTTTCTCTCATTATGACGGAAATGAGTTTAATGTCGCTAAGGATATTCGCACTGCTTTGTATAACAACGACAAAAAGTTCAAAGAAATTGGTCCAATCGTTTTCTTGTGAATAGCGAACAAACTAAGAATTGAAAGATAGGAATATAGATTCCAGCGTTAAAAGTAAATATATACTGAAATTCTTAGATTACAGGCAATGTGTGCAAATGTATTGTTTTATTTATATAGATAATACCCAACAAATGTACCGCTTACTTGCTGCTTTGCTATAAATGCATTTTCTTTGACCAACTAACATTATCGAATTTTAAAGAAAGTTTACTTAGCACTCAGAATCCTAGAAATTTATCAAACGTAAACAGCGTTTATCTACAGAAAATAATGACGCACCCTCTGCAGCGCCGTTCGTTCGGCATTCAAGCAAATATCTTTATGTGCTTCAAAGTATGCAGTTTGACTGAATGTATTCTCTCCTCGTGCGAGCAATTCACTAAAACAATTGATTTTTATAGACATTTATTTTTTATTAACACAAAAACGATTTACTCTTCACACACAAAACTGGACAGACTTTATATATTTTTATATAATTAATGTATCTTGGTCACAAGACTAAATGTAATTAATTTAAAATAAACTTACATTTAATACAAAACGTTTCATCCCAATGTTCAGTGATCTCTTCAGTTGTACCTAAAAGTAAATATAATGAATTACAATAGTTGACCTACAAATAAATAAATAAATTTAGAAGAGAACTGTTACTTTCATAATTAACCAAATATGTATTGCATTTTTTATAAATATTATTAAAAAATATTTACTGTTTATTTCACTTCCTTTAATAACTTCCTGGACCGAAATGAGAGAGAGAGAGAGAGAGAGAGAGAGAGAGAGAGAGAGAGAGAGAGAGAGAGAGAGAGAGAGAGAGAGAGGGAGAGAGAGGGAGAGGGAGAGGGGGAGAGAGAGAGAGAGAGAGGGAGAGGGAGAGAGAGGGAGAGGGAGAGGGGGAGAGAGAGGGAGAGGGGAGAGAGAGAGAGAGAGAGAGAGAGAGAGAGAGAGAGAGAGAGAATTCAAACGCATCATAAAACTTACATTATTGTAACTGATTTTATAGACACAAGAATTGAAATTAAAAATATAATGTATTTGTAAATTAAAATAAAACTGAAATATATACGGAATTTAAACCTTCACATTTATTGAATTTACATTGGACTATATTAATACAAGTCAGATTTATTTTCCAATTTGTATGAAACTTGTTAACTCGGCCAAAATTACTTAAATCGTAAATAAATTATTTCTCGTCCAACGAAATTAATTTATGAAAGAGTCGTACAAGTTTTTACTCTTGACTGAGGCGAGGATCACATTTCAGACTAAGGGCAAGAAGAATCATAGTCCCAAGGTTCGACAGTGACCGCAAACATTCTTTTTTTCCTTGTTGCTGCAGAAGAGTTCCGCAGTTGTTCGACAAGTCGCGGAGTATAAAATCGCAGAACCTGGGCTGAATGTGTGGGACGGATAAAATGCTAGCGATTGAGTCCGTAGTGGAAGTTTCTCACAACGTCATTGTCGTATCACTTAACTATATTAATTGTAGATTATAATTTCGGTAAATAATAACTATTGGTACAATTCTATACATTTTTGTGTGTTTTAAAAGCTTCATTCATGAGTTGTGAACTCTGGTTCATCTTTAGTAGGAAACTGCGGATCGATTGTAGGAACTTTGGTAAATGTTACGTTTAAATTTATACATCAATTTGTGTTTTTTGAGATTTACTATTCAGATATTAGAAAAAATGTAGTTAGTTTGATAATCCTCATCCATTATATGTATCTATATATTAGATATTGTTTGTATGTATGTATTTACGTTCATCTTTATACAAATTTAAGCGCGTGGACAGATTGAAACAAAACTTGGAACATATATTTTATAAAGCTCGAGAAACAATACTCTGGAGGTGACAAACCCCTATCATAAAGGCAGAAATAATTATAATTGAAAAATGTGATCAATTTGTGTTAAATTTCTACGCGCCAAGAATTCATGACGTCACGCGGGAGAAACACGTTATTACGCGACGAACAAAGGAAATGGTTCCGTTTTCCGTAATTAAATAAAGTAGAAATATTTACATTGAATAAAAAATAAAATTTTATCCAGTAAGACTCCGTCAAATGATAATAAATAACAATACGAAATACTTTACAATCCTTGCGGAAAATGTAAGTTTATTTTCGTGCCATACTAGTGACTCTAAAATGGCGACTATTTGTTTGTCTAACAATTTTATCAATTTATTCTTTCGTAATGTCTGAAGACTGAGGGACAATTATATCCTACAATATTCGAGGAGTATATTTAAATATTTTATTCGTAAAGAAATTCGGAGGTATGTTTGATTAATGCACTATCGGTCGAAAAAATGCACGGAACTTGGAACAGTTAGATTTAGGTTTAATCACTTCTTGACTAAAGATTAATATAGAATTAAATACTTTTTCGGGTTTATATAAATAAGTACACGAGCAACGCCGCGCACCCAGCTAGTCAGTTAATAAAAATAAAAATCCACAATCATTCCCTTCACCCTGAAAACCAAACATTCCCTCAAGCACTCCTTCTTTCTGAGCGGCACCAAAATACCTATACAACAAACTGGACCATACCTAGGCCTTATTCTCGTTTCCAAATTATCAACCTCACATAGCCTTACATTACCTCCAGAATCAACAACAAAATAAAACAACTCTTCCCTCTTATCAACAGAAAATCTCTCATATCCCTTAGCCCTAAAAGACTTCTCTATCTATCCTTAATCAGCCCCTTATGGTGGTACTCGTGTGTCATATGGGGATTCACTGCCCATTCCCACTCCAACAAAATGCAAACCGTTTATTCTCAGATTCCCCCTGGTAAGTTCGCAACTCAGTTATCTACAAAGACCTTGAAATTCCCCTAAATCGCGACATAATTCATAAATCTACCAAGTACCTAATAAATAGCTCCATCAACCATCCAAACCCAGCCATTGAGCTCTTCACAAAATTGCAGACTAAAACGTAAACTCCCAATTGATATCATATTCCCCCTACATCACTCTGGAATTACCTAACTCTAACCTCCACCTACCAACTGGCACTACATACTCCCTAAATATCTGTTCTTCCCATCTTCCCCGTAACCTCCTTAACGCTTTTCATAACACGAAGTTTCCCCGATGATCAGATCGTTCCTAAACATCATGCCGGCTAACCTTCGTTAATATGTTGTAAACAAGTTAGTCGGTTTCTCTCGTCCCTAACTTGTAATGACAAGGGTCAAATACAAGACTCTTAGTTTACGTGTTAAATATTTACAAATTCTAAATACCTTTATTTGGTTAAGTTGTCACAACTGTAAAGTCGCTGGGCTAAGAGTTAATTTTAATAACTTTTTCCAAGTGGAATTTGTAGTATTTCATATTCACTTCGTTTTACAACAATTTTCGTAGCAATCATTACCGGCAACCCACCGATTTACTTGCCCGTAAACCGTTGTATGTGGAATACCGTGACTGACCGCTTTAACAATAGTGTGTTGCATTCATTATCCAACAATTTCATTAATTTGTGGCCCGCTGAGTTTAGAATACACTTCCAAATTATTGCTTTGCCTGCTGATGAAAAACTTTATCTGTGTGGGACAGAGGAGTTATTATTACAGGCCAGACGTGCTGTAATCAGGCGGGGACTATTACAGTGGTTTGTGCTCAGCGCCTCTGGTAGTTCATTGCGAGGTGTCTCTCTCTACGTGATCTCAACTCCCAAGCACAGGCTTTCTCGCGGGGGGGAAAATTCCGTCTAAAGGCTTTTTTATTAACTAATTTATTAACTCTATTTCAGGCGATTTACTGTGGAAATATTTCATGACTTGAATGAATGCATTTATATAACAGAAATGTATGAAGTTTAAAGACAGGGTAATACTCAACTACAAATAATTGATTTCATCCTTTCCGCTCTTCCGTACCATTAATAGTCATTCCTAAAACAATTATTTTTTATATAGATTCCTCCACATCAATTTTATCCGTTTAATTTAATTCATTTAATTCCACATATTAATATTAATATAATACGTTTATATTAAACACCATGTTTTTTTATCGATAAACAATACATAATAATCTTTTTAGTAAATTTATACACGACATGTTTTAATTTGGAATTTAGTAGTAGCTTCAGGACAGTTGTCATACTCATCTGTATTGTATAAAAATAAATATTAAAGAAATTTATCGTTTTTTCAATGAAGGTAAAAAATGTAAAATATATCAGTATGAGCCTGCTTGTAAATACAGAAATATTAATACCGGATTTCAGTAGAAGATTTAAGGTAGAATGGAGGAGATTTAGCAGGACTATATTTATATCAAACGTGTCATAAAGAGAAACGAGGGCAGTAAATTGTGAGGTTACTCACAATATGTATGTAGTACAAAGAAGTATAAATTTTTTAAGGCAACAGGCTACATGGGGGTAATCCACATGGTGGCAACTCCCCTTTAATATCATAGGAAGGGATTTGAAACGGGGGATGCGGAAGGCTAGAGGAAGGTAGCCAAGGGTTAACTAGGGCCCCCGGGCTATAGTTTACATCAGATATGCCTACCCGGCATTCGCCTAAAAGTAATGCAGGGAAAACCTTAGAAAAACCTGCATCAGGTAGGTCGGGCATTTGGTACTTGTCCCACGCCCTTCCGATAGCGGGAGAGGAGTTTGCTGTGGGGACGCAGCATTCCCTTCTCCGTGCCTCGGCCAGTTTAGGAGGCATCTGGCCGACTGTTCCAATGCGAACAGCGAACAACTCTTACCGTATGCCCAAGGTCTGTGATCCCGGAACATACACCTCTTAAAACAGGCCGAGGTGCCTCGGCTTGTGGGAACCTTAGTTCAAAAACGGAGAGAGGAAAAGGCATCCGCAAAGGCTAGCCCCTTATGTTTGGAATAATTATAAGAGATCGGTTGAAGAATGATATTGCGAGAAGTAAGAACAAAGCAGCAGAACCTAAAACAACGTCGAAACTTCGGAATATTTTTTAATAAACAATTTTCTAACTCAAGGCCGTTTGTTTATTTATAATATTATAAATTTCAGAGGTTTTCTTCATCATTTTTTGATCGTTTTTTTTTTCATAATTACCGTGAACTAGTACTCATTTTAGCCACTTCTTTTTCTTCTTATCTTTCACATTACTGTGAAGAACCATTTGCAGCCTATAATATTCAACTAATTCTATATTAATTCACTTCGCGCGTTTTTATCTAAATCTTATTCTTCTCAGAGTGTTTAGTTATTTTCAGAAATAAGGCCAAAAAAGAAATTATTTTTGCGAAGAAATCATCCACACACAACGTTACTGGTGACAGCAAAATTTCTAGAACGTAAATAGAGTGGATTCCATAACAGAAACAATGTGTACAAGACGCCCACTGTTCAGATTTCCTATTTTCATCTTGGCTTTCTGAGAAACACAGAAACTCTAAAGCTACGCTGAAAAAAATATGTTTCTTCTATTTCGTCTATAAGGCAACTCCTAAATCTTATCAAAGTAAACGAACGGCCTGGAGTCAGAAAATTATTTATTAACAAAAATTAAGTATACCGACGTTTCGACCTTTTTTTATTCATCTTATGTATAATTCACTCTCCTGCCTTGCTCGTTGCAAAGGAAATTTCGGTTGCAAAAGTAAGGCAGCAATAACTTGCCTCAAATTTTTCTTACAAGATATATGGATAAAATTATCAAACCTGAAGCTATCCTTAAAAAAAGACCAAACATCGGTATATTTAATTTTTATTAATACATAATTTTCTGACTCAAGGCCGTTTATTTAATTATATTATAAATGCTATATATTTTTAATCATGTCAAAAAATATTTTCACTGTAACAGACCTCGGCCCGTTGTATTTTTCTCCCTTTATTCTGAATGTGGGTATTGTTTTTCACCAAAGAACCTTTCCCGAGAGTCGTATTGACCTTTGAAAGCTAATCTTTCCATTCCAGTTTGCTACGGATCCAGTCCGACATAGGTGTTCCGGGAGTGGGCTATTAAATTCTGCCCTACTTCCCCGTCTATTCTTCATCTCGTGATCAACGACCAGAATAAATTACATTTATAGTTTATCTGTTATATTTACACCATTGTTACGTCCATTATAGCCATACCTTGAATAACAAGCAACTGCGTGAAAGCTTTGAAATTCAGTCTTTGTCCTGCTTTGGGCTGTGTCAGGATGAATAATTGTTCAGTGATTAGGACGTTGCTAAGTCAGAGCAGATTCCAAGAATTGCATTGTCGTCGTGCCATTGTATTGTAATATTGCGCTGTTGCAAAGGACACTCGGGGTAGAAAGGGATGCCCAAAAATCGGTTACTTTTTATCGTAGAATACAGTTGACACCTAAAAACAAACATTGCGAGAGAGTGGATCCACAACTAGCATTTAAATCACCAATTTTGTCTAATTCTAAGGCTAGAAATATTCCATATAATCCATCTACGTTTTTTACTAAGTTTTGTTTACTACTAAAAATATTTTGTTAACGTTTCGTCAAATAAGTTTCATACAGTGATCAAGTGCTTTCTTGGAAAGTCTCACTACATTTTTTAACATAACTCATCTAGTGCTTTACGAGAAAGTACTGAAAAATATTAGGAAAATAATTATCTGCAAGGGAGTTTCTTAAACTCAGATTTTGTTTAATATCACACAATTTATAGAGTTAGAACTACGCCCCTGTTCAATTCCGCAGGAGTGATTTTAGCAGATTTCCAGTGGTTTGGTTTAAAGTGAAAGGGTGAGAAACGTATTTACTAATTAAAGATTGAAGTCATTTTCGGTGTAATTGTTCGATAAACAGTTCGTCGCGTTTAAATATGCTACACCTGAGTGAATACCGAGAACGGTTTATCGAAAGTACTTACTATTGGAATCCATATATTTATAAAAGCCATCGATGCAAATAGTGGTTTGTATTTCTTTGTCGTTGTATACGATTCCTTCATTAATTTTTTAAAAAAAATCGATGCCTGGAGCAGTGGAAACAATTTTGTAGAGGTCCTGACCAACTTTTTGGAATATTGGATAGTTAAAGGTACAGGTTTTGGAATTATATAAGATCGTTTATACAGAAGTATAGGCAATATTTAAAAAGAAAAATTTACGTCTGTTTTGAAAATTAATGATAAAAAAATTCCGAAATACAGACAAAAGAAGTGATGATATGAATACCACACAACGTTTCTGGAAACATTGTGCCTTTCTTCACGTGCTAAGGAATCTAAAAAAATACAAGGTCCTAGAGCGTTGTGTGGTATTTATTTCATCAATTCTTTTGTCCGTATTTCGCAATTTTTCTTATTATCAGAAATATTTCTTAAATATAATCTTAAATTGAAAAACAAGTCCCGTGATGAATTCATGTGTTTGGCATGACGGGAAGCCTGTAACTATTTTTATGTCTATCAATCGTAATTAAATACATCAGCCGTATATTGAAGCGACAGGTTTCACTTGACCCTATTTAAATTCGTAAAATGTACGTAAAGAATTTGGTTGTGGATGTGAACACGAAATGAAGTTATAGTCTTCAAAGTCCGACTATTACCACCAAAGATTTCGATTAAACTGACTGATTTTATTAAAAGAGATGATTTTAAAGGTCTTCCAGTAAACTCTGGAAAATAACATGGGGATAGAGGAACACGCTAAAATATTTATCCGTGTTTCGAAAGGAATTTTACAAAGTATTCAAATTGTGGCGAGGCTTTTCTTAGCGTATATTGGCAGGAAAGAATGGATGCGAGTCGTCATTGCCGTTGTGAAAGCGTGGTTTGAATTCCTCGCGCACGTGTGTGTGTGTGTGTGTGTGTTAGCAATGCAAATGCGCACGTGTTGCTGTGGAGAACACGGCGCCTGTCCCCAGAATGCAACAGCCGCAGTAATTGCAACAGAATCGCACCCAAGAATGAAACACGCTTTCACGGCCCTCGGAATGCGCTGCGGTACAGAGTCAGTAATGCTGATTAAGTGATTATACTTAATACTGGCATTCTGCTCGGCGCTCGCTGCTGGCACTTGCTTCAGTGTCAATGCTCCTACCGTACATTCTTATGCGTTGGCGCCAGAAATTCACTAATTCCTTATACGTTAAGCAGTGACGTTTCTCTTTCTTCGCCCATTTGAATGGGATATACTTGAAAACTGCTGTTCAGATTTCAATTAATTTTGATGTTTGTGTTTCTACTTTCTCAAGATACAACATAGGACGTATACGAGTAGTTTTCAGAAATTTGTGACCTCATAAACTGTGGATAACTGAATGACCAGGAAATATCATTGGCCCTTTTTCATTTAATTCTCTCGTCAATAGCCCATTGGTAGCTATAACTACAAAAATAACAATACCAAAATGATGGATTGAAGCTGTCTGCGAGGGATGTTCTCTCGTAGGCAGAACCTTGTAGGAGAAACGGACGGGGCTACCTTTGGGGATGCCTTTTCCTCTCACGGTTTTTGAACTAAGGTTCCCACAAGCCGAGGCACCTCGGCCTGTTTTGAGATGTGTATGCTCCGGGATCACAGACGTTGGGCATACGGTAAGAGTTGTTCGCTGTCCTCCCATTGGAACAGTCGGCCAGCTGCCTCCTAAACTGGTCGAGGCACGGAGAAGGGAATGCTGCGTCCCCACAAAAAACTCCTCTCACGCTATAGGATGGGCGTGGGACAAGTACCACATGCCCGACCTACCTGATGCAGGTATTTCTAGTGTTTGTCCTGCATTACTTTTAGGCGTTATCGCTGGATGCTGCCGTTTAAAGGTGCAGAGAAACGTTTCTGCCTGTACGACTCTTTGGAGTCAATCACTCCCTAATTCGGAGCGATCCATTTCTACTCAAAAGTCTTTGTAAATGTCAAGGCTGAGGAAATTTTGGGTCAGGTAAATATGAAAGGCTTTGTAGAATAGAGTTTTTTTTTTAGAGTAACAGACTACATGAGGGCAACCCACGTGGTGGCTACTGGCGTTTAATAGCATAGGAAGGGATTTCAAAGGGGGGATGCGAAAGGTTAGAGGGAGGTAGCGAAGGGTTAACTTTTTAATTCTTTTTTTTATGTGTATAGGGTAATCCACATAGTGGCAACTCTTATATCATAAGAAAGGGGGGATGCGGAAGAGTAGAGGAAGGTAGCCAAGGGATAACTAGGGCCCCCGGGCTATGGTTTAAGGATCCTACCCGGCAATTCGCCTAAAAGTGATGCAGGGAAAACCCTAGAAAAACCTGCATCAGGTAGGTCGGGTGTTTGGTACTTGTCCTACGCCCTTCCGATGGCAGGAGAGGGGTTTGCTGTGGGGTCGCAGCTTTACCCTCCTAAATCTCCTAATTCATCTCTGCTCCAATTATGTACTTTCTTTACCGCGTCACGTGCCCGCAACCTCACTATCTGGCTTTCAATCTAGCGGTAGGCAGGGAAAACCCTGCATCAGTAATGTTTAATTCGAAAGCGAGAGAATACACATATTTTCGCTGTATTTATCGATCATCCAAAACCGTAAAATTATTCTCAAGAAACAAAGTCCTGTGCAACGCACAAGATTTTTGATCAAGTTTGCAAGGTTTCAGCATGAATGCATTATATGAAATATTAGTCTCCTTACTATTATATTTTCTAATAATATTACAGAAAATTATTTTGCCGCAAACTTATGCGTACATCTTCTTAGTTATTTAGTGAACTGTATGCACACAGAATTTCAGTTATCTTATGGAGAATATTGGCGAAACACTTAATTCAGAATCAAGATCGAAGTTTCGGAAGTGACGACGTGAACTGTACGTTTTATTGTATCTAAGAAAAAAACGCACATATTCTGAATAACGTCAATAGAAAAATTCTAATACATGAATATGGAAAGTAATATACCTCCAAAAGTCAAAATGAACTAATGAGAGAGGTAATTACGTTAATCTCTTTCAATTCGATCTAACAACATGTACATGTTACATAATTCCATCGACATGATTCTGATTATTAAGTAACAAATGGCTATTGATAATTAGTGTTTTTAATATCATGTCTACTGAAATGATCTCAGGCTGCAAAACATGCGTAGGCGAAACTGAATTCTTCAAACATCGTCATCATCCATGCTCATATTAGCATGCTTTGTGGTTACTTGAAAGACTTGAGGGAGGAATTATAGGAACTTGCTTGTAGATTTGCAAATGCTTGCTGTTCAGATCGGAATATAGATCTTCAATCAGAATGAAATTGTAGTGTTATATTCCAATTAAAACTGGGAGTTGAACATTAAAATGTTCTGTGACAAAAGTCATATTATATTTATAAACCAGCTGGGTACGCGAAGTTTCCCGTGTAATTATTTATATAAACCCGAAACTGTATTTAATTCTACATTAATCTTTAGTCAAGAAGTGATTTTACTTACCTTGCCGAGAGAATATTAATTTCATCAACACTCCATCCCCGGTGCTATAAAATACATGGAATTTTATTGCATCAATTCCAACAAACATACCTTCGAATTTCTTTCTTAACGTACTCTTTGAGTATTGCAGGATTAATTGTCCCTCAGCCTTCAGATATTAGGAAAGATTAAATTGATGAAATTGTTAGCTAGATTCACAATGTAAACAAATGGTCGCCATATTGAAGTCACTTATGGCACGAAAATTAACTTACATTTTCTGCAAGGATCGTAAAGTATTTAGCATTTTTTTATTATCATTCGCTGGAATATTGCTGGATTTAAATATACTCTTTAACCTATTTCTGCTTTATTTCATTGTGGAACAAAGAACTATTTCCTTTGTTCGTCGCGTAGTAACGTTTCTCCCTTGCGTGTGATGTGACGTCATGGTCTAATTTATTACACAACAATCACAACTTTTAATTATAATTCTTTCCACCTTTACGTTAGGGGTTCTCACCCCTACAGTACCGTTTCTCATGTTTTGAAGAATATGTGTACCAATTTTTGTTGCAATATGTCCACCCGTTTAAATTTGAATAGAAATTAACGTAAATACATACAAATATACATCCTTTTTTATTATATAGATGTCAAAGCCATATATAACTGTTAACAACTAAGAACTTTAATAAATAAACTGCAGCCGAGAAAAAGAAGTATTTATTAAATTAAGAACGTTTCAATTTGCGACCACATCAGGTTCCAATTTTAAATAAAGTTTGAGAGACAGGTCATTCCATGATTTTCGGGAACGGCAGTCAGTATACAACAACATGCCCATCATTTTTAAAAAAATAGAACCAGATGAGGTCGCAAATTAAGCGAGAAAACGTTGTTAATTTAATAAATTCTCAATTTTTTAAAATTAAAATTGGCTGCAGTTTATTTATTTATTAGTTTTTTCATGATTCAGAATTAATATTTTTGATTCGTAACTAAGAACTTTATTTTGTGCAGAATAAACGCGCTGGAAATTTCCCAAATTTAGGCTCCTGCGAGCTTAGAACACATTGAGGAAAAACCGAAGATTGAACAGTTTCCAACAAATTGAAATTTTAGTCAGGACATAAAATGAGTCACACACTTGCTTTTCCATTCTCACCCTTCTTTATAATGTCATTACTCCGGAATATGAAATTAAAATAATATAAAACATATCCCATGACGGAAATGTTGATCAGTTACCTCACATATTTGTTATATTGAAGTTCAAAAAAAAGGAACACCGGACGCATCAATGGTAGTCTTGGACTTTCACTGAACAGTTTAAACCAGTGCAAAGGTATGTCAGAAGCAAACTTGTCCGTCTCTTACGCACTTGCGCTCTAATGGGCACAGCATCTTCAGATGATGGATAAGCACTCGTAGCTCACGTCCTGTTCATAATGATGGGATAAATCATAGCGTAGACGCATCATCAGCACCGAGTTTGTTTTACTTGACGAGATAATTACCTTAGGAACAAGTATAGTCATGCGAATACCACGAGTACACAAACAAATGTTGCTTACATTACAAACGATCAATTTGGAACCGAGGAATGAAAAATAGATTACTATTCTTCTTGAAACCTTCTCCGTGAACATATACATAATTTTGGTCATTATATCAGGTAGTTAAATTAGAGATTTTTTATGCAATTCGTTATACAGAAAATAACTTATTTAAAACCTTACCTCTAAATTTTACTCTTGGATTATATACAAAATAATAAATAAAGAAAATAAAATAAGATATCAGAATTATATCTTAGATTATTTATTTTCCGCTCCGTCGATGTTTGACTTTTATATCCTACAAGTAATTATTATCTTATTTATTATTACTTCGATTAGTCCTCGGCTGAGAAAGTAGGATACGTCATTACTTGAAATTACATATAGTATTTAGGAACTATGTTACGTTATTACTACAAGTAATATCATCCAGACTTTTATTATTAATCAACTAAAAAGCGGAACACAAACATTTCACTGTTCAACAGAAAAAATAATACTGTACAAGAACACAATTAATAGTATTGAGACATATGTAATTAAATAGCTATATAATACGCAAAAATAACGCTTAACACTTCTAAGACTGGTCAAATAACACTACTAGGGGTAACCTAATATTGGCCAGTCTGAAAAATTGATTAAAAATCAATGTATTAATGAGAAAGATAGCCAATTCAGACAAAAAAGTGTTAATACAAATACCACACAACGTTCCTAGGATCCTTGTCCCTTTCCTCAGGCGAGAAGAAGTTCCCAAAGCGACACAACTGCACTCTTCAATTGACTATCTTTCTTATTAATTATTTTCAATCAGACGTAAATCAATGTAATGTAATGAAAGCAATGAGAATAATACAACACTACATAGTGATATATTATTATATATGTATTAATTATATTCTTAGCGCTTAAACCTCTGCTGACGGTTTGGCCATTATATAAATAAACTGATATATCAAACATATTATATAAAATTGATGAATAAATAACTGTCTTCACATGCTATAAATAAGTAAATGGCCGTATTTTGAAAACAACTTATTCAGTTTAACTAAAATCAATTATGTAAGTCTGATTTTAGTTACCACTAATCCTGGTCCATTATAGTTACTAATTATAAAGGTTACTATAAAATATATATATTTAATATGCAACGTTTCTTCCTCGTCTAGGACCTCATCAAGCATGACGATTTTTATAATTTTCTATATAATCCAAGAGTAAAATTTAGAGGTTACAACAGGTAAGACAGCAGTACCTTACCTTGAATTTTACTCAAAATTATAAAACTTGTCATACCTAGTGAGGTCCTAGAAGAAGACTAAGCGTCGTGTATTAAATACAATAAAATTTATAATTGTTTTTCTGTCTAAAGGGGATTTATTTATTCATTTATTTATTACACAAATACCCTTACAATAAGAGAGAAATAAATTACTCACTGAGAAAAAATATTTATTTATTCAACTAATTACAACACATCCATAAATGTAAAATTACATGAAATTGAAGGTAGTACAGAAACACGATACACTCTGACAAGCTCAAACACAAAGGACCGGCTAGTCAATTCTAGGAGCTGAAAGACGAAAAACCTGCCGTTTCGTAGTAACCACACCCCGAGCATGTAACGAACGAAGAAAAGAGCAGAAAATACTAAACAGAATGTATGCACGCTGTGAAACAGAATGTTTTACAAAGCAACACACAAAACAGGTTTGCAGGAAAAATAATTTCAACTATTAGGGGAAGAAATTATTAAAAAACTTCGTGTAAAGTATCATATTCGATGTGGTTTTTGTCTAATTTTATCAAGTAAAAATAACTGAGCTGTTTTCATCCTCTTACATGTTCGAAATACACTGACGAACTCCATTTACTGTCCGGAAGTCCCTCTTTAGTTCTGATACTGTTTTTATATGTGGTTCGTCGTAACAGCTGTGTTCTTTATATTTTACTTAATTCCTGTAAATTTTTATTCCTATAAAATGTGAATTTATGTGCTATATTGATTCTGTATCGTAATGTGCATTGTATTCTTCAAACAGCAATATTTTCTGCTAACCGATTCGATAATACATATTTCATTTGGTCATTCGAAAGTTCCTGAACATTTGAATTCACATCTCAGGCTACTTTTTCCGTGATTGAGCTTTAGCGATTGGAATTGGGGAAAGAAGTTGTAAACGAGAAAATCATAACGTGTACGGAATCAAAACATGGGATTTCTAGAACTCATACAGTAATTGATATACTTAATTGAAATCTGAAAAAAGAATATATGTTCACAGCATTTGAAACGTTTTTTCCCGATGCTTTCTTCTAGAGTAACACACTTTTCAATTGTTCTTTTACGCAATCTTGATAACCTAAAAAAGAACTTAAGCTATTTATTCCGTAATTTTTTAAACCAGTTTAACGTGTAATATATATATATATATACATATATATATATATATATATATATATATATATATATATATAATCAATATTAACAGCTATTTAGAATGAATAAAAACAGGATGTTTCGTTCTTAATCTAGAACTTCATCAGGTGTACAATGAATTTGAAGTACTATAAATAATTTCCATACAAAGGCATTGATGTTTTATACATATAAATGCTTTATCTGCAATTCCCGTTGCAACCGAAAATGAAGAAGTCCTAGATTGAGGACGAATCGTCATGTTAATTTTTATGTTATTTTAAATTATTTTTACAAATTTGACGATGACGTACAGATTATACTGTAGTAACATAAATATAAGTATTCAATAAAATGTATTTAACAAACTATTACCCCCATAATTATAAAGTTTTAATTGTGAATCGTAAGTAGCCTACATGTAATGAAGTGGAAATAGAGATGAAGCTGTTTGATTATATCACTCTTCGAAATCTGAAATATTACAAATACATTTTAAACTATAAAAATTTAGCGCGCTGCGCTGTACTGGACGTTCCATAAATTCCCGGCAGAGTGCAGGCAGAACGTAGGCTTGGCCCGACATCTAGAGACTACAAAAGATGTTGTAGGGAACACTGAAGCGGTAAATGAAGACTTTGTTTCAACTAATATTCATACTTAAATATTGAATGCACTTCTCGCAAACATTTATCAATTAACTAAATTACAATGATTAGGATTTTATCTCACAAGCCATCATAAATAGAAATACTTATCAATAATTTCTAATAGTACGTCATCGGTTAATATCCTTTGGATCTGATTAAGAGTTAATTATTAACCCTGTCAATTGTAAAGTACACTAATTTCCTGAAATTTCTTATGAACAGCGTAATTTTTCTTCAAATCTAAGCTGTCTAAAAGAAAAAAAGAGCGAATGGTTTGAAAAGAAATTTATTATCATGAATGTTTTTATTTTACATATTGACTTCTTCGTTACATATTACATATATTGATGTTTATAACTAATATAAATATTAGATATTAACTTTTTGTTTTATTTACATGTTTAAATGCGTTTTTTCATCTTCTTTTCTTTTTACGCAGGTAAAGCGTTTGATATTACTTACGTCCGCTTGCTATTCTACTCACCACGTCCTGAAAGCTTTGCTATATACAAGAGGGCGAGAGAGGATGGACCATGGACACCTTACCAGTTTTACAGGTATAAAAGTAAAAAAAAATTCCTTTTAAACTGAAAACGTATTCTTATATGGTTAAGCCAGAATTTTTCACTTTTCATTATTGACGGAATATATAATAGTATTTTTGTAGTAGTAAGCTATCTTTTTGCACTAGTCTAGTTGAATATTTATTCAACTAGACTACTACAATATTTAACCTATTAAGTATTTTGTGACAATAAACTTACATCTAAACATTTCTGCCCGCCATATAGTCAAAGTTTATAACTTTACTTTTTTATACGTACTAATAAATATAGATAATTATATCAAAAAATCTTAATCATCGACTCAATATAATTATCTCCATTGTTTAAAAAAATCATTCTTAAACACTAAAGTGCATTTATACCTGCATTTTTAATAGTACATAAAATTTGCAAATATTAATAATGACATCTGTTAAACGTTATAAGCGACTGTAGGAAGCGCCTGACGGGTATGCATCCCATAAACAAAATGTGTTATGCGGATAGCAGCTACAGATTTGTAAGGCGTATATTGAATTCTTACTAAGATTCTTAATCGAAAACTAAAGCTCTTTTAATGAGACATTTAACGTAATACAATGTCTATAATTTGGTAGCATTCTGAAGTAATTTGTTTGATATAACTAAATAATTCTTGACGAATATTAAATACATTAAAAGCGTATAAACATAAAGTTGGATCAGTAAACGAGAATTATAAAGAGTAAGCTACAAGCCAAAAAATAGCGACCGGCCGCTAAGCGGGAGTTCCCGGGTTCGGTTCCATCCCGATACGTCAAGATGATTACATGAATATATCACATAACTTTGACCAAACATATACTAATAACATTTAATAATAAATGTAGCCAATTCGGAGAAAAAAAGAGATAATATAAATACCACACAACGTTTCTGGGATCCTTGTCCCTTTTCTCAGGTGCGAAGAAGAGCCTAGAGCGAAAGCTTTTGAGTCTTATCAACTGACGAGTGCAGTAGTGCAGATTCTTTTCTTGAGCTCTTCGCGTCGAGCGAACCAACCTCTACAATACCTACAAACATTGCATTCTTGCCACATTATTTTGTACGACTTGTGTGTTTTATGCCGCTAACAATGCAAGTCCAAATTTTTGTTTATTAATTAATAATTCCCTGTTAATTACCACAATATATATAATAATGCAAATTTGTCCGCGGCCTTTGTCCGTGCGGGAACTTCTACGGAGACGTGATGGTTTTGCCGTAAATTGATGTTTTTTCTCACTTAACGCAAATTCAAAATTATGTTAATCTCAATACAAGTTATGAACAACATATTCATTGTTGTATTATAACATATTTTTTCATTATTATTAATTATTTCAACCAATATTTTGAAGATAAAATTTCTATATTTTTCACATTTGTATGTTTCTGTCTAATTTTTTCGGTATATTTTTCTACATTTTCACTCTCAATTCAGTTAGTCCTTTATTGTTGCACTTATCGAGTGACAGAAAATGTTACTGGGAAACTGTCTATTCCCGATTATAAATAAGAACTGTTAATCACTTGAACACTGCAATTAAATTGAATTCAGTAGAGCATATTTAAATATATAGTGAAATTATATACGCAGAGCTTAAGGAAGATGAACAGCCAAAGAGTTAGAACCGTAAAAGAAATCTTCCTGTGGATGAATTGAAATTGGAAAATTTTTTGTAGAGCGCATTGGGTTAAAATACATTATACATACTCCCCCTCCCTCTCTTCCTCTCCCACCCCTTATCTCTATCTCCCTTCCCCCTCTCTCACATATATATGTATACATTATGTTAGGCAATGAAGTAACTGTAAGTCGTAGGTTGATAGATTGCAAGGTAAGTATGGAAAAGTAAATTATGAATTATATTCGTACGGTCCGTTGTACGGATTAATTAAAATGGTAGAGAATTTTGGTTCTGTGTTCCATTCCCGCTTCTGTCAAATATTTATAAAATTGCAAAATTAAATTGTGATTGAATCTATAAATGAGATATTTATATCTTAGGGCGGAGTTACGAACCTTAATTAGTACAATATTGATCAACATATGGCAAATTTATGAATTGTTCATCATACGGAAAGACGTAATTACAGTGGCATTTTAGGACAGATTAGCATAGTTAGCTTGAGGACTTTATAATATGTAGGATGTTGAACATGAAAAAAGAAGTCCAAAATGACTACGAAGAACTCATTCCCGGAAAAGATGATCGATGATCAAATAAGAACTATTCATTTTATATTATTAATGTTAATTGAATAAATTTATTGTTAAATCACTCAAATAAATATTACTAATCAACGTGCTTAAACATTTATCTCAGCACACAATCGCACAAAAAATAAATTTTAACATTTTTGTTTTAACACAACCACATATACTATAATTATTTGTTATTAGAAAAAAAACCATATATTTTGTTGTACAATATGTATGAAATATCCACTAAAACCAACACGTTTTGGCCATATATAAAGTAATTACGTTGTATAACGCAAATTTATTTGATTGAATTACGTGAAAAATAATAAAAGAGTTCCTTTAAAAAAATTTAATAATCATATATAAACGATATTCAGTTGTGATTATATTTCCAGTTTCATATTAAATACTGTTTTTATTATTAGACAGTCCCAAATTTCTTAGGTTGTAAATACCAACTTTATTAATATTAATGAGTATATAGAAAACAGAAATATGGACACAAATGTTATGTAAATAAAACTAAATGTCTGATACTAACCGCTCTATGAAAGTAACGATAAGTGTTTTTGTATTCTTCCGAACAAGAAAGGCACGGTCCCATATGAAGATGGTAGGATTTCGTATCTGGTCGTTCTGTAGCCTGAAATCGCTGAAACCCGCACAACACGAATATAACGCTGGTAGCTCCTGTAGGAATATACGGCGCTTCCATATGAGCATTGAGTGATGCTAAAAATATACTTCGCCAACGGAAGAATCAATCAATTGATTGTTAGTCGTATAATGAAGACAGTCTAAAATATATATGTCCACTTAAAAACAATTGTTCTATCGTTCAAAAACTGTTATGTAATTAAATAAATGGCATTGAGTAAGAATTGTAAGTGTAACGTGTATTGCAAAATATGATTAAATTCACAAAGACGTTTTTCCCTTTTCTAAGACCTCTTCAGATATAAAAATTTTAATCTGCAAAGTAATAACATATGCATATATGAAGTTTTTTAATAAATAATTACCAATTATTTTAATTAATTTTATTTTACTTACAATTATGTACATAATCTATATATTCTATTAACAGAGAACCATAAATTTTGTTTAGTTTTACAGATGTCAGATTTTACATTTAAAAATGTTTGGGTGGCATCTCATAGGAAAATATCTTAATTTTTCATATGAAATTATTACTTTGCTTAAATATATTGCTATGGAGGTGAATGCATTGGGACACAATTTTGACTATTTAATTTAAAACTCCTTTTATGTTCGTTAATGCCGATTTTTCTATTTTCAATTACCAAACGCCATTATGTTTTCTAGAATAGTAATTCTTACGTGATGAAGTTCCAGAAGAGAATAAACCGTCGTTGTAAATTTTTGCAATAAACATAATTACTTTTCTGACTTATGGCCATTTATTTATTTAAATTATCATAATAGAGTTAAGTATTTTTTCATCATTATTATGATTCGATCTTGACCTGAAAAAATGATATGTTGCCTTATTATATAAAGTGTAAATTATTTCACGTATGTAAATTAAGTTATTAATTAATTAGATATAGGTCAAAAGCAATGGAAAATGTATGATTGTCTCCACACACTTGAATCTTAGCTACTCATTAGAAATATGGATTTATCCTATTCTATTGTCGACCATTCGTCTTTTTCTTAGGTAGCCACGACCAAACGTTAGTACTAATTTTTTTTCTTCAAAATTTGGCATGATTTTTCCTTTAAGTCAATAAAACCGACGACTGTGTCACGTTATTTTGATTACGCTTTATTTAATTAATTTATTACGATTCATGCCCAGTGTGTTATTAAGTAACTCTTACAGATTATCAGAAAAGGGTGAAGGTTAATGTTGAAGTCAGTGAAAACTAAGAGCAGCGGTTAAAAATGCTTTATAACAGGTATCTTTGTTACGGCAATCTATTCTGAGATCGAAGGGAAACAGACGTTCATATTATTTTTCTGTCCCAGGTGCATGTAGCGGACAACTTTTTGTCTCGTTGGGTGAAAGTCGTATACTTAGCGCGGCGGTTAATGAGGCTTCAAACACCTGTTGCTTAGTAAATATGAAAAATCCAGAATAAAAATACGCATTAAAATCTTATTGATAATTCAATAGTGATTTATCAGTTTTCGTATTGGTTTTCAGCGCCACGTGCAGAGACACGTACGGCCTCCCTGACAGCAGCTACACTCGCAAGGGCGACGAGGCCCGCGCCCTGTGCACGGCCGAGTACTCGGACATCTCACCTCTGACCGGCGGCAACGTCGCCTTCTCCACACTGGAAGGGCGTCCTTCCGCCTACAACTTCGACACCAGCCCCGAGCTTCAGGAGTGGGTCACAGCCACCGATATCCGCATCACCCTGGACCGCCTCAACACTTTTGGTGACGAGGTGTTCGGCGACCCGCAGGTTCTGCGCTCCTACTTCTACGCGCTCGCGGACTTCGCCGTGGGCGCCAGGTGCAAGTGCAACGGTCATGCCAGCGAGTGCGTGGCCAGCACGGGGTTGGATGGTGAGCCCCTCAGGGTCTGTCGCTGCGAGCACAACACCGCTGGACCCGACTGCGAGATCTGCCTGCCCTTCTACAACGACGCCCCCTGGGGCCGCGCCTCCGCCTTAGACGCCCACGAGTGTCGAGGTAAGTCACTTGAATATTCACACTTCTAGCCTGTCCCTCTTCCCATTGGAAAAGTTGGCTAGCTGCCTCCTAAACTTGCCCAGGCACGGAGAGGGGAATGATAAATTCCCACTCCCGCCATCGGAAGGGTGTGGAACAAGAACCGAGCGTGTACCTAACTGATGCAGGTTTTATAGGGTTTGTCCTGTATCACTTTTAGGCGAATGCCGGGTAGGACCCTTAAAATATGGCCCAAGGCCCCAGTTAACCATTTTATATTTTTCTCTGCCCTTCTGCATCCCCCCTTTGAAATCCCTTCCTATGCTGTTAAATGGAAGTTGCCACCACGTGGATTAGTCTCATGTAGCCAGTTACTTTTTTAAAAAAGGATAAAAATGAAGAAAATAATTACCACCAAAGAACGTTATAATTTGTAATGATAAAACTACTTAATTTATAATTAGTCGTTATAGGATAAAAGCCATAATTTATTTATAAACATTCATATTGACAATTAACAAATTTACATAACGTTCCTTCCCTTCGTTTAGGGTGTATCTCTACAGATGTAACTAAAAATTAATTAAGAAGTATAATGAAAAAAAAATAAAAGTTTAATCCCAAATAAATATGTTACTTGAGAATATTATTTATAGTAAAAATTAAAATATGGTGTAAATTTGAATAAAACAATTTAACAGAAAAAACTTTTTTAACACAAGAATGATACATTCCAAATTGACAGAATACATCCTCTTAAAACATAATAACATACAATCATAAATGGAATTTAAATTATGTGTAGGCCTACATGTTTTTACATTAATTGAATTCATATCAGATCTAATAATTAGCAATTCGCTCAGTCATTTATTTCAACATCTGAAATGTTTATATTAATCCAATCAATTTTCTGATTACTTACGCATACATGTAATTTATTTATTAATTTATGATATTTATTTACATATAATAATATAAAACCCAGAATGTCACTTAAAATTAAATTTCCTGAATATGTATGCTCCGTATAATGGTGTACCTCATTTTAAATAATTTGGATCGGAAGTAAGTAAGTTAGCTCGTCAAATCTACACTTGTGATTGCTGTTGCGACAGGAAGTACACAACTAAAGGTATATCTAGGGTTGTTCCCGGAAAGCAGGCTTCGAAGCTGCGCAAGTGCCGCGTTGTGAACTTCAGAATCTCCGTCCTTCATTCCAGACGTTTACATACAATCTCTGTGTCACCTACACATCAATTTTCTTCTCTACAAAAACTGTCCGCACATTAACTACAATCTCCATAAAACTGTCCACAGTCTCCGCTTCTTCTCCTTAAAATATTATATTTCTGGTTATAACGCATTTTTTAAATCGATCGTTTCATTCCACACCTGAATTTTTTTACGTCTTCTATTACTTCCAATCACAATTTTCATTCGAGACCAAATATGATCTTCCAACATATCTGACCAATCATTATCACCAAACAGTTGTTCTTTTTACGTGGCTTTACTCGCTTATTTTACAGAAGCCTTCAAACGCTATCTGCCAATATGTTCCAGCATGGCACCGATTTACTACTTGTGAATCCCGTTCATACCTTGGGCATATCGTAAACGTGGTTTTATGTTCCCAGTCGGCTAGCTGCCTCCTCCTAAACCGGTCGAGACACGGAGATGGGAATGCTGCGTCCCCACAGAATACCCCTTTCCCGCTATCGGAATGGCGTGGGACAAGTACCCAATGTCCGACCTACCTGATGAAGGTTTTCTAGAGGTTCTCCTGCATGGCATTTAGGCGAATGCCGGGTAGGATCCTTGAACTATAGCTCGGGGACCCTAGTTAACCCTTGGCTACCTTCGTCTACCCTTTCGCATCCCCACTTCCAATACCTTCCTATGCTATTAAAGGGGAGTTGCCATGATGTGGATTACCCTCATGTAGCCTGTTACTCTAAAAAAATAACAGTTCTGTCGAAATGTAATTATTGTATAGAAGTATTTTTGCCAATTTTTAATAGTTCTCATATAACATTAACACGTGCCAATAACACCCATCTATATACAATTAAAACATAAAGTAGCTGTCGACTCACCGACAATCATCTCGAAGGTGTACAAAACAATTTTCATCAAAGGAATACTTTTTTTGCTAGAGACAATTTCATCATTCTATGCATGTTGCTCTATTTTCCACACCTTTTAAGTTAACTTACGACTATTGTTAAAATTGTTATGTGCATACTGCAAGCCCTCGCTTTCAAATACTAAACTTCACAAGCTGAAAATGTTGCGTCAATTGACTAAAAATGTTACTCACCTACCTTATAAACCCAAAATAACATTAAGAAGTTGTAATTATATATAGACGGGATATATGTGCAAACTTATATGTGAACTATTAAATATTTGCTAATTTACTTTTATGCAATAGATAAAGTATTATACATGATATAATAATTATTGTTTATAAATGAAAATATGCTACGGGGATTTTTAAACACTAAAATAATATATTATACCTAGTAGGGATTATTACGTCACTGTTGCAATATAATTCTGATTTTTTATTCGAGTATCCTCCTACGTGTAAATGCAGTTCTTCACTAATTTACTAACCTCTCACATCTCCGTTCTAACCTTAAATGGGATTTCACTTTATTATTGACTTCACAATCAGACAGATAATTTCCTGTAACAGCATTATCAACATTATTTACTTATATCTATTTTATATTGTACATATTATTATATTTTTCACGCGAATCAAAGAGCCCATAAAGAAGATTTGGGAAGGTAATTTGTTTTTTTTGCGAAGTATATTGTAGTAATTAATTGAAATAATCAATTAATAAACAGTGCCTCACGTTGAGGTCGCCAAAAATGTGGTATATAAATGAAATTACAATTAAACATATCAGTTAGCTCGCGATGATTGCATTATTTTAACTTGACATGAAAGGATGTTAATAATAAAATTTTATTTAAAAAAACAAACTCATTAATTTATTATATTCGAAAATAATTCAAATTACAAATAATTATTCGATGACTTTTTGTAACATTTATTTCATGCCAACAAACAAATTTTGCTCTTAATCTCAGGGTCTTTTTCTGGACTCTTAAATAAATAACGATATTACTCCCTTTTCAAACAATCAATTTACAAATTAATATTTACAATATTCAACAAAAAAAATCGAAATCTGACGGTTTTATCTATAATCTAATGTTCACAATAATAATTTAAATGAGGTATAACTTACAGTTTTTTCTGGTACGTGGGCAATTTAATTATTTCAACAACACACACACTCATATTTTTGTTTTAAAGAAAAACAAATAGGCCATTCTTTCACTTAATTTACACATCACTGTTGGATTCACGAGATTAGCGGTACCTCGTAGACGACATATTCCGCCAATTATGTCAATTTTGCGGTGATACAGATAATTCCTCCTCGTAGACTTTTAAAATTATTTGGCGTAAACTGGAACACTCAGCAATCTTTCTGCAGCACTATCTGGGTGAATGCTGTACAACTTTACTTTTGAAAAACGACCACTCGTTTCTGATTGCCAACTGCCCTCTACGTTCTCAGCGTTAAATGTCCTACAATGCTTCGGCCTATTACATTATCTTCCATTATTGTGTGTCTTTGTGTCTCTTTGCCGATAACAGTTTATGTTCACAATGTTTGTAATTATTAAATATTAATTGCCCTCGAATTATTACAATATATAGATATAGTAAGACTGTTAATCAAACTCATTCTCCTTTCTCATGATGTGAGGCTAACATAAAACACATTTAAAGGCCTAAATTCTCTGGGCATTGAAGTAAAATGTAATGGGTTCCATCTATTCACAATGGAATTGTCGACCAGCTGCCTCCAAACCTGATCAAGGTGTGGAGACGGGAATGCTGCGTCCCTACACCAGTCATATTAGGGGCCTACTCGATGCAGGTGTTTCTAGTGTTTTTCGTGCATCAAATTACGCGAATTCCGGGTAGGATTCTCAATGTGCATCCAGAGGGCTCTAATTTACTCTTAGATACCTCGTTCTTCCTTTCGCTTCCCCCCTTTTATCCTCTCCTATCATATTAAATAGAAGAGTCCACAACATGGATATAGCCTGTTTCTTAAAAAGCCTTCAAATAGTTTTCCAGCATGAATATTTTACGAAAATCCGTTCTCAAATAGCGACTCCTTTGTATAGAAATAGCTTCATTGAATTATTGTGACGCTGTATTTCTCGTATTTCTGATAAATTAATAATTGAATGCGTCGCTACATTAAAAAATAATATTTATAGTTTATTTAATTTCTCATTTAAAAATTCGAAATTAAATTAAGACGTACTGGAGTTTGGAAAAAAATTCTTTATGCGTAGGCAGAAAAATTAAAATGTTTGAAATGTTATTATCTATGTAGGAAACCTAAATAAAAATAGATTTCCCAATACTTTCAACAGTGTATTATTTTTTATTGTCATGCTTAGGAAAGACAACATGGCTATAATAGGTAATTTAATTTCATTAACTTTTCTTACACGCATATTTTATTATGATATTCGCCACATTCCACGAATAATTTCTAAACGTTCAGATGTCTCGCTTGACTCTCACGTGTTCATATTGACCAGGTGTTTTCCCGGTGGCGATAGTGAAAGCCAGTAGCGTCTGGAGGGTTCGACATATTGAAGAACGTCCTCGTGCGTGTTTCCGGAACGGCATTTACTTCCAATTCATCTCCCGCAGCACGAGTTCGTGTCTAATCTTCTTTCAGCGGTGCTTTGGCAAAAACGAAAGAGTAATAAATTTCCCGTAAGCCGTTCCCCTTAATTACCCCTGTTTCGCTCTAGCGTGGGCGTGAGAAGCGCTATTTTTAATGGTTGGGCGTGGCCCTCGAGGGGTGGGGGCCTTCAGCGCGTTTCTCAGGAAGCCAGTCGACAACTACACCTTCTGAAAAGTGAAAAGTGCAAGATGTTTATGTACTCAATGACTTGGAACATACCAACTCCTCCATATTGTTGTATCTTGCTGAAGACTTATAGTTTAAGATGCATTTCCTAAAAACAAGTATAAATAGGTAAATATTAGTTTCAATGTCGTTATTACCATAGTCTTACTTGATGTCTTCTGTGGTACATTTTATCGCCGTGTCTAAAGATCCAAGTCGTCAATTTAGAAATAACTTCGGAAAGGTTAACATTTAAAAATTATTAATTCAGTTCACTCTTAAAATTGACTATTGAGGCAAACAAAACACTTTGCGAATTGTTCATGATTATATGAGGTGTTATGACTATTTTTTAAGTTTACCTGAGTGTTCATACCTGGATTCCTGTAAACTCTTCACAGGGGCATATTCTGATGTCATTTAGCTTCTAGTAACATCTCAGTACATTCAAAATTTAAAGAGAATATACTTGAAATTTTAAGCAGTTCCAACTAGATTGTTTAATATACTACATACGCAGATATTTCGTTATAGCACCCAGTCAGAGTTCAACCACCAAAAGTGAGGCAATGAAGAAACGTCCATGGCTTCCTGGACAAAAACCTCGGAATTCCACCGATCCCGTTTTACCAGTCTGGAAGTAGGCCGTTTTTCTACTTCAAACCCAAAGGACGGGAATGATGTTAATATATCCCCAACCGGATTATCTCAAGCCATCTCAGTTTGATCATCTTACATTTGCCACGGTTTCCCATGATTTATTTCAGTTCTTATGATCAAATTCTTCGTTCTCGGGCATATCCTCTTTATCTTTGATAGATTAATTCTGGTTCAAATTTCGGGTTTACGTGAAAGGTACGTCTGCCGAAAGAGGTTGGAGCAGATTCTCGTCCACTGTTTTTCGGGAGAGCGTCGCTCTTTGTTGGCCCTTCGCCTGTGCTGAGATATAAGCCATTGTTCGTTAGCCCGTGAGAACATCACTTACAACTTCTCTTGTCTGGCGGTCGTGTCGATTCCTCATTCGGCCGTCTCCATACATTCACCAAATTGTCACACCATTCCCAAGAAATAAATGTACTTAACTCTTCTGTTTACGCCCTTATATGGTAGTCTATATATACTCTATGTTCTAACTATCTTTTTCTATATTAACCTTCCAAACAACTCGTAATTTTCTGTGACGTTTATCCTTATAAATGCAGTCTAAGCTTCAATTATTGATTAATTGTCTGAAACCAGGGAGCAGTGGAAAATGTGCTATAGGGGTTTTCGAGAATAATCGTAATTTTAAAACAATTTTATAAGAGAATGAAGTCCGAATTACAATATTAAAATATTTATTTCTATAAGGCAATCAAATCTGCAGAATATTATACGGTATAACATAATTAATTAAGTGCATTAATAAATTACCTAATAAATCATTTATGTGTAGAATAAGAAAATTTACTCATAGAATTCCATAGCACAAAGCAGTTGTCCCTCGAGAGAAAATAAATAAAGTAGAAACAATATTTTTAAAGATATAACTTTTGCTTTGAGCCGAGAAAGAATATATATTGTAGATATTTTCAATGTGTAATGTAAATAAATAATAACTTTGAGGCCAGAGAATTATTTGGCGCAAGGATACAGAGACTGAAAATGTTTATACGCGATTATACGCGGAAAATCGTACGTAATACGCACAGAACTTTGGTAGAAACAGCAAGTGTGTTGTGGGAGCCTGACCAGGGTGGTCATGGCGAGTCTGAGTGGTTTGGGAGCTTATCCAGTGTGTTTTGGAAGATCAAATGCTTAATTTGATGAAGGAGCCTGTTTTGAGGGGTGTTGTTCATGGAGTACGAGTCTGGTTTAGAGTGCAAACGATAATGTATTGAGAGTAGTTTGCCTTCGGGACATTAACCAATCTAAAACAAAATAGGACGACGTAAAGTTTGTAAACAGTTGTGAGAGAGGCGCCGGAATTTTGTGGTGAAACGATATAGTAATCTGTGTTATGGCCTGTAATTAAATATTTTCTTTAAAGTAAAATAACTGTGGAGACACAATACGATACCAGAGCAGCGATAAATAAAATTGTATGTATGAACTGTATTTTGTAAACTTTTATGTAAATATAATTTACCGTCGGATTTCTCTACTTTTGTTTTGATTCTTTTATAAAATTGTTATTCTAAACTTAATTTGTATTTCTTTTCGCATCTCTTTGGTGCAAATTGTAAATCACTATCATTTTAGAAGTCCAGTAAGTGGCTCTGCGGTTATGAGTAACATTAAAGCTGTGGCAAAATGTTAAAAAAATAAATATGTACAAAATTAAAGTAAATCGAAATTGTAATAAATAATTTTTTTTGTTATCTTTAAAATTTTTTGTTTAAATTCAAGGAAAAAACCTATAAATTTGACTCTCTAACGTGTTGGAAGTAATTTTCATTAATTTTGTATACCACTTATTTTGGTTGCAACGTGGTGGCATTTTTGTTAGTATTTTTTGTATATTACAATATAGAATTACGAAAATGTAAACAGAAAAATAATATTGATGTATCAGGAAAATTTATTTTACTATATTATGACACAGATAAAAATAAATGTCGTAAAGGTAAAGTATGAGCAATAAATTAATCAAAGATGAAATACTTTCACAAAAATATGCCGTTGAAGCTCTTTTAATAGAACCGACTGAGCAATTAATTCTAGTATTTTATGGCTAAGTGGCCAACGCGTGAAGTGCGCCTTTGATATCAAACCTATGCACGTTTTGAAACTGTCGAACAGCTGTCTCAAAATCTGGTCGTGGCTTGGGATTGGGGAAGTTGCGTCTTCACAGAAAATCCCACCTCCTGTCACCGGAAGGGCGTAGAAGAAATTCCAAAGAATCCAGATGCAGGATTTTCTCAAAAATAAAGTAAATGCACGATAGTAGCCTTAAACTGAAGCCTAGGCCACATTGTTTTCCCTTCCGCATACCTAGATTCTATTCCTTCCTATGCTATTATTGGGAAGAGCCACAATGAGGATTACCTTCAATTATCACTCAAATAGGAAGGGGAATAGACCACCAAGAACGAGAAAATGTAATGCCATTTTCTTTGGCTCATTTATCAATCAACGGATCGCTTTGCTGTTTCGAAGAATCCTCAATGACCAACCAGATTATGCTCTTTGTGCGATTGCGAGTGTAATAATACCTTAAAAGTGACAATAATTCGAAGAATGATTTAGACCAAAGTTAATACACGGTAATAATTATAATTAAATAATTTTGTACTTGAAATTATATATTCAAAATGAATATATTTCATTGGAAGGTAAAATCGAAAAAAAGGTACCCATGAACAACGGTGCGTTTATAATAATTTCATTTCCGTAGTATATGATCAGGCGGATGTCATCCAGCGTGGAAATTGTTGCGGGGTTGACAGCTTACTGCACTACAGATTAGCAGCAAGCAAGTCTAATTGTTGAGGGTAGGCACCAAGGAAAGCCTCTCCTCCAGTCATCGGAAGGGCGTAGAATATTTACCGCTTTCGTGTCTCTCCCAAGAATGGGAAATATATATATACATAGCTGCTTCACCTCACCCTTAGAAATGTAACCCAAAAACACCAATAAATTGTCTTCAGAAGACGAGCAAAAACTGGTATTCGGACGTGCACCAGGAATCCTCATCCATCTGCCGATGGAGCACGATCGATAATTTTTACATAAATGAATATCGCAAATCAACTGGAAACAAGTTGATTTTTAACTAATTGATACAATTTTTAATTGATTTTAATGTACGAAAGCTCTCAACGCATAAAAGAACAATTATGTAAAAAAATATTATTTTTATTTCAGAATGTAATTAATTTATTATTTAGGTAATTACACGATTGATACTAAAATTCTTATAAATGAGAATATCACTGATATTTTTATGGTATAAAACTCCACTTTGTACCAATTTTTACGTCAATTGGCACAAGATTAATATGCCATATTATGTCAAAAGCTTAATTAATAAAATTTGTGACTGTATCTGGTTTTATTGAATATTTCTAGGTAATAAATGCATATTCAACTTAAAAACAATTACCAAGGAATTACATCTGCATCTGATTTAAGCAGACTCTCTCATAATAAGATTCTTCAAATTCAATAACTCCCGACAAAAATTTCACAGCAAATAGTCATATCGAGAAGTGAAAGCGAAGAGAGTAGGATGAACGTAAGTTTTTAGTATGGAGAAACTTTTAATATGATTTTTAATGCTATAATGCAACATAATTCATAGCGACATGCATGCGTAAACGAGCTGTAATTTGCAACCCAGCCGTGCTTTATTATCCGCTCTAGACGTCGTGTAACCTGGAAATGTTGCATTTAATCTTCCAAACGCTACGTGGACTGAGACGAATAGAGGTCTCTGGACACAACTTGTGTGGCAGTACAGTGACAAGAAACACAGCTAATGTTACTGCCACAACTTTATATAACCATCAAATGTGATTGCAGTGAAATTAATGACGTTAGAGAATGTATAGCAATTATATATAAAACAGATTAATCTGACGAGAGGCATATCAACATTTCCGTATATTATCTGTGTAATTTGTTGACAAAATGTAAAGTCTATTAATAAGATTAATATTTTTAATAAAGACCCAATCTTAAAATTTAAAAACAAAACCGCACACCTTTTTTCTACTTTCTCGTCGTGCTCGTCCGTTGCCACATTTCCATAAGTCTAAACTTATTAATATACCTTTTTAACAGTCACCAAAGATGTTAAGTAGGTACAATAGTTATAGATGGTATTTAGAGAATTTAAATCACGATGTATGTTAATGTATTGTTCAATCTAATATGTATTATTTTCGAAATCAACTAGTATGTTATTTATATTTTATGTCCTCAATTTAGGCACCCATCCAATCGAATGAATGTTTTGTTTGTATCATGCATATTAAATTATTAATTTAATTTTTGTATCTCTGAATACACTTTGAAGACACACACACACACACACACACACACACACACACACACACACACACACACACACACACACATATATATATATATATATATATATATATATATATATATATATTGTAATGCCAATTAAGTAGAACATTAATTGTTTGAATATAAAAATTTAAATTGTTTGAGAAATCTATTATTGCGGCATGAGCTTGCATTTCGACAATGTAGTCCAGCTCTGTTCCTTTGTCGGAAGGTCCGAAAATGGCGTATGCGCGCTAAAACGCAAGACGATTGTTCAGTTGGTGACGAGAATTCAACAGAGTTGGTGAATGTTTTACTTTGTATTAATTCACAACTTTATCTGGTAATACATTAACGACGTCTAGTCTCTGATCAAGTTTTATTTGTTCCGTCCTCTGCAATGTTTCGCCGCCTACTGCTAGTTTTATTTGTTCCGTCCTCTGTAATGTTTCGCCTCCAACTGCCCTATATGTTCCCATCAGCGCATTAACAGTCCTACAATATCTTAGACCTCTTCCATTATTGTCCATTCTTGTGTGTGATTTGTGTCTGTTTGCCGATAACAATCCAAATCCACAATTTCTTTTAATTATTTATTATTAATTGCCTTTTAATTACTACTATATAAGTATATAATTAAAAAACAAAGTATTTTTAAGATATTTTGAGTTACAAATATTATATGATTGTTGAAACGCATGTCCGATTTATGAATAAAATTCATTACCTATATTTTTTTATATTTTTCTTAATATTACATATATTCTTATTTATTTATTTACCAGAGCACATGGCGTCATATAAATTGAAAAAGAAAGTAATTGGTTTATGATTTTTTCTTTATTTCTTTCTCCAAATTACCATATTTGCACAGTATGTACCTTTTCGTCTTCACATGGAGACATGTTCTATATTTATTCTGAATTTTAATATTTCAATTAGATCTTGCAAATTAAATTATTTTATTATATCTCTGAATACACTTTAAAGACACATTATATATATTTTTCTCATCTTTTTTATTACTACATCTGCAAGGCTACTGATACATTGATTTGGCTCTGCTTTAATGACATGTTCCACAAAATTATATTATGTGAATCCGAGTACATTTCATTTCCTGAATATTTTTTGGCACTCCGACTAAATTTATGATAATTAAAATATGACATATCAGTTTGACATTTTGTGATAACTAAACTGCGAGAAACGTACGTTTAAACGTACAAGCCATGGAACTTGCGGTTTCTGATTGGTTCTTATCACGTTAGAGCGAACTGAGATATGCGAAGTTAGTATGCAGTAACATTCGTTTATTGTCTACTGGATAAATTAATTTAAACGTGACGAACGAACGCTAATACATTTCTAATTGATTCCGTTCCGTTGCGCTTGAATTTCCCAACCGCTACAAAAGTTTAATTTTAAAAACCAAGTTGCTATTTGCATTTTATTGCTTATTAGTTCAGCAGGCGTCATTTATTCTTGAAATAATCTCCGATTCGTACAAAGACAGCAACAATTATAAGCCTGATATAAATAATGTATTTTTGACCAATAAAAAAGTTTAACCAAATTCTATTCAAAATAGCAACAGAAAACTTTTTTACTGGAAAGTTTCTTATATTTGGTACTAATGATTTCCTTCACAAATATTGTACAGTTTTCGGACAGGACTTCTATCCAATTACAATACGAAACTGGCGGTAAAGTAACGTATAATGATTAGTATAAAAGCTGCTAAAATTAGGTGTAGTTAGTCCAATGATTTTATTGAATGTAATTTAAGTAATTAGTGGAAATTTCTCTGAAAAATCCAAGATTGACCGGCATGTACTTAATTTAAGCTCTGAATCATTGCTGATTTTCGAGGCTCCGTATGCCTGTTCCTCGGAGTTATTACTCGAATACATGTGAATAAAAAATTTCTGTTGCGTGCGTAAATGAATCTAAAAACTAATTCTCATTATCTATTTTTTTTCCGTAACGGCAATTTCTCGGCTCTCTTCCATGTGCCGTGAGAATATTGTGAAGGAAATCATTAGTATGTACGGCGTTTTTCTTTCTTACATTACCTTTTCCTTAGTAACAAAATTAATGCTGTGGGTAACATGTTTATGGCCGCAAAGAAACATTGCACTTGGCTGTATTTGGAATGAAAGAAGTTCTTCGGAAAAATTATAATTGACCTGATACTTTACTGCGACAACTTAGATTATTAATCAAGCTTTAACTATTGTAATTTATTACAATATTGTATTGTTTAACATAAAACAAGTATTGAGCATAATTTCAAATTAAATCTAAAATAAGTGAAAATTAAGTGAAATAAAGCTATGTATTTCGGAACACGGATTATTGCCGGAAGTTATATTTGAAATAATAAATTTGTAATAAATTTAAGATTGCTATGCTGACTTATTGAATAATTACTAAAGGCCGTTGTTGAGTTTGATATTCTTACGAGTCGTTCGTGCTGGCAAGTATAAGGAGGTTAGGACAGTCCGCCTCGGAAGAGCGATGGCGTGGGAGTGGCGGGACATTTCCCTTGTAGGGTCTGGCGCTGGCGCCACTCCTGCGGCTACCTTCGGCGCATCCATTACTTTCGCCACGTCCAGACCTTAGTTCTTATGCAATTAACACACACGCGTTCCTGTACCGTGCTCTAACAATAGTGTGCGGATGCTTTTGTAATCAGCGAATGACAGTACATATTTCTTCTCAAGGACCGGTTTAGTAACACCAGAGGAATCGACAAGTCCTCGAATATATTTCACATCGTATTAAGACATTCCCACACACGTTACCTTCAATTGGGATTCAGATATTAATGTTCGGTTTAAAACAGTGCTAGTCTGCAAACTAATAGCTCGAAACGTGATCGCAAAGTTATAGCGAAATTATTCATTCATATTTGTTCAGAAATTCGTCCTAATGCATTATCATTTTATAGTGCCCATTTTGTAAATCCACACGGTTGTATTACAAGCCAATATGCCAGTTTCTATTACTCATATTTTACTCTTGAACGTATTGCAACACCCGCACGATCTTTGTAACTCAAAGAATTACGAAGACAGTTGATTTTGCAAACACTGTTTTTCAGATTAACTATAGAAATAAGCTACCAATTATATATCTAATACAAAATAGCTACTTATTACAATTCTTTTATATTTAGAGCTGTTTATAAAAAATATTTCCTAGATTTATAAATTTATTTTATTTTTTTCTGCATACCTTCAACTTTTACAATTATTTGTCATAAAAATCTCTAACTCATTATTCAATTAAAGTTTTTCTAACAAATATGTGTATAGGTCGTGACAAATAGCAAGTAGATAGAAGCAAGAAGTTAGTCGACAGGAAGGAACTACCCCTTGAAGGAATGCTATCGTAACGCTACTATAATGCTGAAAAACATTCATTATATTGTAATATACAAAAAGGAAGTTTGATTAAATGAAAAATAATTCAACTTTACAAACAAACAAATTTATTATCAATACTTTAAACAAAATTACACAATTTAAAAAATTTATTTCAGTGTCATTATCAAAATGGCAAATCATTTTTTATTTCTCAACTTAAACACAAATTTCAATTTAAAAGAGAAAAGACTTACTCATCAATTAACAATGACGAAATTTACTTCTCAGCGAAATTAAACTAAAAAGATGGATTCTAATTAACAAATTTTATTAAAAGGAGGGAACGAAATCTGACGTCTATCTTTTAATCGGGTTTACATACTTGGTTGATTGTAAATTGTACTCACGGTTGCCCAGCATTCCGGGATACCTTTGATTTACGAAGTACTATGACGGGTTTTTGCACTTCTTTTAACTCACAGATTCTAAAATATTTTTAGATAAAAATCAGGAACCAGGATAATCTTCCTTTCGTCTCTCTCTCTCTCTCGATTGACCTTTGCTCGGCTATGTGCACCAAAAACTGTTTGTTTTTAGCAGGTTTCGTAGTTATACTCAAGTGAATATTTCATCTTGAGCAAACTGTTCATGGGCCAATCAAAGCTGTTGATTGGTAATTCTCGATGTTTCTCTGCAAATTTCCTTTGAATATTTGAAATTGTCTTGTCTATTTCAACTCGACCAATTTCTGTCTTGTCTGACTACTCACTGCTTCTACTTGACTTTACTTTTTAAAATAATATCTCGTCTATTTTAATATGACCTGTACTTAACCAAACCTTCCAGCCAACTGAACTGCCGTCTCGCAATTTTTGAGCGCGCATACCTCTTCCGACAAAGGAAACAATACTTGGCTACATTGTTGCTGTGTTCTGTTCCGCCGTCAAGAATTTCTCAATTAATGTCTTAATTAATTGGCATTACATTATATATGTACCCACACACACACACACACACACACACACACACACACACATATATATATATATATATATATATATATTGTAATAATAATTAGAGACAATTAGAGGATTAATAATGGACAATATGCAGTAAATTTTATCGGCGAGAATATAAACACAACAATGTTCAGGTGGGCCTTTGTCGGCGAGCGTTTAAAAACTAGGGCTCACAACGGCAGTAGCAGGGAGAATTTCATTAACAGGAGTTGTACACAGAATTTCGTCGAGTAAAGGTTGGACATAGAATTCGATCAAGTAAAGGTCGCAGGAAAAATTTCAATAAGTAAAGCTGAGGGTGGAACTCCAACCAGTAAAGACAGTTATAAACTTCGTCGAGGAGTGGATAATATTCTGATTGACCGTTGAACAGAACGAGAACAATAATTGCTGGAGAGAGAGAGAGGGGGGGGGGACTAAATTCAGAGGTCCACAGTGTTATACGGAGTAATTGTTCCAGGTGAAAGATACAAAAGTTTTCGACAGTGATTTCGAAACAAATTAAATTCTGTGAAATTATGGCCTGTTATATGTGAATAGTGTATAGTGTGTCAAAGAGCCCAAACGAATGCCTGGTACCAGTAATGAAAACTGTAAGTAGAGAGAGAAATTTTATAAATTTTATTGTAAACGTTAAATAAGATTCAAATCGTCAGATTTTGGATTCATGTTGATTTTGCTGTTTAATTCTAATTAGTTTGAATGTTGTAGATTTTGATTGTTAATTTGAATGTAAGAAAAGGTTTGTTCTTTATTTAAAAGGTCCAATAAACGACCCTAAGATGAGAGTAGATAAGTTAGTAAAAATAGTAAGGGCACGATGTAAATCAATCACGACAAGAAAATTTGTTATTTATTACTTTAAATAAATTAATTGTTTTCTGAGGTTTAAATTTTGTAAATTATTTAACATCCTTTCAATTTAAATTTTAATAAAATAAATTCATCCATTAATTAACCATTGATTTACTTAATTTCTTCTGAATGTTACATTTTGGCGTGCCAACGAGAGGCAAATTAATTGCTTAATTCATTTAATTTCTTTGTTAATTACATTTTGGTCATCAACATGTGGCCAAACAACCATTTAATTTTCCACAAAATTTTATTTGATTTTAATCATTGTAATTGTTTTGTAGTTTCAAACTTTAATTTGAAGTGGTCGTAAAGTTAGCTACGAATCGTCGTTTAATTTTCCGTGAATAACTATATTTTTTTCTGACCTCAAATTGTCTGTTGTTTATATAAAATATTTACTGTATTTTTACGAACTGTAGATACAGGCCATGTACTTATCTCTTAACTTCTCCAGATGAGATTATAGTCGTACATATCCTGAACTGAACACAGTATATATCACTGCCTGAATTTTTTCAGAGAACATTTTACACTAATAAGTTACCGTAACAAAGGTTCATGTTTAAGAGAGCTCCGGCCTACCCCCATTACAACCCATGGCCAGTTGTTGATAGCGCATCGTATTTTCGGACGTCTATCTATTTCTACTGTATTTTAAAGTAATTCATAGTTCAATTTTTATATTTGGGAAATTAAAGTAAACAAAATTTTATTTTAACAAGGCGAGCAATTGTTTGAACCTTATTGCAAACATATTATACAAGATTTTTTTTTCGTCTGACATAGTTCTTCTGGAACCCACAATTACTGTGTATCAGTTTTATTCAAAATATATTTAGGTAAATTGTATTTTGTGTTACGATAAAACACAAAAAGATAAGGCAGTGCTTGGTTTGCAACTTACTAACAATAAATTTGTGACGTCAGGCTTTAAATGTAAGAAAATTGTGTCTTCATTCTAAATCTCTAAGGAATAATAAGGAAGATAGACAAATACAGACAAAAGAAGAGATGATACAAAAACTGCACATCGTTTCTTTCTTGTTTCTTTCTTCAGGTACAGATAAAACGCATGAGCCTAGAGCAACACTACTGCAAAAGTTAGTAGACAAAACTCTTAAACTCAAAGAGTTTTGTCAACTGACTTGAGCAGTTGTGTCGGTCTAGGTTTTTGCGTTTTTTCTGCACCTGTCGAAAGGAACAAGGCTTCCAGAGACGTTGTATGGTGTTTATATAATAATTTATTTGGTCTATATTTGGCTATCTTTCTAATTATTAATTTTCAATGACGAAACCTGTGACAATGGAGTGTTTGTTGCGATATTAGACAAATAAAATTGTCATTATCATATTTATTGGGGTTCTGACGGAAAGGCCGGTTTCACCTATATTACATTTGCCACACTAGCACGCTGCTTTGTATATTTCTGTCAGCCCTTTAAGAGACTATTTAATGAAAAGGTAAAGATACGGTCGAGTTTCAGGAAGGAGGAACATATATTCCATGGAATCCGTATAATCACACTCAATTCAGTCCTGTCTGGTGAAATAGTAAACAATATTCTTTATTTTGCATTGATTTCGTTGATAATCTCACACTGTCTCAGAATTTATTCCCTTTCAAATGTCTTTGTTTACATATAATTCTCAAATAGATTATAATTTTCATATAAGAGCAATCGATTGCTTATAGAAAATTATTATTGACATCCCAATTATTTTAAACTGCCTACCACTGTCGCATTTTTCTACCTGATTGTCCCCGAAACTATACTGTACCGCAAATTCAATTTGTTGTAATGAATGTAATTACTTTACTAAATTCATTCTCCTTAAAAAAATAATCTGTGAGTTTAAAAGGTGTTCGTTTGAAATAGCAATAAAATTGGAATCCATAGCGTTATTTAACCTTAAAGTATTCGACTACACTGGAAGCCGACTTCAACTATTTTTCACGGGATGAAACATAACCAGTCTGTCCAAATTAGTGATGACGATTTAGCGAGGGATTCGTTTAGTCACGGGCAGCTGCGAGCTGACGCCGTGTTGTGACGTCCTGAAGCCTCATTTCCATAGCCAAGACGCCGCCCGCTTGTCTCGCTCGCCTCGGAACATCGCCTTGACGCAAAAACTACTCGTACGTCAGCTGCCCCATGTCTCCCTATATCGTGCACGCCTCGTCAACTTGTTTTGACACTCCGCCGTGTTGGGGCAAAAAGGATATCCCAAGCTCACTGATTTTAATAACCAAAAATAGAATTTTATTTTTAATTTAGTTTGATGTACGCCTACTGATAGAAAAATATTTGGTAGAATATGACTTTTTCATATCAGCATAATATTCTGTTACTTTTTAGACCGATTAAAGAATAATTCACTTTGCGCTTTACATAAGATTACGAAATTTTGGCAGAAAAATTTCCTATTACTGCAATGGAAAGAATTAGAAAAACCTAAGGAAATTTCGACTAAGCGCAACAACTACAGTAAGGAGCCTAAATTTCCTACTCACGTTGTTAAACAGAAATCATGTTTTTCCACTTTGATGTATTCTTTCCTGCTATAGTCCGTCTATTGTATGAAGTTTTTTTTTTGAAGGTGTAGACAGGCTATGTATAAGGGTAATCCACATAGCAGTAACTCCCCTCTTATAGGATAGGAAAAGGAGTGAAAGGGGGATGCGGAAAGGTAAAGCAAGGTAGCCAAGGGTTAACTAGGGTCCCCGGGTTATGGTTTAAGGATCCTACCCGGCAATTCGCTTAAAAATGATGCAGGGAAAACTCTAGAAAAACCTGCATCAGATAGGTCGGGCATTTAATACTTGTCCCACGCCATTCCGATGGCGGTTTGCTGTGGAGTCGCAGCTTTCCACTCGCCATGTCTTGACCAGTTTAGGAGGCAGCAGGCCGACTATTCCAATAGGAATAATGGACAACTCTTACCGTATGCCCAAAGTCTGCGACGCAGAAACATACACCTCTCAAAACAGGCCGAGGTGCCTCGGTATGTGGGAACCTTAGTTAAAAAAAACAGAGAGATGTGAAGGCATCCCCAAAGGTAGCCTCCTCTAAAGCTTTCTGGGAAGGTTCACCTGCTAGTGGATTCTCTCGCAGGCTTCCTTGAATTGTATGAAGTTTGTTGTTATTAGTATAAATCATTGGCTAGTATATATGACTGTTGGAAGAGGTACACAACACGAATGGAGGTCGTCTTATGTAGTAATACAGGCCGAATGCACGTTCTTCGCTTTGGTGTTTAAAGCTAAAAGAAAACTAATCTAAAAATAAGACTTGCTGCGGTTGAGTAAACATGGAAAAAAAGTAATATGCTACACGCTATTTGTCAAACAACGGTAAGGATAATTAGTACACTCAAAAACAGTTCGGTAAACTTTTAGCCCTTCATGACCGAGAAAACGTTAAAAATAACCCTCAATTTCATTGCATAATAGAAAATTAACTATCCAATAAAAATAACAAATAAAAACCGAAACACTACTATAAACATTATCAAGACGTTTGGTATAAAAATAAAGTTTGCTATAGACAATATGTTTCTTAATAACGGTGTATAAGTAACGTTTGTTTTTTCCCATATAACACGCTGAAAAACACTTTGAATTTTAAAACCTTTAGTAGTGTATGATCGTTGCTGCAGCTTTGAAAACATATTATCATGCCCTTCTACATTATGATAATGGAGAAGTCATCCAATAAAAATATTTTCCTCCATTCAAATTAATTAAGTAGGTGTAAATGAGTATAATAGGTTTAACTCTATGTTATTTACCGTGACGAATTTTGTCCGTTTATGTATTGAAAATGTGTCTAAGCATTTGCACTGTAATTATTTGACTTAACAATTTTGTTCTGATTCCTATATTATTGACGTATATTTCATAAATGGCATATTCGTATAATAATTAAGGTTTAAAGAAGATGTTTAAAGATAATTTCTTCTCTCGAAGTACCATTTGCAATTATCTCTTGAATTTAGTTTGTTTCTATTTAATATATTATATCATCATTTAATTTAATTTCATTTAAAATACGGGAATACATACGTGTGTGAAGACCTTGAGGGGAATCACAAAATAATCTTGAATTTCCGTAGGTAACAGGTGTGTTTACTATTAAGTATGTGCCGATTGGACGCTAGAAATCAGAATCAAAGTTCGTCGTATAAAATTCAGCCATGAGCATTTACACAGTGAAGTAGCAATTTAAAACATTTAATTTTCCATTTCATCTATATCTACGAATTATATTTCTTTTATAAAGATTTGTTTTGTGAAAATGCCAGGTAATTATAAACTGGCTGATACACAAACCGTAATTGCAGAAATTTAATTTTGTTCACTTTGGTTCTCATTGATTGATTGATATAGAAATTCACCCAACAATTTAGAGGGTAAAGTCGCTTTCCTACAGATCACGTAGGTTTTTCAGAAATTGATTTTCACGTGGTGTCAATTGAATAAATCTCGTGGAGACTTGAATGCGCGGTAAGGTTGGTAACCTGAGGCACACTTTTAATATGATTGATATTAAATGTGGGTAAACTATATATCACGTCTTGGTGTCATAACGAATTTGAAGATTCGTGTGACTGTAAAAATTCATGAATGCCTAAAACCTCACGTGAAACCGTAAACTAATTTTTTATTTATATCTTTTGTATCCCAAAAATAATATTTAATTTTATGTCAAGATTCAATTAATTCTTTAATATTTTTATTTCGGATATTACCCACGTATCGGCTTGTTGTATACTTGGCTGTAACATAGTTAAGAAATTGGATGCCATTACTCCAGTACGAAAGTAAATAAGCAATTTGTTCTGCGTTATTTTCTATTTAGTACGATAATAATAATAATGAAGCGAACTGCAATTTGTAAGTCTTTCAATTCGGAGAAAATTATATGTTTATGCGTCTGCTGACTATTCATTGGGCCGCAACACAACAGAGCGTGTGAAGCATTACACGTCACGCCCGGCATTCAGTTTTTTAATCAGTAAAGCTTCAAAGGGAAGCGATTATACATTTAAAGCTTTCAGGATAACGGAAATTCGCTCGAATCGTTCAAAACGGTGAGAGGCCTTTAGTTAATGGCTCTCAGGTTCCTAATGCAGTTAACCGTTCCATTTTCTGTAAAGTTTTACAGGTTCCCATCGTTCAAGTTATAAAAACTTTTATACAAGCGTTTGTTCTTTGCGTAAGATTTCACACTTCGATAGAAGGAAACGATGCCATGTTTTAGAAAATCCAGGAGTTATAAATATTTAATTATAATTTATTAATAAAATAGTGCAACGGAAAGGTTTGTAAAATTCTCAGCGTCTCTGAACGCCGGTTAGTAGGTGACTCGATCGACCAGTTGGTTTGTAAACTTCAGTAGTGTCGTGCTCGTGGGAGCACCAAAGACCTTGCAGCTAAACGACCAGCTGAAAACCTGTTACGTCTACTCGTTTCCGAAGGGGAAATGAGGAATTGCAGCTGTGTGTAAATCTGTGCCTTGGGCGCTAATAACCGTATGAGACCGAGGCACCTGACACGAACAAATCTGCTACCGCTTTATTATAATTTATGTTACCGAAATACCGCAACACCTAACTACAACTACTCTCGAATATTTCGGGCCCATAATTTGTTGCTCCTACAATACTTATTGGGATATATGCTCATTCTACATACGTGGTTTTGAATGATCGAGACAAATACGTGCCACTGTTTCAAGGAGTGAATGATAAATGTCCACGAAACATTTAATAAAATCGTGTAAAACATTGTCTCTTCGTTTCATAACGATTAAAGTCCCGGTAAATATGGCTATTGATATAATACGATGTGAACATCACGTTGGCATTTTCTTTAGTGACAGCCGATCAAATAAATTGCGACCTGTGTGTCTACAGGAATGTTGGTGTTTAAATCGTAGAACTCTTATCGGGATAGGAAAGTGTTTCAGACGATTATAGTTTCCGAATGTTGAATGACTATTACTACCACTGGGGTGTGATTTTAAGTACGAAATGGAAACGAAAGGCATACTTTTCTCCCATATGAAACTGATTATGTAACACTTTCTCTTTTAATTTGAATAAAGATCGTCGTTCGACCATATAAAATTAATTTACACTTTGTGCTACACAAATTACAATTTCAGCTGAGCGCTGTTATTTCTTAGTCGGGCTAATAAATATAAATACACTAATATAATAGCTGAAAAAATTACAACCATTCTTCTGCATTCTGATTCGAAAATTGCAAAAAATTGTTGCTTTAGGCATTTACTTTAGTTATATTCATAGCGAATTATTTTACATTTTGGTTGTTTGCAGAATAAGCAGAATTAAATTTCAAAAGTCTTCATATTAATACTTAATTTTTTTACGTTACGTTTCGATGTATTCATTCTTTACATCGTTTGTATTAAAATTAATTTCCAATTCCCACTTTATTTCAAACAGAAAACTTCATACAAATATTCTGGATTATTGTTGATCTGTTCAGTTCCGGAAAACCCGATAAGGAAGCCCAACCCTTGCGTAAAAATATATTTAGTAATCGTAACATGGGAAACTATAAATAATATGGGTGTGTTCACTATTAAGTGACAAATTATTATGTGAACATCTCAAAAAATAATTCGTCATCGATCTATTCGACGCGCTCGGAGCAATGAATCCGTATTCATACGTTATTATGAAGAAAAAAGTAGTATACGAATTTAAATGATTACATTTACGGACTCAAAATGAAAGCTTTGGGTGGCAGATGAGTTCAAATCACGGAATGTGGCGTGTACATGACAGCAGATGGTTCGTAAAAATATTTTGGTGTAGCAAACTTGACCTGCGATTTATTTTGCTATGACGACGTTGAAATCTACAATTGTTGGCCTGGGCGAGGGAGTTTCAAAATCGGAGGATTAGCTAACAGCAATATATTCGCCGTAGAGGAACAGTGGACGCAAAGCCACGGTGAAGACGGACAGAGACGGGAGAGGCGTTGGAGATGGAAAAAGCGAGACCGTAATTGAGTGAAGCGAGTTATTGCACGAAATTAGAATCGATTTCAGATATAAGAGGTCTATGTGTAAGGGCAATGTAAGTTTCAATAGTGTGATCAGTAATTAAGTCGGTTATGGTTATTGGAAAGCTGTTATTAAAGAGGAAGTTGAAAACTTAATAGTTTGCGTTCCATCTGGACAGAAAAATTGAACATATCTTTACCTCCCATTGGTAGAGAAAGTGCTCGTCGCCAGAAACAATTGCTGGAAAGAGATGCCAGGAAAAGTCATTTTATGGGGTATCGTAAAGTTAAAATCTGTTAAATTGTGATCACATATAGTTGAGTCCAGAACTCCTTTCGAAAAGTAGTTATATAATTAAATATTGACGACGAGTATTCAGTATCTTATTCTTGTTACCTTGCGGTATGTTAAATATTTCAAACAAATAAAAGTGAGTTCAATACCTTTTTTATCTATTTCACGGCCGCCAGATGTTCAATGTTGATGTTCCTTAACCTTACACCAACCCTGGCAAATAAATCTGTGTTCAACCGACCACAAAGGTAATTTACTTAACTAATCGAGACAATAAAGCTAAAGGAAACCTCAACGCTCGAAATAATTTTTCCATTTGAGTATGGAATGTAAGAACGAACATAAGTCCTATTTCATTAAAAAAAACAATGGAATTTATAGGAAGTAAAAGAGTGAGTAAATTTTGGAACATCCGCTTCAGTTAAAGTGTTATGTATTTGAGGACATTAATTACCCACAGCAGTTCGTATCCTAAGGATCACAAGGTTCCCCTGTCGTAATTGATTTTTTAAAAAGGAATCTATTTCTTTAATAGTCCATGAAAGCAAACAATTCTAAGCGCTTCATGGCTAACCTGAGTGCGTTATTTCGTGGTTCCAGCTTGATAATACAGTAAGTCTAATAATGGTAATGAATAGGATTAATGGTTTTGTTACAGATAATTAAAAATTTAAAGAAGTGATATTGAAATTATAACGACTACAAAATTATATTTAAATCGCTATAGCGCCACCGTCTTGACGTGTGCAACGTTTGAAACACCTCACTTACTTTTAACAATGTAGTGTTTGTTTATACAATTAATCACACTCCACTGTTGAGGGTTCCTTGATATGATCTACTTATATGATGGAATACCCGACTAGCAAGTGGTATCCGTATCTCCGATATTTCGTTTAAATTCGCATCTCCCTAGTAAGAACCATGTCAAACAACAGGGTTATCCTAATTCTGTTACGTTATGAACACAATATTTTGTCTTTACATATCTATATGTGTAAATATCAATTATTTTGCACAAATTAATCGCACTTGTAATCAATGACAAAAATTCCGAAGACGCCAGTGGTTTACATTTCCGATTAAAGCACAGGCCGGTCGCATACGTCAAAGTGACGTCACGAGTTGCTATTGAAAGGTGAATCTCAGGAAAATAACCTCCTACTAATATCGTGGGATATTTATCAAATGAATTACGATATGAATGTACGAAATAGCCGATTTCGTTCTGGTATAATTATTTATAGAAAATTTACGTGATATCAAATTACGTTGTTCATGTCGTTTCTTCAATATAGCTCCACGCGATCCTCCTGCATCTCTGAACTGTATTACGATATATTCGTTCAGAAATAACCTCCTATCACAAATGTAGAATATTATCGTGCTTCCTGCAACTTAAAAAAGTTTTAATAGTCATCCCTTGGCAGTCATAAGCATCGTAATATGCGTAAATTCAGACTCAAACCCCATTCCTATTGACGAATCATATCACATATGTATCGAATTAAAATTTGTAGTATTTTAACACAACTCGGATACATAAATACGTATACAAATGTAATTAACTTCAGAAATTAAATTTTCATTCAATTTCTGCCTCCATTTTTCCATGCACCAGTTCACGACTGCATTTCGTCTTTCGCTGCGATTCCCTTCTTATGATTTCTCCGATTTTCACCTCCACTCATATAAAAGAATTAATATTATTAAAAAATGTACATATAAATTTGAGGGGCAGTAACAAGTTCTCATTTATTTTATTTACTTCGTCCTTACATTGTATGACCGTCGGCTAAACAATTTTTTAGTTACTTGAAATAAGACAATTATATTGCGTAAGAAGGCTTTTGGGTCTTTTCAAGTCCTTAGGTTTGGCAGTTCTACTAAATTGCCAGCATTTACGTTGACGAGGGTTCATCAAGCGAGGACTCTTCTTTGTTCCATTGTGGAAACAGTTTTTGCTCTCTTCAAATTCTCTCTGCGCCTGAATGTTTCTGCCTTGTAATGTGATTTGTAGGGAACAGGGAGCGTCATTCTCGGTAAAAACTGGCCTCGGAAATAGCAGGGCAACAGGAAGGTTCCCAACGCCCGCACGTAAAACAAGACTGATGACTTTGTGAGACAATGGCGGTGTCGGTTTTCTCCGATTTGCTCTGCCACTATTTCACGCACTTTATCGCACGCAGCCTTTTCTTCCACGCAGGGGATCCTCCGTATCTTCTCTTTTATCGCTCTGCTCGTAAAAGTTTGTAACCACTTAAAGCTTTTCCCCTCGTAGAGGTGTACAGCGTGAAAAGAATTCGTTATTTCTTTTTCAGACAAATACTGAGAGTAATTTACCTCCAAGGTGATCAGTAATAGATTAGAATTGTTAGTAATTAAAATTAGATTTGTAATTACTCAGTGTAACTTTGTAAAATTATGTTCCATGTCCAATACAAAAACAGTAGATACTTTTTATCTGGTGATGTTATTGTCACCAGAAGAACCCGCAATTTTGATGGCTACTGCTGACATCTGTTAAGTATAACTCTCCAAAGGACACTTGGTATTTCATTATACCGTTGGATGATTTTATACTGAATTGAAGAATATCAAGAAATTGTTGGTTGTACATCTTTGATAAGATTAAGTTTATTTGTATAAAAAAAGTTGCTAAATAACATAAGACATTATCAAAAATAGAAACGCATTAACCATTTGTTTCCAATTAATTTTCAGCTTTTAATCTTGTCGCGTGTTGCAAGTGAACTAATTGCAATATTTTCGCATTGTGTTATTTATTCCCTTTCTCGCGATTTGTATTTCTGCCTGGCTGGCTGTAACGCCTCCACTGCCATGTTCGTTTTGCGGAACAGGGTTGTGTGATCATATAAATTATTATTCATTTATGCGCATAAGGATATTATCATGTCCCTTGGCGCCGAGTACGTTCTGCGTAAGATGCAGCACTCCTTAAAATGAGTACGTAAAGGGCATAGACTGGTTGGCAACAACCAAATTAGTGATTACATATTCTCATGTGACTTTACACTCACGTCGTTCTATGTTTTTAACGATTATGGACCTGGCTATGATTTTAAAAACATTCTTAGAAATATAGTTTATAAATTCAGTTACTTTGGCATTTATTATTCCGAATAAACTTCAGTTATATATTTGAAACGTGTTAATTATTTATAATGTATTTAATACTCATAAATTTTGTTTCAGGTGAGTAACAAGTGCCTAATCCGGAAAGTCAACGCACACGTATGTATATGTAAATATGCATGCATATTACTTGTTGATTTAAAGTCAATCAGCAATCATTCATATATGTGCCACCGACCATTTTCAATATTATCATATGAAAAAAATAATTATTTTATATATCAGCAGTCTTAATGAATTTATGCGTATCCAGTTGTCCTTCCATAAGTTTTTTGTGTATCAACGAATAATTTCGTGACTAATGTTCAGCATTATACAAAATGGCGAAGCGCCACTCTCTTTCTCCGTCTTCCTGATCACGCTAAAATAACGAGGATAATAAAAATATAGTACATTTAAAAAACTAAAAGGACCCTATTTATAAGTAATCTGAAATTTCCTGACTGGCAACTAATTTTAATCACACTTTCGGTATACACATTATTCAGGTTTTTAGACCAAAGTCATGGTACCATTATAGAATGATTTTAGAAATGTTCTATATTGAAATAATGGTTTACGTATTTATTGGTAATGCGGATGAGATATTTCTGGTGTTCTATTGTCATAGATCAATTTCTTTAACAAATATTGGCAATAAAAGTACAAACTGATACTATCAAACTAAGCAATATCAAAGAACGATTACTATCAAAGTAACGTATTTATAGTGGATGTTTTTACTTAAGAATCTCAATTGTAATACTTAATTTTAACTTTTTAATGTACTTGAAGAACTTCGCCTTTAGCATCTTACTTCTTTTTTAAAAACGTCTGTTTAAATCGACCACTATTTCATCTTTCCCAGATCTTCAACTTGAAAATATTCGGCATTACTATCAGTGATTCAGACAGAAAAATCTGTGGATTGCAGTTCAAACCCAAATCGTGAATGCGGTTCCAACAACGGTCACAGACATTACCGAGTTCCGCAATTTAGTTTCTAGCAAACTCGCAGCGATCGTTAACCAGATTGCTTAGTGATTGTAGTTTCATAACTTAATAAATTCAGAGATTGAAATCAAACTGCTAGAAACATGTGTCCATTTTAGCCAGAAAATTTAATAAATTCTGAGATTCTGGAATTAGTTGCGAATTAAATGAACAATATATATATATATATATATATATATATATATATATATATATATTGTAATAATCAATCGGCTAGCTTTAATTAAAAGAATTAATAAATTATCAAAACAAAGGTTAATTAAAAGAAAATATTATCAAAAATTAACAAATAAAAAAATTTGTTATTTTATTCACTTGTGGCTTCCAAAAGTTAAAACAAATACAATCAAATTAAGATCTCTACTCTCATGGTCACAACTGGGTTTGATAATTAACAAAAAAATGATTTATAAACTAATTAACAATTCAAATATAAAAATTCACCTAAAATAATATGACGATAAATGAAATGAAAAAAAGCTAAATGTAAAGAAACTGAACGAAATATGACTATTACCTATTTAATTATCGTTTACAAATTTATCAAAGTTTTGTTACTTACGGACCGTCGGTCTGAAACTACAACAATCAATTTTACCTCGTTCGGACACTTTTACACACTTTAATTTTGAATATCAGGCCTTGGTTTTCACTGATTTTACACTTCGCTTTAAAATTTGGCAAGATTGGCTGTATTTCGTTGACTGCTCCGCTCCACAATAATTTACCAATGTTCTCCTGGAACAATTTCTCCACGAAGATTTTGGAAAGTTCTATTCTGACAAAACTGCTATTACTTTCCAATATTTACGATGCAATACTTCCGTGAATGTTTTACTTTGTATTAATTCACAACTTTAACTGGTAATACATTCACGACGTCTAGTCTCTGCTCAAGTTTTATTTGTTCTGTCCCTTGCAATGTTTCTCCGCCAACTGGTCTTCTCCAAGTTCATACAGAGTTTTAGCGCGCATTTCCCATTTCGGCTTTCAACAAAGCAACAGAGCTCGGCGCCATTGTCGCTTTGGAAGCTCCTGTCGCTATAATTAAATTTTATTAAAACCAATTCAAATTATACCTAATCAATTTAATGGCCTAATTAATTATTGCTACAATATATATATATATATATATATAGGCTGAATGCGACCATTATCAGAGCCTTTACCTACCGTCGACTCTGCTCGACCGCTACTAGTCACTCTCATTAGTCTCGCCATGACCAACAACGGTCACTCCTCAGCGTAGACTGTTGGACCGCTGCTTGGTCATTTCCGAGAACAGACTTTGCTCGACCGCTACTTGGTTACTCTCGAGAACAGACTATTTCACCAAAGCTCTCAGTATCACACATGCCGCCGACAGCAATAGAGATGGAAACATTCCAATCTCCGTATTCTTGCGCCACGCAATATATATATATTTATTTATTTATTAAAGGTTATATTTTTACGTCTGTTTATATTAAATATATAATGTTGTTTATTACAAATTTCAGACAATTTATTCAGTAAAATAAAAAAAAAGTTTCTAATTTTTTAATTTACTAAATTGTATGAAATTTGTTGCAAACTGCATTAGCAATATAGCACATAAATTACTTTGAAGTAGAGATTATATTTTTAAGCGTTCCAGTGTCGTATTTCGAGAAGAAATATGAGGTAAAGTAAGACGTCAACTACACTGAACCGAGTAGGACCATTACTATAAGGTTTCCGGACTCGCGTGATATTCTCTGAAGACGAACAATTGTTTGTTATTCGAAACGTCGGTCTATCACTCATTCCTTACTCTCAATTACATTTCTTAAAACTTAGAATCAATTTTTTCCTGTTTATTACTCTTATTTATGCTCCATATCAGTCGATGAAAAAGAGATCCATATTTGCACTGTATTAAAATTAACATGTTTAATAAATTTAAAAGCCAAGATGATGTAGTTTTCAATAATTTCTATAGTTTCCCCCTTAAAAAAGTATCTCACTCTCAATATATGAGAGTTACCAGATGTCACATAACCACCAGTTCTGAAAATAAAGCTGAGGATCTATGGACCGATGATAAAACCGAGCGATGCCCACACGATCTCTTTGACCTTCTGTTTCAGGAGTTATTACAAGACTGAAATGCCAAAAGGCAAATACATTCAGCATTTGAATAAAGAGCTAAGCAATTAAATCGGCAATTAAGGGAATGAGATGAGGCTGAGTGTACGGATAAGTCATTACGTATGCACACGTACTCGCGGCAAGGCTGGCAGATGGCTGCCATAAACATCGGCTGCTTTTAAATTATAATACTCTCTCCTAAATAGACCCCGATAGCATCAGTTTAATTTATGCACGGTCTCTGAAGACTCGCTGAATGCATTCCCTTACGATTTGAATTGCATTTGCAGGGTTGGAACTGGGCCACAAATAAATATGCGATTAGGGCGACGGCGGCAAGAGGAGACAAAGTAGATACATAAGGGACGTGGAAGATTAAGTCAGGACTCGTGGAACAATGGTCAGGAAATAATGCTCTTGTTTGTTATTGTTGACGCATTACCAATGGCTCGATTGTTATCCCCACGAAAGGAAGCAGCTCCGACTGTCAGTGTATACACAATTTGATTTCTAAATAAGGATGAAATAATACGTTTGTTTTTAGTCTTTGTGCTGAAGATTCACAAAACGTCATACTAAATTGTGAAAGGGACATGCGACAGCCCAGAGTAGGAAGATTCCCGGAGTCAAGTGCGTGTACGGTTCTTTTCAAAAAATAGTAAATTCTGGATAGATTATAAATGGGCGAGTGTAGTATCAGATCGGAAGGAAGGTTATTTGATAGATGTTAAGTACAGAAGAAAACTGTGGCGTCAATCTAGAAGCACAATTTGAGCCTGTAATAATATTACTTTAAAGTACTACGGTTCCACCTATACTGACTGTATCCGTTGTAGTTATTCTAAATTGAAAATAATGTAAAATTTGTCGAAACACGTTAAATGTGTGCCTGAGTAAAATCCTCTTGTTCGACCCAAATTACGATGCTAAATTTAAATAAATGGCAGATTAGCATTAATTTACTGATTCTAAATTGCAGGCTGTATGGAAGAAGTTGAAAACTAAATGCTTCAAAGAAAATATTTTCGTTTGTCTCATTCAATGAACGATAAAATAATTATGTTGAATCCTGAAAAAAGTTTTAAAAAATGTCACTCAAAATTTACTGTTCAAAATAAACTGCAATTCATTATTCTTGAATTATTAAAATAAATAGGTATTAAAAACCGTCATACAACCTTTATTTTTGTTAAATTCTTCCATTTGAGCCATGAGTGTAAAATGGAATGAAATTTGATGCGCAGTCGTCCAATGGTCTGAGGTTGTAATAGGGATAGGCTGGAGCTCCCATTAGCACGAGCCTTCGCTACGGCTGCTTGGCAGTGTAAAAACTTTTCTGAAAGCAGTGACGCAAGGAAATATATTGTATTCAGTATATGTTGTCAATACACTAATCCGTAACATTTAAGGGATAATGGTTACAGGGTATAAAAAAAAATTTGCCGCTGTCTGTATATCCCGTTCTGAAGAGTATAATAAATGATTTTAAGAATGATAGAATCGTTACGACAGCTTGTCTCCAAGGAACGGTTCCCACCCGACGACAATGCTCCTCTCCATCTTCTCCTTTCTCCTACAGCACACTTCGTACGCCTTGCTATTTCTGACGACCTATATTCTGTTTCCAGTGCACTGCATACTTAATGACGCAGATTCCATCTTTCGTTTTTCCTATTATCACTCACCAAATCATAGTACGGTTTGTCTTCAACGTCTTTGAGTTTGCGTTCATTATCTTCATTTGTGTCCATAAGTAAGCAGAACGATTTCATTAAAAAATAGGTTGTGCTTTGATGAGAATGAGCAATAAGAATGGGTCACGTCTGACACGAAGTAGCCTGCAGGAGTATAGACAACTGCACGGAAGTCGAATCGTTAACGGCAAGAGGGCAGTGATTGTTTCGTCTGCCGCTTCGAGCTGAACTCGCTGTCGTGAGCCACTAATAATTCCTATGTTTAAATAAAATCGCACTAATCAAAACGTATACCACAAGTAAAGATACGATAAAATTTTTTTGCACATTAATTAAAAACGCATGGTTCAAAACGGCACGGGTTTCCTGTATTGAACACAATCCAATTTTGTTTTATTATTCATGTCATATAACCGATCCAATTCTCTGGGATGAGCATTTTTACATTTGGAAGTGGGACTAATAATTAATATTGCCAGTCTGACAGTCGACTTAATCGCTCTGATCAACCCCGTTACCGCAAATTCTATTGAAGTTGTTATAAACGTTTTAACATAAGTTATGAGAATGAAATCTGGCAAAGCTGATGTAAAACGTAATGGACTGCAGTTGTTTCAAACAGCCAAGCTATTTCCAGGCTTATGTAGATCGAAGCCGCAAATGTGTTAGAGAAAACTGGATCGCTGGGAAACTGTAGGCGGGTGAAATAAAATTAATGAAAGCAAAACGAGCGGCTTCAATTCTGCTCCAAAACAGCCTTTTCTCCTGAGGAACGAGTTCTCCAAATATAGTGGGCAAGACGATAGGTTTACAAGCCCGACAAGGATTAGCTCTTGCTGTATAATTATTCCCTTCGAAAGCAGATATGCGACCAGACGTAAAGAAACAATAAAAACGGCCATTAAGGCGTTGTTTTAATCAGCTACTAAGTCACTTGTTATCATCGATTTCAATATAAAGATGACTTTCACAATTCACGGAGTAAAACTCGACAAAATTTGATAGTTCTGTATTATTTTTCCCATCATTAGATTTATTAAATCAAAATTTAATATAACCCACCACGAGTACCTTAAAATCCTATTGCACTATATGGATTAGGATATCATAAGGCATATTTTGTTACTTTGATTATTGGATGTTAAAATGGACTCACAGAACATAAATTTGCATTTTAATTATTTATTTGAAAAGCATACCATTTCATGCATTCTTTAAATTTCTTGGATATGTTCCTTAACACAAACACTCACGCGTTTACAATTACATTCATCGCTAGGCTCAAATGATGTTCCTACAACATTAAAAAATACATTTCCTTTAGAAAATTAACATTCGTCTGGTATAGTAATCAGAAATTTATGTGATAACAGTTTCTGTGCAATTCACTAAGCAAGTAAAGCGTAACAGTTCGATCGTACCGGAAACAGTCTAACGTAGTTATCGTCACGCAAACGTAAAGAAATACGTCTTGGGGAGTAAAATGATAGTTTGGGATCGTTTCCGGATTTCCACGAAGTACATTTCAAAGATTAACAAACCTAGAATTCTATAAGATTTTTGTTTGCTTCTATTAAATAAGCTGTACTCCAATAAGGGTTGGAGAGTAGTCAATTATATATAGTAGAATTTTCTAGAAACTTGTTGAACCAGAAGAACCTCCGCACAATGTTGTCCTTTGACGAATCTTGTTCACAATCCCGTTATTAATATATTCAAACAGTAAACGTATTCAAACCGTGAAAAGAGTTTTTTATTTCAGAAAGAATGAAATAACATCTCTCAGAACAAATGAATTGTCAGTGGAGCTGAGAGATTGAAAACAACGTAAAAGCATTTTCAATTTTTTTTTTCATGTTGACTTTACCAGTCGTCTTACTAGGCGATCACCTCAATATTACAAATACTATTGAAGTTGATATACTTTTGAACATAAAACAACGACCAGCAGGTAAATGAAGAGAATAAATTAAGTTTCGCTAAAACCGATTAGAAAAATAGACAAATAATCACAGTATAAAACAAACAATTATTCGTCCTGTGTAACTTTAAGATCAATGATATATTAAAAAGTAAACTGTCCTCATTTGAACTCATCGAATTTCATAGGTACCTTCTAAGTTGTAATAGGATAAAGTTATGACCTATGTGCTGTGCAACAGAAAGATATTGCCAAAGTATGTTATGACTTTCGATTAATAGTTTGTAGAATCAGAAATAATTTTTAATTATTACAAATTAAAATCTACTTGATGAAAGAAAATTTAATAGGAAGTTTTTGTACGTCATTCGTTTCTACTACGATCTATATAGGAGGAAAAATCAATCATGAAAGAAACACGTCTGTTTTTAATATAATAGTAATAATATGGATCATATTAATGATTAACAACACTATATTTGGCTAAAAGCTATTTAGTGGAAGTTTTCTTGTCCTTCGTTGATTTTTTCAAAGTGGGTCTTATTGGATATTATGTCTACATGTATTATAGGTTGTTCGAAAATTCTATTAAAATTTTATAGTATTCGCAAGATACCCCAAGGTTTAATTGTTTTAAAAATTAACTCTCTGAAAAATTTTATGCAACTGACTTGGTATTGCAACTAAGAAATTCCGATCTCTCTTAAGTTCCCTTTCTTTTAACCAGACCTTTTCAGTTGCGTGGGATCCTTCACACATGATTAAATCTTTTTATTTCCAAGGTCAATGAACTTAAAACGTGACATGTAGTTTTCATTTCTAGAATGCCGTAGAAGATCTTTCATTGGCCATTCTCAGAACGCTGTTTATGAAAACACTTTAATTCATTATATGGAATAACAGTTAGTTTGCCATAACAGACAGTTTATTACAAAAGTTCAGTTTAAAATAACAAAGTTTCGGTACCTATTTGTACCTTCTCCAAGTCGTGAGGACTAAACAGTTATGTACGTAAATATAAACAGTTCATCTTCGCTTAGAAGATGATGACAGAGCTTTTAGTCGTCGAAACGTTGCGTGTAAATATAAATATGTAAAACCCGTGTAAATACCGAGAAATATTTATTGAACAACTACACCGTGAAAGACTTCAATCTTTGGCTGGTACTTGGTTGATCATGTACAAATTGCCAAATTGAGTGAAACGTCTATAATTTCAGAGTTCACTAATTTTACTACATAGCTTTTTAGTAAATAATATAATAGAAACGGGTACGGAAAAATTATTATTTCAATCTGATTTACTTTAATAAACTGTCTTGGTCATAACTACATTTTATTTTATATAATTAAAAACAGACGTAAAAATCTAAAAACATTACTTAAATAATTAATTTTTTTAACTATAGCCGCGTCTTCGTAAAAGCTTGGGGCAAAAAAACCTAGCCTCATCATATATTTGATTGTGTATATTCCTTGGGACCTTGTCGGCAACTGTCCTGGAAGTATTTAAAACGCAGCGGTGTAGCAGAGGTGCCAGTAGTCTTTCTTTTTATGCTTCAGTTGAAATTCGATTAGTTTTAGTCCCGCGCAAGGTTTAATAGTGTTGCAGTTACTCCTAGTTATATTTATCAAACAGCCTATTATTGTAACGGTGAACAATAAACGGCGGCATTGGGATTATGTATTATTAATAGTAATTTCAAACTCGGGCACCTAGATTACTTTAAATGTATAGGTTTCATATTTTCGTTTTTTACCTTATATTTTAACCATACTAAATAATGTCAGTATTTAATAGGCCCGAGTCAGGTGACGTGACTGCTGATTTGACGGGAAATCAATGGTAATTGCGTATGAATCTTCACGATTCACCTAAAACCTCTTAAACAGTAAAAACTGGTTCTGCAACAGCGAAAGGCAACGACCGCCAAGTAGGTGAGGTAACTATCTGTACGTGGTAATTAGCAGTCGTGAACAGCTCCGATTCAAACTAATTGATTACATACGATATGATCTCTTTCTTTATAATATAGCTAGGAAGCTTTCAAAGTTGTAATAGCAACGCAATTTTTGAAATCGAGTAGTCCTCAGATAGCCCAAGATCGTGTGAAATTATGGGGTAGTCTGTATCGGTGATAAATCATAGCATCGTGAAGTTTCTGTTACAAATTTCGAGCTTTGAAGTTCCTGGCGAACACCGGATTGATTTCGATGTATTAGAGGTATTATGATATACAAGTCCATTCTCGGTCGGTTCGACAAACGTACAGGCGACCTACACCTCCGTAAACGTTGTCTGAGGCTAAATTCAGCCTCTATTGCATCGGCGCTATCAGGAGACATATCACATACTTGATCCAATAAAAACTTTTGTTATGCAAGGTTTTAGAAGCGACGGATTTTAATAACATTTTATGAAAGTTCTGAAATTATATGCGATATAACCTACGTATAATCCGTTTCATGTATAATGATTAGAAAGTTTTGTTATAAAGTTTTGGAAGCAAAAAAAATTAATAAATTTCTTTACAGGGAACAGAAACGGAATGGTGCAAATTGAGTCGGCCCTAAAAACTGTTCCCATTGGAATTAATTACGAGAAAAATTATCTTATTCTCTATCAACTATCGGTTTTCAAGACGTGAAACATCCCTATTTAACATTTTCCTCATATTTAATGATTTCTGAACACTTGTATTCGGTACTTCTTGAAGAAACTAGCGTACTATTTGGTTCCATTATCTGGTTTTTAAGAAAATATAGGAAGAAGGTAAACAGAAAAAATATTCCCTGATATCAGACGAATATAATGTTGCTTAAAATAATTTTTGTATATTATTAGATGAATAGGGTCTCAACGTGCATCTTATTCTGATTTTCATACTGATTTCGTGAAAGAAATTATGTCAACAGAAAAATGCCCACAGAAAAATTAAATTACGTAAATTAAATAGAGTTAATACAATCCATAACTAATGTTGACAGTGAGTGGTTAATTCTTCCACGTTTCTTTAACCATATTTAGACATTTCCAATACGAAAGAAAAATACTTCAAAGTAATAACGAAAACGAATCAATTTCTATTTATTCAAAAATTATTTCAGAAGTCAAATACACCATTTATTTATAACATTTGATTTTAATACTAGTTTCTCTTCAGTTGAATTTAATGACTTTAGATACTCTGCGCAATCGGACGTGAAAAATGTTTTCGTCTTTACTGTTTATGTTGTTTTGTTCTCATACGGTAATTACTGTGCTCGTAACAGTAATATTACAGGCTTATAATGGCAATATGCTTTTGTTCATGATAATAGCTGTTGGACTTTCTAATTAGAATTTGATGGAAACCTAGTCTTGGACTTGTTTTGGAGAAGTGCCGTCGGTAAGCTAGGAAATTACCAAGAGTAGATAGAAGCGAGTTCGAAGAAAAAGTGGATAGCATGGTGCCGCTAATGCCAGCATCTTCTGTCGGCCGCTGTAATCTATAGTAATGACGTCGCCATTGTCTTGCAGTCGCCAATTAAAGCTACTGTGTGTCAGACAAGAGCAAGGCACCTGGTCGCTAAATACCTCGCATGCTAATAACCACAATCTACTCTGTATATGCAGCATACTTAACTACAGGAAGCATTTTCAAATTTTTCGTAAGTGCATTTTTTTTGCTAACATTCAGGCCCGCTCGTTCATATTCACCAGGATAAAAACCTTCCTATTATAAAAATGGAAATATATTGCCGAAAATATTAACCAATGATTTCGTATGAAGATAATAACTAAACAATAAATTAATCAGTTAAAAGTTTGGGTACAAACTGGGTAAAGTCTTCTCGAGATTTCAGCCAGTTAAACTCGTCGATAGCACGCGGCGTTTCCATGAGTGTCAATTCTGGCGAAGAAGTGACGTGGAAAGAAATCGAAACGTCGCGTAATATCGACGAGTGGATTCTCGAGAAGACATTATCACATTGTGGAATAGTGTTAATGGTTACACATGACGATTTTCACTTGCAAATATATTAAATATTCTCTGTGAACAAGTAATTTCAGGAGCAACGACAATGTATCAAGAGATAGACGTAGTCGTGTCAAAATACGATGCGGAGCTCACTTTAACACGAAAATTTGTTACGGAAACTTGGAAGTGTGAAAAACTATGCGAAAAACATTAAACAAACAAAATATATTATGTTATTCTCTACGTAAAAAAAACCTCATGCTTAAAAGTTAAGAGATTTTAAGTACACGGTGTGAAAAAAGAACTTGCCGCTGTGTGTATATACCGTTCGTAAGGATATAATAAATGTATGTAAGAATAATAGTCGTCTTTCTCAAGCTTGCCACCAAAGGGGAGTTCCCCCCTCACAACAGTACTCCCCCCATCTTCTACCTTCTCCTACTGCGCATCTCATACGCCTTGCTATATCTGACGACACATACTTTCGTTCCATGATCGCAATTCAGGAAATTTTTAATGTGAATAGTTTCCGTTCAAGCGAATATCCAATAATGCCAACATTGTAGACCTCAAAATATATTTATGGAGTACACCATTCATACCATCGCATACTTGATAAAACAGTTTCATCAGAAAGCCATTGTGTTTCAAATTACTATTTGACTTTAAAGATTTTATAGTGACCGAACGGTTAAAACAAGCAGGTTAAAACAAAAGTTAAAACAAGCGTTAATTCTTTATAGATAACTACTATTTCTCCCTTGCCTGAGAATTTATATACATTTAACTGTTGTTTACGATGCAGAGCTCACTTTAACACGAAATTTGTTAAGGAGACTTAGTAGTGTGAAAAACTATTCGGAAAACATTGACCAAACAAAATATATTATGTTATGCTCTACGCAAAAAAACAACAACTACTCATGCTTGAAAGATAGAGATGTTTAGCACATGGTGTGAAATATGAACTTTTCGTTGTCAGTATAAATATACCGAAGACATTTTTGCAATTTTAACTATGGAAAGTTAGTTTAAAATTTAAGCAAGAAGAGAGTAATTAAATTTCTTTAAAATACGACTAAAAAAGCAAACAATGTTTTTCTTACAAAATAGTCGAAACCTTTCATAGCTGTAAAACTTATTTATCTAGAAATATGGCAGGAAACAGAGATGTTATCGCAAAGAAAAATTGTAGGTTTGTTGAAAGAACGCGATTAGATTTCATGATCGCACCCTTCGCAATAAATAGTACATTTTCCAGCTGTATAATTACTTTCAACTCGGTTGACTGACAGCAGGAAAGATCAACGCACTGATAATTACCGTACTCTGTTTACAGGGTTCTGTAAAATACATCACAGTGGCGGTTGCGAAACTGATTGCTAGGTATAGTTTTTATCCATGCGGCGTTTCACAGACGTGTAAATTTTCTTGTCAAGGAGAACAGGATACCGTAATGTTTTATTGTTTCCGTGTAGTAGGTAATCAGTGTGCATTTACCAGTAATCTTAGAGCTGCACATTCCATCTTCAGTGCACTAAATAAATATAAACACGTGAGATATATTTTATGGAATAAATAAATAAAGTGAAAGGAAGGAAAAGACCGTATAGTTGGACCCAAACATTAGAAAACTTTCTGCAATATTTTGACAAGCCACTTCATATTTTCTTTCTCTGGCGTTATGTTAAACCTCAATCCAAAAGGTATTGACGATCAAGTCAACATCAATCGTGACATTGCAGATATACTGGTGGGTCATAAAGACGTTCACTTCAAAATCACCATTGCCTTTAAATGGCATGACTGGTATTAGGCATGCACATCGACTGATTCACGCGAACACAAAGCGCATTCTGTGGTAAAAAATTACTTTACTTCACACAGAGTTGGGTTCCCATGATATAAATTAGTTACAAGTGAATGTGTGATTACGTCGTTGATCAGAAAATTCGATACTCCGGTTGAGGAAGCGCTTAGTGAAGTTGGAACATCTTTGCGGCGGGACCCTGAATCAACAAGTCGCAAGACCTTAACGACCAATTTTGCTGCAGGCAACTTTACTTTCAAAATTTGAATCTTTGGATTTTGAATATGTGAATAATAAAACTATTGCATATGAGCCAGTTTGTGAAGCTTGTAAAATGCTCCTTGGCTTGTCATTACTAATCTTCCCTCATTTTTAGTATATCCAAGAAATTCGCCTGAAATGAGGACTACATTATCCAACAACTTCATATTGGAGGTGTCATCATTTGAAATCGTTAACTTCCCATTTGAATACATAATTAAATTATCCATTCCACTTAGTCCGAGAGTAGTATGAACTGCATCTGTACGTTCACGTGGCTGTCCGCGATCTACTCGCCCTGCCTTACAAACTTCCGACTACATAAAAAAGAATTAATTGTAGAAAATATCGCGAATTTCTTTGTCACCAAAACCGAATTCCTAATATTAAATATTCTCGTGATGCGGGCTTAAAATGAGGGTACATTACAATCTCTTACGCATATAAAGATTAATTTATAAATTCATTTTGTGATTAAATCATGTGAATTTTAAGTTAACTTCTTTTAAAAATTGTTTTTCTTGATATATCTCTATTTCGTCTTCGAAAGATTAATCAATCATTGAATGGAATAATAAGACGTTGACTTTATATTTCTTATAAATTGAAATATTCCGGAACGGTGGATGTTGTTCACGTAAAGACCGAGACGACGTTTAACTGATATAAGTAGGAAAGTAGGTATTATTCGTCACTTTATAGTAGATATTAAATACTATTCGTATTACGCAGCAGAATATAGCCAGCTTTCATTCCATACATCAGCGAAGAGATTGGCGTGTTGTGGGCAATGTATCATCTCTTTTAAAAATAAAATAAGAAATAATTGAACAAACCAGTCAAATTGAGAAAAAAATTTTTAAACAAAAATTCGCAGTTTAATAAAATGAAAATTAACACTTCGTATGGTACGTTAGAACTTTCTCCAATTTTTTAAGTGATTTATTCATATTACAAGAAATAAATTATTTTCAGACTTACACAATTTTTTAATATTTGTACCTGTGTAGGTTTCAAAACAAAGGAACGATGTCTAGTACAAATTTACATTTTATTAAAATATGATAAATTTTATTTTATTATCATGTTTTTGGCAAGTTAGTTGCTTTATTAATTTATGATTCTATTGAAGTCAGATAAATATAACTACTAAAAGAAGAAAGTTTTACAAGGCACAATACAGATATGAAATCACTAATACATAGCGTTCATAATGTAGTATACACTCCGTCCCACAGGACTGGTGAGTGATTTTATATTCGCGTAATTACTAATGCCATATGTGAACGGATTTTTGAATGAAATTGAGTGGCCTTCCGTTTTAAATTTAACAGCGCCGGCACCAAGTTCGTAATAACAGAAGCTTTGACAGTGTTTTTTGAACATCGGTCGTGAAAGGAGTAAGCAACGTGTTAACATTAAGTTTTGTTGTAAATTGGGTAAAAGTGCCACAGGTACTTTGGAAATGATACTGACTGTTTATGGTAGTGAAGCAGTAAGTCGTAAAAACATTTTTAAGTGTAAGCAATGTTTCGTGCCAGTAGAGAGAGCATTGAAGATGGTCCACGTCCTGGAGCTTCATCGACAGTTCGAGTCGAAGAAAATGTTCAAAAGGTGGCTGAAATTCTCCGAAATGATCGTCGCGCATCTGCCAGGTTGAGTAACTCACTATAATTCCTGAAACAACTTTCTAATTGAAAATTTGGGTAAAATGAAGATCTGGTGTCGCTTTGTTACGCACTCACTCACTGACGATCAAATAGATTGTAGAGTGGAACATTGCATTGACACGAAAAGATCGGCCGCTAGGGATCCCAGACTTCATGCCTTACATCGTAACAGGTGACGAAGCATGGTGTTTTCAGTACAAAGCGCCAAAGCTGGAAAGAAAAGATCCAGAATCTGGGGGACCGAAAAATTTACGTATGCAGGGAAGCTGTGTCAAGACACTGCTCCTTGTTTTCTTTGATCCAAAACGTATTATCCATAAAGAATTAACTCCAGAAGGTCAAATAGTGAAGGAACAGTACTACTTGGCTGTTTTGATTCGTGTATGGAAGAGGATTGTACGTGTTCGCCCTGAATACCGGAATCCAGGAACACTGGTGTCTGTTCCACTGGCGTAAAAAGAAAGATTTCTTGGTTTCAAAGCGTATTACGGTGCTTGAACACTCTCCTTATGCACCTGATTTGTCTTCGTTCGACGTCTGGTTATTTCCAAAATTGAAAATGGCAATAAAAGGAAGGCGTTTTGACACGATTTCATACATCAAGACGGCTACGACCATGGAAATTTCAAAGGTTCAGAATTATTTCGAACAATTTTTCCAACACTTCCAGTTGTGTAATGACTCACAAGGAGACTATTTTGAACAAAAAGTCACGTAGAATAAAAATAAACAACGTCTTGTATTTTATTTCACAGCAGTCATTTGTTTATTTGTTCCTGAGGGACGGACTGTGTATGACAGACGAGGTGAGTTTAATGCTGGGCATTGTATTTGCTTGGAAAGCCTCTCCGAGATTGTCCGAGTGGAGGGAGCTCGGGTTATCTGGCCGGCTCCAGATTACACAGCCTCCTACTGCATCGCCTACTCCCTGCGGCTGACGTATGCTAATGGTGACCTGGCCAAGGCTACCGTTTTGCCCGGCAGCTATTCCGACAATACGGTGTTTTACAAATTATCGTAAAGTCGATTCGTGAAATTCTTTACAATATCTCATTCTCGCCATTACAAGCTGTAATGCGATGAAAATAATATTAATATAACCATATTCCTTAGACTGTACTGTGAGAAACTACATTCTTAAGTGTGGAATATATAACGAATATTGCATCAATAATGACAAATTTTAATTACCCATAGTTATTTTTAAATTTATTCCCATAAATCATAAATTTACATTTTATTAACACCATATCCACTTCGTTTATTCGTTACTGCAGTAGAAGTCAGTGTCGTGCCCTGCCTGGATACAGAGAGGCGGTCGCATCCGGGGGCGGTTTAAGCAGAAAAATCAAATACAGTTTGAATCATTCAACAATTAAACATCTTTACGAAAGGATTTTTTATATTAGCCTATGGTATTCCGACATTAATGCATACAATTTATAAAGTATCAGAAACCATACAAAAGTGAAAACTTAATAGACATACTGGATAAAATCAGGAGAAATAAAGTAACAGGGATTCTTTAAAAGCGGTAAAGAATTTCCTTCCGAAACAAAAGATTTAGCCAGAAGGTTAAAAGCATTAATTTGAATATGAAGAATCAGTCGATGAGACCTTAGCAGAGGAGAATAAATGTAAAATAATTATATACTGGACGTTACCCTTAACTTTTGAAACTTCTGGTTACCCATAGCAAAAATTTTCAGTTTTTATATGACATTTTAAAACTAAAGGGTGATGCTAGGAAATTTATACGCCAGTCTCCAGTCAATACTTTTGATCGAGAATCGGCCACATATAAATACAAACGATCTCCAAGAAGAATTACGAAATATCCGGAATGCTATGAAGCCATTGGATGTTTTAAATGATTTAACTAGTTTAATTATTTTGTACTCTCATACTGTTGTAGCTCTGATAATTGTATTAACATATCCTGTCTCAGTAGCTAGGGAACAAAGAAGATTTTCCAAATTAGAATTAATGAGAAGTTCAATATTCTGAATAAAACTTGAAATGTGTTAATTTCTATTGAATGTTCATTGGCGGCCACACTTGACTACACGTCTCTAATTAACCAATTTAATAAAGTTAGTATTGTGAACTAAATTGTATGCTTTAGATTGTATTTTTAGTTTAAAGCATTTTATGTTCTCGAAAGAAAAAAAATAATTCGTACATTTTTTAAAAATCACAGTCGTAGGTAATTTTAAACAAAAAAATATTTAAGAGCCGGCTTTTAAAAGATCGGGGGGGGGGGATAGTCGGCCAGCTGTCTCCTAAACTGGTCAAGACGCGGAGTGGGGTATGCTGCGTCCCCCCCCCAATCAAACAAACCCCTCTCCCGCCATCGGAAAGGCATGGGTCTAGTTTCAAATGCCCGACCTACTAATGCAGGTTTTTCTACAGTTTTCCCTGCATCACTTTTAGGCGAATTGACGGGTAGGATCCTTAAACCATAACCCGGGGGCCCTAGTTAACCCTTGGCCACCTCATCCCCCCTTTCAGTCTCTCTCCTATACTATAAGAGGTGAGTGGCCACTATGTGGATTACCCTATATATTGCCTGTCTACACCTTCTTCTGCCTCTAGAATACTTAGAAAATCTATCGCACAGAAATAAATACTTTGTTTTCGTCTAACTACGTTTTTATTATCTTTGTACGAATTTGCTTCTCGTATTGGTTGTATATGAGTTTAAATGTACTGCATTTTATTGAGATAATAATAGGTATTGAAAATGATACTATTAATAGTTTAAAATGAAGTCATATATATATCAAGAAATCGTATTTCATATTAAATATTTTAATCAAATCTTTCATTGCCTTTAATTTCTTTCGATAACGCCTAAAATAAACCAACAAATCACAATCTACGAACGACTTTGGTTTCCGGGTAACTATTATTATCACGACATTCTCATAATGGCTATATGCTCGAAACAATTTTAATACATCTATTTAAATATTACAAACAAAATTCTTATAATTATGTTGTTTCTCGTTCTCTTGTTTCTTAGCATTGTAAGCATCACTTGTTTTCGCAGTCCATCGTTTTTAACTTCCTGTTATTCGATTTGTGACATATTTCCGAAATTTATAAATCTATTGAGGAAACTCTCGGTATATTTTTATGAGGCAAAACTTATTGAAATAATTCTGTATTGTAATAACATTAGTATTCTCTATTGTAACATTTTATTATCGTATAGTGTTTATATAATAGTGAAGCGCTATTCTGTTCTTGAATTATATTAAAAGCGTGAAAATATCCGTACAAAATTATATTTTTATTAATATTCACATTGTAGCAGGTTAACTCAGAATAAGGTAACTAAATAATTCTGTAATTAATGAATACAAATGCTTTTGAGTGTTGTCATCTGACAAGTGCAGTTTCGTCGCTCTAGGCTCTTCTTAGCACTTTACGAAAGGAACAAGGATCCCAGAAACGTTGTGTGGTATTTAAATTACCCTTTTTGTCTGAATTGGCTATCTTTCTTATTCATTATTTTATCACACGTAATTTTTTTCATTTTAATTCTGTAATTGTTGTAATTTGCATTCTAAGAAACCTCAATCTTATAAAGAACATAGTATTAGTCGCTACATGGATTCATATATGTTTTTGTATGGGGAATGAATGGAAATGTTGCTCACAAAAAAAACAAGCAATTGTAGTCTGATGATTTGCATACTATTTACATTCTTGATTTTTCAAAGAACTTTTATAGGCCAAAGACTTATTCCGCATCAGTCGTATCCCTTATTTCCATAGTCATTCGATGGAATTAAACCATCTATCTTCAAAGCTATAGTAACTCGAACAAGTCATTATTTAGTCCTCTCATTTTGCGGTTTTATTGCCTTACTCGGACATTAGTTATGTTGATGAACCGTAAGGTTTTACTTGTTTTGAAGATGAAGTCATGCGTGTTTCGCTATTAATACGTAAGGTGGACGCCGATTTATTTTCGTCTGGTCGTAAATCAGTCCACGCTCTCCAGGGAACTGTCGCACGCACAAGCACAAGTTCTCGCATCAGTAACACGGATTCGATAAGAATCTTACGACTATAATTCATCTAGGCCTATTCCGCCGTGTAATAGATTAACGACCCAACGAACTCACTTTCTTTACTTTATCAGACGCAATAACGGGGATACTCCCTCACTTGTCTTATTCGCAGTATGTTAAGGTGAATTGAACTATATAAATCTGTCAGCGTTTAACGTTGTCTGTTGAGACGGGTAAACACATAACTGAAAAACTAGAGCAACGACCTTGGGCATACGCAATTCCCATTGGAATAGTAGGCCAGCTACCTCCTAAACTGGTCGAGACACGGAGAAGGGAATGCTGCGTTCCCACAGCAAACTTCTCTCCCGCAATCGGAAGGGCGTGGGACAAGTACCCATTGCCCGACCTACCTGATGCAGGTTTTTCTAGGGTTTACTCTGCATCACTTTTAGACGAATTGCCTGGTAGGATCCTTAAACCATAGCCCGGAGGCCCATGTTAATCCATGGCTACCTTTCTCTACCCTTCCGCATCCCCCCTTTTAAATCCCTTCCTATTCTATTAAAGGGGAGTTGCCACCATGTGGATTACCCTCATGTAGCCTGTTACCCTAAAAAAAAATTAAAAACATTATTTAATTATTGTGAAGAACCTTGCAATATGTTTCAAAAGATCTCAAATCGAATTTTAGACACGCCGAAGTAGTGGATTAGCTTCGTTGTGATTTGAAATTTAAGGAACCTACCTTTAAAATAAAACACAAATGAATTTCAATTTGAGCCTAAATCATCGGAACATGAACTTGTTGATCGGAATTTGACTTCAATTTCAATTATGAAGGTTGCGAATGCTGGGCATGCGTAAATTTTTTCTGTTCTCACCATGCGGCCGAATTGCATTTATAACCTTCTACCCACCCATAGAAACCGTCGTGTATCGATATAAAGGTATGTGGCTACGGAAATTCGCGGAAATGTACTAACGTGACGCATAGCTTGCCGTGATTACGATTTATACTGCTGCACCCCTCAAATAAAACATATTCATTTTGTAAACAAGTAACGAAGCTTGATTTTCTCCTCGGTCCAAATCTGAGGTGAATCGAACGTCGCGTGATCGGGAAGAAAACTGTTGCGCATGATGCCGTTCGAAACAATTTCTTACCATATATGAGATCTAAGGAATGGCAGTCTCAAGGGGCCTGTAAACGAGCAATAAGTGACCGTCAATACTGACCGGTTGATTTTGATCTAAATCCAGCAACATACATACGGCCCGGCAATGTTGCCAGAATTTTAAGTACTGGTCGGTGTGTTGCCGGTGACATCGGCCCTGTGTCGAAAATACGAAAAGTTGCCGGGCCATAATACTTGCCAGATCTCACCTAGATATTTCTGTAGAAAATCAGCTGCGTTATAAATTATTTTTACACTTTGTTCTCTGTGTAGAATTATTCAGTATTCCACTTATGAATTGGCTAAACGAGAAAATTGAATCTATCGATTAATTTCGCTAAAATTCATCACAATGGGGCGTGAAGTCGAGAGACTATAGATAGAGATCGCCAAGTGAAGAAAGATGGTTGGCCAGCAATAACTAACAAATTTGTCATTAGCTATGACGTATGAAAAATTAAAATATAAGAAAAAAATCTAATTTTTAAAATTAATATTTAACAAATAAAGAGAACTTGTCTGTACATTACTTTAATAAATTCATTTAATCCTGACATTGAAGCTACGCATACTTCTCGAACTATGTGCGAAATTGAACAATCGGATAATCTGAATAACTACATACAAGATTTCTGAGAGTCTCCTGTCGTTAAGAATCGAAGGGTGGTTGCCAATCGTGTAGTTGTCGGTATTGCTTTCCTCATCTTCGTATCGTTTTTCTGAATCATGGGCCCAATTTTTGAACGAAATATTCAAAGTCACCCTTCGACATTCTGTTGAAGTTTCTAAATAAGTAATTGCCCAGAGATAATTTGTTGCTTAAATTGTGAAGTCTTTCTCGTTTGTTATTTAAATAAGGTCTAATCTAGGTATCTCATCTTGAATTACTTAAAATTTTATCACAATTAATGCTGTGCTAATAAGCACTTCGTTGAGGGTTAAGAAATATTCTACTGATTACTACCTAATGAGGTTGGACGAACTTGTAATGCATGCAAATTTTCAGCGTCCTATGGCTACTGAGTCGACTTACGCTTTTATTATCTTGGGGTGACAGAACCTGGACTTGGATGAGCGTTGGTCCAATTTTGTCGATTCTCCTCAGTTTTATGCACGATTTCATTGGCCATTTGGAGGAATTTGTAAGGAAGTGACTGCATTTGTAATAATAGTTTTCATCCCAGCATTTGCCCGAATGATTTGGATAAACCTCAAATGTAGATTCGAACCTCAGACCTCTCCATTATCGCAGGTTACAAAGGTACCACATCGTCGAGTTACAATTTTTTAATGCATATATTCAAACGGTAAATTAAATCTTCTAACACAAGAATACAATTTCGGTTCGTTTCATATCGAATTGTCCGATGGAAATAGCAACGAAAAACATTTCATAGTGACAGGAATGTCCGAACAACTTTGTACAATGCCAAACTGTGAAGTACAGTATTACATAGCAACTTCTCTGGATATTGCAGGTGTGAGATGACATTCTTTTCGCATCTTGTAAAGTATTGTGTTCATAATGGCACTATAGTAAGGCGTTGCCTTCTTGGAGTAAAATATTATGCCACGCAGCAGGAAATCCTGTTCTCTTGTCGAGAAAGAAGCCATTGAGGCGCCTTTCTTCGCCAGGTCGCCTACATTATGATAATGTCTGGTTGTGGGTGAATCTTTTGTTGAAGAGTGACCTTCTCACACACAGGACAGGGTTAATATGCTATAGACCCCCTCCTTCGCTTTCCGTCCCTTACCAAAACACCTCCACAACAATCCCCTTATATTATTCTCCCATATCCTCAGAACTCTTCTTTGTTTCCAATTTAAACAACTGGCACGTTCCGTTTTCCTTTATCAACAAACTCTGATCGAGGTTCGAGTTTGAATTTGTTCCTTGTTCCCATATCGTGAGGTAATAGTAGTAAAGAACAAATAAAGTCGACATTAATTTGTATATTGTTATATTTTCTACATTTTTAATATAATACATAATTGCAGTGGAATGTTTGTTGAATTTAAATATTTAGTTGGCACGGTGTTGACAAGAGTCTTATAATTGCGAAAAATAGACGAGTCTAACATGAATAAAATATTAGGTGATAAGGCTCCATATTAAATAACAGGTTTTATAGCTATCAGACCAAGGAATCGTGGCTGCTGTGAACGGGAACGAGTTAAAAAGACGAATACCAGTCGGGGGATATGATGCCTGTCAAAAGCGATTAATCTCACTAAAGCACCCGATACTGATTTACTGAGCCTTCGGAGTTAAAGTGATTTTAACAAACTCTTATAAAATTTCAACGGTGTTTTCATCGCTGGACAGCTTTTTACGTGACCTGACAAGCATAATATATAGTCCGTAATTTCTGTCATTGATTTTATGGTAATTCTGTGACACATTAGAAAACATTTTGTTTGTACTTTTAACGATATATAATTTTACTCTTAATTAAATCGATGAACTATTGACGAAAGAATAAAGAAAAGTGAATAGAAATAAAACTATAAATAACTGCTGAGGATCGAGGAAGGAGAAAGGTAAAGTGATAATTTGAAAGCTGCTGAGTATTAAATTGGTTCACATTTATTAAAAGAAAGATTTATTCATGCTTATTGATTAAACACGGTAAACAAGGAAGTGTTTCTCAGAGCAGAAAGAACTACATTACTTTGGAATAGCTATTTTCTTTACGTAATAAATTTTAAAATTATATGCAAGTGGCGAGAATTTAGAGGAAAATATTATTTTCTGAAGATAATCACATTTTTAGTGCCAAGGATTTTGTAAGTCGTATATTTACAGCTTCATCAACAGCTAAAGTTATTAGCGACTCATTATGGGAACTCAATTTGCCTTGTCGGGGGACTAATTTGTCGAGAGTTTCTGTCATGTACACAAACATCCATGCCCTCGCCGGGATTCGAACCCCGGACCTCTACGATGCGAGGCAGTCCAGCTGATCACAGCAGGCCGGCCGCTGATAATTAAAATAACAGGAAAATGTATATTCTAGAATTTATAAGCAAAATTATGCAAGTTTTTTTAAAAAATAACTAGTGGATTCCTGGTATAGAGTTAAAAATAATAGAGAGGAACTTTCAACGAGGATGTAATGGGGAAAGAGATGGTTGGATGGCAGAATCTGATGCTGCCACCCAAGACGCATCCTACTACTCATGGGACGCCATAGGTCAGCAGTCATCACTTTTAGGGTGCGTAGGCGTTCCACTCACGACCTCCAGTCTGTCTGCATTCTTCTTCATTCGGGACCTCTTCTTTCCCAATCTGACTGAAATTGGGAATAAAATGTTTTCCAAAGACTAGGAGTCTATCCACTGGTTAACTCCTGGGTTAACCGTTTCCCCTAACCAATCTTAAAATTCTTCCCTTCCTATCAACTTTCCTGTCGGGCCAGGTCCTTCGAATTTCGTGTCACACTCACCCAAGCCACTTGGCGGGTGTTACAAGGCTCTGATATGTAATTTTAGCTCAAATTATAATAAAAGTTAGGAAAATCATTTTAAAACCAACTCGTTGCTTCATGTATCACTAAAAACTTGTATCTGATAGTTTAAGAACTTACGTCTTTAATCGAAATATTTTGTGCCATTTGGGTGAAATAAATCAGGCGTAGATGAGTAATAAATAATGCTAGTTCTCCAAGGCATCGGTCGGATCAGTAGAATTTTATCCTTAAAAGATATGGAAATCATGTTAAAGACGTTAAAATATATTGATTTAATAAAACATTCTCGGTTTTTCAACCGGCTCAAGGAAGCCTATGAGAGCTCCCTAAACTATCGCAGATGAATCTTCCCAGAGAGCCCGGGGGGGGGGGGGTGGATGCCTTATAAGATGCTTTTTCCTCTCTCTGGCTTTTGAACTAAGGTTCCCACATGCCGAGGCACCTCGGTCAGTATTGAGAGCAAGAAATCAGTATTCCTATTGGAATAGTCGGCCAGCTGCCTCCTAAAATGGCCAATCCACGGAGGAGGGAATGCTGCGATCCCACAGCAAATCCCTCTCCCGCCAACAGAAGGGCGTGGGACAAGTACCACCTCCAGACATACCTGACGCGGGTTTTCCTAAGGTTTTCCCTGCATCACTTTTAGGATTTTTAAAACAGCCTGGGGGCCTTAGTTAACCCTTGGCTACCTTCCTCTATTCTTCTTCCTTTCCTATACTATAAGAGGGGAGTTGCCACTATGTGGATTGCTCTATATATAACCTTCTTCTTCGACCGGGCCAATTATTTATTAAAACACAGAATTAGAATTAGAAAATCAACAATAAACCGAGAATATTTTATTAAATAAATTCACCGGGAAATCCTACGTTATTTTAATGATGATTCAAGTTTGTTGAAAAATGATTTTATGGGTTAAAAAACATATTTGTGCTGTTGATGTAATCCTTAGAAAACCACAGACAAATCTAATTCAGGTAAGTATTTCACTATGGTTGTGTCATCCCAAAGAAAATGAACTTTACTAATATGAATAATGTGCAACTCTCCGCAAACAAGTATCGCCGATCAGAAAGCAGTGGCGGAATGAGAAAGGGAATATGGATCGTCGTAGTCGTAAGTCGTTTAAGGTTTCTTTGTTTATTAAACTTATCATGTAACTTGATGAGGAGAAATGGCTATTAAGGCACGTGATCACCATCATGCTCGACCTTTATGTTTTCTGCTCGGAACTACCTGTGGTTGGCTGGAATGCAGCCTGTCCAGTCAGTGATTTATAGCACGTGGCCAGGTCACCGTTTGAACGTTCTCCGCAAGAAATCAGAAATTGCCTGTCACACTCCCACTGTTCGCACTTCAATTCTGTTCCTGTGAACTGAGGCGCTTCCTTTACCTGGATCTCAAATAATATTGTCAGTTTCACGAGGTAGGCAAGGCTACTTTGCCGACAAAATTCGTATGAAGGCCTTAGATCAAAGGTGAGAAAACCTCTTAGTTTCTCAGGGGTTATTCCTCCTTGTTTTTTGCATTCTTTGGACATCCATATAGCGATCCTTAACGAGGGACTGGTTTCAACTCATAACTATGACGCATTACTCTTAAGTTAATGTTCAAAAATACCATTTGCAGAAATGAAAATAAAACTGGATATTATTAAGCAATACGTTAACGTAAGTGTATTTTTCAGTTCGTGTGCTCTGAAAAAAAAAACATTGGTCGTAATCAGTTAACGTTGATAGAAGTAGCAAATGTGTCAGGAATAGAATAAATAAAACATTAATCCAATACTTGAAAACATATTGAGAAAGTGAATAATCAACGAAATACGTTCGGCTGTAATATTCCAATATTTATTTTGTTACGGTTTTATTGATAACAATTCTGTTAATATGAGAAAAGAGTCGTAGGTGACGTATTGCCATTTGTTTTTTATTTTCCGACAAAGGATGCGAATGGAATATTTCGTGGAAATAATAAAGCTGTGGATTACACATCGGAACCTAGTTCACAAAATAGTTTAGCAAAATCAGAAAGAATTTCATCTAGTCCTTGTTATGTTTATTTATTTAAGAATGGGTGATAGCTTGTAATCTTTCATTATCAGCTATTTGAGTTCGTTATTCATAGGGCAGCTTTCATTGCTGCTATTCCACGGTCTTAATATTTGGTAAAATATTTTGCTCCGTACGTATTTACTGATTAATTCGGCAATATTGCAGAATCAGTAGTAATTAAGGCGCGGAGAACAATACATATACACAAAAAATTAGAAATGGCGTAGCAGAACTTTATGTAGTTACACAAATAAATAAATGTTGATAATGAAAAACAAAAAAATATCTTTGTGTAACGTTATATAAACTATGAAGAGAACAAATTTTACTAAGACTTCGTGGGAAAGATCCTTATCGAACTCGGAATAGGCATCGTTTACTAAGACGCCAGCCTTTACTTTATAGCAAAAACATTAAATCCATCACCGCCTCAAAGACCCCAATGCACAAAACTACTTCACTTCACAATCCATTACCACCACAATTAGTTTATTTCATTCTCCAAAGCATATTTTAAATCCTATCTTGTCTATGAACTGAGAAAACATATTCATTGAGATCGTCACTTGCGGGGCGTCGTTCTTACGGCTCTTGCGTTTTATCGAAACACTTGACGTAAGCAACAAGGATTGCAGAAATGTTGTGTGGCATCTACATTATCACTTGATTTTGTATTTTATTTGTCTATTTATTTATATAATTAATATGCGTTTAATATTTCAGTTAGTTATATTTAACAATTCGCAAATGGCAGTATGAGGAGATATAAATTAACGATAGAAATAATTAAGAAATTGAGGATCCTGAGAAAGTCGGTTTGTTATCTCCGGAGTCAGGTCAGATACAGGAATAAACTTTTATGACAACTCAGAGGAATGTGTTAACAATATTCTGCCAAGGCCACACTTCAGAGGCAACCGTATTTTCTCGGAAAATGACGTTTGAACAAGGAAGTATCGTATCTTCGGTCCAGATACCTACTGCGACCACTCCCGTCAGTATTCTCGTCCTTGCCGCAGTAGTTCGGAGTGATAATATATTTCCTTTTCGAAAAAATCACTAACGATTATTCCGGTTTTCTATAAAATATTTCTGTTTTTATACCTAAGTTTCTTTGTCATAAGTATATATTATTTTGGTGGTTTTTTATTACAACTTTCTGTAGTTCTGTTTGTGAACAATTGTGGAAAATGAGTAAAAATTTACATACAACTTGAAAAATCCTCAAGATGTAGATGACATTCGTTGACATATTTTAGGGAATGATAATTATGACACAAATATTTTACCAGACGACGATATTGTAAAATCATCAGATGAAATTGTCGAACTAGATTTATATAAAAAAATAAAATGTTTCACGGAAAGTAAAAAACAATGTAAAATACAATATTCATGTGTAAAGTGTGAAAAATGTTTGCGTACACACAAAATAAATTTCCAAGAATGCCTTGTCCAAAATTTTAAAAAAAGACATTGAAAGAAACTCTGATTAATATATTTATTTGACCAAAAATGTAATTATTTAGATTATGATATTATCTATACAAATATTATTTATTACCATTGTATCAGCATTTTTAGAAAAGTCGATTATTTTTTTAAAAAATTAATCATATAATTAACTACCTGTATTTATAAACAATTACATTTCGAGCACTCTGGAAGTATCTATCGACAGACATCCAAGTGATGTTTGTATTACAAAATTAGAGTCTCAATATTTTATAATTATAATTCTTGAGGATATTGGGAAATTAGAAATTTGGAATTTTTAATTTTAGACACACACACACACACACACACACATATATATATATATATATATATGTGTGTGTGTGTGTGTGTGTGTGTGTGTGTGTGTCTAAAATGCGTACGTTAAATGTCTGCGCAAATATTTAAAATAATTCATTCAGAAAAGTGATCATAAACGGAAAAGTTAATTATAGGTTCCCTGGACCTAGCGCGTCGAACCGCTTTACTTTAGGAGGCGCGAGTAACGAAGGGGTAAACCGGAATAAAATTTCAACAATTCACTCTTAATCATACATAAGGATCCTCAGACCATAAGGGATATTCTTTACTATAGGAAATCTTCACTCCTGCTTCTTCTGTCATTAATAGCCGCAAGACTTTTTGAACTTCATAGCGAAAGGAAAACCTACCTAGAAAATCTTTACCAACAACAGAACCCGTAGAGATCCGACCACTGCGGCCGCGTGCGTAGGGAGTCAACCACGACGCGTTGCGCTGAGGCGCGCGTGTCCGCCCCCTCTTTTTTGGAAGGCTGGTCCGCGACCTTTCCCGGCTGGTCGTCAGTGGGGCTGAGGACCGCGCGAGAGCCGGTCGCTACTATGGGAGATGGCTGCGTTAGTGCTCGTGCCCGTGCTGCTGCTTCACGCCTGCCAGGCCTCGCAGTGGGACGGAGTCTCGCCCTGGTACTCCGACTCCAGTGAGTACAACTACTGTGCAATATACGTCACCGTAAAATGCTTCCAGAAATAAGCCAAATAATACTCCAACAGCGATAACATTCTTCTCAACTCGTAGCACATTTCACTCAGTGACTGGTAATCGAAGTACCTGCCCGTGGCGGACTCGAGTTTAGTTTCTGCAACGAGACTGTTACATGTGTAATGCCCCAGGTTTTCGCCATCAATTGAAAATTATAGTCAAGAAAGAATTCCAACCTTCGGTAAAGAGTCGGATTTGCAGTTCCCGCTAGTTCTCCAGAATCGTTGACAACAGGCCATTACTAATTTTTTCTTCGGAGTTGTGACGACTTAGTGAATTTATAAATATATACTTTCTGCGGTGCCTAGTAAAATCATACGTCATCGCAATTGTATTTGTACCTACATAAATGCTTTTTCTCTGAATCCTTTATCTCTTCTCTGAAGACGAACTGTTCAAAAGGCAACCCTGTAACATGAAATCGATGACCTCCATAACTTTGTCTAAATTATTTTTCTGTACGCATCCCGGAATACCCATAAATTGCAAAATAAAGGAGCACCAGAAAAATATTTGTCGGATTAAAATCACAGTTGCCGTAAAATTTCAAATAAAATTTTTGCCTCCTTATGGATTTATTTTGTAAGTCATTTACAAACGGAGGAAACTTTTTCTATCGTTAAATAGATCGCTATGTTCACGTGTCACCGGGAAATGGATATTAAATTTTTTAAGACGAAATTTTGCATTCTATTTTTCTAAATTTATTGGATATTAGGGGTCTTGATTTAATTATTTTATTGTTTATAGTTTTGTTCTAAACAATAATACATAAGAGCAATACGATAATGACGTAATAGCGGTGAAAATTGTAAATATTAAGTTTTAATCTCATTTATACGAGTGCCTTTATTGTAAAAATTTTCAAATCTCGTGTTTATCAGACCGGAACTTGCATTGCCTATCGATTCTTCTCCGAACTATCGGCTGCGACATGCCTGCTTTATACAGCGGCGCCACTTTGTTGCGTGTGTAATCAAGATAAAGAAGTGATTTGTTTCCTTCGACTGCTTACTACAAATCGAGTTTCCCTTGCATCTAAAGTCAACTTTTTGAGATTCCATCTTCGCAGTAGGGCGGGGTTGTCGCGATGTTATCACCCTTACCTCTTGTTGTGTCAAAATCTGTCCCCAGCGCCGCCTCTGAACGCTTCCAATTATACGTCGTGAGGCCACCCAGCGGTCTTGGGACACCCGACGGAGCTCCTAGCTCCTCATCTCACGCTAAGTACCAACAGATGCGGCTCCGTGTTCGAATCGATATATGTATAAGTTGACTAAGAATGCTATCACATGGAGTGATCTTAAACAAATCGGATTCGTTTACAAAAATTCTCCAGAAATTTTCGGCCCGTATAAACTGCATAGTGTAGCATATATGCAACATAACTTTTAGTTCCACCCGAGAGGCATCTTTTGGTTTCTAAGAGAGCAAATTTGTGATGCAGATATGAAACAACATGCACTTAAGGAGATGTGTAATTTTTGGCACCCGTGGACATGTTTATACATGCCTGTCCTAACTTTCTGTGAGTCAACCCCTGAGGCTCGTCGGACAACTTCAGAATATTTATTTTCTGTGATTTTTGTGTTTTGTTTTCAAGAAATAAAAATTTAAGCATCATTCAACTTATCTGATGGCACTAAATAAAAATTATCCAATTCATGTGAATTAATCATACTTAATTGTATTTGTGTTGATTATGTGCAAAGTCATGAGTCAAATTGACTTTTTGTCATGGTTGATATTTTTTGGTTATTTTTTTCTGTATTGTATTCACAAAAATACATCTTAATAAATTTAGTTTTAAAAATACAAAACAATCACGCACTAAAGGGTTAATAACGATTCAAATAAATGCGTTTATGTTCACCATCTTAAATTAGGGAAATAGCGTAACATTAAAATAAAAAAGATACTGGTTGTACGACGCAGTGAGGGTAGTTGTGACATCAGATTCTAATCCTTATTTCGTTACATCAGTTGACTATTTTTTTGATTAAATTTTTTATATTTTTTCTGTTATGTCCCTAAATCTAAATCTAAGTTACTTTCACGTTGAAAAAAAACACGTAACAGTTGTAGAAACGTCTGTATATGACAGCACTAAATTTTTCTTTACTCATTGGACACCCTTTTACTTAAAATTCAAAATGTTTAATAAACAATTGTACATCAATTACCATTAATATATATTCATGAAAACAATTTTTATTTAAATATTTACATTTTGAGCTCTTTGCAAGAAAAATTATGAATTTATTCGTTAAAATCAATACATTTTGTTGGCTCTTTCAATAGTCATTATGGATAAATTTGACAGTTTATCCTGTACCTAAAAATTTATTAAATAGTTCTTAATTCTTTTAAGGGCATTGATAGAGCGCTCTGAGGATGAATTGAAATGTGGCATTATTAAAAATTTTGTTAAAATTACTTTATCATTGGGGAAATTTAAGTAAGTACTCCGTAAATGATTTCGTGCATTTTAATCGGGAATTTAAATGTTCATTTCCGGCAACATCCAAGAAGAAACGTTATTATCAATGTCACTTTAACATATTTCCTTTACGTTTTTAAGATAATCGTCCAAATTCATTTGATGAAGTTTCTTTCAAGTTAATATATAAAATTAATAATAAGAATAAAAATAGCCAAATACAGACGAAAGAAGTGATGATATCATACGATGGGCTTTTGAGCTTGTCAACTGTGCTGCGCGGTTGTGTTGTTCTAGGCTTTTGTGCTTTTAGATTTCTTAACACCTGACGAATGGAACAAGGTTTCCAGAAACGTTGTGTGGTATTTATAGCATTACTTCTTTAGTACGTATTTGGTTAATGCAGTAAAATAATTCGTAATATTTACTTTAGAAACACCCCACTGCTTCTGTTTTAGCAGCCGCAAAAAGCTTATTAATCTTAGAAAACAACCGTCTTCAAATTTTTGATAATTTGGCCGTGACAGTGGGTCAGTGGTTCGATTTTGTGACCATCAAAGTACAGGGTCGCTATAAAGTTTACTTTACAAATGTGACTCACAAATACATTATGTCGTTTGGGAAAACAAGTGAAACACAACCAGATGGAAGCGTGTTATAATTAATTTTGAAGGATCACTCATTAAAAGGTTAACTAATTTCCCGTTACCCAATATGTTCTATATAAGCGTTTTCACGAATTAGATTCGAGTCATTGGTCAAAATTACGTTTAGTGATTTACGGTGTTGTTCTTGCTTCTCGTATAAAGTCCTTAGTTGGGAAAGCGTAAGAGGCCGTCAGGTCTTGTCCAAGGCCAGGAACACATGAGTCAGTTCCCGGGAGCTACTCTCTTATTTGCCTCCACTTCACGTGCTGGTTTGGCACTGCCGAGCCCATTAGTCATAAAATTCAGTAGTTCGGACTGATTCCGACGGGCAAATCGAAAGTGGTTATCAGTAGCTTTAGGAAGTAACCACTACACTTTTCTAGTCTAACGTGCGCCACTACATGTATATATGCTAATATAAGGCGTCAATTTCACTTTGTTGAAATCAACCTATTTCTGATTGATTCACTGTATTATATTTCTGGGCTTTAAAAATTCTAAGCCAACGTTTAGCGACCGCGACGACAGTCACCATTCTGGGCTTGAGGTTGTACATGATCGACTTTTGGTTCATTTTAACTTATTCTTGGTGTTCATGGTCATTTTGGGAATATTGGGAAGGAAACAGCTGCAGACTTGTGTATGAAGCATTTTCCGGGTGACCGAAATTATTTTTAAACCTCACACTCGGCTTTAGCGACGAAATCTCGTTGTGACATTTTGAATCCAAATTTATCAAATTTCACACGTGTCAGACAAAGTATTTGTATCGGTCCAAAGTGAATAAAATTTCTCGTTCTCCTTTGCTCTGCATCTCATCTCCACCTAGACGACTGACAGACTGTCATCTTATATGACACATTCTGGGTTCAGGAGTAACTCGTGGTCAGTATGTCGATTCTCCTTCATCCTTAACCCCAGTTTTTGTGACAATGACCAGCTGAAACATCCATTCCGGGACTCGAAGCCGGGACCTCTGTGAATGCGATATATTTGGACGTAAAGACAGCAAGATTCATGGATGTGGTTAAAAACAAAATATACTAATTTGGTTAATGAGGTCGATGTAGGCAATCCAAACTCAATATAGCCCACCATATCAAGTTTCAGAGGTTAATTCTTTGGATTTAGTGCTAAAAGGTTACCGACTGGTCCCGACAACGATTATATGCTGGAACGCCGGAATTTCTGGTGTCTAAGTTCAATTTACTTTCAGTTAGGTTTCGACGAAATTTATACGAATCGATTTATACGCACATTTCCCAGATTTATTGTTTATTCTTATAAAGCTGTGTGAGGGTTCGTATGCAATATCTGTAAATGATAACTGTCAGCAAAACCACAGTCGTTACACACGACTAACTGTAAAGATTTTCACGGGAATGTAAAAATGTGGTATTTTCAGTTTCCCTGGCAACATAATAAAAAAACATGACTTGGCATATTCCTCTCTGTAAAAGTGGTATTTCTCCTATTCAAGGACAGATCTCGTGAGATAGTTAAGCATCCGAAAGTATTTCACGTCCACCGGTGGTGTTGCTTGGTTACTGCCGGAACCAGAGCCATCCTTTTTTCCCGTCGATGATACGGTTTTAAGGTAATTACATTACAAACCTCACCGGACTTTTCTGGAGCGTCAGAATGTTGCCACTTAATTTTTTTTCACCTTCCTGACTCCTCACGGGACTCTAGCTGGGGCTTCGCAGCCGTACCACGAGACAACTGAGGTCTCTAAGGATACATAAATTCTGCCCATATTATTTATAAAGTTGGGAGACACTGAAACCATGGTTGTTTAAATACCGTACTATTTCTTCCTCATGTCAATTTGCAGCATGAGTTTGCATTTTAGGAATTCGCATTGCTATTTAATAAACACTTGAGTTTGAGTTATGGTCGTGTGTGAGGTAATTGGTGGGCGCAGCCAGCGACACGGGCCAGTGAACGTGCTAATTGTGCGCCTGCAAATAGTGATGAGCCGTCGTGCCGTATTTGGACTGGCTGGACCCCGCCTTTCCTTTCCACGCGACTTGAGAGGATTCTTTGGAGCCGAGCTGCGTCACTGTTTACACGTCTGCCTCGTACTACGACTGTGCTTACCTACTAATAAATTACCACTTACGAAAGCGTCGGAACCTCTATAGAGTTCGTTAGCAGCCATTCATTTCATCACTTCTAAAAGTATAAAGTATTACTGTGACAGAGAACCTGAGTGTCCATTTTTCGCCACGCTTGACTGACTGGTTTGTGCTTACCTCCTCATTAACTCCTTTGCTCGTCAGTCCCGAAGGGCCTTGGCCTACCGAGACGGCTGCCAGACTGTCATCTTACATGACACATTCTGGATTTAGGAGTGACACCTGGTCAGAGTGTCGATTCTCCCTCAGTCTTAACCCCAGTTTTCTTTACGAGGACGACCACAAACATCCATGCCCATGCCGGGATTCGAACCCGTGACCTCTGTGATGCGAGGCAATGACGCTTGCCACTACACCATTATTATAAAATAAAGTTTTAAAGAAATCAAATGAACAAAAGGTAAAAACTATTATGGTAATGTGCTACGTTCTTTTTACCTGTAAATTTATGGTTACTACGAAATAAGTTTGACAGTTCAGTTTCACACATAACTTTTCGCTGTCGGTGCAAAAGTAAACTTAATTCTTTAATTTTTTCTTCAAATATATTTTTACAGTACCTTATGTGACATCTGTAAGTCCAATGTGAAACAATAAGCAAAATCGATAAGGTTGCAGTTTTACATGATGTAAGAGTATGTACATAAAAATATACAATTTCATAATAAAAGTAAATAATTAACAAATTTTATTAAAACGTCGATCTCAGGATTTAAACATACAAAATCAAGTAAGACATACATCAGTGAAGCAATCAATTTAAATCTGTCTTGGTTAAGTCACACAATATAAATGTAGGTGATAGTGAGCCATCAAATGAATCTCAACTCTCTGCACTGACAAGGATAAACGTGTGCGTATCGGACGTAAGAAATACTACGAGTATGAGATGCGCAGCAGGAGAAGGAAGAAGCTGTACGGGAGTCTTGTCATCATGGAGCAACTTCCGTTTGGAGGGAATCTGAAGCAACGCTACAATAATTTTTAATAACATTCATAATATTTTTACGAAAGGGATATTTTTTTAAAATATATTTCTTTGCATTAATATTTTCAGAACAGTTTTTATACTAGTAAGTTTCCGTAACAATGGTTCGTGTTAAAGCGAATTCCGACCTAATCCCCGCTAGTGGACGACTGCGTGTCGTATTACGATACGACTAGCTATTTATCTCCAGTTATAATTACTTGTAGTTATGGATGTTACCTGATGGGTGTAGGTCTGCAGTCATTTTTTTTGTGTTGAAGATATAAAGATAAATTCACTGCATCAACACAGACAGCTACCCTGCAGGCAATCTATGGTCGTAATTAATTCCAGTCACATCTTAATTTTATGCCCGCTTTAATTCGCATTCTATTATAGATCACGAATTGGCAAGACGCCTGTGAAATGTACCGAACTGTACAATAGATGTATGTTTACTGTTACAGGTTAACGGTCGGATCGACAGGCAAAATATAAACTTGTATTTAATACTTATTAAAAATTACCCCTCGTATTGTTAATGTATTTAAACTGCATTATCACTCATGTTAATGTTGTATCAGTAATTCGCATTCCTAATACTCCATAACAAGATTACGGTGTTTTTGAAACGTCTTTATCCTAGTAAATAAAAAACACTTATGAAGTATTCATAAAAGAGTCATTTCTATTTTATAAACAATAATCAATGTTTCTGTTTAAAGTAGCATTTACAGCGGAGGTATAAGTGCATGCATAAATATGGAAGTACTTCTAAGTCTATTCGCAGTGATCCTTTTAAAAGATGCAGGGAATTTCTTTGTTAGTTATTACTGCAATTTACGTCTTCAATGCTTGCTTTTAATTTATGTCGTCAGAGCCTGTTGTCGAGTTGGAGTTGACTTTAAATGTCCTTTTCTGTCGCATCCTTGTAAGGGAAGAAGAGAAATGTCTTTCACATCAAACTTTATAGCTCCTGCAATATCATTAAGATCCTTAACATTCTATTCGAAACTTTTGTTCACAGCTCAAAATGACATCAGTTGAAATGAAATAATATGGCTAAGACCTTTTTTTTTAAAAAAACGCGAGATATTTAGAATTTTAAAGGTTTTCTTTTAAACCTTGAATCAATTAAGAAATTCAAAGCGAATATTCCTCATTAGGATGAAAAATATAACATTGGATTGAGTCCATGAGTCAGATAACTCACAGCTCAATAAGCGTAGATATGAGCTCTAATGTCTTCATAATAAAATTCGTGTTTTACTGACCACTATATCAGTATCCATTTAATCAACCAAGATATCATATGTGTGCTGGCACATCATATTTCGCCATATCAGAAGGTAAATTCCAAAAGTTCTTGTTAATGTATTGGTACTATACAAAATGCTCTCAGTGATTGCCGGATCAAGTCATTTGTTTGTTGAGAAAGCTGAGAAATACTGCGACAGTGAAGTCCTAAGCTATCAAATGAATTTTTGGTAATTTCTACGACGTACATGGTCTGTATCACTGTGACTTCAAGCAGCATACTTATTCTTATAAATAAAAAAGAGTGTATGTATGTTTGTATGTTTGTTTGTTTGTATGTTTGTTTGTATGTTTGTATGTTCGTTATACAAATCTACACCGGTAGAGCAAATTTCACCAAATTTCGTACACGTGTTCTTTACGACCAGGAAACAAACACTGTCGGGGTGAGACATGTCTACCACCCCCAGAAGCGGGGGTGCACGGGGATTGAAATATTTAAACATGCTAAAACAGCCGATATTTTAGTCGGATAATAATTTTTAGGGGTCCAAGATATTGATGGTGTTTCTACCGATGTTTTCTGAATATAATTTTCATCCCCTACACCCTGGGGAAAGAGCACCCCTAGCGTTTGGGGTGGAGAATACAAATCTACACCGCTGGAGCAAATTTCACCAAATTTCGTACACGTGTTCTTTGCGACCAGGAAAACAACACTGTCGGGGTCAGACGCGTCTATCAACCCCAGAAGCGGGGGTGGACGGGGGTTGAAATACTTAAACATGCTGAAACAGCTGATATTTTAGTCGGATAATATTTTTTAGGGGTCCAAGATATTTATGGTGTTTCTACCGATGTTTTCTGAATATAATTTTCATCCCCAACACCCTGGGAAAAGGGCACCCTTAGGGTTTGGGGTGGAGAATACAAATCTATACCGGTGGATCAAATTTCACCAAATTTCGTACACGTGTTCTTTGCGACCAGGAAAACAACACTATCGGGGTGAGACGCGCCTACCACCCCCTGAAGCGGGAGTGGACGGGGGTTGAAATATTTGAACATGCTAAAACAGTCGATATTTCAGTCGGATAAATATTTTTAGGGGTCAAAGATATTTATAGTCTTTCCACTGATGATATCTGAATATAATTTTCAACCTCTACACCCTGGGGAAAGAACATCCCTAGCGTTTGGGGTGGAGAGTACAAATCTACACCGCTGGAGCAAATTTCACCAAATTTCGTACACGGGTTCTTTGCGACCAGGAAAACAACACTGTCGGGGTGAGACGCGCCTACCACCTCCAGAAGCGGGGGTGGACGGGGGTGGAAATATTTGAACATGCTAAAACAGTCGATATTTCAGTCGGATAATAATTTTTAGGGGTCCAACATATTTATGGAGTTTCTACCAATGTTTTCAGAATATAATTTTCATCCCCTACACCCTGGGAAAAGGGCACCCTTAGGGTTTGGGGTGGAGAATACAAGTCTATACCGGTGGATCAAATTTCACCGAATTTCGTACACGGGTTCTTTGCGACCAGGAAAACAACACTGTCGAGGTGAGACGCGTCTACCAACCCCAGAAGCGGGGGTGGACGGGGGTTTAAATACTTAAACATGCTAAAACAGCAGGTATTAGATTTGGATAAATATTTTCGGGGTCAAAGATATTGATTGTGTTTCTACCGATGTTATCTGAATATAATATTCATCTCCTACGCCCTGGGAAAAGGGCACCCTTAGGGTTTGGGGTGGAGTTGCTTTACAGAAAAATAACGCGAATACAACCGAGTTTGGAGTCAAATCGAAGGTTATGGATGTCAGTGAGTTTACTTCGGATAAATATTTTTAATTGCCCATTTAACCCGAAAGGGTGGGGGTTGGAAGGGGAGATAAATAGTCAGTTCTTGCGCGTTCTTGGAGGAGAATTACGTGGATACTATTTCAACGGATTTTGTTGAAAATATAAATCCCTTTAGACATTAGCGGTGAGCTTGCTTAGGGCTGGGGGTGAGAATTGTCTATTATTCTAAAATTGCCAAAATGTTATGTGTTTATGGGTAAACTAGATTTATAGTGTTTCTACCGATGTGATATGAGTAAAAATTCAACCCTTTCCACCACGGGAAAGTAGCATATTTAGGGGTGGTGTTGTTCATACTATTTTATCGATGTTGTTTCCATTAATAACGACGTTTAATTTTATAAATAAAAATGAGTGTATGTATGTATGTATGTATGTATGTTTGTATGTTTGTATATTTGTATGTTTGTATATTTGTATATTTGTATGTTCGTTATACAAATCTACACAGCTGAAGAAAATTTCACCAAATTTCGTACACGTGTTCTTTGCGACCAGGAAACAAACACTGTCGGGGTGAGACGCGTCTACCAATTCCAGAAGCGGGGGCGGACGGGGGTTGAAATATTTAAACACGCTAAAACAAAGGTTATTTCCGTCGGATAAATATTTTTAGGGGTCACAGATATTGATAGTGTTTCTACCGACTGTTGGGCTGAGACGCGTCTACCACCCCCAGAAGCGGGTCGGTATTATCAGTAGAGCACTTTTAGGTGTTGGGTGGATGAACGCTGCAATAAAATAACGCGAATACAACCGAGATTGGAGTCAAATCCAAGGATATGGATGTCGTCCAGTTCAATTATAGCATCAAATTGGCCATTTAGCCCCAATGGGCGGCAGTGGATGGGATGGAAATTTTCTAACATGTTAAATCATCGATATTAGCGTGGAATAAATAAATGCCGGGACCATTGACGTTGATAGTATTTCTACCGATGTTGTTTGTAGGCATGATAGGGGTGGTGCTGGAGGGGATTTCCTTGAAAATAACGGGAAAACAACCGAGATTCGAGTCAAATCGAAGGTAATGGATGTCCCTGAATTTATTTATGACAATCTGGACAACGCGCGGGTATCGGCTGGGTTGGGATTTGTTGACCGGCTGTTTTTTGCGTCGATTAAATATATTTCGGGATGAATTACATTAATAAAATTTCCCTACATGTTCTCTGTGAATAATTTCAACCCCTTTCGGACTCATAAGGGTGCACATTTAAGGGTGGGCGTGAAGTAGCATTACATAAAAAGAAACCAGAAACTATCGGGATTGTCACTGAGTTTAATTAAATTCCTTGAAAATAACGGGAAAACAACCGAGATTCGAGTCAAATCGAAGGTAATGGATGTCCCTGAATTTATTTATGAGAATCTGGACAACGCGCGGGTATCGGCTGGGTTGGGAAGAGTTGACCAGCTGTTATTTGCGTCGATTAAATATATTTCGGGATGAATTACATTAATACAATTTCTCTACATGTTCTCTGTGTATAATTTAAACCCCTTTCGGACTCATAAGGGTGCACATTTAAGGGTGGGCGTGAAGTAGCATTACATAAAAAGAAACCAGAAACTATCGGGATTGTCACTGAGTTTAATTAATTTCCTTGAAAATAACGGGAAAACAACCGAGATTCGAGTCAAATCGAAGGTAATGGATGTCCCTGAATTTATTTATGACAATCTGGACAACGCGCGGGTATCGGCTGGGTTGGGATGAGTTGACCGGCTGTTTTTTGCGTCAATTAAATATATTTCGGGATGAATTAGATTAATAAAACTTCCCTACATGTTCTCTATGAATAATTTCAACCCCTTTCGGACTCATAAGGGTGGGCGTGAAGTAGCATTACATAAAAAGAAACCAGAAGCTATCGGGATTGTCACTGAGCTTTTAATTTCCTTGAAAATAACGGGAAAACAACCGAGATTCGAGTCAAATCGAAGGTAATGGATGTTGCTGAATTTATTTATGACAATCTGGACAACGCGCGGGTATCGGCTGGGTTGGGATGAGTTGACCGGCTTTTTTTTCGTCAATTAAATATATTTCGGGATGAATTAGATTAATAAAATTTCCCTACATGTTCTCTGTGTGTAATTTCAACCCCTTTCGGACTAGGAAGGGTTCACCCTTAAGGGTTTGCGTGGAAGTAGCATTAGATAAAAATAAACCAGAAACTATCAGGATTGTCACTGAGTTTAATTATGACATTAAACTTGACCGTTTAATTCCCCGAAGCGGGAGTGGTCGGGGGTGAAAAATTTCAAACATGTTAAACGGTCGATATTTGCGATAATTATTTCCTGGGGTTAATTACTTTGATAGTATTTATACCGATGTTGTTTGTGTATAATTTAACCCGTGTGAGGGGAGCAAGCTTAGGGGTGGGGTGGAGGTACGTTAAATAAAATCCCGCAGAAACAACCGAGAATCGAATCAATTCCGAGACTATGAATGTCGCTGAATCTAATTGTGACAACCTGGGTAACGCGACGGGTTTGGGAGTTGTTGGGCGAGGGAATAAATTTTCAGACAATGTAATCGGCCGATTTTTGCGTGGAATACATTCTTTTTCATTATCGCATATTTGTGGGGGTGGTCATCTTCTAACATGTAAAAACGGCCGATATATTTAGTCAATGACTTCATCCCCCTTCGGTATGGGAGGTGAGCACATTTAGGGATAGGGTTCGAGGAGCTTTACATAAAAATAGCGCAAATTGGAGTCTTATGGATGGTTATAGATAAATGACATCTCGGGCAACGCCGGGCACCCAGCTAGTCTCTTATAAATTTATCAGCTGGTTAGTAAGTTTCCCATTGTCAATGGCCAATCCTCGTCCAAATTTGCGACTGAAGAAAATACTACTCAGTCAGGGATAATGTGTATATATATATATATATATATATATATATATATATATATATATATATATATATTGTAATGCCAATTAATTAGGCCATTAATTGGTTTTAATCAAATTTAATTTTAGCGACAGGAGCTTTCAAAGCGACAATAGAGCGAGGCTTTGTTACTTTGTCGGAAAGTCAAAATGGCGTATGCGCGCTAAAACTCGAGACTACAATAGTTAGTTGGTGACGGGACATTTCGGAGGACGGAACAAATGATTCTAGAGCAGAGACTAGCCGTTGTTTAATGTATTATTAAACAAAGTTGTGAGTTAAAGACAAAATAAAAACATTCACGGAAGCATTACATCGAAAAATTGCTAAGTGAAAGCAGTTTTACGTTTGTAGTTAGCCAGAAAATAAAGTCAGCAGTTTAGGTCTGTAGCCAGCCAGGAATAGTAAAGTTGCAGTTTAAGTCCCAAGCGGTAAAAAGACTAGCAAATCTATGAATCACAGGATTCATATAAAGGCAAGCAGTTATCAGATAGCTGACAAAAGGACAAAATATTAGAATCAGTGTGAAATTTTTGATATAGTGTACTCCCGAAAACAAAAGGAATGCTGGAACCAGCTGATCAGATGTGTGTAACAAAATACAAAATTAATGATTTATGTAAACGTAATTAAAGGATAGAAGTCAGATTTCGTTCTATTTTAATTGTCAAGTTAATTTCTTTTCTTTTTAATTTCTTTCTGTCGACATATTGTCTAGGTGAATTACTGTTTGTTAATAAGATTTTTGAAACAATTTGTTGTGTCAATTATCAAACCCAGTGAAGACCCTGAGAAATTAATATTTTAAATTGTAATTGTTTTTGAGTTATTGCCACAAAATAAAATAAATATTTTGTTTGTTAATTTCGATCTTTTCATTTAATAAAAACCTTCCATTTGATTATTACATAAATGACGCTTAACGTGATGTAAACTCTTTAAAAATCTTTAAATTAAAATTCATTTAATTGAAGCTCTATTTAATTATTACAAATATATATATATATATATATATATATTATTAGCTGAGATTGAGATTGTTCCCGGTGGCAATTAAAAACCAAAATATAACAAATAAATAAATAAAACAATTTTTAAAGAATTAAAAAATAATAATAACAAAAAAAATTCTTAGAAATTAGTCCTAAAAATTTGTTCACTCTTTCCACACTTCACTTCACTATAGAAAAATATGGACATAAGCTAATTTATGAATAATAAAGATAGCTAATAGAGACAAAAAATATCACAATACGTTTCTGGGATCCATGTCCCTTTCGTCAGGTGCTGTGGTATTTATATTACCTTTTTAGTCTGTATTGGCTGTCTTTATTATTCATTATTTTCAATCAGACGTAAATTTTTCATTTTAAACTTATTTATATTATATAATTAAAAAACTACACTTCACTAATTTATTAATATTATTCTTAAACCTTCTTATTGGAAGATTTTTCTCAAACAGGGTAAATTGTTCCAATCGCTTATCGATCTGTTTAGGAATGAGAATTTCCATACGTCCGTTTGTTTAGTCTCATCTTCATTTTAAATTTGTTATCACCTCTGCCAATTTTTCGATCTTATCCCGTACGTCTTCTCAGGCTTTGTTACCCGTATATGAATTAAAAAGAGTACAAAGTTTATCTTTCTTCCGTGTAGACCCCCACCCTAATTTTTCTACCTTTTCTCGCCCGTGGCCAGGTCCCCATATTTCAAATTATACTCCCCCCACCCACTCCCATTTTTCAATATTCTAATTCAAAAAATCTCTGGAGGCGCCGGGTATCGATCCCGGTACCTCTCACATGCTAAGCTACGCCCCCAGTATGGTTTGATAGGATTGAAGAACGATAGAAATTTTGGAGTAGGTTACATCATTAGCATATAAGAATTATAGTGAAATGTATGCAGTGAATTAGTGTCTATCGACAGTCTCTTGTATATGTACTATGGCTTTTTATCTCGAAATGCAAATAATCTTTTTAACAGCACCTTTCCGTAGCGAAGCGTTGAATACTGTTAACGAGTTACATTACAGAGAAATATGTACTGTAAATTTCTGCGTAAGCCGTCAATATGACGTTTACGTTCACGTGTAGTAAAGTTCCAAATTGGTTTACTTCAGGAGGGTATATGGAAAAGGCATAAAACATGAGTCATAAACCATATAGTCCTTGTAAATATTGACAAACATTTTTTTCTCCCGTAATAACTTTTAAGTCGAAGATTTCCTAGCGAATAATATCCATTCTAGAAGTCTAAAAGACAGTAAATATTTATTAATAATCTGACAAAATGTTAACAATGCCTAAAATTTTGGATCACGACGGTCATACAGTTCTATAAATCTTTTCGCGGGACACTTCCATCTCGTAGTGATCCTATGTGAGTGTCATTTAATTTTGAAAATTATCAAGAATCTTCAACTGTTTTAAAGTATGTATGTTTTGATTTTACATTGTCTAATTTTTGGAATAGTCGAGGATTAATGTAAAATAGTGATGCATCTTAATTTGAAGCTACAAAGTGAAATACAAATAAATATGAAGTTAGATAATTGGCTCAACCGATATTGTAAGCTACCTCCAGGGTTGACTTGAACCGAGTGGGTCCATGCCTGTAGGAGGGTTCGGCCTCTTTTGCTGAGGCTCTGAGTGACGATGACGAACAGAGTTTTATTTTTATTTCGATTTTCTTTCTCAGTTATTATTAATTTTGATAGTATCTCCTCTGTAAATAACTAAATACATTTCCATCACCATTTTTCTCGTTTCTTTTTTCCGTTATTCTATACGACTGATCATCCCAGTCCTTCAAAGAAACCTACAATCTTCCTTCAGGCATTGAATAGATTATTTATTATTCAAATATTCTCGCGTGTAAGACATACGTTACTGTTTTTTTTACATTTCTTGCTTTTAAGAATTCTAATCATGTTTGTAAACATGCTTTAAATTTTCCTCGCCATTTCCAAATAGTCTTTCAAATACGTATTGACCGTCTTCTTTTCAATTCCTCAGCTTTTGTATCAACTAATTTTCTTTATCTCAGACAAAAGTTTCAAATACCCAACAGTGGTAAAGAAAAACATTTTTAATACTCACGTTTTTTTCTTTAATTCATCAGTCCGTGTGTTTGTTTCATATATTAATTCAACGTAGACGGTTTTAAAGAAATAGCTCTTCCATAAATTGAAGTCCAATGTTTCACTTAAAAGTAATTAAATAATTTACTAAATTACAATAGAATATTTCTTCTTTTTTATATGCAATAACAGCCATCTTAACAGCCACAAATCAGTTAATCTGATAATCATTTATTATGAATAACAGCTATATTTTCCTTTATCATTCTGAAAAAGTTTTCATGTATTAATATAATAGTTCATATAATTCTTGAAAAAACTCAAAACACAACTTCTTGTCATTGTTAATATTTTAATGGCCACGGATCTGAAAAAAATTAATCTATTGATGTTATACTGTAAACATTATATTTTGTTATTTGCATGCTAACCATGGTTGCATTAATTTATACTTTTTCTGCGATACATTATTTAAAAATGCAATCGATTTTGAATATTAACATTATTTTTTCCGATAACTTTATGTGCGTTTTTATAAATATGAATAGCTTTCAATATTTTACATTTATGCATGTTATAATAGTTTTTCTCAGAAAACAGTTATTTGGAAGTGTTACGATTAAAAGAACCTTACTGATTTATTGAAAATAATGTTTTGAAGAATTTATTCTGAATGTAAAACTTAGTGATACGGTTTTTTTTATTAAAATTGGTAACTATGTCCCTGGGCAATTCCTCAGTTGGTCTCTATAGTGTAAAATAATGGTTTGTTTTACATTAATTATTTATAATTAATTGGCTCGGGTTCTTTAAATGTATAATTTCAAAACATCACATTTATTTACGCAATATTAAAAAAATAACAAATGTTATAATTGTTCAAAATTGAGATATTAATTACAAACAAAATTGTAGTTGGTAGACATGAAAACACTTTTTAATTAGGAGTTAAGGGGTAGAGCTGCAAATATATCAACTCTCAACTCTCAATAAAAACCTCGTGATTTGATATCACATATGCATATAAATTAATTGGCACTCTCTGTACGGCGTACGGGAGGCAGGTCAGATCTCCACAGCTGTCCAGGAACTCTTCCGGGATCGCGTGTTTCTCGAGCTTCACCTCGTACTCCACAATTAGAATTTTCGCTCCCATTCCCTTGATTGTCGCTTCCGATTATTAACTCGTGTTTTTTATATACTAATTAAAACGCAGGATTTAACAGTAACACTGGTGCAAAATAAAGAGATTTCAATTACAAACAGAATAAAACAGTGTTTAAATACTCAATTTAAATATTCTGAAGGAGTTAATACGTCAATAACAGTTTATAATTACAATACAAGTGTTTGAAAATAACTTTCTTCATTCTTGTAGACTTAACAATATTAAAATTACACAAAACCAATAATCAAATCGAATCCACTTCATTACGATAGATTTTTTTTTTACAATTCTGTCGTTTACGTTATGAAAGGAATTCTGCGTTCCCTAAATATATCAATCAGCTTTTATAATATATATAAATTTCGACAACGGCATTCAGGAATCCGCGCTGAAGCATTTGAATTTTACTCAGAAATTCGTCACCCACAATCCGTTAATAGTAGCTTTGTCTACGACCCTCAGATTCTCTGGGTCATATAGTCGCGTTAATGAAATAAGGCGATCCGTGGTCAAAATATGGGAAATGGAAACACGAGCCAATGTCAATGTCAACGGTCCCTAAATCAGGCGTTAGTTAAATACAATATTGATAGCAGGAATGGCGTGAGTCGCCTGTCGCAGCGCTAAACCCCCTCCTAATTTCCTAGCAGCGACTAAAGTACATTATCTTGCACGTCATAATAAAAATACGTGTAAATCGGTATAGTTGGCAGAGTTTTAATGGAAACCGTTATTCATTATTTAATATATTGTACACAGTGCCCATTATAAGTCGGCTTGCGATTAGAATCAGAGCCCATCAAATAACTTCAGAGTTCGTTGCCTTTGTCGGTTTCCGTTACCACTTGTTCAATAGATCAAAGTAAACGTTTTTGAGTCGTCATTTTCCATAGAGCGATGGAACGTCAGAGCAAGAGTCTGGAGGAGTGTTTCTGAAAGCGACGTGAGCACGTGAATTGAGTTTGAAGACCGAGGACACCTCCTGGCTGTAGAAGGCGCCGCCGCCAGCTCATTAGCGTTACGCAACGCTGCGCTCACCTTGAGTAACGCCGATCGCTCGCACCGATTGGGTGACAAATGTTTATAAACAGTAATTGCCAGGCCACTTATCGAATCATTCCACCTTGACATTTCATCCGTGAGATCGAGCGATTAGATTTCGTCGCGAGCAGCACTGTGGCGTCAAGTCTCAATCGTCAACCACACGAAAGTTGAACGCCTCTGGTACCCAAAAAATCTCGTCGTTACGCTCATTATGTATGCAGGAATTACTAGTTTTGCATATTAAACCAATCAACCTGATATTTTTTGTACAATTTTTTTAACATTCGTCCTTAATTTCCCACATTTGTAATCTGATTAATGTAATATACTTGGAAACGATTTTCAAAGTTTTGCTTCCCACTCATTTTTGGAGACAATGTTAGATGAAAACTGGACGAATTTGTCCAGTCTAATAGAACTTTATGAATATATTGGAGGAAATTGTCACCCAACTTGATACGTACTGGACTTATTTGGAAATCAAGTTGACCATCGTTAGGAAGTGGAGAAGTTTGTTGTCCTGGCGTTGTATCCGAACTATGTGACGCTATTTTATACAATGTATTTCGAATTATATAATAAAATAGCAACCAATGTTAGATGCAATTTTTTTAGCACATAAATTCACGTCAAACGAATAATTGCTTGGAAATCATAATATTTCTCATTAACTATTTTCAATTATTTACCAACTATTTAATAATATAAATATTTTCGTCGTGATTTATTACTGATAATAAGATATATTTAACGACCCTTAACAGACATTTCTATGATTAAAATTTTATTCAGCCGAAAATTTAATTTAACAGCACACCTACGTTTCTGTACTCTCGTCAGGCTTTGTCTGTCTGAAAAATTTCCTTGGTGTTATACGCAGTTTGGCTACGAATGTTGCTTTTTAGGTTTCTATGGTAACGGAACATAAATCTTATTGACATGTTTGCTTTACTTACTATATTTATTACGGTTTTTATCTCTTAATAAATCAGATAACGACAACACGTAAAAATTCAGGGTCAAGGGAAGAGTACAATATTTAAACTTACAAATTTATTTATAAAGTTTTAAAAACGAACATATTAAAAAGAAAACATTAGTATTTTTTGTCATAAGATTTTATTAGGACAGAAAATACTGTTTTCCCTTTTATATAATTTTCTTGGGAGAAATTTCTTATGTGAATTTGTAATTTTTCACGGGGTGTCACTTGAGTTAGATGTGTACCAATTAGTTAAGAATAAGAAAATTTGCAGACAAAATGTAATGAATGCTCCATTAATGACAATTAATAATAATATTATATTTTAAGAATGTTAGATAATATTTAATTTATAATTATTATTCCGTCCTAAATCAAATCCAATAATTTGGAAGATAAATTGAGATCTCCTTCTTTCAAGTCCTGTGCAAGTCTCCGTCCATATTTTTTCTTCAGTAGCATCATACAGCAAAATGTTTCTTCTCGGGATGTGTCCGATCCAATTCGCTTTCCTCCGGAATCACGGATTTCTGTTATTTTTTTTCCCTCGAAATTCTTCAATTGTTATACCCAGTGACCAATTTATATTTTTTTCACTCTTCTCCAGTCCCCACATTTTAAAATTTTCCGTACGTTCGACTATCCACGTTTCCCATCCATTTAGTACAAAACTTTCATGCGGCGCGTTTTATCAACATTTTTAAACGTAATTTTGAGTTGATCTTATTTATTTGTCGCAAGCAGACTGAATGGTTTCTTAAATAAACAACGCTTGATCAGCTATTGTTTTTTAAAAAATAATATAGCTCGTATTTTTAATTCATCGTGCGAATGGAAATATGTGTGCAACAACGTGTTCAATTCAGAACCAATACCCTTACTTATAAATGCATATATACATATTTACAACAGAAGAGTGCAACTAGAAACTGAGAATCGATACGTGGTAAGACCTGAATAATTGGGCTTAATAATTATATTTTTAACTAGTTATGATGAGAATACTTGGCTCCAATCAAGTGCTATGAAGCCAATAAATTTCTGCAATCGTCATTGTTTCTTTAATATATACCACATTTTTGATGGACGAAAGGTTCCTACTACCTAATATTTTATATATATATAAAAATTTGTTTGAAAAACATGTGGAATTCGTGCACTCGGAAATAGGTTGTCAAAATCGTCCAGTCAACTTTTTGCACAACGCAGTCTGCAGTTTGTATTTGGTTACCTCTTTTCGTTTTTTCCCCCGCGATTTCGGTCATTTGTTTCTCTGGGTGGAAGTTTGGAGCGTGACCACGCACTCAAGCGTCTGAGAACTTTACTATAGCAGTTACGTGTCTTGGACAGCGGCGTAGTCACAAATAGAACAGATTAGGGCGTTGACAGGAGTGGACGTCTTTATGAACTGAAGTCCACACTGTACGGTTCAAAGCTGCATATAATCCCAGCCATACTCTCCCCTACCTAAAAATAAAGAAAGTGAAGGCGTAGGTATGATTCACCGGCGCAGGATGCTGTGGACTGCATTGCCCTCGCGACTGATCCAAAACACTCTGAGTCATCAATCTGAACAGACCTGCTCAATATTAAATGCAACATTCAAGTTGCTCAGTGTCCGGCAAATATCCGCCGAAATACAAGCGAATTATTTTATGACAAATTAATATCTATTCATTATGTATGTTGCTATTGTTAGCTGTTTTTATTTTATTTTGATGAGATTTTGTATAGTATTGGATTTGAAGTACTATGACTATTTAATACAGAGATAATATTGTTTGATTTGAGCAAGAAATTATGTAAAAAGGAATTAGATCTTGTTAGATATAACTAGATCTCATTCGTCACTATATTGCTACTAACCAAATCGGACTATGGAAAACACGAAGAATTTTTTCTCTGAATTTGAATTGTGGTCAGTCTTTGATGATTCTTTATAGATTGTGGGATATTATTCAATCACAGAAACAATTTTTCCACTGGGACCCAGAGACTTTTAATGTTACAAATTTCTTTATATTCCAACGGTAAGAAACCAGTCAAATACGGTTATAGTTGTTTTCATGTACTGAAATTAAGTAAGCGTAGTAATACTATTTTTTGAACAAAGAAACGATTTTTCTTGCTGAATACCTAGAGTAAATTTTAAGTTTATCAATCTCTTTTAATTATGTCATATAATGAAATAATTTCATTTGGGCGCTTAACGTCGCCAAATTAAAAATTGCATGTTGGAAAAACTTTGGGACGTGATCCATTTGAACGAGATAACGTGTATGGTGTTTTTTTTAATAGCTGAAAGTATTATGAATTTACATAAAAGAACCAAATTATGATGAACGGATACCTTAATAGAACTGACGTCTTATCTGCTATTTTTGTATATTAATAAAACATTTCATCTTGGCGCCCAACGTGGGGTGTTATTGTGTGCCGCAAAATAAATATTGCATACGGGAATCATTTTTTAAAGTAACCAAATCTGACGAACGGCTGCCTTAATAGAACTGACTTACTACTTACTCTTTCAACATCCCCCCCCCCCTCTCTCTCTGCTCAGTGAAATATATATTTGTCTTCTGACAAATTGGCGGATGTTTTCCGGAATGTTTCTTAAGTATTGTTGTTTAGTTTGCTAATTTATTACGGTTAACCCAAGATTCTAATTTGTAGTGGTAATTATGGGGAATAAGAATAATAGAGGCAGCAACGGAAAAGAATTATCAATCCATAAATGCTGCATTTAAGGTTATTAGTTCTAATACGTTCTCGTTTTGGTCTATTAGAAAAATATATACGTGATGTACAGCTATATGAAAAAAATGTACGAAACTAATGGAAATCGATAGTCTCGAATTAGAAAATTTATTCGCGTTTAATATCTAAGAAGACAATTGTTGGACATTTTCCATATAAGCAAATACGTTGAAACCATCAAGACTTGCCAATGGGCTTTTCGTTCCAGAGGGGTGGTTTATAATGATTTTAGAGACTTCTCCATTGACTCATTGGAACTCGTTGACGTTGGCCGACTGTTTCTATCAACGACGCTGTGTTATTTTTGTTAAATCAGGACCGAACAATGGCGTTTATAGGACGGAAATGCTAGCAAGGGGAACAGGCCTCCGCTCAATTAGATTCACTTGCCTCAATCTCAGCGCCTGCACTCATTTAGAAACTCAGCTTGGGTAAACAGTCGAAGCGTCAGGTTTTTTTAAGTGGTTCTATCATAATGAAAGAAATATTATTATTATTGAAAACCTTCCATTTCTTCAACATAAAATGTCTATCTAGACTTCGTAACCTATACGTATATATGAAGCCTTTAATGAATGCATGTTACATTTGAATATCACCGGATAAAATGTTTTTGTCCAATTTCAGACATTGACTTCCGTTGAGTTTTAGATACTGCGACGTCCGTGAAATTTCAGGTATTCTTTTACAGTCGTACACATTACGAATGTTATCACATAAAAGATTTATGTCAGGAATATTTTTCGCTGTGCTGCCATTCGCGCCACCAAAATTGAAACTTGATTAATCCTGGGTCTAGCCAACGTAGAATTATGAACGTTGCAATTTCCGGTGTGGGATGCCCTTGACACACTTCCAGTTCTACATTTGGAATCGGGTTAGATTTTCTAATCCACCTAATTTCCTATCAGTTTCTTAAAACTGCTACGTATCGTAATTTTATATGAATAACACTAATTCATATTTTAATGTTAACTGTAATGAATGCAGAAGTCACGCAGAGTTTAAAAAGATGAGAGAAATCCTTATATTTCTAACGTGTTTGCTGTAATACATACTGAAACAACAAGCCGCTGCCTGGGTCCGCTATGTAAACTATCTAACAGCTTTTGGGGGCCACCTGTATATTTTTCACAGCCAGAAATGTTATCGTCTTTCAAAGAGGTACAGGCTGACTGATTTACGCTAAATTTTTCGTCTGAAGAAAGAAATACGTCACAACTAACAGCGTTTCACTTTATCTCTCCATCATTAAAATTTAAAACATAAAATTTATTTTGACAATGCATAAAAATTAAATAAAGAACGCAATAATCTTAATAGATAAATAATGAAATAATATATATATATATATATATATTGTAAGATTCAAATTATTTGGTAAGATAACAAAGTGCCCACACGTTGCGGCGCCAAATTATGTAATATTTAAAATCATAGAATAATAAAAATGCTGCCACATTGCAGCCAAATTATCTGGTATCGAAATTAATTAAATGAAAAGATAATTTATAGGATTTTTTTAAAGATAACAAAATAAAATTTATTAAATTTTTTTAAAAAAAAATACCACTGCTTTAATGATACTTATAACGTCAGAGTCTCTAATAATGATAGTGATTTTACAATGTGCACCAAAAGAGTTACAAAAGAAATGCAAATTAAATTAAACAATAATAAATTGTATATAAAAAAATTATTTAGCGCTGCTCTGGTACAGAATTGTGCCCTGCACAGTTATTTTGTTCTAAACAAAATATTTAATTACAGGCCGAAACACTGATTACTATATCGTTTCACCAAAAAATTTCGCCGCTTCTCTAACAACTGTCCACAAACTTTACTTCGTCCTATTTTTTCAGATTGATTGAAGTTCCCAAGACAAGTTTCTCAAACCATTATCGTTTCCACCCTAAACCAACACTCTCTTTCGCCATGACCAACACTAGTCAGCCTCTCAAAACCAACTCAGTTTCGCCATGAGGTCAGGCTCCAAAAATACACTCGTCAGGTTCCCACAACACGCTGAATGTTTCCGCCAAAGTTCTGAGCGTTTAACACACGCTTGTCCGACAATAATCGCATCGAAAAATTTTCAGTTTCTGCATTCTTGCGCCAAACAATGCACTGGGTTCAATAATTACGCCGAAAATTATATTAAAGAAAAATTATTAAATAAAGTTTATATTACAAATTGTTGATCTCTACTATATATATATATATATATATATATATATATATATATATATATATATGTATGTATGCATATGTATTCTGGAGTCATTGCAGAACAAAAATATCTTTCGATGTTGATCATATTGATTATTCTGTTTTAACATACGATGCTTTCGTTGTATTTTACTATAATGACCATAATAAAGAGTTTGTGAATATCCTGATGACTTATTTGCTAATGACCAAAAGGTTAATGCGACGTTAAATTGTAATTAAAAAAACAACAAAAAAACTCATACATAACTAAAGTCTCAATTATTCAGGGAATTGTGTAATAATTTAATTAAAATATCGGCTTGACACTGATGCTTAAATATATAACGAATTAATGTAGGGAAGTCGATTAATAACCGACTTTGTACTCAAAGCTTGTCCAGGTAATTGAATAGCTTACATTAAAAGAAACGGGAACTTTCACTGTAATTCTTGTTTTATAATCTAGAGTAAAATAAATTTTAGTTAAAAAACCTTACGTTCTGATATTTCTTATAAACATAAAATTCAAAATAAATCACCTCCCATTTAACTTTATTCAATATCGTAAGCATGGTTAAACATTTTGATTTTCAACTTATCTTTCAGAGTCACTTTTGATGTAATATGAAACAATAGGGCAACGTGGTAAATCATATATAATGGCACTTGAAATATTGCAATAACATCTTACTATTTGGCTGCACCAATTCGTCATTTAAGGGTGGAACTCAGAAACATTAGGTATCGGCCTTTACACTTTGTCTATGACGCTCTCTGACTGTGACAACCTTTCTCCACACATAAAAATAATGGCCCCTTGTACTTTTATTTTCTTATGTGAACATCTTTGTGCCCTAGTTCATGCGTGTCCAATGGCGTTCTTATGTACGCCCCCAACGATAATTTTGCAGTCGACTTGCCACGCCCTTATCTCGAAATTTTCTCAAGAGCCGTTGACCTACACATCGTCAAGTAGTTTTTTGGCCTGGTTGCCACAACGAGTCCTTTTGCTGAAGTATCTGGCGCCGCTAAATTGTGACCCTCCTTTCTCAGACCCAAATATAGCATATGTCCGGTCACGCCGGCAATGGTGTCCATAAATACAGGCCGAAATTCCAAATAAAGTTTCATCACAACTGCGTGGTCTAATAAATCATTATATACATGGCCGGAATATTGCACTGCAACATGTTATATTTCAAATGATAGCAAATCATCTCATGCAATAACTATGGAGCGTGTAAATGATTTTAAAATTAAAACTTATTGGTGGGCTCCTTACGTTTTCACAATTTTTGTATCCTCTTTTGTTCGCCAGGTGTTGTAAGTTGCACTTGCATCTAAGAGAAAATAATACTTACGCATGATCTGGCAACTCGATTACTGTTTCTCGTAATGTTAAAATGTTTTGCCTTCGACAAGTGCTCGTCGCCGAGGGCTTCGCTGCTTTCTCCAGGTTCGCTACACTCCCTAAAAACAGGCGCAGTCATTATTCAAATGAGTTATTAATTCAAGCATCGACGAAGTTGTTATTTTACATAGCTGACATGGATCGCTATCAGTTTGGTGAATTATCGATTGTCACCCGAGAGCGGTGCAGTGTTGATTTAGGAAACGCTGTCGAATTTATCTCCGAGATCACCGAGCTATTAGGGTGTATGCAAAGTACAAACAGCAATTTGCGTTGGTGGGACCGCACCTCGCAGAGGCCGGATTTCGCCTGCAATTACAGTCAGCGGCGGGACCGTAAAGCACGCCTCAACAATGCTGTGGTAATTGCGTCCGCATTATCCAGCGTACCTCGTCCTTTGCTCTTATTTCCTTCAATGCAGGTCACGCATCACGATTCCTTAGCGTTTCCATGTAAACTATCTCGCAAACCTCGTTTGTTCTCGGTCCTCTGGACTCCTTATCGTGACCCTAATCGCTTTGACGTCAGGCAACGAACCCAGCTCGACGTGAAACCAAGCCACATGTCATGACTCTTATGATGTAACGTATATAATTGGCTACCGAATATTCGCCGAACATAAGACAAGTTGATCTGTTTCAAAAGTGTCAGTGTTGTCAACAACTTCATTACATTTCTTAATTCATAAATGGCGGACATTTGCACATTTATATATGAATACAAAATTATTAAGGAATAAATAATGCATAATTTCAGATTTATCAAGAAATATATTCAAACTTTAACATTACAAAATTTAATTGATAAGAAATATAGCCAATTTAGACGAAAAAGTGATAATATAAAAACCACACTACGTTTCTGGGATCCGTGCCCCTTTCCTCAGGTGAAAAGAAGAGACTTATTATTTCTGTAATTATTGAACAATATTAATAAAAATAATAATTTTTATCCAAATTTATTCATGACTCAGTAAAAATAACATTCTGGAAAAGTTTAAAAATTACTTTAACTTCACTTTTTCAGTAGGTTTACTGGGTATGTATTGGAAAAGATTGTTCTGTCATTAGTATTTAGAAGTCAGTTGTGTGACGCTCGTTTTCCAGGTGAAATTATCCCGAACGGTCGTTTTCCTGAAACATTGTTTCCAGAAAGTCGTTTTCTGGAAACAGTAACTTTACCACGTTTGCCAGACTGCCCTTTTTACGAAATAAAGCATAATAAAATAATGTGCTAACTATCGTATTATACGTGATTAAGATGCAAATTAGGTTATTAAATAGTGCATGGAGCATCTGCAACCAAACTTAGTACACATGTTACTTACGAACCAAGAACAAATACTGTGTACACCATTGCGTGGGAGTGGAAGGAATAAAAATTTTAGGACTGTTAGGTTAAAAGATACGTTCGTTTTTATTAATCGACGTTATTGATCAAATTTCATATTGAAGAACTCAATTCTTCGGTGTTGGTAAATTTCTATGGTCAAATATAAAATTTACAATAAATAACAATTTAGCACGCGTAGCTTCTGAATTCTGGCTGATAGCGACAACTTGAATTTCAAGTCAGGGTAGTTGGAAAACGTTAATTGTAAGCTTTCCCTTGTACGTGGTGACTCGGATGCCTGTAGATTCTTTTCGCAAGTGGGCATATGGTCCCAAAAAGAAGGAACAATGCAATTTCTCCTAGAGCGTTCCTATGTATAGCCACGCGAGACTTATGGCTTCTGCCACGACATTCCGCTGCCGACTTTGCATTCGACAGCAACATGAACGATTCTCCTCTAGAACAATGGACTCGGTCTGTACGCCTACCGTACAAGGCAGACCACGGCTCTACCGATTTGTACCGTAATTTGGTTTTATCTTCCCGCTGCCGCATTTACGATTAGTCACGCGAATAAATATAATGCCGGTACAATACTCGCATTACCAGCTAACGCGGAACTCCGTACAACACTTGTGTGTGTACGTCTAGTCCTTATTTCCGAGACCGGTTCAGTGATTTTATCTCGCCAGGGAATCTAGAGGCCGTCACCACCCACACGAGGCGTCGCGAAATGTAAACGTCCAAAGGGCTAGTCCCACTCCGTGCTCGAATTACGCCGACATCTTGTCATCTTTATAAACATCCCATAACGCTCAAGATCTTAAGTACATGTCCATATAGAGAAATGAAATATTCGAGGCGCCTGACCTTGGTCTCGGAATAATCCCTGACGATTTATGTTGTGTAGTAAAATCTTTGGCGGAAGGTAATTCGAGTTTTCATTCAGAATCTTCAATTCGAGAAATTTACAACTTCAAATAAAGACCAATAAAAGAAGGGATTGTATACTCGTGAAATAGGAATACATGTTTCCGATTAGTAGAATAACATAATATCAAACCCTGAAAATTTGAGCAGAAGATGAAATCTAGGTATTGCTCATCAATGTAAAGTCCATTATATAACACAGAATATACTCAATAAATAAATAAAATGGCCTATACGCCAGAAACATTTTAATAGCTCACAAACGAATTAGATTCTAAATTACACCCTCACAAAGTTTTTTTCTTGTTTGGGAGATTCATCAGGCGTCCAAGTATCGGACAAAGTTCCAAGACAGAAACCATCCGTTATGATTTTTTAATTTAGAATTTATTAATTCGTGAACCATTAAAGTGTATATGGCCCTTTTATTTATTTATTAATTCAACTAATTTCAGATAAATATAACTAAAAATATGGAGTAATCTACGGATCAATAGAAGTATTTTAAGGTTGTAATGAGGCATAATTTTATTTGTGTAGTTTGTTTGAAAATTAAGCACTAGAAGACCAGCTAAGGTGAAGACGCAATTAACAACAGCTTATTCCCCATTCACTATTGATATTTATAGCTTTTTCAGACGTACAGGAAAGGAGCATTGTTGAAGTCTGGGACAATAAATTATGAGTGTCGTCTGCGGTATTATTAGTGATCTTACTTGAATATTTATAGATCAGCACTGTTGGAGTCAGGGGACGAGATGGAGTGAATAACTTGAGAATAAACTTGATAATTTATTTTTATTTATATTATAAATAAAAAATTACCTGGTTAAAAATATGTTGAAAGTACAAAATCATACTGAAACGTTGTTAAAGGGTTACATAAAATATTTTAAGACGTCTGAAAAGGTCGTTAATTACTTTAATTTAAAATGAAAAAATTTACGTCTGATTGAAAATAATGGTTACCAGCAGTTCAGACAATGTTATAAGATTATGGACACTAACAAGTTTTATTCTTTGAGATTAAAGGAAGATTGAGTATATTGTTCCAACAGAAATTAGTAAACGACACTTCGCGACTACTTTGGAGATGCTGTTAAAGAAATTCACACACTCACACGTCACGATTGAACAATGTGTAACAGTAAAAGTAATAGTAATAGAAATATTAACGAATTGTATCAAATCTGTCCAAACCATTCAGCCCTTAGAGAAAATAAATTCGTGTTACAATTTTTTTTCTTAATTTTCATAAAATTTCTGACAATAAATAAAATAAAATAAATTGATGATTAAAAGGAAATTACCCACGTGTCATAACACTTTTGCATATTATTATTATTATTTAGTAGGTAGATAACGAATTAATCACGCTGCGGTATTATTGATAAATAAGTGTATAAATAATCAGTTCAGTCTGATTCTATGTTCGAGCTATTACACAGAATCGACGCCTGAGACAGTAATAGCGAAAGGGTCGCTATTCCTGTTTGTATTTTACCAGAAGTGATAGCTGTGTGTGGTCAGTTGTTTGTACGAGTAAAAATGTGAGGGGCGCATACTGAGAACTGTGCTACCGGACATCTTATAGTTTTTAAAAAAATGGGAACCGATTTGACCTTGAAGCTCTTCCTTGCGCCGTCGAATCAAATTCGTGCCAGGTTGTCACATATTATTGTCCACGCAGTCTGCAGTAAAGGTTTGTTGTCATTATTATATTATTGACGATGAGACACTGATTCTCTGCTCTCATTCTCTGACAGCCTGTTTCTTTTTGTTTGTTTTTTATGGCAACACGCTACATGAGGGTAATCCACATAGTGGCAACTCCTCTTTAATAGCATACGAAGGGATTTGAAAGGGGGGGGGGATTCGGAAGGGTAGAGGAAGGCAGCTCAGGGTTAACTAGGGCCCCCGGGCTATAGTTTAAGGATCCTACAGTTCGCCTAAAAGTAATGCAGCGAACACCCTAGAAAAACCTGCATCAGGTAGGTCGGACATTGGGTACTTGTCCCACGCCCTTCCGATGGCGGGAGAGGGGTTAGCTGTGGGGACGCAGCATTCCTTTCTCCGTGCCAGTTTATGAGGCAGCTGGCCGACTGTTCCAATGGGTACAGCAAACAACTCTGACCGTATGCCCAAGGTCTGTGATCCCGGAACATACATCTCTCAAAACAGGCCGAGGTGCCTCGGCTTGTGGGAACCTTAGTTCAAAAACGGAGAGAGGAAAAGGCATCCTACAAGGTTCTGCCTGCGAGAGAACAGCCCTCGCAGGCTGGGTACTTCTCCCCCTGACAGCATAAAGTGCTCCCATTTGAAACCAATTATAGTTCCTGATTTTGTAGTGAGAAACGCGACACAACGGAGACCGTTTTGGTGGAATGTATATAATGTGTGTGTAATAAGCCATCCTGATAAACAAATCCCAACAGCACAATACTACAGACGGAAAACCACAACCTTATAAAGTATATGGATATTTGTATGAACCATGAAGACCGAAATGTTTTTATTCAAACCTGTTAATACAAAACTAATTTGAAAAGTTCTATGGCTATACAAACTACTCAGATTGTGAATCGAACACAGTTAACGATTACTTTTTGTTCTCAAAAGATTCTATGCAACACAATACTATGCTAAAATCCATTAATTCGTTGTACAAAATTGATCTAAAACAACATTCTTCACTACACTTTTTCCATCTGGAAAATATTCTTATACACTTAGTTCACGTCTTCGTAAGTTTTGTCGTCTTCGAATAGATTGTTGTTTTTCTTATATAACGCAGGCACACTCAGATGTGCGTTTAGTTTCTTTTTGCCTGCTCTCACCTATCACTTACGGTAAGGCAGGCTATTATCCACGGATATTAACATGAAGATCTGATATCTCCAGAGCCCTGGTGTCAACGCTAATTAGGCACACTCACCATCCGTGTAATATAATACGAGCTTTACTTAGACAGTTGCTCAGCATTTATGCTTTGTAACAGGATGCTTCTTTCCATTTAAGGGTATCGATTGCTTTATTTCTCTCGCTTTACTTACAACTAAAAGACTGCGCATATGAAAAGAAAAAAAACGCCAACAGTTAATCTTGGTTTCAATTCTCAAGCAACATATTTCTTATGCATGTGAAATGTATAAATTAAGGTTACACGAATCCTGTGCTTCTTAAAACCCTAACGTCACGCAATGTCAGCGAGTTGCGTCCGCACCCTGCTAGTCTAGCCTTCTCCTTACACTCGACAACCATCAACGGTATCGTATTATATATTACTAACTGGTTACCGTCCTTCATGCGCACGGGTAGCTTTTGGCACAAACAGATGTCTATTGTGTACACTGACGGTAGGACACGGCTTGGTTGTTTATTGATTTCACTCAACATATTTCTTACGACTCTTTGTTCCAGTATCAAGTTTTTATACAACAAAATTTTGCTACATCTTGGGTCGTCTATAATATTATTTTCTCGTCTACTCAAGACGGCAAATATTTTGTTTACGTATTAATAAATAACCTTGCCGGTTTGCTTGCTAGACTCAGTTTTAAGTTTTAAATTTCCCTAATGGGTGACAAATTAAGATAACTTATTTACCACTTCAAAGACAACACGTTCTTCCGTTTTTCCGTAAAACGAACAAGTCATCGTACAAGCAGTTAAAATCTTTTGAAACGTTCGCTATTCAGACACGAAAAATAACAAATTAAAAAGTTTAATATGTATGAATACCGTTTTTTCAGATTTATATGACAACGAAAAAAAACATTCATCGGAATCGGTCCTTGTAAAAATCGAAAAATGTAAGCAAGAATTTAGATGACTTTGATTTCGGATCTTGTAATGCATGAAAAAAATAAACTAAAATAACACATTTATGGACATTAATATTGTAGTTACTTAAAAATGATTAATTACTATAAAATATACGGAATTTGAAGCATTATTATATATTGAATGCAATATTGCTATTCCACTGCGAAAAGAAGAGAACGAGTGTGCATTATGGTGTCATAAAACGGGAGTCTGTTGTTGGCTAGGTCAAAGTCAGTGTGTTCGCGTTCATTATCAATATAATTATATTTTACGTTAGTCTTAATTATTTGAAGGGAAAATAACGCTCATATCTTCAAATGCTCCCAGTTTCTCGAAGTTCTCCAATATTTTCTGAGACTTACGAAATTTTGTTCTGTAGTTTTCTTAGACATTTAGGGGTAAGCTCAGTTGTGGTTTTAAAATGGGCTAAAACCCATTATCAACCGAAAAGTAATTCTATTTATGGAATTAGATTAGGCACAAACACTAACGTATAGAAAGAAATTGAGCGAAATTGCACGACCTCTGTTCGACTTTATGTTAAAAGTCATTCTGATCTTTAAAAATTAAAAATTTAAATTGCCACTTGCATGTATAATTTATATTGATGCAAGGCAACCCCACGTTCAAATCGGTCACAAATTAAACATTTTTATTTTCTTCGTGTGTTTAATTTGGGTTGTACGCCATAATCATCTTCTATAGTTCAGAAAAAAATTTAGCTGCAACCTAATTTGAATATACAATATATCCTATCTTCAATCTAAAACAGATCATTAATTGTACTAATTTAATTATTATTAGTAGTATATTCAAAACGCAGAATTTAAAAACCCGTTATAATATGTACAATAAATTGTATACAGACACCTTTAATAATATTTATTTTTGTTTCTGAGTAACATAGACATGACTATGGCGTACAGCCGAAAGCAGTAAGCACTTGAAGAAAATAAAGTTGTTTATTTTGCGACTGATTTACCCAAGGGGCTGTACTGGATTAACAGTTATTCTGGTCTGGAAGAAATTTGGGAAGGTTCAAATAGAAACCTGTCGTAAGCAACATAAATTTTATACGAACTTAATACGAGGGTGGTCTGAAAAGTTTCCGCCCCAAAAATGATAGAAGATAATTTTTATTTTTCAACGTAGTCTCCTTGTAACTCTCCACACTTCTCCCAGCGATGCTCCCATCTCTGTAACCCATCCAAAAAGTACTCGGCGTTTTTCTCTGCAAAATAAGTGTTCACGAAGGTGATTGCCTCTTCATTTGACGAAAATCTCTGTCCTCCGAGTGCAATTTTTAGATGAGGGAACAAGAAGAAGTCGCTTGGGGCTAGATCTGGTGAGTAAGGAGGATGGTCAAGCAGTTCAAACCGTAATTCGTGGATTTTCGCCATGGCAACCGCTGAGGTGTGAGACGGTGCGTTGTCTTGGTGAAACAGGATTTTCTTTTTCTGTAAATGTGGCCGTTTTTCCGCAAGTTCTGCCTTCAGTTTGTCAAGTAATGATGCGTAGTATGCTTCTGTAATTATTTTTCCTTTTTGAAGATAATCGATTAAAATAACTCCATGACTATCCCAAAAAACAGTCGCTATCATTTTCCCAGCAGAAAAAACAATTTTTGCTTTTTTTGGAGCCGGTTCCCTCTTTGCAGTCTACTTTTTGGACTGGATTTTTGTTTCGGGCGTATAATGATGTATCCAAGTTTCATCTACGGTAATTAACTTCGCCAACAGAGCGTTGGAAATGTTCATTTGAACGTTTTTGGTCTAACGTGAGCAAACGCGGCACCCAACGCGCGGACAGCTTCATCATGCCTAAATGTTGATTTAATATGTGACAAACACGTTCTTTTGACATGTTCATGACCTCTGCTATCTCTCTCACTTTAATTCGGCGGTCGTGTAGCACCATTTGGTGAACTTTGGCGATGTTTTCGTCGGTAGTTGCAGTTTTTGGACGTCCCAAACGTTCATCGTCTCCCAAGCTCTTGCGGCCACGTTTAAATTCAGCTGCCCAAAATTTCACTGTGGTAAATGATGGTGCAGTGTCCCCATACACAGAATCCAACTCATCTCTGATTTGTGTAGGCGTATTGCCTTTCAAAAACAAATATTTAATAACAGCTCGATACTCGATTTTCTCCATTTGCACAAAAACACTCACATCAACTCACTCAAACGACTGTTACATAACAACTGCGCGTCCAAAATGGCTGAAACTTTGGTGAGTAACTGTCAACAGATAAACAACGAAATTCACTAGCTTTTATTTACTAGTGCTGCCATCTTCACGTTGAGGTCGGAAACTTTTCAGACCATCCTCGTATAACCTCAGAGCAGTTCTCCCTGTAATGCATCGATTACAAACTGCCCAGGACTATGGATGTGGGGAAGACGTGTTGTTAGTATTTCCGTGTTCCCTTGACTTATCTCGTGTCTTTTCAGATGGGCATATTCGAGAAAAAAATTAAACGGTCTCGTTTTCTTAAAATACTCAAGATTCTCATGCATCGGTGGCAGCTTCTTGAAAGTCACAGAATGTATCGTATATATTGGGAATTCCTGAACGTTTCTGAATATTCGTTTAAGTTGTGGAGCCGCTTGGAAATCATCGTGCTCCGAAGATAATGTGGGGTTCACAAGCTCTGTACCATATATAGCCACCACCTCCATCCTCCTGTATCACACTTCAGCCATAAATCCACGTTAGAGGTGCGGCGTCCATGTGATACGTTTCGCTATAAATCTTGGAATACTTAGCGGGTCCGTTTTGTTGTAACATCCACGCATTGTTCTCTGGCGGCGCGACGAGAAATGATACACGCCAACTAAATTGTCTCCGGCAGTCCGTAACAAAGACTAGAATGTCGCTCCGTTAGCTTGAGCAAGCGCGACGACACGTTTAGTATAACATTATACACAGTTGACTTTTGACCCACACACTGTTATTTGTACGTTGATGTCTGCGGCGCGTCTTTGTAGCTGAGTCGCAGAAGCCGCAAATTGCGGATCTTTCCGAACATGAAGTAGGAGTTCATTACGACTTCCTGTTAGTTGCTGTTCCGGGGAAATCAAACATTGGATTTTTTCCTACGAAAAAAAACACAACAAAATAACATCTGAATAATCCAAAAATCCTTGCAGCGTACCTTTTGGGTAAATAAGTACCCTGTTGGCAAATTTAAGTGATAAGATAAATACTCCTCGTTTCCGCAATCCTTGTTCCTCTCTACAGCTGGTGGAAATTGTAAGAGCTGTGAGAACGACGTACCACTCAAACCAGATAAGAGTAAATATATTAATATAAAATTAATTTTGTTAGCCTAACAATAAGCCAACTTAGACCTAGCTGTTTTTTTAGTTTCGGTTTATACGTTAATTTCAGTGATATTAGATCTAATGCAAAGCATTTCCGAATTTATTATGGAATGGTACCTGGTCTAAACATCTAAAAATCTTAGCATGTGGTCAATCAAATAGTGGTTTTGAATTGATGAGATGTTTTGAGATAACATATCGCCAATGTGGAGTTTGATTAATTCTGGTAATTAATGACCTTTAAGTTTGTCCAATGTAGCAGGAATAAGAGGAATGTCTCCAATATGTGCCAAGTGAGACCTTATAGTTTTTTTTATCGAGAAGGAAAGTGTATTAATAGATTTGCTACTAATGGATATTCTTTAAAGATTTGACCGAACTTGTGATACAAAAATTTGTGGTAAGAGGGAACAAGAAAAAAATTGGGTTGAGGAGAATGGAGGTGATTAGGAGTAGGGTATTGGGCATAAAACTATTTGATCACACTTGTCACTGATGATGAAAGTCCGATGTAAATTGACCAAAATAATTTTAGATTATGTGGAAAACTATTATATATCCCAGATTTTGTGATGAGAACGAAATTGACAATAATTAAATTATTTAATAAATTTGAAACGACATACGACGTTATAATGAGAGAGGAGGAACAAGTGAGTATCAATACATGTTTTACCACACATTTTTTACCCACCGCGACAATATTCAAATCACTACTTGCGGAAGTCAGCAGAGGGATTAGTCTAGGGTGGAGCATAACTCGATTGTATTCAAATCTGACTTGAAGTGATGAATGTACGAGCGATATATACTGTTACCGTTCCAATTTGCTTTCGGTGCATATAGTAATCTTTAAATAACACTATACCACATAATGAAATAACGGCCTACTCTGTAATTGTATTGTTGTTAATACATTTATTCCGTTTTTTTTTCTAGTTGTTTTCTGCTAAATACGACTTATTAATGTTGATGAACGGTATGTAACAGTAATTTCACGTGTCCGCGATTTCTCTCTGAAAAATGAAATGCCTCTGAGTTTGTCACCTGGTTTGTGCGCCTGCTTTGTTCTCACGGCTCTTACGTTTCTTGAATCACCCGACGAAACTAACAAGGGAGTGAAGAAACATTGTGTGGCATTTCTTTTTTCCTGTTATTTGGCTACGTATTTAGGCCTATCTAAATATTATACCTTTAACACAGACGTATTAAATTTTAATTTAAAACATGAGAAGTTTAATATTCATTTAATAAATAAAGACTTTGTAATATAAATAAAGATTTTTACAGTATTAAGACATCAGAAATACGTGTCGAATGTTGTCCAAAACAGGTACAATTACGGATGGTCCAGCCCGTGAATGCTGTTTGAGAAAAAAAACCGTTCAGAATTGTTTGAAGATAAAAACGGGAGAACAAATATGCTTATTAGTATATCGATACAACAGTAACGAAGAGGTAAAGCGCGTCCATAAATTTACCGCGCTGGAATCAATTGTTAAAGGATTGTTTTGGCCGATGAAAGTTTGCTGGTGTCATATTTCTCAGTCCACCATATGTTATATACGAACCGCGTAATTTAACCACAACCATATGTATCAGAAATGTGAATCGGTTCCTTGTTCAGTTCGTTAGTAGAACACAAATTAGGCGGATCCCAAGGACACGCGCTTATTACGGTCACGTCTCACGTACGGTGATGTCATGCGTCTGTGACAACGCGAGATCATGCGTGTGATAACCCCACAGTGTCCCTAACACTCTTCACAAGCGTTTCTGACTTTTTTTTACCTACATACCTGATTTAATCTACTCTCTTTTTACTCATATAAAAGAAATTAATTTATATATGCATTAGTTGAACATTGTTTCTGTAAATTAAAAACAGAACGGTTCTTACCCACTTTGCTTCAATTATATGTCCATATTCATCATGAGAAAGAATACAGTTTCAGAAGTCATTCAATAAGTGATATCGGGAAATAAATTTAATCCTTCCTATCATTCCAAAACAGTAAGAACTAATATTGTAATATAATTTAAAACCACTTGGTTAATTTTTCAGTACTGAAACTGTCGATATATTAAGACGCTGCATAAGCCGCTACAAGACAAATGTGGATAAATGGTTAAGCAAATACCCTCAAATTGCGATGAAAGCATTTATTAAATTAAACACCAGCAAAACAGTTTGCAATCAACCACACTCTACATTGTTAAATAACATAGCGCAATACAGGGAACTCGACCTCCGGCAGCGCGATCCAACAGAGGTGCGAAGCACGACACCCACAAACGTCTTCTCTTGCGAAGCATCAGCGGTGACATCTAACTGGAGGTCCAGCCTCCTCTTCAAGTTGTCGGAGTTCCTTCTTCGTGGAATCTGCTCCGCGATGACGAGATATTATTCCTATAACATACTAATATTCTGTCATTACTAAAATGTCATCATTTGGGTTAAGACATTCGTACATAACAATTGTAAATGTCTTTACGACTACCTAATTGTTGGATTCACACTCTCATTCATACACTCATTCATTCACATTTATACCGCTGCTGCTGTTGTTTGTTGTTACTTCGCCTTCCGCTTTATCTTCCGGCCGACGCTCTCCGTTCTTTCTAATTTTCCGGGGGGGGGGGGCTATATACATATAAAGTATTAATATAAGTATTTGTATATATATATAATACTCGTGAGAATCCGAGTATGAATAGTATATCACATTAACATGCAAGCTGTAAAGGGGCTCGTAGGTTACCTAATAAATTAATATTATAATAATAATAAGGCGGTACCTACAGGAAGATCGACAAAGGTCGGTTCCTGTTTACCTTTCTTTCGGGGTCGTAGCAGCCTAGCGATGAGACCAGCTCATTGCTAGACTCTGGGCCCTGTTGCGAAGCAGGAAGTAGCGTGCTTGTATAGCTCCGCACGCGGGAGGATACTTAAAATGGCGGAAGGTGGGTCTAGAAGTAAGCAAATATCCATAATTTTAATGAAACTCTTTGATAAATGAAACACCAGTACACCGATGCTTTGCCACATCAATATAGATTACCGATATATCGAATAAGGTAATAATATACTTTCAGGAAGGACGTATTCATATGAAGTGTTATTTATTTTTTAAAAATTGGATTTATTTAAAAAATATGTATGCTTCTTCGAGCCGACTCAAGCTGTTGTGTTATGTATGTTGAATGATACTCATTTATGGTAACACTATTCCTTCCTATGCTATTAAAGGATAGAGTCCAACACGTGCATAGCCCTGTCATGCTCCAAAAAAGTGATATGGACGGGAGGAGAGTCACAGAAGGCTACCTACGAGGCTACTTTCTTTTCTCTCACAGTATTTCATTAAAGGTTCTCATTAGCCGAGACACCTTAGTCAGTTTTTAGAGGTATATGTTTCGGGATCACAAGACGTTGGGCATATGCTCTTACCATTGAAACAGTCGGCGAGCTTCCAAACCCGGTCAAGGCGTGAAGATCTACCATATGCAATTTTCTGAAGGGTTTACTCTTCATCACATTTAGGCGAATGCGAGGAAGGTTCCTTACTCTGCAGCTAGGGGACCCTTTGCTACCTTGTTCTCCGTTCCGCAATCCTCTGTCTATCCCTTCCCAAGCTATTAAAGTGAAGGACGGGTAGTACTATAAACTTTCTTAATAAAACGATGTAGTCAATACAATTATTATGTAAATGTACCTGGTCTAAACATATAAAATCTTAGCATGTTGTCCGTCAAATTGATTCCGCGAATTTTAAATTAAAGCAAGAAATGTAAAGTACATGTCCATAAAATGATTCAAAAATTTACGGTAGGAACGCAGTTTATTACCCTTTCAACTTTCGTTACAGAATGCAAAATACATTAAATTAATCTAGATGAAATTATTACTTTAATTATTAATCTTAGAGATTTGTTAGCCTGCGTCTTTTTTGGGCATAATTAAGCGTACGGCTGTAACCCTGCAAAATGTTCGAGGAGTTCTTGATGTGCCGCCGAATTTATTATTGTCTGAGGCTTAAAGGTTGCAGAACCACTCTGCTTGCAGATTTATCAGATCTGCTACCGAAAAAAATTAGATGTAATTTTTAACCGTTGCTGTAATACTTTACTATGTTTTATAATATACGATGTTGCAAGATATTAAAATGATTTCTTTTCAAATATGAAATAGTGTTTTTACCACGACTTCTTACACAGACTTTATTATTTTCGGCCAAATGATATATCTTTAAATTTATTAACATTCTTTATTAATAACACTTTAGTGTGAGGGAATATGTTCCAATAAAATAACTGAGAATTAATAAGTAGCTGTCTAAGCAAGCAGCTGGGATTTTAAGACAAATGTGAGCGTAGTATTCTCACATTAATTAGGCCAGTAATGAAAATTATTTTGGCGCAATAACTCTAAATAAGATATTGAACTGCAAGACAAGGAGACGGCATCGATAATTCTCAGTGAATTGTCGGAGGAGAACATATTGATGACTGAATGCACCGAACAGTCTGTTATAAATTTATAATTTTGAATCAGGATGGCCCACTTTTAATACTGAATCATTATTACACGATAAATAAATCTCCTCATATCCAACATCTCACCATTTTATATGACTATATTCAGATTAATGATTTAGCTGTTGGTCAACCGGAACCCTGATTCATTTCAAGGTTAATTTCAAAAAAAACATTTATGAACTATTAAAAATTTTAATAATTCCGATTCTTGACATAAATTTTTCGTACTTTTTCTTGCAGCCAATTTCGAGGCCGGTAAACAAAGTCAAAAATATTTTATTCTTAATCTGTTCGATGAAACTAATATTGGAAAAGTGACATTACGCTTCATTGGTGAATTTGATATTGGAGTTGCTTGAGTGTTTCACTGAAATCTTACACATTTGACATACAAAATTTTTGCATCATATTTTAAAGTTATACAAGAACAGAAGAAATTCTTTAATCAAGCTCAACTATAAAGACTATAAAACTGAATTAACAAATTAAGTAGAAAAATCTCGGCAGGGAAGGAATCGATTGTGAAAATATCCTTATAGGTTACGTATTACTCTTCATCTGATACGTGTACCCTATCTGGGGATCATGAGATAAAAATATTCTAAATGGTAATTTCGAATTTTCGTTTCGAATGATTAATTTGAAATTTTAATAAAGTTGGCACGGGAAAAGTATCTCATGCTTTGTTTGTGGCGTACTTAACGCGGTGAAATCAATTAAAGACTATTAAAAAAGAAAATTGCGCATATAGAGTAAGAGAGGCTGTACTTATGATAAAAGGCGCCGGTCCCGATAGAGAAGAGCATTTGCATAACTAGTATGATTATCCTAGCACGACAGTCTCGATGCTGCCGATCTCTGCTTGAATCTCCCCGCTGCGAGGTACGGTATATAATGAGATATAGTGTTAAATAGAGATAATTTCCAAGAGATCGTCTTCACGCCGCTTAAAAAACGTTTTCCGAGATGATTTGTAGTGATCGAGCCGTCACATTAACTTCCATTTCCATAATGGAGATGGGGACTTTTAAAAGCTCTTTCCACGCAATTTATCCAGGATCGTAAGGAACAAAAACCTGTTAGGTGTTTTAGTGTCAAGGGACGACGTCTATTAGCGCGGGAGGGGGCGATTGTACATAAAATCTCCCAAGTGCAGTGTTCGTGGTGCAGATACCGTGAAGGCCACCCTAACGAAGGGCCGAGATTTATGTGACATGGGGCGGGACCGGGCACAAACTTCCGTTGCAGCTAATATAGAAAGTCAGCAAGATGTAAGTGTGCATGGATCTATCTGCAATAATAACAATCAGTCTTGAATTAATTAGTATTTACCACTATGCTTTATCTGCAACTCGCTAGAAGAAAAAGTAATTCAGGACATGAAAAATTATACGCCAATAAAATAACATTAGATGGGGCATCGTCAGAGAGAACCAACATCTAATTCGGACAGTTTAGTCCGTGTTTACTTTCAAATAATTTTATTTTTGAATCATGGTAAAGCTGTCATCTTACTTTCGATCTTCCTTAGGCAGAAAAGTTCAGGATAATCGTAGACTTAATTTTATTCCCTCGGTATCACAAAGTTAAAAGTTTTATTAATTGCGTTAAATAAAAAATGTATTTTTGAGGATAAAAGAACGGAATTTAGGACACTGTATCACTTTCTTAAAGCACAGGGATTTCATTGCCTTAAAAATCATTTCTGAAGTAAAACGGGTACGTATATTAATAGTTATTTTTTATCTGATTTCAATTGAATAATAACGAAATAAACCAGCCGATTTACCACAAATTTTATTTCGGCTGCAATGTGTGGCTAAAGCCTTAGAAAAATATATCTACGAAATGTTAAATATTTATTCATATTACAATAAATAAATTATGTTCAGGCTTGTAAAATTAAGCTCACCAATATTTTTATATTCGCATCTGAAAGTATTTAAAAACAAATGAACAATACGTAGTACTAATTTTTATTTTATCAAAAAAATTCTGACAAGTAGGATGGTTTATTCATTTATAGACCGTATTTCATTTATTTTGCACAGAAAAATTTATAATAAATTCAGGAACACTCAAGTAATTATTCAGAAGTGTGCAGAAATTGTTTTTAAAAAACGCCTAAGATAATTTTTATCAGAGAAGCACTACGAATAGGCGTATTTTACAATTAAAAAGTTTTATGGTTTTAACTTGTGTGTATTTTACGTTCACTGAGATAAGTTATTTCTTTATGTTTGTATAGTATAAATCAAATAAATCAAATAGTGTAAAAAAGGAATTTTTAAAATTTTTATTCAATTAATAAAGCTACATGTTTCTAAGATGTTACATATTAAACATAAAGTAAATTCTTTATATATCAAAACCGATACTCACTTTCTTTTATCCGTAATTCTTCCAATTTATAAATCAGTACCTAACTTTTGTTCTACACAATTCGATTTCTTTGTTATTTCAGTTCTTTAACTCAATCTTTGCAATTAGTCCAATATGCTTGCACTATTTTATCTTCAATTCATTATCTGACAAGTGAAGTTGTGTTTCTCTAGGCTCTTCGTAGCACCTGACGAAGATGACAAGGATCCCAGAAACGTTGTGTGGTATTTATATTAACTTATTATCATAATTGTCTGTCTTTTTTATTCATTATCTTTGTTTTCAGAAGTCTAATGAGTGTGTAAATTACGACAGAAACATCTCCGTTTTCGGCTATTTTGTTTATTCTATTTTGACATTAGAATTATTATTGTTATTATTTATTGAACTGTAAATATCATGCTTTAACCTCTATTCTCTGTAAATGATTCCATTCCAACAGGTGATTACAGAAAATATTGCCGAAAGCTTTGTTTTCATGACGTTAAGAAAAGTTAAATTTATATTTATATGTAAATTGAAACTGTGATTTGGTATTGCTTCATGCAGTCTTTATCAACATCAGCTAATTTGTATTTTAACCGGAATTTTCAATTTGTCAACATTGTTTTACTAAATCATGTTAAGGCGGCATTAAAGCAATTTGCATGGCTTGGATAGTGCTGATTTTGTATGAAAAACTTCTCCATATTTTGATTGGCAGATTCTGGCAGGAAGGAAGAAATTGATACGTCGATCACGCTTGGAGCCTTAGAGGAAAAGATTTGTAATTGGCCTCAGAATTCTCGAAGGAAGAGTAGCCTAATCCACTTGAAACACGTTCGGGTTGCCTGCAGGCAAAAGAAAAATTAGCTTAATCGTTACACGAGTAAAAGCTTAAAGACTTCGGTTGTGACATCGAATATCTTATTTAAATTAATGATTGGGGGGATTAGGAAAATTCCTTGGTTAGATAATTTCAGTCGCTTTTATTGACAATCACGTGATACTTTGCATAATTCCGTCTCTATAAGAATTTGTATCTAAGGATTATAATTCTTTACAAAATTAAATAATTGTAGTTCAATTTAAATTACCTCTATCTGTTTTGTTTGTGTTACACATCAGATTTCCTCGAAAATATATATATGTAATTTACAATTATAGTTTTCAGTTTAATAATTTTTACGGATCTTTGCCATAATAGTTATTTTTTTGCTGGTGTAATTATGCTTAAGGTATTGTAATGATTGGTGGTTCCATAAATATTTTTCCATCACGTTTTATGAATATTCGATGGAGGTTTGTGTCAGTCATGGAGTTAATGACAGGTATTTAATATATAATTGTCTACTATTTTTCAGATGTGCCGAAAGCTCAATTTTTAAGAATAAATATATGGACTTATTATATTTTTTTAAATCTACAGTACCAGCATTAAAATTAATTAAATTACTATTTTAAAATAAAATATAGATTACAATTGACTTTAGACAGTTTATCCTACGAGATCTCTATTTGAGAAAAAATGCTTTTAGCATAATTATTTTTGTACTATACTTTATTAACAATGGCTGCTCCGAGTTGTATCGAAATAACTGTTTGTTCTAATATTCGTGTACTTGAACAAATACACGGCATTATCGCAAACATTTCTCTTTCCAAAATCATCTAAAGGCAAAGCGTTGATCCGTTTCCGAATTTGACAACTCGATTCAGTTGCAATTTAGATTCTCACAGTTTTCGTAACAAGAAAAAATATTTGCGAAAGTAGTTGGGGAAGAACGTAATATGTCTTACTTCTATTTCAAATACTAATTGTTTCAATATAAACGTATGTATGTGTGAGCTCTCAGAAATAATGTATTAGTTTTTGATTCCCATTTCCAGGAATACAGTTATAATTTTATACGTAAGAACAAACTTTTTGTGTAATATATCAAACGGTGCGCATTAATAATTCGTTCAATATTTACTGAAGTATTCATTTCATGATTTATTGCTGTTTAATTAGTATACCGTACACTGTAATTTTAAATTATCATGCTATTCATTTCCTTGAGTGTTCTAAAAGCATTTTCTGGTTCTGAAAATGGAATAGCGACAATTTATGTAATTATGCGATTCATTGGAGCCTGCCTAATTGCCACCACTTATAAAATAATTACCCATTCGCTTGAAGCAGATCAGGTAGAAATCTGCTTCTTTTGCCGTTCGGGGCTTAATTTCGGTTTAAAATGAGTTTTTCACTGAAAAGCAATGGCAGTTGATGGATAACTGAATGATAAAATTTAAGAAAAATTAAATGTTGAATGGATATTTTTCGTAACCTTCGAACTTCAGAAATTATAAAACATTATGCAAGAGAGTAAATGTGATGCGCAGAATTTACGAAATAGTAAAGCTGATTCTTTTTATAAAAAACATTTGTAATTTTATTTGAAAGTAATAAATGCAATTCTATACCCAGTGTGATATCACCACAATTATTCACAGCTTCACTTGAAGGCATATTTAAATAGTAACGAGAAATAAAGTGAAATAAATACGGACGGCGATTACCTAAGTCTCTTACAAGTCAGACGTAGCGTGATCATGTTCTAGGGATATACTGGAAGAAAAATACAGAAAGTTGATCTGTAGTCCTTAAAACGTGTGCAAATGAACTTGTGTATAAGACACTCAAATGTAATATTGGTACTTAAGATTTATTAAAGTAGTGCGCGTCGAGCTGCTACGTTAGTGTGATTTCCGCACAACACAGTAGACGTCCAGAGTTCGTATCTCGTTTGTGTTTTCCATAGTCATGAAAACCGGGAGTAAGACAGGAGATTCTCACACCGGCTACGTGCCACTCCAAAAAATCCAGAATGCGTCACTTAAGATGTAGTTACCGGAGTCCAAGGTTCTCGTAGGGTCGTAGAGCCAACATTAATAATGTCAATGTGTATCTGGAATATGGAAATGATGGAGATCACCAAACAGGGGCCAGACATCTCAATAGAAGATATACTGGCGAAAATAGAAAATGTTCAAATGCTACACGCCGTTTAAATTGAAGACGAACACGACTGATCAATTATTTGATCTTGTTGTCTACGACACACTGGTAGACCACGCTTACGTGATTACGGTCTGTAGACCTGGTCGAGCGATTGTGTATGGACAGATTGGGTCGACATGTGGAGTAGTAAAGACAATTCTACGACAAAAATTGCACAACATTTGTCGTCCATCGGGAATGGGAGGTCAAAGACAATCGTTATTCAAGGTTGTGCAACAATGCGTAGAGATGATACTTGTGAGTAGTCTAGCTAGTACTCGTCCGTTCAATTCGCCAGATCATTTTTTTTAAATATTATTTTTTCGGCCGTGAGTGTGGTCCAACGAAAAGTTTTGATTCTTATAGAAGACTCCCACATATCATTGTGTTTCTGGAACGTTATTAGCCTGGATTATAAAAATCGTTCCAGGAAGCGCGTAGCAACGCAAGACGTCATTAATCCGTGAGAAGAGAGATATTATTGCCAGGTTCATACCTCGAGTGCCCACCAACGGTTTCGTTTTATACCTTATTTTCAAAACTGGAAATCATTCAAGCGGAAATTCCGTACATTCAGCAATCCCCCGTAAAATCTATACCGTGGACGCGTGACGAAGCCTAGGCCTCCTCTATAGACCCGGTCTACCAGTGTGAACCAGACACCCTAGAGCTAAAACATGATTAATCATTAATATATCACTTGAAAGCGAAATGGCGATCATTTGAACGGACTATATATTTTGGATATATACAAATAAAAAAAGTATTTAATAAAATACGAGATTCGTCCCGTAAAAAATAAGAAATGTACGCTGTCTCGGTGTCAATTTTGCATAAATAGTTCTTGGGGTTTCTTACTGAGTGGAATATACGTAATCTTGCGATGTTTCCATGACTTGCTATAGAAGTGAAAATTACAACGGCGTTAAATTTGCAAATGGTGGAATCCCTCATAATATTATTGGTGGCCAATCAAAGTAACATGTACTATAAGGTCTTAAGAAGCAAATTAGTTGAATATGTGTCTGGCGGACAAATCCTTATACCAAAATTGCGCTGAACGTGTATCGGCAGGAATGGTGGAACATGAAAGTTAGTTTACATTTCTTCCAACCGGTAAAGGGAGATTAAGCAGATCAATCCTTCCTCATCATATTATTTATATTCTCACAAGAAGAGAACAAAATTTATTCAGAGTAACGAATAGCGTGGTTGACAAATCAACGTTGTAAAGAGAAAGTTGTCTGAATCAATTTTTATGAGGAATGGACTCGCTCATTAATTCGCTTAACCGAAGCGTAAACAATGCTAAAGTGTATTAATGTATTGCTTGAGGATTGGAACCGACAAAATAGCATTTTCTCTCTCTAAGTGGTGGTTTTCAAACACTTGAAATGCGGTGTAACAAAGAGGAGATTCTTGTTTATTCAAACCTAAAATCGTTACTGAAAATAAAGTGCTTTGTTGAGCACGTTTGTTAACCTCTACATTTTGGACGGGGATAAAAGTAGGAGAGGGCAGGTACCAACAGTACAAAGAAAAGTGAGGAGAGTTGAGATTGAGAGATAATAATCTGTATTAAAGTCAGATATCATTCGTAACGTTAAGCAGATAAATTTCAGACTCCAAATAACTCCATCGTCGTAGGAATCATCTCACCCGGTTGCGAATTGGCTTGTCGTTTGTGATGCGTTCTAGCAACTCGAGGTCTTAATCTTGCAGTTGTACTTTCGTAATTTAACTCAGATGAATATTAGTTATCTTTAAATACTATTTTACTGTGATTTCATATAATCAAGACACCAAATAGTTTTATAATATCCACACCATTGGCTGACTTCCAGTGTTTTATGAAACTCAGTTGGGGAGGATGGGTATTTGACTGTATTCAAGTTTGTTAGAAACGTAACCTTAAATTTGCTAATTTGTTTGGAAATAACGATGAAAACATAACACATGCAATATATACTGTGAAATTTACGTGAAACAAATATAAGGCACAGAAAATCTCCGTTCTTAACTCTGCTCAAGAATTTCAGTTTATTACTAACAACATATTGATTCACATTCCTCAATAGAAGCGAACTTATTTACAGTTGAAAACAATATAGAGACCATTAAAAATATGTAATTTTATTGTTGGTAAGCAATTAGTGTAACATCTATATAATTGAATTGTATTAATAAGAAGAATCCACGCAGGCCCATAGCCAATTTGTGGCATAGAATAAGTTTATGTTAGCAACAGTCAAGTAAGTTTGAGGTGCCATTTACAATTAAAATAGGACATACGCCGAATCCCCACCTTTGTTCTGCACAATACGAGTATCTTATTTATTTTTAAGAGTAACAGGCTACATAAGGGTAATCCACGTGGCGTCAACTCCCATTTAATAGCATAGGAAGGGATTTGAAATTGGGAATGCAGAAGTATAGAGGAAGAAAGCCAAGGGTTAACTAGGGTCCCCGGGCTGCAGTTCAAGGATCCTACCTGGCTTTTGCCTAAAAGTGATCCAGAACAAACCCTAATTCAGGTAGTTCGGGAATTGAGTACTTGTCTCACGCCATTCCGATGGGGACGCAGTATTCCTTTCCTCGTATCTCGACCAGTTTAAGAAGCAGCTGGCCGACTATTCCAGTGGGAATAGCGGACAACTCTTACCGTATACCCAAGGTCTGCGGCCCCAGAACAGATGTCTCGGCTTGTGGGAACCTTAGTTCAAAATGGAGCGAGGTATAGGCATCCCCGAAGGTAGTCCTCTCTGTCCCTCCAGAAAGGTCCTGCCTGCGAGAGAACACATCGAGGCTGGAGTTTTTGTTTTAAGTTGTAGACAGGCTATGTATAGGGTAATCCACATAGTGGCAACTCCCCTCTTATAGCATAAGAAAGGGATTTGAAAGGGAGGGGGGATGCGGAAGGGTAGAGGAAGGTAATTAACCACATTATGTAATCTTGATTAATTACTGATACAACTGTGTATAAGTAATTAAGGAATCAGTGTTATGAGAACAGAATGCATCTGTACAGTCATCGCAAATTAAATTTAATCACCAGTGACGAATCACCACTTAAGGTTCTTCTTATCAGCAACACTTTGGAATTAATGTGAAATGTAAAATTCATGATATTCTAATCAGGAAAACAGTTTTCAGGAATTGAAAACACGTCGATCTGAAAACCCGTTATGGAAACAACTGTGGCGTAAAAGTTTCTGAGAATCGGTGAAAAGAAAGTTTCAGTCGTAGTCCAAAAATTCGGTAGCGAAAACTTCAAGAAATGACGTTATTTCGGTAGGAAACTCATTAACTCTTAAGATTAATACATTCTGTGCCACATACCTATTTGCAAGATTCATAAGTTTGTAGAGACTTGTGAAGAAGAGTTGGTAATCAGTGACCAACACTTGACTTTTCGACGACCAACGGCTCTGTCATTTTCTAGGCGAAGTTGCTTGTTAATGATATGTATACCCCGAGAGCTATAATTTCAGCTACTACAAAGCGAAAGCATTCGATATTTTAATCGTTGATTATTTGCTGTTCTAAGAGTATGTTTTTGCATTCTAAGAGTTGAAAATTTAAAATCTGTAGGTTCCGCTGGTGAATGATCAAATATTATTTTTGATTTATGTGTCCATCCCCTTTACCCTTCCGCATACCTCTTTAAAATCCCTTCCTATGTTATTAAAGGGGAGTTGCCACCACGTGGATTACCCTCATGTAGCCTGTTACTCTAAAAAAATAGATATATTTCGAGATGGAAAGCTTAAACTCTTCCGCCAAGCTTTGATTTTCCGTGATAGTGAACAGAGTTCATTTTAGGTGAAGTCACTCTCACGTGACTTTCCGGCCATAAAGTTGAAGAGTGACTGCAGCCTCTATCAGACACTGCTGTCTCGTCACGTTGTTCTCCGGCAAAGCCAATTTTGACGAGTGACAACAGTGTGTAGCTCAGGGCATTGCATTTTTTCGTCAATATAACAGTTTACATCCGCCAAAGAGGAAAAGTAAATCTCATACCAGTACCGAAATACCAAGTATAGTTTCCGTTTGAAGCATCCTGCAAGTCTATGACTAGAAACAGTAACATATAATATAAAATATTATACAGACTCTGTTTTGTTTATACGAATAATACTGTATTATATTACAACCATATATATTTAAAGACCTGTATGATTCTAAGTGTTATATAAAAAATGAAGTCAATATACTTATATACGCGCGACTGATTTGGCGTTATTAAATAATAACGTTGAAAAATAATTAAATTAAATGTGAAAAAGTAGCGTTTACAGACTTTTAATTCAATCTAATAATGAAAAATAAAACAATTATATTATCACTTTTTGTCTGAATTAGCTATATCTTATTCATCAATCCAATAATGATAACTCGTGTACTTCTCTTTCTTTCATTTGAATTTAGATGTATTTTTGTAAATTTTAGATAATTTTTTGAAACCCGATAGAACATTAAAAAAAGAATTAAATTCTCTACACCTTTCCTTCAATGAGAAATTTGTGTACGAGCGACCATTTTGGAGATATAAGGAATTACGCCTTAATAATGGTGAAGTTTTAATGCATTATTAATAAAAAATAATAATACTTAAGGTAATTAAGTAAAATAGTTATTTGTTATATTGGAAAAAAGTGATTGGGGATAACAAAGCGCCTTTGATAACGTTTAAAACAGAATACAGATTGAAAAATGTAAGACGGAATGACATCAAAATGTGTGCTAGCGCAGATCACAGATACTTGACAGCGCGTGACGACCCGTGACTGGGCAGTGACGTGACGTACCGTTGTACAAGTGTGTCTCTGGTCCGTAAGAAAACATTGGTATGTAGTATCGCTTACTTGTAGGGCTTCACATTAAATCACGTGACGTGACGGAAGTGTGGCTCCACCTTTATCGTTCTAAATGTTGGAATCTTCTGCCTTCGGTTTCTCTTCAATAATTTCTGCAATTGAATACACGAGTTAGTATCCAAACCTTAAACGTGAAACCACTGGTTCAAATGTATCAGATCTGCTCACAGGGAGTTCTTGTTCCTACGTTTCGGAGTGAAAACGTTGTCAGCCAAACCGTCGGGTGGGGCTTTTAAATCGTAAGGTCGAGAATGTTGTTCGTAATGTATGCAGAAGAGAAGAGGGTGGAGGTGCGCACTGACATCTCAAGCATGTTATCTGTTTGGTTTCGCACTGACGACTCACTCCCCCGGTGTCTCTTATTAGGCCCGGATTTATTCATCCCCCGCTGCGTGCGGGTTGAAATACGATCACCATCGCGACCCGCCGTGATGTAGGACCACGCTCTTAATGGCCTGCTGCTTTATGTGGTCAACTACACGAGATTAAGATACTGGTCCGCTCCTTACCCTCTGCACGAACAATGGCCGACACAATAGCCACTGAATTTATCAAAAAGGGATCCTGCAACTACGACCTGAAAAGTACACGATACTGTTACCACTTCTTCGAAACAAGAACAACCGTCGTGAATTCAACGAAATGTTATTGACTGAATTTCGAGATTTATCCAATACGTCCAGTCTTATTTTGACGCTGTTATGCCTACATATATGCTATACTTTACAACTACTCAACAAGACTAATCAAGATGCTTTAGACTTCCAATGAAACAGCGCAACTTGAGAATGTGGATCAATATTGAGAGGAATAGAAAACACTATTTGGTAACCAGTTCTTCATGCAGGAGTGAAGCCATTAGGGTTTGGGTTAGGTTTTGGCACAGCTATTTATCTCCGATGTATACTATAGATAGGATAGGGTTGGGGTTCGTTAACGAATTGCTTATTACCGATTGTTCAAGCATCAACTTTTTCGATGTAATATACATCATAATATTTTCTTCTCGCCTGCTCATGACAGCAGAGATTTTGTGTGCTAGCCAATAAATTCACCTCAATATGATGTAAATTGGGGTAGCTCAATCGAACAAAAATACTATTTTTAAAATTTATTTATTTACAGTCGCACCAACATCTGAGGCAATTAGTGACTCATTAGGTGTCCAGTTGCAATTTTTATCTTTGTCGGGGGACTAATTGAAGCGAGTATCTCAGTACTGAAACACACACACAAACCATCCATGCCTTCGCCGGGATTCGAACCTGGAGACCTCTGTGATGGCCCCTACACCACAGGAGATCACAAAAATTCTGTACAAGCACTTAACCACGTTTTGGAGAATTCGCCATTTTATCTCTCGAAGGCGAATGGCATTTTAATATTGCTAAGAACCTTACGCGTCAATATAGCAACTACAACGAGATCCATGTAGGAGAGATACGAAGGGGCTACCTTCGGGGATGCCTTTTCCTCTCCGTTTTTGAACTAAGGTTGCCACAAGCCGAGGCACCTCGGCCTGTTCTGAGAGGTGTATGTTCCGGGGTCACAGACCTTGAGCATACGGTAAGAGTTGTTCGCTATTCCCATTGGAATAGTCGGCCAGCTGCCTCCTAAACTGGTCGAGGCACGGAGAAGGGAATGCTGCGTCCCCACAGCAAAATCCTCTCCCGCTATCGGAAGGGTGTCGGACAAGTACGCAATGCCCGACCTACCTAATGCAGGTTTTTCTAGGGTTTTCCCTGCATTTCTTTAGGCGAATGTCCAATAGGAATAGCGTATGTTTACCGTATGCCCAAGGTCTGCGACCCCGGAACATCACCTCGGCATGTGGGAACCTTAGTTCAAAATCCAGAGAGATGTGAAGGCATCCCAAAAGGTAGCCTTCTCCAGAGCTCTCTGGAAAGTTAACTAGGGCCCCCGAGCTATAGTTTAAGGATCCTACCTAAGCATTCGCCTAAAAGTAATTCAAGGAAAACCTTAGAGAAACCTGCATCAGATAGGTCGGGCGTGGGCGCCCTTCCGATAGCGGGAGAAGAGTTTGCTGTGGGGACACAGCATTCCCTTCTCCGTACGTCGACCAGTTTAGGAGGCACATGGCCGACTGTTCCAATGGGAACACAGAACTATTTTTTTTTAGGGCAATAGGCTACAGGAGCGTAATCCACTTAGGGCAACTCCCCTTTAATAGCATAGGAAGGGATTTGAAAGGGGGGATGCGGAAGGGTAGAGGAAGGTAGCCAAGGGTTAACTAGGGCCCCCGGGCTATATTTTAAGGATCCTACCCGGCATTCGCCTAAAGGAATGCAGGGAAAACCTTAGAAAAACCTGCATCGGGTAGGTCGGGCATTGGGTACTTGTCCCACGCCCTTCCGATAGCGGGAGAGGAGTTTGCTGTGGGGACGCAGCTTACCCCTCGCCATGCCTTGGCCTGTTTAGGAGGCAGCTGGCCGACTATTCCAATAGGAATAGCAGACAACTCTTGCCGTATGCCCAAGGTCTGTGACCCCGGAACATACACCTCTCAGAACAGGCCGAGGTGCCTCGGCTTGTGGGAACCTTAGTTCAAAAACGGAGAGGCGCAACACAGAACTACATACTTTGGTTCTTATATATATAATTGGTATGAAAATGAAAGAGAGAAAAAGAGTGGCTCAGCTGAAATTGAATTTCGACGTCTCTGTTCAGGACAGGAGGAAGTTCTTAAATTTTTCCGAGGCTTTAGCCTTCTTCTTCCGGCCCTCACGCTCGCTGTTCTTATTCCTGGAGAAGGAGGAGAAAATTTGAAGCTCTTACTTCTGTCATGATCAACGACGCCGAACTTGAATTTCCGGAAAAGCCATTCATTTTTTCCTTTCCATACCAATATTTGTAATTATTTTGACAATGTGACTTCCTTACTCGATTATATATTCGCTGTTTATTTCCGAAAAATAAAATTAGCAAAGGTATCCACTACTTAATAATTGCGAGTTCTCGTGTTAATTGTCTTGGATGATTCAAGAAATTTGCAACAATTTGATCTGGAAGCTATTTTATTACTAGAGAAAATAAGATAACATATGAGAACATATTGAAGGAACTAGAATAGATTGTACCAACGGAAAAATGAATGGCAAAATCAATATTATTGATATTTCATTCCTTAATGAATAAATTCGTGCTCTATCGACTTACAAAACTAGAAGAAATAAGCAGAGTCGAGAATTATGTTTTCTGTTTGTAATCAGTGTACTGTGGTTGTTTTTAATATATAAATTATTCCACACTATTAAATAAAGTAAGGTATAAATATATAAAAATCAGCATATTTTTCTTGAATAGGTTAGCAGTTTGTATCTCTCTAGACTCTTGCCTTTTTAGGACCTGAAGAACGGAACAAGGTTTCCAGAAAAATTCTTTTGTATGTTTTTGGCTATTTTTCTTATTATTATCAGGTAATATTTTGTTGATAGAGTAACTCAAAATATCAGCGCTTCATTCGCCCTTCGGATAACGAAGACGACATCACTCTTGTTACTAAGGACCTAATTTCTTCTGGCCGTCAGCCACCGCGCCGTCCTATTAAAAACTCGATGAGTCGTCTTGCACATCGAGACTAACTTCCTCTCTCTAGAGTGCGTACACATTTAGAATGAAACAATTGTCAACGACACGTTCACGTGACTGGGAATCAACGTGTGTTCCTGATTTAAAAATGTTTTTATCCCGTCTTTGTTAGTTGTTACAACACGTACGTCTCGATCGAGCGTACATTATTTATCTAATAAATATACTACGTTTTCCTTCAGAATTATTTTTATTGCACATTTTCAGAATTTTAATAAAATAAAGAATAGAACAGCCAAAGAGCAGACAATTTTTTTCATAACCTTTACACAAGTACAACACGTTTCGTTCCTGATGAGGCATATAAATATTTTGACAGATTATTAAACTTCTACATTGAGAATGCTATTAAACAAAAAAAAAATCTGTTGTCTTCAGTCTGCCAAATTTTTATCCACATAATTTCACAAATAAATATATATGAAGAAGATTACATAAACATATGAGATCCAAACCCCATACAAATCTGACTAAAACATGAAGTTCCTACATCACAATGCCATTCTACTCACACTTAATACGTTTTTGAGATAATAACATTCAGCTAATAACTAAATTCACAATTCGAAAGATTGTGTTGAAAAAAATAAATCACACCATTAGTTTACAAACTGAACTGTAACAATTGTTTATCTACGAATAGAAAAGAAACCAAAAGATTTAAGCAGCATAAATATAGCATCGAGCTTGAACAAGACAAATTATTAGTCCTTTTTAAACATATCACACTTATGAACATTTCCATATTTTAAATATTAGTTTCTGAAATATTGTATATTAAACATGACGTAAATTCAGTCAATATTAAACTAACACAGATTCTGCAAAAAATGTTTACAATCTTATTATCCAGGATTTATAAAACTGTAATTTTTAAAAAGTAATCTCCAGGTTTTTTATCTAAGTGATTTAATTTTGTTATTTAATTAGTTTCAATTTAACTAACTTAAATCTATGATTTTGGTTAATATATTTGTATTGTTCTATATACCACTGTGAACAAAAAGTAAGGTGAATTTATTTATAAAATACAAATTCTTTATTTATTCTTCCAAATCAATTTAATCCCCTTCAAAGAAATCCCCGTCCAATAAAACGCACTTTTTCCAACACTTTTTCCAGTCCTCGAAACAGTCGGAATAGTCTTTTTCCGGTATAGCCTTAAAGACCTTCTTCGATTCGGTTTTTATCTCCTCAATCGTGTCAAACGGCGTCCCCCGCATTGGCCTAGTTTGCTGAATAGTCAGAAGTCGCACGGAGCCAAATCTGGCGAATACGGTGGTTGGGGAATGATATGAGTCGAGTTTTTGGCAAAAAAGACGCGAAGAACCAATGCAGTATGACATGGTGCATTATCGTGATGAAGGAACCAAGAGTTGTTCGCCCATAATACCGGCCGTTTCAGACGAATAGCTTCACGCAAACGACGCATAACGCTCAAATAATATTCTTTGTTGACAGTTTGGCCCGGCGGAAGGAATTCATAGTGCACCACAACACGATAATCAAAGAAAACTGTCAACATGACCTTGATTTTCGGTCTTGCTTCACCTTTTGCACAATATTCGCTGGATTGGTCGGTGGTTTCCGGGTCGTATGCGTAAATCCAAGTCTCGTCTCCAGTAATGATGCATTTCAAGTGGTCCTGATAGACAGCAAAGTTTCACACACATCAACGCGACGCTTTTTTTCCCCAAAAAATCAAGCAATTTTGGCACCAATCGTGACGCGTTTGAGACACAAAAAAATCTTCAGAATGGTTTGGATTGAGCCAAATGATATTCCAACACTATCAGCGAGATCTCTAATTGTCCATCGACGATTTTCAAGCACGAAATCTTTGATTTTTTGGACGTGGCCCTCGTCGGTAGACGTTGATGGTCGTCCAGAGCGCGGTTCGTCTTCAACGCGTCCTCGGCCCTCTTTGAACTCGTTGTACCACTTATAAACGTTTTTTGTGCCATAGTTTGATCACCAAAGGCCTTCCGCAACATTTTCAACGTGTCCGCACAAGAATATTCGTTCCGTAAACAAAATTTGATGCAAGTTCTTTGCTCAACAAATCACCCATTGCAAAAATCGAAAAATTCATTTTTTGTAGTTTACAAAAACACGTGTAACTCGGAGATAATTAAACCTTTTAACAAACAGACGCTTGGCAAATATTATAGACAGTCCTATCAACCTAGGAAAAAAAAATTACGTGCCTTCCTAATACCCGGGAGTTTTAAATGACAATTTCACCTTATTTTTAGATCACAGTGGTATAAATCAAGACTTTTATTTTTATACGCATGATGTGGGTGCACATCAGAACCGAAACATGTTGCATTTTTAATTAAAGTTTATTTAAATATTTTCAGTTCTTCGGCTGTCTATTTATTCAAATTATACTATTCAGACGTAAATAAAAAAAATTGTAATTCTTTTTTCTATCTCTCAGAATTTTACATGATCTCATTTTTGTATATTAATTCTCATACAAAATTGATCATGCCGATGATGTATTATAATATTAATATTAAATTAAAAAATAATTTTTTTTTTAACAGGGCAATATTATGATTAAAGCAGTAGTCTTTCGTGGTTACAGTTCAGATGAATTAAAATATACAGTCCAGTCAAATTGATTTTGATTGTAGTCGATTATGTGACTTTTACAATAATTTTTCCAGACAAGTATTCGCTCTCAGGTAGATAACGCACTTGACATTAAGGTGTCGTATAAACAATGGTTCTAGAAGGTTCTTATAAAACTTGATTAGTTTCGTCAGTATGATTTTTCCATTGAAACGATTTGTTGGAATAGGAATGACGAATACTATACTCGGGTGGATTACATATGAGGTTTATTTGTGAACTAAACTTCGTCAATATGTTATGAATCGCTTACACCTACACTGGGAGTAACAATCTTGTGCCGAATATTTTTACATCACGTTGGCAACATTACATCTGTTGACCGTTGCCAGGCATGGGGTTCGTTTGGTTAACATATTCTTAGCAGACAATGGCTGCCTGTGGGAAATGCAGCCGTCCTCTGAGGACGTGTGTGGGTGGTCTTTGTGTAAAGTTTCGTGGAATAATATCTGTGCATTGAAAGTGTCTCTTCTCGAACGAGCAATCAGAACTGGCATTGACAGTCGGTGGCAGGGGCGTGGAAACTCATGAATAACACCCCCGTTGCTATAGGCTCTTCAGGAAAGGCTTGTAAAAACAATGAGCGAATAGACCTTGGGTGAACAACAACTTCCGAGAGAAAAAAAGTGCAGTTTGATGAATGCTACTTACAATTATTAGCCCTTAATTTTCTGATAGAAAAAAATATATTTAAACAACAAGCGTTCTTAAAATAGCATTCCGTTATGAAGTTTAAAATTACGCTACTTATATAATATTGTCTTGAAATATTACAATTAATTAAAAAGAAAATATAATCCAGTCAAGCAGAAAAGCAAGTTGATAGTTAGTAACTTTAACTTTGTCTCTAAATTTCCGACTTTAATAAGTCTTATAACTGTTTTTTTTAAAATAACATAACCACAACACAAGTCATATATTTTTAAATCCTTTATTAATTCATCATATCTACAGTGGCTTTCACCAACCAACTACAACTACAATGTTAATTCAGAATAAACATCCGACAAGACATTTTTTCCATTATTACCCAAAACAAATTAGTAAAGGATTAAAAAATTTATGTTGTTCTTAATTTATAATTTTGTCATAAAACCAAAAAGAAAGACATTTAATAACCTTGACACTGAATTACAGAATTCATACCTAACATAACTATTTTATCAAGTTCAATAGATCTACCAGTCGTATCAGCTTAAATTCACTGTTTTTTAGTCAGAAAACACATGTTTCTGCATATAAAATATACAAAGTACCGGCTCTCTCTAGCTACACATTTTTACCCATCTCTTGGGCAATTATTGGATACCACGCCTTCTCTTTCGAGGCAAACCACTCATCAAGCCCTTCAAGTCTTTGTTAGAAGCGGATTGTTGCTCAGCGAGCGCGTGGTACATCGACGAAAACAGGTGGTAGTCGGAAAGGGAAAGATCTGGTGAATAAGCAGCATGAGGCAGCACCTCCAATATATATTAACCGATCACTAAACCATCGCATTACAGTATGAGAAACAAACTTGTTGCAATATTACGAGTCCCGTTCCTCAGATTTTATAACTACACATCGACTTACCTGCCGAGCTGACTGCTATATTGTGAACTTTGAAAGTGTATATTGTAATAATTAAAAAAAGATGGCCTTTTATATGAAACAAATTAAACTTTACAAACAAACAAATTTATTTCCAATACTTTAAACACAATTACACAATTTAAAAATTATCTCAGGGTCTTTACTAGGTTTGATAATGGCGAATCATTTTATTTCTCAACTTAAACACAAATTCCAATTTAAAAGAGAAAAGATTTACTCATCAATTAACAATGACGAAATTTACTTATCAACGAAATTAAACTAATAGATGGATTCTAATTAACTAATTTTACTCAAAAGAAGAGAACGAAATCTGACGCTATCTTTTAATCAGGTTTACATACTTGGTTGATTGTAAATTGTACTCACGGCTGCCCAGCATTCCAGGATACCTTTGATTTACGAAGCACTATGACGGGGTTTTGCACTTCTTTTAAACTCACTGATTCTAAATTTAATATTTTTAGATCACAACTCAGGAACCAGGATGAACCTCCTTTTCCTCTCTCCCTCGATTGACTTCTGCTACTTCTGCTCGGCTATGTGCACCAAAAACTGTTTGTGTTTTGCAGGTTTCGTAGTTCTGCTCAAGTGAATATTTCGTCTTGAGAAAAATGTTCAGGGACCAATCAAAGCTGTTGATTGGTAATTCTCGATGTTTCTCTGCAAATTTCCTTTGAATATTTGAAATTGTCTTGTCTATTTCAACTCGACCAATTTCTGTCGTGTCTGACTGCCCACTGCTTCTACTTAACTTTACTTTTTAAAAGAATATCTCGTCTATTTTAATGCGACCTGTACTTGACCAAACCTTCCAGCCAACTGAACAACCGTCTCGCAATTTTGAGCGCGCATACCTCTTCCGACAAAGGAAACCGTGCTTGGCTACATTGCTGCTATGTTCTGTACCGCCGCCACAAAGGATTTCTCTAACAATTTATTTTTTTAATTTCTCAATTAATGTCTTAATTAATTGGCATTACAATATATATATATTGTCTCTCCCGCCGGTGAGCTCAGCAATGGAAGCTCAGCCGGGCGCCAGATAATTTTAAAAAAAATTATCTATAATCAAAATTTGTGCTTAATTTTTTTATTATTATTTCGTGGAATATGATAATTTATTTACTCTCTCACTCGTTTAAATTTTTTACTTCTCCAGCACTTTAAATTACATAAAATCATATGAATTATAATTTTCAATCTCTTCTCTCTCTCTCTCTCTCTCTCATCTCTTCAAAGATCATACTCCTGTTCCCAATAAAAAGGCAACCAGCCTTACTATTCTTCTTTTGCTATAATACTATAAACACCTTAAATTACCACACTATATATATATATATATATATATATATATATGCACAAATTTACTGTCGATTTAAGTTATCCAAGCGTCGTGTGGGTCAGGAATAGATAAAAATAAAATTTAAATAATGCATTGGTAAGTGCAGTCGTGTATAAAATCTCAGGAATAATTCTGAGGAATGCAATTTATGAACGATTTTCGAGAACACATTTTTTTAAAAGCAGCACTTGTCATTCACCTGGCATTGTTGTTTTTTAAAATATGAAGGTCGCAATAAATACTTTATGTTATGAAAAAGTAGCAGAAGCACCTAATGAGTTTAGTGATAAATCTCAGACGACCAGTACAGCACAGTGTGGAATAATGACTGTCGGGAAGTTACGTTTCTCTTGCTCGGTCGGGCTTCATATTAATGTTATTGCTGGGCCGTGTAGCCCCGCGCTCACATAAAACTTCCACGAAGGGGTGAACAAAGGCCAGTTTGTTTTGGACTTGTTCGCGGGGACCAGCTAAACGAATTTCCACGGTTCACCCTCGGCCTCGCCCTCTCCCTTAGGAATGCACTCGCAGCATTCTTAAAACAATTACTACTGAAAGTACTAATGGATCATAAATCTAAATTTTATTTTTCACGATTTATTTCAATTTTATTAAGCATATCTTATGCATGTATATGAATCTACAAATAAATTTTCATAATAGGTAATTTAATGGCTATTAATCGATTCGTGTGATACAAAGTAACTCGCAATACTAATGCATCATAAATTATTAAATTTTAAAGCAAAAACAAAACCAAATATGCCATTCCTCAATTCTTTAATGTTGAAAAAAAACACAACATGAGTGAATGATAACAGTAGCTTTCAGCTGCTGAATTGGATATATGAATGATTATGGTTTTGAATGGCTTATGCGCTCTTTCCCAACATTAAAGAATTGAGGACTGTGATATTCCGTTCTTTTTTTAGATAGTTGAAATCCTAGTCCTGCGTGTACCTTTTATTATTAAATACTTTTATCAAGTACGTATAAATAAACACATTATTCTCTGAACTCGATCTGTGTTTCCATCACCAAGGAAAGGGCATAGTTCCAGGAGCTGGCTAATGAGATCTAGGGGTTGTAGGGGAGGTTATTATCTTCAGGTAAAACTGAAAACAGCAAATCCAGAAGCTTATATATGTCAGAGACAATAACCTGTTCAACCGACGTTAGCCAAATACTGACTAAATAAAATAAATACCACACAACGTTTCTGGGATCATTGTCTCTTTATTCAGGTGCTAAGAAGGGACTACAGCGACTCAACTGCACTCGTCAGTTGAAAATTCGAAAGCTTTTGAGTTTTGTCAACTGACGAGTGCAGTTGTGTCGCTCTAGGCTCTTATTAGCACCTAAATAAAGGGACAAGGATCCCAGAAACGTTGTGTGGTATTTATTTTATTTAGTCACTATTTGGCTACCTTTCTTATTGTTAACTTTCTTTCAGACGCAATTTTTTTTGTCGTTAATTACGTTATCAATTTACTCATATGCATATTGTATCTGGTAATGAGTAGGCTCATCCATCAGCACAATTAGCGTTGCGGGGTGGATGAGGGGGAGGAACGAGACAATGTTTTGTTTTGTTTTTAGTTTTACAATTATATCTTACTTCTGTTATATCCAGCTTTACTTCCTTTTTTATTTAAATAAACATCAGTCAATATAAATACAGATAAAATAATTTATTAATGTAAAATTAAACAACGTTTCGTCGGTCATTTTGTGACCTAATCAGGTTCAAGTTTAAAAAATAAGCGACGAAAGGTTGTTTAATTTTACATTAATAAATTATTTTTTCTGACTTAAAATCGGATGGTGTTTATTTATTTATTAGTTTTCTCAATAGTCGAAACATATACTTATATTTATCTTTATTTTTATTTATTATTAAACTTGCTTTACTAACTGTCTCGTAACTAAGTTATACAAATATATTGTTGTTTGTCAATATATATTGTTCTTGGACTTGCCCTGTAGGAATGTGGTAGGGTGTCCGCGGCACAAAATGTTCACACGTCTGTTGACTCCTTTATTATTATTATTATTCACGAAACTTTACAATTTAATGATTTTACTGTTGTGATATTTGTACATTTTACATTATACAATATATGTCTTGTGGAGCACTTTTTGTTTCACCTCCTGTACTTTTATTGGATATTAATTATGTGACTCGCTTTCTTTTTAATCGGCGATATTGGATGGGAGGTGGAGGAGAGGCAGCTGTATCGGATATTATCGAATTATGAATTTTTTATATTGAAGAAGTAAGTATTTGGTTATTGTTTGGTGCATATATGGAATTTTGAGGTCACTATGAATGCGGGAATTGGAGAAGTATCAGGGACAGTTTGTGATATAACGAATGATTTTATTTTCGGATGTTTGGATCTTGTTGACATGTGTTTTGGCTGCGGAACCCCAGATGTTACAGCCGTACTTCCATACTGGAGAAATAAAGGATATACAAACTAATTTTTTCGTTGAAAGGAATAAAGGAGAATTAGGATTAATTAATGGCTTTAGTATTTTGAAGCGGTGATTGATATTTTTTTTTTAATGCGACTGGTATGTTGGGACCATGTTAGCTTTCAATAGAGTATTAAACCAAGGTATTTATGGTTTTGAGCTTGAATGTTTGGAGGAGCGGAATTTATTACATTCTAGAATTGTTGGAGCTGTGTCGGCGCCATGACGGAAATTTTAGGAGGTGGTATCGTGAGGAAATTGAAATTGCATATATAATGGACTCGAGGTGGAAGATAAAGCATGGATTTATAAACGAAATTCCTTTTTAATCATAATTTGGTAAAGAATTTTAAAACACATACAGCTTCCTTAAGTAGTATCACAGGCAGAAATACATACGATTCATCTATATTATGTTTGTAAATGTAGGCTCAGTGATATATTAATTATAGAGATTACTTTAACAGTTTGTTATATATATATATATATATATATATATATATATAAAAATGTTATTGAAATAATAATTTTCGTCTTATAACCGAAGCTATGTTTTTACGCCTAATTTAGTATGTGATGAAGCTGTTTTAATGGCGATGTTGCTGAATAAAAATTTCGAACGATATAAAAAAACAAAAATAAAAATTTTATTGCAGTACACGAATTCAAACATGTAACGAAGTATTAACATAGTAACCATTTATAGGGACACAAAATTCAGTTAGATTTTTGTGCAGACTTTGATTTTTTATCAAAATCTATCACGTTACATGTAGTAACAAGAAAAATGTATGGTAATTTTAACCCGTTAAGTTATGTGGAGCAGAATTACTTTTCCAAAGAGTTCGGTTATTGCTCAAAAATATTATTCTTATATTCGTCATTGGCCAGGTGAAATTTAGACAATGTAAAATAAAGGGAAGAAGGACTTATATTCTGTTTTCTTTATTAAAATGAAAGTAAATACTAAATTCTTATGAAGCTGTAATCTTTATGTTTTCTCGTCAATTGAAGATAATGAAAGAAGAATGTTTTATCTGTAATGGTTAATTAGATAATTAATTAAAAGTTTTGGGTGCTGATGCAAGGAATGTAATACGTGGAGAGTGAGCGTGATGACTCGATGACGAATATTTCAACTGCAATAATAAAGAAATGATTTTTTTTAGTTTTGTCAACTGTTGTGTCGCTCTAAACTCTTGTGTTTTTTAGTTTTCTTGGCACCTGAAGAGAGGAACAAAGCTTCCAGAAACGCTGTGTGGTATTTATATCATCACTTGCTATCGTTCTTATTATTGTAATAATAAAGTTTGACGTTTAGTTACGTTTAGCACAAAGATTTGATTTGAGCTCATGTAAGAGCATTACCTAATTGTGTTAATGCCCACGAAGCTGTATTTTTATATATACTGGGGCAGTTGTCACTCTAGGACCAGACCGAATTAATAAGTCTGCCCCTCTAATGAGTGTACGGACTCTCGTGTTGCGTGTCTGAGATCTCCCTGAAGACGAACAGAGTTTTACTGTTGGAGTATTTCTTTGTTTTTCTTGTTCTCTTTTTTTTCCTTTTTCATTTTCTTTTCTGTTTCACTTTTCTGTATTTTTCTTACTCACCTTTCTCATCCGTACAATACCCCAAAAATCTAAATAATAATGTTACCTCACCATTGTCAACAAATTTCAAATCCAGACTGCATTTGTTCGTGTGACTGTCTCGGATAACCGATAAATTCTATTTGCTAGAAGTATCCTGAACTCTGAGACCATATCAACTTTTTCTTTGAATCCATGAATACCGTTAGGACTCGGGTTTTGGTTACGGAAATATATAATCTCTTCTTCTCCTGAATTCCTGATTAGTTCTATCCTGTGTCCGTCCCAAAGCCAAATGTAATCAGGACTTAATTGTGTTTGTCAGAGAGCTGCTGCCTGCCAGCAGGGAACTATTTACAGCTTCACGGGCAACAGTGATGACTGAACTGTAGAAACAGCTAAGTGGATTATTTTAATGAGTAGCGCCTAGGCTGAGGCTCGAGGTGGTCGCCTTCCCATTGTCTCGTTCCTCCCTCTCCCCCTCATCCACCCCGCAACGCTAATTGTGCTGATGGATGAGCCTACTCATTACCATAAACTAAATACAGCCATTTGTTAAAAGGCTAAGGGAGTTGATTGCTCCGTGTCTGCGAACAGATAATCCTCCACATGCTTTGATAGCAGGTTGATTTGTGCGTTGGGTTACACTCTTAATTCAATCTCTGTAAATAATACTCAGCTATGTGATTGTATTATTCGCGTAAATTTTACATTACTGCTATTTTATTCATAAACTGTTCCAATACCTGTAACAAATTACGCCTAATAAAATTACCAAAGCTTGGGAAGTTGCTTTACACCTTCATCACCAACAACATTACCAACGGCAATTTTTAACGAACATTTTTTTTTTGTAAACATCAATCTGACAGTAATGTTCCCATGTAAGTAAACCATGAGTATTGCAATAGAAGAATGCGTTTCAGTACATAAAACTACTTCGAGTGTGTCGTAAATAGAACCAGTTAGCACTCAATTTCTTAAAATACCTACATCAAATAGTCTACACACGGAAAATCAACAAATGGGTGTTGCTGACATATTTTATTTTATATTTCATAGTACATTTTCTGTTTATGTATGTATCTGGAGTACAAAACAATTTTTTTACAATTTTATTATGAGTATTTTGTATTTTAGCCGACATTTTGTTTCTGAAGGTAGGCGTTTTTAGAAAAATTTTTTAACTGAAAACACTTGACATTATTGTTCTTTTTTTAAAAAAAATAAAAGAACTATATTATTGTAACAAAAAATTTTAAATAATTTTTCTTGTTTAAACGTCCCAAAATGTTTGTAATTTTTAAAAGTTTATTGATTTTAAGCAATAAATTCAAGTACAAGAGTCTATTCAGTTGCTTACTAATCTTACTTTTCCAGTTTTTGCTCTGTGTTTTAACACTACGGCGTCTGATTCAATGTGTGTCTTGCTGTGTATTTTAGCTCTTTTACTTAATTAAAAAATTATTCTGATAAAAACTTAATGATGAAATTTTATTTGTTTATTACCAGGAACTAGAAGGGCATTTTGTGAAAATTTCAGATTTTCTATTCAGTCCCTTATGAGTTATAACCGGCAATTGAGGACAAATTGAAATATTTGTAGGCCTGTAAAACCAAAAAGGTGGCGTTTAAAAGGTTTCAAATTTTTTAAAGTATTGTCGTCTATTATATTTTTAAGGGGAAGAAACATTAAAGTTTTGTTGTAATCCCTTCTTTGGAAAAAAATCCTAAAATTTCTATTTTTTCGAATTGAAACACATTTTTTTAGTTATGTTTTATGTTGTTTCCTTATAACTTATTTTATTTTTGGATCCAACATGATTTATAGATGGTTTAATTGAGAATAATATGGTTTTAATTTCAAGTTGATATCTCAATAAACAAAAACGTTATTTAACCTATCGCTAACCTCTGAAAAAGCCCCCTCATAAACATAATGCCCGCTAAAATCCAAAGTAGTAATAATAAAATTGTAAAAAAAATTATTTTGTACTCTCTGATACATATATAAATAGAAAATCCATGTGTAAAAATAAAATATGTCAGCAACTAATTACTTTTTTATTGGTTGATTTCGTGTGGATTGACCCTGCAAGACTTATTTTTAGTTAAATAATATTTTCCAAAGTAATGCAGAGTTGAATGTGGATATTTTATATATCAACATGCCACACTGTCATTTTTGAACTTCTGTTCACTTAGAGGCGCTCCTCAACAACAAAAAATCACTCTGTCTGGGATTCTGATTCATAAATACTTTATAAATGTTTTAAGGTTGTCATGTTAACCTCGAGATTTGAATTCAAATTCGCGTTACATGAATTCTGCTAAAATATGCAACAAATTTACGCGAATCGCTAATGAGAAACCGGTCGAGGAATGCCAAAGCACCCAACATGCCACATACACACAATACCTCCGAAAATGATCACACAACACACTACAGACCAACCTCAACTAATCTGACGCAAGCTACACCGAGGAAAAAGGTGTGTCATCTTATTTTTATAACGTTGCAATTTAATATCAACTGCCAAAATCTTAAATCTCTGTCACACACTCTTCAGCTTTAATCGCTTGATTTTCAATGTCTCTATTTAATGGTCGTTGCGTTTATACGTGGATGGAATTGTTTTATTCTCGTAAGCGGATTGTAAGTACAGACAGGTTTTGTAAACAACCGAGCATTAAAACAAAATACATAAAATGTAACAACGAACGAATATTTACTGTAGTTTTGAGTTTAATATAAAAGAATTAATTGGAAAAGACAAATATATGCAGACATCTCTTATATCAGCCTAATAGAAAATATTTATGATTATCTAATATGAAATCTACCTAACAACGTAAATAGATAACGGTCTAGTGGGGGCACTGGACTTTCTTCCAATAAATCTTAATTGTAAGAGTAACGATATATGGGCAGGCATATAGTAGCATTTTGCATTGCGACGCACTAAGGTCGTAAAAAAAACATTTAAAAAAATTATTCAAATTTATTATGTATTTATTTATTTATTAATGTGTAAATTCAGGATAAACACTTATGATAAAATCAATGATAAATTACAAAGCCTTTATTAGTCCTAAAAAAATCATGTAAAACAAGAGCCTTCTGCTTTATCCTAAGCCATATTCATTAGTTATTTTTATAAAAAAATTACAAAGTATTTACAACATATCGTGCCACAATTTCCTCAGTGCGTGCCATTCCTCTCGCGTATTATGTGACATTGTCTCATTAAACGATGATATGATGTTGTAAATACTTTGTAATTTTTTTATGTAAATGACAGAACAATATTACTTAGGATTTTTACATTATTTTATTTGAGGACTAATAAAGATTTCTTAATTTACCACTGTATTTATTAATCTACAATAGGACAAATAGCCCGGTGGCAGATACACGTTAACATTACTTATTATCTAGCTTAGCCTAAAAATAATAAAACATTGTCCGTTGAATATTAGTACCCTGGAAAGAAAAAGAAACACTGCCGGGAATAAACATGGTTGAACAGTACACTTCACTTTAAATTTGATTATGATTTTAATTAATTAACCTTGTTTTAGATTCAAGATAAATTTTATTTTTTGAGGAGGACTTTCCCCAAACACTCTCACAGATAAATTATTCCAGTTGTTAATAGACCTATTTAGGAACGGTTGTCTACCTTCCTCTACCCTTCCGCATCCCCCCTTTCAAATCCCTTCCTATGCTATTAAAGGGCAGTTGTCACCATGTGGATTACCCTCATGTAGCCTGTCACCCTAAAAAAAAGTTTCGCGCGTCTGTTTTTTGTTTCTGGCATTTTATTTTGAAGTAATAGTACTACCTACAAATATAACTGGGCTTTTGGATTTTGGTTCTTGCCCCATATAAGCTTTGAACAGCAAGTGCTCTCTACCTCGTTTCCGATAATAACTCCCTACCGTATTGTTCTCTTTTTCGTTCCGCCATTCAGTGCCTTACAAATTTGGCGTCCTTTTTTTAACTTTCTCCAACGTTTCCATTTAATTTTGTCGATAGGGATTCAAACAATCTGACCCAAAAGTTGTCATACTCAAGTTAAATATGCTACCTCCTTAGATTTTGAGCTCCCTTTTTGTAGAATCCTCATTATGAAATTCCACTCTTTTCGGGTGGCGTGATTCATCAGCTCCTCCCACCCACGTATATTCCTAAATATTGGCACCTCGAAACCCTTGGAATTAATACACCGCATAGAGTATATATATTCCGTCTTATTTATCAGCATTTGTCATGTAAACGAGATTGAGCTCCTTTCGTTGCCATTAATTTCCATTTTAGTTTCTTTAGCCCAATTGTTGACCTCATCCAAGTCTTCCTGTAACACTAATGTACATCAAACGTTTTTTAACCTTCTGTAGTTGGTGCAGTCTTTCCGAAAAGCCTGACTCCCGAATTTATGTGTTTGGCAGATCGTTTATAAATATTAGAAAGAGTAATGGTCCGATTACTTAGCCTTGAGCAACTTCCGACGTTACTGAAGTGTTCTCCCTAATTTAATAATATCAAAAATTTCTCTACCCAGAGTACCACTGTTATATATTAAAAAATATTGTCAGAAGTGGGATTCGAACCCACGCCCTCAGACGAGGACCAGAATGCTACGACCTGTCATTTATAGGCAAGGTTCGACCTTGAGTCTGGCGCCTTAGACCGCTCGGCCATCCTGACTTTGTACATTACTACATCAATTTTTTTTATTAAAATATGCTAACGAACGTTTGGGAAATGTGTCTGACTAACACGTCATAAAATAGGTTATTTAGAAATATAATATTAAATGCTGCAGACTCTCTACTATCGGATTAATGTGTTAGATGGAGATGTCTGATAGCCAACCTGCAGGGTAGACCGGTGTTGTATACTCACTTTCTGCCCCGTAAATACCAAAAAAGCAACACTTTAGTACCAAAATTTGCTCGAAGAAGAACAAGTGGGTGTAGACAGACTATATGTAGGGTAATTGACAGAGTATCCACTCACTTCCCTGTTATAGCATTGGAAAAGGACTGAAAGGGAGGATGTGGAAAGTTAGAGCAAGGTAGCCAAGGGTTAATTATGGTCCTCGGGCTGCAGTTTTAAGGATCCTACCCTACAATTCACCTAAAAGTGATGCAAGGGAAAACCTAGAAATCCCTGCATCAGGTAGGTTGGACATTTGGTACTTAACCCACGCCACTTCCGATGGCGGAAGAGGGATTTGTTGTACAGACGCAGCATTTCCTTCTCTGTGCCTCAACCAGTTTAGGAGGCAGCTGGCCGACTATTCCAATCATTTTCTGATGTTTTAGCACAGAAGCCCGATGAACCGACTATCACAAGAAATGGGAAAATCTTTATTATGGTTTACAACTTAATAATAATATATTTTTAATTATTTCGTGTTTTAAAAAATTCCATACTGCAGTACGTACAATCTAAGATTTTGCCATAATTGCTACATGAATCACTCTCGTAGGCACAGTTCAGTTATTTTGTTTTTGCTAATTATTCATATGGTAACGATTATTGTCCTCTTATACAATTAAGAGATTTTTAGACATTATATTCGTTTTCAAATTTAGGTTTCAAGAATTTGTCCAAGACAATGGTGTATTCATTTATACAATTTTCATATAAAACACTCATTTACATATCAGAATTCGTCGATCAATTGTATTAGGCTGGGGAGTGAGCTTTTTGCACTTTAACAGAGGATATCTTTGGCCACGCGTCCTTGGACTCCCGAGACCAGCGTGCTTCTTGTAGAGCAAAGGGCAAGTAAAAGACCAACGGGAAATATCGTACGAATATTATTCGTTTCGTAAATCGTTAGAAGATCATTTGTTATATGTGAAATAAGTAAAATCAGTGCATAAAACTGCTTGAATGAGTTGGCAGCAGGTGGCACATTGCTGGCAAGGCCGTTGACTCAGACGCACGTAGGCGCTCCACCCAGCACAAGGCGGCCCACGTCACGCGCCTGATCATTCGCGCTGCCGAAATCTACTGCCAAAGAGTTGCAAGTGGATGATGGATTTCAGACTGGGTCCGAATTGCAAGAATAACAAATTGTGCATATTAAATATATTCACACTCGAATGTGTCTCGTTAATCCAACGAGTTGGGGTGCCATGCATGTATTATTTGCTTTGATTGGGATCGATCCCGTGGTCAGTTTAAAACAAATATAAAAAACAAAAGTATAACATACAATTAAAATAATTTTGAAAAAATAAAATAAAAATAAGTCTTAGAAATTTGTCCACACCTTAAAAAAGTAATTTTTAGAGGGAAATAATAAAAAAATTCACTTCACCTCACGAATCTATTTAGATTATTCTTAAACATTCTTGTTGGAAGATTATAATAAATTAGGGATGGAACTTAGAGATTGTTTTAATATTTTTTCTATTATAATGTTTAAAAATTTTAATTAATAATAAATTTATAACTAAATAGGTTGATGTTTTCATATATTTAAGGACGTCAGGTAAATATAACTGTTACAAGATTTGTACCTTAATTGATCGTTCTAAGCATAATTATTAAACAAATCACTATCAATTGGAACATTTTTAGATATAGTTAGAAATTATTAATCCAGATAAGTTTCAGAAATATTATAGCGCTTGTAATACATTCACTTAATTTTAAAACCAAGACTGATTCTTTAATCAATAAAGCTGCTCTTCCGAAAATGTATACCTGCTTACTCAGCGGTCTGGATTGGATGGGACGGGAGCGGGAAGGTTTGTCCGCTCATGGCACGATAAAGGTTTGTCCGCTCATGGATCGGCCGTTCAAAACACGGTACCCATATATAAATATATACGAGGGTGGTCTGAAAAGTTTCCGAAAATTATTTTGCAGGTAGGAATCTTCAAAATACTCCGTGTAGACCGTACTACTCGGAAATGTTGATTTTGTAGCCACTTAGTCCACCTCCCTCTGAGGTTTCGCTTAAAACACTCTTATGAATGTCTCAAAATTTAAAAATGGTTTTTTAGACATGTAAAGTATCTCTATTAATATTTGAGCATCCGAATGATCTCATTCACATTCATGGAATCCAGAAGATACGACAGTCTCCTATTTCTCTCAAGATGTACGTATTTATGTTTGACTAGCATATGGTATCAGTATCTCAGTATCAGCGGTTAATTAAACCAATCTAATGTCACGTGCTTTAGAAGGTTCTGTAGTTTTTGTCTATGACGGAATTTTCAATTTTTCAATTTAAGATGCTAAATTAAACTTTTAAAAATTATTCATTAATCATAAGTAACAAACTTTTAATAAACAACATTTCTTCTATTACAACACCAAAAAATATTGCGTCTTTTCTCATAATTAATATAATCTCACATTTCCATCAATCAAGAAAGAATTTCTTTGACATCCGGAAAATTAATGCCCCCAAGCCGTTAGTGAATGTATAGAGTGTCGAGCTAACCTGTTGCGACACCACGTGAGCCGTAATCAATTTGTGGTCCTCGTTGTGCGGCCAGCATGAATGATATATGTGGGTGCCACGTGGGACAGGCGGAAACGCCTCGGCAAGCTGCGAGCTGTTAACCTGCTCATTTATGCCATAAGCGCCATGTCACCACAAAACTAACACTATTCTCCAATCAACTTTCTCAACGAATAGTTACAATTTGAAGTCAACCCTACAGTTGTGAGCGACGATCAACTAAACAATTCGCACTTCACGTATTTAATTCCGATTGATTTTACGGTAGTTTAATTTTTTTTAATCGTATATATAAATTATAATAAGAAAGATAGCCAAATACTGACAAAAGATGATAACACAAATACCTCTCAACGTTTCTGGAAACCTTGTTCCTTCTCTCTTTTGAGTTTTGTCAACTGACTAGTGCAGTTGGGTCACTCTAGGCGCTTGCGTTTTTTCTGCACCCGAAGAAAGGAACAAGTCTGTATTTGGCCATATTTCATATTATTAATTTTCATTTTTTATATTAATTATATTCACCGTATCTTCAAATAAATTCACAGTATGAGTTAATATATGCTAATGACGTAAAAGTTAGTAACAATGTCAGGGTTATAAAACCATACAAGTCTCCCGCACACGTGGTTCGATTTATTATTTAAAAACATTTTGAAAAACATTGAACTCTCAACGTGCTGTGCCATTTTCATCTGTTGTACATAAAAAGTTTGATTACACAATTACAAAATTATCAACAACAAAAACGCTGAAAGCCGCGACGTCAAATTATGCTAATACAGGTATTCAAAACCAAAAAGAACATCCTGGTCCAGATATTATAACTGCATCTATAATTTGTTTGGAGTAGTCGCGTGCCTAAAAGCGTCTTGAATTCAGGGCCGTCGAAATAACGTACTTTGTGTGTGCACTTGTTTATATACAACCTAGTTGGCATTTACCAAGCGTCTGCTGCTTTAATTGTTTGAAATAAAGTTACAAGGTATTCAGGCGGATATTAGGTTAAATTTACGTCGCAGTTTTTAACGTTTTTGTGGATATTTTTGTAATTGTGTAATTATTATTTTTATGTCCTACGGATGAGAATGGCACAGCATGCCGAAAGCTCAATTTTTTAAAAATGGTCTTAACTAAAAAAAAAAGAACCACGTTTTTGGCAAGGTCTTAAAATCCTGACCTGTGTGAGTTAATATAAAATATAAATACTAGATTATATTGCAAGTAATTCCAGTTTGCTTGATAGTTGTCACAATTTATATAACTGCTAGGGCACACTTGCAATTTTAAGTTTCGCAATCGTTTGATTGCATATTTGTGTCGTATGGAGTGTTATGGACCTGCGCACACATGCAACTGAGACTGAATTACTAGTTTCAGCAACTAAACAGTTTCTGTTTTTACTCAAACTTTTCAGTTGCATATTGTTGCGCAATCGCCGTCTGTCCCATTGAATTGAATGGTGGTGAGCTCACTTGCAATCCAACTGTTGCATACTTGTAGTTGACATTTGATATCTCAAGAAATATTAACAAATCAATTTCTACAAAATGATAGGTGAGCCAAATTATTAATTTTTGAACCAGTTTTTATAATAATTTACGCAAATAAACAATAAAAATTCATGAAAAAATATAAAATAAAATTGAGCACTAAAATATTTAAATACAATGAATTTCACAGAAATTGATGACGTTTCTTGGACAGAAAAATTCATTAATCCGGGAAAGGCCAAACTCATTCTGTAGTAATTAAAAAATTTCGCTGGATGACCTCTTAAATCTCCATACAGTTTATGGAATTTCCCCTTCACGCTACGCTGTGCCGTCAAGGGATGAAGCCAAAAACGCCTTTTTGATTTTTTCTTCCTTCTCATCTCAAGAGCACACAACGCTGCCACCTGTATGAATTCCATCTAGCAACTGTAGTTGCATCCCCATGTGTGCCCATACGTAGCAACCAAACTGTTTAGTTGCCTGTTGTGTGCCCAAAACTATGCAACTGCGACTAAACAGTTGCGCAACTGAAAATTGCAAGTGTGCCCTAGCCCTAACAGATCTGTATCTATCATTATTGTCCACTTTCGTGGAGTGCGAGACGATATCCTGTAATTAATCTATTTTCAAGTTAAACACTTCCAGGATTCCGCTTTATTCGATATCATCTATTCACCTTAATTTGACCTCCCCCAGAACCTTCGACGGCTGATCTAATCCAATTGAATGAGTGGACTGCTTGGACTCAGAAGCGAATAGTTCCACCCATTTGAATCTGTGAATAATATTACTAGTTTTGCACGATCTGACAGGCCGTCAATAAACAAATTTCTAATCTGTATTAACCTCGAATTTTAACTTGGATAATTCGAAGCTGAGGGGACTGGGTAAAAATTAGAAAAAAACAAAAAATTCGAATTACGAAAGTTATATCTAATGAGTATTTTATCAGTATTCATCCGTAATTAACACTACTGTAATTAATACTACTGTATTTATTTTTACAATAAGGAGAATAGTAAGCCATTTCAGAGAATAGTGATTGCACATTTAACCTTATACGTTCAGTGAATTAAGAATTGAAAAGAAGCTCGAAATATAGTATTATTTTACTCAATTAAATCTGTTAAGGTTTGAAAACTTTTGAAGCCCGTTTAGCGAATGACAAGATGACCTATCCCTCAATGTACCGACTAAGTTCACGCAAATGACAAAGGAATCATAATATTTTCAGCTTCAAATTTTTCTTTCTCCTCTTCATTAGCGAATCTCCACCTTTCTTCTTCAATAGACAATATTCATACTGTATCAAGGACACTTAGCATTGAATTCTGGTTAATTTTCACGAAAGCGTCTGGACAACAAGACTTAAAATAATTTTGGTTCATTTTCTGTTTAACTAAAGTCATGTTCAGGAGTAAAAAGTTAGCCTCTACATTGGCCACAGAGTTACGAGCAGCGCAGTTGTCAACAAACTAAAGAAAAATTATGTTTATTTTTAACGATAGTAATTTTGGGTTCATATTTCTGAAATAAAAACTTTCAATTAAATAGGTTATATTTCGAATAATATTTTTCATTGCTTTGATACAAAATTCAAAGGATCAAGTAAAAACTTGTCTACTAATTTGAATTATAAACGTCAAATTATCCATTTCTCTAAATTGACATTCATTTAATTTTTTTCCGGATATTTTTATTTCACGAATATTACTAGTCCATGAGATGAGAAAACGTATTACAACTTTTTGAAGTCTTTTTAGTTACATATTAGCAGGACACATTAAAAATATGACTGTAGAATAATGTGTAACGCTTGCTTCACACGAGATAATTTTTTTAAGAACGTTTCTCGTCCTAGAAAGTTTCGTGAGAGGAACGTGGAGCGCGATAGTTATTTGAACGGCGGGAATTAGCACAACTGATGACCGCGTGTCGCACATTCCTGAGCAGCGGCGAGCTCCTCACAGACGAAGGGCGGAATCTCGTGGCCCGAATATTTCGTCTCCTCCCCGTGGGAACCAAGTCAGAGTCGTTGACCGAGCCTAATTACGCACTTCTACGCACGCGTGCCGTGGATCAGATTTATGACGACTGGATTTCGCACCCGAAGTGGCGGAATCAGCCACGGGTAACGTTTCCGGCAATATATCGTTGTTAACACAAATCTCACACCGGTGAATATGCTGCCCCTTTCGGTAATGGAAATTAATCTCTCTCTCTCTCTCTCTACCTCTAAAACAGCTCGTTACATTAGCTAACATTTAACCAAACATTCCTTGAGGATAATTGCTTGGAATGGAGATCCTGTTCTTGGATAGATAATTAACGATATTTAGCCACGGTTCGAATTTTACGAATGGATGCTGCTCGATCACCTGTAACAATTGAGGTAGATTCTGCTGTTGCCTAAGATATCCAATTTTAGAAAATCGTAGCAGGTCGCATGATCTCGGTGACAATTCTGTTGACGGCTAATCCATACCCTTCCTATACCAAAATGAGGTACTCCATCTTGTTGCAATATGAACTACATATCGGCATTTTGAAATCAGGTTCTTTTAACATATGACACCTCCAATCCAAACAGTGACGCTAAGATTGTTAGTTATTTTGCAATCAATTCATATACTGTAAAAGGTCACTAGCTCAGTAAACAGAATTGGTCCCGTTCTCTCAAAGCTTTACTTTAATGCTACTTTATCGGATTTATTTTTCAAAATTAAGGATTAGATATCGAATAAAAACAATCCAAAAATCTTCGACGAACCGCATCAGCTTTATCGTTCGATGTGATCTTAGTTTTACGTCGTGTAAAAGTTTGCTAATCGATCAATTGCCATTTCGTCACTACCTCTCCTTCTGGTGGACTTGATTGAACTACTGACCCAATTCTTCCTTTCTAAGCTCGACGGCTTCACGGTAGATTTATAATATTACCTTGTTGCCCAAATCGTTTGTTCAAATTTCTAACCGCTGATGGCGGTTGATAGAGAAATGTCTCAATATTGATCACCAACGCTGTAGTACGTAAAGCTGTTGTTCTGTGGTTAATTTACGATTCATCGCCTAAGGGCGCAACCACCGATAATGTAATAAAAAATTTGGCTTTGGGAAGAATTGACAAGTACAGCAATTAAATTCATGTTAACCGTTTTTGGCAATTGTATACGTGATCTCGTGGGAAGAAACGAATATTGAGGAAATTGACTTTTCAACCGTACAGTCCAGCTCAGTTATAACGAGCCAGCGGAACCTTCTCATTTTGCTCTTAATTAATATAGGATGTCTTAAATACTCAGAATATATATATATATATATATATATATATATATATATAAGATGGTTCTCTATAAATTTTTATTTTTTATTTTCGGAATGACGTGAATAAACTATGTGTTGTCTGTAAACAAAGATTTATTTCAATAAGTTGTAAATTACAAACATACCATTAAAACTACACTTATACACCATTTTCCTGTAAACAAAGAAACGACATTAAAAGTTTATTTATAAATTAGTCGATTCCGTTTTATGTTCACTCAGTAGCCACATAACTCCATATTGGATTTTCCCCACTGTCGACTTCCGTGATTGGTAATGGCGCGGCTAGCGGCAAAGTTTGAAAATACAAATTAAAGAAATACATTTTCTTTACATATATATATATATATATATATATATATATATATATATATAGTGTAGTAATTATAAATATGTAATTAATTAATAAATAAATTTTATCATTCATTATTGGCGGCGTAACTCAGAGGTCATTGCATTGTGACCTATGGTATTGTCGACGAGAATACAGAGCTGATAATGCTTGCTACCAAGGGCATTGTCGGCTAAGGCATAAATAGACGTGCGGAATTTTAGCGTAGAAGAAGTGTGATTTGGGAGGCTGAGGATGTAGAACTTTAACAAAGTGTGATAGAGTGTGTTGGGAGGCTGAATGTAGCAGTGCAGTTGGTCACTATGCTCAAGAACCTTTTGGTGGCTATGTTTTATTTAATTTTATAGCGCTGCTGATAAAAACCTTCCTCAAGTGGATCACAGTACGTATATAAATTCCTTGCCGACTAAGTTCCAACGGTCCTTATTTCTAAAGACTTCAGAACTATTTCTAATACGTCTTTTAATCAAAGGGTTATAAATATAAAATATTTTTTGCTCGTAGTGCAGTTTTATACAAATGTCTACCAACTGTTTTGCATCCTGAAAGACACTTCTTCGCGTAAAGAAAAAAATTTGCAGTCGACAGATAAAAGTCTAACGACAATTTTACGGCGACTCTTGTGACTTAAATCAATCAACGAAGTTGGATGAGTCATTTCAGGTTAAATACCGGTATGATTGGTTTGAACAGGTCTAATAAATCTAGGTTGGTACCGTCCTATACTTATTTTACACTCATAAACCAGCTGAATAACGAAGAACTTTAGTTTCAAAGCACTTATTACATCTAAAAACATTATCGGCAGTAATATAAGTAACAAAATTACACTTAACAAACCGTGCAAAACTCCCATTGTATATTCTGTTCATTTTAAGTGTGGGCTTATGTGCATAGAAGAAATGCACTATTGGAGTAAAGAAACGACAAAAATATGTAAAATTAGGGGAAAGTTCCGAATTAATTTATTTTGACAATTATACAGTATTTACTCTACGGAACCACATGCTTCTATGCCAAACCTGAAAGAATCATTAAAAAACTACTCCTGACAAGTCCCGTATTTTGTAACTGCAATCTGCCCTCTCATTATACTATGCAAAACTTATCCGAAAAATATGTAATAGTTGTTATTCTGCGGTTGACCTTAATCGGGATTTACGCCTTTACGAATGTGGCGACTCTGCGGATGCACCAGAAACGTAGACATTTCCTCTCCTTATCTTTTTAGTTTGTTTCTTGTCACCACAACATTTTCGTTTCAATTTCAAACTTCCTACTCCGTTCTACTCTATATCTATGCACTAAGTCGACGATGTGGGGTTGTTATCGAATTAACTCCGTTCGAACTTAATCCGCAACGCTGCTATCAAAGTTGAGATCTAAGTGTAGCCAGGTCGCGTGTCGAGGAAGTGCCGCCCACAGTGAGCCTGGTGCTGGGTCCGGCGCCAGAGCCACAGCCGCCCACGCTCTTCCCGTCTCCTACGCACGCGTCTTTAGCCGTCGATAGCGTACCTCAATTACGTCCGTTCAGTGTGATTGTGTAACGTGCCAGTGTAACTGCTCTTGGAAAACCAGTGTTACTAAAAAGGGATTTATTGGCATTGCAGTAACTTTAGAAACAAATTAGGAGCTAAATTAGTAACACATTTTAGTTAGAACACAAAACCGCTCGCAGCTACGACTTGCCAAAGTATTACCTAATCGGAAAACATCGGTAATGCTGCGTTTCCACAGCAAACTCTTCTCCCGCCATCGGAAGGGCGTGGGACAAGTACCCAATGCCCGACCTATCTGATTCAGGTTTTTCTAGGGTTTGTCCTGCATTACTTTTAGGCGAATGCCGGGTAGGATCCTTAAAATATTGCCCGGGGGCCCTAGTTAATCCTTGGCTACCTTCCTCTACCCTTCCACATCCCCCCTTTCAAATCCCTTCCTATGCTTCTAAAGGGGAGTTGCCACCATGTGGATTACCCTCATGTATATATATATGTATAAGTATATATATATATATATATATATATATATATATATATATATATCTCACGGAACGTGAAAATATTCGGTGCACAGCTATAGGCCATCTCTATTTTACGACTACGAAACGTGTCATGAAACTACCTGCAATGTCAGAGAGAAGCTGTCGATACGAAATATTTTATATGAATTAAAACAACAACCCAATTTCAGTGTCTTCTAAAAATAATAATGTGGAAAATATTTATACATTGATATCATTTAAAACATCACGAATATTACATATATCAGCCCACAATATAATGTACAAAGATCACCATTTATATCTTCTTGTCAATCATTCTAAAATCCACATAATAAAATGAATAAATCAATTTGTGGCGGAAATTGAGCTGCAGTTTGTTTTAATTGTGTTACAAATTTCACCAGTCAAATTCAAATAAAATATTTTACACACATACAATATTTAAAAAATAAATTAAAATATGAAATCGTTTAACAATAAAATTATAAGGCGTAGGTTTATTTCAATTAATCTAATATTTCTATTTTTTTAGAGTAACAGGCTACATGAGGGTAATCCACGTGGTGGCAACTCCCCTTTAATAGCATAGGAAAGGGGTATGCGGAATGGTAGAGGAAAGTAGACAAGGGTTAACTAGGGCCCCCGGGCTATAGTTTAAGGATCCTACCCGGCATTTGCCTAAAAGTGATGCAGGACAATACCTAGAAAACCTGCATCAGGTATGTCGGGCATTGAGTACTTGTCTCACGGCCTTCCGATGGCGGAGAGGGGTTAATAATTGCTAGTGCTATAAGAATGTTATGGAAGGTGCACAACTGAAAAGAAAAGTGGAGACTGATTGCACGTTCTTGGGTTTTTAGATGACGCGAGCTAGTTACCCATCATTCGTACAGGGATGAAAACATTGCGTACGGATCTTACGAATAAAGTTAGCTTTCGCAACAAATCTTTGTCTACGGTGCTTTTTAAAAAATAAGTAAGAAATATAGCAAAAAAGTCAGAAAAATTCATTAATAAATTAAACCGACAATTCGTCCACAATTTATTCTGGTAATCAGAAAAACAACCGATTTTACTTTAGAACCATGGACTACGTCCTATGACTGTTGTAGCCGAATTTTTTTCTTTATCAAGTTACTTATAACTCATTGTTAAACTATAAAGTTTTTTGATGCCTCATGACATGATAAACTGTTGATTTATGGATTTAACTGGTTATAATGGGCGCATTATAGCTGTACACATGGCGTACGAGACAAAGTGACAGAAACGGGCCGGGTAACAGACTGTGGAGCTCCGAGTTGTGTACCCTATTGTCATAGATTAAATAAGAAGAATAGAATTAAGAACACTGTAAACAGAGGGAGCTATATGAACCCAAGAAAATTGATATAGAATTGATGTGTGTGTGAGCGTGTCAGTTTTTTAAAAATGGATCTCAATAATACATTTAAAATGGCGTATAACAATTTAAGATAGTCTTAAAGTTATTTACTGCTTCAGAGCCATTTTTCAGTATAGCTAACAAATCAGTTTATATCAGGTTTTGGAGAGTCTACCGTTTCGCCTCAAGTCGGCGGATATCATTTTGACATTGCTCTATATAACAACGAAAGAAATTTTAATCTAATTATCTCCGACAGTACCGTAAAAGTGACAGGCAAAACTCTTATTTTATTTATATAGGATTCTTTTTGTACTGTAATACGGTTAGAGCTAATGTCAATATTTTTATCATGCGCAGTTACCGAATAATTAAGTAGGTTTTGAGGGTTTTGCAACCTTGAGAAAATCACTATCAAATAGGAAATGCTACCGACTAGGCAAGAAAATCGGTATAGGTGAGTGCAGGCACAAAACATTCTATATAAAGCTGCATTTCTTCTTGTGTACACGTGCACTTCGTTTCTTTTAAACTTTAGATTCTTATTACTTTTCGGAACCTCTTCGTCAAAACTAGTTCTAAAATGTGTACCCTCGGATCCCGTATACTGGCAGCGATATGATATATTTTACCTGATTTAATTGACGTCTCGAAAATCGGCAAGATTCATAACAGAAGGAGAGGAATCTCATTTGTTTTGTAAAGACGCCTAATTATTTCATAGCGCTCAGTAGAAAGTTGCTCTGGAACAAGATTTATATCGTTAATGGGGCTCTGCACTAAAGGAAGGGCTATCCGTCAGACAGCTCGAGGCGTGTTGGTATGTACGGTAGCTCTCTTTGTCGGAACTCCTCTTCTGTCTTCATTTCACCTCTGAATAATATTGCTTTAGATTTCTGTTGACGATCAAACAATAATGTAAATACTTCATTGTGCCGCATTTACGGCAGTGCGATTGGTGCAGCGACTGCAGTCTTCACGCTATTAATAGTGCGAATTTCGCTGATCCGGTGTTTCAGGGTACGACGGCAACTGTGAAAGTGACTGTACCACGAAAGGTTTCGATGTAGCCCTGCTGTTTAACATGTTCCAGTCCCAGATTCACCAAAACAGATTTCTACACACGACAACCGTCTTTATCAACTTGAAATTACGAACATAGAGCTCATATTATCGAAACTGCTCAGAAACTCATACAATTCGCAAACAAAAATTTCTAATTCAAATAGTTAATGGCTAGGCTTGACTTTTTAACAGACAATAAAAATTATAGAACAAATAAGACTTCGATAAATCATATTTTTAATTTCAGTATCTCATCTTCTATCGAAACACCTCACTATCTAAGCTGCTCAATGATTGGCCACCTCTAATAATTTCAGTATACAAAACGTTTCAGTGATTAAAATAGTGCCAAGAAGGTATGTCCCATTTATCTATACATGAATGTAAACCATGCAAAGTGACCAAATTTACAAATAAATTTTTTTGTCACCATCTCCAATCTTGCTGAAATTTTTGTGTAGTGACAGATATGTGTCTGAGATGTCTACAATGCTGTATAAAATCTCACCTTCATAAGTAGTACACTTGGTGTCTCCAGCATAAAGCATGCGCCTCTGATGCCCATTCTAACAAATTGGCAACTTTGAAGTACTACTGTTGTGGAACTGTAGCAGATAACTTCCTGAAAAATGGCAACTGCAGACAACTTTTTATTCTCTACTTGTAGGTTGCAGTTTCAAGGTTTAAAAAGTTTTAGTTATAACTTTGAAACAAGACGTTCTACAAGTGATAACATTTAGCATCATAAACACGAATAGTTTGAATGAACCAGTACAAATGATTTGCTTTCATCACATTCGTGCAGTATATCATATTATTTAAATGAGTGCAATTTTCAAAGTAACTTTTCTGGCCTTAAATGATGAGTCTCAAACGTGAAATAAGAAGACTTTAACAGAAAAAGTCTGCTCTTTCCAATGATAACAAAAAGAACTTGATTTTTAGCAAATGGTTTTTTGCTATTTCGGTTTGAAAATTCACAAAATTTGAACCTCATATTAAGTAACATATATCTTGACTACAAAGCAAGCTTTAAAGCTGATACTTTGGCAGCTTAAAATCAGTAATGGGTTTAGTTAGCTTACCAAAGCATAAGTTTGTAGAACGTCTTGTTTCAAAGTTATAAGCCTGAAAAATCTGCCTCAAATTGACGTGACTGTTTTTTTGAGCAACTTTGTGAGATAACAGCAATAAAACTAAAACTTTTTAAACCTTGGAACTGCAGCCTACATGTAGAGATTAAAAAGTTGTCTGCAGTTGCCATTTTTCAGGTAGTTAGCTGCTACAGTTCCACAACCAGTAGTACTTCAAACTTCACAATCCATTCACGCACACTGTTGAATTGCACAGGTGACTTTTTGTCAGGAAGCCCTGGCGCCCCCTCTATACTACTAGTGGATCTTAGATTTTGGACAACATCACTTGAAGCTTTATTCAACACTATCACCAAATTTCATCAAAATCCAAGGTGGTACCCAAAAGGCGATTTTGTCATTTGCATGGAATGACCCCAATATGAGTTGGATTAGGATCCAACTCACGATTGCGACATACAGTAGCTACAGTGGTCACCCTGGTTACGAACTTAATTCGTTCCTGGACTCTGGTCGCAACCCGAATCTATTTTTCGTATTGAAATGCATTTAATCTGTTCCAGTATCAGAAACACGAACATACTTTTTGCCCAGTCTTCGCGGAACAAGAAACAATCTAGGGATAATTGTTAGCCTCGTATTTCCAAGAAAAATTGAATTACGGTATGGAATTGTCATTCAAAATGTTAATCGCTCAATTGATCTAAAATTTGTAAGGGGGGTGCTTCTCATTAAATTTTGCATGTTCCTTCACTTACCACACATGTCTGAATGAGGAGAGGAAGATGACTAGGACGAGAAATAAACACACACGCGACAAGATCTAACGAGGTCAAACTCTAAGCGCTTACTGAAGCTGATTGGCTCCTGCGAAGAAATACACGTCAACGTTCATGACTTCTGCTATAGTTGGCTCCTCCCGAACCTGTTCATCCTCCGATGAATGCTCCACTTTAGAAGAAATAGGCCTGTACGCACGCAACAAAGTTATAAAAGTGATTTCTTAATTCAGAGAGGTGTTCGTAACCCAAGGATCCACTGTATTCGATAAACTACAATCCACAGCCTATATTTTCACTAGCGGCTGTACAACTTTTCAGCAACTGTCCAGATTACCATCAGTACTAGAACTTTCGTTAAACGTTGCGTCCTTGAGAAAGCTATTACGAACAGAATTGAAATTTGTCGTGCTTGCCATCCCGGGAATAGCAGTAGAATTACAAAATTTTAGTTCTACGCAGATGCTATTTTATTGTAAGCCGCATAATAAGACAGGCACGAAAAATACGAGCAATGGGCCAATTAGATGCGAATAATAGTTATTTTTAAAATCTAATTATTAAAATATTGATGAATTGCGAAAATCATTGTATCTTAAACAAATTCCTAAATAGTGTTGCGACTCCCTTGAAGATAATGGCCCTGACTTCTAATAAAAATGTAAATTGCCTTCGCGTGTCGGACTGGGGAGGGCGTCCCAGCCCTACGGGGGAAAAGGTATCCTCTAAAATATTCATCAAGAGAAGCAAGCAAATGATTCTTATGTAATATTAACTGATACAAGATTTTTGATAAGCTCACTTGAACTTAAAAATGGCTTTAATATTAGCATCATTTCAAGACAAGCTATGGAGCGTCTGTGGGATTTTCAACTTGATACAAACTTCAATAGCTGTCTACTTGGATTTCATAAGAAATTCTTAAATTAGTTTCTTAAGTGAAAAAAACCTTAATACTAAAAGTAAAAAAAGGAAATTAGGTAGATAGAAACTGGTATGTATTCCAAACGTGTGTTCAAGTCAATATTGTTCAGTGGCATTAAAGTTTCATCTTGTTTTGATCAGTGACAGTTTTACTTTTCAGTTAGTATTCTAAGTTTTTCTATACTGTGATACTGGTGAACTAACGATCAAACTCCCCGATCACTATTCCTATAATTACGAGTCTTCCTCTCGGCCGTTCCCACAACACGCCCAAATGAGGGATTATTAATTTTCTTGCCTTTATGTATGCAACACCTTGAATGGGCCTCCACATCAACCTCGAGGATGTTGGGCATAACACTCGGCGAGGTGAAATTGTCTTTTTAAATTGGACTCAGAACTAAATTTTTACATTTATGTTGGTAGTCACATTGAGCCGATCAGTCATGGGATCCGCCTGGATTTTCCCTAAAACATTTGTCATGGTCTCTTTTGAATTTATCCTATCATAAGATCAGTCAATATATAATTTGTGATCAACCAAAACGTATGTTTTCATTTTTTGACTTATAATATAAAGGTAATTCAAAAAATCTGAAGTATAACTTATGTTATTAGCTTTTGGCGTCGTGAATAGAACACAGTTAACAATGACAACGAACAATTTCATGTATCTTTCGGAAATATTTTTCATTATTTAACTGTATCAAGAAAATTCTCCAAAAATTGAAAAAAGTTAATCCTTTGATAAATTTAAAACAAATCAAATATATTCGGCCTTTTAAGAATATGGGCATATTTTGTGAGAGCAATTCTCACTCGTTCGTGTTAAAATATTGACAGTGAAATCTTAACGTTTCACGATAATGTTCAATTTCTTCGCGTCACAGCGACTGCACAACGTCCGACTTCCAGTGCGGAGTCAGACGCCTCTTAATGTAGGCACCATTAGCACTAACAAGCGTCACGATTTTAAGGAGAACTAAAAACCAAATTGCTCCATGACTGCATGTTTCAGGCCAGAATTCCAGTGTAGGAGCTGGTGACTAGGCAACTGTCTGGACATATTCTTCACAAGCTGTTGCACAGAACGTGTTGAAATGTTATGCAAGGCAAATTCTTTCGTACAGAAACTTAATTAGCCTCCAAGATTTAATATTGTTCGAAATAATAATGTCATGAAAAATTAATTTGACAGTCTTTTGTTATTCCATAGCTCCATAAAGCTAAATTACGAGATAATTGCCGAAATATTTTTTGGTACGAATCCATGTATATAACGTCCTATAAAGGTATATCTTCTCCTTTTCCAGCTGTGTTAATTCAGAAAAGCGAAGCATTATTTACTGTAGTTCATAAGTAAGTAAAATTTTACAAGCTGTTAACATAATATCTTCGCCACTATTGTAACCCATAATTCGAGCCCAGGTAATAATTTATTTTTTGATAATATCGCCGAACAAAGTTTCTTTTCCGAACAATAGACTAATCCCGTAATTTACATCATTAAGAACCCATTAGTACTTTAGTTACGTCGAGAACGCTCTTCACGTTCCATTTTGTTCCTCTACCTACCTGCATCAAACCCGTCTTGCCAACGCCCTTACCCGAGGTTGGGACTTCGTGCCTAGACCAAAGCCAGTAATTTATTATTTTTTTTAAAAAAAATAACAACAATGATAACGTTTCTCGGGAACTTTAATTATAGCTACCACTTTTCCTGCAACCCCAGACAGAGAGGGTAATCAACTATTTCGATATCCCAATTGGGGTTGATAATGTACCAGTATGGCGGATATCCACAGGTATATTTTCAAATTTTTCGAACTCAGAATACCATTTGCGGTGGGAGTTGGACAATTACTACTAAACAGGTTCCCTCAACATCTAAAAATACAGTACATAGAAGTCGTTCATTAAATCAAAGCCGAAGCGAAATTTGAAGCGAAAATTGTTGACTTGGCATTTTCAAGATTCTTCATTTCAATGCATTATTTAAATCATTACCGTACTATTACAACGAGTTTCATAAATGAAAATAATTTGCTGCCGTGGAAAGGGAGGAACATAATATATATTCTAATGCAAATCGGCATTTGCCACCATGAATAACCTAACTAAATGCAACACATTAACGCATACGTGGTTGGTAACTATGAGCATCGAAATCTATTCAATTTAAACTTGTGTGCGTAACCCGCCAATCTAATTTTTTGTTGCAAGAATACGAGTAAATTACAGAAAATTCGTCGTTTATCATGTTAGTAAAAATGTGTTGAGTGAGGACGGATAAATGACCTTAAAATTCCTATTTATCGTCGATCGTCAGAGCCTTTGGACAAAAAGGAGAAAAATTTATTTTTCTACCTTAGTAATGCGAGGTAAAATGAGAAGACAGGTCTATTGAAAGTTCTAAGAGGACGGAAGATGCCAGGTATAAACAGGTAGGGTATAAACAGGTAGGGCATAAACGGGCCGCACTGCAAACATTCACTTTCGTCTACCAAGGACTAGAAAATCCTGTTAGCCTAAATACCATCCGGTGTTCATGCCCGTTGCTAAAAGTGACAGGCTAACTGAGAGTCTTTCACGTGGTGGCCATAGGAAGCTTGGAACAATTGAATGTGGAAGAGAGCACAAATTTTATAGTCTGTAGTTTAAGGAGCCTACTTGGCCTACTAGGTAGGTGAAGGTCTTAGTACTTGTCCCACACCTTTCTGATAAATGGAGATCAGGGTTTGCAGTGCCTATAAACCATGTTTTACTGGGCCAATGAGAACAGCAAAAACTCACTCAGTATGCCCAAAATCTGCGTCCCAAAACATACACTTAAATTCAGCCTAGGTAATAATAATATAAATTTTATTTCCATATAATTGCATCCATACAATATGGGAAAGCGTCATGTTTAATATAAAAATACACTAGAAAAAATAAACATTTAAATTGTCAGTATAAAGTTTTACAGTCATATTATCACAACTCATGTATCTTATTTACTAAATACTCTTTCAATATATATAAGGTGTGACAATGACAAAATAATTGAGATAATTAGTCTCAAAAGGAAAGAGATAGTTGGTGGCGTACCTGAAATTGAAGCTACAGGAGGATGTTCTTCAAATTTTCAAAGGTTTTTATCCTCTTCTTCAGAAAAGAGAATTACATTCCATATTGCTGTTCCTCTACAGTAAAATTTGCTAAATAAGTTGTAATTTTTCATGCAAGTAGGGGCTTTAGTATATCACTTTAAAAATATGAGGACCAAATATTTCAGGAATAGCAGTCTGTGAGCATTAGATACATTCTGAAACAGGTCAAAATACACTTTGTTGATAAAACAGATGATTGGGAAAAGTATTTAATTAATTAATTATTAAATTATCACGTTTCAGTCCTCATATGGACCCCCGTCAGGAAAAGTTAATATAGTAAAAGTAAAAATATCTTCTCAGACGTAAAACTTTACATATTGTCAAAGTGCATGTTGAAATATCATTATATAGTAAATTTGGTAGTTCCTAATACAGTAATTCATTTATATTACATAAAAAAAGGCTCTAAATTACCTGTAGAAAATACTAGTTATCGTAAACTATCCAATCTAAATTAACTTTCCAGCACACTATTTCTCAATATATATTTTAATAATTGATTTCTTTCATTTTCTAGCATGCAACTGTAATGGGTTCTCAAATAGATGTTTCTTTGATAAAGAACTCTATGAGCGAACAGGCCATGGAGGACACTGTCTTGACTGTACTGGAAACAGAGATGGACCCAACTGTGAAAGATGTAAGGAGAACTTCTATCAGAGGGAGGATGGGTATTGCATTGCCTGCAACTGTGATGAAACTGGTAAGTTACTAAATTAAGAACTCATTTGTTGTGAACTTCAAATTTGTAAGATTTAGAAAACAAATATTGAAAATTTTCTTTAATATATATAGTACCAGGGTATAACAATATATACTAAGAGATTGGAAAGGGATAGGAAAGAGAGACGCAATTGTGGCCTTTTTAGTTTCTGTAGTCCAAGTAAGTTGGTGGTGATAAGGGGTGGGCTATGTTCTTTATTATGATCAACAGTGTGTTTAGTTAGTTGGACAGTGGATAGATATCGGTGTTTAACCCACTAAATAAATACAAGTTTGTAAATTATCAGGATGAAAGTAACAGCACACTGGAGAACGTAATTGGTCATTTTAAGTTGACCAACTGAATTACATTTAAGGGATGCCAACTCTACAAATATCACCAGAAAGATTCAATTTTGTGTATAAAAATTAAATTATACCAAATGTATGTTTCTCTACAGTTTAATTACCCTTTCAACCAATAGATTTAGTTTAATTGTCATTAGTAAAAATTAAATGAATTATTAATTAAATAATTTCTAGCCAAGAGGCTCCAAAAAATGGTCTAAATTACACTATATAATAAATTAAATTTAACGTTTGGTTATTCAATATAATAGTTGACTTTATTAAATACTTTATTGTAAATATATTTAATTGTATTGGTATATCACTCATCAAAGCAATTATAATAATTCTCAGGTTCAAGAAGTTTACAGTGTAACAGTGAAGGACGCTGTCAGTGCAAGCCTGGGGTAACAGGCGATAAATGTGATCATTGTGACAACAACTATTATGATTTCAGCAGCCTTGGTTGCAAACATTGTGGATGTAATCCTGCTGGAAGTTTTGCAAATCAACCCAACTGTGACCCCTATACAGGCACCTGCCAATGTAAAGAAAATGTTGAAGGGAAACGATGTGGAGGGTATGTACACCTAAAAGCTTTCAAAAATATCCCAATAGATAGATAATAAGATTCTGTGCCTTCTCTTTTAAATGACCTAAAAAAGATGATTGATTACATTTCCTTACAAAATTTGTTGTTAACAATCTTAATAGAATATAAGAGTTCATAAATCAAATACATAAAAGTCTAATAATAATTATTACCACAAGAAAATGTAAAACTTTGCAAATTTTTTAAACAGCATTTAGCATTTATCTTTTTAATAATAATTATATTACCTTTATCAATTATTTTTAATTGTTTGCAGTTGTAAGCCTGGTTATTTTAACATCGATAAGGATAATGAATTTGGCTGCACACCATGTTTCTGTTATGGTCATTCCTCTCAATGTGAATCTGCCCCTGGATATTCAAAAGTTGTCATTGAAAGTATGTTTGCCCGTAACAATGAACGATGGTCTGCTCAAGACTACAGTGGAAATCCTCTCAAAATGCAATATCACAGTATAACACAAGCAATCGGAGTTAGTGCACCTGGAAGGGAGGCTGTATATTTTGTTGCACCAGGTAAATCAAAAAATGGGCTCCCTTTATGACAAATGTTAAACATATTACAATTTATATGCATCAAAAAGGAAAATTAAACTCTTTGACCTTTTTTTCTTGAACTGCAAAAACAGTATAGTTACCATAGCCTTTTATAGGTAATAACATTATTCAGAATACATGTTTCAAAGTTACTGACTACAATTTTAGCTCTGTAACTTAAAACTTGTATATTTAATTTTTTTTTTGGTTTATATTGGGTTATCGTAAGAAAATGGAGAATTTATAATAATGTTATTTGAAATGTTTAATTCTTCAGACAGGTTTTTGGGAGATCAGAGAGCCAGCTATAACCAGATACTTTCATTTAAACTACGAATAGGAGAGAGTGGGCCAGTTGCAACTGTAGAAGATGTTGTATTGGAAGGGGCTGGTTTGTCTATAACACAAGCAATTTTTGGACAGAGGAATCCACTTCCAGCTATAGCTGTAAGTTATCTTATACACTTTTTTCTTAATTGTGCAATTATAAAATGAAAATTCTTAATTTTCTTACATGATTAATTAAAAATTGTGAAAATCAGTTCTATGATTAATTCAAGTACACAATTTAAATCAATCTACAAAACAGAATGATTTTATAAAGCAAAAGAAATATTTTAATTAATAAAAGATTATTTAGAGACCAATATAAATTAGGTTCACAATTGACTCATTGATTGATGCCTATGGCTACAACACAGAAAAATGATCTGTACTTAACATATAATTTTTATGCACAAGATGATTATGACTGAAATCTTCTTTGTAATTTTATTACTGTGTCTATATTTATCACAGAAAAATAAAACCTTGAGGACTGAAATAGGTGGCTGTTTTTCATTGTGAAATATTTCAATTGAACCAAACTGAATAACAAAAAACTTTTGTAATGTTTGATGTTGTTTTTCTTATTTTGAAATATATTTTATGAATTCATAATTAAAATGAGCCTCACATGGATGAGATAAACCAGTCAGGTTGTTTGAATCAGGTTGTTTGAATAATTATAAGTCTGTAAAGATGCTTGTTATTTAAAATTTGTTTTTCATTTTGGCTGTAGACCCAAGAATACAAGTTTCGACTTCATGAACATCCTCAATATGGGTGGCAACCTAGATTGACTCCTCGAGATTTTATAAGTGTTCTTGCCAACCTTACAGCAATTCATGTAAGAGGAACATATACGCCAGAAGGTAATATATTTTATAAGAATATAAAACAATGTGGGTTACATATTCAGAGTATATTAATATAAATGAAATACATTTGGAATATACTATGATATAATTTTAATCATTCAGAGCTTATTTTCCTCATTTACTGTTTAAATAAACACATGTAATAAAACATAATGATTTTAATAATTTACTTCAATCACAACAAAATTAATAATAAACTTTAGATACAAATAACTTGACTGAATATGTACATATTATTAAGCAATATTCAGTGACTTAAAAGGCAAACTGTAATCATTCTATTAGTGAGTTCAGTCAGGAGCAGACGATAGTTGTTGGACTAATTGTAGAATTCAAATAAGAAAATGTCTGGGAACTGATGGTTTGTGCAGAAGATGATCAAGTCAGTAAATGAAAGTTATGAGTGCAGTATGAGTTATTATGTAAATTCAGACTAAGGAAATTATTGAAAGATTGGTGGCTGATGTAGTAAATCTGAAGAAAAAAAATGTAGCTATTGATTGCCAATCTGATACCAGCAGTGCCACAAAACAGTGAGAATAGCTATTCATGTATATTCCAGATCTCCTAGAGGAAATAAAGTGGAATTTATTCAGTTAGGTTTAACACAGAGTATATAATCTGATTTGTTATTTCATCTATTAAGTCTATTTTATTTGTTAGACACTGAATAATTTAATGAAGTAATTACAGTTCAAATTATGGTGACTCAGATTATTAGAAATAGTCTGTTGTTAGAATTTCACATCCTTTCTTGCTTAATAGTTTTTAAAACAGTTACTGTTTTTAGTAGTCTACTAAAATAATTTCCCTGTGAAAAAGCTCCCCCCCCCCCTCTCTCTCTCTCTTATATCATACCATTTATTTAAGGTATATAGATGTTGCTAACTTTATGCCTAATTGCTAAGTTTTGGGGAACTTAGATTACAAAAATTATAGATTTAGCTGTTATAATTAAATTTCTTGTGTCATACATAAATTCTCATTTATTTTAATTGATATCATCCACTCATCAAGAAGGACAGAAGGCCAGCTCTTGACTTGAATATTCTTAATCACTTTCACTTGTTGGTCACTTCTTATACCTACATAAACTTTAACGTCACTGTTTTCAACTTTCTTCTTCTTTTGCATATTACATGCTTTACAGTGTACTTTTGTGATCAAGGTTAGGTTTTCATTTTTTTCATTAATTGTTTCAAGTTTTCTTATCCTTTTTATGAGGTTATTGTATATATTATGAACCTTGCATTTATATTCCCATAGCTAATATCTCACTAAATTTTACTTCAAGATCATATTAATACAATCATAATACAGTGACATTTCACCTTATTAGTTGAAGTATCACTGATAGGCATCTATTATGAGTCTATAGGTTACACTTGTTACAATGAATGCCTGCTCAAACTTTAAACTTACATATTTACATTTTTGTTCTTGTTTTTTAATCATAAATTGTCTTTGAAACAACATGCACATTTTCCCTTAGTACTATCTTTATTTTGTTGGAAATATATGTGAATTATTTACAGCAGAGAATTCTGAAGTAAATGTTATAATTTTATTTATAGATTTTTTTCCATACATTTTAATTCAGTACTCATTTTTATATTTTATTATATTTTCATTTCTAATTATTGAATTGAATTTAATCATGTTTTCTATGTAATTCACAGGAGTAGGCTTCCTAGATGATGTGAAACTTGAAACAGCACACCGTGGGGCTGCTGGACAATCAGCTAGATGGATTGAAAATTGTAAATGCCTTGATGGATATGTAGGCCAATTCTGTGAATCCTGTGCACCTGGATTCAGACATGAGCCTGCTAATGGTGGCCCATTTGCTCCATGTGTTCCTTGCAATTGCAATGGTCATGCTAGTATATGTGATGCTGAAACAGGTAATGTGACTTACTTGAGTCTATAGTAAGTAATGAAATGATTATATTAGAATTAAATAATTTCCAGCGTTATATGATCTTTAGTGAATGTAAGATTTGATATGAGGAGAAAAAATACACTTGTCCTAATATATAATTAATTAATGATTGAAATTTGTTATAAAAATAAGAGATCATATTTGCACAGAAAATATTCACAAAATGTTTATATATTCAAAAAGATAAAACTTTAAATACGATAAAACTTGAAAATTTTTTGATGATGCCAAACAAATAAAATATTATTTAATCTTTGTATGCAGAAGTGAAACTAGTGTTTTATCAAGTTTTATAATTTCAAAAAAATACGAAACTTTCTATGAATGTAAATTTCCTTCCTGTTACTTAACTCAAAATTTTCTTTCTGTATTTATTAAATAAATATATTGTAATGCATATAATATAATGCATTGGATTGGAGACGGCGCACGTGTCGTGGAGAGACTTGCGAGAAAGGATAAAGTGCGAGTCGGGTGGTCCTGAGTAATTGCTGCAGCTGCAATGAGAGACAGGGGATGCTGAGGGTCCAGTAGTCTATTGATTTGGGAAACGGCGAGAAGAATTAGTAACGCAGATGGTCACAAAGGGGCTATGTTAGAGCAGGCTACTGTCTCTAACGAATGACCTGACAAGGACTTGGAACTTTCAAGAAAAGATTTTGTGCGAGGCGGACAAAAGAGAGGAAGCCGTAAGTTAGTAGACGGAGTGTGACAACGCGATTGTCGGGTTCGAAAGGAGGAAGGACCCCAGTGGCAGGAACAAAAATTAGAGGAATGGGTTTCCGTCACTGCGCCGTTGCGACGCAAGTGAAAAACAAGGGAGAAAGGGGGCATATATATAGGAGAATCGCCTATTGTGGAGACAGTTGGAGCTAGCACGGGAGAGAGACGGTCAGCAAGCAGTTGTTATTTAGCACGGGAGAGAGACGGTCAGCAAGCAGTTGTTATTTAGCATGGGAGAGAGACGGTCAGCGAGCAGTTGGAGCTAGCACGGGAGAGAGACGGTCAGCGAACAGTTGTTATTTTGCACGGGAGAGAGACGGAGGACGCAGCAAGGACAGTTGGAGCTAGCACGGGAGAGAAACGGTCAGCGAGCAGTTGGTGTTAGCATGGGAGAGAAGACGGAGCAAGCAGCAAAGAGTTGAACAGTTGTGATTTAGCAAGGGAGAAAGACGGAGGAAGCAGCGAAGAGTTGAACAGTTGTGATTTAGCAAGGGAGAAAGACGGAGGAAGCAGTGAAGAGTTGAACAGTTGTTATTTAGCAAGTGAGAAAGACGGAGGAAGCAGCAAGGAGTTGAACAGTTGTTATTTAGAGTCAGTGAAGTGAATATCAGGACCTATAAAGTGAGTGTCTAAGAAACGAGTCGAGGTGGACCTAAGAAACAGTAAGTTGCAAGGTACCATATTAAGTAATGTAAACGTCATTAAAGGATACTAGTCAGATTTCGTTCCCTTCTTCGATAATAAAATTTAGAGGCAAACTATAGGTTAAGGTTATTAATAAATTTGGTAGATACTTGTGTTTGATTTTAAAACGTAAATGTTGGGTTTCTTTTTAATGGTTTGATTCTGTCCGTTGTCAAACCCAGTAGAGACCCAGGAGAGCAAGAGTTCTCATATTATAATGTTAAGGTAGTAAATTCATTTGTAAATTCTTTTTGTGTTTAATAAATCTATTTGTTGTTTATAAAAATTATTCTTTTTATTTCGACCCATTTATGTGGTTACTACATATTGGCTACCACGACGGTAGATAAGATAGGAGTATTATGTGTTTATTACAATATATAGTTTGATTCTATTGATTGAATTATTATAATTTATTCATAGGTAGATGTATTTGTCAACACAACACTGCTGGAGATAACTGTGAACGTTGTGCCAGAGGTTTTTATGGAAATGCACTTCAGGGTACTGCATATGATTGTAAGCGTTGCCCATGTCCTAACAATGGCCCATGTATTCAACATCAAGATGAATTGATTATTTGTACTGAGTGCCCTAAAGGCTATGGAGGTAAATGGAAGAACTAATTCATACTTAACAAATTGTTTTGAACTTAGCATTTATCAGTAGTGGCTTATGAGTCTTTTAAGTTGTGCTACACCACCCCAAGCAACAATAATTTTTACAATGATAACTATATCAAATACTAATAATACTATAATATTGATAGTGTTACCAATATTCTTTGGCAAATGAACCTACCTGTAATATATTCCTTCCTTCCCCCTTGGCACTACAGACTTTGAAGGGCCTAGGTCTCTCACACAATGTTTGCCTATTTGTCTTTGTTCTCCACCTCCTTCATTTTTCTGTTTGCATGTGCCATTTTCTTATCCATTTCCATGCCAAAACTGGCTTCCAGAGACTGTCGGGCGATTGCTTCTGAGTTGTGCGACAATAGGTGTTTTACAGAGTAGGTTTGTTAGCCCCATTCCCAACTCCTAACCTGGAGAACCAGTGAAAGTGAACTACTTGTAATGGAAGAACTTGGTCCTGAGATGCAGGAAAGAACACACATTCTCCAAAACTTTATTTTATATAAATCAACATGAGAGATCGTTTACAATGCCAGAACACCTTTCCATCTGTTGCCAATCAACAATTGCTGGACTCCAATGTTAATTTTTATCACACAGATATTCCATGCTCTCAAAGATCGCACAACATACTCTTAGTTTGTCCCCTACCCTTCAACTTGTCTGGCTTTGGTAGCCCTACCAGAAACCTAAGTTCCTGCCAGAATAGCTCTCAGGGTCATTGACCAAACCTACCTGCCATGGTAAGGCAGTAGTCCTTGAGGAGGTACTGTAATATGTTACACAAATCCTAATTCTGTCTACATAAATGCAATAATTACTACTATTTAAAAGCAGAAAAATTTAGTACAGAGTTGACACACAATTGGAACATAAAGTATTTTCCTCTCATAAATATATTTTAAAAAAGTTAATTTGAGAAGCAATCTGCACAGAGCAGTTTGTTTAGATTCATGAGGAGATCAGGGGAAATGATTTGGGAGTGGCGGAAACTGCACATTCACATTGCTCACTCCACACACACACAGCTGCATTAGCAGGACAGTGCCACTACACAAGCTGTTGTCTTTGAAATAGAAGCAGGGATTCACACATTTGAAACACAATTATTATCAACGTTCTTCAAATGAAGAAAAACTCCTTGACCTTAATTGATTTATTTATCTGTTGTAGCTTATGAGATAACACTGGCATATATGGTAAACATTTTATAACTTTTTCATATTTATATCAGTTGTATATAATTAACATGAAACAAATATTTTGTGTATAACCTCAATTAAAAAAATTGTGTATATTGAATGAATTCTGACTTGCTCATATATATGATATTAGTAAGGATATGACATTATCAAGAATAATTGCAATATTGGTATGGAAAGGAAAGAGAGATAGATTGTGGCTTAACTGAAAGTGAAATGCAGTGTCGCCATAAGGAACTGAAGGTTGTTCTTCAAATTTTTGGAGGCTCTCAGCCTCCTTCTTCAGGAAGGAGTGTTGCACCATTCCGTGCACCGGAATGTGACTGCATACAAATATTGCAATTATATATGTATATATATATATATATATATATATATATATATATATATATATATATAATATAATATAATATATATTCTCCATTTTATTTTACAAGGCCCCAGATGTGACTTATGCAGTGATGGCTATTTTGGAGACCCAACTGGACAGTTTGGAGAAGTAAGGTTTTGCCAGCCTTGTGAATGTAATGATAATGTTGACCCAAATGCTGTTGGAAATTGTAATAGGACGACAGGAGAGTGTTTAAAATGCATATACAACACTGGAGGACCAGAATGTGATTCATGCATTCCAGGTTTGAAATTAATTTTTTCTTGATAAACATCTAGAATTATACACACAAGGCTTCCAGAAACATTGTATGATATTTATATTATCAGTTCTTTTGTCTGTATTTGGCTAACTTTCTTATTATTATTTTTCAATCTGACGTAAATTTTTCAGTTAATCTAGAATTATGTTGCAAGGTAAAATAATTTCTAATTTTCTTAGTAATTCCAATATTATATCAGAATTCAAATTAAATAAAACAAATAGCCAAATAACAGACAAAGAGATTTGCTAATATAAATACCACATGTTACTGCAATTCTTGTTTCTTTGATCGGGTGATTAAAAAATTCACAATCCACGAGAATTACACAATCTTACAAACAAGTGACATACTGGTTTGTGTGGTTCAGTTATTCTCATGGCTCTTGGCATTTTTAATTACCTTACAAAAGCAACAAAAATATCAGAAATGTTGTGTGGTATTTATATTGACACTTCATTTTGTCTGTTAATTGACTATTTTTTATCTAATTAGTATACTTTTAAAAAAGACATATTATATTTATATTTTAAATCAGCATAGTTTAATACTGGCCATATTTTTATTAGCAACAAATTCACAAAACCAGTTTTGTAGGATGTAGGTTTCTTATGAAAATAAGGTACAACAAATTAATATTTTTGAAAAAAATATTTTGTACATATCTGTACTATAAATGTGGTTACTATAAATAGAGATTTGTGAAACAGTCCATATATGATAATCACAATTATATTTAATAAATTTTCCGCAAGTTCTATTTGAGTAGCATTGATATCTTGGAAGTTACGCATATGATAAAATGAGAAATGTAGTGTTATTCTGCAGATAGTTGAAAGAAATTTAAAAATTTTATTTATTTTGAGTTAAAATTTACATGATAAACTTTAAATTCCGAGTAATATAATTTGTTATATTGTTCCAGGATATTATGGTGATGCACTAGCACCACACAAAGGAGATTGTAAACCATGCCAGTGTTACCCTCCAGGAACACAGGAAACTGGATTTGGACCACCTCTCTGTGATCAACTGACTGGTCAATGCCAGTGTAAATCTCATGTGTATGGCAAGAATTGTGACCAGTGTGAAGCTGGATATTACAACATAGCCAGTGGAGATGTAAGGATTAAAATCAATTTTGAAGTTCCAATTATTGTGTTGATATTGAAAGCACTGATGAAAGTATTGATGCACACACTTTCACTGAGGTTTAGCTTTTCCAGAATATGTTACTGTATTATAATTTTACTAAAGTAAATTTGGTACCGAGTTATAAGAACTTACTAACATTCACAAATGTTGAAGATGTCTTCTGAATGATGAAATTATATTAATTTGGAAGGGTTATTTTTGAGAAAAGTTAAATCAAATCTGGCTCACTGCATAAATAAGCTTGATTTAGTAGAAAGTATTGATATTAAAATGTACATTTAAATTTAATTCACAATGTATTGAAATATAGAATTTTTTTAAAGCACACTTCAAGGTAAATAAGAGTTAACCTGACAAAATGTGTAATATGCATCATGTTTACTCGTAATAGAAAACTAACTGATTGATTACTTATTCTATTGTTGCTACATAAAAATTATATGCCTGTATGTGATATAACTGCTTATGTTATGGAAATGGTACGTGATGAATGTGCCACAAAATAAAATATAGCAAATAATTCCTTCATTTAGAAGAAATATTATTTCAAATATTGTGAAAATTATGTTTATAAAGCTAAATTCTTCCACAAAAATTTAAGTAAAAATCAATAATAATAATGTATTGAAATATTTTATAGGGCTGCCAAGCTTGTGAATGTGACCCTATAGGCTCCTTGAATCCCACCTGTGACTTACACACTGGTCAGTGTCAATGTAGGAAAGGAGTAACTGGTTTGCATTGTAATGTTTGTGAACCGTATCAATATGGTTTCTCTCTTGATGGATGTAAGCCATGCGATTGTGATCCAATTGGTTCTGTTAACCTGACTTGTAACCCATGGGGACAGTGCCCAGTAAGTATTTTCATTTATTATATTTTTAGTAAATTAAATGTTTATCAATAATTTCCCAAAAATATTTCCTTTTTCATATTATTTTATTTAAATTGAATCATTTTATTATTTTAAGTTTCGTTTTCAGTTAATAAAAGTATTGTTTCCTTTTAGTGTTATGAGAATGTGGAAGGGAGACAGTGTGATCGTTGCAAAGAAAACAAATATGACAGAAAAAGAGGCTGCTTGGACTGCCCATCATGTTATAATCTAGTACAGGATGCAGTGGATGTTCACCGAGAAAAACTGGAAGCCTTAAAGAAAGTTTTGGATGACATTGCCAGTAATCCAACTGTCATAAGTGATGAAAATTTTGATAAAAAACTTAAGCAGGTTGAAGAGGCTGTAGCAGATTTGTGGAACAGAGCAAAAGATGCTATAGGAAGTATGTATACCAATTTTCAATGTATAACTTTTTGTAACTAAATTAAATACATTATATCATATTTATAGTATCCGTATGGACTTTTGTTCATGATATAATAATATAAAGTTACATAAAATTATTTTGAAAAATGTTTGTGTTTAGTAAATTGTGATATTACATAAAAATTAGTAAATAAATAAAATTGCTGTTCTTGTATGTACCTCATTCTTGAAATTTAATACAAATACCATTTCAGTTTCCTTTAATTATTGAATTTAAACATATAAAATTTAAAGGTGGTGACAAAACACTTTCTGAACGGTTGGATGATTTGAAAAAACGACTTGAAGCCGTTGCAAATTTGACAAATCAAGTTGACACTGCAACTGTGAAAGCAGCCCAGGCTACTGAACAGGGTGAAAGGAATGTCACTCAAGCTGAACAAATAATTGACAGAGTACTTGAAAACTTGCAGGTATTTAGGAGTTATTCACTAAAATATTGATATATATTTTTCAATATAAGATTTTATAAATACACAGTGGACAGAAATGAAAATCAATTTTCTGCATATCATAGTATCAGTCAGGATGGACAAGAAGCTCATTTGAACATGTGGTCAATAACATAGTTAATGAGTTATCCACTGTTTTAATTTAAGAGTAAAAAACAAACCATTTAATTTAATTTTTTTATTAAACAAATTTCACAAAACAATATCAAAAGTGAAGGTAGAAGTGTAAAAGTAACAGCTAAAAATTTTGATTCTCTCTTTCGCACCATTGTATTATATTCATAACTACATACATACATATATGATTGCAATATTGGTATGGAAAATAAAGAGAGATAGGTTTGTTGCTTACCTGTAAGTGAAATGTGGTGTAGCCATAGGGAACTGAAGGTTCTTCTTCAAATTTTTCGGAGACTCTCAGCCTCCTTCTTGCAAGTCCACAGCTGGCCAGTGCACGGAATGGCGTAACACTCCTTTCTGAAGAAGGAGACTGAGAGACTCCAAAAATTTTAAGAACATTTTTCGGTTCTCTATGGCTACAACGCACTTCACTTTCACCTCAACCTATCTCTCTTTCCTTTCCTTATCAATATTGCAATTCTGTGTACTGAGCAGAAAACATAGGTTTGTGTTCTGCCTGGGTCAAATATTTTTAGTCTTCCCTTCTTCTTCCATCCTTCTCCCTGCTTTAAACATACGCTTTTCTATGTGCATGATTCTACGCCTGAGCATATGAATTAACATAAAGCATAATCCTCCTATTTATTTTCTATCCTTCCTCACTATCCAAGTTTATATATATACACACACAATATTAGAAGAATACATTAAGGAATTGGAACTAAGTGGTGACAAAGTCACATTTAAACATGGCTAGTAAGGAAGGATTGAAATAAGTAGGAGGATTCATATGCAGGGAGAAGGACTATCACAAGATTAGAAGTGTAATACAGCAATGTAATGTTAGATCACTTCATCATTTTGTGGCTGATTTATATTTTGGTTCCTATAGTTCAATTATAATTTTTATAATTCAATGAACTAATATGCAGGGTGCTTCATTTGTTATTTTCAAATTTAGAAATTTAATGTAAATCCTTAATTAGTTCTCCAGCTTTCAGTGATTAATTAATGTATTGAATTATGACAGGGTACATTTGACTATTTACAATCTGACGGCTATGCTGCACTCCAAAAAGCAATGGAAAAATCTAGCCAATTTGGTCAACAAAGCAAACAAATGTCTGACATTGCACGGGAGGCAAGAATACTAGTAAATCAGTAAGTACATATTATACAGTAAAAAACTTTTTTGTGGAACAGAATTAATACTATGTATATTTGTTACTTTTTACTAGGAAAAGGGCTTGGCCTGCTAGATATCTCTGCAGGCAGGATTTTAATGACCTTGTAAAATTTTTAAAAATGGTTTAAGATCCAAAAATTTAATAACACAGAATCAGCACATTGTGTACAAATTTGCCATTTTTATTGTTAGTATTTCCGATAATATGCCTCTTGTAATTTGGTCATAAAATTCTAGCTATCCTTGCAACCTTATAAATGTTTTTCAGGAATAACATGACATATTTCAAATTCATTCCCGAGGTGACATTATTTATTTATTCCACAGAAAATTTGTTATTCTAGACATGATAAAATTACTAAAATGTACTGTTTGTGTGAAATAATTGTATCCTATTTCAGAATTATACTCTCCAACTGCAATGAAACTAATTTTGATTGATGGCAAGGGTTATATTGTAAAGTTCTGACTCTCAATCGGTGCATTCACACGGTCTAACTCTCGGGTGACAAATATCCAGTTTACTTACCTTTCTATGAAGGTTCGTTTGCAGAATTACCCAGGCTAAGCGAATCTATAGAGTTATTAAGGGCAAGGGGATCAGGTTTTATGACTGACCCTTCATGTATGGCAATCATACTTATTAAAATATGATCCAGAACTAATCAGTGGACTTGGACACCAGTAATTCTTTCAATGAAGTGGATCTTCGCAAATTTTGAATAGACTGCAGTATTCCCAAACAAATGACAGTTTCACAAGTTACAGAATCATGTTATTGAAGTACAATATTGCACACACATGAAAATAACAATACTTAATGAAACTATTAATGTTTAAAACACTTTTATTCATTAACAAACTTGAACAGAGCAACACAACACTCAAGTTTAAGACTCATAATCGAATAGGTACAATATTTGTTAAACTCCATATTAGAACCTTCTATTGTAATTGGTTCGAAGATGCTTTATCAGTACAAGTAGCAAGATGATTATAATTAATGTATCCAAAAACAGAAGAAGAAGAAGGTGTAGACTGGCTATATAAAGGGTAATCCACATAGTAGCAACTCCCCTCTTATAGCATACAAAAGGGTTTAAAAGGGGGGATGCAGATAGGTAGAACAAGGTTGCCAACTGTTAACTAGGGCCTGTGGGCTATAGTTTAAGGATCCTACCTGGCAATTCATCTAAAAGTGATGCAAAGAAAACCCTAGAAGTAGTAGGTTGGGTATTAGGTACTTGTCCCACTCCCTTCCGATGGTGGGAGAGGAGTTTGCTATGGGGGCACAGCATTTCCCTCTCTGTGCCTTGACTAGTTTAGGCAGCTGGCCAACTATTCCAATAGGAATAGCCAACAACTATTACCATATGCCAAAGGTCTGTGACCCTGGAACATACATCTCTCAAAACAGGCCAAGGTTTCTCGACTTATGGGAACCTTAGTTCAAAAAACCAAAGGTAGCCTCCTCCTCAGGAAGAAGGTATAGACAGGCTATATATAGCATAATCCACATAGTGGCCACTCCCCTCTTAAAGCATAGGAAAGGGACTGCATGTAGTTGTTTCCCTGCAGCCTTTTTTTGAGGGAACGGGGACACAGAAAGGGGGGATGTGGAAAGGTAAAGCAAGGGAACAATCTGTAGTTTAAGATCAATGTGTCTTCTCAGTATGGCTGCAAGCAATGGCTTAATTACACAAATGGTTAAGTTTGCACACACAAATGGAGGAAAATAAATAATTAATTAATTACAAAAATAATCAATGCATGATATCCAATTAGAACTACTAATTTGCCTCAGAGCAAACTTTACTGAATTTAATATAACAAAAATGTTTAACCTGTCTACAGCACAACACAGGTAATAAACTCATAAAAAATGTACATTAAATTACGTAAAGTACGCTTCCTTGAATTGTAAGCAACGTTCGATTAAGTTCAAATTACCACTACTCTAACACAGATAGGATTCACACACTGATTTACAAGGTATTCAATCTAATATCAGAGTTTTATTACTGAAAGTTATATTAGTTTAAAGATTTGTCTTTAAAGCATGTAGTAATTACACAAATTAATGTTCACACACGTCGTTATATCAATTACTTAATCACGCTTGCCGCAGAGTTTTGTAGGAAACAAAGTACATGAATTACAGACATTATGAATAAACAAAATCTGGAATTTCGTCACCTGGTTTTTGCGGCCTAGAGTAGCCCAGCAAGCGATGGCTCGCCTACTACGTCACGTGCGCAGATCTCGACAATCAGCTGACCTGGAGCGCTGACGGCGATGTTCACACCAGCACGCCGGCGTAGGCGCTGTAACCGAGAGCAGACGCACAGGACTGGTCAGGGAGATTGTGGCTAGATGCACCAACGACCGCGAAGGTAGGCCTATGGAACTGCTACAGGACCAGGGCAGACCTCAATCTCTGGTGGACTAACTCGGCAGGTAGACACGGATAAAACGAGGGGTGCGACTTTCCAATGTTCGCGCAGGATCGCCCGATCAACAGCAGGCTCCGACTCTTCGGAATTCCAGCTAAGTACCAACTCGGACTCAAGTGGACGAAAACGAAATGCAGAATCTCGGGAAGCGATCGGGCTCTCTTTGCTATATTAATATGTCTGGCTGAGGTGAGAGAATATTACAAATATTTCGAGTGCCTGAGCCCCCTTCATCTGGAGAAAAGGTCTGAATCTTGAGAGACAAGATTTGTCATTCACTTCACGAATCGTGATTCACCTATGTCAGAAATTATTCAAAGCAACGAATGGTGTTGGTTTTTACGTGTTTATGGACAGATATTATACTAGCTATACTCTATCTACTGAACTTCTTCAAATGAATTTACATAGGATTAGAGTCAGTATTCCTGATGAGATAACGAAGAAGACAGGAAAATCAAACAAACACGAAATTATTGCATAAACGAAGAATGGAGTCGTGGTCTTGTCATGGAAAGACAAGAGAGTGGTTTTGATGTGATCGAATTATATTCTCGCTAATTATGCAAATAATAACACAGACAGTCGAAAGCCAAAAGTAATAATTGATTATACAAATAAAATGGGCGCAGTAGACAGAGCTGAGCATTATGTTTTGAGGTATAGCTTCATGCTAAAGTCGATGAAATGGTGGCATTCTTTTTGTTGTTGGAAGTATGAATTGTAAACAGATTTGAATCAAGTCAGGGCCCAAAGAAATTTTAAAAAAATTGTCACATTTAAAATTTAGAAAATGGCTGCTACAAGAAAGTCTTAACAAGATTGAATAGTTTGCAGCACTTTTTGAGTCAGCAAGAAAATAGAGGAGGTAAATATTATAATGTGTGCAGTGACAGAAAAGCTCTGGGAGAGGGGAAAAAACAGTTTTCGTTTGCAAGACATGTACTGGAAAACTTGACCTACACCCAGTAAAATATGTTTTGAAAAATATCATACATAATTAAATTATGATTTGTAATATTAAAAAGTTGAAATTAAATCCATTTTAAATTAGCATTTAAGATTATTTTTTTTAAAAAAAAATATGTTTGTAATTTTACTACTTTCCCTTGAAACCCTGTTGTAACTGAAATCAACTCCAACTAATGCAGGTAGAATTGCCTGCATACCACTATGGGCTGACCGGTAAGGATTAAAATGGACTGCAACTAGGAAAACACAACTGTCGCACTACATGGAACATAGGACTGCAAAATGTTAATGCACTTTCTAAATTGCTCAATTGACAACTTCAAATTTTCTTTGCACTTATTATATTGTTTTTGAAGGACAAAATATGGTGTTGTTTATTTTTCAGCCAAAGATGACAAACCAATTTATTTTGCACTCATCAACATTTTTAATACCATGGTCGATTTCTCTTATGATTTCAGCTTTTCTCAAATTGAAATACACTTGTGCTTACTTGACTCCAAATCCAGAATTCTAACTGAAGAAAATTTTACATTTTTTAAAGTCTTTTACAGAATGTGGCTTGGTAAAATTCCCCGTCATAAAATATTTTCTGGGTGTACAAAGAAAGATACATTTTCATTTCCATATACATTTAGTATTTGACCTTTTCAACCTCAAAATGTATGGTTTGGAATTGCCCACAATAAATCAGTCATGCCACACATATATTGTTCATTCTTCCATCTGGTCATAGCTACCCAAGGAAGTTACTGAAGCTTGAGAGGTTTGCTTGTTATATTCTGGTTTCCCCTCATTTATCCAGGACAACTGATACATAAACACAATTAACTCTATTGATAAAGTAACATTTTCTCATTATAACCAGGCTCTTGTTATAATTCAGTGCAACTGTATCTCTCCTATTGCCAATGGTGGCTGATGTTTGACTTTACAGACATTAAGTGTGTTATTGTTTACCTCAACAACCCCAAAGACTGTGGATTCAACACTAATATGGGTCATTATATTTTCCATCATTTGTTACCCAAGCCCTCAACCATAATATTAACTTAACAGGCATGGTAGCTGTCATTATATATCTTAGTGACAATCAAAACTAGGTATTTGTTACCAATATTGATCAATTTGGGCATACTTATATTATTTTTCCATTCACTTCTCCCCAGCTGTAATTATTCTCTCTTAATTTTTAATTAATTTATAACAATTTCAACATTTATTTTCCAGACAGGAGCAAGAGGCTAGTAATATAAAACAAATTGCACAAAAAGCAGTAAATACATCAACTCAGGCGTATGAACTAGCTAAGGAAACAATTAGTAAACAAACTAATTTAAGGTAAAAATATCCTTTAAATTTCAACATATCAAAATTAATATATTTATATGAAGAAAATCATAGGGTATGATATTTATTATCACAATTATTTTCATAAATATAATCTTATTGTTCTTTTTTAATTAACTTCATCTCGTATGTTGTCACTTATCTATCTTTAATAGGATTAAAAATGTATAGCTACTACTGTATTGTATGTTGGTAGCACCATTCTATATGTCACCATATATCTAGTCAGATGAATCTCTTCATGCTCCATTTTCAATTTTAACTTATGCTCAAACTTATAATATGATTCATTTCAACAAGTTTTTTCTCTAATTTAATCAAACAGTGAACCAGAAAATGAAGTTCCACCTCACACATCAATCATTTACCTGGTCTAACAATATTCTATATTTAATTATAATGTCATAAATGTTCCCACTTTTTTATAGATATAAACTGATAATTTTGAGGATTCAAGAGGCCTCTACACTATTTGATTTTGATCTTTAATTAATTTTTGAACCAATTTAGATTTTTTGATTTAGCAAAAATTCAGAAATTACAAAAATAATGACCAATATTTGCATTTTAGAAATTACAATGAATACATCATTTAAATATATTTGAATTAATTAATAGGCAATCCCTAAAAAATCCACATATACTGTTTTAGTGATGAAATAAGAAAACTAAGAGGAAGCATTGATTCATCTACAAGTCAGTTGGAACTGACAAAGGCTCTAGCCAAGGATGCTAAAGAAAAAGTTGATGAAGCCCATATAGAAGCTCTGAATACATACACTGACATATCTGGTCTTCACATACCTGAAATTGGCATTCCAAAAATTAAATCTGATGCTGAAAATATTGCAACTGAAGTAAGTATTGGAATAAAATATATTTAATTTAATATAAATGCTCATGGTTTTGATATATTTTTTGTTTCTGGTTTGAAAATCAGAAATCACTTCTTTTGTCTGTATTTGGCTATTTTTCTTATAATTTTTTTTTCTGTTAGCTTGTTCATCAAATGAACAACATTCATACTTGTTTGTTTCTTCATTTTTTTTTATCAAAAATATAGCATAATAATTTCAACTACACTGAAAAAATATTATTCTGGTGTACAAGTTTCTTCAATTCAACTGTTTTAACAGTTTCACTTTAACTGGTATTCTACTATCAGCATATACTTTTGTCCGCTTCTTTGAAGTATTATAGTTCTTCATTAAGTATAACATTAAATAAAAATCATATTATTTTAATATTCAACATATAAGTAATCATTTCCAACATAAATTATTAATTTTAGTAAAATATTGATATCAATAACCTCAAAGTACGTTTTCTAAAATATTATTATGTAATGTTATAAAATAAAAGTATCATTCTTTCTTTAGTCAGAGAAGATTATAGCTGAAGCTAAAGACTTACTAAATGATAATGCAAATCTCTTGGGAGAATTAGAAGATCTTGTTTCAACAGCAGAAGATTTACTTAGTGTTGGAATTGAGCAACAACAAAAAGCTGATGAACTTCTAGCTGATGTTGATGCTGCAGATGCTAAAGCAAATTTAGCTAAGAGTTTGGCCAACACAACTCAGCATGAAGCTCAAGACACACTGAAAACATTACAGGGTAGGCAATGTTATTAAGTACTCTAATAGATACATGAATAGAAGAACTCAAATTGACAAAATTATTTTTACTCATCTAATCTTTTAATTTTGCATATTAACTCTATATTTGCATAATTAATTAAAAGTTAGTATTATGACATAAATAGGCTTACTTAGTCAATATAGTTATTTGTAACAATGAAAAAGAGGGATACATATCATGGTTTAATTGTGTGTGTGTAAAATAAAGTGTACCAAATGTCGGTAAGTTAGAAATTTACTTAGTGCTATCTTCATCCTTTAAATGGCTTGTCAATAAGCCACCATTTAATCAATTAAGAAAGGAGGATAACACCTCAGAAAGTTTGGGAACTATTTCTCCTGTCTGACATTGGCACTCAATTTCAGTTGAGCCAAAATCTTACTATTTCACTAATATATATATATATATATATATATATATATATATATATATATATAGGTATGGAAAGGATAGAGAGATAGGTTGTGGCTTACCTGAAAGTGAAGTACGGTGTCGCCATGAGGAACTGAAGGTTGTTCTTCAAATTTTCGGAGGCTCTCAGCCTCTTCAGGAAGGAGTGTTACACCATTCCGTGCACCGGCCGGTGCACGGAATGGTGTAACACTCCTTCCTGAAGAAGGAGGCTGAGAGCCTCCGAAAATTTGAAGAACAACCTTCAGTTCCTCATGGCGACACCGTACTTCACTTTCAGGTAAGCCACAACCTATCTCTCTATCCTTTCCATACCAATATTTTTGACAATGTCACATTCTCACTATTACAATATATATATATATATATATATATATATATATATATATATATACATATATTATTAAAGTTATTTATTTATTTCATATGTGACAATATCTAAAAATCATATCTATAATATATTGACAAAGCAAAATTATGTTAATTACAGAACTAACCTAATTAACAAGTTCCCATGCCAATTATGTACATAATTTGATTTATATACTGGAAATAATATTCGTACAACAGAAAATCTTAGGATAAAGGCTTGTAATAAATAAATAATAATATATTGACTATATGAATATTATAGTGCCCATTGAGAAATTATCAATTTGCTGGGCTTTAAAACAATTTTCCATTTTTCAGCATTTGACAAGCAAGTGCAGGATAGCAAAGATTTGGCCCAAGAAGCCCTTGCAAAAGTTCCAGAAATTCGACGTCTCATTATAGAAGCAGAAAATAAGACAAGAGATGCTCAGCATGCTTTGGCAGGAGCTGAACAAACAGCTCAGTATGCAAGAGATACAGCTCAGGAAGCTCAAAAGAAATATGCAGAACAAGCCTCTAGGGTAAATGAACATTCAGTTTTGTAGATATAGCTGAAGTCTTGTTTTTAATTCATCCAACAAAATTAAATTTGATTTTCATGGTACATTCACAGACGTATGAATGTAAGTTATTTATTGTGACACTTAATTTACTATTTTTTGATTATTCAATCAATTAATTTGAATTTCACTAATTTTTTTGCAAGTAAACACCTGAAGAGTTAAAAAAAATGGATGAAACATGTTTTTCTTTGAATTATTTATTGTGAACATAACTTTTTAATATTAATATTAATATTAATTCATTCACTGACTAAATTTATTCTGACCTTTGTTGCTGTTGGTCATATTTTAGTTTTATATTTTAAACTAATGATCTTATTAAAGTTTTGAACATGAAGTCTTATGTTTATTTCTGAAAGTCGTTTATGTAAACATGTTGATGCATTTACAACACAACAAAATGATTAGAACATTTACAGCAATTAGCACTGTGTTTTAGGAATAATATAGATTACCTGCTCTTTATGTCTAGTAAGCTGGAGAATTTTTTGTCATTTCCTCATACTTTCCTTTCACTTCAACAATGAGCCATTGAGAAAAATGTATTTAAAATTCATTACAATAGACTAAATGAAAAATATTAAATCTGATTGAAAATAACGAATAAGATAGTCAATTCAGACAAAAAAGTGATAATATTAATGCCCACACAACGGTTCTGGGATCCTACTCCCTTTCATCAGGTGCGAAGAAGAGCCTAGAGTGACACACCTGCACTTGTCAGTTGACTGATCCCAGAAATGTTGTGTGGTATTTATATTATCACTTTTTTGTCTGAATTGGCTATAATTATTATTCATTAAATGACTTTATATGACAATTGCTTTATGAAACTATGTTGAATAGTATTTTATTGTTTATAGCAGTAATAAAAACAACTATTGAACAAAGTATTAGAAAAATCTAGTTTATTGGCTAGTTTTTACATATTTGATTACTTTTATTATAGAATTTTATCCTTTTAAGCAGTCTGTTACACTGTAGAAAAAGTTCTTGAGCTTATAACAAGTGGGATATATGTTATATTCTTGGGGAAATGCAGGACCAACAACTGGGAGGAACCATAAAGAGTACATACAGCGTAGCCATTCTTCCATTCACTGAATCTGTAACCGGACAGATGAGCAGAATTCTAGCAAATCAGAACATGAAAGTGATATTTCAATCACAACCCAATTTCATAAATTTATTGAGACTGATTAAATACATCCTTGACTTCAAAATCCTAGGGATGTTTTATAGGGCAAACTATGTTTCTGTTCAGATTTTGGATAACCAAGCATTAGGCTTAAACAAACAGCCAAAATCAGCAAGAGCGGAAATTGTACTGATGCTCTGCCAAAAATATTAAATTTAAAAACACCTAGATTCTGGGACAGTTAATATCGGAACAACTAGAGGTCCGTTCAATAGAAAATTGAGTTTTCTGCTAAGAAAGGACAGGGATTGTACCTTAATTGGCATTGATAATAAAAAAGAAGCTAGTACAGACCTTAGCTCATGTCATAAGTGACGTGTACATGACAAGTCACTGGGTTTATGTGGCATAGGCAGGGAATAATTTAGATTTGCTACTTTCCTATAAATATAACACTACACATCAGAATCAACACTTCAACAAAAGATGACAGAGCAATTCATTGTAACATTGCTATATAACAAATGTCCCTCTCTTCTAGAAGCCTGGGAACTATTTATACAACATCTGATCTGAATCTACATAATTTAATTTTAATGCATTTTTTCTTAGGAAGCAGATTCAATTCGAAGAGGTGCAAATGATACTAAAACTGAAGCTGTAAGACTTAGGGATGAAGCAGATGCACTGGCTGGCAGAGTGGCAGTCACACGAAATGGTGTTAAACAGTTTGAGGATATGGCAAACAAAGATGCAAATCTTACAGCAGAGGTGCTTATATAATTATATAATATTTTCACTTATGATTTCACAAACAATTGTGTTGTAAACCTTCTGCCTGTTTGTTGTATGTGTATTGTGTATGTAATATGCATGTTTGTGTGTGTATTTATGTATGTATTATTTTGTTATTCTTCCATTGTCCTGACCTTTTCTTGCACGAGATTTGTCTACTTTGTTACGTCTAGATTTTTGCCTTCTAATGGCAGGCATGCCAGGGTTTGAATTGAGACACTGAGTGGCCAGCCAGCACAATGTTAGGTCCTCTTGTTATAAAGAAGAAGGCTGTGGCAAAAAATATTATCAATGGGTAATTGGTTCTCAGTTTTATAAAATTTTCTCGAAATCGTCTGAGCCCACCATATCCTACAGAATAAAATTCTCATTGTTTTATATAAACTATTTCTGGAGTTATAATTATTATAAATGCATTACAAATTTATTGTGGTGCCCAACTTGAGTTTTGTTACAAAGTGTTTGTCATTAAGTGCTTTGAGAAGTTTTCTTAAAAATTTATTTGACAAAAAACTTTTTTCATAAGAGTATTTGTTGGTTCTTTTGGAAGTTTGTGTGTTATATATGTCTTTATTATTATTATGATTTTTGGATTTAAGTAAAATTATGATTATCTGTTGGAAATGTGTGATGTAAGCAACTGCGATGTGTCATAGACAGAGGAATTTGATGTATATCAAGAGACAATGGTGATGACTTACTTGAAATTGAAGCTTGGCTTTACCACGCAGGACAGGAGGAAGTTCTTCAAATTTTCGTAGGCATTAACCTCCTTTATCCAGAAAGAGAAAAGAAGGCTCATCCCCTGTGTTGGCCAGCTAAAAAACTGAAAATTTTAAGAACTTCCACAGTCCACGTTGTGATACTGAGCTTCTATTCCAGGTAATCCACCACCTTCCTCTCTTTAATTTCCATACAAATTATTTTAATTGTTTTGACAATGTCACATCCTTACCAATGTATAGAGAATATCTGACTACCTTATATTGAAAGTTGGCATTCCCAGGACATGGAGCAATTGCACGTCTTATTTTCAAGGGTCTAAGCTCCTTCCTCAGGACAGTAGGACTGAATGTAAAGAATTAGTATGGAAAGGAAAGAATCTACCTGAAGCTTGGCATCACATTTCAAGACAGGAGAAAGTTCTTCAATTTTTCTGTGGTGTTAGAAAGAAGACACAACCCATGTGCCAGCTGGCCACTGAGTCTGTCTTATTTCTCTTGTCCTGAATTGAGATGCTGAGCTTAGGTTTGCAGGAAATCACCATCTTTCTCTTTTTCATTTCCATAGCAATTGTTTTAATTATTCTGACAATGTCACGTCATTATTTGTGTTTATATTAAAATTATATACTCAAGAAATAATTATAAGTATTTGTAAACAATTGCAGGCAAAAAATAAAGTAGGTCAAGCAAAAACCAGTGCTGCTGAAGCAACAAAGCAAGTACAAAAATCATTAGCAGAGGTGCAAGCCATTATGGATGAACTGTCACAGCTTCCTAATATAGGTATACATTTTTCAATTATATAATACTTTAGTACTTGATGATTTTTTTTGTTTATGATATCCTTAAATATGCATGTCTATACTATCCATGATGATCCCATGTGACTTTGTCACCAAATTTTTTAAAGGAGAGTTTCTAGCACAAATAACACATTTAGATAGGAAAGAGATACAGTGATGCTGAAATAAAAAGTTGGTACAGTCTGTCAGAAGTAAGGAATACCACAAATTTTTGAGTACCAGAGCCTCCTTCATCAGGATAGTAGATCTGAACTGCGTGCCAGCCAGGTACGGGTTTTTTCTACTATCCTGATGAAGGGGACTCAGGTAGTCCGAAAATTTAATTTAATTTAATTTAATATGTTAATTAATTTGACATTTCACAAGAGGAAGTTCTTCAAATTTCTTCAGTATTAAAAGAGCACATTCCATGAGCCAACTGGACATGTAGTGTGACATTCTAACAAACATGTGGCTATCTGTTACCCATAATCAATAGGCACCTCAACAGGTCACTAACTTTCACAGTCACAGTAGAGGAAAGGTTCTGATAAGATACTACAAACACATACACGGGGAAGGCACTATTAGAGGATGTTGAGCTTTGCATGGACTGTAGGATATGTTGGAAGGTGAGTTCCCACAGATGGAGTCCACCCTCTGATGAATCAGGAGGTAGTGTTTTTAGGAGGGTTAGTGTGAAGTATTGGCCAAAATTGTTGATCTGGACATGAGTAGCTATTGGAAATTGTGTTTTGAAACATGGTCAGTGCTACTGTGTTCAGGGAGAGGTTTTTGAGTCTGGCCAATGCAGAATGCAGGGCACAATCTACAATTAATTTGGAAGATGATATGGGACAAGATGCATGTGTTTTTTCCTTAATTTTTTATTTGGCTCTCTTTGCAGGATTCAGGATAATTGTGTTGGATTTAAGGTTGGGGTTGACAAGCCACCTGTTCCTGCTGCAAGGTTTTGAACTCATTGTAGCTGTGTGAGTAGGTAGTAGAGGTTGGTTGTGCATCTGAAAACAACCCTTGGACAGGAGGGAGTATTGTGGGGAGGATGTTTTTTAAGTCATGGTTGGATTGAAGTCCAGTGTAGGCCAGGTGTATAATTAAGTTAATTTTCTATAGTTTGGGGAAGTTAGTTGTGGTGAGGGATGGCCTACATTTTATCTTTTGATTGGGAATGGGTGTGGGTGTTTGGACATTTGATAAAGCATGGGTTCTTTGTTTTTGGAGGAGACCTGTAGGGAAATTTATATTGTTAAAGGTGCTGAGAATTTGGTTGTTGTATGTGGCCATATGATTCCATATAGGTTCAGCAATGTGCTTCCCTAAGGGAGTATTTGGTGACATCAGGGTGACAAGTGATGAAGTGGAGGTATTGTAAGGTGTTAATGGGCTTGATGTGTTAATTACACTGGAACTGTGGAGTATGTCAACATAATGGAAGATTATGTTACTTTGTGGATTGGTTCCTGTGAACTTAACCTGATATTTGGAGTTAAGGGTGGAGGAATTCAAATAGGGAGTCTGGCCATTGGTCTATAGCAAAAAGATGTCATCTATGAACTGGAACCAGGTTAAGGGTTTCACTGGTTCTGTTTCAGGTGTCTTATGAGGAACATATGCACTATCTCCTCTGTCCCACGCCTCTTCTCTCTTGCTTATCTCTCCACCTCATCCTCTCTCCATTTCTTCCCCACCCACCTCTTTCTATCTCTCCAGTTCCTTCACCTGCATCTCCCCATTCCTCTCACCCTCTCTTCCACCTATATCGCTTCTCCATGTCTCAATTATCTGCTACCAGAAAATGTTACAGCATAGAAAAAATTGTGAGAAATAATGTCAATATATAATATATACAGCTCACTATCTGCATTTCCTATCTGTATCAATTATTTGACCATGTCACATTATTCTTACTTTCTTCATATGTATAAAATAAAGAGATTGTAGCATGCCTGTTTGTTAAATATTAATTTGGATAATATTCAGCTGTATTATATAATTTCCTCCAATTAATCCCAAATATCATTGAAGCAAGTAATTTAATGGTTTTCACAGATATAGCTACATTGGACCATTTGGATGAAAGGCTTACGGATGCAGAAAATGAATTGAAAAATGCTAAACTGGATGAGCGCATTATAACATTAAGAAATACTAGACGTGAACAGGTACATATTAGTTTGAATCAATTTTGATAATGTAAAAAAATATTATTAGGATAAAACTTCAATTATTTCTATTTCTTTAGTACCAATGGATAAAAAATCATGAAGATGAACTGGAAAGATTGCAGCAAGAAGTGGAGAACATAGAACAAATACATTTAGCTCTTCCAGATGGATGTTGGAAGAGAGTTCAGTTGGAACCATAAGCTTAGGTACATGTGATTAAATACGTTTTGTAGTTACTGTGACAAACTGCAATCGTGCTGTGAAATTAATGTACACAACACTCGTCTAAGTGCTAATGGAGTGCTTTATTTGAAGACAAAATTTGTATTTTTATACTTGTGAGTGGGGTTTGCTAACCATTCCAGAACATTTATGGAAAAAAATTGTTTTCATTAATATTTATGTGAAAGTCATATGGGTTGCAAGGCATCAAAGCCATAGTACATTCTCACTCCATAAGAAGTATAAGTACTTCTTTATATACTCTGCAATTTATATTTTGTTGCAGATTTACATACCAAAGAATGGGTTTGCATACCTTCTTAATCATTTAATTAAGAATTTCTCAAGTTAAAGTTGAATTACTTTATTATTCAATGCACTGATGAAAAAAGTGTCTTTTCAAATCCTTCAAATCCTTCACTTCAAATTTTTGACATAACTTTTATTTTAAAAGTCATTAGTAATTTGAGTTCTAGTACATATAAAATCATTAAAAACTATTACTTTGATTGAGTGGATCCTTTTTCCACAAACTTATGTGCCATATTTGAGAAATAAGAATATTTAATTAAGCTTCCTAAGTCCCCAAGTCCCAGCAGTGCCTGAAAGCAATTTTAGATTTATCTATAGAAGAATATTATTATTTATAAATCATAGGTAATATTGTATGCTTGTAGTTAGTTTGTTTGTGTATTGTGAAACATGACTTGCTGGTATAGAAATTTTGGAGATTGAGTGAAAGGCAATATTTATATATACCAAAGATATTTGGACAAGTGTTCATTAATATATTATTCCTGAATTGTTTTTCAATTTAGTAAATAATTGTATAATTACACCTTAATGATAATCTTTTCACTGCCAGAAGCTCACAGAAGAAAAGTTAACTGAATTTTTTTACATATTTGGTTAAGTAGGTTGTAGTACAAATGTAAATGTAATCTGTATGGAATAAACTTATTTTATTAAGCTTTGTACTTTATTTGCAGTAACTATTATGTTATTATAATTCTGTTATTACATACCATAAAAAAGTGACTGAAAATTTATTTTTCTTTCAAAGCATTGAAGATTTTTAATATCAAAATTTTGTATATTTGTAAATAAAAAACAATTACCAAAAACATTTTTTTTGTGAAATTTAAAAATAATCCAACACTAAATTTTTACTAAAAATATTAACCGATTTTTTTTAAAAAAAATTAGGCTTGGTTACAACGAAATCTATTACATTAATTTTGGTGGAAAACTGATTGAAACTGTGGATGCCATAAAAACAAAACAATGGTTCAATTAATGATAGAAGTACACACATAATAGTAACAATATAATAAATTTCAAGCGTTACCACGCCAATCGACAAACAGTTAAAAGTACAAAACAAAAAAAAAATAGGTCGTTTAAAAAACATTGTCAACTGAGCTCAATAAAACGTAATACTGTAATTAATTACTTTTCCAAATTAGTGTTGTAAAGTCGAAAGTCCGTTTGAGAAATGACACAAGAAACTAATGCACGAAACGATTTAAGGTAGGTAGATTTTAAATTTACCATAATACAGATTAATTCTAAAATGTTTAACTGAACAGTTTTAATTGGCTTTATTAAAACAAGCTATATTGGACTTGGCTTAATATGGACAAGACACATAAAAAACAATACGAGATTATAGGTAATAAGATAAAAATACATAAAACAAGTATGATGATAAATTCAAGTCCTCGTAAAGCAATGAACGCAAAGTGTGTCAGATACAAAAAAATAGACTTAATTTATTAGAAAAATCAAGATGAACTATTTTGATATCATTTGATTTCAAAGGCTACTGAAGACATTTTAATCGTCTTTAATATTTAATTTATTAAAGCAAAAAATCAGTCAACATGACAAAACTTTTCGTTCTTTTTTTCTGTAAGTTTTTCAGGAGTACATGATGTATGAGGCGAAAATTGAGATTACATATTTGTACAGCACAAGTAATTAAGAAAAAGTAAATGAATGTCGTGTTTTTTTGTATTAAATGTCCCTGACATGTTGGCAGTTTCGTTAATTGACTGATTCATCTGGTAACAGATGAATATGTTAATCATCTAAGCATGGCCCCTCAGAATTGGTCCAATACCCAATAATATTCTATAGGCAATTAAAACTGGCTGTCAAGTACTTAAACACTATGTTCAATTTGCATTTCCGTTGCTAAAGACTAGAAAATGAGACGATGATTGTTTTAACAAGATCGGTGGAGACGTATGTTTTCGACTCAATCAGCAGTAATTTCAGATTAATTTACAGTTGCGAAAGAAACTGTGTTTTATTCTAACTGATTGAGTTGAAAAGAAGAAAAAAATGTTGGTCCGATGTTGTTGGCTGGGCTGGAACTGAGCTGCCACTCCCGAACGCTGTCCCACTACTGCCTGCTACGGGGACTTTTGGCTGCTGGGTTTCCCCCCTGGCCCTGTACGCCTCTCCTTAGCCAACCTGCACTCCTCGGACTCCTCCAAGGAGTCCATATTGATGGCAGGCTTAGTGCGGACGCTCGGTCAACGTGGTCCACTCAGCTCCAGGACCCCCAGCCTCACACCGTCCTCAACACTCAGCTTCCAAGTAGCTGGATTACAGGAGCACGCCAACACTCCCAGCTGACGAAAACGGTTCTCAACACCCTACAAATACTACACTTACAAGTTTACATCGTATTTTATTTGCTGTATATACAGTTTTCATTATAAACTATTTACATAAACAAAACCAATAATACGTACTATCCATTACAAACGAAACTATAAAATAAATTTAATATCCACCAGACGTACCAAACGGTTCCCCTCTTCGCTACCAGACGTCAGGGCCGCTGCCTGTCATGGCTATCAAGGAATTCAAGTTTTCACAAAAGAAAAACGGATCGTAAACTTATACGGATTAAGAAATCCTGATGCTACACATAAGGCTTTATTCTAGTACCAAAACAAAATTCGCTTAATATGACCGGTCTGCGTCTAGATCGTACACACAAATGTCGGAAGTATTCATTAACAAACTGGAATCAATCGAAGAGAATTATACTGGGAGATCGACTGGTAACCCTAGTTAACACTATTTAATATATTTAATGGAATATATATCAAGCATGCACTTACGTTCTCCAGCTTTAAGTACCTGCAATGACGGAAATATTCAGACGAAACGCAAGTATAGACACAATGAATTATAAGTCTTACCGAATGGTATTCTATACGACATCCACACCATGAGTGTAAGAAGAAATATCAAAGTTTAACATAAAATCCAGTAACATTGGCCTTAGCTTAATAGATACGCCACACTTCTATTTGAACTGTCGTCAGGCCTGGAAGTGAGTAAAACGTTCATTTAAATTCGAATAACTCTTCTATTATTTCAGAAACCGGATCTATAAAAGCAGTATAACATAAAAAACAATACGAGATTATAGGTAATAATAATAGTCCTCGTAAAGCAATGAACGCAAAGTGTGTCAGATACAAAAAAATAGACTTAATTTATTAGAAAAATCAAGATGAACTATTTTGATATCATTTGATTTCAGGGGCAACTGAAGACATTTTAATCGTCTTTAATATTTAATTTATTAAAGCAAAAAATCAGTCAACATGACAAAACTTTTCGTTCTTTTTTTCTGTAAGTTTTTCAGGAGTACATGATGTATGAGGCGAAAATTGAGATTACATATTTGTACAGCACAAGTAATTAAGAAAAAGTAAATGAATGTCGTGTTTTTTGTATTAAATGTCCCTGACATGTTGGCAGTTTCGTTAATTGACTGATTCATCTGGTAACAGATGAATATGTTAATCATCTAAGCATGGCCCCTCAGAATTGGTCCAATACCCAATAATATTCTATAGGCAATTAAAACTGGCTGTCAAGTACTTAAACACTATGTTCAATTTGCATTTCCGTTGCTAAAGACTAGAAAATGAGACGATGATTGTTTTAACAAGATCGGTGGAGACGTATGTTTTCGACTCAATCAGCAGTAATTTCAGATTAATTTACAGTTGCGAAAGAAACTGTGTTTTATTCTAACTGATTAAGTTGAAAAGAAGAAAAAAATGTTGGTCCGATGTTGTTGGCTGGGCTGGAACTGAGCTGCCACTCCCGAACGCTGTCCCACTACTGCCTGCTACGGGGACTTTTGGCTGCTGGGTTTCCCCCCTGGCCCTGTACGCCTCTCCTTAGCCAACCTGCACTCCTCGGACTCCTCCAAGGAGTCCATATTGATGGCAGGCTTAGTGCGGACGCTCGGTCAACGTGGTCCACTCAGCTCCAGGACCCCCAGCCTCACACCGTCCTCAACACTCAGCTTCCAAGTAGCTGGATTACAGGAGCACGCCAACACTCCCAGCTGACGAAAACGGTTCTCAACACCCTACAAATACTACACTTACAAGTTTACATCGTATTTTATTTGCTGTATATACAGTTTTCATTATAAACTATTTACATAAACAAAACCAATAATACGTACTATCCATTACAAACGAAACTATAAAATAAATTTAATATCCACCAGACGTACCAAACGGTTCCCCTCTTCGCTACCAGACGTCAGGGCCGCTGCCTGTCATGGCTATCAAGGAATTCAAGTTTTCACAAAAGAAAAACGGATCGTAAACTTATACGGATTAAGAAATCCTGATGCTACACATAAGGCTTTATTCTAGTACCAAAACAAAATTCGCTTAATATGACCGGTCTGCGTCTAGATCGTACACACAAATGTCGGAAGTATTCATTAACAAACTGGAATCAATCGAAGAGAATTATACTGGGAGATCGACTGGTAACCCTAGTTAACACTATTTAATATATTTAATGGAATATATATCAAGCATGCACTTACGTTCTCCAGCTTTAAGTACCTGCAATGACGGAAATATTCAGACGAAACGCAAGTATAGACACAATGAATTATAAGTCTTACCGAATGGTATTCTATACGACATCCACACCATGAGTGTAAGAAGAAATATCAAAGTTTAACATAAAATCCAGTAACATTGGCCTTAGCTTAATAGATACGCCACACTTCTATTTGAACTGTCGTCAGGCCTGGAAGTGAGTAATTCGTTCATTTAAATTCGAATAACTCTTCTACTATTTCAGAAAACGGATCTATAAATGCAGTAAAACATAAAAAACAATGCGAGATTATAGGTAATAATAATAGTCCTCGTAAAGCAATGAACGCAAAGTGTGTCAGATACAAAAAAATAGACTTAATTTATTAGAAAAATCAAGATGAACTATTTTGATATCATTTGATTTCAAGGGCAACTGAAGACATTTTAATCGTCTTTAATATTTAATTTATTAAAGCAAAAAATCAGTCAACATGACAAAACTTTTCGTTCTTTTTTTCTGTAAGTTTTTCAGGAGTACATGATGTATGAGGCGAAAATTGAGATTACATATTTGTACAGCACAAGTAATTAAGAAAAAGTAAATGAATGTCGTGTTTTTTGTATTAAATGTCCCTGACATGTTGGCAGTTTCGTTAATTGACTGATTCATCTGGTAACAGATGAATATGTTAATCATCTAAGCATGGCCCCTCAGAATTGGTCCAATACCCAATAATATTCTATAGGCAATTAAAACTGGCTGTCAAGTACTTAAACACTATGTTCAATTTGCATTTCCGTTGCTAAAGACTAGAAAATGAGACGATGATTGTTTTAACAAGATCGGTGGAGACGTATGTTTTCGACTCAATCAGCAGTAATTTCAGATTAATTTACAGTTGCGAAAGAAACTGTGTTTTATTCTAACTGATTAAGTTGAAAAGAAGAAAAAAATGTTGGTCCGATGTTGTTGGCTGGGCTGGAACTGAGCTGCCACTCCCGAACGCTGTCCCACTACTGCCTGCTACGGGGACTTTTGGCTGCTGGGTTTCCCCCCTGGCCCTGTACGCCTCTCCTTAGCCAACCTGCACTCCTCGGACTCCTCCAAGGAGTCCATATTGATGGCAGGCTTAGTGCGGACGCTCGGTCAACGTGGTCCACTCAGCTCCAGGACCCCCAGCCTCACACCGTCCTCAACACTCAGCTTCCAAGTAGCTGGATTACAGGAGCACGCCAACACTCCCAGCTGACGAAAACGGTTCTCAACACCCTACAAATACTACACTTACAAGTTTACATCGTATTTTATTTGCTGTATATACAGTTTTCATTATAAACTATTTACATAAACAAAACCAATAATACGTACTATCCATTACAAACGAAACTATAAAATAAATTTAATATCCACCAGACGTACCAAACGGTTCCCCTCTTCGCTACCAGACGTCAGGGCCGCTGCCTGTCATGGCTATCAAGGAATTCAAGTTTTCACAAAAGAAAAACGGATCGTAAACTTATACGGATTAGGAAATCCTGATGCTACACATAAGGCTTTATTCTAGTACCAAAACAAAATTCGCTTTATATGACCGGTCTGCGTCTAGATCGTACACACAAATGTCGGAAGTATTCATTAACAAACTGGAATCAATCGAAGAGAATTATACTGGGAGATCGACTGGTAACCCTAGTTAACACTATTTAATATATTTAATGGAATATATATCAAGCATGCACTTACGTTTTCCAGCTTTAAGTACCTGCAATGACGGAAATATTCAGACTAAACGCAAGTATAGACACAATGAATTATAAGTCTTACCGAATGGTATTCTATACGACATCCACACCATGAGTGTAAGAAGAAATATCAAAGTTTAACATAAAATCCAGTAACATTGGCCTTAGCTTAATAGATACGCCACACTTCTATTTGAACTGTCGTCAGGCCTGGAAGTGAGTAAAACGTTCATTTAAATTCGAATAACTCTTCTATTATTTCAGAAACCGGATCTATAAATGCAGTATAACATAAAAAACAATACGAGATTATAGGTAATAATAATAGTCCTCGTAAAGCAATGAACGCAAAGTGTGTCAGATACAAAAAAATAGACTTAATTTATTAGAAAAATCAAGATGAACTATTTTGATATCATTTGATTTCAGGGGCAACTGAAGACATTTTAATCGTCTTTAATATTTAATTTATTAAAGCAAAAAATCAGTCAACATGACAAAACTTTTCGTTCTTTTTTTCTGTAAGTTTTTCAGGAGTACATGATGTATGAGGCGAAAATTGAGATTACATATTTGTACAGCACAAGTAATTAAGAAAAAGTAAATGAATGTCGTGTTTTTTGTATTAAATGTCCCTGACATGTTGGCAGTTTCGTTAATTGACTGATTCATCTGGTAACAGATGAATATGTTAATCATCTAAGCATGGCCCCTCAGAATTGGTCCAATACCCAATAATATTCTATAGGCAATTAAAACTGGCTGTCAAGTACTTAAACACTATGTTCAATTTGCATTTCCGTTGCTAAAGACTAGAAAATGAGACGATGATTGTTTTAACAAGATCGGTGGAGACGTATGTTTTCGACTCAATCAGCAGTAATTTCAGATTAATTTACAGTTGCGAAAGAAACTGTGTTTTATTCTAACTGATTAAGTTGAAAAGAAGAAAAAAATGTTGGTCCGATGTTGTTGGCTGGGCTGGAACTGAGCTGCCACTCCCGAACGCTGTCCCACTACTGCCTGCTACGGGGACTTTTGGCTGCTGGGTTTCCCCCCTGGCCCTGTACGCCTCTCCTTAGCCAACCTGCACTCCTCGGACTCCTCCAAGGAGTCCATATTGATGGCAGGCTTAGTGCGGACGCTCGGTCAACGTGGTCCACTCAGCTCCAGGACCCCCAGCCTCACACCGTCCTCAACACTCAGCTTCCAAGTAGCTGGATTACAGGAGCACGCCAACACTCCCAGCTGACGAAAACGGTTCTCAACACCCTACAAATACTACACTTACAAGTTTACATCGTATTTTATTTGCTGTATATACAGTTTTCATTATAAACTATTTACATAAACAAAACCAATAATACGTACTATCCATTACAAACGAAACTATAAAATAAATTTAATATCCACCAGACGTACCAAACGGTTCCCCTCTTCGCTACCAGACGTCAGGGCCGCTGCCTGTCATGGCTATCAAGGAATTCAAGTTTTCACAAAAGAAAAACGGATCGTAAACTTATACGGATTAGGAAATCCTGATGCTACACATAAGGCTTTATTCTAGTACCAAAACAAAATTCGCTTTATATGACCGGTCTGCGTCTAGATCGTACACACAAATGTCGGAAGTATTCATTAACAAACTGGAATCAATCGAAGAGAATTATACTGGGAGATCGACTGGTAACCCTAGTTAACACTATTTAATATATTTAATGGAATATATATCAAGCATGCACTTACGTTCTCCAGCTTTAAGTACCTGCAATGACGGAAATATTCAGACGAAACGCAAGTATAGACACAATGAATTATAAGTCTTACCGAATGGTATTCTATACGACATCCACACCATGAGTGTAAGAAGAAATATCAAAGTTTAACATAAAATCCAGTAACATTGGCCTTAGCTTAATAGATACGCCACACTTCTATTTGAACTGTCGTCAGGCCTGGAAGTGAGTAAAACGTTCATTTAAATTCGAATAACTCTTCTATTATTTCAGAAACCGGATCTATAAATGCAGTATAACATAAAAAACAATACGAGATTATAGGTAATAATAATAGTCCTCGTAAAGCAATGAACGCAAAGTGTGTCAGATACAAAAAAATAGACTTAATTTATTAGAAAAATCAAGATGAACTATTTTGATATCATTTGATTTCAGGGGCAACTGAAGACATTTTAATCGTCTTTAATATTTAATTTATTAAAGCAAAAAATCAGTCAACATGACAAAACTTTTCGTTCTTTTTTTCTGTAAGTTTTTCAGGAGTACATGATGTATGAGGCGAAAATTGAGATTACATATTTGTACAGCACAAGTAATTAAGAAAAAGTAAATGAATGTCGTGTTTTTTGTATTAAATGTCCCTGACATGTTGGCAGTTTCGTTAATTGACTGATTCATCTGGTAACAGATGAATATGTTAATCATCTAAGCATGGCCCCTCAGAATTGGTCCAATACCCAATAATATTCTATAGGCAATTAAAACTGGCTGTCAAGTACTTAAACACTATGTTCAATTTGCATTTCCGTTGCTAAAGACTAGAAAATGAGACGATGATTGTTTTAACAAGATCGGTGGAGACGTATGTTTTCGACTCAATCAGCAGTAATTTCAGATTAATTTACAGTTGCGAAAGAAACTGTGTTTTATTCTAACTGATTGAGTTGAAAAGAAGAAAAAAATGTTGGTCCGATGTTGTTGGCTGGGCTGGAACTGAGCTGCCACTCCCGAACGCTGTCCCACTACTGCCTGCTACGGGGACTTTTGGCTGCTGGGTTTCCCCCCTGGCCCTGTACGCCTCTCCTTAGCCAACCTGCACTCCTCGGACTCCTCCAAGGAGTCCATATTGATGGCAGGCTTAGTGCGGACGCTCGGTCAACGTGGTCCACTCAGCTCCAGGACCCCCAGCCTCACACCGTCCTCAACACTCAGCTTCCAAGTAGCTGGATTACAGGAGCACGCCAACACTCCCAGCTGACGAAAACGGTTCTCAACACCCTACAAATACTACACTTACAAGTTTACATCGTATTTTATTTGCTGTATATACAGTTTTCATTATAAACTATTTACATAAACAAAACCAATAATACGTACTATCCATTACAAACGAAACTATAAAATAAATTTAATATCCACCAGACGTACCAAACGGTTCCCCTCTTCGCTACCAGACGTCAGGGCCGCTGCCTGTCATGGCTATCAAGGAATTCAAGTTTTCACAAAAGAAAAACGGATCGTAAACTTATACGGATTAAGAAATCCTGATGCTACACATAAGGCTTTATTCTAGTACCAAAACAAAATTCGCTTAATATGACCGGTCTGCGTCTAGATCGTACACACAAATGTCGGAAGTATTCATTAACAAACTGGAATCAATCGAAGAGAATTATACTGGGAGATCGACTGGTAACCCTAGTTAACACTATTTAATATATTTAATGGAATATATATCAAGCATGCACTTACGTTCTCCAGCTTTAAGTACCTGCAATGACGGAAATATTCAGACAAAACGCAAGTATAGACACAATGAATTATAAGTCTTACCGAATGGTATTCTATACGACATCCACACCATGAGTGTAAGAAGAAATATCAAAGTTTAACATAAAATCCAGTAACATTGGCCTTAGCTTAATAGATACGCCACACTTCTATTTGAACTGTCGTCAGGCCTGGAAGTGAGTAAAACGTTCATTTAAATTCGAATAACTCTTCTATTATTTCAGAAACCGGATCTATAAAAGCAGTATAACATAAAAAACAATACGAGATTATAGGTAATAATAATAGTCCTCGTAAAGCAATGAACGCAAAGTGTGTCAGATACAAAAAAATAGACTTAATTTATTAGAAAAATCAAGATGAACTATTTTGATATCATTTGATTTCAAGGGCAACTGAAGACATTTTAATCGTCTTTAATATTTAATTTATTAAAGCAAAAAATCAGTCAACATGACAAAACTTTTCGTTCTTTTTTTCTGTAAGTTTTTCAGGAGTACATGATGTATGAGGCGAAAATTGAGATTACATATTTGTACAGCACAAGTAATTAAGAAAAAGTAAATGAATGTCGTGTTTTTTTGTATTAAATGTCCCTGACATGTTGGCAGTTTCGTTAATTGACTGATTCATCTGGTAACAGATGAATATGTTAATCATCTAAGCATGGCCCCTCAGAATTGGTCCAATACCCAATAATATTCTATAGGCAATTAAAACTGGCTGTCAAGTACTTAAACACTATGTTCAATTTGCATTTCCGTTGCTAAAGACTAGAAAATGAGACGATGATTGTTTTAACAAGATCGGTGGAGACGTATGTTTTCGACTCAATCAGCAGTAATTTCAGATTAATTTACAGTTGCGAAAGAAACTGTGTTTTATTCTAACTGATTAAGTTGAAAAGAAGAAAAAAATGTTGGTCCGATGTTGTTGGCTGGGCTGGAACTGAGCTGCCACTCCCGAACGCTGTCCCACTACTGCCTGCTACGGGGACTTTTGGCTGCTGGGTTTCCCCCCTGGCCCTGTACGCCTCTCCTTAGCCAACCTGCACTCCTCGGACTCCTCCAAGGAGTCCATATTGATGGCAGGCTTAGTGCGGACGCTCGGTCAACGTGGTCCACTCAGCTCCAGGACCCCCAGCCTCACACCGTCCTCAACACTCAGCTTCCAAGTAGCTGGATTACAGGAGCACGCCAACACTCCCAGCTGACGAAAACGGTTCTCAACACCCTACAAATACTACACTTACAAGTTTACATCGTATTTTATTTGCTGTATATACAGTTTTCATTATAAACTATTTACATAAACAAAACCAATAATACGTACTATCCATTACAAACGAAACTATAAAATAAATTTAATATCCACCAGACGTACCAAACGGTTCCCCTCTTCGCTACCAGACGTCAGGGCCGCTGCCTGTCATGGCTATCAAGGAATTCAAGTTTTCACAAAAGAAAAACGGATCGTAAACTTATACGGATTAAGAAATCCTGATGCTACACATAAGGCTTTATTCTAGTACCAAAACAAAATTCGCTTAATATGACCGGTCTGCGTCTAGATCGTACACACAAATGTCGGAAGTATTCATTAACAAACTGGAATCAATCGAAGAGAATTATACTGGGAGATCGACTGGTAACCCTAGTTAACACTATTTAATATATTTAATGGAATATATATCAAGCATGCACTTACGTTCTCCAGCTTTAAGTACCTGCAATGACGGAAATATTCAGACGAAACGCAAGTATAGACACAATGAATTATAAGTCTTACCGAATGGTATTCTATACGACATCCACACCATGAGTGTAAGAAGAAATATCAAAGTTTAACATAAAATCCAGTAACATTGGCCTTAGCTTAATAGATACGCCACACTTCTATTTGAACTGTCGTCAGGCCTGGAAGTGAGTAATTCGTTCATTTAAATTCGAATAACTCTTCTACTATTTCAGAAAACGGATCTATAAATGCAGTATAACATAAAAAACAATGCGAGATTATAGGTAATAATAATAGACCTCGTAAAGCAATGAACGCAAAGTGTGTCAGATACAAAAAAATAGACTTAATTTATTAGAAAAATCAAGATGAACTATTTTGATATCATTTGATTTCAAGGGCAACTGAAGACATTTTAATCGTCTTTAATATTTAATTTATTAAAGCAAAAAATCAGTCAACATGACAAAACTTTTCGTTCTTTTTTTCTGTAAGTTTTTCAGGAGTACATGATGTATGAGGCGAAAATTGAGATTACATATTTGTACAGCACAAGTAATTAAGAAAAAGTAAATGAATGTCGTGTTTTTTTGTATTAAATGTCCCTGACATGTTGGCAGTTTCGTTAATTGACTGATTCATCTGGTAACAGATGAATATGTTATTCATCTAAGCATGGCCCCTCAGAATTGGTCCAATACCCAATAATATTCTATAGGCAATTAAAACTGGCTGTCAAGTACTTAAACACTATGTTCAATTTGCATTTCCGTTGCTAAAGACTAGAAAATGAGACGATGATTGTTTTAACAAGATCGGTGGAGACGTATGTTTTCGACTCAATCAGCAGTAATTTCAGATTAATTTACAGTTGCGAAAGAAACTGTGTTTTATTCTAACTGATTGAGTTGAAAAGAAGAAAAAAATGTTGGTCCGATGTTGTTGGCTGGGCTGGAACTGAGCTGCCACTCCCGAACGCTGTCCCACTACTGCCTGCTACGGGGACTTTTGGCTGCTGGGTTTCCCCCCTGGCCCTGTACGCCTCTCCTTAGCCAACCTGCACTCCTCGGACTCCTCCAAGGAGTCCATATTGATGGCAGGCTTAGTGCGGACGCTCGGTCAACGTGGTCCACTCAGCTCCAGGACCCCCAGCCTCACACCGTCCTCAACACTCAGCTTCCAAGTAGCTGGATTACAGGAGCACGCCAACACTCCCAGCTGACGAAAACGGTTCTCAACACCCTACAAATACTACACTTACAAGTTTACATCGTATTTTATTTGCTGTATATACAGTTTTCATTATAAACTATTTACATAAACAAAACCAATAATACGTACTATCCATTACAAACGAAACTATAAAATAAATTTAATATCCACCAGACGTACCAAATGGTTCCCCTCTTCGCTACCAGACGTCAGGGCCGCTGCCTGTCATGGCTATCAAGGAATTCAAGTTTTCACAAAAGAAAAACGGATCGTAAACTTATACGGATTAAGAAATCCTGATGCTACACATAAGGCTTTATTCTAGTACCAAAACAAAATTCGCTTAATATGACCGGTCTGCGTCTAGATCGTACACACAAATGTCGGAAGTATTCATTAACAAACTGGAATCAATCGAAGAGAATTATACTGGGAGATCGACTGGTAACCCTAGTTAACACTATTTAATATATTTAATGGAATATATATCAAGCATGCACTTACGTTCTCCAGCTTTAAGTACCTGCAATGACGGAAATATTCAGACGAAACGCAAGTATAGACACAATGAATTATAAGTCTTACCGAATGGTATTCTATACGACATCCACACCATGAGTGTAAGAAGAAATATCAAAGTTTAACATAAAATCCAGTAACATTGGCCTTAGCTTAATAGATACGCCACACTTCTATTTGAACTGTCGTCAGGCCTGGAAGTGAGTAAAACGTTCATTTAAATTCGAATAACTCTTCTATTATTTCAGAAACCGGATCTATAAATGCAGTATAACATAAAAAACAATACGAGATTATAGGTAATAATAATAGTCCTCGTAAAGCAATGAACGCAAAGTGTGTCAGATACAAAAAAATAGACTTAATTTATTAGAAAAATCAAGATGAACTATTTTGATATCATTTGATTTCAAGGGCAACTGAAGACATTTTAATCGTCTTTAATATTTAATTTATTAAAGCAAAAAATCAGTCAACATGACAAAACTTTTCGTTCTTTTTTCTGTAAGTTTTTCAGGAGTACATGATGTATGAGGCGAAAATTGAGATTACATATTTGTACAGCACAAGTAATTAAGAAAAAGTAAATGAATGTCGTGTTTTTTTGTATTAAATGTCCCTGACATGTTGGCAGTTTCGTTAATTGACTGATTCATCTGGTAACAGATGAATATGTTATTCATCTAAGCATGGCCCCTCAGAATTGGTCCAATACCCAATAATATTCTATAGGCAATTAAAACTGGCTGTCAAGTACTTAAACACTATGTTCAATTTGCATTTCCGTTGCTAAAGACTAGAAAATGAGACGATGATTGTTTTAACAAGATCGGTGGAGACGTATGTTTTCGACTCAATCAGCAGTAATTTCAGATTAATTTACAGTTGCGAAAGAAACTGTGTTTTATTCTAACTGATTAAGTTGAAAAGAAGAAAAAAATGTTGGTCCGATGTTGTTGGCTGGGCTGGAACTGAGCTGCCACTCCCGAACGCTGTCCCACTACTGCCTGCTACGGGGACTTTTGGCTGCTGGGTTTCCCCCCTGGCCCTGTACGCCTCTCCTTAGCCAACCTGCACTCCTCGGACTCCTCCAAGGAGTCCATATTGATGGCAGGCTTAGTGCGGACGCTCGGTCAACGTGGTCCACTCAGCTCCAGGACCCCCAGCCTCACACCGTCCTCAACACTCAGCTTCCAAGTAGCTGGATTACAGGAGCACGCCAACACTCCCAGCTGACGAAAACGGTTCTCAACACCCTACAAATACTACACTTACAAGTTTACATCGTATTTTATTTGCTGTATATACAGTTTTCATTATAAACTATTTACATAAACAAAACCAATAATACGTACTATCCATTACAAACGAAACTATAAAATAAATTTAATATCCACCAGACGTACCAAACGGTTCCCCTCTTCGCTACCAGACGTCAGGGCCGCTGCCTGTCATGGCTATCAAGGAATTCAAGTTTTCACAAAAGAAAAACGGATCGTAAACTTATACGGATTAGGAAATCCTGATGCTACACATAAGGCTTTATTCTAGTACCAAAACAAAATTCGCTTTATATGACCGGTCTGCGTCTAGATCGTACACACAAATGTCGGAAGTATTCATTAACAAACTGGAATCAATCGAAGAGAATTATACTGGGAGATCGACTGGTAACCCTAGTTAACACTATTTAATATATTTAATGGAATATATATCAAGCATGCACTTACGTTCTCCAGCTTTAAGTACCTGCAATGACGGAAATATTCAGACGAAACGCAAGTATAGACACAATGAATTATAAGTCTTACCGAATGGTATTCTATACGACATCCACACCATGAGTGTAAGAAGAAATATCAAAGTTTAACATAAAATCCAGTAACATTGGCCTTAGCTTAATAGATACGCCACACTTCTATTTGAACTGTCGTCAGGCCTGGAAGTGAGTAAAACGTTCATTTAAATTCGAATAACTCTTCTATTATTTCAGAAACCGGATCTATAAATGCAGTATAACATAAAAAACAATACGAGATTATAGGTAATAATAATAGTCCTCGTAAAGCAATGAACGCAAAGTGTGTCAGATACAAAAAAATAGACTTAATTTATTAGAAAAATCAAGATGAACTATTTTGATATCATTTGATTTCAGGGGCAACTGAAGACATTTTAATCGTCTTTAATATTTAATTTATTAAAGCAAAAAATCAGTCAACATGACAAAACTTTTCGTTCTTTTTTTCTGTAAGTTTTTCAGGAGTACATGATGTATGAGGCGAAAATTGAGATTACATATTTGTACAGCACAAGTAATTAAGAAAAAGTAAATGAATGTCGTGTTTTTTTGTATTAAATGTCCCTGACATGTTGGCAGTTTCGTTAATTGACTGATTCATCTGGTAACAGATGAATATGTTAATCATCTAAGCATGGCCCCTCAGAATTGGTCCAATACCCAATAATATTCTATAGGCAATTAAAACTGGCTGTCAAGTACTTAAACACTATGTTCAATTTGCATTTCCGTTGCTAAAGACTAGAAAATGAGACGATGATTGTTTTAACAAGATCGGTGGAGACGTATGTTTTCGACTCAATCAGCAGTAATTTCAGATTAATTTACAGTTGCGAAAGAAACTGTGTTTTATTCTAACTGATTGAGTTGAAAAGAAGAAAAAAATGTTGGTCCGATGTTGTTGGCTGGGCTGGAACTGAGCTGCCACTCCCGAACGCTGTCCCACTACTGCCTGCTACGGGGACTTTTGGCTGCTGGGTTTCCCCCCTGGCCCTGTACGCCTCTCCTTAGCCAACCTGCACTCCTCGGACTCCTCCAAGGAGTCCATATTGATGGCAGGCTTAGTGCGGACGCTCGGTCAACGTGGTCCACTCAGCTCCAGGACCCCCAGCCTCACACCGTCCTCAACACTCAGCTTCCAAGTAGCTGGATTACAGGAGCACGCCAACACTCCCAGCTGACGAAAACGGTTCTCAACACCCTACAAATACTACACTTACAAGTTTACATCGTATTTTATTTGCTGTATATACAGTTTTCATTATAAACTATTTACATAAACAAAACCAATAATACGTACTATCCATTACAAACGAAACTATAAAATAAATTTAATATCCACCAGACGTACCAAATGGTTCCCCTCTTCGCTACCAGACGTCAGGGCCGCTGCCTGTCATGGCTATCAAGGAATTCAAGTTTTCACAAAAGAAAAACGGATCGTAAACTTATACGGATTAAGAAATCCTGATGCTACACATAAGGCTTTATTCTAGTACCAAAACAAAATTCGCTTAATATGACCGGTCTGCGTCTAGATCGTACACACAAATGTCGGAAGTATTCATTAACAAACTGGAATCAATCGAAGAGAATTATACTGGGAGATCGACTGGTAACCCTAGTTAACACTATTTAATATATTTAATGGAATATATATCAAGCATGCACTTACGTTCTCCAGCTTTAAGTACCTGCAATGACGGAAATATTCAGACGAAACGCAAGTATAGACACAATGAATTATAAGTCTTACCGAATGGTATTCTATACGACATCCACACCATGAGTGTAAGAAGAAATATCAAAGTTTAACATAAAATCCAGTAACATTGGCCTTAGCTTAATAGATACGCCACACTTCTATTTGAACTGTCGTCAGGCCTGGAAGTGAGTAAAACGTTCATTTAAATTCGAATAACTCTTCTATTATTTCAGAAACCGGATCTATAAATGCAGTATAACATAAAAAACAATACGAGATTATAGGTAATAATAATAGTCCTCGTAAAGCAATGAACGCAAAGTGTGTCAGATACAAAAAAATAGACTTAATTTATTAGAAAAATCAAGATGAACTATTTTGATATCATTTGATTTCAAGGGCAACTGAAGACATTTTAATCGTCTTTAATATTTAATTTATTAAAGCAAAAAATCAGTCAACATGACAAAACTTTTCGTTCTTTTTTTCTGTAAGTTTTTCAGGAGTACATGATGTATGAGGCGAAAATTGAGATTACATATTTGTACAGCACAAGTAATTAAGAAAAAGTAAATGAATGTCGTGTTTTTTTGTATTAAATGTCCCTGACATGTTGGCAGTTTCGTTAATTGACTGATTCATCTGGTAACAGATGAATATGTTAATCATCTAAGCATGGCCCCTCAGAATTGGTCCAATACCCAATAATATTCTATAGGCAATTAAAACTGGCTGTCAAGTACTTAAACACTATGTTCAATTTGCATTTCCGTTGCTAAAGACTAGAAAATGAGACGATGATTGTTTTAACAAGATCGGTGGAGACGTATGTTTTCGACTCAATCAGCAGTAATTTCAGATTAATTTACAGTTGCGAAAGAAACTGTGTTTTATTCTAACTGATTAAGTTGAAAAGAAGAAAAAAATGTTGGTCCGATGTTGTTGGCTGGGCTGGAACTGAGCTGCCACTCCCGAACGCTGTCCCACTACTGCCTGCTACGGGGACTTTTGGCTGCTGGGTTTCCCCCCTGGCCCTGTACGCCTCTCCTTAGCCAACCTGCACTCCTCGGACTCCTCCAAGGAGTCCATATTGATGGCAGGCTTAGTGCGGACGCTCGGTCAACGTGGTCCACTCAGCTCCAGGACCCCCAGCCTCACACCGTCCTCAACACTCAGCTTCCAAGTAGCTGGATTACAGGAGCACGCCAACACTCCCAGCTGACGAAAACGGTTCTCAACACCCTACAAATACTACACTTACAAGTTTACATCGTATTTTATTTGCTGTATATACAGTTTTCATTATAAACTATTTACATAAACAAAACCAATAATACGTACTATCCATTACAAACGAAACTATAAAATAAATTTAATATCCACCAGACGTACCAAACGGTTCCCCTCTTCGCTACCAGACGTCAGGGCCGCTGCCTGTCATGGCTATCAAGGAATTCAAGTTTTCACAAAAGAAAAACGGATCGTAAACTTATACGGATTAGGAAATCCTGATGCTACACATAAGGCTTTATTCTAGTACCAAAACAAAATTCGCTTTATATGACCGGTCTGCGTCTAGATCGTACACACAAATGTCGGAAGTATTCATTAACAAACTGGAATCAATCGAAGAGAATTATACTGGGAGATCGACTGGTAACCCTAGTTAACACTATTTAATATATTTAATGGAATATATATCAAGCATGCACTTACGTTCTCCAGCTTTAAGTACCTGCAATGACGGAAATATTCAGACGAAACGCAAGTATAGACACAATGAATTATAAGTCTTACCGAATGGTATTCTATACGACATCCACACCATGAGTGTAAGAAGAAATATCAAAGTTTAACATAAAATCCAGTAACATTGGCCTTAGCTTAATAGATACGCCACACTTCTATTTGAACTGTCGTCAGGCCTGGAAGTGAGTAAAACGTTCATTTAAATTCGAATAACTCTTCTATTATTTCAGAAACCGGATCTATAAATGCAGTATAACATAAAAAACAATACGAGATTATAGGTAATAATAATAGTCCTCGTAAAGCAATGAACGCAAAGTGTGTCAGATACAAAAAAATAGACTTAATTTATTAGAAAAATCAAGATGAACTATTTTGATATCATTTGATTTCAGGGGCAACTGAAGACATTTTAATCGTCTTTAATATTTAATTTATTAAAGCAAAAAATCAGTCAACATGACAAAACTTTTCGTTCTTTTTTTCTGTAAGTTTTTCAGGAGTACATGATGTATGAGGCGAAAATTGAGATTACATATTTGTACAGCACAAGTAATTAAGAAAAAGTAAATGAATGTCGTGTTTTTTGTATTAAATGTCCCTGACATGTTGGCAGTTTCGTTAATTGACTGATTCATCTGGTAACAGATGAATATGTTAATCATCTAAGCATGGCCCCTCAGAATTGGTCCAATACCCAATAATATTCTATAGGCAATTAAAACTGGCTATCAAGTACTTAAACACTATGTTCAATTTGCATTTCCGTTGCTAAAGACTAGAAAATGAGACGATGATTGTTTTAATAAGATCGGTGGAGACGTATGTTTTCGACTCAATCAGCAGTAATTTCAGATTAATTTACAGTTGCGAAAGAAACTGTGTTTTATTCTAACTGATTAAGTTGAAAAGAAGAAAAAAATGTTGGTCCGATGTTGTTGGCTGGGCTGGAACTGAGCTGCCACTCCCGAACGCTGTCCCACTACTGCCTGCTACGGGGACTTTTGGCTGCTGGGTTTCCCCCCTGGCCCTGTACGCCTCTCCTTAGCCAACCTGCACTCCTCGGACTCCTCCAAGGAGTCCATATTGATGGCAGGCTTAGTGCGGACGCTCGGTCAACGTGGTCCACTCAGCTCCAGGACCCCCAGCCTCACACCGTCCTCAACACTCAGCTTCCAAGTAGCTGGATTACAGGAGCACGCCAACACTCCCAGCTGACGAAAACGGTTCTCAACACCCTACAAATACTACACTTACAAGTTTACATCGTATTTTATTTGCTGTATATACAGTTTTCATTATAAACTATTTACATAAACAAAACCAATAATACGTACTATCCATTACAAACGAAACTATAAAATAAATTTAATATCCACCAGACGTACCAAACGGTTCCCCTCTTCGCTACCAGACGTCAGGGCCGCTGCCTGTCATGGCTATCAAGGAATTCAAGTTTTCACAAAAGAAAAACGGATCGTAAACTTATACGGATTAGGAAATCCTGATGCTACACATAAGGCTTTATTCTAGTACCAAAACAAAATTCGCTTTATATGACCGGTCTGCGTCTAGATCGTACACACAAATGTCGGAAATATTCATTAACAAACTGGAATCAATCGAAGAGAATTATACTGGGAGATCGACTGGTAACCCTAGTTAACACTATTTAATATATTTAATGGAATATATATCAAGCATGCACTTACGTTCTCCAGCTTTAAGTACCTGCAATGACGGAAATATTCAGACGAAACGCAAGTATAGACACAATGAATTATAAGTCTTACCGAATGGTATTCTATACGACATCCACACCATGAGTGTAAGAAGAAATATCAAAGTTTAACATAAAATCCAGTAACATTGGCCTTAGCTTAATAGATACGCCACACTTCTATTTGAACTGTCGTCAGGCCTGGAAGTGAGTAAAACGTTCATTTAAATTCGAATAACTCTTCTATTATTTCAGAAACCGGATCTATAAAAGCAGTATAACATAAAAAACAATACGAGATTATAGGTAATAATAATAGTCCTCGTAAAGCAATGAACGCAAAGTGTGTCAGATACAAAAAAATAGACTTAATTTATTAGAAAAATCAAGATGAACTATTTTGATATCATTTGATTTCAGGGGCAACTGAAGACATTTTAATCGTCTTTAATATTTAATTTATTAAAGCAAAAAATCAGTCAACATGACAAAACTTTTCGTTCTTTTTTTCTGTAAGTTTTTCAGGAGTACATGATGTATGAGGCGAAAATTGAGATTACATATTTGTACAGCACAAGTAATTAAGAAAAAGTAAATGAATGTCGTGTTTTTTGTATTAAATGTCCCTGACATGTTGGCAGTTTCGTTAATTGACTGATTCATCTGGTAACAGATGAATATGTTAATCATCTAAGCATGGCCCCTCAGAATTGGTCCAATACCCAATAATATTCTATAGGCAATTAAAACTGGCTGTCAAGTACTTAAACACTATGTTCAATTTGCATTTCCGTTGCTAAAGACTAGAAAATGAGACGATGATTGTTTTAATAAGATCGGTGGAGACGTATGTTTTCGACTCAATCAGCAGTAATTTCAGATTAATTTACAGTTGCGAAAGAAACTGTGTTTTATTCTAACTGATTAAGTTGAAAAGAAGAAAAAAATGTTGGTCCGATGTTGTTGGCTGGGCTGGAACTGAGCTGCCACTCCCGAACGCTGTCCCACTACTGCCTGCTACGGGGACTTTTGGCTGCTGGGTTTCCCCCCTGGCCCTGTACGCCTCTCCTTAGCCAACCTGCACTCCTCGGACTCCTCCAAGGAGTCCATATTGATGGCAGGCTTAGTGCGGACGCTCGGTCAACGTGGTCCACTCAGCTCCAGGACCCCCAGCCTCACACCGTCCTCAACACTCAGCTTCCAAGTAGCTGGATTACAGGAGCACGCCAACACTCCCAGCTGACGAAAACGGTTCTCAACACCCTACAAATACTACACTTACAAGTTTACATCGTATTTTATTTGCTGTATATACAGTTTTCATTATAAACTATTTACATAAACAAAACCAATAATACGTACTATCCATTACAAACGAAACTATAAAATAAATTTAATATCCACCAGACGTACCAAACGGTTCCCCTCTTCGCTACCAGACGTCAGGGCCGCTGCCTGTCATGGCTATCAAGGAATTCAAGTTTTCACAAAAGAAAAACGGATCGTAAACTTATACGGATTAGGAAATCCTGATGCTACACATAAGGCTTTATTCTAGTACCAAAACAAAATTCGCTTTATATGACCGGTCTGCGTCTAGATCGTACACACAAATGTCGGAAGTATTCATTAACAAACTGGAATCAATCGAAGAGAATTATACTGGGAGATCGACTGGTAACCCTAGTTAACACTATTTAATATATTTAATGGAATATATATCAAGCATGCACTTACGTTCTCCAGCTTTAAGTACCTGCAATGACGGAAATATTCAGACGAAACGCAAGTATAGACACAATGAATTATAAGTCTTACCGAATGGTATTCTATACGACATCCACACCATGAGTGTAAGAAGAAATATCAAAGTTTAACATAAAATCCAGTAACATTGGCCTTAGCTTAATAGATACGCCACACTTCTATTTGAACTGTCGTCAGGCCTGGAAGTGAGTAAAACGTTCATTTAAATTCGAATAACTCTTCTATTATTTCAGAAACCGGATCTATAAATGCAGTATAACATAAAAAACAATACGAGATTATAGGTAATAATAATAGTCCTCGTAAAGCAATGAACGCAAAGTGTGTCAGATACAAAAAAATAGACTTAATTTATTAGAAAAATCAAGATGAACTATTTTGATATCATTTGATTTCAGGGGCAACTGAAGACATTTTAATCGTCTTTAATATTTAATTTATTAAAGCAAAAAATCAGTCAACATGACAAAACTTTTCGTTCTTTTTTTCTGTAAGTTTTTCAGGAGTACATGATGTATGAGGCGAAAATTGAGATTACATATTTGTACAGCACAAGTAATTAAGAAAAAGTAAATGAATGTCGTGTTTTTTGTATTAAATGTCCCTGACATGTTGGCAGTTTCGTTAATTGACTGATTCATCTGGTAACAGATGAATATGTTAATCATCTAAGCATGGCCCCTCAGAATTGGTCCAATACCCAATAATATTCTATAGGCAATTAAAACTGGCTGTCAAGTACTTAAACACTATGTTCAATTTGCATTTCCGTTGCTAAAGACTAGAAAATGAGACGATGATTGTTTTAACAAGATCGGTGGAGACGTATGTTTTCGACTCAATCAGCAGTAATTTCAGATTAATTTACAGTTGCGAAAGAAACTGTGTTTTATTCTAACTGATTGAGTTGAAAAGAAGAAAAAAATGTTGGTCCGATGTTGTTGGCTGGGCTGGAACTGAGCTGCCACTCCCGAACGCTGTCCCACTACTGCCTGCTACGGGGACTTTTGGCTGCTGGGTTTCCCCCCTGGCCCTGTACGCCTCTCCTTAGCCAACCTGCACTCCTCGGACTCCTCCAAGGAGTCCATATTGATGGCAGGCTTAGTGCGGACGCTCGGTCAACGTGGTCCACTCAGCTCCAGGACCCCCAGCCTCACACCGTCCTCAACACTCAGCTTCCAAGTAGCTGGATTACAGGAGCACGCCAACACTCCCAGCTGACGAAAACGGTTCTCAACACCCTACAAATACTACACTTACAAGTTTACATCGTATTTTATTTGCTGTATATACAGTTTTCATTATAAACTATTTACATAAACAAAACCAATAATACGTACTATCCATTACAAACGAAACTATAAAATAAATTTAATATCCACCAGACGTACCAAACGGTTCCCCTCTTCGCTACCAGACGTCAGGGCCGCTGCCTGTCATGGCTATCAAGGAATTCAAGTTTTCACAAAAGAAAAACGGATCGTAAACTTATACGGATTAGGAAATCCTGATGCTACACATAAGGCTTTATTCTAGTACCAAAACAAAATTCGCTTTATATGACCGGTCTGCGTCTAGATCGTACACACAAATGTCGGAAGTATTCATTAACAAACTGGAATCAATCGAAGAGAATTATACTGGGAGATCGACTGGTAACCCTAGTTAACACTATTTAATATATTTAATGGAATATATATCAAGCATGCACTTACGTTCTCCAGCTTTAAGTACCTGCAATGACGGAAATATTCAGACGAAACGCAAGTATAGACACAATGAATTATAAGTCTTACCGAATGGTATTCTATACGACATCCACACCATGAGTGTAAGAAGAAATATCAAAGTTTAACATAAAATCCAGTAACATTGGCCTTAGCTTAATAGATACGCCACACTTCTATTTGAACTGTCGTCAGGCCTGGAAGTGAGTAAAACGTTCATTTAAATTCGAATAACTCTTCTATTATTTCAGAAACCGGATCTATAAATGCAGTATAACATAAAAAACAATACGAGATTATAGGTAATAATAATAGTCCTCGTAAAGCAATGAACGCAAAGTGTGTCAGATACAAAAAAATAGACTTAATTTATTAGAAAAATCAAGATGAACTATTTTGATATCATTTGATTTCAGGGGCAACTGAAGACATTTTAATCGTCTTTAATATTTAATTTATTAAAGCAAAAAATCAGTCAACATGACAAAACTTTTCGTTCTTTTTTTCTGTAAGTTTTTCAGGAGTACATGATGTATGAGGCGAAAATTGAGATTACATATTTGTACAGCACAAGTAATTAAGAAAAAGTAAATGAATGTCGTGTTTTTTGTATTAAATGTCCCTGACATGTTGGCAGTTTCGTTAATTGACTGATTCATCTGGTAACAGATGAATATGTTAATCATCTAAGCATGGCCCCTCAGAATTGGTCCAATACCCAATAATATTCTATAGGCAATTAAAACTGGCTGTCAAGTACTTAAACACTATGTTCAATTTGCATTTCCGTTGCTAAAGACTAGAAAATGAGACGATGATTGTTTTAACAAGATCGGTGGAGACGTATGTTTTCGACTCAATCAGCAGTAATTTCAGATTAATTTACAGTTGCGAAAGAAACTGTGTTTTATTCTAACTGATTGAGTTGAAAAGAAGAAAAAAATGTTGGACCGATGTTGTTGGCTGGGCTGGAACTGAGCTGCCACTCCCGAACGCTGTCCCACTACTGCCTGCTACGGGGACTTTTGGCTGCTGGGTTTCCCCCCTGGCCCTGTACGCCTCTCCTTAGCCAACCTGCACTCCTCGGACTCCTCCAAGGAGTCCATATTGATGGCAGGCTTAGTGCGGACGCTCGGTCAACGTGGTCCACTCAGCTCCAGGACCCCCAGCCTCACACCGTCCTCAACACTCAGCTTCCAAGTAGCTGGATTACAGGAGCACGCCAACACTCCCAGCTGACGAAAACGGTTCTCAACACCCTACAAATACTACACTTACAAGTTTACATCGTATTTTATTTGCTGTATATACAGTTTTCATTATAAACTATTTACATAAACAAAACCAATAATACGTACTATCCATTACAAACGAAACTATAAAATAAATTTAATATCCACCAGACGTACCAAACGGTTCCCCTCTTCGCTACCAGACGTCAGGGCCGCTGCCTGTCATGGCTATCAAGGAATTCAAGTTTTCACAAAAGAAAAACGGATCGTAAACTTATACGGATTAGGAAATCCTGATGCTACACATAAGGCTTTATTCTAGTACCAAAACAAAATTCGCTTTATATGACCGGTCTGCGTCTAGATCGTACACACAAATGTCGGAAGTATTCATTAACAAACTGGAATCAATCGAAGAGAATTATACTGGGAGATCGACTGGTAACCCTAGTTAACACTATTTAATATATTTAATGGAATATATATCAAGCATGCACTTACGTTCTCCAGCTTTAAGTACCTGCAATGACGGAAATATTCAGACGAAACGCAAGTATAGACACAATGAATTATAAGTCTTACCGAATGGTATTCTATACGACATCCACACCATGAGTGTAAGAAGAAATATCAAAGTTTAACATAAAATCCAGTAACATTGGCCTTAGCTTAATAGATACGCCACACTTCTATTTGAACTGTCGTCAGGCCTGGAAGTGAGTAAAACGTTCATTTAAATTCGAATAACTCTTCTATTATTTCAGAAACCGGATCTATAAATGCAGTATAACATAAAAAACAATACGAGATTATAGGTAATAATAATAGTCCTCGTAAAGCAATGAACGCAAAGTGTGTCAGATACAAAAAAATAGACTTAATTTATTAGAAAAATCAAGATGAACTATTTTGATATCATTTGATTTCAGGGGCAACTGAAGACATTTTAATCGTCTTTAATATTTAATTTATTAAAGCAAAAAATCAGTCAACATGACAAAACTTTTCGTTCTTTTTTTCTGTAAGTTTTTCAGGAGTACATGATGTATGAGGCGAAAATTGAGATTACATATTTGTACAGCACAAGTAATTAAGAAAAAGTAAATGAATGTCGTGTTTTTTGTATTAAATGTCCCTGACATGTTGGCAGTTTCGTTAATTGACTGATTCATCTGGTAACAGATGAATATGTTAATCATCTAAGCATGGCCCCTCAGAATTGGTCCAATACCCAATAATATTCTATAGGCAATTAAAACTGGCTGTCAAGTACTTAAACACTATGTTCAATTTGCATTTCCGTTGCTAAAGACTAGAAAATGAGACGATGATTGTTTTAACAAGATCGGTGGAGACGTATGTTTTCGACTCAATCAGCAGTAATTTCAGATTAATTTACAGTTGCGAAAGAAACTGTGTTTTATTCTAACTGATTGAGTTGAAAAGAAGAAAAAAATGTTGGACCGATGTTGTTGGCTGGGCTGGAACTGAGCTGCCACTCCCGAACGCTGTCCCACTACTGCCTGCTACGGGGACTTTTGGCTGCTGGGTTTCCCCCCTGGCCCTGTACGCCTCTCCTTAGCCAACCTGCACTCCTCGGACTCCTCCAAGGAGTCCATATTGATGGCAGGCTTAGTGCGGACGCTCGGTCAACGTGGTCCACTCAGCTCCAGGACCCCCAGCCTCACACCGTCCTCAACACTCAGCTTCCAAGTAGCTGGATTACAGGAGCACGCCAACACTCCCAGCTGACGAAAACGGTTCTCAACACCCTACAAATACTACACTTACAAGTTTACATCGTATTTTATTTGCTGTATATACAGTTTTCATTATAAACTATTTACATAAACAATACCAATAATACGTACTATCCATTACAAACGAAACTATAAAATAAATTTAATATCCACCAGACGTACCAAACGGTTCCCCTCTTCGCTACCAGACGTCAGGGCCGCTGCCTGTCATGGCTATCAAGGAATTCAAGTTTTCACAAAAGAAAAACGGATCGTAAACTTATACGGATTAAGAAATCCTGATGCTACACATAAGGCTTTATTCTAGTACCAAAACAAAATTCGCTTAATATGACCGGTCTGCGTCTAGATCGTACACACAAATGTCGGAAGTATTCATTAACAAACTGGAATCAATCGAAGAGAATTATACTGGGAGATCGACTGGTAACCCTAGTTAACACTATTTAATATATTTAATGGAATATATATCAAGCATGCACTTACGTTCTCCAGCTTTAAGTACCTGCAATGACGGAAATATTCAGACGAAACGCAAGTATAGACACAATGAATTATAAGTCTTACCGAATGGTATTCTATACGACATCCACACCATGAGTGTAAGAAGAAATATCAAAGTTTAACATAAAATCCAGTAACATTGGCCTTAGCTTAATAGATACGCCACACTTCTATTTGAACTGTCGTCAGGCCTGGAAGTGAGTAATTCGTTCATTTAAATTCGAATAACTCTTCTATTATTTCAGAAACCGGATCTATAAATGCAGTATAACATAAAAAACAATACGAGATTATAGGTAATAAGATAAAAATACATAAAACAAGTATGATGATAAATTCAAGTCCTCGTAAAGCAATGAACGCAAAGTGTGTCAGATACAAAAAAATAGACTTAATTTATTAGAAAAATCAAGATGAACTATTTTGATATCATTTGATTTCAAGGGCAACTGAAGACATTTTAATCGTCTTTAATATTTAATTTATTAAACCAAAAAATCAGTCAACATGACAAAACTTTTCGTTCTTTTTTTCTGTAAGTTTTTCAGGAGTACATGATGTATGAGGCGAAAATTGAGATTACATATTTGTACAGCACAAGTAATTAAGAAAAAGTAAATGAATGTCGTGTTTTTTTGTATTAAATGTCCCTGACATGTTGGCAGTTTCGTTAATTGACTGATTCATCTGGTAACAGATGAATATGTTAATCATCTAAGCATGGCCCCTCAGAATTGGTCCAATACCCAATAATATTCTATAGGCAATTAAAACTGGCTGTCAAGTACTTAAACACTATGTTCAATTTGCATTTCCGTTGCTAAAGACTAGAAAATGAGACGATGATTGTTTTAACAAGATCGGTGGAGACGTATGTTTTCGACTCAATCAGCAGTAATTTCAGATTAATTTACAGTTGCGAAAGAAACTGTGTTTTATTCTAACTGATTGAGTTGAAAAGAAGAAAAAAATGTTGGTCCGATGTTGTTGGCTGGGCTGGAACTGAGCTGCCACTCCCGAACGCTGTCCCACTACTGCCTGCTACGGGGACTTTTGGCTGCTGGGTTTCCCCCCTGGCCCTGTACGCCTCTCCTTAGCCAACCTGCACTCCTCGGACTCCTCCAAGGAGTCCATATTGATGGCAGGCTTAGTGCGGACGCTCGGTCAACGTGGTCCACTCAGCTCCAGGACCCCCAGCCTCACACCGTCCTCAACACTCAGCTTCCAAGTAGCTGGATTACAGGAGCACGCCAACACTCCCAGCTGACGAAAACGGTTCTCAACACCCTACAAATACTACACTTACAAGTTTACATCGTATTTTATTTGCTGTATATACAGTTTTCATTATAAACTATTTACATAAACAAAACCAATAATACGTACTATCCATTACAAACGAAACTATAAAATAAATTTAATATCCACCAGACGTACCAAATGGTTCCCCTCTTCGCTACCAGACGTCAGTGCCGCTGCCTGTCATGGCTATCAAGGAATTCAAGTTTTCACAAAAGAAAAACGGATCGTAAACTTATACGGATTAAGAAATCCTGATGCTACACATAAGGCTTTATTCTAGTACCAAAACAAAATTCGCTTAATATGACCGGTCTGCGTCTAGATCGTACACACAAATGTCGGAAGTATTCATTAACAAACTGGAATCAATCGAAGAGAATTATACTGGGAGATCGACTGGTAACCCTAGTTAACACTATTTAATATATTTAATGGAATATATATCAAGCATGCACTTACGTTCTCCAGCTTTAAGTACCTGCAATGACGGAAATATTCAGACGAAACGCAAGTATAGACACAATGAATTATAAGTCTTACCGAATGGTATTCTATACGACATCCACACCATGAGTGTAAGAAGAAATATCAAAGTTTAACATAAAATCCAGTAACATTGGCCTTAGCTTAATAGATACGCCACACTTCTATTTGAACTGTCGTCAGGCCTGGAAGTGAGTAATTCGTTCATTTAAATTCGAATAACTCTTCTATTATTTCAGAAACCGGATCTATAAATGCAGTATAACATAAAAAACAATACGAGATTATAGGTAATAATAATAGTCCTCGTAAAGCAATGAACGCAAAGTGTGTCAGATACAAAAAAATAGACTTAATTTATTAGAAAAATCAAGATGAACTATTTTGATATCATTTGATTTCAAGGGCAACTGAAGACATTTTAATCGTCTTTAATATTTAATTTATTAAAGCAAAAAATCAGTCATCATGACAAAACTTTTCGTTCTTTTTTTCTGTAAGTTTTTCAGGAGTACATGATGTATGAGACGAAAATTGAGATTACATATTTGTACAGCACAAGTAATTAAGAAAAAGTAAATGAATGTCGTGTTTTTTTGTATTAAATGTCCCTGACATGTTGGCAGTTTCGTTAATTGACTGATTCATCTGGTAACAGATGAATATGTTAATCATCTAAGCATGGCCCCTCAGAATTGGTCCAATACCCAATAATATTCTATAGGCAATTAAAACTGGCTGTCAAGTACTTAAACACTATGTTCAATTTGCATTTCCGTTGCTAAAGACTAGAAAATGAGACGATGATTGTTTTAACAAGATCGGTGGAGACGTATGTTTTCGACTCAATCAGCAGTAATTTCAGATTAATTTACAGTTGCGAAAGAAACTGTGTTTTATTCTAACTGATTGAGTTGAAAAGAAGAAAAAATGTTGGTCCGATGTTGTTGGCTGGGCTGGAACTGAGCTGCCACTCCCGAACGCTGTCCCACTACTGCCTGCTACGGGGACTTTTGGCTGCTGGGTTTCCCCCCTGGCCCTGTACGCCTCTCCTTAGCCAACCTGCACTCCTCGGACTCCTCCAAGGAGTCCATATTGATGGCAGGCTTAGTGCGGACGCTCGGTCAACGTGGTCCACTCAGCTCCAGGACCCCCAGCCTCACACCGTCCTCAACACTCAGCTTCCAAGTAGCTGGATTACAGGAGCACGCCAACACTCCCAGCTGACGAAAACGGTTCTCAACACCCTACAAATACTACACTTACAAGTTTACATCGTATTTTATTTGCTGTATATACAGTTTACATTATAAACTATTTACATAAACAAAACCAATAATACGTACTATCCATTACAAACGAAACTATAAAATAAATTTAATATCCACCAGACGTACCAAACGGTTCCCCTCTTCGCTACCAGACGTCAGGGCCGCTGCCTGTCATGGCTATCAAGGAATTCAAGTTTTCACAAAAGAAAAACGGATCGTAAACTTATACGGATTAAGAAATCCTGATGCTACACATAAGGCTTTATTCTAGTACCAAAACAAAATTCGCTTTATATGACCGGTCTGCGTCTAGATCGTACACACAAATGTCGGAAGTATTCATTAACAAACTGGAATCAATCGAAGAGAATTATACTGGGAGATCGACTGGTAACCCTAGTTAACACTATTTAATATATTTAATGGAATATATATCAAGCATGCACTTACGTTCTCCAGCTTTAAGTACCTGCAATGACGGAAATATTCAGACGAAACGCAAGTATAGACACAATGAATTATAAGTCTTACCGAATGGTATTCTATACGACATCCACACCATGAGTGTAAGAAGAAATATCAAAGTTTAACATAAAATCCAGTAACATTGGCCTTAGCTTAATAGATACGCCACACTTCTATTTGAACTGTCGTCAGGCCTGGAAGTGAGTAATTCGTTCATTTAAATTCGAATAACTCTTCTATTATTTCAGAAACCGGATCTATAAATGCAGTATAACATAAAAAACAATACGAGATTATAGGTAATAATAATAGTCCTCGTAAAGCAATGAACGCAAAGTGTGTCAGATACAAAAAAATAGACTGAATTTATTAGAAAAATCAAGATGAACTATTTTGATATCATTTGATTTCAAGGGCAACTGAAGACATTTTAATCGTCTTTAATATTTAATTTATTAAAGCAAAAAATCAGTCAACATGACAAAACTTTTCGTTCTTTTTTTCTGTAAGTTTTTCAGGAGTACATGATGTATGAGGCGAAAATTGAGATTACATATTTGTACAGCACAAGTAATTAAGAAAAAGTAAATGAATGTCGTGTTTTTTTGTATTAAATGTCCCTGACATGTTGGCAGTTTCGTTAATTGACTGATTCATCTGGTAACAGATGAATATGTTAATCATCTAAGCATGGCCCCTCAGAATTGGTCCAATACCCAATAATATTCTATAGGCAATTAAAACTGGCTGTCAAGTACTTAAACACTATGTTCAATTTGCATTTCCGTTGCTAAAGATTAGAAAATGAGACGATGATTGTTTAACAAGATCGGTGGAGACGTATGTTTTCGACTCAATCGGCAGTAATTTCAGATTAATTTACAGTTGCGAAAGAAACTGTGTTTTATTCTAACTGATTGAGTTGAAAAGAAGAAAAAAATGTTGGTCCGATGTTGTTGCCTGGCTGGAACTGAGCCGCCACTCCCGAACGCTGTCCCACTACTGCCTGCTACGGGGACTTTTGGCTGCTGGGTTTCCCCCCTGGCCCTGTACGCCTCTCCTTAGCCAACCTGCACTCCTCGGACTTCTCCAAGGAGTCCATATTGATGGCAGGCTTAGTGCGGACGCTCGGTCAACGTGGTTCACTCAGCTCCAGGACCACCAGCCTCACACCGTCCTCAACACTCAGCTTCCAAGTAGCTGGATTACAGGAGCACGCCAACACTCCCAGCTGACGAAAACGGTTCTCAACACCCTACAAATACTACACTTACAAGTTTACATCGTATTTTATTTGCTGTATATACAGTTTTCATTATAAACTATTTACATAAACAAAACCAATAATACGTACTATCCATTACAAACGAAACTATAAAATAAATTTAATATCCACCAGACGTATTAAATGGTTCCCCTCTTCGCTACCAGACGTCAGGGCCGCTGCCTGTCATTGGCTATCACGGAATTCAAGTTTTCACAAAAGAAAAACGGATCGTAAACTTATACGGATTAAGAAATCCTGATGCTACACATAAGGCTTTATTCTAGTCCAAAAACAAAATTCGCTTAATATGACCGGTCTGCGTCTAGATCGTACACACAAATTTCGGAAGTATTCATTAACAAACTGGAATCAATCGAAGAGAATTATACTGGGAGATCGACTGGTAACCCTAGTTAACACTATTTAATATATTTAATGGAATATATATCAAGCATGCACTTACGTTCTCCAGCTTTAAGTACCTGCAATGACGGAAATATTCAGACGAAACGCAAGTATAGACACAATGAATTATAAGTCTTACCGAATGGTATTCTATACGACATCCACACCATGAGTGTAAGAAGAAATATCAAAGTTTAACATAAAATCCAGTAACATTGGCCTTAGCTTAATAGATACGCCACACTTCAATTTGAACTGTCGTCAGACCTGGAAGTGTGTAATTCGTTCATTTAAATTCGATTAAGACATCTATTATTTCAGAAACCAAATCTATAAATGCAGTATAACATGATAAACAATACGAGATTATAGGTAATAAGATAAAAATACATAAAACAAGTATGATGATAAATTCAAGTCCTCGTAAAGCAATGAACGCAAAGTGTGTCAGATACAAAAAAATAGACTTAATTTTTTAGAAAAATCAAGATGAACTATTTTGATATTATTTGATTTCAAGAGCTACTGAAGGCATTTTAATCGTCTTTAATATTTAATTTATTAAAGCAAAAAATCAGTCAACATGACAAAACTTTTCGTTCTTTTTTTCTGTAAGTTTTTCAGGAGTACATGATGTATGAGGCGAAAATTGAGATTACATATTTGTACAGCACAAGTAATTAAGAAAAAGTAAATGAATGTCGTGTTTTTTGTATTAAATGTCCCTGACATGTTGGCAGTTTCGTTAATTGACTGATTCATCTGGTAACAGATGAATATGTTAATCATCTAAGCATGGCCCCTCAGAATTAGTCCAATACCCAATAATATTCTATAGGCAATTAAAACTGGCTGTCAAGTACTTAAACACTATGTTCAATTTGCATTTCCGTTGCTAAAGACTAGAAAATGAGACGATGATTGTTTTAACAAGATCGGTGGAGACGTATGTTTTCGACTCAATCAGCAGTAATTTCAGATTAATTTACAGTTGCGAAAGAAACTGTGTTTTATTCTAACTGATTGAGTTGAAAAGAAGAAAAAAATGTTGGTCCGATGTTGTTGGCTGGGCTGGAACTGAGCTGCCACTCCCGAACGCTGTCCCACTACTGCCTGCTACGAGGACTTTTGGATGCTGGGTTTCCCCCCTGGCCCTGTACGCCTCTCCTTAGCCAACCTGCACTTCTCGGACTCCTCCAAGGAGTCCATATTGATGGCAGGCTTAGTGCGGACGCTCGGTCAACGTGGTCCACTCAGCTCCAGGACCCCCAGCCTCACACCGTCCTCAACACTCAGCTTCCAAGTAGCTGGATTACAGGAGCACGCCAACACTCCCAGCTGACGAAAACGGTTCTCAACACCCTACAAATACTACACTTACAAGTTTACATCGTATTTTATTTGCTGTATATACAGTTTACATTATAAACTATTTACATAAACAAAACCAATAATACGTACTATCCGTTACAAACGAAACTATAAAATAAATTTAATATCCACCAGACGTACCAAACGGTTCCCCTCTTCGCTACCAGACGTCAGGGCCGCTGCCTGTCATGGCTATCAAGGAATTCAAGTTTTCACAAAAGAAAAACGGATCGTAAACTTATACGGATTAAGAAATCCTGATGCTACACATAAGGCTTTATTCTAGTACCAAAACAAAATTCGCTTTATATGACCGGTCTGCGTCTAGATCGTACACACAAATTTCGGAAGTATTCATTAACAAACTGGAATCAATCGAAGAGAATTATACTGGGAGATCGACTGGTAACCCTAGTTAACACTATTTAATATATTTAATGGAATATATATCAAGCATGCACTTACGTTCTCCAGCTTTAAGTACCTGCAATGACGGAAATATTCAGACGAAACGCAAGTATAGACACAATGAATTATAAGTCTTACCGAATGGTATTCTATACGACATCCACACCATGAGTGTAAGAAGAAATATCAAAGTTTAACATAAAATAGAGTAACATTGGCCTTAGCTTAATAGATACGCCACACTTCTATTTGAACTGTCGTCAGGCCTGGAAGTGAGTAATTCGTTCATTTAAATTAGAATAACTCTTCTATTATTTCAGAAAACGGATCTATAAATGCAGTATAACATAAAAAACAATACGAGATTATAGGTAATAATAATAGTCCTCGTAAAGCAATGAACGCAAAGTGTGTCAGATACAAAAAAATAGACTTAATTTATTAGAAAAATCAAGATGAACTATTTTGATATCATTTGATTTCAAGGGCAACTGAAGACATTTTAATCGTCTTTAATATTTAATTTATTAAAGCAAAAAATCAGTCAACATGACAAAACTTTTCGTTCTTTTTTTCTGTAAGTTTTTCAGGAGTACATGATGTATGAGGCGAAAATTGAGATTACATATTTGTACAGCACAAGTAATTAAGAAAAAGTAAATGAATGTCGTGTTTTTTTGTATTAAATGTCCCTGACATGTTGGCAGTTTCGTTAATTGACTGATTCATTTGGTAACAGATGAATATGTTAATCATCTAAGCATGGCCCCTCAGAATTGGTCCAATACCCAATAATATTCTATAGGCAATTAAAACTGGCTGTCAAGTACTTAAACACTATGTTCAATTTGTTTTTCCGTTGCTAAAGACTAGAAAATGAGACGATGATTGTTTTAACAAGATCGGTGGAGACGTATGTTTTCGACTCAATCAGCAGTAATTTCAGATTAATTTACAGTTGCGAAAGAAACTGTGTTTTATTCTAACTGATTGAGTTGAAAAGAAGAAAAAATGTTGGTCCGATGTTGTTGGCTGGGCTGGAACTGAGCTGCCACTCCCGAACGCTGTCCCACTACTGCCTGCTACGGGGACTTTTGGCTGCTGGGTTTCCCCCCTGGCCCTGTACGCCTCTCCTTAGCCAACCTGCACTCCTCGGACTCCTCCAAGGAGTCCATATTGATGGCAGGCTTAGTGCGGACGCTCGGTCAACGTGGTCCACTCAGCTCCAGGACCCCCAGCCTCACACCGTCCTCAACACTCAGCTTCCAAGTAGCTGGATTACAGGAGCACGCCAACACTCCCAGCTGACGAAAACGGTTCTCAACACCCTACAAATACTACACTTACAAGTTTACATCGTATTTTATTTGCTGTATATACAGTTTACATTATAAACTATTTACATAAACAAAACCAATAATACGTACTATCCATTACAAACGAAACTATAAAATAAATTTAATATCCACCAGACGTACCAAACGGTTCCCCTCTTCGCTACCAGACGTCAGGGCCGCTGCCTGTCATGGCTATCAAGGAATTCAAGTTTTCACAAAAGAAAAACGGATCGTAAACTTATACGGATTAAGAAATCCTGATGCTACACATAAGGCTTTATTCTAGTACCAAAACAAAATTCGCTTTATATGACCGGTCTGCGTCTAGATCGTACACACAAATGTCGGAAGTATTCATTAACAAACTGGAATCAATCGAAGAGAATTATACTGGGAGATCGACTGGTAACCCTAGTTAACACTATTTAATATATTTAATGGAATATATATCAAGCATGCACTTACGTTCTCCAGCTTTAAGTACCTGCAATGACGGAAATATTCAGACGAAACGCAAGTATAGACACAATGAATTATAAGTCTTACCGAATGGTATTCTATACGACATCCACACCATGAGTGTAAGAAGAAATATCAAAGTTTAACATAAAATCCAGTAACATTGGCCTTAGCTTAATAGATACGCCACACTTCTATTTGAACTGTCGTCAGGCCTGGAAGTGAGTAATTCGTTCATTTAAATTCGAATAACTCTTCTATTATTTCAGAAACCGGATCTATAAATGCAGTATAACATAAAAAACAATACGAGATTATAGGTAATAATAATAGTCCTCGTAAAGCAATGAACGCAAAGTGTGTCAGATACAAAAAATAGACTGAATTTATTAGAAAAATCAAGATGAACTATTTTGATATCATTTGATTTCAAGGGCAACTGAAGACATTTTAATCGTCTTTAATATTTAATTTATTAAAGCAAAAAATCAGTCAACATGACAAAACTTTTCGTTCTTTTTTTCTGTAAGTTTTTCAGGAGTACATGATGTATGAGGCGAAAATTGAGATTACATATTTGTACAGCACAAGTAATTAAGAAAAAGTAAATGAATGTCGTGTTTTTTTGTATTAAATGTCCCTGACATGTTGGCAGTTTCGTTAATTGACTGATTCATCTGGTAACAGATGAATATGTTAATCATCTAAGCATGGCCCCTCAGAATTGGTCCAATACCCAATAATATTCTATAGGCAATTAAAACTGGCTGTCAAGTACTTAAACACTATGTTCAATTTGCATTTCCGTTGCTAAAGATTAGAAAATGAGACGATGATTGTTTAACAAGATCGGTGGAGACGTATGTTTTCGACTCAATCGGCAGTAATTTCAGATTAATTTACAGTTGCGAAAGAAACTGTGTTTTATTCTAACTGATTGAGTTGAAAAGAAGAAAAAAATGTTGGTCCGATGTTGTTGCCTGGCTGGAACTGAGCCGCCACTCCCGAACGCTGTCCCACTACTGCCTGCTACGGGGACTTTTGGATGCTGGGTTTCCCCCCTGGCCCTGTACGCCTCTCCTTAGCCAACCTGCACTCCTCGGACTTCTCCAAGGAGTCCATATTGATGGCAGGCTTAGTGCGGACGCTCGGTCAACGTGGTTCACTCAGCTCCAGGACCACCAGCCTCACACCGTCCTCAACACACAGCTTCCAAGTAGCTGGATTACAGGAGCACGCCAACACTCCCAGCTGACGAAAACGGTTCTCAACACCCTACAAATACTACACTTACAAGTTTACATCGTATTTTATTTGCTGTATATACAGTTTTCATTATAAACTATTTACATAAACAAAACCAATAATACGTACTATCCATTACAAACGAAACTATAAAATAAATTTAATATCCACCAGACGTACCAAATGGTTCCCCTCTTCGCTACCAGACGTCAGGGCCGCTGCCTGTCATTGGCTATCACGGAATTCAAGTTTTCACAAAAGAAAAACGGATCGTAAACTTATACGGATTAAGAAATCCTGATGCTACACATAAGGCTTTATTCTAGTCCAAAAACAAAATTCGCTTAATATGACCGGTCTGCGTCTAGATCGTACACACAAATTTCGGAAGTATTCATTAACAAACTGGAATCAATCGAAGAGAATTATACTGGGAGATCGACTGGTAACCCTAGTTAACACTATTTAATATATTTAATGGAATATATATCAAGCATGCACTTACGTTCTCCAGCTTTAAGTACCTGCAATGACGGAAATATTCAGACGAAACGCAAGTATAGACACAATGAATTATAAGTCTTACCGAATGGTATTCTATACGACATCCACACCATGAGTGTAAGAAGAAATATCAAAGTTTAACATAAAATCCAGTAACATTGGCCTTAGCTTAATAGATACGCCACACTTCAATTTGAACTGTCGTCAGACCTGGAAGTGTGTAATTCGTTCATTTAAATTCGATTAAGTCATCTATTATTTCAGAAACCAAATCTATAAATGCAGTATAACATGATAAACAATACGAGATTATAGGTAATAAGATAAAAATACATAAAACAAGTATGATGATAAATTCAAGTCCTCGTAAAGCAATGAACGCAAAGTGTGTCAGATACAAAAAAATAGACTTAATTTATTAGAAAAATCAAGATGAACTATTTTGATATCATTTGATTTCAAGGGCAACTGAAGACATTTTAATCGTCTTTAATATTTAATTTATTAAAGCAAAAAATCAGTCAACATGACAAAACTTTTCGTTCTTTTTTTCTGTAAGTTTTTCAGGAGTACATGATGTATGAGGCGAAAATTGAGATTACATATTTGTACAGCACAAGTAATTAAGAAAAAGTAAATGAATGTCGTGTTTTTTTGTATTAAATGTCCCTGACATGTTGGCAGTTTCGTTAATTGACTGATTCATTTGGTAACAGATGAATATGTTAATCATCTAAGCATGGCCCCTCAGAATTGGTCCAATACCCAATAATATTCTATAGGCAATTAAAACTGGCTGTCAAGTACTTAAACACTATGTTCAATTTGCATTTCCGTTGCTAAAGATTAGAAAATGAGACGATGATTGTTTAACAAGATCGGTGGAGACGTATGTTTTCGACTCAATCGGCAGTAATTTCAGATTAATTTACAGTTGCGAAAGAAACTGTGTTTTATTCTAACTGATTGAGTTGAAAAGAAGAAAAAAATGTTGGTCCGATGTTGTTGGCTGGGCTGGAACTGAGCTGCCACTCCCGAACGCTGTCCCACTACTGCCTGCTACGGGGACTTTTGGCTGCTGGGTTTCCCCCCTGGCCCTGTACGCCTCTCCTTAGCCAACCTGCACTCCTCGGACTCCTCCAAGGAGTCCATATTGATGGCAGGCTTAGTGCGGACGCTCGGTCAACGTGGTCCACTCAGCTCCAGGACCCCCAGCCTCACACCGTCCTCAACACTCAGCTTCCAAGTAGCTGGATTACAGGAGCACGCCAACACTCCCAGCTGACGAAAACGGTTCTCAACACCCTACAAATACTACACTTACAAGTTTACATCGTATTTTATTTGCTGTATATACAGTTTTCATTATAAACTATTTACATAAACAAAACCAATAATACGTACTATCCATTACAAACGAAACTATAAAATAAATTTAATATCCACCAGACGTACCAAACGGTTCCCCTCTTCGCTACCAGACGTCAGGGCCGCTGCCTGTCATGGCTATCAAGGAATTCAAGTTTTCACAAAAGAAAGACGGATCGTAAACTTATACGGATTAAGAAATCCTGATGCTACACATAAGGCTTTATTCTAGTACCAAAACAATATTCGCTTAATATGACCGGTCTGCGTCTAGATCGTACACACAAATGTCGGAAGTATTCATTAACAAACTGGAATCAATCGAAGAGAATTATACTGGGAGATCGACTGGTAACCCTAGTTAACACTATTTAATATATTTAATGGAATATATATCAAGCATGCACTTACGTTCTCCAGCTTTAAGTACCTGCAATGACGGAAATATTCAGACGAAACGCAAGTATAGACACAATGAATTATAAGTCTTACCGAATGGTATTCTATACGACATCCACACCATGAGTGTAAGAAGAAATATCAAAGTTTAACATAAAATCCAGTAACATTGGCCTTAGCTTAATAGATACGCCACACTTCTATTTGAACTGTCGTCAGGCCTGGAAGTGAGTAAAACGTTCATTTAAATTAGAATAACTCTTCTATTATTTCAGAAACCGGATCTATAAATGCAGTATAACATAAAAAACAATACGAGATTATAGGTAATAATAATAGTCCTCGTAAAGCAATGAACGCAAAGTGTGTCAGATACAAAAAAATAGACTGAATTTATTAGAAAAATCAAGATGAACTATTTTGATATCATTTGATTTCAAGGGCAACTGAAGACATTTTAATCGTCTTTAATATTTAATTTATTAAAGCAAAAAATCAGTCAACATGACAAAACTTTTCGTTCTTTTTTTCTGTAAGTTTTTCAGGAGTACATGATGTATGAGGCGAAAATTGAGATTACATATTTGTACAGCACAAGTAATTAAGAAAAAGTAAATGAATGTCGTGTTTTTTTGTATTAAATGTCCCTGACATGTTGGCAGTTTCGTTAATTGACTGATTCATTTGGTAACAGATGAATATGTTAATCATCTAAGCATGGCCCCTCAGAATTGGTCCAATACCCAATAATATTCTATAGGCAATTAAAACTGGCTGTCAAGTACTTAAACACTATGTTCAATTTGTTTTTCCGTTGCTAAAGACTAGAAAATGAGACGATGATTGTTTTAACAAGATCGGTGGAGACGTATGTTTTCGACTCAATCAGCAGTAATTTCAGATTAATTTACAGTTGCGAAAGAAACTGTGTTTTATTCTAACTGATTGAGTTGAAAAGAAGAAAAAAATGTTGGTCCGATGTTGTTGGCTGGGCTGGAACTGAGCTGCCACTCCCGAACGCTGTCCCACTACTGCCTGCTACGGGGACTTTTGGCTGCTGGGTTTCCCCCCTGGCCCTGTACGCCTCTCCTTAGCCAACCTGCACTCCTCGGACTCCTCCAAGGAGTCCATATTGATGGCAGGCTTAGTGCGGACGCTCGGTCAACGTGGTCCACTCAGCTCCAGGACCCCCAGCCTCACACCGTCCTCAACACTCAGCTTCCAAGTAGCTGGATTACAGGAGCACGCCAACACTACCAGCTGACGAAAACGGTTCTCAACACCCTACAAATACTACACTTACAAGTTTACATCGTATTTTATTTGCTGTATATACAGTTTTCATTATAAACTATTTACATAAACAAAACCAATAATACGTACTATCCATTACAAACGAAACTATAAAATAAATTTAATATCCACCAGACGTACCAAACGGTTCCCCTCTTCGCTACCAGACGTCAGGGCCGCTGCCTGTCATGGCTATCAAGGAATTCAAGTTTTCACAAAAGAAAAACGGATCGTAAACTTATACGGATTAAGAAATCCTGATGCTACACATAAGGCTTTATTCTAGTACCAAAACAATATTCGCTTAATATGACCGGTCTGCGTCTAGATCGTACACACAAATGTCGGAAGTATTCATTAACAAACTGGAATCAATCGAAGAGAATTATACTGGGAGATCGACTGGTAACCCTAGTTAACACTATTTAATATATTTAATGGAATATATATCAAGCATGCACTTACGTTCTCCAGCTTTAAGTACCTGCAATGACGGAAATATTCAGACGAAACGCAAGTATAGACACAATGAATTATAAGTCTTACCGAATGGTATTCTATACGACATCCACACCATGAGTGTAAGAAGAAATATCAAAGTTTAACATAAAATCCAGTAACATTGGCCTTAGCTTAATAGATACGCCACACTTCTATTTGAACTGTCGTCAGGCCTGGAAGTGAGTAAAACGTTCATTTAAATTAGAATAACTCTTCTATTATTTCAGAAACCGGATCTATAAATGCAGTATAACATAAAAAACAATACGAGATTATAGGTAATAATAATAGTCCTCGTAAAGCAATGAACGCAAAGTGTGTCAGATACAAAAAAATAGACTTAATTTATTAGAAAAATCAAGATGAACTATTTTGATATCATTTGATTTCAAGGGCAACTGAAGACATTTTAATCGTCTTTAATATTTAATTTATTAAAGCAAAAAATCAGTCAACATGACAAAACTTTTCGTTCTTTTTTTCTGTAAGTTTTTCAGGAGTACATGATGTATGAGGCGAAAATTGAGATTACATATTTGTACAGCACAAGTAATTAAGAAAAAGTAAATGAATGTCGTGTTTTTTTGTATTAAATGTCCCTGACATGTTGGCAGTTTCGTTAATTGACTGATTCATTTGGTAACAGATGAATATGTTAATCATCTAAGCATGGCCCCTCAGAATTGGTCCAATACCCAATAATATTCTATAGGCAATTAAAACTGGCTGTCAAGTACTTAAACACTATGTTCAATTTGTTTTTCCGTTGCTAAAGACTAGAAAATGAGACGATGATTGTTTTAACAAGATCGGTGGAGACGTATGTTTTCGACTCAATCAGCAGTAATTTCAGATTAATTTACAGTTGCGAAAGAAACTGTGTTTTATTCTAACTGATTGAGTTGAAAAGAAGAAAAAAATGTTGGTCCGATGTTGTTGGCTGGGCTGGAACTGAGCTGCCACTCCCGAACGCTGTCCCACTACTGCCTGCTACGGGGACTTTTGGCTGCTGGGTTTCCCCCCTGGCCCTGTACGCCTCTCCTTAGCCAACCTGCACTCCTCGGACTCCTCCAAGGAGTCCATATTGATGGCAGGCTTAGTGCGGACGCTCGGTCAACGTGGTCCACTCAGCTCCAGGACCCCCAGCCTCACACCGTCCTCAACACTCAGCTTCCAAGTAGCTGGATTACAGGAGCACGCCAACACTCCCAGCTGACGAAAACGGTTCTCAACACCCTACAAATACTACACTTACAAGTTTACATCGTATTTTATTTGCTGTATATACAGTTTTCATTATAAACTATTTACATAAACAAAACCAATAATACGTACTATCCATTACAAACGAAACTATAAAATAAATTTAATATCCACCAGACGTACCAAACGGTTCCCCTCTTCGCTACCAGACGTCAGGGCCGCTGCCTGTCATGGCTATCAAGGAATTCAAGTTTTCACAAAAGAAAGACGGATCGTAAACTTATACGGATTAAGAAATCCTGATGCTACACATAAGGCTTTATTCTAGTACCAAAACAATATTCGCTTAATATGACCGGTCTGCGTCTAGATCGTACACACAAATGTCGGAAGTATTCATTAACAAACTGGAATCAATCGAAGAGAATTATACTGGGAGATCGACTGGTAACCCTAGTTAACACTATTTAATATATTTAATGGAATATATATCAAGCATGCACTTACGTTCTCCAGCTTTAAGTACCTGCAATGACGGAAATATTCAGACGAAACGCAAGTATAGACACAATGAATTATAAGTCTTACCGAATGGTATTCTATACGACATCCACACCATGAGTGTAAGAAGAAATATCAAAGTTTAACATAAAATCCAGTAACATTGGCCTTAGCTTAATAGATACGCCACACTTCTATTTGAACTGTCGTCAGGCCTGGAAGTGAGTAATTCGTTCATTTAAATTAGAATAACTCTTCTATTATTTCAGAAACCGGATCTATAAATGCAGTATAACATAAAAAACAATACGAGATTATAAGTAATAATAATAGTCCTCGTAAAGCAATGAACGCAAAGTGTGTCAGATACAAAAAAATAGACTTAATTTATTAGAAAAATCAAGATGAACTATTTTGATATCATTTGATTTCAAGGGCAACTGAAGACATTTTAATCGTCTTTAATATTTAATTTATTAAAGCAAAAAATCAGTCAACATGACAAAACTTTTCGTTCTTTTTTTCTGTAAGTTTTTCAGGAGTACATGATGTATGAGGCGAAAATTGAGATTACATATTTGTACAGCACAAGTAATTAAGAAAAAGTAAATGAATGTCGTGTTTTTTTGTATTAAATGTCCCTGACATGTTGGCAGTTTCGTTAATTGACTGATTCATCTGGTAACAGATGAATATGTTAATCATCTAAGCATGGCCCCTCAGAATTGGTCCAATACCCAATAATATTCTATAGGCAATTAAAACTGGCTGTCAAGTACTTAAACACTATGTTCAATTTGCATTTCCGTTGCTAAAGATTAGAAAATGAGACGATGATTGTTTAACAAGATCGGTGGAGACGTATGTTTTCGACTCAATCGGCAGTAATTTCAGATTAATTTACAGTTGCGAAAGAAACTGTGTTTTATTCTAACTGATTGAGTTGAAAAGAAGAAAAAAATGTTGGTCCGATGTTGTTGCCTGGCTGGAACTGAGCCGCCACTCCCGAACGCTGTCCCACTACTGCCTGCTACGGGGACTTTTGGCTGCTGGGTTTCCCCCCTGGCCCTGTACGCCTCTCCTTAGCCAACCTGCACTCCTCGGACTCCTCCAAGGAGTCCATATTGATGGCAGGCTTAGTGCGGACGCTCGGTCAACGTGGTCCACTCAGCTCCAGGACCCCCAGCCTCACACCGTCCTCAACACTCAGCTTCCAAGTAGCTGGATTACAGGAGCACGCCAACACTCCCAGCTGACGAAAACGGTTCTCAACACCCTACAAATACTACACTTACAAGTTTACATCGTATTTTATTTGCTGTATATACAGTTTTCATTATAAACTATTTACATAAACAAAACCAATAATACGTACTATCCATTACAAACGAAACTATAAAATAAATTTAATATCCACCAGACGTACCAAACGGTTCCCCTCTTCGCTACCAGACGTCAGGGCCGCTGCCTGTCATGGCTATCAAGGAATTCAAGTTTTCACAAAAGAAAAACGGATCGTAAACTTATACGGATTAGGAAATCCTGATGCTACACATAAGGCTTTATTCTAGTACCAAAACAAAATTCGCTTTATATGACCGGTCTGCGTCTAGATCGTACACACAAATGTCGGAAGTATTCATTAACAAACTGGAATCAATCGAAGAGAATTATACTGGGAGATCGACTGGTAACCCTAGTTAACACTATTTAATATATTTAATGGAATATATATCAAGCATGCACTTACGTTCTCCAGCTTTAAGTACCTGCAATGACGGAAATATTCAGACGAAACGCAAGTATAGACACAATGAATTATAAGTCTTACCGAATGGTATTCTATACGACATCCACACCATGAGTGTAAGAAGAAATATCAAAGTTTAACATAAAATCCAGTAACATTGGCCTTAGCTTAATAGATACGCCACACTTCTATTTGAACTGTCGTCAGGCCTGGAAGTGAGTAATTCGTTCATTTAAATTCAAATAACTCTTCTATTATTTCAGAAACCGGATCTATAAATGCAGTATAACATAAAAAACAATACGAGATTATAGGTAATAAGATAAAAATACATAAAACAAGTATGATGATAAATTCAAGTCCTCGTAAAGCAATGAACGCAAAGTGTGTCAGATACAAAAAAATAGACCTTATTTATTAGAAAAATCAAGATGAACTATTTTGATATCATTTGATTTCAGGGGCAACTGAAGACATTTTAATCGTCTTTAATATTTAATTTATTAAAGCAAAAAATCAGTCAACATGACAAAACTTTTCGTTCTTTTTTTCTGTAAGTTTTTCAGGAGTACATGATGTATGAGGCGAAAATTGAGATTACATATTTGTACAGCACAAGTAATTAAGAAAAAGTAAATGAATGTCGTGTTTTTTGTATTAAATGTCCCTGACATGTTGGCAGTTTCGTTAATTGACTGATTCATCTGGTAACAGATGAATATGTTAATCATCTAAGCATGGCCCCTCAGAAATGGTCCAATACCCAATAATATTCTATAGGCAATTAAAACTGGCTGTCAAGTACTTAAACACTATGTTCAATTTGCATTTCCGTTGCTAAAGACTAGAAAATGAGACGATGATTGTTTTAACAAGATCGGTGGAGACGTATGTTTTCGACTCAATCAGCAGTAATTTCAGATTAATTTACAGTTGCGAAAGAAACTGTGTTTTATTCTAACTGATTGAGTTGAAAAGAAGAAAAAAATGTTGGTCCGATGTTGTTGGCTGGGCTGGAACTGAGCTGCCACTCCCGAACGCTGTCCCACTACTGCCTGCTACGGGGACTTTTGGCTGCTGGGTTTCCCCCCTGGCCCTGTACGCCTCTCCTTAGCCAACCTGCACTCCTCGGACTCCTCCAAGGAGTCCATATTGATGGCAGGCTTAGTGCGGACGCTCGGTCAACGTGGTCCACTCAGCTCCAGGACCCCCAGCCTCACACCGTCCTCAACACTCAGCTTCCAAGTAGCTGGATTACAGGAGCACGCCAACACTCCCAGCTGACGAAAACGGTTCTCAACACCCTACAAATACTACACTTACAAGTTTACATCGTATTTTATTTGCTGTATATACAGTTTTTATTATAAACTATTTACATATACAAAACTAATTATACGTAAATATCCTTTAGAAACGAAAATCTATCCAATTTATAAAGCAGTGTAACCGCGCCAGTTTCTCATAATTGTTTTGATAATTCGCTATATCACTCGTAGAGAGGACAGCGGAGGCTTTTAAGACGGCGAGGCGAGAAAGTGCGTCGGCAACTGAATTCACGAATCATTCAATATGCCGGATTTCAGTGGTGAATTAACCTATGAAATCTAGTTGACGGAGCTGTTGAGGAGAAATTTATCCGACGGTTGTTTAAATGCAAAGGTCAATCTCTTATGGTCCGTCTATATAACCAATTGCCGGCCTTCCACGAACAAACAAAAGTATTTGGGGGCTTGATAGACGGTTAACAGTTCCCTATAATTGCATTGAGCCTGTGAGCAGCTTCTTCGAAAAGAAACCTAAAGGCACCCATATATATGTCGCCTTGCCGTTGCTCCAAAACTGCAAACTGCGGTCTGTGAAGCGTCTGTGTTTAAGGTGATTTGTGCATTATAATATGGAAAATGCAATAATGTAGCAGAAGCGAGCAACTGCTTAGCGTTGTCGAACCCTGTCTCTAATTCTTGCGTCCAAACAACTGGTCGCTTGTCTTTTATGGTGGCCCCCTGCAGACACTGGTTAAGGGGTAACAAAACATCGGCGGCATGCGGTTAACTTTGGCGATAGAAATTCAACATGCCTAAGAAACGTCGGAGATCTGCAATTGACTTAGGCAGCGGATAATTAGTTATTGCTCGGATCCTGTCAGTTGTTGGTTGGATCCCGTCAGCACTGACTTTGTAACCTAAAAATGTGACAGTATTTGCCCCCAAAACGCACTTAGCGGTATTTAGTGACAGACTAAAGTCGCTCAACCTCTGAAAAACTGTATTAAGGTGTTGTTCGTGTTTTTCGACTGAATTAGACGCAACAAGAATATCGTCAATATAAGAGTACACGAAATCGAGGTATCGCAACGCTGCGTCAATATAGCGTTGAAATGTCTGGGCGGCGTTTCGAAGGCCGAATGTCATAACAGTGAATTCATATAATCCAAATGGATTTATGACAGCGGTCTTTGGGATGTCCTCCGGCGCCATAGGGATTTGGTGGTAAGCTCGAGCTAAATCCAGTTTGGAAAAGGTAGTACATCCGTGCACACGGTAAGCAAAGTCGTGGAGATGAGGAATCGGATAACGATCCGGATTCGTGGCGGCGTTGAGGCGACGATAATCGCCACACGGTCTCCAACTTCCATCTATCTTGCGTTGCATGTGTTGCGGACTCGCATATGGACGACAGATTTCAAAAGCACTTGATTTCGCCATCCTACGTGGTAGGACCGAAACGTCTGCTCCTGTGTTTATTAAGAAGCGGAGGCCACTGTTGCGGTCTGAAATGCTCAAGCGGTTTTCATAATTGCTATTGTCCCCCACCGCCGAAACTGAGGACGAGCAATTCAGTTTTTTTTGTTGGGCTTCGAGCCACTTACACGGGGACGTGCACTTCAGAGCCTTAGCAACAAATGGGCGATGATACCAGCAAAGGTCGGTTTCCTCCAAAACTACGCGTTGCCGGGATTGCGATCGACCACGGTTAGCGCCTTCGCCGGTCACGGCACGACAGAGTTAATACCATCTGTCGTAATTCCCGCACTTTCTTAGCTATAGGTGAATCAGTGGAAATCGTGGAAGCTGTAGCTCCTTTGTTTGTGGCTTTACTGGAGACCACGTCAACATGCGGTTTCATAACATCGAATACGCGATCCGCTAAGGCAGCTAACGAATCAAGACTGTTACTCGTTGGCAGCCAAAATGCGATCGGGAAGATATTCTGAGAACAGAGTACGCAATATCTGGTCGGTGCACAATCCACCGGCCAGGTTACGGATATTTTGTAATATGAGAGATGGTCTCTCCTCCGCTATCGCATGTCCGCGCAGCAAACAACGCAGCCGCTTCTCCGGTGACTCGCCAAAAGCATTGATTATACGGTTTTTAATGGCTGGCGGATCGTCCACAAGGTCGCTAACAGCGTCCAAAGTAGTCTCGTCCAGATTCACTAGCACAAAATGGTATCTCGAAATGTCGGATGAAATCTTGCGTAGAGAAAAGGCGGCCTCAAGGACGATGAACCATCGGTGCGGGTTGGAACGCCATAAAGGTGGAATCCTTACGGATTCGACGACATGGACGTGAGAAGCATCAGGCGTAGCTGGAGACGGGGTTGACGAGGCTAGGTATTCATCGTCTTCGACTTCCGTCGACGATCTGGCAGGGAATTGGGCCATAATTAGTGCACGAGGTGTACCTTCTTGGGTCATCGGGTTGTCACCAATTATTCCAGTAAGTAAATTAACGTTAGAAAATTAATTAGACGTTGGAAAGCTGTACGACATCACGTCGGGTGTCACCAATTATGTGGCGACACGATTTCTGTACAATAAATATGTATCGATGTACACCCACATATAATGCTGAAGTCTAATATGAAATGATAAATTAAATTCCAACTTTAAAAATTTAACGTTTTTTCAATAAATAATAAATCGCGGCGATAAAATACAGTACACACAAAGTCGCGGCTGAACCGTGTCGTCTCAGATCAAAAGCTCTTCTCTACATCAGCTTGTTGTTTGCAACCAGCGCGTGCATACGCCTAGTATATTTCGACAAAATTTTTCTTATAATTTTGTAAACAGAATTTTTTTTCCTTTACGTAACGAACCTTCAAAATTAGTGGTTTTTTTTAACTAAAAACACACAATTTTATCGGTTACCGTATATTTTCGAGAATTTTTGTCATATATTCGCTTAAAATTTCGGATTTTTCTCGTGGTAACTCTCCAAAATTAAGAATCTGTAAATACTTTCGCTAAAAATAAAATATCGTAGCCATCGGAAACATTTTAACATCATGTCTATTTGAAGAGTCTTATGTGACAGAAATGTATTTATTGGCTTTCAGTTTATGTATAAAATCTTTAAAAAGTTAAGGATAAATAACACTTACTACAATAGCTACAGTTTTGTTTCATGCAGAGAAAATTTCAAAAGCATACAATTCGTTAATTAACTTCGAAGTGCAATCAGTGTATTTGAAGATAAGTCATGGCGCACTATGTGATACGAGGAAGCTAATTCTTTAGTTGCACACTGCAAGTCTTGTAGAGTTGGTTCGTTATTTTTAAATAAAGTTGTAATAGTTTTGCTTAAAACAGACACCTGGTAGGACTTTTTTGTGTTTTAGTACTTCTATGTGTTGTTATGTCTCGACGTCCACCTTGTACTATTCAAAATTATACATTACGCACAACACAAATTACTATGTTCCTCTGCTCCTGGTTTTAAAAAAATGACATTCCTTTTGTAAGGCAGATATAATAAAATTTTCGTTTCCCCATAATGGTAAGTATAAGAATACTTATAATAACTTAAATTTACTCCACAATCAAGCACAACATATTCTAAACAACGCAAACCGGCCTTAACACAGTAATGATTGCATGTATATAGCTCCAAAACTTACATATTTAACGTAAGATTATATGAGGGAGTAAGATTGACGATATGATGCTGCACTACTGACTTTTATATCTAACGATTAAACTAAGGCCCCTTTCACACTGCGATTCCGTGTTTGCGAGACACATCCCTCCCTCCCCGTCCCTACCACGCCTGCAAACTCCACGCACTTGTCGCTTCTCCATTCTCATTTCGTCAGTCTCCCAGTCAACATTTTCCTTTTGCTTTTAAATTAAAGAAATGGACGGTTTGGAACATTAGCTGTGTGTTATTTGGCTACAACATCAGTAGGAATACTATCAATGTCATTGTCCCCGACAAATATTTATTCCATATAAATATCGACCGTTTACCATGTTTGAATATTTACACCACCACCAACGCCTCCTTTGGGGAGTTAAACGATTAGTCGAATGTAATAATTAAACTCATTGGCATCCATAACCCTGGATTTGACTACAATCTCGACTGTTTTTGCGTCATTTTTATGTAATGTCACTCGACCTACACCCCTCCTAATCCCGAAAGGAGTTGAAATTATACATGGTGAACATGAACAGAAATTTTATAAATCTCATTGACCCCGAAATATATATATTCGACGCATAAAACGGCCGGTTAACATGTTTTAATTTTTTTTCCGCACAACTCCCCCGCGCGTTGCCCAGATTGTCATATATAAACTCAGCGACATCAATAAGCCTGGATATGATTCTAATCTCGGTTGTATTTGTGCTATTTTCTTGTAACGCCCGTCCACACCCACCCCTTCGTCCACCCCTGCTCCTGGGAGTGGTAGATGTGTTTCACCCGGACAGTGTTGGTTTCCTGGTCACTAAGAACACGTGTGCGAAATTTAGTGAAATTTGCTCCACTGATGTAGATTTGTATGAGGAACATCTCTGCTTTATTTATTACACTAGTGTCTTGCCGCTCCAGGCTTTTATTTTTGGCGTGAATCTTGTAGCGTCTGCTTCGAGTTCGTTGATAAAATAATGGCGTCGTCGGATTTACTTACTGATGGGTTAATAAAGATACGTTGATCAAGCAATACTAAAGACCAGTGACTCTTACCAGTTACCTATTTAACGAATGCTGATGATTATCCTAATAAACAATTGCTTCATTTCACGCCATTTCTCGTATTTTAAATGTAATGAATTGAATTTGTCACTGAATCTGGAACATGCATGAAAATGGCTACAATTGCACGGGGCTTAAAGTTCTGTGGCCGGGCTTTCCTTAAAGTGTTTGGAGGAGGAATGCGATATTACTGGAGATGATATGACACAGAGTTGTCTTCGTTTGTTAAAGTGGGTGAGGGAAGGGGACATTGTTCTTGTCTGTAATCGATATCTCAGATGTAGCGGAAAATCCTAAGTGGCGTCGTTTGTGCAAAAAATTTAATTCGTAAATAATTGGTGTGAGTGTAAAATTTCTTTCCAATACTATTTTGAACTGAAGAAAGTAACTCACACCGAATGACAGTGGGAACAGCTGATGATAACGTTAGATGTATTTACAAACTGTCAGGGATCCAGAAGCGAAATTTCGAGCATCACTGACAAATTCTCCAAGAATTTCTGGAGGGAAAATTATACCTGTCAAAAACACTTTTATTTTCAGTAAAAAAATATACAGTGGCAATTTAAAGATCGTCTTGTAATTAATATTTTCGTATGTTTTACTAATATTATAAATTAAATACAGTAACAACCTTTTCGGACATTTTTAAATATTCTCTTAACGACGTTTCAGTACGTCTCTGACTTTCTCAGGTTTCAATAAGGTTGTTATTGTTATTACGATAACAATTTTTACAGTATATATTTCTTCTTATTCTTTCATATAATATTTAAATTCAAATCAGAAATTTTAGCTTTCCTGCAAAATAATAATAAGTTTTACAAATTAGAAAGTAACCTTGAACTTAAATTTGTTCGATTCGAGTCTCGACATTGTTTATAATTTTTTCTATGTATCTTTAACATTTTTCGAATGATTTATTCATTTAAATATAAGAAATTTCACTAATAATGTGGACCCTCACCACATTCAGGTAAAACGTTTAGTATATGTCGTAATTTATGTTTTAATATTATTTATTAACAACGTATTTACAACTTATTTTAAAAATTATATAGTTGTTAAATTTAATATTCACACAATATTTCGCTTAGCGTCTGTTCAATAATTCAATAAATGAACGACCATTACAACCGACATTTTAAAAATTATTTACTCAACTCAGCGACGCGTCTTGACATTTTTTACTATCAGGCTGTTTTTGTTACGTTTTTATACTATCAAAATTTTTGACACAACTGTAATAAACAATGTTTATAATATTTTAAATAACAAATTTATTTAACATTTTATTTATCTACTGTAATGAAAGTATCTAATTTTTGTAAAACAAATATGGCGCTTGGTGCAATAAATTAATGTTTATACGGTTATTAACATTGTTACTGTGTTATAGTGTCTTCCTAAACACCAAAAATTGTATAGTATTACATTTTAACATCCCTTACAATATTTAAGACAGAAGAATATGTGGTCAATAAAATTTTCTGTATTTTCTTTGTTTTTAAAACAATTGATTGAATTAAATAGGACGAGTTTTAGTCTTAATGTGGACATTCATGAGATGTAGATATTACTATCTCTAAATTACTGAAATAATTTACCAACCATTAAAACATTTCAAAATATTTTAATCAACAGAACGAGGTTTATGTACATTTTTTGTCATAACTTGTGTGAAAATAATAAACAATATATTTTATATATGTCATATATTCATAACCCCGATTTGATTAAAAATCTCTGTTACTTTTGCTTTATTTATACGTAACGCACCACGACTCCTATACCTAAATGTGCTCGCCTACCATGCCGAAAGGGGTTGAACTCATTGACCCTGAACTTTCTTTCGACGAATATATCGGCCGTTTTAACATGTTCGAAAAAACACCTTTCCCCAGTCCAGCCGCCTCTACTGTGAATTAAACAAATATTTGAATGTCATAATTAAACTCAGCGACATCCATGATCCCGATTTGACTCTAATCTCGGTTGTTTTTGCGTTATTTTTATGTAACGCCCCTCCACCCCCACTCCAAGCGTGTTCCCCTCTCATGACGAAAGGGGTTGAAATTATACACCAACAACATCGGTATAAATGCTATGAAACTAAGTAACCCTCAAAAACTTTTATTCAACACAATTTTTTTAATGTTTCCATGTTTAAATATTTCTATCCCCGCCCACACCTGCACCCGGGGGATAAATGCCAAGTTTAATGTCATAATTAAACTCAGTAACATCCATAAACATTGATTTGACACCAATATCGGTTGTATTTCTCGTTATTTTTTTGGAAACGCTCCTACACCCCAACCCTATGTGCGCCCTTCCGACAGGAGATGAAATTATACACAAAAAACATAGGTAGAAAAACTATCAAAATAAGTAACACACAAAAAAATTATTCTATGCAAATACCTGCTGTGTTTGCATTTCTAAAAATTTCCACCACCCCCCCAACCACGTATCTGGGGATTAAATGGCAAGTTAAATATCATAATCAAACTCAGCGGCATTCATTAGCCAGGATTTGACTCCAATCTCGGTTGCTTTTCGTTATTTTTATGTAACGCCCCTCCACCTCCACCCCTAAGCGTGCACCCATCTCATGTCAAAAGGGACGAAATAAAACACAAACAACATAGGTATAAATACTATCAATGTAAAATATTAACGTAAATGCATACATACGTACATACATACATTTTTATTATATAGAAGAAGATTAAATATATTATAAGATAGTGGAAATTTGAAGTTTATTTCCTATTCTATACAATACTTTTAAAAATCATATACGTAATCTATATTTATTATATTACAGGTTGGCTGTGAGAGTTAAACATTTGCTGGCTCTTAAGCCAAATCAATTAGTAGTTTCCCGTTGACTTGCCAAGTTTATTTCCAGCACCTGTAATGTTCGCTGCAATATCTACACAAATAAATTGTACATATAGAGTTATGTCTTCCTTCAGTATCAACAATATCCAATTTTTTTATTTCAGTTTTCTGGTTTTTCAACTTCCAAAATTGTACATTGATGGTAAGAAAATTTCTATTTTTGCAAGTTACAGAATCTAGCTTTAAATAGCCTAATTGTCCTTTTAAAGTTCGTCTTAGATTGAAGCGAGCAGACTCTTTTGTGTTCACTACTAAATTATGAACAGCATTCTGCCTTGTTGATAAACCAATCTTCTGTGCTATTTCTCTAGCAGTCCTTTGTTATTTAATACGAAGGCAGTGAGTGGTGTCATATGCATACCAACCATTACAAGTTCCTCACAGAAAGTATTACTATCCCTAATGATTTTCATCTTCGATTATGTAGAAAAATATATATCGGAACAGTACAAATTTCTGTGCTCCTGCTCCAACTAAAAATCCAATGCTCTGTTCCAAAGTCATAGTTGCAACAAATCACTCTCAGTTGTATGACTTCAATTATCTTGTTTCCATTCTTCAAGTTAACACCTGGGTGTCCAAAGTTTGTAACCTCTGGAAAGATATATTCATAAATTGTGATTTGTGTACACTATCGGCAGGTTTCATTTTATTGTACTTATTTAGAGACCGATTTTCCTGCCCTGTCCTACAATTGTGTCAAAGTATTTATTTTAAACCATAGACAGTCTGAGCAACAGAAAAACACATAGGCAAATTATTGTTTAGACATATATGCAATAGTTCCCCTTTTCTTAGTACTTTTGGTGACGAGGTCAATCTCAAATTAGGACACGACTCCAGATGTCATTCTGAAGGGGATAGGCCTACTTATTTTACCCTGTTACTAGCCCTTACTATAAACACAATTTAAAACCTTTTCTATAAGTCTAATTAAGTTACATATCACACTGAAAGTTTTTAGTATTTTTTTTAGCTCCTTCCATTTTATACTGTGAAAGGTATCAAACCCTATTATCTAGCACTCAAGTAGGAGAATCAGCACACAGATCACGTGCCACGTCTAAATCCAAATCCAAGTAAGATAACAGGTGTCCTCGTAGGCCAAGCCAAGACTCTTAATGGGTTTCCGAGCCTTCAAATAATAATAATATATATATTCTGACCATTTAAGACAAATTATAAATAAACAACAGAAAATGTAATTTATTGAAATTACACTACATTTCATTACTAATTTGAGAAGTCAGGAAGTCAGGGTCGTCCTCCACAGAGAACGTGAAGAGATTGCAAATTAGCATCAAAATGTAGTGTAATTTTCAATAAATATCTTTATCTGACTTCAAATGGCTGTTGTTTATTTATTATAATAATAATAATATATAATACTTGGGTAATTTTTATAGATAATATAAATAAATGTATACAATGCCCTTGCTATTTCAGTTCAATGATATGCAATATTGAACGTAGGTTTTCCCGGTGTAGTTGCAGAATGAAGTTCTCTCGGGATTCCAACCGGGTAGCGTAGTTTTGTAAACTTCTTCACCTGAAGAAGATGGCGGTGCAAGCCATCGAAACGTTGTGTTTACAAAACTACGCTACCCGGTTGGAATCCCGAGAGAACTTCATTCATATGCAATATTTATCAGATGTTCTGTTGTATTCCTTCTTTTGTAAACTTGACAAAGTTTTTCAAGGATGGAACTCCCAGTTCCCCCTGAATTGCATTGCCACCCAACACTATATTATAACCATCTTAACAGCACTTTTATTTTCTTCACATAGTAATTCCATTTTTATCCTTACAGACGCTTATGATTACCTGAAAACCGTGTCAAGCATTTGGCTACTACAAAAATTGCTTTGTTTTCATTTATTTGGTTGCTGCCTTAGACAGGTGTTAATTTTCCTTTCTTCATTTTATTTGTTAGTCTATTCTTCTGCTCTGTCTATACTTCTCTTCAGATTGTCTTGTGTGTCTTTGCAATATTGCAGCTCTATCGTTTTTTATTACCAACTGCTGCTTAGTTTCACTATTTTCTTCTTCCTTTATCTTACTCATTGATTGTTTCTCATCTTATAAATACCTGTGTAGCTTATTCTAAGTTCTTAGTCCTTTTGTAACCTTTACTCTTTTCCTCATTTGCTAGTCTATCCATAATGTCTTTCACTAAACAATGCTCCGAGGATCATGTGTCGATCTATATTTAATGTAGCATTATTCCTTATCTGCTCTCTTAGATCATTACGAATATTTGTCAGACATATATAATTTTATTTGGATTCAAAACAATATTTTACAACAAAGCAGCAAAAATATTAGGTCTGAAAGAAGTTTAAATTCTTGAAAAAATTAATTATTTTTCTCCGAATATATATTTTTATTAATAATCAATTAATTAATTAATTTACAATATTTATTACATAAAGCATATAATATCTAACATGAGTAAAACATGCATGACACTGGAAGAAAAATTACTGGGTATTTATGGGCTATAGCAAAGGAAAATTTTTTAAATGATTTTGATCAAAAGTACAGACTTGAATTCTCTTCAAAATTACACCTGAGGCCTTCGTTCTTGCAACATTCTGAACAACAGTATTGGAAAGCAGGCCTGGATATAACACAGTAGTAGGTGGACTTCAGTCTTCCTTCTTGACAGCTGCTCATCAACTTCTACCAATACATGTATTTCTCAACAAACTCTCCACCCTGTATATCCTAAATCTGCATCAAAATTGTTTCAATATGCTTCCAACTCCTTAAAAGAGATGTACATCTCAAAATATAATTTCCAAAACCTCTGAAGAACATTGCAGGCAGTATAAAAAAATTCTTGGCAGTTTTGTTCCACAACTCAAATTTCTTCTTCTTGTTTCTCCTCCAACCACAATTTTTCATTTTGATAAAATCCTTCATACTCCAAACAATCATCAACACTAATATTCTCTGTTTGCTGATCTTTAATCCAAGTTTAGCAACTTTTAATTTTCCCACCTGCATCTTCCAAGCTTGACCAATCTGCTTGTCTCTAGAAATCAATGGGATCAGCCGTTGGTCTTTGCTGGATGGCCTCCACCCTTGGAAAATCTCTGTTCGTCGATGCTCTATCACAAAACAAATTACACATGCTAAACAAAAATTCCAATATATTCATTCACAGAAAAGATTAACTTAATTGATTAGTTATAAAACAATTGCATTAGGTGCCATTATATTTAATCTATCAACTTTATTTAATAAAATGTGTTTAATTCTGGCATATGTAATTACAAAATGAAATTCTTTCTGCTCAAGGCAATGTGAACAAGAGTAACTATTGAAAATTCGAAGCAATCACAGAGCTGCTAAGTTGGCTTAATTAAATTATTTTTCATAGATTATGATGGTTGGTTGTCTTGGGTTTCTTCTGAAAAGTTTTATTTACATATGTGAGCAAGATCAAACTTCTCACAGTCATGGGTCCAGCTCTTCTTGGCTCCACTCACTCATATATTCTTCATGTCTCCCCCCCCCCCCCACACACACACACAGCAACCCTGGTACATATGTATGTAATTAGGTACAGTGGATGCTTGGTCTATGAACTTAATTTTTTCCTAAATTCTGATAATATCCAGAATTGTTCAAAGGCCAAATCTATATTTCCCATCGAAATGCATATAAACAGAATTAATTTCTTCTGTATTTTTGGGTGGTCCATCAGTTGAACCAATTTGATTGGCTTAAATTTTTATGCCATGGTAGAGATTTTTTAGATTGTATTGCTTCTATACAACTGAAGTACCGGTACTAGTAATTGAACCCAATTTTGTCACAGGCTGACAATTGGATAGAATTTTCTCTGAGCGATGTTGAGTCACTTGTGTACGAGCCTTTTTGTCAGTGCTGCATCAGTTGGAGCCGGTATGCTGAATGCTGGTGCCACACCATTGACATGCTGAGAGCATGTGGGACAACTTCAGTTACACATATTGCTCAACCTGAAAGCTCAATCCAATTTGAATATTTACTGTGGAAATTTGTCATTGAGCCATTTTATATACACAATAGTGTCAAAAAATGTTTTCTAAAAATAGTCTAAGCCCACCATACCTTACAGAGAAAGTATGTCATTGTTTTATATAAACTATTTCTGGAGTTCCAATTATTTGTAAATGCATTGTGAATTATTGTGGCACCAAACCCTGAGTTTATAAAATTTATTACAAAGAGTTTGCCTTGCATAATAATGTGCTTTGAGAACTTAGTGTGTTATTGTTTTTAAGATTCATGCATTTATGTACAATTATGATTAGCCATTGGTGGAATGTGTGAAGTAAGCAACTGCAAGAAGCAGAGGTTGTGAGATGGAATAATGACAATAGTTAGACGTATATAGAAAAGAGAGATTGATGGTGACTTGCCTGAAATTGAAGCTTGGCATAACCATAAAGAAGAGGAGGAAGTTCTTCAAATTTTCAGGGATTTGTATACATTTGGATAGGAAAGAGAAACAGGGTCAGAATCAGGCTGTGCATTTTCAAGGACCAAAACCATTTCATCAGGATAGTAGGTCTGAAATGTGTGCCAACCAAATGTCTCTATTAATTTTCCTTAATTGCTATATATAGATATACGAGTTAGGCAACTCCTCCAGGTATGAATTTTAAAACATATGAAAATATTAGTGTTGAATAACGAGTTTTTGGTGTTGTTGAGGTTAATAGATTCACTCCCGATGTTTTTTAGACTAACATTTCAAATCACTTACACCATGGGAACGAATCACCACTAAGGGTTGGGGTGGATATGTTATATAAAAATGTGAAACAACTGATATTGGTGTCAAATTCATGGCTATAGAAGTCAACACGTTTAATTCTGACATTCACAATGTCAGTTAACACCCTAAGCATGGGGGAGAAATTGGGTGAATGGCTGTAATGATGAGACGGTAGTGATTAAACAACCAAGATTGTTATTGAAACTGGGGTTATGAAAGTCACCGATTTTAATTCTGATATTTACCATACTGGTTAATATGTAGTTCAGCTCTAAGAGTGGCAGGCTGAAACAAATTTTGGTGTACAATCTTAAACACAGAGTAATTTCTACCAAACTGTACACAAATATTATTTACAATCCAGGAACAAATACAAAGGGGTCAAAGCACACACTAATTTTTAAAATTTTAAAAATATTTGTAAACAGCCATCATTTGCATTGAAAAAATGTTTTCTGGGTCACTGAGTGTCTTCTAGAGTGTCACTGAGTGTCTTCTAGACATTTTAATTGTCTAATCCAACTCCAAAAGACAATGAATAAAGGTACACATCTGGTAGTGGTGAAAGGTTTAACTTAAAAATATTGGAAAAAAACAGATTGGTGTCAATTCTGATGTTACAGGAGTTGCCGAGTTTAATTCTCACAATAACCACAGCAGTTAAGGAAATTTTATGGTCCTCAACATGAAATTGAAATGATTGACAAAAAGTTACACAGAGAAATTTTTATTTTCTTATGGCAGCAGGTATACTTTTGGTCTATTTAATTAAGGTTTATTTTTTACTCCTTTAAGGTATCAGGAGTATTTTTGGACTTTAAATTAGCAAGTACTTTTATATCTCTTATTTCGCCTTTTTTAGACTGTCGTGTAGTATAAATCCTGAGTTGTTAAATTGCCATAAGTCACCATCCTGGTTTATTGGAACTTAGCTGCCATAAATGGAATTATGACATGGTGATCAGAAAATTGCTGGTTTCAGGAACCTTGGAATCAGACACAATGAGCAAACTAATGCAAGTTAACATTAAAATGGTCTTTTTTATTCATTCCTTCTGTTCCCCCACTTATAGTACACAAGATGACAATTAAAGTGAGTTGTCGTAGCATGAAACTCATTCGCTTGGGTTTGATCCTTGCTATCATCCAATGGTTTCCCATGTTTTTCACACTTGTTCTAAGACCTTTGGCAACACCATCTCTAACAGCCTGCTTGAATTTGTGCACACAACATTCTCATGGCCAACTTTTAATTTTAATTAAATTGGAAACTGCACAACGTATCAAATTTTTTTCTTAATTATTTCTCAGTACAACCTACCCTGCAACACCCTTAGAAGCTTTTCAGACATTTTCTGATCATCCTGAATAGATACAAATATTTTTTACATATATATACACATAATTTGTGCCCTTCTGGCACACTTCTGATCTTCCTTCCTGATGTAGGGGGCTCAAGCCCTAAAAATTTGAACTTCCACCTATGCCAGATTGGACCAACTTTTGATTTCGGGTAAGTCGGCATCGCTGTCTCTCTCTCCATCCTATCAAAATGTGCGATTATATCTATATACATATGTATATATGTATGTATATATGTATATATATAAATATATATATATCAAAAAATTTGACTAAGAAATTATTCCCAGCCCATTTAGATACATATTTTGCAATGAATACATACTGTGTGTTTAATTAATTGAAAATTTAGTCAAGTACTATTGCTCAGTTTATAAATAATGTAATTAGTAATTAAGGACTAATTACTGTTAACATTGGAATATACAAAACTAATCCATGCGTCGTCAGTCTGCCATTTTGATTTCTTATTCTTTATAAAAAGTGGAAACATGAGTGACTCATCAAGTACGCGGAAAAATTATAACTGGATAATTTACAGTACACCAGATAATTTCTGCAACGTCAGGCAAAACATGTTTTTAAATTATTTTACTTTATTGTCTGTATATTGTCAATTTCAAGCACTTAGAGAGAGATCAGAATAAATCCATTAATAGCAATTTTAAATGCTTTTGAGTAAAGTAATTTAGAATTTTGTGAAATGAAATAATAGAAATCAGACACAAAAACATATTACAAAGTAAATGATTAGTATATAGATACTAAAGCTGTGAATTGAAGGAGAAAGAGTAATCATGCCAAGTCCTATATCATTTCCACATGGAAAATATGAATGAACTTTTTAATGCTTCCATACAAAAAACAAATTATAAATACAATTTGTATTCACTAAATTTTTTGAATGTATTCTTGCAGTCTTCTCAGGCACAAAAAGAATTATGTCACCAAATAAAGAATATTAGCAATATTTTGATAATGTATATATACAAATATGGATTAAACAAATGATCTATATAAAATATTTTATATTTTAACAAAAGTTATTTTTACATATTTCATGGATAACAAATTCTTGTTAAGCTCATAAGAAAAGATTTTGTTGTCAAATATTTAAAAATAGATTAAATAATTTAAATTTATTCCACAAACACAATTTAATAAGTCCCTCACCGTTTTAGCACTCCTAAAAGAATATCACTGTAGATGGCACACATCTGAGCACATTACCAAAAAGAGTACACAGCATTAGGTTTTTATTGATGCCTTTTCATTCTTCTTTCCATTTTCTTCTGCTTCTTTTCATCAACTTCGGGCGGTGCAGTCTGTTGGAAAAAGTATGGTGATAAAACGGTCACCCATAACAACCAAAATCCTCTGATTGGAGCCTGTGAAATTAAGTGACAAAAACACCTACATTTAATTCACTGTAAAAAAGTTAATGTATTTTATATATATCAAAATTTTATCATTATGAACAAAAACTTACTCAGAACTTAAATATTGTATATAACAGGGCCTTACATTAATCTGCAAGAACCATTATTTTAATAAGTTTGTACTATAAAAAATAAGGTAAGCTGCAAAATGCCTAATACACTTTAACCATGTATATATGCCTTCCGACATACTTGATATGATTATAAGAATACCATTCCACATTATGTTCTCAGAAATTGTATATTATCCTCACAGAAACCTGAAATCTATGAAGAAAGTGATTTCCCAATTCATTTCAATGCATGTGGCAAAAGACTTTGACCCCAAGAAACTTTCGATTCTGCAAAACATAAAAGGTACCTTTTAGAGATAACAAAATGGCTATCAGGAGGATGATTAGTTTCTCTCAGCTCAAATATCCATTTCAGATTGTTTTATGAGCGTACAATCTTGCATTTTTCAAAGTGCCGAAAGACAATGTAACATCATGCCAGACAACACACTACTGATCTCGTTGCTAAGTGTGGCATAAATGCAAAAATCACATATCCAAAAGATTATATTAAGAAATATTTGCAAACATAACTTGATTAAAAATATTCTTCCCATTACAGAACTATAAAGCACCTACTACTGATATAAATTCAAATAGAATAAATCCTGAGAAATATTTGTTGCTAATTATTGTGATTTTAAATAACAATAAAAGTCAAAGTGATGTATGATCAATTCAATTTGGGGTTAGATATAATAAAATCTAACAATCAAATAGCAAAGCAATTATAATTGGGTTAATTGTATTTGTGATTATGAAAAATAATATATACAGATATATATTTCAACATGCAGCCCTTAGAAAGACTCAAAATACTGTTCCAATACATTAACATATAAGTAGTATAGGAAAGTGTGTGTGTGTGTACCATATCTTTGATGCAGCTTTTTCCAGGATCTTTAGCAAATGTAAGCTGAAAATGTTATGAGAACATTCTCAGCATGTGGTATAATAAATGTGAAAACAATTTCTAAATAATGTCATTACACAACTGCTACCTATCCTATTTAAAGGAGTTGCAAATTCTCACACTAATCATTCATATCATATTAATTATAGCTTTCAATAAAGATGTTAGTTTATGTAAGGGAAATGCATGGCACAAACTTGGAATTAAAGAGACTGAAAGAGTTTGGGCACAACTAAACTTTAAACAGCCTCAAGATTTAAATACATTTGGTATATATCATAATTATACTTTAATAACAATTAAACTAAATATACAAATAATTTACTATATAATTTTTAACAAAAGCAATCTCCAATTAGATAGTCATTTAATGGGCAAAATTAAGTGTTAAAATAAATACCCCACAATGTTTCTGAAATGAAAACACTGCACAACCCTGATGATAAAGCTGCTTTGTGTGATTTGCCATTCTTACAGCTCTCAATTTTGCAATCACAAGTACTGCAAAAACATTGTGTGGTATTTATTTCCTCAATTTTGTCTGCTAGTTGGCTACTTCTTTATCTAATTAATCATCATCTAACAGACTGTTTTATATTTTAAAAATCACTAAAAATTGAAAAAATTGGATGTTAAAATTAAAATCTTATACCACTGAAAATTAATAAAAAAAACTTAAATTCATACAAATAAATGAATAAAAAATATTGAACCTAAATGTAGGTCTTTATCAATCAACACAACTGTTATATGATCACTTTTTCTCTCAATAATTTTTAAATACTAAGAGATTGAATAAAATCCTTACCAGGAGCCACAGAAACCAGAAATATTTGGAAATTACTGAAAGTATTTGGCACCCTGATGTTAATATGAGAAGGTCTTTAACATGTCTGAAAAAAGAAATTGAATTTAGTGGATAAATACAAAAACAGATTTTTGCAAACTAATTTAATTTAATTTGTATCAATATAATTCTTTAAAATTACTAACAAAATTCCATATATATAAGCAAAATATTGCGTGACAGCTATATCTGTTTAGTAAATGTACAACTTTTTCTATTAGTGTGTAGTCTGGGTCAGTGTACGTTATTAAATTTCATCATGAGTTGTATAGAAACAAATTGTTCTAGAAACAATACTTATGTTAATAAATACCATAAATATTTACAAATCCAACATTGTTTCGACGCAGTGGCCATTAATCAAATAATGAATATGAATCCACTTTTTCAACAGTATATAATAAATTAAAAGAATGGAACAAGATACAGCTAAATATTTTTTAATATCCCTGTAATTAATTTGCATAATTCATTAATAAAATTAATTGCTATAAGTAATATTTATTACATTGCCTGCTTTCGAGAGGAAGGTTGAGGGGAGAAGAGATTTAAAGATATGATAGAGTCTGAGCAACATCATTATTTGAATGACAAAGATAGAAAGACAAGATTGTTAAGCTGATGTTGTGAATGTCAGAGTTGTTAAAGAAATTTAAAACACAATTTCTGCAAATTTCAGACAATCAAACACCAAAATAATATTTCTGAACCTACATAATTAAATTTCGAATCCAGATTATGTTAACATAATCTCAAATTATTTTATTTAGCAATTAACTTACTCTGCTATTCCTCCTTCCATGTTCAAATCAACTCCACTATCTGCCAGCTGTCCAGATTCTGAATATGTAGGTCGAGCCATGTACGCCATAAACTGATAGCTTCCAATATATGCAGTTGCAGCAAATAAGAAAAGTATCTAAGAAATGAAAACTGAATTAATATTCTTGGAAACAAAAACCCACACGACAATAATTATTATACTTACAATATTAGACACTGAAAAAGAATCTGATAAAGCACATGTAACTGTCAGGTAAATCCCATTAGCAATGAAAACCATTTTTCTGTAAAACTGTAACGTTTCCATATTTTGTTCCACGATTTGTTTCTGACCCTTAGTTGCTGGTTTACCTTTCTGAGGCTGAAAAGACACATATTTTAAAACATAGAATTGTGTAAAATCAACACAATTACTTTATATATGATGTCCACTCACTGCCATATTGATAGATATATTAAGAATTATTTAAATAGACGACGAAATTGCACAATTGCAACTTGGGTGACTGCTAAATGGGTACACAATGTAAGAGATCTTTCATGAGATCATGCATGTTCCTATTTTGCTCCACATGTGCACATTTCCAACTATGCTTCAATCCGGCTTTAAATATCTTTGCCAAAGTATCCAGGATAAACACGAATCATTCCTGTGTGTAATGTCACATGACATTTCAATCACGTTTAAGTCGATGCACACATATCTCTGACTAGAGTATACCTATAATAGAGTATTCCTTGAAAGGAAAATATAATACGTCTATGTGAGAAATATATTATTTAGATAAAACAGCCAAATAACAGACAAAATGAAGTGATAATATAAATACCACACAACGTTTCGTTATATGATTAAAACACAAGAACCGTGAATACTACACAGCCACACAATCCAGGTAACGAACTCATATGGAACAGGGATTCCACAAATGTTGTAGACTATGGTATTTAGATTATTCCTTCATTTTGTCCGTTATTTGGCTATTTATTTCCTAAATTTTTCCTTGGTTAAAGTATTCTGTTATATTTTTTGTTCGACTAAGTTTATACTTCAAAATCAAATCTGGGATATTTCGCAGTCAAATTGACGGGAGTCACATGACTGTACTTGTGAGAGGAAGTATTTATTTTGGATGAGAATATGACAGGGATGAGATTGTTTCCAGACACAAGGGAAAATTTTTGCGCCTATTATTAAAACGTGTTAAGGAAGTTTTAAATACTGGATGAATACGCTTAATGTTTTTAAAACATCGCATTGTAACCTTGAAAATACATTTTATACGCCGCCATTTGCCACTTAATAAAAATAGTCAATCTTTGAATCGATAGGGATAATCCACTTGCTGACAAAAACTCCAGTCTTTCAGCCTCTTCAATCCTTTTGAAGTAACGTTTTCCCCATCGAACTTGACCTTATTGTAGAAATTCATGTACAAAGTGACCCCATACATGAATATGCTTAGTCCTGGGGGAAAACACAGGATTTTCCGCTAATTTCTTAGCCCCAAAGATGTTAAACAACCGGAGGGTACCACGGCTTTCTGATCCCAAGTCCTCGATCAGTCTATGGAAATTTAATTGAGTATTTACATCCTTCTTTGAGAGAGATACAGAGCTACGGTATATTTTTTCCTGGATTCCCATAACATGGGTCATCAAATCTATGTAAACACGAAACCTGAGAATTATCGTCTGTCTTCATGACTGGAAGCCCAATCTCCATTAGCGAATACGTCGATTTTGAAGCGAATGTCAACATTCAAGTTTTCATTCAGGTAGCGAAACATAGTTTTCGCAACCTACCAACGTTTCGGCACAATTGTTGAATTGTTCTAAAGGTGCTCGTAAACGAGCAACAAAATTCCAAATTGCCGGCAATATTTTAGAAAGCTATGGCCGAGAAACATTTCCAGCAATGTTTGTTTGTGATAAAATATCATTATTTGTGATAAAAAAAACCTTTCAAATAATTAAAGAAGAGAAGAACCTGGATTCGACATTATTTAAACAAACGAGAAACACTTCATAATTTAAGCAACGAATTAATTATTGACAATTACTTATTTAAAAACTTCATACCAGAATGTCGAAGGGCGACTTTGAATATTTGCTTAAAAAATTGGGAAGATGATTGATAAAAAAGACACTGTGACGAGGAAAGCAATACCAATCACTACAATATTGGCAAGCACCCTTCGATTCTTGGCGACAGGTGACTCCTATAAATCTTTGATGTATTTATTCAGAGTACATTGTTCAAATTCGCACATCGTGCGAGAAGTATGCGTAACTTGAATGGAAGGATTAAATTTATAGTATGTACAGGCTAGACCAATTTATTTGTTGAATATTAATTTTAATAATTAGAAATTAACTTTCTTCTAATTTTTATTTTTCTCGTACGTCCGCAAGGATCTAAACTTTTTGTAGGCTTCTTCATAAAAAAAAACTAATGACAAATTTGTTGGCTATTGCTTGCCAACCATCTTCCTTCCCTTCGTGACTCTCCTCGAGACGCTTTGAGCCCGTGTTTTCTTAACTCGGTGCTCAGTACCTGGAACAAGTAGCGCCTAGATTGTGATAAAGCCACTTAGATAAATAAGTAACAGAAGAAAATAAGTGCTAAATTAATTACCACGTGCTTTAATTGTAATTTCTGCTACATTGGGTAAACAAAAATATCAATAAGCTCCCTTTGCAACAACCCGATACTTAGCTCCTCGATCGTCTTCTTCGCCCTCACTATGTGTTGATGTGACGTAGAGAAGTTTGAATCTCCATATAAATTTTTTCAGCGATGAGATCAGCACGTCGAATTGATGAACTTTCATCCTCAGATGGGGTGCAATCGCTATGGGCAGACGTTTTAAACTCATCCATGCGACTGGTGTAAAGTTTTACTGAAATCAGCTTAAGGTATTTGGGAAGAAACCCCTGGCCTTATTCTTTATGATTTTACCGTCGGCCACGTGTATGTTTCGAAGTACAATTATGCTTCCGATGATTTTTGACTTCCTGAACGCGTGCCATGACCCAAGTATCGTTCATTATTATCAAAATGAGCATATCGACGATGGCCTGTTTCCATTCTTCGGCCTCTGGACTCACCATAGAGGAATACATAGGTAAGTCAGACTCCTCCATTTTCTCATCGGCCTGCCTGGACGTCCCAGACCCACTATTCATATTTAGAACTAGGTCTTTTTCGAACGCCCAAAATTCCTCTTTTGAACTTTGCGGTGACGAATCTTCACCGTGTAACTCACACTGCGTATAACTTATCTTTTTTTTTTAACGTGGACGATTCATAATCGGATGGTGTGAAATCGACTTTGAGAAGCGTCAGAATTGTGTATAAAAAAGTAAACAGTTAGTACGACTTTCGCACCTCTTTTTGAATTAGTTGATGTCATTTCTGAATGAAACGTTCGTTTGTTAAAAACTACTGGTGACTTTGAGGCATTTCTGTCAGTGTGCTTTAACAAAGTAGATTTTGTGTATGTCTATCGCTGCTATTGCCAAGAATGCTAAGAGATAAAGAAGATGTCCGACAGGTTGTGAAGTGGTTTTAGACCTACAATCAATTTCCTGACACAGAGTTTATGATTACCATCAATACTGGTATTCTGAGAGACGAATCTATATACTGTCATGAGCTTTTAAAATTGAGAATTATTTTATTTGTTCCACAGTTTGATTTTTAACATGTAAAATATGTTCAGAAAATTGGTGATTTATTCAATTTTTTTCTAAGTGAAAATCGTAACGCTGAAAGAGCTGTAAATTCAGATACGCTTCTGCATAAGATCGGTTTCTTGAAACAGTGAGTTGATGGTGCGTTTTAAGGACGAATTAGAACCTATCTGTTGTTTCTCGTACATGAAAGTTGCACGAAGAAAATTCTAAAATTGTTTTTTTAGATTTGTTTCCCCTAAAACATATAACGTAAACATTCACTCAGGAGCCCAAATATTATAACCATTACCACCGCGGTATTCAATGCCGCCTGGAGCCGTTACCGGAACGTGACGAGTTAAGGAAAGTATGTGAGCAGTGCAGAGGCAAATGAGGAAGGGCTGATACGTTGCGAAAATAGGGAAATTCACTGATAGTTACGGCCTGGGAATTGAGGAAAAAAATCACGGAAAAGGCGAAGCTGGTGCCTAATTTTTTTTTCAATATATCAATATTCAAGGAGCCGTGTCAAACTTAGAAAATATCGCATGATGAATACTTCGTTTGAAGCACAACGATAGTATTAGATTCAGTGGAATATTACGAGAGGAAAAGATGGTCCATGAATGTTCTCAAACGAAGCCAAATTGACCGCTATTTCATACATTCAAGCAGTCTATAGTAGAATTGAGAAAAATTGTCAGTTTGTAAGTATGCTGAAAGGTTAACGGAAGGTGAACCTCGAAGCAACTGTTGTTATAAAATAATATGGTATTAGCTAGTACTTAAAGAGTTAAATAAATACATAAGATGAAAGGTGTCAGCAAGAATCTCAAATGAAATTTCCAATGTGGCTTGTCATATAATATATTGGGTACAAATGAATAATTAAATATACCACTAGCAGTGTATCGTAATTGAGTAATAATTAATTTAACTTTTTAATTCAAATGTATATTAGTTTTATTCAGATTTAAACATTTGTATTATTCTTTCAATCGTCTGATAATTAATAACTCAAGATACATTCATTTCAAATACAAATCGACATGTGTAAAGAAACTGTTAACAATACAGTAATTTGAATAGGACATACAATTTTTATTTTCTTGCAATTGTATTTGTTTTTCCAGGAATATAAAATGTGACTTTTATACACGAAAAACAAGCTGATCATAGCTATTGACATCGTTTGTGATTTTAATATTAATATGTTGGTACACTTAATTCACTGTATGTCAATTTGCAACAGCTGATTAGACTGACCATTTACAAGTGCGTACGGGTGTTGTGTTACACTCAGTGAAATAGGTTTTTGAATAATTTTATGTAATATAACACTTTTTATCGATAAGCTAAATGTTGATATTGTTTCCAGTGGATCGGATTATTTAAAAAGCATTTGGAGTTCGTGCGTAGTTAATGAAGTAGTGACAAGTCACATTAAAAATTAATTTAATGCATGTCAGTAATCTAATAGGGTTTTCCGTTTTTTTTGCGAGTAATCGTATAAAATTTTTAATTTAAATGATCGAATCCAATTTAATATAGTTCCAAGTCTTTAGTATTCTGAGGAAATTAATTTACATTCAGTTTTACGTAGGTTTCTTTCTTGTGAATTAGGTTCCAGAAAGTAATTTATTCAAATGAACTTTAGTCTAGGCCAAATATGAATTTGTCGTGTGAGTGTTTGCACCCATGTTTGTTTTTAAAAAACGTAAAAGTTTATGTGAATATGTAACAATGTTAAACAATGCTGTAACTATGATAATAGATGTTTGTATAACTGGCATGTGTATTTCTACCTTTTAGAACATCTATTATGAGTTGACTGGTGATGTGAAAATATTGAGCTGCCTGCTCGTTCATCAGTCCTAATTTATAATTGTACAAAGACATTATTGGTCATATACATCACTATTTCATTGTTGACTCAGGTAAGTTCTAATCATTTTTTACCATGTCTTCCAAATGGTGCCTTTCATTCATGTTACTGAGTAACCATTGTTAAAAATATTAAATGTAAATTTCAATTAAATGCATATAAAATTTTTCATCCTTATAGTATATTTTAGTACATTAGAGCTAACAGAAATAATAAAACCTTTGTGTTTTGAAACAGAAAACATATCTTGTTTCAAATGAAGTTGTAGTTTATCAGGGTTTCTCTTGGAGATGGAATTGAGGGAAAAATGTTTACTAAATAGTATCAAAAAAGGTGTTTACTACCATTTGCCTTCAGTAATAAAGGGACAAATGTATCTATGACATATCATAATCTAAACAGTTACACAAGTACAATTCTGTTTTTAATTTGTTCTAATAAGAGAGAGTTTGCAACTAATGTGGTTTGAGCTCAAATAAACATGGAAGGGAGAATAGTGACACTTTTCAGTTTATAGAGGGCTTTGGTTTATCAAAAAATGTTTGAGAGTGCTTTGGGCAGAAGGAAATTTATATTGCTCATAAGACTAAACTGAAGAGTACATGTGAAAAAAAGAAATCAGATGGAACTGTAATTTTAAGAGTTATAGTGACTACCGAGTAAAAGATTACAACTTACACTATAAAACAGTTTTTGTATATATAACAGTTATCAAGCCAATATGGACATACTGTATTGAGGTTTGAGACAGTGCCAACAAGTTGAGCTTTTCCAAAGAAGCTAATCCAAAATTAATTTATCAATTACATACATGCACTGGTATATCTTGAATGAATCAATACATATTAATTTCAATATGTCACTCATCAAAGATGTAATACAAGAATGAAGCAGGAAGCACTATGAGAAAATCAAGAAACGCATCAACCCATGGATACAGCCATTACTTGAACAAGTCAACAGAAGGCTGTAAAGGCACCTACTGGTAGACATCTGATAAGCTTTAGAGGTCTCTTCGATGGAGGGGTCCTCACCCTGCGACTATTGGACTTTTATTATTGTTTTTATTAGGTCTGTGTAGAATTATCATTATGATTAGTAATTTAAATATATATTTTTTAAAAATTGTAATGTGCTTCTGTAGTCTGTCGTTGTAACATTTATTTACTTGTAGAGTGGGGAGATTTCTATTTGGAACAATTAAAATATAATCAGTAGAAAAAATCTGTACATTAATTTTGTAATGACTTTTACCTTATGGTTTTTAAGTGTAGTATATTTTCATATATTTAATTAATTAAAGAAGTTTCTACTAACCTAACACTTTATTTGCAAGTTTTTAAAAAACATTTTGGAATATTGTTTCAGTATTTGGCCTAAGTTGGTATAAGTAGCTTTGGCTTCTCACTTCAAAACAGTGTTCAATAAATATGTTTAATTTGAAGTGATAAATGATCCACAATGTCAGCATCAGTATCTTTTCATTTGTTGCTTAGAAATATTCTTTGCTTATGGAAAATGTTTTTTTAATAGTTCTGCTGCATGTATTTTTCTACTTATTTAGGCTGAAATTCCATGAAAGAAATTCTTAGAAGAGTAACATATCCAGATGTAGAATGGAATATGAATATTCTGCTTTCCGACGAGAAACAGATGTCCATAATAAATGTTGTGGAGGTTGGGTATGGTGCATCAAGGTAAGGAAAATAATCAATTTAAATGGTATCAACTCATTTTTTTCAGGTGCTAAAACCATTTGCTAAAATGTACCACTCCTTTGTATAACCTACTTTCATGTTTTTGTTTTTGCCAATATTGCTCAATGTGCCACTGTCACCCTTCCAAATTTCGTAATCCCACATATATTTAATTGGTATCAAATTTGAAAATGGTTTGTTTTCAGGAATGTGTAATATTCAGAAAAAGTATATACTTTGGCACTTAGTTATTCTATATCTGATAGATATGTCAACATATGTATTGCATTGAATGAAAGCCAAATAATACATTTTTTCCGAGCACTACTCTCTTGAAATGTAGCAGTTTTACATGCGATATGGCAGTAATGATATTCATTCAAGAATCTTCACCAACAGTTAATAAAACTTGTTGGGTACAATTTACAAATAAATTAATTTGCCATCAAAGTGTGATCACTTAATTCTTAAATGTGCCAATTGCTTTACAACACACTTGTCCAAATTATAATCCGTGTTTAGTGTACACAAAATAATTCAAATTTTTGAAGGTGGTAGCCTCCTTCGTCAGTAGGTAGACATATTGTCATTCACTGACAGCAGTTGGCTAGAATTCAATTGTGACTATCTCTCTCAAAATTTGAACTACATATCTTGTATGACATTGTTAATCAATCTTGCACATATGTTAAACATACGATTAATAGTCTGTGAAGATCAATGAGTTTTCAGTTTTGTATAGTAGTTAAATGGATTAATCCATTTAACTAGAGTATAACTTAATCATTGTAGTTTTAAAAAATGATATTATAATTATTACATTGTCTTCATTTTACCATTTGTTACTGAAGAAACCAAAGGGATTTTACGTCTAGGTTTCGAATTCTGTAAAAGACATTAATTATTACAGTGGTGGTTAGCAAAATAATATAGACTATTGGCTTCCTTTGCCTGTTGATCATATTCTGGATGTGATAACAATTAATTTTAGAATTTATTTTAGGTTGTTTTACTAATAAATCAATACAAGACAATGAAAGAAACATTTTTCAATTTCAAGTAGGGATGAAGACTTTAAAAATGAAACTGTCTTCGTGAAACAAACAATGTGATAAAATTAGTTTATTCCATGTTATCTCCTTTGAATCAATTTATGCAAGTGTTGTTTAGGGTTAGTGATGATTTTAAAGTGGTTACTACTTAGCACTTATACAATAAGGAAGCAAAGCAGCTCATCAACATTTATAATACACTGAGAACTAATTCAATATTGTAAGCAGAATTGCAGGCACAGTTATTTATGAATATTAGTTTAGTACTGGAGTTCAGTTAAAATGCACTGTGCTATTTCATTCACTAATTCTTGGAATTCATAATTAACGGCTAGGTGTTATCCACAGGCTAATTTCAGTTGTTTTCGATGGGGATTAAGAAAAGGTGTTGAGGTTATATGGACGACTAGAAAGTGGGTGAAGGTTTGAAGTAGGTTTTTAGGTGGCACTTTTGGAAGTGATCATTTTAAAGGTTCTTTAAACTATGAGAGAAGAAACTGACGTGTAAAATGGTTCTGGGTTAGTTGGGTGTTCTTTACAAAATGTAGCATGCTCTGGACCGTTTCACAGAATTTGATGGTGTCATATGCAAGCCTGAAAGAATGGAGGGTTGGAATAGTGTTAAAAGTGAAACTATTGAGTTTAGAAAATACCTTTTTGTTTATAAATTTTGAAGAGAGGTTGAATAGAATTTTGACAGTGGGTTTGATAGTCTATATAAACCACGCGGTTTGTTTGGTGTGGGATTCCAGAGTTGTAAGTTTTGGTAGGTTAAAGAAAACACCCAGGAAAGGTTAGGACAAGATAAGAGATGCTGTTTGCATTTCCACACCTACCCTTGCAGCTTGCTTAATTAAGTTGTTAATGTTACACAATTAAACTTTCACAAGTAGTTTGGATTTGAATTTGTTGTAACTCGGGTGTTAGTGATGGTTTTTTTAAAAGAGTGGAAATGGGATAGAATAGATAAATATCTATTTTGTGAGTTAAATGGACCAGAGGAATAATGCTTTCTGTTGTCAGACTTAATGAAGTTATTTGTATTAATGTTTCACTGAAAAATGTAATACAATCTTGCAATTAATGTTTTTCTGTCAAGTCTTTGTATATTGAACATTTGTTCCAAACTGGATGAGTTGCTTTCTTTACTCAATGGTAAACTGAAGCCATTATAGCTTCCAAGGATACTCAAATCCGAACACTTTGAACGCTACACACACAAACACATAACCTCACCGCTTCCTGCCATGGATTATTTCTGTATGTACAAATGGGAACATATTTGTTATAGTATGCCTTGTTTCAGTCATAAAATGAGCTAATCACAAACAATCTCCTTCCTTTTCTCCTTTTTAAATTTCATAACAGAAAATCTTCAGTTGTATTTTTCTCATTAACAAACCTGATTTAGAAATGATATAAGTATATTTGTGAATGTGTTGGTGTATCTGAGTGGAGTGAACAGTCTTTGTTCTTCAAAATATTTAAAAGCAGGTCGTTAATGTTTGTAGCTGTATTGCTTTTTTAAATCCTCTGCAAAGATGTTAGGCTTCTTACTTTGGGTAAATCAGAATGACAATTTCAGTGAGCACTGCATTACAGTTAATTGACAATGCTTAAAAAACATTGATGTTTGTTGTATAGCTTCTGTTAATTTTCTTACAAAATAAATGCTTTGTTTCCCAAACTGCAAAAGGATTAAGAGTTCAGTGCACACTAACTTATTGTTGGCTTATATTCAATTGTGGGCTGGGTTTTTATGTTAAATCAAAAAATAATGACCATTAAAGAAATTTTAAATAAGTTTATTACAGTTAAGCATGAAAAACTCTTATCTCAGGCACCTGTGGTTTTTACGTAGAAGAGATCTGCTGCCCGTACCAAATACATACTGCTATTCTGTGTTGTGTTGTCTACTGTAGTTCTCGTACTGCCGTGTCTGAATCTCACAGCCGGTAGAATGGGTTAACTGCAGTGATGACTTTAGCAGGACCATTGCAAGGCGTCGACTCTGGGGTTGACCACTGGCTAAGGCGTCGGCCTCCGGGATTGATTGCTGGCAAGCTGTCGTACTAAATTGTGTGGCTTCGATGAACTCTTCACTTACAAATTGTGGCCCCTTTCTCACGACGATTCTGCCTCGGACTATATCAGAGACAACAACTTGGAAAAGTTTATAGCAGAACTCGTGAGATTTGTAGATCGATGACACTTGAAACGTATACACGTAACACAATATGAAGCCTCTCATAATCACATCCATCAGCTGCGGTGAGCGCAGAACAAATGCTCCAGTTTCAGAAGCTTATCTCTGTTCCTTCCATTCATTTACTTTTTTCATTATTAGAAAACTTGGCTGAAATGTCAGTTTCACCGATTCTTCCATTGTTACAAGATTTATAACATGCAGCTGCAGTTCCGTAGTCAACAATAGCCAACAATTCTGTCATGTTGAGGCCAACAATTGAGAGAGGACACGAAAATTACTTGGATGGAAATATTTATCTCCTCCACCCCCACACACACCTCGTCCAACATTTCACAGAAAACAACTCCTGGCATCTGTCTGCCAATGCACGATTTCGAATTCTCCAAACTACAGAAAACAACACTTCCGAGACAAAGCAAAACTAAACCAAAATACATGTGCTACAATGTGTGCTTCATGAACAGTACACTATGTCTGATTTCCTAAATGTTTAATATTCAATTATATCAATTTACTGGATTCTCTGATATTAAGTATTAGATGAAAGCAGAATTAGCACATTCCTGTAGCATAGAAACTTATTTAAGTTTGATCTCTGTGATTGTTGCCATTTCTTCATTTCTAATATGTGAGAAGGCTTCATGGAAATAACTTTAATATGGCACCCTTGACAAAGTTTGGTGGCACACATGAGATCTACACCACAATAATTGGGAACCGATTTTGTTATTTGATAAAGATATGATTGATTAATTCTTTATTTTTTGTATATAAAAGTGTTACAGATTACTTTGTATGTGTGTGTATTGTAATTGTGATATTCTCTTCTTTTCTAGGACATTTGTGGAATTATTTGTGCCATCTTGACATGGCTCCTTATTTTATATGCAGAATTTGTTGTGATGATGGTGATGCTAGTGCCCAGTCCATATCCTGTTTATAGTTCTATTAATATGGTCATATTTCAGGCTTTTGCATTTCTTGCTTTTGCGTCTCACTTAAGGGCAATGTTTACAGACCCAGTAAGTAGCAAAATAATATAAGTATGTGTTTGTATTTATAGTACAGTGACTATCTCAAAATAAAATGTCAGGTATTTTATTTTTCTAACTCTTATAAGTTGTGGCCAGTCATTAGAAACCAAGTTTTTCAATTTGAAATGTCCCGGGAAATGTTTTTGTGCTCAAAAAACCATGACATTTTGCATCTCTTTTTGTGGTTGGTGTCAGGATTCTTGGTAGTTTTTAAATGTTTTGAATTGAACTGAAGGTACATGTGAACCAATGTATTTACAATTGGGTAAATCATTTGCAGCAGTAAATGGAGTTAATGTAGAAAATAAACATACAATAACACATACATACATGCAACATTGAAAATAGTAGCTGAATTGTTTCTATTGTTGTGAATCATACAAACTTTGATAAATAAACATGCATCTATACCTAATTAAGTTAATCTATAATGCTCTGAAAATTATTGATTTTTTAGGAATATTTTCTGGAAGTGGGGAAGAGAAATTATTTTTCATGATTAATACTTTGTGGGATATATAGCCTCTACTGCATTTTCAAGTGAATTAGGTTGCATGCATTAAAGACTACTGTGGTTTTTAAACCCCTACATTACTGCTTAATATAGCTGTAAGTAAAAATAAAAAGAAGTTGTGGAAAGAGCAGAAAACTATAGGAGCTAAACAATAGTAGTAATTTTAAAATAAGATCAGATAATAAGCAGTACCTAGTTGAATACAGGACATACTATTTAACTGTTTATTTTTGATGTCTTAAAATAATATATTTTGCATTTTTATAAAGAATGATACTCGTGCGTTAAATTTAACAGTAAAACAAATTAAATATATCAATTATAAGGAAGTTAGGAATGCTATTACTATCACACGATAGAAAATTATAAATAAAAATTTGTTAAACAAGTTTGAATGTTTTGCTAAAAATCGGTTCTATTTCGGAATTGTTTTGTAAGTATATTGCCAGAAATCTGATAAATATGGTTTCAAACATAACTCAGACACATGTTATTATTGAAATGTTTATTACTTATGATGCAGTGATCATTTATATATATTAATGTTTTTGAATTCATGATAATGGTGGTTTTGTTGAACACAACTTTCTGTAAAACCTTCGGAAAGTCACTTTTTTTAGATTATGAGACAGACATTTAGATAAAAAGCAATGAAATGCCATGCAAGCTTTATTTTAAAAGAGAAAACCAAAGATGGGCCAGCAGTAAACTTTAATATTTACGCATGAAAACATACAATTTTAAAATACTGAAGGGAACACAAGATCTTATGAATTTTTTTTAAAATGATTAAAACTTTATAAAGTCTCTAATTTATCAAAGTGTGTTTGCTATAAACTCCAGCACTATCAACCAGGCTGATCACTCATTGACCAGATACCAGGTGGGTGGGGCAACAGGAGCAGTAAGTCAGCAAACATGAAAGATTTGCATCTCTCAGGTTAAACAAAGTTTTAATCAGCCTCACCTGGGCTGTATCTATACTTAATTATTAGCCACACTGTACCTGCACATACAGTATGTGAACACAAGCTTTAAACCTTGACTTGACTAACCACTCCTACTAATCTTCCTATTGACGTATACATCAAGTGACAAACTCAAAATCTTTTATTATTATTATTACTTAATTTTGTCTGTTATTTGGATATTATTTATTTATGTAATTATTGTACTTTTATCACAAACTTTTTATACTTTGTTATTTAAAAGTTAGTGTGCAACAGAGTAGATCAGGGGCAGGACACACATTTAATTTTGAGTTCAGTGTTTCTGTTTGGCTATTTATTTATGTAATTAATTACTAGCTTTTGTGCAAAATTCTACGTCTATTAATTTGTTTCGTTCTAAGTGGGTGCAGTATGTAGAACGTTCTAATGGGTTCATTTCCTGCATCATGCCATTGTAGTGATATGCCTTTACAATTAGACTGGTAATTCTTTGGTTCATTGCAAATTTAAATACTGCTCCAACATTTATAAATACCAACCAAAAAATAAAAATTGGGTTGCATGCTAACAAGTAATCTACAAATGTGATATAAACAAATTAGTAACATCAAAACCCTTGTATTGTTGAGTTAAATGTAAGTGGACTTTTGTGAACTTTAAATTAAACATGAAGAGATAAATGTTAAACTTTACATTTAGAAACAAATCAGTTTTATGCACTAACATTATTGCATATGACTGTAAAATAACTAAATTATTACTGAATTCCAGGGTGCAGTTCCTAAAGGAAATGCAACAAAGGAAATGATACAGCAAATGGGCTTTAGAGAGGGACATGTAATTTTCAAGTGTCCTAAATGTTGCAGTATCAAACCAGAAAGAGCTCATCATTGCTCAGTATGTCAGAGGTTAGTTGTGAGTTTTTTTTCATGTCTGTGATAATTTGTTTGAAATTAATTTTCTCTGACATGACCATGGCTTTTAGATGCATCAGAAAAATGGATCATCACTGCCCTTGGGTTAACAACTGTGTCGGAGAGAATAATCAGAAATACTTTGTCTTATTCACAGTAAGTTTATTTTTAACTGTCCATTAAAGTTTACAGTTACTTTATTTTTCATGTATGTTAAAATATTCCATATGAATGTGAAACCTTGTAACAACTTTTATAATTAAAAACAGTAAATATACTAATTTTTGCTTAATTATAGTTATAATATACTGTTCACAAATTGGCTGTATGCAGTTTAAGTGGCAAAATAAATAGAGTGCTGGAGGATTGGCAGATGATGTGTCTTCTGCCTGACCACGTAGAAATAAATAAATATTAGAGTTTGAGTTTTTAGTCTGGTGCAATCTAAAAGAAGCAGTTAGTCTGTACTTACTGAGCAAGCATCTGCATAGTCCCTCCTAACAAACTAACAGATGCCATAAGGACATAGTAATCGGAATAAAAAATCTTAAATATTGCATTCTTGGACATTCACCCTTGTGTTTAAAAATATTTCAGGTGCTGAGCCAAGTGTTGTAAATTATTATTGTAATTGTGTTACTAATTTATAATAAACTAAATAAATTCTGTGGTTGGAAATAAATTTGAATGCTAAAAAACTATAACAAGTTAGTGTTTTGTAATATTGCATTTATTTGATAGTATATTATTAACTGAACTAAATTTATTATTTTAATGGTCTTTGAATTGATTTTCAACTCAGCTACTCAAATATTATTTCAAATTCATCCAAGAATGGAGCACATGGAAGAAATGAGGAGTGAAAGATTATTTACTACATAAAAAGTAATGTTAATATCAGCTACTGAAACATTGTACAACCATATGTCTCTCAGAGCAGTTTATTTGCCTGGCTCTATAATTCTCTTCTCTCACAATGGACCTGGAGTCATATGAATAGTCGAAACGTGATAGTTCCTGAGTGAGCTGATAGCTGCCGCACAGAGTTCGAGGGGATGTTGTTGGGAATAGAGCGTTGCAGAGTTGTTTTACACTGTATGAATCTTAGAAGTTGGGAGCGAGCAGGAAAGGTGCTCCTTGGTAGGATTTGTTCTCTTGTAACGACTCACTCCTAAGCGACCCATCTCTAGTAGAAAAAAAAATGCATATTGCAAATTGAAGTAATTCTAGTTTTTTGCATTATATTTATGCAGGAATTAATGCTTTATTTTGTATTATTTTTCAGTTTTTCCTTATAAACCAATGATTTATGTGATTGCTTGAAATAAGTAGTGTGTTTGTGTTTAATAAATAATTGATCACTGTATAGTTTGTGAGACAGAATCACCTATTGGTAAATGGAATATTTTGAATAGCAACAATATATTTGAATAGAAATTAATTTCAACGGTGAAAATGAATTCATGGCATATGAAAAGTTATTTTCATTGTATAATCTGTGTAACCAAAAAATGAGTTAGTGGGACAGATTAAATGGTTGGAACAGTGGAAAGAAATTCCAGGGAAGTCAAATATTTTGAAATGGAAAAGGTGTTCAGGAAAAATGTAATCACCTGAGTGCCAGGCAGGAGTGAAGTGAAGTGAAGTGAAGAAATATTTTGCATTTTTGATGACTGAATACAAAATTTGAACAAGATGTTTGAGGGCATCTACTACTCCAGGAATACTCTTACTTGGAGGGGTCTGAAGTTTATAGTTTTTCACAGTTTTTTGATGCCCTCATGTAGTGCACTGGCCGGTGTCACTGGTTTGCTAAACGGAGATATTATGGATATTGTCTGTGTGTGTGTTTCCATATTGAGAACCCCCAACAAATTAGTTCCCAGTGTACAAAGTCGCTAATGATCTTAGTCATTCATAATGATGAAAAAAATAATAATAAAGCTTGATGCACTTTCTTATTTTGGTTTGAAGAGTTCAAGTTTCTAGAGTGGGCTACTTGTCTCCTCCAACTTATAGCTTTTATGAGCTGTTTAGAAATAGATTGTGGTAATAATAGTAGAAAAAAATTTAGATATCATTCAGCCTGACAGTAACTTTGTTGTATTTAAGAAAAATATTACAATTTTCTGTCTCATTTTTAATCACATTGACTCATAATTCATTTATAATTGTAGGTTTAAGTCTCTTATTATAAAATACTTAGTGTCTTACTATGTGTTTTTAATTATATATCTTCTCTTTCTACAGTTCTATATTGCTGCTATTTCAATTCATGCTCTATTCCTGTCAGTGAATCAATTCATAATTTGTGTTCGTCATGAGTGGAAGGACTGTTCTGCATATTCACCTCCAGCAACAGTTGTATTATTGCTCTTCCTTGTCTTTGAAGCCTTGTTGTTTGCAATATTTACAGCAATCATGCTTGGCACTCAATTGCAAGCAATTTGGAATGATGAAACGGTAAATTTAAATTTAGTAGTATGTTTGTTTGTACAGGAAATGACTGTCAAACTTTGTTATAGCAAGTGATTATTATTCATTCATTTCAGTTGTAATATATTGGGTTATTGATATGTTGCTATATTTCTGTTAGTAGCTACCTGATCTCTAGCAATTTTGTTGTAATTGAAAACTTTACACCCAAAAATTTTTCTATTCTAGTGTGCTTCACAACCAAGTTTCTAAAAATAGAGTTTGACCTTTATTGGTGTATTTTAAAACTGAGATTGACTTGAAATTGTATAGAAATATGGATTCTTTTCGCAGGAAACTTCATTCTGAATTAATATTGTTTGTTATTTTTAGGGCATTGAACAGCTCAAGAAGGAAGAGGCTCGTTGGGTTAAAAAGTCTAGATGGAAAAGTATTCAAGCTGTTTTTGGCAGGTTTTCGCTTGCGTGGTTCTCACCATTTACTCCCCCGCCTTCCAAAACCAAATTAGAAAATTATTTGTATTCTGTTTGAATATTTTTAAATTTAAAGCAAGGCTTGTTCTTTATTAATGTTTCACTTGCAGTTAGACTGTAAGTAGTTTTACACTATTCATGTCTTTTTTTACTTTTATATTTAGGAATTCAAATGCAAACCTAACTTTCACTTGTGTATAACACTATGTTTATTTTATTTTCCTTCATAATATTTTATTGTTTTAATAGTAATTCCTCATTATTTACATGCATGAGGAATTGTCTTTGTGTATGTTAGCATTTGAGTGCCTTAATGGAGTATTCATCATACTCCATGTAAATGACATGTTTTACTATACACCTGTATAAATATTTTGAGAACAAAAATTTGATCCAATATTATATCAATATTTTAAGTTATTTATCATCTAGTTGTTTCTTTTCAAAATATGTATTGTTTGTAACATTTTTTATTATTATTCCATTCAATTGCACCAAAAATAGAGGTTTTTTAGAGCTAAATAACAACCCACAAAATTGATGTTTATTATTCATTTTTAAATTTATTTAGACCTTAAATGCCATATTTTAATAAGGGAACTTTATACAATAATTTTGTCCTAAAACATTCCATAATTTCAAAATTGATGACAATCTATATGTTAGTATATAATTCTTGACAATTTTTATGAAGCCTTCTAGTCAGTTGTTTCTTTGAAGTCATTTATTTATCCTTATATTTTAAGATTCTGTATGCTGTTAATCATCAGCTTCATGAAGATGAAAAAAAATCTATTGAATGTTTGTAAAATAAAATAAATTGTAAATATGCAATTAAACTATCTTGCCAATATTAAGAAATAATCCTGAAAGTTTATTTCTGACTATGGATGCATTGTTTGATATCAAAATAAAAAATTAACTTTTGCCATGGATTCATTTTTGGAAGATATTAAAATTTTATAGTTGTTTTTACAAAATTCAGAATTTAAACTTGACTTAATTATTATTGTTAAAGAATAATTAATATATTTTTATTTATGTTCTCGTGAAGTAGATCGTTAATAGTTATTTGTTTGTTTCATATGAATTTTGTGATATGTTTATCCTATGTAAAAAAAAGTAGATAATTATGAAATATTTCAAGGTAGTCCAAATGGTAACCATTTTTGATTATTTATATATTGTTAATCAAACACAGTGAATTATTTAGATTAAGATTGACTAAACCTTCAGTATAGAGATAGTAGTTTTCTCTTTTGTAATCATTCCAATTTTTGTGATTTTTAGTGTCACATGCACTATATTTGTAACTTTTAAATGTCAGTGCCTTGTGACATGAAGATTTTATGACGTACAAAATTTTTGGTAAATAATATAAGTAAGAATAAATGATTAAAAAATAAAGAACAAGTCTAGCATTATTTGAAGAATAGTAATTACTCTGTTCTGTATATATGTGATAAAAGATTTTCAAATATGTTACTTTCAAAATACCAAAAGTATTAATTTTAAAAGTGTATTGAATCAGAATGTATATAAAATATACATATACTTCATGTTGCAAAACTTGGTTGTTTGTAAGGATGTGTTTCAAGTAATAATAGTATATTATGAAGGGTATTAGGTGCCATATATAATGAAATTTTAATTGGCCTCCCTTTTTATATGTGAAATTTCCTACTCTATGTTGTACTTAATAAATTTTAATGTTTTTGAAATTATTTTTTTAAAAAACTTGGAATAGAAATAAAGCTAACTGATTTAAATTTTCTTTTTAGATTAACATTGGTTAATTGTGTGTTCAATATGGAAATGGGTGAATCATATTTTCTGCAAATTTACCATTCATGAAAATAGTGAAATATTTTAAAGAAGTTTTGATTATATTTCTTCATAAAAAAAACTATAAGTTTTAACTTTAACTTCATTCTGTCACTCGTCTTTTGATTTCTTATTAAGCTTAGCTCTTAATGTCTTATATATCATTAATATGTTTTGTTCCTACATTGTCTAAATTCTGCCTCATTTATATATTTGTAAATGTTGTATACTCTAAAATGTCAAATTATGCACGTTTAATCTGTTGTGAATCCTTTTTAGTATGCTTATTAATCTTAATAAACTATTTAAATGTCTCAGAAGTGGCCTTCTTGTCTGCAGTTGTGCTGACAATCATCAGCAAGCACATTTAAATACTATCCATGATTGATTATACTATTATATTAAAATAATTTTTAATTCTTCTTTCAAATGTAATTTTCCATTATAATTTGTTTGATATTGATTCAAGTGCTTTTACTTGGTTTCAATTTTTGTGAGAATTTTGCAGGAAATGTGGAGTTCACACCCACAAAAGAATGCAATAAATCATTTATTTGAAATTTATTTCAGTTTTTTTTGTGCATTAAACATTGGAAAGATACAAGCTATGATAGTACATAACCTCCTATTTTAGAGGGCATGTTACACTGATAATTGATATATTTTGAACCTCTTGTAAAATATTTGGGAAGATTTGTACTGCCAAATAAATTTTATTCTGCTTTGCCTATGGATGTTCAGCATTTTACAAATAACTATTGTATTAAAACAGATTCTAATAATTTATTATTTTAAATAAAAATGTAAATATCATGATGTTAGCTATTTTTTTATCATTAATTGTAATGCTCATCACAATAACATTGATAATTATCAATTTCGTCCCATTAAGCACTGACTGAGTAAAATGTGCTTCATTTTATAGGTTTTATGAAGACAACACAGTTTGTAACAAAAAGAAAATGAAATTTGCTATATGACTCCTGCACAATCTTTGATATTTTAGCATTCCACATAGTTTCTTCATTTTAATAATACTCATTAATTTGAAGACAAGTCCCTTTGTCTAATGTACTGGGTGAAATAGATAGCAACACAGTTATATCATTTGTTAAACATTTATTTAGTATAGATTAAATTGATACTTCTTTACATTATTTGTTAGGAGAAACAAGGCTTCAAGGATGTGGAAATGTTAAGCGTTATGTTTCTTTACTTATGATTAAATTTTTAGTAAGAAAGTAAAACGAGTAACTAGTTTCAATCGTATTACATGCTTTAATTATTCTATATTTACGTATTTTAAATTTATAGTGAATAATAGTTTATGATGACCATAACATACAATTATTGTCGACAAATACTAATTCATATTCATGTACATATACATAAATTCCTCTACGGAGTATGAATTCCTAATCAGAAATTTCTGAAGTTCTCATTTGAATTTAATTCCTTAATGTTGGCTGATGAATTGTTGTTTTTTTATTCCAATGTAGTCCAATTATTATTGTGCCAACTGAAAAAGCCTTTTTATATTTAAATAGCTTTTGTTTTCTGTGCTTCAGAAATGTAATCAGAATAGGTACTAAATTTGTTGTAATTGTTGATAATAAACATCAGTTAACATATGAATTGACATGAGAGTAAGAATACTTAAATTTCTGAATAGTCCCCTACACACAGTCTGTCATTTTAATTCACATGCTATTATGATATCACAGTTTTGCAGTAAAAAGGCCTTTGCCTAGATCAGTATAATACCACAAAAATGTTACCAGAATATGCTGTTGAATGAAACATACTCATTTTGTAGTTTTTATATTATCATTCTTTGAGTGATGATAACTGCATAAACTGCTGTGCTGTGTTATTTGTATGATTTTTCCCATTCAATTTATTATCTGGCAAAAGCCTTAGGAAGTTTGAACTTTCTACTCCTTCAATCTTTTATTTTATCATGTTGTGTCACAATTTAATGTTTTTTTTTTTTTAGAAAATCAATGTATTAGTAGTTTTTTCTAGGTTGCATCTGTTTTTAACTAATATGCTCATGTCATCTGCAAAAAGAACAGAGTCGCCAGTCTAATTCATGCAGATCATTTATATAAATTAACAATAACTGGATCTAAAATAGAAAATTGTTGTACCCCAACACTTATATTTCACCAGTTGAAACTAAATAACTGGCCTCTTGAATTTTTACTATATTCATGAATGAAGAGAATTTTAAAAAATGTTTATTTCCTTTCAAACTAGACCAGAAGGCAAACAAAAAAATGATCAACACTGTAGAAAATCATTACCTTCTAAACAATTTGATAGAAACTCCAATCTGAAATTTATTATGTTTATTTACAGTGAATGCAATAGAAGAGTTGAAATAATATTATTCTGGAAAAAAAGGGAATAATGTTAAATAGCAACTTATAATGTGTAGAAGTGGCTTCCAAGGTAGAATGGCAAATGGAAAAATTGCTAAAATGATATTTAATACATCTGCTTTAAAATATAATAATTAGAAAAAATAGCCAAATACAGAAAAAATCTTGCAAAAAATAAGGTATTGTTAAATTTAGAAATTAATTGTATTATTGCCAGTAATATTGTAAGTAAATTTGTGTTGCAACAAAGTTGTCTGTAAGATGTTAACAAATTTCTTTTCTCTGTAATGCAGTTTCTTTCAGTTGATAGTAAATAGAATTTAGGCCTTTATTAACCGGTCAATTACAAGATATATCATTTATAAATTAACTGTCTGTAAGTGTGAAAATTACAGGAGTTTTTGTCTTTCATGGACGTATTCATCTGTTAGTCTAAAATGTTTACGTGCTAACCTCACACTTTAATATGGCATAGTTACCCAACATACCCATTTATTTAAGTAAAAGTTGGAAATAATATTTTTATTTAATAAAGATTAATAATTTTTGTTCAATTCTGAGGGATAAATATTTTCTAAATGTTAAACAGCTCCAATCATTTACTGTTGCTCTCATTACAGTGTCAATAAATTTCTGCAGTCTTGAATTTAATGAGGTAGTATGCTATATTATGATTTTGCTTTTATTTGGAATATTATGATTTTGCTTTTATTTGGAATATTATTAGAATGAAAGTAAAAAATGGTTACAGATCTTAAAACTATGTTGTACTGTGAAGGATTATAAAGTATGAATAAGAAACTTTATGTGGAAAGTATAACTGTTACAAATCTATTAATAAGTATTTGGAGAAAGAGTGGTTGATTAATTTTAGAAGGGAATTGCTGTGGTTCAGCAGACAAGTTGCAGTTATCCTAGAATTTAGAGAACATTCAGTAATGTCAATTGTATGAATGACTCACTGCCAAATTGGAGGATCAGCATTTGTTAATGTAAACATATCTTTTAGAACAACTAGATAAAGTTGCCAATAAAATGTCAATTATTTTTATTTTATCACTTCATTTTATTTATTTTTGGCTCCCAATTTGTCTAATTAGGAATTATCTATCACAGACGTTTTATATACACTAAGCTGTACTGAAAAGTTGATAAGACTGCAATACTGTTTGTTAAAACTGAAAACTACTAAACTTGTGAGGAATATTAAATAATGCAGCATTACATTATTTGATCGGTCTGTTAACAAATATTTATGTTGAGTTATTTCTTTTCTGTTTCCTTAAATGACACTACAAATGTCTGAAGGTTTAACTTAATGAGATGACATGATCATTCAAATAACGCAGAAATGGTAACTAAAACAAGGTGTTTTCGAAGATGAACATTGGGAAGATGTGAAGATTAAGGGTGGTATGTAAAGTTTCTGTAAGAACGTTATGGGAGGACAGTGATTATGACACCTAAATAAAATAACAAATGTGTGGATAATACTGTGTTCCAATGTTGGACCGTGCTATTCTCCGAAATATCTCGATGAACATTTTGGTTAAATGGAAGAAGATATTGGGCCAACGATTATACCTTGAGTATGAACCATTTGGTGAATTCCACATATACGAAAGGACCAAGAACCATTCATGAAATATTTCAGAATGGGGGAAAATGTCCTACGTCTTCTAACTACATGAAACTGGAAGAACAGAACAAAAATACTCGCAGAGCTATCTCCTCGTAAGACAGATAGATTGTAACTTTAATTGATTTTGGCACCCATCCTATTGTTGTCTAATGTTTCAACATACACCAGGACAACAATAGGTTGCGTAATAGAGAATCGGCTTTCCGAAAGAGTTTTATTCAACTCGCTCAGCTTTTAGTAATGGCTGTGGCTACGTTAAATTTTGAAATTTACTAATGCTTAATATCGAAAGATCATATTTAATAATCTCGAAGTGTAAATTTCAAAATTTAAAGTATGTAGGCCTACTAGAAAAATTTAATTTTGTTATTGAATTTGGTTGAAATTTTGATATTACAGAATTAAATGTTGTAAATGAGCTGGTAATACGTTAATACGGTAATACGTTTGATCCTCGCGAATAACTTATTATTTAATGAATATGAAAACCGAAAAAACTTTCCAACATATTAGGTATTGCGAGGATCCAACTTAATTGTAAAAAATGTTATGCAATATTTTTGCTTAAATTTCCTTAGTGGTGAATAGTTTCCATACGCAATACAAAATCCAGGAAAAAAACTATAATTAAAAGACCTGAACTTGAAGACAATATTTCTAAATGATTAATAAATTAAAGTCATAATTTAAAAAAAAGGCTTGATAAAAATGTTTGTACAGTTCCAGTCAAAGTTAATATTTATTATTGTGTGTCGTTCTTACGGCCCTTGCGTTTCTTGAATCACCTGACAAAAGCAAAAAGGATTGCAGAAACGTTGTGTTGTAATTGACTGTTAATTGGCTTCTTATTTATCTAAATATTATACTTTTAATTGCAATAAATGATCTCCTTATTAACGATTTGTCGCAGAAATATTTCCGTTATTTTGCTGCGACTACCTTCCCGTAAAATTTGTCTTAGTGTATTTTTGTATCGCCGTTGATTCCGAGTGGGTCTTAAATCGATACAATTCGGTGTAACTAGATCTTCCAAACGAGAGTAGAAATATTACGATTCTAAACAAAGACGAATCAGTAAGAATAACGAGAAAATTTGAAATTCATCACTCGTACTTACGAAGCTCATTTAAAAAACAAGCAACTACTGAAGGTATCGTAATATGGAAAATGTCTCATTGCAGTCATTATGTTAATATAACATTCTAAGGGAAGTATTGTCAAATGTGTTTTTTTTTTAAGTTATGTTCTAAGTCATTCATAAAAATATGGAAATTAAATATAATAATAAAGACCAAGAAAACAATACGTACAAATATAAACCGGAAACTGTCTCACACATTAATTATTTACACATTCCTTTAAAACATGTTTTTGAGCAATGGAACCATTAAGTTGTGAAATTAAAGAAAATGCTTTAAATTTTCATAGTAAAGAGTTTAAATGTATCTCTTCGTGCGTTTTCTGGAGCTGCGACGGTAAGTGTGGAGAACTCGCGAATCATCCAGCAGAGTTCGCTGGCTGGATGCACTCACTCTCTTGGGGTACCAGCCAACAACAAATTATTTATCTTGGTGGAATCTGTGGCCTTCAGCATTCCTGTCCTGTGCCTACTGCCCTGCGGCGTTCGGAATACTTTTCGAGAAGCTATTAATCATACGGTGGCAAGTCCTCCAATCGGATGCGCCATCCGTATTTGTTGTTATTTGAAGTAAGTTGCGTTCGTTCAGTTTCCACTTTGCACTCCGAGATTAAAGTTTTTCTTTAATAATAAATATTTGTCATTTACGCTAAATTTCATTGCATTGTCTCTTTATTGACGTTTACAAATTTATTGAAAAACAAAACATTTGATTATTTCTACTATGAATTCGAATGTTTCTTTTCAAAATTGGATCAGGAAATAATGTTAGCTGCACCCACTCGCACATTATTGACATGGCAAATCCTGTACTATGTTTCTTTCACCTATCACGGACTTCCATTCAGTATAAATGTAAGAAAGAATCAGTTCGGTTATGATTTCTATTTAACTTAAATAATCAGTAAATATCTCACATTACTGAGAGATGGGCAGTTCCTTCATGAAGATGACCATTAGCCATTTGCGGCTCGAGACCGTTTATTAATTTATGTGCTACATCACCCTTAGGAACAATTTTTACGAAGATAACTATGTAAAATAATAATACTACCACAGCGATAGTGTTATAAATATTCTGCGTCTGACACATAATATGCTACATTTATAATTTAGTCTACATAGCTTCCAATACTGTCTTTTTAAAACCGGAATAATTTAGTTTCAAATTGACACGAAAGTATTCTTCCTTTGCACATATTTTAAATAAAGTTAATTTCTGGAACAAGCCAAGCATGATGGTAATGTTGTATGCAGGGACGTACCGTAGATTTTTCCGTAAATATTTTTTTCTTTCTTTAAAATAATCTTCGTTTTGATTTTGTTAAAAATACTACGCTAAACTTACGAATACTATTTTTATTTTGAAAATATAAAGCAATTAAAAATAAGATTTTTAATTACAGAATTCTTCAAGTTTAATTTTATATCGCTTCTTATGCAGTCCCCTAGGCCGGTGAAACGGAATAATGCCCATAAGCATTACCAATTACAGACATATTCTGTGCTTAGGAAGGTTGAGCACAGAGGCGAACAGCTGGCTGCAGTAGCGGGATCGAGTGCGCGCAAGGCGTCCAGTTTAAAGTCTTTAAATTCAAATCAGAAATTCACACTGTTAAAACACAATTATTTATTGATTTATTCATTCAATTATTCCTCAAATGAAGATACGTCAGTACATAAAAATATAATATATTTATTAAAAGCTACAATTAATAACAATTATAAGTTGTTAAATAAATATCGGAACAAAAATTTCCCTGACAATCATAACTTAAAGTACTATATAGTAGTAGTAATAAATTTTTAATGTTACTAAGAGTAAAAATATAATATTTACAGTATTCAAACAAATTAAATACGCAATAAATATTTAGAGAATTAACTATCATAATATATGAAATTACACATCAGACGAGAATAAACATAAAACCTGACACACGCTCAAACACAAACGACTGACAAGTCACAACAAGAAACTGAACGACCAGGAGTCTGTCCTTCCAGGCCATTCATGAAACAAACAAAGAAAAGAGTAGAAAAGACCAACAAAGAGTAAGTAAGTTAAGAAATAAGTAGTATAAAGAGCAACACATTCAACACTTTTGCAGTTTAAAGAAGAAAAAATTAATTATTGGGGAACGAACAAGAAACTCCTGTAGCCTACTGAGTAAAACGCGTCTCCCAGTAGTATATTTTTACTCTGATTCCCAAATCGTTGTAGTTATTAATATTATTTACATCCGAAGGAACACTATTGTATAAAAATATCCCTGAATGTGAATACTTCTCTGCTAGAGAGCAAGTCGTTGCTGAGCGATTTCTGGTCTCATAATCGCGAGACTCGCCATTCGTTTGAAACAGATTCATGTTCCGCTTTACGAACTTGAAAATTTTTGTGAATAAACATGCTTGGTGGAGTTAATATTCACAAACATTTGAAAACGGTTTACAGCTAGATTTATAATCCTTAGTAGAAAGTATTCTAATGGCACGCTTTTGCATCTTGAATATTTCAATGCTCCTGGAGCAATTGCCCCAATTTGCAATGCCATAGCACATAAGGTAATGAAAATAAGCATTTTCGTTGTGTTGATGTCAACATGTTGCTTTATTAGTCCGAGAAAATAACAAAACCGAACTGAGTTTCCCAGAAAACAGATCTATATGGTGAGTCCACTTCAATTTGTTGTCAAGAGAACTTGCCTAGAAGGCTCTTACTGTTACCAACCGCTGAGAACTGGTCGAACTTAATATTATCTACATTTAGTGATAATTTACTAACGTTAAACCACACATTTAGTTAGTCGTGAGTGATGTCTACGTTTCAAACAAAACTCTTAACATTTTTATCTGCAAACACTACATTTGTGTCATCCGCTGAGAGAATTGATTTAAGAGGAAGTACGAAGACCATTAATAATAAGGAATGAAAAGTAAACGCCCAAACATTGAGCCGTGAGGAACACCGCAAGTAATTAATTCCCAATCAGATAAATGACTTATTATAAAGGTTCTTAAAATTAAGAAAAATTAATTGTTCCTAAATTTATTTAAGTGTTGTAGCATATATGTTCCAGCAGAACTGTCGATTCTGTTTATAGTGATGGTGTCATACATTCTATATGTAACTTTAAGTCCTGAGGGTATAGCTGAAACAAATAAGTGATTTTTGAAAGTGCATCCTGTAAGGCGTTTCAGGCCTTTCTTCGGTAGCCGATATTCTTCTATAAAAAGAACTTCTTCAGATCCTAAACAGGCCTGGGACTGGAATACTTCTTAATGAGTTTTTAATTCCTTTCAGAAATCATGGAGAACCTCTTCATTTTTCTTGGGGTATTTTTAACGCCGGTTTGATAATGAGACATACCCTGTGGGCTGCTCGACTGTGCGAACACGGCAGAGGGAGCTCCCCAAGCTGAACAGGCCAATGAAATACATGTTGTTGTTTTTTTTAAAAAAAATAACTCATGAACAAAAGGAATTAAATTACGTGCCAAGAGCCATATAAATATATCATTCTAATCTTCGAGTGTAATAGTAGTAGCAGCTTTATGAGATCAACCGCAAAGTTTACTTCGTGCTTCCGAGATACTATACTGATTATAAAATGGAATAATACATTTAAGGGATACTTTACTGACTATAAAATGGAATAATACATTTAAGGGATGACAACGCAGAATGATGGAGAAATTCCCAGAAGCTGTCAAGGATGCATGTGACGTCAATCTAGTCAGGAAAATCAAGATGGAAGCGTGGGATATAGTAAATCTTCCACTGTACGCAAGAGTACTGACTCGTTGCCGTATGTTAAGATAAAAGCGAGGTGGAATACTGAAATCCAGACAAGTGGTTGTTATATGATATGAACAAAAATAGGGAATTTCATTTGTGGATACTTTAAGTCCTGTTTTACGTTACACGTCAATTAGAAACTTCAGTCTCTTGCAGCATTCAAAGAAAATTAGGTTGGTGATGTTCGAGGGAAATATAGCTTTTTTTATACAGAAAATGTATTCATTCCTCCCTTACACCCTTGGTAATATAGTTGTTGCTCCGCGGGAATAAATCATGAGTGACGCATAACGCTATTGCCGTGATGATATATTTTTGAATGTTGCATTGCTAATAATTCCTGACGACGCGAATCGCTTGAATACACCAAACACTGCGTACTGGACTATATTTGCTTTGACTTGCAGCTTGTGGTGATCTATGACGATTATTGTTGATTTATGTTTTGCATATGATTAAGGACAGAAATTTGTGGCCGAAAGCTCATTTTGTACTATTTATGGAACGTACATGGTTTAAACAAGAATGATTAAATCCTTGTGTTAAAACCTAAATTTGAGAACATGAGAGATTTTAACCTATCTAGAAATCTTTGTGATTTATTCATTGGAACCGAAAATGTCCGAAAAATTGGAATGACCTTTTTTCCAATTCCCAAATGGCTCTTAAGTTCAATAACACGATGATTATTGAATTTATTATAACATTCAATAACTCGAGAGGTGTAACAAGACACGTGAACGTCAAGGTGGAGAGAGACACTGCTATCACGTTACGTACTGTAACGTTGAAGCATGCATGATTACGGAAGCATCCTGCAAGTCTAAAACTAGAGACGGTAACATATAATGTAAAATATTATACAGATTCAGTTTTGTTTATAAGAATAATATATTCTTATGGATACGGTCTTATATTATTACCATATATATTTACACGTGTGTATGATTCTAAATACTATATAAAAATTTAAGTTCATGTACTTGGATACGCGCGACTTGTTTGGCGTCATGTTAATATCAATAAAAGGACATGACTGACATAGTACGTCAGCTTGATAAATTTTTTATTCAGTGAAATAATTAAATTAAATGGGAAGAAGTAGGGTTGATAGATTTCGTATTCAATCAAATAATGATAACTTGTGTACTTATCTTTCTTTTATATGAAGTTAAGTTAATTTTCGTAAAAATTAGATGATTTTTTGAAACCCGATAGTGCGTTAAAAAGTTAATTAAATTCTCTACAACTTTCCTTCTATAAGCGTCCATTGTGGAGATATCAGGAGTTTATACCTTCATAATGGTTCGGTTTTAATGGATTAACAATAAATAATAACATTTTGAGGTAATTAAGTAAAATCATTCTATGGTGTATTGGAAAAAAGTGACTGGGGATCCTCCAGCGGGTTGGATAACTTTTAAAACAGAATACAGATTGAAAAATGTGACATGGCGTGACATAAAAATGCTTGCGAGATCACAGATACGTCACAGCGCGTGACGACCCGTGACAGGGCAGTGACGTGACGTACCGTGATAGGAGTGTGTCTCTGGTGCGTAAGACAACATTGGCATGTAGTATCGCATACTTTTAGGGCTTCACATTAAATCGCGTGACAGTACGTGACGTGATGGCAGTGTGGCTCCGCCTTAAGATGCGCAATGGTCCATGTTTAGTAGGGGTAGGCCGAAGCTCAGTACATCCCGAGCCTTTGATTCGGCAAGTTGGTAGTGTAAAATCGATTTTGAAATCATTGACGCAAGGAAATATATTGTCTTCAGTTCAAGATATGATGTACACTAGAAAATCATCCATAAAAGTTTAGAGATTATGACAAAAAGACTTAGTTGCTGTCTGTATATCCCGTTAGTAAGAATATAATGCATGTTAATGATACTGACGTTGTTCCAATAGGACTACAATGCTCCCCTCCACATTCTCCCTTCTTTACTGCGCATATGGCACTACTTCTGAAACCTCTCCAGCTATAATTACATTGTTGCTGCTGAGATTATTGTTGGCTAAAAAAATTATAGCATTATGAGAAAGAAAAAGTTATGAATTAATTTTGATAAATCTCCTCAGAGAAACCTGGTGGAATATTAGTGAGTTAACCGAAATACTCTTAGACCCTGACTCCACAAAGTTTTTGACACAAATGGAGCAATTAACGATGACAGATGGAATAAACTATATGAAATGACAAGCCATTGTCAAAACATGAAGCAATTGGAAGTCTTGTTATTTCTCGCTAACATATATGACGGTAATCAATTTTTTCTGTAAATTATTTCAGAAGATTCAACGACAAACCTATGATATGCTATTGGAAAGTGGTTAAGCGAGTTTGAGTAGGCTCTTTGCATACACGAAATCAGATTATGGAGGTGACACGAGCGCAGGACAGTTTCGCAGAGGAGTTATGACTTTACAAGGAGGTGTAAAAAACACAAAATAAAGCCTAGTATCAACATCTTTCTTCTTTTCTTTATAACCAAGGGATAAGGATCCCAGAAAGGTTGTGTGGTAATATATTATCACTTATTTTGTCTGTATTTGGCTATCTTTCTTATCATTAATAATAAGCACTTATTGTCCTACCCTCATGCCATACTAAAGACCGGGGATATACAGCATCAGTTCAAGGAAAGTGTGCCTATTATAATAAAGCATTCTACGACCTTCGACAAGCTTGGAGCAGCTGGAAAACTAACTTGAGGCAGACCTTGACAGATTGTAGAGTCAATCCTACGAGCTGGAAACTTTTTATTTTTCAAGTAGCTCTGCAGAATATAGTTTTACCTGATTTTTAAAAGCAATCTTACAAAAGGACAATTCTGTATATATCAACAATGATACATCGATAAAATCCTTAAGCTATCGTGCACTTAATTGTATACTGTGAAAAAATTATTTGAATGAGTAACGCAAGCGACTAAAAGATTAGGTTTCTTGACTACTAAAATATGCAAGTCCAGTTATAGCTTGAAATTATTAAAACTTGAATAATATTGGACTATAATTAAAGAATATTTTGAATAATTTATAATAGATAAATTAACTCTTCAGGTGGATATACATGAATACAAGTAACTGGCAATTCTATGTACATTAATCAGTGTCTGAAAACTGATTGGAACGAATAAAATTGACTTTAATGAATTTTACGAAACTTGTTTTAAAAATGAAGAGGAGGATGTAATTTGCGGAAGCTTCTCAAAAATCTATTGAAAAAAATGTATCTTTTTATTTATTATTAATAATAATAAGATTATAAAAATCAGTCGGAATCAATTGACGGTAATCTGTTGAAATTAGAAGATTAATTTTCTTTATCTATATTTTTATTATTTGTTTGCTGACAACCATTAATTTTTTTATTTCAGTTCACAATTTAATAATTGCTTTTCAATTTTGGAAGGCTCTTAGGAGAGGAAAGAATATGAGATTGAATAATAAAGATAGCTAATTCAGACAAAAAGGGTTATATAAATACCACACAACGTTTCTGGGATTCTTGTCCCTTTCGTCAGGTGCTATGAAGAGCCTAGAGAAACACAACTGCACTTGTCAGTTGACAAAACTCAAAAGCGACGAAAACGCATTGACAAGCCGAAGGGTTAGCGTGACAATAAGGGAGCAGCGACTGTTTTTCTGTTTTCTAATTTGTTTTTCTGTTTTCCCATTGACTATCTTTCTTTTTCATTATTTTCAATCAGACGTAAATTTTTTCATTTCAATATGTTAATGTTTGTATTTTTGTATGAATCAAACTCGTTTATATTTGTGAGATTCGTTGATGTTTTCTTGCGGCCCCTATATCAGATATTGCCATACTTTGGTAGTAATAAGAAAATATTTTATGGTACGTGGTCTTGAATTTTTTTAGCACTACATTGCAACTCACGTGAAGTTTTGTAGACCGCATAAAACCCATGTTCAGAGTAAACTGTTCAAAGTTTTATTCGCTAATCATTCAGAAACAATAATGAACTGTGGATCCCTGATGTGAAGTTACTGTTTCGAAAAATTTATCGTGCAGTTCTCAAAACTCTCGACTAAACTCGGTATATTCCTTTTGTCAGCCAAATATTCCAACATCTTTCCTTGCTTATGCCTAGAATAAATAGAAATAAATATTGTTTTGTTTATCTTATTACTTGTTATCGGTTAATATTGTTCGAATAATAAATTAAATTAAAAGTCACAAAAGATCTGGCAGCTTGTACGTGAGATACACGCACTGTACATGCACAGTGTGGACATGCACGTTATGGCGTTCGAATGACTTCGGGGCCCAGTTTGGGGACCATAAGTTAAATCACAATGCTATAAAAAAGAAGTAAAAAAATGAAAATTTCAAATCATAGCAAACCATTCTTGTAATTATCATAGGAAATTGTGATTCGCAGTGCAAAGCAGGTCGGTGGTTTTAGAAGTACTTTACTTTACACACCGACCTACCTGATGCAGGTTTGTCTAAGGTTTTTCCTGCATCACTTTTAGGCGAATTGCCGGGTAGGATCCTTGAACCATAGCTTGGGGGCCCTAGTTAACCCAATGCTACCTTCCTCTACCCTTCCGCATCCCTTCCTATTCTATTAAAGGGGAGTTGCCACCATGTGGATTACCCTAATTTGGCCTGTTACCCCCCTTCCCCCCCAAAAAAAAGAAAGACGGAGGTCAAGGAAGCCTGCGAGAGAATTCTCTCACAGGTGAACCTTCCCAAAGAGCTCTGGAGGAGGCTACCTTTGGGGATGTCTTCACATCTCTCTGGTTTTTGAACTAAGGTTTTTTTTGAACCGAGGCACCTCGGCATGCTTTGAGAGGTGTATATTCCGAGGTCGCAGACCTTGGGCATACGGTAAGAGCTGTTGGCTATTCGTATTGGAATAGCCGAACAGCTGCCTCCTAAACTGGTCGAGCTAAGATAGGTGAATGCAGCGGACAAGTACCCAATGCCCGACCTAGCTGATGCAGGTTTTTTAGGGTTTGTCCTGCATCACTTTTAGGTGAATGTTTGGTTGGATCCTTGAACCATAGCTTGGGGGCCCTAGTTAACCCAACGCCTACCTTCCTCTACCCTTCCGCATCCTCATTTCAAATCCCTTCCTATGCTATTAAAGGGGAGTTGCCACCGTGTTGATTACACTCAAGTAGCCTGTTGCCCTATAAAAAAAGTAAACGAGCATTTTCTAGATTGAAATTCTTAATTTGTATCCTTATATTTTCAATACATGTATAACAAGAAAGGAACTGTAGTTTGCATAATGCTCAGAACACGAAAAATCGGCGAATAAATGACATCTCTTTAATAATATTTGAATAAGAATAAACAAAGCTTCAATTTTTTTTTCTCTGACTATATCTAATTAATTAATAAATTAGTTTACATAAGAATCGTGTATAAGTATGCATGTTTGCCCATTCATAAATTTTTTAACGAAAGTTGTAAGTTAACGACTTGAAAGGAATATATAAAATAAAGCAGACAAATATCCTCTTATGGCAACACGTTTAAAATTATAGAATTCTGTTTCTAGCAAATAAGTATGTCCAATAATGAAAATAGTTTTGTACATTTTGCGGATGATGGCCAGCAAGCGAAAAGCTACTTAAATAATTTTATTTGTGTTATAGACTGTTGTTACTGATACTTGCGTGCAAAGTTATAAGAGGAATATTGAAAATTGGATAACTTATATTTTTATTAATAACTTAATTTACATAAGAATAATGTGTAATAAGAAAGATAACATATGTTTTATCGGTATCAAATGATTCAAATTATTTTTTTAATAGTATAATTTCAAAATAATTTTTATTTTCACTCTAAAATTTTTCAATAATGAAAAGAATACCAATAGTTTGTGATAACTAATTACACTAACGTTCTGAGATTCCGTGTTTATGTATAAATACAATTATTTTCCAAATACTCATTTACAGAGTATGAGTGGCTGAGTAGAAATTTTTGAAGTTCACTTTTGAACGCAACTGGAGTGTTTCTTATTTCTTTAATGCCATCAGAGATTTCCCCCTTTTTGTGCAACCAACTGAGACCTGTATCTCTTGTGTAAATCATTTTTATTTCTTGTATTAAGTGATTGTATATCCGAGACAGTACTACGTTTATCAGAATTATTAATTACTAATACCATCGTTGAGTAAATTAATTGACCTGAGAGTTTTTTTTTTTTGGGGGGGGGGGTAACAGGCTACATGAGGGTAATCCACATGGTGGCAACGCCCCTTTAATAGCATAGGAAGGGATCTGAAAGGGTGATTCGGAAGGGTAGAGGAAGATAGCCAAGGGTTAACTAGGGCCCCCGGACTGTAGTTTAAGGATCCTACCCGGCATTCGCCTAAAAGTAATGAAGGGAAAACCCTAGAAAAACCTGCATCAGGTATGTCGGGCATTGGGTACTTGTCCCACGCCCTTCCGATAGCGGGAGAAGATTTTACTGTGGGGGACGCAGCATTCCCTTCTCCGTACCTCGACCAGTTTAGGAGGCAGCTGGCCGACTGTTCCCATGGGAACAGCGAACAACTCTTCCCGTATGTCCAAGGTCTGTGACCCCAGAACATACACCTCTCAAAACAGGCCGACGTGCCTCGGCTTGTGGGAACGTTAGTTCAAAAACGGAGAGGAAAAGGCATCCCCAAAGGTAGCCACTTCGTGTCTCTCCTACAACGTTCTGCCTGCGAGAGAATAGCCCTCGCAGACAACTGCTCAGCTGACCTGAGAGAGTAAGTGTACCTAATTTATGGCATATATCCTACATTTTACCTGACACATTATCCTAATTATACGCTTTTGGGATAGAAAGTCTTCATCTTTACATGTGGAGGTACCCCAAAATATAATTACATACGAAATTAAGGAACGCCATTTTTACTAGTTTTGCAGTTTTTGTATTACTGTAATTTCACATATGTTGCTGAGCTGAGCGTATTTATTTATATATTAACATGTTATTTCTAGTTAAGTTTATTATCTAGTGAAAAACCTAGGAATTTTGTACTTTCAACTTCATTTTTTTTAATAAAACGTTTATAATGGTCACGTTAACAAATTGGACACTGGCGACCCATAAATAAATTACAAAAAGTGCTTGTTTACGTAAGTATGCTGCGATTCACATTGATTCCAATAATATACATAGGATTGAACAGTTTGAAAGAATAATTATACATTGCAAATGTGGGTTTCTTACATTTAAATTTTACAATTCGCATTTGTTTATCATTTATCATAATATTAGGATAATTAATTATATTAACTTATTTGAAGTTGCGACCGTTGCAGATTCCACTGTACTGTAGTCATAGTTTGTTTTTATTAAGAAGAGGCGTCTCCTTCTGAATATGTATCACTCTCTTGTTTCTTCACTAACTTTATGAGCCTTTTTATTCTACATTTTGCCGTTTTATCATATAAGTGTGGGTAAAAAGAGTCCAATATATTTATGAATGATGTAGAGGATATTTGGCAATCTCTAATAATGGTTCTTGGGTTATTTGAGTCCGTAGCATTTAGTATGAGTCTTTAACTGTTCCATCAACTTCATTAAACGGTTAAAATTTGTTGTGTTAAACTGTATTGTTGATGAATACCCCAAAACCCGAAAATATTCGCCTTCCAATACAGAAAACAATTTTTATTTTTCTACAACTAAATTTTAACTTCAGCATCCGTACTTTGTTTTAAGCACAAAATAATACTTTTCCTGTACGCACTCGAATACGTAACTATATTTTCTCGTAGAATCCCAAGATGAATTCAAGTTAAAGGTCGCTGAACGGAATTCTCACGCACAAGAGACACACCCAGGTCCGAAACAATGGCGGGTCTGAGGAAGGATTTGCTTGCAGTCGTGGGCGTGGGCGTGCAGTTGCGCAACGGAGAAGTGAAAGTGTGGAGAGGCAGGCCAGTGTGGCAGCCGCGGCCCGCGATGCAGGAGGTATTGTGGAAGGCCCTCGCTTTATCATAAGACCACATTAACAGATACATCAACATTAACACTATTACAATTTAAACTACATTTTGTGTTGTATTTTATAGTACGATCATGAATATTACTTTGAATAAATCATTAGTGAGTTTCCAGTCGGTTTAAATATTTAGTAATAAATAATTGATAAACTCCGTTGAAAAACTGAGAATGTTTTATTCATAATTTATTCCGGTAAAGTCTTCGCTCATTTATAATGTTCATTAGTATTATCGATGTCAACATTATTATTGATAAAAAGACATCATGTACGTCATATTTTGTAATATATATATATATATATATATATATATATATGTTAAATGGTTAACCAAATTTAATAGTACAGTGACTTCTTGTTTGGATGTCCAGGGGTTAGATTGTTGCATGTCCTTTTGAATTTCTCTAAGGACCACCGATTACAGTTGTCTATTTTACGTGATTTATAGTTTAGAATCTTCTTACGACAAAGTCTGCAGGTGAATATGCAGATCTTCGATTTAATTAGTATTTTTAAAAGTTACCATCCTGAAACCCACAGACAGGTCTTTCGACATACCCTGCCACCTTGTTAAAGAAAAAAATTTCAACAGTGACACAATATAAAAAAACCCGGTTGAAATGGAAGTTTGTAACCCCTCTAGATATATTTATAATATATGAAAATAATTCTATTAAGTCTCTGAAATTCCATGCCAGCCATTAACTTCCGTATCAATATACTGTGCGCTTAATCTTTATTTTTACCGTTTACTACCCACACTCCTCTTCATTCTAACTTTTTATCAGTGCTCAAAATCTGATAAATGTAATGGAATATAATCAAATATATCGTCCGCTCTCTTTCAAGAATGATCCGCATCTTATGCTTATTTGCAGCATCGTGTGTACATATTTCGGCACACATCTGTGGTAAACTTGCCGAGGTTCGTATTTCGCAGAAAAAGCGACACCATCATAATTAGAATTCTGTCAGTGAAAGTTCCAATAATTTTTTTTAGATCAGTATTTGATTTTCCTGTCCCGAGTTAAACAACTTCGCATTCGTGACACAACGTGAAACAGTTACACAACTCCAGTCGAGTTGCTTGACTGCAAATTAAGCGAGAATGTGAATTCCGAACATGAAATTTATTGTGCAATATATATGTTTATATGTAATAGAAATTGAATTTAACATGCCCGAAATAAATTTAACGGCTAAACGTGTCGTGGAGTTTCAATTTTTCTTATGAAATTATATACTTAAAAAAGTTATTTCCTCTTCTAGATCCAGTTTGAATTTCAACCAAATAACCGAAACGGCATTTCCGTATTTTATTTGACTTATGAATGAACTAACCGCAGCCAATTCTTTCCGTCTGTATTTATTTGGAAAGTATTATTTAAAACACAAGGATGTTTCTTCTACATAGCATTGCCTTTGCATTTGTGTATGTGCGACGATTAATAAAACTAATGACAGGTAGAAAAGAAGTTACATCTGAAACGAAAAAAATGTGTTTAAGGAATAAATGTTATCCTTAAATAATATTTCATTAAAATATATATTTATATCATCATATGTATATTATTTTTCACCAATAAGTGAAGAAATATCAAGTGATGAAACATTTACTTGCCCATTAATTGTGGGATTCTTTGAAGTTTTTGACAACGGCTTTAATATTAAAAATTAGTTTAATCGGCGCACGTCATAAAGCAGTTATTCTTTGACCGCATTAAAATGTGCGAAACATAAAAAACGGGGCCCTGGACGTGGACAAGAGAAAGTTATTAAATTATAATGGGGAAAGGAGGCGTAGGAAATCTATACTTTGTGCAATGTTCAAAGCATCTTGGGTAAATATACATGTACGTCTTCAAGAAACGAACTACCTCGGTAGGGAATTACATAAATTTAAAGTAAACTTGCGAAACCAAAATACAGATTTGGGTAAGTTTTCTTTTGTAAACAGAACGATTTCAGATGGGAATAAATTATCTGTAGCAGTTTATTGCACCAAGGCTCAGAGATACTATGAAAAATTGGAGTGATAGTGAAACCGTGTAAGTGAAGAATCGAGGACTATCTAATTTATTTTAAGGACACAAATTGGACAGAAGTTTATTTTATGTGCACATAATTGTTTTAAAGGTTATTTATAATATTATACTATATACTAACTATCACCGGACTTAAGACGATTTGTAATTTAATATATTCATTCATTCCTGAATTCACGTAATGAAGTATTACTTTTGTCTGCAAATTCCTTAGAGTTGAGTTATTTCATTATATCTTTAATGTAAATATTAACTGCCAAATAATCTCAAATAACGTAGGCCTTCCCGATTTATGGATTTAATAAAATATTCTATACATATATATATATATATATATATATATATGTATACATATATATATATACATATATATATATATATATATATATAAAATATACTATACAATATGTCTGTAAATAATGAAACCACAATGTAAAAAAAAAGTAGTAGTAATTTTGTAATATAAATCGTGGTCACTAATAACCATGTCGGTTAATGTGACAATAAACTAAATATTTTTAAAAAAATATTCTAGGTTTAGTAACTTTGTCAATTGTTTATTAAAACACAACGTTTCAGCGAAATGAATTTCGCTGAAAGGTTGTGTTTAAATAAAAAATTGGACCGAGAATATTTTATTAAATGGCCATTTAAATTAGAATAAAATAATTACTAAATTATATATGTAAATCCGAAAACAAATAGTCCTTTTCGATGTTCAAATACAGACCGTTTAAATTTAACGGGTTTCTAAGCCTTTGAACTATATTTCAAGAATGTCAGATATTTTTCAATTTATGTTCAATATTCCTGAATTAGGGAATTAGCAACCGATGACATACGACCGATGTCCAATTACTTCCAGTCTGTGACGCTGAATTTGTACACTTTCCGCAAGAAAATGGTCGGATCGATTAAACTTTATATCATTATTATATGGAGTTCTCACTTTAGGCATAATCGTCAGACCTACCTTTGCTGCTTCATCCAAACCAGTGGGAGGGAACGGGAAACCACCATCAAGATAATTTTCCAACAAATGGTAATGTTCTCTAATATTTCGCAATGGAATACAGGACTATACATAAATCAGTCAGAACAATGATGACTGTATTAATAATACACATTCCGTGTTTAGATTTATTGATTATAATACTGGGGAAGTAGGACTAGTCAAAGCACAATTATATAGATAATATAATTAGATAGATAGATTTATTTTTCACCGTGGGCAGAGCCCGGTGGCTTCATACCTCACAAATGTCATTATTACAAATTTCTATACTAATAATATGGATATTTCTAACAATAATCCAATATTTTAAAATAGAATTCCCAGATTTTTAACTTATAATGCTAATACGATTACCAGACAATTGGCTGGTACCTCTGTTTAGGTTCACTTCATTACCCTTTACTTACGTTATCAATTAAGGCAACAGAAGCTGAACAATGAAGTTGTAGTCTTCGTATCATATAAGATACATATTTTATTTTTTATATGCTATTATAAATGTCTTTTCTACTATTCAAAATATCCACTGTGCCTTTTATTTCTTAATCTTCAGTATAGTTGAAAGTTATGACCCTCGACAATCTTTTCTAAAACATTCCCACCTTCCTTATTTTCTCTAAATACTTATTCTGGATTACGATTACAGTCTAGTAGGAAGGAAAAAAGAAACAGGAAACTAAATGCGCCGCAAAGTAGAATACCAGAAATTCCGCTCAATAGAGCGAGAAATACAGAGAAAGGCCCGTTACACACAGGCGATTATTATTGCATCGGTAAAATTATCGTCGTCTATCTAAGAAGCCGAGAGATTAATCCAGCGATTATTATCTCGGAGATAAATCGTACCATTTTGAGTTAAGAGTGCTGTGAACAGTTTAGTTCGAAATGAACAGAGAACAGATTCTAGCATTACTGTTATTTCGTCGTCGAAAATAAAAATGAGAAGAAAAAATCGACTAATTTGGGTTTATCCAATTAATGAAAGAAGCGATGAGGTTGGAGCTTTCTAAACGCAGTTTGAAGAGTTGAGGCAGGATGACGCGAAATATGTTCAGGGTTTTCTCCCATAACACAGGTATTTCATTAATTAATGAAATAAGTATTTTATTATCTATGATATCAACCAAATTGTTCATATTCGAAATATGCAAAAATATACACAAAAGATAGGATGGCAAAAAACAACCTTTCCATACGAAAATTCAAATCAAGACTGAAAATAACTCCAGCGGTAGAAAAACCGCCCTGTGTACAAACATACATTGGGTTGTCCACTAATTGCAATTACCGATAAATTTATCGTTGTGTGCTAGAGGCACTGAATGACTGCTCAAACTGTCGTTCGTGACAATTTTATCGCCGAGAATATTTATCGGCAGTGTGCAAGCTTTCATTCACTTCAATAGACTACTGCGGTTACGACGACAGCGATAAATTATTTCCGTGATAATAATCGCCGTCATAAGTCACCTTGTTAATTAATAAACTCGCTGGTTTACTATTCAACGGCTTCAGAACGCTCAGTCACTTTCCGTGTTTCTCGCTCTCTCTGAAACTCTCTCACGAACCAGTACCATGACTATAGGTACGAAATAATTTTTTAAAATATTTTTTTTGTCATATAATAGTTTTTATAAGCTGTAAACTTATAATGTTTTCTATTAAAGTAAGAGTATTTTCTTTATTGTCGTTTCTTAAGATAGGCGTTTGTTTTGGTTGCAGTTGTTCGTGGCTTTCCTTTTGCTGGCGTCGCTGGCCGTCGCTTACGACCCCGAGGACGAGTCCTTGGCCACGGTGCTTCCTCCCAGAGGCCAGTTCGAGGCGTTCTACTCGCGGGCCTTCGACGCGGAGGACGGGTCTTCGCGGCCCGCGCATGGCCACGCTTCCTTCTACTCAGCTCGCAAACCCGCGCTTGTCAACGCTCCCAACTCCGCAGCCTATGGATTCCGCTTCGACGGCGGACGTCGCTTTAATTACGATTAAAGCTCCTCAAATATGCTCACGCGACAGGTTCTCCCACCGATTATCGTCAGTGGCATGCCAGTGTTTTCGTTCAACAGAGAACATCTCAGAGGATATTTAATGGTCTGGAAGATTCAGTCCTCAAGAGCAGTGGTCGCCAAACAATTGGAAATCTAGCATTCGCTAAAGTTACAATTTTTCTCGAGGATGTTTACAACACTAACATAGTTTTCCGAGTGCCGAAGCTTTCCTTCAGTCGTTGGATAAACTCCAAATCACGCCCTTGTCCGTGCATAAATACAATCATTACGTAATACTTATTTTATATCGTTGAACATTTTATTATCTACGCATCCAATTCTAATTTTCTTACTAATGGTGCCAGAAGAAGGCCAATTATCAAGATTACACCAAAGAAATACAAAATGCTTAATTTCTTCTTTCACTCATTTCACTTAATTCAAAGTAAGAAATACAGCCATATAATTCAATCTTTTCTATGTTGTAAAACTACACACAGTAACTACTTTTAATAAAAATTATGTTCACAGACGACAATTAGATTAACACTACGAAATGATTGATTAGTCTTCTATGTCTGTAGAAATTCCACCAAAAATTGGATCATATGTACCAACGTAATAACATTTTTGTTATTACGATTAATTATCGTTCGTCTATACAGCGTCGGTGACATGGTGACGAATATGGACAATTGCTGCTGGTGGAAATAGTGCAATATTTTTAGATATAAAAAATTGTTTTGTTGTTTTGGTAATAAATAACGTGTTTGAATCACCTGTCCTTTTTCTTTCAAGCCAGTCTTAAAATAATTAGTACGTATAATGGATGTGTACCGTGGAAGAGTCGATGAAACCAAATACAAATTAGTCAAACATCCACAGTTGTATTTCTTAATTACTTCCCAAAGAAACCATCACATGATTGTAGTGTAATCTGGCAGAAATATTTATTTTCTATTTCACATTTTTGGAGCCTTAAAAATATGTTTGTATAAATTATTTTCATAATGTCTTTTTATATGAAACGTACGCTCTGGACGTCATTTGATGTAATGAGATTTGTTTTGTTTATTGTTCCATTTGTGTACTCTCAAAAAGAAATTCCAGAAACTGTGAGAAACCATATTAGTAGAAGCTGGACAGCTGTATGACCAGTGAGAAGGAGAAATTGACAGCGGAAAGAGATCCGTGCCGATTATCAACTCGAAAAGTATTTCCAATATAATTCGAAAGACTAGCACTAGTCAACATATGAGGATTTTGGTGGACTATAACGTATCGAAAGTTATAAAAATTATCAGACATTTAGTTCCCAAGAAATTTTATTTAATGAATCTCAATCTGAATCATTTGACCTTCATATTACAAAGTCATTAATATCAAAGCCACTATTTCGGAGACTTCTGTTAATATTATTAAATAATACAAACCAATATATTTAACAATTTATTGCAAATGTTAAGTCAAACAGTATATCTGCTATGAGAGTACGGCCTTCATAGTCATTTTCATCTCAAATTCGTAGGAAACATGCCATGGTAAATATTTACGTCTGCATAATATATACACCCAAGGTTGTATGGTTATTCGCCAATATTAAAACACGTTCTGGATATAGTCGATATTCAATGAAACATGTGAGAGAATTCTCTCCCAGGTGAACCTTCCCAGAGAGCTCTGGAGGAGGCTACCTAGGGTGCCGTCACTTTCTCTGGTTTTTTGAACTAAGGTTCCCACGGCCTGTTCTGAGAGGTGTATATTCCGGGGTCGCAGACCTTGGGCATATGGTAAGAGTTGTCCGCTATTCCTATTGGAATAGTCGGCCAGCTGCGCCCTAAACAGGTCAAGGCACGGCGAGGGGAAAGCAGCGATCTCCCCCCAAAGCAAACCCCTTTCCCGCCATTGGAAGGGCGTGGGTCATGTACCAAATGCCCGACCTCACTGATGCAAGTTTTTCTAGGGTTTTCCCCGCATCACTTTTAGGTAAATTGTCGGATAGGATCCTTAAACCATAGCCCTTGGCTACCTTCCTCTACCTTTCACTCCCTTTCCTATGCTATAAGAGGGCAGTTGCCACTATGTGGATTAACTCATACATAGCCTGTCTACGCCTTTAAAAAATAAGAATAAAAAATAATCCACATTAGTTCGATGTTTACAGGTTGTACAATAACCAAACAGGTAAGCGAGTTTACCTATAATGTACACGAAGTATATTTGATGTAAATATTTACCGTGTTATTCTACAATTTACAAATTTTAGATGAAAATGGACATGTAAGCCGAAAGCTCAAAGCAGATGTACTTTTGGACTTACAATTGTTAAGTAGATGGTTTACGTGGTTTGATTTATTTATGTAAGTAATTAATATATATTTCCTTCCAGTCTTGTGAATCACACCTTGGACAACATTTGTAACAGTAGCCTTCCACACGTTTGCTCTGGTATCACAGAGTTGTCCGAGATTTGGGGTTCCCCGCCCCTCATAGAAGCCCCCTGCCATGCCTCCGCCCACTACACAGCAGGTACCAGAGATCTTATTTAAGCGAGCGGCGCGGCTTTAAAGGCGCTGCCATTTGCATACGAAAAGCTTTTAATTTCAGAATGGATGGCTGCAGTCTGGACTATCTTTAATTGTATCTAGTTGCAGTAGAAATACCCTGTCGCTACTTTGCCACGAAAACAGAGACGTCTACAGAGTTCTCGTTAAAGCGTTTACTAACATGTGACAGGTGGTTATTACACGCATTCGCTTCTTTAATTGTATACCTATGCGGTATAAATATGTTGTCGCCTCTTTCCTAGGAGCCGTAGTATCTAGCGTCGCCTGGATTGTAATTATGATGTTGCATAATCTATATTTCAGGTCTAAATTGATTCAATAAGAGCTTGGCATTTTTGAATTATCCACATCATTTAAATATGAACAATTTGAATGTTTTATTTCATATCATACATATATCAATACAACTTAAACATATATTCTGATCACTTTTACGAAAATACTAAAAAATGGTATTTATTAGTTTTAACTAAGTCAGTGTATCATGAATTAATTAATGAGTCCATTTCAGAACTTGCTAATTTGATGAGTAGAAAAAACCAAAAACAGCCTCCAAGTTTAATATTTATTAAATAAAGTTATAAACTTGGAGACTGTTTTTTATTAAATAAAGTTATAAACTTGGAGACCGTTTTTGGTTTTTTCTACTCATCAACGTCTACGTCAACAGTCCTTTTTTCCAAAAACATGCTAATTATTGAAAATATTACGTGATATATTACACTAGTGTTCTTTAGGAGAAAAATACGACGACTGTGAAAAAAACAACTACTGAATTATATTATAGAACAAATGCAGGGATATAACGACAAATATGAAAAAAAGTATCTAGCGTCGATTAAACTTTGCGAAATAAAATCTAATTACGGAAGCCTATAAAAATGTGTCCGTTTACCGACCCATATAGTAACATAAAAATAAAATGTAACTAAAAGCTGTAGACATTTCAGTTTAAAGAAATATTCCAGAATCTACTTGACTCCAACTAAGAAGAATATTGGTAACTAGACACACTAATTACGTAAATAAAGTTGCGATTTTTTCGTACCGTTAATCTATTTTAAGAAATTAAAACAAAATTTTACAGACTTCGGTTTTGTAGATTTGTGTGCTTAATATTACATTGGTTCATTAATAATCGTATTTTTAAAGTCCTTGTTTCTGTTTGAATATTAAATAGTGTAATAAACAAGAAGTTAACGATTAATTTGCCCCACGTTGGTGAAGCCATAAATGTAATAAACAACAAGTTAAGGTTAATTAATGAATCAATTAACGAAAATTTATTTATATTTAAAAATTTATTGTTGATAAATTTACATTGTATAAGATCTGTTTTGCACGCCGAATTTCATACAGTTAACAACAAATACTTTAATTTTTCATTTATTAATTCGTGGCATTTATGAAAATACGTCGGATCTCTATATCTCAGGGTCACTACTGGGTTTGATAATTAGAACAAAAGCAATCTATAAACTGACAATTAACAATTCAAATATAAAAAGTTAACCTAAAACAATATGAAGATAATGAAACAGAAGAAAACTAAATGAAACGAAAATTGAACGAAATCTGACTATACCTTTTTAATTATCGTTTACAAATTTGTATAAAAGTTTTGTTACTCACGAAATGTCTGTCTGGCACCAGATCTTGAAAACTACCGCACTAAAAATCCATTTTTACACAGACTCTACACTTCATAGAAATTTTTAATACAGACGATTGAAATACTCTTCCTCTGCTATCTGGAACCACGGATGAGCCGGCCCCTTTGGTCAGCTAGTGGATGCCGGTCTCCTCTATGCGAAAATTGTTCAATCAGCGTGAAGCAACCATTTGCTTCACCGTGTGCAAATTATTATGTAAATCTCTCCGTGAAAATGTTGTTTGCTTTCATGTAAAAATACAGGATCGCGCCATTCGTACTTTCTATCAGCAGACTTTACTGTTTGTTGCTCTAGGTGAACTGAACTGTATTATATCTCCCCGTCGACTTTTAACTGTTTCATCTCTCGTACGCAGATTTTAGACTCCTTCACCTTTCATTGCCTATTCCAGACTGCCGTTCTCCAAGCGCGCGGTTTTTCAGTTTCTATTCTTAAACAAAGGAAAAACCCGTCTTGATTGTCGCCTTTACGCATTCGTACCGCTAACAATTTAATTATATTAAAACAATTAATGGCTTGCTTAATTGGTATTACAATATATTTTATATGAATATAATGTATTTACTTCTTAAAATTTTATTGTACAATACGAAGTAGTAACAGTTGAATGATCCAATTCTCGTTGAGGGATAATTCCCCTCGAAAATTCTATCGTTACGTATGACAAAAAACCTAGAATAAACCATTTCAGAGAAATTTATCTTTGATCTTATACATAAAATATATTAAAATTATTATACCTTAGAAAGTAATTAAATCGCTAATCTGATTACATATACAATTTTTTTTCCACGATGCAGCGTTATTTAAGTGGAATTTAGAGTATATTTAATGATTCTGTAATTATTATAAGTTATTATTTTACAATTTATATTTGAATTAACAAATTTAATAGAAGGTTATTAAAATGTTTTGAAAAGAAAGAATTTTTTGTAAGTGTTCCAGGGAATATTGAGGCAAAGGATCTTTTATGGTTTTTATATTTGGAAATCCTTATTTTCCATTCGGTGCTCGACGCTTACTGTCACCTACGTACTTTTTTCTGTAGTCTCATTTCCATGCTGCTGCTGTTCCTCGACTGACCGACCAAAATTATCTCGCCTTTTCATCTGTTCTTGATGCTGAATAACTAATAGTCCTCGCCCATACGTAACCATCGCCTATTCTCAGAAATAAACATTTCAATTTTCCTCGCCGAGATATAACTTACTGCACTCATTGTCTATTATTGTCGCGATTACATTTTAACTAACTGCCAACTATCATCACCTCCTTAACGTCCCGTAACAACTGAAACGAACGACTGAGCGCAACTGAATCCAAGAATGCTCAGTCTCTTTCCGAGAGTCCAGTACTTATCTTTTATTGCCTCTGCCTACCTCTAGCAAAAGCCTTTTCCTACAAAGAAGTTTATTTCTACTAATAGAGATACCTTTCCTTGGCACAAAAGTAATAACATTTCAAGCATTATAAATTATGCATCATCTTACAAATTGTAAACGAAGATGCAAAGTCGTCAGACGAAACGTTGCAGTGATTTTACAGACGTGAAAATTAGACTGAATATCGTGATTTCGTTCACTCTAAGCATTTCAGTATTGTCATTTACTTTTCTTTTTCTCCTGGTTTCCAGAAGATATGAGGACATCCAGTTCGCTAATGGTTGGAATAATTGGCAAGAACACGCTTTCATGAAATATGTGTACTTTTTTTTGTGAAAAGTTATAAATATATGTTAGTGTATACGATTCCCATTGATAATTGTTGACCTTATAAAATTTTGTTCTCATTTTTTTATTACTTTGTTACTAGAACAATCATTTGTAAAGTCAATTTCGTTGGGTGGATTATCAACGACACCGCCACTTGCTATTCCCGTTTCGGGTATATGTGGTCCAATTTATTAAGGAGTACGAAAAGAATACGCATTTTAAAAATTCACTCTACTATATTGCTATGATATTCCATTAACGTGTTATTAGATTAAATAATCCCCTAGAAACCTCTGTTAACTATGACGTCATTAAAATCTTACAATTAGACGAGAAATTTTTTTCTTTCTAGAGCAATGGATACTACTTCCTAAATTTTATTTAAAAAATCAATCTATTGTAACTGTTATGAGAAGAGAAAGTAATTTTTAATTTATCAAGGAACGATTTAACTCATTAATGTTCAGAATTAATTAGGATTAATATTTTAATATGTAATAGAATTAGACTAAATTATTATACTGTACCTAATTAATAAATACATGCACAGTACTTGAAAAATCTTCAGAAAATCGTAAAATTCTTTCATTTTATGAATTTCAATTACGTTGAACAAGTAAAAAGTGTTTGTAACGTAAGTAGGATTAGAGAAATAAGTAGCCAAAAAACAGACAAAAATAAATTCCACACAACGATTTTTGAATTCTTGTTGCTTGCGTCAGGTGATTAAAGAAACGAAAGAACGACACACTTTTGAGTTCTTCACCTGGGTTGAGCGTCCTTTTTTTAACATAACAGCATATTAATTTTTAACGGTTAAATCAGGGCTATGAAATACGCCGGAAGCCGAAAATTCTTTTCATCTCACCGTTATATCCTCTTAATAAGCATCAATATGAAATATGATTTATTAGCTGGTTACCAGTCCTCCGTACGAGATGTTCATGCATGAGGTACAAAGATTTGTCTACTTCTACAATGATAGGCCTCGGCCATATTTTTCGAATCTAACTCGTTTCTAATTAATCATCGTACAAGTTTTTTTGGATTTAATACCGATTTTTACTTGTTGGCTGTATCTATATAATAATAAGCCGTCAATTATTGTGAACTTATCGATTTAACTGGATATAATGGGCGCCATATTATTGTGCACTTAGCAAATACGAGAGATAGATAGGTTATTAAGACTTGCGTACCCTATTTATTGAAACTAAGTAATGAGCATGGTTACGAAGACGAGAATTAATACCATTGTAAACATAGAGGAGCAATATAAACCGTGGTAAATGTAAATACATTTTATTTACATTTCAAGTTCTCTTCTCTTCGATTTAGAGTTTCATCGGAATAGATCAAAACTAAGAAATACGACTTTTTCTCAGCCAATATCCTGAGTATTAAGTTTTAACTTTCTCAACAATTGCATAACAATTTAAGACAACTGTGCAGTTATTTACCGCTTCAGAGAAAAGTAGTTCAGTCATGTTATTTTTTAGCAAAGATTATTTGTAGATCTACTAAACATCAACAAAAAAGAGTTTAATCGAAACCTGTCTGTCCGTTTTACTCTGAAAAGATTTGGTGGATGGCAGTTTCGTATAGCTCTGAACCTTCTTTCAGATCTAAATAAATTAAAAATATTTTAAAATAGAAATCAGCGTATCAGACCGTCGGTTTCGGATCCCCTGTTGCATGATCTAAAATATTCGTTTTCAAGCGAGATGGTGACACATACTTTTTTATATTGAGTTTTGGATGCAATTTAATATTACAAAATTGTTCGTTTTGTTATTCCACTGTTTTCTAATTTAATGTTTCATTATTTTCAATATTTCCTATAGGCTTACCTTCATAAAAATAATTAACATGGAGTATCTTCGAATTTGCAAAAAGGTTTTCAGTTTTACATTATTATATATTGAAATAATTGTTTACGATTGAGTTAATATATATCTTTAAAAATAAAGTTATTTAATTACCGATGACGTTTTATTCTTGATACCTGTGCTCTACTACCATCCAGTATGTTTTACATTTCTGCCGTTATGCATTTTTTTCTTAGGAAGAAACTATAACAAGTACGACACAAACTGCACAATATCAGGCAATGCATTTTAAAAAAAACGTTTTCATGGTAACCATGAAACTGTACAACGTTTAATGAAGACCCTCTGGCGAGGAAGGGCAATGAATTCCCTCGGCCGCAGCATCCGGTGAATGGAGAGCCAAGCTGCCGACCACAAGTTCTTTTGTCTTTCTCCCACCCTACCATAAGGAGGAGGGCATTCAACCGTGATATTCCGTGGCGTCGGCAACTTCAGGTGTACCTGAGAGCAGATAAGATAGTCATCGAGCAGCAGCAACAGTCTTAAATTACGTCTGCTTGACGTAATAGAACGAACCGGCAGTAAACTGGACCTAGCGAGGCCCGTAGGGAGCTCCTCGTTTCTGAGGATCGTTGCTTCTCAGAGTAGTTACCGGCACATAGCTGGACCACCCACACCTTGTTGGCTACGTAAATGGTGCGTTACTTAACAGGAATACATTGCTCAGAAACTATAACATGTCATAAAATGTTGGTATGCTAATGAAACCTCACCAGCGCGATTTTTACTAAATGTTCTGTAAACTCGTTTCAACCATTATAAATATGATCTCTTTCTAACAAACATAGAAATTTTTTGATATGAATATAATTTTTCATTTAAGATGTCTATTAAGTTTTCCATTTGATTATTAATTGGAAATAAAATTTGGATAATGTAGGTGTTGCACAATATAATTGTGTGCCAGGTCTGAAGACATCATTATAGAGCATTGGCTTTACACTTCTCTGTAAGTAGAAAATAGCATTATTTTCTCACGGAGGTAAAGAAATTGAGCATAAACATTAAAAATATGTGACAAAATAAAATAATGTATTCAGAATGTTTGGAAATTATAATGTCACGTTTTTATATTACTACACTCCAATATAATTTCACGTTCGTTTTGTCATATATTCGATAGTATCTTATTTATAATGTAATAATATATTTAAATTTTAGTTTAGAGTAACAGGATACAATGAGGGCAATCCGCGTGGTAGCAACTCCCCTTTAATATCATAGGAAGGGATTTGAAAGAGGGGATGAGGAAGGTATAACAATATATTGAAATATGAAGATGAAGAAGAAGAAGAAGAATGTGTAGACAGACTATGTATAGGGTAATCCACATAGTGGCAACGCCCCTCTTATAGCATAGGAAAAGGACAAAGGGGGGATACGGAACGGTAGGTCAACGTAGCCAATGGTTAACTAGGGCCCCTGGGCTGTAGTTTAAAGATCCTACCCGGCATTCGCCTAAAGAAATGCAGGGAAAACCCTAGAAAAACCTGCATCGGGTAGGTCGGGCATTGGGTACTTGTCCCACGCCCTTCCGATAGCGGGAGAGAAGTTTGCTGTGGGGACGCAGCATTCCCTTCTCCGTGCCTTGATCAGTTTAGGAGGCAGCTGGCCGACTATTACGATAGGAATAGCGAACAACTCTTAACGTATGATCAAGGTCTGCGACCCCGGAACATACACCTCTCAAAACAGGCCGAGGTGCCTCGGCTTGTGGGAACCTTAGTTCAAAAATCAGAGAGAAGAGGTCCTCATTTTCGTTTGATTTACTTATAAAGATTAACGTATTAGATAACTACAAGTATATGGTTGTATTTCATCGTATCCTGTTGAAAGTGATATGTCCATATGTATTGATTAAATTTATAAAAAGAACAAAGTGTTAAAGTGATAATATGCATACAAATTTTCATATTTCCAGTAAATAAATTTACTAGACATGGTTTAGAAGTAACTAATCGGATACGTTTCGCCTATTTGTTCTTGCGTCTCGCTTCGCAGGAAGTACAATAGATTTATTTATTGCCGCATTAACATCTGTTGTCGATTACAATTATCCATCATGTTTACAATTGAATAGATTTTTAAATTACATTTTTCGTGGTATTAAAAGGTATTTAGGTAACAATACATAAAAAATTTTGAAACACAGTAGTCTATTATTTTAATTAATTGTATTATTTCTTCTTGTAACTTCGGAGCATCAACCGTTTCGTGGATCATCCCCTGTGCGTTCCTTTTATGCTGTACGTATTTTGTGAAAGAGTATTGAGTCACTGGAGTGTACAAAAACCATTTTTATAATTCTTATAAAAGTTACAAATCAGAGTTAGGTGATGAAAAAACGAACTGCAGAAGACATAAGTATTAACTGCTATTCGTAGTATTAATATCGTAGAGAAATTTTATTTTTAAGACATCAACGACGAAACGTGTTCATGTTCTAGTTATTATTTTGTATTTAATCGACGTGAGTTCTCCTTGAATTATAATCTGTAGAAACCGACCTTCCGAGTTGTATAAATTTCAGCTCGTGGGTTGACCATTTGCAATGACTCTGTTTTTAGCGAATCAAATGATTTATAGTAGAGAGGAGAAAGAACCGGCGGCGGTTCTTTTGTCGAAGACATAAACTGAGTTTTCTGGGAAAATTTTCTTCTCTTTCTTTGCAGAGAACAATTCTATTCTTTGGAGGATGGCACGAACAAAAACTCTTGATTGACAGGTTGTAAACTGGCTAGTATAACTGCCTCCGAGATGGGCCAAGATAGTGCAGACAAATGTATCTGCCGGCGCCACCAAGACAGGAGCAACTATTGTCTTCTCATTTCTAAACATTTGAGACATTTATGGTATAAGGAGTGACATACGTCTCGCGAAAGAATTTAAAACTTTTCTTTAACTTACCTGAAAGCCATTGGAAATTTCGATCCTATTGAAAATATACGGCTTTTAATTTAGCGATAACAATCGAATTCTACAGTTTCGTTTATATTTTCAAACATTCATAATACATGTGTGCAGGAAATGCCGCGTGTTATATTCTTTTATAGCTCATATAATTAAATATATCGGTTCACCTTTGACAGTTCTATCTTCTATGCTCATGTGCGTTTTATTAATTAATTTAGAAACGCTAAAGATAACTTCATTGAAAGTAAATATTTTTATATAAAACTGTAGTAATAAAATTGGTAGAAATAAATTACCGTCTGGAAATATGTGATAGCTCAGATGACTGAGAATCATCCGAAAACCAGAAATAAGGGAGGGAAAACTGAGGCTAGTTTATTCAACGAACAATCGTAACAAAATCACCTAAATATGATAATGGTGGTAAGTAACGTAAGTAATATGTAATTTTCTATGAGCCATTTCAATTACTTTTCCTAAGTTTCCAATTCATTTTTAAAAATATGCTTAAACTGAGGAGATATATCTTAATTTATATTTACATCAATTTCGAAGATAGTAGATAACTGATCGAATTCCTAGTTTTCGTACGATAATTTAAAATTACTAGGACGCAGCTTAACATTTAAACTTTTAGATAAAGTAAGAACATTTCTGGTAGATATGGTATTTATTGTTGAATGAGCTAAATTAGTTAATATAAAACAATGAAGAATACATTCTATATAACAATTCAGGCACCATCGTTTTGGATGGCGCTTCCGTATACGGATCTGGTTCGGAAGTTTTTTTGACTATTGTGAGGAAACAGTTTATGAAGATTATGCAATAATTCCAATTTTGGAGATGTTCTTATGATGTGTTTTAAGAAGAAATTTGAGAGGCATAAAATATCGAAACCAACGTTCAATAAAAATTAATTTCTTGTACAAGAAGAGAGAAAGGAATCAGATTCACCAGACATCACATTCAGATGCTAAAACAGGGACAAGTACTCGTCGTCGGTGAAGACTAGGTCTATGTCTAAAGGACAGTTCGAACTATCATGCAATTCGGAAACGTATATGCTACTTTCTATTTTGTTACGAGTGTGGTGGCGAATTTATTAACTGAAGTCTTGATGGGTGCAATTTGGATCACCATTCATAATGAAAATTTGCAAATTAAAAAAATGATTACATAGCTGCTACTTTATAAAAATGAATTACATCGAGGAGTATACGTGCTTCATAAATCCTTTTTCTTTACGTATAGTAATGAAAATACTATTCTACTTCGCAGGATGAACACGAGAACGGTCACGGCGATACGATCACCGAGTGGTTCCAGGGAGTCTTCATTTCTGAAGGGTTTCGGATAAGTGGTCTCATTGGCGCCATCAGTCAATATTGTTCTTTCACAACCAAGTCGCCACATAAAACTACGTCTAACAAGCCTGCCCAAAGGGGGTTCCCTTATGAATGAATTCAATAGGGAAACATAACCATGCAAAGACGAGGGACAAAAAAAAATCAATTTCGTTTTCGCTTGTGAGAGAAGACGGTTTTATGTGGGCTCGGAAAGCCGAATCAGGGTGGAATGTGTTGGAGGGTAGTGAAAGGGTCACCTTGCCTGCAGGCTTCCCCGCCCATTCATCCAATCGCAACACAAACTCGGTTAAGAGGGGAACAGAGACGGAGAGAGGTAAAATAAAACGAAAAAGAAAAAAAGGAAACGAGGCTGCTCTCCCTCCACAAATTAGGTGGCAAAGAGCAGCCTACACGCACATACTCACCGAACCATGGCGTGTCCGGGCATAACTTGTTGGTGCGCCATTTGCATCAGCGTCAGCAAAACGGTAGCAATTTTTTTTTTGCGGATCGTGCATCCATGGGAATTTCTACTCTCTCTGTGACCTTTTCTCTTGCGTGTCAGTTGTTGTAACAGAAAGTACCACAATTTCCCGAAAACTTTCACTGTTATGTGGAGTGTTTGTACATTCATTCGTGTAAGTTAAAATCATTGCTCTCCTGAAACAAATGTCTATTTCGGGATAAGGATCCACAGTTGTTTATTTTTATGACGTTTTTTACAATATAATGTGGAGTTAAAATAACCTAGTGGTAGTATTTTCTTAAAAGGAACAACATTTTATCTTATACATACCTATCGTAATGAAAGCTTATTTTTAAATTTTAAGAACTTTTTAAACAAATTGATTTTCAATAACCATTGATTTATTTGGTTATAAACTGGCATGTTGTTGTTATAGGCCCTTTTTGGTTCTAAATTAGAAGAAATTCAGAATAATTACGTAGACCTTTTCTAGAATTTTTAACGTCTAGAAATGATAATTTTGCAAAATATAGGTCAATGATTTCCATAATGAATTATAAAGATTCATGAGTGCAGAGTGGTAATATTTTCTGTTTTCAGTGCTACAAAATAGATATTTACTATCTAATTATATGCCCTTTCTGGTCCTCCGGTGAGACAATAACCACTATTGCAAGTCCAAAAAAATTTATTTTATTTTAATATAAGAGCATTCGGCCTTTACGGCCATAATCTTCTGATCCATATAGGCATAGACTTTAAAAACATGCCATGGTTATAAATAATACAATAAATCTGTCTCTCCTGACTTGCCTGTTGGTGGATTCACACGGTTACTTTTAATGGTTTGACGCAGCTCTAGTATTGTATTATTTATAATGTTGACATGTTTTTAAAGTTGGTTCCTGTATGGATCAGATGATTATGGTCGTATAGACCGAAAGCTCCTAGTTTAATTTTTTTTTGACTGACAATAGTGGTTATATTGTCTCACCTGAGGATCAGAAAGGGCATATAATTAGTACTGACAATAAAACTGTCCTATTAAGTCTTTTTCTTATAAAATATTTTTAGTGAAACAAATATAGTTTCAGAAATTTCATTTCCTAATCTAGGTTTTTTACGCCAGCCTTGAATCTCGGCAAATAATAAAAAATATATATACATATAGGTGGATTGATTGACCCGTGTTAAGTGAGAAGTTGAGAATATGTTAAATAAAGTAGAAGGTTTTCCGCTATCTCGAATTAATCACGAAGAAAAACGCACAAATTTCTGCCACAGTATTGCATTTATAATTCTAACGGACATAAAATTGATAGAATAGGGCTGAAAAAGGAAAGGACTTTTGAGTAGACGTAAGCCTCCAACGTAAACCAGAATAAAGCGGGTCTGTACCTAAACTATTCACCCCATAATTCTCAATTACCTCCCACGGAATGTACAAGATCGGATTTTTTTTTATCAACTGTTTCCACACCTTTGTCAACAAGCTGTAATATCAGGTAGATGATTAAGGAATTCGTGACGAGATTTTTCAACCTTAAACAATATTTTCAGTTTAGTCTATCAAGGAAGCGTTTACAATATCGTCATAGTGCTACTTTCCGGAATATTATAAGGAGGAAATAACGCTGTTATAGATATTATAATACAAGGCATATTGAATTTATATCAAATTAGAAATAGGAATACGTGCCGTTAACGTTTCTGACACAAATATTTGGTAATTACTTATGCTGAAAAACATTAATAATTTATGAGTACGTGAGGTCTTTAAGGGGGCAAAAACTGTGAAGTTCAAATTAATCTGAACGAATTTTATTTAAAAAAACTTCATTGCTTGTGATCAACCTAAGTAACAATATTGATTTCAATATGCTGTCCCTGCAGTATAAATGTATTCGTAGTTATACAAACTTTTCTGCAGAGTATAATGTCAGTGCCTAGTTGAAAGAGCAAGGATTCCTCAGATGACATCATTCTACAGTGTTTTTGTAATTATAATTATCTGCGATGATGTGATATAAAATATATGAACAATTCAATTTTAAGTTTCCATATTCCAAGTTACAAGAAAACAGTTGAATTGTACACGAGAATTAAAACAATTAACAATAATAGCGCGAATATAACAACAAAATATGAACTGTCCTATATACTGGAGTATTAAGTTAGTGATATATTGTACTAATTCATGGGCAACTGCCAAAATTTTATGGTGTTTATTAGAAGGCCTATCCTCCTAATAAATCGTCTTCTCCAGTCTAAGGACTCTGAGAAACGCATTTAAGTTGAAATGTAACCTCGATTAATTCCCGTTATTCATGAACATTATTTTATTGAACAATTAATTCACTGATTAGTTGTCGCTTGCCAGAAACGAGTACCAGTGGGCAATAAAATTTCACGAACAACTTTGATATAAAAATAAGTCATGAATTTTAAAAAAATGGGAGCTATTTTAAGCCTGTCAATCACGCGCCAGATATTCATAAGGGCAAAATTGAGGGGTTTGCCTGCTGCGTGGTCCTCATCCATCAGGCAGTCAGCGCTCTGATTATAAGTAACCCGGCACCACCAATAATGAAATTGAATATGTGCATATGCATATCAATTATGAAACAGACTTTAAAAGAGAAATCTCTAGGAAATCATACATATTTTGATGAAAAGGTATATAACACGTTGAGTTATAATCAAGCTGAATATGGTTGCAGAATTCATGCAAATATGCTAGATATTCAAATCAACAAAACAAATAAAATAAAATTTTCTATGACTGAAATATTACCTTAAAACATTGGCATTAAATTATAATGTATCTTAGACTGCAAATAACCTTGTAGTGAAATTAACGGTAATAGATTTTATCAATTAATAAAATAGCATAACAACAGACCAATGAAGGGAGTGTGCAATTGAAAACACTTTACATTAAGTTTCGACAATTTTTGTTGCTTTCCTCTGGTTTGAAATTTACTATAAATTAGTAACAGCCTTTGAATAAAAAGCGGCGCAGTTAAAAAACGTATTTACTTTGCTTAATTGTGCCACTAATTATTTAAAATTTCAAAATTTACTTGTATTTCACACAAGAGAACAATGGTTTTTTAAACGTAACTTAGTCAGTTTTTAACTATGCACGAAATTTATTGGTCTACTTTTATTACATAATAGTTCATTAATTACTTTTCATTAATGAAATTTAATTATATATCGAGAATAAGTTATATGAATTAATAATTTTATTTAAATTCAATTTTCATCAGTTGTCATCCTTGAAACATAACAGAAATCAAATCATTACAGTCCATATAGTTCAAGAATTGTTACTTTTATAATTATGTACCTATTAGTTATTGGAATATATCTTGACAGATATGTAATTATTTAGATTAGTTCACCTGTAAATGTTACAGATATATATTAGTTTGTGGGTCTGACGGAATGATCTTTACTCGGGTGGTTTGACAAACTGTTAATGATTTTAAAATAAACATATAATTTGAAATCTGAAGCTATACAGGCACGGAGTTATGGGACATTAGTAAATTCAAGTTCAATAAAAATACCACGATGGATAATACCACAATCAAAAGATACAAAATAGACAATCGCAGAAAGAAAAAAAAATGCTCTGGCTTTTGTTTAATATGCACTATAGTGTGGTAAATAAGCGAAAAAATATTTTAAGAAGTCAAATGTATTATTACGTACCGTACGCTAAGAAACATTATTGAGCTTCTATAATAGTAAGTAAGGGAAATCCAGTTTGTCTAGTTAGGTGTCGTAGTCCCATTAAGGTGTTGACACAGGAAAACAAATGTTGGAGACGATAGCAACGATGTACTAGTCTTCCTGCCCTGGACAACAAAAAGTGTTAAGCCAGAGTTTTTTGTACTACGTATTAGGTTCGAGCTCACAAAAAAAGGGTTCCACACCTTAGCAGTCAATCTTTTGAGCCTTGCGATCTTCTGTAGCCTCTTAGACCAGAAAGCGTTTGGACTAGACATATTTCTGACTAATCAAATAAATGCAGTAATAATTTAAACTTTCAGGTGGGTTATTTCAAGAATTTTATTGTATGTATAACGGACACCGTAAGGCTGCTATTAGTTTGATTATTATGTCACAAGTTTGAGTTTTCCCACTTGTTCAGTTTATAAATACGAGTATTGTCGGTATTATTATGTGGAAAGCTACATTTTAATTTTTGGATCATATGTTGCACTACACGGAATAATAAAATCTCATTGAGGTTACATTCATAAGACTTAAAATAAATACATATTCATAAATTTGAAAATATATAAATGTCGATACGAATTTAAATATTGTAACTAAAATAATTACATACTGTTGCATATTTATGCGTGATTCAGATATATTCACAAAATAAATTTTTATTTTGTAGTGAGGGACAGAGGCAGGCCATTTAATAATGGTGGTTTAGATTTATTCATAATACCATGGAGACACGATATTATATAAATATGAAAATTTTTATAAGAAATAATGCTATGTTAACCTGCTTTTAGAAGTATTAATAAATACTCAATTAAATAACTCTAAGATGTCTCACCGAACAACGTTACTAATAATGCATTAAAAAAATTTTAGATTTAGATTTATTATTGATTCCAGTTGTCCTGGGGAAAATGGATAAGTCAAAATTTCCATTTTATTCTAACACATAAAAAATTAATGGGAAAATATTTAAGCATTATATTCATAAAGAAATTCAGAGGTATGTTTGTTGCAATAAAATTCAATGTATTTTATAGCTGTTCAATTAATGCACTATCGGTCGAAAGTATGTACGGAACTAGGAACAGTTGGATTTAGGTTAAAACACTTATTGACTAAAGATTAATATTGAATTTAATACTTTTCCGGCTTTTATATAAATAAGTACACGAGCAACGCTGGGCACCCAGCTAGTGGGAAAATTAAGATGGCGAGAGCCATAAAAAATATTATAAACTACTGGTAAAGTAATACCAAAAATATTAGAAATAGATAATAAAATAGATTAAATGAAAACTTAGGTCGAGATTGCTTGTAATGTTAACTACACTTTACAAATATCACTATACTCCATCAGTATCATTACACATTTTTTTTTGCTCCAAAATAATTTTTTTAAATTTAATTTAATTTACAGTCGCATAAACAACAGGCTCATTAGAAATTCATATATTTGTTGGTTTACATTTCAGGGTACACATTACTTATTTTTATACATCAGAGGTATTTTTATGGCAGGAAATATGTACTCATCAACAATATAATTCATATTTTTAATCGTTAAATAAGAGAAAGGGGCATTTATGTATTTCTATGTCTATTTCACGAAAGGAATAAATGCACCGAGAGCTATTATGCAAAATTACAGCGGCAAAGTGCAAAATTTTGTTACATGTAACGTAAATTAATTTGAATAGCTTCTGGATTTTTTTTTTCGTTTATTACGATTTGCGTTACAGACAAAAAATAATAGAAGCACAACATTGTACTTAATTTGGTTTACGATTAAATTTTGAACAATTTGCTAGAACTTAACGTAATGAAACCTTCATTAAGTAAGGACATACATATTATTTTGTAAAATCAGTAGAATGGATGACTTACAAAATGTTTACTCTGCATTGAATATAAATTTACTAACAAAGATTGGGTTGTCCAAATCTTGACAGATTAAAAATTATACATGCTGGAAAATATTAGTTAGGATACTGTTTCTGATTAAAAGAGTACAAATATATTAAATTCAATATTTTAAAAAAATATGGCATATTTGACCAAGAATATATTAATTACGGATCATATTTGTTATGATAAAGTGCACGGTTTCAAAGGCACTCGAGTACAGCCAGTTGCTTGCTACAGAAAACGAAAGTTTTGTGGTAATTGAATTGGAGAGAGACGCATGATTCTCGTTCTATTGCGTTGATGAATCAATTATGTGACGTTACTGAGAGAATAATTTTTACTTTATGTGGAATATAAAAGATATCTCCAATTCTGTGTTGAGCAGGATAGTTGAAGTAGTAGAAGCGAAACGCCCGATTCTGTACCCAGGAATTGAAGGAAACTTCGGCTGTAAAGTATTGGTAAAATATGACGCCGAGGTATCTGTCGCGTGGGAGCCGTTCCGATTTGCATGAGAGAGCGGGAACTGGGTCATCGCATACCTGCCGCACTCCCCCAGCCCTGGAACGCCGCGAGCCGCATTACATTACATTACAACGAAAACCTCTTCCCAGCCTGCTGCTCCGACACAAATAAAAGAACCCTCACGCTCTCTATCTTCTGTGTATTTTTTAGCCCTGTTGGCGCGCTCCCTCTTCTCATTTTACACAGTAACTCTTCGTTTCCTCGAACTGCCGTCGACGTACGCCACTCTCAAGTCAGGTAAACGAAGTTGCGTCACACACTTTCAGGATTGCATACGAAAATTGCCGATAATATACATATTTTTATAGGGATCGTTAAAATAAGACCAATACATTGCCTGTTAAAATGTGAACCGGCAAAATCAAACGGTAGTTCGTTGTCTTCACAATTCATGAAATGAACGTTATATAATTATTATAACTTTTATAAGGCATGTTTCATACAATCAAAAATTATAATAAAATTCCAATTTTAATTTCAATTCACATTCTCTTTGTATCAAACATAGTACACAAGTCTTACAATATTCATATTCTCTCACCATATATATATATAAGTATACTTATATAATTGAACGTAATTAATATTTACATAGTGATTATTCAATTAAAGCGGCTGGAATATCCTAGAAATAATGAAAGTAACACAGTTGCATAGAAACATATGAATATTGAAAATTTCAATTTTTTACGCCTTCAATAAAACTAAAAACACCATTGCACTAAAAAATCGTAACCGTAAAACAAATTTACCCAGCATGACAAAAATACATTGTCAACGCACTTCCCTATTAGACGTTAAAGAAGTTAAGATTGAGAACTGGACTCAAATCCTCTGCAGGGAAACTACGTTTATGTTAATTAGTTATTAAAATTTAAGACTCAAAAATTTTCTTACACTTTCTGCTTCCTCAGATTAGAACTGCAGAACTTAACGTGCTGATTTCTTAATTTTATAGTCTACACATTTAATATGGGAAACTGGAAGTTAATTTTTCTGACATGTGTCTAAAAGATCCCAGCAGGATATAGTCTAAAGACAATTATATACCAACGGACAGAACCGTGATATATATTAGAACGCATAAATGATAATCAGGCACGTTTACGTTTACATAAGATTATGTAGTGACTAATAGTATAGAATGACAACGTATATTTTTGCATTTTTATTTTCGCCAGTTATTATTGCCCACTAATTAATCCAAGATTACATTTTTTAACCATATAAGTAATTTCACAACGTCTTAATGCGTTTTAAATTTTCAGGGCATTTGATAATTTCAGAAATGTATTTTAAAGAAATTATACGTATTAATGTTATCATCATCATTATCATAATAACTATGCATAGTATGAACATTGTTTCTGAATTTATTTGGACAACTCATTGCGTCTTAGGTATTTATTATGTTAAGGAAAATGTTTGCGAATTTTGAGGAATAATGTAAATGAGTATGCATGATGAACCAAAATTGAAAGATGTTAAATAAATTATTGTAAAGCTGTTCAATGCTTAGTACACAATTTTTTGGTATGAATTAATTTACAACACTTCACCACCATGTCCTTTTCATATTTTCTGAAGCGTGACTTTCATTGCGAAGGCCGTTATGGTTATTCTGATTGTCAATCTCAACGTCGCCCATTATTTGCGGCTGCGAGATACTTGATATAATCTTGTTTTAAATTTGTACTACATTTTTACTTAATTTTTATTTATTTGTATACACATTTCAAAGGCCCAGGAAGAAAAAACTACAGTAGACATGATAATGAAATTGCACCATATGCTAGAGCATCTCAAATAATTTATTTAATAATTATAAATACACTTCTACATGTGAATAATTACTAGTACGAAAAATATCGAGTCTCTATTCAATTTATTGTCACGTTCTTCGTAACAATACGCTGTCGGCATGGTTTGTCGTTCAGCATCAGATGTTGCAGAATTTTCACTTTGTAAGCATACAAACGAACTCATTGGTGTACTTACTACACGTTGTGATGCAGAACGCGAAACCAAACCCACAACAATTTGCTACGGATATGCTACAGCTTATTGTTACGGAAAACATGCCGAGGCACCTCGGTCTGTTTTGAGAGGTGTATGTTCCGGGGTCGCAGACCTTTGGCATACGGTAAGAGTTGTCCGCTATTCCTATTGGAATAGTAGGCCAGCTGCCTCCTAAACTGGCCAAGGCATGGCGAGGGGTAAGCTACGACCCCACAGCAAACCCCTCTCCCGCCATCGGAAGGGCGTGGGGTAAGTACCAAATGCCCAACCTACCTGATGCAGGTTTTTATAGGGTTTGTCCTGCATTACTTTTAGGTGAATGCCGGGTAGGATCCATAAACTATAGCCCGGGGGCCCTAGTTAACCCTTGGCTACCTTCCTCCACCCTTCCGCACCCCCCCTTTCAAATCCCTTTCCTATGTGGATTACCCTATACATAGCCTGTCTACACAAAAAAAACAAAAAACGACGGAAAGCATTGCAAGGAATGATTACAGATGGGATATTCTTCGTGTTACAAATCCTTCACATGTTGATGTGTACTGATACTTATTAAATAATTTTTTTGAGAAGCTCTAGAATATGGTGTTATTTTATTATCATATCTATTGTAGTATTTTTTCCTGGGTCTTTGAAATATGGGGGGGTTCGAACGGGACACCCTGTATTAAATTTTATTATATTGTAGTTATGATTTTAAGAATTATTACACGAAAAATAGTAAATTATATCAAGATGATGGCGGATGAATATGAAAAAGTGAGGATGATGGAGTGACGCAAAACGAAAATTCACACGCCAAAGCGTCACCATTGTTGGGTGAGCGACTGGCTGGTTTACTATTCAAAGGCTCTAACTCCCTATTTGTCTTCTGTTATCTCTCTCTATATTACTTTCTCCAGAACAATTTTTGTAACACATTCGTCAATTGTCTGCGAGTATCGAGAGTGCGTTAAGATGTTTCTCTTCCAAAAACTGCTTATTAATTGGGACAAATTATTTTTTAATTTAAATATAATTTTATGTTGCCGTTTAATCCGATGCTGTTCCTGGTCGCCGATCCGTTTCGAGTTAACTATTATGTTGTCGTAGTCTAAATCCTTTTTATATGGCAAATTGTACAGAATAATAGTTATGAATCAACTCTTGTTTTCTATACGAATTTTCACGTTCACGAAAATTATAATAAACCACGTAGAACGTTTCGTTCAGTATAGGGAATTTAGTTTTTAAAAAAATTGGTGAAAATTGAAAAGTTAAGAAACAAACTAGTCTAACCACTGGTTACTTCTGCGGCGTGATAAATAGCCGATAATTACTCCAGGCGGATGCCTAATTCGATTTCGTAACTCACTAAGTCCTTCATGATACGAAGTTTTCGTTAATTGAGCAGATTAACTGAGAACTTGACAACTGAAGCCAAAAATATTCTAATATTTCATACCACCTATTTAACACTCCGCTTCAGGAATGTATAATTTTATTTGGTCTGCATTTAACCACGGAAGACAATTGAGAGGAACAACGAAATCCTACGATAACATTCGCCGTCGATCACCATCCTTTATAATTAGAGATAATTGTATTTATGTATTAGATTTAAAAATAATTGTGTGAGTTCGTGACAACGCATTTTTAGTGTTCAGTGTGTATATGCTTTGTGTAAGTCTATGGGCCAAGTCTAATACAAATAGGCGTTGTGGAGCAGTTAGTGTTCCGGTAGTCTGCAGCTTGTTATAGCGGCGCCCTTGTGGGCCGTCTCTTAATTTCACGCTGGCGGCAGCTCCCACACCTCGATTTCCCATGCCGCAAACGGGCCTCTGCTTAAACCGATAAAAAACATTCTAAGCACAATAATTGAATCTATTTAACTCTTGATATCAGCCATTATTATGTAATACATTCGTCATCTCGCCTTGCTCTGCCTACGGTATTAAGTACCTGTTACGACCAACGGGAAATTACGACGCTTGTAAAACACATTTAAATTTAAGTGAATTCTTGCTGGGTGATTGATGAAGCAACGCATTTCACTATGTGCTTAAATAATTTCTTGCTGCTTAAAGAGGGAGTTCTCCTCAAGTTTAGAACGTTGAATGGTCTCGAGCTACGAAACGTAATTAAAACATAATTGTAAAAGTTAGGATAGCTGCCGACACGTACTAAGAAATTCACTAAGCACTAGTAGGTGATGTGGAAATTAATCTAATTCACAATTGTATGGTCTCATTGCCATCTCATTAAATTAATATACTGCGAAACAAATTCTGAAAGTATTAGATGTAACAGTGATAGTGGAGCCGTGATGTAGACTTTCCTCCTTTGAGGTGAAAGAATTGAAAATTTATTAGATTAATGCTGCATTATTAATCGTTTATATGGAATATGATTCATAATTTTTTATGTTGATGCAATTAATTTTGGTTTAGGAGAATTTATTTGTTTGTAATTGACTTTTTTTTCTATGGAATAGTTGAGACTCTGAGATTAATCGATTTGATTCCTTAAGATAAAATGAATTAGGTTTAAGCCTTGAGGATTGTACAGATTCAATTGTAATTCAGAATTCAAGTACGTCTTCTAACCCAAAATACTATCAGACTTTCTACTTCACGAAACAATGATTGCTGCGTTTCTTCCTCTTTTTTATCTGTCTAATTTCTATTTCTATTTTTTCAGGCCAATTTCGTCATATTCACAGTTATGTAACATCGTATATTAAGTTATTTAAACTATACGAATACTGGAAAACCATAGTAAATTATTATATACATTTTCCCCATGTAATTTCTAAACTGGATTAAGAGCGTCCTGAGGCGTAGATTATTTTTCTGTAAAACGGAACTGGATTATTGAAAATATATTGCAAAGTAGAAAACTATATTACTGACAACTGGAGCAAAAAAACTGAAAACGGTATATTATACATTAAAAACAAAATTCGTATTCCTTCTTTATTTTTAAGGTTCGGTTAATAATGTTGAAAATTTAATTCACTAACTCTTGTCAATTGTACGTAATTGTATACTTCAGTTTTGGACGATCAGCAAAATAATTTGTCAGCCTGCTGAGTTGTAGTGGCCAGCGTCATAGCCTCGCATCACAGAGGTCCTGGGTTCAAATCCCGGCACAGACATGGATGTTTGTGGTCACCCTGGTAAAGAAAACTGTGGTTCAGGCTGATGTAGAATCGACATAATGCCCAGTAGTCACTCCTAAATCCAGAATGTGTCATGTAAGGTGAAAGTCTGGCAGTCGTCTCTAATTTAATTTAATGGACACAAATAATAAGTTTATTGTACGACAATAATATTTTTCAGCTTTAATTTGATTAGAGTGTATAATAATGGTTAAATAATATTCACAAAACTCTTTTCAATTGTGGTTTCAGTAAAATATTTTATTTGATCTATATAAAATCATATATTCGCATACCTCCATTACATTCTCTGTCAGCAAAGAGAAAAAATGTGGAGTGCGTCATATGAATGAGCAATGTAAATTGAAAGAAGAGAAGAGGATAAGTAGTTAGTGTAATGTTTGAGGTGTGATACTGAGGGTTCATTTAGAAATAGTAATGAGTAAAGCATGCAACGTAGCTTAACATTTATCCGAAAAAAATCTTAATCCATATTAAAAAATTGCGAATTCCCTGATACACTTATAAATGAGCTTCTGCCTATTTTTCAAATGACCAGGGTTTGGTGAGTTTCGCTTTCCATAATGTTCTTCACATACTTTCAGGCTGTTTTCAGTTCTATGGGGCCAAACGCTGAATAACGGTTCATAGCGGGAAAAACTGTAAACTAAATTAAAACAGTAGTTTTTTTTGTCATAATCATGTAAATCTTAGCCGATTAAATAAGTTACTCGTACTACTTGAATTTGTCCGGTAGTGGCGCTGACGTTGGGGTCTGGGTACCTGCGCCATCAACCCTTCCCAGGGTATAAAGAGCCTGCTGGACGCGGGAGGATCTCAGTCGTATTATCTCCGGGGAGACTTGCCTTACCTCGAGCATGGACAAAGCGAGAATTCTGGTGAGTGCTAGCACTGTGTGATGTGAAACTTAAATTTTTGCTCCTCGGTTACATTTTCTGATTGTGGGCTGTTTTATAATTTACACAACGAGAATTTTGATTGAAATTTCTGCTTTCAGTGGCCGATAATATGATTTCAAGAAATTAATTTAAGATTAAAATTCAGTGTTAAATTATCGAAACGTATGAATGGTCCACGCAGTCTCATATTGCTACTATAAAACGAGAACGATCGTCTCAAATCGGCCGACCGACAGACAGGGTAAACCTGTATGAAACCTCTTTGCGCCTGTGTTATACAACCCGCTGATCGATTCGGTACTTTCAGATTTGCGTTCCCCGACAATGAGTCACGCGGTTAATTGGACCTCACGAAGTGGGAATCCACCTTGAGCAGGAAATGTGAATAATGCTCTTAATAATGCTTACGTGACATTAAATTAAAATAGAAATATGTGAATTTCTGAAATTCAATGAACAACTGAAGCAGATAAAAGTGAGTTAACTCCTAAATCTCATACGAGGAAGGAAGTGATTGTTTCCCGCCATAACGTATGGACCGATTGTGAATATGAGATTCAATAAAGCGTTGCTCTCGCATATATTTTCTTCTTTTTGGTATTTGTCGGCTTGATATAACATTTTTTCGTACAATTTCTAATTAATGAACAGAACAGAATAAGAGAGGATGGGAAATTTTCTGAACAGCATTTCTCTAGCGGTACATAAATAAAATACAACAATTTTATTTCAGTAATATCTAACTTTTACATATATTTTCATCAAAATCATGATAAATAATTTTTGTTATAACATTTTTTTGTGGAATGTCTTCTACATGAGTTTTGTAGTTCCAAGACCATGCCTAAAAATTTAACTGTACATTTCTTTAATTTATATTTAATTTTACTTCGTTTACTCTCCGGAATAATATTTGAAGTTTTGCAATGTTAGTAATAATTTCTGAAAGTGATGAATTTTATTCCAGCAATAAAATTTTATATTATTATTTTTAAAACTCTGTGTTAGTGCAAATGCTTCAGAACAATTTAAATTACTGATTTTTACCCCACAAAAGTACTCATTTGAGACTTAAGACCCGAAACGAGCACGAATCAGGGTACAGAAAATAAGGTTTATAGTACATTTGATTTTCCAATAATTGAGTTATAAAAGTTAAAAATATGTAAATTCATCTCGGTGTATTTTTATATTGTGTTATACAAAACATACATTTAACTATTTGTACTTTTATTACCATAAAATTAATTTGTAATAAAATTATGTGAGCAAATAAAATATGAAATTTTTTACAGACTGGATCTATTTTCAATTACCCAGTAAGAGTCAGACTATTGTATGGATATTTTATTACTTCCGATGTTTCATGTTTTGTCTCTAATATTTTAAAGATAATTTATTATTTTAATAGAAAATAAACTTTAATGAAATATATATATATATATTATATATAAATACTTAATTGAGGGCGAGATATTATCGTTTGAGTTTTCCTTTGCACAAGATACGTTTTCAAGTTATCAACGATGATTTGTGAACCTGCTTCTTCACTGAAATCCTGCTGCCGTGCATAGGAACTGTAAATCACTAATCATCTAAATCACCTGCACGCGCTACGTTGCCTTGCATTCCTACGAGGTTGAAGGATCGATTAATGTTTGTGGAACTGGGAAGATATTCAAATTTTTATAGAATGGAATGATCCGTGAGGAAGAAATTCACTGAACGCGTTTGATACTTGCACTGAAAACACGCTAGACAAAATAATGACTCGTTATTAATTGCATCGGTCTACGTTCTTATCAAGGAAAAATGAAAACGCTTGGAGAATGCACATTGATCCACAACACGGCTAAGATTTATTAATAACGGTCACAAAAATTAAATTTTGCGACCAATTCGACAACAAACTGAGCTTTATTTCTAATATATGAAGGTTTAGTTGATCCCTTTTTTTATTCTACAAAAAATATACTAAAATTAATACAAATAGTTTTATGTTGAAATTAAATCACCAATTTATAATGTAGTTACAGTTTACTCGTCTGATTGGGAAATTTGACTCTGAGGTATTTGGAGAGGCCTAGTTAGCGTCGTATTTGTTATACGATTGCCTTTCGCTAAAACTGGGAACCTCAATTCAAGATTTAATGGAGAAATTTTTAAAATTATTTAGTGTTATTTATTTTACATGAATTATTTTCAGGTAGCGGCGATAGCCTTGGCAGCCTGCTTCTGCACAACGCAGAGTTTCTTCCTTCCCTCCAGTTGGACCAGCGGCTGGTATAAGAAACCGTAAGTATCTACTTTACTTTCTAGCTCCGTCAATATCTAATGTATGTCCAAAAAGGTGTCAGTCTAATGCGATGTCGTTATAAAGGACCCGAGAAAGTTACATACAACATTAGACTACTCGTTTGATTTTTAATTCTCTGGGTACTGCTCAATAAAATTTGATCATGTCTCTGAACTGTCACGTTAAATAAAGTTTTCAAGGTTGTAAGTCATTTTTAAAATCATTATATGATTTGCGTGAGTTTGTATATGTGTGTGTTTATGAGTGTGTGTGTGTGAGAGAAGGAGAGAATATTTTGAGTGTATTTCAGTTCATATTCCAAGCAATATGCACTGTTTTGGAATATTTAGTATTTAATGTTTGATCAGAAAATTATTTTCATTGGGACAACCTATGCTTCCCTTCAAATACGGTAAGAGTTGTCCGCTATTCCCATTGGAATAGTCGGCCAGCTGCCTCCTAAACTCGTCGAGGCACGGAGAAGGGAATGCTGCGTCCCCACAGCAAGCTCCTCTCCCGCTATCGGAAGGGCGTGGGACAAGTACCCAATGCTCGACCTACCTGATGCAGGTTTTTGCTAGGGTTTTCCCTGCATTTCTTTAGGCGAATGCCGGGTAGGATCCTTAAAATATAGCCCGGGGGCCCTAGTAACCCTTGGCTACCTTCTTCTACCCTTCCGCATCCCCCCATTCAAATCCCTTCCTATGCTATTAAAGGGGAGTTGCCCAACGTGTATTACCCTCATGTAGCCTGTTGCCCTAATATATATATATATATATATATATATATATATATATATATATATATATATATACAAGGAATTTCTTGGTAAGAAAGTTAATCGATTAACTTTTCCAGTCCTATTACAAACGGATGTTCTCAAATGGGCAATTTAAACAGGACATATCTATAAGATTAAATTAGTGATTACCCAAAAAAGCACAAAGTTTGTGTCGTCTGTAGAGGCTGTCTTCAGACGTGTACCCCTTAAAGTTAAATTTCTATCACGTATGCATAACAATCTGTGGGGCTACGAAACGTACTACACGATTACAGACGACGTATGTTTTTCACGAGAAAAAAATGTGTACAATTTAATGTTATTTCTTCTTTCTTTTATCTTAATCTTTCATAAACACAGTTTTGTGGATAATATCTCAGCAGTCAGGGAAAATCCACACCGAAGCCACTGTGAACCGCATAATCATTTCAGAACTCCAGATTCTGCCATAGTATCTATTGAGTAAATGTTCCTGATAATTTTTTTCGCATTTCTTTTCTTGAGGCTCATACGCCACCATTGCACTACACTGACAAGTGTCGTGCTCATTTAGGCGGTGAGCATTATCTACCTCAATATGTACCGTTCCACTTTCTTGAGTATTCTGCACGAGCGGGTGGATTATCTTCGGACAGAAACACTGAACTATTGGTTGTTACTGACCTAGAACTTGTAGCGGAACGTTCTGGGCAGTGAACCATGATTCGCTTAAGACTCCCTCGGGGGATCTGCACGAGGGAAAGCTAATCAAATAAATAAGTCAAGGAGCTGACAATGAAATCGGTTCCAAGGAACTCATTTTCTTGTGAGATTTTATATGCAACGTAACAAATCTATTCAGAAACATAGTGGACAAATTGTTTGGATAGATAGCCATAACCCTACAAACTTTTTCTTAATTGTCTGTATGTACTCTTTTTTAATTGATTTAATTGTGGTATTGAATTGGTCGTATTGTGGCGTTTTAGGGAAACTAGTCAGTGGTCAGGTAACGCCCAGGAAGCCACGTTCTATACTCCACATTCTTTGTACGGAGGCCACGGCGGTCATCTTCCACTTGCCGTGCCGTATCCTGTGCCTGTGCCTGCTGCTGTTCAGGTAAGTTGGCGATATTCATAACAAATTACGAAGTTGTTATTAGTTTAGCTGTAAGTTGACTTTTACCTACGAGAATGGATGTGTCTTCAATTTTGGATCTCTTGTATACCAACGATTCTCTTTTACGTTTAGTATCTTATTCTCTACCGCTCAGGAAAGAAACGAACCATCACTCCAACTTTTTGCAAACGGCGCTTAAATGTTAATATTTTGATCAAATGCAAACTTAAAATGTTCACTGCATTCTTTAATTTTCTATAACCGTCGTATTTTTAACGAAGTTGGTGGCTGGTATCAATTAAGTTACTTTAAATAACAACTAAATCAACTAGCACCTGCTCTTTACATACAGCAGGGCTTAATTATTTATACTAAAGCAAAGAAAATTACAGTTTTCAAATTATGGAATTTATTTCAAAACGCGCTATTTTCTGTTATTAAGTACAGAAATATACAGCCGAAAAATTTATCTTGATCAACATAATTTGTTATTTATTATAAACTGGCAATTATCATTTGATAATTAAATCAAGAACCCAGCAAATATTCAGAAAAAATATTAAATAATTAAACCAAAAAATCAGTTCGTACGACGTTTTATCCACAATTTTGGTACTTCTTCAGGTAGCAGGTGACGTACAGTTTTGTATGAAATAATCATAAATGTGAATTTTCGAATACAACTTTCGTTGGACGCAACCCATGGCTCTAAATTAATATTTCTTATAAAACTGCACATTACCTGTTTATCTGAAGAAGTCCCAAAATTGTGGACGACATATCTGATGTTTTGGTATAATTAATTAATAAATTTTTCTGACATATTGGTTGAATTGGTTATTTATTTAACAAAATCATTTAAGTTACTATGCCAAGGTAGCCGTTGAACAAAGCTGTGACGTTACAATCTAGCCTTGCTTATAGAACCTGTAATTTGTTTAAATTTACTGAAAGTATTGATTATATAACCTAGTAGAGACATAAAAATTCGAATATAGGTTACGCAAAGATTTAGTATTTCAGAGCACAAGAAAAGTCTCGGAATGATTTCAAATAAAATGTTACCGTCTTCTGATTCTCCCGATGTAAAATAGGACTACTATAATTTTCAACTTCAATTCGATAATGAGTGGATAATTGTCAAACGGAAGCTTTAAGAGATTTTACCGAGTAGTTTTTATGGAAGTGGTATCGCAGATGGTGAAGGTACGTACCACGTCACTGTGCAACGGTGGTTACGATTTCATTGGCCACTTTCCCGATCGCGAGACAGACCCACATTGGAGAGTTCATTTTCACGATTCCATTAGTATCCATTAAGAGAAATGACAGCTAAAATAACAACTGACACATTAACGACAAATGACTAGCAAGTTTTTTTTTTGCACATTAAAATCTCTCGTAAGATATGAAGAACTAAGTGGGAATAAAGAAATCTTCTGAATAATGATTAATAATAAGTTAAAATTCTTGGTGGAATTAACATACTCTGAAATAAACAAGTACATATTTGGAAGGAATATAATTATTTTAACAATATTTTTATACAAATCCAACGCTATTGTGCATTAGCTTTTGTAAATTCTTTTGTCTACATTTTTAATGCGTTAATTCGTATATCATATACTGAGGAATAATGAATTATGGTAAAACTTTGTGCCATCTACATTATTTTAATATTATAAGGATTTTGTAATGTTTATGATGATTATTGAATACATTACATTAAACGTCGACGTGGAAGTTGGGAATCATTTCGGCAGACAATCAAACGTTGATTTGTATCTGCTCATGATACAAGCTGGTTACTGAAAGTGTTGAGTGGACGCAGCGAGAGTGATGTCTCACGCACAAAATAACACGTACTAATGGTGACGTGACTGTTACAAGAAGTGAATTGTAGGGTTGCCGACTTACGTCGTAGAGGCGCGCACAATGAATGTAACATCTTCGATTGTCACTGGTAATGCTCCAGATATGCTAATATGGTTTTTATGACGTGGAATAGAAATCGTAACCTTAATTTGTGACACGGAACTCATAAATACCACTAATTGAACCATTTTATGCTTAAGCTACTCTTACTGTCTATTGTTCTTAAGACAAATTAATGCTAGATTAAGATAATAGAAATTACACTTAACTGTGCCAAGTATGGTTATGCATACATTTATATCGTTCTACAGGAAATCGTTAGAATATTGGCTATATCAATGTACAGCAATTCAAAATTGAAAAGGATTTTTGTGCTTTATCACCCAACAGTTCATTATAATTTTGTCATAATTCATAATACGATGTGAGACTCAGAAAACTTAAAATAGTTTATAGAACCACGCAAACGTTTAAACGAACTTATTATTCTTCCTATTCTTATTAAAAATTGGAAATTGCGGAAGCAACTAAGCATATTGTTCATTATAAGTAAGTGTTCTTATAATTTGTTTCCATAAACTTTATAGACCATCTATATTGAAATGTAAATTTGATTTATTATTTAAAATTTATATATTTTTCAATTTTTCAGATAGAAACATTTTAGTTTCAGCATTATTCAGTTTCAGATGTTTTCTGGTAATGGTGTATCAGAATCTTATATACAGATCTTGTTGGATATTTTCGCTTCTATAAAATATCCAGTAATTTCATAATTAGTTACTCTCGGAATCTCAACTGGGTCAAATTTTTGTCAGAACACAACGTTTCCGCGATTATTATCATCGCCGTCGTCTACCTGACGTCGGAAGTTCTTAAACCAAGAATTATATATTGAATCGATTCACCAAAAAACCCCATGTTCATTAATTTCAGAATCATTCGTAACATCCTGAAGCGTGCAATAAAATAAATTTAAAGGTCTGAAATGTATCAGAAGATATACAGTAAATCTTTATCATGATCTTGATTGGAAATTTACGTAATGGATTCCCTGTTACGTACGTAACTATTTGTTATCAATGAGTCGATGCATAAAACAATTGTTCCCAAAATAATTGAAACTTTGTGTGGTATTTATATCATCACTTATTTTGTTTGCATTTGGATATTTTTCTTATTATTAACTAGCTGGGTGTCCGGCGTTGCCCGAGATACCATTTATCCACAACCCCCGATTTGACTCCAATCTAGGTAGCTTTGCGTTATTCTTATTTTATGCAACTCGTTGTGTGGTCCGTGTACTTATTTATATAAACCCGAAAAAGTATGTAATTTTATATTAATCTTTAGTCAAGAAGTGATTTAACCTAAATCTAACTGTTCCTAGTTGCGTACATACTTTCGATCGATAGTGCATTAATTGAACAGCTATAATGGAATTTTATTGCATCAATCCCAACAAACATACTTCCGAATTTCTACTTAAATACACTCCTTGAGTATTGCAGGATATAATTGTCCCTCATTCTTCAGTCATTACGAAAGATTAAATACATGAAATTATTAGCTAGATTCACAATGTAAACAAATAGTCACCATATTGGAGTCACTAAATTGGAGTGAAAATTACTTACATTTTTCGCAATGATCGTAAAGTATTTCGTAATGTTTTTAATTATTATTCGATGAAGTATTACTGGATAAAATTATACTTTTTATTCAATGAAAATAATTTTGCTTTATTTCATTACGGAAAAGGAACTATTTCCTTTATTCGTCGCGTAGTAACGTCTCTCTCGCGCGACGTCATAGTCTCTTGGCGCGCTGCAATTTAACACAAAATTATAAAATTTTTCAATTATATTTCTTGCCACATTTATGCTAGGGTTTTCGTACCCGCACAGTACCATTTCTCGAGTTTTGAAGAATATGTGTATCAATGTTTTTTTTTTCAATCTGTCCACGCGTTTAAATTTGTATAAAAATTAACGTAAATACATACAAATATACATCCTTTTTAATTACATAGATTTTCAATAAGAGACGTAAATGTTTCATTTCTCCTTTCATTTAATTGTTACAGGTACCAGGAACATCGGCAGCAATGTCTCTGTCGAACCTCCATTCGGTCTCATCAAGCGCAATGGGTGCTATAGGAGTGGCAAACAGCAACGTTAACAATAATAATAACAATAACAATGTTGATAATTTGCAAAAAATGCACCTTGTGCCGTGCCTCTGCTCTGTTCCCAAAGATGACATCGACGAAGCGGGAGGAGGTTCGGTGGTCGTGCAAGCCGGCCAGGCAATCACAAACTAGGGTTTTAGAGTCGACATTTGAATTAACTATTCAACTATTACACAAAATACCATCAAGTTTGAATTGTTTCTAAAATTCTCATTAAACGTTGTAGGGCTTTGCTGCAAAAGAAAATTAAATATTAATATCTGTAATAGTCCACTTTTTTCTAATTATAAAGATTTGACATGAAAATACTCATACGAAAATAGGAAATGAAGTCATTTAACCCAAATAATGTAGTGTAGAGTTTTGAGCGTCAAAAAAGTGAAGTCTTCTGGTGACTTATGACTTTATTTATTCACACCAATAAAACGAATGACTAATATTTGAGTTATTCTTTAGTCACAACAATTAGATGTTTTAAGTAATAGTAACTTTCTTATTGTAACACAAAAATATTTATTAACTTATATGTGTTCGAGCTAACTTATATTAGTAAGGAATATTGTATTATATCCAGGTAAATATATTTTGTATAAATGAGAAAAAAGAAGACTGAAATAAATATAGCAGATTGAATTACATACAATTATTTAAGACTGAAGAATGTTAAAGTAAAAATTATACACATAAAATATTTACACTTCATCAGCTGTTAAGATTGGCAAAATGTAACGACCAAATGTACAACAGTATATATTTTAGATGTGAATTGCTCTTAATAAACAATATTTTAAGACTGATTCGCAAATATATTTTATTTTCCAGTTAACCCAATGCCGTGAACTTTAGAATAAATTATGCTTCCTTAACTTTTCGAGTATCCTTTAAATTTTATTTTTTATGTATGAGTAGGCCTATATACTTATAAAAAGTACAAAATTTATTAATTACTATTTCATGTTCTTTGTCAAGAAATAGAATAGGTTTATATCAGGAGAAAATTCATCTTAGAAAACTGATATATCTCATAAATAAATCAAATGATATGAAAGAAAAATCATATTGCAACTACTTGCATTTTTGAGGAACTATATATTCTTAAGAGTTGTATTTCATCTCTTAGTGTGTTAATATATTCGGGAAAATCAATTGAGTTTTCATCAGATCTTAAATTATATGCAATGAAAATTAAATTTTGTAAATAATCCACAATACTTTTTTCTTGGTATAACACAGAGCACTTTATTAATTAAAAGAAAGAAGATTGGAGTTAATCTGGATTGTATTTTTTACCCTTTGGCATGAATAAATCAGTCGCGGCCTACATTTCACAGTTCCACTCGAAAACCCAGCATTTCTTGTATCCCTTCCAGTTCAATATAAACTAAGGAAGCTGTTCTCATAAATCATTTCGGAGGAGCGATGGCTGTCAGAACAGTGGTGGTAAGTTTCAGTTTTATCTGTACGAAAATCATTTTTCAAAACGTAAAGTTTACATTAAAGTATTCTGATTTTATTATATTGATATTTTGTTATATATTCGTACAATATTCACATATAAGTGGATAGGAAATATTTGAGGTAAAGTTTAAAAATGGTAATCTTGTTTGTTTTTGTAAGATTATGTTAAAAATTTTCAATGAAGACGTACGGTGATTACTTCAATGCTGAATGTTATTTTTTGATCAGTCGTTTAATTGATGAATTTTATTTTACTTTCAAATCTAATGCAAATGATTAAAAGTAATGCAATCGGTACGGTAGATATCTACTTAAAGATGAGAATGTTTAAAATTTTTAATAAATGAAAAGTTTTAATTACTTTTACAGTATTTATATGGTGGGAAAGAATTTTTGAATCGAAATGGTTGCGAAATATTTTTGTTAGAACACCAGTTTATAATAATTCTGCTGTGCGTAAATGTGTTTAAATTGAATTGTTCAACTGAGTTGAGCTTACTTGTAATACTTAAATCAGAAACGGGGATAAGTTAAATTTAGTTATATAAAATATCGTCAAAAAATTAAATGTGTAGGGTTAAGTACACAACTATTTATATATTATTTATTAATTTTATAATTAATATCCTTAAATACGTATGTGCATGTAAATGTGTTTGATGCTCATCTTCAAAAATTGATTTATCATCATGGAATATTTAGCTGGATCTCTTACACTAGACTCTTCTTTTGACATAAAATTGCTCTTATGGATGTAAAACGTATTTAAGGTCTATTCTCAGCTGCCTGGTCCTTGTGTTGAAGATTTCCCCTTAAATGCTTAGTATATTTTCAAGAAATACTGAATTTCGTCCAAAATTACTCACAATAATTTAATACCCTGTTTTACTTCATCTTTGAAGACAGAGTTTAGGATTACCAACATTGACCTGGTTGTAGTAATAATCTTTTACGAATAAAAAGGGAAAGACTTCGAGTTTATAATTTTTGCTGAGTTATTTCATCCTCATTGAATAGGCACGGTTTATCGAAGCCAATATAAAATATACAATTAAGCATTATTCATTATTTTAATTAATAAATTTCTTAAATTAATAAATAAAGTTAATAAAGGAAATGATAAATGATGCCACAGTATTCTAAATACAATTTCAATACCCATATATGTATAATTCGTTCATCTATTTATTGTAGTAGTGTTTAAATTAAATATAACTACATTTAAGATTTATTTTATACTTCCATTGACGAATAAAAATACTGTTGTTTCAGCTTATGCTCATCGTGGTGGCTATTTTCTGTCACGTGTCCTCTGGTTTTTTCTTTTCGTTTTTGTACAACAAATTGTAAGTAGTTGAGTAAATTTTATCAGGAAAAGTATAATACATTATACAATGTTTTTATAATTGGTCCTGTGAATTTTTTCGAACTAGATAGGATGTTTTTATGTGATTTTTACTTAAAATCCGGGGTAAAATATTGCGGTACTAATGCCATATATCTACTGAATAATAATTAATTGAAATTATAAGACATTGTTTCATGCAATGAGGTGAAATCACGCTTTGCACTATATAATTGTTGTGGATGTTAAAATATTACCTACAGTTGTAGATTTACGTATAAAATTTTGATATTTAACCTTCTCCACTTTATTTAAGTGGACTATTGGTGTCATAATTATTTTCCATGCCTCGTGAATAATTATGCGCATTGCGGCGCTTATAGTCTGTATTCCGTAGGTTCCTGTTTTGCTGAAGATAATTAGCATGTTGTTTAGTGTGTATTATAAAATATATTAATGTAAATATATTGTTTTCATCATCCCATTTATGTTTTGGAGAAATGATGGATCCGAATAAAATGTTTGTACACAGGGCGGTAAAACGTTCCGTGATAAGGTAAAATGAATGGAAGTGTCTAATGTTAAAGATAAATCCATGATATTAAAAGATTCATAAAACCAATCATGCAATAGGTATGGAAAGTCGCCAATGACTTTTATGTTGACGCGACTAAAACAATAAACGGAAAATAAAACCTAAATGTGACTATTAACAAAACAACAATATAATATACATATTTATTTCAGCATTTATATTTTGCATTCAACCGTATGCTGAAAATATAAATATTTTGGGGGACGAATGATCTGTGCATTCATTCCTTCGAAGAATTCTAATTTTCTCTATTATTTATTTTAAAACGGTACATGTACGGAGAGAATATTAGACAATTATTGTCTATCAAAAATAGTCCCTCCCATTACAAGGTGTTAAATTTTTTTTTAGGAAGCATTTGATATCATTGCCCAATAGAAGAGTTTGCTTTTCAGAGATCGGCTACAAGAGATACGAAATATTTAAGCCTCAGAATGTGTTAGAGTGGAGTTATCGCAACAAGGAAGTCAGAGAGGTAGATTACTACTTACACAATTGTTGTCGAGAAAGAATATTACTTGAAAAAAAATCGTTGGTGACGTGAAAGCAGCGCAAAGATTTTGTTATTATTTCTGTTAAATAATAAAAAAGACGTAATAGACACTTTCAGTCAATAACTAAAAATCACTGCACTGTATATGATTATTGTTTTATTGACAGGAGGAAATAAGGTTAAGAGTAAAGAAGAAAAGAAAATTGTCTTCTTCACTACACAATCCAAGGAACAGATAATCTTTAAGTTTTTGGAAAAGTGCCTACCTTGCAGCTCTTTTAAGTACAGTAGCAGGTTATTACAAAATAACACTCCTTTCTGTAAAATAATCCGTAATTATATATTATTAAGGTTAGGTTTGTGGAATAAAGTTGATAATGACGAAGTTTCAACGTTTTACTATAAAAAATTGCTCGTCGCTGTAAAGTGTTTGAGGAACTGTGAATTTTTGAATTATAATTTCTGGATAAAATTATTTGCTTAGAATGTTATCATCACAAGGAATTGATTAAATTTGTATTACATATTTAGGTGAAATAATGAAAAATTTTCTTGACTTATCATGATTATTACTTTTTATGACTAGAAACTTATTCAAATTCAGCCTTACAATAAATGTTACAATCCATATGCGAAATTATCATTTAAATATAAATATGTAACTATGTACATAGCTATAATTACTTTTATTCCTAACAATAAATTTCATTTTATTTAATTAGAACTGTATTTTCCATAACCGTCATAATTTAATGGTTTTGTTAAATATGTTAATATTTGGTTGTAATAGTTCAAGTAATCTAACTATTCATTATTGTTTATGATAATATATGAAATTTATGTTTCTTAGTGCTAGGCCACATCATGGGTATTACCACTTAGAAGAAGAGCGACCACACGTTCACGTCCACCATCATGGCCACGGTCACCATCATTCTCCCCACAGACCTCATTTTCCAGGACCATACTTTCCGTTTTATGGATAGATAGCTTTGTTATGCAATGAGAGTTAAGTTTAACGTTCATAGTAATGTTGTAATTTAGTCATAAAAAATCGCGTAGTTCGCGACTTGTAGTTCGGTATGAACTATGATAAGTTCACAGTATTTTCAGCTGTGGAATAAATTATGCATCATGATGTAAATGAAGTTTGCTTTCATATTTTGTTTTTAGAATCACATTCATTCGTAAATTACTTTAATTAATATGTTTAGTTCGTAATACTGTGAAATTAATTCAAATTATTATGTTCTGATTGTCTTACCCAAAAACTTAAATTACAAGCAGTCATTTATCCTGTTCGTCAACTCTGCAAATCCTTGTTTTTGGCTGATTAAATAACTTAAGTACCCTGACGATATAGTACAACGAACATGTTGCACGATGAAAAGGTATAAAGGTCGTGATATAGCAAGTCGTAGGAAATACGCAGTAGTAGAAGGAAGTATAGTCGTCAGTCTCCACTTTGGAGACAAGCTGGCATAACACTACTAACATTCTCAAAATTTTTCATTATATTCTTACGAACGTAATATAGAGACAGCGACACAGTCTTTTTTATCCAACCTTGTACTTATCATCCGTTAAATTTTTCGGTTGAGGTTTTTGACGTACAATATAACCTGGAGTGAACACAATATATTTCCTTGCGTCACTATTTTCAGAATCGTTTTACTCTTCCAAGTTACCTTAGTCGTTGCCGACGTCGTGTTTAGAGCGACCGTGCTATGAGCGACCCATGAAAATTTCATGCTCAGAGCGATCGGAGGACCTCTTAACGAGCGCTGAGCGACCATGTAGTCATGACTTCCCCTTTCCGTTATCCTTGCTCGTAGTCTTGAAGCACAGTGCGAATCCAATAAGCTAAGTATGTGAATTGCATACTATATTCATTCTTTAAAGCGTAACATTTTCGTAAAAGGCGAAGTAGTTCAGAAATTAGGTTCGAGGAATGGACAGCCAAAAGACAGGGATACATTTAAATAACTTTAATGAAATATACAACTTTTGTCGGCCCGATGTGGCCGTCTGGGTCACTTTGTGCACGGTCGCTCGTATCACTACACCGTGGGTGCAAGGGGTTCTTGTGAAAGTGAGATCTGGCCTACCCCCACTTCAACCCCCGGCCAGTGGACGACTGCACATCGTATTTTGACACGACAAGCTATTTCTCACCAGTTATACTCTGATAGAAAAATTTAACAAGATAAATATTTTTAAACATTCATAAGTTTGTTTTCCTAATGTGACAAGAGACATAGCTTCTATGAAAAAAAATAGGACTATATGGTCGAAATTCATTTGTAAACAGTTTAGCTTAAAAATTTCGTGATTATAGTTATAATGTTATATATGAAATAAATATTTTTTCCACTTATAGTAATGTATATACCTCGGGCTTGGTATCACGTATCTGAGAACGATGACAGAAATAGCCATGGAATACTTGAGCCTTGGTTGAAAACCCAGAAAATTAAAAAAAAAATTATATCCCCTGCAGAAACAGTTTGTCACATGAAAGAAGCACACAATTACTGTAGCATATATCCGTTACTATTTATTGACGTTTAATTTCCTGTCTATAAAAATAACCCGTTGAAATATAAAATTAGTTTCTGTAGCACCTTGGCGCTCCTTGTGTTAGCTGAGGAATTTTCTTTGAAGATACGGCTCATTCCACGTGACAGGCGCCCCTCTTCAAAGTTCTTAGCGTAACATGGAATGCAATTAGAGGGATGGTGACGCAGAAGCACGCGGGTTCAACGGCCGAAAGCCCTTGTAATGTTAATTGCAGGCAGGACCCTCTTATCTACAGCCTTCCACAACCTGTTCCTCACGCCCTGCATTTACGTCACATTGCTGTATAATTGACAGCCGAACCGCTAAGCAGGGCGTTCCTCTCCGCAGGGAAAATCCCCGTTGTTACGAAACCGGCTGGTCTATTTGGCATCGATTCAAGTTTATGCACAGCGATTCACAGTTTTCACGGCCAACGGGGAAGGAGCAAGGACAAACAGCTGCAAGAAGTAACACATGGCGTTGAGAAGATCTCTAAATCACTTGATCTTATTCATTCGGGATTTCTAACAATGATCTTTTATATATATATATATATATATATATATATATATATATTGTAATGATTAAATGAAAAGGTTAATTAAATGATATTAATTAACAGAATGATCATGATAAAAAAACTTTTAATTGCCAAAGATTATTTTAACAGGCGTTTTTAGTTTTAGTTTTACAAATGATTTGCCTTAGGTTGGCACGCCAAATTCAATCAAAATTTACAAACAAATTTTTATTTTATAAATAGTGGCGTTCAAGGTAAAATACAATCTTTTATATTTTACAAACACTCAAATTTAATAACTCTTCTTCTCAGGTTCTTTACTGGGTTTGATAAGTAAGAACAATCTTGATTATAAATTAAATAATTAACAATTCAAGCAAATTGAAACGAACGGAATACGAAATGAAAAGAAACGAAATCTGAAATACCCTTAATTACCGTTTACAGAATTTAATTATTTTTGTTTGTACTGACAAATGTCCTGCTGGTACCAGACTTAACGTTTTCGAAGCTTGGGAACACAATTCACAAAAAGACCATTAATCACAGACTCTACACTTGAAAAAACACACGGTTGTATTTCTTGGATTATTTTTCCAGGACTCGATTATCTGCAACACCGGTCAACCGTCGGACGTATTAAATTTCAATGCCTTTTTGCGGAAATGTTATTTCGGAGCGCGTATGTATCTGAATGGGGCGCTAAACCTTTTGTTTCAGCTTTTCAGATTTTTATATAACTTGTCTCTCCCTCTAGATCTTTTTACAAATGTAATGATTAACATATAAGTCTCTCAGTTGAATTACTAAGTTTGGACCACGCTGTTCGTACTCTTAAATTTCGCTCCGTCTCTCGACCACAAGATTCGCCAGACTGCAACCAAGTAACTTTCCGTACAATGCGCGCAGTTCACAACAAAGTTAGCTGACAAAGAGCTTGTCGTCATTGTTGTCCTTTAAGAAATTGTAACAATCCAATTTATATAAACAATTAATGGCCTCCTTAATTAGTATTACAATATATATATATATTTAATATAGGTGCCAATAATATTATGTTTCATATAAAGTAAACTTCATTTATCACAAGATTCAACAACGAGATACAATTCAAGCAAGAAATATCAAACAGGGTTTGATGTTGAAGGAAGGCAACAAGAATTTAACTCTTTTACTGACTGAAAGGAATCATTTAACAATGCCAACATTATTATTGATAGACTATTTTATCATCTAACTTTGGTAACGTCGATTTCGAGAACCATAAAACTATATCTATTAGCGTACAAAATTCTTAGATTAATGGAGAAGCTATGAATAGTGGTTTCATGTGGGTTTAACACTGAATAGCTGACCGAAAATCAAAATTTCTTTATGAATCATTTTAGTATAAGTAGCTATATAATATTTTCTCTTTAAAACCTAAAACATATTAGCAAAGGTACTTCTACAGCAGCCAATAAAAGTTTTCCGGGATAATAATCTAATATATTATATTAAATTACAATCCAAAAGAATACTTATTTCTGGTTATTAAATTTTTTGTGCTTTGGAGCTGCAGTTAAATGATTTTCCATGTAATACAGAAGAATGTATACCCAAACGTGTTACTATGAAAATTATTATAAACTCTTAAAAATCGTAATAATTTATACTGCTAAAAAAATAAAAACTTTTTAAACTTTCTGCATATAAAAGTTTTATTTTCATGTTGCTACATTAAAATTCGTTATATTTTTCTCTACGAACTTAATGAACCCTCCGTTCGTCGTGCCACCTAAAGTAACGGCGTTAGTCGCGCTAAGGTCCGGGTGACCTAAAGTTAACTATTTTTATGTAGATCACTTTTCTGAATAAATTGTTTTGAATATTTTTACAGATACTTAACATACGCATTTTTAACATACATACACAATTCATACATCCAATTACTGCATCGTTTAATGAAAACTTGCTATTTATCCGAAATATTTGTGAAAGAAAATCTAATATAAAAAATTATAATTTTCAAATATAACAAAATCCTTTATAATTATAATAATAAAATATTGAGAATCTGATTATGTAAACCTAACATCAGTTAGATCCCTGATAGATAAATATTTTGAGAGTGATTGAAATATAATAGTTTAAATATGCAGGTAGTTTTTTATACAAATAATTTTTATCGATTTTTAAAAATATTCTACTTTTGTGAAAATGCTGACGAAATGATCAAATAATATTTGTACATATAATATAAAAATATAAATAATTAAGTTTTTGGTGAAATAAATACATTAATCAGAGTCAGTTTCAATGTTTTATGAATTCTGAACAAGGCATTATTGGCAAATTATTTTTGTGTTTTTACGTAAACACAAAAAACTTTCACACTTTTCACTACAAAATTGTGTTTTCCGTGGTTTTTTAGTTTCTTTGAAACAGTATTTTCTAAATCTAGTTAGTCAAGTTAGCCGTATCTGAGTCATCAGACCTAATTTTTGAAATATCATCAGTTTACGAATCATCTTACGATTCTTCATAATCGTCGTCTGGTTCAACATTTGTGTCATAATTATCTTCTTCTACACGAAGATGACGAATTTAATCTACACATTGAGGATTATTCAAGTTGTATTTATTTTTACTCATTTTCCACAATTGTTCACAAACATAACAAAGGAAAATTGTAATAAAAAACCGCAAATATACTATCCACTTATGACAATATAAATTTTAAGTATCAAAAGAGCAAGATTTGATACTAAAATCGAATAATCGGCAGTGATTTTTACGAAAAGAAAATGTATTATTACTCCTTACTACTGAGACAATGACGAGAAAAAAACTAACGCGAGTGGTCTCAGTAGGCCCCTGGACCGAAGATACGCTACTTCCTTATATTAACGACATGTTTCCTACAAACTATGGTAGATTTTGGAGTGTGGCCTTGGTAGAATATTGAAAACTCATTCCTCTGAGATGTCATGAAAGTTCTTCCCTGTATCTGACCTGGATCCGGAGATAAGAAAGAAATTAAATTGCTTCAGTCCCCTGGACCTAGTGCGACTAACAAAGGGTTAAAAAATGTGGTTTTTAGCAACAAATAACACCAACATAAAAACAAAATTATTTAACATAACATCCATTGATAGAATTCACATTGAAAATATAAATTCCAGAACAACAAATGGTAAATTCAGGGAATATGTATTATGAATTGTTAGGAGATACGGTGAGGTTATGAAAATATTAAGAAGAAAACAAGTACGTAAAGTTGGAGGCACGCAAACTGAGTAGGCTGAAAGTAAAATTAACTTGTAATGCAGAAATAGAGACCCACGATATGTATAAAATTTTTGATTACCACTGAGTTATCCAAGAGTGGATCACAATCCCGACCCATTGCTCGTCGTCCGTAACAGACGGGACGGTCTAGGAGAATAAACTGTTATAATGTTAAAAGGATTAGCAACTTACTTTTTCAGGTTCCGATACCCTTTTCGGCTATTAGGAACAAATAATTGGAGTAATTAATGTTAAATGAGTTAGAGTAATTTCTGTAGAGGGGGGAGGGGGCTTATTTTTTGCCATTTTTAGACTAATTTTGTATTTAAAGTAATTTAAAATAAAGGAACTGTATCTCTTTCATCGCTTACTCTACCAAGAACTGAACTGCGGACTATAGTCAATTACACATACGGCAATGAGAAAGTTTTCGGTAACAGTGTTGCGTAAACTGAGAGAAGCGATAGGAATAATATAATTGAACAAAGAATTACTTAAAATTGTACTAAGTATTTATTCTTATGTGGTATATGCATTTGCTCGTCATGTCTTACAACTAAAACTCAATCATATGCTACATTGTAAAAATACTTACGGAAACAGTTAACATAGTTGCATGATTATAGCAAAGTTTTATCGTGTGCCAAGAAAGAAAATGCCAATATCCTATCACTTTCAATTAATCTGTTCCATTAGAAAAACATGTACATTCCTGTCTAGTAAATATTTTTATGACGCTTAAACTTTCGTAAATGAGTCACGCAAAATAATTTTCTCACCAATGGGGTTTTATTGATTATTGATCGTTAGAAAGAGCATTCTAATTGGAAGATTTTATTTTTATAAATAAATTATGTTATTTGGGGCAAGTTTTGATTTCCTTCTGTATTAAATAATGGTTTCAATAATGTCATTCAGTTATAATGTTCGTACTGTTGAGGTCTTTATGTGGAAAATACTCGTCTTTGTGTGCTAAACGAATGTGCGAAACATCGGTATTGAAATTTGATTTCAGGTTGTTTCCTAATCAATCAGCTCTATTGATGCTAAGATTGAAAGGTTATACATTCATTTAAAGAATGAAAATAGATCAATTTGCTCGCTAATCGACAAATGAATCTGATTTATTGGAGGTAGAGTGGCCTAAATAGGTTTCTTCTTAGGAATAACGACGGCATTAAGCCCAATCAGTTAGTGAAGCGTAACTGGATTGAGATCGTTAAGCGACTCTTTTTATGTGGCAAATGCGACGATCCCAGAATCTATCTCAGCTCATCGTCGCACCTAACAAGACGAAGCAAAGCAATTATTGCTGAACAATACGTATTTTGAGATATTTTTAATAAAAATAATTAGTCTATATTGAATTTATTTAATAAAGTTGAGTTTTTGAATAGAGTGAGTAAGCGTAAAATGATTTGATCTAAATGTTACAGCTAAATTTTTCAAATACCGTTCATCTAGAATATCAAATAACGATATAATTTCCCTTTCTGCTAGGGTCTTGGCCTACCAGGATGGTTGCCAGACTGTCAAATTCCACGAAACATTTAGTATTATTTTAAGTTGAAGTGGTCAACTTAGCGGTAATGAAGTCCTTGATTACAGAAAATTGAAACTCCAGTTTATATAATATTATTTCATATTAGAATTATATAAATAATTCTAATATTTCGACGGTTGAAATTCATGGCTCTGAGCGAGTCTTAGAGTGGGGAAAGTTGGAGTAGACAAACGAAACATAGAAAGTGAGGAGAAAGAAATTTGCTGCACGAATGTGCATGCATTCACTAATAACCCCTAATCTGTACCACATCGTTTATTTATTCATAGCCGTTTCTTTAACAAGATGTTCAATTACATAACTAAACGTGATGAGGATAAACAGAACCTAGCAGAGAACTGGAATTAATGTAATATAAGTATACCAACCAAAACTCTAAACTTGTACAAACTGGCGTCGCTGTAATTCCTCAGCGATATATATATATATATATATATATATATATTGTAGTGATTAGTAATTAATCCATTGTTATAATTGCAAAGTAAAGGACTCATTATTAGACTATATAAAGCAGACACCGCGACAAAGCGGGCGGCGAGTCAATAGAACCATTGTTGAGATACGCAGTACAAAATCTACGAGGAAGCGAAACAGCAGTCAACGAGGAGAGACGAGTGTAGTCGGAAGTTGAAAACCAGACAGCGAGCAGGTTGGCAGGCACAAATTCATCCGAAAAGATTGAAAGTTAAATTTGAGTAAGAAGTTTTGCACAGTAAAATTTCAACGGTAAAGCCACAAGCAGTAACCTAATAATTTCCTGCCGCAGTAAAAAACTCAATAAGTAAAGAGACCGTCACCGATGTCATCGAGAGGAAGTTGTTAATGATCTGACTGACCATTAATCCGGAAGGAGTTGCAGGTTCCAGTTTCCAGAAGAGAGACCCAAAAGTTTCGACAAGTGTTTTGTAACCAATTTAAATTCAGTGATATCCCCAAAAACGTGTGCACAGAAAACCCCAAAATCGAGACCTGGTCGGCCGTAAGTAAAAGAACTCTAAATTTATTTGTAAACCATTTCATTAAGATACGTCAGATCGTTCTTCAATTATTTCTTTTCTTTAATTATTTCTTTTCTTTAATTGTTTTGTTAGATAAATTTAAATTCAAGTCACCCATTTATCAAACCCAGTAAAGACCCTGAGATTCTAAATATTATTGTGTAAATTTTATAATGTATTTAACTCCATGAATAAAATTTGTTTAATTGTTCACCTTTAATAATTTTTTTTATTTAGACGCCTTTTTAATCAGTTTATTACAATATATATATATATATATATTTACCGTGCTTTCAGGACACCTAAAGTGCTGACTGTGAACAAAGATAGGCTACATGCGCAACCCATCAATGAAATTATTATTAACCGAACAGGATTATGATTAAAAATTGCAATAACATTATTCACTAATTATGGTAAAAAGAACTGTTGACGTTGATGAGCAGAAAAAACCAAAAACAGTCTCCAAGTTTTTAATTTGATTAAATAATTAGTTGGAAGCTTTCAACTCTTTCGTTATAATCATCCTGAATGTAAAATTAAACGTTACTACTTATATAAAAACACATCAAGTTAAGAATAAATTCCAAAACCTATATATATTTTTAAAGTTATTGTGATTTTAATTATAGGACAGGAAGATATGTTATGCTGAAGGTTTTGCAATGTATTCTTAACTTGATTTTTTATATAAGTAATAACGTTTGATTATTCACTAATCAAAAAGAAAAAAGTCAGAAATTACGGACCATAAAAATACTAAACATCAAAGTTGAACAAGGATTAAAATATGGGCATATGGAATATGATTAAATTTGCCCAAATTTCAAAGTTTTGATTCCGATTCCTGATTGCATTATCGCTAGTTTCTATAATTATCTGATAACTAAATATTTATGACATAATTTCATAGTCATCCTGTAGTTACCGATAAAAATTCCAATCACAAATATTTTACTTCAGTAAAAATAACTTATCTAACGTAATATAGATTATCTGTCTACAAATTACCGTCCGCTGGAGCGTTTATTATTAAAAATTGGAATTGAAAAACAAACTGCAGTAAAAAACTCTCCTTCAAACCAATTGTGGACCTTGTTGACTTTCCTATGCCCAGTGCTTCAGTTTCTAAATGTTACTCTCTCTCAATCTCTCTCTCTCTCTCTCTCTCTCTCTCTCTCTCTCTCTCTCTCTATATATATATATATATATATATATTGTAATGCCAATTAATTAAGCCATTAATTGTTTTTAAATAATTTAAATTATTAGCAAATAAATTAATTGTAGCGGTGAGAACGAGCAAAGTAACAATAAGCGGCGAGCTCTGTTTCTTTGTTGAGGAGTCGGAATGGCGATTACGCGCGTAAAAGTATAGTTAGTTTAGAGTATACAGCGAGGAGCGAAAGAGAAAAGTCGACGTCTACTATCAGCCACGAGAGGAGAGAGATTGTAAAAACAAACCTCCACCGAGATACTTAGCAGTTCGATCCAGATTGATAAATAAATCAGTAAAAGACTAAAATCTGCAAATCGTGAGTTCCTGTAAGCAAGCAGTTACTTGCACAGAGAGATGTTCTAACAACTAGTTAACGGGGAAGCAAGGGTTGCTTCATTATAAAGAACTTGAACAATTTCGCGTTGAGGGAAAACGACATCCGATAGCTGACCAATTAGGAGAGGATCATTCGATTTTCCTGGGCGCTGAGTAATTGCATTTCGATATATTGTTCTCGGAGTTCAACCGGGTTTTGCATATATATATATTAGAACGCAACGTTTCGGCGACTAAAATTTCTACTATAATTATGCAAAACCCGGTTGAACTCCGAGAAGAATATATTGAACAACTGCACCGGGAAAGGCTTCAATCTTTGAATTGCATTTCGAATTCATATGTGTAGAAACTGCGAGGAAATTTAGAATCAGTGTAATAAAATTTGCATTATAGTGTACAAAATTTGCATTATAAGCTACAAAAGAATGCTGGTACCAGTCAAACAATATGTGAGTAACAAAACTTTGACAATAATATTTGTGAACGATAACTAAAAGGGAAAAGTCAGATTTCGTTCATCTTTCACTTCGTTCACTTTTCATTTTAGCTTTCTTTCATTTATCGACTTATTGTTTTTAGGTAAATTTTAAACTGAATTGTTAATCAGATCATTAAATCATTTTCTCTGTTAATTATCAAACCCAGTGAAGACCCTGAGAGAAGACATATTAAATTTTGATTGAAATTATTTGTAATTTTTGGAAACCACAAATTGATAATAAATTAATTTTTTTAAAAATTTTGATTAACCATTCATTTAATTAACCCTATTTAATTGATTATTACATTAAATGTCACCACAACGTGGGGCAAGTTCTTTAAATTAATTAAAGCCTACTTGTTGATTATTACAATGTATATATATATATATTGTAATGATCACCAAGTTAGGGTTAATTAATTTGCCCCACGTTGTGGTAGCCATTTATGTAATAATCATTAAGTTAAGGTTAATTAAAAGAAAATATTATAAATAATTAACAAATAAAATAATTTGTTATTTTATTCACTTGTGGCTTCCAAAATTAAAACAAATACTATCAAATTAATCTCAGGGTCACAACTGGGTTTTATAATTAACAGAAAAATGATTTATAAACTGATTAACAATTTAAACATAAAAATTCACCTAAAATAATATTAAGATAAATGAAATGAAAGAAAGCTAAATGTAAAGAAACTGAACGAAATCTGACTATTACCTTTCTAATTTTAGTTTACAAGTTCATATAGATTTTTTTACTCACGTATTGTCCGTCTGGTACCAGCTCTTTCTTTTGTAGCTTCAACACTACACTAAAAATGCAAATTTTTACACTGATTCTAACTTTCTTGCAGATTTTACACACACAGGGTCGAAGTGCACGTCTTCAGCTATCAGGAACCTCGGTTGTTGTCTCCCCTTTCTGGTCAGCAAGCCTTTGCCGGATCCCTTAATGCGAAGATTGTTCAAATTGTGAAGCAAACTCCTCCGTCCATACAGGAATTCATGATTTGTGGTTTATGTTTGCAGACTTTACTTATCATATGCAGAGTCCAGACTTTAACTACTTTCTTCTCGTCGCAGATTTTAGGTTTTTTGTTTCTCCTTGCTCGGCACAGACTCAGTGCAGAACCTTACTGTTTTTATTTCTCTTTTTGGACCGAACTGCCACGTATCTCGGCGAAGACCTTTTACTGTTTCATGCTGTCTCGACCCAGGCTGACTGAATTTTCCTCGCGCGCGCATTCTCCATTTCGGCTTTCAACAAAGGAAAATAACTCGCCGCCATTGTTGTCTTTGAAAGCTCATACGCTACAATTCAATTTATTCGCTACAATTCAAATTATACCTAATCAATTTAATGGTCTAATTAATTATTGCTACAATATACATATATATATATATATATATATATATATATATATATATAACTTGCTCTTTTTTAGAGTAACAAGCTACATACATGAGGTAATCCACGTGGTAGCAACTCGCCTTTAATAGCATAGGAAGGGATTTCAAAGGAGGGATGCGTAAGGGTAGAGGAAGGTAGCCAAGGGTTAACTAGGGCCCTCGGGCTATATTTTAAGGATCACACATACACACATTCTTATTTATTTTATGTTCGTAGTAACAAGAAGAAATAGGAGAACAGCAAGTGAAAAAGTTGAAGTCCCTAACTAAGTATTTGTTGGCTCTATTTTAATAAAATTTGGTACACGAACATATTGGAACTATATATCACCTAACGGAATTCAATTGAAATTTTGAAATATTTATTGCTCAAGGATAATTGCACGATCCTGGAATTGATCCGTAGCACATACTAGTAATGATTTATTGTAGTAAACAGTTTGATTTGATTTATTTTATTCAATTAGTCCTCGTATGAGGAAATAATATACGTCATTACATAAAATTACAATATAATTATTGTATTCTACAGTTATAAACAATTAGAAGGAAACATAAAATAACTAAAAATCGGGAATAACAATTTCCTAGTCCAACATAACTAAAAGAACTATATAGTAATAATAATAAATCTTTAACGTTACTAAGGGTCTAATATAATATTTACAGTACTCAAAAAAAATTAAATACGCACTAGGTAAAAATTAATATTTTGAGAAGTAACTATCATATAATACGGAATTACACATCACACAAGAATAAACACAAAACCTGACACGCACACGACGGCCAGTTCGCAAGAAGGCAAGTCACTACACGAAACAGAACGATGAGGAATCTGCCCTTCCATAAAAACTCCAGGCCGTACATGAATCAAACAAGCAAAAGAGCAAAGAAGACAGAGACTAAGCAAGTTATGAAATAAGTAGTTTTAAGTACAAAACAGACAACTTTTGCAGACAACAAAAAATAATTAATTAGTAGGAAAACTATGAAGAAACTCCTGTAGTGGGTAAAAATATTTCAGTGGAATATTTTTACACTGAGTCCCAAATTTCTTGGAGTTATTATTGTTTTTTTACAACTGGAGTAGGACTAATGTATAAAACTATCTGTGAATGGTGAATATTTATCTGCTAGAGAGCTAGGCGATGCTGAGCGATTTCTAGACTCATAATTGTGAGACTCGCCGTTTGTTTGAAACAGATTCATGTTCCTCTTTACGAACCTTAAAATATTTTAAACAAACACACTGGGTACTGTTAATATTCACAAAATTTTGAAAAATGGTTTACAACTAGGTTTATTATCCGTATTAGAAAGTATTCTAATTGCACGCTTTTGCAACTTGAATATTTCAATGCTCCTAGAGTAATTGCCCCAATTTGCAATGCCACAACACAGGAGGGAATGAAAATACGCAAAGTAAAAAATTTTCGTTGTGTTGATGTCAACGTGTTGCATTAAGGTTCTGAGACAATAACAAGCCGAACTGAGTTTCCCAGCAAGCAGATCTATGGTGAGTCAGCTTTAATTTGCTATCAATCTGAAGAGACAGAAAAGGCGCCTCAGTCCGACAACTTCTCTAGAAGGTTGTTACTACCATCCGCTGAGAACTGGACGAACTTGGTTTTATCTAGATTTCTTAACTTTAAGCCCCACATTTAGTTTGTCCAGAGTGGTGTCTACATTTATAACAAGATTATCAACATCTCTATCTGTAATCACCATATTTGTATCATCCGCGTAGAGAATTGCTTTAAGAGGATGTACGAATCCTGGAAGATCATTAATATACATAATGAAAAGTAAAGGCCTAGGCGTTGAGCCTTGATGAACACCTGAGGTAATTAATTCACAATCAGATAAATGAGTATGCCCATTTTTAGATCCGACCGTTACCTTTTGTTTCGATTATTAAAATATTAATTTAGGAGAAGTAGGGTGCTTAGTTCAAGTTCAGTTGTTATCTATGAAACCTTGGTAAGAGAGAAAGCAAGATCATAAGTTTCGCAGTTTTAGATTGAAATATATAGTAGCATAAAAGGCGTGTTATATCCATGTGAATGGATAAGTTCCGTGCGTGTCCTTGGGCTGTAACAACTAAGGATCGAATAATAGTACTTTCTTCGGTAGTTAGTTGTCTCAAGATTAGAGGACGTCTAGAGAGATTCAGTTTTCTACAAGTGGGAGGGGATACGCCGGAGATTTATGGGACGCTTGTAGATGAAAGTGACACACATCGGCGCCGTGTTTATATAGCGGCCCTGTAGGCCGGCCGGTGTTTTGGTATGGACGCCGTGCACAGAACACCATCTCGCCATGCACGCATCTGTCCTGGTAAGACATTACACTTCTAATACAGTACAGCTATTAACTGGTTACCTTAAACGAACCTTTCAGTTTTCATGCTTGATGTTAGAAATAAGAAGAAATATAATAAAGATACATGTGCGTGCAAGTGGATTTAATTAAATTGTGTATCACTTTACTAAGTTTACGTAGGAAATAAATATTTTTTAAAAGGCAGTCTCAAATTAATGGGTTTTGGAGGTAGGACTTGTCAATCAATTGTGGTTGTCAGGGAGAAATGGTCTTGACTGGGAGAAGCGAGTGTGCAGAAGTGATTGGAAGATAAACTTAATATAAGCCAAGAACAACACTGGAAATGTAGATTCAAGCATCTTACGTGTGACTAAATTCAAGTAATTTTTAACTTCGTTCCATTCCTTGGGAATTTAAATTCTACCAGAAGGTTGATATTCGGCTAGCAAATTAAATCTGTAACTGGTTTATAGAGCGAAATCGGGAAAAGGACTTTCCAATGCTTGCGAAACTTAACTTTCGATGTCGATTTACCGCACACGTGTTCTAATGTTACAGCTCATTAAATTCCTAAAAGTACACAAATTTAGGATGAACATAGTTGTAATTAAAAATTTGCGTGTGTGAGCAGTGATAATTAAATTATTTGTATAATTTAGACTAGTTTTGGAACTCTTTAACTTAATATAAATTATTAAAGATAATTTTTAATAATATATTTAATATACAACTAACTCATTATTTGACGTGACGTAGGAACGTCTTTCAACTTGAAAATACTACTTGAACTTGAGACAGAAATTTATAATTTTCGTGCTCGTATTTTGATGCAACACGATGCAAATAATCAATTATTTCGAATGTGAGTTGAACAAATTTCCCTGTATGCGGTTTAGGTCCCCTATAAAACAATTCTCGGAGAAGTTGTTCAATTTGGAATCCCGAGTTCCTCTCCTTGGAATTGAGCCTCTGACTTACTGTCCTTTGCGTTGATTGAAAAACACAAAACGATTATGTAAAGCTTATTTTCATTCAATAATGACTTATGGTATTAATTTGGCCTAATTCTACAGGAAAATGTTTACTTAAAAAGCGTGCCATAAGAATGAATAACAAAATTAAATCACATGCATCATGTAGAGGACTAATCCAAAAATTATGTTAGTTTGTCTTTGGTACCAATTTATTTATTAATTGATGACATTTGTTATTAGTAATTGCAATAAATTTAGACAATTTTACTTCCATCAATTACAAAAAAAATGAATTTGTAAGGAAATTTCAAATATTTAATAGATTTACCAAAATAAGTGCAGTATTCATGCGTAAATTTTTTTAAATTAAGGAATTAGGATATAATACAGTTAAAATCTGAGATTATAAATTTTCTGAATAACCACTCCTATTTTCGGGCGGAATTTGTGTCAGTTAAAGTTGAAAACTGTTGTATTAAGGCATCATGAACTACTAGGTAATAGAGCAGTTACGAGAATAGTCTAAGTGTAAACTTATATAATTAAATTGTAATTAAAACATGTAATATGACTGAAATGAGTTTCTCATTTCACATTATAACTAATAAATTACCTATATACATGTTCCATATCCTTGAAGCTTTTCTTCGCCGGAGGATTAAAGGAAAAATATAAAATAATTTATTTACGTTATTGGAAAATGAAATATATACGCTTCTAAACCAAAAGAATAATTGCAATGTTATGTCGTTTCGGCCACAATTTTGAGTCTTCATCAGATAATAGATAGTTTTGAATGTATTCATATACGTAAATGTTAAAATATAAATTAATATTATGAATCACATTACTAAGTTTACATACTCTACTACTCCTCGGCGTTACAGTTCATGTAGGACCATGGCCTCTCTAACGATCATAGCCCAATCTTGCCGGTCCTCCGCTCGTTTCCTCCATCTTCTAACACCCATCTTTCGTAAGTCGTCCTCCACATACCTTTTCTTTGCATGGTTCGTTTCTCGGTATCATCAATCCGGCTATTATCTTTGAGTTTCGTAACTATAGAGTTTTTCCGATATGGGGTTGTTAGCCCCATGATCAACCCCCAACCTGGAAGACCAGTGGACTGTTATTTGTCTGTCTCTTACCCTTTGACCTGTCTGGCTTGAGTGGGCCCTACCAGGAGTAAACCTCCCGGGTAATCGGAGCCCGCAAACCTCCACGTTAAGGCGACAGTCCGTGGGGAGGACTAAGTTTACATAGGAAATAAAGATTTTTAAAAGGCTCTCTAAAAATATAAATTTATATTTTGTACAACTAATTTTAACAATTACGTACTTCCATACATTCAAAACTGTCTATTACCTAACGAAGTTCCTAAATTGTGGACAAAACGTAATATTGTAATGATCTTTTGTTTATGTTATAACAAATTGGTCGTTTCTCTCTGTTTATTAAATGTTAATTGTCAGACAATAGTAAATAATATATGGTTCTATTGGAAGCAGTTGAAATTTCATTTAACTCAATTGTTTTTAAGGGCATACGTTGGCCAAATGTATAAAATCTCTATCCAACCTCAAATAATTCATGTGATAGGATTATTTTGTTAGGATAATATGATATATCGTATTGGATGAAAAGATGAATGTCGACGAACATGACTAATACTAGTTGTTATCGTTTATATATTCAAGAACTGTGATGATGAACATTACATAAGGTAGTTATTGTTGACGCCGGCATAAGTTTAAAAAGTTTTGTGCATAAAAAATCTGTTAAATAAAGTGAACGCTTTTAAAAACGTTACTAAATATATATATATTTACGGAAAGGTACGAGTGCATTTATTCATGATTTTATTATAAATCCTCAGTTCATTTCTCCCATTTCAATTCTCGAAACTAATGCGCGGTTGAAAAAGATACGTAGTTGTTTCTATATATATTTTGATATTCTATTTTATTTATAAGCAATTATACGGCGGTCGAAACGCGTAAGTAACAGAAAGTAATATTAAAAGGATTGCTTCTGGGTTGGATAAGTGCAATTTTTCTGCCTAGTAAAATTATAGAATCGGTTCAGAATTATGTCAACTCTTTGTGCTGTGCAAGTTAGACTTATCCAGATAGATCAGTGAAAATCGCATAGGAAAATTTCATTATTATATATAGAAACCGTATGAGCTGAGGGACGTTCTTACGATTTTGAATCACCTGACGAAAGCAACAAGGATTGCAGAAACGATGTGTTGTTTTTATTTCATCACTTAATTATGTCCATTAATTATATACTTATTTTTCTAATTAATCTTCATCTAGTTCATAAGTTTTTATACTTTCAATATTATATTATATTTTTTCAAAATAACTTCATGTATCTGTTCTTCACGTATAAAATAAGGTTCTTCTTCATCGATTTAATGCCTTGTTAAAACTACGGGGCAAATTATGCTATAAACAGGCCAATCGAAATTAAAGGCCTGTGAAAGTTTAGTTTTTATATACACAATTTTGGTGGGGCATAGAAGGCGTAGTGGGACACGGGCGCTTTCTCTGAGCGCTTTCTTCAGCTTAAGTACATGTGCTCTGTTCCAAACAACTTATTAGTTCCTATTGAAGGCCATCTGCTTTCTCCTTTAGATTAATTACAATTCTATAAGGATGTAACATTCTAATTATAGAACAATTTCCCAATTAAATTTGTTATTCAACTAATCATTAAAATAAAACGTTGGATTAGTATACCTTTAGAAATATGAATTTGTCGGTATAATAATTGGAGTTTTTAGAGGGCAATATATTACGAATTGTACAGAAGGAAGATAATTTAAAAACTGAGAAAGAAAGCGATTTAAAAATCTAATGCCGCATATTGTTGTGAAACTGATGATTAAAATTGAAATCACCCTATCAATAAAACTTCGAGTATTGTAATCTAGCTACTACTAATTTGTCCAATATAAATTTATGAATTTTAGTAAATAATAGTCTGAAATGAAAAAAATTACGTCTGATTGAAAATTAATAATAAGAAAGATAACCAAATAAGACAAATGAAATTATAATATAACTTTTCCTTTTCTTCAGGTGCTAAGAAGAGCCCAGAGTGACATAACTCCACTCGTTAGTTGAGTTTTGTAACTGGTGACGGGAATATTAAAAAAATAGTCGTTCCGTGAACTTTATAATTTAACATAAAGAAAAGACAACTTAAAACTATTAAATCCAATCTTAATTTTGGAAAGCTTCAAAGTTTTGTCAACTGCCGAGTGCAGTTGTGTTGTTCTAGGCTCTTCTTTCCACCTGAAGAAAGGGACAAGGATCCTAGAAACGTTGTGTGGTATTTATATTATCACGTAATTTCTTCTTATTAAATAATAGTCTACCCGTTTCACCAAATAAAACTATTTCATTTATTTATTGAGGTCAACATTCTAAGTTTTTGTAATCACAATTTGTTACTGTAATGAATCTTAATATATGATGCGGCCACTTTCACTTTACGCAATAATAATCTGCAGTAGTTTGGTTCAATAATGCATAATTTCAGGAGGGGAGGAATTCTGTGCTTGAAATCTGGCTCATAAAATAACATCATAGTCACAGTCAATCTCGTCGACACAGAATATTAACCAAAATTGGTACAAAATAAATAAAAAACGTTGAGAAACAATCGAGTTTAGGCTGTGAACTTCGATTATTCCAAAAATCATAACCTTACGAAGCAATAATAATTTATAATACGTATTAAAGTTTATAAAACGCCACAATATCCTCTAATGTATAAAATGTAAAAATAATGAATTAATAATAAAAACGGACCATTGGATTCTTTTGATAAAATATTCAAGAAGTCATTATCAGTAAACTGAAGGGCAATTTTTACGTTATGTATCTGTTTGCTATCCAAAAAATAAGGTAAAATGTCGAAATGTACCACTGTGAGACGATTATTGATGGAAATTTCTTATTAATCAGATACTCGTGCAATTTGAAGTGCTCACGCAATATCGAAGGCAAGCTTTATGCATTGTTCCGATCGATCGTAAGGAGCGACTGCACCAGCTCCTTGTCCTCAGGCGTTCTGTAATGTATTCAGAGATTAAGTGAGCTTAATGAGTTCTGTGCGTTCATACCTCACTGATATGACCGGTTCTCAGATGCTATTAAAGTTGTCTATCAATGATAATAACGGTAATAACGATTGAGTATGAAATATTGCGGGAATCTCCACGCTCGAATATGCATGGTAAGTTTAAGGAATAGGAGCACGAACAATGGGCTATAATGTAAACAAATACCAGTGTTCAAGGTACTTTCTTAATTAATCGCACAAATATTAGTTACCATAGAAATATAAAAATTTTACAAATTGAAAGACGTTTAATCTACATTTCAGTCATCATGCCACTTCTGCGGTTATTTGGAGGTAAAAATGAGATTATTTAGGTAATTTATAACCTATTTTTTCACACTAGTATATATTTGGTCTTTATTTAACAAATAAGACTCTTTGTTCTGTAATAAGGCTTCTTAATGTCACCAACATTGTAAATTTTAGTTACTGCCTTTCAGATGTCAAACTCCACTTCAGTACTCGTCAATGAATTTCAGATTATCAGAGAAACGCGAAATTCATAGGTTGAATATTTCCCATAATTTAAATAAACTCAGCCATTTCTTAATGAATTTATTAGTGATTACATGTATTCATGTTTCTTTGAAGTTTTGAACAGTCCTTTTGTTGAAAGAATTTATACTGAATGTAAACCTTTCCTCTGTGTTAAATTCTTCTAATGTATTGTGTAACTAATTCTTTTACGATTTAAATAATTCGTGCAGGTATTCTTTTTCAAATTCATTCGAGACCGTTCGTTGATGTTATCACCATTGTAACCATCTCGTAATTCCAGCAACTAGAATTTACATATATATCACTTGATGCTATCAGGTTTTCAGAGAAACGTTATGAATAAATGAGGTAGATGGTGGCTCTGTTATTTTGAGAATCTCCAAGAAAACACATCTCTGGACACTTTGAATGAGAATACTTCTACTATCTCCACTTCTGATAAAAATAGAATCTATATCTCCTCATTCCGGACTGTCGAAAACTCAACAGCTAGACTTCATCATAAAATCTCTCACAATAACTTTCCAAGAACACATAATCTCCAATTTATATGCTTTTCTGACAAGCTGTATGACTTCTTGTCACTAATTTTGCTCTTAAGCCAGCTAACAACTCTTCAAAAACACATTTCCTACTTGATGACTGGATCCACTCTTGTCATACGAAAGTAAATCCCACTAAATCAGTAATAGTAGCTTTATAACCACGAAATGTGTCCAAATGTTTCAATACATAATACACTATTAACTATCACCAATGAAGTTAAATACCTAGGTTTTCTACTGGATTTTAACCTTACTTGGAAACCACATTTAACATCCAAAAGGAATCACATCAAAAATAAACTTGGTTACTATGCCGGAATTCTAAACTAAATATAGAAAACAAAGTGCATTCTTATAAATGCATTCTTAAACCAATATGGACATATGGGATGCGCCACTTCTAACTAAAAAATTATACAACGTCTTCAATCTAATATTCTTCGTACGATCTTAAAAGCATCATGGATTGTGAGCAATAAATCAATCAGTGACGACCTATCTAACCTACAGTCAATGTAGAAGTCCACTGATTCAGCACTAATTATTTCCAAAAGCTTCCAAAACAGACTAATAAGGTCAGCCATATGGCCAATGAACTTATAGTGCATTGCAGATTGAAGAGGAAACATCCAACAGACTTCATTATATTGTACAATATATTCTATCATGCATAAAATAATTTAATTAGCAGTGCGGTAACTGGACTTCTTCTCCCCTCAAGTAAACTCGAATATATAATTTAGTCCATGTTACAATACGACAGATTGGAAATTTCTAAATTTTTAAAAATAAACATTCATACTAGTTCGAAAGCGTCGCGTTCCTATCGTCTGTTATCCACTTCCTTTTTATTTTTCTATTATGCCCCACATCTGTCTCTTATCCATCTTTACACCTAGTATCTATAACTTTCATTTTGTTAACAATAACTTCCGAGTCTTCCATAACTTTCATTTTCTTTAACAATAACTCGTGAGTCTTTCAAAACTTTCATTTTGTTAACAATAACTCCATTCAGATAAAAGCGTGTCGGATTTGCTACATATCTGCCTCTATCCCACTGTCCCCACCAGACACCTTTCGTGATGGCGTCTAGTGGCCACCCGAGTTTTACACACAGTCTTTCCACTTATATCTTTTCCATCCATTATTTCTTCAACTTCAATCTGCAACACCTATTTCGAATGTAATGCCGATTAGTTCCTTCTAGCCCTATCGCCTCACCTATCACGGTTCTCCTATTTGACCGTCCACACACCATGACCATGACTTTGCGACCATTTTCTCTTCACTCCTCTACAGCGAATCTGCTGCTACTGAATAATATCTCCCGATGCCAGTGATTTGAAAAGTGCCAACAGCTTCTGTTTTCCGTGTTTGACGTCTAATTTTTCTAGCCGGTGGTTTCTTCACAAATGTCTCTAAGCTCACATGTGTTGTAAACACAGTTTTTGCGAACGAAAGTTGAAATTTTAGTCCCTGAAATATTTTTGTTTGAATTTGTTCACTACTATATTTAAATTTAAGAGCGAGCTCCATTTTTTAGAATTACGGCAGCGAAATTTAATATATTATGGCAGTAGGAAATGGTCACTCTTTTCTCAGATCTTATTACTTTTAATTAATATTTTGGAAATATAATAATTATGTAAAAGATGTATTAAGTGTGATACCACAATGTGAACGATGTATAAAATCATCCCCTAATAAAATTGAACGAAAACGACACATGACATTGTCACATATTCTTTAAATAAATAAAATAATTCTGGTTTGTGTTTTTTTCAGGTGGTGTTTTGTGTTTTAGGATCGTTACAGCTATTAGTGCATCATTCAGCTGACGCATTACAGTAAGTTGTGTATATAATTCTGAACTTTTCCTGCCTATTTAACTTATTCTGTCTAATTATTTCCGAATCAATAATATTTTATTGCATTATGAGTTTCTTGTTGTTTACTAATGGTCGTAATAAATGACCACAGTATCTTAAAGTTCGTTCCATAATTTTTTCCCTTTTTATTAATTACGTCAGTATCGAATAATGGTCAAATACGTTTAAAAATAGAATTTATTAAATTTCTATAACGATACCTGGTAATTTTTATGAATGGACTTCAACTAATCTTCGCATTTACATTAGTCGGTAGGCCTAATAGTTCAAATTTACTCAAACACGTTTCATCGAAATAAATCAATTTTGGGAGAATTTTCATGGCAAACATATTTAAAAATAAATTAACAGAGTAATAATATACTGTTATTATTATATACAACGTTGTGTTTAACTATTTGAAAAAATTATAATTATTTAATTTTTATATGGAAATAGTATTTTGTTTCTACATTTGTTTCCTTTCGGGTGGTTTGCTTTTAACAACATAGCTACGAGATAATTATTGTTTAAATGAACTGTTCAGAACTTGTATTTACACGACACATCTTTTGCTCCACAAGTGAAAGTAATTGAAAATTTTACACTTTACCGCGTCATTGTTATATATATATATATATATATATATATATATATATTACTAGTCACCTCTTCCATCTCAATTACTACGGATGCTAGGGTTGTCTTATACACATGGGAAAGAAGTTTGGGGTAAGACAACTCTAGCATCCGTAGTAATTGAGGTGAAAGAGGTGACTAGTAAAAATAATATAGAAACAAGAGATGTTAGTGTCGGATCAAGAGTTTTCTGGATCGTTGAGATTAATAGTGAAACTCCCGATGGAAATCTATAGAACCTTCCTGGAAGGATGTGCATGAATCAGAAGAATTTCCCGTAAATAAATTTTCAACCTTTCGAACATATTCGTCTGGAAACAGAAACCATTTCTTTAAAATAAAATCCATACACGTTTCAATACGTATGCATGCTCGTCAGAAAATAAATTTCTCAAGATTGTATAATATTTACTGACAGCGTTGGCGTCAACAAAAAAAAATCCCAGGGAACAGTCCGTTAAGTACTTCGAAATGGTTTTTAGACAATGTATTTCTTATGGACAACTTTGTTGCTTGTTCGAGTGTTTGTTCAATACAGAATTTTTTTCTTTTCTCTGGAGTTTAAACTAAAAATATTATTTATAATCAAATCATAAGGGAGATTTTTTTACCTATTGGTATAATTAATTCATTTCTTATCTAACAGAATATTCGGGAAAGCAGGGGAAGCATCTAATTATCTGTATAGTATACAACTTTCCCGAACACTGGTGCAAACTATTTGTTACAGAAATTAATCGACCTATTAATAAACAAAAATTTATAAACATCTATTGTCTATGCCATGTATTCACAGTGAAATTGTTCTAATATGTAAGTTTCATGATGTAGTAGCACGTAATTTGTGAAATTGGTAAACGCTCAAGAATTTGTTTATTGAGTACTAAAATTGTAGTTTACGATGAAAAATTCAAGCGGTATATGTTATTGTCAGTAACACACTTAAAATATTTTGATTGTTTCAGCACTAAGCTTCGAATTCGTTTTCCTCAGCGAATCAAGGTGGTTCACCATCATCACACATCCCACCACTACGCAGAAAGATTCCCGTATGGTGCTCCAATCCCTTCACATTTTCGCTCCAGGCGCCGCTACCAACCATCGAAACCACCTGTGAACTTCCGAAGAAGACGCCCGCCTCCGCCTCCTAAGAGCTTCTACGGGCCTACTAACTACGCTAATAATTACAGAAATTGGCGGCCTTACCGGGAAAAATATAGAGACGACCCACCTCCCTATTACAACAAACATTACCACGACGAAGGGGATGACGAAGACCACTATCTGCGTGCCTCGTCTTCCAGACGACCACGTCCAAAACGTCCATCCTATCCAGACCACTATCCTCCATATGACGACGACTATGATTCTGACCATGAATACCCGTCACACCATGGTTCCAAGTACCTGAAAGACTACGATGACGATGAAGACTCGTCGCATGAGAGCAGTATAAGAAATTACAGAAAGAGAAGGAGGAATAAAAAGAGAGACAGACCGGAATACGACCATTCCAGGAATTATAATACAAACCGCCAAAATCCTGTGAATCAGTATGCAGAAGATACACGACATTATACCAACACATATATTCCTCATCCAACTGCTGGTTACGGCCACAGTTTCCAAAACAATCAAGGGTATTTCGGAAACGGATTTCCTCCCGGTTTGTCAATATCAGAATCGTCTCAAACGAGAACAAATCAACAAGACGACCTCCTCGAGGCTTACAAGGCTGTATCATACAGTAAAAAGCACCTACCAGTTTATCACAACACTCCTCAGTTTTTCCGAAATTACGATCTAAAAAGAAGTTGGGGAACACCAGAAACGTCTGTGGGTGATCACGATATTGGCTTTGGAGAAGGGATGGAAGAGGTAGATGGCGGGGTTTACGCCACTAGGGACTTAACTGGAATTTGAATAGTTACTACAGAATTCATACTTCCATGGTCAGACTAAGCCCGTAAGTTTCTTTAAAATCGAGAGTTACCTATTCGCAGTAAATAGTTTGAATTTATGAATGTTGTTACGTTTTATAAGTAGAATTCTAGCAGTTCCATTTACAGTAATGGGTTAATAGAAGGTTCAATTTGAGTAACATATTAGGGAAGAAATTCTCACAAACCGAAGGACTTTTGGAATATGCATGCAATTGAGATCAAGTTACTCCAAAATATTTTGACAAATTCATTGACATTCTCTCTTATTTATTAATGCCTTCAGATGACAAATGCCTCTCATCACTCAAAAGAGAGAGGAGCGTAGACAATGAATTAGCCAGATTTTTTAGAGGCAGTTAAATATTGCCACCTACATCTTACGACGGACAGTGAATAATTACCTTAGGAGAATGAAAGGTTGGAAGGAAGCGTGTCAAGGGCATTTTATAATTAAAAGGAATTGTGTGAACATTTGCGGGTCGGGCTATCAAAGTGAGCTTATTTAGAAATATGTATTTATGTTTGTTCCGAGGCCAATAAATGCAGGTCTACATTGCTGATGCAGGTGCTGTTAAGTAGAAAATACAAATTTCAGATGCGGTCCGTTTAAATGTTTACCATATCAATTATTTAACTACCGCATTCTGACTTTTCAACGAATCGTTTACCGTTCTTACGAAAAGAATTGTTAATAGTGTACAAATATTGCCGTAGTCTAGTCTTGCCCAATTTTGTACGATAATTTTCATAAAATAAAGAAAAGTTAATAAAAAAATTTAATTGTATAATGATTGACAATTATTGATTCCTGAATTAATTTCCAGAAATGAGAAGAAGATTAAAAGTTTTGGATTGACTTTACATAATTTACTAAGATTAATTAGCGTGATTAAATCTGGATACAGTTAGTTAATAATAAATCAAAGTAAAAATGGAAGATGGACATCCAATTTGAGGTAAATGATAAATCTTATTTACTTTCACTCAATTTAATCTTTACAGCAAAGAGGGGGGGATAGAGTAAGTCAATAATATATTTATGTATATTGACACTTTTCTAAGTAAAAAAAATTCTATATTCGACCAACACTTCACTGAATGACAAGTATATAATAAACATAAGAATAATTACGTTCATTAATAATAATTTTCTGTATATTTAATTACATTTTTCTTATTAATTATTAATGAAAAAATAAATCTTTTGGCAACACATAACCTAATTTCATCAGATTATCCAAATAATAACACTGTTACTAATTTGAGATTTTTGCACATATTAAATATAAAATTATTTAAAGTGTTAATTGTTTCGCACCGCAAGAGAATTTTTAGAGAATATTGATTGTGAGAGAAAAATTAGTGATTTACAACAAGTAATATATGTCAACATTTCATTGAACAACGAATCAATGAATATATATGTAATTGATTAAACGATGAGTTTGTAGAATTTTAGCAATCAAATATAGCATTAAATAATAAAGCATCTATATAATTTTGCAAACAATACAAATAACAGAGAAACGTTTGGCAACACATAATGAATTTATTAATACTGTATAGACATGTCTTTAGCTAACAGATTTTAAAATGTTTCGAAAACGGTTTATTGTGATATTTTGTTATATATTTTTAAGACAAAGAAGTAACGAGTAATAATATTATTCAAAGATCTTGTTAGATAAACGTAGATAGCCTACAACCTTGATATTGGTTACAAAAGACTGCAAATATTTCATTATTAATAATTATTAACTACTAGCTGAGTGCTCGGCGTTGACCGGGTATTTATTTGAATTAACCCGGACTAGGATTTGACTCGACAGTAATCTCTTGGTAAACATTTCATTTAACCAACATCTATTGCGCCAGTGTTTGGAGCATTTACCTAATTACGTTCCCCTCCCCGACCTAACCCGTCGGCATCTGTCTCAAAACAAACGACGACGATGAATGACGTTATTCGGGAACTCTCCTACTACATAAAATATTAAAACAGTAAAAATTCTCGCTAACTTAATGACGTCTAAAACTACTCTGGGTTTATTAAAGGAGTAAATAAATACAACCATTAACTAAATATAGCTCGTATCCTAACAAAATCAAAAATTTACCGGATAACTTAATACGGTCAAAACAACTCAGAGTAACCTTTTCTCAACAGGATCCATCTCCACGAAGAGCAACATAAAATTTCATGAACAACCTTGATTGATGCGACAATTAAACTAAGCTACTCCTATAACCACGGAATCGACACTAATATCAGACATTTCTTGGACTATATTTTAGGTAAACACCTTCCACCACCAACCGCACCATAGTAGTGATTCCCTTCCTTGCCTTTTGGAGTTGAAATGGGACACTTAAAAATTCTAGAATGACACCATCAAATTAAGCGACCCCGGAAACGTTTTATTTGACGCTAATAATAGCCGTTTAGGGATGTTTTTAAATTCAACCCCCTCTACCCTACCCCTAGATGTAGTAGGGGTTGTCTTTACCCCCCAGTGTTTGTTCCTGGATCGTAAGTAACATGTGTATAAAGTTTGGTAGAAATTGGTCTACGCATTTAAGGTTGTAAACGGAAATTTATTTCAACCTCTTACACCTCCACTCCTAGGGACTGAAGTACATCTTAACCAGTACGGTAAATATCAGAATTAAACTCAGTGACCCGTCTTCGTTGTTACTCATTACTTTATGTAACGACCTTTCACCCACATCCTCCCCCACCACCACATCTAGCGGCTGAACTACAACGTAACCGACATGGTGAATACCAGAATTAAAATAATTGAAATCTATAACTCTGGATTTGACAATGTAGGTTGTTCGCGTTTATTTTATTTAACGACTCTCCACCTCCTCCCTCATTGTTATACGCTAAAAACATCTGGATAGAAAATATTAATCACATTAACTCCGAAAAGTAGTTAATCGACGCTAATATCGGCCGTTTTAGAATGTTATTAAATTTAACCCCCGTTCACCCGTTGAGAGTTTCCAGACCCTTCGAAAATCCTACAGAAACCTTCTCGGATGTGCTCATAGCACCAAAGTTTCATCGCTATAGGATGAATGGTTTAGGAGTGCATAGGGGACGGACACACAGACAGAAATTCGTTTTTATATATAGAGAGATTATAAACATCAAACAATGTCGATGCCTCACTACTCTGCTATAGAAAAGCTTTTATTAACTTATAGTCTAATTGACTTTACGTTTATTTCATTCTATTTCTATGATTCAACTTTCCTGACATTTAATTAATTGTTAATGTCGTAACTTAGCATACATAAAAAATCATCTAATAGTTCAAATGAAGTGCCAGTCCAATTAATATCGAATTATGTTTAAATGACTCCGTTAATTATGTAAATTGTCTCATCTATACACTAATGTTACTACTCTAAAGTGTTATTCTTCCACAATCTAAAGAAACACAGAAAACTACTTTCGATTTTTATTCAGACTGACAGGCTACATGATGATAATCCATCAGGTGGTAACTCCCCATTAATAGCATAGGAAGGGATTCAATAGCGGTAATACGGAGGTCGGAAAGTGATGCAGAAAGCCTTCTTTAGGTAGGTCGGACGCTTGGTACTTGTCCCACACCCTTCCGTTGGCGGGAGAGGGGACGCAGCATTACCTTCTCCGTGCTTTGACCTGTTTAGGAGGCAACTGGTCGACTGTTCCAATGGGAACAGTGATCAACTCTTAGCCTATACCCAAGGTCTGCGGCCCCGGAACATACACCTCTTAAAACAGGCCGAGGTACCTCAGCTTGTGGGAATTTTAGTTCAAAAGCAGAGAGAGAAGAAGGCATCCCCAAAGCTCTTCGTCTCTTCAAAAAGGTTCTGCCTGCGAGACGTAAGGACACCGGCGATGTGACTTGTCATAAACGCGTCTGACGTATTGCTTCATACACTTCACAATACCATCTTTTGGTCGCATATATTCAATTATCGCTCCCACTCAGTATTAACGCAACCAGCTAATTTTTTTTCAAATCCGTTAGAAAAGTACATGATGTTAAAAATATTTAATTTTTTATATAAAAAAATCAATCGATGTTATTCAAATCCCACATCACATACAAATATAATTTCTCGATCAGAGGAATTGCAGACATGATCATCTTTGAATCCTCGATTTGCATTTTTAATTAATTTAATTTACACATATTAACAAACATGTGACTGGCTTAAAATTCCATGTCACATTAGTATTAATACGATCGTAACGGTAAGCAATTAAATTGATTTTAAGTGGATAAAACTTTGTCACGTTATACCAACAGCATAAGCAAGTATCGTGTTTGTATTTTCTTCAACGAGCTGTAGGGAAGATGTAAGGATAAGGGTCTCGGCGGTGCGGCGGTTCGGCGGCCTGTCAGAAGAATGCCAAGGCCCCTGCGGCGACCACGCAACCAAATAAAGGGCCTACTTTAAGTTTCCTCTTTACCGGAGGAATGCGTCACAGGGTTGCTGCCATTACCCTTCCGAAATCCTAATTGCTCTAGATTATTACACTAGGTCTTGGTTGAGTATAATTGTATTACTGAAGCCCCTCCTCCTCAGATGTGTGGGAACAGATATGGGAACGCAACATAAATGTTGCTCGTTAACGCCTGCAGCATTAAGAGGCGCGGCAGTTCAAAGCGCCTAATTATACGAATTCGAGACTATAATTTTACCTACGTGACATTTTACGCAAGACGATCCCTCGATTGTTTTTGACGTCTATATTGAAGAATCTTTGGTTTATGTTTCGTGGTTCTGGTTTGTAAATTTATAAACAGAAGAAATCATTTAATAAACCACTTCCAGTGTTTATAGTTCGTCTCTTCTTCGGAGGTATGTATAATTTGACTGCGTCTCCTCACTTCGTATCATTTAATACACGTATTTAGTACTTAGAATCAATAGAAGTATCCAAATTATTTTTCATGAATGAGTGATTTAAATAACAATGTAACATTTTATCTCTGCATTTTGGCATTATAAATTATTAAACTATTATATTAAAATGGCTCTGAAAAGTGTTGACTATCAGATATAAACTACAAATTTATTTACAGTATTCAAATTAACCTTTTATCCTTCATTCCATTGTTAAAATGTCGCATATATTTAACAGAAACCTTCAACTTTTAGATCCTCTTGAACTGTAAAAAACACAAAACCATAACAGAATTGAAGAGAAAAGAACATCAGTATTACATTTTACACCTTCACAATCAATTCCTTGCGGCAAACTACGAGGGTTATTCGGAAAGTAAGATCCGATTTCTAATAAAACATAAACTATGAGAATATTTTTCAAAATGCGTTTTTTATTTAATTCCTTACATGTTTCTCTATTTTTATGCATATTTTCAATATTTTTAAAACATTTCTCACAACGTTCTACAAGCTTTTGTATACGTCTGCCGCCTGTAAGAATAATTCGTCTTTATCTGCTTCTTTCATCTCGTCATCTCTGGGGTGATGTGATAAACCCACGCCTCTTCCCATGTGACAATCTTCTCTAAAAATTGATCACCTTCCTTATGATATCGGTCCAAAAAAATCAAGAGCAGAAACCATTCTCTGAAATTTTGCAATTTGATTCCCATGCTGCTTACGGAAGAACGCCAAATGAAAAGAATGGCTTCCGTTATTGTTGTTAAATATATAATATTATATAACTAAATAAGTATACGGCCTCGAGTCAGAAAAATATGTTTATTAACAAAAAACTATTTAAGCGTCGTTTCGTGCTCTTTTAGAACCTCTTCAGCTTCCATAATTATAATAATTTTTTTAGGAGATTATTATTGAAAAAAATGTCTACTGTGATATATAAAAGCAATACATTTGGATAATCAATTTGAATAAATAATGTATATAAATACTTTCGTCTTCTTATAGCTTACGTTGCAAACAAATGAAACCTACGTAATCAATATTTCTGTCCGTCTGTCAAGATAATTTTGTTCGCTTTAACTGCCGTCTCTATGAAACTTTTTCATAGTTATGTGAAAGGTTTATAACAATGTCAATTTATAATCAACCTTGGGTAAATAAAATAGAGGACAATCCAAATAATGATTTGTCCGCTTGGACAGAAATTTGATCACTTTACTGAGAACTGGCTTATTGGATCTTCTCTTAATGGATACAAAAGCTGTTTAAATTCTACTCCAAAATTTAAAAAAATAAATTATTGAAACTCAAGAAAATAATTATTAAATACCTATTTTGGCGATACTCGAAAAAGAATGATCTGAAAGATAGAAGTTTAAAGTAAAGCAAGGTTTTATTGAACAAAGTGACATGAACTCTATTTTAAGTCAGCTATTTTTATATAGCTTCCCTTTGTTTACAGTGTTTTCAATTCCATTCCTTACATTGTATCTAACATAGGAACACAGCTCATAACCCCACAGTCTGTCACTTGTAGTATCTACCTCACTCCCTCTCTTTCTGTCTCGTTCTTCCCCTGCCTCTTTCACGCTATGTGCTCAGATAAATGCCATCCATTATAACCAGTTAATAGACAAGCCAAGCGACATCTCATATATGAACCCGAAGTAACAAAGAGACTTCCTTTATGGGATGATATTGTGCCCGGGTCATAACGTTAGATTAACTTTTGGCACAAATATGAGCCAACGGAATATACTATTGATAAACATAGGCCTTGAAACCTCCTTTTCGTTGATCACAAAGATATTGTTTACATGCTAATAATATGTTCCGTATAAAGATAGGTGAGCTGACTGAATTTTAAGTTTTAATTTTCTCAAGTGGCTGATGCCAATTTTATTTCCGGTTTTATCGAAAAACATCCGACAGTTTTCAGGTGAAAATAGGATAATGTCAACGTGACATACATTCAGATTGAAATTCAGGTGAAATTGGTTTTGGAATATCTTCATTCATGAAAGTGAATATATGCGGAAACAATTTAGCGACAAATTTTTTTTATTATTTAAACTCATGTTTGTAAAAATTACTACACCACGAAGGACTTCTCCGAATTGAATGAAATTTGATGCAGAAACGATCTGTGTTGATATAAATATTGGGTTAAAAATACAGAGAATAAAAGCAACATTACATGTTGAACCTCAGTATTTGGAGAAGCCGCCACGATCTGCCAAAAGCGGTGTTATACGACGTCTCATGGAATCAAATACATTTTCAATGAGTTATTGAGGATGGGCATTCCAGATTCCTTGTCTCTCTCTATAGTAGCCTTGGTACGAGAGACACAGACCAACTAAATCCCAAACTTGTTCAATCGGCGACATATCCGGCGAATAAGCAGGTCAAGGATGAAGCTGTATCTGAAGTGCTGAAAAGAAGCCTTGACATTCTGAGCAATGTGTGGGCGGACATTGTCTCGTTGAAAAACATCTCCAGGAATGCCTTGAAGGAAGTGAGCGACTTTGGGTACCACCGCATCACTGACTTATCAGTTTCTGTTAAGATTACCAACAATTCATAGCAACTGAGATCGTCCATGATACGCAATCACATCCTAGATAATAACGCTGGGGGTTCGTTCACTATGGCGTGGACAACGCAATCCAGAAGGTGGCGATCACCGTTATAGCATCTAACAGGCCAAAAATTCAAGCGAGATTCATCAGTAAAGAACACTTATTACCAATCTGCACTGCAGTCTCAATGTCCATGAGCCCATTGTATCCTCTGGTTTTGCGTCAGGGGAATCCTGTATACAGGACTCTTGTACGGAGTCCATTATATAGTAAACGTCATCGAATTGTTAGAGCATACGATAATATACGAGTAGCAGTTCACCGACGTTCTGCCTGCTGTCGCGATGATGCTGAATGATCCGTCACCGCTATACGGACCATTGTCTATCATAATGTGCTGACGTGTGGTTTACGATTTACACCAACCTGATTTTAGAAACGTGTGATTAACTCTATTAACATGTTGTTAATTGTTAACTTCCTCTATAAAAGGGTGTATTACAGAGGGAATGATTTCTTTCGAAAACCTTCAGTCAATAATCTGGGATTAGGGTACAGCAACTCGACGATACTTCGACTTTCACCACTGACTAAAGAAGGAAATAATTCGATATCATTCTTTTTTTTTTAGGGCAATAGGCTACATGAGGGTAATCCACTTAGGGCAACTCACCTTTAATAGCATAGGAAGGGATTTGAAAGGGGGGATGCGGAAGGGTAGAGGAAGGTAGCCAAGGGTTAACTAGGGCCCCCGGGCTATATTTTAAGGATCCTACCCGGCATTCGCCTAAAGGAATGCAGGGAAAACCTTAGAAAAACCTGCATCGGGTTGGTCGGGCATTGGGTACTTGTCCCACGCCCTTCCGATAGCGGGAGAGGAGTTTGCTGTGGGGACGCAGCTTACCCCTCGCCATGCCTTGGCCTGTTTAGGAGGCAGCTGGCCGACTATTCCTATAGGAATAGCGGACAACTCTTGCCGTATGCCCAAGGTCTGCGACCCCGGAACATACACCTCTCAAAACAGACCGAGCGATGTAAAGTTTCAATTCCACTCAATCGAAAAGCGAACAAAATCAGCCTGCGAGTCAGACTTTCTGAAACTCCAATGCATGAGACGTAATTTTAAGTTTAATCTATTACATTTACAAACGAGTCTTGTTTTATGTATTGACTTAAAATTATATTGTTATAAAGTGACATTGATAAATAGTTAGGAATCGAACTGCCTTCCGAAAGTCGCAAATAATTGCGGAGGTCTAAAGTTTAGTCAAGCTTCAATAAGAAAGACCAAGAAACGGCTACAATGACGAACAATTGCGTCTGTTCATTGCTTTAGATTAAGTTTCATGCTAGTATTCTGTATTCTATTGTCTCGTCGCCACCGTCACGAGGCTGTTAAAATTGGGGAGGAGCAATTTAGATTGCCACTTTCATCACTAGCTCTTAAAGTAGGCGCTTCCATCAAAGGTAATAACAAGTTGTACTACGTTATGAGGGCGGAAGGCACTCATTCCCAGTGGTAGTCAATAGCGCTTTACAATATTCATCATGAAAGCATTTAGCACTAAAAGCTGTATTTATCCGTAATGGCTTCCAGCAAATTTGAGGAAATATTCATTTCACACGGTTCCATAGGCAAAAGCTTTAAATAATTTAATCCTGATTTAAATATTATTTTTAGAGTAAATAGGTTGCAGAAAATTATATCTCTCCCGTGATTACCATATTCTAATTATCTATTATTTAGGGAAAAGAATAACATTACGCTGGCTTCGACAAAAAAAATCCATCCCGTAGTGAATGTCTAAATATACCATTTTCTAGACTAAATCTGCCAATAATCAAATAAATGGTATATATGAGACCATAATGACTCTATATCATAAAGTCTTATACATACAACTCGATCAGTGTTGAATCGTATTTGAACCGCAAGATAAACAGGGAAACCGTAATATTCCATTTTTGTTTTTCCTAAGACAATCTTTAAAACAGAAAACATAAAGAATGTGATAAGGTTATAACCACATATTTAATCTAAATCATTTTGAAATCAAGTGTATTTAAAATTGATCAAGTTTTTTATCAGGAAAAATTGGATATTTTTTTATTTTTTCTCACTTAATTTAAGCAGTTTTTTGATAAATAAATAAATATAAAAATAATAGGATATAAAATTTGTTGAAATGAGTTCCTGGAATTGATTTCTACAGTTAACGATACAACTTTTCATATTAACGAATTTTCATAACTTATATAGCTTACTTTATATAAATAATCATACGGGATGTAATATTTCAAATCCAATCAATTACGTTTGTATAGTTTAGGAAAATAATATTGTTTTGTAGAGATGGGCATGGATAATTCCAACATCAAGTTACCTTTCATGTGCTTTCGTGAAAGCCGAGCTCTCTTTAATTGAAGGTAACAAAAAATTTTATTGCTGGTGAATTGCGTTTTCGCAGCGAAGATGCATTTGCCCCCGTTTGCAAATTAGTGCAACTAGAGAGCGTGAATGTATGTTATTTCAATTAACAAAGACAATGGGAAAAGAATTCGTTTAACAATCATAGCCTACTTAAATGGAGGAATGAACTCGTATTAATAATTTCTCATACGCAAACACTACATCGAGATTTCTTTTGTCCCCAACAAATTTGAAATCCTTTCTAAAATCAACCTGATATTTATCCATGTATGAGATGAAAACCTTCAGGTTTTATTGGTAGGTTCACTAACTAACGAGCAATTTATTAAACGCCTACTTATTTCGTGCTCTGTTTATTTCTTCCACTCCCATCTACATTGAGTTTGATGTTTCATTTAAGGATATGCATATGTTACATACTAACAAAATAATTTTACTCACAAAGTTATACTATGATGTTTACCATTAAACGGAACTGAAAGTTTTATTTCTACCTTTAATTAATTATTAGTTCCAATTTTTCGTTGTTAGGTAAGGGACAGAAAATTGTATTCAGTATAATGACAGACTCCGATTCATCATTAATTTATTTTAATAAATATTAAGTTACTTGTTGAAGGATAATGTTGGATATTAAAAAATTATTGTTTAAATAATTAACAACATATTTGGGTTATTGAATATTACAATTTGCTAGTTCATAAGTTTGTAAAAATATTACGGAGGATCCATTCCTCTAACGCATGCACTTTGCTCACCTCTTCTCTGCGCAAGAATAATTGAATGAGCAATATGCACTTGTCATAATTACGTTAAAAGCAAATAATCGACAAAAGTGCAGTTCGTTGGCCATAGCCAAATGGTGAATAAATCTCAAAATCTCGTCAGTTATAGTATATAATGTGAACATAACATTACATTTGATGAAAGCGCAAAGGATACTTATTAGATGAAAAAATGTAGGTTTCCAAATCAGCCCTGTGACACTAAAACGCTTTACGAAAACTAAACTCTAAATTGTGACAATTTTTTTTAATATATGCGGAGTAAATATTATTATTTAAGAAATTTGAATACATTTATTGTTTCTGATTGCTCAGTATATATAATTTTAAAATATTAATGATGAATTTTTTAATATCTGTTAAAAGTTTCTTATTAATGGCTAATGGTTAACGTAAAAATTTGTTATGAAGTTGTAAAGTGTTCTTTCGTAGTGACTTGACATAGCACATTTAAATGCGATGGATATAACTTGTTTGATTTTCGGATCACCGGAAAACTGAATTCGACAATATTTTTTAACATGCCGAATGAACTAGTTACCAGTCATTGATCCACCCGTGGAGACTCAGTTACGTTAACAAATTTAAAATATGTATAAAACCTTTTATTTTTGCATTACAACAATTACAGTGATAATAATTTTAGAATAGCGCAAGCTAGATATTTTGAAGATGTTGATGTCGCTCTAGTTAGATCGAATAACAACTGCTTAATGATAACTTTTAACATCATGTTACAGGTTGAGATATACTTCATCTTACCCTATCTTACGTTGACTTAAACTCATTTTTATAAAAACATTCCTATTTGTATTTACACTCCTCCTATAATGATGTTAGATTTCTGCAGTTGTTCATACTGTCACACGAAAAGTAATTTGACAAAACAAATAGTTTCTATGTTATCATTATACTTAGTTCAACATCTCATGACAGTATAAAAGTCACATATTATCAATTAGAGTTAAAAATTCTCGTTTATTATCCTCGCATCAAAAAGTATCAATATGGAGTCTTCTTAACTGAATTTTGCGTTGTTTAAATGGAGGTATTGATTGACATTGTAAAGTTGTTCAGTGATAAAGCGAGTAGGAAACTATTAAATTGTGACAAAGTGCTAAGGTGAGATGTAGTATATTAATAAAATAGAGAAGGTAGAATATGCCTACGTTTCGAGTATAAAGAAAACTAAATTTTTCTTCATGGATGGGTATTTAGAACATCATAAAATAAATTATTTTAAAGCCTGTCTGGCAGTAAAAAACATGCAAAAAGTTAGCATCCATGACATTTACAAATGAACCTTTTGTAATTACTTTTATTGACGTTTATTAATTCATTAAAAATATTGTAATATATTTTTTTATGAATTTTATGTTGTTTTCTGTTACAATCTAAAAAGGTTAAATTGATACCGAAACGCATGTAAATTTGTTTTCAATAAACTTTCATCAAAATTTGGTCTGCATTTTTATTATAGATGCGTTTTTTATTCTTTAGAGCGTCATTTAATCGTGTGTAAAGAAATATGACGTCAACATGCTCGATACAAAAAGTTATTTGTGACTGGTAGCAAATTTCAATGCTGGTTACTTCTCGCTGTAACATTCTCTAAATTCGTAATTTGCTTCCTATAAACCTTATCACTGACATATTACACAATTACGTATAACTGTACATGAGATAGGAAAACCTTAAAAAATTTTCCACTATATCCACAACCATTGTCATGTTCAAATCGAAGGGAACCAAGTTGTTTAACAACTAATGTCTGCCGTTTCAATCGGCGTCCTAACTGATAATATCCTAGTAACTCTTAATATCATACAAAGGTTGCAGATATTATGAATGAATAAAAATCTAATTTCAAATTTATTTTTATTTTTTCTCTAATAACTCTAACTAAGAACTTATATTCATAATTTTAAGCTGATAAAATGCTGATAAAGTATTTTTTGTTAAAATTAGCTATTTTAATGTATGCAGTTCAGAACAATACTGGTAAAGGATTAAAAAAATCTTGGCTCTACCAAGCGTAGTGAACGTAAGAAAAAAATTGCACTTCGATACTGAGCAAAAAATATAAAATTATCACGAAAAGGAAATGTCGTATTTCGATTGGTTTCCCCACGTAATCATTTCTTTTAGAACATTTTTTCAGTTGCAAATTTTTTTTCTGAAGTCCCTTGTTCCTGCCATTTGAGTCGTATAATTATATTAAAAGTAAAATAAAACATATGCTTAATTCATGATACGAAATCAAATTTTAGGTTCTCTATATCTTTTGTATAAAAGAGTTTGTATGTAAAAACAATTGACTGTTGAAAATATGAATCGTTATTAGAAGAATAAAGTAGGCTAAGTTAGATTTAAGTATAGAGTATGGCAAAAACTGAAAGTTGTATTCATAGTCGTCAAACGTAGGTGGTGCCGTTCTGCCAACTGTAATGCTACCTTTTACCAGTCATTACTGTCGGTTTCGATTGTAATGGTTTTATAAGAGAGAGTAATCTCTTCTGTGATGACAACTGATTTTGTCTGAATGAGAGCGAGGGGGCACTTTCTTCTATATATGTATCGTCAAAATGTCTGAATAATGTTAGAAATCTTTTTACTTTTTATTATTTTCATCAAATATCATCGACATATAATTCCATATATTACTCGAAATTTCAAAATCACCTAGAGCTGTTCTTCTTCAAAAGCTGTGAACAGTTCAGATTTTCTGATGGTTTCCGCTTTGAGTTTAATATTGTGAAACCAAGACAACTAGTAAAAACAAAAGCACGTATTTAATTCAGATTAATTGTGATAAGAATGATAAAATTCCAAAAGCAAATGTCTTAAAGAAACACGTTCGAAATAAACGTGAACACGTGAAAATTAAATAAATACGTTGCTCTGAACTATATATTGACAAAATATTGCTGAGGCTTGACCAATCACTAGAAAGAATTTATACGAATAAGTTGAATTTTGTATATATTTATTGCAGTGTTTGAGAAATAATAAGAAATTAGGCATTGATAATTTACGTGTTGTCGTAAATTTTACTTCAAATTCTTAAAATATATGTGTCAGATGTAGACATAGGCGATAAGTGTACCAAAATGACATTCAGAAATTTTGAACTCCCCCTAATGGCAGAATTCTTGTTGTCAAGTATATCTTTATGAAAATAGTGAAACGAGTTACCATTAAAAGACAAATTACGTGTAATAATTTATTTTCTGTAAAGGGGAATTTATACTGCGATCTCAGCATCAGTAACTACAATCTTGAAAAATAATTATTTACTAGCAACGATAGGGCACGGTGAAATTAAATACGACAACTGTTAACAATATATTTAATAATAAAAATTTATGAGGTTGATCATAATTAAAAATTAAGTACTTGAATTGCATTTCAAGTTCTGCTCAAGTGTCTATTCCAACTACTCTGCCCAACTGCTGCCTCAACTCTCTCTCTCATCAATTACCACTGAACTACTGCCGTCCAACTTCTACTTCTCTCCACTTCTCAGCTTCTGGATCTTTGCAAGCCACTTTTCGATGAGAAAAATGTTCCTGGATGATACTGGAAAATGAAAATCGTCCTCTGTGTCAACATCTGTGTTCCGTGTAAATGACCTGACAAGTCCTGATGTGAAAATAAATTGCAGGAAATTTTTAGGTAAAATAAAAAATAATTACAAATTAAATAATTGCGCCTATGTACACTACATACGTCATTTCCTCCATTTAGTTTTCTGCTTTCTTTGCATTTAAACTAATGTCGAAAACTGATTTGCTAAAACATGGCTACTGTACGGGCCAGTAGCAAAACTTGAAATTGCCATCGTACACGCTATCAACAATATCAATTTAAATCTTTCTTTAATATTTCTGTAATAAACGTTAAAATGAATGCTTAAAGGAATCACAAACACAAAATTTATAGTTTTGGAGGAGAGAAGTATAAGAATAAATATTTGACGCATTGTTATAATTTTTTAAGTGCCCATTAACATATTATTCTACAATAAGATAAGTTTAGGTCAACAGGTAGATTTTGATAATTTAAAATACTAAAATGGTTTGCTATAATGCTATAATTATAAACAAAAAAATGTTTAGTATCGTAGTAATATTTTTGTTAGACACTTAACAAAATAATTTATTTATAATACTAATTACATACGTAATGTTTGCTGAATGGACAGACAAAACATGCTCTGACACATCTCAATTGAAGTAATCATTGTGAAAGTTTTAGTGGTAGAAATAATCTAATGTAAAGCTAAACCTTAATTATGTTTTATGCGTGAGGTTTATTAAAAGTAATTTCATGCTCTTATTTGTACATATGAATGAAGACGTCTTCAGAAATTTATTGCGATAATGACTCAAAATAAACTAGTAAAACTAATTACACTTAGTATAATATTTTAACACAAGCTGAAAAAACATTCATGTACAAGTGAGCACGGCGTCACGCTATCTGGAAGTTATGTTGTAATGTGCTTTGAGAGCGTCGGTTACCCTAATCTTGGGAAAGAGTGCGTGACACGAGATTAAGTCCATTATGCTGCGTCCATTGTCCACCCGGAAGAAACTACGGACTTTCGCTGCGACTTTTCATCCACAAGAAGTTAGATGGCCGCAACAAAGGAGCAGAGGAAAGTGCTTACCGCTTGTTCCGGTCGTTGGTTCAGCAACCGACAGGTGGGAGATGATACAGGAGAGCGGAGTATAAATAGGGGCTCATAGGAAGTTGGAATATCTGTGTCTTACAGTACCTTCAACTTTAACCATGGATATCAAGGCAATGGTAAGTTATATATAAAAAGTAGTTCGGAATGATATCTTAAAATATATTGTTGCCAGCCTGACTGTTTCACAACACCGTGACTTCCGTTTAATTGACGTCAATGACTTTAGAATTGGGTTTTCTGATTCTGTATTAACTTTTTTCGTCACTTTAGTAGTTAGGCATACGAGATGTACGCTGTTTTCATACTGTCTATTTTGGTGCTGACCTATTAGTCTGGAGGTTCCAATATATATATATATATTACGATAAATTTTTGAAAAATAACTGATGTATTTTTTACTATCAATTATTCCATGTATTACAAACAAAGCAGTTTTTATCGTACATACTTTAGTAAAAATAATACTGTCTTTAAAATAATTCATTTCAAAAATTTGTAGAAATTTTCCAGAGAAAATTTAATTTATCTTTATACTAATATTTAATTTAGAAGTTCACATTTTATGTGATTTAATAGCGACGAAGCAACGTTTATTATGTTAAAACTTAATTGTTTCAATAAAACTAATCATAAAATATACTTTGATATCCTCTAGCAAAAACATTAAGAAATCGTTTGGATTCATGAAAATAATTCGTAGAGAGATATAAAATTTCAGATAAGCTATATAGTGTTGATTATCACAGTATTACTAATCTCAATACCAGTTTTAAAAGCAACCAAAACAGTCAACCCTTTTTTGCATAAAGTTTCAGATGTGGGATGAAGAAGTTATTACTCAAATGTTTCTCGTTTATACAAAAGTTCGTGAATCAAGCAAAATAACAATCACTTTTTATGAAAGTCAATTTAGTGCGGTGTTGTCATGTAATGGGGCGACGAGCAATTTCATAATTCAGATATAAAATACGGTATATACACATATATACTTTTAGGTCATCACACATTTTATAGTCTTTTATTCTAGGATATCCCAACGATGAGGACAAGAAATCACCATGAGCAAATAACTCCGTATTTCATAAGCTATTTTCGTAATACAATGCATTTCATTATTTATATTTGCCATCACCTCAATTTTACTTCATAATTTCGTAATTAAGGGATCTGTTCTCAAATTATTTAAAAGAAATATATTTGCCTTATTAACTGGGCTATATTTTTTTAGCGAGCGGCAAAATATTACTTTAACTTTAAGATACTGATGAAAAATTTATCTTACTATTTTTAATAATATAGATACATATGCGACCTTGTGTAGGAAAATTATGTTTATTAACAAAAATTAATTTTACCAAGTCTTGTCCTGTTTTAGGAACTGTTCAGGTTGGAAAAAAAGTGACACCTAAGAGTTTGATTTCTGTTGCAACAGGCAAGACAGCAGCAGAACATTGTCTCTAAATTATATGCATGTATTATATAAAAAATTATTCTTATAAAAATTATTTATATAAAAAGTCTCCAACCTAAAGAGGTCCTGAAAGAGGATGAAACATCGTTTAGTTATTTTTTGTAAATAAATATTATAATTGTCTGACTCAAGTCAGTATATTCATTTATTTATAACTTTAAGATAACATAAAAACAAAATATTTAACGTCACATACATATAGCTTATTCTAGTTGTGTTGACTCATTGACAAGGAATTTCCAAATACTATGGTGTAACAAAGCTTGGGGAGTTTTTAAAATTTATATAAATTATAAAGTTCATTGGTTTTAAATTTAATTTTATTTAATTAAGGGTTCACAAAATTTAACAGGTTCCTTTAAATTGTATCTAAATAATTTCAATTTACTCAGTCATGGGTTTAAATTTAATTTAATTTACTTCAATAAACTACATTAAAGACTCAAACTAATTATTAATGCATTAAATTGGCAAACCTCAGGGGGATTTTGTGAGACACAGAACACAAGCAAAGTGGAGCGTGTGTGTTGACATATACGTGCGAAAGAAATCTAAATTGTTTACTTCGCAGGCGGTAACACACTTGTTCCTCTTTTGCAGTCGTCTAGATGCTTCCCCAGATATGCAGACTTGTTGAGCCATCGGAAAATCTTCACACGGAATCTAATCAGTCGGCAGTTTCCTCCTTCTCCCGTCGGTGTAATAGTTCAACATCGGCGATGTTTAGCTTACTTCATCTTCTCCTCTTCCGTCCGTCGGGCCTTTTTTCCTTCAAGTGATTGATTTAAACTTTACATTTCTCTCCTACTCCTATGCACTTCCCAGACTTCCTTCCTCTCCTATATATATATATATATATATATATATATATATATATCAGAACTTTACATTTCACTCCTAGTCTTCCTCCATTCCCTGACTTCCTCTTTCTCCAAGTTGTAAATCCGAACTTCCTTTCTTGTCCACCTTTCAACTTGACTGTTTCTTTTTCCCACCAGAGTGTGGAAAGCTTTACAGGTGTTTTTTCTCAGCAAATCTGCGACGATCTTACAATTTCGCGGACTGTTGACTTTTGGTAGTTTTGGTGAGACCGTTGGTTCCTGAGACAGGGGATCTTGTTTGCCTCCCATAATCTGCTGCCTTTTGTCTGGAGGTACGATTTCTTGTGGACACGTCCATCACCCAGGCGCCATACTTTTATGACCGTATTTTCCCAGCAAGCCACAAAGGCGTGTTTAATAAAATCATATTAATTTTCTTCTGTTAATTTGGGAGTGTTCCTCTGCGCTACAAAGGCAATTAATAAAGAATAAAGGTTATTTTCCCAGCGATGTTCAATAGCTCCGATTCCTCGTTTAAAATGAGAACCATCGAGATCCTCAAAACCGCCATCAACCGCAGACTCCACTCCTTTCAAGTTGACAATTTTTTTTACCACATAGTCACTTTTTAAAGTTGGGAAAGATAAAATAATCCGAGGGAGATTAATCTTGTGAATAGGTTGAGTGAGAAAGCAATTCGAACTTAACTCAATGACTTTGGCCATCGCGATAACTGACACGTGAAATGGTGCATTGTCGTGATGCAACAACACTTTCTTAATTAGCATAATGCAAGCCATTGCGTGTTTTTCCTATTTAAAATCTTTGGCAGGATAAAAAATATTAAATGCTTCTTAGAAACATATGAACTAATACTAAGTAATAATTTTAAATTATATTGCATAATATATATATTAAACGAACCAAAGAATGCAATTAATTCGAATCGGAGAATATCAGAAGTTCAATGTAATATTACAATTTTTTGTTTTAGGTTGCTACTTTGCTGATGTTCTTGATGTTGCTGGCTGGAGCTATTGCTGGAGGTGGTGGTGGAGGAGGGTGAGTATACCGTACAATATGTAAGGTGTAATTGGATATACTACAAATTTGGTCATTGGGTCAATTTTGCTTAGAAATGTGAATAAATGCGATCGACATTTACAGACCCGTCCACAACAGATTGCGTCAAAATTGCCGATCCATACATTACATTTTTTTCAGTAATATAATTGATTGTTAAGAAATACTTCATTTTCCGCAAAGGGTATGAAAAAGTATCTGGAGTTCCTTCGGGAAATACTTTTACATTGCAGTCGACCAAGAATTTTTTTTATTTTTTTAGGGCAACAGGCTACATGAGGGTAATCCACGTTGGGCAACTCCCATTTAATAGCATAGGAAGGGATTTGAAAGGGGGGATGTGGAATGGTAGAGGAAGGTAGCCAAGGGTTAACTAGGGCCCCCGGGCTATATTTTAAGGATCATACCCGGTATTCGCCTAAAGAAATGCAGGGAAAACCCTTGAAAAACCTGCATCAGGTAGGTCGGGCATTGGGTGCTTGTCCCACGCCCTTCCGATAGCGGGAGAGGAGTTTGCTGTGGGGACGCAGCATTTCATCGATTGACTATTTATTACCTTACTAACAAAACTTTGCTGTGAAAATTTTATAATTGGTAGGAAAACATGAGTTTTTACGAATGTTTTTGTTTTTGCAGCCACGACCACATAAGGATCCATGTTCCACACTACATCAAGAAGATAAAACATACGCACACAGTCTACAAGATCATCGATAATGGCGGGCATCATAAACACGTTTTCCACTGAACATTTCCTTGAAACGTCTGAACAACTTTTTGTCTGCTTCAGGATTTTTCACTCTACATTTGTAAATTCCGGGAAAAATGACACAGATTTTTGAACTTGAAACATTATTATTAGGTACTTTTACTTTACATAAATGTGCTAATATTTTGATAGTGTAGATTCTATTGTAAAATATTTCGCAAAATGTTTAGATGTGAGTAGATGAAACGCCAGGTTAAGGACTTAAGATACTTCTGATAACAGTTTTACGGAGGAAATTCAATATATTATTAGTGTGTATTGCGTTTCTTACGGAGGCGTGAAGGGAACACAATGCCGCTTTAATAATATCGTGAATTAAATCTAAGCATTCTCACGTACCCTGTCCACTTCTTACCAGATAATGCAGGGTTAACTTCATTGGGAAAAGAATGCTGTTCGACTAAGCCGAAATTTCAACTCATTTAATGAAGCCGCCTTCTGTTACCCGTAAAACCAACAAAAGAGTAACGTTGAGAGGAAAGGCCGCGCTATCTGATTGGGGAGTTAATTATTTGTCTGTTACTCAGTAATGAGAGTGGAGGTACGCGTCCCGACTAGGGCTAACTTAATAGTGCGTTCACCTCAGCCCACACACGCGGGCTTCTGTCTTTATAGCGTACATGTCTGCCTGCAACGGCCTCCAAAATCAGATAAGGTTTCTCTCAACTATAGGCGCCCCTCTCAAATGCTGTTACAAAAATTGTTTCCTGTCTTATAATGTGATATTACTTGTTACTGATTGTTATAAAATGCTGAAATTGTTAGTAAATAAAAACATAATTTTTTTCACGAAAATGTTTTCTTCTTTCATAATTAAAATCTCCATAATGTGTTTAGAAATGTTCAGTCTGTCTATTGCTTGTAAAGTTCAGAAGATCAAGAGATGTAAAGAGTAGTAAAACAAGAACTAATGGCAAACAAAAGAATAAAGTGAGTGAGAAACATACAAACTAAAAAAATAACTGAATAATTCTGTTTATTGCACTTTGTCGTCTTACAACTTATTTGCCATGAATGTTACACGAATTAAAATGAAAAAAAAATTACGTATGATAGAAAATAATGAATAAGAAAGATAGCCAATTGTTACGCTAACCCTTCGGCTCTTCTATTGTCGTTGCGTTTTCGTCGCTTTTGAGTCTTGTCAACTGACCAGTACAGTTGTTTCTCTAGGCTCTTCTTAGCACCTGACGAAAGGAACAAGGATCCGAGAAACGTTGTGTGGTATTTATATTACCTTTTTTGACTGAATTGTCTATCTTTATTATTCATTGTTACACTAATTCCTAATACAATAAAAATGTATATGCCATTCGCACACCGTATGCTAAGCGTATTAGCCCTCACAGACCAATGCTTTCATCGTCCATACACGTAGCAGACATTACCACCGGCCTGGAGTTTTTCTGTTACCCACTGTACCCTGGAGTGACCCATTGCAAACATCGTGAGATATAGCATGTCGTACGAAATGCGCAGTAGGAGAAGGGAGGAGAAGATGGAAAGGGGTATTGCCCAGTCAGGGGAGAAATTTCCCCTTGGAAACAAGCTGGCGCAACGTTACTATCATTCTTTAAAACATTTATTACATTATTACTAACGGGATATTGAGACAGTACTTATCATCCCTTAAATTTCACGGATATGATTTTTGACGTACAACTGAACACAAAATATTTCCTTGCGTCGATGTTTTCAGAATATTTTTACACTATCAAGTTTCCGTAACAAAGGTTCTAGTTAAAGTGATCTCCGGACTACAACTCCAGGCCAGTGGACGATTGCACATCGTCTTTTGAAACGCCTACTTATTTTCAACAAGCCGAAAGTTCGAGGGGACCCGTACCAACTGGTTTTACATTTAGTCTCAACTCCATAACTAAGGACAGTTATAATTTGTTAGCAAGAAAATTAAATTGTTAAGTTCTTTCAGTTAGCTGCAAACGATTACATGAATTTACCTGTTTTGAAGGATTTGCGAGAAAATTAGAGGAATGAATTTTAAAAATAACCTTCATGTTGATTAAATACTTCTTCAAAAATTAATACACAAAATATAAAATAATAATACGTATATCAGCGAATGCGTCCCATCGTACGAGCGACTTGTTAAAAACGTTAATATTTTTTGGTAACAGCCATTCAACGAAGATATCTAATTTTCAACTAAGCCATTAGTCATTATAATACCTGAAACCGTGGGAAACGTTAATGAAAAATAATGCAACAAAGCGGATTCATAAATACCGTCTGTTCTCGCTCCGATACTGTTGGTCTTTGAATTTGCATAGCTCTTCCCGGAAATTGTTTCTCAAACGATGTATTTTTTCGTAAACAATATATCTGCTTCGGAATTATGTGTTCCAAACTGTCACCAGCTGAATATAAGCTTCATACTTTAATATTATGATTTACAAAATGTTTAATTTTTCGTTTCCATAAATATGGATATGATAAAAAAAATTGACACGATTTGTTAAAAAGTCCTTGTCTATACAACGTTAATACTTTTCTATTAATATTATAAATTTATATTATATTATAAAGTGAGAAGTATTCTGTACGAACTGAACGATCAAGACTGTCAATTGTGCGGTCGTCAGTGAGTCCAAGAATGTCACAGACTGGGATTTTTCCATAAAGTGATTGGCCCGGCCTGTGGCATTGTCGACGAGCTTATGCGCTGACATTCAAAGGCTCCGTTTTCCTGGTTCTGCCATTAAATACCAATACTACATCTCATAAATAAGTACGAAAAATTAATTTATAGAAATGTGTCTCTTAATGATGAAAAACTTCTTCGGAGTTTCATTTAAGAGAATATTTTCCAGTGTTGTTTGTTCCACACGTAGCATCTGATATTAGAACAAACAGTTAAGTTGAATACAATAATTACCATATTCAAATCAATATTAACGGCAGCCGTCAAGAAAAATTACATATTAATTTTTAATATTTGCCGATATTTCTCTAAGTAATTCAAATCAGTTACGTTTTTATTTTTATAAAGATGATGAATCAAACCTATTTACTGAATTTCAGTTACAATAATAGCATTTTGTGTTTTTAAATAAACAAATGTTATCAAGTTTTTTTTATATTGGCCTTTAATTTTACAACACATTTACCTTTTGTAGACAACTATTTTGAGAAAGAAAAATGTTTGCATAATGAGAATTGAATTTTCATTTTTTGCGTGCTTTCAGATGCCATATTGTAAGATAATTATAATTATTTGAAATTCATAAATTATCGACTTAGATAATCGCAAAAGAGTTTTGTTATAGCATACTTTATTTTGGAAGTTTAATTTAGCATTTTTCGGGTATTTATTACCTTTAAAATAAGAACCAGAAAGACAAGTGAATCATTGAATTGAGAAAGTGTGCGAAATCAGTATTCAGAAACTGGTAAACAAGGTAAGGAACCACAGTAAATGCTGACAATTTTTTATTATTCTTCCAAATTAATGGCTTTGCCAATAACACCAATTAATAACGGTCACCTGGTGAACTTTATTAAGTTGACAGAGGGGAGCTTGTCAGCTAATGCAGGTTCGCCCATTGTTTTAATTTAAGGATAGTCACACTTTAACGACTGAATGTGTTTTATGGATGAAAACAAGCAGGTATTTTAATAGTACGGTGCAGGATGAAGAATTGCCATTTGAGTATAAATATTTATGTTTTTGTACATTTTGCAGTTGATGGTCTGTGAGCCGAAAGCTCCTGAATGTTTTAAATGTTACAAAATTGATGTTATTGGCACATTCAATAATTTTGAGGATTAACAAACAATTGTCTGAATTTAATGTTTTATTAATGGTAAAAAAGCCTTTTAAGAATATTATATTGTAAGAATCCTTGTATTGTAAACATTTTTTTCATAGCCAATAATTGTCGATATTGTATAAATATCGAAGTTGTATTGCTGTTTGCATTCAGACAGATAGATAGATTTATTCACCATTAGCCCTCTAATGAGGAAATAGGATTCGTCACAAATGTACAGCAGATAAATTACATATGAACAGAATTAATATTAATAGGTTACACACACACACAAAATCATATCTGTTCACATTTGTCCAGTCACCACAATCATAACACAATCTTTAAGAAACACGCTCACGACGCTTATCACTTCCTGGTATTCATCTCCTGTCGCTAGGAACGGAGGGATGTCGTCATGGATATTTACTAAAATAGAAAGCTGAGGCAGGAAAATGAACCAAAAGGGGAAAACTGGACAAACTATTTACATATTTATAGCATATTCGGCAATTTTGTAGGCAAGGCAGTTCAACGAATGTGAGACCGATTCAAAAATTCGTGTACGGAGTAATAAGTTACATTTACAGGAAAAGTTTTACACTTCTGGACGAATGAGTTGTAGTTGTTGATGTTCTTTACCTGTTCAGGAAGGCTGTTAAATAGTGCGATACCGGAATAATGATCGCTAGACTCGTAAAGACTGATGCTGTGCTTGTCAGACCTGAGAACTGAACGGTTCCTCCCTGATTGTCACCGTTACTTTCGAAAAGGTTCATGTTGCGTTTAACAAATTTGAGTATTTCTAACATGTAAGCGCTGGGTAGAGTCATAATATGAAGTCTTTTGAACAGCGGCCTGCAGCTTTCTCTAGCATCTGAACCTGATATCATTCCAATAGCCAGTTTTTGCAGTTTGAAAACATCCACACTACGAGAACAATTGCCCCAGTTGGCAATACCGTAACACATATGTGAATGAAAGTAGGAAAAATAGACTAGTGAAGCAGTTTTGGTATCAACTTGTTGCATCAATAGTCTCAATGAGGGACAAACAGAACTAAGTTTGCGCACAAGGCGATCAATGTGCAAGGTCCATTTTAATTTACTGTCGACCTGCAAGGCGAGGAAAGTTGCATGGTCTGAGAACTTGTCCGTTATGATGTTGTTGGTTTCTGTTGTAAAACGAACTAACTTAGTTTTCTGTACTTTGAGTGTTAATTTATTGGCGGCGAACCAAGTATTATAGGTTTCTAGATGCAATCTCAATCTTCACACTGAGATTATTTAAATCAGTGTCCGTAATTAACAAATTAGTGTCATCTGAGTATAAGACAGATTTTATAGGTTCCATATATTCTGGAAGATCATTAATATACAAAAGAAAAAGCAGTGGACCAAATATAGAGCCCTGAGGCACGCCACAAGCAATGCCTGACAAGTGCACCTCACCAGTTTTGTTTTTTAAGCTACCTTCTGTTTCCGATTGTTGAGGTATGATTCAAAGAGTGCCAAAGCGTTGCCTCTGATCCCATAATATTCTAATTTTTGGAGGAGTATGCTGTGATCTACAAAATCAAATACCTTCGAAAGATCAGCAAAAAGGGGCTAACAGAAAGGGGCACTAATTTTTTACGGGGAGAGTATATATTAAATTAAATACGACGGCTGATGATTTATCCACTCAAAATGTTCAGGAATGGTAAAAAGGAATTAAATATATTAGCATAAAATTATTTCCAGTTTATTTGATATTCATTCCTTACAAAATGCAATCAATATAGACTCAGAATTTTCTTGTATTTGCCTTTTAAACTAAACTTTGAAAGTATTAAAATTCATTATTATTTTGAAGTTTTTAAAATGCACCTATCAAAATTATTTCAACAATGTATATCTTATATATACAAATATATATTAAAAATTACAAAATTTTGGAAATAAGCTTTCCGTGAATTGTTAAATAAATTTTGAAGATAATTTTTAGAGCTAAATTGATAAAAAAGCGAGAATAATCGTTATACTAAGTCTATATTGCTATTATGGAAATAATAAATATTTCGTATCTATTAACGCGAAGTTGAGTGCAAAACTGGTCGATTCACAACTGAACTTTCGGAATAAACTATTTATATCATGATGGTTGTCTTAATTTTTTTCAGGGAAACATGCTACATGAGGGTTATTTACATAGTTGCAACACCCCTTTAATAGCATAGAAAGGGATTTGAAAGGGGGGATGCGGAAGGGTAGAGGAAGGAAGCCAAGGGTTAACTAGGACCCCCGGACTATATTTTAAGGATACTACCCGGCAGTACCCCTAAAAGTGATGCAGGAAAATTCCTATAAAACCTGCATCAGGTATGTCTGGCATTGGGTCCTTGTCCCACGCCCTTCCGATGGCGGGAGAGAGGTTCTCTGTAGGGACGCAGCATTCACTTCTCCGTGCCTTGACCAGTTTAGGAGGCAATTGGCTGACTGTTCCAATGGGAACAGTAACAACTCTTACTGTATGGCAACGGTCTGTGGCCTCGGAACATACACCTGTCAAAACAGGCCGAGGTGCCTCGCCTTTTGGGAGCATTAGTTAAATAACGGAGAGAGGAAAAGGCATCCCCAAAGGTAGACCACTCCGTCTCTTCTAAAATTATAGAATCCGAATTGTAATTTCTTTTAAAATAAGTGTATCTAAATATCTGTATATTTCTAGAATTAATGTATTTCTTAACCTTGGTTAATAATTGTTTGTATTTTTTTAAGATGATGTGAATACAGTATTGCTAAATTGATTACGTCACTTTATAAATAATATTTATTTTAGTTATAAACTAACCTGGCTTTCATTAAATCCAACGTTTTATAGATTTTCACGTGGAGTGACAATTTTAAAATGAAGGTGACACTAGTTTGATTTATGTAGGCTGCTCTAATTATACGTTTGTAAAGTCTAGCTAATAATTAATAAAAACGATTCTTCAAACATAATAAGAGTTTTGTAAATGTTCAATTATATGAATGCAACACAATATAATAGAAACGATACCTGAAATATCGTGTGATATTTGTGAGACTATAAATAACCGCGTCCCATTAGAGAGGAAAGTTAAGGAACTTTCTCCACTCTCTGTGGAAAATACAGGCGGACAGAGATAAACACAGTGTGCTTTATCGAGAAATACCTTTTAGACCCCTTCATTTTAGAACTCCATATCTGAAAGGGTTATTTTATTCTAGCGACGTAAGAGCATCATGGAATCAGTAAAGAAACCATAGTTACAATTTAAATGTTAGTTTAAATATTACTGATGAGCTAGAGTACATTTATTTTTGAATTTATATTGGAAATCCTTAATTTTTTTTTACATATTTCAAACGCTATTCCTGTTCCAAATCAATATTCATTACTATCAATAGTACTGCATTCCTGTCTTTTAAGGTAAATGAAATTTTAAAGTATCTGGCAACTCGTCTACGAGGGTGGGGCAATAAGTAGTTGCGAAACAGTAGAAAAACACATTATTTTGGGTGGCTAATTTTTCTTTGTTTGGGAATGAATTCGTTTGAAGTTAAGTTTTTCTTTCTGGTTAAAATTGTATACGTACAACTCTGGCGAAGACTGGACGTAACAACACTTGCATCTACAATTCGACAATTTTCGTCATAGAAATCATATTTTCTCGATGGAACTGTAAGTTCTTCTTGCGCAAATGTGGGCTTTTCTTCTTTACATCTTGGCTGAAGCGGTCCAACAAAGACACATTATGGTCCCCATTTATCATTCGGTCTTTTCTGAATACATAATTACGAATGCATTCCAAAAATCCATGACCAGCACCGTCCGGCCGATTTCAGCGTGTTCGCATTCTTCGGAGGTGGTTCTCCCGTAGTTAATCATTGTTCCAACAATTCCATTGTTTCGGATTCGTGTTTCACCAAACATTTTATAATTTCGTAGAAATTAATCAAGATTACGACGAAAAAGGACGCAAACAAGCTAAATGATCGACCAGAAAATACACCTTTTTTTTCTAAAATTTGAGAGTATTCGTCAACCAATTTAGAGATTTTTTTAGCCACAATTTTATGTGTAGCTATGAACAAATGTTCCTTGTGATATGCCTTTGACTAAACAAGTTCGCTAAATTTGACTCTACGGTCACTCAACGCGATATCGAGAATTTCCTGGATCATATCTATCGTAGCTAATACCTGCTTTTGATATGTAGACTGAATTAATTGTAGGTTCATTTATTAAGTGGATATTCTTTTCGTTTTCAATAAGTACAGTGGCATAATAGATTTAAAAATTATATAAATGATTTTAAATGTATATAAGATTTATCTTGACTTCTGTCAAAATAAGAACCTCAACGTTGAACCTCTGAACGTATTATTGTGTTTTCTACAAATTTTTTTAGATATTCCTTCAGTTTTATGAATAATTATTCGTATTTATACTTAATTATTTCATACGATAACGAATAATTTTTTCGTCATGCCATTTCTTTTTTCATATTCTTACAATTTTTAAAATCCTTGTTTTCTTTTACACCGTTTAATTATTTTTTCTCAGTATATATTATTTCTTTATTTCAGAGCCAACCTAACATTACATCATGTTATAGATAGTAAAATAATTGACAGCTCATATATATATATATATATATATATATATATATCAGCGCAGGGAACCGTCCCGCCACCTGTCAGCACAGTTCCGAATCTTTTAGAAGCAACGTATCGTGCTGCCATCTGTCAGTTTAATTAAAAGCTGTAGATATTCGTTTATAAGAAATAATATGAACCCTATAGCAGAGTTAACGATTCATAAGGCATCTTTCACAGTTGAGAATTGATGTGAAAGAAAATTTCATATTCAGCATTAGCCGCGAGCGCACAGATTATTGAACATACCTACGATTTTTCAGCTTCCTCTGACGTAAACAGGTCTCACTGTAGCAACTCAGAATACCGTCAGTTTAATTATAACTACACAGTACTATTTATTTGGGCAAAACTCGTGATCTATGATCTTATTAAATGAAAATATATAGGTGGTTATTTTCTATCGGTAAGTATGACGTTTCAAATACATATAAATTTACATAAAGGAACCAAATACGATGAACGTCAACCTTAACAACAAGAACAAAAGGTTCTACGGATCAGCAAATAAAAGCAAACTCAAAAACATTTTTCATTTCAACAAACTCGATGTTGGACATAATCAGGGTCTCAGAATATCTACAGGGTTCTTGCCAAATACATCGGTAGCTTCCTTATAGAAGCCAAGGAACATATATTAACTTAATCATCAAATATTCCCTCAAAGCAGCAACATCCAATAACCCTTTTATATAGCATTACATATGGACTAAATTTCAAAATATTAACGACCATCCGGGTTACATATCCTTGTATACAATAGCAAGGAGAGCATTTGAGGAACTAAATATCAAGCATACAAAAATAGAAAAGAGAAGAAACATAAGTTGTAAGCTAATAAGGAATGAAGCCAAAAATTATGAAACTGCGAATGGAAGAATCTAGAAGACAGAAAAAACTATAAAAACACTACAGTTTAAAAATCAATAAGAAACTAAATCGCAATTATATCAAGAACAAGAACCAGACAGACCAAGTATATCCACATTCACCTAATAAACAAGAGTCCCCCTCCCCACCATTTTGCGAAGTGTTTAAAGTAAAAAGAACAGTAGAAAACAGTATTCACATCTCTCTGGTTTTTTTGAACTAAGGTTCCCACATGCCGAGGCACCTCGGTCTGTTTTGAGAGGTGTATGTTCCGGGGTCGCAGACCTTGGGCATACGGCAAGAGTTGTCCGCTATTCCTATTGGAATAGTCGGCCAGCTGCCTCCTAAACTGGTCGAGGCACGGAGAAGGGAATGCTGCGTCCCCACAGCAAACTCCTCTCCCGCTATCGGAAGGGCGTGGGACAAGTACCCAATGCCCGACCTACCCGATGCAGGTTTTTCTAGGGTTTTCCCTGCATTTCTTTAGGCGAATGCCGGGTAGGATCCTTAAACCATAGCCCGGGGGCCCTAGTTAACCCTTGGCTACCTTCCCCACCATTCCGCATCCCCCCTTTCTAATCCCTTCCTATGCTATTAAAGGGGAGTTGCCCAATGTGGATCACCCTCATGTAGCCTGTTGCCTTAAAAAAAACAAAAAAAACAGTATTCAGGATTGATAAATGTACGAACTGCAAAAAAAGAGATCCTAAGAGAAGGGGAATTATCGAAATAATGTTCTAAATAAAATTGGGAAATAATTCTCTGACCTACAAGGCAAACATTTTTAAACTCTTAATAGAGATATAAAGCAATACATGAAAATATAGAAATAATTATTTAAACAATACAAAAATAAAAATGAATAAATGTAATGGAAAAATATATATCACAAATGTTAAATGTAAATAAATATTTTAAATAATGTAAATATATAACAAGTAAATAAGATACTCATGTAAATGTATATTAATATGTTAGCCAATGTAATGATAATGTATAGCCGCTAAACACCAAGTTGTTGACGCGACTCAATAAAAAGTAATAATAATGAACAAAGTTGTATGAAGTAATGAGTGGAAAGAACTTCAATATTTTACCTATCGTTGTTTTATAATAAAGCTACAAATTAAGATTTTTAGACTTAAATTTTGATTGAACGTTGCCCAATGGTTCATTTTATAACGAGATACGAATATTTTTAGCGCTTTCCCTGCATTATTTTATTCATTTTAAGGTACCACAATACCTTGAACATAGTTGCTTGTAATTATAACATGAAATCCGTCATAAGGAAAATGAAATTAATTACAAACGGATGACGTAGTATTTTGCAAAAAGTAACGACGTCAAAATATGTATTCATATGACCTTTACAATTTCTGTTATGATTGGTAGTGTGTAAAATAATTCTGGTACAACAAATCTGACTCTGCATAAGTCTGTCATTTGGGAGATACAATAAGAATATTAATATTGAAAATTTTCTACATTAATTGGTAATCTCATTAATTGGTGATCTCATGCGGAATATATTAGAAATAAATAAAGTTCTCAACATGGTTTTAAGAACGGAAGTCAAACGGTTTGCATTTATCAGGATATGTTTATGACGGATCTAGAATTGACCAGATTGTAATTGACCCGGTATAGTGGGACAGATTGTTAAGATAGCTACATAAAAGGGCTGGCATCTAAATAAAAAATTCATGGTTAGAGAATGTGAATTAGGCAAACTTAATATTCAAGGTGTATTGTGACATCAGCTCCCTTTTTATACTTGTCCTACGTAAATGATTGACATTAAATAAAAAAATTTCTAATTGCTGACGACTGCGTAACTTATAGTGAAGTCGAGTGATAAAATGATTTTAGGGCTCTTAATAATTATCTACTGATCTTGAGAGAAATGAAAGTATGAAAAATTTGAAAAACATAAATTGATTAGTTTACTTTTGCCTCCGTCGTACAGCCTTGGTCTTCTCTCTTAAATATGAAACAGCTGTTACCTAAAACTAAACCTCAGTGAGAAAATAAACTGGGGAAACACGTAAATTACGTTGCTTCCATATTTATGTAACGTCTTTCCATTCCAAGACTTTGGAACTGCTCCTGTCCAATGCACTCAGGGATGGAAATTATACACTAAAAACATCAATCTCATTGACCGCGAAAAATATTTATTCGACGCTACTATCGACAGTTTTTGCATGTTTTAAAAATTCCATCCCGTCCACCCCAACCCCTGGAGGTGGTAGTATTACGTATTACGTGTATTAGTATTTGGTCTCGGACTACAAGGATATACTCACGCCGCATCCAATTTTATATATAAGACGAATACTCGGTTTGATATATCGAAATTCACTTTTGATACTGCAGTGCAAATTATTGTTCCAATTTTTGTTGCCACAAGGGCAAAAATGGGAAGGCAGGTTAAGGGCAGAAACAAAGGAGACTTCAATGAACATTAAATGCGATAATTTAGACATATGTGAATTTAACACATAATATAAAATGGTTTCGATAAAATGTCGAAAATTAACACAGAAAAATCATAACAACATCAATGGGAGTTCAGAGGAAAGAAGCTTGTCAACAATTGTTAAACATACGAGGTATGTAACGATAGCAGTTTAGCTCGAAAGGAATGGAATTACAAAAATACCTAACTGAAGTCTGACTCCGTCATCCAATTATAACAGTACGTGACTAACAACAACCTTGAAGAAAAAGAGAGAAACACATTTTTCACGAGGATTGTTCAAACTAGAAAAAGAAACAAAAGTAAACTCTCTTAATAGTCTATTGACCAATTACAGTTATCTGGAAAATTTCTTATAATATTATTTGAATAAAGGATGGTGTGGAAATTCGACAGAAGAGCGAAAAGAAGTAGCAGGGAATTCCTCTTCACGAAAATTAGGGACCATAAACTGCGTCCTCTGATCTCTTAGAAGGCCGGCTTCAAAAATACTACCACGAAAAACTGTCATTTAGGGCGTTGGAAGAATGTGATATAAAATTGACTCTAATACGACTTTAGTACTCATCGAACAAAGCTGTATTTCGGGTAATTTGATACCTCGGGGTGCGTCGTGGCCCTGGTCTATCCTCCTGCGTCCCAGTAGTTCAACTGGGTTTTGGCTCGCCACGTCCCAGTCCGACGCACGTTTGAGTCGGACTCGAAGGGGTATGTGGATTCGTGGGTAAATTCCTCTTCTGACCTCCCCTGGATGCAGGACCCAGTTTAGGCAACCAGGGAAACAACTACATACAGACTCATCGGCCCTAGTGGCAATGATAGGAAAATTTACGCGTAAGTAAAATGTGATTTGAATGACGTACATGGATTTTCATATAGCGACTGCAATTAAAACTCATGACTAATAATTGTTATAAACCAAGTCACATCCCAATACGAAGGAGGAAAAAATTGAAGTTAAGAGTGAAAGGGAGAGAAAACATAAAGTGAGAGTTAAAAGGCAAGACTGAAGTTATAATCAAAAAATTCATTTCGAATTAAAAAGTAAATTTCCAAAGTTCGCCAGTCTTGTGCAATAAGACAAGTTGTTTGGAAACAGCGGAGCCTGTTATTTTACAGTAAGTGGAGGTCTCAGTCACCTGAGGGTAAGACAGTTGAAGCGTTTCGTAGGCAGGCAGAGGAAATCAAAAAACAGGAGTGGGAGAATGAAAGGACTTTCGGAGTAACCTTTAATTTTGTAATGCTGTCACGTTACTTTATTTTACTGTCAATATCTCGCAATGGAAAAAGATTTGACATGTACCGAAATAGCTATCAACAATCTTATTGAGTGGACCAGAAATACTGGGGGCTTTAGAGAAAAAAATAAGATAAACGTGAGATATTAAAGATTATTGGTATTTTCATGTATATTCTGTATACTATTTCTTGTATATTATTTTCCTTGGAGTAAATATTACTGAATGTAAAACTGCCTTCTGCTTAGGTTTCTTATAAATTACCAGCCCCACACCTCAAAAAAGTCAAACCATTGCAATAGCCACTAAAACATTTGATATTAGCTTTGGTTTTACGTATCTGGAACGTTAATCCGACTTTGATGTATCTTGCTTTATGAATTTTGCAGTTTACAGTTTCTTCGCTATTTGTGGGATGGGACAACATTATTGGGATTTAATTAGAATATTGTTAGACTTTTTAACATTTATCTACTTATGTACTTATGTAACCTATCCATTCGGTTATTCGGGAACTCAAAAAAAATTATTACAACTCGTAAATGTGTTAAAAGAGAACATTGCATGTACTGTTCTCTGTGTTGTTTACGTGACTTTGGTCCATGGAAATTTATCGTCCCTTTCGTATTATATCACTGAAATATCTGATATCTTAGTGTTAAATATGTGATTATAAGGTGCCTCACTTCTATAAAAATATAATTCAGTATTAAAAATGTCAGCCCTGACAAATACACTGCTGTGACTCCAGAAGTGCAAATATAATAATAAGATAAAATAGCCAAATAAATTCAAAGGAAATGATATAAATACCACACTTATTATCACTTCTATTGTTTGTATGTAATAATATTAAGGAAAATTATTAAATAAAACTTTCATTACACATTGGTAATCTCTACAGTATATATATATATATATATATATTGTAATAATCAACTATAACTAATTTAAATTAATTTGCCCCACGTTGTGGAAGCCATTTATGTAATGAACAAAAGGTTGACTTTTATTAAATGAAAAGTTTAAACAATTAACAAACAAAAATATTTTTTATTTTGTGGCAATAAATGATAATTACAAAAAAAAATTGAGATCTGTCCTCTCAGGGCCTTTACTGGGTTTGATAAAGAACACAAAAAAATTGATTTAAAATCTTATTAATAAAACAGTTCATAATTTACTTAAACAATATGTCGATAGAATGAAAGAAATTAACAAGTAAAAAAATTAACTTTGATTGACAATTAAAAGAGAACGAAATCTGGCTTTATCCTTTAATTTGCGTTTGCAATATTATTCAAAATTATGTTACTTACGGACCGTCGGTCTGGTACCAGAACAATCAATTTTACCTCGTTCGGACACTTTTACACTCTTTAATTATTTAATATTAGGCCGTGGTTTTCACTGATTCTACACTTCACTTTAAAATTTGGCAAGATTGGCTGTATTCCGTTCATTTTTCCGCTCCACAATAATTTACCAATGTTATTACGCAACAATTCCTCCACGAAGATTGTACAAAGTTCTATTTTGACGAAACTGGTATTACTTTACAATATTTACGTTGCAATATCTCGGTGAATGTTTTACTCTGCTCAATTTTATAAAGACCGTTCTCTGCAACGTTTTCACTGTCGGCTGCTTCTATTCTCCAATGATTCACCAACTTTATTATACTATGCTCGACGATGTCTGACCTCTGTACAATCCAGACCACAACGACCAACTAAGTATCCTAGTGCTTTCGAGTTTGATCGCGCATACGCCATTTTTGACTTTTCGACAAAGCAAGCAAGCTCACTTTGTTCGATCAGACCGCTATAATGGATTTATCAAACAATTCAACTTTTATGTCCAAACAATTAATGGCCTAATTAACTATTGCTACAATATATATATATATATATATATATATATATATATATATATATTGTAATAATTTAAAAAAGACTAATGGCTGTGGCTAAATAAAAATATTTATTTGAACAATTAAACAAAATTTATTAAAGTTTTAAATACAATATAAAAAATTACACAATAATATTTAGAATCTCAGGGTCTTTCTTTACTGGGTTTGATAAATGGGTGAATTGAATTTACGATAATTTATAATTACATTTAGCCTTTATTGAATTTAATTCGTCTAAACCTCGACGAATTTTGTTGCGGATGAAAATAAGATTACAGATTGAATTTAAATTAACTAACAAAACAATTAAAGAAATGAATAATTAAAGAAAAGAAATAATTGAAGAACGATCTGACGTATCTTAAAGAAATGGTTTACAAATAAATTTTAGAGTTTTTTTTTTACTTACGGCCGACCAGGTCTCAATTTTGGGGTTTTCTGTGCACACGTTTTTGGGGATATCACTGAATTTAAATTGGTTACAAAACACTGTCGAAACTTTAGGTTCTCTCAGCTGGAAACGGCTACTCCTTCCGAATTAATGGTCAGTCAGATTATTACCAACTTTCTCTCGATGACATTGGTGACGGTCTCTTTACTTATTGAGTTTTTTTACTGCGGCATGACTTATTAGGTTACTGTTTGTGGCAGACAAACCACTGAGTTGAAACCTTTTACTTGTTTCAACCTGCAGCGTCTGTAGATGTATATTTGTCCGCCGTCCGACTTGCAACTGAACTCTTTCGCTTCTCCCCGTTGACTGCCTGTTCGTCTCGTAGAATTTTGAATGCGTACGTCTTAACAATGTACTCTTTGTGTCTCGCCGCCCTGTGTCGCGGTGCACGCTTTATATACTCTAATAATGAGTCCTTTACTTTGCAATTATAACAATGGATTAATTACTAATTACTACAATATATATATAACAAATTATCGGGACAAGAATTTAATCCTTGAACCTTGTGGAGTTCCGCATGCATTAAATTTCCATTCCGAAAAATATATTTTTACATGATGGGAACCTATCTGTGTAAGTAGAACTTAACTAATACCATAAAAATAAAGCTTTATAAGATGTATACTATGGTTCACTTAAATGAATGCTTTAGATATATTGGTAAAAATTCCAGTTACTCTTAATTCTTAGTTAATACTGATGTACATTGGTTGGATTCGTAAGTAGCCGAAATTTGTCGGAATTGCAATAACAAAATAGTGCTGTGGATCAGTAATTATTTTGAATTGGTGTAGAAAAAGGATCAGTTGTATTCTCTTTACATATTCAGATTAATCTTAGTTTTAATGGCGTTGAACACTTTCCACGGGGCAATCACATGCAGATATTATGGACGCAGTTAAAGGGCGTGTTCATCTCTGGACCTTTGATCAATGTGAAAGTGAGATCACCCAATTGCCAGGCATTGACCTTGGCGGACGTGCAAGAAGCACAATCGCCTCTTGCTGAGGAGTCATGGCTTTCTAGCAGCTGTTACGGGGCTACTACCAACTTTCCTGTACGCCCAATTACCGCACCTGAATCTTAATAGACATCGTTAGTGTACAGCGTGAATGCTAAATATGTTCAATTGCCCCAGTAATCAACATTTCGTACTATTATAACAAATAATGATCGTGTATGTTATATGGAAAATGAGCAGGGCGTGATCATGATCATCACTAAGAGTGAAACGTTACACTCATATTTGAAAGACGCCGCCTGCTTCCTGGGACGTAATTGAAGTGTTCCCCACTGAATAAAAATTAATCCAAGGACGTCGTTCTTTACTCAATGAAGTCACTAACGCAACGTTAATAACTCCTTGAGATCAAACTAATTGTCACAAGGGATTTTCAGATTTTCTGATTAGAACATTTCCTATGTAGTATTTCATAAATTCAGTAAAACAGGTATTCCACGCGTAACTTATAAATAATACAGACTGTTAGTGTGTGTGTATTTGCGTGTATGCTCCTAATACAAATCTACAAATGTGGAACAAATTTCGTACATGTGTTCCTTTCGCACTAAACAAACCAGGAAGGTGAGGGAAGAGACACGGCTGCCAACCCCCCCCCCCAGGGGCGGGGGTGTAAATTTTCAAACATCCTAAAATGGCCGTTGTTTGCGATGAAAATTTTTTTCGGAGTTAATGAGATTGATAGTGTTTCTCCCGATGTGTTGATTCCGTATAATTGCAACCTATTTCGGCATAGAAGGAGAACACCATAAGGGGTTGGGGTGGACGGACTTTACATAAAAATAAAGCTACAACAAACATTTGAGTCGAATCCCGTGTTATGGATGTCTCTGAGTTTAATCATGACATTTAACTTGCCGTTTAAGTTGTAGATAAACCCCTATGAGTGGGGGTGGACAGGGAAAAATGTTCTTCATACAATACGCAACAAACACTGGATCTGTAAAACGCCCCAATTACCTACCGAGTGGAAGGGAAGGAATTTTAAAAAACATTCTAAATTACAGGGAATATTTTTCTTTTTAATTTTTTTTTGTCTCTGCTTGGGTTAGAAGACGCTTTTTGACTTTATTAACGTAAAGGAAGTAGTTTTGTCTTTCTCAAGTATTATTGATTCTTTTAGCATACCGGGAGTGTTGTAATTTTGACTCATTTTTTACTGTCGTATGGTATGTCCAATAATATTAATTCTTCTAAGGTACCGGGAGTATTTTTTACTCTCAATGCTACCGGACTATTTTTTTTGAAAACTTGACTCGGAAGTATAATTAACTCTATTAGGTTAGTGTGTTTATTTTTGAATTTATTAGGGCACCGAGTATATTTTTTCAATAGTAATTTTTATAATGTTTGGAACCGTGAGTATGAATTTTTCTCTAAAGGCGCTGATAGGGTATGATTAAATTAGTATTCTCTCTGACTAGGTAGGTTAAATAATTTCTTGACTTATAGATTAATGTGGGATTTAATACTTTTTCGGGCTTATGTAAATAAATACCGGGCAAAGCCAGGCAAACAAAAAGTAAAGTAATATTTATTGTGTACGTGTAGTTCAACATTTATTTTGTTCAGTCGAAATAAATAATGATTTGCTGATATGAATTTTAAGCATGCTCTGGGAACATTAAACATTACTTTTAGTAATAGTAATTCTTTTTTCTTAATTTATTTGTATGTAATGCTATTAATTATTTTTTCATTATTAGATTGCATTATTAATTATATTGTACAGAAAAATGTTTGTTTTATGGGTTCCATTCCATAATTTCTTGTAAAATTTCATTAATGACGTATCCTATTTCCTCAACCGGAGACTAATGGAATTAATAAAATTAATCAATCAATGCATAATGTCTATATGGACGATCACACAAGTTTCTAAAATTAAGTTTACATAAATCTTGAACTGTGAACAGCATCGATACAAACATTGATAAAACAATTGAAGGAATAAAATCATTTCTCGTAGTATCTCACTTTAAATCTTAAATCAGATAAACCTTATTCGACTACTCTTTAAGAACTGTGGTCACTGTATTTGGAATTAATCGTCGTCATAAATTTTAAAGGTGAAGTCCGTTGGAAAGATTTCAAGCTAATCGTGGCTTGAGCGAGATGCTAAGAATCAATTAAATGTATGACGTCCAAATACAAGAAGATAAACTATTTTGTCTGTACACTTTGTAGGTACGACTTCACTATACTTGAATGAGGCTATCGGAAACCGATGTCATCCGGTAGTAAAGATAACTTTATTCGCTAGAAAACGGTCGTAATGATTTTGATGAAAATTAATTTTAATAACATATAATGATCCAGAAGTCAGTTAATAATTAATTAAATACAAATAATACTTAATTATTATTACATTAACAAAAATTTATAAGACACTACTCTCTTCTACAATCCGTAGATTTCTTCAGGTGTGTACTACAACAAATGTTTATCTTGTTCTCCTTTAGCAGCGATATAAGACTCTGAATCTTTTAAAACTGTTATCCGATATTTGTATACAAAATGGCGGACGTTCCTGCGCCCTGATTTTGAGGCGTATTCACAAAGAAACACGGTAGGGCTGAATTTGACGAAACCTTATATTCTTGTTATATAAATATAGTTAGTGATCTCAAATTACTATTCGAAACTAAATTGAGAAACGCTTCAAAACCCCTCGGTTTATTTTGCCCTTTTTACAGAAAAAAGGCTGAACGGTTTCTCCCTGAAACGGTAAACAGCTTTGAGGCTAACTTCAACTGTCACCCCCTGTTAAAAAACATTTAATTTACCAGGAACAAAGTGTTTGTTGAAAAGAGGAGGCGAGAAGATAGTTTTGTAAATAATGACAAAAGTCTTAAATCAAAGAAACTTGAAAATAAAACCCAGTTATTGTAAAGAATTATTTTTGTGGGCTGAGTTTTTACGTTATATCAAAAAAAGTTCCGTAGTCAACAATGGCCAACTATTCTATCATGTTGAGGCCAACAATCGAGGCAGGACACGAAAGTTACTTAGATGGAAATATTTATCTCCTCCACCCCCACGCACGTGCACGATTTCGAATTCTCCAAACCACAGAAAACACTCCGAGACAAAGCAAAACTAAACCAAACTACACGCGTTACAATAGAGGTAGTCCCGCAGACGTATGTCTCTGCGATGTGTTCGCGCAGACGTCAGAGCTGCGCGGCCACATGGAATTATTACACCAATAGCTGCTTTTTTGTCTCTTTCTCGCACGAGAGCAAAATTTTGTGGTTCCCGAAAATTTCGAATCCTTTTCACGCCTTTCAATTACGTGTTTTTGGAAATCGTAAAGTGTTTAAATAATTGTACATCAAGGAATTTTCCTGCGGCTCACACATCCCTACCTAATGAATATTTCTCCTACCCTTATGATAAATTATTTCTTAAATTATTATTTGCATCAAAATTAGTCTGAACATATCAAGGTAGATTCAATTTTATATATAAATTGTTTTAATCTGCAAGGGATTCGTTATTAATACTTGGAAAGCATTGTTATTTTTCTCAGGCCAAGCACAAAATATAATTTTTAATCTATTTCGTCCCATAAAATCAATTGTTCTACCTAATTTGATCGAATAATTCATTCTGGCGGTCACAAAAGTCAAAAATACTATAAATTATCCTATATTCCATGCATTTGGGTGACTTGAAAAATATATTTTTCAATTTTTAAAAATAACCTTTGTAGTATACGCTAATTGGGCAATGAATGAGATCAGATGTTTCACGGTTTTAATTGACGACTCTAACCTAGAATCTGTAGAATGTGGTCTTAGTTTAATTTTTGCCCATGGTGTATCTTAAATGGTATTTGATAATAAATTATTTACTGAATATTGTTGAACATACTATCAGTGATTTTATGTATTTTATGTATTTTAAGAATTTCTCATAATTTGATATTATTTAAAACTATTCGGAGCCGTTTTCAAATAATGAACGTTTTTGTTGGGTAATTACAAAGTCTATGAAACAATAAAAAAAATAGGGACGGATGAATGGCCAAGGGTCACGTAACAAATAAAATGGTATTTAAAAGACAAGCTTGCAAAGTTTTTTTACAAGGTTCATAAATATTCTGTTTGTCCACCCTTCGTCACACGGTACACATCTAAGCGGTATTCCAAATCTACCCGTACACCACCCAGAATATCAGGGGGAATGACGGTAAGAACAGCTGCTGCGATGCGAAGTCATGAGTCTTCGAGGTTCTGTGGGAGAAGTGGAACGGTCTGGCGACCGTGGTGGCCAAAATAGTAGCGCCAGGTAATCATTTTTAGTCGGTGTCGCTTCTCTAACTGACTTACTCGCACCACTTGCAAAAAAAACCTTTGAAAGTTGTCTTTCATGTACCGTATCATTTGTTACGTTATGTTTATCCATATACCTGTAACTAATGTTTGAAATGTTACTTTATAATTGCACTGTATATTCAGTGTTTTAATTCGTACTCAATTGACATTTACTATACTATAGTATCATTATTGAAATATCAATAGGGTAAGCTTCTGTCTTAAAGATTTGTCTACAAAGATATTGGTTGGATGTATGCTTTTCTTTAACTCGGTACGTATAATGTAACGCGTGTATTTTGGTTTAGTTTTGCTTTGTCTCGGAAGTGTTTTTTGGAGAATTCGAAATCGTGCACGTGCGTGGGGGTGGAGTAATTTTCGTGTCTTGTCTCGATTGTTGGTCTCAACATGACAGAATTGTTGGCCATTGTTGACTACGGAACTGCAGTTGCGTGCTATAAAACTCTTGTAACAATGGAAGAATCAGTGAAACTGACATTTCGACGAAGTTTTCTAATAATGAAAAAAGTAAAAGAATGGGAGGCTATAATAAGATAAGCTTTTGAAATTGGACAGTTGTTCTGCGCTCATCGCAGCTGGTGGATGTGATTATGAGAGGCTCCGTATCGCTTTACGTGTATACGTTTTAAGTGTCACCGATCTACAAATCTCATGAGTTCTGCTGTAAACTTTTCGAAGTTGTTTTCTCTGATATAGTCCGAGGCAGAATCGTGGTGAGAAAGGGGCCACAATTTGTTAGTGAAGAGTTCATCGAAGCCACACAATTTAGTACGACGGCTTGCCAGCAATCAATCCCTGAGGCCGACGCCTTAGCCAGTGGTCAACCCCTGAGTCGACGCCTTGTAACGGTCCTGACTAAAGTCATCACTGCACTTAACCAGTTCTGCCGGCTGTGAGATACGGAGACGTCGGTTCGAGAGCTACAGCAAGCAACACAACACCGAATAGCAGTACGTATTTGGTACGGGCAGCAGATATCTTCTATGTAAAAACCACAGGTGCCCGAGATAAGATTTTTTCATGCTTAACTGTAATAAACTTAAAATTTCTTTAATGGTTAAATATTTTTTGATTTAACGTAAAAACCCAGCCCACAAAAATAATTCTTTACACTATGTATCTCAACTCCTTGGATCGAGACAAGCGATAGCGCAGACGGTATTGTTCAGAGAGTTCTGTATCAGATTCCATACTATTAACATGTAAGTTGTGTTTTTTAACCATTGAATTAAATATCAAGTCTCAACAAAAACCGTGTTGACGTATAGAATAACATTTCCTATACACACTTAAACAAGCAGAGTGAGACCGCCTGAAATCGGTTGCTGAATGGAGTAACTCCCACGATAAATCCGAACACTGCACGCCAACGTCCAACCGGGATCCAGATTGATAAGAACAAAGTCAATAGAGTCTTAAATGTGTAATTCATTTTTCTATATTCAACTTTCTTAATAATTGAAGAAACGATTATATGTTTGAAGTATTTAAATTTTAAATTAAATACACGAATTGAGTAAATTAAAGGCAAAGCGTCAAAATTAAAGAATAAATTTTACACATTTATACTCTGAATATACTGAATAAACTCGTATAGTTTCTCAAACTATGTTTAAAAATATTTTGCTTTTCATAACGGAGAGGACGAAATTCGGAGTGTGTTTAGTTTTGCAGTGTGGAGGACAGTAAGTTTTATGATGCTATAAGTTACATTTGGGAAGTTATGAAGAAGTTGGGTTTTGGAGAGGAAGTTAGTCTTTTCGTTTTCGATGATATAGAGTTTTGGAGTGGAGGGAATTTGCACCGTCGGTTGACGAGAACCTGTAGGCCAGGAAATAGAGGAATTGCATCGTCAGCATGAGCCAGCTGAGGAGATAATCTCCGCGTGATAATGTACTATGTTTTTAAAACATTACAGAATATATTTATTGTAACCACTTATATATTCTCTGAATAATAGGCTCCAGATTATTATAATTTTATCTTTAATTACTATTTTCTAAATATATTAAATATAATAGTGTCACAAATCGTTGACGGATGTCAATCAATAACAAATAAGTTGGGACGGATAATATGTAGCTTTCAATTATACAAGTTAAATAAAATAATAATTTTAAGATGTTGGGCTTACAATCGTTCTGATTTTTCAACCACTTTTGAAACTAGTTTACATAGGTCTACTACTTTTGATAAATATAAATATAAATGTTAAATTACCATGAAATTCCAATATTTCCAAGATACGTTGTATACTTATGTGAAACGGAATAAATTAAAATAGCTTATATTATTCTATTCATTAACTCCAAAATGGAGAGGACCTATCCGGTTAGTTAGAATAATTGTTTAATAAACATTTTATTTATAAAATAATTGTTTTAAATATTGAATTTCCGATGTTAGAATAAGTGAAAATAAATAACAAGTACGAGTGATGTGAAGAGAAGAGCAGAATCATGTTGATTTTAACATTACTCTAATAATTTTTCATCAAACAGGTAGAAATCAATTTAGTTATATTTATATGGAAACCCGAAGACGGCCTGTTTATACAGATCTTTATAATTTAGTATTGGACTTATTTTGGAATATTTTAACAATTTTTTCTTCAAAATCTTTATATATTACCAACTAATTTAGTTAATTCCTAATTTAAATATTTTTGCCTTGAAATTCCCTTTTAATTTTGCAGGTTTCAGGTATTATTCAACGCTAATATTTGAAATTGGAGTTACATTCTCAAACGTAATTGTGCCTATGCTTTATGACGTTTCCTATTTATTTATTTATTCCGTATATTAACTTTTTACTTTGGCATTATGCTTTTTAAAATTTTTCCATTAAATATTTAAATTCATATCTTACATTTCATTAACTAAATTTTAAATTTCAAATCAAGTCCCATACTTATTTGCGTTTTCATTATTTCGTTCGTTGATTGTTTCAACTTGCTGGTTTTATTGGTAATTTCTTCCTTGATGTTTTCATTGAATATGTTACATCTATTTAGATGGGGAATATTATTTAAGATAATAAGCTGAATTTTTTTATGGAATTAAATGTTTATGAATTAAAATGCCAAAACATTTATAAGAATTTTTGCAATTAATATAATCGAATCCACATAATCTGTTAATATATTTTCATTCTGTTTTCTCCTTAATTTATTTAACCTTTCTATTGCCTAATTAAAAGGTATTTTGTGCACAAAATAGAAGGTCGAAAAAATCGTGGGTCATATTTGTTGCCTATCAGTAATGGGGTGAAATTAAGATAAGTAAGGTTTCATATTTGAAGACTACGCTGCGGTTTGTAGAAGTCTGCTAATTGCAACAATGTATCCACTACAGGAAATGAACTCATAATCATGGTTCACCAGTTTCAAGAGCTGGTAACTGACTAGCATTACGATCAATTCTCAATAAATCGTTAGGAAAAATAGAACTAGAAGTTCAAATTTCAAGTTGATATGCAAATAGAAATTGGGGTACAAGTACCTCTTTAGCGTAAAATCATGATCCTTTTATAATTTACGTCACCATGCCCAAATATGCACGTCCATTCTATTTCTTATTTCCGGCACTTCTCAGATCTTCAATTTCACCAATAAATTTGCCATTTTCTTACTATTATGATGCTGTAATTTTTTAATCTAAAACCTGATGGTATATTTTTATTATTCATATATATTTTCTACCGTCTCAAGGTTTCTGGTACTCATCATCTGGCGTCAATCACGTTCAGCCTCCGACTCCTTAATTGCTTCAAACTACCCGCTTTGCAAAACATTAGCCTCTTTTCACACAGCCTGTGGCCAGTTAACATCCGGATTGTATCCCAGTAAAATCCATCTATACTAAATAAACGTTTTATATGTACTTATATGTTTTGAATTCTATAGTACCCTGGATAGTTGATAGCGAACGGCATATGTATTTGTAGAAAGTGTTTGGATAGTATTTTATTTTGGTGAAAACATCGATGATCTGGTTTTAGTAGTTGGCCAATAAATGCCCACTTGACCAAATATATTGAAGTGGCTGTTTGACATAATCAGGGTTATATAATTCTCTACTTCTATATAGTTAATCAAATTAGTTAATATCACGAAACACTACATAAAAGTGTAGGGAGGCACATAATACATTAAAAAATATAAACGAACAGAGAACCTACAATATGATTTACAGAAGAAAACTCGTTCGTAGTCAGTATGAGACACTCATCAGAGATTATATACACTCATCTCATGCACAGGTGGTCATTCCAACCATCGGATGACACTGTTTCTGTAAGTTAAATTCGATTGATACAGAAATAAGGCTAGAAGTCATTAGTCAGGTTGAACTGACTTTAAGGGACAATATACGTGGCGTATATTTTTCTTCACAAAGCAATAAGAAATTACAATCTTTCTGCCATTTGTATATTTTAATATATTTCTTCTTTCGGTTACTACTTCAAATGAAAGGAAATGTATTTTAAAGGAAAAAACGGTTTCCTTAATACCAGTATGGTATCCTAATGCAGATTGCTAACTTTCATCTAATAGTACATTTTCTTAGTCAAATTTCCACTGTGATTTTATTTTTACGTACATAAATTAATATATAGTTGTTATTTAATATGCGAAATTTTTTTAATGGATTTTTTTGTTCTAAGGATATTAGAATTGTAAAAATATAGTTAAAAATTAATTCAAATTATTATATTGTCAATTTTTTTGACGAAGTGTAAAAAATAGGACGGTTTTTGTGAACGTTTTTTCCAACAAAATTTGATCATATATGTACATCAAACTCACAAATAGGAATTCAGTCTAATAAAAAAATTATTTTATATCACCTCAAAATCATCAAATTAATAATAGATTCCGGTTTCTTGCACAATATTGCTTATATTTACTCGTATTACATAAGAATACTTACTAATATCGTTTAAGATATGATTAAAGATCAACCAAAACGAATGAATAAATACATACGCCATAAAAATATTTGAAAATACTCGAGCTTTTCCTCGGCAACCCGATAGCATTTACCATCTGAAATATCTGACTGCGAAAAACTGGAATTTTTTATTGAAATGCTGTCCTAATATTTGTTTCAGTGCCTGAATATTTTCGTACCTCTTCCATTATTCTTCTCTGCACGAATATATATTTGTTTAATATTGTATGAAAATTCATTGCAGAAAAGTAATCCTAATTATGTACCCACTAATCATACACTACGATGAATGTATAAAAACTATTATCAAGCTCTTATGAGGTATAAGCTACACTACTTAATTAATTGTTTCTTGCCTTCATTAATAATCGTCCATTAGGTTGTATGTCAATAAATAAGTTATGAGAATAAATCGTAATAATTTGACGGTATTTACCGCAATGAAAACACTCATTTAACAACGAATACGTGTAGGATAAAGAAATGTGAACAAAAACACAGAGAAACATTTAGCGTAGGATTCAAGAATATTCAAGTTTTTTTAGGGCAACAGGCTACATGAGGGTAATCCACGTTGGGTAACTCCCCTTTAATAGCATAGGAAGGGATTTGAAAGGAGGGATGTGGCAGGGTAGAGGAAGGTAGCCAAGGGTTAACTAGGGCCCCGGGGTATATTTTAAGGGTCCTACCCGGCATTCGCCTAAAAGTAATGCAGGGAAAACCATAGAAAAACCTGCATCAGGTAGGTCGGGCATTGGGTACCTGTCCCACGCCCTTCCGATAGCGGGAGAGGAGTTTGCTGTGGGGTCGCAGCATTCCCTTCTCCGTGCCTAGACCAGTTTAGGAGGCAGCTGGCCGACTGTTCCAATGAGAACAGAGCACAACTCTAACCGTATGCCCAAGGTCTGTGACCCCGGAACATACACCTCTCAGAACAGGCCGAGGTGCCTTGGCTGGTGGGAGCCTTAGTTCAAAAACGGAGAAGAAAAGGCATCCCCAAAGGTAGCCCCTTCGTATCTCTCCTATAAGGTTCTTCCTGTGAGAGAACATCCCTCGCAGGTATTGCCTGCGAGAGAATAGCCCTCGCAGACCTTCTCGTCTCAAGTATTTGCAGTTACAGAAATATTAATTTAAGGCAATGGAATTAAATTAACTGCGAGTAACTGGTAATGAGTTCGGAATTGTTTTAAGTGTGGCAGGATCAAATTGATAGTTCCTTTTAAAATACGCACGTCAAAGGTCGTCTTTGAGGCAAACGCGTTACGAATATGAATTTTAATTACAAAAATATTCAGACATAGACGAACTAGTGTTGCTACAGAAAATTTACCGTTTGTATTACGCTGAAAACATTGATTAAATGAGTAAAACGTAAGAGTACGAGAAGAAAATACGAGAAATAATACGTTTTTAAATAGATCAATTGGGCTCGAATGACTCACATAAAAAACTATAACTATCTTTTTTATGTCTTCGTACTTTCATGCTTACATTTTTACAGCCTCATAGCACCCAGTCATTATTTTTCTAAAGGAAAATCATAAGGAATAAAAAAAACTATAGAGTAAACTGAACCTCAGGCTGCGGTCTTGTTAATTCGTTTTGCGGTTGGTTCTCGTTACCGTGACTACAGCCGAGTCCTGTTCAGCTAGCAACAATAAATATTAATGTGTAAAACGTACATCAACACGAAAGTTGAACAAATTTGTCTACCATGGTATTCAATAAAAAAATTGCAATTATTTCTCACAATTAATATTAATTGTAAACAGCAAATATCTTACTCTGAAAATAAACCTGTCTTTTCTTTATAATTTTTTGTTACAAGCACGTAATTGATTAATTAATTTATTAAAACCAAACCAAGAAGAATTCCTCTTATTTTGAATGTTTTATTATTCCAAACTCAAAGAGCCTACAGAGGCTTTCAACGAAAGAAGCGTCATAATCATCTAAATGTCAAACATTCTTTCATTATAACGGAATAATGGGTCGTAAAATGTTTACAAATACATTCTAAAATATTATTTGTACACTATTCACCTTTTTAATCCAACACGAGCTCGGTTCTGTACCCATATTAACCCAGAATAACACATGTTTACTCACGCTCAACAATTTATTGCCAACCTAACAAATAACCCACCATTGTGATTTATCCGGAACACAATCTAGATATTATTAATCTTTAAACAAGTGCGATCTATAATAGATTTGTTTTAAATTTACAATTAACACCAGGTTCAAATGCCCATACGAAATTGTGTCTTACATTCACCCTTTATGTAATTTATCCAATTTTTAAACCCCTATAGACAAAATTTTATTTAGTATTACAGTAATACTCATTTAAAATGTAAAAAGACCAGAATAAAGATTACAAAAAATCATGTAAACTCAAATACGAAAAACACGCAGATATTGGACAACACATTACATTATTATACATTACCATGTCTTATCATCCAAGAACAATGGTATTTAACAACTTGCATACATCAATTCCAAATTCTTTCAACATGGAACAGTAAATAGTTTTTATTTCTATATTTACAACATAAACATTGTTGTAAATCATAATTATAAATTAATTAGCAATCCGTATATATCAACATTTTAGAACGTTACAGGGATATGTACATCGTTATTTTGTCTATATTTTTATCATAAACATTTACGTTGATTACAAGTACTTTACACCCAGTTGTGTCACATATGGAAATTTTCTATGAACACCCATTTTACTTAATTATATCCCATACACGTATAAGAGGCAAACTAGACCTGATTTACATTTCTTATTTAGAGCACTCCCACATTGATTGAAGATAATTGATTTAATCAAAAAAAAGGATCAGACGATTATTTACGGAAGTTAATTTACAGTTATTAATGTTTTTCTGACGATTTATTCTTTAAATTAACTATAATATATAGTTATTATGTAAACGAGCATGAATAATTCGGTAAATTAGTTAGATTAGAAATTGTTAAATTTTTAGTTCATTTTATTCCAGTTTCAAAGCAACGCATTTTAGTCCAAGTTACTGACGAAAATGACGAATGCTCACTCAGTCCCTTTGTTAAGTGTGGAATTTTAAGAATTACATTCAGCTGTAAAATATGTGAAATGTTTCGAGAAAATTTCTGTGAAGTGGATCACTTAACTGACCTAAGGGTTTCTAGAGAAAGTATTAGGTAATTGCTGACATTGGATCTCATTCCTGCGCGTGTGCCATTACACTTGAAATCTCACGTGTTCTGTAGAGCATGTCGAAGCATTCGCAAACAAAACACCCCGACGCCTTTGTCCAGAGCGGGAGAAAGAAATGAAGAGTGAGCTCCGGTCACTTTTGTTCTCGTTCCTTGTGACCGATATTCGGACAGCCTTTATAAATAAGAGCGTCTCTCTCCTCGAGACCATTCTCCGGACAAACTTCAGCCATGGAACATCCTGCCGCTGGACTTGTAAGTAAACTTTCATAAGAAAAGTGGAAAGCGAATGATTCAGATGAAAGCTACTTTGAATGGCATTTTAAGAGTTTTTGTTGGTTTACAGAGTCATTCATCTACTTTTTCAATGGGCACAAATAAAATCTATAATATTTTTCGCATAAGTATTATATAAATGATGTATGAAATGAATAATTAATATATTCTTATAACGCTAAAAAAATTAATATAACTACATGAGATAAAATCCCTTCGACTTTTATTACTCTGTACAAATATGTTATTAATTCGCGTAATACATGGCTATTATTCTTTATTTACGTACTCCATTCTTCTCAGAATATTATTAATTTAACTTAAATTAAGTATAATATTTCATACGGTGAAACCAATTATTTGTTAACTGGAGAGCAGGTTTTAATATTTATTCCAATAGATGACAATGGAAGGTTAGATTTTTGAAAATAACTGTGGAGAACAAACCATAGGTTTGAAGCTAGCGGCGACTGTTGAGAAAATTTTACGTTATTAAGCATTTGGTCTTCAACTTTTGTAAGTTTTATTTCTTACAACTCAAATGTAGCATGATTCATTATAATATCAATAATCGGAATCGTATTCTTACATCGTCAGTGATTACTTAGTGAACAGGAGATGGAAGAACTGAAAAAAAAATTATATACCCACAGACCATTGAATTAATTTATTTCAATCATTAAACTAATTTCATGTTATAGCGTAGGAAGAATATAAATTTCAATTTGCAATGACTTCAAATTAGCTTCAATGAGAGTGACAGTTTTAAAATTGAAAATTTTTTCGAATATTTCATAATGTAGTTTTCATTTTTTTTTAAAAAAAGCATCAAAATATATATTTCCTTAAATCCTAATCTCATATTAGGCTACATAAGGAAATTTTTCGATATTTATATAAATATTCATTTTATACACTTTTTATACTTTTACAAATTTTGAAGTATAAATTACTCTCGCTAGAATCAATTATGAGTAATTGATGGTCAATGGAAATATCTTATGAAACAGAACATAAAATTTGTGTTGGATAAAAAAGTAATTTTGATTATAAATGATGTTCATAATCGTAACTATGTGACTTGAGTTATTTTTCTGGTTGGAGATAACACAAAAATTAATTTCCTTAGTTTCCTACCATTCCTGTTGGACGGGAAGTCCAGTGATCTTCTTCATCCATTTTTATTTTTAAATTTTTTGTCGGGATATTAGGTAAACTGAAATTACTCAAAATTCGTATTCATCACGTTTTACGTGAGCGGTTTCATCAATAAAATTTTATAAACTCTAAAAGGGCAAATATATGTATATAGTGAGTAAGTCTTTAAATTTTAAATTGAAGCTTTGATGATTGTTTTATGGATGAGAATTCTGCCTATTACTTTTTTCCATTTCTAATTTTAAAGTGCAAATTACATAACATGTTTACAAAGTCTCTGTTTTTATTTATATAGATTCTACTGCTTTTTGTGTGTTCGACTGTGCATTTATGTGCTGCAGGCTCCAAAGGAGATGCGAAGCAGTAAGTCTCTTAATGTATATATTTTTAATTTAAAATAAAATACAACGCATAAGAAACAGCTTTTAAAATATCCTTGGCACGTGAAAAATGTTTAATGAAATGTTGAAAATTGATTTATCGGTTCAACTAAACGGTTATCTTGAATTTAGCTGCTTCCGAAACAAATCATTCAAAGGCAAGTATGGAAATCGTCACACTTGCGTCACGTTTTCTTCGCGGAGAGAAGAAATTAAGTTAATTTCCTACGTCGTAATTATCCGTGAATATATGAAGATTCTAACCTGCATATGCGAATATTTTTCAGTAACAGTCCTGGCCAGGAAATGAGGCAGGTGGGAGAGTCTTTGCGGTGTCATTCAGGCCTAGTCCAGGAGGCAAAAGTCATTCGCTGTATAGTGAATTTAACTAATTTTCGCTATAGAAAACTTAGGACAGGATAAAGTTCGTTTCGTCATTCATATGTACGCAACGACATAATTTGGTGACTGCGACTATAGCTTCTTTAAATGATTTGTTTCGCGTTAAGTCGGAAGCAGCTACATTCAAGGTAAACGTTAAGTTGAACCGATACATTATTTGGTAGATTGACAATGACTCGGTAAGGTCAAAATACTTAATTGCAGATTTTACTAGGATTCTTTGAGTCGTTTCCCTCTATCGTTAATTTTAGGGTAATAGGCTACATGAGCGTAATCCACATGGTGGCAACTCCCCTTTAATAGAATACGAAGGAATTTGAAAGGGGGATGCGGAAGGGTAGAGGAAGGTATCCAAGGGCTAACTAGGGCCTCCGGGCTATGGTTTAAGGGTCCTACCCGGCAATTCGCCTAAAAGTGATGCAGGGAAAACCCTAAAAAAACCTGCATCAGGTAGGTCGGGCATTTGGTACTTGTCCCACGTCCTTCCGATAGCGGAAGAGGGGTTTGCTGTGGGGTTGCAGCTTAACCCTCGCCATGCCTTGACCGGTTTTGGAGGCAGCTGGCCGACTATTCCAATAGGAATAGAGGACAACTCTTACCGTGTGGCCAAGGTCTGCGACCCCGGAATGTACACCTCTCAAAACAGGCCGAGATGCCTCGGCATGTGGGAACCTTAGTTCAAAAAACCAGAGACATGTGAAGGCATCCCCAAAGGTAGCCTCCGCCAGAGTTCTCTGGGAAGGTTCACCTGCGAGAGAATCCTTTCGAAGGCTTCCTTCTAGACCTCGTTAAAGTTGGTCACACGCTTTAGCTCCTCTTTTATTATTGTCATCTGCTGGTGAAGAAGTATGCTTTACTTTACATCGAGGCCCTATGACGCCAAAACAGTTTGTATTTCTTAAGGCTACATCTACCAAATCCCCTTTGTTCCTCCTAAACAAGGTTGACATATTTTATGTGTTTGCAATACACAAAAAACTCTTCTTTTTAATAAGCATACAACCGTTATGGTTTCATAAATTATTTGTATCACGGGATATTCCCATATTTATCTGATTATATGAAAACAAACCAGAAATAAAGGATTCAGTTCTCTTGCTTAAGAGCCAAATCAATATTTTAAATATGAGCAACTAATATATGTATGGTAACATCATAGAAAAAATAAAAATAAACCTGTGGTTAAGAATAAGAACATATTGACATATTTTTATTCAGACATGTAGATGATCATGAAAAATTAAGTAACTTAGTAACAAATATCTGTTTTATTTTGATTTATTTGAATTAATTTTAGCAGTAAGATTGTGAATATAAAATTTCTTAAATAACATTAAACTATGCAGCTGTCTGTGTTTTCAGTGTCCACTTTAAGATCTACGTTCCAAAAGTAGTGAAGCATAAATACCACACCAAGACCGTAGTTGTCCACGTGGGTGGTGGTGGCGGCGGCGGTGAGTCAGTGCACATAGAAGATTCTGGTCACCATGACGTCGGTTTCCATCCTCCTCAGCATGGTTTCAGTTTCGGAGATGGACAAGGCTACGTTATGGGTTCCATAGGTCACGTTCCTGAAGGCAATCACGGATTTCAGGCCCACGAACACGGCAGCCTCACTCTAGGCCATGGTTATGGAGGCGGCAGTGGCCTTTCGGAAGCCATTATCTCTCACGGGTCAGGGCCTTCGGGTAGCATCGGAGGTCATGGGCTTAGTGGTATATCATCAGCCATTGGTGGTGACCACTTAGGAGGAATCGGTGCTCATTTGGTAAGTGGTGGGGCACCTCCTTCCATCACAGAGACTGTCGATGAGTCCGTCGTGGAGCAAGGCAGCTACGGTGGTTCCGGTGGTTATGGAGCACCAGCTGGTTACAGCAGCTATGGCGGCGGAGCGTCATTGGGCGGCCACGGTCTCAGCCAAGAACTGACATCCCATGGAATCAAACACAACTTGATGTTAGCTAGTAGTGGAGATCTGGGAGGTGGCCACGGAGTGTCATTTGGAGGAGGCAGCTTAGGAGGCGGCCACGGCCTCTCTTTATCAGGAAACAGCATTTTCCAATCAAGTGGAAACTCGGGAGGTGGCTTAGGTGGCTACGGAGGCGGCTACAGTGTTCACGAACCGTCGGTAGACGGAGGTCATCTTCAGTTATCAGGTTACAGTCAGAGTGGAGCACTGTACAACCAACTAAGTTCCAGCTATGGATACGGGGGAAAGAACGCCTATAGCCACTACTAGGAGCAAAACATCGTAGTTAACCCTAGTTGGGTTTAGAATCACGTTAAAATACAAGGACAGAAACCAACTCTTATCATTTCCAAACGCTGCTACTGAAACGATACATATATGGTCCAGCTTCTTCTTTTGTTCAATACTTTCAATTCAATTCGAAAACGCTCATAGACAATACAAAAAAATTCCCAAGAATAGGAGTATATTTCTATACAAGTAACTGCTGACTTAACCTGTGTTCATCTGGTCTCTGCTTGAGACAATGTGTGTATGCGCAAATACTGAATGGTAGATATATTACATTTGTTTAACCAAAGTGTCGTAGAACATTAACGTAGTTACTTAGTTACTGAGAAACCTCAAAATATTGTATGAGTACTGTTAATGTTTCATGAAATGCAATGTAGTTTATCAATGTAAACATATTTGTACAATGCCAATTATACCAAATGTGTAAATAGTTGTTATGTTTGTTATTTTCTTAATAAAATGATTTTTAAGAATTTTAGTTTTAATTATTTCTCAAAAAAGTTGAATATATTTCTGTACAGCAAATGATTTTTTTTGGAGTTTACTATCAAGTATTACTCGTATATTATGCGGGAACTACGTAAAATATGTAGATTTTGCATGAAGAAGTATTTATACGGTGTAAACTCATTACTTTAATTTTGCCCAACCTCCCTCTCCTTTTAATGCGCATTTGATTGTTATTGGTAAATTTCTGAAATTATTAGGTGATAAGAAGAATGCAGATATATCTGTTGTTTAAAAATAATGGATAATTTGATCCGATTCGGGTGATGGATAAAAAAATGAGAAAAATTCAGATGATATGTTCTTGTCTTGCAATATAAAAGATGTAGAAGAAAATATTTATTTATTTTGAAAATATAAAGTTATAATTGGATATCTCTTAGTAGATGTCTCACGAATGTTCTAATTTGGAAGTGTTTGATTGCATCACTGTAAGATTTTTAAAAGCTTGATTACTATTGAATTGAGAATGGACAAAATCTGATCGGTATATTCCATAAAAATATGAGATTACATAGAAAATAGGAAATCAGTTATCTTTCTAATTTTATTAGAATTAGCGTTTATTTGTTATAATTATTTTCTGTTAAATAGAGATTTATATCACTCCAATTAAATGATAGTTTTACAGTGATAACCTTTACGAGTAGCAAACTGCAGGAATGGAAATCTGTTAGTTGAACTATTAACATACTCTATGATGTGTTTATGCATATTAGTGTTTCGTCTTTTTTTTCTGACAAATAGTAAAAGACGTTTATACTTTCACAAGGGAATGTGGCAGCCTCATTTCTATCATCATTCACGAAGGAGCAACAGGATGATACAGCGCGACTAGGTGGTGAAAGGAACGGACGGGATAGGGAGAACTTTCCCCAGGACACTGAACTCGGCGTCACGTCTGACTTTTTGCAGCACGGGGACTTGAAGGTCAGGACTGGAGAGCGCCCTTTTAACTTTTCATGCGGCTAAAAATTTTAAAACATACCGTTCGCACGATAATAAAGGATAATATCGCATCCATTGCCAATCTCGAGATGATGTCTATCTAAACTCCCCTCACATACAAAACAACGGGTCACTGACTTTGAGGTTACTGGGTCTACTTCATTTCAAAATTAATTGGATTCATGTGTAAACCTGATCTCTTCAATCGATTTCCATTTCCTTAAGAGTGCATGTATTTTTAGATATTTTCAGTTACCAGAATGGCAAAATTATTATACTCATTACGCTTCAGAATTATAAGTTAAACGTCTCCAATACGACACTTTATGAGTGTATTTTTAGCATAACCCATTACACATCTTCAGTGTTAAATCACTGAGAAACTAAATTTCAAGAAAAGGTTCAATTCAGGTATAAAGTCATTATAAAAGCAATGTTGTTTAAGATAAAGAAAATTTATTTCCAGAGATCGCATTTAACACTATTTTTAAACTTTAAAGTCATAAAATTGATTTGATCAGTGCTTTATATTCTAAAAACTATTCAGTACGAACATTAAAATAATTTTACCTGTTTAAGAAGGGATAAATATAGGCTTCAATTGCCATAATTCAAATTACATGCACGATAGTTAATTATGGAAAATATAAAAGTCACTAAAGAAGTACACTATAAAAGAGCGGTTTTTTTAGGTAACAGGCTACATGAGGGTAATCCACATGGTGGCAACTCCCCTTTAATAGCATAGGAAGGGATTTCAAAAGGGGGGATGCGGTAGGGTAGAGGAGGGTAGCCTAAGGTTAACTAGGGTCCCCGGGCTATATTTTAAGGATCGTACCCGGAATTCGCCTAAAAGTAATGCGGGAGAGGAGTTTGCTGTGCGCACGCAGCATTCCCTTCTTCGTGCCTCGACCAGTTTAGGAGGCAGCTGACCGACTGTTCCAATGGGAACAGCGCACAACTCTTACAGAATGCCCAAGGTCTGTGACCCCGGAACATACACCTCTCAACACAGGCGTCACCATAGTGCAGTTATAAGTCAGTATTCGATGCTTCGACAGTGCGCCCCATGACATATATCGTATGTTGTAGCCGCGTAGAATTTTACCAGCAGATGATAAAGTGTGATAGGAGTCGAAATGTGGTTTTTGTATGATCCGGAGATCGTATCTTGCAGTTATCCAGCACGAGGGTGACAAAGACTGCACAATATACTGATGCTGAAACTAATTCATGTATGAGACAATTTTTCAGATAGAAAAATTTTTAATCAGCCAAGATATTCCGAAAAATGGAAGGTTAGGTGAATTAAGAACCAAGAATTAGCAAATTTTTGGCACCCGAAGATATGTAATGGTCAATTACACAATAATCTGTCATCCTGTTCCTTACCTTGACCAGTGACATAAGCTGAAGTGAGTATTCATCGACGATTTGCCAGGACTCGTCAGAAGTTGAATAAAGCATGAGACTCTGAAAATACTGTATTTCAGTGATCCTGGCTTTGATAAATTATAGGGGGGAGGTTAATGAACGCTAAAAATTAACATTTAATTACACTTCAATATACCAAAAAGGTTTTATACATTGAATGCACAGAAGATCACCCACGACTCCTGTGTCATTAAATGATACTTCTGGATGTACACTCTTAAATTGATACTACTTAAATATAACTCTGAAGCTGAGAAACTATTTATAAAAATCTCCAGTACTTTATTAGCAACAAATTTATCATGTGATAAATTGTCCTTGAGGAGGCCTGCCAGTCATTGGAACAAAATTGAACAGTCTCAAGTTTCACAGTGACGTTTCGAGCTTGTCACACGGTAGATTTATAGGGAAGGGGAGTGCTTATTATTTGTAGACCTCAGTGTGAGGATCCAGTAAGTGGCTGGCTAACTGGGTCCTTGCCGCCAGTCTCGTACTCTAGAGAAGCGTCTAAAACTCATAGACGCTTCCAATTCCAGTTCTCCATCATCCACTCTTCCACCAATCCAAAGAAGTGTCCGACTGACTTTAATTCCACAACCAGACTCCGCTGAAACCGTGTGTGACTTACCGCAACATTGGAGTCATTCCAAACCTCATTCATCCCCTACCTCGGGAGTTTCTTGAAATTATGTACATAAAAATTCGGCCCGCACAGATGACCTGAACGCTCCGTTCCGAACTACTTCGCCCTATTGTTAGTTCACAGAAGGACATTCACCCTTACGATCAGAAACGGCCTGCTATGTCTGGACCTGCTGGCGCGTCCTTCGTAAACACACTTCCTGTCTCATTTCCAGTTTTTGTCCCAATGATCGATTGTGCTTCAATTTAATATAAATATATTTCATAAAACAAACACTAATTATCTTACTACTGATTGTAGTATATATAGTATTTAAATGTAGTGCAGTTCATTACTCTTATTCAGATATCCCTTACTTTACTTCCCACTTCATTTCACCAGGTTAATGTTTAAATGTGTTTCTGTTATCTTTGTGTTTAATTTAAAACATCGAACTTACATTGTAAAACGCTTTTAAAGACGCATAAAATAATATAATTATTTTTAATTCTAATATGAATGTTTTATTGGTCTATTAACTCGTATAAATTGTGGCCCTAACTCTGCCCACGCAAATAGAACAATCTTTTGCTCAGACGTTCTAGGTTTCCCGTAAAAATATTTTTTTGGATATATAATTAGATAAAAACCAAAAATGCTATTTTTGACCCTTTTTCAACATGCCTTATAAATTTTATTTAAGCTAATGTTTATAAGGGCGTTAAATTAATCTACCAACGCAAACGACAATCTATCAACCTATGCAATATTTTATCTTCCAACGTATCATTTGTTTATTATTTACATATTTCCGTCAACGGTAACCGTTACTCATCGAAGATTTGTCAGCTTTATGGGATAAATTTCTCCCTGAAAGTGTACTCTCGCGGCTTAGTAATATATTTAGTGTGGATAATCCTTTCTGGCATCTAAAGAATATATACAGACTGAAAAATTACTGAAAATGTCATCAAATTTTGTCCTTGATTTTTCCTGATATTTTTCAACTGTCTACTATTTAATTCAGTTATCTCTCACAAACTTATAAAACCACTGAAAAGATAAAGAAACAATGACAATAAAAATGCTCACATATTCAAATTATCAGGCTAAAATCTTGAGTAACATATTTTACTGTCAAATGATTGTGAGGGTCAACAAAAAGTTTTCACCTTTATAAATAAAAACAAGGAAACATTTATAATACTTTTATTAAAAATGTAAAAAAGTGACAAACTTAACAAGTATGACATAATCAGGCTGTCAACAATATGTTTCAGTATATTGCTGGTGGACTAGTAAAAAGATCTTCAGAAACAAACTTTTTTGTTCTAGAAGTAAGATGTAACGGAATATTTTTATTCCATTATAACGAATCGTAGCTGAGAACTTGAACTAAATTCCTTGAAACAGTGGTAGCTGATTGCTTCAGTACAGTTTATGCATCGCACTAAGAAAATATTTTCACTTGTGATAGCCTCCGTGACCACCACCACCACCACCTCCTCCTCCTCCATAGCCTCCTCCTCCTCCACTGGATCCAAATCCGCTGCTATGACCTCCTCCGAAGTCACCACCACCGCCGCTGAAATCGCCTCCGCCGAATCCTCCTCCTCCCCCGCTAGCAATGCTTATGCTGTTTGCGATATCTGACCCTCCACTGTAGCCACCTCCATGTCCTCCTCCACCTCCTATTTCAATACCTCCTCCATGGCCTCCACCAATTCCACCGCCTCCGTGGCCACCGCCGTGTCCTCCTCCGAATCCGCCGCCTCCTCCTCCGTAGCCACCTCCCAACCCTTCGTCATGTCCACCAAATCCGCCTCCATGGCCACCTCCGAAGCCACCGCCGCCTCCGTAACCACCGCCGCCGCCTCCTCCTCCGAATCCTCCACCATGACCACCGCCGAATCCGCCGCCGCCTCCGTAGCCACCGCCGTGGCCACCTCCGAATCCGCCACCGTGACCTCCTCCAAAGCCACCGCCGCCTCCGTAATCTCCGCCGTGGCCGCCTCCGAATCCACCACCATGACCTCCTCCGAAGCCACCGCCGCCTCCATAACCACCGCCGTGTCCTCCTCCGAATCCACCGCCGTGTCCTCCTCCGAATCCACCGCCGTGTCCACCTCCGAATCCACCGCCGCCTCCGTAACCACCGCCACCCCCTCCTCCGAATCCACCACCTCCATGTCCGCCGTCCTCAACGGTGTACCCAATGATGTAATCTCCACCTCCACCTCCTCCGCCACCTCCACCCTTACCGCCTACATGTTTGTATACGGTATGGGTGTGGTGTATATGCTTTATTTTCAGAGGAACGTGGATAATCACTTTCTTGCTGTAATATAAAACACATATAAAGATAAATAAATTTAAAAAAGGTCTTACATATGTTATAACTCAAAATGAATACAACTAAATTTACGTCTTCAAAAACATATATCGCATTTTATAATTATTATATGCTTTATACATAATCCAACATACTTGAAAACTTGATCTCATATTCAGAAAATATTAATCAGTTATGTTATTCGTCTCAGCATGAATACCTGTTACAATTGTTTGCCGAGTATGTCATAGTGAATATTCCATATATAAATGAAATAACATATCTTTATCGTCAATCAGCGTTTGGTCCTCTGCGCAGAAGTGACACAATACATACAAACATATAACAAAAAGAAGAATACGACTGACTGGAGAATATCATATTTATTTTAGTCGTGACGTTATTGATTTCACGAATTATGTGCATGAAGAAAATTATTCGTAAGACGATTGAGACGTTGGAGATTCAGATTTTATCAAGTAAAAGTTGCAGTTGGGGCCAACATAATTTCAAACGAATAGTTTTTAGCACTTAACGAGATTTGCATGTAATGGAGCTCAGCCTTTCACTAAAAGGCGTTGTAATTTAACTTTTCTCCTTTACAACACGTTAACCTCTCTCTGCTTAGCCAATTCCGGGTAACTGCCGGAATTCCTGAGCCATGTAAACTGCAGACAGCCAATTTACTGACGATTGCAAAGCAATCCGCCTATGTTATTTAATTAACAATTATTTCATTACAGCGTAGAAACGAATGTAATTATTTGTGAGTCTATTGAAGTCACCACATTTTCATGCGATGGTGTATGACGGATGCGTATGCATACAAATATAGTCCGAGGTCAACTGATCGCTTTGTAAATACTGGAATGACAAAGTTAATATATTAAGTTAATTGTAATTGACAATAGTTCTCCCTGTAATTCCGAATCCCACGCCTTTTTATTCAGGTTTGTTTTCACTCTAAATGTACTTAAGTAGAACAGAATGCGAATAAAAGTGTGTTGCATTCGGACATTCATTAGTATTAGCCAGAGATAGTCTCGAGGGACGCGTTCATTTCTTTTTCATCAGATAATTGAGAGATAGCTATAATCGGAGAAATTGCTGCGTATGTGTGTGTTCCGGCTGGCGGTCGGTGAAGGGCCCGTTCCGCTGGCTGCTGTCAGAGAAAGGAACAAGTCACACGAAAGCAGCGCCCTGGGAAACTAACGCCATATGATTGATATGAAAACAGGCCGTTACTGTCCGACTGCTACCTTTCTAAACGAGTCAGACAGTCGGCGGAACTCTAAAATCAATTTAGTACTATAACTAGATATACCAATTTCCAAGACTTCTCCCTGACCTCGATCTACTCAGATTCGTTCACTGGACTAAATTACGCGAGAAATGTGAATATTTAATAGAAAAAATAGTGGTTTCATGAGTGTAAATGGCTTCACCACATGCAAAATCAGAAACAGTATCATCTTTTAAGTGATACTAAATTAATTAAATGTGTTTGACAACTGTAGAAAACCGAACTCAAAAACATTGATTTCAATTATTTTTCTCTGCAACTTATATCTTCAAGCTTACTTTCTCAGAATCAAAATTTTCGCCGTACAATGTAAAATGTATCAAACGTATGTGATAAAAACAAAATTGTTTCATGTGTCTCAATTACCAATAAAAGATAACTTACCTCTCAGAACTTAATTATCCCGTAATTAATTAATTAAATATTTCTTGGGATAAGGTAAATAAAACTCTGAGTCATCATTATACATGTAGAAAAATCTGTGTGAAAGAATCCATCTAAATTCTCTACGCAAAAAACGTTTAACAGCGAATAAGGATTCGCAAGTATTTATTGGAAAACGAGTCCTCTTAATGTGGATATGGGTTCTTTAAAACCTGCGTGATTACGACCTTGTTCCTATAAAATATATATGCATTAATATTGAAAACACGAACCGATAATATCCCGATAAATTTACTTGGATGCTGCAAAATTTTCCAAATTTGGTTTATATATCTATTTTCTTAGATATGTTAAAAATGTATTTACTTCTAGTGCTAAAAATTCATAAATGTACATTTCAAGGTGAAAGGATCGTTATATTACCTGATAGGTGTTAAACGTCTTAAATGTAAAAAAATATTTTAATAAGCCTATGCAATGTAAAACATTTCAATATTCGTGTGGTATTATCACTTACAGAGCACGGGAAATTTCAAGAACACATATAGCAATTTTAGATGTTCAAGTTAGAGCCATTAAAAGTAGTTGTATAAGTATTCTGCTTCCACGTATATTTCTATTTTAAAAAAGTATCATGGAGTGTAATCGAAGCAAAATAGTAATTGTTATTTTACCATTACATGCTGATCGCTGCTCAGAACAAAAACGAATAGACTTCAATTACAAACCGTACAATAAGTCAGAAACAGTTCTAGCTATATTTATTTAAAAATAAATAATTCATCATATGTTTTAGTGAATTTATTGAAAAGATGTTTTAATTTTTTTGGCACATGATTCAGCATCTATATCTATGATGACGGTTTAGATTTTCCTTTTTTTCACGTTCAGTATAGTATAACTTCGATATGTATAACTTACTGTTGGCCCCCGCCTCCGCCTCCACCTGCGTCTCCGAATTGAAGAGCGCAAGAAATGACCAGCGACAGCAACTGGAACAAGTTACTTAAAATTAATTGAAAAAGCAATAACTGGTACAACTTTTATAATTTAAATTTTTAGCTGTCAACTTCTTTGTGATTTATCTGATACATCATAATTTGCATGAATACGTAATTTTCATATAAGTAATATTTTTATTTATAATTGTTATAAAATTATAATATTTGTATATTTCTTGTGACCAGAATTAATACGTCATTTCAATAAAAAATGACATGTTATTAGCTATTGAAAATGTGATTGCCTGAAAAGTTCTTTTTTAGAGAATTTACTGAGGTGTTTTAGATGAAAATATCCATACGAATAAAAAGCACCGTTTGAAACTTTTAAACATTTTAAACAACCATTAAATTTTTTTAAAACAAATTATCGTCATGTTTCTGTATTTAATACTCCGAGAAACACTCCTACTGATTTAAATAAATTTATCAACATTCCAAAAAAAATTTTTAAAGATAGATCAGTATAGTTTCTGGGTTGTTTCAGCTTACTTAGAAAAACAGGAACGATAACCAAAATCTGGTAAGATGCGTTGACACGAGAATTGGAGATGTGAATTATTGTCTTTAATGATTACACTAGATGGTGAACCGGTAAAGGTTGTAAATATTTACGGTTAGGGAGTTTTATTTATTTTTTGTATCAGCTAAGTTTTAAATAATAAAAAACACGCAATTTATACAACATAATTCCATTTTATTACCTTTTTTGGATATAAGCTGTGTTATTAATTAATTTTAAACACGTTACCAGTGAGTTATGTTATAATTTAAGGTAGTGAAATATAAAAGGTATATTTAACTAGGTCCTTTTACATTAATTTAATGTTTTAATTTTAAAAAATGACGATAGTGTACGTAATGAGCACTATATCATAAAATTTTATTAATTAATATGAATTTTAGTTGTAACATTGACTGAAAGAAATGCTTTGAAGTCTGTACGGTTGCTTACCCCTATCCTGAACGCCATTTCTGATTCGCGTTTGTGTGTGTTGCCGTTTGCTGGCGAGGGTTGAGTTTGATCTCGGCTTCAGCCAAGTCAGGCCTTTTATACTCTACCCTAAACGAACACTCCTCTTCAAGGAAAAGAAGTAAAAGTAACATGTTCGCTTGCGTGTGACGTGGTGGGGGTCACCTAGCACAAAGGCAGAAGGGAATCTTCCTTCCGATCCTGTTCCCCACTCGTGTGGCGTGTGCGACCGTTCCCCAGGTGGGGAGGATAGGGCTGTGAACAATTTGGCGCCTGGAACGGAGAGTGGGGGAGTTACTTTCTTCTGTTGTGCATCACTTTCTAAGTCCATTCTGACCCTTGCGTTACGAACAATAAGAATTACGCGTCTGTCGGTCGGGTCTTCATCGCCCACGTAGCAGATCTACGAACGCCGCAGTGGAACACGTTCCTGATAAAAAGTAGTGCCAGTAAGATAAAAATAGTGAAAGAAGTTAAAGAGATTTTCTACCATAAACCGTTTTTCAACAAGAACATTACTTCTTAATCCAATTATGGAGGAAAAATTACGTTCTACAGTTTTATGATCTCGTGTTATGTTCGACCTTTACGCTTTCCAATTACTAATAACTCGATGTTATACCGTATTTAGATCATAAATTCATGTTTTTACTTAAGTATTGATTTTATAGTTACTTCGGTCCATAGAAATACTATTTTTAATGATTCAGAATATTGTGTAGAGCATTCGCCATCACGACCCATGTACGTCATAGTTATATATATATATATATATATATATATATATATAATATTTTTTTCAATTTCATGTTTCATTAGAGACTGAATGGAAATTTGAACAGCTTCGGTAAAAGTAATAATGCTTCCAAGTTTATAAGAAATGGGAATACTACCCGTTATAGTACTGGAAATGGATTAGTCAAGGTGTTCACTATTTACCTTTTTATAAGTCAGTTTCTTCGCTCACGAGTCTATTTGAGCGCCTGATCGTCGTATTTAAGTTGTAAGTGAAAGCCTCGTATGATGCACCGTGACCTGTGCGAGAGATAAAATCGTGCTGCCGAAGGAGCCAGCCACCTACGGTTGCTGTTAGTCATGCTGACGATTCATGAACTCCATGGATGTTAACAACATAATAACGCCATTAAAATAACTAAAATGGAATTAGATAATGTCTGAACGCCATCTTTTACTTATGGGAAACAACTATTTGAGGAACGTATTATTATATGACATATAACTATTCAATCAACATTTATATATATAACCATTACGACGAAATAAATTTGTCAGTGATCATTTGTAAATCTAACGTCTCACTTCTACATTTTACTGAGTCCGGATATCACGAGTTTTACTCGTCTTATTGAACTTATTAAAGAAGACGAACTTTGATATAATTTTAGGAATTGTTTGGTACCTATAATTAACTACTAATTTCCGGTTGGGTTTTTCCTTGTTTCTCGTTCAGCCATGTGTAGAAATCTTTATCATTCGTAATAAAAAAAATTAGTCAATACTCCAGAAAAATAATAGTAATAGGACTATTAATATTCAGGAAAATATAAATAATGTTTTTTTGTCTTGACGTTCCGGTGATGTAGACAGAATTTTTTTTACAGAGTCATATATTATAACTGTTATATTATCATACTGAGGAAAGTATATATATTTTCAGTTTAATGAAAAGGATGCAAGGTGGTAGCAAAAGGCTTATTAAGATCAATACGCTTACATGAGATATTGAGAACATAAACAAATAATTTAGAAAAGTAGTCTTGAGAAGGTATGTGAAGCGTTAAATTTTTTAAGGAGACTTTAGCAAGTGTTGGAATAAATAGTTCGTTTTTACCTGCTTAATAAATTGAGTTTTAATTTTATTCAGCTAGCATAGAAATTTTCTTTTCTTTTCACCGTCGATAAATGAAACTAAAAATTGATATATAATACATTACTGGAAGTTTTATATGGAATTACTATAGACAATATGATTTTTATCAATGTATAGTTAAAATAGACAAATATTCAATCATTAATAAATTAATGTTTAATTATTCACGTATTTAAATATTTAATTAAATTACTGAAATGTCTTGTCTGGTATTTAAAATTATTCCGGTTTGATGTAAGGTATTAACCGAAGCAGTTTTGAAACCGGTTGTGATATATCTCCCCTGGAAGCAAGGGCATCTACTGACATGAAGGAGAAATCTTAAAGAGGCAACAGCGTGTCTGTAGTGGCGTAGAAAACAGCAACTTAAGTTACCCTGACTTGTTCATAACAAGCGTTGAAAAGAAAGACTCATCAAGAGAGGTTAGAAAAAAATCTGTCCGTCTCTGACAGAAAGTACGAGAACCACACTTTCTTCTATTTTATCCTAGGCTGAATAGGTAAAGGTAGAATTATTATGCATCCGCGTATTATTATTTATGTATTTATTAATATTTTTCTATACATAACATAAAACATCTAAAATTCCTCCATAAGTGCAAGAAAGGTGAAACAAGGAAGAGAAACATTATTAGGGGGTGCTAATCGGGTGCTCCATTGAGTATTGACAGGAGAATACCTGATTAAAAATTCCAAATATGTTACTGTACCATTGTCAAAAATTCCAGAACTATGAAAGTGTATGTAAATATTTGAACAACGATCTCGTATAACTCATAGTTTGGCAACACAGCGTCTAAAACGGGTCACGCGCATCCTAGGTAAATATTGACTGTAAAGTGTGGTTCATATGTTGTATTTCACTACATTTATGAATAAAGTTTTGGAACGTCTTTTATATCGGACTAGTAAATAGATTATATTTAATTCATCATAAGTTTCTACCTCACTGTTGCTTGACAAAACTCAACTGAATTCAAATACAAATGAATTTTTCCCTTTTACGGTACTCTTTGATATGCTACCTACTGTTTTATAGCGCTCAAACTACACACTAGGTCTATATGACTAGCTGGTGGTATGAAGTTCGAGAGAAGTGCAAGTTACTTTAAAATCGATAACGCAAATCTATGGCATATCAAAAAATAATTAAGTCGTAGCCTAATGTAGAGTCGTGTGAAAATATCAAAGGTTTAGATTTATAATGAAAAATAATACGCTTCACTAAGTATAGAAACGTAGGAAACTTAGCTCTGATGATTCACATAATTCCTTTTTTTAGAGTAACAGGCTACATGAGGGTAATCCAAGGGGTGGCAACTCCGCTTTAATAACCAGTTTAGGAGGCAGCTGGCCGACTATTCCACTGGGAATAGCGGACAACTCTTACCGAGAGCCCAAGGTCTGCGACCCCGGAACATACACCTCTCAAAACTGGCCGAGGTCATCAATCTACTCCAGTATAAAACAAAAATTCGAGTGCATGTTACAAGATTAATTTTTTTTTATTGAGATGAAACCTATAAAAATATATCTGGGAAATTTACACGTTAATCTAAAGCCAAACAAAAAAGATTGATTTTAACTAACTAATACATTTGGCAATGAAAATCTGCTATTAAGTTTTAGTTATATTATTATATTCAAATTGTGTAAATTATCTTGTATGTGATTAAAATAAAATATAATTCAACATTAACATAATTAAATTTCCTATATAATTTTTATCACCATTTTAAAATTGGCCTGCAATAATTCTATCATCATCAATAATATACTGTTACCATGGTAGCCAATCTTAATTTGACTCAAACTCTAATTTCAGGGTCATTTATATATGGCCTTATATTGATGCAGAAATAAATGATTTAATATAGACATTAAATTTTGGCTGCAGAAAGAAACAATTAATAAATTGTAAAATGAAAAAAAATTACGTCTGGTTGAAAATAATGAATAAGAAAGATTGCCAATTTAGACAAAAAGGGAAATTGTTTGTTCAGAGCTTCCTTTCTTCTCAAAATTCAAAAATAAACTTCAAATATGAATTCCACTTGTAATAATAAAACATTGACAAGTATCTGTATAAAATTCTTCAAAAAAGGTTGTCGTTTTAGCTTCTGCATGACGTTTTGGTGCTTCCGTACATTGTTTCACTAATTTTTTTGGGTTAGCCAAATCTCCGAAATTAGCTTTCCAAACAGGTATCCAAAATCAGCTCATGGATTCTGCTGGCGTAAATAAAAAATATTTAGGCACATTTTTTGCCTTGTGCCTTCAACTTTTGTAAGTTGTTTACACCATAGTGGTTATAAGGCAATAGACCTTTACCAATGGGTGAATTTTACGATTCTTAATTGCGGGTCAGAGCTGCCATTATGTGCAAGCCACCTTTTCCTTGAATTTGATCCCGAGTCGTCATCCAAATTATTACGTATGAAATATTATATTAAAATAGTTGATTGCCAGGCGTTTCCCGGGCATTTATTTAAATTATCCCGAAAAAGGAACAGATTCGACACTATCTTCTTGGTAAACACTTTATTTAACCAGAATCAATAGCATCACTGATTGTAACATTTACCCATTGGAGTTCCCCTTCCCGACCTAACCCGTCGGCAGCTAACTTAAGATAAAGCAGGATGATGACAAGACGGTTCTTTAACAGCTCGGAAATTCTCCTACTACATTAAATAAAAGTATCTAATATTCATGCCGAATTAAAAGTGAGAAAAATACTCGCTAACTTAATATAGTCTAAATATAGTACTGATACAAGAGTAAGAAAATACAACTTTTAACTAAATACAGACCAAAAATATAATTGGTGCTCTAAGAAAATAAGTCCAACCGGAAACTTAAAGAGGGTTACAAATACTCCGCGTAACTTTTTGTCAACCACGTCCACCTGCATAACATAAAATTTTCTTAACCATAACGGTTAATGCAACTCAGCAACTCCTAAAAAGCCTGAATTGACAACAATCTCGGTCTTTTTTGCATTATTTTTTACGTAAACCTCTTCCATCACCACCATTGCCTTTTGGAGTTTTCTCTGGTTACTTAAAATGTCTACAATAACACTATCAAATTTTGCGACCCAGAAAACATTTTATTCGACTCTAATAATGACCGTTTAGGAATGTTTTTAAAATTCCACGCTATCATAGAGGTGGTAGAAGTGTCTTAACCCCTCTGTGTTTGTTCATATATCGTAAGTATTATATGTATAAAGTTTGGTAGAAATTTCTCAACGCGTTTACGATTGTACGTGAATATTTGTTTCAAAACACCACCACTCCTCAGGCCGAACTACATCTTAAACAGTATGTAAAATGTCAGAATTAAACTCAGTGACTTGCATAACCCCAGGTTCAATAACTGCCTCCATTGTTTTTTCATTACTTTTATATAACGCCCAGTTCCTCCCCCACCCCCACACCTAGGGGTTGAACGACAACTTAACTGGCATAGTGAATGTCAGAATGAAACTGACTGACTTCTTCTGGAATAAGCCTTGATTTGACACCAATCTCCGTTGTTTCTCGTTATTTTTATGTAATGCCCCTCCACCCCCTCCGTTAGGTGTCGCCTTCCAAAGCTGTAAGGGATTGAAATTATACAATAAAAATAACTAGAGGGAAGCTAATAATCTCATTGAACCAGAAAACTAATTTTTCGATGCTGAAAACAGCTCCTAGTAATTTTTATAGAAAGGCAGATAAATTTTATAAAATGTAACTTAAATTAGTTAAATTTATTTGTTATGACATAATGCGATTCAAACTTTACAGAAATATTGTATCAAAATTAAAAAAAATAAGTTAATTTACAATTATATTTTTTATGGTGCGTATTTTAATGAAGAAAATTAATTACGATTAAAATGTAAGATATATAAAAATCGTGACGCAGAATATTAGCTAAATGTTACAAATAAACTGCCGACGTTCGGTCTACGATACGGACGTGTCGCAATAGAAGAGTTTATCGGCTGGGATCTCATCAAACCGGCGATAAGGAATCGTGGAAATTTTGTAAAGAAGATTCGTTAAACCTCAGCGAAAATTTCCCAAACTCCAGGGCCGTGCTCCTTCTAGGGTTGTACGTCATCAGTACCAGGAGTGGACTCATGGGAAAGTGATTTATTGGTGGGGCAAAAGGATCACGCGGCGTAAGAATGCTCCAGAGAGGAGGAGGAGAAGGTGGAGGAAAAATTAACGAAGAAGGACTGCGCAGAGTAGAGGGACAGTTTTTAATTAGCATTTGAAAGAATCTAAATTTGACGTCGGAAGTATTGCAGTTTAAGTCTGAAGTTAAACAGAAATGGCGATAGGAGTTGCAGATTTCTGAGAGATCTACCTCACTATGAAAATGCTGATTTCGAACTCACGACGACTTATTTTCTTCTTTTTGTACTAGAAACGAGACTGAAGAACATCCAATGTATGTATTACAAAACCTACGATATCCTCTGCTACAAATACCTGAGATTAGAAATATCAAGATTTGTACAATCAATAATATTGTACAGCCTCATGCAAGTTTTTCTAAATAATTAATAAATAATATGGTCATGTAAATTTAATTAAGTCAATACAGCGAACTCAACATTCGTGACAATTTTAATGTTATTTCTTGAATCATGGAAAATTAAAGAATAGGATGGATAATTATTTTATCTTGAGTTCGCCCTTCCTTCGGCTTTAAAATAATCCTTAAAGTGCGTTACAATCTTCTACAAGGGATACAGCTCTGCATAATTGTACCAAAGATGCATGCAAACAAAGTAATAGTAAGTTATTCTCTGCCAGATACGGAGAGTATAGGCATACAGAACAGGCGTTTTGAAGGACGTGGATATCAGTTTAACGATATTATTTTAGGGAAATTTAATTTTACATTAATAAGAAAAAAATTTGTTTCAACTAACTCTCACTATGAAAATATTATTATTATTTACAAAAAAATATTTTACTAAAATGTAACACATGAGATTCAAAACGAAATAAACTTGTTCAGGATGTATACAGGAGTATTTAGTCTTGGGAATTACAAGCTTTCTCCGACGTTCGCCGGTATCGTTTTTCGTGTTGCGTGCGGGAACGGGGTTGGCATTTCCCCATTGTAGACGCAGGTAGGTGACTGATTGGAGGCGTCGCGTCGTGACATCTGGTTGACGCTCTACCTCAAGGATCCTCAGGAAACTTCCCACTGACATGTTCCTCGCTGTTCGTTATCTACCGCTGCCGTTTCAATACAGCTCTCATCTCCTTCTCGTACTCAATCTCCTTCAGCACTCCATTTCTTCTCATCCATCCTCGTCCACAAACTAAAAGTACTCTGTCCTTCTCAGAGGTCTCTCCTCCAGCGTTTTATTCTGACCACTGGGGTTTGTAACTTCTAACGACATTATTAGGTGCACGTTATCGGTGTCAAAATTTGATCCTGGGTTGGATTTTCAAAGAGTTTTTTAATTTTCTGCGAACCGCGTTTACTTCAAAGTCCGTCAAGAAATATGGTGCCGTTAACCTGTCATCCCAATATCTATGTGGAAGTCACATTCTAGGTCTGCAGATCCGCAACATTCTAGAGCCAAACTTGCTGCCTTAAACGATTCGGGCAACGTCTGAAAAATTCTAAATGTTATGTCCTAGTTCCCTTTTTTTAATGCTTCAATTATTTAATTTAATCTCAAGTACGTGAGTTACATCAGAGAACATAAAAATTTGAGCATTATAGATATATATAATTAATTAACTCGTACTGATGGCTTACACACGAATTATGTGAGCAAACGTGTTAAATATTTGTAATATAAGTTCCGGTAATTAACTCTGTAGACATTTAACACCGTGGCAGAAAATGGCCTGTCCGTAATGCTCCGGTTCGTATCTCCGATGTGACTAATCAAGTGTCATAACACCAGTTAAATTATCCACATGTCACCAAAATATTCCAAGTCCAGAAACAGAATATGCAATGACGTGCCTTTCGACAACCAATATATTGGAAATTACAGTCAATCTAAATTAAAATTTTCGAGTTAATCAAGCTAAGTGAAACGGAGGAAATTACGAGTTTTCCTGTGATTTATGAATATTAATTTCTCTAATTCTATTTTTTTTCAAATTCGTTAACATATAATTATAAATTGTTTGTTATGATTTATTGGACTCGTACCGTTCGACATTCCAGGTATAAGTAGAAAGTGGGAAATTATCTCTCTGACCTTCAAATCTGTGCTTAAGCAAGGTAAAAGTTGCACGATAGGTCAATACTCCAGTCACCCAGCTGTGTTAGATTGAAGTTTGAGTTAATAAAACAAATAAAATATTGCTACGACCTCTAAAAATGTAACCAACTTACAAAACTGTGCTTATTCACAAGACATGATTATCCTTGAAGTCATGAGATCTAGGTGAATTTTTGAAACTAAATTAAATTAAATGACTGCTGAATTTATCATATTTTTTCTTTCATAAAATTAACGCAAAAACAACCGAGATTCGAGTCAAATTGGGGTTATGGACGTCGCTGAATTTATTTATGACAACCTGGCCAAAGCGCGGGTAGGGAGGTACTGAAAATTTTCAAACATGTTAACCGGCCGATTTTAGCGTCGATTAAACATATTTCGAGGTCAATGAGAATTAAAAATTTATCTACATGTTCTCTGTGTTTAATTTCAACCTCTTTCAGCATGGGAGGGGAGCACGCTTAAGGGTTTGGGTTGCCGATCCACTACACAAAAATAACGTAAAAACAGCCGAGATTCGAGTCAAATCTGGGTTTATAATATATAATGTCTCTGAGTTTAATCTTGACATTCAACTTTTTGTTTAACAAACAGTATCGTGGGTGGACGGGGGTAGATGTTTATACTGCCGATATATTTGTCTTTTTCGGGGTCAATGAGTTCAACCTATTTTGGCATTGGAGGTGAGCATATTTAGGTATAGGTGCGTTACATAAAAATAACCGAAATTGGAGACAGATCGTTGGTTATGGATATATGACAACCCCGGAAACGCCGGACACCCAGCTAGTAGCTTATAAAAGAATAATAATAATTGAGTAGTTGCGATAAAGAACGACGATCTTTTACAACTCTACTTTAAATAAAAATTAGTTAAAAAATATATCCTCACTGACGAACTACACAGAAACGGAATTTTAAGCATTTTTGGAATTTTCGCTCTGGGATAACCTGAAACTTGCATTCTTAATTTTTAAATTCGGAAAAAAATTCCAAAAAGCATTTATACTATACTGACGTACAGAAGTGTTTGTTAATTTTTGTTTAACTTCTACTTTTGGTGTAAAAGCATCAAAGAATAATATTTATCATAATATAACGGAAAAATTTTGGGAAAACGGTAATGAAAATATAAAAATTTAATGAAAATACCTTTATCTGACAAATATGCGTGAAAAATATTTAAAAAAATCATACTCTGACTTATTTAAAACTCTGAAATAACAGTTTATCATCAAATAATTTTATTTTGTTTCCATAATTCACATAGTCGTCTTCAAATTCATACTCAGTGACGCTCTGGCTCGGTGTAGAACTTGTTCCTGGCAGAGTTTGCAGAATGATTATAAAACACGCTGACAATGTTAACGGAACCTACGACATTAGGTATCAAATAACATATAACTTCGCAGGGAACACAATCTTAAAGGAAAAAGTTGAGTTCGCCCTTCGGAGCCCTTCCTTGCTGCCAAACTACGTTTATAGGATAATATATGTCAGACCCTGGAAAAACATTTTAATATTTTACCATGGCGGATAACAAACATTATGTGCGTATTACTGAAAATTAATGCGTTTAATACAACTAATACTACGATATATACTATTATCAGACCTGTAAATTTTAATAGCTATTGTAATATGCTATGATTAACAAAATATCGCATTTTAACTGAAACACTTAAGATTCGCTAAACCAGCTGAGGAATGCATTAATGTTTCACTTACAGCATTCGTAAATATATGAATTGAAATAATATTTTCAGTCTCTGTAGCGGGGGATTTTATGTAACTTTAGATCTTACCTGAAATTATTTATTAATCAGAATCTTCCTCGGTATATGTGATGGTAAATTTTCTTTGCAATTCTAGCCGACCAAAGTCTTCATTTCACAATTCCTTTTTGTTTGAATTTCCTGCCTTCTAAATAATTCAAATACGACTTGACGGACTCTTGCTTGAAAAGTATTAATTAATCGTGGAGACCTTTAATGCGAATAATAGTTATGAGTCTATTTCACACGAAGGTACTTTCTAATTAGAAAAAGCTTCAATAGTTGTATATTCAAAATAAATGCAACACAATACCTTGTTAAAGGTGCTTTATCTTTACAACGAACAATAATCATTTAACATCAACGTAGTGGCCGAGATAATTTAACAAGAAGTTACTATTCTTTAATGATGAAATACAAAATAACCGCATTGAATTTAATTCATAATTTTAATTTACTTTGCACCATACTTGGGATAATAACCATATTGAACTACTTAAATAAAACCAATTAATATAAAAGTTGCATTAAAATGGTAAAATTTTAAAGAGATTACGGGTTCTTAATATTTACTGAATTTATTAATAAATGATTACATAGAATTTTAATTAAAACAAAATTTAATAAATTTATTTAATTTCAAATAAATTTTTCCACGATTATTTTAAAAATTTAATATCTCCGGGTGTTTTATCAGGTCTCGAAATGGGCGAGGAATGAAATTTGATTTTGTTTTTAATATACTTCAAATTCAACAAAATAAAACATGGAAATTTAAGAAAGTATTTAAATTTATAAAACTTTCACAATATGAAAGTTAATGACACAAAACTGTTCAATAATTTCCAGTGAATTTATTATCAGTCCTTAATAGAAATTTTACGTATCAATCCTTGATTAATGCTTGATTAGTTAGTTTTTATACCACCACGCAATTAACACCAACCAAATATTTGTGATAGTTTTTATAAAAAGGCCATAATCTGCATGAAGTGGCACATACTTTCAGTAATCAGAAACAACCAAGTCTTTCACAAGCATAATACAATTCATTATCCAGCCAACTGACCCCAAGATGTTTCGACCTTGGACACGAGCCAAAATTGCAGTGAAAAAATATTATTATTAGACCACATTCACCAGTTATTTTACCCGCGGACATCAGTCAAAATTGCAGCGACCAGTATTAGTGGCAGACCCCAACCTGTCAGGACTTCTAAATTATTGATGTTCTCACTCGTCCACCGCGACCAATTATTTTCTTATTTGACTCACAAGTGAAACCACATTGACTTAAAAACTCTTCAACCTAATACGGTGTCTGGGAACCTGGAAATTTAAATTTTCTCACACAATATCCTGACCTTTCAAGCATTCTTTAAATAACATAACCTTTATTTTATGAACCCTATATAATATAAATATTTTTCAAATAATTCTACTACCAACATTCATACAGTATATTGTAATACCAATTAAACAGGCTATTAATTGTTTTTAATATATAATTTAATTGTTGGCGGAACGGGTGCTTAATGACGACAGTCGCAGCGGGTCTTTCTTTGTTAACAATGGAGACTGTAGACCGCGCGCTTAGAGAACTCAGTATGCGTCGAGAACTAGGACATAGCAGTTCGGTCCACATAGAGAAATAGAAACAGTAAAAGTCTGCGGATTCAGAATTATGAATAGGGCTATCTAGGAAGTCCAACGGCGAGATATAATAGTTTACATAAAACGCAAGTAAAGAGTTTTGACGGAGAGACTTATAAAATCGCTATTTAGAAGCAGAAGTTTTGCTTCACAAACAGAACTAATTTTCGCATAGAGAGACTTTGGGGAGACCTACGTCCGGCAACTGGCTGAGAGTCGGCTAATCCAGTTTCCAGGATAGCAGAGATCCAGAGCAACTACCGTGTGTTCAAAACCTAATGAGTAGAATAAATGTATAATGGCCTGTTTAGTGGGTGTTGACTTCAAGATACAAGAGTCCAAACTGGTACCAGTAGCACTGTCGTGAGTACAAAACAATTATTAATGACTATAAACGATAATTAAGGGGTATAGTCAGATTTCGTTCGCGTTTTTCTTTTCATTCGTTGTCTTTTACTTTTGTATTTAATATTGTATTCTGTTAACTTCAATGAGTTTTGATTGTTAATATTTTAGTGCATTGTATTTGTTCTTCCTATCAAACTCAGTCGGTACAGCATGAGATAATGAGAAATTCAATTCAATTGATTGTAAAATTATAAAGCTATATTTTCATAGAACGCCACGAATTATTAAAATAAAAATTGAAATATTTATTTGTTAAATTTATGGAATTCGGCGTGCAAAGCAGGGCTTATAATGTGTAATTATCAACAATACATTTTTAAATACATAATAATTTTGTTAATTATTCCTATTAATTAAGACCACCTTTATTAATCATTACATAAATCATTACCTAAACGAGAGGCTAATTTACTTAAATCTTCCTATTAATTATTACATATATGTCTTCAACGTGTGGCTAACTATCAAATTTTAATTAATATTTTTGTTTAAGAATTTCTTTTAATTAAATCTTCTTATTTATTTATTACAATATATTGTGGCAACCTTTCATACCTTTAATTTAAATTTTCAATTTAACTTTATCTAATTTGATAAAAAAATACTTAATCTATTGACAGGATAATAAAATAAAAGATTATACTCAAATTCGTTAATTTAATATCTGAACAATTATTTCAAATCAATTTTAATTGTTATATAATTGTTATATAATTTGATGGAGCGGTTTTTTATTTATGAGTCTTAAATATATCTAAGGGCGCTTGATAGGGCCTCAAAAACATTTATAGGTATTTGTAATTAATATTAAATTTAAATAATAATACATAAAGTATTTAAATGAATTTACAAAAAGTTTTTCATAACTATTTACAAAAATATGAACAATAAGAAAATGACATATGAAGTCTGATGGTATAAAATTATACTATGTTTACAAAATATTTTATAAATAAGAGCTTATTATATCGACGATGATTAATAAATCGGAAAAGTTCCATCTTTATTTCTCCATATTTTCTATCTTCTATGTATATATCCATCACCAGAAGACCCTTACTGTATAAAAATAAACAATACACCTTTCGTATGGCGAAAATGATCCACTATTTTCGGGCCAGGAAAGGAAATGCTAGCAGGGACATGAGACGGGAAGAAATTTGGACGAAATTTAAATGAGACGTTTGGCGGGGGATGGAAGCTCAGCGCTTAATTTTTCACTGAGTTAAGCCAGTTAGTTGAGTGATCAACTTCACTTGGAGTGTATCTGGAGTATAGAAAGAAATAGTGGAGAGAGACCAGCGTGCCGAGCGCGTTTCATCTTCCTCATGTCTGTATCGGCCCATTTCATCACGACATCGTGCTGGCGCGGAGACCATGGAAACATGTCAACTTCACCTACGCGAACAATGTGCAAGGTGAACGAGGTGTAAACTGAGATAATTATATGTACGTTTATAATTCCTATCTCTGCTGTATCCCCAATTTTTTCATTGATTTACAAGAGTGACATATTTGTTTGGGTTAAAAGTAAAGATCGCTATACAAATATTGTTTCTTACGTTTTATTAAATTATTCATAATTAACTTGTATTTTTTAAACAGACCATAACCACCGACTCAAGTAGTTGAACTCTTATGGGTTTGAAGGATAATACACGATTGCGATATTTCTAATTACATATTTTCAATTTTTTTTGTTTATAACAGTTATAAAATTAGACCAAAGCCAATCCAAACATGGTTTTCAGAAACTCTGAATCCATGCCTGCATTCGATTTATCTCAATGCCTTACTTGACTAAGATATGCTTAATGTTGAGTTTTTGCCATGGCACGAAATACTAATTTCGCAGGAATAAGGATGTATTGCTTTCTTGATGACTCCCATTCCAGATTTGTTGATATATAGTTCATATTTCGAGTTACAGTTGGTTGCGGAACTCGTTTCCAAATCTGCTGATCAGCACTTTTGATATGTTAATAGCAACTGGTATAAATTATCATGAAATTCTTTTTCTGCGTAACGCCGTGCTTCCCAAAGCGAACTTGCAATTACTGAAACTTTCACTGCATTTGAAAAGCAGCTAACGAGCAACGATCTGTAAACGACTTGCTGCTGTAATGTTCTCAACACATCTCAAATATGAAAATTCGGAAGATACACGCAAACGTTTTCAGTACTAATGATGTCTCAAATAATTTTATTTTTCCTGCACTATGGAATCTTATTTTACTTATGCAAGAAATACGTGATTCTGGATATTTTAATATTAAGATTTTTTGTAAAGTAAAAATCCCTCGTTTACCTCCTGCGAACTTCGCGTAGTATGCTTAATTGAAGTTGAGCTTATATGAGTGGTACAATTTTTCTGATATTCGATTTAGCATCCGATATCTCCAAATATGGCGGACGTTTCAAACACTGATTTAACTGCTTGGAGAAGGATTTTGTCGGGTTTACAGAAAAGCGGCTGAACGGATCTTAATTATTGTTGAAATATTCACTAATTAATTAGAAATTTAATGAAGTCTAAATTTTATAGAAGTGTCTATTTTCCGTCAAAATCATTGTTTAACATTTAATTGGTTTCATAAATCTACTGACTCAGATAGAGTTTTAAATTGTTAATCTAATCATCCAATTAATCAAAAAAGCAATGATTTTTACTTTTGTTGACAAAGCTTTGTTATTGACGACATGTAACATAATTCTGATAACCTTAACTGGGTATTTACAATTTTATTAGTTAATAATTATTATCTTATTGATTTTATTGTCAAATTCATTATTCTCAGTTATAATAATAAAAGACGTTGTACGACAAAAAACCAATACAAACAATTTTATTGTTAATCAGAAACTAAATATCTCTGTAATTTTTTAAATTCGTCAATTCTTTGTCTTATTTTGTTAAAAAGTATAGATTGTCATAATAGTTTGTATAATGTTGTCTATAGAATTAGTTGCAATATTTTATCATTTTGTTATATTAGCCAGACCAAACGATATTTGTTGACAATAACGAAGGAATATAAAACCAATGTAACCACATTATTAACATTTTCCGATTACATATCATTATTTGCATCATAATCATTCTTTCAGTTTTGAAAATACTATTAATCTTGATAAGGAAAATGATTTTAATAAAGGGTTATCTCAGCTATGTAACATATTAAGTACAAAAAATTTAAATGTAAAACAGGCCAATTCTCATTTAAACTGTATTTATGATCGTTTATAAATAATCATTGTTGATTTATATTTTGTATTCATATTCTTTGTAAAGTGTTGTAACTTTTGCTGTATCTCTTCAGTCTGGCAATAGTATTGACAAGGATCTTAACAGTTGATCGAAACGTCCACAGACTTTTTCAAATTTAATTGTTCAAAATATGGTCTGTTATGCGGGTCGTTATTTTCTTATGTTTTTGTCTTACAGATGTTACTTTTGTTTCTATTATGAACGGTTCTTCTATGAACCTTAAGGTATCATCCACCATCTGAAAATGTAGTCTGCCGAATTAGCTTTATCTTGTTTATGGGCATTAGTACTAGTAAATAACAAAATATTTGTGTAACTATAATATTAAGAATCATGAACAATGTTTTCTCTGAAGTGCGGGTAACCAGTCAGTTATACCGAAAATCAAGCGAACTTGGTGGTTTCTTCATATAATTCACCTGCAGTGGTCATTTCCCCCTCAAATCACTACATTATTTTGGTACAAACTACATTTCATCCGGAATTCTGAGCGCAAGTCTCCATGAGTATTTTACGACAGCGAGTTCTAAAAAATTGTCTTAAATATACGTAGCTTTATAAGCAGTGACTTTAAAAATACTTGAATATTTCCGGTGTTCATTTTACCACTGTGAACAAAAAGTAAAGTGAATTTATTTATAAAATATAAATTCTTTATTTATTCTTCCAAATCAATTTGATCCGCTTCAAAGTAATCCCCGTCCGATAAGACGCACTTTTTCCAACGCTTTTTCCAGTCCCCGAAACAGTCGGAATAGTCTTTTTCCGCTATAGCCTTCAAAACCTTCTTCCATTCGGTTTTTATATCCTCAATCGTGTCAAAACGGCGTCCCCGCATTGGCCTTTCGAGTATACTGAATAGTAAGCCAAATCAGGCGAATAGGGTGGTTGCGGAACGATATTAGTCGAGTTTTTGACAAAAAAGTTTCGAAGAACCAATGCAGTATGACATGGTGCATTATCGTGATGAAGGAACCAAGAGTTGTTCGCCCATAATTACGGCCGTTTCAGACGAATAGCTTCACACAATCGACGCATAACGCTCAAATAATATTCTTTGTTGACAGTTTGGCCTGGCGGAAGGAATTCATAGTGCACCAAACCACGATAATCGAAGAAAACTGTCAACGTGACCTTGATTTTCGATCGACTTTGCCGTGGTATTTTCGGTCTTGCTTCACCTTTTACACGATGTTCGCTGGATTGGTCGGTGGTTTCAGGGTCGTATCCGTAAATCCAAGTCTCGTCTCCAGTAATGATGCATTTCAAATGGTCCTGATAGTCAGACAGCAAAGTTTCACAAACATCAACGCGACGCTTTTTTTTCCAAAAAATTTAGCGATTTCGGCACCAATCGAGACTTGACGCGTTTGAGACACAAAACATTCTTCAAAATGGTTTGGGCTGAGCCAAATGATATTAAAACAGTATCAGCGAGATCTATAATTGTCCATCGACGATTTTCAAGCACCAAATCTTTGATTTTTTGGACGTGGCCCTCGTCGGTAGACGTTGATAGTCGTCCAGAGCGCGGTTCGTCTTCAACGCGTTCTCGGCCCTCTTTGAACTCGTTGTACCACTTATAAACGTTTTTTTGTGCCTTAGTTTGAACACCAAAGACCTTCAGCAACATTTTCTACGTTTCCACACAGGAATATTCGTTCCGCAAACAAAATTTGATGCAAGTTCTTTTCTCAACAAAATCACCCATTGCAAAAATCGAATAATTCACTTGTGGTTGTTTACAAAAACACATGTAACTCGGAGATAATTAAACCTTTTAATAAACAGACGCTTGGCAAATATTATAGACAGTTCTACCAACCTAGGAAAAAAATTCCCTTCCTTCCTAATACCCGGGCGTTTTAAATTACAATTTCACTTTACTTTTTGATCACAGTGGTATTTCAAGCATAGTGCTGAAACGTACAGATGTAGGAAAATATTTAATTGGCTGTCATATTGGTATACATTCAATAGATATTTATTTTTGAAAATAAAAATGATCACCATTGAAATAAGTTAATATGCTACATTCTAAGAAAATCGAAGAGCAATTATTGCAATCGTAAGCGAAGTATTGACAGGATTAGTTTTCATTTTCTAAAAAAAATTATCACTTGAAGTCAATCTATTTTCACATGATTTTCGACTTACTCTTTTGTCGTAATTTGTTTTAAATCGTAATGCATGGTTATATGGCGTTAAATATTTTTGTCTGTATAAGTCATGCTAACTAGTAAGGACCATAAATCCTTGATCAATCATAAAGGTTTTATTCATTATTATTTCCTACAGACGTAACAATTAACTTCATTTTAGAACATATTTTTCATTTTTGGAATTAATAACATTATATAACCTTTAATTTTATGACCTGATGCTTCTGAAAGGAATTTACGAGATTAAAAAAACTTAAATGTTCAGATTTGTATTTATTAATTATTGGAGACATATTTGGGATTATTAGTCTCTACGGGCATAAGAGTTTCATTGTGTGTTAATTTATAACATATTTTCTAAACACGATGACTTACAACTATTGAAGAGCATGCTATGGCAGTAGTCGCGAGCGATAGTGGGTGACACTGATTAATGGTGGGCTTGAGAGGGTAGGCAGCGCAGAAAAAAACAATACATCACAAAGATCTAACGCGGTTAAGCTGATGTGTTGCGCACTAAACCGAGCCGACATCCTATATGTCGCACACTATAGCAGTTGGGAGATCGTAGTGTTCATACTTTTATTGCAGTTATTGTGGATACAAAAATGCAATGTCCTTTAGTTTAAACTATTATGATAGTTATTTTTAACTAAAAACCTTCCTGAATAAAGCATTGTTGGCTTTATAAACTGTTATTCATTAATTTATATATTTTATTATAATAAGTATATTATTTATTAATAGACGAAGTTTCGAATATATCTTTTGCCATCGTCATCCTTTGCATTATGGTACTTGTGTTACAATTATTTTCAGTTACAGATTTCAGACAGCGATGGCAGAGTAAGCCATCGAAATGTTGTCTACCAATAATAATTTAACCCGGATAGAAACCCGAGAATGCTTTATTCATAATTTACGTCGGGAAAGTCTCTTCATATCCTTTCTGTTCAACTTTTCATTAAAATTCTCAACGTTTACTTTCATCGGAGTTCTGAATTCGGTTAAAGGAATTTAAATGTTATGTTTAGATATTAATATCCAGATTAAAAATTGAACACTTTAAAGAAAAATAACCTGTCAAAGTCAAAAATTAAAAGTTACACGACAAATTTTCATTATTAATTATTAATACTGAAAGAAAATATGAGGGATAATGTAGGCCTGTTGCGAGGTTCAAAAAACAATTACAATTAACAAACAATACGGGCCAAAAAGCTATTATGGAAACATTGATTGCCTTCAATGCAAAATAAAATAAGTTACTTATACGTTCATAATCAGTATTTTCATCCGTGAATTGGCGAAGATTCCGGTCAGTAACGAAATGTAACTCATCCAATGTACAGAATATTTATGACTTCTCTTTCAGAAAAATTATTGTTGTGGGATGCAATTACTAGAACTTTCCGTCGTACCATAGTCTGGAATCTTGACCTTCAATAAGCTGTTTGAAAGGAAGAGCCTGCTCCATCCGCTCCTCTTTCACCATTTAAGTTTTCTCTTATTGGAACTACTCCCGCACGTGATACCGCAGTGTACTTGTAACAGTAATTTTGTTTATTTTGAATCACATTTGAAATTTTGTGGTTATTACATTTTAAATACGTCCAAACAGACGGATAGTTCATATTAAATTTATGAGAAAATATAGATCACAACATTTAATTTCTTAAACTATGAATTTCATAAAAAATTAAAAACTATCCGAGGAATTACAAATATTACCTAATAGTGGAAATTTAATATAAAAACCTTAACCTTTCGTTAATTGAAGGGAAATATTTTAATTTGACGTAATACGTATTAATTAATATGTAAAGGATCTTTTTAATAATTATCGGGGCTGTTTGCCTACCACAACCCTTTTGACCGACCGAATAGAATATTCTAGCTGAAAATATTGGACAGAAACGTGAAAAATAGAATTTTAGGGTCTTTCGCTTTGAAGTGAGTGAGTGTGTTAGAGAAATAATTTAGAGGAAGTGATATAAGTAAAGGAAAAGGAATAAACAGTTCTGTTTCTCTTTAGTTATAATAATTTCTGATCATTGGACAATACATTTCAAAGCCTTCAGACGTGAACAATTAAAAGCAAAATTCCGATTTTGAGGAAACATCAAATTTCCACACTTACATATTTTCTAAAATCTGTCTAGTAATTTAGTATTACATAACACATTAAAAAAAAACTATTCTGGATACCGACATAAAAATAATACTTTGTAATGTCAGACACTCACAAGTTTTATAACTTTTTATACTTTTATTATAATTTCAAACATGAATGAAACAGATTTTCTACAGTTTTGATTGAATATTAACAATGTTAATAAGTATAATAATGATAAGAACGACCTTTATACAGAAAGATTTAAAAAAGTGACTTAAACTAAGTAAATGTGAATTTAAAAATGTCGGACGTTTCGACGCGGATTAGCGTATTTTTCTAACGGCGAATAACTTAAGACTTGAAATTGTACAAGAAACTAAACTCAAAAGACGAAAACTTAAACCAAAACATCATATGACTTGTTGAGACTATCTGTGTCGCGTTTAATATTAACAGAACTTGTATGATTTTTAATATACATCATTTTAGAAATTATTATTTTCCAATAACGTGGTTCTATCTAAAATGGAGGGAGGTGTTGTCAAAATAGAAACCGTGAATAAATATGATGCAATGATTGGGCTATGTTTACAAGATGACAGTTTGAAATTAGATTTATCAGAAATCTAAATTCAAACTATCATGTTTATTATTTTCAACAGACGTTAAGTTTTTGTTTACTTCTTCATTTTGATAATTTATGGTAAGTAATGACTTTCTCCTCTAATTAAATGATTTAATTTTTCTAGTATTGAAGAAACGTGTAAAATAATGCAGAGAAAAGCAAATTACATTTTAAAATGAGATTTTTTACCTTCTTTAATTTTAATAACTTCAGCGAATATGAATATTTATTCCGTTTTCGAGTTTACCGCAACGTTCGTGATTTTCACTTTTACGCATTCTTAGCTTTCTTCCTCTGTGTTAATCAGTGTGACCATCGAATTCAGGCAGCCAGTAAAGAGAGTATTCTTTCACTGACATATATGCCAAATATAGTCTTTATATACACATTACTCGTGTGATCGTATTGAGACATCAGGCGATTACATTAAATTTTACTTCACTTCAAAATGAACAAAAATGAAAGAATGTTTGGCTGAAAACCAATTACACATAATTTTTTATCAGGTAACATGTTCATTAAATGTTTTTAAAACTTGTACATGTTTAAAGGTTTTTTTCTTTCGAACTAGCTAGATGACATTAATACAAGAGAAAATGAGGGAAATACCAACCATAATACCCGAAATATTTAAAGAATATGTGAATCGTCCTAGAAGGATTATAAATTTTGAAAATAAACCATTGGATGATAAAATTGTATTAATGAATGAAAAATATTGGCCGACCGGAAATTGAGCTCATGACCTCCGATTAGTTACTGATGTTATTACCATCTGAGCTAACTTTGTCATAGTTCTTCGAGATGAGCTTTTATTGACAGAATTTCCTTGATTCTTGACTTAAATAATTGTAACTGTGATCAATTTAAGCAATATTCATTCTTAATTGAAGTCCTAAAATTAGGCCGTGAAGAATGTAATTTAGTAAGTTGTAGATGAACCTCTAGTCTATACAATGGATGGAGAAAGCTTGAACCTGACTGGGAGTCGACCCGGATAGCTCAGACGGTGCTGACATCGCGGCGGCCCTGCGTTCGATTCCCGGACCGGTCAATTTTTTTTTCCACTCCGATACTTTAATTAAATGTCGTAGGTTTTACTGTTGAGCTCCGATTGAAACCGTTTGTCTTCTGTTATGGAATGTAATCAAATTGTATTCAGTTAACGATCGTCGGATCTAGGATTATTCAAAATTGGAAAATAATGGTGTTGATTTATATATATCTGAGAAGAAATAAAAAAAATAAAAGGAGAAATAAAGTATAGAATGAGTTTATAAGATCGGTTATCTATGTTTATAATTAACGTCACCACAGGCGATTTTTTAGTTTATTTAGTAATAGAGAAAAAAGTGGCCATGAAGGGTGTGATTTATTCGATTTACAATGCATCGAAGGATCAATCTTTAACTCCAATTTGGTATTTCATTATTTATTTAGTGTATGCGAAATTCAGAATGCGATATGACTTTTATTACTAAACACATATTTTCGGAGTCAATTAATTCATTTGTGAAATACAGTTTCACATTAAAATGAAAAAAATTATGTCAGATTGAAAATAATGAATAAAAAGATCACCAATTCAGACAAAAAAGTGATAATATAAATTTTTGAGCTTTGTCAACCGACAAGTGCAGTTGTGTCGCTCTAGGCTCTTCTTCGCACCTGAGGAAACGGACAAGGATCCCAGAAACGTTGTGTGGTATTTATATTACCACTTTTTTGTCTGAAATGGCTATCTTTCTTATTCAAAGTTTCACATTTATAAGGTTTAGATTTTATGAGGGTCAAGATAACGATTGTAATCGGATTCAGTGGATATTCGTAAACTAATGTACGATTTTAATAAAATTAATAGAATAGGAATGGTAAATAATACATCAACTTGTTAAGAAAAGTTCAAGTGCACATGAAAATATTATTTTTAAATAAAATCGAGAAACTTAGCTGTAAGTTATAACCGTCCAACGAATGGACCTTTGGCTTATAGAGTAGAGGAAAATTTCATGAACAGTTCTAGAACAATTTCATATTTAGAATGCAAATTATGTGGTAACAAGTACCATAAATATTATTACGTAACTCACATTACGTATATAATAAAATTAGTAAAAGTGTCGGCTGGGGCATAGCTACTCATGTTTTACAATAAATAAATAAATTTAGGGCGAATTTTTTTCTTAGTTATATGAAAATTGATAACAATTATGTGTTAACAGAGTAATCTCCATCTTCGATTTCGAAGACTTCTAAACTGCCACGCTAGCTGAAGACCCGCTCGTCCCTCTCCCGCTAATGCAGCCAGCTGACACGTCTCTGTGATCAGCAAAGAAAATATTTTTGGAAAGATAAATGCGCGTGCGCATCCGTTCTAACCACCTGCACTATGTGAAAACTGCCTCCTTTATGTGCTTAGCGACAGTGAGCTCTTACATTAGTGCCAACACGGCTAGATATTTCCTAAAATTAATTTTATTTAAACTATCTATGAAGGAAATATAATTTCGTGTTACAAACGGTGTCTCAACTTGGTTCTAAATTTTTCCGCTTTTAAAAATTAGACACAATTGCATGTTCTGAGGTCGGAATTAGAAATGTAACGTATCAGTGCATTTGCTTCAGAGTATTCGTAACACTATTATGTTGTAATATTATTAGTATTTTACATAATTAGCCACACAAAAATTGTTACTGTTCCTTGGGGTAATGTAGTATATAACCTAAACTCACGAGCCGCTACTGATTAGAACTCTCTCTTGATGATAAATAGATATGAAGAACTAACATTCCTCATTATTACTGTATTAATATTTGTAAAACACACACGCACTTTTCTAAAGATAAAATTCTTCATGCGTGTTTGTTAATGAGGCAACACGTTGAGAGAGTAGTACCAGAGAATGAAAGTAACGAGTACAGATAAAAATCAGTAACTGGGTTAAAAAAAAGAGAAGCGAGACCATTGTTTCAGACAGACAAAAGGAAACAATAGTTGGACCCGCATATTGGCACCGAGGTTTGTTTATCCGCATTTGTTTTTGCGTGGGAAGTACTTGTCGTTTGTTCTGTTCTGGAACAAGTTCAAGGCCGGAGAGAGGAGAGGAGAAGAAAGAGAGGAGAGGACAGCAGTGAAAGGAAACATCACTTTCCCTGTCGGCTTGGAAGCGCAAGCGCGCGTTTCTCTTATGACATGCGGTTACCGAACTCTCACGCACTAATGACACCATGAGGAACGCGCCTCGGACTTGATTTAAATCGACTATTCAAGGTGAAGTGGACTTCCCACCAAACAAAACGACAATTAAGGCGCGGGAAAGAGAAACTCCTTTCATGTTCGGTTTTTTTTGTTTGCGTTCTGTCTTCATATGTGATAGGTAATGTATCAAAATAAATGAGAGACTTTTCGGAAATCAAAATCAAGTGAAGTGAATTTCGACCGAGATGGAAGGTAATGAAATATAAAAATTTCTATAAGTTGAAATGTTTGCTAGTAAATACAGCTGCCGCTAGTTACTGTAGTCATATTAATATCAATTTTATATACTGATTTTAGTTTTTCAATGTCACGATTTATTCAAACGTCTGCCGACGTTTTGCTCGATAGTTCCGAGTATTTTGAAGACCGAAAAAAACGAAACCAAAAAAAATAACAAAACGGTACATGGAATTGATGTTAATAGTCTTCATTTTGTGGAAGACAGAATTATTTTATAATGGAGGTGGAAAAGTGGGTACCAAAGGAAATATATTTTAAATATGAAAACGATTGATAGGTAAAGAAATAATCATAGAAGTACTTATTATTCACATTTTTATGATTTAAACCGAATCATAAATGAATAAACCAGCGAACATTTTAATAATAAATATTCCATTTTAATAAAATGAAAATTAACACTACGTAAGGTTCCTTTGTTTCAGAATCTCTTCAGGAGAAAATATAAAAATAGGTAAGTTAAATATGTAAAATTTGAAAAGAGAAGAATTTTTATATTCATGAGATCTGTAATACAATTATGTGAATATATTTAAATACAAGTTACAATTTATTTCTTGTAATTTCAGTAAACAATTACAATTTTGTGGATAAATTTCTAAAGGTTGCAGTGTTTCGTTGATAGTTAAAATTAGCAATGAAAAAATTATTAAATAAATGGAAAAAATAATTCACAATAATAAGGTATCATAAATTATATTTCAATTATGTGCACAATTTTTTACTTTTATAGCCGATTTATTAGTCCTATTATGTCGCATTTCGCTCATAAATCTTGAATAATATTAATATTCTGCAAATAATTTTTTTTCTTTTTGCTAAATGAAATTGTGGCTATTAAAATAAATGTATCTGGACAAATTGAATAATTTTAAACGTTCTATTTCACTCTGTTTTACTTTTTGAAGTACTGATGTATACATCGTAACAAAATATTAAATAGAAAAGAAACCTTCATCGATAGTTATTTAAATTATCATTTACTCTTTCAATTATGCCAAACGACTAAAAGTATACCATTTTAGATGAAAATTTATTTTTCTTAATCGAGGTGTTACCCATAAATTCAAGGAAATTTTGAGGTTTGTGAAAGCACTCTGTCATCACCGTTTGTGAACCAGTAAGCCTTGTAAATTTGTGCTAGGTGGTCACATCTAATTATAATGAGCACTTTTCCATATGTGTGTTGGCCGACGTGCGAAATTGACGATGGCAGATTTCAGAGAACAACGTGGCCACATAAAATTTTGTTTCAAACTAGCGAAAATATCTACATAAATACGTTACATTTGAGATGCTTTAGGCTGCAAAGAATATTACAAATGATTTAATTTTTTTTAAAATGGTACAACATCAATTAATGATATCTGTTCGAGACGTCAAACAACAGGACCGAAAATATCACTGTTTTGCGGAATGCGATCCTGAACTAATGCCAACAACATGTTCGCATGGGATTTTGTCCGACCACCTGAACACGTGACGCATTTCTGCTAATTTTGTGGCACGAATGTCTCCAGAACTTTGATGAAAAAGAAAAGAGATAGTTATTTCTCAACCGTCGTAGTCAAGAGGCTTAGTCCCGTGTGACGTTTTCCTATTTTAGAGGGTGAAATTCAATTAATTATTTTATTCCAAGCAAATATTGACATTCCTGAACAATAAATAATCGCTTGGAGCAAAATATGGTTATTATGGTGCACGTGCAAGTAATTTGAAGATTCAAAGCACCATCAACTGTATTCGCGTGAGCTGGTTAATTGACATGGTGTCAAAGAACTTTACCTTGGACAAATATGGATATTTGGACTTCATGGTTTGATGCGCTAAGGTTTGCGGTCATAGTTTAACATTTTCGATATAGTTTATGAGAACCCCAGACCACAGTGGCCATAATGATTCCCGCTGATGGGTCAGTTTTCGCTTTATTCAGAACACTTCCTACTGATTCGACCCACTGATTAGATCAGTGTTTCCCAACCTTATTTCACCATGCCCTACCTGAATTATTATGATGCTCCCTATGTTACATATATATACATATATTTATGCTTAAAAATAGGATTATTATTTAAATAAAGCACAAATTACAACTTGTTACGGACGATAGACTATGATTTTATGAAAAAATCACTAGTTGATCTTCTTCTAATAAATAATATTGCATGTATGTGTGTATGTTCCGCATACAAATCTACACTCGTAGAGCGAATTTGACCAAATTTGTTCTCGAGTTCCTTTTGAACCAGAAACAAACAGTGCGAGTGAGAGACGCCTTCCACCCCCACGGACGAGGGTGTACGGGAAGAAAATTTTCAAACATGTTCAAACCGTCGATATTTTCTTCGTTCAAATATTTTTCGGTGTCAAAAAGATTTATTGTATTACTACCGATGTTATGTGTATATAATTTCAACCCCTTTCAGCATGGGAGGTGAGCAAACTTAAATGTGGGAGTGCAGGGACGTTACAAGAATATAACGCGAAAACGACCGAGATTGGAGTCAAATCCGTGTTTATGGATGCCGTTGTGTTTTATTATGATATTAAACTTGGCGTTTAAACCCCAGGGAGTCCATGTTATAGGAGCACCCTTAGAGATGGAGTGGAGGGGTGTAACATAAAAATAACTGAAAAACATTCCAATAATGTAGTCATATCCGGGGTTATGCATGTCGCAGAGTTTAATTATGTTAAACCAGGCAACGTCGAGCACACAGCTACTTATTAATAAGAAAACAATAAATTAGTGTTTAAAACCTATAATAGAGAAGCACAATTCAAGTACAAAATAAAAATATATTAAGGATTTTGCTATAACATTTCACTTTTTAGTAATTATTATTTAATTGTATAATAATTTCAACATTCAATGTTTAGTAAAATTTAATTCATAGCAGGCGGTTGGTTTTTAAACTTTAGATGAGCTACGTTTCGATTCAAATTGCCCCCACATGGGCATTAGATCCACAATGGGAAATAAAGGATAGACTATTACTTCTAATCAGCGATATAATAATTAGTCCTTGTTTTATCCGTAGTAATGACAAATCGCAAAATCTCAGGTTAGTTGAATTTAGAAGCATTCAAACAGTTATGAGAAATGTTCATTTGAGCGCTTTCTGGTCACGGTCACCAACACGGCAGTCACCAAAATAATCTCTCAATATCTTTGAAATCTCAGCAAGATCGCATATCTTTAATCGTCGATCTTTCAATTCTGCTTTGCAGATTTTTAAGATTTTAACATTGGTCGATGCAGTTACTCGGTGTCCCTAAATCTTAAAATTCAAAAGGTGGTTCGACAGAGTTTAAATTAAGCTTAACTTGGAAAGCAATGGGGAGGATTTGCTGTGGATTATAATTCCTATTTTAAAGCTGTTGGTGTTTGAACCTTACGTATTGTACCTTATAACTGCTGTAACATGGATTTAATAAAGTTTTCACAAAACGCCACACAATAGGAATAGTGCCTCCTCTTCATAAGGCCGATAACTTTCCGAACGACCCTAATATAACAATACTGTCACATCACTTACTGTTGAGATAGATTAGTAACTTGCATCTCTCATTTTCCGAATTTTCAATGAATCAAATATTTAAGGCATTTAAGGCATTTAAGGCATACAAAAATATAATTATTATACTGTCCCATTAGTGTTACGAATATATTCCCTAATAATTAAGTGGTACTTCACTCAAAAATTTAGCAAAAATTCCCCACAATACGGTGCCCTGGTAGCTGACTCGTTAACAAAATTTTCAACTGCATATGAAACATGCATACAAATAAAAATGGACCAGACGTAGAGAAATGATATTGGAGTGTGTATTAAATATTTTTTACAAGGCTAACAAGAATCATGATCAGATTTCTAATGATTGCCCTTGAGAGTGAAAGTGTAAGTCCGCTGCAGCCGGCACGTGAGTAAGATGTTACACTCTCATCTAAATATACTACGCAGTTGTCCGTGATAAAGACCACTTTCTTCAACAAGAGGCCAGGCAAGTATCAGCTAAAAGTAAATCATTACTGCATATATAGACTACTTATATATTTTAATTACAAAAATTGATATATTATTTACAATTGACATGGGCATTATTTTGGTGGAAAAATTTTTTTTGTTCATAATTCTACGAGTGTACGTGATAATAAATTAATACTGTACATGAAGTAATGAGTGTGACATAATTGTCTTATATTAGGAAATACATTAATTCTATTGGTGCTTAGTTAAAGAAAATGAATTTTTAATGTTCTCATAAAGAAGATCACGACTGTGGCTTATAAACGAAAAACAGAAAACATCATTCGCAGATTTGGTTTCTAACAGTGATTAGTGCTCGTAATAAACTGTCATTGACAGTCTTGTAAATATCAAAGTGAAAAATGACTTCTCTAGTTGTAAATATATTTAGTGTTTAATGGTCATAGTATTAATATGAACGGGAGGCAGGAAATTGAAAGAACATGCGACAGACATTCAAACGTAGTTTGTATAGCTAAAATTTGTAAGTTCCAACTACATTGTTAAATAGTATTATTAAGAAAATTGGATCTACAACAAGGAACCGTTGCGAGAGGATTCTCTCGCAGGTGAACCTTCCCAGAGAGCTCCGGAGGAGGCTACCTTTGGGGATGCCTTCACATTTCTCTGGTTTTTGAACTAAGGTTCCCACATGCTGAGGCACCTCGGCCTATTTTGACAGGTGCATGTTCCGGGGTCGCAGACCTTGGGCATACGGTAAGAGTTGTCCGCTATTCCTATTGGAATAGTCGGCTAGCTGCCTCCTAAACTGGTCAAGGTACGGCAGGGGAAAGCTGCGACCCCACAGTAAACCCCTCTCTCGCCATCGGAAGAGCGTGGGACAAGTACCAAATGCCCGACCTACCTGATGCAGGTTTTTCTAGGGTTTTCCCTGCATCACTTTTAGGCGAATAGCCGGGTAGAATCCTTAAACCATAGCCCGAGGGCCCTAGTTAACCCTTGGCTACCTTCCTCTACCCTTCCGAATCCCCTCTTTCAAATCCCTTCCTATTCTATTAAAGGGGAGTTGCCACTATGTGGATTACCTTATACATAGTCTGTCTTCACCTAAAAAAAATTGGATCTACAAAGTTACACACTGTAAACGGTAATTAGTTCCCGTGCATTTCATAGCTGTAAAAGACAACTTGATTATAACTTCTCAAAGTTTAATACGCCAAGACAGTTCTCGCATCAGACCTGAACATTAATTATCCTGAACATTGACAATTGTATCCATCATTTGCGGCTCATAAATACGCAATAGGCAGTGATTTTATGTAGAAAAAATACAACACGCAACTTTCCATGGAAAAATCGTCAATTGCAATTCGCCATTGTTATTGGTAATAACTAAAATTTAAATATGAATAATTAAAGTATTGGATTAAAAAATAAATCTAAAAATGTGAGATTTTGTTGTCATTACAAAGCGGTTAATTCTGACAAATTTAAGCTTTTTTAATGTGAAGATTGTTTAAGGAAACTAGGAGACTGAATCTATTATTAATTTTAAAATTTCTAAATTTATTTCTAAACCTCAGAATTGTTATGTTGATTATGATTTACATAACAAATGCAATGTGGATTTGCCTAATATAACTAACGATATGTGGCTCTTATATATTATAATGTGACTACTTCACTAAAACACATTAAATTGGGAAATCTTTCGTGAAAGTATAAAAGTTGTATTAGTTGTCAAATAAATTAAAATATGCTCTTATTTTTCCTCAGATTATACGTTTAGTATATTTCTTAGGTATAGAAATTTAAGGATTTTTATGAATCTGGTATCTGTAATATTGTAATATTGAGGTCAGAAATTTATCTAGAAGCGCTACTATCAGTCCATTATAATTTCATTTTAATGTAGTGTAAACAATTTATAAAATGTAGTCGATGAATTCCTATATGGATCAATATAAGTTTACATTCAGATATTTGTAATTGTTTTGAATTTACATAATTAATTAAACATATATTATACGAAAACATTATTGTTTGCAAACACCTAATATAATTTAGAAAGATATGGTCAAATACATAATTTTACAATATTTCCAAATTATAAGGATATCTGAACATATTGATTGGAAATGATTTATTTAATAAAATTAATCTTTATTCAATTAATAAAATGATATGTTTTATATAGAGTGTATATCATCTAAGAGATAGACTAATAAGCGGAGAGAATCAGTACCTGATTTAGGCTCATTAATTAACTAATATTAATAATAAATTACTAGGCGAAATCAAACATTCATCTATTTGTTTGATATATAAGTTCTAATAAAATTTTAAAAACCAGTGCCATTCATTAATTCACAATATCTTAACATGCGTTTGATTTCACTCATAATAGCTCATAGTGTCTATAAAGTTATATTATTTATTATTTTTAATAAAATTTAAATACAACTGGCATTCGCCAGCACAAACTTGTGTTTAATCGGCTAATAATGAAACATAGATCATTGTAAGATTTTAGCCTAAAGGTTGCTCATTTTGAAAACCATATAACATTTCGGAAGGCGTTTTTTGGACTGTTTAAAATCAATTGTTTACGATATCAACAAAACTTGATATTAAAACTATTAACACTATATGAGACTGTGTGAGGGTTTTTCCGCAAATTTATATCTATTATATAACTTAAAATTTAAACTTATAATTTTGTTGTGAACCGAAAGTACTGACTGTGTAATTTTTAAGCGATAGAGGCCAACGCCACTATTTTTTGCATGACTAAATACATGTACCCGCTGGAACGTTCTAGGTCCACCAGTCACGTGGCACGAAACACACAAATAGATGTAATTTTGTCGCTGAAAGGAGAAGATGAGGACTACGACGCATACTTAGTAGTTAACTAACTGAGTAAATTAGTTACTAGTAGACTTGGAGTATGCTACAGAGCAGATCAGAGAGTTATTAACTGGTTCGGTGTGCAAAGTGGCACTTAAATTTCGTTGATAGAAGGTGGTACCTCATTGTCTCCGGTCATCGTGTGGATTTACTGGTTGATGATTCTGGACATTGTAACAGTCAATTCGCGAAACAGTTTAGGTCAAGTAAAAAGCGTAAATTTGTAATTAGTGTGAGCTCACTGTAAGCAGGTCTGCGAGGGCTATTCTCTCGCAGGCAATACCTGGGTGGGATGTTCTCGCGCAGGCAGAACCTTATAGGAGAGATACGAAGGGGCTACCTTTGGGGATGCCTTTTCCTCTCCGTTTTTGAACTAAGGTTCTCACAAGCCGAGGCACCTCGGCCTGCTCTGAGAGGTGTATGTTCCGGGATCACAGACCTTGGCATACAGTAAGAGTTGTCCGCTATTCCCATTGGAATAGTCGGCCAGCTACCTCCTAAACTGGTCGAGGCACAGAGAAGAGAATGCTGCGTCCCCACAGCAAACTCCTCTCCCGCTATCGGGGGACAAGTACCCAATGCCCGACATACCTGATGCAGGTCTTTCTAGGGTTTTCCCTGCATTACTTTTAGGCGAATGCCGGGTAGGATCCTTAAAATATAGCCCGGGGGCCCTAGTTAACCCTTGGCTACCTTCCTATACCTCTCCGCGTCCCCCCATTCAAATACCTTCCTATGCTATTAAAGGGGAGTTGCCCAACGGGGATTACCCTCATGTAGCCTGTTGCCCTAAAAAAAATTAATTAGTGTAAAAAGTTTGCATTATTTTCACGGCTTACCGCCAGACATCGTATTCTCTTAAACAATTTAATATTGTATGTTTTTTTAAATAAATCTTAGAGTTCTGTGTATTGGTTGTTCTTAGTATACCATCTTATACCATCTATGCTAAGCCGTCAAAATTTATATTGCTGGCAACAAATCATTTCAAGCATTGTACCACGGTTGGGGATTATGTTGTAAATGACATAATAAATGTAAATTATGTATTAATAATTATTTATTAAAGCTGATTTAACTAGTTTTGATTGGTTTTTCCTTATATTTATAGTATTCGTTAAAGACACCAATTTTTACTCTACAATTATTGACGATTTGGATACGAATGTTTTTCTCTAACGTTTAATTTAAAGTGTTTGTTAATTACTTATTGTAATCACGCCTTGATATCTTTGTGTGGTGTAGCGCATCTGTAGCACAAGGTATTCTTTGGAAAGTTGTTTATGTTTTGTCACAGTCCGTCTTCTGTTTTTTATAGTTGCATGCTGTATTTATAACAGTAAATAAATCACTTCATAATAGCTCATACGCAAGTTTCATTTTTTGTGAAAACAAATGGAAATACAGTCCTAACATACAACAGTGTTTTAAGAATTTTTGTTATTATCTGTAGTTAATATATGTATGTATGAGCAGTAATATGTGTACCGATACGGACGTCAGAACGTGAAACATTCACGTTGGGGTATTCTGATGTGTACCAGTCGTGCAAAATCATCATGTAGACGTAAACCGATTCATCAACAAAGGCTGGAAATTAGTTTCGCTGTAAGAGACGTGTCGGGAGTTGAGGCCTAAACTTATAAACGTTGACGAGAAAACATTTTCTTGCAGCAAGATAGTGCAAAATGTCACATAGCGCGCGAGAAAATTTCTTAGTAAGGTAATTTCACAGATTGATGCTCTCTCTGAACTGGTTGATCAAGTTCTGTGATTTAACACCTGCAGACGTTTTCATTTGAGGAAAATCGTAGATAGAAGAGAATAAGGAAAGTCAGATTTTGGGTCTCCAAAATGCGTCTAGTATAACATAACAAGGTATTCGAATAATGATTTTTAAACAGAAATTTCAAAAATTGTCTTTTAATATGTAATGCTACAATTTTGATTTCGGCGCGGTTTAAAATTTCACCAAACTTGTTGGTAGGCACGTTTTAGACGGCCGTACGTATAATAGTAACTGAAGTTAATAACAGAATTTTCTAAAATTAATTATTTAATGAATATATGCCGGGGTTTATTTTTTATCTTACAAACTTCTTATGAAAAATATTTCAGACCTCATTTTGATACACACATTATGTATGTAAATTTTCATGAGAAATATTCGTTGTTTGAATAGTCATAATTTTAAAATTCCTAACAGTATATCACATTTTAATATTACAGAGCCATGCCGCCGTAGTCTAGACGCTAGTTCAACAGTGCCTTGACCTCTTAAATGGCAAGCCATACGTATTAATACTAAATTATTTGATGTAAACTAGAATTATATTTCATCCCTATAATTATTTTGATTTTCTTTGACTTCATTTCTAGTCCTGAAATAAAGTTAGATCGATTTTTGTTCACTTCCAACGAATGTAAGACATACTATTAATGTCTACTATATATACAATATCTGAAAGTGCTGGTTTTATATTTTGACTGTTAAGTAATTGCAATTTCCAAGACTTCAAAGAACGAGTGCTTTCATTTATTTCTCCTGTGAAACGAGTGAAGAGTGCAACGCAGAATGAATGTTGGCAAGTCATGGGACAGATGTAACAGCGAGAGTCATTTCCGCCTAGACGGTATGGTCGCGCACTTACTCAGCAAGGACACACATTTACATAGTAATAATTCGCAGTCCATTGAGTTTCACTTCCTTTCACATGCTAATACCAGCAAATGTGATTGTAACCTTAACATACACTTTTTCTCTCTCAACGTTACTTAGTAAGAAATTATAAAATATAAAAAGGCCGTCTATGACTACAGTTGGAATAGTCGACCAGCTGCCTCTTAAACTGGTCGAGGCACGGAGAAGGGAGTGCTGCGTCCCCACAGCAAACTCCTCTCCCGCTATCGGAAGAGCGTGGGACAAGTACCCAATGCCAGACCTACCCGATGCAGGTTTTCCTAGAGTTTTCCCTGCATTTCTTTAGGCGAATGCCGGGTAGGATCCTTAAACCATAGCCCGGGGGCCCTAGTAACCCTTGGCTACCTTCCTCTACCCTTCTGCATCCCCCCTTTCAAATCCCTTCCTATGCTATTAAAGGGGAGTTGCCCAATGCGGACCACCCTCATGTAGCCTTTTGCCCTAAAAAAAAAGACTACAGTACAGTAGAATCTGCAACAGTCGCAGCTTCAAACAAGTTAATATAATGAATTATCCAATTATTATGATAAATGATTAACAAATGCGAATTGTAAAATGTAAATGTAAGAAACCCATATTTTAAATGTATAATTATTCTTTCAAATTGTTAAATTGTATGTTTATTATTGGAATCAATGTGAATCGTTGCATACTGATGTAAATAAGCAATATTTGAAATTTATTTATGGGTCGCCAATGATCAAGTTGTTAACGCGACTATTATAAACCTTTAATTAAAAAAAGTGTTTGTGTTAGAGTTGCCACCACGTGATTTACCCACATGTAGCCTGTTGCTCTAAAACAAGTATTCTGATTAAATAAAGAAGTAGCCAAATACGAGACAAAATTAAGTGATAAAATAAATATTTATTTTCTAATTTAATTTTTCTGTTATTTCGATACTTTACTGAATAGATATTAAAACAATGAAATTCATAATTTATTAAAAACATATAGGCCTACTAGATTATTTTTATAAAAGCTGAAATTATCTGCAGTAATGCGATTTTTACTAAAAAGAAGTGTTTTTCAACGCCCAATAACGCAACTATAAATAGTCCTGGATTTTTCTAGAATTTGTCAAAAATTTATCTGGCCTTTTCTGTATTATTACATTATAAAGAATCTGATATATTTTTTTGTTATGGAGAAATTTAAATTTGGACTTAAAATTAGATTTAAATTGTGGCTTTAATATTGGTTAGAGTTAGGCGTAGTTCAATAGTCTGATTTTAAGATTATGTATAGAGAGTGATGGAGAATGTGGTATTTCAAAGGATGTAATATCTTTGTCTTCAGGGTAAAGGATCATAGTTTCCGAGCATACGCACTTGTCTGCAACACTTTAAGACATAGACCATATCGGTTCACCTCTACGAAGGCTTAGAAGCTGTCGAAGCTTTCTTCGTCTAAGGAATTTAAATATGTAATACGAACTGGTTAATATTGATTTTCAGTTAATTTTAATAAGTAATAAGAAACCTAGCAAAATACAGACAAAAGTAGTATACATTTCTTTGGTGCTAAGAAAGGCATTTGAGCTTTGTTAACTGCATTGTGCAGTTGTGTCGCCCTAGGATGTTTGGTTTTTTAGCTTTCTAAGCTCCTGAAGGAAGGAACAAGGTTTCCAGAAACGTTGTGTGGTATTTATATCATTACTTCATTTGTCTGTATTTGACTATTTTTCTTATTATTTATTTACAAAACAGGCGTAATTTTTTCATTTTAATTTTGAAGGTATATATATGCCCGTCCGAAAATATGATGAACTTACTTCTGTCCGGAATGGCTACACGAAACTTCAATTACAGTACGTCATCTACTTTCACTCATTCGTTTCCAAAACAATTATTTTAATTATATATATATATATATATATTGTAATGCATTTAATATAATGCATTGGATTAAAAACAGCGCACATGTCGTAAAGAGAATGCGAGGGAAAAGTGATTGCGGGTCCTGTCACGAGGTGACAAGACGGAGCGGTAAGACATTTATCTAGGATGAGTGCTGGTGAGCGGCAGAGAGGAAGCCGTAATTTGTAGGGACAGTGTGACGGTGTGGCAATTAGGTCTAAAGAATAATTGTGGGTCCAGTAACTTATTGATTTGGGGAGCGGCGTGGCGAATTCGTAACGCAGAACGTGGGCGAACAGATGGTCCCAAAGTGGTTATGTTAGAGCAGGCTATTGTCTCTGACGAATGACCTGACAAGTGGCGTATTTGCTTGGGACTTGGAAGAAAAGATCTTGTGTGAGCCGGGTGAGGCCGACGAGTCCTGAGTAATTGCGGGGGCAAAATACTGCAGCTGCAAGCATGTCAAGTGGCGCAATTACTTGGGATGATGAGGGTCCAGGCACTTGTTGACTTAGGATCTGGAGAAATTAGTATCGCGCACTTGTGAGGGGAGAGGTCCAAAGACAAATTGGACCTGTCGCGATTGTCGGGTTTCGGACAAAAGAGAGCAGCCGGCTAAAGGACTCCAGCGGCCGGGACGTAAATTTCGGTAATGGGATTCTGTCACCGCGCCGTTGCGACGGAATTTTGCATCAAGAGAAAAACAAGGAGGCTAGTGGTATATATAGGGGAAATAACCTATTGTGGGACAGTCAGCGAGAGTCAGCGTAGGAGAGGGGTTCGGTGAACCTCGACAGTTAACAGTTAGCGTGGGAGAGAGGTGCAGGACGCATCGAAGGGTCAGCATCAGTCAGCAAAACTATAACAGCTATAAACATTTTTAACATACAGAAGCTCTATCTGTATGAGTTGGAGAATTTGACCTGTCTTCGATGGTAGGCGACCTGGATGCAGCAAACGACGTCAAGGAGTGTCACGGCGAACACCTGCGATATTTCACTGGATGTGGAGAACCAGATATCGGCGAACCAGTGATATTGTGTTAGAGTCAGTGAGTGAATGTCAAGGCTATAAAGTGCGTGTCTAAAGAACGAGTCGAAGTAAACCTGAGAAACCGTAAGTTGGAATGCATAATATTAACAGATGTAAACGTTATTAAAGGATAACAGTCAGATCTCGTTCTCTTCTTTTGATAATAAAGTTAGAAGCAATCTATAGGTTAAGTTCATTAATAAATTTAGTAGATACTTTTGTTTAATTTAAAATATAAATGTTGGGTCTTTTTTTAATAGTTCGATTCTGTCCGTTGTCAAACCCAGTAGAGACCCATGAGAGCAAGAGTTCTTATTATAATAGTAAAATATTAAATTCAATTGTAATTTCTGATGAAGTTTAATAAATTTGTTTGTTGAAATCAAAATCATATATTTTTTTATTTAGACCTTATGTGGGTATTACAATATATATATATATTGTAATACCCACATATACTATATATATATATATATATATATATATATATTGTAATACCCACATATACAATATATATATATATATATATATATATATATATATTGTAATACCCCTCTCGTCGATAATTATTGTTTTGGAATTTAGATTAAACAAGTTAGTAAATGTTATTAAACAAAACAATTTTATTAATCTAGAATACAACTCAAGAAAAGCTCTGTATATTTTTTATATCCTTTTACCTCAACAATTAAATTACACTAATAATCCAGTTACATTTTATAAATCAGACTCTGTACCCCAGGGTCTTCACTGGGTTGATAAGGAAACGGAAAACTAAAATTTACAATTTAAACAATGTAATTAAATAAAATGAAAACGAAATCTGACTGATTACCCTTATTTAACAATTTACAGAATTTATTACTGAATCTCTACTTACAATTTTATTTGGGTTTTTCAGGAATGCACTTTAATATACACTTTATCCTTTTTGATATCCCGACCCCTGACTGCTTGCATGGACTAAAATGTTTTTCTAGTCACGGCCACCATTCAATTTGACCGAATATTTGCCACCAGCACTAAATGTTCAGTTTGTTTGAAATATTTCGAAATGATCAATAATGTTTATCTCCAAGCTTTCTTCTTTTCTCTCAAACAATCAGTGATTAAATCCTTCCATAAAGTCAGTAAACCACCATTTATTTACACTTAAGCATCTATTTTCTATTTTCCACTGCTACAACCTTCACGTCCTCCTCTTTAGAGGTCTACAGTCCAGCACTTTTATGTCTTTCTCTTTCAGATTCTTCCACAACACTCCACGTCCATCTCCTCCCAACTCTGACACCACACTAACTTTTCTATGCACTTCCCCCTCTCCAGAATATTCCTTTTTTTTCACAGTTTTTGAGTTTCCACGTTCGCCACGTTGGCTTTCTGACGCTCCGAGAGCCCCTCAATACAAATAAAAGAAACATTTCCTTTTAATATAATTGTGTGTCCACAAAACTTCTGTTATTATGCCTTTAGAGTTTCGTCCCGGTGTCTGTCAAAACCAATAGCTCTAAGAGCCGCTAAACGTCCAATTATAGTCCTCTCCTTCTCTAAGAGCCGCTTATCCTTCATTTTATTATTATCTTTTTTATATACAAACCACTCAAGAATCCCCAGTATGAGTTGGTAAACAAATCGGATGAAATAAGAACAAAATTTATGTCCTTCTTAACTGGGTATTACAATATATATTTATATGAATATACTTCACATCAACTGAGCTAAACCGAGAGTCAGAAAACTGCATTTACATTGAATTTGGGATTCCGATTATTAGCACGATTACGGCGATAGATTTCTCTGTTGTCAGTTGACTTCATATTAATAATGTGATTTCAGCAATCTCAGGTATAAATCACGTCGCCGCCGTAGAAATTCCCGTTTACGTCGCGAGAGTAACGCTTTTGTGTGACCTGAAGGATTTTTAGGATCTGACGCCAATCTGTAAACAAATTCATCTCAATATTTGAAACAAGTTTCTATTGAGCTTTCGTAATTTTTGAAATGACGAGTAATAAACATTCTTTTTTTTTCTGTAATTGGCTTAAGTTCGTTTGTGACATTCAACATGATTTGGTTCCATTCGTGACTCTTAAAAAACGCGTTTTCAAAATTAATAATAAGTAACAAATAAATCCTGAAATAATCTGAAAGTGTAATATTTCACCAAACTACATGCTTGATAGAGTTTAATCTGAGAATTAACGTACATTAAATAAAGTATTGACATTTAACATAAACGTTTTGTTTTAAAAAATGTTATTACGTAATTAATACTTATAAAAAGACATTTATTAAATTATATTTCAAATGGAAAAACAGCTCATATCTTACACTGGTATAATATATTTAACCGCGACGTTTCGACGACTAAAAGCTCCGTCGTCATCTTTGCCTAGAAGTCGTCGAAACGTCGTGTTTAAATATATTATACCCGTGTAAAAACCGAGAACTTTTTATCGACCAAACACACCGGGAAAGACTTCAATCTTTGAGCTCATATCTCAGATATGGGTTCTGACCCAATAGCAAATCAGAAGTATTATTTAATTAGAATAGACCAATAATAAATTCGAAATCGTGTTATACGCAATTAAAAATGTAACAAACTACAATTCGCACACATTTTAAAATATATTAAATATAATATTGCAGTTCTACATTTTTACGTTAGAAGGCATTTAATAAATACAAATTTTGCATGCCTGAAGTAGTAAACATGAAAAAAATATTAACTGCCTCATAATTTTAATTTACATAAAAAGGAAAGTGCTACTTATCTTTCAAATAAACTGTCATTAATATTTGAAATTTTAATGTGGCACTAAATAAATAGATGGAAACTGAGTATAGAAAAGTTCTCCCTTCTTCAAACTTTTTTAATTTGAATCCTGGTGCTACGGGAAACGAGAGAATAAATGCATTTAATAAAAAATTACGTCATATTTTATAATTCATGATATATTAATTAGTGCTAAATTCTGTATGTCAAGAAATGACATTTAAACGCAGATCTCAAGAAAATAAGTTTGTATAAAATTTATTTTATAAAATAACGCAAAATTGTTGTACTCAATAATTTACTATAACACACTTTTGACGTTTGTTAAATCACTCGACGTAAATATTATAATTAATTATAATTATTATTCAATTAATATTTATAAATTTAGTTTTCTTTATCGTGAAACACTGCCTGACTGTGCTTAAGGGGCATTATTTTGTTTTTATTCTGCAAATTCAGTGTAAAGTATTAATTTTTAGTACGCTAATAATTTTAAATGCAACAATTTATTATTCAGTAAGACCTTTCTTGAGGTGCCATAATTTTATATGTCGTATTACAGGACGAAATTGTGTACCATTTTAGAAACAGAAAAATAGTAAACGTACCAAATGTTTAGAATTTGATTCAAAGATGTCAGTATATTTTATATGACTGGAAATACTGCTTACTGATTGTTGAATTTGGAACTACTATATAGCATTCGAAGGATTAAGGAAACAAATAAATTATCGAGTAATTTCGATCGCTATTAACCATTGGCTGTTACTTTAATTGAGGGTTAACAACTCAAAAGTTCAAGAGTGGTTGAGCTATAGTGTAATTTTCCTATTTGAAAATGACCGATATTTTTTCCCATAATTTATTTTTATAACTGTATATATTCAAGAAGATGTCAATCGCCCTTTTATTTGGATTACTGCACATCCTCTAGGCCATCCATTCATTCTTATGATGAAGAAAAATTACTTTCGAATTGTCTTACAATAAATATAAGCTATTGTATAGAATCATAAAGACGGAAATTAAAAATCAATGCAAATATATAACCAGAAAACAACCTAAACCATTTATTCATTTATGAGTGTCTTAAACATCGCGCCATTACCATCTGAAAAATTATATTATTGTTATTACATGTATTTACAAATTATTTATACTTGTCATACTAGTATTAAGATTGTCAATTACCCCCGTAAATCTCGTTCTACGTTTTCAAAAATACTAGAAAAAATTTTACACAAAAAGTTACTTGAATTCTTGACGAAGTATAAAGTAATTACTCCTGCTCAACACGGCTTCCTCAAACAAAAATCCACGAGCACCGCTATGTACGAGTTTATTCAGAGTATACAAAATTCCCTTGATGAAAAACTGAAGGTAGCCGGAATTTTTGCTGATCTCTCGAAGGCATTTGATCTTGTAGACCACAGCATACTCCTCCAAAAATTAGAATATTATGGGATCAGAGGCAACGCTTTGGCACTCTTTGAATCTTATCTCAACAATCGGAAACAGAAGGTAGCCTTAAAAAACAAAGCTGGTGAGGTGCACTTGTCAGAATGGGAGGGCATTTCTTGTGGCGTGCCTCAGGGCTCAATATTAGGTCTCCTGCTTTTTCTTTTGTATATTAACGATCTTCCAGAATATATGGACCCTATAAAATCTGTCTTATACGCAGATGACACTAACTTGTTAATTACAGACATTGATTTAAATAATCTCAATGCGAAGATTGAGACTGCATCTAGAGACCTAAATACTTGGTTCGCCGCCAATAAATTAACACTCAATGTACAGAAAACTAAGTTAGTTCGTTTTACAACAGAAACCAACAACATCGTAACGGATAAGTTCTCTGATCATGCGAGTTTCCTCGGCTTGCAAGTCGACATGAAATTAAAATGGAACTTGCACATTGCACATTGATCGCCTCGTGCGCAAACTTAGTTCTGTTTGTTACTCATTGAGACTATTGACGCAACAAGTTGATACCAAAACTGCTTCACTAGTCTACTTTGCCTACTTTCATTCACATATGTGTTACGGTATTGCCAACTGGGGCAATTGTTCTCGTAGTGTGGATGTTTTCAAACTGCAAAAACGAGCCATTAGAATTATATCTGATTCAGATGCTAGAGAAAGCTGCAGGCCGCTGTTCAAAAGACTCCATATTCTGACTCTACCTAGCGCTTACATATTATAAATACTAAAATTTGTTAAACGCAACATGAACCTTTTTGCAAGTAACGGGGACAATCCTGGCTATGACACAAGAAACCGTTCAGTTCTTAGGTCTGACAAGCACAGCCTCAGTCTCTATGAGTCTAGCGTTCATTATTCCGGTATCGCACTATTTAACAGCCTTCCTGATCATGTAAAGAACATCAACAACTACAACTTATTCGTAAAGGAGTGTAAAACTTACCTTGTCAATGGAACTTATTACTCCGTACACGAATTTTTGAATCGGTCTGACATTCGTTGAACTGCCTTGCCTACAAAATTGCCGAATATGCTATAAATATGTAAATAGTTTGTCCAGTTTTCCCCTTTTGGTTCTGTTTTCCTGCCTCTGCTTTCTGTTTTAGTAAATATCTATGACGACATCCCTCCTTACCTAGCGACAGGAGATTAATACCAGGAAGTGATTTGTGTCGTGTGCGTGTTTCCTAAAAATAGTGTGTATGATTGTAGTGACTAGACTAATATAAACAGATATGAATTTTTGTGTGTGTTTTTGTGTATTATAAGTTTATATGCAATTTATCTACTGTACATTTGTGACGAATCCTATTTCCTCTTTAGAGGGCTAATGGTGAATAAATCTATCTATCTATCTATCTATCTATCTATCTATCTATCTATCTATCTATCTATCTAAACTACTTATTACAATTTTTGTAATTTAAATATTACATATATGGAAATTTCTGGTTACTATTGCAAGAATGGTAAAATTACAAAAAATTAATAATTTATTTAGACAAAATGAGGCGGATCACAGAAATTATTAATTGCCAAACTTTTAGAACATACATAATAATTTTTAAATATAGGTAATGACAACTACAATATAATAATAAGCTCCTACTACTATAGAATATAAAGTACAAATCCTTCATATAATATTCTGCGGCTAATTTACAATATTCACCAGATTTTCGTTGTAATAAGTGACAACTAAATTGCATTTGAGTAGACTAATTGTCCATTGACTATTTCCTGATAAAATATAGTATGTAGACCCACAATGAAACCAACAACCTTAATGCAATAAAGCTCAGGTCCAAAGTTAATAAAATAAACCAAATAAGCATATCGCGAACAAGAACAGGAAACACTAGGATGGCCCATATCTACATTAAAAAAATGCATCTCCGATATGTGACCAGTGAGAAGACTTCAAGGTGAGCCCCAAATTTTATCAAGAGAGGAAATAGACACAGGAGGAAAACAACACGAACGAGAGTACTCAATCCAGAAAAGCCCAAGAAAACACCAAAAATATTTTTTAAACGCTAATTTGTATCATAAAATTTAAATGAAACAATTGTACAAGTTGCGTACAAGTTTACATCTTTTCTGATGATATTGTACAGGAAGATTATAAACTAATAAATTTTTCAGGCTGTTTTCTGGTTTTATATTTGCAAAAATAATAATACTTGTTACTTATTTATTTTCCGTAAATTGTGTACTTATGAATTTGAGTATGTTAACTATCGATCAACTTCAGAAACAGTTTTATTTACTCTTTTAATGACACATAACTATTAATTTTCCAAGTTATACAGTTAATTTGGATTAGGTTTCAAACCGACAACTTCACGGGCTCGAACCAGATAAAATAAGTGATTACTGTAAATTTCATAATATTTTACTCAATTGATATTAGCGTGCCGGTGAAACACGACGAAATTATTGTAAATTATCAGTGCAGCAGTGCTGCAAACACGGGGAGAGGAAGCTGTCTGCGAGGGCTATTCTCTCGCAGGCAGAACCTTGTAGGAGATACACGAAGGAGCTACCTTTGAGGATGCCTTTTCCTCTCTCCGGTTTTGAACTACGGTTCCCACAAGCCGAGGCACCTCGGCCTGTTTTGAGAGGTGAATGTTCTGGGGTCACAGACCTTGGGCATACGATAAGAGTTGTCAACTGTTCCCATTGGAACAGTCGGCCAGCTGCCTCCTAAATTGGTCGAGGTACGAAGAAGGGAATGCTGCGTCCCCACAGCAAACTCCTCTCCCGCTATCCGAAGGACGTGGGACAAGTACCCAATGCCCGACCTAACTGATGCAGGTTTTTCTAGGGTTTTTCCTGCATTACTTTTAGGCGAATGCCGGGTAGGATCCTTAAACTATAGCCCAGGGGCTGCCTTCCTCTACCCTTCCGCATCCTGCCTTTAAAATCCCTTCCTATGCTATTAAAGCGGAGTTGCCACCATGTGGATTACCCTCATGTAGCCTGATATTCTAAAAAAAAGTGCTGCAAACACCAATATTGTTCTACAACTCATTTTCATCGTTTGCACAAACATTTTTATTATTATGCCATAATTATAGTTATGGAGAATTATTCACTTTTCTGCCATAAATTACCCATGTTTAACCTCATTTTTCTCCGACATTTAATCGCATTTTGTATATTATTTAATCGAAAACTAGACGTCCAATACCTTTTTTAAATATTTATTAAATTTTTTAGATATTCATTAATAACAATTAAAATTTCAGATTTCTTTTCTTGGAATCTCTTACAATCGGTCTTTCCTAACGTTCTCTTGCAAGGATTCTGCGTTGTCCTTTGTAGCCTCGAACTTGCTCAACGTTTTAGATATTCTAGACTATGAACATTGTAATGATAATAAATTGTTCGACTACAAATGATTTCCTTTTTTATACACACCAATCTAAAATAACATTCTACAATCCTAGTCAGGAAAAGCGTGATAATGGAGGGTGCGGCATTGACCGATGCAGCAGCCAGTGACGGGCCTGTAAATTATTATTATCAGAATTTCGGCATTCGTGCGGGAACAATCTGCCATTGTGATAAGCCCATGTAAGCCTTGTAACGACACTGATAGTGATGCTGCTGGATCGATCATCACACTTTCGACTCATTACCAGATGGCTGCATGGTCACGCGAGTTGCCGTGGAGATACGCTGTTCCCTTTTAAACTGTTGGTTGCATTTCGCGGTCATCGCCGCGGAGTCTTTATAAAGCTGTGCTGGACCATTACAATGCTCATAGTAGAAACCAGCTGCATGGAAGGAAGGCACAGCATTTCTCTCGTAAGGAACATGCATCAGGCACACTTGTTCAAGGTCAGTGGCAAATAAATACCTGTATTAAATACCAGTATATTACGTGCCTATTATTCATATCAGACAACCAACAAGCATTTATTTTTAAAAGTCGCTTTCAGAAGGAATAGCGTAATTTTATTGAAACACAATTTGTTAATGAATTTCAGTTCCTGAATAAGAGCAGTATGTTATTATACGGTGAAATAAATTCCATACATATAATACTGCTCCGTATTAAATTTCTTTAAGTTTTAATAGATTTTATTATATAAACTGAGCAACGACGCAAAGGCCATGGATTGGCGAATAATAACATTACTGCTACTATAATCGTTACTAAATAGATTTATCATTTTGTAACATGAAATATGCAACACATCTATAGCCAATACGGCGACAAGTAATGTCGAAGATGAACTTTTGTGAACCACTTTTATTAATTCATCATTCAAAAAATTTGAATATTTTCAGTTTTATTCACAAGAGAATAAAAAATACTGAATAATTTGGTAAATTAGCATAGTGTGTTCAACTTGTAAATGAAATAATATCGGAAGATCCTGTTAGTAGTACAATTTGACAGATAATCTGTTACATTAAACATCAATATTAATTCCGACCAGGTGCAAAAAGTGAAAGTTACCTTATTTACGGAGAAAGAAGACAAACAATACACTTGCTAAGAAGAAATTAGAAATGAGGTAGCTCAAGCGAAGCAAGCATTCTTTAGTGTACAACATAGAATTAAAGTGGCATTTGGAACGCCATAAGAAGAAAACGGGTTGATTTTAATATACAGTGCTGTAGAACAATACTAGTTATTAAGTGGTCAAGATGAGAAAGTTTTAGGAGTTCTGGAGTATTGTAATAAAAGACAAGTTATGAGGGTAAATACTGAAGCTCCTAGGAGTTAGTAAGTAAGAGCAACGTTCAGATTATGATAAGAATTAAATGGGAAGATACCGTTGACTGTAGATGATAAGAAAAAGAAATAGAGAACCGTATAAAAGAAATTAAAAAAAAGATAGGTTTTGAATTGAGTATCACTGTAACGTCGAAGACGGTGAAATATAAACATAAATAACATATTGATGTTTTTGAATTCTATATATACTGTTCTTTAGCTTCTACAGATAAATTGGCACCTATATTAGTAAAAACATTAATAATGGGAGAAAATTAGTTAGATTTCGTAATACGATTAATAATTACTTACAAAATGTTATTATCTAAAATACGAGCGTTATTTAGAAATGTGAATGTAAAAATTCTGATTAAAAGTATATCGCTCTTACAAGTATTAATGCGAATTCAAAAATATACAACCATAAAAATAATGATAAAACTATCCTTGCACTATTTAAATATAATTCATGGAATAGAATATGAAATTTTAATATTGTCGCACTCTATGATTTATATTTAAATAGTGCAAGGTTTGTTATCATTATTTTTATGGTTGTATATATATATATATACATTAACGTATGAATTCATAGAACTAAAGTGCTGAAATATAAAATCATGATACCAAAATTTTAGAACATTAATAAAGGTTGAGTTTTGGAATATCATTAGAACTAAACATCACTTTAAATCTCGATGCGTATAGAAATTTTAAGTCGATAATTATCAAATTAAATTTATAACAAATTATTCCGACAGTTCATTTCGGACAATATAGTTTTTCTATATTTCAACTACCTGAAATAGTTTTTCAGATTGGTTTTGATAAAATTGACAATGTTCTGACGTGGGTTTGAAAGAGATCGGTGTTACTACTGGACCGTAGGTGTGTAGTCATATTGTCTTACGAGATTTCCATAAGACAGAAACCGGTGTAGTTATGATTTAATGATTTTACGAAGAAACAAATAAATTTGACATATTTGTAGCTAAAGAATTACCAAGGTCATTTTGATAATTGAGAATAAATGTTGTCAAATATTTCTGTATATGAGATTTGTGTTAACTTGTAATGTGTATTTTAAATTAAATACAAATCATTTAGAATATAGGCGATAGCTACAGATTTTCAAAATCAAATATTCCAGAAAATTATTGATTATAAATATTCCTAAAATGGCAAACGATAAAAAATTGAGAATAGAATACAAAACATCAAAAAGTCATTTATCAAGTCAATTAAATTTATATTATAGATAAAAATACTTAAAGAACTAGGTACCTTATTAATTTGTTACGCTGCTTGAATTTATGTTTTAAATATTTTATGGTGTTATCAGATTAAAGTGAAATATAAGTACGGTACTATAACTGTTTATATGGTTTAAAAATTCGTGTAAACATTTCAAATATACGGAAATTATTCTTTTCAGATATTTGTAATGGCTGCCGTTTTTACAGTAACCTGCGCACAATCCAATATCAAAGGGTAAATATTATACATTACTTTATTATAAATATAAACCTATATAATTTAATAGAAACGTTATTTTTCTGTTATTCTTGATATTGTGCTTTATTAAACAGGAAAAGTAATTATATACTCTTAGTTTAATTAATTTATTACGTAATATTATATGGTAAAATAATAAGAACCGTATTGTGGAAGACACGTCGAATTATGTATATGTATATTAAGCATTGTAGGATTTAATTATAATTGTTTGATGAGACCGTTTCTTACTTACAAAACACGTTCAACGAATTAAGGATAAGAATTATACATATAACTGTCAGGTATAGATTAATAGCTTGTCGACTTCCATTAGTTTCATATTTTTGGGAGATTATGAATTTAAAATGCTTTAACGTTTATTGTTTTACTATTTATAAAAAGATCTAATTAAATTTATGAAATATCACATATTTTGATTTGTATAAAAGAAGCTTTGTTACTTAACGTGGTTGTTTCCATTTATCCTGGTTCTACAAATGATAATTATGGTTTCGCTAGGGATTAAATTTTGTTACTAATCATTGTATAAGTGCAAGTATTACTCCAACATTTTTTAGTTTATTCTACTACAGATTCTAATAAAATTTATCATGTAAGTACTTCTAAATGTTAGTGTATAAATTAAAAATAGCATTTATCTGGGTAAATAGTTCAGAAATATGCGCTAAACGTTTCCACAAATATATTAATTGCGTTTGTTTTGCAGGAAGAAGATTATAATTTACATTCCTCAGCTTGTGAAAGTCATACACCACAAGCATGTTGACAAAGTAGTCATACCAGCTAAAGTACGCTACATGAAACCGCACTTACCGATTTCGGACTTAGTCTCTGGAGATATCCACGAGCCAGGTCGAGGATTTGGCAGATGGAACCCCGGAGGATCGGAAGATGTAGGGAAAATATTAGGCGGAACATGGAAAAACGGAGGAAATTTTGGTTCTAATGGTAATGCAGGAAAGTGGAATTTTGACTATCCGAAAGGATACAATTTAGGCTTCAGTGGAAGTAATGGGTACAGTTATAAATCCAAGTTTGTAGGTGCTGGACATAAGCCTTATGATACATTTTGGAAAGTTCCCGCTGCTTCAGATGAAGAGATTGGGAACGAAGTTCACGATTTAAAGCAAAATTATAATAGTTTTAAAACAGGAAACATGGTATCTTGGCCTTCTCCAAATAAAAACACATATCAACACACCAAAGGCTCTGGACAATATGAAAAAGGACTAATTGATAGACCTTCGTCACAATACAAAGCTTATTTGGCCCCCGGGAAAGAAAGTTACGACCTCGGTTCCCGATTCAACTTTCCGAAGGAGCAAGCGACGTTCTCAGATTTACATAACGGTGCTGCGGTTCCTGGTCACGACGATGTCGTGGATGTCACGTACACTGTGGGGAGGCCAGACGGTGGGAAGCATCTCAGGGAAGGGGACAAAGATCTCATCACGTTGTTTAACAATAACCAAGCCCACACTTCCTTAGGAGACTATGGTGGTGATATGCATTCGTTTCCTAAGACAAATACAGTCACAATGTTCAACCACTTCCCGATCATTACAAAAAATCCTGAATATGAACCTGACATAGATGGAAGCAGCACCGTACCAAATTCAGGTTTGTATATGCCCAGTGGAGGATCTGGCTCTTTGGAAAACAATCATCCACTGTCTGGTGTGATGCAGAGTGGTCATTCTGCTAATAGTATCGCAAATACTCCCATCTGGGGAACAGCTGGGGCAGCAGATGGATGGCACCAAAGTAGCCCAGGAGTGGAAATAGCGCGTGGCCGAGGGAGTGGATACCAAATCTCTGAACCTCAGGCGGAGAGACGGATGGGATTCATCTGGTTCTAACTTATGACTGAGGTAAAAATCTGTCTTTCTCAATTTTTATAGATTTATAATTATTAAAAACCAAGTGAAGTATATAAAGGTATTGAAATTATCGAAGCAGTAGTTTCATGGACATTCCGTTGCTCATTTTAGGGAAGATAAAGAAATGGAAGCATGTTAGCCAGGAAACGGAGACGAAGAGAGGTGACGAAGCCACATATGTGAGAAACGAGGAACGGAAAAAAATAGATTTTAAAGAATCGCAGTGCTATAGAAACACTTGTCTCTACTTTCTTCATCTGTTTGTGGAGTTTGGCTGCCATAAACTTTAAATAATTACTAGTTCCTTTAGTGAACTTCTCCATTATGTCGTCATAAAATTATGGGCATTAAAATAATACGTGTGCTTTCGTGACGATATCACGTTGAAAACTCCAGTTCTCGTCCGGTCATTGAAGTTTGGCGTTTTTTAAAAATTGAAGTTTATAACGGTCGCGTCGACATCGGGGTCATTGGCGACCCTTATGTTATTTACAATAGCTTATTTAGCGTTATTATTTACATACATTCGTAACAATATTAGCAATTGGGTTTCTATATTTGTTCACTTATGTTTGCTTCCGCGATAAATTTTATGATGTCCAAGGCAGCTGTTATTGAAGTACAGAGGTCTGAGATGTGTGGGTTTGGTTTTGTAGCTCTCAAATGAATGATTGCAAGAAAAAGTTTCTATCGGCTAATTTTATTAAATGTCTACGGAATACCGCGGATAATAAGAATGAGTCGAATCGACGCACTGGCCGAATGCTTTCCCAAATCCAGAACGTGTCACATGATCTGACAGTGTAGATGTCTTCATGGTTACCTACGTTTTACCAATCACTTATAAGTACGAAAAATATTAGATGCTGATGGAATCAAAATATTTAGCAGCTGCTATTTATAGTATTTTCTCCCATGTCTTCATCCATTCTATGTGTAAAGCGACAAATACATCTGAATATGTCTCAGATGTTGTATCACACCTATTAGCGGTTGATAATAGTTTCCGTCGAATCGCAATATCCGTTGGCGTTCGATAAGTAGTAAATTGATTTATGACATGGAGTATTCCTCGTCTTATGAAATTTTGAGGAACAGGTGGAGCTTCCTAAGGGCTGAGTACGATATACAATCGTCACTAAGGATGCATTTACCAAGACGTAGAATTTCATTTAAGAAATGTGAAATGGCTGTTTCACGGCACACTGTGAAAGTATATAATCATTTTGTTATAGTTGTGTTATTTATTAATTCGGTGAAGAGGAGAGAGGAGGGAGACATTTTATTTTTGGTTGTGGATTTATGAAGTATTGATAAAATACTTCTCGAACACATATCAGGCATTTTATTGTGTATAGTAGAGAAAAATATGTCAAAAAAGATAAAAGAAACATCCAGCGTTTACAACAGTAAAATTATCTTTATAACTTCACAGAAAAAAATATTTAAATAAGAGACATTTTATAATAAATAATTATAATAAGGATTATTGACATTTTTGTAGTTAATACTATTGTCCTGAGGTCCAGGTATAAATAACCACTGAGTTAGGAAGTGAAGGTGTCAAAGAAGGAAGTTTTAAAACTCTTGTTGACTATTTACATAACAGTGCTAATGAGTGTTTCTCCTGAGCTCTCAAGCTTCGATGGCTAAGCGTTCCGAATAAACAGTCCTAAGGCTAGAAAGAGCTTTGGCGATAAAATATTCTAGCTCTCTCTCTCAATTCTCCGAAAGGATTGTAAATAAGAAAAGCAAATAATTTCGAAAATATATTTCTTTTGTAAATAAAACCGCACTGTAAAGGTTACACGGAAATTCATTGAAAGACTTGATGTGGAAGAATATAGAATATTTTTTACTGAACAATGTGTTTAAAACAAACGGTTTCATTGCCACTGTGTTGATTAAAGTATTTATTTATTAATAATTAAAAAAATAACACAGCCACTATGTCAGAAAAATGTATTAATTAATACCAAGAAATTATTTCTATTCGTTTTGTCCACAATTTTGGGACTTCCTCAGCTAAGCAGGTAATATATAGATTTTAATTCATACAAACACACACACACACACGTATATATATATGCTAAATTAGAAGAAATATAAATTTAAAGTCATGGACTGCGTTTTCGGTTACGGGCATAGTCCATGACTCTAAATTAAAAACTATATATTACCTGACTACCTAATGATGTCCCAAAATTGTGTACGAAATTTTGTATTGAAGTAATTCTTTCGTTTTAATAAATTAATTTTATTAGATATATTGGCTGTTGTTTATCATTTATTAAATCATAATTGTCAGAATATATTAAATATTTAGCTAAACTTAATTGTATTCCAAACGAATATATGTAATAGCAAGGGATTTTCGTATGCAATCTTTCTATAAAAACATACATAACCGCTAAAACTAATTGTTTATTTGTTCAAAGTAAAACGATTAGCTAATTGCAATAATTTTTTAGTTAAAAAAAAATTAAAATTATCGGTCTCTCGCCTTGTAGTATAACAAAATTAACATAAGCACCATTATATTCAGCTTTTTAAAATGTCCAATTAGTTTTTAAACCAAAAATTAAGTTCAATATTATGTAATAAATTTCAAGTGAAACCAGGGCTGGTAACAACAAACATAAGAAATTACTTATTCATTATTTTTTTGGGTATAAATCGTGTGGCTTATTCGACGTGCCTCTCATTCTTTTTCACTGTTCTCCATTTCTCCAATCGAATATCGTTTACTATCTGCATTATAAAATTTGGTCGCTGGTTTTACCGTGCTAATTTTACCTTCAAAAGTACGCTAATAAATCTGCACTAGATCTCGCAGTATTACCCATTTTCCTAAATTCTGTGCTTCCTTATTTCGTTTGTTCGGGTATTCAAATTTTTAGGATCTTTAAAACATTTTATTTTTCTGCCACATTTAGCTTATAACCAGGCTGGTGAGTATGAGCTCATGTGCTTCAGAACATAAATTTAGGAAGGGTTCATTTTTCTTAAATTAAGAACTGTTTTAAAATTTTTATTATTTTGGTGTGAATTTCTGCTGCTATTTCTAAGTCTTTCAACTGTCCGTGACTCAGCACAGGATATCTCGCTGTAAGAGAAATACGCGTGCGCAGTATTCCGTTTTATCCCCGTGCACTATGCGTAATGCTTAACAAAGTGTCTCCTTTCGGTTCCGTGGGTCAGCGAGCACAGACAACAGAGCCATCATACGTGGCTTGTTCTGAAAATTAACTTGACTTTAAATATGTACTTTCGTGTTAGAAATGTCTTACAACTTGGCGCCAAATTATTCCGCTTTTAAAAATTAGACACTATTGGAAAATATGTAGTCGGAATTAGAAATGTAGCACAGTACTATTTCCATAATTATTCTCGTAAAAACTCACGAACCGTCACCGTTTGTTAAATTCCACCGTGTATGAGACTTAAAATGTTTTCAGTCTTCTCTTTCCGGGATTTCAGAATGTAAGCCAATACACAATTTTAGAAACATAATTTCAAAAACCAGTACTGTAGTATCAATAAAATTGTTTATAATATCTGGTAACTTTCGACTGCGTGAGTTTTGGCGAAAGCCTTTTGAATGGAAGGGTTCGTATAATGGTTATACTGCTTTTTAAGCTGTAAATTTTAACAGTTAACTTAAACATTCCTTGGCGAGAACTATGAATTGGATGGGTATGAATCGATGACTCGAAATCTGCCAAAACTCTAAACTGCAGTATTGGTTTTTGGAATTATTTATATAATAACTATTAGTTAACATTAATTTTAGAAACATTGCATTACGTTAGTTGAACGAGGAATACTTGTTATCTGTTAGCTGCTTCTATCCTATCTTTATAATTTTATATTTATTATGGCAATTAAACAATATCACCGATAATCTAGTTTGCTGAGCCGCAGTTTTTGTAACTACATTCCGGAAGGCAGCGATCTCTAACAGCTACTTCCCATGTTACAGGTCGACGTACTTCTTCTCTAGTCCACGATGGCAGCACCTCCGAGAGTTGCAGCACCATTCTCACCGAGATTGCTAATTTTATTCAATTGTTGTAAATTGTAACGTTGTTGTTAATAAATGCGTAAGAATATTTTACCAAATGAATTCATCTTTTCCCGGAAATTATATTATTTAATAATATTGTTGCAATTTCTCATGAAAAGATCATTCTGTGTTTAAGCCTTATGTTCAGATTGAAATAATTGAACAGGGCACGAGTACGGAATTCAGACTATGTTTTACTGCGACAATAAAACACTGAGGAATGAGTTACATTTAAAATACATCAAAACAAATTTGTTCACAGCAACAAGCCATATGAGTAAGAATAATACAAACATATACATTAGTATAAACAAAAACTGTAGAAAACAAACAAGGAATGAAAAATGAAAGGAAGATTAATATAAAATCAATGCCCATGAAGTTCCTCAAATTGAACAACGTGACAAAATGTGTGATTTAATGACGATAACAAAAAACAGTATGTTAATGGTCATTGAATAAAATAATACAAAATAAGTACGTATAATTCAGTAACTACATAGATATAATAAAAAGGTAATTATGGCATAAAAACTACTGTAAAAAAATAGGATAAACCTGAAAATGGTATGTTATAAAATAAATATCATGTGTTGCATGCATAAAGATGAGTTACAGTAATTTCAGCCAGCGTAGTGATAATGATATTTAAGGACGAAAGAGAAGCAGAATAAGGCTATAAGGGTAATCCACATAGTGGCAATTCCCCTCTTATAGCATAGTAAAGGGACTGAACGGGGGATGCGGAAGGGTAGAGGAAGGTAGGCAAGGGTTAACTAGGGAGCCCGGGCTATAGTTTAAGGATACTACCCGGCATTCGCCTAAAAGTAATGCAGGACAAACCCTAGAAAACCTGCATTAGGTAGGTCGGGCATTGGGTCCTTGTCCCACGCCCTTCCGATAGCGGAAGAGGAGTTTGCTGTGGGGACGCAGCATTCCCTTCTCCGTGCCTATAATTTAAATCAACAAAGTATAGAGATTGAGGTTAACTATCACAAAATGAACATGTTAGATTACTTTTTTTTGGGGGGGGGGGGAAGGCTATGTATAGGGTAATACATAGTGGCAACTCCCCTCTTATAGTATAGGAAAGGGATTTGAAAGGGGGGATGCGGAAGGGTGAAGGAAGGAAGGTAGCCAAGGGTTAACTAGGGCCTCCGGGCTACCCGGCATTCACCTAAAAGTAATGCAGGGCAAACCCTATAATAACTTGCATCAGGTAGGTCGGGCATTTGGTAATTGTCCCACGACTTTCCGATGGCGTGAGAGGGGTTTGCTGTGGGTTTCGCAGCTTACCCCTCACCATGCCTTGGCCAGTTTAGGAGGCAGCTGGCCGACTATTCCAATGGGAATAGCGAACAACTCTTACCGTATGCCCAAGGTCTGCGACCCCAGAACATACACCTCTCAAAACAGGCCGAGGTGCCTCGGCTTGTGGGAATCTTAGTTCAAAAACGGAGAGGAAAAGGCGTACCCAAAGGTAGTCCCTTCGTATCTCTCCTAAAAGCTTCTGCTTGCGAGAGAACATCCCTCGCAGGTATTGCCTGCGAGAGAATAGCCCTCGCAGGCCTTCTTCTTATGGAACCTTTTTTTTTTTTTTTTGGGTTTAGATAGGTTATGTATAGGGTAATCCACATAGTGGCAACTTCCCTCTTATAGCATAGGAAAGGGATTTGAAAGGGGGGATGCGGTAGGGTGTAGGAAGGTAGCCAAGGGTTACTAGGGCCCCCGGGCTATATTTTAAGGATCCTACCCGGCATTCGCCTAAAAGTAATGCAGGACAAACCCTATAAAAAACCTGCATCGGGTAGGTCGGGCATTTGGTACTTGTCCCACGTCCTTCCGATGACGGGAGAGGAGTTTGCTGTGGGGACGCAGCTTACCCCTCGCCATGCCTTGGCCTGTTTAGGAGGCAGCTGGCCGACTATTCCAATAGGAATAGCGGACAACTCTTGCCGTATGCCCAAAGGTCTGCGACCCCGGAACATACACCTCTCAAAACAGACCGAGGTGCCTCGGCATGTGGGAACCTTAGTTCAAAAAAACCAGAGAGATGAGTTTTTAAACGTTCTATGATTTATTATTGAAAACATTTATTTAAAATTGGTGTCTCGTAGAAATGCAACTTCACATTTCAAGTTATTGCAAAATTTGGTAATGTCTTTTTTTCAATTAATTTATGAAAGTAAAAGAAATATCAGAACACATTACAAAGAGACTAAATGAAAATGTGAGAAATTTATTGCAAAGAACGTTGTTACGTAGAGACAATATTTAGTATTAATAATGCTTTAAATTAATTTAAAATTAAGTTGATAACTTTTATAATTTACCCCAATGTTCTAATCAATCAGCAACTTAAATAAAAAGACTAATTCTTCGTTTTCAAAACTATAATTTTGAAATTTTGTCGGAGCTTTCGGCATATTTATCTGTACCAAGAAAAGTATTTTTCATAAAAACTACTTACATCTTATCAAGGATCTCATATTATATATAATTTTATATAAATATGCCAACCTTCTTAGGTGTAGTGGCCAGCGTCATTGCTTCACTTCACAGAGGTCCCGGGTTCGAATCCCAGTATGAGATGTTTGTGGTAATAGTCGTGTGCGCCAATTTAGTAATATCGACCTGAAATCTCTATCGATACATATCGAGATTTGAAGTGATGTGAGGTGAAATGTTCCACATGTTTAAATTATGTAATTTCAAGCCACACAGTTTAAGCTTAGTAGTTGATTACGAACCTTAAAGAGTAATAGTCTGAGAGGAATATTATTAGAAACGTTTTAATCAATTAAGAAGAAAATGTCTAAGCCATTTTCGAGTAGTCCTCCAGATTATACCTTCATATTTCCATTTCTTTCGGATTGTTTATGTAGTGATATAGAGCTATATCACTGTCTTCATATGACTAATATGTTCTATAAATGAGATGTACATTTGATTGTAATCTCTTCTTCTTTCCGTTTCGGAAATATTTTTTTTGTAAATAATTGCTTTTATACAGGGAAAGAAAAAACATACAGTCGCACATAGTCTTATAATTTATTTTTTTAAAGGAAAGACCTATTTCGTCATTTTTACCTGTTCGAGTAGAGAAAAAAATGTCTATGTATCTGTGAACATATAAATGGGCATAATTATAATTTTTTAACACTACATATGAATCTGTGAACAGATATTCTCAATCTCTTTTCTGATTTATAAAATTTCAAAATAAAATCAATATTATTACTTATTGGGAAAAGAAAACTTACACATGACTTTTGTATCCATTCTTATAACTTTAATAAATAGAATACAATATAATCAATTGTAGTGGTAGGTTTTTAAATGATAAATTAAGAGGATATTTTACAGAATTTATTAATTAATTATCTGAACATGGACAAAAAATAAAAAAATACAGTGTTTAGTTATCCGGACAAAACAATCTGATCACTTAATCTCAGTTAAACATGGCCTACGGTAATTCCCCCAGGCGCGTCAAGGATTGAGATACTTGGCAGTTACCTTCGTTGATGTCTGGCCGTTATATTGTGGCACGCTCGATCTCTCCGGGTCCTCTCAAAACTGCAAGTTGGGGCTGCAAGTCCGTCGCTGGCGACGGTTTGTCCTTCTGTGTCTCTACTTTTCTTTTTCAGACCACTCGCTGGATGTCAAAAATCGATCGTCTCGATCATATTTGGATCGATCTTTCCTGAACCAAGAAATGTCATTGGTTCAGGCAGTCACGTGTTAATTCAAATTTCTGGGATTTTCAGCAAACGTTTCCCACGGTGCGACAGTCCAGGTAACTTCCGAGGGTCAAAATCATACGTGTCCAATTCCAGACTGAAGGGATTATCTCCCAGTCTGTCTCGGCGGCTCCAGCTTACCAACTTACCAAGCTCTCAACCATTTCTAATATCTAATTATATTAAAATGAAACATATATATTGTAATAATTAAATACAAATATGAATGTGGCGTTTCTAAATGAAAGAACTTAAGTGAAAACTATTAAACAAGATTTATTAACAATTTTAAAACAAGTATAAAATACACAAAATATTTGGGATCTCAGGGTCTTGAACTGGGTTTGATAAATGGCAGAATTTATATAATCAAAATTACATTTACTTTTTATGGAAATCAATGCGTCTGAACATAGACGAAATTTGTTGCGGAAGAAATAATACTAAAGATTGAATTTAAACAATTTTAATTTTATCAAGAATTAAGGATCTCATTTTATCGATAATTAAAGAACGATCTGACTTTTATCTTTTAAACACGGTTTACAAATGATTTTAAAGTTTTTCTCTACTTACGGCCGCCCAGGTCTCTTTTTAGCTTTTCGTGCACAATTTTGGGGACATCACTGATTCTAAGTACTTACAGACTCTAAATGTTCACAGGCTCTAATTGGCGTTGTTTGTTAGTTAGTTTAACACAAATTGGTTGGTTCTCGATGCTTTACTGCAACCTGGATTTGTAGATCTCATGACTTTAGTTGAAAATGGACTTCATTGGTTTGTCTATGGCCAGCATGATGAATCTACGCTCGACCACCGAATACACACTAGTTGCTCTGTCTTCTTCCCGACTGAATATTGCTTTACTTTTTAATATTTGAAAGCATGTTTGTGACTGGACCACATTCTTTCGTTCTGACTGCCGACTGTAAAACTTTTCGTCTGATCTATTCGCTGTCTGCTGCCCGACTGAACTGTTCGTCTCGTAAATTTTGAGCGCGTAAAAAAACCTCTCGACCGATCAACAATGCTTTCTTTGCCTTGCCGGTTTGTTGCGGCGTCCGCTCTATATCCACTAATAATGAGTCCTCTACAATTCAACTTTTCAATTAGAACAATGCCTTAATTACCAATTACTACAATATATGTATCAATAATAAAACTATCGCGCTACACAATATTACCACTATTAGTAAAGACACGCTGTTCATTTTGATTTTTTTTAACTCATATGCTGTGTATGGCTACGATGTGCTTTATAACATCAGCTAATATTGTTCAAATTGTCCGTAAGGGTTGTTATATTATAACTGAGAACTGTTTCGGGAAACAAGAACAAAACTTTTCTTCCGTTGTTTCATGGTTTTGTCTCTTTGACATGGCTTACATGTATGGAGCCGACTTTATATTTCTTGGTTTTTCAGAATTCTATCTAGAAGAGGCTCTATTATAGTCGAACTGTTCCTATTTAGTGCGGCTAATTGAGCAGATACTCTTCACGCTAACCCACCGTGGGATCACAAGTTTTGCTTCGTAACTTTCACTCCATGGCGTCTTTGAAGTACTCGCGTGAATCATTCTGTTTTGCGTTAGACCTGTTCAGCTAATTGTAACAATGAAACATTATGGTCCTGAAATTTTCATAAATTTATTTCCTAATTAACAGAATCATTCTTTATACTGGAAATTGGGCCTTTACGTAAATCGATACGCGGCGTACATGTCAGACTAATTGATATCATGAATATACATAAAAAAAAGATATCCAAAATTTCTGTGAATGAGTCTTTAACATAATTCATAGATTTGAGTATGAGTGTTTGCCGTATGAGTAGTATCTGTCAGTAATTTTGTTGCAGTATCATACATGATCCAATAGTAAATATTATTTTCTGGGCATTATTAATTCGTAGACTTTTATATAACGTGCATTGAAATTACTAAAATTCTGAAGTACTTCTAGAATTTCTAAAATAGGTGATTTCCTGAGCGGGGGTAGTTTTGATTCTTATGGCGCAACTCCAATTACAACAAACAATTGTATAATAGACCATTTTATTATTTCAGTTCAGAAGATACTGATAACCGTTGCTAAAATCTCTGATATTTGTAAGGGATATTGAATTAGAGAGGAACCTAGTAAGTTATCTAGATTTTAATCAGACTGTAAAGGACTATTAAACTATCACAGCAACCATAAAGATGACCAAAAGTTGTGATTTATTGAATCTATTCTTCAATAAGATACAATAAATAATATGATTCAACTTTCAAGACTTATTTGTGGTAATACTTAAGGTCGTTATGTGGATTAATGTTCTATAAACTTACCCTTCCGCATCCCCCCTTTCAAATCCCTTCCTATGCTATTAAAGGGGCGCTGCCCAAAGTGGATTACCCTCATGTAGCCTGTTGCACTAAAAAAAATATTATACAATAGTGAACCTGGGAGGGATATTCTCTCGCAGGTCGAACCTTTTAGGAGAGATACGAAGGGGCTACCTTTGGGGATGCCTTTTCCTCTCCATTTTTGAACTAAGGTTCCCACAAGCCGAGGCACCTCGTCCTGTTTTGAGAGGTGTATGTTCCGGGGTCACAGACCTTGGGCATACGGTAAGAGTTGTCCGCTATTCCCATTGGAATAGTCGGTCAGCTGCCTCCTAAACTGGTCGAGGCACGGAGAAGGGAATGCTGCGTCCCCACAGCAAACTCCTCTCCCGCTATCGGAAGGGCGTGGGACAAGTACACAATGCCCGACCTACCCGATGCAGGTTTTCCTAGGGTTTTCCCTGCATTTCTTTAGGCGAATGCCGGGTAGGATCGTTAAAATATAGCCCGGGGGCCCTAGTTAACCCTTGGCTACCTTCCTCTACCCTTCCGCATCCCCCCTTTCAAATCGCTTCCTATGCTATTAAAGGGGAGTTGCCCAACGTGGATTACCCTCATGTAGCCTGTTATCCTCAAGAAATACAATCATAATAAGTTTGGAGAAATTAAAATAATAAATTTAAATTCTAATAATTTAAATGATAGTAATATATTAAAAAACAATTATGAAAAAATAAAAATATGTATAGAAAATAGATATAAACAATTTACAAATATTAAAATACCTTTAAAATTATTAATATTATTGAGGTTCACAGGAACGTTAAACTATATTAAAAATTTGCATAATTAATATTGATAGATTGGTCGACATAAATATTATCAGAAATTACAATGCTCAAGAAAGTTACAATTTTATAGAAACAAAAATAGAATAACAATAAACATAGCAAAATTAATTTATTGAACAATATTGTAAAATGAACAGGAAAAGGACTAATCAATTTTTTTAAGTTACTCTCCTTTTTATTAACGCTGATAAAATCAAAGAATTAGTTTAATTAGTAATAAAGATTACTACCAAAATGAATTAACGTTTAGATTAATTACTAATATTAGATAAATAGTTTCTCCATGCACGAATAGCATTGGTTTCGGAAGTTACTTTACGATACCCGCAATTTTCCTGGGCACCATTATATGAAAAAAAATAAAAGAGTACGGAAAGCTTAATGAGACTTTCAATTAAGGTAACGTGTAACTGCATATATTTTCTTTTATGTTTAGATTAGGTTATATTTATTTTCCTTTAATAAGGAAATAGGATCTGTCTCAAGTAAATAACTATAAAATAACTATTAACAATATTATTGAAATGATTTATAAATACAGAAATAGTAATTTTAAATAGTAAATATAATTCAACATACGTAACAGAAATAATTTCTAATAAACGATGTCACATTATCACCTATAACTAGTACATTCAGTCACTAATAAAGTGGCCCAGTGAAATCATTCCCACACAAGTGATTCTTCCCTTGATCTGTATTCACGTTACAATTTTTCCATCGGTATTTTCTGAAACAGAAAAGAAAACTGTACTGATATAAAATCTGTGTTTTAAAACTGGAAATAGAACTAGTCTCAGATATACCACACTATTGAGATATATTCAATGTTTTAATCATTTTTGGAGTATTATTTTCCTCGCGACAAAAAATAAATACGAAAATAAACACGAATTATTAATGTCACTCTGGGCTCTTGACTTGTGATGTCAGTTTTAATTTTAAGTCATTAGAAAACTTAATTATTAGTTATGTAAGTTAAATTGAAGTTGATATTGATTTGAACGCTGATTTGTAATGAAGTTAATGTCCTCTAAAAGTTAAGGCAATGTTTGTGTTGTTAATGGAAGCGAGTAACCTTGGCATTGCTCCTTGGTCTTCTCACCACTACTGACCTTCCTTTCACTGGACGCTACTTTCACTTCAGCTGACCGAACCGCAGAAAGTTTTTCCTTTCACCGCGTCGAAGGAGCAGATAATATTCATGTCCAGGGGCGTCTTCTTGTTGCACACTTCGCAGGGTGCGGCTTACACGTGCTCTCTCCATTCACGAATTAATCAATCTCGTTAAGAATTCTCTGGCGGCATTTCATTGAACACAGATGCTGTCTGTGTGACGCTAAGTAGTATATATTTGTCTTAAAAATAATATTTCAAAGCGATGATAATTTGATACAAGTATTGTAAATATACAATTTTGATAATAACAATTTAATGGAGCGTGTTAATTCGAGCTTTTCTATTTCGATAGCAGTTAGCAGCAAATGACTGCAATCATTGGGATTTCCATACCTAATGAAGGTGGCGGCAGAAACCGAACTGCAGGACCAAGTGAAATCTGTAAGGGAAAGTGTAGAAGACACGCTCAGTTTCTGGAAAAGTTGCCACCCTACTGTTTCTCTTTAAGGTGTTGGATATTTTTTTTAGTAAAGGTTTATACTGGTCGCGTCGACATCGAGCTCATTGGCGACCCATCCATAACTTACAAAGATTGCTTACTTACATAAGATTTGTTGTGATACAGGATTCCTTCCATTAATAAACATAGAAATGAGAATGGAATGAAAACTACAAAAAATATTGCAAATATTTTTCTCTCTTTCTTATAAATTTTACACAATGTTGTGTTCATAGTAATATTATTCATTTTTACCAATAGATATTAATTGTTAGTTTCAAATGCGTGTTTATTTCATTTTAGTCAGTAAAACTCAGCATTTTTAAATCATTTAGCCCATATTTGGATAATATTAGGTATGAATGATTTTTTTCATTTAATAAATTAAATAGTTTGATACTGTTGCAATTCCACTTTACTACTATCAGTGTCTTTCTTTATTAGCAGGAGGCGTCTTCTTCAGAAGATAAATCAGTCTCTTGTTTATTAACAATTTTTTTTGCCTTGTAATTTTAATTTTTGTCGTTTTTTCATTTATGTGTGGGTAACATGATTCCGAATTGGATATAGTCAATGACATTTACTGAAATTCAGTTTTGAAGAACGTCTGCACTCAACAGCGATAAAATTTGATTTTTGGTGCACGGATAATTTTACATAAATAAAATTATATAAAAACACTTAAAAAAAACTCGCTAATAAATCAAGAAAAAGCTTTTTTCCTGCTCCCAGGAAATATTTTTTATTAGTAAAAATAAAAGCGAGGGGCGCACCAGACTATTACGACAAAGTCATCAAAACTTGTTGAGCAACCTTTTGTCTTCAAGAAGTTGGGGATTCCCATTGTTATTGACTCTACGAGATGTTGAAAAGTGGTGCAAGGATTCTGACACCATTCATGATCAAAGTGATGAGCTTAAGTCAACAGTTTTATAAGTCTCATGTAACAGTTTCTTCTAATTGCGGAGAAAGAGATTACATGGGTGGACCCAAAATTTGATAATAACATTATAATGACCAGATCTTTTTCATTACTGCTGTTAACAAATATGATAAACTCGTCACCGTTTTTAATGAGTAAAGCTCTAATAATCACTTCATTTATGAAGTCGAACAAAATATATCCTTAAGCTTCGCAGAAGTATCCGTTATCCGAAGTTAAAAGTACATATAATTAACTGGTTACGTAAATCGTCTTACTCTGATGGAATCATAAACTTTCTTTAGGATAATCTTTTTTACCAAAAAAATGCTAATTTGGTAACCCGTGAAATTCATCATAATGATAATATTTACTTAAAATTATCTTATCTATTATTGAGTTCTTCGACAAAATTATCATATAAATTAGTCATACAAAATTTTGAAATAATATCAATAAAGTTTTTATACAATTTTTATACGTCCTTTTTTTGGTTTTATCTATATGAAATTTCTCTATTTGTTCAAACAATATGATATATTTATTCGTCATAGATCGTAACACCCTTTATATAAATTTTTCAAAGTTCATAATGATACGATCAACACATTGGAACACCATAATGCTGTTTATAAAATTAATTGCAAAATTTGTGTCTTTTCTTACATCGTCCAGAGGTCTCTGATTTCTATAATAAGAGAACACAAAGGAAAGTTTAGATCTACAAATAACAAGGATAACTAAATATTATGGAATTACGAGCTTAGGTCTTTCTTCTTTGTCTGAAGAATTTTTTAAACTACAGTAACTTCCGATCCAAATACTATGCGGTGAAAGTAGTAGAGTTCTCTTTAAAGGTCTTGGAATTTTAACGTTACCTAGTATATAAATTTTGAAACTCTAAAATTCGTAAAACGTAATGTAAATCTCATTTGTTGCTGTCAGGGAATTCCATGTTTATAATACACAAAACCGCGTTTTTTAACGGACAGACAAACATCATCTCTCAGTTTTAGAAAAAAGTATGCATTATTCAAGGAAGTCTATTTAATTGCATTCCTCTTAGTATCAAAAGCATAAGCAGTTACAACGTATTTATTACAAAAATGCAAAACACTGCTAAATTGGCTATTAGTCTGTTGATGAATGTCACTCGGCCTGAGCCTAACGTTCCCAGAAAATACTGGTTAACTTATGGAATGTAAATAGAAATCTGTATTGTTTGTACGTTTGTACGTTTCATGGCGATCGTACGAGGTTTCCAGTCGCTGAGAAAAGTTGCCATATAAATTCTTCAGGAGACGACAGTATGAATTTGTACATAATTTTGTATTTATCAAAGTATAGTGTTATTTAGGCAGTACAGTGTTACTTGCGAAATTAAGTGACGCTTGTGAAGTTAACTTTAGATTACTAATAATAACTCTTATCCTTTCTTTACAAAGCATCTTATTTCGATAATGTTAATTGTTTGTAATGTGTTGTAATTACAAAATAGTCTCCCCTTATATAGAATTTCTGCAGTTTAATGTATTTTCAGATATGAACATTTAAAATTCTTTAAATTAATTTATTTTAGTCAAAAGTATTTATTTAATTTATGTAAATCTTATTCTACTCACGTTTACAATCAATATCAAGTTGACATATCCTTTTTCCTCAGGAGTGCAATCTAATCTGTTATAACTAGTGACCGTCATTGCCCGGGTTATCATAATTAAACTCAGCGACATTCATAACCCCGGATTTGAATCAAATCTCGGTTATTTTTGTGTTATTTTTATATAACGCCTCTCCACCCTCGTTCTTAAAGAAACTCCTTCCCATTTCGATAGGGGTAGGAACTATGAACAAAAATATCTGGATAAACGCTATATATCTCATTGGCACTGAAATAAATTTTTCGACATTAATATCGGAATTTGAACATGTTTGAAAATTTTTAACTCTGCCCCTGGAGGAAACTTGAATGTTATAATTAAACTCAGCTAAATAACCCTATATTTCGCTCCAATCTTTGTTCTTTTCACGTTTTTTTCTGTAACGTCCCTCACCCCCACCGTTAAGGGTTCACCCTTCCTATGCAGAAAGGGGTTGAAATTATACACTATAAACATAGGGAGACATTCTATCAATCTCATTGGCTCCGAAAAATATGTATCCGACGCAAATATAGGCCGTTCGAGCGTTTTGGAAATTTCCAACCCGGCCACGTCCGTCCCTCATTGATGGAAGGTTAGAAACCCCCCCCCCCCCCCAATCCAGTGTTGTAAAATTCATCTATACCAAATTCGTTATTTTATACTTGTGAGGTTATTCCAAGAAAAGGAAAGAAACGTTAACATTTATTTTATTAAATTCTTTTCTGCTATGTTACTCATTTGACTAATAAATTTAATAATTATTATTCTAATTTCATATTTATGATCATTACTTATATGTATCAAAATTTATCTCTCTTACCGTCTTATTAAGATCTCTGACATCTCTAACACATTAATTTATATTTAGAAGGTAGTTCTCTAAAATTTATTTTACTCTCCAATTATAAAAAAACAAATTACTTTGTACGCAGGGCCTCGTAATAGTATAGAAAAAAGAAATATATTTCCAAAGCGTAACATTATTGAAGTTTTATTGTCACCATAAATAATGTGACAGATTACAAATGGGATTAATAGCACAATGTCTTACTCATCACAAATGGATCTCTTAGAAAGGCTTTCCGTTCTTATTACGGGGTCTGTTGAACTCACTGGATGCCAAAGTCATGTACCTTGGTTGAAAAGACGTACTCAAAACCAGAACACTTGGCTGATTTAATCAAATTTGATTCGAAATTCCCAAATGAATTAGGACTGACGAATTTGCAATTAGTGAATTGGAATGCTTTTAAAGAAATAGAGTCAAATATCAATTAAAGGTCTAATGACAACTTACTCAAGTCCAAAATGATAGTCAAGGGATAACGAGGGTCTCCGGGCTATATTTTAAGGATCCCACCCAGAATTAGCCTAAAAGTGATACAAGACAAACCCTAAAAAGCCTGCATCAGGTAGGTCGGCATTTGGTACTTGTCGCACGCCCTTTCAATGGGGAGAGAGGGGTTTGCTGTGGGGTCGGTGCATTCCCTTCTCCGTTTTCCTCCAGTTTAGGAGGCAGCTGGCCGATTGTTCCAATAGGAACCAGGAACAACTCTTAGCATATGTCTAATGAGTGCTACCCCTGAACATACACGTTTCAAAACTGGCCGAGGTTCTTTGTCGGAACCTTAGTTCAAAAAACCAGAGAGAGGAGAAGGCAATCAGAAAAGGTACTAGCTCTCTTAGCTCTCTAGGAAGGTTCGCTTGCGATAGAACAGTTCTCATAGGCTTCCTTGATGTTGATTATAATATAATTTACAATCATAAAATGAAAATCAAAAGTATAAGAGACTATGAGATACTTAATAATTCGATTTATAATAAATTTTATTAACGTCATAAATAGTAAGGAAAATAATTTTCATCCCCACCACTGTAAAACTATTACAGTACGATAAAACTGCAGAGTGAAAAGACGTTATTGGATTAAGGTTTCTATTGTAACAGTAAAAAACGTAAAAACATATATTTGAAAAAAATATTTGAGTGTCAAAGCACTTTTCATATTAAACTAATAATGTCAATTTGTGTGTGGAATGGGAAATGCGCTTTCGCAGGTATCCCGTACACTCACCCTAAAGTTCCACTTACTGCCTCCTTCATGGGCTCACTACAGCTTACCACATACAATACTGCCAGCATGAGATTATTCTTCCTAAAATTAACTTTATTTAAAATATTTACGAGGATTTTAAAATTCTCCACTTAAACATTAGACCTTATTGCGTGTTAAGTAGATGGATGATTTAAAAATCTAAATTTTTGTAACATAAATATCCTTTACACTGTAAATTTTGTTTTATTTGTTGCGATGATGTAAAAATTGTGAAACTATTGCCCATAATTAAATTTTATTAACAAGTGAATTACGTAATTTAGAAACTGCGATTATAGGCTATAGGATGCAATCATACAATTTAAGTCATGTAATATAATGTTAAAGCCATAACGTTCAATATATATCCATCCATTATAAAGTTTAAATATTATATTCAGCATATAATAAAATTTCCGTCGACGTTTCAGAACTCTTATATGTAAGAAGAAAATAATCGTTTTGGTTTAATTGTTAAATTAGATAAAATGATTTGAACTTGAGTATCTTAACATGGTTAAATTCTTACGACGCACGTTCTATATTTTCATACTGAATCTGTATTTTGCTTACGTCTTATATTTCGCATTAGATTGATCTTCTCATCCAGGACATTATCTTTCAGAGAAGAAACCGAAATAGAAAACATACAGACAAATATATATTGTAATGCCAATTAATTAGGACATTAATTGTTTGGACATAAAATTTAATTGTAGCGGCAGGAGCTTCCAAAGCGACAATGGAGTTGGGCTTTGTTACTTTGTCGGAAAGTCAAAAATGGCGTATGCGCGCTAAAACCTCGAGACTACGATAGTTCAGTTGGTGACGGGACATTTCGGCGAACGGAACAAATGATACTAGAGCAGAGACTAGCCGTTGTTTAATGTATCATTAAACAAAATTGTGAATTTAAGACAAAGTAAAAACATTCACGGAAATATTATCACGTCAATATCGCTAAGTTAGCAGTTTTTGCGTCTATCAGCAGCCAGGAAAGGAGTGCAGATTTTACGTTTATAGGCAGCCGGGAATAGTAAAGTTGCAGTTTAAGTCCCAAGCGGTAAAAAGACTAGCAAATCTATGAATCACAGGATTCATATAAGGCAAGCGGTCACCAGATAGCTGACAAAAAGGAGGATCATCCGAATTCCTGGGAGCCTATCAAGGTTGACGTAAAGAGTGTAAAATCTGTGAGCCGATATTAGAATCAGTGTAAAAATTTTCCAATAGTGTACTGCCGAAAACAAAAAGAAATGCTGGAACCAGCTGGACAGATGTGAGTTACAAATTACAAAAATAATGATTTATGTAAACGTAATTAAAGGATAGAAGTCAGATTTCGTTCTATTTTAATTGTCAATCAGAGTTAATTTCTTTTCTTTTAATTTCTTCCTATCGACATATATTATAAACTGTGTGTTAATTAGTTTTTTAAAACAACTTGTTGTGTCCATTATTAAACCCAGTAGAAACTCTCAGATGTAAAATTTTAAATTGTAATTGTTTGTGAGTTAAAGCAACAAAGTGGAAATAAATAATTATATGTTTTAAATTCTTGTTGATTATTTCATTTAAATAATGCCTTCCATTTGATTAATTCATTTTGACGCTTCACGTGAGGTAAACTCTTTAAAAATCTTTAAATTAAAATTAAATTAATTAAAAGCTTTTTGTTGATTATTACATAAATTTTGTGGTACTTAAAAAGGATATTATTAATTAATAAACAAAAAAATTTGAACTCGCATTGTTAGCGGCAGAAAACACACAAGTTGAACACAAGAATGTGGCAATAATGTCATATGTTTGGGGTATTGTAGGGTGTCTCTCTAGACGGAGTGTGTGTGCCAGTCGTCGTGGAAGTTTAGCTGTGAACAGATCAGAAGTAAAATATCCAGACAGTATGTTGTAGAACAACAGCTGAAACAATTAGTACAGTTTATTTTTTACAAGTTGCAGCCTGCGACGTAAATACGTAAATATTCAACGCAGAGTCTAAACTATTATATTCGTGATTTAGACCATTGTCTTGGATTTTGGGAGCCAGGTAACTGCATCCTGCAATTAATAACCATAGAACGAGCGTACTTCCTAAACGAGCAGTTAGCCACTTCGTCAAACCAACAGTGTTTATTAGAATCAGTGATAAAAATGGCCTGTATTTGAAGTGTGGGTGTACGAAAGAGCCAAATTGCCTTGATGTACCAGAGACCGTAAGTTAAAATTTCACTGAATTCATATTTGTAAACCCATAAGTAAAGGTAATTATCGTCAGATTTCATATTTCGGATTTTCGTCAGAATTTAAAGTAATATTTTATGTTTATTTTTTTGCTTTGTAAATAATCTATGGATGAAGTAAGTTCATGATAACTTAATAAAATTACATTGTTAACAAGTATTTTTTATTAAAGGCCCAGTTAACGACCCTGAGAAAGAGTAAAATTTTTATTGCCAAAAATTAATTAATAATGTAAATTGAAGTTCATTTCTTAATAACTTTTGTAAAATTCATTTGATAACTTATGTAAATTTAATTTTCAGTGCATTAATAAATTAATTTTTTTTAAATCTTTATTATTATTATTATTAGCATTTTAATATTAAATTACTAAAATTTGACACATTAACGTGGCGATTTAACTTTCATTAATTGCTGATTACTACAAATTAACGTCATCAAAGGGTGGCACATTTTAACTTTGATTTTTTTAATAGTCTTTTCATTTGTGTTCACCACATTATTAATTTATAAGAAGGAAATAGCTAGCTCGTTATATTGTCAAATAATGTAATAAACAAAAGAGACTAAAATCAAATATGCCAACACGTTGGAGCCAAGTTATGAGGTAACACTTTTCATTAAATTGAACAAATCGAAATTAAACCAATATTTTAAAAGATAAAAATTATTTATTTGACAAATTTGGTCTTCGTTGAATTGACAATTTATATTGTTAAGTAAATGTCTCAGCTTTTATAAGGATCTAACTTTCAGGGCCGCTTATACTGCCTCTAATAAAGACAGTAAAAAATTAATTTAAATTTACAATAACAAAATTTTAGACCGGTAATTAAAACTATTAGAAATCTGAGAAATTATATAAATCTGGCTAAGTTAAAGAAATCTGGTGGTAAACAATATTTACGTTAAGATTTATAGAAGAAAGTTTGTTTTTTTACATATAATTTATTAAGAGCTGCTCTGGTACGTGCACACGTGATTATTTAATTCTTTATATAACACCAAATTTTATAGACAGGCCACAGCACTAATTTTATTCTCGTCTCACTTTCCAACACTTTGCAACATTTTCGACGCCTTTCTACTTCGCTGAATTCGTATTGTCTCGTATTGTCAGCTCCTCCACTCTTTCTATGAATATATGAGTAACTGATTACATACTGCTCTCTGACTATCTAAGTGTTTACTCCGCAGGCTCCCAAACACACTCTATTTCTCTGAATAACTGTCGACCCTAAAATTCTGAGCGTATTATATAAGCTTTCTGGACAACTATTCGTAGCGCCCATCATATTCTCTGCATTCCCGTGCCAAATAATGCTCTGACCTCAAACTTACGCTAATAACTAACGAAACAATTTATTATTTCATTACATATTTATAATCTTTACAAACTATGCAGCTGGCAATGTTGAGTTTTTATTTGAAGGTGTAGGCAGGCTATGTATAGGGTAATCCACATAGTGGCAACTCCCCTCTTATAGCATAGGAAAAAGAGTGAAAGTGGGGATGCGGAAAGGTAGCCAAGGTTAACTAGGGCCTCCGGGCTACGGTTTAAGGATCTTACCCGGCAATTCGCCTAAAAATGATGCATGGAAAACCCTAGAAATAAACCGCATCAGGTAGGTTGGGCATTTGGTATTTGTCCCACGCCCTTCCGTTGGCGGGAGAGGGGTTTGCTGTGGGGTCGCAGCTGTACCCTCGCCGTGCCTTGACCAGTTTAGGAGGCAGCTGGCCGACTATTTCAATAGGAATAGTGGACAACCCTTACCGTATGCCCAAAGTCTGCAACCCCGGAACATACACCTCTCAAAACAGGCCGAGGTTCCTTGGCATGTAATGTTTCAGTAAGTTTGTCTCATGACTGTAGAATTGTTATATATATGTATATTGGCTGCTCGAAAATTACTAACTTTAGAGGACTTGTTGAGGGAACTGAGTAAGTCTTATTTTGATTACTTACCGTCTCCGCGCTACAAATATTTCAAAACGGTCATGTTATTGGTCCGTACATTCCCAACCCAAGCCAACGGGTCCTACGTACGTGATATTACTATGAAAAACATTTGGCGTGTTTTTGGATACCGTACCGTTCAATACTTGTGGATTCAGAACTTGATGTTCGGGGACGTCTGAGTACCCACGATTCAGACAATGATGGATAGGTCGCGGAGGTCCAAACGATGATAACTGGTTTGACTCCATTGGGCTTTCTCCTATGGGGTCATATGAATATTTTGGTACCAGACTTCACTAGAAACAGAGGAAGATATGCGGGCACGAGTTGTAGTCGCTGCACAGATTTAAGAGACGGCAGACTTGATGGAGAGAGCTTACGAGAACATCATTTGTAGGCACAATATGTGCAACGACGTTGGAGGCGGACATACCGAATGGAGTTATAGTACATCATAATGCTTTCTAAATAAGCAAAAACAGATGGTTAAATTTTACTGTAAATAAAAGATTTTGAGCAAAATGATTGTTTCCTATTTGTTTCTTGGTAATGACTTTAATTGTATGATAAGTGATGCACTGATTCAAGTCTAAATTACGTAAGAAAAAGTGGTCGCGCTAATAACCTGTTTCGAAATAGTTGTAGCACGGAAACGGTACGTTTCCGGCCATGAGTTTCTATTAAAAACAGGATATACTACAAGTCCCAAGAGGTATTTTAGAGTTCCCTATATATATTGTAATACTAATTAAGGAGGCCATTAATTGTTTATATAAATCGGATTGTTCAGCGGCACAATTTTCTTAAAGGACAACAATGACGGCAAACTCTTTGTCTGGCGGTCTTTGTTGTGAGCGGCTCAGACTGGCAAATGTTGTGAACGGCGCAGTCTGGCTAATATTGTGGACGAGAAAAGAAGCAGAAATTTCAGAGTATGAACAGCGTGGTCCAAACTTAGTAATTCAACTGAGAGACTTACGTTAATCATTACATTTGTAAAAAGATCTGGACGGAGAGACAAGTTATATAAAAATCTGAAAAGCTTAAACAAAAGGTTTAGCGCCCCGTTCAGATACATACGCGCTCCGAAATAACATTTTCCGCAAAGAGAATTGAAATTTAATACGTCCGACGGTTGACAGGAGTTGCAGATAATCGAGTTCCTGCAGGAGTAATCCAAGAAATACAACCGTGTGTTTGTTCAAGTGTAGATTCTGTGATTAATGGCCTTGATGTGAATTGTGTCCCAAGCTCCAAAACATAGTCTGGTACCAGCAGGACATTTGTAAGTACAAGCCAAAATAATTAAATTCTGTAAACGGTAATTAAGGGTATAGTCAGATTTCGTTTCATTTCGTTTCTTTTCATTTCGTATTCCGTTCGTTTCAATTTGTTTGAATTGTTATTTATTTAATTTATAATCTTGATTGTTTCTTACTTATCAAACCCAGTAAGGACCCTGAGAAGAAGAGCCATTAGATTTGATTGTTTGTAAAATATAAAAGTTTGTAATTTACCTTGTACGCCACAAATTATAAAATAAAAATTTGTTTATAAATCTTAATTGAATTCGGCGTGCCAACCTAGGGCAAATCATTTGTAAAACAAAAACTAAAAACACCTGTTAAAATAATCTTTGGCAATTAAAAGTTTTATAATCTTAATAATATTTTGTTAATTTATATCATTTAATTAGCATTTCAATTTTGCTCATTACAATATGAAAAATTGCAACAGTCCCGATGTAACTTCCGTCTATGTTCATCCCCGCTGGCATGGTGGGTGAATAACATGATCTGTAATTCGATGGGTCACATTCGGCACAATTACGGTTTTATTTAATCCCACTTTTAGTCGAATAGAAGTATAGATATCTTTCAGAAGATTGTGATTGCATTCGAGAAGGTTGTGGGAAGTCTTGTAATCTGTTGTCTGTCACAGAGGTAATTTGGTAGTCTATACGAATGTTTCCTAAAACTATGACAATTGAAAAGGATTTGGAGGGAGGTCCATTCTGGATGTGAGAAATGATGATGTTCACGAAATAAATAATTAAATACTTGTGATATTATCAAGTATAGTTAAGCCTATCTATACCGTAGTAGAGTATTTGATTTACCGTCATAGTATATTATACATCATCGTCATATTGACATCACTACGTTGTGTTATGTTTCCCTTGGGTTCTTTGCTCTGAGCTTAGAGTCATATGTTATGCGATTAGCAATTGTTCATAGTATTTTTTTTCTTTCGATAGACTCTGTTGTATCTGAGCCTCTGAAGACCGATAATTATCATATAAAAACATGAGTTTCTTGCTATAACAATCTTCGTAGTTATTTGGAAAAAGTGAAAATCTTCTAAAAAAGTACAGAATTTAAATTTTCATCATGTGGTTATTTATTATTATTTATATGGTTATTTATTAAAGTATTTGTCAATTTTTCATGGTATATGATGTAGCTTTGAACATATGTTGTATAAATATAAAAAGTATAAGTGGTTATGCAATCCAAATCTCAGTCAGACAGGAAAGAAAAATAAAACCAAAGATCACAGTGCTAATAAAGCAAAGACGAGAATTTCCGACAACTTGACGAGCATTCACTAATTAAAATCATCCAATTAGATGTTTCTTTGATGAAAAGTTACACGATCCTCTTTAGATTAGGGGAAAGCAAGCGCGACTAAGTAGAAAATAACAGGTAAGATTTTTCACATGTTACATTGACACAAAAAGAAAATATTAAGGTTGATGACTGCATTTTGTAGAAAACAGATTATCATTAGGTTAATTGTATGAAAATATTGTAAAAAAATTAATATTTATGATATTATTAAATTCTTCAAGTAGTACTTTAGTAAAATGTAAGGCATTGATTTCGTTTCTATCAATAAAAGTGTAACTTGTTATCAATATATTTTTTTTACGTTTACTCTCATGTAAAAATATTTCTATTCGGCCAGCTGCGTCCTGAAGTGGTCGAGGCACGGAGATGCGAATGAAGCGTCCCCACAGCAAATCCCTCTCCCGCTATCGTAAGGGTGTGGGACAAGTACCGAATGCCCGACGTACGTGATGCAGGTTTCCTAAGGTGTGTCCTGCATCACTTTAATGCAAATGCCGAGTAGGATCCTTAAACTATAGCCCAGGGGTCTTAGTTAACCCTTGGCTACCTTCCTCTACCCTTCCGCACCCCCCCCTTCAAATCTCTTCCGATGGTATTAGAGGGGAGTTTTTACCACGTGGATTATCCTCATGTATCCTGTGACTCTACAGAAAGAAAATATTGGTGTTAGTATTAATTTCTACATTTCTTAACTTATAAAATAAATTGTATTCATAATCCAATTTTAATAATTCAATGTTAATAAACGTGAACGTTACTGATATATAGCGGATATTACTTGTTCACGCTTCATCTAATACATGAATATTTCAGTAAGATGTTTCAATTTAGCTAAATATTTTTATCATGGCTTTATGAAACCTTTAGTGATTCACATCTCGAATGAATTAGATTTTATATTCTTGTTGAAAACGAAACCTTATTTTTGCGTGGAGATAAATTATGAAGGCAATACGATCCAAGTTTGATTCTAAACGTAAATAAACATATGTGTTCAATTTGAACATGCAACCATGATATAGCTAGCTTCCCTGGTCGCGGTTTTGTCTTCTTTATTAACTGTCGTGAGATATAGCAAGTGTTCTGAAATGCTCAATAGGAAAAGTGAGAATATGGAAAGGATCTTCTCCTTTGAGACAAATCGAGAAACGCTAGAATAATTATTTAAGGACATTCATCACATTCTTCATAACGAGATATACAGACAGCGGTAAGGTATTTTTAACACACACTGTACTATTAAGTTTTACGGAAGAGTTTATTAGTGTACAACATATCTTGAACTAAATACAACATATTATCTTGCGCCTATGGTCACAGAATAACTATTACACTAACAAGTTGCCGTAACAAAGGTTTGTATTAAAGTGATCTTCAAGCTACCTTTACTACAACCTCAGGACAGTAAAATTTGCTCCACGGGTGTAGATTTGTAAGTGGAACAAAATACAACCACACAAAAACGGTCTATTTTATTTATTAGATGATTAGATTGTAATCACAGAATCAAACAGAACAACTCCAAGATTTAACTGTTAATGATATTATACGACATAGTGTTACCAAGGCTGGATTTTTCGACGTCGGATGCACCTGCTAATCAAAATTAGTAAGGAATTAACTTCCGCAAAATATATGAAAAATGAAAGCGAATTCCATCCTCAGTAAATATTGTCTTTATTACTCTGAGAATATTCAGATCCACCAACTTCTTTTTATATCAAAGAATATACTTTTCGTATTCTCAGTTTACAATCCATTGTATGCATATCCTTCCTGAGACGGTAAAATGGATCTATATGTTTATAATAGCGAAGAAAGTTAGCATACGAGCCATAGGTACAAGAAAGCAGACACATCAAGAACAGGTCAACCAGGCCGGGAATCTCCCATCGCTTTCTTGGCGCGGGCTGGAAGCTGGGTGCAGTCAAGCTTTCGCTAGCCGCACAACTTCTGAGAAACGCCAATTAACCTCTTACATTGTACTCTAATTATTTCTGTTCGAATATTTACAAGCAAAGATCTCCAAGTCATCTATGTATAAAACTGTGAAGGTTTTCATTGTACAAAAGTATTTATTTTGAATTATTGAATAAAAAGCCTTAGCATGATTATGCGGTGTCAAACACGCACTAAATTAAATCTAAGATCCCGTAAGGGCTAATTTCGAAATAACAGACTGATGTTTCATATGAATATTTTCTAAGATTCGAAATAATATGCCAGTACAAAGAAGCTGGATAAACAATATATTGAACAACTGCACCGGGAAAGGCTTCAATCTTTAAGCTGGATAAAGTTTGATCTTTGCTAAAATAATAAAAATAATTTTTTTTAAGTATGGTAAACAAGTACATAGACTTTTATTATAATAATGAAAATTATTTAAGATTTTAAAAACATTACTATTAATATTGTGGAACGTTTGAAATATTCTCACGTCGCTAGATCTTATTTTTCCTTAATTAATGCGCTAGTTACATTGTCAATCACCTGAAAAAGACAAAATTTTAGTGATGTCATTTTACAGTACTGTAATTAAATCAATAAATATATTTGCTTAATTGTCATAGTCCAGTAGTGTTAGTGTTTGGAAAACAAAGTTATAAACGTATTAAAAGCCCAGCTATCAAATGAAGAAATTATAAAAATTAAATATAAAAGTATTACGACGGAAAAGTGTGTAAAACAGGCAATACTCCAACTGAATCAATTTATGTACTATAGTTTTAGGAATCATTTAATGTTTGTCCGAGTACCGTACCTCGTAGATTGTGGTAACATTATTTTATACAGTTTTTCTTCCTAGTTTTTCTAGTGTACATTAGTCTGACATATGCCAGTATAGAAACATTCTAAAAAAATTTCCTCGCGTCTTGTCTCATCAGAGATTGCCGTTTTCCTTTTTCCAAATATAATAAATATTTATTTGACGATTAACATATACGTATTCATAAAGATTTATATAACCAGCAAGAACATATTTTAATTTCAATGTTATATTCCAGATTTTATGCAAAGTATTTGTTCTCTGACATAAATAACATTCAGTAAGATTTTTAATTAATTTTGGGGGTAGATACCTAGTTGTTCTTCATCGAGTCTCCTAACTGAATTGTAATTTTAATGTGAATATTTTTATTCAATTTTCGATTGTTCAGGGAACCATGCAAGAAGCTAATAACTCAGGAAAAATGATTACTATTATCACGGAGATCTAATATTTTGTTTCTTAAAGATGGACTAATGTGACAGAACAGTGAAAAATGTTATATTTTTCTACCAATGCCGGAAAATTATTACCTAAAGAAAAATAAGTTAGACAAGTATTCAATTTGGATGTTTATTTTCTCGGCTTTATATAATTTTTCTTTAACAAATTATAGAATTTATATTATTCAATTTCACAGATTTCTTTCAGATTAAAAAATAATATTTTTGGCATAATTTGCAAATAACTGTTTCAAGGATCAATCTTCAACGGAAAAATTGAGCGCTCCTCCCTGTAACAATTATTTAACTCATTTTTTAATTTATTGTATTTATAGTCGCATCAATTGCTAAGGTCATTAGCGAAATTCTGCACTGTTGTATTTCGACTTTGTCGGGGATCTCATTTGGTATGCCCTTGCCAGGATTCGAACCCCGGACCTCTGTGATGCGAGGCAGTAACGCTGACAGGAGGTCGGTAACGATTCTTGTAGGATATTTAAGAAAAAATTCTTCAATTGCAATGTGTCTAAAGTGTAAATGCACTCTACAACCAGTTTCCAAATTCGAATATTACGAGTAACTGTACTTACTTTGTTCTTATTTTCAAGAGATGCATCATAAATACCTCAAAAAATCTTAAATTTAACTATTAAAATAATATAGTGTATAACAAAACAGAAATTAGCAAGTTTTTTACTGGAAAGTTTAAGAAGTTCTCGAACAAACCAGTTATGATTTAACGTTACCTGAAAGGAACACGTTTACAGCTTCAGTTCGTCCCGTGGAATTATTTTTCTTTTACTACCGGAATATGTTGGAGCAATATCATTTTTGTCTTGAAAAGGCAAGTGTGTTGTTACATTAACGAACAATTTCAAAGAGAAATATTTGGATACGATTTGTCTAAGTAAAAAACAAAAAGGCTTTTCTTTTTTATTGACATATTGTGTGTGGTTGTATTCTTTAATTGCACTTTATTGCAGGTCATGAAAAGAGTTACCATTATCTCTTGACAGAGCTATTATCGCCAATGAAATAAATTAAAATGTCCACAATCGTCTAATACTTTTCTTAGATATCCAGTTATGAATTGGACGATCTTTATCAGATAATAAATACATATACGAACAGATTCGTGGCAGACGTGGTGATTCTTCTCACTCATCGGTGTTGGTTATTAATAAATTCGCATTAAGATAAAGATATATTTCTATTTAAAAAAGTTTCCCGCGTCTCTTTGATATGAAGTAGTAATTTTGTTATCAATGTAAAAAAATATAAGCCGAAAATTTATACGTCAACATTTTTTTTATGTTAGGAAGTACAGGTATAGAATTTTAATTTCTGAACTAATATAATCAGAGGCAAAACACTACGTGCCTCTTGTGTCAGAAACGCATGAAATACGGTACTGAGTTAAATACGTTGCTTCTTTCTGGTAAATTTTGACACAGGTGAAAATAAATATTATTGAAAACTGAAATCTAACGTCAAGGGAAGCATGCGAGAGGATTCTCTCGCAGGTAAACCTGCCCAGAGATCTCTGACGGGGGCTACCTTTGGGGATGCCCTCACAACTCTCTGGTATTTTGAACTAAGGTTCCCACATGCCGAGGCACCTTGACGTGTTTTGAGAGGTGTATGTTCCGGGGTCGCAGACCTTGGGCATACGGTAAGAGTTGTCCGCTATTCCTATGGGAATAGTCGGCCAGCTGCCTCCTAAACTGGTCGAGGCAAGGAGAAGGCAATGCTGCGTCCCCACAGCAAACCCCTCTTACGCCATCGGAAGGGCGTGGGACAATTACCAAATGCCCGACCTACCTGATGCAAGTTTTTATAGGGTTTGTCCTGCATTACTTTTAGGCGAATGCCGGGTAGGATCCTTAAACCGTAGCCCGGGGGCCCTAGTTAACCCTTGGCTACCTTCATTCTCCCTTCCGCATCCCCCCTTTCAAATCCCTTTCCTATACTATAAGAGGGGAGGTGTATTACCCTATACATAGCCTGTCTACACTCCCCCCCCCTTCCCAAAAAAAGTAATCTAATATGTTCATTTTGTGAGGTGTCGGGATACCACAAAAAAAAGAAATTTCTGATTTTCATATATGATGTTTTGGGAAATCAGTGAAAAAATTCTTTACTATTTACACATGAAATTTTAATTGAAAGTTAACCTCAATCCCTATACTTTGTTGATTTAAATTATAGTTTCATTTAAGTACTCTCATGGCCACGATATTGTTAAGAATCTTACAGCATGATTACAAATAATAAATTTGTACCTTTGAAATTAAGTTCTAAGCGACCCTTATCAGAGTGCATGTAAGAAATGATAAGTAATAAATGTACAGTTTCTTTTAAAAAATCAACGGATGAATTTTACGTGTCGCTAATGTTGATTTCAGAAGTATGTCTAAAATTATATTCTAGTCAGAATTATCAAACATGTTATGTAATAGTCAGTTCCCCTGGTAGTTTTCATTTATAGAAACATCTATACAACTTACTTCGAACGTGATTTTTTAATAACAAAATATGATAATATTGGACAAATCATCATTAAAAATCTCACAACCATAATAAATAATAAATACAGATACGTCTTGAATCGAGTAGTATAACGATATTAAAATAAAATGAAGCAGGCACGCAAAATTTTAGTTACACCTTATTGATGCTTATTATAAATTTTCGGTACTACCGTAAAATAAAAACTTGTATTTATTGATTGTCAAATATTGCTGGTCGGGGATCAGATTTGAGATTGCTCTGACCCTACGATAGTCCAAAATCCCAGACGTTTTGTATTTCCCTGTGGATTTGATTCAGTTGAAATTTGAAAACTATATGCTTTATTTGTTGTTTTCTCAATAAAATATACGGTACAATTGCTCTGGATTTTTATTCGCATTTATTTAATGGTAATATCAGAAAGTTTTTGATGGTTTAGCAGAAACGATGAAATTTTCTGAGCACAATAGATTTTGTAAATTCATAATTCATTCTATCAAAATTTGTTTGAAGTTAATCTTTTTTGGTGAAACTGGTAGTGGACGTTTTTAGCAGTGAATTCGTTATTTAGTTAAACTTTTCAAGGAATTATTCACTACAAAAATTACGTGTAAGATTCGTGCAAACTGTTTGTGAAGAATTATTTCTCAGCTTTTATAGGGCAATGTATTAACATAAATTATAACGAACACGATTTTAATATTTTGCATATGACACACACATAATTATGAGTTTTATTTTCATTATGCTAATAAATATTTATTTTTATTATGAATCAGAAATAACATTAGGCTGTATGAACGCATAGTAATTTTTATCAACGGAAAAACGACCTTTGTTTAATATAAATTAGCGTAGAGACAGAACTGATATAAATTATAGTTTCCTTATATTTATAAAATTTTCGTGATTTCTGCGACTGACACGTGAAAATATTAATAGGTACAACGACTACCCTTACAAAAAAATAACTACACAATCCCTGAATTGCTACTTATATATTATACAAAATAATCAGGAAGAGAATCCTGAAGTAGCGTAGGCCTAATATTTGGAAGTGTCGAAGCTTACGAAAATAATTATTGTAGGCAACTAGGATAAACATAGCTTTAGTTCACTGAATTTGTTGAACAATCTGATAAAGACGATAGTTAAAAGAAGAGATAGGATTACCAGTTCTCACGGGTTGTATTTAAAAGAAAGTCTTCAGTTTTAAGTAAAACTATATATTGGACTCAATCGGCATGCACTTGAACATTGTGCAAACCAACTGCTGACATATGGAAAAGGAGCGTGGAAGATAAATTGCACGATTGGGGATAACTTGAAAGTTCGAGTAAGAATTATGTAGCGGTAACTGCTTTTTTCTGTCAGAAATCACGGTAACGAATTGACAAAGACGACGACATTGGGTGAGGGAAACAGCGAAATTAATAACAGGCTGATTAGTGAGCCCTGAGAAGAGAATAATTAATAATAATAAATATGAAGTACGTAAAAGCGGTAAAGGTAGACATTAATATGTATTGGAATACGTACTTGTTGATCATTGGTCATAAAACGAATATAATTGAACGTGGTTTCAAAATCAAATATAGGAAGCACTAACAGACCTACAAAAATTCTTCTTCTTAATAATAACTTATTTGAGGAGTGGGACAGCCTGGCTGCAGCAGTTTTACAGACTGCAAAATGTATTACAAACTACATAATGGAAACTCATATTTCGTTTATTTAAGGAAAAAAGTATTGTTAAGTAGACTATATTTTCATTCAGAATTACTTCAAACATCTATTTATTATGTATCTGCCCCAGGGTGAATATTTATTTCCATTAATAAATCTTCATTCAAAAAAACAATGAAAAACGCTAATCTTCATAATATTTATTATAATGATATCATTACTTCTCAAAAGTATTGCAAAAATTACTTTATAAACTAACTTTAAAATTATACATTTTATATGTATAATTAATGCGATTTCACGTTTTAACAACTTTTTCATATACTATGTATCCATATATTTATTATTATAATCCATTAAATTTAACAGACAAAGTTATGAATAATTTGATAAGAGTTAATTCCAACAATAAATTAGCCTATGACTTGCAAATAGTAACAATACTGACTTCCATTTTCCAGCGTACCATGTTTACTGGTCAGTGCACATTTCTTTTCAGCCCAAGAAAGTTTGTAGCGGAACATGACAGCGTGAAGACAATTTTATCTTCAGCACGTGGTCATGGCTTTCGCTCACCCTAAGTGGCCACCTTTCTGTTTGTCTGTTATCGTCTCAATTATAAAGACTAATTGTACATTTTGGCCATTCTATTCAAGAATGTATTATTTTTACATTTTCATACATATATTAAGTCAATCAGGCGAGTTTCATCGAAAGGTACGGAGATGTTGATCGAAATATATATTCAATAAATTATGACCTATGAGATTGATAGATATTTAAATTATAAATCCACGGTAGTAGATAAAGCCACAATAGTAATTCTGTTTCTGCTCTCATTCCTTTTCCATTCAAAATCCCCGGAAACTGTGAAGGCGTAATGCAAAAATTTCATTGATAACTAACTTAATTAAAATCAATATATAATCAGAATATTTAATATATGCTATATGTATGCTTATCATATACGCGATTAAAATCAAAACGACAAGTAGATTATAATTTGTACTAAACATAATGGAACATGTTTATATTTTATTATATCTATCAAACGTTTTGACGAAAACACACAAAATATATTGTCTTCCAGCATATCGATTCCTTTTGAGGTAAAATATGTTTATAGATTTATTTCAACAGTAGCTCGGTAGTGTAAATAAAACTTTGGTAGCTGCGAAAAATATATTTTTACATCGTCAGTATTTCAATCGAATATTCTGATGCACCTACTGTGCAAGTTTCATATCTGTGATGCTTCAACATATAAAGGTCAAATAACGAACGCAGGTACCAAGGCACCTTTTGAACTTCGTAAGTTCATATTTTGATTTCCATTCACCCTGAATAATTCGGTGTATAATTTTTTTTATTATTAGAGCAAATTGTGAATATTCTGTTTATACTGTTTATTGAGTATAGTCAAGTTGTAATCAGTTGTACTTAGAAATTAATATCCGAACATCTTGGAGATATATTAATAATTATTATTTTCTCTTTGGAGAAGGAAATTCTGCGTTCATACTACAAGCACTACTCCCGCAATCGGAAGTACGTGAGACAAGTACCATGAGCCCGACCTACCTGAAGCAGGTATTACAGACTTTGCCCTGCTAATTATTTATACAAATTCCGGGTAGGATCTTTAAATTATTGCCCAGGAGCATTAGTTAACCCATGGTTCCCTTGTTCTCCCTTCCGAATTCTCAGCCTCAAACCCCTTCCTATGCTATTAAAGGAGAGTTGGCACCACGTGAGTTACCCTGCTGTAGTCTGTCGCCCTCAAAAAGAAAATGTCACTTTTGAGATGTGTATAAACCAGGGTAGTAGTCATTGGGACATCAATAAATGTCCGCTAATTCCATTTGATCAGTTGGTCAGTTGCATCGAAAACTAGCCTAGGCCTGAAGTCGAGAACACTGCGTCCTCACAGAAAACCTCTCCAGGGTATGGTGCTAGTCAGACAGACCGACCAACCTGATACAGGTTTCTATGGAATTTTCTCTGCATTACAATTAGATGGATACGTATTGGGAACCTTTAACATAGTGACGTGGCCTTAGTTTCACTCACGTTTGTCAATCCCGTCTTATGCTATCATGAGATTGTGACCATTATATGAATTGAACTCAAGTAACCTCTATCTTTAAATATCAATTATCTAAAATAATTTTTTTCTAAATTTATTTTATTTTGATATAGATAAAATCGATATTATAATATTTAATTCATATTTTTATTGTGTTTGGTACATGTAGTGAGTTGACCCGTCCGGAGGTGGACGAGTTGAAGCGCGTTGCGCTCTCGTGCAAATATTTGTATATATTTCATTTCGAGCATGATTTACCAAGAAAATTATTATTACTTTTATATGGCTCAAACAAATTTGTCTTTTGAATTATTACTTAAAAATAATTCAAAATCCACTTAAGAAAAATAATGTTTTCAATTTGAACAAAAGATTTTACCTTTTCTATTGCTTCTACGCAGGAAAAATAGGGAGATTTTTGCGGGTAATGAAATATAGAAAAATAATATTTACTTTTAAATAACGTCTGTAGTGATTTTCAGTAATTCAGTGAAAGTTATTTTTGCTTGCAAAACATAAATTTCCACATTATAAGATAAATATAATTTATTATACACGAAAGTTTCAACCTTATTTGTAAAATATCTGGGATCTCGTATAAATATTAATTAAAGCTTATAAATTAAGAATTGTTGCTAGAATTAATTAATTGTATTTGAGAGGTCATTTATTTTAATAAATAATACAACTCTGCAGGTTTTAAAACTATGGACAATGTGAGTCAGTTTTATCGCAGAGTATTTTAATAAATAATTTTTTACATAATAAAAATTTCTAAATCTGATTTTTTTAGTTGATTATTTATTTAAAAATTAGTTGAGTGGAAATTCTCATCGGACCGAGGAACGATTGGGCAGGGGTGAATTCAATTTAAATAGAACAACAGAAATAGAAACGTTCAACACTTTCAGCTTGTTAAATGGACACGTTAAAAGCACAGAATATTTCTCTTTAATTGAACAATCGAAGTTAAGTACATGTGTGGTCCACTGCATCCGGGCAATCTAGTTACCTTGTTTTTTATGCAGCGGTCTGTCCCAAGCCCCTGGAAGAAAGTGAACGTGCTTCCCAGAGAAGTCCCCGCCTCCATGGACGAGAGTTATCCCAGATAATTTCTCGAGAACGAGTTTGGGTGGTTCTCGGCTATTAACATTTCTCCCCCTCCACGGAACGCTCTCTCCCTCTTCTTGTGTCTGGACATGTCCGTATATCTATCCCGTACTGAAAAATCTCGCTTCTGCAAGGAGGATTCAGGGTCAGGGGCATATCACACGCTCTCTCCCACCACACAACTTCCCACTATATATAACACTCTCGGTTCTCGAACTTGACATTCAACGATTTCTGGAGCTTCAGAGACGAACAGGCACCTGGGTCTCCCTCGAGAATTTCTCGACAATCATGGCCTTTAGATCTTTTCTAGTAAGTATTTCACGACACCAGAAAGTGTCTAGGGATTTATCATTATAACTAACAAATGAATACTAATGTACAGTAAAATATAATTGATGAACTAACGCACCTAAAAAGGGTTTTATTTTCAGTTCATTTGATAATCTTATGCTACGTTAATGCAGTAACATTCTGGAATCGATTACCAGGAATGGATAATTTAGATCACGATTTTAAAAGTACACCTTTTCAAAAGTTTCATGAAAGAGTAAAAATCATAGAAAAATGATTGCTAGAGCGTAAGCGTTTCAGAGAAAAAACGTCCGATTCCAGTTATGAATACATCTAAACATCGGCCAAGAAACTTTGAAGTGAGATTTTGAGAATTTGTCTATCTGCCTACACATGAGCCTAGTTGTAGAAGATCCCAAATACTTTGTCAGAATGATAGTAATATTATTCGACTAATGGATAAATGATAAGGTGCTTGAGATAAAGAGCCAAAGCTAGTAATTTAAAATTGTAGGTACACTGAAATAATAAGAAAGCTATATAGCCCAATGGTTTGGCCTACTAAAACCGCTGCCAGACTGTCAAAGAAAGCTATACTACAAGATAATTATTTTCTATAATACGCTAAAGATTAAGAATCTAAATTATCTTAACTGAATAAAGAAAGAATATATTACGTGGCAATGTAGGGCAGTTCATTCATGCTATTATTTCGTGAATGTAAGAAATATTTGGTAGATAATTCATATTGTGGAATTGATAATATGCAGGCTCCCTTCTTCTATACAGATTTAAATATTTTGTATTAAACCCAAATTTATTATCATCTTTACGCATTATTACTATATTTGCATCGGATAGTGAGTGACTCAAGTAACATTACGATAAATACATTTCACTGTTACAAAATCCAATTTTTTTTAGAATAAGTCTAATTGAAATTAAATAACTTCCTAACAAATAGTATCTTTAATTCGATATATTTTTATAAATTTATGCTTTGCGGATTTTCTGTGTTACAAATATTTTTCTTGATATTTTCATAAATTCCTGTCCTTCGTGAAAAAATTGAAATTAATAACTTTCGAACCAGTTGTTGAATAAGAATTCCATTTCCTACGCGGGACCAATATCATTAAGTACCTTGCGTAATGGACAATTGAAAGGTGACCATGATGAATCACGTTCTGCGTTTGTCAGCACAAAGAGAGGAATGATTCATAACTTATAGAAGAACACCCACAGAAAACCCCGAATGAAACCATTTAGTTTCGTTTTTCACGTAGCCGATTTGAACAATTTTTATTAAATTTTTAATGTGAGTTTTGAAAATGATAATTAATTTATTCAGAAAGCAGAAATCTACTACTTGGCGTAGAGAATTTAAATCCTAGACTAGGAACAATTTTACAATAAAATTAACTCTATAATCACGATGAATAAAAATATTACAATATCTAAATTTCTTTGACTGGAAATTTTTCCTTACATTGTTGACATACTTATCTTTCTTCTGTCCTAGTTTCAGGAGGTATTTTAAATATTTAGGGATTTGCAATTATGATATTTAAGATATCAGAAGATAAAAGCAAATATTTATCAAATTCTTTAGGAGATTAAGTTAAGTCGCTGAAGTTAAACCACGAGAAATGACCATTTATTTCATATGGAACAGCACATTCTACGAGAGACACGTAGGTGTATAAACGTAAGTGCTTGGTCGTGACCTTTCGTTAGCCTGGAGACCGCCCATTGCATTTCCTCTGACCATATCTCCTTCCTTCGTTTGTCTGTTTTGCTTTCCCTCGGCTTTACTGCAAGGCTATCAAGCTTCATTCCGTTCCTGTGTAGTGAAAGTCGATAACTCAGTATCAGGTTCAAGGGCGAACCTTTCTATCCGATAGAATATCGACATCTGTATGGAAAGTAATCGGAAGCGGTCGTGCCGTTTTTTTTCCGCCGGGAGAACATTAGTTAACGTAGAACGGTTGTAAATAGTACAACGAACAGAGGTTCTTTAAGTAAAATATAAAACCAAGAAAGGTCGTCAAACTATTTTTTTATTAGGTCACAACGACAGGTCTTCATATCACATTAAACGCTCCTTTGAAAATTGGTGAAGTTCAACTATTTTTATCAATTTTTTATTATAATAAAAATATCTGTAATGCACATTGAAAACGTTGTTCGTAACATGTGACATGAAAACTGCCTAGAAACTCAGTAATAAAACACTATTTATTTACATTTATTTCTTATATTTTCTTCAATGAATAAAAATACGTGAAAGAAAATTAACATAATTACAAAAGTCTAGACAATATATCATATAATAAGTGTAATGGCTTTATTAATTAGATTTAAATTCTAATTGTCATTCACATACATATAATAATTGGTGAACCTGTTTAATTTCAGACAACGAGCGTGCTGCTCGCAATTCTTGCCACGGCATTAGCAACACTAGGAGGGCACGAACAGTGAGTATTATCTATTTAAATGGATGAAATGGACAGTCAAAAATCAAACAAATATTTAAATGAACTTTAATAAAAAAATACATGTTTAAATGCTAATACAGACCAAAGTTGTCTGCCTGTCGCTAACTTTAAATGATACTGTACAGACGTAAATAAAAATACATATTAGTCGTGTATTTTTAATTATAGGGAATTTTCGAATTAGTCAAAATAATTATGTAAAATATTTCTCATAGTTTACTATTGAAATGGATTTATAGTTCTTATGAAACAATCATAATTAAAAGAATCATTGATTCACATGTCGTTTCGAAAGTAATAACAAAATAAAGCATCTATAAAACTTTTCAAATTGGAATTGAAGAACATAAATATCGCCATAGTGGAATATTAAATCGTACTGACATTATTGGTAAATCTAGTTTGGTGAAAAATGTATGAGAAATATCTACTTCAAATATCTGGATTTAATACATTCCTGTTTCAGAAACAAATAAAATATTAACCTTTTTTGGAACGAGCATCCTCTGGTTTTCTTTAATCCATATAGAAATTTTAAAATTATTAGTAAATCATTATCTCTTATACATTCTTGATAGTTTACCACATAACCACCATTCCTGCAGAAAATATTGTACTTTCACTACAAACAACGAGTATTACAGTAAAAATCTGTCATCCGATGCGTTTGAATTTCCTCTATCTAGAACAACTTTCAACCTAAAAGTACATCAACAAAACTCTGCAACTTAGGGACTTAATTAGCCCTCACGGCGCTTAATAACGGAAGTGAAAATTTCCTTCTCGTTTCTCCGTGTCAAGGACTCGGTTGTTCGTGGTCACAAAGTTGTATACGAACGTGTACAACTTTCACTTTTTCGATTAGATGGCCTTACGATACAATTTCAACAACTTTTACTTTTGAGAAAATTTAATTCTGTTGAAGATGAATTTACAACCTGTAAAAAATGTATTAATTAAACATGTAACGCACCTCTCAGAACAAACGCTCGAAGATGTACCTCTATTTTCTTTTTCACTTATGACTCTATCGCTAACGACTCTTAAGGCATAATTTTTATTAACAACTGGGATACCAACTTCCGCAAAACATCCGACGGTGAAACTTGATGACTTGAAAGTATTGTGAAGCTTCCTCGTTTGATGCGCTACGACAAATAGACCAGAACGTTTTTGTACGCCAACGAAAGAAGTCAAATAACGGAGCATAGGTTGCACATTTTCTAGGAAAACATGTACATTTGTTTACGTGGTAAATAAAGTTTGATGTAAAGAATGATAATTGGAAAATACCGTATTCAAATATATATTCAATACCACGATCCGCGAGTATTAATTGCAAAATTATCTATTTATTTTAAATTTTTGGCGCATTAAAGGCAAAGTATTTATTTTCTTTTTTTTTACAGAGGCATACATGAAAATGCGTTATTTGCCAATTTCGACACCAACGAATTTTGAAAAGTTACACCTAAATATTAAGCATTATATATTTTTATGCCAGTGCATTGCCAGTTGGTCGTCTTATCAATATTAAACACACACCTAACACCCATCACAAGCGTTTTCTTATCAAATTATTTGATCTACTAAGGAGTAGTGCTGTTATAGCGTAAAAAGTTGAATGAAAACATTATGAGATATAAATTCCATGGAGATAATTGGCTTATAACACTAATAGATGTCAATGCATTCATTAACTCTAGGTTCTCTTTTGGTAGATACAAATTATATGTTGCACTTGGTATTGCGTCCCCACAGAAAACCCCTCTACCACCATCGGAAGGGCGTGGGACAAGTACCCAACGCCCGACCTACCTGATGCAGGTTTTCTAGGGTTTGCCCAGATAAACTTTTAGGTGAATAATCCGGGGGCTCTAGTTAACCCTTGGCGACCTTCCTCTACCCTTCTGAAACCTCCATTTCAAATCCCTTCCTATGCTACTATTAAAGGGGAGTTTCCACCATCTGGATTATCCTCATGTAGCCTGTTACTCTAAAAAAAATGGGAAGAAAATATTTGACGTAAAGTGCACTTTAAACATCGAAACACATTTGGAAACGTATATTTAAGTACTGAGACACTCGTAAGAAACTATAAAGTCTGTTAATGTGTAATCATACATATTATATCACAAGTTAAGCAGTTTAACACTAAACAGTTATTCCGTAGAGAAATAATCATGATTCAGTGGTAAGATCAAGAAATAGAAAATATGACGAGTCATATCTGTTTCTAAATAATTTTTTTGTTTTTGTTTTTCAGTGTACACATCAGAGTTCACGTTCCCCATCTAATAAACGAAGTTCATCACCAAAAGAAAATCATTTACCACGAAGAGCATGGTCACGGTGGCGGCGGCGGCGGTGGAGGCCACATTGAAGACTTCTCCAGTTTCGGAGGCGGCGGTGGCGGAGGCGGTGGACACGGCGGTGGCTACGGAGGTGGAGACTTCTCTAGCTCTGGTGGTGGCTACGGAGGCGGTGGCCATGGCGGTGGATTCGGTATCAGTGGTGGTGGCGGCGGCGGCCATGGCGGTGGATTCGGTATCAGTGGTGGTGGCGGCGGCGGTTACGGAGGCGGCGGCTTCAGCGGAGGCAGCTTCGGCGGAGGCGGCTACGGCGGAGGCGGTGGCTTCTCCAGCGGTGGATACGGCGGTGACGACCATCACCATGGCCACCATTAGCTCTCTCTGCACCAACCCCCCATTACTTCACAGTACAATACTCAGTTTGGAGGATTCGCTACTTATGGCATTCCAGAAATAAAGAAGTCTATGCGGTGACTTCGAGTGATACCTCCAGGATGTTCATAAGAAGCAATTCCTCTAAATACTCATCTTATCATTCCTGTATTAACCGACTGATTATTTTTTATAATTTCATAATTTTTTTATAGAATCCTTGTAAATACGTCATCCTTATAAGCACAATTCATTGTTGAGCTATAAGCTGCCTTTTAAGTTCTTGGCACTATTCGCATTGATTACAATGCATTTGTTTGTACATATATAACTGTTACAAAATAAAATAAAAATCATCTATGAAACATTCGTTATTTTTTATCTGACAAATTCATTTATTCAATTTATTTAATTAACTGAGATATTCATTGCTTTATCATGAAGTTGGTTTTATCATCAACATATTTTTACCAATTAAGCTCGATATACTGCTCTCAAACCGACTTTGAGGAAAGTTCCGTTGAGTTTTCCAGTAAAGAAAAAACCAAAATTAATATAAAGATGTAAAATTCACTCATTGCTCAGCAGAGCAGATTGTAAATATAAATTAAAGATAAACAACAATTTTATATGTAAAATAAATATATTATGGTGATTCTGCAATGGTTCTACTTGAGTTAATGAATCTAAAATGCGGCTCCGATGTTAAATGGTTGATGCTATCAGGGAATGTCAATTGAAGTTTTTTCCACCTAACAGCTTCAAATGAAAAATATTGAAAACTTAGAACCTATATATACTACTAAATAATTTTTTAATTGATTCATAGGAATGTATTGTACTTATTTAACTTTCTAGGTGAACGCTCCCCTTAATCAAGAACAGCGATCGCGATGGCATACTCCTCTTAAGACAAACACACACGGTGTATTAGATTAGCCAACCGACCCAATTTTTCAATATGTTATAAGAAAGTGCAGCACATAATCTTCATCATTTTTATTTTCTTTAATATGAGTTCTGGACTACGCTATTATAAAAATTCGCAACCTATACCATTATCATTCATTTTCTTGTTTATAAAAAATCTTTATCAAGAGTAGCCAGCTATTTGGAACAGATGAAACGAATCCGCTGAACTTTAATAGAAATTTATTAGCGTCGCGGTTATGGAATTGTCGAAAACCTTAACTCCCAAAATTGCGCAAATATTGAAATTAATCCAAAAAACTTTCTTTACGTTCAGAAGTAATTAACATTTCAGGTAAAGCGAATAATTTCAAAGGTCTAAACTAGATTTCAATTAAAAAATTTTGATCTATCTCATTTTCAGAAGAATGATATGAAAGTAATGCAATCCGTAACCCTTGTGAATAGTGACATACTCTTTTTTTGTTTGTTTAGGGTAACAGGCTACATGAGGGTAATCCACATGGTGGCAACTCCCCTTTAATAGAATACAAAGGGATTTGAAAGGGGGGATGCGGAAGGGTAGAGGAAGACATCCACAAACTATATATATATATATATATATATATATATATATTGTAGTAAACACTTTTAATTAAATAAAAAAGAAGGGAATTGAAATTAAACCAATATTTTTAATTGATAACGAAAATTATTTATTAGACAAAATTGATTTTCGTTGAATTGACATTTTATATTTTTAAGTAAATACCTCAGCTTTTCTGAGAATCTAAATTTCAGCTTATACTGATATGCAATTTTCACTTAGTTACAGAAATGAATTTAAAATTACAATAATTTTTTTATACCAACAACAAAAACTATAAAATTCGGAAAAAGTTACATAAATCTGGTGGTAAACGATATTTACGTAAAGGTTTACAGAAGAAAGTATATTTACATACCATTTATTTACAGCTGCTCTGGTTTGTGCACACGCGATTATTTTAATTTTTATCGAATACTATTTTCACACACCGACCATACCACTGATTTTATTATCGTCTCACTTTCCAAAACTTTGGGAGTCTTTATACTTCGATTTCATACGTATTGTCACGCTCAGTTTGCTGTGGAGATTCCATTTATTTTAAAAAATGATGATATTGAGCCCATACTTTGCTAAATTCGACCACCATCGCCATGCGTTCAGAAAACACCTGACTGTACAGTACGTCTCCCAACAACAACACTCTGCTTTCTGAATATCTAAGTGACTGTTAAAGTTCTGAGCGTCTTAAATAAGCTTTTCGACTACACAGCGCAGCAACCATTATAGTCTCTGCATTTTCGCGCCAAACAATGCTGTTCTTTACAAGGCTCTTTCCTCAAAGGTACGCCGCCAATAATAATAGAAAATCTAATCAAATAAAACATTACATTACACATGGTAATATCTGCAATATATATATATATATATATATATATATATATATATATATAGAAGAGAGAGAGAGAGAGAGAGAGAGAGAGAGAGAGAGAGAGAGAGAGAGAGAGAGTAAATTTCAAATAATTTAAAGTCCTATAAGACTGTAGTGCGGGTCGAAGTAGGTTTCTTTTATGCTGTAACAAAATTATTTTTGTTCCCTTGATCCACACTCACTAGTATTCTTTTATTAATATGTTACTATTGCGAATATATTTAAGGTTCTGGCTTTCGAACTGTTGATCTAGATTCAAATCTAGTAGTGGGCGAATTGTTAAAGGAATTTTAATAAATTTAAGGAATTCTTAATGTAAGTTAAATTTTCACATGGGACGTTTTTGTAGTAGACAGTAATTCGTTATTAATTAAATTTAATTAATGATTTATTAACTCTACTTAAAAAATAATCCATTGACATACTTTCAAAAAGTACTTCAAAATAGCATTCTACATCATCATCTACTCTAAAAATCGGAGATAAATAAAATAGAATTTAATTATATTAATTTATTCTAATTGTCTTATATTAATTATTAGTTTATTAAAATTCGTAATTATATTTAATTTTTCAAACATTATAGCCATAAATTTTAACGCGTACAGCCTACGTAGTATCTTGACGTTAAGTGTAAGGAATGAGACAGATTTTGTGTGCCAATAATAGATTTTTGTTGTTTTTATTATTTCATAATAGTTTGATTGAATCTATGAATTTATTAGAAAATACCAACACCAATATTAATTACTTATTTCTGTGTAATTGGTAGAGATGAAACTTGTTTCCATAATTTGATTTGCTCATTGGATTAAAATTTAGCACATTTTTGTTGATGCAAATAGTTAGCCCTTGTTTATCGCTAATAGTAATAAATATGTTATATCCTGTCGTAGAAGAATAAGGTATATGAAATTTTTTGAAAAGACTACGTTTGGCGTATTATTTGCTTTATATTAATATACTCCTGTCCGATGCTAAAAGGCATAGTTACTAGAGTAAGAAATGACATGTTTAGGAAAATTAACAGTTATATATACAGTATCTGTCTTCTATAAATAAATGAAAAAATTTCAGTCAAAAATTCTGTCATAAATTTACTATGAAAAAAAATTTAAAACATGAAAACAAACTTGACGCTTGATCCATAATATTTGTAAAATTCAATTAAATGATATAAATTAAAATTTATAATCAATAAATTTCGAGAGTAAACAAAATTATAGAAACTTGATAATTTATAAAACAATGAAGAATTTATGACTCTGTGTTATTGTAATCCAATTAATGTATCATAAAAAATTTTGATTGTAATTTCAAATTCAACATTTCTCCAAAAATATAATAGTCATATCGTTCGCAAATTGTGTAAATCGCAACTTATATATTTATGATCATGTACGTTTACGTACGTTTCATGTAATTAATTGTAAGTAGTATTCTATAAATGTTTAAATAATCGTTTTATAAAATATCATGGATTTTCTTGGAATTTATAGATTATGAAATTTAATTTATATCGTTTGATTAAATTTACAAGAAGAAAAATTAGGATTGAAACGTCGTGTTTGTTTGAATGTTTTTTTTTCAATTTCAGTGTTTTAAATTATTATTGATAATAAATTACTGGCTTAATAGGCTGATATTGTTCTTTTCATTTTAGGAAAGTTTGTATTTAAAAGAGTAATGGGTTTAAATTTACTGAATAATTTTGTGTCCACAATCGGAGTGGAGCGTCTTTCCATAACATGAATCTTCTAACGTTACTCTTCACTTTTCTGAATTAAAAACAATGATAACCAGTAAAGATGAATTTATATATTAAATATAAATTCTTTATTTATTCTTCCAAATCATTTTCATCCCCTTCAAAGTAATCCCCGTCCGATAAAACGCACTTTTTCCAACGCTTTTTCCAGTCCTCGATACGGTCGGAATAGTCTCCAGTAATGATGCATTTCAAGTGGTCCTGATACTCAGACAGCAAAGTTTCACACACATCAACGCGACGCTTTTTTTTCCAAAAAATTGAGCGATATTGGCACCAATCGAGACTTGACGCGTTTGAGACACAAAACATTCTTCAAAATGGTTAGGCTGAGCCAAATGATATTCCAACACTATCAGCGAGATCTCTAATTGTCCATCGACGATTTTTAAGATTTTTTGGACGTGGCCCTCGTCGGTAGACGTTGATGGTCGTTCAGAGCGCGGTTCGTCTTCAACACGTTCTTTGAACTCGTTGTACCACTTAAAAACGTTTTTTTGTGCCATAGTTCGATCACTAAAGGCCGTTCGCAACATTTTCAACGTTTCCGCACAAGAATATTCGTTCGACAAACACAATTTGATTCAAGTTCTTTGCTCAACAAAATCATCCATTGCAAAAATCGAATAATTCACTTTTGGTTGTTTACAAAAACACGTGTAACTCGGAGGTAATTAAACCTTTTAACAAACAGACGCTTGGCAAATTTTATAGACAGTCCTACCAACCTAGTAAAAAAATTAACCTGCCTTCCTGATACCCGGGAGTTTTAAATGACAATTTCACCTTACTTTTTTATCACAGTAGTATTAGTTATATCTTATTGATTTAGGTTTTCAAAATACTGCGTGTTCAGCATAGTAAAGAATAATAATGGTTGAAAATTGGTGTAATAATGTAATAATAATGTTTAATCATGTTGAATGACTTATGTGTTTATTGTTTCTTATATAATAGGAGGATTCATATTAAATTTCAGCACTTACTCAATATAGTTTTACAATTTTCTTTGGTAAGAATCTAGTCTGAAAAAACACACTAAAATGCTTTTATAAGTTAAAGACAACTATCGTTGTATACATGTATAAATAGATTTCTAATACAGTAGTTTTAATTTTGACTATTTTTAGAAAACGTGGCTGTACTCAAAAAAAATATAAAAATATTTTTGTGGTAAGTAAGGCCAATATTTAGGCAAAAGGAAAAATAATAGACACATTTCTGACAGTGAAATAATAGTTCTCTTCTCTTCAAAGAAATTAAATTGATATCACGGAAAATGTCTAGAGGTTGTTGTTTCTGGGACGGTGATTCTTGAATCATTTATAAAGACAGAAAAATACGTTGAATATTGATTTATAAAGTCAAATAGATAATTTGAAAATAAATTTTTATAACTTCAAGGATCAACTTAAGGATCCTACCCAGCATTCGCCTAAAAGTAATGCAGGGAAAAACCTAGAAAAACCTGCATCAGGTATGTCGGGCATTTGGTACTTGTCCCACGCCCTTCCGATAGCGGGAGAGGAGTTTGCTGTGGGGACGCAGCATTCTCTTCTCCGTGCCTCGACCAGTTTAGGAGGCATCTGGCCGACTATTCCAATGGGAATAGCAGACAACTATTACCGAATGCCCAAGGTCTTTGACCCCGGAACAAGTATTTTACAGAACAGGCCGAGGTACCTCGGCTTGTGCTTTTTTTTTAGGGCAACAGGCTACATGAGGGTGTTTCACATTGGGCAACTCCCCTTTAATAGCATAGGAAGGGATTTGAAAGGGGGGATGCGGAAGGGTAGAGGAAGGTAGCCAAGGGTTAACTATGGCCCCCGGGCTATATTTTAAGGATCCTACCCGGCATTTGCCTAAAGAAATGCAGGGAAAACCTTAGAAAAACCTGCATCGGGTAGATTGGGCATTGGGTACTTGTCCCAAGCCCTTCCGATAGCGGGAGAGGAGTTTGCTGTGGGGACGCAGCATTCCGTTCTCCGTGCCTCGACCAGTTTAGGAGGCAGCTGGCCGACTATTCCAATGGTAATAGCGAACAACTCTTACCGTATGCCCAAGTCTGCGACCCCGGAACATGCACCTCTCGAGGTGCCTCGGCTTGTGGGAACCTTAGTTCAAAAAGGCATATCCAAACGCAGCCCAACGATACTAAAACCTGTTAGAAATCAAGGACTAAAACCGCAGGGTTGTAAGTAGTGAATATTATTCAATAGACTATAAATATTTCAAAATAAGGTATTAAGATCAAATGCACAGTGTTACATTTGAAACCAAGCACTCAACAAGAGTATGATGATCTTTCTTATAAAAGAATAAAATAACCCAATATCAAACTCCACTACGGTCGTCGCAGTGGCGTAGATAATTTGCTGAAAGCGCCACCTACCTGATGTATATTTTCTACTGCTTCCCGTGCATAACCTTTAGCGAAGGCTTGGTAGGATACATGAACCACAACCCAAGGGCCCTAGTTAACCCTTGTTTACCTTTCTGTCCCTTCTGCATCCTCTCCTTCTATCCCTTTCTATGTCATTAAAGGGTAGAGGCGACCGCGTAGATGACCCTTGTGTAGTCAGTATTTGCAAAACAATATCATTTACAATTGTGAACAAATAATTCACCATAAAAATAAATGTGTACCGGAATTATTAAATGACAGCCCTGTTAACCGAAGACTCAACAGTATATAGCGATTATTAGACAGTTAAAAGGGAAAGACGTGCAGTATAAGAAAGAAGTAACATCAATTGATGTTTCCCTATCACGTTCAGTGTTTCTCATTTATTGTTTCATTTTGAAAATTCACCAACACTTCTAACTTAATTAAATTAATTTCAATTTTACCATATTTACTTAATATAATATTAAGTGACAAATATGCAAAATGTCTAGGTCTACCTATAAATAGTTAATGCTATAATAGAAATTTGTTAATGTCTTTACATTTTAATATTAATTTTTGTTAATCGCCTTTTACTTTTATTCTTTCGAGCTTTCTCTTTTAAATATTCTATACAGTGACTTATTTAATAAAAAAATTGTTTTAAAATACTTGTAATTAAGAATACTAATAACAAAAGCTCTCTTCTTCAATGACGTGCGGATTCATTATCTTATTTTTGTCCATTGTTTTTATTTTACACTGATGTAATTCATGCAAACTTCTATTGAATTATTTTCTAAATAAGGCAGTTGTCAATTTCGTCTCTTATCCGAAGTGCAACTATCTATTACGCATAATGGTTTGAGGTCAGAAATATTAGTATTTGAGTCGCAACATGAAATTTTTTTCTGCATTTTGCAATAAAACCGATGTAAATGAAAGAAATTTTAGTCTACGAATAAAATATTACAAATTAAATAAAGTAACGACATTTTCAGACATATTAAAATGTTTTAATTAACATTTAAACGACGTTTAAGTTTGTTTTTATACTTCCATCAGGTTTAAATCCCGTTACTGCGGTTACAATTTTGTGTCATACAAAATTTCAAATCACAAGCTAAAAATTATGGATTATAACTATTACTTAATTTTAAGGTATCCTTACATGAGTATAGTGTGTTAAAAGTTGTTTTAATATACAGAAGAAACTTATAAAAATATTCACTATTGTTCCCATCGACCTCGTCATTAAAAGTCATATTGAAAAAAAATAGAAAGTGGCTGTAAAATCCCTTGGTATGAAATGAAAATGGAAATTAGCAAGATTTTATTTGCAACTTTCTTAAAGTTTGATGATAAATATTACCAGACAATAGAAGAATCTCCATTATCTTCAACTTTTCTGAATTCGTTACAAGAGATCTTGAAGTTCAATGTGTAACAATAAAATTAATTCCATAAGATATCATTGATGTTTTATTTTTTATTTTAAATACGAAGGAAAATAATAATACACAAAATTTTTTTAACAGTTACCATAATAAAATTCAATTTATTTAAGAATTAGAAAAAATAATAAAATTAATATTTTTGATGTTTCGGTAATTAATAATTATGATATAATAGAAACTAAATTCATTCTGGAAATCAACATAATCAGGATTTGTATTACATTTTTATCAAATCATCTGAACGATCACAAAAAAGCTATGGTATTTCATCTGATTGATTATTATTATAAATATCACAATGAAAATATTATAGTTGTTAAAAATATTGTAATTAATAAATATTAGTCTTCTGACAAATTAACATATATCGAAAATAATTAATCGCCGTAAATATAATAATAAATTGAAGAATAAGAAAACTATTGAAAATAAAAATAATCAAGATAAAAAAGTACATAAATAATTTTACAGTATCATGGCAAAATAAGTGTAAAATTAACAAAGATATTAACATATTTAAACATATTTCCATTTCATGGTCATCTTTAAAATTAATAAATAACTGAAGAATATAAACGGAGGTAAAGGCAAGATTAAAAACGAAAACAGTGAAATATTATACATAAAATTAAATGTGGTCAACCTAATTATAGAAAATGTTACATAGAGAAAACTAAACCAGCCGTTGAAACTACATTAAAGAACAAAAACCAATTACAAAACTTTAAAAAATAATGTTGTCATTAAACATAAATTAGAATAAAACAATGGTTGGAATAATGTGGAAATTTTATACTTTGAATTTATTGAAACGTAATTTATCCGAAATTCTGTACACTAAAACAACTTTTAACACAATGCATTCACATAATGAAGGTTTAAATTTAAATAATATGTATAATACGTTATTTTTTATGCTTTTGAGTTAAATTTATGGAAAGATTATAAAAAATTGTATAAATTTGTAATTTTCATTTAAAAACATATGGATGTACATTAAAATTATGATTTGTAACATTTATTATTAAATTAAAAGAATATAAAAAATTATGATTGATATTAAATATTTTATTAAAAGGATATTAAGAAATATATATTGTAAATTTGTCACCCGATAAATTGCATGCCCAAAATGTTACCGAACTGATTTAAATCTGATGAAAGTACAAAAACGTTGTGAATCGTAGTTAAAGTGTTAAATAAAATATTTTTATATATCTGAAAATTTAGTTGATTTTATTTTATAATATTAATATTATATCAAAATATTATGAGTAAAATAAAGTAATGGCATTTTTCTTACAAAAAGATTCAGAATCTTCGTATTTATATTGAATAATACATTTTAAAATGACTGTAAATAGAGGTAGTTAATTAATTAATTTAAATAAATTATCATCGTCAATAATAATTTATAAATAAATGTGTCAAGTCGACTGGACGAATTGTATTGTATTGAAGCAACAATATTAAGAAAGCTTGATTCACTTACAAATAAACCAAATCGTTATGACAATGAATGAGGTGGCGTTTCTCTTGCTTGGTCCAATTAGAGAGATCAATGTTCGAGAAGTGTGGCACTGAGGCATGCTTTCAGTGCTCATTTTTTAGTTCCACTAACGGGGATCAATATTGTTCTGCAAAAGTTGATATTGCGCGTGAAAACTAAGATCACGGTGTCGGAACTTTGTAGTTCATACTCATTATTTTAGTTGTAGTCGCAAATTGGTGTCTGTTATCCGTTAACGGTTACACAAAGGAGTTTCGTACGCTCTCCGGCTTTTAATTGTTGATAAATTTTTGTATATGAAACTAGTAATTGGCATACTTATAAGATATTTACTATTTATTAAATTTTATAAGAAACCTCTGATTCTCCGTAGGTGCCACAACTAGATAAAGAAATGAATTAATTCTCTTATATCTGGTTAATATTCAATATTTTATATTGAACTTTTTATCAGAACCGCCTCATACAGCCAGGGATTAACCGACATCTAGAGTATCATTCTTCTTGTTAGGTTACCAAAAACTTTTTTTTAATTAAATCCCTGTTGCTCCCATCCCAACAAGTGCTTCTTTTTATTGTATTTAAGTTTGAAAAAGCATTGACAGCTTTAAGCACAACACTCAGCGACCCGACAACGTTTCGTTCGACGCTAATAATTGCCATTTTAGAATTTTTTATAAATGCCACCTTTTCCACCCCTACCCTATAAGTTCAATTGGTGTTTAACCCAAGAAGCGTTTGTTCACGAATCGTCAGTAACATTTTTACAAAGTTTGTTATGACTTTACCGGTTAAATGCCATAATTAAACTCAGCGATTACTATTACACTATTACACGGGATTGTTTCAGAGTTATTTTTATGTAATTCCCGTCCACCCCCACCCCTAAGGGTTATCAAGTCTCATACCGAAAGGAGTTGAAATCATGCATAAACAACATCTAAAGAAACACTATCAATCTCATTGATCCAGAAAAATATTTATTTCCCGCAAATATCAGGTTTTTTCCTGTTTCAAAATTTCCACTCCCGTTCACCCCCGCCACTATGGGTTCTAGTCGTGTCTTACCCTGACAGTGTTTGTTTGCGGTTTGTAAGGAACATGTATACAATATTAGGTCAAGGTTGCTCCTGCGTTTAAAATTATATTTAATTTATAATAAGATAACGTTAGATGTATATGCTGCATGATAAAAATCATTTAAAAAGCGTTGTTCTGCCTTTATTCCAACCTATTGGTTTGGTTTTGTGTCAACTCACGAAGGAACCACGTCTCCGTAATGTCAAACTCAAATTTTCGCAATTTCAGTACAAGACACAAAATAAGCTTTTACAAATTTGGAAAATCACCCAGAGAAGAGGCCATTATATTCTATTACTATATTTAACATGCTTCCACACAACATTAAAAGTCAAATGGTAATAAATTCAAATTCAAAAATTTGTTTTCTTAACCACTCCTTCTATTCCAATGATAAATTGACGGAATTTATTTAATATTAAAATATATTATGTATATATAATTATAATATACTATTGTATTTATGTACAATTCATAACTTATTCTACACTACTGAAGCACAGAAATATGACCTAATACCAATATTACTAAAATGTTTAGAATTTAGATGGAATAAATTTCAGTTATTAAACGTAATTACAGTTAAGTTGAATATATAGTGACAATTAATTATAGTCCTAGTCAGAGTTATAATTACAGTCAGAAAATGCCATATACCTCCTCGATGATATTTTGAGAGATTTATGTTAAGGAACAGTTTGTAAGACAGGAATTTCACAATTAATTTCACGTTTGACACAAGAAAATTGGATAAATTACAAATTAATAATCTTTGATAAGTGTCATGGAGTTTAACAATCTTTCGTAGACACGACTCGTTGACAATGCCATTTGCCTACGTAGAATCTCTCAACCTAAATATCTAGTGCTGATTCACTTGCTCCCGATCTAGGAGAAGTGTTTCTTTTTTATTTGCAACTGGAATAGACTGAATGCAGTGAGAGTTTCTCTTCCCGTTATGGTGATGACAAACATATTTATAATTGCATATGTTACGCTGAAATGACACGATTTATAAATACGAAACTGTTTTTTTGTTAAACTTAAAATATTTTAACACAAGACTTACTGAAATGAATGCTCATTACAAAATTAAACTGCCAGATAACGGACAAAAATAAATTCTAAATTCTAAACCTAATTTTGTCACTTATTTCGCTATTTACTTATTTAATTGGTATACTTTTAAGACAATGATTATTTATAGTTTATAATGTACTTAAATTTATAGACGTTCATTTTCAGTAAAGAAAACGTTTAATACATGAGCATTCGCATAACTATGGGAATTTCGTGAAATATTACAAGACTGCGGAATATATTACGTTTTTATCTTCGTAGTCTGTAAATGTATATGTTATGTTAGCCAACAATCTACTGTCACAATTATCCACTTCCTTAAAAACAGAAGTTTCACTATTGAATTGAATTGGTCATTATTCTCGAACATTGTGAAGGATATCGGAATTCGATTTGCAGTAATTTAATGTAATTACTTTTCCTTGAAAGAACAGGCCGAGGTGCATCCCCAAAGGTAGCCCCTTCGTATCTCTCCTACAAGGTTCACCCTGCGAAAGAACATCCCTCGCAGGTATTGCCTGCGAGAGAATAGCCCTAGCATACTTCTCAATTTTATGTTAAAATACTCTCGTTAGATTCATAAAACTGATTTGTATAATCAATTGTTTGTTCAACTTAGTCAAATTCTTTAGATCAGAAATATCTCCGCAAATCTCACAATTGTCATTCTTTATTTTTTTATTCGAGTTTTACATTTCATTTAGCAATACTTTAGACTTTGAACTAATCACGTTTTGGAATCATCTGAAGGAAGAAAGAAAGAAGAATTGCAGGAACGTTGCGTGGTATTTATTACACCGCTTTATTTTGTCTGTTATTTGGCTAATAATTTCTCTTATTAGTATACTTTTAACACAGACTATTTTTTATAATTTCAACTTCCTACTTTGTTTTATCCATTAATTAAACACTTGTCCCGTACCAAGTAAAAGAGCATGACATAGGAAGCTGCTAGGTCCACTCTCTCTTACGTCTCCGACAGTTTCACCACATACCTTCAATATTATTTATTGGAACGAATTGAGGAAAAGACTTTTACTTTGTTATATTTATGAAAAATTAATTAGCAAGTATGCATCTGTATCTTAATCAATTTTAAAAGAAGCGCTAACCAAATACCCGACTGTGGAACACATTTTAAGTCTGTCCATACAAATCAAGTTGAAGTCATAATTTTGCTCTAATATCCAATTTAAGAACAATTGTAAACATTAATGGTTCGGCAGAAGATCATTATTTTTATAAATAACCATACCCATTTAATTCAACAACATAATTTATTCAACAAATTTTAAATCACTTTTTTGTACAGTTCTTCATTCCTGTAGAACAAAATTCGTGGTCTATATTTCTTGACGTTTCGAGGACCCCATCTCAAATAACAAATTACAATGCTTAATGCGTATTTAGTGCAAATGAAATTGAATTATGTTCAAGTAAATATATGTTTAAACGTATCCTCATACAGGGTTCCGATTGCATACAGCGAATATTTATTGTATATTTAAATTATCTTTGAACAGAGTAGATTTTAAGTCGTACATTATATGTTTTCGTGTATTTATAGAACATCAGTGATGCCAAAAGATTTTATATAATTGTTCTCTTTCTCATTTACTACTTAAAATCTTTGAGGTGTAGAGATAAACTGTGTCCCATCATGTAGTTACACTGTGTGCAACCAGATGCCATTCTGGTCGTTGCTTTTCTTGCGAGATAAGATTGACAAATGAAGATAGATTGGAAGATTTTATTGATTCCATTAGTTCGCAGTTGAGGAAATAGGATACGACATAAATTAAATTAAAAATAGTTACTAGAAACTATGCTAACCTAGAACACAAACTTTTCTCTGTAAAATATAACTAAGAGTACAGTATAAGAATTACAAATTAATTAAGAACCTTAAATGTAATTAAAATAACAATAGAATACAGAAAACGGACTTACTGAGAGTAATATTTACAAATATCTCTTAAAATTCATATTAACAAATAATTATTTAAAGATAAATAAGACTTTCACTGAGCAAAGTAAATGTGCAACTACACATTACAAAAATACATTCTTAAAACAGGACAATCGTTAAAAAGCACACACATACGTGCACAAACGACGGATAAGTCGATTGTCAGAACTGAACGATGACAAACTCTGTGGAAACTCCAGCCTCTCGTCATGCTTATTGTATTTTTATCGTGTGAGGTAGAACACCCAGGTGGGTTCTGAGCCGAAGGCGGGACCATGCTGTATACTGCAATATTTAAATTAAAAATATTTTATTGAAATCCCAGTTTATCCACTATAAATGTTGTAATTCTTTGTTTTAAAAAATTAGAATTAAGTCATTTACGTAGCTGGGTATTTCTTTATTGTAATTCGATCTAATTTTTTTACGTTAACTTACCAGAAGTTCAAAGGTGCGGACGAGGAAGGGAGACTTGCTACCTTGCTCAACTTTACCGCATCTCCTCTTTCTTTCCCTTTCCTATGCTATAAGAGGATGTGGACTACCCTATACATAGACTGTCGACATTTTCTGCTTCAAAGTAAAAAAATTAAAAGTTAGTCTGCGAGGGCTATTCTCTCGCAGGCATAACATGCGAGGAATGTTCTGTCGCATGAAGAATCTTTTAGGATTCCTTCTCGTCTGTCCGTGTTTCAACTAAGGTTCCCACCTCGGCCTGTTTTGAGAGGTGAATGTACCGCGTCACAGACCCTGGGCATAGGGTAAGAGTTGTTTATTGTTCCCGTTGAAACAATAGGCCAGCTGCCTCCAAAACTGATCCAGGAACGTCTATAGAATATAGTAACATTGTCCTTTATGACCAATAACAGAAGAAAAATATGATAAGTCTGAGGAATACGAATAAGTCACCAATTTACGACTATATTAATGTTCAAAGACAAAAGCCGACTTTGTGGATAGAGGAAGTAAATATTATAAAATATTTAGAGTAACGGGCTACATGAAGGTAATCCACATGGTGGCAACTTCCCTTTAATAGAATAGGAAGGGATTTGAAAGAGGGGATGCGGAAGGGTAGAGTAAGGTACTCAAGGGTTAACAAGGGCTCCCGGGATATAGTTTAAGGATCCTACTCGGCATACACCTAAAATTGATACAGGACAAACCCTATAAAACCTGAAGGTCGGGCATTGGGTACTTGTCCAACAGCCTACCGATGGCGGGAGAGGGGTTTGATGTGAGATCGCAGCATTACCTTCTCCGCCTACTCCATTGGGAACTGCGAACAACTCTTCCCGTATGCCCAAGGTCTGTGACCCCGGAACATAACCTCTCAAAACAGGCCGAAGTGCCTCGGCTTGTGGAAACCTTAGTTCAAAAACGGAGAGAGGAAAAGACATCCCCAAGCGTAGCCTTCCTTGTCTCTCCAGAAAGGTTCTTCCTGCGAAAGAACAACTCTCACAGGCACTCCCGCTATCGAAAGGGCGTGGGACAAGTACCAAATATCCGACCTACCTGATGCAGGTTTTTCTAGGGGTTTCCCTGCATAACTTTTAGACGAATTGCCGGGTAGGAGACTTAAACCATTTTCCGGGGGCCCTAGCTAACATTGGCTATCTTTCTCTACCTTTCCGCATCCCTTCTTTCACTCCGTTTCCTATGCTATAAGGGGGGAGTTGCCAGTAGGTGGATTACCCTATACACAGCCTGTCGACACCTTCTTCAAAGTATAAAAATTAAAAGTTAATTTGCAAGGACTATTCTCTCGCAGGCAGAACCTGCGAAGGATGTTCTCTCGCATGCAGAATCTTTAAGGATGGACGGAGGGGGTACCTTTGGAAATGCCCTCTCCTCTGTCCGTGTTAGAAACTAAGGTTCCCACAAGCCGAAGCACATAGGTCTGTTTTGAGAGGTTATGTTCCGTGGTCATAGACCCTGGGCATACGGTAAGAGTTGTTCTCTATTGGAGCAGTAAGCCAGCTGCCTCCCAAAATGGTCCAGGCACGGAGAATGGAATTCTGAATCCCCACAGTAAACCTCTCGGAAGGGTGTGGGACAAATACCCATTGCCCGATGCAGGTTTTGTAGAGTTTGTCCTGCATCACTTTTAGGCGAATGCCGGGTCGGATCCTTATACTATAGCCCGGGGCCCTCGTTAACCCTTGGCTACCTTCCTGTACCTTTCCGCATCCCCCCTTTCGAATACCTTCTTATGCTATTAAAGGAGGGTTCCCACCATGTGGATAACCCTCATGTAGTCTGTTACCATAAAAAAATTTAAAAAGTATATAAATTAGAAAAATAAGCAGGCAGAAATAAGTCAAAAGCTTTAGAGTTAGTTGTCTGGTTCGTTTGGTGTGTCGTTCTTATGGTTCTTACGTTTCTGAATCACCTGACGAAAGCAACAAGAATTTGTATTTTGGACTCAGTTTTGTCCGCTATATAATTATTTATTTATCTAAGAATTGTAAAACTTCAAGAGATGTGCATAATAGAAGTTAGACCAAGGGGAAGTGGCAGGGTGAGATGCGAAGTAGTAGTTGATAACAACGCTAAAGATCTGATTGGAGTAAGTACTGGAAGAGAGAATCAAGTGCCATAGAAAAGTAAAGGCGGAAATTCGAGTTCAGGGTCTGATTTGTGATATGGTTATGGATAGGAAATAAGGAACATCTCGACGGGCCACAATAACTCGCCCAATGAAACGGAAAATGTGTCGTGAAAGCGAATGATAAATTGCGTTGCGTGCAAACGTTTCTTCAATTATGGTTGTTATTTTTTAGACTTGAGACGAATGTAATGTGATAAAAGCAAAGAAAACACAATATATGCAGCATTAAGCACACACCAGGAAGGAAGCCGCCCGAATCCGGAGAAAGTGGAAGAATGCCGTCATTACGAATAAACTGTAGCAACAAGACGATCGCCAAGGCAGCTCCTAACGCTATAAGAAGCCACGTCGCCGGAGAAGCCTCAGTGACACGAACAGCGGCCAAGCAGCAGTGATCACGGTGCTGGCTGGGTGTTAGCGGTGCGTTACAGCCATTATCAAGTGATTGTAATGTTTCAGTGACATGTCTTCAGTCTAATTACGTTCTTAGCTTAAGAAATCCAACATATCAGTGTTTTCAAGTGTGTAATTTCGTCGCGGTACGGGACCATAACGATCAGAAGTGTAATAATCAACTTAATTACAAAATCCTAGCAATTTAAGGACGATTAACATACATGCTACTCTAATTTTTCACGTGAATTATATAGACTATATAAATTATATGTGCATGTTTTGTAAATATGTATTATTTTTTACGTAACTTATTAATAGTATTCATTCTTATTAATTATAATTTTAGAAGAACGTATATGTGCTCATTTATTTATAAAAATATTTTATTAAGCATCTCCTGAATTAACTTTATAAGTTATTCGATTGCTATTAACATTAACCATAATGACAGTCCAAAAATTACCAGGTTTAATTTTATCTTTCTCGGCAAAATAGTATTGGATTTAACATGTTTAACTAAAGCTTGGTGAATAATATTTCTCACTAACATTTTATATCAATCAAGAATAGTTTTGAGGTGTGAACATATTTTTATTAATACTTGGGGTCATGAACCATGCAGCTTTGATTCTCCTAAACATATTTTGTATTCCAACATTGTAACATAAACAAATAATGTCGATTATTTGTTCCTAAAATTACTATTTTCTATAATAGAACAATTAAAGGCAACGAGAAAATTTCGTTCGATTTTGGTTTGAAGTTTGCTGACACTGGTGCTCAAATATTTAATGACGAAATCGTTGGGTATTCGTTTGTCTATAGTGCACCCTCTCATAATTTTTCTACTGAAGAAAATTAAGCAACCCATAATTTCTTCAGTTCATGTATAGTTCGATATCTCGTTTTTGAATGACGTGTAAGTTAATTTATGGCTAAATCAGTGAAATGTGGCGCACATGTTGAGTGACTAGGAGTATAAAGCTGCATAACTTTCGCCACAGCTGCTCAATTTATCCGTTCTCTCATTTCGTTGCAGGTCCCGAGAGAACATAGACATGGACTTCAAACACTTGGTAAGTAGTTTAGATAGTTTATTCTGGTTCGTTTGGTAAATATTTTTTCATATAATAAACATCATGTACAAATACTACACTCCCGCACTGAAACCGAGCTGTGTATAGATATTTGTATCACAATAATATTAATAAATTTTAAAAATAATTTCTGTATTAAATTTCACAGTTTTGGGGTACTGTAGAAACTCTATCTCCTAAAAATATTATTAGCTTGATATTATAACCATACTATATTTTCACGATCACTTCTCCCACTGTCTGAGTATTTGGAAGGTCTACATAAATTAAAAGGATTATGGATTTTCCCAAGAGGGAGTAATGTGATTTCTAACTACATTTTTGGCTGATCGAGAGAAAAAAAGTAATGTAAGAGATTTTTGTTTCCAATAACCGAAGTAGATTCGTTTTTAAGGAAAATTTTATTAATCTATTTTAAATTAAATTTTTTTTCCCGGATACGTCAAGCAGGAATCCTATGTCACTACAACTTTATTCCTCAAAACGTTTGGATGCATACATTACATATTAAATTTGCGTTAGATACGAATACCTTGATACAATTTAAAATTTATTACTATAAAAAATTACGTGACCACTATATGACAAGATAATATTAATTTTAGATGTATTAATATCTCGAAGTAAAGTTTTCATTTTCAATATAATCTTCTAGATAAAGATATAAAAATTAAAATTTAATACGTTTGCCTTAAAAATATACTAATGAAACAGCCAAATGACAGACGAAATGAAGTTATAATATAAGTACCAAACAACGCGTTTCTGTAATCCTTGTTCCTTTCGCCAGGTGATTAAACGCTCGATAGTACGTTACATGCAATGTGCAGTTGTGTCGCGCTCACGGCTCTTACGTTTTTAATCAAGCGGCGAAAGGAACAAGGATTCTGAAAACGTTGTGTGGTATTTATATTATCACTTCATTTTGTCTGTTATTTGGATATATTTGAAATTAGTATAAACAGTTACAAAATTTAAAGTATCAGGATGGAAAAAACTTAAATTTAACTTCATGGCCGAACAGTTATAAACTTTCATTTGAAGTTCAAAACTCAATCGCGTTGTAATATTCTTTATCTACTATATATAACTCTCGGTCTCAATATATATATATATATATATATATATATATATATATATATATATATATATGTTAAATAGTAGATTATATGTCCATGAAGAGAACTTTCAAACGCAGATTTCAAAGCTTTAATTATTATTCAATCATTTAAAAATATATGTGAGAGAACTCTCAAGTACAACGAAGAATTTAGCTAATTGATCTCTAACTTAAGTGAAGTGGAACTCGTATCCGGCTTTTCCTAGAGAATTAGCAATCAGCACCTCATTGTAGCGTAACGACGTGAAGGACCTCTCCCGGAACATTTGCTGGACTCTCGTGACAATTTAAGAGAAAGTACAGTTACATTTGCCGGCGGGAAAACTGCTAGGAAAAGCTCATTAAGATACGTCATCATCTGTCGAGCACATTAGTTGCGTATTGCGGAAGCACTCGCATTGAGTGCTTTTATTGTTATTTGTCTGGATGACATGCTGAAAAAGCTGTAAAACTAAGGCTCCACTAAAACTGTTACACATTACTAATAAATTAAAGAAACTTTATAATCACATTTTCTTCGTTTTGTTTCTTCTCTGTGCTACTTGTAGAATTTGTAGTAGATCGGGAACGGTGTTCAATTAGCCAATAGAGCATGTTCATTTTTTACTTATGATTGCTAATATTCTAATAAATTTTAAAAATTATCTTGTTCCCAAAATACTCCTTTTTATACAGAACATTGCTCCGAGTATATTTTTTCTAAGTCTTTGCTTTTAGTCGTCCAAATATGGCCATTAAAAATATAGGAACTGATAATTATTTAACACTAAACCTACCATGCGGGGTTAAATGACCGTTTGTGAAATTTCGTTTAAAATTTTTCGTTACGACGTTACTGTATCACCATGTAGCTTATTGACTTTTCCTATAATATACATAAAACGCATTTTTCAATATATACAACTTCCTTCATTGTTTACTTCCCGAAATAAATTTATAAAATGTTTAGTCTACCACGAACGGTCGTTTTACCTTTTTAAAAATCAATGTTATTTACGACTATATTCTTCGGAAAGCGCGCTTCTGAAATTGTTTTACGAGTATACAATGTAATTGTGGATCTACAGTGTAGTTTTTATCATTTTTATATTCATCCCCAAAAATGTCAAGATATTCGAGGAATATCAATTTATTAGACAAAATAAATAATATTGACGAAGATTGTTTGAAAGATGATCAAGAAGTTTCGGATATTGATAATGATACAGCAGAAAATAATTGTGACTTATTTGACAGCAATACGGACGAAGAGAATATTTTGAATATACGAAGAGGACAAAAAAGAAAGAGATTTATAGTTAGTTCCAAGAGTGAAACTGCTATGGACCGAACTGTTTGGTGAAAAATAAAAGAAGGGTCTAATCGCGGAAGAGCACTGATTTATAATATTTTCAAGGAAATATCAGGACCGACAGGATACGCTAAACGAAATATTATAAAGGGCAGAGTTGAGTCAGCATTTTCCTTGATTATTGAGCATAACATGATTGAACATGTAAGAAAACATACGGAATTGGAGGCATTTCGAGTGTTGAAAACGAAATGGAATTTATCTATTGCAAAATTATATGCATTTATTGGACTTCTATATGCACGCGGCATATATGAGGCTAAAAATATGGATGGATCATATTTATGGAACACGAAATGGGGTCTGTCATTTTTCTCGACAACTATGAGCCGAAATGACTTCGCAGAAATCATGAGATTTATTCGGTTTGACAACAAAAATCAACGAAGCCAAAGCTTACAAAACGATAAGTTCGCTTTGATCTCTGAAGTTCGGTACAAATTTATCGAAAACAGGCAAAACTGTTATAAACCAGGAGAATATCTTGCTATAATTGTTTCCTACAAAAGCACGTTGTAGATTTACTCATTACATGCCCAACAAACCGGATAAATTTGGCATAAAATTCTGGTTAGCTTCCGATGTAAGTAGTAAGTATATATAGTTCAATATTTAGGAAAATATTAAGGGAGAGAATCATCGGTCCCACTTGGGGAATTTGTAACTTTGAAACTAGCAGAACCATATACGGGCCATGGGAGAAATATAACAGCCGACACATTAGCGAGTAAACTTATAGAAACTGCAATTATTGTGTATTACATTTCAATGAGATGATTCAGGCAACAGATGATTGGTAAAAAATTGCGAGCAATATCTTATCTTGAATTTTCCGGATGGAAGGATATATTTATTTGATTCGTTGAATTCCAGAAGGTAAGTTATTAATTGCTAAAATAACATCATTTATTTATTTGTTTCAATCGCGTCATAATATTAGTCATCGGAGACTTTCAATAATATAGCTAATATAATTATTTTATTTCTGTAAAATATTCCAGTAATATGGATACGAGTATTATGAACCTATTGAGCAATCTATTGGCTCAAACATTTCCATCATTCTATCAAGTAAACCATTGTTAGTTAGTCTTAAAAGAAATGCAGGTTACCCTTGAATTTTACACTTATATCTGAAGCAGTTTCTATTTTCTCATGATACTTAAACATCTTTGCTGACTCCTTATGAAACAAATTAAAGTCATACATTTTATTTTCCTCAACGATAAATTCATTCAATAAATTTAATTTGCCCCCGACCTCAATTTTTTAAATAAACATGTATTCTTACAAAAATATTCGTTCAACAATTCACGTAATTTTGGATTGTTTATTCAGAATTTTTCCGATTGGCCTTATAATTATTGCTATTTATCATAATATCAAATCAATTTAAATACCAATAAATGTATATTCAATATACATTCGTTAATATTCTATACTTATACTTGAATCTAAATCGATATACATTGTATCCAGTTATTGTAACATAAATTACGAGGACATTACCGCAAATAATAAATTTTGAAAGTCACAAAATGAAACGTATTACACATCAACTAAAGTGTTAGTTTTTGTTCATAGTGTGTATGCATCAACGAGCACTACAAATACTGCAGCGTTATTTAGCTGCATCACGTTAGAAATTGAGGTCGATTGCATTACAACCTTGTACTTTGCTTTTTAACAATCGTTTTGACGATCATGAGAGCTTTGCATTGAAAAGTTTCGTGTATCTTTAAACCAAGAGAAATTGCAAAATAGAGCATAGTGCTTTGACGGTAAAAATGTTTGCTACCGGGAGAAACTTCAGTTCTCTGTCACGATTCCCACAGAATCGCGTGACCTTAACAAGCCACTTTAACAACAAAAAAAATGTTTTACGTGATATTCTTCTTCGTAAAGAAATTTATGAAATTTCTGCAGACGTGAAAACTCGATATTTTTTGTGTCTAAAAATAATAAATATCTACGGATGAAAGCAAATAATTGTGATCTCAAACAATTATTCGTTTTATTTAACTTATATATATAGTAAAACCTTGGTTAACAGAACTAAAGGGTGTGAAGTTGTTTCGGTTGAGCCATTAAAATCTAATACTACAGTATTTTGTATTGTAATTACAGATTGCATTTTTTAAACGTTTTCCGGTCATACGTATTTAAAAATCTCTGTAGGCTCCAGTTATGTTCTTTATTAAAATTAAAATTACGTTTTTAGGATTAAATTTGTACTCTTTAAATTACTCATTCAAGAAACTCAGTAATATTCCGTGCAGTACAGTAATATTTTTTGTAATTGCAATTTATGGAGGTGTTTCGGATTACTCGGGTTCCGGTTGGCTCCGAATCGTAAGGAAACGTAGTAAAGATAAATAATTAAATTATTTTAATAAAACTGACGTTTCAGTCACACAAGAAATAGTTAATAATATCGACTGCAGTTGAGAACGTGACTTACCGACTTCGGGAGTCATCTGAATTACGCCACATTCTATGTATTCGGCACTAATGAGGCTTTACGGTCAATTTATTTCACTTTCTCGCCCTCCTGATCCACCATAATGCCGATGAGAACTGAACTTCAACTTTATGTTACTAACCCATTACTCTGAAACCTTGTAATTTTTGACACTTATTAAGTAACCCGTTCTCACTGAATTTTGATATAAACTGCACCGAGAGCGTCATTGTTCATCTCAGCGACACCGAAAACGATTGTAAAACAACAAGGTTCACACTCACACAGACCCTCACCCTACCCCGCCAATAAATATGGACGGCACTTAAGCTCAATATTAAACTCAAGGACCCTCAAAACCATGGATTCGACATTATTTATTTTGTGTGTTATTTCTCTATCTGCAAATCTCCCGTTGGTAACTACAGTCAAATGATTGCCAAAAAAATAGTAGATCTGGGTGAATTCAACAACCTTAAATTTTGCAGTGATCACCATTTCTTCGCCTAGCAGCTCTTTATCTCATACTCGGTCAATTTATCTTCTTCTATGACCCTACTGCTTCAGTCTCCTCAATGGATGTCAACCATGTCCGGAAATGAAAGCCTCCGACACCCCAGTTCCGTAGGAAACAAGCTTGAACTCGCCAAGCTCTCAAATATTCATCAATAAAATAAAATATAAACTCAAAAGCCTTCCGTTATGGAATTTATCTATCTAAGGCTTAAAAATGACTTAATTTTTATTTAAGAAATGAACTAAAGTGAAACGTCAAAAACGAATACAGTTAATCGACTAAAAGTGCAAACCTGCAAAATTATGTTATGCGTGCAAGTTATTCTCTTCGAATAAAATTTAACTTAACTAATCGATTTCAGTGCGCGATTAAAAAGTTGGGAAAGTATTGAATATCATTTAGGAGCTATAAAAAATCGATACAAGTTTAAAAGTATTTGAAACTGGGAAACGCTATCGATAATCAACGCGAAAAAAATTATTACACAATACAGTGTTCGAAATGTGCTTGGAAACTAATAGAGGATGCCATTTAATATTTTAGAAAACATCATGTGAGATTCAGGATGGTCAAGACCGATGTTTTGTATAAATCATTCGGAGTTAATTTCTTATGTCTCATTAAATACCTTGAATGATTTGACCCAATTATGAAAACGTTTTGGTTTATTACGTAGAATCACTCTTCCGATCTCATTTGTTTCTTAATTAGGGAATGCATGAGTAACTTATTTTTAGTTTGCTTAGAAAAAGTTAGGAAGTCATATTTTAAGATAGCTCGACCGTGATGACTGTTAAAGTGATGTGAATATACAATAACAATTTATTTATTTTGAAACAGTAAACCAGCCGAGATAAGAAGGATTATCAACAAGAATTGAAATCTCAATATAAAAAGAGGAATTAGATGTTAGAAGTTTCGAAAACAGATACACGATGACGGAGCTAAAGAGGAGGGTGCCAATACTTATCCAGCGGAAAAATTCCGTAGTAAAGTTATTATTTGCGGAAGTCATTATTAGAATTCCTTCTTCTCTAGCAGGTAGTTTTTTCAGATTATACGATTAATATTTAATAACATGCAAGTTTTGTGGAGACGCTGTATTAAAATAGCATATGAAATATCTTATTCTAAAATCACTTTTAGAAACGAGTTAAGAATGTTGACAGGAAATTGCGGATCTGCTAGTTACAAAGTACTACACTTAACTGTAGATTTACGAGTAAGGAAATGAACTTCAAAATACAATTAACCGAAAATATACTTACTTACTTCATTTGGTGTTTTGATTTGACTATTGTGAGAAGTGTGATTTAAATATCTGGTAGGAATACAGTCCATTGAAAATGAGTTGAAGAATGGAGATGATTTTTTGCGGATATTAAAGGAGATAGTGATGAGTGGTGAACATTTTTTATATTGGTCAAGAGTGGGTTGAAGTAGTTGCAAACTGAATAGGGAATCTGATATTTGTTTTTTGGGTGAGGTCTTGGTGTTTATTCTTTCTGAGGCATTTGATATTCCAGGTTGAACCAATATGGGCTCCCCTAATGGCATGACTGTATGTGGTGTGAATGAAAGTTAGTGTAAAGTGTGGGTTGGTTTGAAGTGGACTAATTAGGCCACAACTCAGGTGTACATCAACATCAAGGAAGGTGATGTTTATAATGAAGTGGTTACACGTGAACTTAATAGGGTTTAGGAGGAAATCAGAAAGGGAATCAGCACATGGGTCCATAGTATAAGGATATCATCTATTAATGGTAACCAGGTTGAAGGTATTATGGATAGGAATTTAAGTGATAATTTTCCAGTTGTCCCATGGCATAGGAGGGGGCCATCTGTGTGCACTGGCTATGCAACTTATATGATGGAAAATTTTGTAGAAGAATTAAAAGTGATGTAAGTAGTAATGGTAAGGACAAACTGGGAAATTTGAAAGTTTTTGGTGGGAAGTTAAGATGTGATGGTGATGTTATATGGAACTTTGAAGAGGGTGATTAGTTTAGAGTTTTGGAGGTGATAGTTTGAAAGGTTCTTTAAATTTATAAAGGCAAAAGGAGCTTTGCTGTGAAGATTTTCTGGGCTATTTGGGGGATTTTTAGCAAAATGTATTAAAAACATGCCCTACTGGCCCATGGTTGTCTTCAAATTCCCTCCTAGCCTCCACAAAATCCTCGTCCATCAGAATTCTTCACAAACAGCAACCTTCAAAATCAAAGGAAACAAAAAGGGCCTATCCTCCAACATCGTTTATCATATTAAATGCAGACTACATATATATATATATATATATATATATATATATATATATACACATATACATATACCACATTTAGATAGGAAAGAGGGACAGAGAGCAGCTGACTTACCTTAAGTCAATGGTTGGTTCAATCAGGCCGGGAATAAATAGTAATTCAAATATTCAACAACCTGAACTGTCACAACAGTAGGCCTGAATGTCGAACTGGCACAGATTTACATGAAATTGTGGTCAGGTGTCAATGTTGGCTGCCTAGCACAGTGTGCAGTCTGGTTCTGTCCTGAGGACATCAACTATCGTTTTAATGTAAGTCAGCCAATCTCAATCTCCCTTTACTGTTCAGATGATAGTTACAGTTATTCAAGAGTTAATGCTAATTTTTCCATAAAAATGTAAAAGTTTTGTTCAAAAATGTGAAATTTTACACTAATTTCTTAGTACTTAAAACATTGCAATATGGTAATTTAAGAATTCAAAAGGGTTATTTTCTTAAAAAAATCATTTCAAAACCATTAACCATCCTATGAACAAAAGAAAAATTTAATTCAAGAATAAAGAGAGCTTACATAAGTATGATTTTAAAAAAAAATTAATTATGGAAAACTATTTGTATTATTTGTCTCCTATAACTTAGAAATATTTATTTCAAACATTTTGGTTGGTAATGAAACTGTTGCTGTCTAAGTGATGACATGGAAGTTGGTGTGTGTTCAGAATAATCACCAAGCCCATTGCAAGGCTCGTGCTGCCACATTTTTATGGTTGAGTACAGCATTAGGTTTCACTCATATTCGTAGTGGCATATGGCAACAGGAAACCACAACCACAAAAATTTCTTAACACTAGAAAAATGTTTCTCCATCGAGAACTTTCATCAAACAAGTCTGAGGACTGATAACTGAAAAAAATATTATGAGGATGAATAACCTTTTCTTTTCTACATGTTTACTTATTCTGTTTTTCTAGGTGGTTTGCTTTATGATTCTTCTAAGTTGTATAACAACCATATGTCAACCAGTGATATCAAATGACCTGTCAGTTGCTCATCATAGAGAAAGAAGGTAAACCATCATTCCTGATTAAAATTTGAGATGTGATACAATAAAATTTTATTTTTAAATGTATTGTATCCAGTTGTGTTTTATTATTAAATACTTTGCAATGATACAATGATATTGCTATTTTTGTGTTGTGATATGAGACATATCTTATATGCAGAAATATATTTATCTTTAATTGATTTTTATTATTTAATAAAACAAAAGATCCTTTAACTTTCAGGTGGTTACACAGTTGGTTTAAGAAGAAAGACAAGGAAAAGAAGGCTGAAATTCATCACTACCACCACCATTACATATACCCTGGACATAGCAAACCTCACTGGGCTCTAGATTCAATTTTTGGTTAGAAATAAGACTAGAGTAAAAAGTTAGACATTTATGCATCATTCATTATTTGGAATACCTTAAATTAATAAGTGCTTCAAAATTTGCTAATACACATCATTTCATTAAAATGCTTTAAATAATCTGCTAATTTAACATATAATCTTAGAGTAAAATGGATAGTATTTCTTATTAATATTATTACAGGGTATTATAAAATTAAAAACATATATTCAATAAGATTTTATGATTATTAACAGACTTTCTATTCTTGACTGAGAAAATTGAATGTACATTGCATTATATGATATTGTACGTTATAAAAATATTACAATAAATAAGTACAAAATATCTATGTATATAGTGAATACTAGCAAAATATATGTTTTAATTCAATTTTTATTTTTGTACCTAGTTTTTAAAAAATATTACCTAAAACATTTTTCTAAGAATCATCATAATTTTTAACATGTAAACATATAAATTACATAATAAATGATTTCTGTGGTAAATATAATTTCTATTCCTCCTTTTATAGAAATATAATTGTGATGTGGAGTTCTCGAAGTAAGCAAAAAATAAATAAATTATTATGTTATAGTGTGGGAGAGTTTCACATAAGAATAGTTAAGTCAACTTTACTCTGTGGTAGTGAATATTATAACAGCAGTAGGAAGAAATAGTAGGGAGACAGCAGTTATAGTATACAAATCTTATAAATATTCAATGGTTAGGCAATGTGATAAATATACTGTTATTTGGGGGAGAAAATATGAATACACACATCATAGAACTGATATGATAGATGATTACTAATTCATACATGTCTTAGTGTTTTTTAAAACAAATCTGGATAACAAATCGCAAACGTACCATAATGAAGTAATGCAATAGTTGTAGAATAAGTCAATATTAAAAAGAAGTTAGGAAAATTCATAATCATAAATGATGTCACAGACTACAACTCAGGCATTGCTTATTTCGTTGCTGGTGAACCCACATGAGGTACACAACTCTCTCCTGAAGAATACTTATGCATGTGAAAATTTGAAATGTTTGTTACTTTGCAATGTTGTGACACCATCTTTGAATATCTGGGAAGCCAGTGATTCTCAAGCTACTCAAGTGTAGCATGAAAATATATTCTTGCTCCTTCCACTGATATGCACATTAACTGAATAGTAATAGTTTTCATGAGGTATAGCTAGTTTTCACCCCTCCAGGCATTCTTGATAATGTCAGCAGCTTTCTCGGCCACCATGATGGTGGGCCCGTTGGTGTTGACGCTGGTGATGACGGGCATGATGGATGCGTCCACCACGCGGAGTCGCTTGACGCCGTGGACCCTTAGCTGATTGTCAACCACAGCCTTGGGATCGCTCCGAGGACCCATGCGGCAGGTTCCTGCGCTATGGTAATTAGTCGTTGAGTAGAACGATATGTGGCACTTGAAGTATTCCTCACTCATAGGCTTCAAGTGATCGCATTCTCTGAGGGGCAGTCCTGAAACTTTCTTCACTCCGGGAATATTATTTCCTATCTCAACCAGGATTTTGATTCCTTCCAATAGGGTCTTCATGTCACGTTCATCCGTGAAGTAGCCAGGGTCGATTTTTGGGGGGTCATCAGGGTCAGCACTTCGGAGAGAGATTCGTCCAGCACTCTTTGGTCGAGTTACGAAGACATTAGGAAGAATTAGGTCGTAACTTTGAATCAATTCACCCATTACGGCTATAGTTTCGTTTCGCAGGCCGGCGAAAGGTGCGATATTATTGATTGAGATTTCACTAGTCAAGAGTATGTTCTCTACTTCTAGATCCGGTTCGTTTTTTAGGGGCGGTCCGTATTTCGTTCTTATGAATCCTACAAGAGAATAAAAGCCGATATTCGAAAGAGGTCCTGTTCTACTTTTCAGATATTCATATTCGGCGTCAAGTAGATCCGGTATTTCAATATTGTCTGGTGATTTTTCTAGTGAGTACGACAGACCGTAGTAAGTGACATGGTCAAGGTGGTTGTAGCCTACTTTTAAATCTTGTATGATAGGTTGGATACCTTTTTCGATCAAATGTTCCTTAGGACCTATGCCGGATAACATAAGCAGTTGAGGGGAGCTGATACTTCCAGCAGAGACAATTACCTCCTTACTGGCGGTTATATTTAACTGTTGCCCTCCAACCGTCACTGTGACTCCTGTTGCTGTTTTCGTGTTTTCATCTATTAGGATTCTGGTGACCTTAGAGTTCCTTAAAACGTGTAGATTCCTTCGATCCTTGGCTGGATTCAAGAAAGCTTTAGCCGTACTGCAACGAGTTCCGTTTCTAAATGTCATTTGTGCGATACCGTAACCAAGACGTCTCTCTCTATTTAAGTCCTTTAAAAATGGATAACCGGATTTCTTCAGACCTTTAAGATACGCCTCAGGAACTGTATCAAGCACATCTGGAAGCTCAACCGTAAGTTCTCCTTCAGTGTTGTGGTACTTGTTAGCTCCAGGTAAGGATAGAATTTCTTCGGACTGTTGGTCTTCTGACTTCAAAAAATACGGAAAAACTTCGTCATAACTCCATCCTTTATTCCCTAATTTAGCCCACGTATCGTAGTCATATCTGAAAAAATTAAGTAAATCTTAGTATACTAGATGAATATTATGAAAGCCTAAAATGAAACTCTAACGATATGTCCAGAACATAGTATATTGTGAAAACAGCTCACTATTGTGTATGCACCTTAACCAAAACTACGATATTCGTATCTGTAACTGGGCATCTATGAAGTGCTAAATATTTTACTCTGAATGAGTCGATTGTTCCGTTTGCTGAATGGTTTAAGGCAGAACAAAGACAGACTCAAATTGAAAAATCTTACAATGGAAGTCATATCTTCCTAGTAAATTATATTGAAGGAAACAGGAGTGATCTAACATTAACCAACAAAAATTAAAGGAAGATATTTTTAAGAAAGTTATCTTTATACGTGACTTTTTCACCCATAGCGTTACTGTATTAGCCCCATGACAATAGAAGCCCTTTGTGTATTTACATAAACAAAAACTATTCAAAATTGTAAAGAATAGTAAATAAAACAATGAATTTCTTTCAATACGATTTACTTTGAAAAAAATTATTTCTGGCGTTAAGTACCATCGGTTGGTTGATAGATAAAATGACAGACAGTCAAAAATTATCCAGTTAAAATATCAAATTGCTGTTTTGTTATAAGTAACTTTTTTTTTCCAAATTTAAATGTAGCATGATCTACATTACATGGTTTTCATTCAGGAGGGGAGTCAATTTTATGTGATGAAGAGTGAGTATAGAAAATTAAAGCCATTGACTTTATTCATAAATCACCTTATGAATATTATTACGAAACTTTGAATATAAGCCCATATTAATCACTTCTGTGTTCTGAATATATATTTAAAATTTTGATCCGTTTGTTATCTTAAAATATCAAAAGTACATAACTTACATGTGATTTAAAATTACAATATATAATAAATAAATAAAAATATACAAATTATAATACATATTAAATGAATTATTCAATTTAGATAAAGTTGAATACATTTATAGCACAGATTTCAGGGTTTGAAGGAACAAAATTATACGTCTAAACCAGTTAAATTTTTACGTCAACAATATTTATTCTACGATTACCTTATTAATTCTCACTCTGATGATGTTAAAAAATACTAAATATGCTCATATCAAAATGAATACAAAATAATTTATATACTTCTATTCATCAATTATTGTAATGTAGTAGTCGTTTTATGCAATTCCCGTACCTTGTTCCCCGTAAATAGATGTTGGCATTATGAGCACCACAGCCTCCTAGTACCTTTGCCCTAGACCACGTACACAGGCCATTTATAGACGCTTTGCATGCGTTGATGGGTTCAGTAGAGTAGTTCCAACTAAATGGCGAGTTGGGATTTAGCATTAACACGAACAGGGCCGGAACCTCGGAGGACAATGGAGGATTTCCACCGGCTTCGATTAGAAGAACCTGAAAAGAGTAAAAAACTATGCCATATAGAGATTTGCATGTTCGACGCAGTGGCTCTCGTTATACATTTTTAATATAACTACCCGTAATAAATAAATGTAGAAATATGCGAGTATCACTAAGAAAATAATAAAGTTATAAGAAATCAGCTATATGGAAATGTAGCGGACATGACAAATGTAAACATTGACGATACGCATAGTGTGTGAGCGTATAATAAATGTATCAAATAAAATGTAAGATACTAATATAAATTGTAAAGTAAGATAGAGAAGAGTACAAAAACAGTTATTAAGACTTATGACATGTAACCTCTCAAATAACATTGTAATGTTTTTATAGATGAATATGGGTGAATAAGCCGAAAGTTTCTAAAATTGACTGACAGAATATTGATTTTGTCAATAAATAGAGTATGTAAAATTATCGTGACGTAACTTATTTTTACATCAGTGCTCGACTCCTGAAAAACGAAATACAAACGTACAAGGAAAGTATGTAGTTATACTAGTAAACTATTAGTAGCTATTAAAAGCTGAGACGAAAGTATTTTCCTCGTGATAAGTTAAAGTTGATATGTCTAACAATATACAGACAAGATTTTAAGTTCATTTTGAGGCACATAGCGAAATTGTCAGAAAACAAACGTTTATGTAGAACTATGACTTTACTGTCAAGTCAGCGTTAATTATTACTAAGACAATCGTGTAGAATCTCCAGAAAACCACCAAGATCATTCTAAAGTTTATGTGTTTTCTAAAACTTTTTTCGGAGCGATGTCTAATGACGGACTCAGAGCGCTGAGACCACATGAGAATTTGATCTCCCATGACATAAGATCCGTCACAAAATATTATAAACTTGTAACCGTTTGCTGACTTCCATCACGAGCTTTTATTAGGTCACGTTTAATTCACAATAAGTCATATTTATAAGTATTATAAGTTTGTTTAATGCATCCCACGGCAGAGCTGGTCCATTAATATGTTTAACGTGACGCACGCAGGGCTTAGGTAAAAAATTAAACAGTCCTCCAGATAAGTTGAAATTTAATGCTGTAGAATGTGAAAAGTACTCGACTATTAACTAGAAACTTGTGGTGTGACATTTGGTAAACTCTTACTGTGATTCAGGTCATAATATTTATCGTCTAACCATTATAATAGGAAATGGGACTTTAAACTTAGTCGAATTAAAGTCTCGTACACAAAAAATATTGAACATTATTTTTCACGCGTCAACAAAAGTGGTGACTTTCCTTTGAAACGTGTAACTGATGTTCAACTACAAACACGAGAGATTTTTTCTCGCATTTGGACGGGGTCAATCGCTTAGTCAAACGGTAATCGAATGATCAGTTCCTGTGAAATGGTGGTACTGCAACATTGCATTAAAATATTGGATGTGCCCAATTGGAAATCATTCAAAAGATCGAAGAACTTGAGGAAAATGTCACGAGTATCAAAATGCAAATATTTGTTTCAAACTTTTTTGCCAAATACAACATTTTCGTGGTTCGTCAGGCTTCCTATTTCCTCGAAATGACCGCAATGTAATCATCAACTGTTCGTTCAATTGATGCTGAAAGAGTCTGATTTCATCAAATGCGGAACGTAAGGGTCTAGCTGTAAACCATTCCAAAAGTTGTGTTCCAGATTTGTTACCCAAAAATTATTGACAACTGGGAAAGAATTACCAAGGATTAGAGTAAATGAGTTATGACAAAGACTAAAAGCATTGAAATGTTTTAACAAATATCGTTTGTATGAGTCGGTCTCTTACATTCCAACGAGGATTCTCACTGAGCCTTGCGGCTAGCGTACATCCTGCTGTTCCACCGCCAACGACAATGAAGTCGTAGGATTCCAGCAGGTTTCCAGACGGGTCCGGCGGGTACAGATCCGAAGTGTCCGCCACGCTACACAACGAATTCAGAAGCGAGGAGAAGAGCGTCGTGGTGAAGAGCAGCGTTCCGGCGTCTGGCGCGGGACACGTGTTCGTATTCAGGGTGGGGCACGACGTGCACTCCATGGCGCTTCACCGGAAGAAACACATATTTGTAAATGTAGTTGGAACTTGTCATATCTTATAGTGCATTTATTACTTAATATTGTATAAAATATTAAAATATTAAAAACCACATACATAATGTATTTTGGGTTCTTTAATTCTACATTTGTGATACAAACTACATCTCTTATATGTTTGTTGTATAAAAAAGTTGTATACAAATATTGGTGGAATATTTTTTTTTGGAATAAATATTAAGTTGCAGAAGAATTACTCCGTTATCGCAGGGTACCAACAGCGATTAAACCGCTGATTGCTGACGACGATGACAAACAAAATATTAAGTTATTGATGGCTTAACAATGAACTCTTCCAATACTTGAAAAATATGAATGTATACAAACGAGGTATATAATTTACTAGAGTCATGGGTATGCACATAAACGTGGTAAGTTTGCAAAATTTTATAAAGCGCTGTAACTGTTCTTGAGATAATTGTTTAAAGATTCAGATATATATATATATATATATATATATATATATGCATTGCGTTGGTAGTACTTTTATGTGAATCATTCAGATGACATCAACGAGTAACACCTTGCATGAAATTTTGGATATGAAACATCTCATAATAAGTTAATAATATTTATGTATTAGAAATTTTCCATTAATTGCGATTTAAATATTCAATATAATATTATAAAAATATTTTACAAAACTTCAAGCTCAACTAAATTATCCTTTTTTGTTCAACGTTAATATTTAGTTTGAGTATAGGTCGCTAGAAACAGCATGTCATGTGAGATCTGGAGTAGGAGAATGAAGATGGAGGTGAGTATCGTCAGCAGGAGGCAATGTGATTATAATTCTTAAAAATATTAAATATATTTTTACGAGCGAAATATGCAGACAAGCAACAAGGTCTTTTCTTCACATCCATCACTTACAATTTATTATCTTTTAAGGATATGATTCTTTATGATCAGAATATGCAGAACGTAACTTAATATATTTCCTTACGTAAATGTTTTCAGAAGAGTTTTTACACTAGAAATTATCCGTATCAAAAGTTCGTGTTAAAGTGAGCTGTGGCCTACTTCCATTACAATTCCAGGTAAGTGTTCCACTGTGCATTTTCCTTTGACACGACTAGTTATTTCACTCCAGAGTTTGGTGATTAAAACTGTGTGGTAAATATAAAAGTTTATAAAACTCTTATTATTCATTTCATTAATCCTCGGTATTGGAAATAGGATATGTCATAATATAAGATTACATGAAAAGAATAACTATTACAAATACAAAGTTTAAAAAACAATCAATGTAACTTACAAAAATATTATATACTTTAAAAATACGTTAAAGATATAACAGTAATTATTAATTAAATAAATGATGTGTTTTAATTCATCTTCAATTTTCATTTGCCTCTATGCAGACCGGATCGTAAAAGTGGTGGCCGACATTCTGTAAATGTATTATCATATTACTCCTGACTATCGTATTACTGTTTATTTATTACGATTCAATTTCACTTAAACACTTGATAGTGTTTGCGTCGTTCCTCGACTTATTAACAACTATGATCCAATCTCTGACTGATTATTAAGCTCATTTTGTCTCTCTGCCTTTTTGAGCATTCTCCATGAAATAACTTATTTGTACGTTTCCTCGAATTGTCTATTTATACACCACGCCCAGGTATTTTGAAAACACCGTTCTTCGAAATTATAAGTCATTGAAGTGGGGACCCATTACAATTTCGTTATTTATGTTTTCTCACGCCACTCGACAAGATCTGTAGAGTTTAAAGCCCCCTTTCCGACTCTACGTTAGATCTAGGGTCAGTGTTTCTCGGCTGGAAAATCTAATTTCTGGACATGCTAAATCAAGTAGATTCTCAGTCCTGTTGTGATCTTCAATAAAGTCACGGATTAAACGAAGTTACCACTTTTATAGGTGTCGAGTCAAGGGCGAAATGTGTTCCTTCGAGATGATCGCTTTCTACGACTAATACCAAACGAAAACAATGTCCATTTTAAATTGAGCAATTTAATCACGCATACAAATTGGTTTAAGGAATGGTGCTTTTTGACCTTGTACGCCATATTAGAATCAATATGGATATAGTTGTGGCTATGAAAATCTGTAAACAGTGTTTCTAAACGAAATAACATTCTATAATTTCAAGAAATTAGACTGAAATACGGAGATGGAATAATTTTATAATCCCTAGAATAGAGAGCATTAATAAAAATGGAAAAGGAAAACAGAAAACATTTCTAAGAATGTATAGGAAACTGATGTAATTTACCACCATTTCATTTATTTATATATCGAGGAAGCTGTTAAGAAAATAATAAGAAGTTCAATAACAATTCAATTATAAATAGAATTTATAATTTTTCTATGTTACGTAGATCCAAGCAGACGTGAATAAACGACTTCGTGATAAATTTGGTTTAAAATGAACAAATGGCGTCTTCAAACATTATTCAGCATTGCTGCGTGGTGGTGACTAAAATCACTTTCGTGTGATAAATTTTGAAATGATTTTTTTATTAACCAATAATACAATCATTTCTGGCATTTTTCAGGTATTTATTTATATAAGTTCAAAAAGGTATTAAATTATTCATTAATCTAGTAGTCAAGAAGTGCTTTAACCCACATATGCATAAGGAATATTAATTTCATCATAACCGGTATGTCGAAACACTGTACCTTAACCGTGTTAAGTCAACTTGAGACTATCACAAATACCTAATAATGCCCAAAATATTTCCGATACACTGATATCAGCTAAAACTCCCTCCGTTCCCTAAAAAAATTACTAAAATACTCCCAGTACGATAAGAAGTCTGAAATACCTTAAAAAAGAAAAAATAATCTACGTACTTCAAAAAAGTAAAATATTTCCGGTACCTTACTGCCGGAGCTTCGAGAATGAAAAATACGCTTAGAACCCCAATAGAGTAAGAAAAATCCGGGACCCTTAAAAAAATGTAAAGAAGTACCCTCAGGACTCTAAAGATACAAAAATATTCCCGGATTCCTAATAGATACTTACCGTATCTCAAGTAAATGAAAACTTTTTCCAGATCCTTAAAGAAGTAAATTATACTCCCGGTACTTGAAGAGAATCTAAATTACTCCCATATATTAACAAAAATACACTTGGTATCTTAAGAGCGTAACAAATACTCTCGGTGCATTGAGAGAGTCAAAAATATTCTCGGTACCCTAATACAGCAAAAAATACACGCACTTACTTAAGCGAGTTAATTACATTTCCGGGGCCCTAAGAGAATAAAAATTTCTTCACCTACCTTAAGAGTGTCAAAAATAATCCTGGTAGCTTAAAAAACAAAATTATTTGCCATATCTTATGAGAGTCAAAAATATTTTCATTTTATGAAATAAAATATGTATGAAGACAATATATTTATTCTTTTATGATTTTTCGATTTCCATAGGAAAATCCATAACAGTGTTATAGACCAATTTTTGAGATCTGCGAGAATCAAATTCGTCAGGATTCACAAAAAGTATACTGTTTGTGAAGTTCAGTGATAATTTTGAGGTTAATTTTATGTTACCAACATTTTCATGACAAATAAATGCTCATTAAGTATGTATGTACGTTCGTATGTATGTATGTATGTTAAACAAGTTCAATTTCCTTTTATGTGCGTTTTATTAAATTTACAGTTAACATATTTGTCTCACTTAAATGAAAGTTTCCCAGTTATTTTGAATAGTAATAAATTATTAATAATGTTAAATTCTTCAAACATATATTTATTAATTTCTTTTCACATCGACCATTCGACACTTCTTACTCGTCAAGAAATCTGTTGATGCCTAAACTGTGGTCTGTCGACATGCAACTTCGAAATCATTAGGTAGGGAAATCAAGTCACTGAATTAGATATTCACAAATTATTTCCATCCTATGTTTACATATACTGAAATACCTCATAAAATACCCCTTCAAATTAGCAAACATAACTAATGGGAAATCATTTCTTCTTGCGAAAGACAGTGTGACAGTGTTCACGCATTACTTGCCCTTTATTGCTTCCTTATGTGAAATATTTACAATCACTTACATTTAGAGTTGCAGTGCTCTGTAGAAGTTTCAATTGAACTAGCGATGAGTCAAGGAAGCCGCTTATATGTATTGCAGTAAGTTAATGCAACGAGGACAAACTGTAAATTTAATGGGATACACAGAAACTTATCTTAACGTGCCACCGAATGTGACAAATAATCTGCTGACATGGTAATTTCTGAAAAATACGCGAAACAACCGGTTTATCATAATTATCGTAACAGTGACAATTATGCGATTTGTATCCAAGTAAATATCATTTCTGGATAAAACATATTTTTTTACATTTATGGTAATGAATGTATGCATGAATAAATTTTAGGAAATCAGAATGAACCAGTAACGAAGACATGAAATTAAAGTACACTTGGAATTGAATTTTTTTGGGAACAAAAGGAGACAGTGTCGGGTTTTCCATTTCCTAGATTGTATTTTTGCGACAGGTCAAAGGCGAAGATATAGCAAGATGAATTGCGAAACTAGAGAATGGAAATGCTTATTGATAAAGAAAACCACTGACAACAACAGAAAGTAGTGAATATTCGTAGGCAGTTTTCGTTGAAAGTTTTTAAGGACAACGAAAACTTCCAACAACAGTCAGAGTAAAATTTACTATAGGCTTTACTGAAAATGCGTCGCTTTTCCTGGAAAGCTGATCGAGGGATGGTTGTGGCTTTGGCGGGAAGGTGTTGTGGTTCGTAATTGTTGAAGGCAGCTGTAGAGAAAAGTACGAGTTTAGTGATGGAAGGTAGCCCTGCTGATAAAAGGACTATATTCGTGTAGAAGTGAAGCTAAATACTTGGCTAATCAGATTTTGGGTGCCACACTTGATTCACCAAACTACTTGTGCCCCCTGAGAGGAGTAGCGTAGGATTTCTGTGTGTGTTTAGAAAATGAATAAGACCCTGAGATTAAAATGAAGCCGAAGGAGATCCAGTCTGTTAATATTAATATCAACTCCCACGTTATTCCAAAATTGTCAATAAATATTAATCATTGTCTATTTCCGATTAATATAGATTCCCTTCAAATAGTTATCGTTGAGGAGTTACAGAGTTTTATCAAAATTTCCAACTTACAACTTATAGTTCCTCTCTTGAATGAGTCTCCCAGTTATTCTGTTTAGTAAGAAAGCATTAATAAGTTAAACGAAAATGCTATGGAACGAAAATCTCAAGTGTATGAAATAAAAAACTGATACAAACCAGAAGAATGGCAACAGTAATTACTGTTTTGAAAGTGTCAGATGTTACACTTTAATAATACAGTCCGAATATATGTCCTACCAGTAAGTGGATATTTTTTGACAATAGATTTTCATTTTAATAATCCGTAAATACTACACTTAATACAAAAATTTGATTGATAACTAAACATGCTCTAAAACGAGTTCAATTCGTTTGATTGGTATTAATCAATCAATATTCCCAGCATACATTTTTGAAAGAACCTCAGTTGGTAAACGAAATATTGAAAATTTAAATATTCTTTACCTGTCGGAACTTTTGAATTGACTTGAATTTAAGAACCGTAAAGTAAATATAAAATATAAAGTCCGTTTCATCAATAGGCCATATTTCAAAACAAGATAAATTACGGAACATTCAAGACACGTTAATTTTATTTATAGGGTTTCATAAATAATCAAAATATTGTAGTATTATATTTTATGTAAAAATAATTCCACGATCTTGAAACTCAGCTTCTCCATAGTATCAATGGAATATGATCTAATAATACTAATTTCTTATTATATGCACAAAACTTGCAATTAAAAAATAATCTTTTGAATTAATTTAGTTTTACGTCATGTTGTAGTTATAATGTGGACCTTCATCAAGTTTACAATAACGATATTAAAAAAATATAGATATAATTGTACAATGTTATTTGTTGATAGTCTAAAATTCTAAAAAGAGTAGAAATAACGAAGATAGTATAAAAGGTTTGTAGATTACTTATACTGGATCGAAATATTATAAACATTACTTATTAAACCAGTGTACGTTTTAACATTCAAAAAATTGCATTATTCTTATTGTGTAGCATTTTGGAGACTAAATTACATTAAATTTAGATATTAATATTTGCTAATTATCCACAGATTAAAGTAGGTTGGTGTCTAAAACGTTTTTTGGAAATGGAAAATAATATTATCTCTTTCTTTTCAACTCCTACTTATAATGGAAATTCTGTTTATCACTGAATTGTAATTTGAGAACTAAGTTATGAATTTTTATTTTTTTATTTACATATCCTTTTAAATTTTCTATAATGTTGGATAAATTATGGATGTATTTCTTGATAAGCTGAATATTATAAGATCTGAATGGTTGCGATAATGAATTGTGTAAATGTTAGTAGAACGGTATAAAAAAGTGACATGTTAATTCTTTGGTAGGATCTGATTATACTGGATATGTGGACATTATTTTTCAATAATCATTTTTTAAACATATTTGTTTATGAAATCTTGTGAATAGGAATAGGAAATGTCTGTAATGATTTGGACGTTGTTCAGCCCGATTCCTTCCCGTCGTATTTGTAAGAGCCGGTCAGCTCCCAACCGTAAGCAACAAGGAACACTTGCTGATAAACGAGTTGCGTCTTATGTAGTAATTTTAAACATGTTACGTAAAAAGTGTGAGGAAGGAAATGTATATTTCTATGCACGTGCTATTTTTTTTTATATTTTGAACACTATACAACAGAAGTTGAGTGACCTCCAGGTATGCAAATTTCACTTAACCTTGTGCTGATGGAGGAAGATTCAAGCCCTAGGACTAGCAACTGTCTATCGAAACATCAGAAACTGGTCTGTTTTTACATTATCTGTACGGCCTCCTTGAAGCCGGAGGAACTTGAAGTGTGGTTTACTGAAGATTTTATGTCAAAAAAGCCACATACGCAAAACTTAGCCTCTTCTGCGATTATTTTTACATCGACGAAACTTCTCAATTTCTTCCAACCCTAAGGGCGGAATTTTCAGCCACTCTAGAACGGACAACCTAAGAATGTGAAAGTTTTCAAGGTAAGTTGAGTGAACAATTTTATTCACCCAATCCCGATATCTATAAAGCCGATGAATTTTTACTTATGATGAAAGCTGCAACCAACACCGAAATTAAAACATCTGAAGTCACAACAAAAGTAAAAATTAATACAAAAACTATGTACGTACAAAAGCAAACGGAAAATTTAACGGCTGGTGAAATATGTAGGATGGGATTCCTTCAATTCTGTGTCGTACAGAAAAATAATTTTCTAAACTCACATTTATTAAATACTTCTTATTAGATTTTATTTATTTTTAATGAATAAGTCATGGGATGCAGATAAAAATTCACAATGAAAATACATTTCACTTCAGTTTACTCCAATAACTGGTCGAGAAGAAATTGAGTCGTTTCTATTTGTTTACCTCTGAACGGCCTGGAAGGAATCTAACGATCACAACGACTCGCGGGTAGTTCTGAGAACGCATCGGGGCTATGCCCTGTGAAGGAAGGGTACCTATGGGCATGCCTTTTCCTCTCTCCGTTTTCGAACTAAGGTTCCCACTAGCCGAAGCACCTCGGTCAGTTTGAGTGGTGTATGTTACGCGGTCACAGATCTTGGGCATACGGTAAGAGTTGTTCGCTGTTCTCAATGGAACATTCGTCCAACTGCCTCTTAATCTGGTCGAAGCACGGAAAAGGGAATGTTGCGTTCCCACAGCAAACCCCTCTTCCGCTATCGGAAGGGCGCGGTACAAGTACCCAATACCCGAACTACCTGATGCAGGTTTTCTATGGTTTCCTTCCTTATTAAACTATAGCCCGGGGGCACTTGTGAACCCTTGGCTACCTTCCTCTACCCTTCCGCATCCCCCCTTTCAAATCCCTTCGTATGCTATTAAAGGGGAGTTGCCACCATGTGGATTACCCTGATGTAGCCTGTTACCCTAATAAAAAGAGTGGTATATGAATTCATACCTTGGGCAGAAGGTAACCTTTATTCTCTGTTCCTATTGGAACAGTCGGCTAGCTTCCTCCTATTCTGGTCGAGGAAATGCTTCGTGTCCACAGCATACTTTTAGGGAAATTCCGGGTATGATCCTAAAACTATAGCCAGGGACACTAGTTAGATCTTCGCTACCTTCCTCTACTCTTCCGCATCCTTACAAATTCCTTCCTACACTATTAAAGGCAAGTTGCCACCACGTGGATTAACCTCATGTAATCTATTACTCTCAAAAAGGGTGGAATAGCAATATGTCTTTATAAGTATATATATATATATATATGTTTATAACTTTTTTATTCTAACTCCATGTTATTTAACCTGATTAAAAAACCTTAACTCTAACAAAAGAATATTTACTTTACTTACACAAAATATTTAATTTGGTGGTCCTACAAATTTTTCTTCTCAAATAGGCAAGATTTTGTTAGATAAACGTTCATAAATTGCAATAAATTTACTTAAAAATATCTTACTATTTTGTGGGTGGAAAATTTTTTAAACCATCCAACGTCCATTGACTAATACGTAACGAAAATAGCATAGCTACTAAATTACGCAACCACTATCTTGGTTAAGTTATTAATTCAAGAAGGTTACAAATATTTCCAAATAAATAATCGAGTGCATGATCGTATCGCAGTCATTGTAACGCGCGTCCATTATAATCACACACTTTTTTCATGATAAGTTCCTGCTGCCTCCGTCACCTAATCAAAACAATCATCCACAATATTAAATTTTTATTTGAGTCTCTTTGGATCCAGTTTTTCATACACTGTCAAAGAAATCCTAATTTTTAGCAAATGAAATCTTATTCTGATATATATATATATATATATATATATATACATATATATATACTGTAATGAATAGATAAAAACGTTAATTAAATGAATTTCCCTACGTTGTGGAAGTCAAAAATGTAATGATTAAATAAAAGTGATTAATTAATTAACAAACAAAAATTTTATTGAATTATTTAAACAATTAATTTGCAGTTTGATTAAATTGATAATTCGTTCTGGAACAGTTTATTTTATTTTAACAGTAGGATCGAGAAATAATTACTACTTTAAACTTTATGATACCATTTATTTTATTTAATAGAAAACTATATTTTCTCTGAGGTTAAATACATTTAAAGTGTCAATGTTTAGAAATTTGATAACACTTCTCTCAGAGTCGTTTACCTGGGCTTGATAAGTAAAGAACAATCATAGAATTTACGTTACAATCATAGAATTTATCAAAACAAAACCAAAAAGATACAAACGAAATCTGACGAATACCTATAACTATCGTTTACAAACTTAATTAACTTGGTTTCTACTTAGAAAAATGTTCGCCTGGTACCAGACTTAGATTCCTTGGTTCGGGCACACAATTTACACTAAAAGGGCCATGAATCACTGACTCTAAATGATCTCGCTGTCCTAACTTTGTACTTGGATTTAAAAATTTGTAACTTTCTCGGTTGAATTTTAGACTTTATAATCCTCAGTATACTTTTATACCCTCAGAGGCAGGGTTAGCGATATGGAAATTTTGGAACATGCAAACACGGCAGATATTTGCGTTGAATAAATATTTTTTAAGGTTAATTATATTGATTGTATTTCTACTGATGTTGTGTGTATAATTTCAACCCCTTTCGGCATGCGATGGGAGCACCCTTATGTGTGGGGGTGTAGGGGCGTTTCATATATTTAACGCCAAATGAACCGAGATTCGAGTCAAATCGGGGATATGGATGTCGCTATAACAAACTGAGAAACTCACAGGGGTTGGTGGGAATTGTCAAGTGATGATAGGTGGTCGGCGTGGAAAAAAATTTTCGAACATGCTAACCGTCCGATTTTTGCGTCGAATCAATATAGTTCTGGATCAATAGCATTCATAAAATTTCACTACATGTTATCTGTGTATAATTTCAACTTATTTAGGCATGGGAGTGATGCACCCTTAAGGATTGGGGAGGATTGTCATTACTCAAACACATTCGAGTTTCCAGTCGAATCTAAGGTTATATTTGTCACTGTGTTTAATTATGACATTTAACTTACAGTTCAACTTTCTCAAGCGGGGATGGACGGGGGTTGGAATTTTCAAACATGTTAAGCAGTCGATATTTGCGTTTAATAATGATTTTTCTGGTTCATTGAGATTTATTATATTTCTCTGCATGTTCCATGTATTTAATATAACCTCTTTCTGGATTGTTTGTAGCCATGATATAGGGGAGAATGATAGGGGGGTGGAGGGTATTTACAAGAAAATAATGCAAAAACAACCGAGATTCGAGTCAAATCGAAGGAAATGGATATCGCATAATTTATTTGTGACAATCTGGGCAACGCGCGGGTGTGGGCTGGGTTGGGATAAGTTGGGCGGAGGTGTACGGGGGATAGAAATTTTAAAACATGTTTACCAGCAGTTTTTTGCGTCGAGTAAATATATTTCGTGATCAATTAGATTAATAAAATTTCTCTACATTTTTCCCATGTATAATTTCAATTTCGGGTTTGGGAATGGAGCTCCCCTTAGGGTGGGGGTGGAGTGGAATTACATTATAATGATGCATAAACAACCGTAATTGGAGACGAATCCACGGTAATTGATGTCAATGAGTTAAATTATTACATTCAACTAACCGTTTAACTCCCCCAAGGAAGTGTTGGCAAGGGTGTAAATTTTTTAAATATGTTAAACGGTCGAAACGTGAATAAATCCCAGATTGGAGTTATAGGTTAATGTGTTTATGACAACGTGGGATATTCACGGTGGTGTGGGGGAGGGGGGGTGAGGTGATTGGCGCAGTTGGGCGGGGGAATAAATTTTCAAACAAGGTAACCGGCTAATTTTTGCTTCGAATAAATATATTTTGGCATCAATGAGATTCATAAAATTTCTGTACATGTTCTCTGTGTATAATTTCAACCCCTTTAGGGCTTTAGAGGGGTGCACCCTTAAGGGTGGGCGTGAAGTGGCATTACATAAAAAGAAAGCAGAAACTATCGAGATTGGAGTTGAATCCGGGGTTATAGTTGTCACTGAGTTTAATTACGTCATTCAACATGCCGTTAAAGTCCCCGAAGCGAGAGTGGTCGGGGGTTGGAAATTTTCAAACATGTTAAACGGTCGATATTTGCGATAATTATTTTCTGGGGTTAATTACTTTCATTTTATGTATATCGATTTTGTTTGTGGGTAATTTCATCCCCTGTGAGGAGAGCAAGCTTAGGGGTGGGGTGGAGGTACGTTAAATAAAAAAAACGCAAAAACAGCCGAGATTAGAATCAATTCAGTGACCATGAATGTCGCTGAGTCTAATTGTGACAACGTGGATAACGCGACGGGTTTTGGAGGTGGTGGGCTGGGGTGGAAATTTTCAGACAATGTAATCGGCCGATTTTTGCGTGGAATAAATACTTTTTGATTATCGCTAATTTTTGGGGGTGGTCATCTTCTATTATGTAAAAACGGCCGATATATTTGGTCAATGACTTCAACCCCCTTCGGAATGGGAAGTATGCACATTTAGGGATAGGGTTCCAGGAGTGTTTCATTAAAATAGCGCAAAAGCAACCGAAATTGGAGCCATATCGGTGGTTATAGAAAAATGACATCTCGGGCAACGCCAGGCACGCAGCTAGTAGATTAAAAAAATTGTTTTGTTGATAAAATTTAATAACGTGTTTAATATAATTTCCTATAATCATAATTATCCAAAAGTGGGGTATTACATAAAATGGCTCGATTTTGATAAGGAAAGGACGGTAAATATTAATAATAAAAAACGAAATCTGACCATAACCGAGGTATTGGTGCAAAATAATATATTTTTGTTAGGATGTGCATGCAATTAATTTTGTGATTAATTGGGATTAATTACGGGATTTATTAAAGATTAATTACGTAATTAAATGTGCATTGTAAATATATTATTAAGTTTATGTTGCTAAGAAATTGAAAGAAATTATTAGATAAGAAAGAAGTAGAAATGGAAAATAAAACAGCTAAAATGATCAAACTAGAAATAAAATGGATGAGGAGGAAATTGTGTTTCAATGGAGCAGGTAGTCACAGATGAGTTCTTAGAACAAGTTCTACATAGGTCTAAAGATGATGGAATGGAATTGGTTGATTTAGGTGACAAGATTGTTAATGATTCCCAGAGACAAATGGGAGGGAATAGTGGAAATATGATATTAGAGTATTTGGAAAGAATGAGGGTGGAAAATAAAGAAATAAGTAGGAAAAATGATGAAAAGTTGGAAAGAATGAGGGCGGATCTAAGCGAAAAAGGGGATACAAATTTTGCAGATATTAATTAAAATATAGCAGATTTGAGTGAAAAATGGGATAAGAATTAGGCAGATATTAATAAGAATATAGCGGATTTGAGTGAAAGTTGGGATAAAAATTTGGCAGAATTAAAGACAGAGCTAAAGGAGGATAATAATAAAATTAGAGAAGAAAATATTAAATTGTCCCGGAAAAATTAATGAAATAGAAGTAAAGTATGATGAGAGATTAGGGAATATACAGGAGACATTTAATGAGGATTTAGGTAAACAAAAACAAGAGTTATTGGAGCGGTTAGAAGAAGAAAAAAATAATTTAGAAAATAAAATAGAAGGTACTGTTAAAATAGTACAGAAAGATATGATAATGAAAGTAAAAGAAACAGAGAGAACTTGGGAAGGAAAATTAGGGGAAGTGGAAAATTTCAATGAGGAGAGATTAAAATTGTTGCAGGAAGAAATTGGGAAATTGAGATTAGAAAATGAAAAAGGGGTAGAATTAAGAAACGTGTCCACTAGTAACCCATTTGGTAACCTGGACTTACAAATGCCAAAATTTAAGGAACACGGATTAATTAAACCAAAGAGATTCATAAACGATTTACAGAAATATTTTGAGATCAAAGGGATCCCGAAATCCTTAAAGCACACAGTATTAATGCAGGCTGTAGAGGGACATACTATACAGTGGATTGAAAGTACGTTAAAAGTTAGAGATTCGTATGAAGAAGCTAAGGAAATATTTCTGGAAAAGTACTGGAGCGACGTAAAACAAGCTCATGTGATAAGATCTATATATGAACATAGGTATAGGTTGGGATATGGAAAAACAATGGCGCAATATTTTTCTGAATATTCTATGAAAAATAGTTATTTGGATAACCCTTTAAGTGAGAAGGTACTAGTAAAAGTAATGGGAGATCATTTTGGACCTGAAATAGCATAGATTTTCTTAGGAGCAGGAATAGAAAATGTGCAGAAGGCGTTAGAATTCCTAGAGGGATGTGAGGGAGTAGAGTTACAGAGACCAATAATGATGGGAGTGCAGAGAGAGGAAAGAGAGCAACAGCCAGGGGAGAATAGGGATATACAATAGAGATATTCGAAGAGAATTTTGGGAGAGGTACGAGAGAAATAATTATAGTGGAAGGGGTTCTAGGGAGAGATATGATAGTAATAATCAGAGGGGAAGGGGGTTTGGGAGTAGATATGACAGTAATAATCAAAGGGGAAGGGGGTCTGGAAACAGGTATGATAGAAATAATGAGGATAGAGAAGGAATTGGTAGATACGAAGGTCGAGAACAAGGAAAAAGCCCTCAGCGAGATCACGCTGTGGCGGGCACATCAAATGATTTAAACTAATACATGTTGGATGTAAAGCTCCAGCACATGTAACGGATGATAATGATGAAGCAAATATTGGGGCACTAATTGTTGAAGAAGTTTTAGCAAATCAGGAGGACCTGTTGGAGGAAGAGGAAGAAGATGAAAAAGTGAATAGCTGTCAGGCAAAGATAAAACTAGAGATAGGCGAAATTGAGATAGAAACATGGGTGGATACAGGAGCAATGTATTCGGTAATAAAAGAAAACATGTATCAGCTGTTAAAAGAAAAGGAGCATATTAAAGAATCATTGCCAGTAACTAATTTAAAACTATATGGTGCATTGGGCCGAAAAGGGGAAAAGGTGACAAGACAGGCACTAGTGGAAAATAATCACGAGGAAGAAAAACTATTAATAAATTGTTTAGTGTTAAAAAGTTTGTTTACAGATTTCATTTTAGGAATGGATTTTCTTAGAAGGGTGAAGGCCTAGTTAAATTTTGAGGATGAAAGTTTAGAAGGGATGGCTAGAAACGTTGAGGGAAGGGAAATCAAGGAAAAATGGAATTTGATGGAGGTGAATGAAAATGAAAAGTTGGGTTATATAGCTTGTATAGATAGAATAAATTTTATTATGAATATAGAAACTTTAGAAAAAATAGATGAGTTGGAGAAGCAGGTAAAAGAAATAAAGGGAATTGATACGAACATGAAAGTCAGGTTAATGGAAATAATAGAAAGAAATAGAATTTTTTTTTATATAAAGAACCCGGGATGCTAAAGGAATGCGAGTACCATATAGAAACGATCCCGCACGAAATATTTAAAGGGCATACATATCCAATCCCTTATGGGGAATAGCAAGTTGAGAATATTGTGCATGAACAAACATGATAAATAGGGAAAATATTTAAAAAGGGTAGAAAGGTACATTAATGAAGGGTATAGTACGGCAACAGGGCATATTCCAGAGGAAGTTCAAAAGGAAAAACAGTTAAAATTACCAATAGGAAACATAATTGAATATCCACCTAGTAATGCAGGTTGGGAGGTGAATAAAGTAAGACTGAAAGTTAAACGATGTTTGGAAAGGATAGCCCAGAGAAGAAGAGATAAACAAAAAAATAAAGATATACAATTTGAAATAGGAGATCAAGTATTAGTCAAAAGTTTGAGAGTTCCCGACCCAATAAAAAAGATAAATGCTAAGTTGTTACCAATATATCAGGGCCCGTTTAAAATAGTAAAGAAGGGGGCAAGAAATTATTATCACATTCAAGACAATAAGGGAGGGACAATTAGACCATTTAATCTTTTTAATTTAATGCCACATTATCAAAGAAGAGAAACAGAAGGAGTATAATTAGGAGGATTAACGTTATTTGTTAATCACACGTGCGGCATACGTGGTTACTCCAGCTACAGAGATATTTTCTTATGTTTCAATACACTGTATTCTTCCATCTTATACCTGAAGGGATAGTCGTGTTTAACTATCATAGGTCTAGCAAACCTAGGGAGCCTTCTTGCAACAAATTATAATTTTCTTTTTTATAATTTGGTCTTCATCACCATTAGGTGCTCAATCTATTTCAACTAAAGCTATTTCTTCTTTTCTTCCTGAATGAATATTGATGAATTCTAACCAGAGATGGGTAGGATGATGAAAACATTCGAAGGTTTTAAAAAGAAAACAATTGTAACATGGATTTCTTGTTTTTTGATTGAAAAACGGGGGGGGGGGGGTCTAAATTTTCGCTTTATTCATTTTGTGATAGGGGATCACTGATAAGTGTTTTGCGGATAGGCGAGCGGCATTCGTGACCGAAAACATTTCTATAATTTCTTACTATTTTTGTGGCAGTTGCTACAATGTTCATTAAACTTGATGATGGAGTAGAAATAGGAGGTTTAGTGGGGTAAAATGTGAGTAAAAGGAAAGAATTTATTTGTGATGGAGCATAAAACTGATGATAGTGATAAAGGAGAGATTAAAGGACTAGATGTTGAAGGTGTTGACAAGCAGAAAGATGAAATATGGGAAGAAATAGAGGTAGGGGCTGAAGTTAATGAAGTAGAAACATGTGAAATAGTAAATGAAGGACAGAGGAAAATGTGAAGGAAATAGAAAATTGCTAGAAGAATTTAAGGGAGAAATGAATGGAAATAATACAGAAGCGTTTTGTTTGCAAACATGAAATGCGAACAGTTGATGGGGACTAAAGAATTTTAAGCAAGCTTTTGGGAGTTTTGTATAGCAGCTAAATATTGAATTTAGGAAAAAAGATATAAACTTTGATGAATGGAGGGAGGAGAATGTAAACAAAGAACAGGTGACCAGATGTAAACAAAGAACATGTGATCGGATGTAAACAAAGAACAGCTGGTCGGAAGTAAACATGAACAGCTGGAGAATTTTGATAAGAATGTAGGTCAAGGCTTATTCGAGTTTAGAGACACGGGATAGAGTTAAGATTTAAATAACTATTGATGAGAAATACGTTTAAATTACATGAATTTTAATTAACATATAAATAATTTTAAAAAATAATAATAAATTTTTATATAAAAATATAAAAAAAACATAAAAATTAATAATAATATTTTTAAAAGAAATAAGTAAATGAATAATAATAGTTATTCTCAATTATAAAATTTAAGATAAGATAAATTTGATAAAAATTTAAGAATTTAAAAAGATATGAAGGGTTGTAGCTATTAAGTTAAGTGGTTTTATTTGATTTGGTGACACCCACAAACATAGAAATAATTTGTAATATGGGGCATGTAAATGTTTTAAAATTATTTTATTAAGGCCAAATTTGCACATTTAATTAAAATAGTAAAACATATTTAAAATCTTAATACCAAGTATTTAAAGTAAATAAATAATACATTGCACCAATATTCAACGTAAATTTGCAAACCTTTAATTAACAACAAAATAGATTAAATTGTTTAACGAAATCTGACAAAATATGATAATTTTGTAATAAAAAATAAATAAATTTCTCAAAAAAAAATTATAAAAAAAATTCAAATTAAATTTGGGGCATAATGTAATACCCAGTTAAGAAGGACATGAATTTTGTTCTTATTTCATCCATTTTTTTACCAACTCAGACTGGGGATTCTTGAGTGGTTTGTATAAAAGAAGGATAATAATAAAATGATGGATAAGTGGCTTTTAGAGAAGGAGAAGACTATAATTGGACGTTTAGCGGCTTAGAGCTAATGGTATTGACAGACATCTGGTCGGAACCATAAATGTATGATGACAGAAGTTTTATGGACATACAATTATATTAAAAGGAAATATTTATTTTAATTGTATTGAGTGGCTCTCGGTGCGTGAGAAAGGCAACAGCTGGTGTGGTTTGGCGAACGTGGAAACTAAAAAACTGTGAAAAGAAGGGAATATTCTGGAGAGGGGGAAAACAGATAAAAGAACAGTGGGACTGGAGATCAGAGAACAGTTGGACAGGAGACCTCAGACGAGTTATACGTGAGAGTTGGAAGGTGATAGACGTGGAGTGTGGTAGCAGAATCTGTACGAGAAAGTCATAGGAGAGTCAAGTTCGAGTCAGCAGACGTAACGAGAGATCATCGGATGGTAGGCCAAGTTAAGGTGGCCGAAATAAATAGGAGTTTTATTCATTCAAGAGGCAGTTTTAGAGTCGTCAGGAGAGATCATCGGCCAAGCTAGGTGGCCGAGAGTAATCAGTTGGACATCAGTCATCAACAGTCGGTAGGAGTTTCGTCGTGGAAATTTGTCTGCCAGCAGAGTTTGTTGTTTGGAGGAATTCGTCATGAGGGTAACATCATCAAGGAGAGGTGGCTGTGAAAGCAGAGTGTAGGCGCAACCTGGTGCTCTTTGTGCCTATATAAAGAGAGTGTGTGCTGGTATGCGAGAGATCCAAATTGCATGGACCAGACAGATTTTAAGTTTATTTTTTTCTGTATTCATAGTTGTAAATTGTTAAATACGGGAAATGAGTCAGATGTCGTTTCATTTCGTTTGTCATTTATTTTAACTGGATTGTTTAATTGTAAATTTTGTGTTCCGTTTCCTTATCAACCCAGTAAAGACCCTGGGGTACAGAGTCTGATTTATTAAAATGTATTCTAGATTAATAAAATTGTTTTGTTGATAAAATTAAAAACGTGTTTAATATAAATTCCTATAATCATAATTATCCAAAAGTGGGTTATTACAACATATATATATATAGTAATACCGAGTTAAGGATGCCATTATTTTGTTTAAATTTCATAATATTAGTTTCACGGCACAGACCAGAGGTGGACGGCCAATATTTAAAATCTGTTTACCAACTCAGACTGGGGATCTTGGGTGGCTCGTATTAAAGAATGTTGATTGACAGCGGAAAAAGACTCACAAAAGGAATAACTATAATTGAGGGTCTTTAGTGGCTCTTAGATCTAATGTCTGACGGACATCGGAACAAAACCCAAAAGGAACGATGACAACAGTTTTTTGTTGACATACAAATATTAGATAAGGAATGTTTATCTAACAATATTGAGTATCTATCTTAGCGTGAGAAAGCCGGATGAGGTCCGAACGCGGGAAATCAAAACTGTGGGAAAAAGGAATATTCTGGAGGGGAGGACGTGGATGAAAGTTAGTTGGAAGGCAGAGAGCGAACAAGTTGGTTGGATGTCAGAGAGAAAGGGAGGAGGAAGTGGTTGCAGAGAGCAGAGTTTGGTAATCGATAAGAGATGTGGGCATAAAGTGGGCGGTTTTGGCAGTAAATAAAGCCAAAGTAATGAAGAATTTAGAAGTTGGTGTAAGAATTGAATAATGTTTGTGCAAGATATTTTAGAGGAGAAAGACATAGAAGTTGATGTCATAGCTGTAAGGAGAAAGGAGTGTTAGGTTGAACACCAGATTTGAATTCTGTCTTGGTGAAGGTTGAGAGATCCAGAACATTTTAAATAAGACAATACGCATTGGAATTGTCAATCATACTAGACAAATTGATTGTTGGCCGCGGGTGAAACATCCATACGAGTAGTCGGAAGTCTGGAGTTTGGATACTGAAAGGATAGTGTTGTGTTGCGAAACGTGTGTCAGTAAAATGTCTGTGTAAATTTTATGCACAGAGTGGCCATTATTAAAGTGAAGTGTGTTCCCGAACTCAAAAGCATAAAACTTGTAAGTAGCGATTTAAAATAAATAATTTTGTAAACCGTAAATTAAAGGTGAAAGGTCAGATTTCGTTTCTAGTAACTTCAATATATTGAATTTCTATATTCAGTACAATTCTTTCAAGTGTAATTGGATTTTGTTCTTTCTATCAGGCCTAGTGGAGACCCTGAGATTTTGAGTTTGATTCTTCGTAGAAAAAAAATTAAGGTATAAATTTTCTTAAATGCCACAAAAGGTAAAATTAATTGTTAGTAAAATTTGATCTAAATGTGGCGAAATAAAGTAGAGATTTAAATTGTATTTTGTGTGAATAAATTTGTTTTGATTTGTTAAATTTAAATTTTTGTTTAATTTAAATTTCCTTTCATTAAATATTTAAAGTTGGTTATTACAAATTGACTACCACAAAGTGGGGCAAATTTCATTAATTAAAATTTTTAAGTAAATTATTACAATATATATATATATATATATATTGTAATGGCTAAAATATAAAATAAAATAACGGTACCTATTTAAACTACAATTTTTTTATTACAACACAAATTTACATTTACACAAATAATGATTTTTATAAAATCAAAACAATTTTATAACCTAGAATACATTTTAAATAATTGGACTCGGTACTCTCAAGGTCTTTTTTGGGTTGATAAGGAAACGAAACAAAATGTTACAATTAAATAAATACAGTTACAATAAATGAAAAACGAAATGAAATGATTGAAATGAAATCCTTGAAACGAATGAAACGAAAGTACCGAACTCTGACACCTTCTTACCCTTTATTAGCAATTTACAATTATTAATTCAGAAAAATAAACTTACACGCTCTTTGGTCCACACACTCACTTCATACAGGCTTAAAAGGCACCAGGCTTGCGCTCACACATTATCACAGTCTCCTCTTGACGACGTCACCCTCTCGACGAATTCAAACACCTCTGCTGGCAGACAGACCTCCACGATGAAACTCCCAACCGACTTTTGACGACTGATGTCCATCTGATTACACTCGGCCATGTAGCTTGGCCTACCATCCTATGATCTCTCCCCGCTGACACGTACGTCTCCAGTCCACACGAAATGATAATGCTTTCCCCATGGACAAGTCCGTCTCCTCTCCCTACTGAATTCTAACAATCTCCTCTTTCTCGTACAACTGATCTATTATTTATATCCTGGCTCTAGAATATTCCCTTGTTTTTCACAGTTTTTGCATTTCCACTTTCGCCAAACAAACACCATATGTTGCCGTTCTCCCGCTCCGAGAGCCACTCAATCAATTAAATTAAACGTTTCCTTTTAATATAATTACATCGTCCAACAACCTTGTGCAATTATGCAATAAGAATCCCGTCGTTCAGATGTTGGTCACAACCAATTAGCCCTAAGAGTTGCAAAACGCCCCAATTATTAGTCCTTCCCCTGTCTAAAAGCCGTCATTTTATCATTATTTTTTTTATTTGTTCAAATCACTCAACAAAATTCCTGTCCTTCTGAGCTGGTTATTTCAATATATATATATACATATATATATATATATATATATATAAATAAATATATATATATATCAGGGTCTTCACTGGGTTTAATAATGGACACAACAAGTTGTTTTAAAAAACTAATTAACACACATTTTATAATTCACCCAGACAATATGTCGATAGGACGAAATTTAAATAAAAGAAATTAACTCTGATTGACAATACAAATAGAACGAAATCTGACTTCTATCCTTTAATTACGTTTACATAAATCATTATTTTGTATTTTGTTACATCTGTCCAGTTGGTTCCAGCATTCCTTTTTGTTTACGGAAGTTCACTATAGCAAATTTTTTACACTGATTCTAATATTGGCTCACAGATTTTACACTCTTTAAGTCAACCTTGATAGGCTCCCAGGAACTCGGATGATCCTCCTTTTTATTGTCAGCTATCTGGTGACCGCTTGTCTTAAATGAATCCTGTGACTCATAGATTTGCTAGTCTTTTTACCGCTTGGGACTTAAACTGCAACTTTACTTTTCCTAGCTGGCTACAGACGTACAAACTGCACTCCTTTCCTGTCTGCTGATAGGCGTAAAAACTGCTAACTTCGCGATATTTACGGGATATTTCCGTGAATGTTTTTACTTTGTCTTAAATTCACCACTTTGTTTAATGCTACATTAAAGAACGGCTAGTCTCTGCTCTGTTCCGTCCTCCGAAATGTCCCGTCACCAACTCAAATATCGTAGTATTTTAGAGTTTGAGCGCGCATACGCCATTTTTGATTTTCCAACAAAGTGACAGAGCCTGGCTCCATTGTCGCTTTGAGAAATCCTGCCGCTACAATTAAATTTTATTAAAACCAATTAATTTCCTAATTAATTGGCATTAAATTATGCCCCAAATTTAGTTTGAGAATGGAATGTCTAGACTTTTCTCTTCGAAAAACTAAATTTCTTAAAAATTTTCCCCTATGTTGTCAGATTTCGCTCAGAAACTTAAATCTAATTACCATTAATTAAATGATTTACAAATTTTCCGTTAAATATTGGTGCAATGTGTTATTTATTTTATATCAAAACTGTTTAGATTCTAAAATGTCTTACGGTTTAATTAATTGTGCATTTCTTAACTTAATTCTTATAAATGAAACTACATTGAAAAAGAAAAAGATTTTTTTAAATGATTAATTAACTTAATTTTATTTAAATTTATGATCAAAAGATATTTTAAAACTTCTATCCTGTATTTCTGAACTCAAATATGCCTTGATCTACTTTCCCCAAAAATTGTCCAGCTGTTGTTTGTTTACATCTGATCAGATGTTCTTTGTTTACATCTTTTTCCCCTCCTCCATTCGCCAATGTTAAAGTCTTATTTCCAAATTCTATGATTAAATAGCAATCAATACTTCCATTACTTGTTTTAAATTCTTAAGTCCCATCTGTTTTATCATCACCAGCTTTATTTCCATATTTCTCAATGTTTTCATTGCCATGCTCATCAGCTGTTCCCACTTCATATTTGTAAACAAACTCTTCTGTATTATTCTGATTTACAATTCCTCCCTGCAATTCTTCTACTCCCTTGTAACTTTCCATTTTATCAACATTTGCCACTGCTTCCCCTATTTTTCCAACTATTTCATCTTTCTGTTCATCAACACCTTTAATCTCTCCTTTATCATTATCAGCCTTATCAAAATTAAATTCTCTTCAACATTTTCAATAACTATCAGTTCCAGTTCAATAACATTTTCATCACACTTAACCTCCAATAACCCCACTTTATTTGCTACTTCATATGTTTCTATTTCAATGTTTACATCCTGCTTATTTACTTTTTCTACACTCAGACTTTACCTCTGCACTGCCCACTCTAATACTCTCAATAGTTGTATCAGAGCTCTCATTATTTTCCTTTTTCCATTCTCTTAATTCTGCTGCTAACCTCTCACAATTCATTTTACATTCTACTTTAGATTCATTTATTTCTGCTTTAAATTCTACTATGTTTTTGTTAATGTCTTCCTTCAAATCTGCTACATTTTTATCCCCTTTTTCATTCAAATCTGCTACATCTATCTTACTTCTGCTCTAAACTACGCAACTTATTATTATTTTCTGCTGTATTTTTATTCATATCCTCCCTCATTTTTTTATTATCTTCTCTCATTTCTTTTAAATACTCTATCATCATCATATTTCCACTTTCCCCTGCCATCTTTACTGTAGAATCCATTTTCTCTAAATTAATCCCAAACCTAACTAATTACTTAAAAAAACTAACCTTAAGCTATCATCTTTAATTCAAATGCACCATTAATCATTTTTCTTTCTTTTCAATAACCCTCTAACTTTCACACGCTTAAAATTCATTTCAAAATATTTCATGCACATCCTATCAATATACTATTTTGCACCAATACCTCGGTTAGTCAGATTTTGTTCTTTAATTATGATTCTGCCCTATTATCAAAAATCGTGGCCCACGTTGGTCCGCCATTATGTAATAATCAAAAGAAAGTGGTTAATTAAATGAAATTTGCCTGTTTGGGCACCATCATGTAATGATTAAATATATGGCTTTTTATTAAATGAAAAGGTAATCAATTAACAAACAAAATATTTATTTATTTTGTGGCAATAACTCAAAACGGTTACAATTTAAAATTTTAGATCTCAGGGTCTTCACTGTGTTTAATAATGGACACAACTAGTTGTTTTAAAAACTAATTAACACACAGTTTATAATTCACCCAGACAATATGTCGATAGGACGAAATGTAAAGAAAAGAAATTAACTCTGATTGACAATACAAATAGAACGAAATCTGACTTCTATCCTTTAATTACGTTTACATAAATCATTATTTTGTATTTTGTTACATCTGTCCAGGTGGTTCCAGCATTCCTTTTTGTTTTCGGAAGTTCACTATAGCAAAATTTTTACACTGATTCTAATATTGGCTCACAGATTTTACACTCTTTAAGTCAACCTTGGTAGGCTCCCAGGAACTCGGATGATCCTCCTTTTTATTGTCAGCTATCTGGTGACCACTTGCCTTAAATGAATCCTGTGACTCATAGATTTGCTAGTCTTTTTACCGCTTGGGACTTAAACTGCAACTTTACTATTCCTGGCTGGCTACAGACGTACAAACTGCACACCTTTCCTGGCTGCTGATAAGCGTAAAATCTGCTAACTTCGCGATATTTACGGGATAATATTTCCGTGAATGTTTTTACTTTGTCTTAAATTCACCACTTTGTTTAATGCTACATTAAAGAACGGCTAGTCTCTGCTCTAGACTTATTTGTTCCGTCCTCCGAAATGTCCCGTCACCAACTCAACTATCGTAGTATTTTAGAGTTTGAGCGCGCATACGCCATTTTTGACTTTCCAACAAAGTGACAGAGCCTGGCTCCATTGTCGCTTTGGGAATTCCTGCCGCTACAATTAAATTTTATTAAAACCAATTAATGTCCTAATTAATTGGCATTACAATATATATGTATTATGTAATACTAATTAGAGTCCATTAGTGATTTGATAATTGGAAATTTGTGGTTGATTGTTAGCGTCGAAAATGTAAAACAACAAAGGGTAAACACGGTCGTGCCTTTGTCGGCAGCAGGAAATTTAAAACCGGACTTTAACGGCGGCAGTTGCGGGCAGAGATTCATCAAGAAAAGTCGCGGGAAGAAACTTGAATAAGTAAACGTTGCGGGCAGTAAATTAATTCAGTAACAGTATTGGATACATAAATTCGTCGAGAAAGAGTTTGATAACAATCTGGCTGACCCATAGTTAGAACGAGAAATACCATATTTGCCGGTGAGAAAGAGACTTATTGCGGAGGATCACAGGAGCTGTACGGAGAAATCGTTCCAGTTGAGAGATACCGAAGTTTGGACAGTGTTTTATAATCAATTTAAATTCAGTGAAATTATGGCCTGTTTAATGTGAAAAGAGTAAAATTCATCTGAACCCAAAACGAAAGCCTGGTACTAGCAGAGACTGTAAGTAGAAAGAAATTTAATAAAGGATTTTTAAACGTTAAATAAGGATCAAATCGTTTTCACGTTTAGTTTATTGTATTTTATTCTAATGTAAAAAATTTGATTGTTTAATTTAAATGTAAAAAAGGTTGGTTCTTTATTTAGAAGACCCAAATAAACGACCCTGAGATGAGAGTTGATAAAATTTGTAAAATAGCAAGAACTCAATTGTAAATAATTACGTCAAGAAATGCTGTTATTTTATACTTGGAATAAATTAATTGTTTTGTAAAGTTTAAAAATTTGGTAAATTATTTTGAATTCTTTTCATTTAAATTTAAATAAAACTAATCCATTAATCAATTGCTTAAATTTGGTTAATATTGAATTCATTACCATTTAAATCTTTTAATTATTTGTTGTTTATTACATTTTGGCTTCACCAACGTGAGGCAATTCATCAATTCAATAATTGTCTTTTAATTATGACAATATATACATATATATATTGTAATGCCAATTAATTAAGCCATTAATTGTTTTAAATAATTTAAATTGTTAGCGAACAATTTGAATTATAGCGGGGAGAGCGAGCAAAGCAACAATAAACGGCGGGCTCTGTTCCAAGCCCTACTTGTTGATTATTACATTAAATGTCACCACAACGTGAGGTAAATTCTTTAAATTTAAATAACCCTAATTGTTGATTATTACAATATATATATATATATATATATATATATATATATATTTATATTGAAAAGTGTGAACTGCCAATATTTAGGGCAATTGTAGTGAATAACATCGGTAAGTGGCCGCCCTTGTGTCCGCGGGCCTGAGAAGGAATAAATTAAACGGCCACGTGCGTCCGAGGGCCCCCAAGAAGCCGCGGTTACGCGTCCCTTTTTTTGCAACGTTTGGGGGTCGGAGTACGAATATATACTCCAAACCCGGGTGAAAGTAGGGAGAGGCAGGCAGGCCGACAGATGGAGGACTGAAAGTGGAGTGAGAGAGGCGAGAGGGTGGAAAATTTGGCGAGCGGTAGCCAACAAAAGTTTTTGGAGAGACGTCCATCGCGGGGAGGTCGAAGAAGGAGATCGTGTGCTGCTTACTACAAGACCAGTGATCCACTGCAAGTCGGCTGACGCCACAAGTTATAGTAAGGATCACCATTTCTGTAAAGTGCCTTCAAAAGTTGAATTTTTTTTACACAGTACGGAAATAGGTTCTGTTCTTGAATACCTACCGAGTCGCCCACATTACCCTAATGAGAAGTAGGATTTTATAATAAAGCCGGAGCTAATAATAATTTTTTTACAGACCAATGTATATCTGCTGGCGCCCAATAATATTTTTTTATGTATTTTTGTATTTTCATGTAATAAAGTTTTTTTATATTTAGTAATAAGTCTAATCATTACAATATATTGTAATAATACAATGCATTATATTATTGGAGACGGCGCACGTGTCGTGGAGAGACGTGCGAGAAAGGATAAAGGGCGACTCGGGTGGTCCTGAGTGATTGCTGCAGCTGCAATGAGAGACAGGGGATGATGAGGGTCCAGCAGCCCATTGATTTGGGAAACGGCGAGTCGAATTAGTTACGCAGATGGTCACAAAGGGGCCATGTTAGAGCAGGCTACTGTCTCTAACGAATGACCTGAAAAGGACGTTGGACAAAAGAGAGGAAGCCGTAAGCTAGTGGACGGAGTGGGACTATGCGATTGTCGAGTTCCAAAGGCGGCCGGAACGAAAATTAGAGGAATCGGTTGCTGTCACTGCGCCGTGGCGACGCAAGTGAAAGACAAGGGAGGAAGATGATATAAATAGAAGAGTCGCCTATTGTAATGAGAGTTGTGGTATAGCACGGAAGGGAGACAGTCAACGAGGAGAAGCGTATCGGGACAGTCAACGAGGAGAGACGAAGTTAGTTGGACGGCAGACAGAGATGCGGACAGATATCCATCCAGAAAAATTGCAGTATAAAAAGTTTTGGCAGTCAACGGCGAGAAGCGAAACGGTAGAGTCCAACAGCGAGATATAATAGTTTAAATAAAACGCCAATAAACAGTTTGACCGAGAGACTTATAAAATCACAGTTTGGAAGCAGAAGTTTGCTCCACAAACTGAACTAATCTTAACATCGAGAGACCTCCAGGAGACCGACGTCCGAAACTAGCTGATGAGACAATCCAGGTTTCAGAATAGCAGAGTTAATCCAGAGCAGCTACCGAGTGTTCAAATTTAGAAAAGTAGAATCAGTGATATCCCCAAAATCGTGTGCACAGAAAACCCAAAATTGGCGGCCGTAAGTAGAAAACTCTAAAATTTATTGTAAACCACTTTTAAAAGATACGTCGGATCGTTCTTCAATTATTTCTTTTCTTTAATTATTCATTTCTTTAATTGTTTAGTTGGTTAATTTAAATTCAATCTGTAATCTTATTTCGTCTGCAACAAAATTCGTCGAGGATAGACGAATTAACTTCAATGAAGGCTAAATGTAATTATAAATGATTGTAAATTCAATTCACCCATTATCAAACCCAAATAAAGACCCTGAGATTCCAAATATTATTGTGCCAAATATTATATGTGTTTTAACTTCATGAATAAAATTTGATTAATTGTTTTCAAATGAATTCTTTTATTTAGCCACAACCATTAGCCATTTATATGTTTATTACAATTTGGCTACCACAACAGTGGACGGAGATAGGAGTGATAGCTGGTTATTACAATATATATTGGACATTTTATCGTCCACTTCATTTTGGAGATGGTAAACAAAAAGCAAACAAAACACGAACACGCACTCTTGTTTGTTTGTTTACAACGTCCAAAATGTAGTTGATAAAATGTCCTGCTATCTATTCTTGACTTGAGTTAATCAGGTCAGAGTAAATGATGCCCTACTGTTTGCCTCTGTAGACCTTACAGGTACGACACAAGATACAGTTAACCAAGGTCCATCGTCAAGATACGAATATCTACATAAATACGGTTGGTACGTTGCAACAGTGGTACATATATTCCTTTTTGACTCTTAAGTTAATCAAACGTCACAACGTTTTATAAAGAAGTTCTCAATTGCTTATGTCGTTTATTTTATTCGGGATTTGTAAGGTGTAGAAATAAGTTTCAATTATTTCTAAGTATTTAAACATGAAGGTTGGCTTGATAAACTGTATGGTGTATATCCGAAATTGTTTTCAGTAATTCAGTCGGTTTCACAGAACCTTGGTGATACATTTCTATTAATTTTTGAAATTGATAAAATACAATGTAAATAATTGTCCTCACAGTGATTAGCACAATTTTAACAGTTAATAGGAAATCGTCTACACAAATATAACTTTATTATTATCGTCTGAGACTATGCAGGGTAATTAACGTTGTGCAAATTTTCCAATAAAATGGAATAGAAAGGTGGGGTGCAGAAAGGAAAAAATATATATATAAGTGTATATCTGACTATGGATTAAGGGTCCCAGTCAAATTTCCCTAGTTTGCCATGTAGGGATAACTCGACAGAAATTTTCATCTGTTAGTTTTGGCCCTCGGTACTTGTCCCATGTTATTCCAGTGGCTTTCTGTAGGGACTACATGCCTTGGCCAGATTTGGAGGCAGCAGACCAACTTCTCTATGGGGGCAGTGGACATTTCTTACAGTCAAATTATTAATTATAACTCAGCCTCATGGTTATATTCAACAGCGTTATGTTACAAAAGATGGGTAAAGTACGCACGATGCTCGAGTTAGGAAGAATCAGGATGAAAAATACGTAAATAAGTAACTTTATGATTTTCGCATTGAGTTCGAATACCAATATTGTACAAATTTAGGATGATATAGTTAATTTTTTTATAGTAACGGGCTACATGAGGGTAAACCACGTGATGGCGACTCACTTTTAATTGGGGATTTGAAAGTGGGAACGAGGAAGAGTAGAAAAATAAGAAAGTGTAGACAGGCTATATATAGCGTAATCCACATAAGGAAAGGTACTTAAATGGGGAAAGCGGAAAGGAAGAGGAAGGTGGCCAAGGGTTAACTAGGGCCCCAAGTCTATAGTTTAAGGATTCTACCCTTCAATTCACCTAAAAGTGATGCAGGGAAAACTCTTGAAAAACCTGTATTAGGTAGTTCGGGCATTGGATAGTTGTCCTAAGCCCTTCCGATGGCGGGAGAATGTTTTTCTGTGGGGACGTAGAATTCCCTTCTTCGTGGCTTGACCGGTTTAGGAGGCATCTGACCGACTATTTCAATAGGAATAGTGGACAATTCTTACCGTAAAGCCTAGTTATGCGACCCTGCAACGTAAATCTCTCAAAACAGACCGATACGTCCTGTGAGAATCAAAATACTAGCGGGAGAGAGCGCTCGGACGCCGCATAGAGTAAGAGTTAAGTAGATGAAAGCAGTTGAAAACCATTTCCATAGGCATGGTAGAAGAAATTCAAGCACGTTCCTACAAATACCGCTGTCGGCGCCGTAGAAATACGCACTCCTCTCCGTAGGTGTCTCGCAGAGAACGTATCACTTTTGTTTTATTCGACGAATGTTTTCAATAAAAACATATTTACGTTGATTTTAAATAGAAAGACAGACAATGAGAAAATAGAACATAACAAATACAGTCGAGAACTCTTGGTCATGTTATCATGGAGTTGCATATTCAAGATATGATGAAGAAGTAGTTTATTCCATTGACTATACTAGGAATAAATAAAACTTTAAATCGAACCTTCTAGGGTATTTAGCATTGTGAATAAATAATATCTATAAAATAGTAATAAGTTAGAAGGTTTACGAATCATAACAAAACTAGGTCAGAAATTATGGCCTTAAGTTAATCTTGAGAAATCTTTTTACCAGATAGGTTGCACCTTTTATAAAGTACTTGCTGGGAGCCTGGCGTTTCCAGAGTAGTCATATATCCATAACACTAGATTTTAATGTAATGTCGGTTGTTTTTTATTGTTATTTTTATGTAAGGAGTTTAAATTGTATTCAGACAATATTTAGAGAAATACTATGGATCTCATTGACCCATAAAAATATTTATTCGGTGCAAATATTGACCGGTTACCACGTTTGAAATTTTCTACCCCCGCCCAGCCTCTCCCACACCCACGCGATTTTCAAGTTGACATAAATAAACGTGTACTATTATTATATGACTGTAAATAGCAAGCATGAGCTATTCATAAATTCATGTTATAGAATAGTATTAGTCATTATTAATTGATAGTATTAGCATAGTACTTACTAATGAAATAAATGTACACCCTGACTCGTCCACATCCTTGAAGCTAAGCTTCTTTACAGGATCTACGGTATATGATTTTATTGTTATTATTATTAGTGAATATTATTTTTTATTTGTCAGGTTGGCAGTAAAACAATCGCCCACGGGATAGAGAACATAAAAAAATGAGAAAAACAACGGGAAAAAAAATTTCACTTCTACAAACATGCTTATTCTTCTCACGAGTTTTGCAATTCTTCTGATTGCTCTTATGATGCAAGTTGCGTAATAATTTTTTCACACTATATACGTAGCAGTATAAAAAAATATTACAATTGAATAAGAAAAAAATATATTTTCAAGGTCAGAATTAATAGATAATGAAATAATAATTACACTCTTAATCTCATAGAGTAATTCCGCATACAACTTAACGTAAACACATTGCTTGTAGAGAACCAAAAACTTATGTTCTTATAAATCGAAACAGTATTTGAGTGAACGCATTAGTTAACACATACCGATGACAGATTGAGACATACCAGAGGTGTTTTCCAGGTCGTATTTTGAGAACAAATAACTTTTAAGGCTAGTGGCAGCCATATTTTTTTTGCGAAAAAACAGTAAATCTGACGATTGTGACAAAAAAAACAGTTGGTGAAAGTTACATTCCACAGGAAAATAAGCTTTTGGTTTTGCTTGGCGACTCTTTTGTAGGGGCGACATTTCAGTATTCCTCGAAGCCACTGTTTGGGTTCGAATGGGCGTGAAAGAAAAATCTATATCGTCCCTTGCGAAACTCAGCAGAAGCATTTGTATCTGCATACATTTATTCAGACTGAGGTATTTCCTTATAGCTTTCAAATTCAAACGTCATACGTAACTAATATCATTAGAATTTTCAAACTCAACGCTTAGAAGTTTCGGGGTTATAATTGAAGCTGCCTACATGTGGTTAGATTCTAGTTATCTTGAAACATGCAGTTATAGGATCAATCGATATGTTTACAAAATTGCGAGCTGTTCATAAATCGTTCAGTTCGAGACTCGCAAAACGACGGGTTGTTACATATTACATAATATTGGAAATTAATTTAAAGATACGTACCATAAATACCTATAACATCATAAATGTAGACAGGCAAGTGAATATTCGAAATTGAATACTACGAGAAAAGTACTTTACTCGTTAGGTAACTTGTAAAGGGACGAGTTATTTTATTTCAGTCAATAATTACTGAATGTGATTTTTGAACCAAAGTTGTATTGCTTGTTGCATTCAGGAATAAATGCAAATTTTTATCTTATAGAGCGTGTAAATACAAGATGTAGGAGATATCTAATAATTACTTCTGCATATATAAAGACAACCATAAATAGAGGATTATATTCAAAAATATTATTTAACTGCAGAGCAAAATGTTTAAGAAGCCAAAGGAAACCAAACAAGATTTCAAAGATAATCAGGATGAAATTGAAGATCGCATACCTAATTTGCCTAAATATTAGCAAAGGGTTCTCGGAACATGATGTAAAAAACTATCACTGCTGACTTCAGCCAAGAAGACAGTGACAGTGAAGACCCTGGAAATTTCGCTTTTTTACAACTTCAGCTGGGTGGAAACCCGAGAAAGTTTTATAATGCAAATCACCGGGTAAGTCTTCGATCTTTAGTTGCCTACATATGTTTCATGTGAGTTATATTAAAAGACTGAAATAGTTAGATTTTCATAACCACAGTAAGTGACAATGGAAGAGTTTGTAAAATGATCTTGTGGTTGATAGCATAAGAGGAAGATTATAGGGAAACGTTGCTGTAGACTGTAACACAAAACTTTACACATTAAATATCACAATCTGTCCCATCTGCAGAATTGTCCGTTTTTTTGTGTGTTGTATTCTTCAGAGTTTAATATTTTAGTGAGAAATGTCTACTATTTAAATCTTCAGTAGAAACTACTCAGGATTAAGTCATTTGAAAAGAAACCAACACTTCAACTGCATAATGCTTAGCTTTATTCATGACCTCAGAATGTGGACACCAGTGGATTATGAAGTGTGTTTGTGCCTTCAGAAGGTCCCTTTCTTCCCCAGATACCTGCAATTACTTTTTTTAAGACTATGGATTATATAGTAAGACCTCTCAGGTTCACTTGTCACCCTGCACATCGAGTTTTCTGATATTTCTCAGGTGTCTGTTATCAACATAGAACTCATTGTTGCTTTTACAGAATTCAATTCTCCCATTTCTCATATAGGGTTCAGATTTGTGTATTGAAGCATCACTCCACATGACGTTAATGTGTCAAATGCATCAACTAGTCTTAGTTGGTGGTAAAACTATATATTATGACATGATGAGTGCAGAAACAAGACTAAATACTATTGGACACTTGCATCAATTTATTATTATGGTGGTAGTTTTCATTGTCTTCCGAAGATTATAATGAAATACCCTATGCAGAACTAAACTGTTCAAACATTGGCACTGAGAGATCCTCAATGGGTTTGGTGAAGATACTGAAAGCAAAATAAATACACATCTCCATGCCTTTGTTAGGATTTCAATTCGGAACATAGTGATGCTGACAACTACACCAAATTAAGTTGGTTACCTTCACATATGGGACCAAATATTATTAACTTTTAGATGGCAAATGAATGTATTACTATTTAATCAATAACCTTTATAAATAAAACCTTATGTAATGTGAACAGTTTGTTGAGGAATGAAACAAATGGTACTTAGGAAGTGCAGAGAGTAAAATAATATGCCGAATAGTAAATACATAATGAAACAAAATGATTGGAGTAGTTGGATGAAAAATCTCAAACCAATTTAAGAGAAATATTTTTAATTGTTCTGACAAGTTAATAGAATTGGCTCAGAGTAAATAGGAGTCATTAGAAATAAATTGTCAATACAGTTAGCAAGATTTGACAGTAATTTTGAAAAATAGACCCATTTGTGTTCTCACAACATGCTAATGTATCATTGAGAGGTTATAAGTTAGAGTCAGCATTCAATGAATTCAATCACATTTGAATAGATTATTCTACTTTTATAATAATTATTTTTTCTCCAATTTTTTAATCTATACATTTAAATTTATGAACTACAGCAAGTACTATTTCATAAAACATTATAAATGTACTTAATTTATTAAGCTAATAATAGCTAATCATTTGTTTTTTAATCCATTCAAATTTTAATCAACCTAAGAATGGAACTGTTAGTACATGTGCATTTGTGGTGAGGACAAATCTAGAATAAAGTTACATAATAATTTTGTTTAGGTACCTGGAAAAATATATAATGATTAATAAGTTCACGTCTGGGTTTGGTAAACAATACTCCCATGAAACAGAGTTGAAATTAGAGTTGAAGTCCTTGCTGGAAAAGCATGATCAAGTGAAAGCCATTCTCTGAATCTCTCAAAATTTCAATAGAACATTTAAACATTAGGATAATTGTAGCTTTATTAAATATGATTTTATGGGAGTGGATTTTTGTTTGTTTTAAAGTTACACTTTAAGGAAGATAGTTTAAAGTAAAGATTGTAGCTCAAGTGGTCATTGAATGGAAAAGTAAAGTAGGTTTTTCTACTTCTCATGTTTACAAATGATGTATTTTAAATCAATTGTATGAAAATGGCTTCAACATTATTTTGAGATTATTTGCTGATGATGCCTTACATTTAATATAAAGAGATAACATAAAAAATTAAAATATAAAAGAAACATCATGCAAACATGTTTATGAAACTGGCTCTGTTAAAAGAAGTTAAACTTGAACAGTTGTAAAAATAAAAGTATGTTATTAGGTAATATGTTTAAAAGTAATTAAATATGATATAAAAGTCTATCATGAAGTTGAGGAATCTGTTCGTAAGCATAATATCTCAGTTCTTTTTGAAAATATTCATTGTAAAATATTAGCTGAAAGTGTAGACTTCATTGTCAGAAGAACTAGACAACATCAAAATATTTCAAAACTGCAATTTAAAATTGTTTTAATACAGGTAGATTAATTTATATTTTTATATGACTTCATCATAAATTTTATTTGTAGATCTTTTCATAAATTAGCATGATGTATTGTGCCTGTTTTTGGAACCTCTTAAGGTGAATGTATAATTTCTTTAAAATAAAAACAATAATCGATTTTTTAAGATGAGTGGAATACAAAGAATTTTTTTGACTCAAGTATTACAAAGGTATTAATGAGTCACAAAACTTACGAAGTATGGACCTTCAAATTAATTTTTAATAACATACAAATGTGTATAGTCTGCCAGGAAATGTGAATGAGACTATTAGAATCATCTATGTTGTTCTTATTTTTGAGTCAATAAAGACCTCATTACCTATTTATTTACATAATTGTATTAATTTGTACAGTCAGAATATGTTTTTTTATTTTGTGTCATTTCAATTTGTTTCATCATAATAAGATTAAATGTGATTTTTTAAATGAGAAACTTTATCATAGAACAATACTATATACAATTCTAGAGACACAACAGGTGTTGACTCAGATTGAGTATTAAAAAAAGACAATATATTACTATTGAATAATTCAGATGAATTCATACTTTCAATCTTACCAATGAATGTAAATTCAAGAGGTATTAAAATATACTGACTTGAGGTTCAGTTTTAATACCAAAGGAGAAGAAAGAATTAACATTAGAGAAAGTTATGAGCATTTGTAAGAAAATGGCAACCTATATTATTAGAAACCTGAATGAACTCATGGAATACTGATCAATTTTAACCTTTATGGTATCTAATACTACGAAAGTGTTTTTTTATATATTATAATTAATTTTTAGTTATAATTTACATCTTTAGATCATTTTAAACTAATGAATGCCTATGTGTACCTATATTTTGTTATTGATTGAATAATTTGATGTTGCTTAAGTCAACTTTGAAACTCATATATTGACAAAAATTACTGTATAATTTTATAATTAATATTGTGTCAGTACAGTTCTAGATACAGTTTTGATTTCAGTTCATCAAATCATATAGTCCCAAGAAGTAATAAAAGAATGGCTACATTTATTATAATTTTGAAATATGAAAACCCTTATAGTGCACATAAATTATATAATGTACAACTTAACTTACATTAACATTATTGTAATCAGTCCATAGCTTCACCAATACAGTCTAAAGAAATGTTTATAATAATTTTAGTAGTTATATCACCTGTTAGCTGACCTGTGGTGTAATGCCAGTGCACCACAGAAGAACCTGGGCTCAAATCCTGGCATGCACTTGGATGTTTGTGCTTGTCCTGGTCACAAAAAGTGGGGTTAAGGCTGAGAGAGAATCCTCCTAAATCCGGAAATAAGATGACTGTCTGTCAGTCATCTCAGTAGTCCAAGGACCTCATTAGGGTGTCGAGCCAAATGGTATTAGTAGTAGATTATAATTTATTTCATTGGAAATATGTGATTGCCTTACATTGAGGTATTGTTTTTTTATACATCATTATTGCTTGTATTGTATGTATTTGGAATTATGGAAATTAGTGAAATTTATTAAAATATTAGTATTTTAATTATTATAAAGCCAAGATATCTACCATCAAAGAATGACTGAATTTATGGATTGGTGTCTGTATCAATCTTTGACCGGAAAAAGCATAAGCAGAATCTGTCTGAAGAAGAAAAGTTTTATTTCGCCACTTTATAATCACAGATATTTTGTGACAGTTTTCCTTCCTTTGATACAATTGGCCTTCATTTAAATATTATTCACATCAATCAAAAATTGTTAACTGATTTCGTACAGTCCTTATTAATATAGTGAAAATCAGAAAACAAAGATGAATTAAAGGCAAAATTTTGTAGAATTAACTAATAAATTCTACCATTTTCGAAATAAGAGATTATTACACTTTCAGGTAAAATTTTTATGTTTGTATAATCTAGATGAAGTGAAATGCAGTAAAACTACAAGTAATGAATTTTTTAATAATTATTCCCACTTATCGATTAGTTAGTTATAAATTTAAATTTATTTATTCTTTGATACTGATTTTGATTTCTCTTTAAAGTGTCATGCTGATCAAGAGCAGCATGAAAATATGTTATCGCACCTTCCACTGACATGCACATTAACTGAATAGTAATAGTTTTCATGAGGTATAGCTAGTTTTCACTTCTCCACTCATTCTTGATAATGTCAGCAGCTTTTTCGGCCACCATGATGGTGGGTCCATTAGTGTTGACGCTGGTGATGACGGGCATGATGGATGCGTCCACCACGCGGAGTCGCTTGACGCCGTGGACCCTTAGCTGATTGTCAACCACAGCCTTGGGATCACTTCGAGGACCCATGCGACATGTTCCTGCGCTATGGTAAGTAGTCGTTGTGTAGAACGATATGTGGCACCTGAAGTATTCCTCACTCATAGGCTTCAAGTGATCGCATTCTCTGAGGGGCAGTCCTGAAACTTTCTTCACTCCGGGAATATTATTTCCTATCTCAACCAGGATTTTGATTCCTTCCAATAGGGTCTTCATGTCACGTTCATCCGTGAAGTAGCCAGGGTCGATTATTGGGGGGTCATCAGGGTCTGCACTTCGGAGAGAGATTCGTCCAGCACTCCTTGGTCGAGTTACGAAGATATTAGGAAGAATTAGGTCGTAACTTTGAATCAATTCACCCATTACGGCTATAGTTTCGTTTCGCAGGTCGGCGAAAAGTGCGATATTGTTGATTGAGATTTCATTAGTCAAGAGTATGTTCTCTACTTCTAGATCCGGTTCGTTTTTTAGGGGCAGTCCGTATTTCGTTCTTATGAATCCTACAAGAGAATAAAAGCCGATAGTCGAAAGAGGTCCTGTTCTTCTTTTCAGATATTCATATTCGGCGTCAAGTAGATCCGGTATTTCAATATTGTCTGGTGATTTTTCTAGTGAGTACGACAGACCGTAGTAACTGACATGGTCAAGGTGGTTGTAGCCTACTTTTAAATCTTGTATGATAGGTTGGATACCTTTTTCGATCAAATGTTCCTTAGGACCTATGCCGGATAACATAAGCAGTTGAGGGGAGCCCATACTTCCAGAAGAGACAATTACCTCCTTACTGGCGGTAATATTTAACTGTTGCCCTCCAACCGTCACTGTTACTCCTGTTGCTGTTTTCGTGTTTTCATCTATTAGGATTCTGGTGACCTTAGAGTTCCTTAAAACGTGTAGATTCCTTCGATCCTTGGCTGGATTCAAGAAAGCTTTAGCCGTACTGCAACGAGTTCCGTTTCTAAATGTCATTTGTGCGATACCGTAACCAAGACGTCTCTCTCTATTTAAGTCCTTTAAAAATGGATAACCGGATTTCTTCAGACCTTTAAGATACGCCTCAGGAACTGTATCAAGCACATCTGGAAGCTCAACCGTAAGTTCTCCTTCAGTGTTGTGGTACTTGTTAGCTCCAGGTAAGGATAGAATTTCTTCGGACTGTTGGTCTTCTGACTTCAAAAAATACGGAAAAACTTCGTCATAACTCCATCCTTTATTCCCTAATTTAGCCCACGTATCGTAGTCATATCTGAAAAAATTAAGTAAATCTTAGTATACTAGATGAATATTATGAAAGCCTAAATTGAAACTCTAACGATATGTCCAGAACATAGTATATTGTGAAAACAGCTCACTAATGTGTATGCACCTTAACCAAAACTACGATATTCGTATCTGTAAATGGGCATCTATGAAGAGCTAAATATTTTACTCTGAATGAGTCAATTGTTACGTTAGCTGAAACGTTTCAGGCAGAACAAAGACACGCTCAAATTGACACATCTTACAATGGTAGACATTTCTTCCAAGTAAATAATATTGAAGGAATATTATTTTAAAAACAGGAGTGAACTAATATTAACAAACAAAAATTGAAGGAAGATATTTTGAAGAAAGCTATCGTTATAGGTGACTTTTTCAACCGTGACAATAGAAGCCTTTTATATATTTACATAAACAAAAACTATTCATAATATTGCCCTATAAATAAAACAATGAATTTCCTTCAATACGGTTCACTTCGAAAAAAATTATATCCGCCATTAAGAATTGAACCTGCGAACATGTATTCCAGCTGTTTACCGAAACCATCGGTAGGTTGATAGATAAAATGACAGCGGGTCATAAATTATCCAGTTTATATCTTTTGTTATAAGTAACTTTTTTTTCCGAATTTAAATGTTGCACGATCTACATTACGAGGTTTTCATTCAGGAGGTGGTGTTAATTTTATGTGATGAAGAAAGAGTATAGAAAATTAAAGCTATTGACTATATACATAAATCACCTTATGAATATTATTACGAAACTTTGAATGTAAGCACATATTAATCACTTCTATGTTCTGAATTTACATTTTAAAGTTTTTATGCGTTTGTATTGTTTACGTCAACAATACTTATTCTACGATTACCTTATTAATTCTCACTCTGAATATGTTTCAAAATACTAAATATGCTCATATTATAATGAGTACAAAATAATTTACATACATTCATTCATAAATTATTGTTATGTAGTAGTCGTTTTATGCAATTCACGTACCTTGTTCCCCGTAAATAGATGTTGCCATTATGAGCACCACAGCCTCCTAGTACCTTTGCCCTAGACCACGTACACAGGCCATTTCTAGACGCTTTGCAGGCGTTGATGGGTTCAGTAGGGTAGTTCCAATTAAATGGCGAGTTGGGATTTAGCATTAACACGAACAGGATCGGAACCTCGGAGGACAATGGAGGATTTCCACCGGCTTCGATTAGAAGAACCTGAAAAGAGTAAAAATTGTGCTATATAGAGATAATGTGTTTCTGTATAATGAATGTGCATGTTCCAAAATAAGATATGCATTCGTGAGTAATTCTTGTACAACTTGTTTTCTTTTATTTCATTCGCTTTAAACATGTTTAATTGAATCACTGTCTTTTGAAATGTTGAGATGAACAGTTATTATATTTTGGATTTAACTGAGTATAAAAATTATGAAAAATTTAAAACCAAATCATCCCATATATGTTAAAATCGTGTGTACAATTAATATTGTAATAATTTATATAAGAAAAATTAATTGAATTTGTATTTATTTCACATATGCAAATAATAGAATAGAGTAATAAATGAAGCAGCTTGTACTTGAGGAGGATTAATTAGTTAATGTTAATAAGTTTTACTTTTGATGAATACTAGCAAGGTTAACAGCGACTAGTAGATATGGTGGAGTAGATAATCGAAATTGTCACGGACGGAAAATGCGCTGAGCTTGGAAAAAGAATCTACAAGGACACGAAGTTGGATGACAGAATAGAATTTCAGAATTTCGGCATGCTGATGAGATCGTATGGGTAGCCATGAAGACTCTTGGGTTTTGGCAGTTGGGATGTACGACGACAGTCACGAAAGCAGCGACAGATCCATGAAAAATATTTTCCCAAAGCCTAGTAGAAGAATTCCCAAATTCGCGATTTAACCTGGTGATTAAAGGTAGTATTTGCTTGTTAGAGGAAGTAAGTGGCTTTCGTTGTACATTTTTAATAAAACTAACCGTAACAAATAATTGTTAAAATATACGAGTATCACTAAGAAAATAATAAAGTTTTAAAGAAATGTAGCGGACATGAAAAATGTAAACATTGATGATACGCATAGTGTGTGAGCGTATAATAAATGTATCAAATAAAATGTAAGATACTGATGTAAATTTTAAAGTAAGATAGAGAAGAGTACATAAATAGTTATTAAGACTTACGACATGTAAGCTCTCTAACAACATTGTAATGTTTTTATAGATGAATATGGCTGAATAAGCCGAAAGCTTCTAAAATTGACTGACAGAATATTGATTTTTTCAATAAATAATGAGTGTAAAATTAACAAGGGTTTTATCAAAGTATCAAAGTTAAAGTTGAAATGCCTAACAACATACGAGAAGATTTTATTTTCATCTTAATGCACTTAGCGAAATTGTCAGAAAACATAAACTTTTATGTAGAACAATGACATTACGGTCAATTCAGCGTTAATTATTACTAAGACAATCGTGTAGAGTATCCAGAAAACCAACGAGATCATTCCAAAGTTTATGTGTTTTCAATTTTTTTTTTCTGATCGATGTCTAATGATTGACTCAGAGCGCTGAGACCACATGAGAATTTGATCTCCCATGACATAAGATCCGTCATTAAATATAATAAAGTTGTAACTGTTCTTCCATCACGAGCTTTCCTTAGGTTACGTTTAATTCACAATAAGTCATACTTATAAGGATTATAAGTTTGTTTAATGCATCCTACGGCAGAGCTGGTCCATTAATATGTTTAACGTGACGCACGCAGGGTTTAAGTAAAAAATTAAACAGTCCTCGAGATAAGTTGTAATTTACTGCTGTAGAATGTGAAAAGTACTCGACTATTAACTCGAAACTTGTGGTGTGACATTTGGTAAACCCTTACTGTGATTCAGGTCATAATATTTATCGTCTCACCATTATAATAGGAAATGGGACTTTAAACTTAGTCGAATTAAAGTCTCGTACACAAAAAATATTGAACATTATTTTTCACGCGTCAAAAAAAGTGGTGACTTTCCTTTGAAACGTGTAACCGGTGTTCACCTTCAAACACGAGAGATTTTTTCTCGCATTTGTACGGGGTCAATCGCTTAGTCAAACAGTAATCGAATGATCAGTTCCTGTGAAATGAAGGTACTGCAACATTTCATTAAAATATTGGATGTACCCAATTGGAAACCATTCAAAAGATAGAAGAGCTTGAGAAAAAAGTAACGAGTATCAAAATGAAATAATTTGATTCAAACGTTTTTGCCAAACACAACATTTTCGTGGTTCGTCAGGCTTCCTATTTGCCAGAAATGACCAAGCTGCAATCATCAACTGTTCGTCAAATTGAAATTGTTGCTGAAAGAGTCTGATTTCATCAAATGTTGAACATAAGGGTCTAGATGTAAACCATTCCAAAAGATGTGTTCCAGATTTGTTTCCCAAAAATTATCGATCGCTGGGAAAGAATTACCAAGGATTAGAATAAATGAGTTATGACAAAGACTAAAAGCTTAGAAATGTTTTAACAAATCTCGTTTGTATGAGTCGGTCTCTTACATTCCAACGAGGATTCTCACTGAGCCTTGCGGCTAGCGTACATCCTGCTGTTCCACCGCCAACGACAATGAAGTCGTAGGATTCCAGCAGGTTTCCAGACGGGTCCTGCGGGTACAGATCCGAAGTGTCCGCCACGCTACACAACGAATTCAGAAGCGAGGAGAAGAGCGTCGTGGTGAAGAGCAGCGTTCCGGCGTCTGGCGCGGGACACGTGTTCGTATTCAGGGTGGGGCACGACGTGCACTCCATGGCGCTTCAACGTAAGAAACATATTTGTAAATGTAATTGGAACTGGTCATACTTAATATTCAGTTGGATAAAATATTAATAAGAATAAAAAAAACATATATAATGTGTTCTTTAATTAAACATTTGTGATACGAATTAAATCACTTATATATTAAAGTTGTATAAAAATATTGGTGGAATATTTTTTTTATAAATAAATATTAAGTTGCAGAAGGATTTCTCCGGTTTCACACGGGTACCAACTGCGATTAAACCGCTACTGTATGCTCATAAGTGTGGTAAGTCTGCAAAATTTTTTCAAGATCTGTGACGGTTCTTGAGATACTTGCTTTAACTGTCACATTGATATTCTAATAATCAAAATTTAATTTTTAATTAATTGAATGAATTTTAAATGATTCTGCCTCACGTTGACACGCCAATAATTGTAATAATCAAAAGATATTACGTATTAATTAGCCCACGTTGATGCGCCATTTATGTAATACACAAAAGAATTTAATTAATTAAGTGGATGAATTTGTTATTATCTTATTTTAATGAAAGGATTTTAAAATGATTATAGGGTTTAAATCTCAGGTACAATTGATTAATTTTAATTAATGGTAACAAATTTTCTTGTTGTGATTATTTTACATTAATGTTCTTAGCAACGCAACGCAATGCATATATATATATATATATATATATATATATATGTATATATATATATATATATATATATATATGTATATATATGCGCATTGCGTTGGTAAGAACCTTAATGTATATATGTATACATATTGGCAGTACTTTTAAGTGAATCACTCAGGTGACATCAACGAGTAACACCTTGCATGAGATTTTGTATATGAAACATCTCATAATAGGTTAAATCGGGGAATAATATTTATGAATTAGAAATTTTACATAAATTGCGATTTAAATATTCAATATAATATTATAAAAATATTTCACAAAATTTAAAGTACAACTAAATTATAATTTTTATTTTCAACGTTAAAATTTAGTTTGAGTATAGGTCGCTAGAAATAGCATTTCGTGTGAAATGTGGAGTAGGAGAATGGAGAAGGTGGAGGTGAGTATCGTCAGGAGGAGGCAATCACGCATAATTTGATTATAATTCTTAAAAATATTAAATATATTTTTACAAGCGGAATATACAGACAAGCGACAAGGACTTTTCATCACATACTGCACTTATAATTTATTATATTTTAAGTATATGATTCTTTATGATCAGAATATGCAGAACGTAACATAATATATTTCCTTACGTAAATGTTTTCAGAAGAGTTTGTACACTAGAAATTTTCCGTATCAAAAGTTCGTGTTAAAGTGAGCTGTGGTCTACTTCCACAACAATTCTAGTTAAGTGTTCCACTGTGCATTTTACTTTGACACGACTAGTTATTTCACTTCAGAGTTTGGTGAATAAAACTGTGTGGTAAATATAAAAGTTTATAAAACTCTTATTATTCATTTTATTAGTCCTCGGTCTTGGAAATAGGATATGTCATAATATAAGATTACATGAAAAGAATAACTATTACAAATACAAAGTTTAAGAAACAAACAATGTACTTTACAAAAATATTATATTCTTTGAAAATACGTTAAAGACAATATAACAGTAATAATTAATTAAATAAATGATGTGTTTTAATTCATCTTCAATTTTCATTTGCCTCTATGCAGTCCGGATCGTAAAAATGGTGGCCGAAATTCTGTAAATGTATTATCATATTACTCCTGACTATCGTATTACTGTTTATTTATTACGATTCAATTTCACTTAAACACTTGATAGTGTTAACGTCGTTCCTCGACTTAATAACAACTATGATCCAATCTCTGACTGATTATTAAGCTCATTTTGTCTCCAACTACCTGCCTTTATAAATAACTTATTTGTACGTTTCCTCGAATTGTCTATTTATACACCACGTCCAGGTATTTTAAAAACACCGTTCTTCACAATTTTAAGACATTTTAGTGGGGATCCATTACAATTTCGTTATTTATGTTTCCTCATACCACTCGAAAAGATCTGTAGAGTTTAACGCCCCCTTTCCGACTCTACGACAGATCTAGGGTCAGTTTTTCTCGGCTGGAAAATATAATTTATGGACATGTTAAAACAAGTTGATTCTCAGTCCTGTTGTGATTTTCAATAAAATCACGGACTAATCGAAGTTATCTTTATTGTAGGTGTCGAGTTAAGGGTGAAATGTGTTCCTTCGAGACAATCGCTGTCTACGACTGATACCAAACGAAAACAATGTCCATTTTAGATTGAGCATTTTAATCACGCATACAAATTGGTTTAAGGAATGGTGCTTTTTGACCTTGTACGTCATATTAGGATCAATATGGATATAGTTGTGGCTATGAAAATCTGTAAACAGTGTTTCTAAACGAAATAATATTCTATAATTTCAAGAAATTTGACTGAAATACAGAGAAAAATTAATTTTATAATCCCTAGAATAGAGAGCTTTAATGAAAATGGAAAAGGAACAGAGAAAATTTCTAAGAATGTATAGGAAACTTATGTAATTTAACACCATTTCATTTATTCACACATCGAGGAAGCTGTTAAGAAAAAAACAAGAAGTTCAATAACAATTCAATTATAAATAGAGTTAATAATTTTTCTATGTTACGTAAATCAAAGCAGACGTCAATAAACGACTTCGTGATAAATTTGGTTTAAAATGAACAAATAGCGACTTCAAAACATTATTTAGCATTGCTGCGTTGTTGTGACTAAAATCACTTTGGTGTGTTAAATTTTGTAATGATCTTTTATTAACCAATAATACAATAATTTCTGGCATTTCCCAGGTATTTATTTATATAAGTCCGAAAAAGTATTAAATTATTCATTAATATAGTAGTCAAGAAGTGATTTGACCTATATATGCAGAGGGAATATTAATTTCATCATAACCGGTATGTCGAAACTGTCACAAATACCTAATAATGCCCAAAATATTCCCGATACACTGAAATCACCTAAAACTTCCTCCGTTCCCTAATATTGTTACACAATACTGCCGGAACTTCGAGAATGAAAAATACGCCTAGAACCCCAATAAGTAAGAAAAATCCGGGACCCTTAAAAAAAAGAAAAGAAGTACCCTCAGGACTCTAAAGATATTTACCGTATCTCAAGTAAATTAAAACTTTTTCCGGTACCTTAAAAAGGTAAATTATACTCCAGGTACTTGAAGAGAATCTAAATTACTCCCGGTATATTATCAAAAATACTCTTGGTATCTTAAAAGCGTAAAAACTACTCCTGGTGCATTGAGAGAGTCAAAAATATTCTCGGTACACTAATACAGTCCAAAATACGTGCGCTACCTTAAGCGAGTTAAGTATATTCCCGGAGCCCTAAGAAAATCAAAATTTCTTTATGTACCTTAACAGTGTCAAAAATATCCCGGTAGTTTAAGAGTAAAAAATACTCAGTGTAATTTAGAACCCCAATCTCTATAAGTGATTGGAGTGTTTTACCGATTCAGTGTTTGTTTCGTATCGTAAGCAACATCTGTTCAAACTTTGATAGAATTCGCGGCACGTGTTTAATATTGTACGATACGCATTGTTTTCTCCTTCCACCCTAACTCCTAGGGGCAGAAGTACAATTTAACCGGCATGCGGAATGTCATAATTATACTCAGCGAGGTCAATAAACCCAGATTCGAATCCAATCTCGGTTGTTATCACGTTATTTTAATGTGACGCCCCAACCTATCCATAAAGGCAATAACGTAATAGGGCATAGCTATCACCTAACAAAAAATTCTCATACAAGTTTCTTACAACAAATTAGTGATATTATTAAAGTATCAGGAAGCATTATTAACAATTTCTTAGCGCTGAATTATTTTGTGATTCTAAATTCTAAAATAGAGGTCCATAGCCTTTTTCTGTTAAATATAACTTTCCGAATCAAAATTGATAGCTTTCATAAAAGATTTAAGAGATTATGGGTAACAGTGTTCTAAATATACAGAGTTAACTGAAATATTGTTGGCCCTTTGAATATATTTAATTATCAAGGAAGTTTTAATTAAGGAGTGATATATAAAAATTATCATGTCCGATTGCAACTGAAATATCTTTGAAGGCAATATGACTGAGCATAACGTGAAGAATATTTATTCTTTCATGATTTTTCGATTTCCATAGGAAAATCCATAACAGTGTTATAGATCAATTTTGAGATCTGTGGGGAATTAAATTCATCAGAATTCACAAAAAGTATACTGTTTGTGAAGTTCAGTGATAATTTTGAGGCTAATTTTATTTTACCGACATTTTCATGACAAATAAATACTTATTAAGTATGTATGTACGTTCGTATGTATATATGTATGTATGTTAATTTCCTTTTATGTGCGTTTTATTAAATTTAGAATGTCTTTAAAATGCCTCCCCAACCTCTGTAGGTGATTGGGGTAGAAGTACAACTTAACCGGCATGTGGAATGTCATTAAACTCAGCGAGGTCCATAAACCCGGATTCGACGCATATCTCGGTTGTTAACGCCCCATCCTATCCATAAAGGCAAAATAATAATACGGAATAGGGTATAGCTATCACCTAACACAAAAATTCTCATACCAGTTTCTTACAACAAATCAGTGTTATTATTAAAATATCAGGAAGCATTATTGACAATTTTTTAGCGTTTTATTAAATTTGCAGTTAACATATTTGTCTCACTTAAATGAAATTTTTCCAGTTATTTTGAATAGTAATAAATTATTAATAATCTTAAGTTCTTCAAACGTATATTTATTAATTTCTTTTCACATCGAGCGTTCGTAATTTCTTACACGTCAAGAAATCTCTTGTTGCCTAAACTGTGGTCTTCGACATGCAAATTCGAAGTCATTAGGTAGGGAAATCAAGTCACTGTATTAGATATTCACAAAATATTTCCATTTACATATACTGAAATACCTCATAAAATACCCCTTCAAATTAGCAAATATAACTAATGGGAAATAATTTCTTCTTGCGAAAGACAGTGTGACAGTGTTCACGCATTACTTGCCCTTTATAGCTTCCTTATGTGAAATATTTACAATCACTTACATTTAGAGTTGCAGTGCTCTGTAGAAGTTTCAATTGAACTAGCGATGAGTCAAGGAAGCCGCTTATATGTATTGCAGTAAGTTAATGCAACGAGGACAAACTGTAAATTTAATGGGATACACAGGAACTTATCTTAACGTGCCACCGAGTATTTTTCCTGAATGTAGGCAAATAATGTTTATCTGCTCTGCTGACATGGTTATTTCTGAAAATACGAGAAAACAACCGGTTTATCGCAATTATCATATCAGTGACAATTATGCGATTTGTAACTAAGTAAATCTCATTTCTGGATAGAAACATATTTTTTGACACTTATGGTAATGAATGTATGCATGAATAAATTTTAGAGAATCAGAATAAACCAGTAACGAACACATGAAATTAAAGTACACTTGAAATTCAAATTTTTTGGGAACAAAAGGGGATAATGTCGGGTTTTCCATTACCTAGATTGTATTTTTGCGACAGGTCAAAGGCGAAGATATAGAAAGATGAATTGCGAAACTAGAGAATTACAAGGAATAGAAAATTTGTAAAAAGAAAACGGTTGTCTTAGTTCAATTCTCTTTACTATTTCATCTTTATTTCACATTTTCTATTCCTCACCATTCTCTTGTTTCGCAACTGTTCTTGCTATATATTTGTCTTTGACCAGCGACATTCATCTCATCTGTTCCTCGTTTCTCAGTTTTCCATTCGCAAAAATACCATCTAGACTATGGAAAACCCGACAACCTCTCCTAATGAAGTATATTTATATGAAGAAATATATACATTTATTTTGTGTGAGATTAAGTTTTCAGCATGTTCTGGAAATTATAATGCATTAAAGACAGGTAAATTGTGCCATTTGCGTTTTAGTTTTAAGGAAGTAAACGAGCTAAATTTACGTTTTTAAACGTTGTAGCGTGTGCTTCCATTCAATATTTTAAAATTAATTTATATTATATTTCATCCTACCGTGACGTGTCATTCGCACTTGGAAATACTTATTGATAAAGAAAACCACTGACAACAACAGAACGTGGCCAATATTCGTAGGTAGTTTACGTCACAAATTTTTAAGGACAAAGAAAACTTTCCGACAACAGTATGAGTACAATTTACTAGCAGATGGGCTTTGCTGAAAATGCGTCGCTTTTCCTGGAAAGCTGGTCGAGGGATGGTGGTGGCTTTGGTGGGAAGGAGACGTGTATTTTCATTGTGAATTTTTATTTGCATTCCATGACTTATTAATTAAAAGTACAAAATATTTTTCTGTACGACACAGAATTGAAGGAATCCCATCCTACATATTACACCAGCCCTAAAATTTTCAGTTTGCTTTTGTACATACATAGTTTTTGCATTAATTCTTACTTTTGTTGCGACTTCAGATGTTTTAATTCCGGGGTTGGTGGCTGCTTTCATCATGAGTAAAAAATCATCGGCTTTATAAATATCGGGATTGGGTGAATACAACTGTTCATTCAACTTACAGTGAAAACTTTCACATGCGTAGGTTGTCCGTTCTAGGTTGGATGAAAATTCCGCCCAGAGGTTTGGAGGAAATTGAGAATTTTCGTCGATGTAATTTTCCACCAAATAATCGCAGAAGAGGCTAAGTTTTTTGCAAATGTGGCTTTTTTGACATAAAATCTTCAGTAAACCACTTTTAAAGTTCCTCCGGCTTCAAGGAGGCCGAACAGATAATGTAAAAACAGACCAGTTACTGATGTTTCGATAGACAGTTGCTAGTCCTAGGGCTTGAATCTTCCTCCATCAGCACTGGGTTAAGTGAAATTTGCATACCTGGAGGTCACGCAACTTCTGTTATATAGTGTTCAAAATACAAAAAAATAGCACGTGCATAGAAATATACATTTCCTTCCTCACACTTTTTACGTAACATGTTTAAAGCTAGTACATAAGACTCAACTCGTTTATCAGCAAGTGTTCCTTGTTGTTACGGTTTGGGAGCTGATCGTCTCTTACAAACACGACGGGAAGGAATAGGGCTGAACAACGTCCAAATCATTACAGACATTTCATATTCCTATTCACAAGATTTCATAAACAAATATGTTTAAAAAATGATTATTGAAAAACAATGGCCACATATCCAGTATAATCAGATCCTACCGAAGAATTAACATGTCACATTTCTGTACCGTTCTACTAACATTTACACAATTCATTATCGCAACCATTCAGATCTTATAATATTCAGCTTATCACGAAATACATCCATAATTTATCCAACATTATAGAAATTTTGAAAGGGAATGTACATAAAAAAACAAAATTCATAACTTCAGTGATAAACAGAATTTCCATTATAACTAGGAGTAGAAAACAAAGAGATAATATTATCTTCCATTTTCAAAAAACGTTTTAGACACCAACCAAGTTTAAGCTGGGGATAATTAGCAAATATTAGATAAAGGCAGCAATTATTAATGTAATTTAGTCTCCAAAATGCTACACAATAAGAATAATAGAATTTATCTGAATGTTTAATCGGACACTGGTTTATTAAGTAAAGTTTATAATATTTCGATCCAGTATAAGTAATCTACAAACCTTTTATACTATCTTTGTTATTTCTCCAGCTTTTAGAATTTTAGACTATCCACTAATAACTTTGTACAATTAAATCTATATTTTTTTAATATCGTTATTGTAAACTTGATGAAGGTCCACATTATAACTACAACATGACGTAAAACTAAATTAATTCAAAAGATTATTTTTTAATTGCAAGTTTTGTGCATATAATAAGAAATTAGTATTATTAGATCATATTCCATTGATACTATGGAGAAGCTGAGTTTCAAGATCGTGGAATTATTTTTACATAAAATATAATACTACAATATTTTGATTATTTATAATACATTATAAATATAATTAACGTGTCTTGAATGTTCCGTAATTTATCTTGTTTTGAAATATGGCCTATTGATGAAACGGACTTTATATTTTATATTTACTTTACGGTTCTTAAATTCAAGTCAATTCCAAAGTTCCGACAGGTAAATAATATTTAAATTTTCAATATTTCGTTTACCAACTGAGTTTCTTTCAAGAAATGTATGCTGGAAATATTGATTGATTAATACGAATCAAACGAATGGAACTCGTTTTAGAGCATGTTTAGTTATCAATCAAATTTTTGTATTAAGTGTAATATTTACGGAATATTAAAATGAAAATCTATTGTCAAAAAATATCCACTTACTGGTAGGAGATATATGTAGACTATATCATTAAAGTGTAACATCTGACACTTTCAGAACAGTAATTACTGTTGCTATTCTGCTTGTTTGTATCAGTTTTTTTTCATACACTTGAGATTTTCGTTCCCTTGCATATTCGTGAAACTTATTAATGCTTTCTTACTATTCAGAATAACTGGGAGAGTCATTCAAGTGAGGCAACTATAAGCTGTAAACTGGAAATTTTGAGAAAAGTCTGTAACACCTCAACGATAACTATTTGAAGGGAATCTATATTAATCGGAAATAGACAATGATTAATATTTATTGACAATTTGGAAATAACGTGGAAGTTGATATTAATATTAACAGAGTGGATCCACTCCGGCTTAATTTTAATCTCAGGGTCTTATTCATTTTATAAACACACACAGAAAACCTACGCTACTCCTCTCAGGGAACACAAGTAGTTTGGTGAATCAAGTGTGGCACCCAAAATCTTAAGCATGCGTCGTACGTATAACGACAGTATACTTCAACCCTGACGTGGACTGCGCAGTGGAAACTTATAGGCTGGTATTCCATATTTCCAGTAACGTGTCACGACATCCGTCTGGTCGTGTCTGCTGAGCTCGGAACGAATGCTCTTTCTGGACTCACTTGTAACTAGCGAAGTACTTCAACATGTATATAGTCCCTTTATCAGGAGGGCTACCTTCCACCACTAAACTCGTACTTTTGTCCGCAGTTTCCTTCAACAAAAGAACTGTCTACTGTCCCCATACAGAAGTCGATATGCTCCCTCCAAATCTGGCCAGGGCATGTAGTCCCTACAGAAAGCCACCGGAATGACATGGGACAAGTACAGAGGGCCAAAACTGATGCAAATTTCTGTCGAGTTATTCCTACACGGCAAACTAGAGAAATTTGACTGGGACCTTTAAACGGTACTCAGATATACACTTGTATATATATTTTCCTTTCTGCACCCCACATTTCTATTCCTTTTTATTGGAAAATTTGTTCAACGTTAATTACCCTGCATAGCCTCAGACGATAATAATAAAGTTATATTTGAGTAGACGATTTCCTATGATCTGCTAAAATTGTGCTAATCACTGTGAGGACAATTATTTACATTGTATTTTATCAAATTAACGGTTAAAAAATAAATTGAAATGTATCACCAAGGTTCTGTGAAACCGACTGAATTCCTGAAAACAATTTCGTATATACACCATACAGTTTATCAAGCTAACCTTCATGTTTAAATACTTAGAAATAATTGAAACTTATTTCTACTCCTTAAAATCCCGAATAAAATAAACGACATAAGCAATTGAGAACTTCTTTATAAAACGTTGCGACGTTTGATTAACTTAAGAGTCAACAAGGAATATATGGATCACTGTTGCAACGTACCAACGGCATTTATGTAGATATTCGTATCTTGACGATGGACCTTGGTTAACTGTATCTTCTTCGTACCTGTAAGGTCTACAGAGGAAAACAGTAGGGCAGCATTTACTTTGACCTGATTAACTCAAGTCAAGAATAGATAGCAGGACATTTTATCAACTACATTTTGGATATTGTAAACAAACAAACAAGAGTGTGTGTTCGTGTTTTGTTTGTTTTTTGTTTACAATCTCCAAAATGAAGTGGACGATAATATGTCCAATAATAAGATTTAAATTACTGAAATTAAAGATTTCTTTGATAGTGTATAAAAAACTGTATCCAAAGAGACTCAAATCAGAATTTAATGTTGTGGATGATTGTTTTGATTAGGTGACGAAGCCAGAAGGAACTTATGATTAATAATGATTATCATGGACGCGCTATACAATGGATATGATAGATCACGCACTCGATTATTTTTATGGAAATATTTGTAACCGTTTTCAATTATTAATTTCACCAAGATAGTGGTATCGTAACTTAGTAGCTATGCTATTTTCGTTACGTATTGTATATAGTCCCTTTATCAGGAGGGCTACCCTCCACCACTAAACTCGTACTTTAGTCCGCAGTTTCCTTCAACAAATGAATTGTCCACTGCCCCCGTAGAGAATTATATAATTAAAAAATTTTCCACCGACAAAATAGTAAGATATTTTTATATACATTTATTGTAATTTATGAACGTTTATCTGACAAAATCTTGCCTGTGTGCGTAGAAAACATTTTAGGGCCACCAAATTAAATATTTTATGTACGTAAAGTAAGAATAATTTTGATAGAGTTGGGGTTCTATAATCAGGCTAAATAACATGGAGTCAGAATAAAAAAGTTAAAAACTTGTTTCTCTCTGAATATATATATATATATATATATATATATATATATAAATATAAAGCCATATTGCTATTCCGCCTTTTTTTAGAGTAACAGGCTACATGAGGGTGATCCACGTGGTGGCAACCTGCCTTTAATAGCTGAGGAAGGAATTTGTAAGGATGCGGAAGGGTAGAGGAAGGTAGCCAAGGGTTAACTAGGGCCCCCATGCTATAATCCTACCAGGAATTTGCTTAAAAGTTAAGCACAGAAAACCCTAGAAATACCTGCATCTGGTAGGTCGGAATTTTGTACTTGTTCCACGCCTTTTCGACGGCGGGAGTAGAGGTATGCTATGGGCACGAAGCATTCCCTTTTCCAGGCCTCGACCAGTTTACGAGGCAGCTTGCCGACTGATCCAATGGGAAGAGCGAATAACTGTTACCTTATGCCCAATGTCTGCGACGCCGGAACTAAACTGGCCGAGGTGCCTCGTCTTGTGGGAACCTTCGTTCGAAAACGGATAGAGGAAAAGGCATCCCCAAAGGTAACTCTCTCCATCTCTCCAGAAAGGTTCTGCCTGCGGTAGAACAGCTCTCTTCAGCTGGTTCTTCGCTTGATATCGTATCCCACCCTTTTTGTAAGGTAACAGGCTATACGAGGGTAATCCACATGGTGGCAACTACCCTTTAATAATATAGGAGGGGATTTGAAAGGGGGGATGCGGAAAGGTAGAGGAAGGTAGCCAAGGGTTAAGTTGGGCCCCCCGGGCTATAGTTTAATGATTCTACCCTTCAATTCACCTAAATGTCATGCAGAGAAAACCCTAGAAAAACCTGCATCAGGTAGGTCGGACATTGGGTAGTTGTCCTACGCCCTTCCTGGGGCGGAAGAGGTGTTTCATGTGGGGACGCAGCATTTCCTTCTACGTGGCTCTACCAGTTTAGGAGGCATCTGGCCGACTATTCCAAAAGGACTCTTACCGTATACCCAAGGTATGCGACCCCGCAAGGTACACCTTTCAAAACAGGCCGAAGGTTGAATTGATAAGCCCTGTGAGAATCAAAATACTAGCGGGAGAGAGCGCTCGGACGCCGCCTTGAGTAAGAGTTAAGTAGATGTAACCAGTTGAAAACCATTTTCATAGGCATGGTAGAAGAAATTCAAGCACGTTCCTACAAATACCGCTGTCGGCGCCGTAGAAATACGCACTCCTCTCCGTAGGTGTCTCGCAGAGAACGTAACACTTTCGTTTTATTCGACGAATTTTTCCTGTTAAAACATATTCACCTTAATTTTAAATTGAAAGACAGACAATGTGAAAATAGAACATAACAAATACAGTGTATGTCTGATCGAGAACTCTTGGTCATGTTATCATGGAGTTGCATATTCAATACATGATAAAGAAGTAGTTTATTCCATTGACTATACTTTGAATAACGAAACCTAGAAATGGAACCTATTAGGATATTCAGCATTGTGAATAAATAAAAATCTGTAAACTAAGATAGGTTTACAAATCATAAAAAAATAATACAGAAACTATGGTCTTGAGTTAATCGCTCCACAGACAAGTGAATTTAGTCGATAATACAATATCAGGAGGAATAATTTAAAAATGAGTAAATGTGAAACCCGTAATGGATTCTCTGTCGTGCGATGTATGAAAAACTTTCTAAAGCCACGGGGATTCCACCAACGTCATTATGCAGTACATTGACAAATGAATCGAGGAACAGAAAACACTTTTAACGATTAGAACGTCACCGGTTGAGTGGTGAACAAAACCAGTAACATCTGGACATGAAAACTAATTCCGAAGGAAATATTCGACTTGGAAGACTAAGCATTATTGTGACCAAGATTAGTGATCGGTGTAATAGGAAAGGTGAAATCGCAGTTCAACGAGTTGAGAGGTTCAACGTCCCCACTACCTAATTATAAACCAACGAGTTCAATCAAAACTAATTAATCATTATTCAAGCCAATGAGAATCGAATACCAGCACTGTACCATCTTGATTTCCTTTAGACATTAGCAAAACCCGATATAAGTTGCTCGAGGATATTCGTAATAGTTTGCTAGTAAAAGGAGTGTTTATATGAATAGTATAAGAAATAATTGAATATAATGCATGCTGTATAAATTATATTATCCTTGGTGATAAGACAAGCTGTCTTTCCAAATTATATTAGAATTTATTTATCAGTAAGTTTAACTATTACAGAACAAGTCATAGTGGAATTTAAAATTATTTATCTTACACTACTACAAAAATATATTCTGTAAGACTAAGAAACTTAATATATATATTGTAATATACACTAAAGATGGGCTTTTAAATGAAAATTTATATTTTACAAACAAAAGATTTATTGGCAGTAATTTAAACAATTACAAATTTAAATATATCTCGGTCTCTCAGGGTCATAACTGGGTTTGATAATGGCGAATCATTATATTTATAATATTATCAACAATTTACAATTAAAGAAAAATAAAGTTACTTGTTAATTAAATTAGAACAAAATTTAATTGTTAAACGAAGTTAAACCAAAAAGGTGGACTCTTATTAACAATTTTAATCAATAAGAAGAGAACGAAATCTGACGCCTATCTTTTAATTAGGTTTACATAATTAGTTGTTTTTATATTGTTACTCACGGCTGCCCAGCATTCCAGGATACCTTTAATTTTTTAAAACACTATTGCGGGTTTTGCACTGCTTCTAAAATTCACAGATTCTAAATTAATATTTTTATATGCCGACAGGAACCCGGATGATCAACCTTCGTCCTCTCGGTAGTCCGCTCGCCTTGGGCAAATTCTGCGATTCGTCGTTTGGGTTGTCTTTATTGTTCTGCTAACTCTGGCCGGCTATGTGCACAAAAACTGCTTTTTTACTTAGCAGGTTTTGTCGTTATGCGATAGTGAATGTTTATTTTGTCCTGAGAAAAATGTTCAGGGACCAATCAACTCTGTTGAATGCTAATTCTCAATATTTCTCTGCAAACTGTATTTCTCAAAATCATAATGCAAACTGTATCTGACCAAACCTTCATGCCAACTGACTCCTGTCTCGCAATTTTAGCGCGCATACTCCATTTTTCGGGCCTTCCGACAAAGGAAACAGTGCTTGGCTTGTCTATTGTTTTGTTCTGGACCGCCGTCACAAAGGATTTCTCTAACAATTTAGATTTTCAAATTCACAATTAATGTCTTAATTGGCATTACTATATATATATATATATATATATATATATATTGTAATAATTAAATATGATGGGCTTTTAAATGAAAAATTATAGACTTTAAAACAAACAAAATTTATTAAAAATTAGCAATTTATACAATTTAAAATTATAAAAAGGATCTCAATCTCTCATGGGTCCTTACTGGGTTTGATAACGGACAGAACATTTAACTAATCAAAGAACATATAATTTACATTTAATTTAAAAGGACATATTTATTCGTATAGACGAAATTAATTATTGACGAACTTATTCTACCAAATTGATTCTAAATTTAAAGAGTTTATTTTATTAACACAAAAGAAAAGAACGATATCTGACTATCTTTTAATTCCGATTACACATATTAATACCATGAACTTTCAACTTACGATTACTCAGGAAAATTTGGCTCGTTCGTACACACACACTTTATATGCTGGACGTTTTAAACACTGACTCTAACACACACTGTTGGTTTGATGAAAGCTGGTTCTCCGTTCGTGAAGGACATATCACTTGCTCGTGGTGAAACTACTCGACGCTGGATGCAGTGTCCTGGTCTCCTACCATCGAAGACAGTGGTCTAATTTTGATATTACAACAGATTAGCCATGAGCATACAAAAATTTTTATCGTTGAATATTTTTCTATTTCTCTCGCAGGCTGCAAAATTTCTCCATTCTCGGTGCTCGCCGTACGCCTTCACAACTCTAACTCCAACACTCAACTAACTTTTTCAAAAGCCGCTCTCGCTTAAATATCACAGTCCCTTCCTTTTTCCTTTGTTCCAAAACTACGTCGCAACTGCCCGTTGACAGTTTCCTCCATTATCCCGAGATTTACATTATGCACTGCAGTTCCTTAGCTAGCAAATATCTAGCCACTCTGTCTTGTCCCAACGCCGACAATCGAGACAGGTCTAATTTGTCTTTGCACTTGTCTTCTCACCCCCACTCACACGTTCGCTGTTCTAAATTCTCCAGACCATCCAAAATGCACCCTCAATTACTTTAGACTTGTCTTCTCACTCTCACACGACCAGCGCTCTCAAGAACCTAAATAAACACATTACAGAATGTATTTTCCACTGTCCAGGCCATTATCAGAAATAATGCCTTTCCTCCAACTCATTACAATATATTGTAACGTGAAATCGAATACGCAATGCCTCGACCAAAACAGAGGGCAAAGCAAAATTTATAAGGGATGTGGTTGGGGAATACTGAGGAAAACCGTTGAGGGACGTGACCAGATTCGACTGAGGTAAATGAAATTCGTAAACCCAGGGTACTTTACAGCTTATAATTTCGTAGACAAATTAAATAGAATTCACACAAGCAGATTAAATACAGTTCACTAGCCTCAAGTCCAATACAAAAAAAATCAGTCAACCGTCCAAACGTTAAACAGTTACTTTACGTTCGTCCTCGTTCAACCCTGGGATGGCGCGTTGATGTCGGGCCTGGCTCGTCAACTCGCTGGTCGCAGACGTCCGGGGTGACCGAGTCGGCTGTATTCCACACGACCATGGACGGTTGCGGGCGGGCGGCGGAGTGTTGGGAGAATAAACTCGTCGACATTGATGCACGGGGGTGGTTTATTCCAGATAGCTGTAAAACACAAGTGTTCACTACGGGCTCTCTCGCTAGAAAAAAAATCATTTTTGGGGTCCACTCGCCAGCTTGCCTCGGGCCCCCGGCTAATTGGTCGAAGATCGTGTGATGCATTCCTCGGCCAATCCTCGCGACCTTCCGGTCACCGCGGAAGTTCGCGAATCTTTTATTTCGGCCACGTGGGTCCGAATCGGGCACAAACCACGGGCCCTATTATCCCTGTACTATAACACACGAAAACCAGCACCACGCACTCCAACCAACGTCTGTCCAACATACTACACAAATAAAATATTTAACACAAATGATAATGCAAAGGAAAAATTTAAAAAATAAATAAATTGGCATAGCGCAACAGTGACTTAATCGTCTGTTCTGTCACAATATAAATATATATATATATATATATATAAATTGTAATATTTAAAATAAATACGTTAATTAAATGAAATTATTTGAAGAATTCGATCCTCTCGTTGAAGCTATTTATGTAATCATTAATCGGAAAGCGTTAATTAAATAAAAAGTTGATAAAATTTACAATCAATATTTATTTATTTTGTGGCAATCATTTAAAAAAATTACAAAGTTAAAATATTAAATTTCTCAGGGTCTTCACTGGGTTTGATAACGGACACATCAATTATGTTTAAAAATCTTATTAACAATCAAATCACAATTAAAAGAAAAAGAAAATTTACGTGACAATTAAACTCGAACGAAATTTAAAATGAGAACGAAATTAAGAAGTAAAAGATTAGAACGAATTAACAATTTAAACGGAGAACGAAATCTGACTTCTATCTTTCAATTACGTTTACATAATTAATTGTTCTGTAAATTGTTACTCACATCTGCCAGCATTCCAGCATACCTTTAATTCTCGAAAACACTATTGCGGGATTTTACACTGATTCTAAACTCACAGATTTTACACTGATTCTAAGCCAAAATTTTATATGATGTCAGGAACTCGGATGAACCTCCCCTTTTGTTGTTAGCTACGTGTTGACTGCTTGCCTTAGGTGAATTCCTTGGTCTGTAGATTTGCCAGTCTTTACTGCATTGGACTCAAACTGAAATTTTTATTATTTCTGGCCGGCTATGGACACAAAAACTGCTTTTACTTAGCAAGTTTCAACGTTATGCTCTCATGAATGTTTTACTTTGTCCTCAGAAATGTCCAGGCACCAATTAACTCTGTTAAATCCTAATTGTCGACTCTGTTGATTTCTCCTTCAGCTAACAGTTATACCTTGACGATGTCTTTCCACGAACTTTCTCTCTCAATATTTTCCTGCGAACTGCTTCTCTCAATATTTTCCTGCGAACTGAACTCTCGTCTCGCATTTTAGCGCGCAATACCTCCGTTTTTCGGCCCTGCCGACAAAGGAACAGAGCTGGACTCTGTTACCGCTATGTTCTCGACCGACGCTACAAAGGGTTTCTCAATTAATTTAGATTTTTATGTTCAAACAATTTATATATATATATATATATATATATATATATATATGTATATATATATATATATATATATATTGTAATGCCAATTAATTAGGCCATTAATTGTTTGGACATAAAATTTGAATTGTTTGAGAAATCCATTATAGCGGTCTGATCGATCAAAGCAACAATGAGAGAAACGAGCTCACTTTGCTTTGTCGAAAAGTCAAAAATGGCGTATGCGCGCTAAAACTCGGGAGAACTAGGAGTCAGTTTGCAAAAAACATCGTGAGGAGCAAAACAAGTAATATAACTGTTAGTTAGCGGAGAAAGATTGTTAGGAGCTGTTGGCGGAAAGACATTATGAGGAGCAGAACAAGAAATATAATTTGAGCAGAGACTAGACATCGTCAATGTATAACTAGTTAAAGTTGTAAATAAATACGAAGAAAACATTCACGCCGCAAGTATTGCAGCGTAAATTATTGAAAAGTAAGAGCAGTTTAAATCTACAGCCAGGAGTTAAATAAAAGTTAGTTCGCTCCGAAAGAATAAACAGTTAAAATAAATCGTCAAGGAAATACGTTGCAGTTTACGTCCAATTTAGTAAAAGACTAATAAATCTACGAATCATAGGGTTCCGGTAAGGCGAGCAGACATCAGATAGCTGACATTCAGGAAGATCATCCGAGTTCCTGTGAGCCTATAAATTTTTGTTTTAATAGTGTAAAATCTGTGAGTCGACATTTTAGAATCAGTGTAAAAGTTTGCTATAGTGTACTTCCTAAACCAAAACGAATGCTGGTATCAGCTGGACACTACGTAAGTAACAAAACCAAAACTAATGATTAATTGTAAACACTAATTAGAGGGAGGATAAGGTCAGATTTCGTTCTCTTTTAATTGTCAATGAGAGTTAATTTCTTTACTTTTAAATTTCTTTCTATCGACATATTGTTTAGGTAAATTGTGAACTGTTTGTTAATATGATTTTTAAATAAATTTGTTGTGTCCATTATCAAACCCAGTAGAGGCCCTGAGAGAGAGAGAGAGAAAGATCTCAAATTTTGTTGTAATTATCTTCATTGCCACAAAATAAATAAATATTTTGTGTGTTAATTTTTGATTATTATTTCATTTAATTAACGTCTTCCATTTAATTATTACCTAAATGGCGCTTCACGTGAGGTAAATTCTTCAAATTCATTAAATTAAATCAAGTTCAATTTTTAATTATTACATTTTGGTACCTCAACGTGGAGCTCGTTGCATTTAATAAAGCCTAATTTTTGATTATTACAATATATATTGTAATACACAAAGAAATTAAACAATTAATTTGTCACTCATTGGCACGCAAAATGTAACATTTAGAAGAAATTAAGTAAATCAATGGCTAATTAATGGATGAATTTATTTTATTAAAATTTAAAATGAAAGGATGTTAAATAATTTACCAAATTTAAACATCAGAAACAATTAATTTATTTAAAGTAAAATAACAAAGTTTTCTTGTCGTAATTGATTTACATTCGTGTCCTTACTATTTTACAAACTCATATACTCTCATCTCAGGGTCTTTTAAATAAAGAACAAACCTTTCTTACATTCAAATTAACAATCAAATTTTACAACATTAGAATTAAACAACAAAATGAACGTGAATCCGAAATCTGACGATTTGATCCTTATTTAACGTTTTTACTTACAGTTTCTTTAATGGTACTAGGCATTCGTTTTGGGCTATTTGATACACTATACAGTATTCTCATATAACAGGCCATAATTTGTTTCACAATCACTGTTCAAAACTTTTTGTATCTATCAACCGGAACGATTACTCCGTACAACACTTGTGGACCTATGCATTAAGTCTCTCTCCCTCTCCACCAAATTATTGTAGTTCTTGTTCTGATTAATGGTCAATAAGAATGTTATCAACTCCTTCTTGATGAAATTTTGTAACAGTCTTTACTTGTTGAATTTCTAACTGTGGCTTTACTTATTGAAATCTTTCATGCGACCTTTACTTGATCGAATTCTATTTCCAAACTTTACTCTATGAAATTCTGTGTGCCACACAACTCTTTACTCAATCTTAAATCTGCCCGCGACTGCCTTCGTGAGCCCGGAGTTTAAAATACTTGCCGACAAAGGCCAGCCTGTACATTGTTGTGTTTATATTCTCGCCGATAACAATTTATTACAAATTTCCAATTATTAATTATCTAATTGCCTCTTATTATTATTACAATATATATATATATATATATATATATATATATATGTTGGATGTATTTAACAAACAGACAGCAGTGACTATGTATTTAAAGATGTATTATCAAATCTGAACATGTACATCAATCACGTTAACAAGCACGATACTAACTGAAAAACAGTTGCCAAAGAATGTAACATATAAGAGATACGTTATAGTACTCTCAAAAGAGAAAACAATCACAACTATTAAATAATCAGTAAAATATATAATTTTCACTGACACTCTCCCTTATTTAATAGTTTACATACTCCCATTTGTTCACATAAATCTCTAAAACGAATTGAAAACAATGGTTTTGTTAGTATGTCTGCAAGTTGTTTCTCTGAATCAATTTTTGTTACACTAATTTCCCTATAAGAAACCAATTCACGAACAAAAAAATGTCTAATACGGATGTGCTTGGTTCTTCTATGGAATTCAGGGTTCTGCGCGAGTCTAATGGCAGCCTCGTTGTCAACTTGAAGAGTCGGTATTGTTTTCAACTGATCCAACTCGGTTAGAAGTCTCTTGAGCCAGATGATTTCTCGAGCAGCCTCGCTGGCAGGTACAATCTCAGCTTCAGTCGTAGATATGGCAACAGATGGTTGCCTTTGACTCATCCAGGAGATGGGCGCTCCAGAATAGAGACACAGCACCCCTATGGTAGATCGTCCCGTGCTGAGGTAACAAAATAAACTTAGCACCATGGTTTTTGTACAGAAGATCATGGTCCATTGTACCCTTCAAGTACCGAAGAATCCTCTTAACATTGACTACATCATTATCTGTAGGCTTCTCAAGATTTCTAGATGCAACACTGACAGCATATGGAATGTCAGGTAGAGTACCACACATGAGGTACATCAGTGCTCCAACAGCCTGCCTGTATGGAAACACTGTGTTTCTTTGGCTTTCTTCCACCTCACTGTCTTTGAAGATGGGGGCAGATACTGATTTGCATCCACTCATGTTGAATTGCTCCAGCAGATTGGCTGTGTAATGAGTCTGGCTGACAAAGATAGAGCCATCCTTGCCAAGTTCAATTTCCAGTCCAAGAAAGTATGATGCTTGCTGAGAAGTAACTTTGAATTTTCTTTTCATACTATTAATAAACTGTTGTAGTTCATTTTCATCATCAGCATCTATCAGTCCATCATCTACGTAATGCACAAAGAACAACCTCTTTGAGCCCTTCTTTCTTACAATGAGACATGGATCTGCTTCACTGCGCTGAAATCCCATATCAAGAATGAACTGGCTAAACTTTTCATTCCAGCAACGAGGGGCTTGTTTCAGTCCGTACAGGCTCTTCTTTAGGCGACATACTCTCCCTGAGCCATCACAGTGTCCTTCAGGTTGCTCAGGTTGCTGCATATATACAGTTTCTTTTAAATCCCCATAAAAAAAAGCTGTATATACATCAATTTGTGCTAACTGCATTTGCTCTCTTGCAGCCACACTTAGTAGAGTACGAATTTAAAATGTTCTAGCTACTGGACTAAAGGTTTGTTCATAGTCAACTCCCTTTTGCTGTGAACATCCTTTTATTACTAATCTAGCCTTGAACTTATCTAGTGAGCCATCAGCTTTGGTCTTAACTTTGTAGACCCATCTGTTTGATACAGCCCTTTTTCCTGTAGGTAAATCTACTAACTCCCAAGTTTTATTTTCTTAGAGTGCCTCCATTTCACGAACCATGGCTTCCTTCCAATAATCTTTTTGTTCTGACATCATGGCTTCGTTGTAGATTTCCGGATATTCAGGATTTGTCGAAGTGTTTATGACATAATCTTGAAATCTTGATGGAGCTCTGAGAGTTGCCCGGTTGCGGAGACCTCTGCTTGCATGCTCCTCACCATCGGCGTTTGGAATTTCTGTGACTTCTTCTGTACTTTCTTGACGATCCACACTTACTTTTTCATCTAAGAAATCTCCTTCATTTATATCAAGCATCTCTTGATGTTGATTTGAGTTCTCAACAGTCACTAGGATAGTAGTGTCTCTCCTTCCAGGTAACAACCTTTCCTCGAAGATGACATCCCTTGATCTGATGAGTTTATGGTCTTTCTCACAGTAAATTCTGTCATCATGGTCATAGCCAATGAGAAGCCTTTTTGTTGCCTTTCTATCCATTTTCTTCCTGTTCAGCAGAGACTTCACATGACGTTTGTTTTGATGTCCAAATCGTTCATGGTACAACTGCAATAAATTGCAGTGATTTATTGTGTTTGCTTCACTCGACGTAGGTTTCACACACCTTACTGCCAACTTGAAGAGACCTCCATGACGTTTACAAACACCAAGTAATTTCACCTCTCTGTTGACACTGAAGTTGCAGACTTCTGCAGTTGAGGAGAACCTACTATTTGAGTGCTTATCATGTGCTGCTATAACTGGAAACAAATTCTTTTGAACACCTGGTACATTCCAAACATCTCCCAAGGTGATCTTATGCCATTTTCCTTTGACTAAGGATTCAATTTCAACAGTTCCTTTTCCAATAGCTTCAATCTTGTCACCATTTGCAGTGGTCACTGAATGAACTGATGAGAATGATTCAAAAGTCTTGAAAAAACTCCTGTCTTTCAAAATGTGATTTGTTGCACCATTGTCTATATACCAAATATCACTGTCACACTCAGAATTCATCACTGTAGATGAGGCAGCAGAAAGAATTATATTAGTGTCTTGTTCAGTTTTAGTTGGTTTAGGTAATCTAGCATCAGCGATCCATTTCCTGCACACTTTTACACAATGGTTAGTTATTTTATAATAATTACAGATGAACTTTTTCTTTACCTTTGCATGGGTTAAATTTTCTTGTTGAAGTGACATTCTATTTGAACGTAAGCAAGTGCTTCCTGTTCACTTGATCCACATGCCTTGTTCCTCAAAGCCCTTTCATAAGAACACAGTTGATTCGTCAAATTATCAACTGTTCTGTCACTTTTCAACATCAGCATCCAGCTGGACTTAAAAGAAAAATATTCTTCTGGCAAAGTGTCAAGAATTTTGCAAATTAAAAATACATCTGGCATCTCTTTTTGTAATTTCGTCTCCGTGGTCATTTCTCGTCTCAGCTCACTCCATAAATTTTTCAGTTTGGAAATATGTGTTGTAATATCATCATCATGTTTCTTTTTCAAACTAAAGAAATTCATGCACACATTATATACTTTATCTTCAGAGACGTCATCGAATAATTTATGTAAGTCTAACCAAACTTCCCGGCACGTGTTGAGACGCATAATTTTCTGTAACGTTTCTTCGGTCATATTTGAATAAACTACGAGTAAAGCAACGCTGTCTGCCTTATTATATATCTCTAATGCGATTTTATGCGATGAAATTTCATCGGTGATTTCACTTCCCGTAAGTGGAGGAGGTTTTACTAACTTGCCATCAATTACTTCGAGTGCTCCAAGGATTCTTCGTAAATAAATACTTATTTTGTATTTCCATGTGCTCCAGTTTGATTTTTCTTCCAGAAGTCCAACATTGATTATCCTAGTTAAATCCATCACTTAGTCGAGTCACGTGACGGGATAATCTCGAAGTGAACTACGTGGAGATTTCTTTAAATACCGCTTTTCCTGTTTTCTATACACTTTTACGCACAACTTCAATACGTAGCTGGTTCCAATAACCTGTTGGATGTATTTAATAAACAGACAGCACTGACCCTGTATTTAAAGATGTATTATCAAATCTGAACATGTACATCAAGCACGTTAACAAGCACGATACTAACTGAAAAACAGTAGCCAAAGAATATAACATATAAGAGATACTTTATAGTACTCTCAAAAGAGAAAACAATCACAACTATTAAATAATCAGTAAAATATATAATTTTCACTGACAATATATAAATTTCATACTACTGATGATTTCAAATTTTTGTTATTATAGTTTCTGCATTATTATAACAAATTAGTTTTCTTGAGAAATCTTTCATCCAGATAGGTTGCACCTTTTATAAAGTACTGGCGTTACCAGAGTTGTCATATATCCATAACACCAGATTTTAATGTAATATCGATGGTTTTTTATTGTTATTTTTATGTAAGGAGTTTAAGTTGTACTCAGACATTAGAGAAATATTATGGATCTCATTGACCCAGAAAAATATTTATTCGGTGCAAATATTGGCCGGTTACCACGTTTGAAATTTTCTACCCCCACCCAGCCTCTCCCACACCCACACGATTCCCAAGTTGACATAAATAAACTCAGCGACATCCATAACCCAGATTTGACTTAAATCACGGTCGTATTTGCGTTATTTGCATGTAACGCCCGTCCACCTTCACCTCTAAGCATGCTCCCCTCCCATGCCAATAGGTGTTGAAATAATACACAGAGAACAACGGTAGAAACAACACCAATCTCTAAACATATTTATTTGACTTAAATGTCGGCTGTTTTAGCATGTTTGGATATTTACAGCCTCGTCCAACCCCGCTGATAGATGTTTCTCACCCAGACAGTGTTTGTTTCCCGGTCGCAAGGATATCGTGTACGAAATTTGGTGAAATGTGCTTTACGGGTGTAGATTAGTATGCTTAACATACTTACATATAAACAACAAACAAATATACATACATACAAACACTCTGCTTTATTTATTAGAAGATATTTTTTCTAAATGAAACCTTTCGTTGTTATTTTTGTAAAAGTCGGTTTAGAAGTATAGAAATTATATAGTGTATCATGAAATATTCCAAGAGAAAAATACATTCTCCATAATTCATCTTTCTGAATGTCCCGACTAATAGTTAACTAGGATCATGCAAACTGTATATTAAGTGACAAACTGACTGACCTCAATACAGACGCGAAGCTACTTAAGTAATAAATTTGGAATATGGGTTTCTATGACGATGTATTTAAGAATTAGTAAAATATTAAGCGCTGAACGAGTGAAATGGAAGTTGAAGGACATTTCAACCAAATAGAGTAAAAAAGACCTGATTTGCATCTTGAAGCGCTGTAAAATAAAGAGCTTATAAAATAATGTTTACAGGGTGAAAAAACCACGCCATTTCTGAAATTACTTTTTATCTTTTATCTAACGCCCCTGAGCCCCCACCCCCAAGCATGCTCCCCTATTATTATTATAATTTCAACTACGTAAATAATATGACAGATTTTACTTCAATATTTTAACTGTGAAACACAAGGGGAAGATTCCAAATACGTTATCATCAGGATTAGAAAACATATTGGTAAACGCTTTTGTTAGGTACTGAACATTTTTAGTCTGTTAATTATGTATTAGTTTCGTTAAGGACTCATTTTGTTATTCAACATTGCTAAAGGACCGATTTGAGAGCTCAATTTTTTTTTGTAATTGCAGATCTTTGTCTAGCCTTGACAATCAACTCATTGCAAAATAACGTTTTACCTTTTACCATATTCACTATAGTTTCTCCTGTTTACAATATTAGAATAAAATGAAAAAGAGAACCAAATACTACTCAGCCCACTGTGATATGGAATTAGGAACAAGGATAACTCTGTCTGTTATGAAATAAGCATATCAATCCTTGAAAGAAAAAGTGGCCTTGAAACACTCCTAATGAACGTAACTGATTATCGCAGTACAGATATATAGCAAGGTACGTGCTGGTAAAGGTGTATACGTGAGAAGTTGACGATAAATACAAATATACATTTTTTTCTTTCTCGTTGGCTCTTCAGCCTTTTTTATTGTGAGTCTTGGCCTACCCGGACGGCTGCCAGACCGTCATCTTCTTCAGAAATGTTCTATATATCATTAACAATCCGCCTGAATTACATTGGCCGAATTTTTCACTGGAAATCTTCCTAAGGAATGTAAAATTTATTTCTCATGGCTTGAGAATATATCTTGCTTTTTAAATATAAAAAAATAACAAAATAAATTGAATTAATGTATACATTTATCTACAAAAATATTTAAGTAAATTTTAAAATAAGTAATTTAACTTATACAAAAATGTACAAATTAATCAAAAAAATGAAAATGAAACTCGTTTTCTCATGGTCACTCTCTGAGTCACAATCGAAACAAAATCCAAACAGAAGACTTTTATGACAATGTACAGACTTTGACTATGCGAGGTTCAAATGTGTTTAACTTAAGGACCGCATTTGAAAATACCCGAAGAAGATGTAAAAAGGGATCGAAACGTCGTCATAATATAAATAAAATAATAAAAGGTGTCTGTATAAGGCCATCAATTCATAACAGACGTTTAATTAAAACTTCTAACGCTTTAATGTTGCATTTTAAAGAAATACAGCCTAGTGACCCACAAACACTTTTGTAATATCTTTTCACAAATAATTTAATGTCAGCTTTTCCAAACACATCAAAAGGATTAAGAATATTTCTTACTCTACCATTTACAATTTCACCAGGAGAAATGTATTTTCAAAGTTAAAAATTATAAAGAATTATTTAAAATCAACTATAGATTATTTCGATAGAATCTAAAATATTATATGGTTTGAATCCTAGAGAAATATAAAATAAATAGATGTATCAACGAAAATTAAAAACTTCTATGCTCTATTTTAAGCCTTAAAATAAAAAATAACTCATTCATAAACTAAGTAAATATACACGAATTGAAATTTTCTTGCTCATAGTAAAACAGTAGGCAATAGAATGTAATATTCTTACTATAATACTTATTTACTTCAGGGTTCAAGTTGGTTAGAATTTCTTAAATAAAAAGATTTCTTTACTTAATATACTAGTTTACTAACAATTTTGAATCACAAAATAAATAATTTACAAGAAATCTGAGTCTAATTAAAAGGAATGAGACTTGGATTCTCTATGACAGAGATTCCGTAGGGTGAACCTCATCATGACAGAATTAATGATATTATGAATTTGAATTTATCAATTAAAAGTAAAAAAATGAGGTACCTGGCCTGGTCACCGACCGCTCTAGCTCGTGGCTGGCTAAAAACTGCTCAGTTTGCTTTCTGGAAGTCTCCAAGACCCCTCCGGCATGCTTATAATTCTCTACGCCAGTCAGATCAATATATTTTAAGTTTCGGGAGCTCACATATCCATTACTAATAAATTTGGCGTCCCATGTAGTTGTCAGTCCTATTTAGGCATTCTTTGTCACCTTTGTCAAAAAGAGGATCTTCTTTTTTTATTGAAAAGGTTCCTCGACCACCGTCAAGAGTCCGCCAACTGGACAAACAACGACTTTCGTCCGAAATATCGCGCTTCTAAAGAAATGTTCATTACAACCTTATTAATTATGAGAATACTACCCATTCATTTTTAAGCACAGGGGTAAGTTTTAAATCATTTATTTTTGAAAATCATCGTTATAACAGTAAGTAGTTCGACTATAAAAGATTTATTTTTCGTATACAGTTCCATAACCGAACTAAAATACCTTTTTACGAGCCTAGTCAGGAAAAATTAGAGAGGGGGCGAAATTGTATGTTTGCACGCGGGCGCTGAAGCGGTCAGCGAAGGGCCTGCAGGCAGACAGAACTCGTATGGATGACCGCTGTTCTGTGCATGAACCACTACTTCTATGAGGACCGATCATCGCTCCTAAGATATCAGAACTACAGGCTGGGAATATTTCCCTCTCAATAAAGCTATACGGATTTCAAACTCTCTCCACAAATATAATAATAATGACTCCTTATTCGTCGCTGCATACATATATAGCTTCCGCCTGTTTCGGTTTTTCAAATCGGCTTGTGTTCGCCACCCACGTTCGCCTCGCCCTAAGGCAAAAGGCATTGTTCCTTCGAAACCCTTTTTTGAACCAGTGCGAGAAGTTTGGGCTTGAAGGGAAGCTGTCCCAATTCTCCACAGTCATAGAATTGGTGTCATGCGATCGTCCGTCCAAGCCTTTAAGACAATGTTATTGACCGACGAATCTCCAGCCTCGAAGAATCTCAGTTATCCAACAATAGTTAGAAAAATTCTGGGGGATCATAATTAAATTATTACGACGATTATCAAGCATTCTGAAACAATGGCAGTTTTTATAGTACAAACATGCCAAGAGTTCCTGTAGAAGTCTCTTACAAAATAGGTTATTTACACTCGATCGTGCCAGTACATTTACTCATGAATGTTATTTGTGACTACAAATAGGCACTTATTTATGAATAAATATGATATCCATGGCTTCAATACCAGAAAAAACAAATCTATACAAAAAATGTTAAACTTTTTCAATTGCACAGAAAAGTGTGCATTATTCTGCGATCTCCATCTTTAACAGACGGTCACAAAGAATCAAACAGTTGTCCAATAATCAAAGTCAATTTAAAGCTGAGTTTTCTTCGTTACTGCTTAGCCACTCCTTCTATTCAGTAAAAGAATTTATGGAAGAATCGAATGTGTACAATTAAGTTATATAGTAAATAGTCAGCATGAACTATAAATCGGAATCCTGTTCGTATGTTGTTCCGTAATACAGTACTATTATTATATGACTCCAAATAGCAAGCATGAGATATTCATAAATTTATGTTATAGAATAGTATTAGTCTTTATTAATTGATAGTTTTATCATAGTACTTACTAATGAAATAAATGTACACCCTGACTCATTCCACATCCTTGAAGCTAAGCTTCTTTACAGGATCTACGGAATATGATTTTATTGTTATTATTATTAGTGAATATTATGTTATATTTTGTCAGGTTGGCAGTGGCCCAATCGCCCACGGGAAAGAGAAGAACAGTAAAAAAAACGAGAAAAACAACGGAAATAAAAAAATCCACTTCTACAAACCTGCTCATTCTTCTAACGAGTTTTGCAATTCTTCTGATTGCTCTTCTGATGCAAGTGACGCAATAATTTTTTCACACTATATATGTAGTAATATGAAAAAAGTATTACAATTGAATAAGAAAAAGACGCTCTTGAACGTCAGAATTAATAGATAATGAAATAATAATTACACTTTTAATCTCATACAGTAATTCCGCATACAACTTAACGTAAACACATTGCTTCTAGAGATGACAGATTGAGACATACCAGAGGTGTTTTCCAGATCGTATTTTGAGAACATATAACTTTGATGGCTAGTGGCTAGTGGGAGCGAAAAAAACAGCAAATATGACGATTGGGACGAAAAAAAGTTGGTGAAAGTTACATTCCACATGAGGAAAATAAGCTTTTGGTTTTGCTTGGCGACTCTTTTGCAGGGGCGACATTACACTATTCCTTGAAGCCAGTGTTTGGGTTCGAATGGGCTTGACAAAAAAATCTATATCGTCCCTTGCGAAACTCAGCAGAAGCATTTATTTCTGCATATATTTATTCAGACTGAGGTATTCCCTTATAGCTTCCAAATTCAAGCGTCTTTTGAACTAATATCATTAGAATTTTCAAACTCAACGCTTAGAAGTTTCGGGGTTATAATTAAAGCTGTATACATGTGGTTAGATTCTAGTTATCTTTAAACATGCAGTTATAGGATAAATCGATATGTTGTCAAAATTGCGAGCTCTTCATAAATCGTTCAGTTCAAGACGCGAAAATTGATGGGTTATTACATAATTTTGGAAATTAATTTAAAGATACCTACCATAAATACCTATAACATTATGGTGCGCCTTCAGTTAACGATTTGTTACAAAATATTTTTATAACTGTTGCCTAAATTACTGCATGGAAGCATGGGAGTGTGGCTTGCCGGGGTCGAGCAGCAGACACAAGACAATGGCGGGGTGGATTGGAAAATCCGCAAGTCCCGCAAGCAAGGTCATGGTCGGCCAAGGAAGGGGTAGACGGCCGGGAGGGTATGGCCCTAAAATAGATTGAAGTGGGTCACGTGTGCACAAGGACCAACCAGGAGAGAGGGATTTTGAGGAGGCACAGAGAGAAGTCTGCGAACACGTGGAGAGATGGATTTGGACCGTCAGTGAGAGTGGTCAGGGAGAGTTGATCCTGGAAGATTTTGGTTTTGCACGTGGGTCTCCGGTCGTCTTCTGCGAATGCTGATGAGAGAGAGTCGCCAACCCTGTCCGAGCTGCAGACCTGGTAAGTCGCATTCCATGCTTCCAGGTATCGCGTCGGTTTGCCACGAAGAGAACCACGGTTAATCTTTAGAAAGGGAGGGGGTTACATGCATCCCTGGCAGGCTGGAGAGCTTTCGCTTTATATAAATTCTCATAAAATGAATTCTTGTTTTTATTAACTAAATATTGTATTTCCCTTTCCTGCAAGAACAATTCTTGCAGGTGGCGCCCAACAAACCGCATATCATTAGTTAATTTGACCTTAAGCTCACCACAACATTATAAATATAGACAGGCAAGTGAAAATTCGAAATTGAATACTACGAGAAAAGTACTTTACTCGTTTGGTAACTTGTAAAGGGACGAGTTTTTTTATTTCATTGTCAATAATTGCTGAATGTGATCTCTGTACCAAAGTTGTATTTATCTTATAGAGCGTGTAAATACAAGATGTAGAGAGATCTAATAATTACTTATGCAGATATAAAGACAACCACATATATAGGATTATATTAAAAAATATTATTTAACTGCAGAGCAAAAACGTTTAAGAAGCCAAAGGAAACCTAACAAGATTTCAAAGATAATCAGGATGAAATTGAAGATCGCATACCTCATTTGCCTATATATTAACAAAGGGTTCTGGGTTGATGATGTAAATAACTATCACTGCTGACTTCAGTCAAGAAGACAGTGACAGTGAAGGCCCTGGAAATGTCGCTTTTTTACAACATCAGCCGGGTGGAAACCCGAGAAAGTTTTATAATGCAAATCACCGAGTACGTCTTCGATCTTTAGTTGCCTACATATGTTTCATGTGAGTTTTATTAATAGACTGAAATAGTTAGATTTTCATAACCACAGTAAGTGACAATGGAAGAGTTTGTAAAATGATCTTGTGGTTGATAGCATAAGAGGAAGATTATAGGGAACCGTTGCTTTAGAATGTAACACAAAACTTTACACATTAAATATCACAATCTGTCCCATCTGCAGAAATGGCCGTTTTTTTGTGTGTTGTATTCTTCAGAGTTTAATATTTTAGTGATAAATGTCTAGTATTTAAATCTTCAGTAGAAACTACTCAGAATTAAGTCATTTGAAAAGAAACCAAAATTTCAAATGCATAATGCTTGGCTTTATTCATGACCTCAGATTGTGGACACCAGTGGATTATGAAGTGTGGGTGCACCTTCAGAAGATCCCTTTCTTCCCCAGATACCTGCAATGAACAATTCCTATTGTTGTGACTTCCAGTTTTCTGATATTTCTCAGGTGTCTGTTATCAACATAGAACTCATTGTTGCTTTTACAGACTTCAATTCTCCCATTACTCATTTAGGGTTCAGATTTGTGTATTGAAGCATCACTCCACATGACGTTAATGTGTCAATTAGTCTTTGTTGGCGGAAACACTATATTATATGGATGGTGTGTGCAGAAACAAGACAAAATACTTTTGGACACTTGCAACAATTTAATTGATTAAGCCTATTGCAAAGAGCTCAGCCAGCAGCAAAATAATCTACAATTATACCTCTCCTGTTTTTGTCTAAAAACATTAATTTTCTGTACTTGACAGGTAAAACATATGCTGACACCTCTGACTGAATTGATTGATTTATACTGATATCAGTGGAATATACCCCATACCTTTCCTACATTTTGGATTATTATGGTGGTAGTTTCCCATTGTCATCCAAAGATTATAATGAAATACCCTACACAGAACTAAACTGTTCAAACATTGGCACTGAGAGATCTTCAATGGGTTTGGTGAAGATACTGAAAGGAAAATAAACACACATCTCCATGCCTTTGTGATGATTTAAATTCGGAACATAGTGATACTGACAACTACACCAAATGAAGTCGTTAACCTTCACATATGGGACCAAATATTATTAACTTTTAGATGGCAAATGAATGTATTACTATTTAATCAATAACCTTTATAAAAAAAAACTTATGTAATGTGAACAGTTTGTTGAGGAATGAAACAAATGGTACTTATGAAGTGCAGAGAGTAAAATAATATGCATAATAGTAAATATGTAATGAAACAAAATGATTGGAGAAGTGGGATGAAAATTCTCAAACCAATTTAGAAAACATCCTGTAATGTAAACAGTTTGTTGAGGAATGAAACAAATGGTACTTAGGAAGCACAGAGAGTATAAAAAAATATGCTGAATAGTAAATACATAATGAACTAAATTATTGGAGTAGTTGGATGAAAATTCTCAAACCAATTTAGAATAAATATTTATAATTGTTCTGTCATAAGTTAATAGAATTGGCTAAAAGGAAATAGGTGTCATTAGAAAAAATTTATTGATATGGTTAGCAAGAATTTACAGAATTTTTAGAGAATAAACCCATTTGTGTTCTCACTGCATGCTAATGTATCATTGAGAGTCAGCATTCAATTAATGCCAGAGCATTTAAGTAGATTTTTCTACTTTTATAATAATTATTTTGTTCTTAATTTCTTTAATCCATATATTTAAATTGTTGAACTACATCCAGAACTATTTCCTAAAACATTATAAATGTAGTTAATATATTAAGCTAATAATAGCTAATCATGTTTTTTAATCCATTCATATTTTAAACAACCTAAGAATGGAACTGTTAGTGCATGTGCTTTCGTGGTGAGGACAAATCTAGTAATAGTTGTACATAATAATTTTGTTTAGGTGCCTGGAAAATTATATAATGATTAATAAGTTCAGGTCTGGGTTTGGTAAACAATACTCCCATGAAACAGGGTTGAAATTAGAGTTGAAGTCCTTGCTGGAAAAGCATGACCAAGTGAAAGCCATTCTCTGAATCTCTCAAAATTTCAATAGAACATTTGAAAGTAAGGATAAATGTAGCTTTATTAAATATGATTTTATGGGAGTGGTTTTTTTTCTTTCAAAGTTACACTTTAAGGAAGATTGTTTAAAGTAAAGATTGTTGCTCAAGTGGTCATTGAATGGAGAAATAAAGTAGTTTTTTTTCTCATGTTTACAAATGATGTCTTTTTAATAAATTGTATGAAAATGGCTTCAACATTATTTTGAGGTTATTTGCGGATGATGTCTTACATTTAATATAAAGAGATAACATAAAAAATTAAAATATAAAAGAAACATCATACAAACATGTTTATGAAACTGGATATGTTAAAAGAAGTTAAACTTGAACAGTTGTAAAACTAAAAGCATGTTATTAGGTAATATGTTTAAAAGTAATTAAATATGATAGAAAAGTTAATGATGAAGTTGAGGAATCTGTTCTTAAGCATAATATTGAATCCTTATCTCTGTTCTTTTTGAAAATATTCATCGTAAAATATTAGCTGAAAATGTAGACTTCATTGTCAGAAGAACTAGACAACATCAAAATACTTTAAAACTGCAATTTAAAAGTGTTTTAACACAAGTAGATTAATTTATATTTTTATATGACTTCATCATAAATTTTATTTTAATCAAATAAAATGTAGAAGCTCTTTTCATAAATTAGCATGATGTATTGTGCCTGTTTTTGGAACCTCTTAAGGTGGATGGATAATTGTTTTTAAAATCTAAAAATAATATTATAATTGATTATTTAACAATGAGTGGTGTACAAAGAATTTTTTTGACTCAAGTATTAAACTTACAGAGTATGTTCCTTAAAATAATTTTTAATAACATACAAGAAACAAAGTGTATAGTGTGCTAGGAATTTGAATGATACTATTAGAATCATCAATTTTGTTCTTATTTTTGAGTCAGTAAAGACCTCATTACCTATTTATTTACATAATTGTATTAATGTTTGGAAACAACATAAATAATTATGGTGGTAGAATTAGAATACCATAATAACATAGATATACCCAGTTTTTATTGAGAAGCAAGTTGTGTAAGTTTATTTGGAGTTGGTGTCATCAGTTACGAAACAAGATTAAGAAAAAATATGAATCTGGGAAAAAAATTAATTGAAATAGTCAATAGAAATTATTTATAAAACCAAAACCATGAAGTCTGAATGTTTTACTTGATTATTTCAAAGTTGATTTTACCATAAACAAATTTGCAATTATTAATAATTTTGATACTTAAATTTTTGTTAGGCGGCAGAATTTATTAATTATTTGTACAGTCACAATATGTTTTTTTATTTTGTGTCTTTTCAATTTGTTTTGTCATAAAAAGATTAATTGTGATTTTTTTAATGTGTAACTTTATCATAGAACAATACTATATACAATTCTAGAGACACATCAGGTGTTGACTCAGATTGAATATTAAAAAATGACAATAATTAGTTTTGAATAACTCAGATGAATTTTTACTTTCCATCTTACCAATACATGTAAATTCATGAGGTATTAAAATATACTGACTTGTGGTTCAGTTTTAATACCAAAGGAGATTAAAGAATTAGCATTAGAAAATGTTATGAGAATTTGTTAGAAAATGGGAACCTATATTATTATAAACCTGAATAAAATCATGGAATACTAATCAATTTTAACCTTTTATGGTATCTAATACTAGGAAAGTGATTTGTTATATATTATAATTTATTTTCAGTTATAATTTACATGTTTACATAATTTAAACTTATGAATACCTATGTGTTATTGTTATTTCAGTGGAAATCAGGACACTCCAGAGTAATAAAATTGTTTCATAGTAATATAATATTTTGTCACTGATTGAATAATTTGATGCCGCTGAAGTCAACTTTGAAACTCATATCTTGACAACAATTGATGTATAATTTTATAATTAAGATTGTATCAGTTCAGTGCTAGATACAGTTTTGATTTCAGTTCATCAAATCATATAGTCCCAAGAAGTAATAAAAGAATGGCTACATTTATTATAATTTTTAAATATGAAAACAAGTATAGTGCACATAAATTAAATAATGTACAACTCAACTTACATTAACATTATTGTAACCAGTCCATAGCTTCCCCAATACAGCCTAAAGAAATATTAATCATAATTTTATTATCATAATATTATTATTAGCTGGCCTGTGGTGTAGAGCCAGTGCATCACAGAGGACCTGGGTTCATATCCTGGCCTGCACATGGATGCTTGTGTTTGTCCTGGTCACAAAAAGTGGGGTTAAGGCTGAAGGAGAATCCTCCTAAATCCAGAATGTGTCATGTAAGATGACAGTTTGGCAGTCATCTCCAGCAAAGGCCCTCAATGGGCTGTTGACCCAAATGGTATTAGAAGTAGATTATAATTTTTTCCATTGGAAATATGTCATTTTATATATTTATCAATTAAGAATGTTTTACTTTATTGAAAACATTTTCTTTACAAATGCCTACTATTTTAAATATTTGTAGTCTTACTTTTGAGAAAGAGTAATTTGTTCTGACTATTTGTACTTTTTACACCTTATTACTGCTATAAAATCAACGATAAGTATAATAAATATGCTAAGTTCAGTTATTTTTGTCGTCAGATGTTTTGTTTTCAATTAATGAATTTTGAACGGTTTGCAAACAATCGTAGAATGGACTCCCTGTTTACGAAATTAATTCGTTCCGGAATAATGGTCGTATCAAGATTTGTTCTTAAGCGAATCTATTTTTCCCATTGAAATTATTGTAAACACAATTAAACTGTTCACGTCTCAGTAACGCGCAGCATACCTGTGCTGTTAAGCGTATATTTTGTTGAGTAAGATGGAATAATATAATATTAACAGTTGCAATGTTAGCTGGGTTCAATGTTCAGAATCATGTTAGGTTTTTTATTCTTTCTGAATGAAGTTTTTAGTTGGGTCTTCCCGAACCGGAAAAGGATATATGGATAATAATTGTCTCTCTTGCCTACGACGCTATTGATGGCCGAAAATTTAATTGCATATATTTCCAGTTTTAAGAATCATCAGTGAATAATTCTTTAAAAGATGGTCTTAGAATTCCGGATATTATCCAGAAAACACTCCAATTTTTTTTTAAAAAAAGAAGTTCTAAGTTCTGTACAGTAAATCTTAGTATTTAGTACAACTTTATTAGGTTAGTTAGAATTGTAGAGTGTAGTAACTACGAAAAATTTACTATAAGAAAATCTTACCAAATATTTCTGTAAGTTTCGTGTCGTTAAAGTTTAAAACTTTCGTTTGTACGCTGCAACCAGCGGCTCAACCTGTATTAAATCCAATTGCGATTTTGAAATAGTGTTTTACTGACGTTCATTAATTATGTCTCCGTAGAGGTGCGTATTCATGCCTTATATTTTACATAATTATATTTCTGACCGAAATTGGTGATAACTCTCTTTTTATATAAATAATTCGTATGATACATTTTTATTCATCTGGTCATTTCTATATTGTTTTTCTCAAGAGGTTTGATATTGTAATAATTAAGCTTGATTGTATAAAAATAAATTTCTCATTTTAGAAATTTATACAAAAAGAAAAATATTGCGAAAGCACAGATTTATGTGAATAAAAGCATCAGATGCAGTAAAAGTAAAATTTTCTGCACGAGGAATTATTAAATGTCAGTACGTTCAGATCGAGAGTCTGATACAGATCGAAAACAGACCTTCAGGCGAGTGAAAGAGAAAGAAAGTTGGACACGATATTTATTCGGAACTTTCGTCTCAGGATGGAGTGGGTCACCAATCTTTATCGTGAATCAATGATGATTATCATCCAAACTGTTTCTCACCCTTTTATTTATTCATAGGATTTCGACAGATTTTTCATTATTTTTGTTTGATTGCAACGACCTGAAAAGTTAACGTTTCATTTCTATCACGCAGAAAATATATAATTGTAAAAATGCAAATAGAACAATAAAAAAATTTATAACACATCCGTAGAAAAAATAATTAAAATTATGTTTCTTCACAAAGTTATCTTTTCTTCATTGTTTATAAAATAATCTTCAGTAGTGGTTTAACTGCAAAAACATAGTTATAAATATGCTATTTGGATTCCACTCTTTAAGAAAGGCAGCGCAGGATGACCATTTTAATTAAAGCAGAAGTACCAACCTAACATTGAAAACATAAAAAAATTAGCAAAAAAAATAGCTTTATTTCTCACCGTAGTCTTATTTTATCTCGATACACGTTTCCCAGCGATATTCAATAATTTAGATACCCTGTTTAAAGCGAAAAACATCAGCTGTAGACGTTTTTCAAATATGGAAAGACAAAATTACCCGAGGGAACTTAATATGGCGAATATACAATATGATAAACCAATTTCAACTTTAACTCCTTATCGAATAAAAGCATGGGATGAAAGTGATACGCAAAATATTTCGTTTAATTTACCAAATTTAGTGACTATACGTGGTTTTTATTGAACCTCAAGTAGATTTTAGTCATGCACTAGGCTTATGTTGCCTAATAAGTGTTGATTGCTCAAACATATACCAAGTTACGATTATACGCAAAGGAAATGTGGATAAACGAAATCAATAATTAGTTTAGTTGAGACAAATATTTATAATTCTTGGAGAATATAAAAGATACATTAACTTCAATTCATCAAGTCCAGCTTAATCTTTAGTACACTGCGAAGAACGTATGGACACTTAGAGCAATGTTATACGATTTCTACAATTATACTTGTTATGATCTGATAAACGATGTCAGATGGGAAAACCCAACTTGGTCTTCCTGCTTTGAGAACTTGAAACACGTGGCCTTTCGTGGCAGAGCAATGGAAAACATGTTTACATTATACATTAGGGACTGTGACGCAAATCACTTTAGTTTTCTTCGAGATTCGAGAGAGATAGAGGGGGGGGGGCACAGGAGACAAAATGGATGAAAGCAAAACCACTACAAGAGAACCGCATAATGTGGAAATAATTACAGGGAGTTCATAGAATTTTTCCTCTAAATAGTTATATAGATGTACATATATATATATATATATATATATATATATATATATTGTAATACCAATTAATTAACACGTTAATTGTAAATTTGAAAATATAAATTGTTTGAGAAATATATTCTTACGGCGGTTCAGAACAGAGCAACAATGTAGCCAGGTATTGTTTCCTTTGTCGGAAGAGGTATGCGCGCTCAAAATTGAGAGACTGTAGTTCAGTTAGCTGGAAGGTTTGGTCAAGTACAGGTCGTATTAAAATAGACGAGATATTAAAAAGTAAAGTTAAGTAGAAGCAGTGAGCAGTCAGACACGACAGAAATTGATCGAGTTGAAATAGACAAGACAATTTCAAATATTCAAAAGAAATTTGCAGAGAAATATCGTGGATTACCAACCAACAGAGTTGATTGGTCCATGAACATTTTTCTCAAGACGAAATATTCACTTGAACAGAACTACGAAACCTGCTAAGCTCAAACAGTCTTGTGAACATAGCCGGGGCAGGATTAGCAGAAGTCGACCGAGGGAGAGACGAAAAGGAGGTTCATCCTGGTTCCTGATTTTTGATATAAAGAAATATTAATTTTAGAATCTGTGAGTTTTTAGAAGCAGTGCAAATCCCCGCCATAGTGTTTCGTCAAGTACAAGATATCCTGGAATTCAGCCGTGAGTAACAATATAAAATAAATAATTATGTAAACCTGATTAAAAGATAGACGTCAGATTTCGTTTTCCTCTTTTGATTAAAAAGTGTAAATTAGAATCCATCTTTTTGGGTTAACAAGTAAATTAACAAGTTAACAAGTAAATTTCGTCATAATTAATTGACGAGTAAATCTTTTCTTTTTTAAATTGAATTTTGTATTTAAGTTGATAAATAGAGACCCTGAGATATTTGTAAATTGTGTAATTGTGTAAACATTGATAATAAAATTTGTTTGGTAAAGTTTATAATCTTTCATTCATTCATTAAAAAGTCCATTTAGCAAATATATGTATATATATATATATATATATATATATATATATATATATATATATTAAAATAACAGGCTACATGAGGGTATACACATCGTGCCAACTCTCCTTTAACAGCATAGGAAGGAATTTGAAATGGGGGATTCGGAAGGGTAGAAGAAGGTAGCCAAAGGTTAAATAAGGATTCTACCAGTCATTCGCCTAAAAGTGATGCAGGACAAACCCTAGAAAACCTGCATCAGGTAGATCGGGAATTTAGTACTTGACCCACGCCCTTTCAATGGCGGGAGAGAGGTTTGATGTGGGCACGCAGCATTCCCTTTTACGTTCCTCGACCAGTTTAGGAGGCAGCTTGTCGACTATTCCAATAGGAATAGCGGACAACTCTTACCGTATGTCGAACGGCTGCGACCCTGCAACATACACCTCTCAAAACAGGCCGCCGAGGTGCCTCGGCTTGTGGGAACCTTTGTTTAAAAGTCCATAGAGAGGAGAAGGCATCCCCAAAGGTAGCCTCCTACAGAGCTCTCTGGCTACGTGAGGGTAATCCAGGGTGGCAACTCCCCATTAATAGCATATGAAGGGATTTGAAAGGGGGGATGCGGAAGGATAGAGGAAGGTAGCCAAATTGGACTTCCAAATGTCCATAATAGGAACCAAAAATACTAAATCGGTTGCATTGAGACCAACAGACGTGACATGTACGTGTTAGACACAAAATTATGATTCAGTATTGTGAACTATTTAAAAGAAGTACTTATGGTAATACAAAAGAATCGACTAATAGGATGTGGTAAACAAAGTAAATGATTGACAGGCTAAAATTAAGCTCTTACGAAATTACTTCTCCTTACGAGTCTATATTGAATAAACGAATACAACCGTTATCTAGTGCGTATATTAGTAGAACTACCTTGCTTTTAGCAAAACCAACCTTTATTCGCCACCGCATTAACCAATGGTTCGAGATGTAATGTATTGTTAAGAGCTGATGGTCGTCTCCCCTGACTGAAGACGACTGTGTCGTCTGCGAATACGGCAACCTGGGTTTCAGGGGACATGGTACATGAAGATTTTGTATGTACTGGTCCTAAAATTTTTCCTTTATGATGCTCGTGCATATTGTAGATTTTGTACTGTTAGGGCCAGAAAAGAGTGTATGGGTGGAGCAGTTGTATGATGTTTAATGGAAACCTAGTCATGGAGTCGCTGAATCAGACAGTATTCCTTTACCTAGTGGAAAGCCTTTCCGACGCCAAGGGAAAAAACTGCCGTAAAAACCGCCAGATTGTAGCAATGTGGCGTGCTCATGTACTGGTGATTCGAAAAGGGCAAAATTGCTCTGCTTTTAGGAGATAGAGTTCTGTGCAATTTTCTATGGTACTTTTCAAAGTGAACTTCTAGACCAATTCAAATGGACTAAGTAAAATTTTTGGCACCATAGGGATTGATATTTCAGGGTTTCCGGAAAGTCAGCACATTTCCCTGTTTCCATGTGTTTTGGGATGGCATTCGTAACGCTACATATCTGTTCGAGTCCTCTAGTGTTCTTTATTTCACAGTGCAACGGATTTAGAATCTTGTGTCCCTATTATGGCATTTTGGAAGTTCAGTTTCTGTTAATCTACAACTTTAAGTGGAAGTTAATTTTTACAAGTCAACTCGCGTGGCAGTGTTTTCAGGCAAAACACAAATATATATATATATATATATATATATATATATATATATATATGTATATATATAAACAGTAGTTTTTTAACGTTTGATTCTGTGATCCATGCGTCTTTCTGGTTTGAGTCTGTCTTATAGCCCACTTTCATTGATAATTGTATGACAGAGCAGTCCCGCACAACTCAAAATGTAAGGCGAGCCGTATTACGTTATTATTACGCAGGGCCGAAAGAAGATAGGGCGATAGGGGGGAGGGGGCTAAAAAGAAAATAATAATAATCAAGAATATTTTTTTCTATTTACGAAATAAATATGATGTGACACAAGTTTGTCGTATTCATGAGGTAAATTGTCACTGTAGCTGTTCTAAGAAGCCTTCCTAATGATCATCACTCAAACATGAGCGTTGTCTGCGTTTGTTAATGTTTATAATTGAAATTTCTGTTCGCATATATAAGTGGTTGCAAATGCACTAAAATGCCAGAATCAAATTTTTTGCTGCATAAATAGCAATGAAGTTGGTTATCAAAGTCAAGACGATTATAGAAATGATAATAAAATTGCAAAATATTGTTATAACATAAAAATGAAAGAAATACCTTAAATTAAAGAATTTACCTAATAATATAACTTCATATTTTTACGTATATCAAACCATATAACTTAAAAAATAAAGTTACTTAACCGTTTTCCATGAAATTAATCCTTCAAGGCTAAACAGTAAACAGATTATTTAAAAATTAATATAAAAAATAAAAATAATTATTTAAAACCTAATATATATTATAAGGAAATTTTAAATATCAATACAAATGTTACTGTATTTTAGTGCATTAAACGAATTGAATGTAAAAACATGTTTAATGCATGGAAAACGAAATGCAGTTTAATTAAATAATTACATGCACATGAAAAGGAACAGAACGATATCTACGGTAAAACTTCAACTATCAGAATCACATTGCGCTAACTGCAGCTGGGTACTATTGACTAAAACCTTGAAAAATATATTCCCATAGAGCTGTCCAACGGCGATTTTAGATTGATTAGTATAGACCCGCCACTTGATCTTTAGACAATCACAAGCGTATTACGATCTACTTCTTTCATTTGGTGATCAATAAGTTATGTTGATTGGGAATACCTACGCACGAGATTATGTTTTATTTATAATATTATAAATTTTTACGGAAGTCTTCGCGGGTCCCAAATTGAGTGTTGTAAAGGCCTGCCGTAGAGGATCGGCGACTTGTTGGCTAAAAATTGTGTAAGTACCTTGTTAGTTTCTCGTGTGATAGAGGATCTGACGAATCGTTATTCGATTAAAATCCTGCCTCAAGGGTGTTACCCAGCAGTTCGGCTTTCTCTGAATCGGAGTACACTTGTCCTGCAGGTCCTTGAAGTGCGGGAAATTGGTCTTCCTCCTTGGTTAAATGTCTTGCTCGTTGCCACGTTGAGCCTAAAGCATCGGTATCCTTGTATATGTAGGTGAGTGATAATACTAAGTATGTTCATATGTGTTTTATAGATTCTCAATATAATTAGCCGCAAATACCGTCCAAGTCTTAGATATGATTTGATTTATATTATTCCATTAGTTCTCGTATGAGGAAAAAGGATTCCTTATTACATAAAATTACCATATTATAATTGGATGCTACAATTATAAATAATAAGAAGTTAGCATAAGAATTTTAAAATTCAGGAACACGAATTTTCCTCTCCAACAGAAGTAGAACTATATAGTAATAAAAACAAAAATTATATTTCCTTAACTACACTAAGGGTAGAATATAATATTTACAGTACTAAAAAAATTCAATACGTACAAGTAAAAAATTAATGAAATTACATATCATAAAATAAATAATTACACATCACATGCATAAACACAAAACAAGACATACGTAGTAGTACACTAGGAGGAAATTCAACGAAGGACAAGTCACTTCACGAAACAGAGCGACGAGGAATCTGCAAACTCCAGGCCGTACATGAAACAAACAAATAAAAGAGCAGAAAAGACTAACAGAGGCTAAGCAAGTTATATGAAATAAGTAGTTATTATTAGCAACATATTGAACGCTTTTGCAGGTTTTTTTTAAAAAAAATTATTATTTGGGGAACGCTCAAGAAACTCCCATACTGAGTAAAACGCACGTTTCAGTAGAATATTTTTACATTGAAATATTCCAGTTTCAATACATTTGTTAAATATGAATTTGCGACGGCTTCGGCACACTCTACTCTTGTAGTTATTATTGTTCTTTACATCTGGAGGAAGACTATTGTATAAAACTATCCCTGGATGGTGAATACTTCTCTGGTAGAGAACAAGGCGATGCTTGTCCCATCTTAGATCTGGGCCGTTTCTAGTGTCATAATCGTAAGACTCGCCATTCGTTTAAAAAGATTCATGTTCCGCTTGACGAACTTTAACATTTCGTGAATAAACACTCTGGGAAGAGTTAATATTCGCAGACTTTTGAAAAACGGTTTAAAACTGGATTTATTATCCGTATTATAAAGTATTCTAATGGAACGCTTTTGCAACTTGAATATTTCAATGCTCCTGGAGCAATTGCCCCAATTTGCAATGCCAAAACACATGACGGAATGAAAATACGCAATATACACAATTTTCTTAGTGTTGATGTCAACATGTTGCATTAAGGTTCTGAGACAATAACAAGCCGAACTGAGTTTCCTAGCAAGCAGATCCATATGGTGAGTCTACTTTAAATTACTATCAATCTGAAGAGCCAGAAAAGGCGCCTCAGTCGGGATCTTCTCAAGAAAGTTGTTACTACCATCCGCTGAGAACTGGTCGAACTTTGTTTTATCTAGATTTAATGATAATTTATTGACTTTAAAACACTCATTTAGTTTCCCCAGAGTGATGTCTACGTTTCGAACGAGATTATCAACATTTTTATCTGCAATCACTACGTTTGTATCATCCGCGTAAATAATTGATTTAAGAGGATGTACGAATCCTGAAAGATCATTAATATAAAGAATGAAAATTAAAGGCCCAAGAATCGAGCCTTGAGGAACACCACAAGTAATTAATTCCCAATCAGATAAATAAATATGCCCATTTCTAGTTTCGACCACTACCTTTTATTTACGATTTTTAAATATGATTTTAGAATAAATAAGGTGTTTCCCGCACGCCATAATATTCTAACTTTCATAGTAAAATTTCATGATCAACCGTGTCGGATGCCTTAGACATATATGCAAATATTCCAGCTACCTTCAATCCTTCATCCAATGAATTTGGAATATTTTGAATAAAGTCTTACATTGCACTATTTGTGGTTTTTCCTTTAAGGAAGCCATGCTGGGAGGAACTTAAAATATTATATTTTCTTATGAAATTAAGAAATTTATAGTGAATTATTTTTTCAATAATTTTGGAAAAATAGGATGCAGATAAATGGGTCTACAATTTTATACGTCGGATGGTGAAATCTTGAATAAGGGATTACTTTCGCGATTTTGAGAGCATCGGGAAATATTCCAGTTTCAATACATTTGTTAAATATGAATTTGCGATGGCTTCGGCACACTCTTTTACCATTTTTCTTGTTATGCCATATATATATGCTGCTTGGGAACACTTCAAGTCTCTTATCAATGAAATTATTTCATCTATACAGATAGGTTGAAAAAAATATACTAATTTGCAGACCCGAACAGAGTTCTGTATGAACTCTGAGGTGTCTTTTATATGAAGGTTAGCAACATTTACGAAATACGAATTGAATTTGCAAGCTGCTTCTCTACCGGAAAAGGTTTCACTCTGGTCCTTAAGTGTAATTTCTTTGTGATTGTCGATACCTTTGTCCGATACATTTTTGATAACATTCCAAGTTGCTTTGATTTTATTTTCAGCATTAGCTATGCTAGTGGAATTATTATTTATTTTCGCGGCTGCCAGTAAATACGTCTGTAGGGTTGGATATAATTAAGTAATTGAGGGCATGCAGAGTGATTATTGAGTTTATTCAAAAAGCAGAGATAATCCCGCGATATTCGAATACCATTAGTAATCCAGTTAGCCTATCTTATGATGATTAACTGGTTTATACTGCCGAGAAGTACCGTCTTGTTGTCCATACTGCGGATTTCCGAGCCTGGCCATTCACGATCGCTCTGAACAGATGAAATCCAATGCGTGTCACAGATTTGAATGTCATCCAAAAAATCGACCCCATTCACGGTCACGCTACGGTAGTTGTTAGTGGTCAAGTTATTTCTTTATTTTTCTTAATTATTTTTATTTAAAAATCGGTTTATTGATCACAAATGGATGAAAACTTACTTTTTGTCTGTTTTGCATTGAACCGCAAAAAGAGGAAACTTAGGCAAAGCGGGCCAGAGATAGACCTTTAAAACAAATTACATTTACATACGCAATAATGTTGGATGAAAAACACAACTTTTCATCACGTTGATTCATTAAATTTGAAAATGTGTATAAAATTATTTCTGTTAAATTTGGGGTTTCTAGTCTTCAGAAGCTCGGGTTTGAAAATGGCATAATATTTCATTTTTGGCAATCTCTGGCGGCATATTTTGCAATGTTTTAAAAGAAATCTCCATGAAGAAGTAGTGATATCTCCTGAGACTGTTGCGTGTTAATCGGGTTTTATAAATATTTTTGCAGCTTTATAGATTTTGATCTGAGCCTTTTAAACGAAGAACTCGATGGCGACGTTGAGGAATTTGCAGGTGTTGGACTTTGACATTAGACCTTCGAATGACTTCAATTCAGATTCAAATAAAAAAAATACATTTTATAGTTCCCAGAAAATGGAGATCATTGGAAGAGAACTGAGAAGGATATTGAAAAGAAAAAGACATTTTCTTCATACCTAGAAGTAATTGTAGGTAAAAATATCAGGTTTGTACCACCACCGGTAGCGGTTCCTAGTTCTGACATAGTATTGTTTTGATGGCATATATTAATGAAAATTATGAGTGTGCGAGGTTTATTGTAATGGAATAATGTCACATAGGGCAGTTATCAGAAACACCGATTTATATTAAAAACTTGTGAAGAAAAAAATATACATTCCTGTAAAAGAATCTATCAATGGTACTGTATATAATTTAGCATATGTTTTATCGGTGATGAGGCATTTTATTTAAGAAATTATTCATGCTTGAAAGAAGAGTTTTCTCCTGTCTCCTCTACGGGATAGGAATAACAGTGGATAATTGTTTTGGAATCATGGCTAGTACGTTCGGAATATTTCCGTCAAGTACAAATTTTTCTTCGAATCAGATATATCTTGTTGATTTTACGAGCTATATATTGCATAATTTTCTTAGAACAAAGTGTACTGCATACACCATTGATGAACACACTATAAATTAGGATGACCCCTGAACAATGAGGACGCCATTCCAAAATACAAAAACAGCAACATAAAAAGTTTGGAACAATTTAGTAGTTAACATGTTTTCTGATTACTTCAAGGAAAAGTTTCCTGGCAAGATAAACTTACTTATTTAGACATTTTTACTAAAATTGTACTAAAAATAATTGTATCTTTGAATAATAATTCAACAATCTGTTAATGTATTGTGTGATTTATTAATTCAAAATATTTCCATTGTTAAATAGTTGAAAGGTTACACAGACTGTTTTTTTCCTAGCGTACCTTTGTCTTTCAGAAGCAACATTTGAATCAACCACCATAATTTTGGTAAGTGGCCTTTGCCTGGTCTTGTTTCTGACTTCTGCGACTGTTTCACTCAATATAATACCAAAATAAATTATAGTTACACGAAAATAAGAAATATAACAACTAATAAACAATGAGCAGCAACCAAGTTATTCAGTGTCAGTTCATTTTTTCATTTAGAGAAATAGAAAGTCTAAATAAAATTAGACTAAGTAATTATGTTGTTGATCATTGTTTACTGTTAAATAACTTGCAAACAGACTACCGTAGAACAAGATATATTATATTATATTGGAATTTGAACAAATATTTATTTTGTTCAAAAATAGCGTAAAGCTAATTTACACAAATTTACTATACAACCGCTAGTCTAGGTATTTTAACATTGCCAAGTTTCTTCCCTTCTTCAGTTAATTTATGAAAACGCTCTTAATAATTTTTTTTGAATTGTTTCTTTATTAGCAAAGCAACTTTTATTTTAAGTAATGAAACCATACTAAGTTTTTTTAACTTGTCATGGTAATCACTATTAGTAATTTGCATAAGCATGGCCGTTATTTATACGTTTTAATCACTTCTAACACAATTTTTTTCCCTGAAGTCATTCTTCTGGCCTTTTTTTATATATTTAAATCCCCTCCAACAGAAAATCACTTCCTGATGTCATATTTATAAAAATATCTAAGAAAATTCGAACAAAGATTAGTGCTTACTCTTGGAGGGCTAATTTTGACCACGTTTTTAACACAGTCGATCACTTGACACGACGGCTCAGCGACACTTAATTTTAGTTTCCCTTTCACGAACAATTGGATTGATGGACGAATGGTTTGGTGCCACTGGAATTTGAACTGATTGGAAATCCGAGTTATACTGTCCCCCTACCTCATACATTTACTCACCACACTCACGGTCAGCTTTTGGAGTTACACCGCTCCATTTGGACGTATGTAACGATCGTGAATAGCCGTATGAACTCTGGCCAGTGTTGTCCCCTGTCCTCTCTGGAATTAACTGGTTTGTCCAGGAAAACGGTCAAGATTAGCGATAATCTTTACCCGCTATGCCGGCTGAAGTTGTTGAAGCACCTGTATCTTTTTATTGCCTCGCAGATTTTCCGGGTCCAGTGCGTCTTTGTCTTCTCCACCACAGCTGTCCCTTTCAAGTCAATTTAGTGATTTAGAATCACAGAGAAAAAATAAATTCTGTACGGTTACTACTAAATTAAACACAAGGATCCTACTTCCAAGAATGAATGTTAATTAAGACAGCCAATCAAGCTTCGACGTTCTCACTTACAAACTGGCCCAGTACCTAAAGCCAAAAATTCGACTATTTTTTAGAGTAACGGGCTACATGAGGGTAATCCCCGTAGTGTCAACTTCCCTTTAATAGTATAGGAATGGATTAGAAAGGTGGATGCGAAAAAATAGAGGAAGTAGCCCCCGGACTGTAGTTTAAGAATCCTACCCGGAATTTGCCTAAAAGTGATGCAGGACAAACTCTAGAAAACCTGAATCAGGTTGGTCGGGCATTTTGTACTTGTCCCATACCCTTCCCATGGCGGGAAAGGGGTTTGCTGTGGGGATGTAGCATTCCCTTCTCCGTGCCTCGACCAGTTTAGGAGGCAACTGGCCGACTTTTGCAATGGGAACAGCGGATAATTCTTACCGTACGACCAATGTCTCTGACCCCGGAACATACACCTCTTAAAACAGGCCGAGGTGGGAACCTTAGTACAAAAACGGAGAGAGGAACAGCATCCCCAAAGGGAGCCCTGTCCGTCTCTCTGTGGGGAAGGTAAAATATTCAAGAAAAAATGTACGTGAAACTTATTTATTGGTCAGTTTTGACGTAAACTTATTCACGAAGGTGCGATTACGAGAGTATTTAATGGAAAAGGTATCGAGATGGTTGAAATGTTCAGGTATCGTCACACTAATTCTTATTTTAGGTACGACAGAAATTAATTCAAACAAATGGCGATGAAATAGGTAACCCACTATCACAGATTGTAAGAAAACTTTATATGGAGACTCAAAATGCAAACTATATTATCAGCGGATTTTGAAACCAACGTTGTGCCAGAGATATATGTTGATGACACATTTATAATTTGGCAATAATTAGAAGAGGTTTTACAGTACAACAAACACATAATCAGGTCTACGATGAATGTGAAGGGGAATAAAAAGCTTAACAATCTTGAAGCCAGTATACCCGGAAAGGCAACGGATTCTAAGCACACAGGATCTATAAGAAAGCAACGCATCGAATTATATACAATAATGCCAAATCCCACCACCACCGAGTAACGGGAGTCATAAAAACATTATTTTACAGAGCCGAAAAATTTGTGACCAAGAAAAAGCTTGCCTGACGATGGCTCTGAATCTTAATGGTTGTGAATAATAATGAAACTATAGTGCGATTAAAATAAGAAGACCCTTGACGTTTCTGCGTGAGAGAAACGTTGTTACACACGTCACGTGGTCTAATATGAACAAGTGGTGAAGTCTCACACAGAAGCTGAAAACACACAAACGTATCTATTACAGGTAATCTTGTATGCACATAAAATGTAACTACAGATAATAAACTTAAGAAAATAAATAGAAACTCCAAAAATAGAACACGCGAAACAAACGACTTCATAAAAAAGTATAATACACACGGATTGTTCAGTAATGCTGCTTGACCCGTCCTTAATTTTATGCTTTCTGGCTGAAGGATTCAAAGTAACATCTAAACATCTAAATCTCTAGTTTTTGTTACAGATGAATATTCTCCATATATACAAAAAATCTTCATCCGCTCTGTAATAAGATTATAGCCACATGGTTTCTACTCTCGTTCTCCACGTCACCTTCAATCCTGGAAAGAAGAATCCTTCGCTTGTCTTTCACTTCACTTCCAATTCCAACACCTTCCAAATTTCCACCCTATCCTTCAACTTGCCCATCACCGTGTATCCTACGGCCACAATCCAAAGAAACAACATTACAAAAATTCTATCAGCCTTCCTATAAGCTTTGGCCGGACACCCAAATTAAAATATTAATTTTCAATCAAACGTAAATTTTTTCATCTTAGATATAAGAAATATAGCCAAATACAGACAAAATAAGTGATAAAATAAATACCACACAACGTTTCTGGGACCCTTGCCTCTTTCTTCAGGAGATAAGAAGAATCTAGAGCGACACAATAAAGAAAGATTTTGAATTTTGTCAACTAACGAATGCAGTTGTGTCGCTCTAGGCTCTTCTTAGTACCTGAAAAAGGGACAAGGGTTCGAGAATAGATGTGTGGTATTTATATTATCACTTATTTTGTCTGCATTTGGCTATCTTTCTTTTTATTAAAATATACGTACTCCAAAAAACTCGTCCTCAGTAACAAAAAACGTACCCAGTATTACAACTCTCCCATTTCCCACCATATTATAATCATCCCATCCCAGACTTGTTGAAAATCAATACTTAAATCTGAATATGCCATTTGGATTACTTTCGCTGCCCCAAAACAATAAAAAATAATTCTGCAACAATCACCTCCCGAACAAAATAATTAGAATGTTTTAGCCATTCACATATCCAAAAAATTTAAAGACACGAATCCTATTCTGGAGAGGGTCACTGGTCCTATAATTGCAAATGGTATTGGTCCTTGAATAACAAGTATATCATCGTCAGATGAATATGTTTACTAGATGACCGAAAGACTCTGGGCAAATAACAAGAGAAATTATAATATTGACTGTTTGTAAACAATTGTTTGTATATAATACAACTGAATAATAAACTATGTCTTACAAAACTGAAAAATGCAGATCACAATCCTTGTGACCCTGATTTAACAGAAAGGTTGTGCAATGGAAGGAACGTTTTAAAAATTGTGTTAACACAGTAGGGTTACACCTTGAAGGCATATAGTACATATCACGTGTAATAAACAGCAGCGTCAGTCCCGTTATTTTTTTGTCAACCTGTGAATACACAATCCGAAAACTTCACTCACAAAATTGCACTGTGAAGTCATCATCAGCATCCTGTTATTTTTTGTGTAAGTTTTCTAATTATCCTAATATTTTGCAGACTACAGGTAGTTAAGTTGTCGGGCAACACAATAAGACAACTGACTGGAAACTCCGTTAAACCTTTTTTCTCTTTTACCTACCGAGAAACGTTTCATTCGTATTAGTCGGCGGAAGTTCTTCCCAGTGACGTGATTCTCGTATTTTGGTACATGACTTGACAATTGCCCAAGGCCATATCGGAGGTTGAACCCTAGGCCTGCGAGAAGTGGAAGCCCTTGAGCGCGGCCAGGGAAACCCCGGACATACGTTCAGTAGCTTCGTGGTCACCAACCAGAACAGACGTAGCTATGAGGCAGCTCGCGAGGTTCGTCGCCGTGGTGAGTGGCCTCACGAAAAACTACACACTAATATCATTTTGTATACATCTGTAAATTCGATTCTTGAGTCTCGACGATTTGCGAGCAGTAAAATCCTCAATTTTGGTCCTCTAAGCCACGTGAAAAATTAATGCCAAAACCGTAATTATATACTTTTTAGTTTCACATGATACATGGAATGATTTTCGCTTGATTCAAATTTGCTCACAATGGAATTCTAAAATGATTTTATTTCACAAATTTCAAATTCATGTAGAAGTAATTGATTTAAGATATATTTTGCATTCTCTTGTTTGTACAAAATAACAAATCTTTGATAAGGAATAATTTGAAACTTGGTGAATCCACGTTGGTATAAAAATGTCTACCATAGTATATTTGATTTTTAAGTAGTAAATACCGGTAAATTAAAAACTATACTCACATTCACAACTACCTCACGTTAACCTGAAGAAGAAACAACTTTTTTTAAACGTATTTGAATTCGATGCCTACTGTTTATCCCCTCATAATTTTTCAATGATACTTGTAAATCCATTTAAATTTATTTAAATATTACTTTCACTTACATCGCTTGGGCCGTTAGACGAGTTGTAACTCTTACTTCCTCTTATAAAATTACCCAATCTTCAAACTAGTTTGAGATTAGAAAATGTAAGTTATTATATTGTAAAGGCGGTTACGTAAATCCTTTATTCGAAAGAATTAACGAGTAAAATATTTCACTGCAAAATTTTGTATCTTTAATATCATCAACAATATTTTATGTATTATAAATAAATATATATAATGGATAAAATATCTTTATGATTAAGATACAATATTAAATGTTAAAATTTCAAAAATTCAATAGAATAATTGATAATATTATTAATAATTCTACTCAGAACCAAATTCAAATTTTCTTAATATTTCATTTAGCTTTGGAACATATTTATTTTATATTTTCTGGTCAACTGTAACAAAATGAAATTGAAATTCGATTCCTCCGCTGACTGATTTGTGATATAAAATCCTCAAACTTAAATTATTTTTTTCAGTCTTATTTAAGGAAAATTGTTATTAATAAAATAGTTACGAATATTGTTGACGCGACTTTAAAACAACCCAAAAAAATATTTACACCCATTTTTCAGTAAGGTTTAATGAAAATTTTTTTTTCACTCTGATTTATGGAAATTTGTTATTAATAAAATATTTACACGTATTTTTCCACAAAATGAGCATGAATGAACATTTATTATTTTTCTAGTAGTTACCTCAACTGTGGCTGTTTAAAATTATTTTTAATTCGTCCAAAAATAATATTTTTTTCAGCAACGAAATATCGAAAAAAAATATTATATAGATATAACAAGGTTAAAAAGAGAAACAATGCATGTGTTACAGATCAAGAGATATAAATTCGATTTGGTGATGCTCAAAAACTCATCGTAGTTTATTTGACTTTATGTGCTCTACATATATTCATAAAATTAATTTACGCTTCCCTATTATGTTTAAATGAACTCCGTATTTCCCACTTTAGTTGTACATATGGTTTTAAATTGTTTTAAATTAATGCAACCATTTCTGATTTAGGATTTGAAGAAAATTAAGGCGCACTGCTTTGTTATTCCGTAGCTACCTTGACTTCCCTTTACTGTTCAAGGACGAACCTTGGCATTCCAATTCACGGGAAATTAAAATTTGATGTCATGAGTTTAATGCGCATTTGTGCTTCCCTTTCGCAGATTGTGTTCGCAGCCGTCGTGGCCATGCTGATGTCTTCAGGTGAAGCATATGGAGAGGTCGCTGCTACTAGGATCAGGTCAGTTAAACACAATTGCCAGTCAAACAGCGTTGCTTTGTGGCAGGTCATGCAAATCTACTCCTAACGCGCGCAAACATTCTTCTGTAATGTTCCGGGGATCTTAAATTGAAGAACAGAGTTGCTGCACAATTACTATCGGAGCTTTGAATTATTTCTGCTGGTGTTATAAACCATATCGAATTATCTTCCTCGAAAAAAAAAAACACCTGATATTAAAATTCGTATGTATGTTTTTTATATATATTTAATATATAAAATGATTGTTTGGTGTTAATGGTAAATGTATTTTATTAAAATCAGAGGTAATATTTTTATTACTCTAACCATAATTGTAATATGCTTAAGAAGGGACACTGATAAGTGTGGAGATGAAAATAAAAAGTATAAATTCAAACAATTTTTTTAAATTTGCATGTCCAGAAGTTTTGCAAGAAAATAAAACAGAGGTAATAAAATTTGCGGGTAAGAAATTTACAAACATATTCCTGGCTTCAATTTTGTAATAAATATAAATCGAAAATTATATTAAGATTTAATTTACTCGGAATAACCATACGTTCAAAGTAATAGTTATAACTACGCTTATCGTAGAACACCCAAAAAAAATGTTATGTTTTAGTCGGTAATATTAAAAACAAATTTCAAGAAATATAAATTTATCTTGTTATATTCTGGATGTATATGAATAGTTAATTTAATGCTGAAAAGTGTTCAAATAATATTAAACTTTTAATGGAATTAATTTTAGAATCTGATAGAATTAATAGATACATAGAAATAAGTTGAATGAAAGGGCTATAGTGTACTAAAAATAGAATAAATGATTTTTCTGTCAATGGTGGCGAGCAGTTGGTTAAGATTGTCATTGCTTACGGAGTTTGTTGGACACGTATGTAAAATTAGAGGGAAATAATTTTATTACATTAGCCAAAATGGAGTCGTAATTTTTACAATGGTGACTTTGGCCTGTATTCATTGAAAATGGACCGTTGGATAATTACCCGAACCAATAGATTTTTCCAACAAATAAAGCAGGTAAAATTTTTGAACCGATTCTCCAGCCTCGTTTACGTATTTTTCAAGCCGTCTTAGTTTTCGTATATTTTCTTCTCTATATAATATCTATATCACACTTAATCCAATAATAAATTGTGAACTAACAATTTTTTAATATTTTATATTTAATTGGAGATTCTATGTACTAAGCAACAGTTAATGTAAATCTTTCTCTAAATTTTAATCAGGGTCAATAATTCGGCGTGTGTAATAGTAAAACATACAGTAAGAGTTTAGATACAAACGGATCCTCAAAAAATATTCATCCGCCGTCTTTTATAGATTTCAAGCGTTCGCATTTTTCTTCTTCTGAGTGAGTCACTGTTATATTATGACACTGCATTAAATTGTTTGAATACAAAACATAAATGATTATTTCTATATAATTTTTACGGGTCTATACTTAAAATATCCCCATATTATTCTTATGTGTAGCAATGAAATATTATTTCAATGACTTCCGTCAAACCATATAGATGTACATAACAGTAAAACACTGTCATAATTTCTACTGCAAGAATATTTACTGTCACTTCCGCGTGGAGTGTGAACTGCTTCCGCGAATTCTCAACGCTCTTGACCCGTTTCTCCGGCCAGACGACCTTACGTTCGACAACTTACAGAAATGCCAAGAACTTCAGCTCACATAGTCACAAAGAAAGTGGGAGAAACACTTGCACTCACTATTTGCGGTGGTTACGAAGACACACCCACACGAGCTGCGCCCAACAGAAAACGTGTTCGCGGCGACTTGAAAATTTCGTCAGGCTGTCCGTGTGGGAATTTATAATTGAGTGCTGAACATTTATTTTTGATGATCGCGTTACTTCATTTTCGTGCGCTATGTAACTATTTAATAATATATAATGGCCACTTGGTTTATAATTAATTATAAACAAAAGTTACATGCACTGTATTATATTTTTAAAAAATTTCAAATACACTACATTTTGTCCATGAAGTGCCATCAGGCGTGCATTACAAATAAAATAAACTATTTTTCATTGTATGAATCATTCCACTTCACAATAGTCAGTCAATGGCCAATAAATAGCTCACTTGTCTGTAATACAGCTATTTTTTTAGGGTAACAGGCTACACGCAATACAGCACATAGTGTGTATTTAGTGATTATGATATGGCTGTGATCAACTCGACTAAAAATGTTTAATTTTCTGAAAAAATCTCGGCTTTTCTTATTTTACGTAAGCTATAAATTTTTCTCATTAGTGACTGTCAGACTGGAATTAGTGCATTTAAACTATTTCAGTAGCAAAAAAAAGAACAAATAAAAGTAATTATATGTGCACTATGAAAAATGAAAAGAAAACAACGTTAAATGTCAAATTATACTGTATTATAAAATTTAGTATTTATGTTAAAAATAGATTTTCATATTATTCAGGCTTTTAATTTCAAAGACAGCGGTGGTTTTAAATTAGCTACAATTATTTGTTGTGAATTTCATACATAAATGCAAAATTCTTTATCAATATGTTTAAATTAAAAGAAACAATCTTCACTAAAAAATGATGCCAAAATGTTATTTTCCTTTCTTTCCTAACAAGGTTTCTCTAATTCAAACCAAGTTGCATGACATAAATTCAACGTAGTTGTCGAATTTGTTTGCAAGCAATAATTGAGCTTGAGCGGCAGTTTGCGTAAGATGAGTACTCTTTCACGAAGTCACATTGTTTCATGGCCGTTACTCGATTCAAAGTATCTATTTTACATCTCCATGCAAGTGGAAGTGGAAAACCGACACTTTTAAAAACAAACTATTGTTAAGTTTTGTGTTTATTCTTGTGTGATGTGTAATTCTATATTTTATGATAGTTAATTCTCGAAACATTAATTATTTACTAGTACATATTGAATTTTTTATTAGAACTGTAAATATTATATTATACCATTAGTATAGTTAATGAATTATTATTTTGTTATTAATCATATTTTTTACTTATGCTGGACAGGGGAATTTGTGTTCCAGATTTTTAGTATTTTTATATTAATTTCTAATTATTTATAATTGTAACTTCCAATTTTTATATTGTAATTTAATATACTGACGGATCCTATTTCCTCATGCGAGGACTAATGGAATAAAATAAAACGCATAATATGAAGGAATGTACTCAGAATGCAACTTACATATCGACCAACATTAGCCAGAGAGCTATAAATATTTACCATTGCAAAATATCTTTTTAAAATGTGTAAACACCAACACAGTAAATATGAAGATGGATAATGTACAGAGTGTACTGTAATTCGCATAACTGTCAACGAACATGTGTAGGAAAAGGAATATATATATAAAGGATGAAATCGTACAATTGTTATGCCATTTTGTGTAATACCAGTCTAAAAATGAACTAAGAAGTGTCCGCGTCTTTCAGGAAAGTGCGAGGCACATTTAGTAGAAGTCTGACGCTGCGAAAATTTCAGTGTGAAGTAACCATTTCAAAGACTCCTACGCAACATTTCCTTTGCGCAGCAAAATCGCGATTGAGTAAGGGACATGTAGGTCACACACCATTACCACATTAATTCATTCTCATAATGTATCACTTATTATATCTTAAAGATTTCGAGACGTGTTCCATGATTATTTGGTAAACTTAAATTTTTTATTTGATATACCTGAGACCTATTACGTATCTTGTTACAAATAAAATACTAAATGTTAATTCACAGTGAGATGTTTATTGAATATATATTGATCGATGGATTACCCGGAAACGAAAGTTAATGGTGCTGTTTTTATAGCATTTATGTTTCCCATCCATACTAGTATAAATGCTGACAACTACGTGAAAGCCCGAAGCAAAAGATCAGCGTTTCACCTCGCGTCATATTTTTTTTTTTACAAACGTTGGTTCTAATAATTATTACACGTTTTATGACTTCTTGCATTTAAATTCAACCCACGGTAATACAAATATGAACGGGTAACCTTATGAATTTTTATTTCGCCCATTAGGCCGAAAATGTATTTACTGTATATGGGACGGTTATTTTATTATCATGCTGACACTATCCGCCTTTCTGTCTACTGCCCGTCAGGAGATAGACTTGCAGTCGTTATGTTATACATAAATATAGATATCAAGTCATAAAATCGAAATTTTTCGGGAGGTGTATGTTCTGGGGTTACAGACCTTGGGCATACGGTAAGAGTTGTTCGCTATTCCCATTGGAATAGTCGGCCAGCTGCCTCCTAAACTGGTCGAGGCACGGAGAAGGGAATGCTGCGTCCCCACAGCAAACTCCTCTCCCGCCATCGGAAGGGCGTGGGAGAAGTACCAAATGCCCGACCTACCTGATGAAGGATTTTCTAGGGTTTGTCCTGCATTTCTTTTAGGCGAATGCCGGGTAGGATCCTTAAACCATAGCCCGGGGGCCCTAGTTACCCTTGGCTACCTTCCTCCACCCTTCCGCTTCCCCCCTTTAAAATCCCTTTCCTATGCTATAAGAGGGGAGTTGCCACTATGTGGATTAACCTATACATAGCCTGTCTACACCCAAAATAAAAAATAAAAAAAATGTATGAACGTAAAAAAATGCTACATTTAATATTCTTGGATGAATTCAATTTAATTTATTAATACTTTACATAAGGTGTTGGGTTTTAATAAATGTTTATTTTGAAAACTCTCCATCTGTAATTTAACCGCAGCTTTGACAAACCGAAGTATTACAATCCGATTACGCGTGTCCCAATTTTCGGTAGTTATGTGAAATATGGTATTCAAATAACGTAATTAATTTAGAGTAATGCAATTGTTATTCAAGCGTATCTGATACATACAAACAGTATATAATAATAACTAAAAATCGTTTATGGCACTCTCCGTCTGTAGGATCTATGTATTGAATGTGGGAAAGTGACTGAATCTAAGTTTTGTTCTGTTTCAGGGAGCGTGTGAAAGTGCACATCGGGGCACCGACTTCGTAACACCTGGTCTTATCGCCGCACTTCAGCTGTGATATGTCAACTACTAACTTATTTATTATTCGCTTCAAATGATAGATTGTAGGACTTTTGTTTCTGTCGACGACGACTGGTAACAACGTACGTGTTGAGTAAGTTCCTACTGTCGAGATAAAACTCGACGAGTTGTTGGGACTTCTTGCGATACAGACTAACGTACCTGATCTGAATTCAGCTACATGGATTTCACTTTTGTTTAAAACAAAATGGTGCTCAATTTTTTACTACACAGGTAGTTTTTTTTAAAAAAGAAATCCAATATTTCAGACATGAACGTTGGTTTGATACATCAAGATTTAACGTTTCAAGATATGAAGACATGCTTTCAATTTCTTGTATTTTTTGAATAAATGTGGCATTTATTTTAAAATTATTATGTAATGTTCAATTATTTGTTACCAGGGGTTATCCTAACCTACTACTAATTATAAATATAAATTTCTCACATATAAATTAACCAGGCAATTCTCTCCCTCTTGCCTTCCATATAAATTATTTTGGTCGCCACATTATCCTTATTTTCTTTATACACATAATATACTGAATATTGTAATCTCTTATGCTGACTCGGATCTTTATTTACGATTTCCGATACAGGCACAACTACGTATGCAGAATTAATTAATTTGTGTGTGCCAATCGTCCATGTTAAGTTTAATTGACGCGATCCGCACGATACTAACATAGAGTTGATAATAAATTTGTCAGGAACTCGTAGGTGATTGATACAATCATAAATCTCCTAATTTGGTACATTAGTGGTCCTGGCTTGGATGTTGAGGTTTTATTCAATAGTAACAAAAGTTTTCCCTTGATAATACAATTTAATTAAATATTAATTTCATTAAATTAAACATTCTCCATAAAGCTCAGTCACAAAGCTCCTCAGTCGCTCAATAATTCTCTCTGATTCACACACACACATTTATCTGTTCAAATATACTCTATACTAGAAAATAATTACTATATAAGATTAGGAATTTTAATGTTTGGCCAGTAATTTGTATTAAATCTAGCATGCCTTTGAAGAGGACTGGCAGTCATTAGCCTTCCATGTATAAGTCTCACAAATACACCGGGTATCCCGAAAATCGCACCAAGACAATTAAAACTAGTTATTGTTTTACCTTTCTTGTTAATATATACCTTAAACGACCTTTCCAGTCCTTCATGGTTTTAATTATGAAAATATCTTCTTTAACGCATGTTTCACGTTTCTTGCTGCAATACTTGTTTATCAGTTCAGTTTATCTTTATATTTATGAAATTCAGTGTATTGTATTTAAATATTCCAAATTATATTAATTACTGAAACTGGGAATTATTGTAATATACACGCCAAACTATTTTATTAAATCTGGTTGTGCCGTTAATGTCACGGATATTTAAGTATGGGGATGTAATTGTAATTTTGTTTAAAACACATTACTTTTCTAAGACAAAATTATATTTCTAAACATATAACATTTCAGCGATCCCAAAAAATTAGTTTCCATTAATTCTCCTGCAGAAAATTGTGTTTTCGTTAAAAGTTCAGCTTAATCCATCCGACGGCTATGATTGGAATAACGTTTCGTCTAAAGTCAAAGGAAAACGACATAATTCATTAGAATGTTGCAATTTTTTTGAATACGAAATTTAAATATGCATTTTACAGTCTTTTGAAATGAAGGTAACAAAACGCGGAACCAGTCAAGCTCACTGATAATTTATATACATATATTCTTGCGGGATGTATTAACCAGTTTCTATAGAATTAATGCGTCAGTATCATATCGCCAAAACATCAGTTTTTAAATTTTGGGAAGATATTGAAAGCGTCTAAGAAGAGTTTGTTCTGCAGGACGCGTACTGTCCCGATTAGATTTATTTATCCAGTAAAAACCGATATTTAGCACTTCTATATATTCATCATGCACCTAATTCGACACAATTTGTGTCTGAACCGCGTCCAGTTTTCTAATTAAAAATATTATATGAAAGTCGCCTTTATCCAACTATCCCATAGATGTAACGCCTGTCTCTTACGATGGCTCCCAACGAACAACTGCTGGTTGTGCAAGAGTTTGAAAGTTGTAACAAATCGTTACAAGGACCACGTTTATCAACAGATACGCAAATTAATAAAATGTCATTTCATGGACCAGGCTTATCAATTCATCCGTATGCTTAGAATTAATGGTCTGGTAATAATAGTTTATTTGACTTCAACAGAATGGAAATTATATTAAACTATTATATCATATTATCATGGACGTCACTTCAAGTAATATATTAATAAAATGAAATTCAAGAATGGACTAAAAATGCTTTCAAACCAAGTTCAGCCATAAAGGCCATGAAACTGATTTAAAGGAATAGGGTGGAAAATTCTCGACCGGACCCGGGACCTCCACTTCACGGCCGTGAAGAATGTGATCTAGTAATTTGTAGGTGAGCCTGTGCTCAGGTTTATACAATGGCTGGAGAAGGTTAGTACCTGACGAGAGTCGACTCGGGTGGGTTTTATAGGCTAGCGTCGATGTACGAAGTGGAGGTACCGGGTTTGATACGCGATCCGGTCGAGATTTTTCCATCCGGATCCTTTAAAATGAAATTTAGTATTATTTCATCAAAGAAAGAGGAATTATTGATAGTTGGCAAGAAATAATACTTGAAACGTTTAGTTTATTCCTAGAGCGTACGTAATGTAGATATTTGAATTTAATACTTTTTTCAGGGAAGAAAAGATCAGTCGTAAACATTCTCTGTTTTTACGTGCACTAATCTATAACTACCAAACTATTTTAAAATTATTAAATCACCTGAAACTACAATAAATTAAAATATTAATTGACTGTGTTAAAAGTATACAAATTAGATAAATAAGTAGCTTAATGACACACAAAAATAAGTGTTAAATAAGTATCATAAACGTTTGTGAAATCTTTGGTGCTATATTCAGGTGATTAAAATCCCGCCAGAGCCGTAATACCGACACACCGCTAGAACCAGCTGACGAACTCTAAATATATCAGTATATATTGAATTTCACATATTTCTATTTGAGATTAAAATGTTATAAAAATTCTTGGTAGAATTTTATAAATTAGAACCAGCAGACAAACTTAAACAATGCTTACGGCTCTTGATTTTTTTCAATCACCTGAAGCTAGCCATAAAGATTGCACAAATGTTGTGTGACTTTGATTTAGCACTTAGTTTTGTCTGTTGTTTGGCCAATTATTTTTTTAAAAGTTCTATAAATATAAAATAATGTTGAAGTGCACATTTTTTATACTTCAGCACAGCATGTGGATTATTCAACACACACAATTTGGCTTCCGCTTATGGTAACATTTTTCTGGTATCCTTGTTAGAAATAAGGTAATGCTTTTGTAGTGAGAATGGGTAATTATAGCGATAATTGTTAACCTACATTTTTATTTTTTTCATTTTGTCTAACACATAAACGCAATCACTTTTATAAAGTTTCTAGTAATCTGTCCAGCTCCACAAAGGAATAAAAAATTAAATGTCAGTGATGGGTTCAATACAGATATAATGTTCCACTGTTACATTACGATACTTGGAGAAGAAGTAATAGTTACAAGGTAAAGAAATTGAATGGGCTGGTAGGAAAGGTTATTCAAAGAGGTAAAGCATATGTTTAATGCAGATGTTGAGTGACTAACGAGTTCCTGTGTTTGTAGTTCAGCAGTAGGAGACATTTTAAAATGAATGTAACGCACCTTTCCTTTTTAAGTACTTCTCCTCCCGGCTTAATTGAAAATGACTAAAAAAATAATTAGTTTTGTTGGTAAAGCATGTAGGTCTCGTCTGGATGTTAACGTAATATCCTATACTTCTTTATAAAGTAAACCAGAACGAGACATATTTCATAATGTTTGGGTATGTGAAAATAATGCTGTACTACATAATGTATTAGTAAAAGTTGGTTTCACTGCTGTAATTATATATTAAATTTAAGATATTTCTGTCTGAGAAATGTTATAAGAATTTTTGGTAGAATTTTACAAAGAACCAGATGAGTGCCCGGAGTTGCCCAAGTATTTATTTAAATTAACCCGGAGTATGAATTGAATCGACACTAACCTCCTGGTAAAAATTACATTTAACCAGCGCAAACAGCACCAGTGTTTGTAACAGTTACCCTTTTATGGTCCCCTCCCCGACCTAACCCGTCGAAATTTAACTACAAATTAACCACGACGACGACGACGTTATTCTGAAACTCTCCTACTACATAAAATAAAAGTGTCTAAAATTTACAACGAATAAAAATAGTAAATATAATAAAGTTTAAAACTACTCCCGGTAACTTAAAGGAGTAAAGAAATACAACCTTCACTAAATATGATCAAAATATAACTCGTACCCTAAGAAAATAAAAAAATTCCCCGGCAACTTAAGAGGGTCAAAACTACTCCGGGAAACCTTTTCTCAACTGTACCCACCTCCAAGAAGAGAAACATAACATTTCATCATATCATATATATTAAAATAACCGCCTCCTATAATCTTTTAATTGACACTAATCTCGGTCTTTTTGCATTATTTGTATGTAAAACCCTTCCATCACCACCCGTACCGTAAGGGCGCTTCCCTCCCTTGCCGTCAGGAATTAAATTAGACACAATACTTCTATAATAACAGTCTCAAATTCAGCTACCTCGAAAACGTTTTATTCGAAGTTAATGATGGCCGTTGCCGAATAATGTTTAAATACCCCCCCCCCCCCCAGAAGCGGTAGGTGTCTTAACCCCTCGGTGTTTGTTCATGGATCGTAAGTAGCATGTGTATAAATTTTGGAGAAACTGGTCTACACATTTAATATTGTAAACGGATTTTTTTCACACCTTCCACCACAACTCCTAGAGGGTAAATATTATAATTAAACTCAGTGACTTTCATGTTCCCATTGTTTACTCACTACTTTATGTAACTGCCTTACTTACACATCCGTACACTAATCTCGGTTGTTTAGCGTTATTTTTATGTAACACCCCACCATCTCCTCCCTTACTGGTGCTTTAAGGGGTTGAAATTATACACTAAAACATCTGGACAAAAAGTATTAATCACATCAACCCAGAAAACTATTTCATCTATGCTAATATCGGTCGTTTTAGATTGTTTTTAAATTTCACTACCGTTTACCCCCTGGGAGTTTCCTAACGCTTCGAAAACCCGACAGAAACTTTCGCGGGGTTGCGCACAACAACTCACCAAAGTTTCATCGCAATCGGATGAATTGTTTAGCAGTGATAAGGGGACACACAGACATACAGTCACACAGACATTAATTTATATTTAGTTTTAGTTTTGAGTAAACCCATATTTTGTAACAAATCAAGGAAGCAATTGTTATGGTTTTTGTCAAAACATTTCTAGCTGTGAATCATACTAATAACCCTTATTTTCAAATAGACTAAATAAGTGATATAACGTTTATGAAATCTTTACTGACTTAGTAAGGTGATTCAAAAACGCAAGAGCCAAAAAAACGACAAACAGGGCATACAAAGTTAAGAACTCGAAAGGAGGTTCCTCTACATCACATTGCCTGATATGATTGTTAAACTATAGCTAGTTAACCCTTGCCTACGTTACTCTCTCTCCCGCATTCCCCTTTCTATCCTTTGCTATGTATTGAGGTGAAATAGAATAAATACGAATGCACTCAAGTAGCGACACTTAAAAGTTAGAATAAAACACACTTACTCTCTTTGCTCTCAACCTAGTGAAATTTCTTTTCTTAAAATTTTTACTTCTTCTCAAAATATTGTAATGTAACAGTGGAACAACATTACCTCTGTAGTAAATCCATCACTGAGACATGAGTTTGTCACCTGATTCGTGTGGGATGTCGTTATTATGGCTTTTGCGACCCTTGAATCACCTGACAAAAGCAACAAGGATTACGTAATATTTTTTATTAGTCCTTATTTACAGTCGCATGAACCATTAAGGTCATGAGTAATTCCTCCTGTCACTCTATTTACATATTTCCAGCTTAATTATTAATGACAATCTCCAGGATCATGATACAATTATTATTAATTATAGTCTTGATAGTTCATTATAAACTAGTTATTTCAGTGAATTCCCTTATAGTCTACTCGGATGAACAGAAATCTGCGATGGAGTAGTAGGCTATTGTGGCTTCCCTTTCCTTTTTAAATATAGGACAGTCTAAGATTAGGATAACATTGCATAGGGGACAGCTTGGCTGAAGAAATGTAGAGAACAGACAAGAGTGCGGCAGATTAGTGTTCCTATACCTGTGACGTCTAGCAAATTTCTTGGGATGGATCATAGCATATAAATCCATTCATATTCCACTTCAGACATCCAATCCTTGCGACTATTCCCAATTCGATGACTCCCTCTCTGATGTGTCCGTCCTGATCTGTTTTCGTAGATGTTTTTTTTCATCCTAGTTAGTTATGCCTTTGTACCTTTCTCCTTTATCAGGGACTCTACAATTTCAATCATATAATATGTAGTGATATTGTAGTTGTTTATAAAACTTACTAGGTTCTTGGTGACTATTGACTGCTAGAAGTCCTTTCAATTGTTGGAATATACTTATGATCGCTTTCCTCAAATATTTTCTTTATGTATTCCAATACTTCTTCGTAATTTGTTTTCTGGATTTTTTTCCGTCTGCTTTGATTTTTTTTGGTTGGTGCTTTGTGATTGTTGTCTTGTCGAGAATTCCTCCTTAAATGTGGTTTCTGAGGTTGGGTTCGACATTTCTTCGCAACTAGGTGGCGATCATTTTTTCTCATTTCTGCGTCTTGCTTTTCAGTGTTGGCCTGTTGTTTGTCCTTTTATTCTGCTATACTAAAATATCAGAGGTGATTGTTTATCTCTGATTTGGAGATGATAATCTCTGGCGAAGTGGCCTATTTTCTTGCACAAGTATCAATCCTTCACTTTCAGAGGCTAAATAGATTCTAAAATTTATGTGTCAACATAGATTCTGGGAGCTTATGCATTAATTCTGGTTCGATGAAAAAGAGTGTCTGAATGACAAGATATGAGCGAACCTTTTCTCTCATGCGTTGGCTCTCAGTTCACTGATTTTGGAGTTCAATGAAATATTATATTTACTTAGCTCAGTAATTATTAATTCATTGGGTGTACTTGGACATGAAATAGTTATTATTATTCTAATCATTTTATTTATCAGTGGTTTACTTTCTGTTTGTTAACTACTATATTCTTATTCTTAGCTAGTACATTTTATACTACACAAGAAAATGAACATCCTGTTATTTGCAATTTTTAAAATATATTTTATTTTTGATGGGCAACAAGATTTGCTTGAGCACCTGGGATGGAGTCGCTGACGATCGCATGAGTCCTGTCAGGGCGAATATCGGCTGACGCTGCTTCCGCAAACGACTGCATTCTTTTCTTTATAAATTCCCTTTCTGTAGCTCCTCCTTTGATTGATTTTCTTTGCAGAATACTTAATTTGAGATCACTCTACACTTGCGTTGTGGCTTTACTTCACGGACAACCCTAGGTGCTGGAGGATAGTATTTCCTTGTCTGACAGACGACTGGTCACATATATTTTGTGTGATATTTATTTTATCAATTAATTTTGTCTGTTACATGGCTATTTATTAATCTAATTAGTATACTTTTAACACGGGCATTTTGTATAAATACAAATTTTATAATTTTAATGTTACTTTTTATAAAAATAACTACAAAAGTGGATACTTATATACCAGTTGCATTTTACATTAATATTAATTGAATATAAAAACATAATTTTGATAAAAATTACAGACATATAGAAAATATATCGTAATACAAATTTTAAATGCGATATTTTATTATAGTAATGCTATTTTTATATTTGAACTACTTTATTGAGTCAGGTTTTAAATGTATTTGCTTTAATTACTACATATTGTCGTGAATGATTTTATAAAGTCTGTCTCTCGTAAATAAATATGGAAATTTATTGTCAATATTTTTAATAAAATTAAGTTGTTTAAACTTGGTAATTTTCATTCACATTCATGTCAAATAAGGTGATCCAGAAAACGTATTAAATAAATGGTAAAAATCAATTTTTCCAAATGATTAATTGAAAGTTACTAATTTTTAGTTGTGGTAAAGACGTTTTCTATAAAAAAAAATTGATAATAGACATTTTTATATAATAATTATAAATGTTAAAAAATATTGTATAAATCTTTAAAATATGTTATTTATTTTATTAAGGAACATACTCTTTGAGTGTCATCTTAGTTTTGGCTTAATTAGGAATGGATAGAAAAGGGAAATGCGACAAGGGTTAACTAGCGTTCCCTGGCTATTCCCCGGTATTCGCTTAAATTTTTCGGAGGGAGACCCCTAGATAAACTTGCGTCAGGGAGTTTCGGTTTTCGGTTCTTATCCCACGTACTTCTGATGAAACGAAGTGACCCTTCTTGCAGGGACGCAGCATTGCCTTCTCCATGACTCGACCAGGATTGGAAGCATCTGGTGACTGTGCCAAAGGGATCATCGTACAACTCTCAAAACTTGGCTAGGTGTCTTGACATATGGGAACCTTAGGTTACAGTATAGTCAGAACAAAGGTTCATCCCCTACATTTCTTACTCCGGAGTAAGACAATTATGTATTTACTTATCTAAAATGTCGATCATAAACCTTTCATTTGCGAAGCACACATCGATAGTGAATAATAATAGCTAATGATACTATAAAGTAGCATTTAATGTCTCATCGTGGTGACATCAAAATGTCGTGAGGATCACTATAATTCAGGATGTACGACCCCCCACCAACAACTACGGCAACGACACTGTAGTAAACAACAACCAGTGTTTCATTACTTAAATATAGTTTTAGTGAACAGTCCAGTAGGTAGACCACTAATATGGAATAGGTAAACTTTCACCGTATCGGAAACAAAAGCAGGGGGCTCGTTCAGAAATGCGGATATTTTATTTTATTTAGCATATAACTCCATTTTCGTTTCTGAAAACGAAAAAAGTGTGTCCATTATTAGAATCGTTTTTTTTCTGCTTTCAGTATTTAATAATATCCTCTGTTGCAGCAATTGGAATACCCGATAAAATCGTTAACAAACACCTCCGTATCATTGTCAACCAACTTCAAGACTAAAATTATTCCCTTAGGCTTGATATTTTAATAAATTCGTAAAAGTAATACTTTTTTGAGGAATTTGTGGTAATGAACTGGTTGTGTAATTTCCAGACACACCTGAGAATTACTGAACGAGGAAGTTAGAAAAAGGTGCCGGAGAAAGGCTAACATGTGACCTTCGCCCTGTGAATTATGGCAGGGGCTCGAAGGTTGCTGTATGCCTCTCCTTTTTCTGCAATCGTTAAACGGCGATGAGTCTGGTTTCTCCTGCTTGTGTGGCCGGTAAAGATGAATTGCGCGCTTATATTTCACTTCCGACACGAGTATTATTCTGCAATTCCCAAATACTATTACGGCAAAATTTTGTAATAAACACTCGTAATACGATCCATTGTCATTGAAATGAAATGTGAAATATATTTTAATAAAGTAAATTATTTTGAGATATTATTCGCCAAATATCAATTGACATCTACCATTAAAATGCAATAACTTTATGGTTTTGTAAATTTTGAATTGAATCATAGGCAAGCTCTTTCACATCACTCTCATGTAATGTAAGAAGACGTCAGATTGTTTGTTGAAAACGTAAAATAGTTGCAGTTGTAAAATTGTCATAGACTCACAAGTTTGTATACGTTTCGGTATTGTGACCGAATATTTGGTATCTAGCAATTAAATTACGAGTACAAATAAACTACTTCAATGCAATCGAAGAAATTATAAACATAGACTGATTATTATTAATGGTGAAAAAATATGTGTTACTAATATATTTCATCATTGTCACTTGCATAAAAATTAATTAAATAATTCAAGTATTTTATCCAAGATAGATTTAGATCGTCGGTCGAGGAAATAGCATGCGTAAGATTACAAGAAAATAATAAAATATAACAAAAAATATTAAAGCAACTTCATTCTATAAAGTTTCCAACAGCAAATCTTACCTCGATTCCCGCCGAATAAGAAAAACTAAAAACTCATATCGGGAGTTTTGTATGTGTATTGTAAAATAGTAGCAGAACTTGATAGGATACCAGCAAACTGTTTTATTGTGTTTTATAATGTGCATAATTTGATTTTCTCTTTGTAAACAATAGATAAAAAGGATTTTAAGACAAATAAATATATGGTCGGTTTTAAAACAGTATTAGGCAAAGTAATTATAAATTGTACACATTTCCTGCACGTGCTGACGAAAATGATCAACCTTATTTATATTATTAAATACCAACTATCATGTTTTACTTCTAGTTACTGTCCTATAAAATGAGTTTCCTCTTCGTATTTTGCAATATTGCATCATTAATGAGCAAAAAGCTGAATACTTTTCATTTTAGTTTTATTATATAGAGGTCACAATCTTATAATTAATTAAATTAATTATTTAGCTGAAAATATTTAAATCAAAATATAAATTGTAGGAAATTGGCTAATAAAGTGAAAATCGTATAGGAGACCATGTTTTGAATATAGCATGAAAAAAATTTGAAAATATTAATGGATTAACTTTTACCTTTATTGAAGTCCAATTTATTTAAAACGTAAAGTCTTAAATTAATTTAGATAGTAGCTGAAATATACGAAGGGAGGTGACACATCGTCGATTGCCCTATACGTAGCCTGTCTAAACCTCCTTTTATTTTCTACGGTATCGTTTTTTTAACTTAAAAAAAATTGTGATCAATAAATGTTTGCAAACGGTAACGGAATATATTGAAAGTACGTTTAATTTGACAAAGAGTATCACAAAATTTTCACCGCATTCCATAGCAGTCGTAATTTATCGTGTCGCGAAAGTAATTAGGAAGCAGGTTACGTAGAAAGCGGTAAGTCTGCCAGGTTTGTGTCGGTTTCCTATCAGCTGCTGAACTGTCGTAAAATTTCTCCACGTTCATGAAGATGTCGTGACTTAAGTTTCACCGGCTTATAAGCTCTAACACAATGACTAAGGCAATGCCAATTTTTTTTATATAACTAACGTAAAAGATGCGTAGAAACGTTGCTTCGAATTACATAAGAAACTATATTCTGTTATTTATTACTGACCTAAGAACAAAATTTTCTACTCAGTACCATAAATTACAGTAATGAACATATTTGACTAGAACACTATCAAATATTACACTCTTTCAAGAGACATTTTAAAATGCGTATGTCATGAGTATAGTATGACTGATGTCACATCTGGAACATACGAATTTCAGGCCAAATATAAAAAAATCTGACTATTTATAAAAATCTTAAACAAGCTGAGCAATTTATACAAAATTTTGTGGTGAAATTTTTGTCTCGCTGAAGGTATCGAGAGTATTTTTGACGCTTTTAGAGTAGTGAGAGTATTTTTGTGTCTCATAAGGTACTGGGATTAGTCTCTTACGATACCGGAAACATTTTTTAGCCTAAATGGTACCGTGAGTATTTCTTAATCAATACATGAAGAAATTTTGAATATCTTAAGGTAACGGGACTTTTTTTTACTCTTGCTGGTACCAGGAATATTTCTGACAGTCTTAAGGCACAATAAGACTCTCTTAGTGCACTGGGAGCGTAATTAACTCTTTTAAGATAGTGCGTACATTTTTGACTGTATGAGGGTACCGTGAGTATTTTTGACGCTTTTAGATTACCGGCAGTAAGTCTCTTAAGGTACCAAGAATATTTGTGACTCTCTCAACACAGCGGTAGTATTTTTGACGCCATTATAGTATATAATATTTGGTATCGCGAGTATTTATGGTTCTTTAAAGGCACTGAGGGTGTGGGGATGTCACAGAATTAAATCTACATAGGTAGGTTAAATCACTTCTTGAATAATGGATTAAGGTACAATTAAAAACCTTTTCGCGATTATATAAATAAATACCCGGGCAACTCCGTGCAGCCAGTTAATATAAGTAAGTAAAAAGACTGTGCTGAGTCAGAAAAGTTTTTAATAATTTTGCATATCGTGCAATTCATGAGTGAAATTTAGATGCAAGGTTCTGATGTCTTGCCTATTGTAACCGATATTTTTTCTTACACATACAAAAGGCAGAGCAGCAGAACCTTGTATCTAAATTTTACTCATGAATTGTGGACAAAATTATCTAAAAGTGTTCAACTTGAAGAAGGGACCAAAAGAGGACGAATAGTCGTGAAAATTAATGTTTTTTTTATAAATAAACATTATAATTACTTTTATAAGTCAAGGCTGTCTATTTATTTATATAGAACTTACGTTTATAAAAACCGTAATAAATAAAGATTGTGAGAAGATTTTTTTACTCCCGGATATACACGGCGAGGCATTTATAGCGTCGTGGCCATTTTCTCCAAAACGAAAGGGAAAATCGAAAAAATTTTCATATTAAGTTTGCATAAGAGGACATAAGATAGTGACCTCAACTCGTCCTTAAAATGCCATTCTAAATGTTATTTCAAGGTCAAATTACTTTTTTTAATATGCGTTATTGATCAATGAAAAATCCAAGATGTTACGGGAAGGTGAGCATCAAAGGCAATGGAGCGTGAATGTTTCGTGTGGAATTCTGGGATTAATTCGACCATACTTCATTGAAGGTAAACTGAATGGCCAGAAATACAGAAATATTTAGGACCAAGAAATTCCAGCGTTATTTATGGAATGGGGTGCCATGGGTATCAACATATGACACTCAGCTGTAGCTCGAGAAATACTAAACAGAGATTATCGTGATCGATGGATAGGACGGGAAGGTGAGCATCAAAGTGAATGTTTCTTATTGGGATACATTCCGGACAAAATTTATCAAGAAATATCAACCACACCAGAAAAACTATGTCAACAAATTGGGAATGTCTGTGCAGTATAATCAGCAAAGTAATGTAGAAGCGTGCTCAACTGTCTTTTGAAGCGCGTTTCGGAAATGCTTCGAACTTATTGGTCGTAGCTTTGAACATTTACTAAATTGAAATTTTTTCTAATGTGAACATGAATTATGGTTATGTACAAGCACTGTACTGTGTGTAAATGGATACCAGTAGAGTCACAGTAAATGTATTCAAGCTTTTATACTCAAAATTGAATACTCCTTCCATTTCCGTAGAATAAAATACACCTTTCCATTAAATAAAAGTAAATTGATCTTGAAATAACAATGAGAATGGCATTTAAAGGAAGAGCTGAGGTCACTATCTTAAGTCCCCTTATGCATACTGCAAATTTTGTATGAAAAATGTTTCGATTCCCCCTTAGTTTCGGAGCAAAATGGCCACGACACTGTAAATGCCTCACCCTACATATAAATTAAGACTAATTTAGCGTACTAATGACTTAAATAAATTCACTCACAGCTACTCCAGTTGTACTTGGCTCTTGTTATTTTGCAAGGGAAATATATATATATCTGCATTTCAGAATATAAGAGACAGTCAAATGAAAACAGGTCGAACGGAGAAAGTGTAATAGGTTATTTGTTACATCCAATGTTATCTCCAAACCTGTTTATACATTTATCGCCTTCCGAGGCGAAACGTTAATTCCCATTCCTGAAAAAGCAGCTATATATTTCCCCCGCCTTCATACGATGTCTTTCTTCAACTCTACAAAATCGCTGCTGAGAGATATCGAAATGTTTCCCAACCAAATCTCTGGAGCGTATTCCTTGCGGATTTGTCAGTACGTGAGCGTGTGTTACGATGCAGAAGGATAGCGTCCCTCAAGAGCATTCCATAGTGTTTCACTTAATGGCGTATCTCAGTTTCTATAACATTTCTTCAAAGGTGACTGCATTTGTTGCGCCGTACTCGAGAAATTCAAGTAGCAGTGGACTGTCAACATGACTACTGAGACTTGTGTGAGCTGCTATGACCTTTTTTTTTCGGTGGAGGAGAGAATCTATGTGTTTCCAATGTTGGCTCTGCTGAAACTCTTCGGTTTAAAGAGTAAACCGAGAACCAGTGACATTTTTTTTTAAAAAAATTTTTTTTAGAGTAACTTAAGGGTAATCCACATGGTGTCGACACCCCTTTAACAACATAGGAAGGGATTTGAAAGGGGGGATGCGGAAGGGTACAGGAAGGTAGTCAAGGTTTAACTAGGGCCCCCGGGCTATAGTTTAAAGGATCCTACCCAGCATTCGCCTAAAAGTAATGCAGTACCTACCCTAAAAACCCTGCATCAGGTGGGTCGGGCATTGGGTACTTGTCCCACGCCCTTCCGATAGCGGGAGAGGATGTTGCTGTGGGGACGCAGCATTCCCTTCTCCATGCCTCGACCAGTTTAGGAGGCAGCTGGCCGACTATTCCAATGGGAATAGCGAACAACTCTTACCGTATGCCCAAGGTCTGTGACCCCGCAACATACACCTCTCAAAACAGGCAGAGGTGCCTCGGCTTGTGGGAACCTTAGTTCAAAAACGGAAAGGAAAAGGCATACCCAAAGGTAGCCCCTTCGTATCTCTCCTAAAAGGTTCTGCCTGCGAGAGAACATCCCTCGCAGGTTACCTGCAAAAGAATCCTCTCGCAGGTCCTTCGTTTCCATCTGTTCTACAAGGTTCTGCTTGAAGTAATCTCTCTGGTTTTTTTTGAACTAAGGTTCCCACATGCCGAGGCACCTCGGTCTGTTTTGAGAGGTGTATGTTCCGGGGTCGCAGACCTTGGGCATACGGCAAGAGTTGTCCGCTATTCCTATTGGAATAGTCGGCCAGCTGCCTCCTAAACAGGCCAAGGCATGGCGAGGGGTAAGCTGCGTCCCCACAGCAAACTCCTCTCCCGCTATCGGAAGGGCGTGGGACAAGTACCCAATGCCCGACCTACCCGATGCAGGTTTTTCTAAGGTTTTCCCTGCATTCCTTTAGGCGAATGCCGGTAGGATCCTTAAAATATAGCCCGGGGGCCCTAGTTAACCCTTGGCTACCTTCCTCTACCCTTCCGCATCCCCCCTTTCAAATCCCTTCCTATGCTATTAAAGGGGAGTTGCCCTAAGTGGATTACCCTCATGTAGCCTATTGCCCTAAAAAAAAAAAAAAAAAAAAAAAGCCTGCGAGAGAATTTCTCGCAGGTGAACCTTCCCAGAGAGCTCTGGCGGAGGCTACCTTTGGGGATGCTCTCACATCTCTCTGGTTTTTTTTGAACTAAGGTTCCCACATGCCGAGGCACCTCGGTCTGTTTTGAGAGGTGTATGTTCCGGGGTCGCAGACCTTGGGCATACGGCAAGAGTTGTCCGCTATTCCTATTGGAATAGTCGGCCAGCTGCCTCCTAAACTGGTCGAGGCACGGAGAAGGGAATGCTGCGTCCCCACAGCAAACTCCTCTCCCGTCATCGGAAGGGCGTGGGACAAGTACCAAATTCCCGACCTACCCGATGCAGGTTTTTCTAGGGTTTTCCCTGCATTTCTTTAGGCGAATGCCGAGTAGGATCCTTAAACCATAGCCCGGGGGCCCTAGTTAACCCTTGGCTACCTTACTCTACCCTTCCACATCCCCCCTTTCAAATCCCTCCCTATGCTATTAAAGGGGAGTTGCCCAATGTGGATCACCCTCATGTAGCCTGTTGCCCTAAAAAAAATAAAATAAAAGAACATCCCAATGTGGATCACCCTCATGTAGCCTGTTGCCCTAAAAAAAAAAGGACATCCCTCGCAGGTTCTGTCTGCGAGAGAATTGTCCTCACAGACTTATTGTCACCCAGTGACTATACGGGACCGAAATACACACTCTTTCTGACAATCGTTTTGCAAGAGAGAGTGCGAAGCAAAGACATGGTTTTTGTTCCTCCGTCAACTGTTGTGTAATTCATTGAGTCCAGATTTTTCTGTAGTACACGTGCTTTCTCAAGTATCGTATACTTCATTTTTGCACCTTACGATACAATATTGCAGTTTAATTACTTATTAAATCTGATTAAATATTTAAGAATCGGGCAGGGAAAAACTTAAATGGAACTATTGTTAAGAATATTTAACTTTATATCAAAAACTCATTTATTACCTTCCTGTGATAATTATAAATTGTAGTTTCAACAACTATTATATATATAAAGCAAAACAATGGCTATTTCATAAGGGGGTTGTGTACTCAAATTGCTGTGATCATTGATATTTGTAAATGTTGGTTATTGTGGCTTTCATAATACCGACTTTTAAGGGAATATTGATTCCATACTTTACCGGTTCCTTTCGGTATCTGACCATACAAGTCTCCTCAGGTAGGAGCAGAAGGAACAATTTCTCGTCTGATGTTTCCGCGTTCTTCTTACTTCTTTTCCTGGGCCGGAATCACTGGCACGTTCAATTCAAATTTCTTTCAACCCTCAACTTTACGGTCTTTCGTCAGTCGCTAACTACTCTGCAACATCACTAGTTCCTGACAACTCAAAAACTTCACGCTGCTTAACTCACTACATATCTACTGAATAACTGCATGTCTCATTCATGACTAACTTTCTGCTTGCACTTCAGATAACGCAGTGAGAATAAATTCCGCCCACGAGATATTACAATGTGGAAGATCCGCGCTAATGATAATCTGATCTGTACCCACATAAATCTTAATATTCTTGTCAGCCACTTCCCTTACGAGATTTTATAGCTAATTTCAAGTTCCTGGGAACTCACGTTCTTCACGGCGCCAAGTTGACAGCGAAATGACCACCAACTTCTCTCTAATTCCATGCGTGCTAAATTAATGGGACCGGAGGTTTGTACTTTTAGATGATTATAATTTCTGGGCTGCTTCTTGCCCTTTCTCTAATATTCTTCTAGAAGGCCGCTGGTAGCTGTTTTCACTACCTGAGTTCCGTGTAATGACTTAACCAGCCCGAACGTGAGAATATACATTGCTCTCTCCAAATAAATACACGAAATAATCTTCAATTAATTTATTCCGCCAATTTTTCCTGCAATATGGCTCCTAAGCTTAATCACTCCACAAGAAAATGTTCGTCCACAATGATTAATCAATATCCCGGTAAAGTCTATCAATCAATTTCAGCAATAACAACAGTAGATAATACAGATTATACTTTTCTTAAAGTTTGTTGATGCATTTTCAGTGTTCATTTTGGAATTTGTACAGAATTATTTCCTTCCCCATAATTTTAATAATTATGGTGTCTCAATTATTTTCAGACAAATTATTAAATTTTTTATCAACTTCTGAGCTTGAAAATAGATCTATAATCTGTTTATTATCAACGTTTTCCATTTAATGCATCAGTTGATCTTGACTTATAATATGTATATTGCTTCACTATTCGCTTACTATTAGTTTACGACAAACTAGTCTCTAGTTTCCATTCTCAGCTTAATAATATTGGAAGACATAACTAGGTTATGTTACGACACATTCAATAAACCAGATGACGAACAAAAAAGCAAAGCTAAAAACATTTGAGTTCGTCACCTGGTTTGTACTGTCTCTCTTGCTTAGTATCTTGCGTTTTTTGAATTACCTGACGAAAGATACAAGGATTCTAGAAACGTTGTGTGGTATTTAATTCAGCACTATTTTTATTTGGCTATTTCTTTAACTATTTAGTATACTTTAGACGCTTTATATATATAACTTCGATTTTTGATTATGGAAGTTATGCAATGTTCTAGAGAGTTCCAAGACACGCGGTAATCTGAATTCAATGCAGTCCTCGATCAAGTATTCCATTCCGCCACAGACAAAGTGCTTTCTCTGTTGTTTTGCTTGCCAGGCACACCGGACGTTCAGGAACTTGGTTTGTTATTTCCGCATATGATATTGAAAATCCCTTCAGTAGTTTGTGTAATTAGTGTATTAAGTAAGTGGGTCCCAGATAGCAGATGTACAGGCCACAATAAAGTTGTGCTAGGTCGAAGGACGCTGCTTACAACTGCAATACCGCTTACAAAGGAAAAAAAAAGACATTAAAAGTTGAATCCTTGAAACACAGAGCAAAGAAATGTTACGTTCTTCACCTAACATCCATCAGCAGACTTACACTAGAGATAGGAATAAAACTTACAAACAAAGTAAGATGAAATAATTGGAAAATTTGAAACACACACAATATTTAAAACATCAATTATTCAAACCAAAAACCTATGAAGTTATTATATTACTTATCTGTTCGATGAAATTTCTATTGTTCACAATCTTTCCATTAGAAGCCTAAAAAGCCACTAAAAATGCAATCAGCATACTATATATAAGATATAAAATATTTTTGATTCCTCTAGCATTTTTTATCTTAATGTCTGACTCAAACCTATAAACTAACCACAATTCTAGGAGATCATGATGTCTGTGATCAGATCAATATTTCACCTCATCTTTAAAGAAATTTAATGGAAATTTAAAATTATTTGTGTTCCATTAAGCTGTACCTGTCCTCCTTTATACGAAGTAAATTTTAGTACGAGTTATTTTAGTGTTATATAGCCTCTATCACTTCCCATCCCTTACATTTTGTTTAAAATAGCATTCATTTACGGTGGAAGTATTAATTATTAGGTTGAAGTATTAATTATTAGAATCGGATCATCTGTCTACATTTTAAAATATGACTGCTATTTATCTGAAATAAGGCCTAGGTTGTTATATTCTCATCTTTTACTAATGTTACAATTTAGTCTAATAGATTAATTTGACTAGAAAAATAATGTACTAATATACAGAAGTGTTGTTATGAGAAATAAATTAATCTGGTAAAAGAATAATTGATTTTACGTAAATGTCATAATTTTAACTAAGTAAAGATCATAGTTACATTAAAATCTAAGAAATATAAAATTTGCGACGTGGAATATTATCTAAAGTGCATGTTCAAGGCCAGTGGCCACAAATACCGGCATGGCGGACAGTTGTAATACGGGCGTGACAACAGAAGGGTTCATCGGCCTGGGTCCCGCGAAACTGACCACATGGGAACGTGAGAAATTTTGAAAGGTTTCTTCACAGAAAAATTCCTAAACACTAGGGGCCATCTCAGATTGGATCTGTGGAAAAAAAAAGTGTTTGGTGAAATAAGGCTCACATATTGTCATATCGCTCAAGGGAGAGGAAGAGAAGGTGGAGCAGAGGGTCATATTTCTGGATTAGCACTTGCAAAAAAAGGACCCTTGAATCTAAATTCAAAGTCGGAAAGGAAATACTTTAAGACTGAGACGAGAATTTGGGTCACATAAAAAGTATACGATATAACTTTGGAAAATCTGCATGAGAAGGTACGTGAAATTTCTATCAAAATAACGCGTCAGTTACGTTTTTCACGAGTAGTTAATTACACATGAAAAAGCTTTGCGTAGGACGGATGCTGCGCGTGCTAACTGTAGATCAAGGACACTTTCGCAACAGTGCTTGGCGTGTTTTTCGATAAACCAAAGTTATTTTCTGCGTCGACATGCGACATTGGATGAAACTTGAATTAACCATTACACACCAGAATTGAAACATCAGTCAATGCAGAGGATAGGAGGTGGTTCCTTAGCTACGAAGTCGAATACTGTGCTATCGACGGACAAGATTTATCTTAAAAAAAGTAAAACAATAACTGGGAATACTACTGACGAAATTGGACACTAATTAATAAAAACATACGTGGAATCCATTAAAAAAATTCCATCAGGGCTATGCATCAGAGGCAAAATTGAGCGTACATTAAGACCCACCATATTCCCCTCCCACTTCCATCTGAAGTATTCCTAAAAAAATATTATAGATACGGTCAAATGGATCTGTAGCGCCGTTTGATGGAATGTCTTGTATAATATATTGAAAAATATATTTTGAAAATATAAATTGTCATTTATAACCGTCAGGAGAGAACTTTCCAGTCAGCTCTAATAGTATCGCTCATAAATTGCTAGATTTAGATATACTTTATGTTTCCATTTGTACTCGAAATAATACATCCATTAATATTTAATTAAAAACTGTGCAGACGAATTAAATTAAGTTTATAATTCTCCGTCCTAATGAATTTATAATACTTGCAATTTAATGTAAAATAAAATGTTACTTTGCTTATACGTAAATAGTAACAATTAATTTAAAAAAATAATCGCTAAACATAATTTAGGTTTAAGTTAAACTGTTGTTATATTAACACAACTTAATACTTGTGGCTTCCATCTAGTGTGACATTTTACATAAATTATTACGACAATGCTCGCCCTAAATGAAAGAATAAAACGGAACGGCAGAACAATTTAATAAAGAGACATTATTCTATATAATTATTAGAGTGTTATTATAAAGCATGGTCCTGCTTTAACAGAAGGTGATAACGCATAATTGGATGGACTAATGATGGTAGTCAAAAACAGAGGGAACATTAAAACGATCTACGTAAGGTCCTGTCGAAAATGATGGATAATTATCAGCACGCTACTTTTATGTTTCAATGACCCTACCTCCAATTACTGGACCAACATCCAGAATCGTCGCCCGAAAAGTACGGACTTCAATTTTTTTGATCCTAAGTATTTCAGACTTGTTTTTCAATTTAACAAACATACTTTAAAATTTATGGAGTCCACATGAACTATAACGGTAATCGTCAAATGGTTTCTCTCGACGGATTATTTGAAGTTAGCCAATCTTATTTCTTGTGTCTTTCGAAGAAACTAACATAGCTTAATGCGGCATTTAAAATATAAAACTAGTCGCGATATTAAATAAAAAATATCCAAAGTTTGGTAATTTAAGATGTACATCGAAAAAACCATCATATTGAGTCATTGCTGAACTCTGGTTGACCTTCTGTAGCAATTAAATTTCCTACTAAGAGTAACAATATTTAATTTACATAGATTAAATTAGAGATAACTTCGAAAATCCTGCGTACCGCTTTCAGGGCAATTAATACATGAGTATCAAGATTTATTTTGTGAAAAGAAAAGGTAACATAGGGTTATTAATGCTTGAATGATTTGCTCTGACAAATATATCGAAGAACTTGAAATCAATAACATGACTCTACATTATTTCTAGAACAAATGTTGTAACCTACATGTTTCGATATTTTATTGAACAGTTTCTGTCAGTCATCGATTAAGTTAGTACAGTAAGATTAATCGTTAAAAATAAATAACGATTAAATTCCTTTATTACTAAAGGAATCCGAATTTCGCGCATAAAACTTTAAGTTTTGCGTTCTCGACGCCTTACTTTTTAAAACATTTTAAATTATATATACGTATTTACAATAACAGTACTCAATGTAACTAGGAAACCTAATACGTCCAAATAATGAATTCAGGGAATAAAATAAGGGTAAGGGGAAATATAATAAGAGTATATTATGTTTCTGGAAAACAAGGGTTTGTTGCAAAGAAAATATATGTTCTCCAAGAGGATAAAATAATTTTAATTTAATGAACAATTACTTTGTTAAAATACATAATGTATCTATAACTATACTGTACCGCGAGACATTTCTGTTCACGATTAACAAAAAGCAATAGTACAATATTTTCATTAGCACTTACAAAGTATGACGTGTTAAATATAGTATGAAACTTAAAATTTTACAAATATGGTGAAATATTCGGACTTAATAGACATGTCTCCTCTCAGAATATTCTCCGAAATAATTTTAAAAGTTATATATTTGACGGTTGGAAAAATAAAAGGACATATAACCAGGTAGTGGATATCTCATACACAAATATACTAATACCGCAATTTACTTCTTTTTAAATCACTTCTGAGCTGATTAAATAATAAATAAAAGTTATATGTTTGTTATGCCATCTTTCCAAAGCATTCAATTTAGCGGATCACAAAATATGATTAGATACACTTGTTTTCTACAGAATTAAGGGAAATTCGTCGTTAATTTTCAAGTCGTAGCGTATTAACTGAAAGAAAAATTGTTTCCATAGCCAAAAATGATGCAAAATATTATGAATCTGACTGTAAATCGAACAGCGAGTATTCCTATAGTGATCGGTTTCAGGACTGTTTCTATTTTTATTGCACATGACGACCTTCCGGATTACATCAACTTTATTAAATCAGTTTTAACTTAGTAATAACCGATAGTGACGTCAAAAGTTTTTCTAAATGCGTCCATAATTTCATAAGATAATTAAATATCTGGTAGAGTGCAAAAATAAAGTCCTCAACATCCAGAAAACTAAAACTTTTTATTTTTCTTCCTATATCTGCAATGGAGAATAAGGGAACAAAAATTATTCTATTCACGAATATTTTATTGGTCTTCAAGTCGACGAAAAGCTACGATGGATTGATGGAATTAAAGCACTCTGAAGTAAATGCAGTTCAACCAGTTTCACTATTCGTTAACTAATGCAGCAGGAGGATAATTTTGTGTGCTATGGTACCAATAATTGGAGACTTTCTTCTCGATTTTCGGATGTTTTTAACTACGGAAAAGTGCGACACGAATATTGAAGTAGTAATGATAGCAGAGAAAGTTTTAACCTTTTTAAAAACTCTTGAAATATTTACATTACCTAGTACATACATTTTAGAAATTCTAAAAATTGGAAAAGTAATACAAGTCTGTTCGTAATCCATGGGGATCCTCAAGAAAATAATAATAGAAATCGTATGTAATAGAAAATCATCGGCTTTTAAATTATGAAAAAATGTAAATTGTTCTCTTCCTACAAACATTAACAATATGACTAGCTACAACCAATTTTTTTAAAAATCTATGCACATTAATGGTGCGTTTTATTCTCTTGAAGAATCGTAAGTCGGTAAAAACCTAACACATTAATTTCTTAAGAAAACCAGGGTGTTAAATTGACATAATTACTTTCTTTATGTACAACGGATGCTTCACATTTCTGTATTTCATCCTTATGGTCTTCTCCTGATGTCAATAATATTGTGAATTTTTGCGTTGTTTGTTAATTTCTGTATTACTTAAATATTTTTTCGTACGCATATGTATATGTATATGAAGATAATAATTTTAGTTTTAATTTCACGTGCACTATTTCAAATACTTATTTAGATCTTTAACTGTATACTCCAATAATTAACGAAGAAAGGGAGATCAACGAGAGATAAATATGAAAATTGTAATTATATATTTTCAACATTAAGCATTACGAATTAGTGTTATTCAAAAAACTAAATATCTCATTTAAAATAGAAAATAAAATTGGTAATTCTTCGTCTTATTTTGTTTAAAAACTTAAAGATTGTCTGATTACTTGCGATTTCCATAATGTTTTTTTTATAAAATTAGTTGCAATACTTGCTCTTTTTGTTATATACGTCAGACCAGACTATCTTTGTTAACTATAATTAGGGAAAATAAAATTCAACTTTATAAAAACATTTTTCTATTACAAAACATTGTTCTGATCTGAATCATTCTTTCAATTTTGTTCATACTTTTACTCTATTTACGAAACAAGGAACATATTGAGATTAACAAATTTTCTTTAAATGTTAAACAGGGCTACTTTTAATTTAAACTGTATTTATGATGGCTTATTAAATAATCTTTGTTAATTCATCTCTTGTAATCATATTCTTTGCAAAGTGTTGTAACTTTGGCTATATCTCTTCAGTCTTCAGTATTGACAAGGATCACAACAGGTGATAGAAACGTCTACAATTTTTTCAAACTATATTGTTCAAAATTAATTACTGTTTTATGTTTGTTGCACGGGTCGTTAATTTCTTGTGTTATGATATGTTATCCGTTCAGTCATCCTATAAATACTCATTTTGTTTGCCTGTTCTACACGACAGGCTCATGTTTTGTTTTAATAGTAAAAGACTATTAAGAAGAGTAAATTAGTAACATTCTCATTTGTAATATTTTTTTATCTTTAAATTTACCTGAAAGAACCCACAACTTTTGGCGGAAACGTTACATAGTGAGAGAGTTGTTATACGATAAAATTTATACGATTAAATTTAAAGATAGAGACAAAGAAAAAAGGTCAAAGCTAGGTCTACTTGTTGCGTTTATTGCTGGGATGAAAGTATTTTTCGTAAATTAAGTCATCAAATGTATGGTCACGACACAGCGTCAGTAGTAAAACATCAGAAAGCGAACAAAAATTCATATTTTGTTGACAGGCAACCCGGTTGTCAGAGTGTACATTCTAGGAAGTTCTCTGAGTACTGAACTTCACGCTGTATCAACAAGTACAAATTCAAATCAGAAATATTATACATCTTGGTCAATTTTGAACTGTCTCACAATACAATACACTTTTTATATTGAACTTTCCAGATTTAAAATGAAAACATAAGTGAAATTCAATAAATCTTAAACGATAAAAATCTTCATTCTTCGAATTTTACTCGAATTCTGTAATATTAATACGATGGATACGTCTTGAGTGTTCGAATTTTGTTAGATCCTGTCTGTATTATTTTCAGGAAGAAGAGGTTCTATCGAAAGCGAGACACGTCATGAACTCGATGACGACTGACACACAAACTCGTTATCTAAGATCTTTGTCCTGGTCGGCTTCGACAGAGCGCGGCGACGACGACCTTGTCGCAATTGTCATTCGGACAGCATATCCAGGCAAAATCATTGCCAAGGAGGCACTCTCACTATTGTCGTCCAAAGTTCTCCCTCCATTCTTATTTGACTGCACACTGCACCCGGGGTAGGGCACTAAAGCTATTTAAGACCTCCACGTTGGTGCTAATTCATCACATTCATCTTGCAATTGCCATCGCGGATAAAACAGAACATCAGTATGTCTTTGAGCAGAACACTGGTGAGTAGCCGAAGTATTAATAAATCACACTTTTCACTGAGTCAAAGACTTTTCAGAACTATTACATTAAAAAATGCTGTTCAATTTCATATTTATTATTGTCAATTATCAGTAACCTCCAATGGTTTGATAACTTTTAATTTAAAGCTTAAATAACATATATTAATATTTCACATTTAATATTTCCGTATTAAAAGAAATTAAGAGCTGATATATTCAGATTTCTCATACTAAAAATTCTTTACGTTTTTCACATTTAGCGTTTTAAAATTAGACTTACATATTCTTCCGCTTTTGATGATTTTTGGAAATTTTATTTCTGGTGTGTAAAATCTCTAGTGGTCACATATAGTCTCATATTTTAGCCATCCATCAGATACTCTTCCCCTCATACGTCCGTGACTTTATACAACTTCCTAATAATACAAAGCTCAGGCCCGTGTGTCGGAAAAAGTAGTCTCTCCATCGTAACATTCAAATAATATAAATATACGTGTGTTTATGCATCTAATTATGCCCGTAGATTATTATTCATCTGTAATTTAAATCATATGTCAGTGTTCTGCGATCACCACGTCGTAAACTTTAGAAACTAACTATACTGCCAGCTTTCTTAAAAATATGTCCTCAAATTAAAATTATCTTCCGTTAATGCTCTAATTGCTATAGTATAGTGAGAACGACGAAAATAGTAATCTACAGAAACTCTTTTAATTTTAAAATAATTTATGTTCAAAATCAGAACAACATTTTGCCTTAATTGATCGAATCTAAGTAAATTATCGTGATACATTAGATAGGAATTACAAACTTTACTGTATTAATAATAAAAATTTTAATTAATTATTGTATGCACAATTTAAATGTGAACAAGTTATAATATTTTCTTAGATCTTAACATTCTTAGGGTAGTCCACTTGCACTCTTAAAAATTCTCATTGATTTCAGGCAATTGATATTAAAAACAACGAAAGATAACAGAGTTGTTCCAATTATAGTAATGTAAAAAGCATTAAGAACGATGAAATATGATAGTGTGATTTCATGGTTATATAAAACTATAGTCCGCGCCACGAAAATTTAATGCCGTGGCCACGGAGTCTTCGGCCTATGTTGCCAAACAGTAGAGCTGGCTGCTAACTGTGGGTTAACGGGTATGGCGGGGGTGCATAATTTGGGCGGGGTGGGCTGCGGGGTGGTATCTAGTGGGACTTGATATTATTTTTTTAAGGCGTAAAGTATAAAACTGACATTCTGTATATTGAAAATTTTATTACCCGCACTGTGAAATTACAAATAATCAATTTAGAATTGATGATTCACACTATTGATTTCCAAGTAAAAAACAATAATAAGTTTCGTGCTGATAATAGACAAAGAAAGTGTGGAAATAGTTCTTAAATTTATTCATATTTCTCACATGATTTTTCCAATACATATTTTTAGAGCGAAGTTTTCCCGGTGTATTTGTTGCTTGAGCGATTTTTGGGCTTCCAACTAGTTGAGAATAGGCTTAGGTCACGACGTTTCGAAGGTTACTGCTAACGAAGATATTGACCGGCATCCAAACATCATGGCCTAAGCGTATTCTCACCTGGTGTGAAGCACCACTCAACCATATTTCTATTTTATATGTCAGATTTTCTTGTTATAACTGATTTACAATTCTGACAGCTACTAAAGAACACAAAGATGAAACCTTTTTCAAATTTAAATAAAAACGACTTAATTGAATAATTAATCTTCTATCGTGATCAGATTTCAACCATTTTTAATTTAAATGTTTTGTTCCAATAAAAAATCGGTTATCTAAAGAAATAAATAACGCCACATTAAAAATATATTAAGATTTTAACAGATAAAAGTCCTTAAGCTCATTCAAATGGGAATGCTGCTGATTTATTCGAGAAAATTTGAAGCAAGCACTTGTTGATTGGTGATGAAAGCGGTTCCGTAGTCGCACCTGTCTACAGATCTCCAGAACACGCGGTCGGAAGTAAGGAAGTGTTCCGGAAATAATCCGGTTATGACATTGGAAGTAGAAAGTGGAATCCCGACTGCTCAAGACTGGTCAAACAAGTTTAATGCGTAACGCACACATGTTTCCGTTCTGATTGCGTAGTCATTTACGATGTCGTCCGACCTGTAATGTTGGTTAACAGACGTGTAGAAAAATAAAAACGTCTTTAATAGATGAAAATTAACAAATAAATAATGAAGTTTCTAATAAATAGAGAAAAAGTGAAACAATAAACACTTTATCACCTAATTTGGTCTTTTTATTGGCCACAACATTATAGATTTGTTATCAACAGACGTTTAATTAAATATTCATAAATTTCTGAGGTAAGTATTAAAATCAGTAGGTCATTCAATTAGGGATCCACTATTTTTCCGTGGTAGTGCGGTAGATAATAAAATTTGAAATTCGTAAAGATGATAGTAATAACAAAGATCACAACAGGTGATAGAAACGTCAACATATTTCATATAATATTGTTCAAAATTAATTTCTGATTTTTTGTATATTATACGGGTCGTTAATTTCTTGTGAATTAATTTCGGTTTAAATATTTCATAATTTGGGATTTTAATTATGTTATTTATCAATATTTAAACATTAAAGCAATTTATCCAATATCGTATTTATAAAAGATGGAAATATTAAACACTGTAATTCGAAGTACAATAACTTTTAAATAAATTAAATTAATAATATTAGTTAGCTGTTAATTCTGTTTAAAACAGGCTTTTGTGGGCTTGGAGTGAGTTACGGGATGAATTTTACCAACATAGCCTTTCCGTGAAGGTTTGAATAAATTCAGTGACTGATTTTCTGTGGGTCAGATTTTTCAGGTTGTTGTTGCGCGTTGTCCTCTGCGCTGTAATCCGAGATCCAGAAAGTGACGTTATTAAATGTTTTTAATGATGCTTCAATATTAAGAAATTCCACTCCAAATCTCAATTGAGAGCTGAATTTTGCAATTTCAAATCACTCAACGGCCATTATCATAGCTATAACAGTCCTCTCATCTCTGTAACTGTACTCATATCTTCCAAGTTCGCTACGCTATAACTTTCATAAATATAATACTACATTTCTGAAAATCTTAAACTCAATTTCCCAGCCAGTCTCGTGGGTAATTCAATTCCATCTCCCACATACTCTTCTGCACATTTTTTGAGTAACAGACTACGAGTGGGTCATTAACGTGGTGTACTCTCCTTTTTATTAGCATAGGAAATGGATTTGAAACTGGAGATGCGCAAAGTATCCAAGGGTAAATTAGGACTCCTGTGAAATAGTTTAAGATGAAAGCTGCATCTGGATGGTTGGGCTCTCGGTACTTGTTCCACGCCCTTCCGATGATTGGAGTGATGTTTGCTGTGGGAACGCAGAATTTCAGGCTCCCAGTCTTTCGCATTGTACATCTAGCGATATAGTCAACAGCGTGTGAGTTCGATTAACTCCTTTTGCTACCACGCAAAATGTTTTTCCGGTGTCTACTGTCAATATTTCATTCATTCTGTCTGATAGAAAGCTGAAATTTCCAAGGAAAGCATATCGCGGACTGGAGCCATTTGGAAAAAAATGTTGGAATAACAGTCGTTCATCCTTGTATCTTCCAGAATATTCTGCCAGTTCACAAGATAAAACAATAATGTACAATAGTTATATCAAACCACCTGACGATTTAATTTAATCTTTAAAGCGACTATAATGTTCCGTAACCCGATTTTACAATTAAATATTTATATAATTATGTTCCCAAAATTATTGAGCAATTTTACACAACAGAACACTGAAAAATAAACGCAAATGTGTTACAATTTCGTTCCCACAGCTTTTTTTATTTTTTTTTATTTTTTTAGGGCAACAGGCTACATGAGGGTAATCCACTTAGGGCAACTCCCCTTTAATAGCATAGGAAGGGATTTGAAAGGGGGGATGCGGAAGGGTAGAGGAAGGTAGCCAAGGGTTAACTAGGGCCCCCGGGCTATATTTTAAGGATCCTACCCGGCATTCGCCTAAAGGAATGCAGGGAAAACCTTAGAAAAACCTGCATCGGGTAGGTCGGGCATTGGGTACTTGTCCCACGCCCTTCCGATAGCGGGAGAGGAGTTCAGCAATATAAGACTGCCATAAATCTCAAAAACCATTTAAAACACATGTGAGATGTTGAAGGTAAAAATAGTTAATACACTGAAAAATAGTTTTAGAAAATATTAATAAGACTGAACGAACTTGAGTGTCAGTTTAATAATATAGAATATTTAAACAGTTCCAAAATCATGAATATTATAGGATGAAGTTTTCTCGGGATTCCAACCGGGTAGCGTAGTTTTGTAAACACAACGTTTCAATGGCTTGCACCGCCATCTTCATCTCTGAAGAAGATGGCGGTGCAAACCATCGAAACGTTGTGTTTACAAAACTACGCTACCCGGTTGGAATCCCGAGAAAACTTCATTCAGCAACTACACCGGGAAACCCTACGTTCCTTAATGACTATTATGGTGCTTATTATAATAATAAAAATCAAACAATCCCTCCAGTTTGGCTAATGAGAAAAGATTATGCTATATATCTGTTTTACTTTATTAATAGAATTTTTCTCTACACATGTATATTTTACTCGAATTTCATAAGAACATTGACGAAAGTAAAATAAATTACTTTCACTGTATCTGTAGGTTTTTATTCATGCAATATCGAATATTAAATCTTATAAATAAAAAAGAGTGTATGTATGTTTGTTTGTATGTTTGTTTGTTTGTATATTTGTATGTTCGTTATACAAATCTACACCGTTAGAGCAAATTTCACCAAATTTCGTACACGTGTTCTTTACGACCAGGAAACAAACACTGTCGGGGTGAGACATGTCTACCACCCCCAGAAGCGGGGGTGCACGGGGGTTGAAATATTTAAACATGCTAAAACAGCCGATATTTTAGTCGGATAATAATTTTTAGGGGTCCAAGATATTGATGGTGTTTCTACCGATGTTTTCTGAATATAATTTTCATCCCCTACACCCTGGGAAAAGGGCACCCTTAGAGTTTGCTAAAACAGCAGGTATTATATTTGGATAAATATTTTCGGGGTCAAAGATATTTATTGTGTTTCTACCGATGTTATCTGAATATAATATTCATCTCCTACGCCCTGGGGCAAGAGCACCCCTAGCTTTTGGGGTGGAGAATAAAAATCTACACCGCTGGAGCAAATTTCACCAAATTTCGTACACGGGTTCTTTGCGACCAGGAAAACAACACTGTCGGGGTCAGACGCGTCTACCAACCCCAGAAGCGGGGGTGGACGGGGGTTGAAATACTTAAACATGCTAAAACAGCAGGTATTAGATTTGGATAAATATTTTCGGGGTCAAAGATATTTATTGTGTTTCTACCGATGTTATCTGAATATAATATTCATCTCCTACGCCCTGGGGCAAGAGCACCCCTAGCGTTTGGGGTGGAGAATAAAAATCTACACCGCTGGAGCAAATTTCACCAAATTTCGTACACGTGTTCTTTGCGATCAGGAAAACAACACTGTCGGGGTCAGACGCGCCTACCAACCCCAGAAGCGGGGGTGGACGGGGGTTGAAATACTTCAACATGCTAAAACAGCAGGTATTAGATTTGGATAAATATTTTCGGGGTCAAAGATATTTATTGTGTTTCTACCGATGTTATCTGAATATAATATTCATCTCCTACGCCCTGGGGAAAGAGCACCCCTAGCGTTTGGGGTGGAGAATAAAAATCTACACCGCTGGAGCAAATTTCACCAAATTTCGTACACGGGTTCTTTGCGACCAGGAAAACAACAATGTCGGGGTCAGACGCGTCTACCAACCCCAGAAGCGGGGGTGGACGGGGGTTGAAATACTTAAACATGCTAAAACAGCAGGTATTAGATCTGGATAAATATTTTCGGGGTCAAAGATATTTATTGTGTTTCTACGGATGTTATCTGAATATAATACTGTCTACCAACCCCAGAAGCGGGGGTGGACGTGGGTTGAAATACTTAAACATGCTAAAACAGCAGGTATTAGATTTGGATAAATATTTTCGGGGTCAAAGATATTTATTGTGTTTCTACCGATGTTATCTGAATATAATATTCATCTCCTACGCCCTGGGGCAAGAGCACCCCTAGCGTTTGGGGTGGAGAATAAAAATCTACACCGCTGGAGCAAATTTCACCAAATTTCGTACACGGGTTCTTTGCGACTAGGAAAACAACACTGTCGTATAATATTCATCTCCTACGCCCTGGGGCAAGAGCACCCCTAGCGTTTGGGGTGGAGAATAAAAATCTACACCGCTGGAGCAAATTTCACCAAATTTCGTACACGGGTTCTTTGCGACCAGGAAAACAACACTGTCGGGGTCAGACGCGTCTACCAACCCCAGAAGCGGGGGTGGACGGGGGTTGAAATACTTCAACATGCTAAAACAGCTGGTATTAGATTTGGATAAATATTTTCGGGGTCAAAGATATTTATTGTGTTTCTACCGATGTTATCTGAATATAATATTCATCTCCTACGCCCTGGGGCAAGAGCACCCCTAGCGTTTGGGGTGGAGAATAAAAATCTACACCGCTGGAGCAAATTTCACCAAATTTCGTACACGGGTTCTTTGCGACCAGGAAAACAACACTGTCGGGGTCAGACGCGTCTACCAACCCCAGAAGCGGGGGTGGACGGGGGTTGAAATACTTAAACATGCTAAAACAGCAGGTATTAGATTTGGATAAATATTTTCGGGGTCAAAGATATTTATTGTGTTTCTACCGATGTTATCTGAATATAATATTCATCTCCTACGCCCTGGGGCAAGAGCACCCCTAGCGTTTGGGGTGGAGAATAAAAATCTACACCGCTGGAGCAAATTTCACCAAATTTCGTACACGGGTTCTTTGCGACTAGGAAAACAACACTGTCGGGGTCAGACGCGTCTACCAACCCCAGAAGCGGGGGTGGACGGGGGTTGAAATACTTAAACATGCTAAAACAGCAGGTATTAGATTTGGATAAATATTTTCGGGGTCAAAGATATTTATTGTGTTTCTACCGATGTTATCTGAATATAATATTGTCTACCAACCCCAGAAGCGGGGGTGGACGGGGGTTGAAATACTTAAACATGCTAAAACAGCAGGTATTAGATTTGGATAAATATTTTCGGGGTCAAAGATATTTATTGTGTTTCTACCGATGTTATCTGAATATAATATTCATCTCCTACGCCCTGGGGCAAGAGCACCCCTAGCTTTTGGGGTGGAGAATAAAAATCTACACCGCTGGAGCAAATTTCACCAAATTTCGTACACGGGTTCTTTGCGACCAGGAAAACAACACTGTCGGGGTCAGACGCGTCTACCAACCCCAGAAGCGGGGGTGGACGGGGGTTGAAATACTTAAACATGCTAAAACAGCAGGTATTAGATTTGGATAAATATTTTCGGGGTCAAAGATATTTATTGTGTTTCTACCGATGTTATCTGAATATAATATTCATCTCCTACGCCCTGGGGCAAGAGCACCCCTAGCGTTTGGGGTGGAGAATAAAAATCTACACCGCTGGAGCAAATTTCACCAAATTTCGTACACGGGTTCTTTGCGACCAGGAAAACAACACTGTCGGGGTCAGACGCGTCTACCAACCCCAGAAGCGGGGGTGGACGGGGGTTGAAATACTTAAACATGCTAAAACAGCAGGTATTAGATTTGGATAAATATTTTCGGGGTCAAAGATATTGATTGTGTTTCTACCGATGTTATCTGAATATAATATTCATCTCCTACGCCCTGGGAAAAGGGCACCCTTAGGGTTTGGGGTGGAGTTGCTTTACAGAAAAATAAAGCGAATACAACCGAGTTTGGAGTCAAATCGAAGGTTATGGATATCAGTGAGTTTACTTCGGATAAAGTTTTTTAATTGCCCATTTAATTCGAAAGGGCGGGGGTTGCAAGGGAAGATAAATAGTCAGTTCTTGCGCGTTCTTGGAGGAGAATTACGTGAATACTATTTCAACGGATGTTGTTGAAAATATAAATCCCTTTAGACATTAGGTGTGAGCTTGCTTAGGGCTGGGGGTGAGAATTGTCTATTATTCTAAAACTGCCAAAATGTTATGTGTTTATGGGTATAGTGTTTCTACCGATGTGATATGAGTAAAAATTCAACCCTTTCCACCACGGGAAGGTAGCAGATTTAGGGGTGGTGTTGTTCATACTATTTTAACCGATGTTGTTTCCATTAATAACGACGTTTAATCAAAAATAAAAGTGTTTCAGAACCATTGCTTTTTATACTCTCTTAAAAAGTTTTTATATTATAAATTGTTGTAAACATAATTTTACATTTATTCCGTAATTGAAGTTGTATTATTGAGAAGAAATAAAGCAACAAATAATCACGGACAAATACATGTAACAAAAACTCTACATGGTAACGTAGTTTATAATTTAGTTTACTAAATGCTTTTTCCCACAGCAGATCGCCGTGAGCCTTTTACTAATAGGCCTTCCTGGAAATAAGGCACGTTGTAAATCTGCAGATGTTGACGAAACTGTTAAAAGCATTTACCAGTTCTTCCATAAGACAGAAACATTTCCGCATCTTAAAATTTCTTTTCCAAAGCACATTATTTTCCACTGACATAAAACGGTTTAATTTTAACAATTTATGCAGCTTTAAAGAGTTTTATATTTATACAATATTTCAAATTAAATTACGGACAAGGAATAATAAAGGACACGTGAGATGTAAAGAAATCGAATGTTTTACAATTATTATCAATGAACAAAAGACGAAAAATTCATTATCATATCGAACATTAAAATATTGATGTTCTACGCATTCACTTTCATCATCTGAACTAAAATTTAGTTATTTCAAATGCTTTTTCCCACAGCAGATCGGCCTCAGCCTTTTACTAATTGGCCTTCCGGGAAATAAGGCACGTCGTAAATCTGCAGATGTTGAGGAAACTGTTAAAAGAATTTACCAGTTTTTCCATAAGACGAAACATTTCCGCATTTTTAAATTTCTTTTCCAAAGCACATTCTTTTCCACTGACATAAAAAGGTTTTATTTTAACAATTTATGCAGGTTTAAAGAGTTTTATATTTATACAATATTCAAATCAAATTACGGACAAGGATTAATGAAGGACACATCAGATTAACTAATTCGAATATTTTAAGCACGTATAAAATATTATCATCGTACTTTATATTACTAAAACACATGCTGTAATAATTGTAATTCCATATAAATGTATCATTAATAACGACGTTTCTTGGACAACAAAAGTGTTTCCGAATCACTGCTTTTTAAACTCTTTTAAAAAGGTTTTATATTATAATCTTATAAATAAAAAAGAGTGTATGTATGTTTGTTTGTATGTTTGTTTGTTTGTTTGTATATTTGTATGTTCGTTATACAAATCTACACCGGTAGAGTAAATTTCACCAAATTTCGTACACGTGTTCTTTACGACCAGGAAACAAACACTGTCGGGGTGAGACATGTCTACCACCCCCAGAAGCGGGGGTGCACGGGGGTTGAAATATTTAAACAAGCTAAAACAGCCGATATTTTAGTCGGATAATTTTTAGGGGTCCAAGATATTTATGGTGTTTCTACCGATGTTTTCTGAATATAATTTTCATCCCCTACACCCTGGGAAAAGGGCACCCTTAGGGTTTGGGGTGTAGAATACAAATCTATACCGGTGAAGCAAATTTCACCAAATCTCGTACACGTGTTTTTTGCGACCAGGAAAAAACACTGTCGGGGTGAGACGCGCCTACCACCCCCTGAAGCGGGGGTGGACGGGGGTGGAAATATTTGAACATGCTAAAACAGTCGATATTTCAGTCGGAGAAATATTTTTAGGGGTCAAAGATATTTATAGTCTTTTCACTGATGATATCTGAATATAATTTTCAACCTCTACACCCTGGGGAAAGAGCACCCCTAGCGTTTGGGGTGGAGAGTACAAATCTACACCGCTGGAGCAAATTTCACGAAATTTCGTACACAGGTTCTTTGCGACCAGGAAAACAACACTGTCGGGGTGAGACGCGTCTACCAACCCCAGAAGCGGGGGTGGACGGGGGTTGAAATACTTAAAGATGCTAAAACAGTAGGTATTAGATTTGGATAAATATTTTCGGGGTCAAAGATATTGATTGTGTTTCTACCGATGTTATCTGAATATAATATTCATCTCCTACGCCCTGGGAAAAGGGCACCCTTAGGGTTTGGGGTGGAATTGCTTTACAGAAAAATAACGCGAATACAACCTAGTTTGGAGTCAAATCGAAGGTTATGTATGTCAGTGAGTATACTTCGGATAAATATTTTTAATTGCCCATTTAACCCGAAAGGGTGGGGGTTGGAAGGGGAGATAAATAGTCAGTTCTTGCGCGTTCTTGGAGGAGAATTACGTGAATACTATTTCAACGGATGTTGTTGAAAATATAAATCCCTTTAGACATTAGGTGTGAGCTTGCTTAGGGCTGGGGGTGAGAATTGTCTATTATTCTAAAACTGCCAAAATGTTATGTGTTTATGGGTATAGTGTTTCTACCGATGTGATATGAGTAAAAATTCAACCCTTTCCACCACGGGAAGGTAGCAGATTTAGGGGTGGTGTTGTTCATACTATTTTAACCGATGTTGTTTCCATTAATAACGACGTTTAATCAAAAATAAAAGTGTTTCAGAACCATTGCTTTTTATACTCTTTTAAAAAGTTTTTATATTATAAATTGTTATAAACATAATTTTACATTTATTCCGTAATTGAAGTTGTATTATTGAAAAGAAACAAAGCAACAAATAATCACGCACAAATACATGTAACAAAAACTCTACATGCTAACATAGTTTATAATTTAGTTTACTACAACTTCAATGAAAATATTATCCACGTAATCTACATTATTAGAACAATTTTTCTCAAAATCACGTGTTCTTTGCGACCAGGAAACAAACACTGTCGGGGTGAGACGCGTCTTCCACCCCCAGAAGCGCGGGTGGACGGGGGTTGAAATATTTAAACATGCTAAAACAGTCGATATTTCAGTCGGATAAATATTTTTAGGGGTCACAGATATTGATAGTGTTTCTACCGACTGTTGGGGTGAGACGCGTCTACCACCCCCAGAAGCGGGTCGGGATTATCAGTAGAGCACTTTTAGGTGTTGGGTGGAGGAACGCTGCAATAAAATAACGCGAATACAACTGAGATTGGAGTCAAATCCAAGGTTATGGATGTCGTCCAGTTCAATTATAGCATCAAATTGGCCATTTAGCCCCGAGGGGCTGGAGTGGATGGGATGGAAATTTTCTAACATGTTAAATAATTGATATTAGCGTGGAATAAATGAATGCCGGGACCATTGACGTTGATAGTATTTCTACCGATGTTGTTTGTAGGCATGATAGGGGTGGGGCTGGTGGGATTTCCTTGAAAATAACGGGAAAACAACCGAGATTCGAGTCAAATCGAAGGTAATGGATGTCCCTGAATTTATTTGACAATCTGGACAACGCGCGGGTATCGGCTGGGTTGGGATGAGTTGACCGGCTGTTTTTTGCGTTGATTAAATATATTACGGGATGAATTACATTAATAAAATTTCCCTACATGTTCTCTGTGTATAATTACAACCCCTTTCGGACTCATAAGGGTGCACATTTAAGGGTGGGCGTGAAGTAGCATTACATAAAAAGAGACCAGAATCTATCGTGATTGTCACTGAGTTTAATTAATTTCCTTGAAAATAACGGTAAAACAACCTAGATTCGAGTCAAATCGAAGGTAATGGATGTCGCTGAATTTATTTATGACAATCTGGACAACGCGCGGGTATCGGCTGGGTTGGGATGAGTTGACCGGCTGTTTTTTGCGTCAATTATATATATATCGGGATGAATTACAGAAATAAAATTTCCCTACATGTTCTCTGTGTATAATTTCAACCCCTTTCGGACTCATAAGGGTGCACCCTTAAGGATGGGCGTGAAGTAGCATTACATAAAAAGAAACCAGAAACTATCAGGATTGTCACTGAGTTTAATTATGACATTAAACTTGACCGTTTAAGTTCCCGAAGCGGGAGTGGTCGGGGGTGAAAATTTTCAAACATGTTAAACGGTCGATATTTGCGATTATTATTTCCTGGAGTTAATTACTTTGATGGTATTTATACCGATGTTGTTTGTGTATAATTTAACCCCTGTGAGGGGAGCAAGCTTAGGGGTGGCGTGGAGGTACGTTAAATAAAATCCCAGAAAAACAACCGAGATTCGAATCAATTCCGAGACTATGAATGCCTCTGAATCTAAATGTGACAACCTGGGTAACGCGACGGGTTTTGGAGGTGTTGGGCGGGGGAATAAATTTTCAGACAATGTAATCGGCCGATTTTTGCGTGGAATACATTCTTTTTCATTATCGCATATTTGTGGGGGTGGTCATCTTCTAACATGTAAAAACGGCCGATATATTTAGTCAATGACTTCATCCCCCTTCGGCATGGGAGGTGAGCACATTTAGGGATAGGGTTCGAGGGCTTTACATAAAAATAGCGCAAAAGTAACGAAAATTGTAGTCTTATGGATGGTTATAGATAAATGACATCTCGGGCAACGCCGGGCACCCAGCTAGTCACCTATAAAACACAAATGCTCAACAAAATTGAGATATTCTAGCAAAACTCTTAAATATAAATTTTAATTTATGATGTGTCTTTAAATTTTTTGTGTTGATTAATGTACATAAAAATTGACAAAATTAATTTGTTGGATGTGTGTAGTGTACCGCTGTTTTCCAGACACCAAATATAAGATCCTTAATATTATGTATGTTAACCAAAATGATAACAAAGAATTATGTAACAATTACGTATTAAAAATTTAATTGCGTTTTAAGGCTTAAAATATTTTTGCAGCCTTACTTAAATAATTAAACTATTTTGGGCCATATTAAAGTTACTATACACGTGATGGGGCGATTTTTTGCAATAATAAATTTGATGTAATTAGTTTTCATACATTTTTAAAGCTATTACGATAACTGACTTTGGAGAATGTGTGTATTATTTATTCAACAGAAATGTAGGTGATTAGAGAAGTTATTTGATTATTCCTAAGAGTAATATAGGCAGAAATGAAGGCGAGCGTGCGCAACAAACTGATGATAAAGGAAGTGATTCAGATATCTGAGATATAACATGAACTGAACAAAAATGAAATAATACCAGTAGATTACCTCCTGTCCTTTATAAAGCGGGAAGCAGTCTCTTGAAGTCTAGACTCAATCAAGAACGTCTTAGTTCACTTTCGATTTATCTCTGCCTAGCTTATTCTTCCCTTCGTCACAGAAAAAGGAATAATACCTAAATCACGTATAAAGACGACAAAAAGTTACATGTTACCTTCCAGAAGTTCCAGGAGTTAGATATAGTGAACAAACTCAGGATATATATCAAAATAACAAATAATAATTTTTATTTATATTAACCATACTATGTCTAAATCCGCTACACCTCCTTTTATTTTATTTATGTTCAGTTTCAGGTCATATGCGTAATGACTCTTGTTTCTGGAATCGTAATTGCTGCTCCTGAACCCAGTGGGCCATTGCAGTAAGTAACTGATTTTATTAAGGTTCAATTATTTATTTGTCTCAGAAATGAAACAGTAAAATGATAAATATATTTAGTTTTAGAAATACACCATAAATTTTATTCATGAATTCTACTTTATGCAATTTATATAAAATTTCCGTTTTCCTACTTATGAAATAATATTATTGAAACAATGCGATCAAGATATTATCCATCATTTATTCATTTGACTATTGAGCATTCGTCACCAAACAGTAAATTCTATATTATTAATTATCATAATTGACGAAAAAAAAATTCTGTCCGTCATTCATATAAGAAATTTGTGTAAATAAGAAGCGAAATCATACAATTTGAACCATTCAATAATTAAAATTATTATTTTAAAGTTGTTTCATTTTTCTAAATAAAAATAGTATTCTTTCATTTTGTGATATTTTATAATGAAAAACAAATCAGAGGCTATTTTAAAGAAAATCAAAATTTTAACGGGAGATATTTCGAAAACTTGCATCATACTTAGAAAATATACCATATGAGGCTGGTGTTCATTACTTAGAGAAAAATATTTGAATTACTTATGGTGAATAGTATCCATGTTCAGATGTAAATGCCTGAAAATTTCAAACAATGCTCGTCGATCTCTCGTTTGCAATATGAGAGTCAAGTCAGGACCATAAGTGAATATGAGACTTTAATTAAAAGTCCGAATTAGTGCAAATATTTGCAATTAGTTGCGCGATTATTAATTATATGTATACGTAGCATAATGTGGAAGTATTTTTATTCTTGATGCTATGAGACAAATTTAGTTCGTACTGTTATGAATGAATGATAGAGCGGTTTTAAGTTAACTTGATGGAGGGCTTACAACATTATTACATAACTGAAACTGGTGCTTATATGTTTTTATGTATTTGTTAACAGCCAACGCTTTATCGTCCATGTTCCGTACCCTGTGCGAACTGTGTACCACCACAAGATACAGAAGGTCCCCGTGCACCATTACCACCATTATCACCAACTGCCACCACCAGCTCCACTCCTCCTCGCAGAACCTCACTACGTGCATTTTTAGTGAGCAGGTAAGAACATCGCAGCTATCTGCAAAATATTAATTAAATAATACAAATTATTCGTGAGTTGGTCTCGGAAGAATTTGTCCGATTGTGAACGCTGAGGAATGCTCAATCACAAATCTGTCCCTCAATAAATCGATGCCTCTTAGATTTTTAGTCTACTTCTTACCGGAAACGTTTCGGCACGTCCTTTTAGTATAATTTGATTATCAATTCAAATATGACACCATGTACTCCGTGTTGAGTGTTAGCGGTCTTCTGCCACCTAAAGAGCTGCAAGGTCCAGTCACTACACCTCCTCGCTGTTATTTTTGGAATTTAACAAAGAGATTCTTTTCATTCATCAGCCTTGTTAGTTAATGAAACATCTCTTGGAATGATACTTGACAATAAAGGTCAGTTTCCTCGAAGAATTTCGTTGGCTTGGGACCTCTCCAAATTAGATTAGCGAATTTGCTGCTAGCAGAATTATAATGTAAAAAAAAATGCGGTTTTTATTGACTATTTAATATTTAACCTCAATTGTGGTTTTAAAAAATAATGATAAATCACAACGTAAAATTCTTCAGTCATATACATAACATTTGACATATAACGAAACATGTATCATTTATTCAATGGCACAAGATGCTAAGAGCTAATATCCAATTTAATATAACGGTAAATATTATTAATAATTAGGGAAATAAAAAGGTTTGAATACAATTTATTAACTCAGTAAATTCATGTCCATGAAACTTTAAAAATTTCCTATAAAAGCTCTATAAAGCAACAAAAAAATTCGTTAATAGTATACGGAAGTATTTGAAAGGGAGAACAAGGTAGCTAAGTTTTTAATGAATCTGTTTTGCATGCATGTTAACTACAAGAAAAACGATAACGGCACAGCGAGTCTACCCTTTTCCTGTATATTTATCATCCAACTTGTCCCTTATAGACGTAACCTTTTCTCCAAGTATGTAGTTAATTGCTTCGGCACGCTGGCAACAAGGCTTCTTAGATCAGTCATAAATGGCATTTTTATAGTGTTTTATTATCAGCATGACGTGTTATTCCGAGAATTTCGTTGATCATGTCAAATTACTATGAAACCTGCTTCACTTCATTATCCTACTGTATTGTATTATCATGTCGATAGCAGAAGATGTTAATTTTTTTGTCAATTAGTCGTCAAAAGAGTAACTAGGATACGTCAAAAAATACAAAATTATGCATGTAGATGAAATTAACATTGTAGTTCTGCACTCTTATTTCCTAATGAATTTAAGTACTAGCACATAAGTGTCACACAAAACTGTTTACATTGCCATTAACAATTCATCCTAAAAAATATTAAACACTGAACCTAATTTAAATGTTCACTAAACTCTTATAATCTGTTACTTGTGGTTTCCATGCAGCATGAGCTTCAACATTACCTCTTGCGTCAAGTCACGTCGGTCATGAAAAGAAGAAAACAAAACGACAGTATAATTCAACAAAAATACAAGACTCGAATACAACAGATAACTATTAGTATACTACAAGTATTTACATAGTCCTATCGAGGATCTCTTTAACTGTTTAACAAATTTCATTACAATGACACAGAATTAAATTATTTGTTTTTAAGTTGCATTATATTTTGAGGGACTATTATATAGGTTTATACCGGATTAATGATGCCTAAGTGCTGTTACGACTAAATTTCTGAATGTGTGAAACGACCTGATTGGCAGAATCTCAATTTCATTTACTTCAGAATCTAACATGATTCGTAAGGGGCTTCCATTACTTTTTAATGTACGTTAGCCTCAAATATCTTTGCAAACTTATGAAATAAGTGCTCGATGCGTTTGACGTTTATATCGTCATCGTAAATGAATTTTGTATAAAATGAAAATAAAGTATTTTTAACTTGCCTGTGGTAAAACTGGAAACTTTCTGTAGTTTCCCATAAATCGCTTGAAAAATAAATGATAAATACAAACATATACGGAAGATAATTTTTTTTCTAAGCATCCCGACGTATACAGGACTTTTAATTTGCATTTTGAGAATAGAAGCAGTATATTAAATTACTGTCTTGTCATAAGCACGTCCTTAGTTTAGAGTGGCTGAATACGGATCATGATTCCTGTGCTTCAGTAATTGCTGCTGATGGATAAAGAAAGATCAGGACTATTTATAAATTGATTAAATGAAGAACAAATACATTTTGAAATAGATAAATGATTAATTTAAGTATTAACTGACATATGAATAAATCAATCATATTATGTGTGACCAATTGAGTGACAAACAAGTTTAGTAAGAGAATGGATTGAAAATTACATTTAAATATATAAAACTAGGAGAGTTCCCGGCGTTGCCCGTGTACTTATTTATATAAACCCGAAAACTATTTAATTCTATATTAATCTTTATTAAAGAAGTGATTTAACGTAAACCTAATGTTCCTTGTTCCATACATACCTTCGAAAGATTGTGCATTAATTGAACAGCTATAAAATACACTGAATTTTATTGCATCAATCCCAACAAGCATACCTTAGAATTTTTTTTTTTAAATATACTCCATGAGTATTGCGGGAAATAATTGTCCCTCAGCCTTCAGACATAACGAAAGACTAAAATTTTTAGCTAGATTCACAATGTAGACAAATGGTCGCCATATTGAAGTCACTAATATGGCACGAAAATAAGCTTACATTTTCCGCAAGGAACGTTAAGTATTTCGTATTGTTTTTTATTATCATTGCTGGATATAATTCTACTTTTTATTCAATTAAAAATCATTCTGCTTTATTTCATTATGTTTTGTTGTTGCGCAGTACCGTCCAGTAGTAACGTCTCTCTCGCGTGTGCTGTGACGTCACCGTTCTCTTGGCGCGCAGTAATTTAACACAAAATTATCAAATATTTAAATTATTAAATTTTTCCACTTTTATCCTAGGGGTTTCTCACCCCAGCAGTACCGTTTATAGTGTTTTTAAGAATATGTGTACCAATTTTTGTTTCAATCTGTATAGAAATTAAAGTAAATATATACATACATACAAATATACATTCTTTTTTATTATATAGATTTACAATTAACTTTTTAGTAAGCACACACCGTTACGTTCATAAATTTTAATCTCTTCAGTTCTAGTAAAATTCAAAAATATAAAAATAAAGAAAATTGTATAAAGCGAAAATTAAATTTAAGAATAATTGGAATATCCCACATTTAAATTAAATCATTTCAAAACTTCTTCTATAATTTTATTATTAGATATTAAATTTAAGTAGATGAATATATTCAGTACATCTTACATCCCTTCAATAGCCGTAATGAGAGAAAATAATAATATTTTATTATAAGGCAATATTTTAAGTTAGATGGATTTTGAACGAAATTTCCAATTAAGAAATATGAATAAAAAAGCTACATTTTTGAATCATAATAAAACATAGTTTTAGATAGAACTTTAAATTATGAGTCGCATTTATAATATCAATAAAATTTAATAAAGTGAGTTGACCAAACATAGTTATCTTTTAACCATAGTTTTGATTGGAAAATATTCAAATGATGGATGAAAAAATTAATTATTACTCAATACTAATGAGCTATATTCTTCAAATTATGTCCATCGTAAATAACATATCTAAGATATTTTTTTTTTATTTTGCACTGTAAATAAACTACCTCCGGCGATAACTGAAAAAAAATCCTAACTCAACGCATCATATTTGTGTTGAAAGATCGAGACCTTTCCGGGTATAGTTGCTGTAGAAATCGTAACTTGTAGTGCCTTAACCCGCAGAAATCTCGTGTTTTAGTCATGTCCTGAGATCGCATTAGCATTTGGTCGGCGTCCGGCACGCCTGTGTGATCTGCGCCGTAGAAAGCTAATCCCGTGTGTCCATTCTCCATTCAGCCCTAGTGTCACCACTTTCACTGTGTCGTATATCCCTTACCTTGATCTGTTCGAGGAAGACGGGAAGAACGTGGCATTCCATCTCAATTACGTTCTACGGAATGCGGGTTTTACGTCTACTGGTAAGTTCTGACCTTTCTGACTGAGTATACACGTTAGTAACCACGAACATGTAACTTGAAGTAATAGAATCGAGTGTTAGCCCACGATTAGGTATTTGTGATAAAGGATGGGCTCCGTTTTCAGTAGAAAATGGGGTACAGAATTCGGGTAACAATTGTATTTGTGTCGACTATTTACTTCAATTATCACTATTAATACGTTACGTGTCTCTAATGGCTAGTGTTGCAGTAAAATTTTTAAAGTTATCAAAGAAGTGATAAGCATGTGTTAAATTTAAGTACCAGATATTCGGAAACAGTCCACAGACATCTACGGAGAAATATAAAAAGAATAAAATATAACCCATCTGAAGCAAACCACTTACGTGAAATTGATCTATCTTTCATGTAAATTTCACTTGTTGTGATATTTTGTTAAATTATCATTATTAAATATCTCCATTCACGTCGACGTTGCATTAATCTATCACTTAAATACTTCTATATTCCAGGTATACTTTTAGTATCGTCGATAAATTGGGCATCATGATACTTCCTTTTCTTTGGATCTACTATTGATGTTTCCGGGACATTACTTTCAGCAAAACTTTGCGTTCCACTTCTTCTGTAAAAAGTATGTTTTTCAATTCATTAGTCTAACGATTTACGATTTATTGTGCTTCACAACATACTTTCATACCCTCTTCGCCAGATTTAGCTACATCATACTATTTTCTGTTTACAATGGCTTGGTGGTGAAAGATTTGCATAAAATAATAAAGTGGAATCTGCGGGTTGATGCCTATTTTAAGGAGCTTGGTGGTTCTCACTTTAAAAAGTGAATCGAAGCTATTGAACATCGCTGGGGAAAGTGTATCGTGCTAAAAGGAGACTAAGTTGGGAGCTAAAGTTACTTTGTTGGGTCGCGTAATTTTATGACTACCCTCTTAAGCGCAGTGTGATCATCTTTCAAAACGTCTGCAATTGTAAAGAAATCGACCAATCAGGATTCTATAACATTTTCAGTTATAAATACATGTTACTTGGTGTCCTGTAAAATAGTGCACGATATTACTACATTGAAAAGTTGCAATTTTATTCCCTGAAAAAACATAAAATTATCGATAAAACTTGGATTCACATAGTCAAATGGCTTTCCTTAGTTTTCATATTCAGGTACTATCATATACGTATAAATCAGTTCTATTCAAGATGATAATATTCCTATGAGGTATTTCAAGCTATATCTCAGGGGGTAACCTCGATTATCTTACGGTTTTTACCAAACTTATTTATTATTATTATGTCATTCCCTATTCGATGTGCCATTCTCATCTTCAAGATCCCTTATTGTATTCTTATTCGTTTCACTACGTCCGTACGTTTAGTTCTGATTCTCACACAGTGAAATCTATTTTTGTTCCTACATGGCTGGTCGTGCAACTTGCATCCTGTGTGCAATTGCGCATTTTCTGAGCCAGTACTGGTCAAATAGCCCCCTCTTTAGTTCTAAGGGTTTGTTTTACTTGAATATTACAGAATTTCATCCCAATGTGAGTCATTTGTAATTTATTCTTATATTGACTTCAGTCATTAAATAACCTTCCCCAGAAACATATCATTGAGGTTTGCGACGAAAATTTAGTTAAAATACGCTCACTCTGTCGCAGCGTAGTCGAAGGGTTTCCTTAATTTTATGAGTGAAATTACGAACCCTTGGCTACCTTCCTCTACGCTTCCGCATCCCCCCTTTCAAATCCCTTACTACGCTATTAAAGGGGAGTTGCCACTATGTGGATTACCCTCATGTAGCCTGTTACCCTAAAAAAATCGAGTATAAACGACATTAATTTCTTGTGTCTTATTATATATACACATCGAGTCTTAGCTGGTTTTATTCCACGGATCTTTCTATCTGAATTTTTACTAAACTTGGGAATACGCTACGGTCCTTTGAGAACAGAATTGTTATTTAATTCACTTTTTCGTGAAGAAGTGTTACAGATGCCTTACTCCACCTTAATGGACCTTTAATTTTATTCAGGAATTGTAGGTATGTTTTTATAAGTCGTTTAATGGTATTTTTTACCTCAAGGTCCAGGCAGTCTGTTGATTATCCTTCATGCCCAAGAGATTTACTGCTTGTTTTAGTACAGTAAATACGACGTTGTCTGTCACCATCTCTTAGACACCTTGACGTTTATTGTCATTATACCGTATGTTCTCTCATCAATTTAACTATAGGAATATTGCTCATATTCATATAGTTTTACAAATCTCTACATATTCTCTTCGATTTTTATTGTTTCACTAGGATTTAATTGTTTTCCTGCTCTTTTCCATTCGTTGTCTTGTTAAATGAGGATAATTTTGAATGATGTAATTTTATCTGTGTGATTTTCCTCTGTTTTCCTGTAAAGCATTTCCATTCTGTGGTTCTTTCGATATTTCAAATTGCTTATTATCTGACTGTATTAATCGCCGATATTTTCTTTATATTTGTTAAGTCTATTTCAACCTGGAACTTATTGTAATTACCTTATCAATTTCTTCCTAACGTTCCACTTAAAATATATCCTCTGGTCCAATGGTTCAATTTAACGTTTCCATTAAACCATGGCGATTCAGACTCCTGTAGTATTGATGACGATATTTTCAGTGCATTGAATAAACACATCATGAAACTATATACGTTGGTATATTATAAATCTTTTTAACTGAATTGCAATGTTCAAAATTGTTAATATATTCATTGGTAGCCCTAATTTGGCCTTAAGGGCACCTTGAGTTTCCGATTGGTCAGTGTGTAGTAAATTTAATTTTTTCCATTCTGTACTTATCATTCTTTAGGTATGTAGCAATATTTCGCTTCGTTTAATGCGTTTTCTAAGTATATTAAATTTATTTTGTACCAAGATGCACCGATATTCATATCGCTGTTCCAGTTCTTGATATGTATCACATACATTATCATTTGCATCTTATATATTTTGGAAATGACGTCTCTTCTTATTCACTATTTTCTCGTATTTAAAAAGTTTGAACTCAGTTTCACATTAATATTTCTCTTGAATTATGCATTAATTAACATTTCATGGCTTGTACTAAAATATTGTCAGAAATAGACTCTGCCCTCTCATTTCTGTATGTTTCATATATTTCATATACCATAACTTTATCTATTTGCTTTTTTTTATTTCCGTTTATGTTGGTGATGTCTAATGTTTTTGGGGAGTATTTTTACTTTTTGAATAATTTATTAATTTTTAAGAAAATGAAATAATTAGAGAATTAATAAATACTAGCGAAAGTCTCATGTGAAAGTCGTATGTTAATTAGGTAAATACTAAAATTCGTACATTTTTGGGCTTTAACTTGTATTAGAAAAGGCGTGACCGAAGCTTTAACCGATACGCTATTCTGAAATAATTAAACTGAAGCTATTATTTATAAGAGAATAGAAATGAGGGCGGACACGAAGAATTTTATAAACAAAGAACTAGCTGAGTGTCGACGTTTCCCTGGTATTTATTGAAATTAAACCGGAGTAGGAATTAATTCGACACTAAACTCTTGGCAAACATTTAATTTAACCAGCATCAATAGCGCAAATCTTAGAAACATTTACCGATTTACATTCCCCTCCCCGACCTAACCCCTCATCATGTAACCCAAAAAAAGCACGACGATTACTGACGTTATTCGGAAACTCTCCTACTACATAAAATAAAAGTGTCTAAAATATCACGACGAATTAAAACAGTGAATAAACGTCTATAATTTCATAAAGTGTAAAACTACATCCGGTACCTTAAAGGAGTTAATAAATACAACCATTAACTAAATAGAGACCAAAATATAGCTCGTACCCTAAGAACATAAAAAAAATTATCCTGCAACTTAAGAGGGTCAAAAATACTACGGGAAACCCTTTATCAACCGTGTGCACCTCCACGAAGGGGAACATAAAATTCATCAACCACCAAGATTAATGCGAGATTTAAAATCAGCGACTCCTATAACCCAGGAATCGACACTATTATCGGTCTCTTATCCATTATATTTTTATGTAAACCCCTTCCACCATCACCAGCTCGATAGTAGTTCTTTCGTCCCTTGCCTTTTGCAGTTGAAATGATACACTTAAAAATTCTATAATGACACTATCAAATTATTCGACCCCGGAAACGTTTTATACGACGCTATGGCCGTTGCGCAATGTTTTTAAATTTCACCCCCGTTCACCCTTTGGGAGCTGTCTAACGCTTTGAAAGGTCGAGAGAAATCTTCGCGTGCGTGCGCACAACTCAACAATGTTTCATCGCAATCGGATGAATGGTTTACGTGTGAATAGGAACATACATACATTTTTTTAAAATTTTTTTTTAGGGCAACAGGCTACTTGAGGGTGATCCACATTGGGCAACTCCCCTTTAATAGCATAGGAAGGGATTTGAAAGGGGGGGATGCGGAAGGGTACAGGAAGGTAGCCAAGGGTTAACTAGGGCTCCCGGGCTATATTTTAAGGATCCTACCCGGCATTCGCCTAAAGAAATGCAGGGAAAACCTTAGAAAAACCTGCATCGGGTGGGTCGGGCATTGTGTACTTGTCCCACGCCCTTCCGATAGCGGGAGAATATACGCAAATATATATATATATATATATATATATATATATATATATATATATAGAGAGAGAGAGAGAGAGAGAGAGAGAGGGAGAGAGAGAGAGAGAGAGAGAGAGAGAGAGAGAGAGCGAGAGAGAGAAATTATAAATATTACGCCTCTTACATACAACGCATAATTTTTTTAAATTGTGCATCGGTGGCATATGCAAATACGAGCTACGTGAATAATATCAAGCACAGTGTGTAGAGTATAACATTCCGTTTGATTTAGGGAGAGATCGTTGGCATCATCTCGATCGCAAATTCTTATTTCTTATCCAAATTGAGTTCAGTTTCCTATTCAAGATTATATCGAACCTTACGTCTTGGTATATCTATATAAAGTGTTAATTTAATATTCAGAGATTACCTACTGGAATGTTACAATACAAAATATAATCTCAAACTTTTAATTAAATAAATTTACAGGAAGTTAACTAAATAAAATTAATTAGCCAACCTCCTGAGGTGTAGTCGTCGGCGTGACTGTCTCGCATCTCAGAGGTCCCGGATTTGAATTCCGGAGAGAGCATGGATGTTTTTTTTTTACGCGTAAGATAAACTCTCATCCAATGAGGTCCCCGAAAAGGCAAAATGAAATCCCTTAATTAGTCGCTAATATAACTGATGCGATTGTAAATAAATCAATATAAAAAATAATTAATTAATCTTAATATGGAAGCCTGGAAAGCTATTTTTAACTATTGGTAAGTATTATTATTTCATTCCTTATAAATATATTATAATTAGCCAGAACATTTTTGAAGGTTTATTTTTCGATCATGTACGACCATTTACTCAAAAAATAAATAAAATATAACTTGTTTTACCAGTTTTAAGGAAGTATTTGTTGAAGACTTTTAATGAAATTTATTTTTCAGGTTTCTGAAGGCAGCAGCATCACATTCTAGTCTCCATAGAAACATTAGGCAATTCAGATACTTTCTGAAAGAATATGAATTATTGATAATAATGTTACCAAAAAGTATGTAAAAATGAGTTTTCTGTAATAAAGGATTTTTTATGTATCATGCAATGTTATATATCATGTATATAAGTTGTGTTACAAAACCATAAACCGAAGAAATATCCTCGGTAGTTGATTACTTCAAATTTTTGAATTAAATGTCATACAGTATTTCAGTTGTTGAACCTTTGTCTCGATAGCTATTTGGCGTACAAGTAAAATTGTAGTTATAAGAGACAAAATAAGGTCACATAAGTGAAAGTTATCGAAATATTAAAAGCTAAAATATACTGGTGTAAATATCCGTTAAATGACTATTATTTTAATATAAATATTATAAATGATACAATCCTTTTTAACAGTTACATATAAAGTATTTTAATGCTAGATAACAGAACATGAACGTTCTATTTGTAAACAATAGTAAATTTCAAACGAATCATAACTTCGAATCAGTTGGAATACATAAATTTATTTATTAAATTTATAAGATGAATTTTAATGGTTTAATATAACTGAAAATTCCTGGATTTTAATCTTGATACATTTTAATGTAATTAACGTTAAAATTAAAAATTATATGTGACTGTTAAAAAAGGGTTGTATCATTTATAATATTTATGCTACAATATCCTTCTTTCATGAGTTAAACTGAACCCAGAAAATCAATGTCAGTTTTAATGACTTCTAAACATTCTGGATCGTAGGAGAAGAGTTTTTATTCATTTTCAGAAATATAGTTTTTTCTTTCAATGATACATTCGGCTGAAATGGAATATGTCAATGAATACTCAATTTATTTCCATTAATTAATTATTCTCAGAGTGGGATAAGGTTTTCAGAAAATTTTACAAATAATTGCTTTCCTGGTGATCGGACATAGAATTATTGAGTTTAAATTTTCGGTTTAAAATTTATTGAAACAGGTCGATTTAATATTTGGTTAGTGTTGGCCGGGTGTTACATTGTCTGATTTTAAGAAAATGTACGTACCTGATAATATTAACATTGAAACGAGTCCTACTACATTATTAACAATCCTCGCTAGTTTCTGTAGTTAAAAAATTGTTGTAAATCGAGAAGAAAATCCTCAGCTCTCAAACACATGTTTATTTCTGTAAAAGTATTCACGTGCTGCAATCATTGAATAGAGAAACGACGGCACGAAATTAACTTGAAAGTCCTTCATTACGTAAGTTCATCCCATCGTAAGTTCCCGTCAGAAATGATTTACGATTGGCTTTTCGGTTCGTGGATTTCTACCGGACAAAAACTGAAAACAAAATTATTTATTTCTCAGTTCAGTGCCAAGTTGTTTGCAATGAACCCGACATTTAATGATTTCATGAAATTATCGAATTTATTTTGAAAATTGTTGACGTCAATCCGTTATTAAATATTCGTGCGTACAGAATTATTTTTATAGGTCTTGTGCAATCCGGAAAGTCACCTATGCAAATAATATATCAATAAAATTTGTGTTCGACCAAATAAAATTCTGTGGAACGATCTTAAAATATTCCTTTTAATTTCTCATCTAAAAAGCCTTGGAACGTACATTGCGATTTTAGTAGATTGTAAAAATTATTTTACAAATACAAAAACTATAAATACTTCCAGTAAAAGGGGAATTATTTTTCATACTTTTTCAATAGAACTCGTAGTTATGATCGCAATTATTATCAATTGATAACATAAATTCTTGTAATAATTTTAGATGAATTGAGATATTTTTTTAAACGTAAAAGTATTTAGTCTAAATTGATAATAAACCGTAATTGTCAAAAGTATATGGCGGATGGTTGAATGAGGTTATAGCTTTATTTTATTAATATTAATTTTATTATGATACCGGTTTTACGACAAGCTATATCTCATGAAAATTTATTCGCTCTTCCATTTAGTATTAGCTTAAATTTGTTCTGAATCTTAATGGGACTAGGCTGATACTAAACATGGACCAGCGAATTGCAAAATAATTGATATTGAAGTTGAATTCGGATAACACAATACAATTTGCAGTTGCTGTTGAAATAAAAAACAATTACAATTTGATTCCATTTATCTTTGTATTCGAGAACTGGCGATATCAATAATTACTTACTGAACTGTATGAAAATAATAAAAGGAGTTGGTGTATCGTGAATTGTAAAAATAATTTTGGATTGTGAGCTAAAAATAGAATAAACAATTTCAAGATTGTCATTTATAAAAGTAACTAACACATGTTGTCATTATTATATTGTTGAAATCTATTCTTAATTATAATGAAATAAAAGTCAATGTTAAACTACACAATTGTTCGATTAACAGTTCTCTGTTTTCACACGGGTATAATAATATATTTAAACGCAACGTTTCGACGACTGAAATCTCTGTCGTCATATTCTAGGCTATTGTATTTGTTGATCTTGAAAAAAACAACTGTATAAATACTGAAGGAAGCGTTAAATTTTTATAAAAATTTCGAAATGGTCAATATAGACCTATATGGTATTCGATAAAACTTGACATTAAAAATTTTCTTTTCAAATGTTATTAAACAAAATTGAGTACTTTCGCAATATAATGTGCTTTAATACCAATTAAACAGGCTATTATATAATTTAATTGTTGGCGGAACGGTTACTTAAAGACGACAATCGCAGCGGGTCTTTCTTTGTTAACAATGGAGACTGGAGACCGCGCGCTTAGAGAACTCCGTCTGCGTCGAGAAAGGATACATAAAAGAGTCTGCGAGAGATACAACACAGTAAAGTTTGCTAATCTAAAAGCATGAATAGGGTTATCTAGGAAGTCCAACGCCGAGATATAATAGTTTACATAAAACGCATGTAAACAGTTTTACGGAGAGACTCATAAAAATCGCAATTTGGAAGCAGCAGTTTTGTTTCACAAACTGAACTAATTTTCGCATAGAGAGACTTTAGGGATATCTACGACCGGCGACTGGCTGAGGGTGGGATAATCCAGGTTTCAGGATAGCAGAGATCCAGAGCAACTACCGTGCGTTCAAAACCTAATGAGTAGAATCAGTGTATAATGGCCTATTTAGTGTCTGTTGACTTCAAGCTACAAGAGTCCGAACTGGTACCAGTAGCACTGTCGTGAGTACAAAAACAATTATTAATAACTGTAAACGATTATTAAAGGGTGTAGTCAGGCTTCGTCCGCGTTTTTCTTTTCATTCGTTTTCTTTTACTTTTGTATTTAAAATTGTATTCTGTTAACTCCAATGAGTTTGGAGTGCTAATATTTTAGTTCATTGTATTTGTTCTTCCTATCAAACCCAGTGGTGACCCTGAGATAAAGAGAAATTCGACGTCGTTGATTGTAAAATTATAAAGCTGTATTAATAAAATAAAATTTGAAATATTTGTTTGTTAAATTGATGGAATTCGGCGTGTAAAGCAGGGCTTATAATGTGTAATTATCAACAATAAACTTTTAAACACATAATAATTTTGTTAATTATTCCTATTAATTAAGACCATCTAATTAATCATTACATAAATGGCTTCCTAAACGTGGGGCAAATATAATTCATCCCCGTTTTTAATCATTACATAAATTGGCGTCTTCAACGTGTGGCTAACTATCATTCAAATTTTAATTATTATTTTTTGTTTAAGAATTTCTTTTTAATTAAAGACTTTTTAATATATATATATAGTAATATTTTTTAATAAAAATCGGTTTTTCATTCTGAAACTAAGAACTTTGGAATGGGACAAGATTAATAGTTGCAAGAGTAATTATATATAATATATAATATTTATAATGTTAACGACTTCTTCGTATTTGAAGATATTGGTGGCTTTTATAAACATGTAACATTGTTTTATATTAATTTAGTTAGAAGGCACGTATATATTATATAATACTGTTAAAGGAGCCGAGGTTATGGAGAAGCAGTGACCAACGGAGCGCGAACGCAACTCAGTGCCGTTAGATGACGTTACGTCACACCATTAAACCGGGCGCTGATGTCTCAAATTAATTCTATGTAAAGTATCGTATTAGATATGTAGTTTTGTGGATTTATGTGTGTCACCTCAGAATTTATTCATACTCAACCATACTTACAAAAGGTAAAGTATATTAATGGATATCTGCATTAGATAATACATATGAATTTTCGACGACTCTCCACTTTACTTTTTAAACTATATTATCGTCTTATTGGGCTATTTTATCGTTGTGGTATTAAAGGGTCCGTTGTACATAATTTATACATGTATGATTTGTTATATGTATGTCCAATTAACGGGATCTGTTCATTTGCCCGACAGACTCGTGGCCCATGAAAGTTTCCCCGACGGCATTATCCCGATTGACGTTTGATCGACAGAACATTACCTCAGTTGTCGTTTTTCCCGGACAATACATTATCGTTTTGAAGTTTGTCCGACCGCAGATTACCCCGGTTGATGTACGTCAGACAGTACATTATCCCGATTAATGTTTGTCCGACAGTACTGTAAAGAATTATTTTTGTGGGCTGGGTTTTTACGTTAAATAAAAATAAATATTTGACCAATAAATAAATTTTATATAAGTTTATTAAAGTTAAACATGAAAACTCTTATCTCAGGCACCTGAGGTTTTTACAAAGAAGAGATCTGCTGCCCGTACCAAATGCGTACTGCTATTCTGTGTTGTGTTGCCTGCTGTAGCTCTCGTACCGACGTACTGGCGTCGACTCAGGGGTTGATCACTGGCTAAGGCGTCGGCCTCCGGGATTGAATGCTGACAAGCCGCCGTACTAAATTGTGTGGTGCTATTCTGTGAACTCTTCGCTAGCAAATTGTGGCTCCTTTCTCACTACGATTCTGCCTCGAACTATATCAGAGACAACAACTTTACGGAGCCTCTCTTAATCACATCCACCAGCTTCGGTGAGCGCAGAACAGCTGTCCAGTTTCAAAAGCTTATCTCCGTCCCCTCCATGGTATCCTCCCATTCTTTTAATTTTTTCATTGTTAGAAAACTTCGTCGAAATGATTTCGAAATGATTCTTCCATTGTCACAAGATTTATAGCACGCAGCTGCAGTTCCGTAGTCAACAATGCATAACCATTCTGTCATGTTGAGGCCAACAATCGAGACAGGACACGAAATTACTTGGATGGAAATATTTATCTCCTCCACCCCCACGCACGTGCACGGTTTCGAATTCTCAAGACCACAGCAAACAACACTTCCGAGACAAAGAAAAACTTAAACCTAAATACACCCGTTACAGTACATTACACCGGTTGACGTTTGCCCAATGGATCGTTTTCCCGAAAGGTGCGTTTTTACGAAATAAAGTATAATATTAATACAAAACTTAATGATTATTATTGTAAATTAAGTTATTAATTAATGCGAGGAACAATTTCAACCAAACGAGAACCACGTGTCAATTATGATCCAGGAACAAACACAGACAACTTGCACATTAAGTGTTTCATTATCTGGCTCGTAAACATTAATCGGGTTATTGTCATCGAGAAAAACGTGCATCGAGCTAGTGCCTGTCGGGATTTGTATTAGGCCTACAACTAAAGAATCACTGACAAAACATAAAATTTAATAACAACAAAAGTATTCGCCTCAATATGTTCGAATGAATTTAATTACATTTCAATAACAACAGGCAAAGTGGTTTGATTATTAACGAGTACATGAGGTTACTAATGAATGCGGTTTAACTTGATTAAGTTCGTGTTGATCTCGACTTAAATAAGTACGTATTGCTATTGACACAGTAGCAATAGATTGTACAAAGCACAACATGTTCGGAAAATGAAAAGAAAGTAGGACCCTATCGTAGGAAGCAAATAATTACAAGATAATAATGTTATTTTCTACTTTCTCCAACACACTAAATCTGTATTATTACTCCTTTCTGTTACAACCGCGCACAAGAACTTTCATTGGATTCATGTGAAACATAGCATGGAAAAATAACAAGCCCTATCAACATCACATGATGAATGTGTAAATTATCGTGATATCTTCAACTCATTTTCCTGAAATTGTATTTATTATTTCATGCTCATTCGAAATAAAATAATGAATAACAGAAAAAGAGCTATAATAATAATGATCATATAATTGCGTTTAACGCCACATTTACGTTTAACATTTAAAACCAATTAATTCCAAAAACAACAACAAGATGTCATTGAGTTCACTGTTAGACGCAGTTGACATCCATAGTTCTCAACGAGTAAATCCATTTTGACTTGAGTTCAACGAGTCCAACTTCTCACAAGAAGAATATAACCAAATATTTGCACAATTATGCGTCAAGTTTAATAACTACAATCTCATTTTCACTGACGACGCCAATAAGCATGGTGGAGTCAGGAGTGCCAACGTTTCCTGCATTATCCTTTACCAATATTCCTCCATCCTAACAGCTGAAACATATGCCATCAATATGTATATCAAACACTGCGTTTCGTCCCTAAAAACAACCACCAAATCCTCATAGACCCCCACTCTGCTTTAAAAACCATCGCCAACGTATTAGCCTGGATCCTGATTCATCTGGAAATTTAAGGGAACGTCTCCGACGACCAGGCTGCAAAAGCCGCCACACTCCCCCTCTTATTTTCGACAACACATTCCTGGTTGTCTGTAAATTAGCCTTCATGAAACTTTTTCATCTCTGAAATCAAAATTTGGCTCTCCTAAAATGCAGCCCGACCCACATAGCAGTTAACAACTTCCACGCAATCAATTTCCCCACGAAGGCATCCGGAAGAGATCAAGCGGTAGTTTCAAGAATCAGATTGACGCATTCACACATATTTACGAACAGCCCCCGTCCTATCTCCGATCTCTCTATCTGATCAACTCCTGCCGTAAATTTCATCAAGATAGACGGCGTATCCACGGTGACGGCAACCTAAACCTGATCGTCTACTCACCAGACAATTAAAAAATAATAATCAACTTGAAAATAATCAATTGTTATGATGATATTTAATTAATTTGGTAATCTCTCAGTCATTCATTTGCAATCTATGTAACACCTGCACGGTGGCTAATGACCTTCGCTATTAATTGCGACCATAAATGAAGGCATTAGAAACATACGTTCAGCACTGAAAGACAAAAGTCGAGACGAATACTGGAATAAAAATATCCTTCACTTTAATTACTGTTTTCATTATTATATTATTAAATTTTGGTTTTTCGAGTCGATTTTGGTAAATTTTTAATCCTGTACTGTTATAATTATAATCATTCTACGGAATTAAAATTATTTACAACTCATAAGCAACGTATTCATGAAATTCAAAAATTACTTATGGATTGTTAAGATTTAGTATAAATATTAACTTCCATAATTAAAAACAATAATAGTTTACTGTGTTATGTGGGGGTGAAAAATAAATTGGACAAATTCATTCTAGTTGTATGTACAATTTCAAGAAAACTCAAAGTGAATCAGATCGAAATGTGCATTACGTTCCGATACCAATATTTTAATGAACACTCTACTTAATTGAAAAATTTACAAAAACTTATATAATAAGGCAGGGAATACAAATGATTAAATTTTTATAAACCTTGAGAATAAACTTATGTTGTATCTATACGAATTGTGGGCTTTTCAGTGAAAACAAAAATTATGATTGTCATCGTAGAAGAAGGACGGTAGTTTTTTACATAACTTTTAATAATAAGTAATGTAAAAATTCCTTCCAGGTGGGATCACACACAAACGGCAGGCATCAACCACAAAACTCCAGCTGATCAGAGTTCACTCTGGCCGGCAGCATATTAGACGAAATCTGTAATAAAATAAATGTAAGCTTTTTTAGTGTAAATTTTTATAATAATGAATCGTCAATATCGAGAAATCTGACCCTGGTGCTTAAGAACTAAAAAAAATTATTGTAATTAAATGGCTTCAAATTGCAATCCAATTTCGATTTTATTGCATAAGAGTCGTGCTTTTTAAACAGATCCCATCTCCCAAACTACATATTATATTTAACACATGTCTTGAATAATTACAATATAGGCAAGCACCACCTATACGCGAACGATCAAACTTTTCGGGCTTAATGGTTCTCTCATATATACTTTTTTCAGAGTATTTGTTTTAAATAAAATTACGAAAAGTTTAGTTTATATATTTACATTACCCTATTGTAATAAAATATTAACAAAGACTAAACCCGTCTCTCGACTTTTGAGATTCAACTAGTTTAAATTGGTACTGGTGACTAATTCTTTGAGATATCTATGCGAACATTTACTGAATTTTTTCCAATCACAGATGAGACATAATTCTGATTATGAAAACTAGTGTCATTTTAAATTTTCGTAATGGTTTTAAGTAGGCTCATCAGCTATATAACGACAAATGCGGCCAACAAAATTATTTGAAAATCCATTTCCTGACCAGTGTCTGTGAGGACGTCGTATACAGTCCGTATCAAACTTGATTAAGAAAATTATTGAAATGAACATATAGTTGTTGTTTTTTTCTTTGATTGGAAGGGGATGGGAACTGAGCTTCTCAAACAGATAAAACAATCATTCTCATTATTTCGGTCATTTTTAAGTTAAGGTGGGCTAGCATTGACATAGGAAGTAATCCAGAAATGAAGCAAAAGTTTAAAGAACCTTCTGCCAATATTGTAGGATTTTAATCATTTCATTTATAGTGTAGAAAAGTTGGATAAATTAATTGTAGTTAATTTATTTAATTCTTTATGTTTTATTTTTATGTAAGAAAATATCTTCGAATTAATTTTCTCGGTTTGGATCTGGCAAGGGTTTATGTTCGCTTTCCAGGTACTCAGTGAAACTCAGAGAAAACGAAAAGAACCCGGCTTGGTATTACTTTGTAGAGAATATAATATTAATCGTGTCTGGCTAGGCAAATCTGTGGTCTCAAGATTTGAACACGCTCACACAAGATGCTTGACCAGATTGGCGCCATCGCGACCATGTCTTCCCCCTGATTTTGGCCAACTTCTAATACCTAGGCCTAGAAGATGACGACAGTGCTTTCAGTCGTCGAAACGTTGCGTGTAAATATTATGTAGTGAATAACAACCTTAAGTAGCCGCCCTTGTGTCCGCGGGCCTGAATCGGAATACATTAAACGCGCACGCGTGTTTCTGCCCGAGAAGGCCAAAAGAAATCGCGGGTACAGGTCCCTTTTTTTGCATCTTTGGGGGGGGGGGCGGTGTACGAAAAAATACTTCGAACCCGGGTGAAAGAAGGGCAGACGCAGGCAGACAGACAGAGTGAAGACTGAAAGTGGAATGAGAGGGTGGAGAATTTGGCGAGCAGGAAGAAACAAAGGTTTTGAAGGACGTCCATCGCGAGGAAGCAGGAAGAAGATGGGCTGCTTACGACGAGACCAGTGACCCACTGCAAGTCGGCTGACGCCACAAGTAAAGTAAGCATCACAATTTTTGTAAATTGCCTTCAAAAGTATAATGTTTTTACTCAGTGCGGAAATAGACTCTGTTCTTGAATAGCTACCAAACCGCCCACATTACCCTGTTGAGAAGGAGGACTTTATAACCAAGCCGGAGCTAATGTTAATTTTTTGGAGACCAATGTATATCTGTTGGCGCCCAATAATATTTTTTAATGAATTTTTGTATTTTTTGTATTTTCTTGTAATAAAGTTTTTTTTATATTTTGTAATAAAGGCTAATCATTACAATAAATATGCAAAACCCGTGTGAATTCCGAGAAGTATTTATTGTAGAATAACCTAGTTGTAATGAGAGCTGGAAGAGCAAGCTTTTTTTATTTTTTTAGGGTAACAACCTACATGAGGGTAGTTCACATGGTGGCAACTCCCCTTTAATAGCATAGGAAGTGATTTGAAAGGGATTCTGAAGGTTTAGAGCTAGCTACATTTTAGTTATGAGAAGTTATATTTTTGTTATGAGAAGTTAGACTTCAGTTTTCAAGAAGTGAGAATTAAGTTTGTTCTGTTTTGTTAATTTTGTAAATAATCCTTGGGTATTTAAATTAACAATGCGAGCAGGTAGTTAATGTTATTTTGTAAATAAAATATTAATTATTGAGATTCATTTCTCTTCTGTAATATAAATAAATAATTTCTAAGCTAGTTACATTTTAGTTATGAGAAGTTATATTTTAGTTATGAGAAGTTAGACTTTAGTTTTGAAGAAGTGAGAATTAAGTTTGAGAAGTGAGATTTAAGTTTTGAGAAGTGAGGTTTATGTTTTTATAAGTGGGATTTAAGTTTTTAGAATTTATATTTTATTTTTCAGAAGCCGGTTTTATTTATGTGGAGATAGATTTTAGTTTTGAGTTTCGGAGATTGTGGTTTTTCTTGAATTATGTGCGATTGCAGCGTCCACCAGAGCCATATGCGAATCTTGACCAGGCCAGATCTGAAATTGACGACGTACTGGAAATAATGCCATCAAAATCAATTAATTAAAGCAATATGACCACTGTATTAGAAGTTGCCTCCGATTTCGTTTGTTCTGTTTTATTAATTTTTTAATTATCCTTTGGTATTTACATTGATAATGTGAGCAGGTAGTTAATGTTATTTTGTAAATATAATATTAAATATTGTGATTCATTTCTCCTCTGTAATATAAATAAATAATTTCAGAGTTAAATAACTATTAAATAAAATTAAATGTATCTTAAAATAAATAATTAAAAACCGTATCCATATATAACATTACACATTACATTTATTATTATTACAATCAAAAGATAAAAATACAATTTTTCAAAATAACGCTTAACAGTAAAGTATATAGTAGCTTTTATCTGGAATTGAATGCGCGCGAAGCTGTTGTACAATATTATTACGAAATATTACGTAGTTTCACGCAAAAGCTTGTGCGTCTGCCAAGACTTGACCCCGCCATTGAAGACTTTCCCCTGGACTTGAACCCGCCACGCCGAATGGAGCAATAGCCCATCCCAAATTAATTCTTGACTGTTGTGTAAGAGCGAGGGAAAGTATCGTGCTCTGCTGAGGTTACTGATGCACGCCTGGACCTTCACCACGTCGTGTCAAATGTCGTCACTAGATATTAGCAAGCACACCTGTCCCTAGAGCAACCCTGATCTAGTACGTCCACTTTCCAACAACTCACTTTCTTAACACTGAAACTTTCAAAGAAAGTTGATGCTTCAAAATTTCAATTTCATTACATACCAAATTTTAATGACACTATTAATATGATGTATGTGTAATTATTGAGAATATATTAGAATGTAATGAGCACGGAAAATTAAGAAGTTAATCGTTCAAGTACAGTTTAATTGCTTTACTTCTATCGTACTGATGTTCACACACTATTTAACAATGGTCAATGGATTGGAGGAGCAATAAACAGTCTAGAGTAAGTTCGACCTTGATCTTTATAACTATGCTGTGATAGGTTACAATTTGAATGATCGACCCAGTTGAGGTGGGGAAGCAGTTGAATATAAGAATTTTAAATACAAAATCTAATTATGACTACAACAATTAATTTATATATTATGGAATGAAATCAGTAGTCCCAGTTTTCATCCATCGTCAAGTAGTATAATAAAAGAGCTTCCGAGATATTTGATTATAGTGAAATACAAAAAAAGGATATATAGTAAGTTTGAATGTATAATCAGTCCATATTAAAATCACAATTTATAATGCGTGAATGATAAGTTGTCTACTCAGTGTTCGGTGACTTCCAATATCAACTCGTGTAAGACTGGAACCATACTGTTCGTGTTCTTTCAAGCCCTTTCACACACGAATCAATGCTTCTCTTTCTCTTTGATATCCAGAGTATCGTTATGGTTGTTGCCAAACGGTAAAGGACAATATTATAATGATGATTTTGAAAACCGACGCATTCTTCAGCAGAGAAAAGGTGCAAGAGAAAACGGCGGATCATCACGGAAAGAAAGCGATATGTGGAAATGTTTTGTGTAGGGCGAAGAACTCATGTAGAAGTCTGTTGACTCAATGAGTTTCTACTTTGAAAGGGACAACCAGTAATTGTATATATCAGGTGAATAACCAAAGTTATCGCTAAATCTCGCTACGTTTTTGTAAACTTGTTTATGATTACATTACAAATAACGCTCAAAAATAATATTATATTTGTGTTTGTGTAATTATCGTATTGAAAATACAGGAAATATCCAGATATATCTATAAAAGCAGGGTTTAATATTTATAAGAAGGAATTACAAATGCGGAAGTTGGATTACTTACTACCCGTATTTACGCGTCGTTGGTGTTTGACGTTCTCTTAACTACATGGAAACGCACAAATTCATCAAATAATTTCATTCGTGATCGTATCTGAAAATATATATAACAGTTTTGACCTATTAACAAAATTAGACGTTCGGGAGGTGTTTGAATGCTTGGTATTCTCATTACTATTATCAACTATATCATACAGTCTGTACTACAAAATTTATATGTAGGCCTAAGTACTACCTTCTGATATAGGTAGGATAAATAATAATAATAAATATTCTCAGGAGTAATAGTTTGATTAACGAATATCTTAATAGAGATTTCTTGTAATTCATTCAAAGGGATTGTTGATTAACTGTTCCGCCGCGACTTTGGATCATGATAGTCTTAACGATATGAAGCAAATTGTGATCATTTCGAGGATTTGGAAGGTCAGCACATATGAAATCGTTCATCTGTTAATGCTGAATCGTCTCCTCGAACTAAAGAAATATATAAGAGTTAGTAATACCTTTGTTCCGGTACTTAGCAAAGTATATCAAGAACAATCGCTACCAAATTGAATATCTTTGGTTACGAGGTCTATCAGGATTTTAAATTCAAATTAAATGCCCTTGAGACAAGATCTCTCATGCCTGTATTAATCCAATGACAATGCAGTTATCTTGTTTATAAAGAAGTACCAATGATTTTTCTAAAGCAAATGTTATTACTTCAAAGACAAATTCAGGTTTACAAACAATATTTTTCAAATATGTGTCGAATTTCTTCTAAGCCCCACTCTTGAGCTGAAACTGAAAAGCTCACTGAGAAAGTATAAATTAATAAGAAAGATAGCCAATTCAGGCAAAAAAAAGTGATATATAAATACCACACTACGTTTCTGGGACCTTTGTCCCTTTTCTCAGGTGCGAAGAAGAGCCTAGAGCAACACAACAACTCGTCAGTCGACAAAACTCAAAAGCCAGTAAAAGAAAATACAAACACATATGAAAATTTATAGAATTTTTAACCGTTTTAAAGTTTATATCGTTAAAATGACCAGTCCAACAACAACGATAGTGTTTTATTGATATGTTTTTATATAATTTGGAAATTGAGAGGCTCCGTATTGCGTTACGAGTATACGTTTTAAGTGTCACCGATCTACGAATCTCATGAGTTCTGCTGTAAACTTTTCCAAGTTGTTGTCTCTGATAAAGTCCGAGGCAGAATCGTCGTGAGAAAGGGGCACAATTTGTTAGTGAAGAGTTCATCGAAACCACTCAATTTAGTACGACGGTTTGCCAGCAATCAATTCCTGAGTCGACGCCTTGCAGTGGTCCTGACTAAAGTCATCACTGCAGTTAACTCGTTCTGCCGAGATTCGGAGACGCCAGTACGTCGGTACGAGAACTACATTAGACAACACAACACAGAATAGCAGTACGTATTTGGTACGGGCAGCAGATCTCTTCTACGTAAAAACCACAGGTGCCTGAGATAACTGTAATAAACTTATTACAAATTCTTTAATGGTCAATAATTTTTGATTTAACGTAAAAACCCAACGCACAAAAATAATTCTTTACAATAAGTTCATACGTAACGGGTATTCACAAGTATAATTAACAAGGCCTTGTGTAATTTGGTATATAATCGCCCTTTTCATGTGTTTTTCTGTTTTGGAAAGCTGCAGTTAACAATTACATTTTGTTACGAGAATATAAAAAGGGAAAAGCTCCAAGCTACATGTAAAAACTCTATAAATAATTTGTTCTTTCTAATATGGACTACATAATGCTTACGAGAATTGTCACTGAAAAGAAATTAATGAAAGAACGCTACAAAATTTATAAGGCAGCTACTTAACATAAATATAAGATTGTTCAACTATTTCGTCTGGATGCTTCAAAGACTAAATACCCATCCGGAGAAATTCTGTAAAAATGTATAGAAAATAAGAATAGGAAAAATAGTTAAATTCTAAAGAGAAACGTGCTATATTGTCATGGTAATAATAGTGGGTAGTTTTAATGTTATAGTTGAGAAGAAAAATGAGTCACATTTTAAAATATTTGTCACACTATATATATAACAAAGAAGAAAAAATGCACGAAACTCTAAAATTTAAAATTAAAAAATATTTTATAAAGTATATATACATATATATAGTGCTAATCACTAATGAATTAAAGGTTAAAACGCCACATTAATGCATCAATTTAAATATTAAAATGAGAGGATGATTTAATAATAATTAAGATTTTTTAAAAAAATAAACAAAAAAATTAATTTTATTAATGCACCAATAATTAAATTTACAAAATGTTTCAAAAATTAACTTTAAATTTTATATTATTAATTACTATTTTACAATCCAAATTTATTCTTTCTCGGGGTCTTTACTGACCCTTTTATAAAGAAAATATTAGTTAACAATTAAATTATTATGAAGCTATTATGAGCCTACTTCATCAATGTATTATTTACAATGCAAACAAAACACATAAAATGTTAACTTTAAATTCTAAACGACACTCTAAATCTGAAATCTGACGATACATACCTTTACTTAATGGTTTACAAATATGAATTCAGTGAAATTGTAACTTACAGTTTCTGGTAATCAGTGAAATTTGGCTCGTTCATTCACTTCACACACATTACACTCTTTAACAGGCCATTTTTCGCATTAACTCTAATACGTTTTAGTTTGCCAAACGTTGATTCTCTGTTCGTTAAGGAAATATTATTCACTCGTTCCGACGATTATTAGACGCTGGATGCAATTACTTGTTCTCCAAAAATCGAAATAATGGTCTAATTTGAGAATGGAATAAATTAGACTTCTGCATTAAGATGTTTACGATGAATATTTGGATATTTATTTCGCAGACTGCAACTTATAACAAAACTTCTCTAACTGATCTCGCTTTTCTACTACCGGTATCTGGACTCTTTCTGAATATTTTACTCTTCGTCCGTCCACAGCAATCTTTCTATGACAACTGCTCTCTGCTATATTTTTGCGAAGAAGACTGGCGCACACCTTGCGTCCAGCGAACCAACAACCTGCAATACCCCAAACCTGTGACATTAATGCCGCTAACAAGTCGAGTCCAAATTTTTTGTTTATTAATTACTAATTTCCTTTTAATTACCACATTATATATATATATATATATATATATATATATAGTAGAGCTGGGTGCCCAGTGAAGCACGGGTACTCATTCTTTACATATTTATAATCAAATATGTGAAATTAAAATAGTATACACATATAACCAAAACTTTTAAAGAATCTCACTTGAAATAATTCGTCAGTTTTAGCACATTAAAAATCTATTAAATTGTAATGATTAACAAATACTAGGTATTGATTTTATCATCATTCTATGTCTCCTCCAGTACATACAATAATCATGGTACGTGCCATATTTATGCCATGTCAGTCATTTAAAAGCCAAGTTATTAAAAGTAAAATTAGTTCGACAGATCGTATAATCTTTCGTATTGTTTTTTATCATCATTCGATGGAGTGTTGTGGATAAAATTATACTTTTTATTCAATCAAAATATTTCTGCTTTATTTCATTACGAAAAAAGGAACTATTTACTTTGTTTTGCAGTATGTCGCGTAGTAACGTCTCTCTCCCGTGTGCTGTGACGTCATTATTTCTTGAGGCATAGTAATTTAACACAAAGTGATCCCATTTTTTAATTATAATTCTTTCAACCACAGGTTTCTCACCCCTACAGATCCGCTTCTCGAGTTTTGAAGAATATGTGTACCAATCTGTGTTGCATCTGTCCACGCGTTTAAATTTGTATAAAGATTAACGTAAATACATATAAACATACAAATATACACGCTACTTTATTATATAGTTAGATATAGTATGGGACGCAATAAAAAATTATTTTAATTTCATATATATTATATATTTACTCCCGGAAATACATACATTTGTCGCTCAGCTTCCTCGTTCGATGTGGTGACGTTTATGGGGAACCGTGTTTACATCTCATTCGTGTATATAGCGGCAAGCGTCGTAGTGACGTCTAGGTTGGCGATTTTTCCTCCCGTTGCCTCAGGAACTTCTACTTAACTCCGTCTAAGACATCAATTTCAAATTAGAGTCTATTTGTGTAAATTCCCCTCAACGACTATTGACTTGAGACTCAATTTTCCTAATTATTCCTTTTAACACCAGCTCCAGTTTTCATACTCGTTCAGTACTCTTTTCAATTTAACTCTTTCACGGTTCGTTCCATACTAATTCTGTACCAGTTATCATTTTATCTCCGAGGTCCCTGCTCCGATCTCGGTTTTATACCACTTTCGAATCACCACGGGGTTTGTGACCTCCAATAGTTTTAGTTTTTATACTAGATTGGTGTAAGGGTAAAGTTTTCCGCTTGATAGGTTTATTTTATTTCGGGGATCGGGATAGAAATGTTCACGTACATGTCACGCACAGATTTAGCGACTCCCAGACGGCTCACCCGGTTCTTAATCCTTTACATTTTTCGTTAAAGCACTCTATGGGTTAGGTAGTCCCAACACCCTACAGCCAAAGTTTCATTACCTGGCCCAAATTGAATCATCCATGTTGCTTTAAACGGTTCGCGTCCCAAGCATAAATCAACAAATATATAACTTTTTCATCTCATAGTTAATAATTACATGAGTTGCAAATAAATATTATAAATTTACTATACATTTAAACTATATTTGATAAATTACTAGTAAATTTATGATTTCGAAATATTAGCTGTTGAAATATTAAATAGATCAGCGGTTTACTCTTCGATTAAAGATATTGGATATTAACAGATAGTTTCAGGTATTCACTAAATAATTTCTAATTGGCATTAGTTATTGACTTTATTTTTTTGTTTAAATAATTGATGAGATATTTCAGACTAAATTAAATAACTCTTGCACAATGTAAACAAATGGCCAAACGATCGATGGTAGGGTTGAAATTACATCATCTCATTCATTCCATATAAATAAAGAAATCTTAAAGTTTTTCAGTGACAAATACACTGTAGCATTATGAAAACTCCGGATGAATTATACACCTTGTGCAAAATATAGATTAAAGAGCATAAGTAGCACTGTTTAGATGGTGGGAATTTATTTTAATGTATAAATGTCTAAATAGAAATGTGGATTAAAGCATATCCATTTTAAAATTAATTTGATTAGTTGCGAATAAGCATAATTTGGTCTATTCCGATATGCACAATGCCAATCTTCCTCTGAAGTTCATTTTTACTTTACGATCATTTATTTTATTGATACAATTAAGACTGAAATATAGTTTCCTCTATACGTTTCCGCACAAGTTGTGCACTTCTGCTTTCTCCGGGCACTCTCAAGCTTGACGAGTTTCTGCTCTTCGTTGTGAACCATAATGCCGTATATAGGAAACACGTCTTCCGCTCGCAAAACACAGATAGAAAGTGATCCTTTACTTCTGATTTATTACTTGATAAATTAGCTATTATCAATCTCTGAATATACTCGCATAACATCAGAAACCTATCTGGACTCATATAAAAGTACATTATAATTTATATTATTGCAGTATGTACATTCAACTGATTTTATATTTATCGGAATTAACGATATCAGTGATCAGTGTATCGCTAAATAATAAAGTTAAATTAAATTATATCTGTAACAAAAAAAATATTAAATGAGTCACCGCATACAGAGTTATTCACTTTAATTAGTCAATTATTCATAAATAAACACTATGTTAGTTATACAAAAGATTTTTCTACCTACACGTTCCCCTGACAACTGACAAATAATTTCTTCGGTTACATGAAGGCTCTGCGGTTTAAAAGCAATGTAATTTGGTATAGGAGAGTTAATTCATGACGCTGAAATGAATGTACTTTGCTTTGAATATTTGAGGTCTGAACCTTTACATTTATTGCGACGAACTGTGGATGCTGTTCAATTCAGTAATATTATATATATTATTTCCTACACGTCAAAATATTTAAATAACTTTCCTTTAAACGTAATGTTAAATTTTGGGCGTTAAAGCCTTAAATGAAAGATAATTACATTTCTCTCATAAATTTCGGGACTGAATTCACGAGATGACAGGTAATTGGTAATAAAAGGAAATGCCAACTGGTTGTAAATTACACCTACTTTATAAGCATGAAGAGAATTCATGCAAACATAACGTTGGTGAAAATAGCTTACATAATCCTGCCAGTTTATGATCAACTTGCACGGAAACACTTTTTAGATGATTGTATTATATTTAATTAATATCACATTAGATTTAAAAGTATAATTCTTAACTGTTAACGTATATATTACAATAAATTTCAGTTTTTGTTTTCCTATCCATCATAGCTCCAGATAATGTGGCTAATTTTCACCCAATATTTCTTCGATGTTATAATCGGTTATGGTATGATTTTCAAACTACATCAAATAATATTATTATAACTGGATACCTTCTTCAGGATTCTATTTGGACATAGGTGTTTAATAATCAATACACATTTCATAAGCACCAATGAAACGTCAGTTGAATCGCGTTGAAAATATCCAAAAACTGATCAGATATGCTCACTCCATAAAAACTATGCAGGAATCATGAAAACAGAAATTTTCATGTAAAATGTTTTGGACACGATGCACAAATATATTTTCAATATCTACGAATTTACGCTTATTCAATCGACGTTCATTCAATATAAAATTTTATTGAAGTGAAAAACGTCTGTTTAAAATAAAATATTAGATAAACTAGCCAAATGACAGGCAAAAAAGTGGTGGTTAATACTACACATCGTTTATGGAAACTTTGCACCTTTCGTCAGGTGATTAAAAGTACAAGAACCGTGAGTGAGACAACCGCAAAATGCAGTTGATGAACTCGTATATACACGTATAGAGTTGACGAGCTCGTATATACACGTATAGAGTTGACGAGCTCGTATATAGGAACAAAGTTTCCAGAAACGTTGAGTGGTATTGATGCCATGGCTATTTTATCTGTATTACTACAATTTTATCATTGGTCGTAATAGTTGCTGGGCGTCCTGCACCCTCAAACAAAATGGAAGTAAAACCTCTTTTGAATTCAACTGCTAAGTTACTTGCCGTTTGAGACTATTGTTAATATTTCCTTTAATGTCCGCACTAACTTCTCTTTTACAGCTTTCAGGGTTGAATCTTTTTTAACAATAAATTATCGAGTTCTTGAGTGTCGATTTTTTTTCATTTTTGTTTAAACTAAATAAATAATGAAAAAACATGTTTTAAACTTTATAGTATGCCACGTAGCAAATAATTATCCAACTATATTGATAAATAAAATAAATGAAGAAATAGTTGTGCTTCTTAGCCTTTAGAAAGCCACTTGATTATTAAAGTTGAGATTTATTCACATCAGTGAATGCAAGAGCTGCAATTAAGATTAAATTACACTAATGTCGGAAACTCCAAACTTCTCCTTACTACAAAAGGAATGTTTTAAACTGACCCAAAATCGTGATATTAATCAAAAACAAAAAAAGTCACCCAGAAACTGTTCGGAGTTTTTTATCTTATTACAAACAGTGGTAGCTCGTGAGATTTATACGTTTGGTGCTACGTCATGTAAAGCAACCGATTTCATGGGGATAAATATGTAAAATAATATACAGCGATAATGTTTCCAATACTCTGTATGATACACTTATAATTCCGTATTATACATTGTTTCCAAGTTTAAAAGCAGAATAATTTATCATTAATTTGACACGCATTTATAACACAGTATTTTTCCTTGTTACATATTTTAAATAAAGTTAAATTTTGGACAAACCGCGTGTGATGGATGTATTGTATTCAGTGTCGTACAATATATTTTCGCAATTCTTCGAAATTACCCCCCTTAAATGTTTCTTTCTTTAAGACTTGTGATTATGAAATTTAAAAAAATACTACGCTAAATGTATAAATACTATTTACGTTTTGAAAACATGAACTACTTTAAAATAAGATTTTTAATGACGGAATGTTTCAAATTCAATTTTATTTCACTTCTTATGCCGTCTCCTTCGGTGTTTCCTCTGTATTATAGTATGAAACGGTCCTGATTATATGTGTTAAGCTGCAGTGGGCACGAAAAGGAGGCAGTTTGTGGAATTTTACGGGATACTGCGCATGCACATTTCTCATGTCGCATAGATATTCTGTTCTGATGACGGTTGAACACGGAGATAACCGTACAGTCGAGCAGTTTAAAGAATTTTAAATCAAATAAGAAATTCTCACTGTTAAAACACAATTATTAAAAAGGTTCTTAAAATTAATAAAAATTATTTTAATTTGTATTTAGATTCTGTAGCACATGAGCACACTGCTTATGATTCTGTGTAGTCTTAAATTTATATTGCTACTTAAAAGAGGTACGAAAGTCAGGAGGCCGCAATAACCTTATGGTTTCGGATTCCGCTTTGCGTCAAAGCGCAGAAATTTGTCAATGTACTTATTCTTATATATTTTATGACCAAATCTCTTCACATAACGCAACCACGACCACTTATGACTGCTGATGTTAAGGATGTACATAATAAATTTACGACTTTATTTTTCAAAATTCGGATTACTGTGTGGAAATATTTCTATAACATTTATTTTAGTACACTGCATCTGAAAATTAGAACTTCAATACAAATATATATTTTTTCATTGGTATACATTTCTATACATAAACCAGGCGAGCAAATCAAACTTTAAAGTAGTAGTATAATCTATAATCATTTCATGTTGCCAATATTTCTTATTTTTCAATAATCTTATCCATTTCAGATTATTAAACAGTAAACTTTTATAATGCTACGACATGAAATATTTTAAAATCGCTAACAATACGTTTTCAGTTTGAAAGACCATGCTCTCATTTCAATCCAAATACAATATTAAATGCGTAAGAATTGTAGATATCTGTTTAAGATAATTCGCAGTCATTCTGAAATACTGAAAAGAACTGGAGTCGGACATATTAGAATTTCAATACAAATGTATTCCTTCCTTGGGAAATATTTACATACATAAACCAGACGAGAAAATCAAACATTAAATTAGTAGAATGTTATCTTCAGTACAGAACTTAGTTGTCTATCATTTCACATTAAATTTTGATACGTGGTAATCCTTCTGCTACATTTAGTATTTGTCTAGTTTGACTCTTATGGTGGTTATTAAATACTGAAAAATGATAACATTTTCTTCAAAACGTTCCAAACAATTGACCGTCCTAAAATGTCATTTAGCAAAAAAATATTAAATCGTGAGGCTTGAAGAAACGCAAAATAACGGTCCGTGTTATCAGAAAAAGTGTTCCAAATAAATACTTGTATTATATATCTACCAGATTTTATAATATTTAAAACTAACAATTTATATTGTTTAATAGATGTAATCACGGTTTTTGAACAGAAAAATCAATTATAAGTATTTTCAGGAATATTATAAGGAGTAAAGAAATAAATACGTAATTATATAAAAAAATTAAATAGAAATTTGTAAAACGAACACGTTTAATAAAAAATTATTATGCTACATTTAAATATTATTTTCCGTTATTTCACTCTAGTCCATAATTTTTTAAAGTTTTTTTTAGTGTAACAGGTTACATGAGAGTAATCCACGTGGTGGCAACTCCCCTTTAATAGGATAGGAAGGGATTTCAAAGGGGGGTTGCGGAAGGGTAGAGAAATGTATGAATTTATCAATATATTATTAAAGACAATTATTTTTCCCAAGAGAGTTTTTGCATAATGTTCCTAATTGATATAGTAATAATGAATGTTTTGACCCGACGATACTCTGATTAATCTCTGCTTACTCCTATTTAGTTCCAATTTTTTTAGACTTTCTATGACTTTCAGAATCCATCTCATTTTCTCGTCTTAAAAAATGGCAGTTATGTAACAAAAAAATATCAAATCGTGAGGCTTGAAGAAACGCAAATTACGTGCCGCTTTATAAATAAAAAGTGTTTAAATACAGAATTTTGTTATATATCTACCAGTTTTTAATATTTTCAACTGAATATATATGTCATGTAATAGATATAAACTCTACATTGAAGACTGTTTTTTTTACTGAAAAATCAATTATCAGGTATTTTCTAGAATTTTGCAAAACTTAAAGAAATTAAATACGTAAATAATAAATAAAAAAAATAAAAAAAAGGAAACAATAACGCGACAAATTAAATACATCTTCCAATAAACACATATTGGTAAGTTTCTTTAAATAAATATTAATTTTATTCTCAGTGTCATTGCACTCGATTTCGTAAAATATACACGCGGAATCTACAAAAGAAAATTATTTTGCCTAAGAGAACTTTTGAATAATAATTGATACAGTTACAATGAATGCTTTTTTTCCTATTCAAGGTTTGATGTGTTTCATTCCTTGAGAATGGAAATATATTTTCAACAGGCTCTTCATGGAAAATGCAATTTACAAAACGTAGACATTTTTTTTAAACCCATCCAAATGTGTCAAGATTCTTGACTCTCTAATTGAACAGTATTCTATACTAGCCTCCGACATGGTGAAGCAGAGGTTTTGGTATTCAGAGTGATATAAACGTGATATAATGCGCGGACACTATCGTTTACAATTCAGTCACGAGCATGTAATGGTGGTCACATGGTGAAATACGTAACGCGGTGCGTGAGTACGGAGGCTGCCAGAGGAGAGTTTGGCCCCCGCGGGTGCGTGAATTGTGGGACCCTTCCTGTGATTTTCCTGGCAGTGGGAACTACTTCCTGTTCGCCGAGTAAAAGTCTGTTCCCGTGGAAGTGGCCGTAACCTCCCCCTCTACGCCGCGATCGCACCCATAACGTGAAGAGAAAATGTCACTCATGGTAGGGATGCGGGTTTCTGCTTTATAAAGGCCGCTGTTCCAACATCAGGACAACAGTGAACTCTCAGGTTCTTACAGAAGCTTCCCAGATCAGCTAGGTCCAGCTGCAGCCGTGTTAAAAATGGCCGTGATCAAGTGCATCGTGAGTGTATTCACTAAACAAACGTTTTCTTCAATATTATGCATATCATTTATCGTAATAATTATCGCTTAGATAGATATAAAATATCCAATAAATCTCGTTAAGCTATGATTGGCTATCAAATATTTATTTAATTTTTTTTAAAATTTGTAAATAAAAATTTATTTGTATTTAATTATTTTTATAATATAAAAAATTCAATTTACCCTAATTTTATTTAAATTCATATTCAACATTATTGTCTTAAAAAATTTATAATTTTAGTTGACCTTTTGTTATTTCCCTTAAAAAATCTGAATATGTTATACCTTTACTGTAATATGGCATATTTAGGAAGTGTTACAACTATCTAAATTAACAATGCCAACTAGCTTCCCGTTCCCGAAGGTTTTATTATATCGTAAAAATTTCTAATTATAAAAGTGATGATAATAATTAATTAATCATACTTATATATGATACAGTTTCCCAGAATTCCAGTTAATACACCATTATTTCTTTAAAGCCTTCAAAAAATTCTGTTCAAGTAGAATATACGTAGAATTCAATCCATGTTACTACAAGATGATTGGTAAATTAAATATCGTGAAGAAATCATTTTTTATTTAGAAATGTTATTCCTAATTTTCTTATTCCCAATGTGTAGGTAATGGAATGTTTTTGTGGGAAAGATAGAGGATAGCGTGGTTGAGTCTAAGTTTGAGTACGTAACAATGTGTTTTGCTGAAACACGTGTAATCTAGGCTCTTTTAATAATTCATCCACTACTGAAAGTTTCCGGGCAATTATTTCCGAGAGAAAGCAGGTGCAAATATATCATGGGGACCGTTCACATTTCGCCGCAGCTCCGCTTTCTGTCCACTGCTCGACTTAAATTAGGAAGGAACTCCTTCCTGGACAGGAACCGGTTCCCCGGGAAAGTGTTGCAGCTAGCCGTGAGGTGTGGTCAGTTGTACCAGGCACCCTTCTTCCTATCTCCCTCAATCACATGATTACAGTTATTTTAAGGAAGAGAGACTCGTCTTACAGTAGACCTTTCACATATTGTATAATAATGTGAAATGGAAATGATTGCTCAGCATCGTTACCTATCAACTCCAACATTACTGCTCATCGTGGTTGCGGTTATTCAACATACTGTTGAATCCTTACCTTTCTCGTTACAACATCATGGTCGCAACCTTTTGCTGGAATAGTGGGACGAAGGGTTAGCCTTGTGGTCACTGAAATATTAAGAAAACCTAGTGGAGCCAAATATAGGTCACACGTCCGTCATTTTGATCATCTCAACGTTTATATCTCAAGCTTAAACAATAGCTGGTTAAAATAGTTTTCTTTCAGTTACAGTAATATGTTATGTATGTTTATCGTTTGAAGGTTTAATTGCACTGTGATTTCTTTCCCAGCTCCTTTTGCTCGTTGCCCTCGCTGCTATTGTCAGTGCGAATCCCATCCCTGAACCAGGCGGTCTCTTCGGTGGCAAACAGTAAGTTTTTATTCTCAATTTTAAAAATAAATAAACTGTGAATATTAAGCGATGCTTGAAACATCTTAGCATGCATATGTTTTATAAAGTTTCGGCTTAAAACTTATTAGACATGTAATTTTAGACCTGCGTAGAATTCAGTGGTTTAATTGGCAGCAATCATTATAAGTGGTCCCAACCTACTCTCTGTAGGTTCATCTATGACCACGGAAATTTTCGTAAATTTTCTCTTTATGCGCTTTGCTTTGTCTTCCAAAACATGTTGATAAATTTTTTTAACAATAATTAAGAAACCATATTCTTCCTAGTTATCACTTCAGAAATGGTTGAAGGAGAGGATAGTTGTAATAATGACTCGAATGCGTTACGATGTGTTGTTTACTTTCCAGCGAGCACTACATCATCCATGTGCCATACCACGTGCACACTGTCCACCATCACCACGTGAAGAAGGTGCCTGTTTACATTAAGGAGGTGTACTCCCACGGCCACGGCTGGAATCCCTGGGATTAAGTTCTCAATATGTAAGGAAAACTCACAGTTCTAAATGTCGCTCATTCATTCTTCAAAACTTTCTTATTTTTTAATAATCTTACATACTGGATAGTCACTACTAATTTTAAGATTTCATAGAACAATGCAAAAGTAATGAGTTACGGTATATAGTTACAAACCTCACGGAACAGTTTCAAAATAAGATCTTGATAAAGATTGCCGAGACAAGAAACTCATTTAATTACAAATAATAGGGGAAAATATATGAGTAATGAATAAAGCTGTATTGAGAGTAAAATAAAATTGTAAAAATCCAGGTGTTCCAGGACAGAAATCGGAGGACATTTATCGATAAATATCAGTGAAGACTAGTTTTTTTTAGATATTTTATTTAGTAATATTCTGTATAGACCTGTAATTATCGTTGGATTAAAACAGCCTTAAATGTATTTCCCTACTATCTCTTATCTTCAACGTATATCATGGAAGGCTTTAGTCCTGGGTGCCTCACGATTGATCTCACTATCGTGTCTCACTATATTTTTTGGCATGCTCAGAAATCATTATTTTGTCGTTCCATTTTATTTTCTACATTAATGCATACCATCACATTTAAAAAGGCTCCATTCTTTCAATATCTGGCTTTCGTAGTTCCCGAGTTCCACATCCAACAAACGTATGTTCTCAGAATCTGCTTCTGGATAACTTTTTTATTCCTAAAAATAAATTTTGCTCTTTGAAACACTACTGTCTTAGCTTTTTATGTCTAATATACATCGCCTATCCTCGATAATAACGGAACGTTTTCATTTATATGTCCATAATATTAATTAAAAATAATAATTTATTATAGTTTTATTTGTAAGAATTCCCTTGATAACCATCATTCATTTAAACCAACAGTACGTTATATATATAAATAATTATATATGTACGTCCGTATGTATGTATATAATTGCAGTTTATTGAATAATCAACCACAGCATATTTCCCTTATTGTTTGATTCTTTCCCCATTCAGCTTCTCTTATTTTTTACAAAATACGTAGGAAGAATACTGCATAGTTTGGAAACGGGATCTCAAACACACTGTTTTATGTGGTCGTGTTACAAGAATAAATTATGATGCCTATTTTTTAAAGGAAGCAGCTAAGGAAAGTGTGTGGCAGTTGATATTCAGTTCATTTATTTAAAATGTTGTAATTTGGGATAGTATACACATTTAATGTAATACACTCTTTGGATATTATTGATTCATTCTAACAACGTTTCTTTTTTTTCCAGAGAATATAAGTTCCAGTTATCAATGTCTACTTCACATACCAAATCATCGAGGAGACAGCGTAATCATCATTTGGAAATGCTCAAAAGTTCATCCTTATTGTGTAATATACTGTTGACTGTTAAATTTATGTTATTCATGTTGTATAGTGTTAATAAACCTACCTTTTTTATACTGTACTTGTGTAGTTTTGAAATACTTTCACTTGCCCACACATTTCACCGCTTTTATGCGGGTATTTCTCTCCAAGATATTACTCTGAAGGTCATTGTTACCACTGCCGCAAGCACGGGCCTCATTTACGATAAACACACACAAAATATATTTTTTCTGTATAAATGAAATATCAATTATCTTTAAAATTATTCCTGTTTGGTTTACAATCGATAAAATTTAGTTTATCTTCATGTTTCATACATTACCAAAACTAATGATCGAAGACTTTCCCGGTGCAGTTGCTGCAGAAATAGTTCTCGAGTTTCACTCGGGTGCCAGCTTTTAGACGAAGATGACGACAGAATTTGTGGTCGTTGAATCGTCGCGTTTTAATCGCTTCTGGCACCCGAGTGAAACCCGAGAACTTTTTCTGAATTACTCAAAATTAATTCGGGGCCAAAACAAACGCCACAAACTGAAGCAGTGAACATTTTCTGGTTTCTTATTAGATTAAGATAGAAAAATATGGACAAGATAGTGAATCGAACACAGTACCACAGTTTAGTACATGACTTCTCTAACGAATACGCTATTCTCTTCCTGTTTCTATTTTTGCATATACTTGAACACAAGTGCACCTCCAGTTTAGTGAATCATATTTCTTACGGCATAGTTTTTAGATAATTAATTAATATTGTGCGTAAATTTATCATAGAATGGAGAGTCCCTAGCAGGTTGACCCACTTTTTCTTCTCAATTTTTTATAATTTGTACATTTCGAAGTGGAAATTGAATCCATTTACAATTTATATATATATATATATATATTGTAATGATTAGACTTTACTACCATATATATAAAAAAAACTTTATTACATAAAAATACAAAAAAATACCTTTAAAAAGTAATTGATTGGGCGCCAGCAGATATACATATAGTCTGCAAAAAATTAACAATAATTAGCTCCGGCTTTGCTAATGAAATACTCCTTCTCTACAAGTTAATGTGGGCGGCTGGGTTTCTATTCACAAACAGAGCTCAGTTCCGTACTGTGTGAAAATCTTTAACTCTGAAGGCACTTTACATTAACGGTTACCCTTACTTTAACTTGTGGCGTAAGCTGACTTGCAGCGGATCACTGATCTTGTAGCTCCTTCTTCGGCCTCCTACGATGGACGTCTCCCAAAAACTTTTGTTCCTTCCAGCTCGCCAAATTTTCCACCCTCTTGCCTCTCTCACTCCACTTTCAGTCCTCTCTCACTTCTCTGTCTGTCCGTCCACTTTCACCGGGTTCGGAGTATATATTCTTACTCCGCTCCCCCAAACCATGCAAAAAAAAGTACCGCGTTCCCTCGGCTTCTTGGGTCCTCTCGGGCGCACGTGGCGTTTAATTTATTCCTTCTCAGGCCCGCGGACAAAGGGCGGCCACTTACCGATGTTGTTCACTATAATATATATAGTATATATGCACATGTGTTATATAACACACACATTATATGTATACCATTGATCTGTTTAATTGAAAATATTGGTAAATTGTGCCACCATCTTTATAACTGAGTAATTAAGGATTCTCACTGTCTGTTTATTCGCAAAAAAAAAGTTTTAGTTTTGAATTGGAATTACTGACTTTAATATCAAACTACAATAGCTTTTTGACAAAATATATAATTACAATTTGTTTTATCATTCCTATAATAACATGTCGATAGAAACGTATGTACAGAATTAAATCAGTCAGCTGAAGAGCAAATAGGAGCCTTACTGTTTAATCATTCATAAAGTGATTTAATTTCATTTTTAACACATGATAGATGTGTCCAACACAGAAAATAATTCAAGGCGCCTGAGACACGAAGCATCCTCACCCTTTTCTTATGTATCCTGTAGAACGATCTGAAGAATGCCTACTTTCTTTCCGCGGTTCATTTGAGGAGATTTGTCATGTTATTTACCTTTAATATGGCCCCATTTTAGAAAATAGGTTTTGAGGCAGAACCTTTGTATATCTCTGTAAATATTTCCTTTTGTTGTAGATAATATTCTCGGGTCTCAATCTGGTTCAATTGTTTGTTAAATAACAACGTTTCGACAGCAAGCTCCGCCACCGTCATCAGGTTGACTCAGGAAACTGTCGAAACATTGTTATTTAACAAACAATTGGCCCGGGTTGAGACCCGAGAATTTTATCTACAACAGATTCACCAGAAAAACCGTCGTTCTCTAATTTCCTTTTGTATTTCGAATTATTGTTGTCCACGCTATAAAGCGTACTTTATTCACTTACAAAGAAAAACAGCTCTATAAAAGCCAACGTTGCCCGTAATTCAACAGGGTATCGCGCCCCATCACCATATTGGAATTATTTTTGTTCGTTTATAAAAACCTTTTAAGTATTTATGGCCACATACTGTGTTAAAAATATTCTTTTAAACGTCTGTACTTTATTTAGATTCAGATTTATTATTAATTCCATTAGCCTTCGGTCGAGGAAATAGGATACGTCATAATATATGATTACAAGAAAATAATAAAATATTACAATTACAAAGTTCAGAGACAGAAACATTATAGTTCACAAAAGAATTATATAATTTTAAGTAACATTAAATATACTAATGTAACAGTAATTAAAGAAAAGTATATTAATCTTCAATTTTCATTCGACGGAACTTCCAGAAGAAAATCTTACTTCGATTCCCGTCGAACATGTCATTGTTGTTTCAATCTTAATAAGATGTTGCCTTGCAGTAAACAACAAAATTACTTGATCAAGCAAAATTTACTTTCACACTGACGCGGGTGTGGAGAGAAGCTTTCTAATGATTATTTAACCAACTAGAACCAATTGGCCACAACCATTTGAATTTATGGAGGAACATATTTAAGCATGCCGCCCTCCTGTGGTGTAGGGGTCAGCGTGACTGCCTCACATCACAGAGGTCCTGGGATGGATGTTTATGTGCGTGAGAAACACTCTTGTCAAATCAGTACCCCAACAAGGAAAAAATGAGTTCCCATACTGAGTCGCTAATAACCAGAGCTGTTGAAGCAACTGTAATCAATATTATATATATATATATATATATACATGCAAACATATTTAAAAAAATGAATGTTAGGAAGTCAAAGTACACGTTGATTGGCGACACTTTCAAAAACACTCTCAGGATCTGCATAACGCAAAATTGATATCGACTGGAATGAGTTATCCAAAAATAACGACAGTGGAGTTGAATTGAGTTTAAATGTCTTTTTTCAATAAAATCAGTTATTTTTAATTTGTTAAATGAAATATTAGCCTGTTAGTCGGGAATTTATTGTGAAAATTTAAACAATACAAGAAAAAAAGGTACATTACAGTAAATCTCTAATGTGTGACTTATTATAATGATTTAAATTTTTCTTAATAGACTGATGCTTTTTACTTTATTTAAAGAAGTCAGAAAAATGTAACTTTTTATTTTTATTTTAATTATTATATTTTACTAGTTCCATTTTTATTAGTATGAAATTTTAATTAAATGTCTAATAAATTAAGTTGTATTTTAGGCTGAGCAGCCAGCCTAAAGATATCTGTTTTGTGAGTGGTCGACTGTTCTAAAAATGTAGTAAGGCCTTGAGACGGTTTTTAACGATAGCAATCTGCAATCCTCCGTACGGAGACAAAGTCACAGTTGCCCTTACTCTTAATTTTCTTAGCGCTCTTCACAAAGAAATAGTCGGATTGAATTAGATAAAAATGTTTCCCCGATATTATATGAAGAAACATAAATGATTTTAGCAATTCAAACAGCAAACAGCTATTTAGATACTAAATTACTAATGTTATAAGAAATGATTAAAAATATTTGGAAAGCGATATCGTTCTGTTTACAAGAAAACCGATTTTCTCCGAAACCTGAAATAACTATGAGGCTGTCTTAAATTTCCATACACTATTTTAAGTCAGTCTGCCCAATTAACTTTTCTTTTTACGTGAAATGTTATATGTATTATAACAAAATCTTTGTTTGTGAACAGTAGATAAAAACGTAATAGTATAGATAGAGTCAAGAAAAAGATAAAGTACAAAAAAATTATACTTTAATAATGAGTTATATTTAAAACTAGCTGGGTGGCCGGCGTTGCCCGTGTACTTATTTATACACAACCGAAAAAGTATTTAATTGAATACTTAAATATACTCCTTCAGTATTGCAGGATATGATTGTCCCTCAGTGTTCAGACATTTCGAAAGATTAAATTGATGAAATTCTTAGCTAGATTCACAATGTAAACAAATCGCCATATTGAAGTCACTAATATGGAACGAAAATTAACTTACATTGTCCGCAAGGATCGTAAAGAATTTGGTATTGTTTTTTATTATCATTCGCTGGAGTAATACTGGATAAAATTATACTTTTATTCAATTAAAATATTTCTGCATTATTTCATTACGGAAAAAGGAACTATTTCCTTTGTTCGTCACGTAGTAACGTCTCTCTCTCTTGAGTGACATCATGGTCTCTTGGAGCGCAGATCAGGTTTTTCAATTATAATTCTTTCTGAATTTATTATAGACGTTTCTCACCCTCACAGTACCGTTTGTCGTGTTTTCAAGAATATGTGTACTAAGTTTTGTTGCAATCTGTCCACGTGTTTAAATTTGTACAAAGATTAACGTAAATACATACAAATATACATTATTTTTTATTATATAGATCGGTAGAAACAAAAGTGGATCGAAACCCCATCCTCTCAATTGTATAATCTGTGCCAAAAGCTAATAACCCAACGTTAAAAACCACGCCCAGTGTTTTCATCCACGTATGAAGGACAGGTAATAAGCTAGTATTGCTTAAACCGAATAAAATTAATGGCACTGTGTACGAACAAAACACAACTCTACCATTACTGATGCTGTAAAAAATGAGTACACTGTAATCATACTGTACTTTGGTCTTTGACAAACTGATCGATAATACCCTGATAATACCGCATAGCAACCTGTCGTGTACGTATTACATATTCCTCTACACTTATAATTCTAAGTGCATGGAATTCCGAACTTCAGTAGGTCAGGTTCTCGATACTTGACCGACGCCCTTCTTATGACTGGAGGTGGGGTTTGGTGTGGGGACGTTGCAACCACTACGCCATGTCTAGAGCAGAATAGGAAGCAGTTGGTAGAATGCTCTAATGGGAACAAGGGATAACTCGTGTACGATACCCAACGTCTGCAACACCGGAGCCTACACCTCTCAAAACTCACATAGGGGTTTTGGTTTAAGGAAACCTTAATCTAGTGCCTGATAGAGAATAAAGAGATACCCGTAGGTAGCATACTTCATCCCTCTGTAGGCTTTCCCTATTCATAACGTGTCGACCTTTTTAGATGTGACAGTCTACCAGCGGATCATCCATGAGATGGTCTCACACCATTAATATTTGAAACGGGGATGCGGTAGGTAGAGTATGGTAGCTAATTGGTGACTCGAGTTACAGTTTAAGGAATATATCCGACATTATGCAGTATACCGAAGAGTATGAAAAAAAGGAATATACAGGAAAAACAAACTCAAGCGATCCGGGAGTCGAACACGGGAACTTCCATTAATATGGAGTGCTCTTTACCATAAGAACTATCTGAGTCGACTTCTCCAACCATAGTATACTGTTACTCAAAAAAAAAGAGGCACCTCGGCCTGTTTTGAGATGTGTATGTTCCGGGGTTGTTATTCAAAGCGTAGTACTTCAATATTCCAACACTACCGTAGTAAAATTTTTAAATATTTTTTTGAATAGACGCAATATAAAGTCATTCTAAACTGTGCGATAAATTGATCAAATATTTGTGTTGAGGAAACCACTGAATAATGTTTAACTTGTTTTTGTGTGTGTGTGCACATTTAGATTTTTCACTCCCTTCATATTTTCAGAAAAAACGGATTTTGTTTAATTTTACCGTTAATGGTAATAAGTTAGTGTCACATACAAATGATAAGATAGTTTAATTTATGTATTTGTTTATTTAAATCATGTATCTGATATACGCATTTGAAGTATTCCGTTGACAATCTAATGTTATATATTGTGAAAAATGTGCAGAATATGAGAGTTCGAATGTTTAAAGAGGGATCAGCTGATTCAGATTCACAGAGTTTGTCTTTCACAGAATCTAAATAGTGGCATACGTGTAGTTTCGAAGTTTAAAACGTTATATTCTAAATATTTTGAATGTTATAAATTTATAAATGTACATCAATTAAAAAAATAAATGTAATACAAGTGTTTATTTAATAGTGTGATTAAATTTTCTTAAATTAAAATTAATTAATTGATGGTATTTTATTTATGCAACTGATATTATTTCTGCTGACGTTATGTCCTAGTAGTGGCGTCCAACGTCGATTGACTTAATAAATAAATATTTGGATATTGTATGGTTGAAATCTGTTATGCCAAACACGTCCAGAGGACGCCATATTCCGAAATTTTGTTTATTTAACTCGATTATAGCCAGAGATCGCTAATAATTTAATAAAAAGAAATTATTGACAGACGAAATTAAGTCCTTACTTGTTTCTTTGTTGAATTACTTAAAAAAACCATTTAAAAACCGTTTGACACTTACCATATATTATATGGCTATTAATGCTACACTATTAATAATGCTCGCCAAAGAGATTATGTGGCATCTGTTCATCCTCATACACAGGAAATCCTTCAACACTTAAAAACATGATATAAAATAAAATATTCTTACCAGTGCTACTTCTAAGTTTGCAAGATAAACCCTGTTTTTTATTACTTAGACTGTGCTGTAACGCTTGTCCTTGAGAATGAACTACGAAGTTGTGCCTATTGTCCGGATCTAACTATCTTGGCGCGTCAGCATTCTTAATTAACAATCTTCAAAATCGGTTAACTTGTGACGTAAATGCCTTGTCCTTGCTGAGCACCTAAAGATACAGTATAGGAGCTTAATATTACCTTACGCTACACTTGAGAATGCTGTAATAAAATCACGTAATTGGACAATAACAACAACAACAAGAATATAAAATGTCGGGTTTCAGAACGTGGAAATTAGAGAGAAACACTCTTATAACAGCCCGTACAATTGTATTATCCAAAGAATAAATAAAGAAAAAATATTTTGAAGGACGAATATTACCTTTGATAATAAAGTACGCCGTATTGTATTATTAAAAGAAATAAAGCATTTTGTAAAACAGACAAATGTTACCTGTGTTAATAACATGTATATATTGTGGTAATCACTTTTAATTAAATAAACAAAGGAAGAAAATTGAAAGTAAACCAAATTGTTGTTAAAAGATAACAAAGATTATTTACTTGACAAATTTGATTTTAGTTGAATTTACATTTTATATTCCTTAGTAAATGCCTCAGCTTTTATGAGTATCTAAATTTTAGGGGCGATTTTAGGGCCTCTAATAAAGACAGTGGTTTGCAAATTTCACCAAGTTACGGAAGAAAAATGATGAATTTAAATTTACAATAACAAATTTAATATCAACAACAAAAGCTATATAAATATAAAAAGTTATATAAATCTGGCAAAGCTATAGAAATCTGGCGGTAAAAAATATTTACGTAAAGGTTCACAGAAGAAAGTTTTTTTTACTTACCGTTTATTTATAGCTGTTCTGCTTTGTGCACACGTGATTATTGAATTTTTAAAGAACACTAATTTAATTGACAGGCCATAGCACTGATTTAATTATCGTCTCACTTCCCTACACTTTAGGCACCTTCTTACATTGCTGTCGTAAGTATAATCACATTCATTATTTCTGTAGAAAATCTTTAATAAAAAAATTGATGATATTTAGCCTATACTTTGCTGAATTCGACCACCACAGAGTCTCGCCCACACTACCATGGACAGGCCCTCCAAAACACACTGACTTGTCAGTCTGTCTCCCTGACTGTTTCTCTCAACATACTGCTCTGCCTCCCAAAAACACACTCACTTTCTACGTTGTTTTTTGCTAAAGTTCTGAGAGTCTTATATACCTTTTCGATAATACACCGTAGCAACCATTATAGTCTCTGCATTCTCGCGCCAAACAATGCTGTTATTTACAATACTCTGGCCTCAAAGTTACGCCGCCAATAATTAAAGAAACAATTTATTATAAAACATTTCATTTCACATTTGTAAGCTAAACAATATATATTGTGATAAGGTTTTAATGAGAATGTATATTTCATAACTAATTACATTAATTTATTATTAATTTTGTTTGATATAATTTAATTTAATTTAATATCATTTATTTGATTGACAAATTAATTATGCCAAAATATTTCAAAATTCATCCATATGTACAAAGTGCGCAGAGTAAAATAAAATCTCAGTATGAAATGAGAAAAAAACTAGAATGAAAACTGCAATTGAAACTATTTTAGAAATGTAATAAAAGACAACCACGGGATCTGCTTCGTAAGTTCAGGCGGTGTCATCGGAAAGTGGCGTCCCGTCTTTTTTTGTTTCCTACAGAAAATCATAAATCTTCCAGTCGGCTTCATTTCCAGTCTCGTAATTCGTCGCCTTCAGAGTTTATTTGATTCTTAACCATCTGGATGAGCATAACGTCATATTTTTGACTGGATTCAGAAACATCTGCATCGATCCTCCCTCTCCCCGACCGTCCTGTCCGTTTTTAACAAACAGTTTCGTCTCTTGTCTCAACGCCACTGCCCACATCTGCTTTGATACTTTCCAGTCCCTATAATCAGTGACCATCAGTTGAATGGTCGAAACAAAAATCTGTCCCTTCGAAGTGTCCACTTTCCCGGAATATAGTTTTGTTTAGAAAAGCAAATTATTGTTTCATTTTGTCCGTACTTTGCGATTAGTTTTAAGGCCAATTTGTAAATTTTATATATATACATACATATATATATATATATTAGGGCAGCAGGCTACATGAGGGTAGTCCACATTGGGCAACTCCCCTTTAATAGCATAGGAAGGGATTTGAAAGGGAGGATGCGGAAGGGTAGAGGAAGTTAGCCAAGGGTTAACTAGGGCCCCCGGGCTATATTTTAAGGATCCTACCTGGCATTCGCCTAAAGAAATGCAGGGAAAACCCTAGAAAAACCTGCATCAGGTAGGTCGGGCATTGGGTACTTGTCCCACGCCCTTCCGATAGCGGGAGAGGAGTTTGCTGTGGTGACGCAGCATTCCCTTATCCGTGCCTCAACCAGTTTAGGAGGCAGCTGGCCGACTTTCCAATAGGAATAGCGGACAACTCTTGTCGTATGCCCAAGGTCTGTGGCCCCGGAACATATACGTCTCAGAACAGGCCGAGGTGCCTCGGCTTGTGGGAACCTTAGTTCAAAAACGGAGAGGAAAAGGCATACCCAAAGGTAGCCCCTTCGTATCTCTCCTAAAAAGGTTCTATCTGCGAGAGAACATCCCTCGCAGGTACTGCCTTCGGATACATATGTTCTATATATACATATAGCTGTGTGTGTGAAATTACAGTGAGAATCTTATAGGATCACATCTAATAGAAAATTACTTGGGCAACGCATATATTTATTTTTCTCATTATGAGACGAAAAATATTAGACACATTTGTCTCACCCAGACAAATTCCGTCCACCATTGTGACTTCTCTCTACTGTGGCCACAGCCGGTAAATACTGGCATACCACTGAATTATTTCATATTCAATACTTACATTTCTTAGGATTATTTATATAATTATAAAACTTTACTCTCTAAAACAAAAAAATGTATATATAGAAGTTATTCACTGTTTCGATGTGTTTGTTTGGATTTTATCTCTTTCCCGTCTAACTATCTAATTTTCCTGGAGTCCAGTCTATACCTGACCTGTGCCAAGAAATATTCCCCAAAGATCCTAATAAATACTCTACAGATTATTCCTTTAACTAAAAATACAATATGTATATATATATATATATATAGAATCATAATATATATTGTAATGCCTATTAATTAAGGCATTAATTGTAATTAATAATCTAAATTGTTGGATAAACATTATTGACGGCGGTACCGAACACTACAACCGACAATGAAGGAGAGTATTGTTGTTTTGGCGGATGAAGAATGCGCGCTCAAAATTTACGAGACAGGAAGCGAGTTCGCGTTATGATTTGGTAGAGGACAGTTCGAGCCTTGAGTTTGGCTTGAATGTTGTGCCGATCACAGATCGTTTGAAAATCGACGAGACATTATATTAAAAATTTCAGTCTTGAGTTTGGCTGGAAGCTTGTTTGAGCAAAGATTGTTTTAAAATCAACGAGAGATTATATTAAAACTTCAGTCTGGAGGTAGCTGGGAGCGTTGGTCAAGTTGAAATAGACGAGACCAAACATTTACATTTACGCAAGCAGAACTAAAAACCGGCAGTAAACTGGGCAAGCTGTGAGTGACTCAACCGAGTGAGGGAGAGACGAAGCAGGGGTTCCTGGTTCCTGATTTTGAAATAGAAACATTTAAATTAGAATCTGTGAGTACAATAGAATCTGTGAAAAAAAACGTCTATGAGCTTCGAAAGTTAAAAGTATCCTGGGCTGCCGTAAGTAACAAAAATAACAATAAATTTTGTAAATCGAATTAAAAGATAAAAGTCAGATATCGTTCCTTTATTATTGATAAATAAATTGTTTAAAGTAAAATCCATCTTTTAGTATAAGTTCGTCGATAAGCAAATATCGTCTATGTTTAGACGTGTAAATATTTCCTTTTAAATCTAATTTTTGTGTTCTTTAATTATTTTTGTATGATTCACCGTTATGAAACCCAGTTGAGACCCTGACAGATTGAGATCTTTTTATTTTAAATTGTAAAATTGTTCAAGAATTAAAATAAATTTGTTTGTTGTTTAAATATTTAATCTTTTTATTTGAAGCTACTTAATTAAATATTACAAAATGACTACCACAACGTGGGGCAAATTAAAGAATAATTATTTTATTAATTATTACAATATATATAATCTATTTTTGGAGTATACTCTCTATAACACTTTCCCGTTGTAAATCGATTAATTTTTCTTAGATCTTTTATTGATACAATTGTTTTTTTCTCTTTTCGTTCCCGTTTGTTTATTAAATGATGCAACAATTATGAACGTTAGGTATATACCTGCCTCTTACGTTTCATGATAATAAATACTGGTACACCACTGAATTATTTCATAATCAATACTTACTTTTCTTAGGATTATTTATATAATTATAAAATTCTACCAATTTTTTGTTGGTTCTTCAGATGCCACGTGTCTCTAGAACCTAACTCCAATCATGACATTTCACACAATTTGAAAAGAGCTGTTTTATTGTTTTAGAGTGTGAATTATCAGTTATCCTGCAAGGATTCCGTCAGATACTTAGCCAGTATATATCTTACTACCCTTGAAGAAGACTATTTAAATACTAGCCATATTTATAAAAATTCATTAAAACTATTGAATTATGACTGGAAAAACGATAATATCCAAGTAGTAAACGAGTTGATAAGGTACAAGAAATCACGCAGAATGCTTCTACCAATCGGGGTTCTTAATTTTGAAGAAACATGTTGATATCACAAGATCAGTCAAAACCTCGTTTGTTATATTCTGATATTTCATTCATTTTTAATACTATAGTGTCTTCAGATACCCTCTATTAGAATTAGATTCTTCTTTTTATATTTAGTATAGATTAGTGTTTCTCATACACCTAGTAGTCTACTACATCCTCATTTTCAATAATTTCAAATTATTATTAGCCACTGATTTATTTAAACTTCTGGCTGTTATTGGTGAATTTAAAGGTGTTTGGGATTTATATTTTAATAATTGTGCATTGATTTTGATTATTAATCATTTATATTATAAACTATCTAAACACCCGGCGATGAACGTTATATTTAATTGTATTTAATTCGATCCTCATCTATTGGTCAACACGTTATTGAACCTGAATCGAGAGCGTCACTTGTTTGAAGATGTACCCCTTCACGTTCCCTCACTTATATATGCAGACGGAAATTTATATTCATCATAAAGGATATGATGGCTCATAGTACTTTTACCGAGTAAAATATCTACTAGTACATTCAATAAGCCCAGTGACATATCACAAAGTGAAAAAGTGTACAATTAATACCACCCGGTATCTTTCAAGCAAGTTTAAAAAATAATCCCGGTACCCTAAAAGATTAAAGTACTACTGGTACTCTAAAAAATAAAAATATATTCCCGGTACCTTATGAGAGACAAAAATACCCCCGGTATCTGAAGAGAGACATAAATAGTTCCTGATGCGTAAAAGATTGAAAAATTCTCTATATTTCCATCTCTATAATTGCTAGGTTTTTTTTACCCATACATTGCTTGTTGCTGGATCGTAAGTAACATGTAAGCTTGGTAGAAATTGCTTCAACACCAAGTACATTGTGGATAAAAATACCCCCGGTACCTGAAAAGAGTCTTATCTTACTGTTAAAAAATAGTCCTGGTAATAAAAGTGTGAAAATTACTGGGGACCCTCCACCCGTATAGATGCTGGGGGTATTTTACCTATCCAGTGTTTGTTACTGAATAGTAAGTTAAATGTGGTCAAAGTTTGGCAGAAATCTCTTCACGCTTTTAAAAAATAAACATTTAATTATAAAAAAACATTTAGAATTCAATTTTTTTCTCCTGAGAGTTAATTTATGTAGACAAGTGTGGGATCAACTTTTGTTGCATGATTTTAAGCAAATAACAATGATTACTTTACTTTGCGTTGGTCTCAAAACATTTACCTGAGCCTGACAGTTTGATCTGGCAGGTAGAATTATGTCTTAGTGGATTGTTCAAGTGATTACTAATAAATGCTGGTCGATGGCCCATTGACAGCTAGCTACGTGATGGCGACCTCAGCAATAATATCTCTTTCTGTCGACTCACTGTGTTTACTGTTACCTTCTCTATTCATACTGTCTCCTTATATATATATATATCAGCTTGGCTGCTCAATTACGACTCTTCCACTTTAGATCGCCTTCCTCCACGCTCCCAATTTTCGATTTCTTTGGTCATCCCATTTATTATATCTCCCACTTTTCGTTTTGGTTTGCAATCAATGAAGCCACTTGAAACCCTCTAACATTTAATTATTTAGATTTCTGGTGCCGAATTTCAAAGCACTTCAGTGGCTCCTGAGGTCACTAATGCTGCTGTTCCTTTTCAAAAGCATGCAAATTAGGAACACAAACAGTCAAAATAAATACACTATATGAAAAAGTTGGTCTAATTGACAAAACACTTAATTTTGTATCACCTACAAATGTTGTTAGAGAAATATATTGTACTCAAAGAAAAACCAGGATTATAGATCCTTTACGCACAAAGGGTAAAGTTATTCAAGAGAATTTAATTGCACAAAATTGTGATAAAAATATCAAAGTACCGTAATATTAATATAATTACGTATTTTGTTTAATTTAAACGATGTTATAATCTATTTAAAAAATAAAGCATCGTCAGTGTTTGGTTTCATTAATAATACGTACGAAATAACAGACAATACTTCAATTTCTCATCAACATTGAATTAACTTTAATGAATGATAAGTATTCAATCATATATAATTGCTAGGGATTTCTTACCCATCCATGAATTGAGAAGTCTGCGAGGGCTATTCTCTCGCACGCAATACCTGCGAGGGATGTTCTCTCGCAGGCAAAACCTTGTAGGAGAGATACGATCCGTTTTTGAACTAAGGTTTCCACAAGCCGAGGCACCTTGGCCTGTTCTGAGAGGTGTATGTTCCGGGGTCACAGACCTTGGGCAAACGGTAAGAGTTGTCCGCTATTCCCATTGGAATAGTCGGCGAGCTGCCTCCTAAACTGGTCGAGGCACGGAGAAGGGAATGCTGCGTCCCCACAACAAACTTCTATCCCGCTATCGGAAGGGCGTGGGACAAGTACCCAATGCCCGACCTACCTGATGCAGGTTTTTATAGGGTTTTCCCTGCATTTCTTTACCCTTCCACATCACCCCTTTAAAATCCCTTCCTATGCTATTAAAGGGGAGTTGCCCAACGTGGATTACCCTCATGTAGCCTGTTGCACTAAAAAAAAATTACCTATCCATTGCTTGAGGATGATGTGACGTCGTATAAATAATTAATTAATATGGACTGGAAAGAGAGACAGACAATGGCTGACTTCCTTGAATGGAGACTTTAGCGTCGCCACGCCAATAGTCAACTTTTCAGGGGCCTAAGTCCCCTTCCTCAAGAATGAACAGGGCAACATTTCGCGTCGACCGACGGCATATGAATATTATATTGTGATATAACGCGTGCAATGGAAGGATCCAGTTGTTATGTCGGTGTAACAAACGTTGGGTCATGATGAGTTGAAGATCGGCCATTCGTAGTAACGTAAATATTATTAGCCTTGGGCGGGAACTTTAATAGCCTTTTTAGAAATTCTTAATATATAAAAACACATTGTAAGAAACTATTGTAAATAACATAAGGGTCACCAATGACCTCGATGTCGACACGACCGTTATAAACTTCAATTAAAAAAAACACTAGTGCCTTCAAATAACGTCGAATTCATGCTAATTGATTAACAACAAAAAACGGACATCCTTTGTATTAATTTTCCATTTTTGTTATCGGATCACTGAGCGTGTTGCAATATCTAGTTTTTCTTTTCTTTTTGAAAATGGAAGAAAAATAATTTTTCTCGAATCGTTAGTAGTCATTTCTGATTATGTGTTATTCGAAAATAAATATTAATAAAAGAGAGTATTTTTAAATTAATTGAATCCGTTGGGGACTTTATTATTGAACGAATCTGTATTGTTAGCAATTTAAAATTTAAATGTTGTTCGGTTACATTCAGTTACAAACCACGGATGTCATTTGTCACGATTCGAATTCGTTGATCCTCTATTGGGAAATAATTATAAGTCAAACTGTTGTCCTGGTTATTATGTGTCTATTATTTGCATATAAATGTGCGTTAATATAATCATTTCAGCATATTAATCTGTGTTATTAACGATAATATAAACTGAAATGTGCCTATCATTGCTACCGAAATAATTAGTCCGGACAACTAATTGCGTAGAGGCAACCAAATTGAAGGTTTTTGGGGTTTACACAAGTGTTACAGAATCTGGAGTGTCACATTGAATTATCTTATGAGAAGCAACTGGTAATTTAAAATTGGAACAACTATATTCATCTCTTTTCAACGAAATAGCTTGAATAGGTGGTTTTTGGACCGAAAATCTTCACACTGGATGTTGCAACGCTGCAATAGACGGTCCACATGGTAGTAGTGATTATTAAGACTTCCACGCAATACCGGAGAAAGTTACCTCACTGGCCGTGACTTCCAGACGGTTCCACAAAGATTACACAACTTGTGGTGAGTACGCATCGTAGCGGAAGGACCTGGATTAAAGGCCTTGAGTCTCTCCTCTGTATTCCAGTTATGATACTACTGTAGGGGCGTAATGAATACAGCTAAAGTCCAAATCGATTCATTTTGAATTCCAATCGAGCCAATAAAAATAAACTAAGAATTTAATCACACAGCAATTTTATTTCCAAGGAAAGCAACACATAAATACGTAGTTTGAATTATTGAACTATCCATCTAAATATGTATTATGAATCTGTCTCTTTACAAACGTGCAAGAAAATTACCTGGTGTCAATTTATCTCAATCTTTTATTACGAAAGAGAATAAAATCTATCTTTAATGCAAAACCAAAGCAATTTTATATACAGGGTTTAAAAAGTATAAGTACAATTTAAGAGAAACGTAGTTAGTCGACAATTATATTAGTTAAAATAATCTGTAATAACATACACCCTGTTGCTAATATATACAAACTGTTCTTTCATTCAGATTATCAAAACTATTATGTGCGCCAATTGATAGTCCAAATAATTTTTATCAGTTTTAAAAATTTCATTAAAATTTAAGATAAACAATTTGGATGATGATGGTCAAAATAAATCTATTTTGTTTTTACGGACATTATCCATTTTATTTAATTATAAGCATTAAAGATAGTTTTCCAAATATCATTGTTGTTAATATGATAAAGTTGTTTCCCAAATTCTAATTAATTCGCAATTCTTCTGTAATCAATGATAATTTAATGCGAGTTTTTTCGGTGGCGGAAGATGTTTGTTTGGTTAGGTGGATGGGGCTACGGGACACGAAGATTGTATGCGTTCCTTTTGGTACAATGGAAGGACAATAATAACATGTTAAAAATAGGGTTCGGCAGCTTCCAGAGATGACCAAAATAATTAAATTGAACTAATTTAAACCCGCAAACATCTGTTTCGCAGACGGACACACCAAAATTTCAGACATATAGAAGAATTTTATTGATCAGAAAATACAATAAATTTCATTGGGCTGGGGACAGCCAATGACATTCAAACAAAAGTATTAACGATTGGTACACTTGGATCATTTAGTAATCTCGGGAGTCAAAGTTGGAGGAAAGCAGAGAAGAATATTGGCAGTACGTTACTAGACACAGTTAAGGGTATTCTGATCCAGTTCACGACCCGATGAGTAGTATTGTAATACCTGAGTCCTGAGTTGATTAAATTAAATTTGCCATGTTGGGGTCACCCCACTGTAAGAAGTCACTTTGGTTATTATTATTTGAATATTTCAATTTTTTAAATTCAATTTTAAACTTTTCTTTTATATCATTAAATTATTATTTTAAATTAATTAAATCCTTTTAATTCATGTATCAAACAGAATTCCTGCCCAATAAAAACACCAAGTAAATAAGTATTATACTGTAACTGAAATAAGTCAAAATTCAATTGGTTCACAACGCACGTTTTTCTAGTTACGGGGATATTTAACATCTAAATATAATAATATGAATAGTTGTTTACTTTCATTTATATTTAATTAGGTTGTGTTCCAAAATTCTAAGTAATTCACAATAATGGATTTGAAAAAAGTCAAAATTCAATTCGTTCGAAATTTATGGATTTTTATTTACTGGATTATTTAATTACTAATTATTTTATACCGTTAAGTTGTAGAACTGAATTCACACAAAAAATGGGGGTTACAATCGATATTATTATTCAAAAGTAAGCGCCATCCAATATCTTCTTCTTTCTCCCTTAAGTCGTCCAGCTACTGCACTTTTCTTATTCCTACTTCGAAATCCATCCATGTCGCCTTCGATTTTCTCCATAAGATGGGTCCGATCCAGTATTCATTTCTCTTAAGTGTGGTTTCAGTACCTAGCCACGAGAATATGTTATAGTCGAGCAAACGTTCTGTATTAATATCAAGTAATTTTATATATGAGTGTTTTTTCGCGATAATTGTTGTTTTATGTGTTTTAGAGTGCCATGTCTTGACGCATGCCGTCAGGGCTAATGGAATCTATAAATTGCATTCATTCTAGGTCTTTATACGTAATGCAGTGGACAATGATTATTTGTGCGATTAAAGCGTGTTATACGTAATGTAAAAATATGAAATTTAAAATATTTGGATAACTTTTCATTGAAAAGTAAACATGTAACATTTGGTGAAATATATGCGGTGAGTGAAAGCATTCGCGACGTTCTGAAATTGTTGTCTTCCTGTCAGGCAAGAGTTGAAGGCCGGAATTTCCCGCCTACATTGCCTCCAGACTAATCGAAAGTTTCAGACTGGGCACTGACTCCTAAATCATCTGCACCAGTTGACCTTCTGTTTAAGAAACAACAGGTGAAACAAAAGACAGGGTTGCCAAGGATGGCGGCGTTTAAGACACGTGTCAGATCGTGAAGCACGCAGTGGCGTACGATCTGAATTCAACCACCGCAACCGCAACTTTCTATCTTGCACAGGAATGCTGACGCATCGATGACACTTGACCATAACTCAAGAATCTCGGCGTTCCAAACGGTTCGATCCGTTAACATAACACTTCTTATGTATGACATATATTTTTCTTCTATTATTTCGTTCCGCCGATTGTGTTGACTAGTTTCTCAACTAAATTTACAGATTTTAATTAATTTCGATAACGATGTATATTCTGATTATTGATTCTCCACTGACTGCCGTGGCCGTCATTTTCGACCTGATTATAAAAGTTTTGTTAAACTTAAACCTGAAGAAGTCGCAAAATTAGCGGCGAAACGTAGTTTAATTTTCCATAAATAAATATATTTTTCTGATTTCATGTTTGCGGTTGTTTATTTATAAGTTGAATTAATTACGTTAAAATATTAACTAAACAAACTGCCAGTTTTGAATATATGCATATATATACGTTAAAAATCAATCAACTAGATGTTTATTGGATATTATTTTAAGACAAATAGTTTTCTTCTATTTTATCGCTTCGTTGATTCGGTTGAATAGTTCTTAAGTAGTTATTTATTGTAACTTAGTTTAACACGGAAGTAAATGTATTGTAACGCGTGTATTTTGGTTTAGTTTTACTTTGTCTCAGAAGTGTTGTTTTCTGTGGTTTGGAGAATTCAAAATCGTGCACCTGCGTGGGGGGTGGAGGAGATAAATATTTCCATCCAAGTAATTTTCGTGTCCTGTCTCGATTGTTGGCCTCAACATGACAGAATAGTTGGCCATTGTTGACTACAGAACTGCAGCTGCAAGCTATAACTCTTGTAACAATAAAAGAATCAGTGAAACTGACATTTCGACGAAGTTTTCTAATAATGAAAAAAAGTAAAAGAATGGGAGGCTATAATGGAGGGAACGGAGATAAGCTTCTGAAACTGGACAGTTGTTCTGCGCTCACCGCAGCTGGTGGATGTGATTATGAGAGACTCCGTATTGCGTTACGTGTATACGTTTTAAGTGTCACCGATCTACAAATCTCATGAGTTCTGCTGTAAACTTTTCCAAGTTGCTGTCTCTGATATAGTCCGAGGCAGAATCGTCGTGAGAAAGGGGCCACAATTTGTTAGTGAAGAGTTCATCGAAGCCACACAATTTAGTACGACGGTTTGCCAGCAATCAATCCCGGAGGTCGACGCCTTAGCCAGTGGTCAACTCCTGAGTCGACGCTTTGCAATGGTTCTGACTAAAGTCATCACTGCACTTAAACCGTTCTGCCGGCTGTGAGATACGGAGACGTCGGTACGAGAGCTACAGCAAGCAACACAACACAGAATAGCAGTACGAATTTGGTACGGGCAGCAGATCTCTTCTATGTAAAAACCACAGGTGCCTGAGATAAGAGGTTTTCATGCTTAACTGTAATAAACTTATATAAAAATTTCTTTAATGGTCAATAATTTTTGATTTAACGTAAAAACCCAGCCTACAAAAATAATTCTTTACAGTATAGTCCATATGCGTCAAATAATTTTGGCGAAAGCTTTAACAAACATTTATTACAACCAATTTAATATAAAGGTGCATGTTTTTCTCATAATGCGACATTCTTGAACAAGCAAAAGATAAACCTTTAGATTTAATCAATCATAACACAACAGATAGATACTGAAACACAGACATGTAATAAGTGTATTCTTTAATAATTCCACATGGCTTTCTTATGTTATGGTAATTAGTTTATATTAGAACTTTGATAGATAATTATTACGAAGATTGAGAAAATATGTACAGTAAATGTAATTAATGAACGATCAGCGTCTCATGAAAACTGTTTGTAGTATTGCATTGTAGTGGTAGGTTTCTTAAATGATAAAGTAAAGGGATATTTTACAGAATTTATTAGTCATTTAACTGAACATGGACAATTAAAATTTAATTCCAAAATACAGTGTTCAGTTAGCCGGGCAAAACAATCGGATCCCTTCAATCGCAAGTTAAACCATGGGTTACGGTAATTCCCTCAGGCGCGTCAAGGATTGAGACACTTGGCAGTTACCTCGCGTTGATTTCTGGCCGTGATCATGCGGCACCCTCGATCTCTCCGAGTCCTCTGGAAAACTGCAAGTTTGGGGTTGTACGTCCGTCCCTGGCGACGGTTCGTCGAGGAGTCTCTCTATACTTTCTTTACAGCCCCCTCGCTGGATGTGAAATATCGATGTTCTCGATCATCTTTGGATCGATCTTTCCTGAATCAAGAAATGTGATTGGTTCAGACAGTCACGTGTTAATTCAATTTCTGGGATTTTAGGAGAGACGTTTCCAACGGTGCGACAGTCCAGGTAACTTCCGAGGGTCGACATACTACGTGTCTAAGTCCAGAACGAAGGGATTATCTATCCGGCACGGCGGCGCCTGGTCAAATTCCAACTTACCAAGCTCTCAACCCTTGCTAATACCTAATTGTATTAAATACATAAACTAATTGTATTAAAATGAAATATATATATATATATATATATATCAATAATAAAACTATCGCGCTACAACATGATACGGAAAAAATGCGTGCAATGCATTGACAATCTGTAATGTAAATTATAATCGTGTCTTGTATTTCTTGACATTTTAATAATATCAAATATTTGAATGTGTAGTTTTTAAATTTAATAACTTAGCATTTGAGCACAGATTAGGAAAAAAATGTTAGAAATTTAGGTTCCTTTTCGATGTAGCGGTTGTATTGCTAAGTCGAGAGATAAAGTGAAATCATTTTTAAATCCATAATAATATTATGTATTTAATATTACGTATTTACACCTTAATCCACAGATGTGGTGTAAGTCTGTAATTCGTTAAATATGTATGTATTCAATTATTTATTCGATAAATGGGCAGTTTACACGGTGGTGGATACATTAAATTGCAGTAAGTTAGTAATGGTAAGTATAGTATAATTTAGACCTAAAAAAGTAAATAATGGAATTATTCCTAAGGAGACAAAAGTATAATAACACTAATATTCACTTTTGTTTACTGATTGCGAATATGATTAATTTTAGGAAGCATTATTACTTCAATTCACTACTAATCTCCAGCCTAAATTCACTATAGAGTTCAGATTTAGTATAAATTTTCTTTCCGTTTCAGAATTAGCTCCAAATATTCTTGCAGATAAATTGTTCCAGTAAAGTTTTGCCTATTTAGAAATGAGTATTTTCGAACAACCGATATCTGCTGCCTGATCTGTATTTTGAAGATGTGATAATACTCGGCAATGATTTATTCATATTCAAAGGCTTTAAATAAAGCATGCAGTCTAATCTTTCAATTCATTTCTGTACCGTATCCCACTCTAGTAGTTTTATTTTTCTCATTCCCATTCCCAGGTCCTATCTGTAATCATTTCGATGCGCTTTTGTGCACCCTTCAGCGGATTCTATCTGAATTTTTCTATAAGGATCCCAACATGCTGGAAAAGATTACATCAGTAAGCGAAATAATGATATACATGCATTTTCTTTTGAATCTTCATCTTCCATTCAGAGAGTTATCGTTACAACTCGTAAACGCTCGTTCCACTAACTGTTGAAATAAATGTATGTATGCATGTATATTATTAGCTGCGATTGGGATTGTTCCCTGTTGCAGATTAGAACAAATATATAAACAAAAGTATAACAAGTAAATAAGTAAAACAATTTTGAAAGAAGAAGAAAAATAATAATAATAATAAAATAAGTCTTAGAAATTTGTCCTGAAATGCCCAGATATTTACCATTTTTCTCCTAGGCCACTGTTTCCCATTAATTTTACATTCGAATACCGATTGGAAGCGCATTTTAGTATAACCGAGCGTCTTCCTTTGCCATTGGTAATTTTAATTTTATTTAGCTTTGTCCGTATTCTTCGTAAGTCTGATTTCTCACGGTATATATGTCTTCCTCATCATTTATTTTCCTGTAGTTGTATGCAAAAAGGCTGACCTTAGAATTTATACCATTTCGTAAACCTATGGAGTAGACCTCCACCGAGCTTCACGCGATCGTCTGCTTGCTCCACCAACTAGCGTCGCTGACTCCTCATCCCGCAGCTGTATATTATCAACTTAGTCTGCTAATCTTCAAACAGATTCATTATCTGACTTTCACACGTGAAATTCGATCGAAACCCATGTTGGTTTTGAAATAACCACTGATTATATTCATGTGCACCCTGTACCTTATTATTTGCTGTTCCATGATTTTGTATACTACAGAAGTTCGACTGATAGGTCTATCATTTCGAATCAACGTTTTATTGACCGGTTTGAATATTTCTGCAATAATCCCAGCTGTCCAAACTATTGCTGGCAACTCCCCTTCAATATCATAGGAAGATATTTGAAGGGAGGGGGGGGGGGTGATACGGAAGGCTAAAGGACGGTAGGCAAGCGTTAACTAGGGCCCCTGAGCTGTAGGTTAAGGATCCTACCCGGCATTCGTCTAAAAGTGACGCAGGACACACTCTATAAAACCTTCATGAGTTACGTCGGGCATTGGGTGCTTGTCTAACGCCCTTCCGATGGCGGGGAGGGGTTTTTTGTGGGGTCGCATCATACCATTTCTTGTGCCTCGATCAGATTAGGAGGCAACTGGCCGACTTTTCCAATGGGAACATCAAACAACTCTTAGAGTATTCCCAAGGTCTGCGACCTCGGAACATACACCTCTCAAAACAGACCGAGATGCCTCGGCTTGTGGGAACCTCAGTTCAAAACCGGAGGGAGAAAAAGGCATCCTCAATGGTAGCACTATCCGTCTCTGCAGAATGGTTCTGCCTGTGAGAGAACAGGATTGGGTAGAATTCTTGAATAATTACCTCTCCACCAAGTTTAATTATTTCCGAGCAGATGTCATCTGGACAGCGAGAGTCACTTGAACTGATAACAAACGTCTGTTCCACATCTTCAATGTCTCAAAAATCAATTACGTACGATTATATAATAAAAAAGTGTTCGATAATTCAGACATTATATATTCCGAATGCACTAATATACGTTTTTCAGATGAAATAAGTGTTTTTATGATGCGGGCTTGAGAAAGTGTGATTCAACATTCAGAACAGAAAGTCGTTGTTGTTAGTAGCTCCAGGAATTTCCGTTTCTTACGTTTATACGCCAGCTCTCTGTCTTTAGGAGTGTGTTTTACTGCTCGAAAGTAATTTCTTTCATCGTCTTTCTGATCTATGTCACTTCGTTTAAGTTTTTATTTTACGTCTGTTTTTGAATTAATAAATCATTAATTATTGACTTTATACAGATAGTTTATTTTTTATTTTCAGCAAAACGATGTTTCGATGCTCGTAGTTGCCTCAGGTTTTCTTCCAAATTATTATAAAATATTATCACTAAAAACAATTAACATGTTATTAAGTTCACAACATTTACAAAAGAGGTACGAGGCACACAATTCACACCAACGAGATATTTTGCAAGACTGAATAGGCCTATATAATATTTAATTTATATATATAATAATTTGTAAGAAAATCTGAGGACGATACGAACATGTATCGAAACGTCGTTACGTTCTAAATCTATCTATATAATAAAAAAGGATGTATATTTGTATGTATGTATAAGAATTGTAGTTGAATTATTTTTGCGAATTTTCCCATAAGAGTTAATGTTATTATTGAGTGTTAAATTACTGCGTGCCAGGAGACCGTGACGTCACGTACGTTGGCGAGACATAAAATATAGTTCCCTTTCTCCTAATGAAATAAAGCTGAAATGTTTTTATTGAATAAATAAAATTTAATCCAGCAATACTTCATCGCAATACTTCATCGAACGATAATAAAATACAATACGAAATACTTAAAGTTCCTTGCCGAAAATATAAGTTAAATTTAGCAACCATCTTTATTTTTAAAAATATGGCGTCGTTTGTTTACATTCTGTGTTTCGAATGTATGTCGGCGTAGAATTATTTAATTTTATTGTATAAAGCTGGTCATAAAGTTCTATTGTATCTTGTATAATATTTCAGGCGATAACAAGGTACGATTCGTAAGTAATGTGTGTATAAATACGTACGGAATCGTAAGTAATGTGTGTATAAATACGTACGGAATCCCCAATAAAAAATTTTATATTGTTATTCAAATAATGCAGTTTGGGTCAAAAGTATGTACGGAACTAGGAACATTTAGATTGGATTAAAAGTACAATTAATTTTACTGGACAATGTATTTCTTTACAATTGTAAAATTACTGCGTCTAATCTGTGTCGTTAAACAAAATTTTCAGGTTAGGTTAACACAATTTTTTTCTGATTAAATTCTTTGTGAGTGATAATAAATCAGCTAATTTATATACTATTTTTGGGAAGAACGTTTTACCTGCACAATTTCTGAGCTATTAATCATAAGAACTGTCGAATTATTTCTAACGATATTCGTGAAAAAAATTGTTGTGTGTATATCAGCTGTAAGCCCTATTTCTTAAAAATGATAAATGACCCTACCGAAGATATATACAATTTATGAGCTATTTTCAGCATTTATTTTCAGTATAAAACATTATAAATATCTAAATTGGGAATAATTGTGATAACATATTTTATTTTTTGAGTTATTTTTGAATATATTAAAATCAAAATATTTAAATTAAATGGAAAGCTTATAATATAGAGCTTTTTACCAAAATTTAATACACTCTTCATATAATTGTAGTTTTTTGCATAATAGCTGTGCATGTCATGGCATTGTTCTGTATTGTATGTATATGTTCATTGTTAAATTTGATGTATTTTTCCTTCCCTAAGTAGCTGACAGTGAATAATAATATTGAATATGTATATATATATATATATATATATATATATATTAGGTAGGGTCATTATCATTTTTAATAAATAGGGCTTACAGCTGATTTTGCCTTGATGTTTCTCATATAACATATTCATACACATTATTTAAAACAATTCCCAAATTTGTATAAATACAAACACACACACACAGATATATATATATATATATATATATATATTACATAATAGCTCATAAATGGAAAAATTTTACATATGTAAATTTAACTAGCTCTTCCCAAATATGGAATCTAAATTAATGTGCACTACGTCAAAAGTTCATCTGATTGAGATTAATATATGTGATGTTAGGTAAGTCAGTTCTAATTATTGAAGCTGATAAATCCATACTGAAGAGTAAAAACATAATTAACTATACATATAGAACCAAATGGTGATAATTTTGTTTTCTGAGATATGTCATAGTCAAAAATATTAAGTCATTTGGATAGGAAATAGAGACAGATTCATTAATTTTCACATTTTTTTTAGATAAACCCCCATATTCTGTTTAATAGGATTTAAAATGACAGTTATGTGCTACTGGCATATGTTGGGTTTTATCCATAAAAGGGTTAATATGTGATGGTCTTATGCCAGTTACATAACGTGTTAACCATTAACCATATAGAATTAATTTCTCTACCAGGGCAAATATAAATAAAAAACCTGCACTCAGTTGCCTATGTAAGAAAAAATCATGTATGTTTGTACATTATTTATAAACAATTAAACTTGTGGATAAATTGCAATAATCCTGGGTAGACATATTCTTAAAAATCTGGAAAAACTGTGGGGATAAGACTTGGCGAGGGTAGCGGGGTTGTAAATTAATAAAAACAACAGGTTAAAACAGTCAATATTTGCGTTGAGTAATTATTTGTCGGTGTCATTGGATTTGTTAGTGTTTTTCTGGATGCTGTTTGTGTATAACTTCACCCCCTTCGGCATGAGAAAGGAGCACCCTTACGGGTGACCATTTAACCTCGAGGGGTGGAGGGGGACGGGGGTTGAAATTTAAAAACATGAAATTACGGCCGATGTTAGCGTTGAATAAATGTATTTAGGGTTAATTGATGTTATATAAGTATAATTTCAACCCTTTTTTACTATAGGAAAGGAGCACTCTTACGAGTGTTAGTAGAAAATAACGCGTATACAACCGAGATAGGTGTCAAATCCAGGGTAATGGATTTCGGTGAGTTTAATTTTGACAATCAATTGACCATTTAACCTCGAGGGGTGGAGGGGGACGGGGGTTGAAATTTAAAAACATGAAATTACGGCCGATGTTAGCGTTGAATAAATGTATTTAGGGTTAATTAGTTTGATAGTATACTCATGTTATGTGTGTAAAATTTCAACCACTTGCAGCAGGAGGGGCTGAACGCTTACGGTTGGTGGTGGAGGGGAGTTTCACAGAAAATAACGCTAAAACAACCGAGATACAAGTCAAATCAAAGGTAATGCCTGACGTTTAGTTTATTTACGACAATTTCGGCAATGCTCGAGGGTTGGCTGTGGTGAGAGGAGTTGGGCGGGGGTAGAAAATGTAAATAATGTTTTTAGACCGTTTATTGCGTCGAATAGATATATTTCGGGATCAATGAGATTAATAAAATTTCTCTATATGGTATCCGTGTATAATTTCAACCCCTTTCAGGATTTGGAGGGGAGCTGCCCTTAGGGTTGGTGGTGGAGTGGCATTACAAAAAAATAACGCAAAAACAATCGAGAATAGAGTCGAATCCAGGGTTATGGTTGCTGCTGAGTTTAATTATGACATTAAATTCGCCATTTAACGCCAAGGGACGGGGTGGTCAGGGTGGAAATTTTGAAACATGTAATCGAGTTCCGTACTTGCTTTAATAATTATTTTTAGCATAAATTTGATTGATAGTATTTCTACAACTTTATTTTTGTATAATTTTAACAACTTTCAGTTTGTAAGGCGAGCACGGGTAGGTGTGGAGGGGTGTTACAAGAAAATAACGCGAAAACAACCGAGATTCGAGAAAAATCGGGGTTATGGATGTTGCTGAATTTATTTATGACAACCTGGTTAACGCGTAGAGGCGAGCGAGGGTGAGTGAGGCTGGGCGGACGTGGGTGGGGGTATAATATTAAAAAATGTTAACCTATCGATAGTTACGTCAAATAAATATTTAGCGGTGTTAATGACACTAATAATATTTTTTAATATATTCTGTGTATAATTACAACCCTTATCGACTCGAGAGGAAAGAACCATGAAGGGTAGGTTTCATTACATAAAAATAACACACAGAACCGATATAGGAATTGAATATGAGGTTATGGATGCCGCTGAGATTAATTATGACATTCAACTTGCAGCTTAACCCCCACGAGTGGGACTGAACAGAGATAAAAATTTTCAAACATGTTAATCGGCCCACATTTGCATCCAATAAATATTTTTTGGTATAATTTAAATTCATTATATTAAGGTCGATATTCTCTGTGAATAATTTCAATCTCTATCGCCATGGAAGGGGCGCACGCTTTGGGGTGGCGTTTGGTGTTTCGTTACATGAAAATAACGCGAATAGACCAAAATTTTGTGGTTATGGATGTCGATGAGTTTCATTGTAACAAACTGAATAATGCGCGGTGTGGGTGGGAGGGGGTCTGAACGGGGGTAGAAATTTTCAAACGATGTTACTGACCGATTTTTGCGTGGAAATTTTTCTTTGTTTAACCTACTGTAGCGGGGCTGGAAATTTTCAAACATGTTAAAACGACGATATATTCGTTCAATGAATCTATTTCAGGGTTAATGAGTTCAACTTCTTTCGGAATGGGAAGTGAACATATTTGGGGATAGGGGTCGAGTTGTGTCATAAAATAACGCAAAAGTTACTTAGATTGGAGTCAAATCGGGGGTTATGGATAACGACATCTCGGGCAACGCCGGGCACCCAGCTAGTCTTCTATATAATAAAAAAGGATGTATATTTGTATGTATGTATGTATTTACGTTGTTCTTTATACAAATTTTATCGCGTGGACAGAATTCAACAAAAATTGGTATATATATTCTGCCAAAATCGAGAACCGGTACTGTGGGGGTGAGAAACCCCTAGAATAAACGTGGAAATAATTATAATTGAAATAAGTTACGAATTAGTGTTAAATTACTGCGCGAGACGATGACGTCATAAGTTTTCAAGACATTGACGCATCCTAAATATAGTTCTGTATTTCGTAATGAAATAAAGCAGAAATATTTTGATTGAATAAAAAGTAAAAATTTTTCCAGTATTACTCCATCGAATAGTAATAAAAAACAATACGAAACACTTTACCATCCTTGCGCAAAGTTAATTTGGAATAGTTAATTATCTCGCTATCTTTGATAAAACCAATATGGCGCCTTATAATACATTCAAATGTGTGTCGGTCGAGATTTATAAAATTTCATTATATAACGTACTATTGTATCCTGTATAATATTTCAGAAGATAATAAGATTTGTCTAAGGTACGACTGATTGACAATTATATGTTGCAATATTCACGGAGAATTCTATTTGTAAAGAATAACGATGGTATGTTTGTTGACATTTGCAATAAAATTCTATGTATCTTATAGCTATTAAATTAATGCACTATCGAACACGGAACATTTACATGGAAATAAAAGTTCAATTCATGTACTTTGTGCAACGTATTTGTATAAATGTAAACAAATTATTACGTGCAATTTGTGTCGTGAAACAAAAATTTGAGGTCAGGATAGCAGTATTTGTTTTCCATTTTTGGAACGACGTTATTGATGTACAATTTATGAGAAATGAAGTAAAGCAGTAATCTTTTGATTGAATAATAAGTATAATTAAATGTACCAATACCACATCGAGTGATAAATAAAATTCATTATGAAAGGTTATACAGTCCATGGCATTAATTTTCTTTTAAATAACTTGACTTTTGACGTATTTAACGGGATCAGGGACCATTATGTTGCCTAATTAAATCTTGCAATACGCACTGGAAGATACATAGAATTATGATAAAAACAATACTTAAATGTTAAAAATGGATATTTTTATATTGAAGACAGCGTATTTCGTAATGTTTTGCATTAATTTTATACAATGCTGCCAACTGCAGATTGCTAAAACCACCAAATAGTTTATTTTCAGATGGAAAAATTATATATCTACAAATTCAGTAATTGTTTTAAATAGTGTATATATATATAGCTTCCATTATATAAAATTGCCTTATGCGGGTATGTATGTGTGTATAAATGTATGTATATACATAGGTATGTATATGGATGGGTATGTTCCGCTTACAAATCTACAACCTCGAAGCAATTTCACCAAATTTCGTACACGTGTTCTTTGCGACAGGGAAACAAACAATGTGTGGGTGTAACACGCCTACCACCCCCAGGAGCAAGGGTGGACGGTGGTGGAAATCTTCAAACATGCTAAAATGTCCGATATTTGCGTTGCATAAATATTTTTGAGCGTTAATTAGATTTATAGTATTTCTACTCATGTGATTTTTATTAATTTTAACCCATTGTGGCACGAGGGTTGAGCACATTAAGGGGTGGCGGTGGAGGGGGGTTACAAGTAAATAACGCTAAAAATACCGAGATTCGAGTCAAATCAAAGGTAATGGATCTCGCTGAGTTCATTTATGACAATCTGGGCAACGCGCAGTTGTAAGATGGCGTAGGAGGGGTTTGGCCGGAGGGTAGAACTTTTAAAATAAGTTAACAAGCCGAATTTTGCATGAAATAAATATATTTCGGGAACAATGATATTCATAAAATTTCCCTACATGTTCTCCGTGTATAATTTCAACCCATTGCGGGCTTGGGAGGGATGCGCCCTTAAGGTTAAGGGTGAACGGGTGTTACAAGAAAATAACGCGAATACAGCCGAGATTAGAGTCAAATCAAAGTATTATGAGTTTAATTATGACGTTCGACTTACCGTTTAACATTCCCAACGAGGGGTTGGCGGGGTTGTAAATTTTCAAAGTTACTACTAGTAGTTATAATTTCATTTTTATTGATATTTTTTGAGGGTACATTGTTTTGTATTCCATTAAAACACATATATTGATGAAGAATAATACAAGTGTACTTCTGTACTTGTATGAAACTCAAAATACCAATATGAGAAATGCAAATAGTTAAAGGAAGGGATTTTAAAGTGGTGATGCTGAACGGAAGAGGAAGGAAGTCAAGGGTTAACTAGGTTTAAGGATCCTACCCGGCATTTGCCTAAAAGTGATGCCGGACAAACCCTATAAAAACTGTTGGAAACCTGTTTAAACATAAATAAATAAGCAATACAGCCAATAAGCCAGACAAATTTATTAAAAAGTTAAACCAAATTTCGCTTTAATACAACGTTTCATCCACAATTTTGGGACTTCTTCAGGTAATCAGGCGAAATACCTAAATAGAAAAATTTATATGATAAATTAGAAATGTAAATTGACGAAAGCATAGTTATATGTGTAATACAAATTTGAATTATATTCCGTTAAAATAATTATACAGAATTACTGTTTTGAATTTAGAGCCATAGACTGCTTCTAATGGCGGTTGTGGCAAAAATGTGTTTTTAAGTAATGAACAAGGGTATTTTAGAGCGCTAAAATTAACAATTTAAAAATAAACAAAAAGTACTATACATCTAAATGAAATTATTTATCACAGTAAGGTATCGTGAATTTGGTTTATATTATTATTACCATTTTTGACATATAATACACTAATATTTGAGTGAATGTGTTGCATTTCGCGCATCAGTCTTCTGAAGTAAGTACTTTCCTAATATATAATATTTTAACATTTTGCCAATCAAATGTTTATTTTTGAACATCACATTAGATGTAGTTTTAAAAATAACGTACGAAGCGAAAGTAATTAATTTGTAGAGAACTAATAAATTAAGAGGTTTTAAATAGGAAAACAAATAAATTGAACACGGTAATGAGTTGAACACTGCAGAATTAAAATATCGCAGAAGACATTTATCCATGAGTCTCATCGGAAATGGTTTTTAAGAAATACTTGAAAATAAAAATATCTGAGATAAACTTTCTCATACGTAATAACTACCTAACTCGACAGCCCTTGAAGGTCCTTGGCCTACCGAGACGACTGCCAGACTGTCATCTTACATGACACATTCTGGATTAGGAGTGACACCTGGTCAGAGTGTCGATTCTCCCACAGCCTTAACGTCAGTTTTCATGACCAGGACGACCACAAATATCCATACCCATGCCGGCGTCGAACCCGGGACCTCTGACGCAATGACGCTGGCCACTACACCACAGCAGGCCGGCTCTCATAAGTAATAAACTTATTTATTTAGAATTCGTATCAGAGACTTGTTATTTCAAAGAGATAGTCAAAATAACTGGGTCGAATGTAATTGATTAAAATATGAATAAATTAATGTTTGGTAACGAAATTAAACGGTTTTATTTTTGGACATACATGACCACTTTTATTTAATTCCTAACATTTTTAACAACCTACAAAAAGTGTCGCATATTCTAACCATATCTTATTTCTCAACCATGTCATTTGTTGAGAACATTAATGGCATCGCGTGAACGCTACATGTGAGCCTGAGCACTTTCTCTGACCCTCTCATTTCAAGGTGTATTACTTAGCTAACGAAATACTAACCAGAGAAAGTCGTTCATCTTGTTACGTCACACTTCCGTAGGCCTCGGGACCTTGATAATGACAAGTTGAGAAGTTTACAGTGGAGGATTGCAGTTCTGGGAAGAATACACTTTCTTCTTGCGTCATTACTAATAATTCACGAAAATTTAGATTTAATCATCCATATTTGTTCAAGAATATACGTAGTATATTACGTCATGCCCATTTCAATTTATGCACCAATGTAAACAAAAACTTTCTTATGCTATATATCTACAAAGTTTCATGGCTGAAACCGATAAAAATAATTAAAAATATATGAACGAAACGGATGAGAACCAAACAACCTAGACAATGATGCACGGAATTAAAAACCAAATACGCTGAACAAAAGTCTAAGTTTAAAAGATAACGCAGCGAACATTTTACGATTAAAGAAAGGCAACGACTCCAGCCAGATAAAATAACCTTACAATAATGAGCAGGATGTTATTGTAAGGAATCGTGGCACTCAATTCCTTTAAAACTTTACGGAAAACTCTTTAATTGTACATTTGTCATATGATAGTAGCGTCAAATTATTATGCATTCTAAACTGTTTCAACACACCTGCTGATATAATCTGTCATCTAAAGCTTGACTGTTGGCGACTTAGGCGAATAAATAAAAATAGTAATAAGTTTATGACAGTATTAACAACGTGTTATTTGAAAATGATATCGACATTGCAAGCTTGTTTAAATATTTTATGTAGAAGTAAGAGATATTTGATGTACTCCCCAATTTTACACAATTGGGTTCTGTACAATCTCTCCAAGAATACTATTATCGTAGAAAAATCGTACTATTACTGACAATTAATCTAAACTCTGCGGATGCTGAATAACATACTTCTAGACATCAAACATATTTTTAGTCAGATTCTTAAAATTATATAGTCAATAATAAATTAAGATTAGTACTTTGCCTGATAATTTTAGAAAACAAATATTATTTCAGCCTATAAACCAGACAAATATCCCTGTTTTATAAATTTTCTATACTTCAAAATATCTTTATTAAGTTATATTTGATAAACTTGTATCAAAATAGTAATATAAATCGCTTACAATTTGGTTGTCGTGAGGATAAAACACAGAAGATGCCATAAAATTAGTCATAACCATGAATTTATATTATGAAATTTTATATATTCGAAATTAAAATATAATACCATTATAATAATCTTAATTTGTTTTCTAAAATAAATGTTAAATATATCAGTCTATTTTTAATTGGGGCCGCAATGTGTGTGCAAACCGCACCGTAGAAAATTGTTAATCTAAATTTTTTTTGCAATGAAATATAGCTGATTTGAATTTTTATTGTATACTTGAAGAGGTCCGCATCAGGGATGAAACTAGTGTCTGTTAAACATTATATGTTAAATATGTAATAAACTTTTATGACAAATAGGCTGGTGTTTTAAAATTTATTTTGAAAGTGAGAATATCAACATAAATGGAATAATTAGATGAAATAATCCAAATACAGTCAAAATTAAATGTTCGCTGCGTTATCTTTTAAGTAGTGATACACCACGCAACGTTTGTGGGATCATTGCACCTTTCGTCAGGTGATTGGAACAAACACGAAAACCAGGAGAAATACAATTACAGTTGACAAGCTCAGAAGCGAGGGAAATGCAACGAAAATGGGAAAGCAGATGGGTTAGCGTAACAATTAGGGATCATAGCTATTGTTGAGTTTCACAGTAAGCGTTTGTATGAAAAATTCTGTGATGTTGGATTAAATATGAAGCATTTCTGATATAATTCTGGAATGGTACCTGGTATCAACGTCTTAAATCTTAGTATTTTGGCTATCATTTTAATTTTCGAATTGATTATATGTTTGGCGACTACAGATTGTTTATCGTGGCGAAGTTTGATATTTTACAATATTATGTTCCTTGACAAAATTTTTAAGTGATCGTTTTGTTCTCCGTATGTAGCAGGAATTACAATTGGAGCAAGAGATTTTGCATACAAGTACACTTCAGTGAGGTGCAAAATAAAGTGTATTATATGACAATATATTTATGAAATATATGAGAATAAAAGCATTAGTATAATGCGCTATTCAGCATGACATTAGGTCATGAGAAACACCAGGATTGGAATTCTTTGATCAATACCTTAGCTAACCAATTATAGAATCCAAATATAATCTAGTCATTTTGTTTGCATATATTGTTGATAGAAATTTGCCTGAAATATTTAAATGAACCTGAAAGTTGAAATTTTCTTTAAAAGTTTGTACATTGAATTGTCAACCAGCGATATCTGTGAGGTATTTTAGGTATCAAAACTAACTTTTCAGCGACTCCGCGAGGTGGCAACACGTGCAACAGGGATTGTAGTGGTTCGTCTCTACATATATATTGTAATGAACACTACGAGATTAATTAATTAAACAATTCATTAAACATAGGATTACTTCAATGATTAAAATTCAATAGTTGGTTTAATTATATTTATTTTATTTAAAGAGAATGATTTCAAAATAATAAGGACATTCTTTAAAACTTTACAAGACAATTAACTTTTATTCAGGTGAAATTTAAAACATTTTTAAATGAGATTATTTACATTTAAAGTTTTCAATTTTATAGATTTTACAACTCTTTTCTCAGGGTCATTTATCTGGGCCTTCTAAGTACAGAAACAACCTTTATATTTACGTTAAACATTCAAATTTCTTTACAACCTAAGAAGTTAAACATTCAAATAAACGTGAAATCGAAATCTGACGACTTTTATATTTAGTTATTGTTTACAAAACTTGAACAAATTCTTTGTACTCTCAAACATCTGCTGGTACCAGGCTTTAACTCTCTTGGGCTCGTGTGCACTTCACAATTCACACTAAAAGGCCATGAAAACACTGAATTTACACTGTCGTAGCTTTTGGGTCTCTCTTCTGAAAACTGGAAACTGCTGCTCCTTCCGGACTAATGGTTGGACGGATTGTTACAATTATCTCTCTGTGGAATTGGTGACGGTTACTGTTCTTATAAATGTTTATTTTGGTGTGTTTTATTAGGTTACCGCCTGTAACTTTATCGTTGAGTTTTACTGTTCAAAACTTTAAACTCAATTTGTATTGTACCCTTTCCGGCTATATCTATATGCCTGCCACGCTGTTCGTCGTTCGACTTCCACACTTCAAACTCCAACTCGTCCGACTGTCCAAAAACACCGCGCTTCAGCACGACAAAAGCCCGCCTGTATTGTTGCCGCACAAAATTGATTAACAAAACAGTTCACAATTTACCTAAACAATATTTCGATAGAATGAAAGAAATTTAAAAGTAAAGAAATTAACTTTGATTGACAATTAAAAGAGAACGAAATCTGACTTTATCCTTTAATTTGCGTTTACAATATTATTCAAAATTATGTTACTTACGGACCGTCGGTCTGGTACCAGAACAATCAATTCGACCTCGTTCTGACACTTTTACACTCTTTAATTATTTAATGTCAGGCCTTGGTTTTCACTGATTCTACACTTCACTTTAAAATTTCGCAAGATTGGCTGTATTCCGTTGATTGCTCCGCTCCACAATAATTTATCAATGTTCTCCAGGATTAATTTCTCCACGAAGATTTTGGAAAGTTCTATTCTGACAAAAACTGCTCTCACTTTCCAATATTTACGCTACAATACTTCCATGAATGTTTTTTTTGTATTAATTTACAACTTTAACTAGTTATACATTGACGATGTCTAGTCTCTACTAAAGTTATATTACTTGTCCTGCTCCTCGTAATGTTTCTCCGCCAACTAACTATCCTAGTGCCCACGGGTTTGAGCGCGCACACGCCATTTTTTACTTTTCGACAAAGCAAGCGAGCTCGCTTCTCAATTGTTGCTTTGTTCGATCAGATGAATTTATCAAAGAATTCAAATTTTATGTCCAAACAATTAATGGCCTAATTAACTATTGCTACAATATATATATACATATATATATATATATATATATATATATATATATATATATATGAATTAATTGCACGACCTAAGCAAAAAATAGTTTTATTTTTCTTTAGCAAAAAATAAGAAGGATTAATTGCTTTTAAATTACATAAATATGGTTACGTACAATGTCTATTATTATCAAAGTGAAGTATAATATTGCAACGAAATGATATTTTAAACATGTTTATTTGTCTAACACATTGAAATGACTTATTTATAGTGAACATATTGCAACGATCCGTAGTGAATTGCAGGTAGGACTACGAGAGCGTTTGTGATTCTTTAACGTAGAAACTGGTTTGCATTTTACGAAAGTTAGTAATATGGCCTGTTTTAAATTATAAAATCTATGGGGGTGCGTTCTCAATCTCGGTTGCTTTTGCGTTATTTTTATGAGAGGCACCTCGACCCCTATCCATAAATGTGCTCACCTCCCATACCGAAAGGGGTTAAATTAGTTGATCCAGAAAAAGATTCTTCCTACGAATCGGCCGTTTTAACATGTTCGAAACTTTCCACTCCGTCCATCCCCTCAACTGTAGGTTAAACAAAAAGATTAATGTCATAATTAAACTCAGCGACACCCGTTGTCCCGATTTGATTCGAATCTCGGATGTTCTCGCGTTATTTTTATGTAACTCTACTCCACCACTACCCCTAACGGTGTTTCCTTCCCATGCCGACAGGTGTTGAATTTAATCACAAAAAAACATCGGTAGAAATTCTATCATTGTCTTTGACCCAACAAATATTTATTTATTCGTAAATATCGACCGTTTAACTTGTTTGTAAATTTCCAACTCCTTGTTAAAAGATAGGTTGAAAGTCATAATTAAACTCAGTGACAACGAAAATCCCCGGATTCGACTCCAATCTTGATTGTTTTCGCATTATTTTTACTCCACCCCCACCGTTAAAGGCACTCCCCTCCAAAGCCCAAAAGGGGTTGAATTTATACACATAGAACATGTAGATGTATTTTATGAATCTCATTGATCCCGAAATATATTTATTCGACGCAAAAATTAGCCGTTTAACATGTTTGCAAAATTTTTATCCTCATGGTTGCAAAGAACACGTGTTTGAAATTTATTGTAATTTGCTTCATGAGTGTAGTTTAGTATTCTTAACATAAAAACAAACAATGTTTTTTTATTTATTAAAAGAAAATAATAAATATTAACAACACAAACACGTTTCATCCTGTATTTGTACATCATCAGACGGCGAATTAAAATACTACAATGTTTTCCTGTTGAAAAATTTGAGTTATTTATATTATTTAAGAGTAATATTCTGTACTTGGATAAAAATTAAAATATTTGGTTGCCTTAGAGACCAATAGTTATCCAAAATATACACAATTTTAACCTTTTTTCCTTAAACAAGGATTGTGGATTACCCTACTATACATAGCCTATATACAACTTACAAAAAAAAAAGAGAGAGAGGGAGAGAGAGGGGGGGGGGGGAGAGGGAGAGAGATGTATTTCATAAAAACACTGAAAGTGCTAAATTTAATTTTTTTAAGTAACGCGAATCTGGTAATATTGACTTAAAGTTAGCATATTCAAGAGTATGGCTGCATTGTTATCGAGTTTTTCGTACCTATAATGCCTTAAAGGCTTGTTTCTACAGTTTAAATAACTTAAGTTTCAATACGCTACAGCAAATCAGCTCGACGGCTCCAAAAACCATAGTTTTTTTTTCTTCTCGGAAAGAAACTATCTTAATTTTGCCCATAGAGTGCAGCGTTTAGAAATATGAGCCTGGACTTTGAGCCCCTCTAATATGTATCTTCATATTATTTTCTTGACCTTTGAGTGTTTGAAATATTAATATTAAATTTGGGTAATTATGCAGTTACTGCCTTCAACACACCAGTTTACTGTTGTCACTTTTGTCTCTCAAACTTGGTTAACATAAGATTACTTGATTCCTTGAGATAATATAATATTATAAATTCTCAACAGCATGGTTTCCAGAATGGAAAATCTACAAATAGTGTAACGCACGACTTAATTCAAAATGGAGAGTTAAAGGTTGCTGCAAAATTTGCTGATATTTCTAAGGCATTCGACACAGTATATCACTAGTTGTTGCTAAAAATGTTAAGAGTAATACGGCAACGCGGGGAATGCCTTACTTTTCCTAGAAACATATATTAAAAATATAAAAATAAAGGAAACTGTCGACATTAAAGATTGGCCTATTTTGTTTGGGAAGTAATTAAATGCGGAGTTCCTCAAGGAACAATTCTTGGGACGTTTACTTTCATTCTGTACATTACTGATCTTCCAGGATATTTGCATCCTCTAAAATAAATTGTTAGGAAAAGAACACAACTCTGGATAATTTAAATATATGATTCAAGGTTAATTATGACGAAGCCTACACAATGAACATCAACACAATTAAAATAGTTTACTTTGCGTATTTTCATTCACTTATGTGCTAAGGCTTCGCAAATTGGGCAATTTCTCCAAGAATATTGAAATATTCGAGTTACAAAAAAGTTCCATAATAATACTTTCAAGTGTGGACGTAGTTGTAAGCGTTTTTACAAACGTTTTCGAATATTAACTCATTTATTCATGATATTTTAAAGTTTGTAAAGTAGGACATAAATCTGCTTTGTAGCGCGATAGGTTTTTAATTGGTATATATTGCATTAAATTCATTAGATATTAGCAATGGGTGAGAGCTTCGCACGTTGGAATTTGACCAAGAACCACCGTGGTGGACAGATAATCTCTTCAGTATGGACGCCAGTGGAAAAGCAACGTCTCCAAAAATATCAAAATGAAATGAATATGTGACTCCCCGGACCAATCAAATTTCGTGGTCCAGAAATGATTGACCTAAAATGTTCGAGAATATCGAGGTTTTTACATGCAGCGAAGGGGCTGTGAGACCAGATTCGTCAATAAAACAACGTCAACGAACACATGAACGCAAGGTAATTACCAAGTGTCTCAATCCTTGACACGCTAGGAGAGTATCGCAGTCCATTGTGAACCTGAGAATTAAGAGATCAGATAAACACGTATAATTTGTATATATTTGTCCATGTTCAATTTCTTAGTAATTAATAATTTCGTTTAAACTTCCCCTTGACGTTTCATCCATTGGAAACTCATCCGTTAGTTTCAATCAAATGACGAATTGCACGAATATTTGACTCAGCACTAAGATCGGAAAAGCATCTCCTTGTTCTCTACCAGGAAAGTAATAATCATACAAGGATAATTTTATTTAATTGTCTTCCTCCAGAGGTAAAGAAGAGTAATAACTACAAGAGTTCTGGGAATCAGTGGAAGAATATTTAATTGAAATTTAATTTCCTTGATCGAAATTAAATTAATTTTTCTGCAAAAGTGTTGCATATAATCGCAAAATTTTCTAATTTATAACTTGTATACTTTGTCTTCAGTTTGTTTGTTTGATATAGGCCCACGGAAGTTCATAACGCTCGTCATTCAGCCCGAAAAGTTACTTGTCCGTCATTTTTGTATATATGAGTGCTCCTTAGTGTGTGTCCCAACTTTGTGTTACTCCCTATATTTTTGTGCGTGTAACATTTTTTTCAGTCATTAGCATTTAAATAATTATTTGATAATATGAATTGAAAAAAATCATAATATAAGGTTATTAATTAATTTATAATTATTATTAATAAGAACGATAGCCTATTCAGACAAAACAGTGATAATATAAATGCCACACAACGTTTCTGTGATCCTTGTCCCTTTCCTCAGGTGCATGTTATCACTTATTTTGCCTGAATTGGCTATCTTTCTCAGACGTAAATATTTTCATTTCATAATTAATATACTGTATTCTTGTTTGGTACAAAAAAGTTTGTTTCAAGGTTAAAATAGTGTCAATTAACTGTTTGTACATTCAAAATGAAAAAAATTTAATTGTGATTGAAAATAATGAATAAGAAAGTTAGCCAATTCAGACAAAATAAATGATAACATAAGTACCACACAACGTTTCTGGTATCCTTGTTCCTTTCTTCAGGTCCGAAGAAGAGCCTAGAGCGACACAACAGCATTCGTCAGTCGCCAAAACTCAAAAGCGACGAAAACGCAACAAGAATGGGAGAGCCGAAGATTTATTAGCGTAATAATAAGGGATCATAGCAATTGTTGTGTTTCATAGTGTCTGTTTGTTCATTAATAACTGTAATTGGTTTTTTTGTGAAGCATCTCTGAAATGAGTCTGGAATTGTACCTGGTCTATGTCTAAAATCTTAGCATTTTGCCAATCAAATGAATGTTTAGAATTGATGAGATGTTTGGAGACTACAGATTGTTTATGAATGGAAAGTTTGAATTTCTGAGTTTTCTGTTAGTTGGTTCATATTTGTTTAGTCTCACCAAAACATATTTGAGCCGCGAGCACTTTCTGGAACGCAGTAGGTCTGGTGTTAGAGTCGAGTGAGGAAGTCAAAATTTGTGAGCGGACAATGAACAGCGTGGCCAGCATATAGATCAAACCGTAGTTTATAGTAACAGGCTACTTGAGGGTAATCCACATGGTGGCAACTTCCCTTTAATAACATAAGAAGGGATCTGAAAGGGGGGATGCGGAAGGGTAGTTGAAGGTAGCCAAGGGTTAACTAAGGCCCCGGGCTATGAATTAGGAAACCTACCCGGCAATTCGCCTAAAAGTGATGCAGGGAAAACCCTAGAAAAACCTGCATCAGGTATGTCGGGAATTTGGTACTTGTCCCACGCCCTTCCGATGGCGGGAGAGGGGTTAGCTGTGGGGTCGCAGCATGCCCTTCTCCGTGCCTCGACCACTTTAGGAGGCTGCTGGCCGAATGTTCCAATGTGAACATCGAACAACTCTTACCGTATGCTCAAAGTCTGTGACCCCGGAACATACACCTCTCAAAACAGGCCGAGGTACCTCGGCATGTGGGAACCTTAGTTCTAAAAACCAGAGAGATGTGAAGGCATCCCCAAAGGTAGCCTACGCGAGAGCTCTCTGGGAATGTTCACCTGCGAGAGAATTCTATCGCAGTCTTCCTTGATAGATCAAACCTTTTTTTTTTTTAGGGCAACAGGCTACATGAGGGTGATCCACATTGGGCAACTCCCCTTTAATAGCATAGGAAGGGATTTGAAAGGGGGGATGCGTAAGGGCAGAGGAAGGTAGCCAAGGGTTAACTATGGCCCCCGGGCTATATTTTAAGGATCCTACCCGGCATTCGCCTAAAGAAATGCAGGGAAAACCTTAGAAAAACCTGCATCGGGTAGGTCGGGCATTTGGTACTTGTCCCACGCCCTTCCGATGACGGGAGAGGGGTTTGCTGTGGGGACGCAGCTTACCCCTCGCCATGCCTTGGCCAGGTGAAAGTTACAAGTTTTAGAATTTGAGTATACAGTTTGGACAGCGAGATACTTTGTCATACTGCAAAGAGTAACCTAATAATCAGCGCTACATTAAATTTTCTACGAGTTCCGAGACCATCATCACTTTTCACATAGAGCCAATATTGTAACAATCTGTCTAACTAATAATCCGGAGGGAGCAGCAGTTCCAGTTCCCAGAGGAAAAACTTGAAAGCTACAATCGTGTTTTGTACAATCAAGTGGTTCATGGCTTTTTAGTGTGAATTTTGAGCGAGCCCAGGAGATCTAAGTCTGGTACCAGCCAAATATTTTCTAAGTAGAAACCAATTTAATTAAGCTTTTGTAAACAATAATTAAAGGTATTCGTCAGAATTCGCTTTCTCGTTTTTTTTTATTGTTTAACTTCTTAGTTGGTAAATTCTATGATTGTGCAACGTAAATTCCATAAATATATAGTTTTGATTTACTTAGAAGGCGCAACTAAATTCATGAAAAAAATATTGTTTGTTAATTTTGGTTTGATTATTAAAAATTGTCGCCTCAACGTAGGGCAAATTAATTGTATAGTAAATAATTAAATTTTGATTGTTAGTTAATTAATCTTTTGTTTATTACACCGATTAAATTAATATTCAGTTATTCATTACATTTTTGTCGCCTCAACGTAGGGAAAATTAATTGTATCATTAAATAAATGTTGTTTGTTAATTAAGCCGCTACTTGTAATTATTACAATATATATATATATATATATATATATATATATATATATATATATAACATTTACATTGGATGTAAAATATACACCCACAAATCTACCCTGAAAGTTTCGAATTGGTTATGCACGGTAAAATATACTACGTATGGTGTTTCGGGAAGTGGAAGTATTCCAAAGTTATAACTACCATTCAGTGTAACCACATTTGTTGAGAATCACGATTATATTTTGAAGATACTAGGTTGATTTATTTGTATATCGCCAGTATGTTTTCTTTTATTGGATGGTTTAAAGTCGCGTCAACAAAATTGTCCTTAGTGAGTGTACATGATTAAAATATAGTAAAATAATTCAACATTTTCATTATCTTAGTGTAGATAGTTAATTCAAGTAAGGAACTGTGGAGCGCTATATTTCTTTATCGAGTCTTGTGTCCGCGAGGAACTCGAGCAGTGAGTGAATAGACTATTGTTCAGATTATTCTTCTGGTTTGGATTCCGAGAGTTTTTTTCCTTGGACAGTCGTACAGAGGGCATTCAAACTAGTGTGTAATTGTTATTGCTAACTTACACATCGTACATTCAGGCTGAGATGAAGTAGAAAAAAATTATGCGTTATATAAGGTGTGAATTCTTGGTATTATTATTTGTTGTCTTCTTGAGACGTTTCTGGAGATAGATAAGTCGTAGTAGCTCTCCAGTTCACTGAAGAATATCCCTTCATTCCTTCCAGTTCTGTTGGTTGATCAGTTTGTTTCAAAGAAGCCAGAGAGGGTTGCGCAGACATCCTTTTTGGGACATACAGGAGTAGTCGAGATGTTTCGTTGTTGCTCTCTTTGCCATCTGGTCAGCCTCCATGTATCCTGCTATACCTGCGTGTGTGGGAATCCACGCTGTCTTTATTTTGTTGGTGTTTAGGTTGCTCCTCCATATAATGACTAGGATTAAATTGATTTTTTCATTCCTGCAGAACTGGTTTTTTAGTGAACTGATGATGGCGAGGGAGTCAGTTACAATGAGCGTGTTCTTACAGACACTTTCCTCACAGAAGTTGGTTGCCATGAATATGGAAAAGGTTTTTGCAGTGCTTACAGATGTCTCCCTGTCTGTTGATGTGGATCTGGAGGTATCTGCAGTGACAAATGCGCAGCCTATTATAATGATAAAGTTTCAGATCCTCGCTTAAGAAAATAAATAATTTGTTGCAAATAACGCTGTTGTATAATTGGTTCAATCTGCAGGAAATGCTCATCTATAAAACAATTTCCAAATAAATTTCTTAATCCAATACAAGGGTCCTAGGCTTCTGTTCGCAATGTAGGCAGGTAGCGACATCTCATTCCTTGTACGTGAACTGAACTGCCGTGACTTTTCCGTGGAGCGAGCACAGATGGCGTTCAAGTAGTAGAATGAGATTTGTGGAACACTAAATATTTTAAATTTAATATTTATATAGTTTAAATATATATTCAATCCGTTTCACTAAATCCATTACGGATTTATTTACTGTCATATTACAAACTTGCAAATGGATTAAATACAGAATCTGCAATGTTTTAATTCATCTCAAATATGGTATACATTTACTTTTTAGTTAACTTCAGCCTTCTAATTGTCGGGCCCTATTTTTCAAGATTTGGATTAATTTTTAATGCTTTCAGTTTTACTTGTTATTTTTTTTAAAATGAAACCGAATAAATCTCCACTCCAAATTTTATCAAGTTCTTCTCAGACGTTCTACCAAACAGCATGAAACCCTAAAATAATTTTTACAAACTTAAGTATAATTTCATAATATCCCAGAATATTAAGCATAGCTCGCGCGTCCTGTCGTATCCCGATTGTGATCTAGAGTAAGGCGGTGTCATGAGATCGCATTACTTGATAAGGAATAAATCATAAATATGACAAACTAGAGAATTCACTCAAGAAAACCCGTTCAGGATTTTTCCTTCAAAGTTCGCAATTATAATACAGTCCTCTATCCTTATCCTGTTCAAGGATACAATGAGATCAGATGTTCTGATTTACATTTCTAGGATCAAACACAAAAGAACAACTACTGGGCATTGAAATGTATTAGGTTGTATTTAATGTTAGTATGTTCAGTTAATAAGCCATTAATACCAATAATTACGATTTAAGGGAATTTCGGCCACATTGCCGATGCTGGAACGATGAGTGATGGAATCAACTAACATCACATTAAATTATCTGAAGTGTTCAGAGCAAAGAGTAACAGAAGAAATACGTTTTGAAAATGAGTAAGACGTAAATTTCACTAATTCATAGAAATACTCAGGAGATAATAGAATAAATTATGCTTTAATAAATAAAATGGATAGAATATTGATACAAACGTGGTATATAAAATAAGGTCTATGAGAAATTCTTAATGATTACCAGTGTGCAATAAGTACTAAATTAGCCAATGCGCTGTGTTTCGTAGTAAAACTTTTAATTTACATCGTTTTACATTATATCTCGCGATACAAACTATGCACAATGATAGACCTCTTTTTTAAGCGTACACAGTTAAAATTCTTTGTACAGAAGGTCTCTGTTAATATTCTATGGCTATATTTGTTGTTAGACTATTTGCTATATTTGCTTTCTGTCCATTGAAGTTTATATTTTTTAAGAGTGGACCAAAAAAAGTAGACAACGAGAATGGTGTTAAGTTTCATGTAGGATTACGTGTCATAGCACACCTGCACTCGACAAGATAAGTGACTGTTCTTTATGCTGCGTTCGAGTGACACATACAAGATCAACGCAGATATGCGGCATCTAGGAACGTTGACATGCAGTCTATTGTGCCTGGCTTATATTCGGAATATATTAGGACGAAGGGCACCGTGGTTTTATGAGGTTATTTAGTAAAGAGATATGAAATAATTACAGAGGCTCAGTGCAAAATCTGTGCGTTTTGCTATTAAAATTATATCGTATATAGTTGTGAATTAAAAATGCAATAAAATCATTTTACTACAATCCATACATTACCGCTGGTTTTAATCAGTAAAAAAAGAATGGAACCTCTTTTACTTTTTTTATTTATTTAATTTAGTTTTTCGAAGAATGTAAAAATGTTTTTCTTATGTCTGATGAATGAATTACAGTAAATTAATTTCAATCAGTCTTAATAAAACTATTCGAATATCAAAATAATAAAACTATTGTGGTTCGATCTAGTTATTCCTTTGTAATATTCTGTCAAAATTTTCCAAATTGACCTTAAAAGCAGATGCAAAAAATCCACCTCCATAAATCCTCCAGACATTTCAAAAGAATGGTTTGCTTTAGTTACCAAACCATGCCAACGCTGGAAAACGCACAGCTCGTCAAAAAAAAACTATATTGTCTGGACCAGATGCGGTGAATGAGATGACGTTTGCAAGGGGGACGGGATGCCATGTAAAAAACCTGTGAAATAGGCTCATGACGCATTTTTTCTTCATCTGAGGTATCGTGTGCGGTTAGTATTGTTTTTTCACGTCACACCGAGAGAAACAAGGCAAAAATTTGACTCATAACACTTTCGGATTAAGAGAGGAACAGAACGTAAATACGGACTTCAGCGATTGGACTCATAACGAAGCAGAGGAAAGCACTTCCGTCCGGTTTTCCTGAAGGCTCTAATCATCCGGAAAATCATCCACTAGAATGTTGATGGTTATGTAAGAAGAATTCAATTGATTTGTTGTGTAGTTGTTCTAAAACTGCACTTTACATAGAAAAATAAATGTAATAATTGATTTGTGAAGTAATTTGTAATTGTAATTTATAACGGTTTGTTATTAAAAAAAATCTAGCAATTTCTCAAGTAAAATCGAAAAGTAATTTAAATTAATACGTATATATAATTCAACGCTTTATATATATTCCACCACAACATATTACTTATTTTAAAACCAACAGGCTAGGCTCTCTTATTACAAAATAATAAATCACTTTATAAATTCAACCCATAAAATATGGATAACGAGGCACTTTACTTTGAAATATTAGTTGCTTGAATTTAATCATTTCTTTTTTTGTCGTTTCTCTTCAGTCTCAACTTGTATTGATTGATTTTATAGAAGGTGGAAATTAAAACTTGTTACTTCTATATGGAGTGATCTACATTATAATAATAAGATGAATTTGATATATTTATGCAAAAAGAAAAAGAATCCTGTTACCTAAAGCGTTTCCAAACGTGGGAAATTCAAATAGTGTAAAGTAGTTGACATTGTAATGGATAAGATCGAATTATTTGAATTTTATAATTATTTATTTAAGGATAATGAAACAACGCAGCCTGATTAAGATCCTCACTACCTTTGACAGAAGATTTAGAATTATTTATTCAGAATCATCTGTAAATGTAACACATTCACATAATAAATGGAAGCGTAATCAACATATGAGAAATGAATCTGGCTATGTGTATTTCTCAATATGCTGACTACGCTTCCTTTCGAAAACTTCTATCAAAGGCAGTAAGGACCTAAATCATGCTGTGCTGTTTTATTATTACTAATTTTGAGTGGCTAGAATTAGGTAATCGTCGGTAAGGTAGTCTGAATTTTCAGCGGATAATTTGAGATACCCGCAAACGAATTTCATTGTTATTTACTCTCTGAAAGTAATTTTTTGAGTGCAAAATTTGAAAAAATTCTGAAGGCAACCGACTCAGTAAACTGCGACCGAGTACAGAGATATGAAAAGACATCGACAGAGTTCACAGTACGCACCAAAAAATCACCAAAATCGAATTCAACGTAACAGACCGAAACTACAGGATGCTCTACGTAGAATTAATCAAATTTGAAGGTTTACGTCAGAGAAAAAAATATTAACGGTCGCATAATCATGTCAATGTCATTTTATTTTATTGGCCAATGTATACATCTGTAATAATGATAAAGACAAGTTAAACTTATTGTGATGTGATCCTGTACTTCATTTATAATATTTAGAGGATAAAATTTTCCATATTGGCCATAAGTCCAGATACAAAGTGCGCACCACGGAACAAGAATTTGATTTAGTAAACAACGAGCGGCGAATTATATGGAAAGGCAGATTTTATATCTTGACCACGCAGAAGGTGGTGAAAGGAGCTGAAAGGATCAGCGTAGTTGTAGCAGATTTCATGGGGACAACAAGAAAGCTGTTGCTAAAACGGATTGGACGGTCGGAGAGAGATGATCGAGTTTGGCAAGGTGCATCTGGATACAAACAAAATATGTTGTTATGTTCAGCCAGATGGTTGACGATTGTAGATAAAAAGAACTAAAACAAACTAATTGCAACGGGACTGCAGAAGAAGCCGTGTGGCTTAAACTAACTGGATTATTGAGGAAAAAGAGATAAAATATGCTCTGAATGAGGATTTTCTGTAGGAGGAAAAAGAAGGGACTCTGTTCGCCATTTACCAATGGAACAGACTGAAGTTTATGTAAGCAAATCGCGCGGGTGTCTTTTATTACATTTCTAAAACATTTTTAAGGGTAACAGGCTACATGAGGGTAATCCACATGGTGGAAACTCCCCTTTAATAGCATAGGAAGGGATTTGAAAGGGGGATGTGGAAGGGTAGAGAAAGGTAGCCAAGGGTTAAGGGCCCCCGGGCTATGGTTTAAGGATCCTACCCGGCATTCGCCTAAAGAAATGCAGAGAAAACCCTAGGAAAACCTGCATCGGGTAGGTCGGGCATTGGGTACTTGTCCCACGCCCTTCCGATAGCGGGAGAGGAGTTTTCTGTGGGGACGCAGCATTCCCTTCTCAGTGCCTCGACCAGTTTAGGAGGCAGCAGGCCGACTATTCCAATGGGAATAGCGAACTACTCTTACCGTATGCCCAAGGTCTGTGACCCCGGAACATACACCTCTCAAAACAGACCGAGGTGCCTCGGCTTGTGGGAACCTTAGTTCAAAAACGGAGAGGAAAAGGCATACCCAAAGGCAGCCCCTTCGTATCTCTCCTAAAAGGTTCTGCCTACGAGAGAACATCCCTCGCAGGTTACCTGCGAGAGAATCCTCTCGCAGGCCAATTTCAATTTCCTTTATCTTTTTTTTTTTTTAGGGCAACAGACATGAGGGTGATCCACTTAGGGCAACTCCCCTTTAATAGCATAGGAAGGGATTAGAAAGGGGGGATGCGGAAGGGTAGAGGAAGGTAGCCAAGGGTTAACTAGGGCCCCCGGGCTATGGTTTAAGGATCCTACCCGGCATTCGCCTAAAGAAATGCAGGGAAAACCCTAGAAAAACCTGCATCGGGTAGGTCGGGCATTGGGTACTTGTCCCACGGCCTTCCGATAGCGGGAGAGGAGTTTGCTGTGGGGACGCAGCATTCCCTTCTCAGTGCCTCGACCAGTTTAGGAGGCAGCAGGCCGACTATTCCAATGGGAATAGCGAACTACTCTTACCGTATGCCCAAGGTCTGCGACCCCGGAACATACACCTCTCAAAACAGACCAAGGTGCCTCGGCATGTGGGAACCTTAGTTCAAAAAATCCAGAGAGATGTGAGAGCATCCCCAAAGGTAGCCCCCGCCAGAGCTCTCTCTGTCAATTTCCATTATCATAATATATTGTTTCTAATTCAACCCTGAGAGTGAAAAAGCCTGCGAGAGGATTTCTCGCAGGTGAACCTTCCCAGAGAGCTCTGGCGGGGGCTACCTTTGGGGATGCTCTCACATCTCTCTGGTTTTTTTGAACTAAGGTTCCCACATGCCGAGGCACCTCGGTCTGTTTTGAGAGGTGTATGTTCCGGGGTCGCAGACCTTGGGCATACGGCAAGAGTTGTCCGCTATTCCTATTGGAATAGTCGGCCAGCTGCCTCCTGAACAGGCGAAGGCATGGCGAGAGTTAAGCTGCGTCCCCACAGCAAACTCCTCTCCCGTCATCGGAAGGGCGTGGGACAAGTACCAAATGCCCGACCTACCCGATGCAGGTTTCTATAGGGTTTTCCCTGCATTTCTTTAGGCGAATGCCGGGTAGGATCCTTAAACCATAGCCCGGGGGCCCTAGTTAACCCTTGGCTACCTTCCTCTACCCTTCCGCATCCCCCCTTTCTAATCCCTTCCTATGCTATTAAAGGGGAGTTGCCCAATGTGGATCACCCTCATGTAGCCTGTTGCCCTAAAAAAAAAATCAACCCTGAGATATTTCTTATTGTACAGTGCGCACTTTGTACATATGGATGAATTATGTAAAATTTTTAATCATTAATTTGTCAATCAAATAAATTTTGTGTAATTAAATTCAAATAAATATTAACAAACGAAATTAATAATAAATTAAAGTAATTATTTATAAAATTCAGAGGCTTATTAAATAATCTTACACATTATTTATATTTTACCAAATAAATTGTACAAGTACGTGTATTCCATCATCCTTTAACGTAATTAGCAATTTAGTTTATTACAAATAGTAAATTACATTCTTAATCAAATTCAATAGCCGAGAATTTAATATTAGCACATACAGTTTAACACGACAAAGAGTGCATCTCCATAATTGTTGCATTTTTACGCAATTAGTTTCTTACTGATTATATTATTCTCCTTTTTACAGTTTGAGCACACAAAATGTATTATGCTTACATGCATCGCGTGGATCAGATGCAATCTAAACACCTTTCTGTCTGTCTGTCACGCCGACTTTGTTCGCTTTTCAGGGAGAAAGCGGTTTGACCGATTTATGAGAAACTTTATATCGGTGTCATATAAATCAGTAAAAATATTCATGTGTATAATAAACTGTATTCCGTTCCCTCTAAAATAAACTAAGAAAGTTTCAAAACATTATTTTAACTGGTTTGAGAGAAATTTGGTCCATATTACAGAAAAGGGGTAGAAATGCTTTTCTCTCAAGTGGTGTCATCTACAATTTTAAAAAACGTAAAACTTATAATTGAGTTTTCCAATTTACTTTGATCTTCAGAGGACATGCATTTGTAGATAAAAAAAAATCTTTGTAGTCAAGAAATAGGCGAGATGATGTTATTATACAAGTTAATTGCCCGACGTTCCCCCCAGTATTTATTCCAATTTTATAGACATGTAAAGGAATTAAGTTGACATTAATCTTGAATAAGTTGCAATTATCACCAACTCACTACGAGGCATATCGATGTGACATTAACTGGCATCGGTAGTGTCACTGTTCTTCTTGGCAACAGCTAAAACTACGGCACTCTTACGGTGTGTTGATGGACACTTAATTTGAACTCAACAGTCTTGGTAAGCGTTACTATTGAACTAAGTGACCGCTATATATATGAATTTGACACCAATCTCGGTTATTTCTCACTTTTTACAATAATCACATTTCATAGTCACCCGCATTTTTAAAAGCTGATTTTATTCTTAATAGGCACCGGAAGAATATTTTTTCATCTCAGCGATCCCAAAAAGTATGGATTTGACACCAATCTCGGGCGTTTTTGAATTATTTTCACAAGTCACCTCTTCCTACGAATACCCGTACGGTTCCTCCATCTCCATGTATTTAAATGTTCAAATTACTCAAACTACATCGGATTGACAGTATCTCAGCAATCCCGAAAACTATGTATTAGACTCTAAAAGTCCTCATTAATACGGCCTGGCAATAGGTCGAAACCTCCGGACGATACAAGAGTGAAAATAAATTCATTTACTGACTGCAGCTGTTATTCTCAATGTACATGGAAATTAATTTTCTTGAAGTTACATTTTAATTTATTATTAACTAACTGGGTGCCCGGATTTGCCCGAGATGCCGTTTATTCATAACCCCCAATTTGGCTCCAATCTAGGTAGTTTTTGCGTTATTTTTATGTAACACAACTCGACCCCTATCCCTAAATATGTTCACCTCCCATTCCGAAGGGGGTTGAACTCATTGACCCTGAAATACTTTCATTCAACGAATACATAGCCGTTTGAACATGTTTGAAAATATTTACTCCCGTCCATCGGGGCATAGATGGCCGATTGAATGTCATTATTAAACTCAGCTACTTCCATAAAACTGGGTTTGACTCCAATCTCACCCCCGACTTCCGCTTCTGGAATTTAAACGGCAAGTTTAGTGTCGTAATTAAACTCAATGACAACTATAGCCCCGGATTCGACTCCAATCTCAATTGTTTCTGCTTTCATTTTATGTAATGCCACTTCACGCCCACCCTTAAAGGTACCCCCATCCAAAGCCCGAAAGAGGTTGAAATTATACAGAGAGAACATGTAGAGAAATTTTATGAATCTCATTGATGTCGAAATATATTTATTTGAAGCTAAAATCGGCCGGTTAACATGTTAGAAAATATTTTCCCACACCCAACTCCGCCAAGCCCCTCACACCCCCGCACACCACCGCCAACCCCCGTGCATTTCCCATGTTGTCATAAATACATTCACCTATATCTGTAATCTGGGAATTATTCACGTTATTTTTTAGTGACGTCCCTCCACCCCCACCCCTAATTGTGATCTTTCACATGTGTCAAGGGGTTGAAATTAAAAACAAAATCGGTGAATGACATTGCCCCGACAGATATTTATTCGCTACAAAAATCGACCGTTTAACATGTTTAAAAAAATTTACACCCCCGGCAAACCTTCCTTGGGGGAGTTAAACAGTTAGTTGAATGTAATAATTTAGCTCATTGACATCCATGACGATGGATTCGACTACAATGTCGATTGTTTTTGCATCATTATAATGTAATTCCACCCCACACCCATCATTAAGGGGAGCTCCATTCCCAATCCAGAAAGATGTTGAAGTTATACACGGGCAAAATATAGAGAAATTTTATTAATCTTATTGATCCCGATATATATTTAATAGACGCAAAAAAACGGCCGTTAAATTTGTTTTAAAATTTCTATCCCCCGTAGACCTCCGCCCAGCTCTTTCCAACCCAACCGACACCCGTGCGTTGCCCAGATTGTCATAAATAAATTCAGCGACATCCATTACCTTCGATTTGACTCGAATCTCGGTTGTTTTCGCGTTATTTTCTTGTAAATCCCCTCCACACCCACCCCTATCATGTCACCCCTATCATGCCTACAAACAACATCGTTAGAAATACTATTAACGTCAATGACCCTGGCATTTAGTTATTCCACGCTACTAATATCGATGGTTTAACATGTTTGAAAAATTCCACCCCGTCCATTTCCGTCCCAGGGTATTAAATGGGTAATTGAATATCATCTCAGATAACATCGGATGAAACACTATCTCTTCGATTCCTAAATATATTTATATACCGACTGTTTTATCATGTTTGATGTTTCCACCCGCTCACCTAAGAGTGCTTCCCTCAAGGGACATTGACAATTAATTATTTAATGTAATTATCGACCGTTAAACTTGTTATAAAAATTCCAACCCCCGTCCATCCCACCCACTCCCGCTCCTGGAGGTTAAATGGTCAATTGAATGCAATAATTGAACTCGGTGACATCCATAACATGGGATTTGACTCCAGTCTCGGTTGTATTTGCGTTATTTTATTGTAGCATTCCTCCACCCCACTCCTAAAAGTTCTCTAATGATAAGCTCAAAAGGGGTTGAAGTTATACTCACAGAACATGTAGAGAAATTTTTTGAATCTCATTGATCCCTAAAAATATTTAGTCGTTGCAAAAAATCGGTAGATTAACATGTTTGACAATTTCCACCCCCAACTGCCCTTGTCCGTGGGATGTTAATTGTTACTTTAATGTCATAATTAAACTCTTTGTTATCCATAACTTTGGTTTTGACTCCAGTCTCGGTTGCATTCGAATTATTTTCTTGTAAGATTCCTCCACCCCCAACCCTAGAGTTATTCTTTCCCATGCCGTAAAATGTTACTGACATACATTGTTACAAACACAATTTTTCACTTTCACCCGGAAATTATTTATCCGACTCAAATATTGTTCGCGTTAGCATGTTTGAAGATTTCCACCCCCAACCACCCCCGCTTGGGGAACTTAAACGGCAACTTGAATATCATAATTAAACTCGCTAACAACCATAACCCTGGATTTGAGACCAATCTCGATTGTGTTTGCGTTATTACTAAATAATGCAAACCCCACCCTTAAGAGTGCTCCACTCCAAATCCCGAAAGAGGTTATATTAAATATATGGATAATGTAGATAAATATAATAAATCTCAGTGAATCAGAAAAATATATATTCGATGCAAACATCAACTGCTTAACATGTTTGAAAATGTCAACCCCAGTCCAGCCGCGTTTGGGGAAGTTAAACTGTAAGTTAAATGTCATAATTAAACACAGTGACAAATATAACCACGGATTCGACTCGAAACTAGAATGTGTTTGCGTAATTTCATGTAATGTCACTCCACCCCCAACCCTTAAGGGTGCACCACTCCCATGCCTAAAAGATGTCGAAATTATACACAGATAACGTGTAGTGAAATTTTATGAATGCCATTGATCCCGAATTATATTGATTCGACGCAAAAATCGGCTGATTAACATGTAAGAAAATTTATTTCCCCGCCCACCCTCTCTCATCACCGCCAATTCCCAACCACCACTGTGAGTTTCTCAGTTTCTTATAAATAGTTTCAGCGACATCCATAACCCCGATTTGACTCGAATCTCGGTTGATTTGGCGTTAATTATATGAAACGCCCCTCCACCCCGACACATAAGTGTGCTCCCCTCACATGCCGAAAGAGGTTGAAATTATACACAAACAACATCAGTAGAAATACAATCAATATAATTAACCCAGAAAAATATTGATTCAACGCAAATATCTGCCGTGTTTGCATGTTTCAAAATATCCACCCCGCTACCCCTGCATCTGAGGGATAAATGCCAAGTTGAATGTCATAACTAAACTCAGTGACATCCATAACCTTCTATTTGACTCCAATCTCGGTTGTATTCGCGTTATTTTCTTGTAAAGCATCTCCAACCCAAAGCATAAGGGTTCCCTTTTCTCAGGGTGTAGGGGTGAAAATTATATTTAGATAACATCGGTAGAAACACTATCAATATCTTTGACCCCTAAAAATATTTATCCAACTCTAATATCGACTGGTTTAGCATGTTTAAATATTTCCACCCTCGTCCACCCCCACTCCAGGGGGTGCTATACGCGTCTCACCCTGACAGTGCTTGTTTTCTGGTCGCAAAGAACACGTGTACGAAATTTGGTAAAATTTGATCCACCTGTATAGATTTGTATTCTCCACCCTAAACGCTAAGGGTGCTCTTTCCCCAGGTTGTAGTGGATGAAAATTATAGTCAGAAAACATCGATAGGAACACTATAAATCTCTTTGAACCCTAAAAATATTTATCAGACACAAAAAATAGCTGTTTTAACATGTTTGAATATTTCCCCCTTGCCCACTTCCGCTCCTTGGGGTGGTAGACTTGTCTCACCCCGGCAGTGTTAGTTTCTTGGTCGCAAAGAACACGTGTACGAAATTTGGTGAAATTTTCTCCACCGGTGTAGATTTGCATAAGGAACATACAAACAAATATATATATATGTGCTTTATATATAAGATTAAAATGAAAAAGTTGATTCCATGAGTTTAAATGCAATTTTGCCAACTCTGATCTAAATAGAAAATGTAAAGCGTCTTACTTTGCACGATTATAATGAATTAACAATACATATGACAGAAAATATTAGGGGAATAGAACACTGTAGTCAATAACTCAACCGATGACTAATTTTTTGCTTTTTAGAATCACTCGGAAATTTATAAAATTATTTTTTGTCTCGACAAAGATTCACGTCAAAGGCTTTGATTTCAAACGAGGAACATTTGTAGTTTTAATCTGATTAATATGTTTTACCCAGCGTGTCACTTTGATATTTACAGTAAGCTGACAACGAGTAAAATGGATTGAGATATTTATTCTTTGAAAATTAATTATAACTCGAATATTTTATAATAGAAAAAAATGTTAAATTCAGTAACTTTGTCTTGTGATTTAGTTTCGGTCCTGTGTTTAATTTGAGGCTTAAGGTTACACCGATATGATTCATGATCGTTAAAATATATGTATTATTTTATTTATGCACTGAAAAAGAAAATAATTGTCTAAATAACAAACAGTAAAATTGAAAAAAAACATATTGAGTGTAGGAAATCTCTGAGGTTATTCGAGTATCTTTCAAGGTAATGTCCAACGTTTCTCGCAAACGTGCAGTCTCCATATAAACCGACATCAATGTGTTTTCCCAAAATATTCATAAAATTCTTGAATAAAACCATTTTCTTCTTAAACTTACAAAAAAAATTAAAACGATCTAACTGACAATAAATATGCATTGGGATGGAATTACTTCTTAAAGATGCAGTATATATTTTTATTATTCTACTCCACGGAAATCATCCCGACATGGAGAACCTCAACTTAATCTTGAGCGCATTTCATATGCAGTTTGTGCAACATACATAGTTACTGTCGTCATCGTGAGAATAGAAGTGTAATAGAAAGAGAACCCAAAACGCCAAACGAGAAAATATTTGCTTAGTGAGACGTCAAATGTAAATGACAATAATACATTCAAGGTCATGGAGGAATTTTGTTACTACCTGACCATTTCCCGTTGAAAATACATTTTGACGTTATACAAGACATGTTAAGCATCTCGAAGTACTGTTTACCTATTTATTATTCATTGAACAAGTCACAAATAATACCCCACCAAGAAAACAAGCTTATTTTAGTAATATTAAGTTTATTATTGAACCATGTCTCACCCCATGCCGATAGGGATTTAAAGTTTTCCTTAAACTTCAGCAGGAGTGTAAATATTAATGTCAGTGATCTCTAAAAATTTATACAATACAGTATCGGACTTTTCCTGTTAAATGCGTTAACTCTTACAACCCACACCACATTATAAGTCAAAAATGTGCCTGATTTGAAAAAAAGTCATGCGTTTCAGAACGTCTGCGTATCATACCCATATATATATATATATATATATATATATATATATATATATTAATAAACAAAAGAAAAGCCTTTAATTAATTTAAAGAAGTATCCTCTCGTTGAAGCTATTTATGTAATAATCAAATGGAAGGCGTTAGTTAAATAAAAGAATTAATAAAATTTACAAACAATATTTACTTATTTTGTGGCAATAACTCAAAACAATTACAATTTAAAATATTAATTCTCAGGGTCTTCACTGGGTTTGATAATGGACACAACAGTTTGATTTAAAAATATTATTAAGCAACAAATCACATTTGCCTAAACAATACGTCGATAGAAATAAACTAAAAAGAAAAGAAATTAACCTGACAATTAAAATAGAACGAAATTTAAAAGTAAAGAAATTAACTCTGATTAACCATTTAAAAGGAGAACGAAATGTGACTTCTATCTTTTAATTACGTTTACATAAATCATTATTTTGTATTTTGTTACTCACATCTGTCCAGTTGATTCCAGCATCCCTTTGTTTTAGAAATTACACTATTGCGAGATTTTACGCTGATTCTAAGATTCACAGATTTTACACTGATTCTAGTCAAAATTGATAGGATGTCAGGAACTCGGATGATCCTCCCTTTTGTCAACTATCTGTTGACTGCTTGCCTTATATGACTTCTGCTTGCCTTATATGAATTCTGTTGTTTGTAGATTTGCTAGTCTTTTACCGCTTTGGGCTTAAACTGCAACTTAACAATTTCTGGCTGGCCATGAACGTAAACTGCTGCCTTCCTTTCCTGGCTGACTACAAACGTAAAACTGCTTTTACTTAGCAAGTCTCTATGTAATGCTTCCGTGAATGATTTACTTTGTATTCAACTCACAACTTTGTCTAATAATAATACATTAAACGACGGCTAGTCTCTGCTATCACTAAGTATAGTCTAAGTATCACTTGTTCCGTCATCCGAAATGTCCCGGCACCAACTAACTCTGTTAAATTCTAGTCACCAACTAAACTATCATCTCGAGTTTTAGCGCGTATACGCCATTTTCGACTTTCCGACACAGGAACAGAGCTGAGCTACATTGTCGCTTTGGAAGCTCCTTCCGCTATAGTGGATTTCTCAAACAATTTAAATTTTATGTTCAAACAATTAATGTCCTAATTAATTGGCAATACAATATATATATATATATATATATATATATATATATATATATATATATATTGCTACTTCCATAAAACTGGGTTTGACTCCAATCTCGATTGTATTAGCGTTATTTTCCAGTAACTCGCGTCCACCCCGAACCCTAAGGGTGCTCCGTTCCCATGATGTAAGGTGTGGAAATTATAGTGAGATAACATCCGTAGAAACACTATCAATCTCGTTGACCCCTAAAAATATTTATCAGACTCAAATATCGGCTGTTTGAATATTTTCACCACCGTCCACCCCTGCTCCTAGGGGTGGTAGACGTATCTCATCCCGTATATATATATATATATATACGGACATACATACATATTTGTACACGTAGATAATGTATGAATATAGATTCAGAAATAATTTACTAGTATTTATTAATTATTCGGCTTGTCCGTGTCGTGAATTTCAATTTCTGTAACCACTGCACCGTTTAATATGTTCGGTAGACAATTGCCGATAATGCGTGACGTACTTTTCGAATGTCAAGGATGTTTTCCTAATCATCCCTGGAACACAATTATTTTACTATCGCCAATCCGCTACTAATATAACAAAAACCGTAATCACCATCACAGTCGGGGACGTTTCATCAAGTACGACACTGAGAGCTGTTCTTTCGCAGGCTGAACCTTTCTGGAGAAACGGTGAGGGCTACCTTGAGAATGCCTTTTCCTCTCTCCATTTTAGAACTAAGGTTCCCACAAGCCGAACCATCTCGGTCTGTTTTGAGAGGTGTATGTTCTCAGACCTCGGGCATAAGGTAAGAGTTGTCCATTAGTCCCATTGGAATAGTCGGCCAGCTGCCACCTAAACTGATCGAGGAAGAAAGAATGGAATTCTGCGTCCCTACAGTAAACCCCTCTCCCTCCATCGGAAGGGCGTGGGTCAAGTGTCTACCTGATGCAGGTTTTCTAGGATTTGTCCTGCATCACTTTTAGGCGAATGCTGGTTAAATCCTTAAACTAAAACCCGGGGGCCCTAGTTAACCATTGGCTTCCTTGCTCTATTCTTCCTCATCCCCCTTTCAAATCCCTTCCTATGCTATTAAAGGGGAGTTGCCACCATGTGGATTACCATCATGTAGCCTGTTACTCTAAAAAAAAGAGGTTAGTTTATATGGTCAAATTTTTTATATAAAAATACTTTTTTTCTGTACGTTACTTAGTACCCAGCGTTTTTAGGATACTTACGCAATGATAGTTTTTCACCGCTGCGGTAGATAACTTTGAGGCTACAATATTTAAATTTAAAAAAATTAAAATGAGAAATTTAGTCTTCCTAAATGATAATTCTTTTTAAGAGGCGTGTATTGCTTATAAAATTATTTACTGTCAAGGATACACTGGGTTAATCAGTTTATAAGTAAGGCGTTAAAGAAAATATAAAGACCCAAACGCCATTCTATTTCTTAATAGTAGGGCGTATACGTTGTAGAAAAATATTTGTGCCCAAAAGCTTAAGTTAACTTTAACATTGTTTTAATTCCCGTTTGAAGGACTGTCACCCAGCTGGATTTTTTATTTTATTATTTCTTATTTATTCTATTAGTCCTTGAATAAGGAAATAGGATACGTCATTACAGAAAATTACAACATAATTCTTAAAAGCTACAATTAATAACAATTATAAGTTAATATATAAGTTAATTATATAATATTACTATTATATAATAATTATTATATTATAATGATAATATTTATAGTATGCAAACAAATTAAATACGCCCTAGGTAAAAAATAATTATTTATTCGTGGCACGATCAAGAAACTCCTGTACTGAGTAAAACGAGCCTTTCTATAAAATATTCTTGCACTGATGAAGTACGTTGCAGTTTTTGGTTTACAAGTTACCAGAAAGTATGTGATTTTAAGATACAGATATCGTCTTTAAGGGCTTCATGTAAGTTCCATAGTGCCAAAATATAGATAACATTAATAAACATACAATTCCAACATATTGTATAACTAATTTTACGTACGTCCTAATAAATATAAAATGGGCTGAACTGGTAAAACCTGGAGTACAATTTTCCAACATGAGAAAAATACTGTATAATAATATTGCATATTGAATTACACAACACTAATATCATAATTGAATTAATTTAGTAGTTGAATAGCAAGTAACTCCATTAAATATGTCCGTTATATCTACTAACTGGAAACTAGATATTAGAAAACAGGTTCCCGATGTAATGGACTTTTAAGTTCTTGGAATATATATGAACGGAAGTCAAGGTCACTACAAGAAAGTATTTAAATAAGCTGTTCTTTGTAATTACTTTTATGAGAAATTGAATTGATATGTGCTCACAATATCAGTAATAAAAGTATTTATTTATATGGTGAATGAAAGCAAAATAGATTATATGAGATGCTATTAGAAATAGTTTTAACGTCTTTTTCAATTAATCAATAATAATAATACGAACCTTGTTTCCAAAAAATTATTTTATTTAGATAAAAATTAGATAAAATTATACACACTGATTAACTTAAGATAACATTATTTGTCCTAATGAATTTATTATACCGACAACTTAATGCAAAATTGCACGGTACTATTGGTATACATAAGTATTAACAATTAATCATAATAAAATAATTAAACACTAAACATGATATAGATGTAAATTAAACACTTCGTAAATGTAAGGAGAAAACATAAGGGCAGGATAATTCAATAGAGAGAGAGACGATTATATGCATTTACTCAACTATAACAGAACTGTAACAAGCTTGTGTATTCAAGAATTTACATAGAATATTCGGGAAACTCTTAAACTGTATAAAAAGCTTCCTTAACAAAGACGTTTTTGCAGTTGTAATAAACATTTCTTTAGAAGCGCGATATTTGGGACGGAAGCCGTTGTTTTTCTGACGGTGGACTCGTGCTCTTTTTGGTGACAAAAGACCTGAAGCAGGCTGACAGTTCCACGGGACGCCAAACTTATTAGGCGTGAATAATTGAGCTCCCGAAGCTTAAATATATATTGAGCTGACTGGCATGAAAGATTAAATACATCTGCCGGAGGAATTTGGAGATTTCGGGAGGTCGAAATCTGGCAATGAGTAGCAAGCGACGCGTTTGAGCGGTCGGTAGCCAAACTCAGAAAAATCCAGCAAATCCTGAGAAAATTTTGGGGTTTCCACAAACCATCCGCCGCTAGCGAGATGTACTCGGCCGTCCCGTCACGAGCGTGGGAGTCAATCACGGCAATCAGTCAGCACCACAACGGCACGATATCGTTTGAATTGTTTAAATCCAAGTATCGTAACGCCAGGCGTCTCCCTTTATACTTATAATCAGTAAATTCAATTTATTTCTACCAACGATTTCAGTTTTGCTACGTTGAGGTTCACCCCATGAAATTCCTGAGAGAGAGAAAGTCCATGTCTCGTTCTTTTTAACTGTCATTTTGTATTAATTCAATTTTAATGTGGCTTATTTTTACTACTATTCATTATTTTTAATAAATTAAATCTTTTTTTATATAAAAAAATACGTAGGCCTAGAACCCTGAAAGTATAAGTATTTCACGGTCTTTCATAAATAACTTTTTAAGTTTTTATATCATTTGGGAGAATATTATATACCGTATTAACGAACGCTGGATTAAAAAAGGGTAAAGCGATGTTTTTCTATTGCAAGTCTCGTGTCGTGTAGATGATTTGTGTCGTTTATTACACATGTACAGATGTAACTTCAAACGAAGTTTTATATTTCGAGTAGGCCCTATATATGAAATTGGTTAAAGTGCCTAGGTTTAGGAACAACTTGCATTCCAACCCGCAGATGCTATTATTAGTTCGGCTCACTTTTGTAGTTTGAATAAATGCAACGCGTGACTTGAGCGACCCCATTTTGCTAATTCGTAAGACATTGCCGAATAATAATAACCGTTGTATACTTATTTTGCGTCATTAATGTCATCCTCCTGCATTAAAACTCTTCACGTATAGCAAATTGGCTGAGTTTTGCCGAAAGTTTAATGGAATGTTGGTCCCATTTTCATTTGTCTTTTATCTCCGAATCCTGAAAAGGCTCGTGTAGTCATTGATTATCGAATGAATTGAGTTTGTAAAAACTGTAGAGAGATAGAATTTAAATCTATGGATTAGTTGGGTGCACGGCGTTGCCCGAGAAGTCATTTATCCATATCCCTCGATTTGACTCCGATTTCCGTTATTTTTAATGTAACGAAACTCGACCCCTATCCCTAAATGTGTTCACCTCCCATTCCGGTGGGGGTTCAATTCATTGACCCTGAAATAGTTTCATTCGAGGAAAATATCGCCATTTGAACATGTTTTAAAATTTCCACTCACTCTACTGTGAGTTAAACAAAAAGTTTTTATTCCACGCTACAATCCGCTGGTTACATTGTTTCAAAATTTCTGCCCCCGCCCAATCTCGAGCATTACCCAGTTTGTCACAATAAAACTCATCCATAACCACAGAATTGATTCGAATCTCGGTCTATTCACGTTATTTTCATGTAACGTTCCTCCAAACCCCACCCCAAAGCGCGCTCCACTCCCAAGCCCATAGGGGTTGAAAATATACACTGATAATATCTACCGAAACATTAAATTTAAATGACACCAAAAATATCTATTGGACAAAAATATTGACAGATCAACATGTTTGAAAATTTCCACCCCCTCACACCCGTGGGGGTTAAACTGCAAGTTCAATGTCATAATTAATCTCAGCTACATCCATAACCCCGGATTTGACTCCAATCTTGATTGTTTTGCGTTATTTTTATGTAATGCCACTGCACCTTCATCCTTAAGGGTGCTCGTCTCCCAAGCCCGAAAGGGTTTGTGAAATTATACACTAATGTAGAGATATATTATTAATCTCATTGTTCCCAAAATATATTTATTTGACGAAAAAACCGGCTGGTTAACATGTATGAAAAGTTCTACCCCGGCCCGACTCGGCCACACCTGCCCAACACCTCCCACCACAGCCCGCAGCCGCACGTTTGTCACAAATAAACTAAGCGATATCCATAAAAATAATTTTACACGAATCTCAGTTGTTTTCCAGTTATTTTCTTGTATCTCACCTCCACTCCCACACCAAAACGTGCACATCTCACATGAAATGGGTTAACATTTTACACACACAACATCGGTAGAAATGCTATTTGTCTAATTAAACCCAAAAAATATTTATTCAACGCTAATTTCGTCCGTGATTGCATGTTTCAACATTAGCACCACCGTACACCCCCGCCCCTGGGGGTTAAATAGGCAATTGAATGTCATAATTATACTGAGTGAAATCCATAACAGTAGATTTGACCCTAATCTCGGTTGTTTTCTTGTTATTTTCTTGTAATGCCTCTCCAAACCTTACACTTAATGATGCTCCTTTCCCATTCCATAAGGGGTTGAACTTTACACAAATAACCTCAATAGAAACACTGTCAATCTCTTTGACCCCTAAAAATATTTATCCGACTCAAATAACTATTGTTTTATAGTGTTTCAATTTTTCCACCACAGTCCCTAAGCGTGCTGCCCTTTCATGCCGAAATTTTACACACACAACATTGGTATTAACACTATCAACGCCATTCACCCCGACAATTATTCACTCCACGCAAATATCGACCGTTTAAAATATTTGAAAATTTCCACCCCCACCCCAAAGCGTGCTCCCAAATTATGCCGAAAAGTGTTGAAATATTACACAAATTACATCGATAGAATTACTATAAATATAATTAATACTTGAATATATTTATTCAACACTAATAATCGCAGTGATTACATGTTTCAAAATTTCCACCCCTATCCACCCCCTCCCCTGAGGATAAATAGCCAGTTGAATGTCATATTTAAACTCAGCGAAATCCTTAACTCTGGATTTGACATCAATCGTGGTTGTATTTACGTTATGTTCTTGTTACGCCCGTACACCCCACCCGTAAGGGCTGAAATAATAACTCAGATAACATCCGTAGAAAAACTATCAATCTATTTCACACCTAGATATATTTATCTGCCTAAAATACATGTTTGATTGTTTCCACCCCCACCCCTAAGCGTGCTCCCCTCTCATGTCGAAAGGGGTTGAAATTATACATAGAGAATATCTACATAAATATTATGAATTTAATTGACACCGAAAAATATCGGCCGATCAACATATTTGAAAATTTATACCCCAGTTCCCCCCACCCCTGGGGGTTAAACTGCAAGTTTAATGCCATAATTAAGCTCAGCGGCACCCATAATCAGAAATTCGAATCAAATCTCGATTATTTTTGCGTTTCATGTTTATGTCATGAAATCCCCCCATATATACATACCCTTCAGGGTTCTCTCCTCCCAAGTCGATAGGAGATATAATTATATACAAACAGAACATATTAAAATAATATTATTAATGTCATTGACCCAGAAAAGTATTTATTAGACGCAAATATTGACAGGTTAATATTTTTGAACATTTCTATCGTAATTTAAATTTTAATATTATTTCTTAACTACGTATTTACAACTTCTTTATAATTATAATGTTGCTAAATTTAATATTCTCACAATATTTTACTTTGCGTTAGTTTTTTAAATTAATGGATAAATTAAATATAAGAACGACCATTACAACCGACATATTTAAAAGAATTTACTCAACTCAACGACGCTTCTTGACATTTTTTACTATCATCAAGTTGTTTTTGTTACGTTTTTACTGAAACAGAACTTTTCTCACAGGTGTAATAAACAATCTTAATAATATTTCAAATAACAAATTTATATAACATTGTCTTGAGTGAAGGAAGCCTGCGAGAGGATTTCTCGCAGGTGAACCTTCCCAGAGAGCTCTGGCGGGGGCTACCTTTGGGGATGCTCTCACATCTCTCTGGTTTTTTTTTGAACTAAGGTTCCCACATGCCGAGGCACCTCGGTCTGTTTTGAGAGGTGTATGTTCCGGGGTCGCAGACCTTGGGCATACGGCAAGAGTTGTCCGCTATTCCTATTGGAATAGTCGGCCAGCTGCCTCCTAAACAGGCCAAGGCATGGCGAGGGGTAAGCTGCGTCCCCACAGTAAACTCCTCTCCCGCTATCGGAAGGGCGTGGGACAAGTACCCAATGCCCGACCTACCCGATGCAGGTTTTTCTAAGGTTTTTCCTGCATTCCTTTAGGCGAATGCCGGGTAGGATCCTTAAAATATAGCCCGGGGGCCCTAGTTAGCCCTTGGCTACCTTCCTCTACCCTTCCGCATCCCCCCTTTCTAATCCCTTCCTATGCTATTAAAGGGGAGTTGCCCAATGTGGATCACCGTCATGTAGCCTGTTGCCCTAAAAAATAAAAAAATAAAAAATATATAACATTGTATTATTATTCAAAAACATTATGTAATAGGAAATATATATTATATTTTTACTACTGCAATTTGTGAGGCATAAAAATTAATTTACTATACCAACGTCGCATTTGCCTCTGGGACCATAATTTTCTGTAATGAAAGTATCCAACTTTTGTAAAATATGACGTTGGGTGTAATAAATTAATGTTGATACGGTTATTAACATTGTTACTATGTTTTACTGTCCTCCTAAACACTAAAAAATTGTATTGTTTTACATTTTAATATCCCTTACAATATTTAAGACGGAAGAATATTTAGTTCTCGTAACAAATAAATTTTTAGTATAAGAAAAAATTTATATAAATTTGTGATTTGAAATATATCGGTTATTATTCACACCACTTAAGACAAAAAATGTTCATAAACGTCGTTCTGTAGATTAAAATATTTAAAAATGTTTTTCGTTGTCAAATTATCTTACTAGTTTATAGATATTAATATCTAGACCCATTAAGCTCCACATTGTGACTGAAATTCGTGCTATTGGCCTAGAGGAGATAATTATACTATAATCAGTAGGAGAACAGATCTAATTTTGAAAACTGAAACTGAGGTTTCTAGTTGTAGTGACTTTTCCCACTCAACTCTAATTTATAGATTTATTCACCTGTGTCTTAATCACCCATCAATTATGTGGCTATAGGTCGTCTAGATATTAGTTTACTTACGTTATTTTATTTAGATATATTGATTTTTTTGTAACTGTATCATTATCAAAATTTATTGAATCATTTTTATATCAAAGTCCCTTTTCTATATAGTAATTTTTCGTATTTTCTTTAATGTCAATAACTTCTGTTTTAAAACTAGGTTGAAACTATCTAATCTGTTACATCAGCTTGTGTTCCTTTTAAAACTGTCACGGTATTGCAAGTATCTATTATATCGCAATGTCTGACAGTACAATGAAGTCGTCTCTTCCGCGTTCTGCGGCTTGGCCATTGTTCGTCGCTTGCTACAACGCCTTAAGATCCGGATAGTCCCAGGTGACTCCAACAGCAATTATAAGTACGGCATAATGTTGGTTTTCTGAGTTATTTTGGGATCAGTCTTTCTTTTGTTACGAGTGACGTGAAACGTGTACGGAAAAAGTTGGCTCCGTGAATCTTTACAAGGTAAAACATTTTATTTTTCTAGACAACTAACTGTGAAGGATTAAGTATTTTAATCTTAATAAGACCAAGAAAGAAGTTTCAAATTCTCCAATATAGAAAATATTTCAGGTGCAGAAAAAACGCAAGAGCCTAGAGAGACACAACTGCACTAATCAGTTGACAAAACGCAAAAGCTTCTTCTCCAATAGATTGTTTTTCCCACCCTGTAAGGACCCAAGAAGTTGGACATTAAGATTCTAATCTAAAAATCTTATACTACTGGCATTTTGAGTTTTGACAACTGACTCCTGCAGTTGTGTCTTTCTCGGCTCTTATATATTTTCAGTACCTGATCTCTCAGGTTTTTGAACGAAGATTCCCACATGCCGAGGCACCTCGGTCTGTTTTGAGAGGTGTATGTTATAGGGCCGCAGACCTTGGGCATACGATAATAGTTGTCCGCTGTTTCCATTGGAACAGACGGCCAGCTGCCTCCTAAACCGGTTAAGGCACGGCGAGGGGAAAGCTTCGACCCCACAGCAAACCCCTCTCTCGCCATCAGAAGGGCGTGGGACAAGTACCAAATGCCCGACGTACCTGATGCAGGTTTTTCTAGGGTTTTCCCTGCATCACTTTATGGCGAATTGCCGCGTAGGATCCTTAAACCATAGTCGGGGAGCCCTAGTTAACAATTGTCTACCTTCCTCTACCCTTCCGCATCCCCCCTTTCAAATCCACTGTGGATTACCCTATACATAGCCTATCTACACGTAAAAGAGAGAGAGAGAGAGGGGGGGAGAGGGAGAGAGGGAGAGAGGGAGAGAGGGAGAGGGGGAGAGGGAGAGAGAGAGAGAGAGAGAGAGAGAGAGAGAGAGAGAGAGAGAGAGAGAAGGATCCGAGAAACGTTGTTGTGTAGTATTTATATCATCACTTCTACTGTCTGTATTAAGCAATCTTTATTATTATTTATTTATAAATCAGACGTAATTTTTATTTCCTTTAAATATTATTTTAACTTTTTTATTATGTTTCAAAGGCGCAACGTAATGCACATGAATGGCCATTAATCTATAAATTCAAATTTTTTAAGCTGTTTTTTATATTTGTAAATAAAATTTGGCTACAGTAAAATTGAATATAATTTCAAGTAGAAGAAATAAAAATTTTCTTTATTAAAACTCTGTGAAAAACCAAAACTCTAAATGATACTAAAAAATTTTTGTACATATTTTTAAAATAATTACAGACTTATATGTATATATGTATATATATATATATATATATATATATATTTTTTAAGCAACTAATAGAGTTTGGTCTGATTTGTTAATAATTAACATTAATTGCATAATTATTATTTTAGTGGCACTTAGAATACCCTGAGAATTAAGCTTAATTTTTTCTTGATAAAGACAGAAAATAAATATACAGAAGAGTAGAAAAATCAGCCTCTTGGGGGATTGACTTACAGAAAGCTCGGACAGGCATGTTGGAACCCTTAAGTTCATGTTGTTTCATAATTTAGCTCTCTTAAAAACCAACAGATGTCTCTAGAGAGTTTGACAATATAGCTACAATGGGCACTAAAGAGGGGTTAATAATTATTTAAAATAGTTTAATATCTATCGTATTTATATCGTCCCTGCTCTAGAACGTCTTCAGGTCAAGAAAATATAATAAAATGATGTGACTCTTTTATCTCAGATATCTTGCTAATGTTCATTTACGGCATTCCCACTTCCGTAGGATACTATTTGGTCCGTATAAATGCCATTTATTGATCAACAGGCTACATGAGGGTAATCCACGTGGTAGTAACTCCCCTTTAATAGCATAGGAAGGGATTATGTACACTTAACAGACTCCATAGCTCGAACATTCCATAACTAAAAAAAATATTCATAAGCACAAAATAACCATATTACTGGAGGGGTTAGTTTGTGGTTATATTACCATGAATATTTTACAGCCTGGGAGAAAATTGTAGATATATGTTACGCCACACGTATCTCCACGAAAGCGTTTCGTTATGCGCTGTCCGAACTGTGGCCCCTGTTCAACATGTATGGGTCGAAAATAAATAACTAGCGTAATGCTTGTACTTCGGTTATTCATATGATACGTACAATTACTGGTCACCTTCAAGACAACATCTTTCTGCATAGATTCCTCCCACTGCTCAATACATTTCTCAGTATATTGTTTTCTATCCAACACAAAACTTTATTAATAGGAATTCAACGGTCACGAATCACGGCAATAGGAAAGAGACTGTGATGTTTTTCCTGGCCCAAAATTTCCTGAATGGTCCTGTATTGTCCTGGTGAAAAACAAACACACACTTCTACAATTCAAATTGTAATACGTTCTTACAATTTTTCCAAAGCACGTTTAAAATATTGTTGGTTAACTCTATGACTGCTCACACCAAGTCTGCAATAACGATTCCAGAGAAAAATATAAATTATGCCTTTGAAATCGTACACATAATGTAATTGTTTAGAAAGATAATTATTTAAAAACATTTAACTATGTATAAACAGAATTTTAACTACATTGTTGGTGCCAGCAGGTTGACTGCAAATTAAATTTATAGATTTTTATCACGGAAGATATAACTTAAATTTACCACAAAAATATTACAATTTCTCCGATTTCAAATTTATTATTAAATTACTGACATCAAGGTATTGTAGCATCGTGATTTACAAAATTATAAATAAAGATTTCTAGGCAAAACTGCATATATTTCGCGATTTGTGAAAGTATTTAACAGAAAAGCTTGTGATTATGACGTTTATAGTTTACCGTTTCTGTTAAATTGTCCGTCCTCAGAATTTTTAATGCTCCACCATGATAGATTGGGTTGCTGGATTTTTTTCTTCCTCCAATAACAACGAAGTTGATCTGATTTCGCCGAACAGTTACTGATTCGGACTCGGTCACAGCGAACAGGATAGAATGATTCGCCCCGGTGGAATTATGGCGGAGTCTCCTGCAGTACACTCGTACTAACACACTGAGTTTTCAACCTTGGAGATAAATATGATATTTACATTTACTACTTTTCACTAATAACTGTAGTATAAAATGTTGTCAGGGCATAGCGTCCCTCGCCGAACGTGGCCTTTTCCCAGATAGTGAGGAATTTTCAAATTATATAATTTCAAACATACATTAGACCAGAAAAATGTCTGTTTCACACATCATATGAATCTAGTTGTGACGCCAAACCCACAAAGTTACATTGCCATTATTGACTATTGAGTTGGACTGTCACAATGCCAAATCGTTAATTCTTACAAAATTAACAAATTTTACGAATAATAAAGGTAGCCAATTCAGACACAAATGGTGATATAAATACCACACAACGTTTCTGGGATCCTTGTGCCCTTCGTCAGGTGCTATGAAGAGCCTAGAGAAACACAACTGCACTTATCAGTTGACAACACTCAAAAGAGTGGCTACCTTTCTTATTCATTATTTTAAATCAAACGTCTTTTTTTTTTCATTTTAACAAATTTTACCATAAATTAAATTTAGTGTTCAAGTAATAAATAAATGAGGAATTATTCAAGTTAGCGATACCTGTTCATTACAATATATAGTATTTATAATCTCAAACACAACAATTAATTTTAGAAAATTTAACTATTAATATTACAATATTAAAAACAAATAAAAATTAAATCAATGTATGTATAATGAACTATGTATTTTCACCCGCATAAATTTTATCTTCTAATTAATCAATTAATGTATCGGCATTCTTGATGGAATATTAAGCTCAACACATTCGGAATTTCAAAATGAGTTGTAAACAGTAAAAAAAGTCAACATTATTCAGTAACATCGACCACAAGCAAAGGTTTTTAACTTAGCTCTTAATTTTATATAACCATGTTTTAATTAACTTATACCAATATAAATATATATTATCCGACCTAGTTAGTCGATAAAAACGATATCGACTCCAAATATCAATATTTATTGACGTTATCAGTGCCGTTACAACTGAACTTATAATTAATAATCAAAATATACAAATAATAGTTTTTTAAGTTAAAAGTTGTTAAGTCGAAAATCTTTTATTTTGATCTTTTTTTATGGAGCCTTTTCGTGAATTCATCACTTTATCTTTTATAGATATAAATAGATTCCAATATTTTTAACGTTATGAGGCTCTTCATGTCAAATCAATTTTGATAAAGGTGTATAGATAAGGTAGTGTTAATTTTAGTACTATTTTTAGTACCTATTCATTTATTATATAGACTCGTAAGTTGTTGTTAATGGTGCAATTCATCGAAAATGTTGGTAATTGTATAATACGAAAAATAATTTAAAAGTAACCTATTATGAATTTATGTCAATTTATCTTATCTCCGTCGACATTAAAGAAATTACAATACTAAGTTTCCTTAAAATAAATTAGTTTTCGATGTTTTTCAAATGTAATAAAAGCCCGTCGTTTCACGAGAAATGAATTAACTTACAAGTAATTGAAATACGACACGGTAGTCGTTCGACCCAAGTGTGCACTAAAACTTGACTTCTCGTGAACTGATTTACGCGCTAAGAATGCATGCGTCGCTGTAAATAAAGCAAAGCCGTCAACAATGGCTGGTTGCTTTCTCCAGGGCTTTCCCCGCGGCAGATGTGAGCGACGCCGACAGCTGCAACTGGCACTGGCGCTCTGATACTCTCTGACCTGCGTAACGTTTACTTCCTTTACCAATATACTTTATACGATTTCTAAATGTTATTTTATACGTGAATATACAAGCTGCGAACTTTACCGTCCGCAGAAAAATTCTCTGAGAAAATAGTCATTAATAACGGCACTTATGCTGGTCAATATGTAGTTGTTCATTTCTGGGTATGTAATTATTAGGTATATCAATATTTTTTTGTTCCATGATTGTTTTAATATCTTATTTTTGATTTAATTATATATTTAAAAATAATAATTGTATGCATAACCTGTAAATATTTTATATGTATTATATATTTTGTGTGTTATATATGATTATATATATATTCTTAGATATGTTGTTCAGTGAGATTTTTGTGGTCCATATAATTCTTATTTATTTTAATCTTCTAAATAATACTATCATACAGCCTATAACAATGGCTAATTTAATACAAAATCCCATGACGTTTCGTTCCACGTTTTGGAACTTTATCAGGTGTAAAATTCTAATGTCATCATATTACAGAATATTTCTTACCACAATTTAATATTTATTGGAAGAGCATAATATTACAGACATTAAATTATATTCATCAATACTAAATTTGTTGTATTATGCAATTCATCAAGTTCCAAAAATCGAACGTGGTATGGTTTTGTAATAAATTTTTTCTGATGTATTGGCCATTTTATTTATTTATTCAACTAATGTCAGAATAAATATTATATTGTAGTCTCAATCTTGATTGAGATTTGTGTGTTTCATCCAAGATTTATTTAATAGTATATTTGATACTAATAGCAGTGTTTCATATAACATTTGTAATTTAATGTTACACCATATTGTATTATCTCTTGTATTGTTTGTATATTTCTTATTCATTATTTTCAATCAGACGTAATTTTTTTCATTTTAATGTGTATTACACAAGCGTCTTCGATTATATGCATACAAAGTGCAAATTCTGCAGCTACTGACGGCGGAACAATTTGGTTTGGATATGCTGCAGCGTACTGTTAAGAAGAACATGGCAAGAAATTCAATATAGACTGGTTATTCTTCGTGCTACAAATCATTCAAATGTAGAGGTGTACTGATAATTAATAAATAATTTATTTGAGTTGCTCTTTCATATCATCCAATTTAAATATCATATCTTCTGTACTGATTATTTCCTTGTCATTTGAAATATGGATGGTTTGAAAGACACACCCTGTATTACTATTCAGTTTCTTACCTTTAAACGTAGTTAATACAATTATGAATATAGTTTCGGTATCAATTTAATTTCTAATACCATATTTTCGATGCGTATTGTCCAGCATCTTAAAAATATCAAAAGTAATACGTTATTCATAAAACCAATCCATGTAAATTTTATTAGTTGTTAATCTCAATGATTAAAGTTACATTAACATTAATACCGGAGAAGAAACACACTACGTTTCGATCCTTATTCCGGACATCAGGTGATAAGTTACATTATTTAGAAGGTATGAGACAAATCAATAAATTTTCATATCCAACATATTTATTTAATTATATGTTAAATTTTGATTTCTTGCATTCTAAAATATATTTTCTAATAGAATATATACATAGAAGGCAGGCAGGTCCTGAAATTTCTAATTAATATTCTTTAGAGTCCAAAAAATTTAAGTCTAACATCAATGGAGAAATTTTTATATCCAATACACACACACACACACACACACACACACACACACATATATATATATATATATATATATAATTATTATATATTATACATCACCTATGAATTCACACATTAAGGACGAAACGTATTCTTTCTATTTTTGCGTAATTATTTTCTGTTAATGTCATAATTGAATAAAACAATTAATTAAATTAAAATTATTGGTAAATATTTTAATTTTGTTATTAAATGTCAGATAAAATACCAATCTTAGATATTTACCCAAAAACGAACGAAAAAAGTTACTATGTAGCAAGGAATTATTAGAGTTAATTATTTTCGATTGAAAAATTAACAGTGAGCAATGATTATCAAAGAATTGGTTTCAATAAATCGATTTAGTTGCATCCTTCTTCATTCTAATAAAATGTAAGAACTGTATTATTACGATGTACCTCTTATTTACATGAGAAAAGCAAAGAAAACTATTTCTAGGCAAGTATCCATGTTCAGTTTTAATATTTGAAGACTTAATTTTCTGATATACGAATGAACGGTATGGGTATGAAAGAGAAATAGTTACTGTTTTACCTGAATTTGATGGTTGGTTTCGCCAAGCTGGATAAGAGGGACCTTTCCAAATTATCGTTGGCGTTAGCCCCTTTTGTCAGAGGAGGAGCAGCCTGTGTGGCAGCGAGCAGTATATGTCCCCTGATGGATAAACGTGAAGAGCTATATCATGTATAACATGGCTAAACCCACAATCAATTTCTTGGTAAACCAATATATATATATATATATATATATATATATATATTGTAATAATTAATTATATAATAATGGCTGAATTTAACAAATGAAAAAAAAACACAAAATTACAATACTTTCTTTATATGGGAATCAATGATTATGTGGCGTTTTAAATTAACAACTATTAACTTTAAACAATTAACCAAATTTATTAGCAATTTTAATAACAAGTATAAAATACACAAAATATTTGGGACCTCAGGGTCTTGATCTGGGTTTGATAAATGGCAGAATTTAAATAATCAAAATTACATTTACCTTTTATGGAAATCAAAGCGTCTGAACATAGACGAAATTTGTTGCGTAAGAAATAATAATAAAGATTGAATTTAACAATTTCAATTTTATCAAGAATTAATAATCTCATTCTATCGATAATTAAATAATTAAAGAACGATCTGACTTTTATCTTTTAAACACGGTTTACAAATGATTTTAAAGTTTTTCTCTACTTACGGCCGCCCAGGTCTCTTTTCAGCTTTTAGTTCACAAATTTTGGGGACATCACTGATTCTAAGTTCTCACAGACTCTAAATGTTCACAGGCTCTAATTGGCGTTGTTTGTTAGTTGGTTTAACACAAATTAGTTGGTTCTCGATGCTTTACTGCAACTAGTTGCTCTGTCTCCTTCCCGACTGAATATTGCTTTACTTTTTAATATTTGAAAGTATGTTTGTGACTGGACCACATTAAGAATTCAAGGCAATGCACATGCGGGTGGCCTGTCGCAAAATAAATCTATTAAGGCAGGCATTGTTTCTGATTAATGGCCTGGACGGTTGTGTTTACTTAGGATTGAGGGTGCAGTTTGGGCGGTCTGGAGAATTTAGTACAGCGCACGTGCGTGCGGGGGTGAGAAGACAAGTCTAAAGTAATTGAGGGTCCTGTCTCGATGGTCGACTTTGGGACAAGACAGAGTAGCGAGCTATTTGCTAACTAAGGAACTGCAGCTGCATAATATAAATCTCGGGATAATGGAGGAAACTGTCATCGGGCAGTTGCGACGTAGTTTTAGAACAAAGGAAAAAGGAAGAGACTGGGATATATAAGCGAGAGCGGCTTTTGAATAATTTAGTTGAGTTTCGGAGTCAGAAGTTGGAGAGGGGTGCTGTGAGCCCTGAGACTGGAGAATTGTGAGTGAGTTAGTTATTCTGCGACCACCGAAGAACGACTAAGACAGACATCGTTTAAGGGAGGAGAATGTTTTATAAGTTGCAGTCTGCGAGAGAAATAGCAAAATATTCATTGATAAACATTTTTGTACTGCTTTACACGCCGAATTCCATCAATTAAACAAACAAATAGTTCATTTTTTTATTTAATTAATTCATGGCGTTCTATGAAAATATAGCTTTATAATTTTACAATCAATTACGTTAAATTTCTCATTATCTCAGGGTCACCACTGGGTTTGATAGGAAGAACAAATACAATGAACTAAAATATTAACAGTCCAAACTCATTGAAGTTAACGGAATACAATATTAAATACAAAAAGTAAAAGAAAACGAATGAAAAGAAAAACGCGAACGAAATCTGACTATACCCTTTAATTATTGTTTACAGTTATTAATAATTGTTTTGTACTCACGACAGTGCTACTGGTACCAGTTTGGACTCCTGTACATTGAAGTCAACACCCACTAAACAGGCTATTATACATTGATTCTACTCATTATATTTTGAATACACGGTAGTTGCTCTGGATCTCTGCTATCCTGGAACCTGGATTAGCCGACTCTCAGCCAGTTGCCGGACGTAGATCTCTTTGAAGTCTCTCTATGCGAAAATTAGTTCAGTTTGTGAAGCAAAACTTCTTCTAAATTGTGATTTTTATGAGTCTCTCCGTTTACTTGCGTAAACTATTATATATCGCCGTTGGACTTCCTAGATAGCCCTATTCATAATTCTAGATCTGCAGACTTGACTGTGTTATATCTCTCGCAGACTCCTTTTATGTGTATCCTCTCTCGACCCTGGCTCGACTCAGACTTTACGCAGACTGAGTTCTCTAAGCGCGCGGTCAACAGTCTCCATTGTTAACAAAGAAAGATCCGCTGCGATTGTCGTCTTGAAGCACCCGTACTGCCAACAATTAAATTATATTAAAAACAATTAACAGCCTGTTTAATTGGTATTACAATATAAACTACTTTATTAGTCAATAACATGTTACTTCGTTGCTCTCCAAATGACTATAAATTTAATTCTTGATACCAGATTAGGATGTGAGCCATAGATAACGATTTCGCCCCTAGGAAAAATTATCACTGTCAATGAGATGGGCATGGACGGATTCCTTTCCAGAATTACCTGCAAGCCGTAATGATCGCTCGATTCTTTCCCTGCTGTTCATATGTAAAAAACTGAATTTTTTATTCTCATGCTATGTTTTAAATATTAGCAATACAATAAAATATAATAAAAACAATTTAATTAATGACAGTTTAGAAAATATATATCCATGTACGTTACCTTAATTTATTATTATCATTTTTAGATGTGCTAAATGAAGAAAAGTACTCCAAAAATTCTGTAAATGATTGCAAAAAACCTTGAAAAAATCACACAAACAAACATATTAATATGATGCTGAAGAATCGATAAAAAAAGTCACGAAAATGTATTTAGGATTTATTTCCCATTTTCATCTTAATTGTAGTTGAATAATTCGATAACATTAAAATAAATCACCATTTAATAATAAAGACTACGACCTGTTAAAGTCACTTTTTTAATTAAAAACATGAAGAAGGTACAAATTCGAAACAAAAAGACATTTTTTAAATTAATTATTAAACTTTCTGAGACTGGTCCTGAACTGTATTATAAATAAAATTTGTATAATTCGGATAGCTTAAATATATGCTGTTTAAAAATGGTAGAGTCTGTTACTTGTGTTATTTGTATTTACAGATGTTAATAGTGATTATTTAATGGTTAAAGTTGTTTTTCTGGTAGCTAATTCACAAGATTATTTAATTTTGTTAAGTCTCGAGTTGATAAAAACCACTGAAACAAGATTTGGCCATTAAAAATTTTAAAGTTAAATTTATATAAAATTGATATAAAACACGTATTATTTCTTCAATTACTAATTACTGTCATATTAATATCTTTAACGTAGTTTTAAATCATTATATATTTTTTGTAAAGTTCAATGTTTAACGTAGTTTTAAATCATATATTTTTTGGTAAAGTACAATGTTTGCTTTTTAAACCGTGTATTTGTAATAATTATTCTTTTCATGAAATCTTATATTGTGACGTGTCCTATTTCCTCGATCGACGACTGATGGAATGAGTAATAAAGCTAATCTAATCTATATTTCAGAAATTTTAGGAGAGATAAAGGAATTTCTTTATCAACTAAATTATAAACCAATTCCCGTTTTTGTAATAAAGGATTACTTCTATAAAAATTGAGAACCAATCCGGAAAACGTCGATTTTAGACTAGTAATCATTGAACACTATGATTAATATAATAATAATCCCAAAATCCTATTCATTTTTTGCGACTCTTGGTTCTAAGGTTATGGAGACTTGCAGGTCTCAGCAATACGACGGGAAGGAATCTGGCTGTCATTCATATATCTGAAAGTGACCGCAATAAACCGGTAAGTAATCGGGTCTCGCCCAAAGAGATGGCCAAAACTGAATAAAAATTAGGACAATATATTTTCTGGCGTATGATAAAACATTATTCTGATAACAGTGGGTTTAACATTTGAAGTTTGGTTATTTTAATCCTAAATTACATCGATAAGCATTAGTATTTTTTTTAAAAAACAACAAGAATATTTAGGTGTTTTTTACATGACGATCCTTAAAACACCAGTTTGTTAAATGTTATATTCTGTAGCTGTTTCCCTCTGGATATATTGTTGAGTGTGTAGTACGTGTATAGACATTCATTTATAATTATTTTTTTTTTGCCATGGTTGTCTTCAAGTCTGTATTTCCGAGTAACATTCTCGTGACATAATGGAGTCTAATTTGGATTGGCAGGCCCCAGGGAGCGTGCTCACTGATTGATCGCTTGTTGTGGCGCCAGAGTACTATACGCCACTCCGAACACTAAACAATCCAGCTGTCGCATGGGGCTGCCGTTACGTGTCAATCTTCTCTGAAATTTCCATTCAAACAGTCACGCGATTTCCTAAGCACCGTTCACAGTATTACGTAATGTTACACTCCTTTGTTCAATCGTTGGCCGTAAACATGTAGCCGGGAAGTCTCAATTCCACAGTTTGCGTTACGTAATAGTTGCAACTTTATTATTATGTTAGTGAAGAACACAAGATATTCAAGCGTGTAACGACAGGTGGAAAAAATTAACCAGTGTTTTTTTTTCTTCAAAATACAGTGTTCTCCATTCGTCACAAATCACTTTCAGTAGACTGGTAATAAAATATCCCGTAAAGTTAGTTTTTGTGATTGTAAAGACTGCACTGGGTGATGTGTGAAGGTTTCATCATATACTTCATAGCTGAAAGTACATAAAAGATTGTGGCTTACAGATCGTCGGCTGCAATGAAACAATATGATGGAAATATTTTTATACAATGTGTTCAGGTATTTTTTACTCCTAACGACAATTATACAGTAATTAATTATTATAATACATCCAGTATTTTTGGAGAAATACATTTTAAAGGGTTGAATAATGCGAGTGGTAAGAGACTAAATAACGTTTCAAATTGAAAAAATTACGTCTGTTTTCATTTAAGCATTTGACGCCTAGCCTTTTCATTTGCGTCTTCTATTTCTTTTAACGTTAATATTTGCTCACTTTCAGCTTTAATATTGATTCTAGTTTTAAAACTTGGTTAAAACTTTCGAACAAGCTAGATATTACGAGAACAATTAATTGTATAATATGTGATGTTTTGCTAGCTCAATTACAACATTTACGCAATAAATTTAACAGCATTTCTTTCTTTAATTCTAAACTTTCATATAAATTGTCTGTATTTTGTTTTTTACTTCTTATTAAAATAACGTTTCCTTACGACAGGACATTGACAGACAATAAGCTTTATATCTTGCCTTATCCCTTGGCTATCGTCCGAGACTTTTCCCGAAGTGGGTTTTAAGTTTTGAGCGACTGACCATCTCACCTAGTTCCGACAATGCTGCCGCTGTTGAACCGTTTTGTGCGTGTGTCAACATGTGTATATTTACGACATCTCAAATTGAGGATCAAAATTTGGAAATATTCACTGAAACGATCCCGTGTATCATTTAATAATGATTTTGTCTTTCTGTCTCAAGCACGCTGTGCACTTCATTATTTAAAGTTGATAAACTACTCTACAATATATAGTAATATTTAAACTTACTGGGTAAATGATTAGGCGTATTTTTTTTTATAAATAAAAATATGTAATTAATTTGGCTTATTAGAAAAATAATTCAGCAAATGAAGAAGTGATCATCATCACTTCATTATCATAGTTTGACAAAACCTGATTTGTGATGGATTGAAAAAATTTGACAATCGCTGGACCAAGTGTATAGCAAAGAAAGGAGACTATGTTGAGAAATAAAGTAAGTTAAAAACTTTTACATTTTTACCAGACTTATCAAACAACCCTCGTACTTAGAGAGTTTGCCTCTACTAAATGCCAAGCAAAGATGATCACACTCAACCGCTACACTCAACTACCGACACTCCGACTGCGCAATAATGAAATATCATGGAATCCAAAGGACTCAGCGATAAAGTATCAAGGGGTCCACATAGATGCAAAACTCAACTGGAGATACCACATTCATAAAAACTAATTGAGTGCTACGCAAGACTCTCTCTGCTCTACCCATTGATAAACCGAAAATCTCATCTTCGGGTTGAATCCTCGCTCCTAATTTATAAATCGATTCTCCGACTCATTCTTACATACGCCTGCCCAGCAACGCACCTACAAGTTCGCTCAAGAAACTTCAAACCATGCAAATAAAGTGCTACGTATTGCAATTAACAGCCCGTGGTTCATACGAAACAGTCAAATACACCGGGAATTAAAGGTTCCATTGATAACAAACTACATCCACAGCCTTAACAGTAACTTTTTCAAAAATATAGTTAAATGTAAAAGTTCAAAGAAATTAAACCTAGGACAAAAAACACCCATAAAAGATTTAAACGAAAGCTTCCACAAGACTTCCACAAATAATTGCCAACCTGTAAAATACCTGAACCAAATATAATAAGCCAGAGGTGTGAAAATATTTTCACATAACCCTCCCTCCAAATACTCTTAGCCATATGATTTCTTATTATATCCTAGCAATAAATTGCATTTTAATTGCAGACCGAGCTAAATAAAGTTTTAAAAAAACTATGTCTAGTGAAGGAAAAGTACTTAATGTGTTGGACTGTTGCCTTGACATTCGCTAAGTTATTGTTGAGTGTTGTAGTCTAGCGTCAACTCCGCGAGTTAAATGAAATCAGATCTTAATTTCGTACAAAAGCTCGAATGGTCGATAGGTTTAGCGATCTCTGATTAAAATAAATTATTCCTTTTTTTATGCACGGAATTATTACTATAGAAAAACCATGATACGCAAGTTGTAATTAGGTTTCTTTATGAATTAATTAAAATTATTAATATAAAAATATGTATATGTTACATTGGGGGCATGGTAAGAAAAGGTTGGGAAACACTGATGTACACACTCCCGCTCGGCTTCCTTCGTCTTGCCTTGCATTGCTTCGTCGAGTGTATCTTTCCGGCTTTAAGGAGTAATGGAGCAGAAAAAATTCAATTGTTAATTATGTAGTCACCGTTAAGTACGGTGGTGAAAACAAGGAATTTTGGAACAGCCAACATCTCCCTTTAGAGGATTAATCAAATTTTAGGTACTGATATCAACGTTTGAGTAGTAGCTGGAACAAACGTTACGAACATTTGTTTCTGATAGAGCAGAGGGAGTTGACCAATAACTTGGGTGAATTATCAAAGCGTAAGTGGTGAGATTCTTCCTGGAGTACAAAGACTAACGCCTGGGGGAAGAAGCAGATTATTCCAGCATCAATCAGCCACCTGACACAGAGTTTGCATTTGGGAACATAAATCATCTCGAAGCCAAATGTCCAAGGCCAGTAGTTACTGTCAACACAATTTCCAAAATGATAACCGTGAATTCTTAACTGAGATCTTCACGCAACCATGATAATTTGTTTCCATTTACATTAACATATTTTATGCTAAAGTTATTCAATTATAGATATTGTAAGTACAGCTTATCCCGTGAGAAATTAGTCATTTTCATGTATTATTTGTTTTTTATAAATAATATGATTTTTAAAGTGGATAAATTTGCGTCTGATAGAAAATAATGAATAAGAAAGATAACCAATACAGACAAAAAAGTGTAATATAAATACAGCACAACGTTTCTGGGATCCTTGTCCCTTTCGTCAGATGCTAAGAAGAGCCTAGAGAAACACAATTGCACTGGTCAGTTGACAACACTCAAAAGTCTATAAAAGTGTTGTCATCTGACCAGCGCAGTTGTGTTTCTCTAGGCTCTTCTTAGCACCTGACGAAAGGGATAAGGATCCCAGAAACGTTGTGTGGTATTTATAATACCTTTTCTTGTCATTATTCGCTATCTTTCTTATTCAATATGAATTTTAGTTTGAACAAATAACCTTTCGTTTTAATAAATTACAATATTTGTTTTTAAGCGTTACATTCACTCGCTCTCCTGCAGATGCATCCAGACAGCAATCTCCGTGCTGAGCAAAGAAAATACGTGTGCAGTGATAAATGCTAAAGCGCAGAATTCCGTTCACTTCTACCTGGACAGAAACGCTATGGTTCGATATCTTAGAAGACAGATCGGTCAATTGGGACATTTCCAGAAATGAAATTAAGAAAGCGTCTGGCGACACCGAGCGACACGTGTGTCAGGTCATAGAAAAAGTAAAAAACCAAACTCATAAAAGTGGAGAGAGTGCCCAGTCGTGCATGCTAAGTGTTCTGGGATTGTGGCGATCAATCAACCCCAAAATAGTGGAGGAATAAAAATTAGCACATTTAATGAAAGGTGTAGCGGAGAATTTGCATCAAGGCCTCTTAAAAAAGGATGTCTCTTTAACTGACGAGTTCATCGAGCACTGTCAGTACATTGAAGAGGTGAACCAGAAAAGGATCGGCCGCAAGAAGTTCGAGAGGCTCCCGAATATCGTTCCCTTTTTAGAAAGAGAAAATGATTTATCATCCCTCATTCGTCAAACAGTGAAGGAAGGTATACAACGAGCAATATACTTAGCGACCACCGAACCTCAGCAGGAGACAAGACAAGAAGTTGTCTGAGAGGAACTGGATCACGTCTTTGATCCAATAACAACACTGACGTCTTCTTGGTGAAAAAGTTTTTCCTAAACTTAAGCCCAACTATGCAAAAGTTGTGGCTCGGGAAGAACCTGCTTACGTCCCTAGGAAAACTGACGTCTGGAGAATCCAGGAAAACAGACCTGTCAGTTTCCACGGTGGTGGCCCTAGGCACGTCGTAAGGACGAGGAAAAAGTGTCTGACGACATAAGGGCCAAGAATTGACTTATACGATGACTGACAACACTATTACCAAGAAGGTTAAGCTGAGGTTTACCGTGGACGATACAGTCGATACGCAAGAAGTCGCTCTCCGTCACGTCGATCGAGATCTCAGTCGCTATTCAGGGGCTCCAGCCGGCACCTGGCCGACATTACCTGAAAAACTAAATGATTACTGATTCACCTAAACCTCTCGATGGGTGGCAATATTTCGTTTCAGATGAATATGACGATGAAAGTTTCTGAATAGCTGTAAACCAAATTTGTTTAAAGTAGAAGGCAAACATTTTAATTTATAAACTGTGTTGGCAAAAACAAATCAAATAAATATGTATCAGAATGTAAAGCAAACTAAAAAATTATTTTATTTATTGGTTTGTTGTGGAGAACTATATATTGCAGAAGCAGATTACGCAACAAATGATCGCAACAAATAGCTGAATCAGTGTGAATATTTGTTCAGAGGTAACAAAGATGTATTTGTTTGCACGCTGCTCATAAATGAATAATGTCTTCACCGAGCGGGCTTGAGTGGGAGTTGATGCATTCATATTTTAAGTAGTTGAAAAACAACATGATTCAACGTCCGGCATTTAAAATCCGGGCTAAATTAGTAATGAAAAGCTGGATTGACTGAATAAAAGTTCACACGATACTTTTTCTTTAAAAAAACAAGTATTAAAAATTCTAAGAGGACATCAAAATGTTTGTGCACGCAAAGCAACTTCATGAGGGCTGTATTTATAAATTATAATAATTTTCAGTCGATTCAATAAATCTTTAAAATGTAATTAATTACATAAAATAATAAGAATATCCAAAGTTGACATATCGTATGGCGATCCAGAAGAGAAATATTTTTTCGTAATAATTATTTCATAAAAGTAATTTACTGATACTGCGAAAATATAATTAAATAAATTCATATTAGCATTAATAATTATTTTTAATACATATCGGTTTATTTATAATTATGGGAAGTTTCTTTGAAGATATTTGGCACTGAGAGAAATCTGATTTTATATAAATTATACTCCGGAATATTACGTAGTGTCAGTATTTTGCTACCTCAATTATTCGACACATTTGTATAAATTCCTGGAATTATCTCCAGTTGTACAAAGGAATTCTTGGTAATATCGATATAAGTAAACTTTATTATTCATTACAATCTAGTGTAATTATTTATGGATAATAAGTCGAAGTAATGTTAAATATTCTGAAATAGAACTTCGTACATATTTCACATTTTGTGATGATATTCAGTAATGTAGTTTAAAAGACTACTGTATAATTGTGTACCAAATTAGTTTGAAATATGCCCAGCAAATACCAAGTTACGGGCTACCAAACATTTTAAAAATGTATTTCAGAAATTTATTGTAGGTAATTGTTACGCCTTCTGATGTTCTATCTCAAACAAATAATGGTAATATAAAATCTATACCGTTTTGAGTATAAGTATTGAATAATATTTTTCGCACGTTGTAAATAATCCAGGATTTAAGGACAAAGAGTGGTAAAGCAAAAATGTTAACCATTGGTTTTTATTCGACGTTAAATGTCAGAGTGCCTACTTAAAATAATTATATTATTATATTGAACTCTTGTATCTGAATACATTTTTTTTAAATAATTAATCCTAAATTACGAAATTATATTATGTAGCTTTCTAAATGGATTATTTTAATATATTTTTATCACTAAATATTGTGATGAAATTTTAGCCAAACATTTAAAATACCATTTTCAATCAACAAGGTGAATTTATGTTCCTTTACATTTACACACGTTTTTATTACTATCAACTTCAAATGTACTTAACGTTTTCATTTTTCAATCAAATAAAACCAGATTCCATGTGAGGATATTTATTTGGATAGGACTATATATTATTTATACGCACAACAATGCAAACAATTGTTAAATAGTTGTACACTTTGTCGAACCTGATTTTTAAGATCATGAGATTCAAACAATGGAGGATTCAGATTTACAACTTAAACTAATACATCCTATATGAAACCGAAAAAGTAGCCAGAGAATCAGTGTGGCAGTTTATTTATGATCAAACAAATTTGTGGTCATAATTTCTTATATATTGGACAGAAAATCGTTGTTAAAAAATGATGAAAAATAATGAATATTTTAATAAGAATAATAAAAATAATAAAGTCCGTAACTTGGTATTTTCTGGGCATATTTCAAACTAATTTGACACACAAATACAGACAAAAGTAGTGACAATATAAATATCACACAACGTTTCTGGCATTCGTGTTCCTTTCTCCAGGTGCAGAAAAATCGCAAGAGCCTAGAGAGGTAAAACTATACTAGTCAGTTGACAAAACTAAAAAGTCAAGAAAACGCAACAATGGGAAAGCATCAATCAGACGTAAATTTTTCGTTTGAATGAAAATTTTATTTATCACAGCGAGTTATGCAATGACAAATGAATTTGGAACCTGACTGAAATAATAAACTGCAAGACGGTGTTGCTATTATGAGTGTAATGTTAAACAGTAGATTAGTAGGTTCTCAATGGAAATGGCATAATGTTGAAATGTTAGTAAACTGCTTAAAAAATGTATTCGTAAGTTGTTATATAAAAATATTTTTTTATGTATACCTCACTTGAGTATCTTGACCATAATAATGAAATACCAAAGCAATTTGTGATGTCTGTGAATCATAGTTTTAAAGAATCATAATCCAATGACTCAAGAAAATAATTTTAACAATTCATTTCAAATAAATTAGAAAGTGTTCTCCGACTGATTCATCAATAAGCAACCATTTATGAGAGTTATCGATCGTGCAGTACCACAAACATACGCATAGAAAAATAATTATCAGTGGAAGTACATTGTTGCGAAAAGCCTTTTGCCTTCTAAGATAATTAATTTCTTCTAATAGAACAAAGTTAATTACTAAGAGCCATGTACTCTCACAAAAAGAAAAGAGCGTTCTACCCGGAACTCATTAACCACGTCATTACGTTCTAAATGAGTGGAGACTTCACTAAAGAGGAAATCGCCATGACGTACAGACTCGCTAAACATGATTTAATATGCAGAGATGGTGACTGATGGAGTGGTGCTTTCAATAGACCGTGCAGGGTCCTTATCGAATGTAAGGACTTCTCTGCGCACACTACGTGGCGAAATGTCAAAAGTAGCGTTGACTGTAATTTCAAAATAGGCATACAAACTGTCGGGGCATTTCAAGCTCTTTTGCTGTCAATAATAAATTTTACTCCCTAAATTATAAAATTGATCAAGTTTATTTCAAAAGTGTTTCATAAGAAATACTTTTCGTGCTTGTTAAATTTAATAACAAATAAGTAGGGATATTAAAAAATATATATCAGAGTTGGCTAATTTGATATGTAATCACGAAGAAGAATATATAAATCACGAATAAACATTTTCGCAAAACACGTTACAGCAACGGAAATAATTCCTAATAAAGATTACAAGTATACTACTACATATTAGAAAAATATATTGAGTAAATCCACTAATTGTAATTTTAATTTAACTGTTATTATTATTGGTTTATTTGTAGAAGAAGTTGAGGTACATTTCCTGATTTGTTTATAAGACCAGTATAAAGAGTTCTCGGGTTTCCGGTCGGGTAACGTGATTTGAGTAATAGCTCTATTACTTACGGACCAGACCTGAAAACTCTTAATTGGTTTGACGGAGTATATAACACACACTTCCCGAATCTCGACAACAGTTCACCTGACGAAGATGGCGGTGTCAGCCATGGAAACGTTGTGCTCAAATCACGTTACCTGACCGGAAACCCGAGAACTCTTTATACAGAATATACGTCGGGAAAACTTACGCTCTTTATTACCACTATTATTGCTTGTATATTTTATCAAAAGTAAACAATTAAGTAGAACTAATTTACAAGTAACATTTCTAAATTCTTAATAGCATGTACAATGCAAGTAATTTGTGAAATAATACTGTACAACAACCATGAATTATTTTTTGTCAATTAGTACTTAGCTTGTGTTTTCTCGCAGGTGAACATTCCCAGAGAGCTCTGACGGAGCTACCTTTGGGGATGCCTTCACACCTCTCTGGTTTTTTGAACTAAGGTTCTCACATACCGAGGCACCTCGGCCTGTTTATAGAGGTGTATGTTCCAGGGTCGCAGACCTTGGGCATACTGTAAGAGTTGTCCGCTATTCCTATTGGAATAGTCGGCCAGCTGCCTCCTAAACCGGTCAAGGCACGGCGAGGACAAAGCTGCGACCCCACAGCTAACCCCTCTCCCGCCATAGGAAGGGCGTGGGACAAGTACCAAATGCCCGACCTACCTGATGCAGGTTTTTCTAGGGATTGCCCTGCATCACTTTAAGGCGAATTGCTGGGTAGGATCCTTAAACCAAAGCCCGGGGCCCTAGTTAACCGTTGGCTACCTTCCTCTACCCTTCAGCATTTCCCCTTTCACTCCCTTTCAAATGCTATAAGAGGGGAGTTACTACTATGTGGATTACCATATGCATAACCTGTCTACACCTTCTTCTTCTTGCAGGTTTTTCTCCTCAAGGAAGCCTGTGACAGCATTCTCTCGCAGGTGAACCTTCCCAGAGAGCTCTGGAGGAGGCTACCTTTGCGGATTCCTTCACATCTCTCTGGGTTTTTGGTCTAAGGTTCCTCGGCACCTCGGCCTGTTTCGAGAGGTGTATGTTCCGGAATCGCATACCTTGGACGTACGTTAAGAGTTGACCGCTATTCCTATTGGAATAATCGGCCAGCTGCCTCCTAAACTGGTCAAGGCACGAAGAGGGGAAAGCTACGACCACACAGCAAACCACTCGTCCGCCATCGGAAGGGCGTGGGACAAGTACAAAATGCCCGACCTACCTGATGCAGGTTTTTCTAGGGTTTTCCCTGCATTAATTTTAGGCGAATTGCCGGGTAGCATCCTTAAACCATAGCCCGGGGCTCTAGATAACTCAAGGCTACCTTTCACTACCCTTCCGCGTCCCCCCTTCAAATCCCTTCGTATGCCTATGCCCCTCATGTAGCATGACACTCTAAAAACATTTGCTTACCTCGTTAAAAATTTGTAGTGAACGAATTTGTGCGAAAAGTTTAAGAAGTTAGCATTGTAATATTTGTTCTGTAAACATTGCAAGTATTGGTCCTAAAATCTAGTGTTAAGTCTGAAGGAGAATCTCTATGCAGAACAACTGCCACTCATAAATCCGGAATGAGTTCGGCAGCCGTATGCCCTCAATGGGCTTTAGAACCAAAGATAATATTAATAATAAATAAATAAGCCTGAAAACTGTTACGGAAAAACGAGAGATGTGCAAGAAGATAACAGCAGATATGATTGAGCCGTCAGGAGCTATTGCCAAGGGTGATCATATCTGAAGGGTCAACCTTTGACAGAATGGAACTTGGTAGTCAAAAATGAAAAGTAATGGTTGAGAGGTATGAGGGTGGACGAAGAGAGGAGTCATGGTATGAAATCCGTTATAATACATTAAGTTAGTATGAGATTAAAATATGTTTGAACTACCACTGATGATTAGTGACAGCTTAGGATATAGTGAAAGCAATATTATGAATGTAAAGTTGCCAGCTCTGTAGCTGCCGCTGCCAGCGACCAAATTCTAGGTAACAACGTGCCTGCAAGATTATTATCCGACAAGGAAAAGTAAACGTTGTTTAAATTTGTATTGAATTCAGACGGCAGATAGTTGTGTCGTTTTAAAGACTTTTCTTAAAATTTCCCAATGAGCGGTAAATATATAATTTTCAAATCACTAATGTTACTTTTTGTAATATTACACTAATCTAAATGAGCATCAAGTGCAAATATTCAAAATTTTATCCGTATTAGACTGAATAAGAAAAAACTAGTTAAATGGCTAAAGGTAATAAAAATGTCATTAGCAAAGTATAATACGGAAATTTTTGAGATAAGCGCTTAGCACACTTCCTGTGTGCGATCAATGTTTCATAGCTTAATTTTGAAGGACCATTTTCAATTCACATTAAGTGGAAAATTAACGCTTCAAAATTTCATTAATAAAATACTTTATTCGTTTCATAACCTGTGTTTTCATGTTTTTGTGTAAGGTTGTGAAATAACTTTCCGTTTTCATTAAAGTTAAGTAATAATAGTCATATCTATGTAAACACGAGAGATATATTATGTTTACATACAAATAATACTAAAGTCAGCACTTTTCTTAATAGAAATTCTGCAAAAAAAACTGGCAGTAACCGCCACATTAACTTCCCATTAGACGTAATGAGCATCTACGACAAGTGCTTGAGGTGTGTGTACACGGAGAGCAGTTATTTTCTCATCCACCTCAGATTATGTACAAGCATATATCTTCATGCTTCTTTCCTTTTTTTTTTAGGGCAACAGGCTACAAGAGGTTGTTGGGCAAGTCCCCTTTAAAAGCATAGGAAGGGATTAGAAAGGGGGGATGCGTAAGGGTAGAGGAAGGTAGCCAAGGGTTAACTAGGGCCCCCGGGCTATGGTTTAAGGATCCTACCCGGCATTCGGCGAAAGAAATGCAGGGAAAACCCTAGAAAAAACTGCATCAGGTAGGTCGGGCATTGGGTACTTGTCCCACGCCCTTCCGTTAGCGGGAGAGGAGTTTGCTGTGGGGACGCAGCATTACCTTCTTCGTGCCTCGACCAGTTTAGGAAGCAGCTGGCCGACTATTCCAATGGGAATAGCGAACAACTCTTACCGTATGCCCAAGGTCTGTGACCCCGGAACATACACCTCTCAGAACAGGCCGAGGTGCCTCGGCTTGTGGGAACCTTAGTTCAAAAACGGAGAGGTTGGTTCTTTCCTACTGAAATGAATGTATTTGAGTAAAGGTGTCATACAAAATACCTGTAAGAACAATATTAAGACTTGTGCTTTTATTATATTAATACGAGAAGTTTTCTATCGTAAAATAGTTCTATATTCGTATTTCGGAGCTTCTATGAATAAAACGGCAAATACAATGAATAAATTACAACCGTAAACTACCCAGAGTCATGTGTTATGCTTCATTTACTACTTTTCATACTCTTCACGTTTATATCAAACTCTATTGCATATATTTTTACCTTCAAATAATCCCACGAATGTTCTAAGAATGGGATCTCTAAATTTATATTAACGAACTAACACTGGTTGAAGTTTATTTTATTTTCGCGATCGTTGGTTTCTCAGTAAGGCGATAAAAGAGATAGGTGAAAGTGAGACTTCTCGTATTCTACTTTATTGTACTCGGAAGGGTAGGGAAATAGCATTGTTGATGCCACTGTTTTTTAAAGGCAGTCAACTAAATTGTTCAACAAGAAATAATTTTTTTACATTTGTAACTACACTATGTAAAGACAGTTCCAGTAGTTAAAATAAGTACAAGAAGACAATGCAAGAGGTGGAGTGAGGGTAAAAAATGATATATACTGTAAAAACCTGAGGAAAAAGCTCAAGCAGTCTGTACATTAAATTTTTTAAGTCGTTCATTGTTGAGGGGCATTAAAAATTTGTTGATATATCATTGTTAGTTAAAAGTATATTGCGGTAATAGGAAACAGTGAGTTGTTTAGAGGGGAAAGTTAGTTATCACGTCGAAAGGAGAAACTGAAAGCTTTTATTAAAAAGAGAGAAATTGTTAGTTACTACTGCGAGGAAAAGTTAACAGAGAATTAAAACAGAATTTCCAGCAATTCGTTACATGTTCATATAGAATTATTCGCGCGTGCAGAAGGTACAACGATAACGAGAGACAAAGCAGACAACAGAGCTAGAGTCAGCATCGTTCATTAAGTAACAAATGAGCATTTTGAAAAAATTCCTTCATTAAAATTCGCACCCGCTGCTATGCTACTATCTCCCTATAAAACCTCCGAATTATAATTTATATCCTAATAACTTTTTCTTAAATTTGTAAATTATTAATTGTAATATAAATAAATAAAATTTAAAATTAATCGGTAAATCATAAAGGTAAAACTTCGTTGAAGCGTAAGCAAATATATTTTAATAATTTTTTCGCGGTTGAGCAGCAGATTCAGCTTTTTCGATGTTGACATTTACGCGGTCATTCAACCAAGAAAAATTTATTAATATTTTACACCAAGAAAGCTTTCTTACATTTTTATTATACATATATTGCAATAATAATTATAGGCAATTAGAGATTTAATATTTAAACAACTGAAGTAGATTCTTATCGGCGAAAATACAAACACAACAATGGGTAAGAACATGTACAGGCGGGTTTTGTCGTTGCTGAACTACAGGGTTTACACAGGGAGTTGCGGGCAGAATTTCATCAAGTATAGTTGGACACAGAATTTCATCAAGTCGCACTGAGATTTTCGTCAAGTACAGTCGCAGGTAGAATTTCATCAAGTAAAGACAGTTACAAAATTTCGTCGAGTAGAGCTGGTCACTAAAATTTTAACAGAGAAAGTTACTCTGAGGAGAATGATGAGAGTGTGATTCAGGAGGCTGATAATCAATTGGTCAGCAGGTATCGGTAGAACTTTGGAGAAGGAGTGGACAACATTCTGATTTGCCCATAATCAGAACCAGAACTACAATATTGGCTGGAGAGAGAGAGAGAGAGAGAGAGAGAGACTTAAAGCAGAGGTCCGCAGTATTGTATGGAACAAAAGCTTTGGAAAGTGATTTAAAACAAATTAAATTCAGTGAAACGATGGCCTGTTACATGTGAATAGTGTATAGTATATCAAAGAACCCAAACAAATGCCTGGTACCAGTACAAAACTGTAAGTAGAGAGAGAAACTTTATAAAATTTATTGGTATGTAAACGTTCAATAAGGATAAGGATTTCGGATTCAATTTAATTTTGTTGTTTTAATTCTAATCAAGATGAATGTTTTGAATTTTGTTTGTTAATTTTAAAGTAGGAAAAGTTTTGATCTTTGTTTAAAGGCCCAATTAATGACCCTGAAACAAGAGTAAAGAAGCTTGTTAATTAGTAAAACATTAATGTAAAATAATCACAACAAGAAAATTTGTTACTATTAATTTAAATACATCAATTGTTTTCTGAGATTTAAATCCTGTTATCATTTTTTTACATCTTTTCATTTAAATATAATAAATAAATTCATCCGTTAATTAACAATAATAATTTTATTTTATTTGAATATTACAATTTGATCCTCAACGTGAGGCTAATTCTTTTAATTATTTGTGTATTACATAAAATGGCGCATCAACGTGTGGCCAACCATTTAATTAATCAATTTTGTATTACAATATATATATATATATATATATATATACATATATATATATATATATATATATATATTACAGTAGAATGACATATTTATAACCTCCTGTACGGAGGAGAGATCGCCTAAAAGTTCATTACCTTGGTTTAGTATGCGTTTTCTGATTTTAATAGCCTAAGACGTATTTGATGATAGCGAGAAAGATTTATAGAATATTTCAAAATTATTAGAACGAGATAGAAGAAACATGGGCAGATGTACATGTATTTGGTTAAAATCAGAAAATAATAAGCAGATGAATTAATGTCAGACACGTAATGAAGAAAATAGGCTGATAACAAGTTAAATTCCGCCTGGAGAAATATTTGAACATTGGGGGGGGGGGGGGTTATTGAATCAACTACAGAAAGATAAAAACGTACGAGATACTACAATTATATTACGAGAAGAACTCGACACGGCTAAAGAAAAGAAAATGAAGATTAATGGGATTAAGAGAAACTCAATATCGATTAGAAAAAGAGATTTTGAGTAAAGGAATCGGAATATAGAGCCGGACTGATGTGAAGTAGTGGTCCGCGTCGTTGACTCTGCCCACGTGTCTCTCCTAAAACCATGACGTGTTACGTAGGATGATTTGCTGGCAGTCGTCTCGGTAGGCCAAGGTCCTTAATGGGCTGTAGAGCCAAGGAATAGTAGTAAGGGGAATGATGTTTGGGTATAACAAATATTTAAGAGTATATTTTAACAATTTGTTAGGGCGGGAAGATGTGATGAGTTTTACGAATCGAAAGGCGTGGAACAAATTGAACTCCATGATGAGGAATTTACAACGGAAAGTAGAAAATGAGAGACTTAACTTCAGTGCTCGGATCCCAATCGAAGAAAAAAATCAAATACAATCGTTAGAAAATGTATAGAAAAGAGCAGCCAAATGTGTACGAGTACGACCTAGAATGGACATGAAATACTGAAGCAAAGTATCGAGAGAGCAAGGCTGAACATGCTATTCAAAGCTTATACGGGGCAAAAGTCGTGGAGTGTAATTTAGTTCCAAAAACCGAAAGCAAAGTTATCTCGGTAGATCGGACCATAAATTCAAAATAAAATGAAGGAAACTAACAACACAGTTATGCATATTTTCTTTCATTTCAACTGAATAATTTAACTGCACTAGTGTTTTAGGAAAGTCCTCTATCATAAAAATGTAAAGAAAAATAAGAAGAAAATGATTTCACTCTTAAAATGAATTTAACAACATTAGTTATTAGCAATACAATTATTTTCATAGAATATTGAATATATTTATAAAATATTAAATCTTTTTGTTGGAAGCAAACTTACGTACTTTTTGGAAGTAATATACTTTTCTATATATTTATATATAAGTATATATATATATATATATATTTGTATATAAATGTGAAACATTAATTTTATAATTTAATAAAATGAAAGAATTTACGTCTGATTGCAAAAAAGTTAATAAGAAAGATAGCCAATTCAAACAAAAAAAGTGTGAAATTAAATACCACATAACGTTTATGGGATCCTTGTTCCTTTCGTCTGGTGCGATGAAGAGCCTAGAGTGACACAACTGCACTTGTCAGTTGACAAAACTTAAAGCGACGAAAACGTAATGAGAATGGGAGAGCCGAAGGGCTAGCGTAACAATAAGCGAGCAACGACAATGGGAAAACAGAAGGTTTAGAGTAATAATAAGGGATCGTAGCAATTATTGAGTTTAATAGTGTCTGTTTGTACATTAATAGCTGTGATGTTTGATTTAATGTGAAGCATCTCTGAAGTGAGTCTGGAATTGTACCTGGTATCCATGTCTAAAATCTTGCCAACGTTTCGAATTGATGATATGTTTGGATACTACAGATTGTTTATCAATAGGAAGTTTAATATTAGATATATGTTCTTTGATACGTGTATTAAGGGATCGTTTTGTTTGCCCTATGTAGCAGAAATTACAATTAGAGCAAGAGATTTTGTAAACAACACAATGTTTGCTGTATGTGTCAAGTGGATCCTTGTGGATTTCATCAAGTAGGTAAGATGTGTAAATGATGGATATTTGACATTCTTTGAATATTTGGATAAATTTGTGATGTAGAAATTTGTAATAAGGAAGCACGAGAAAAAATTGACTTGAGGTGTTGGGGGACTATTGACAGTAGGATATTTGCTTTTGTTCAGTCTAAACATTTCTGTTTAATAATAAAATGTAAAGGTACACATTGGAGATAAAATGTTTCGGACAATATTTAAGTTGTGTTGATGGAACTTTGGAGTTATAAAGTAATATAGCTCTGTCTACAAGATTGTATACCATAGCTGTCTTTTGGTTTAGAGGATGATCAGAAAGATAATTGCGAACACGTCCAGAGTATGTAGGTTTTATGAACGAATTGGTGACAATGGAAGTATTGTGAATGGATACGGTGGCATGAAGGAAATTAAGAGAAGCGTTAGATTCAATTTCAAGTGTGAATTGTAAGTTGGGATGATAATTATTGAAAGTATTGACCATAAGGTTGATTTGAGAGGTATTAACAATGCATAAAATGTCATCTACATATCTGATGTAGCAAAGAGGTTGGACAGGAAGTAGAGAAAGACAAAAACGTAATTTTTTTAAAATTTCATATTAATATTGTTATTGAAGAAACTGATCAAAAGTGTATAAGATTAAATTGTTTAATATGCTTAAGAATTAAGTAACACTTTTTACAGTACATGAGAAATTCTAATTGTAGACGTTATTAAACCAATTTATTAGAAAAAAGTTAATACTAATAAGTGATAATTGTTTTGCGAAAAGAAGTGCGTCATAAAATAAGAGAAGCACAGTAAAATAATTATTTTCAGGTACACACTTAACTAGTAGAAATATTATCTTGATGGTATAGGTTTAGTATTTAATTTCATTGATCCACCACAGGGCTATTTGTAAATGAAACATACATACATAAAAATCGGTTTTCTTGATTCTAATAATTATTGATATCAGTTCCAATATTCCGACATATAGCGAGAAACGTAAATAGCTTCAAGTGGTATAACTTTATATCGTCAATCATTTTATTTAACCGATAAAGAATTGTATACTTACAGAAATCATATTTAGCTACTATCCGTTACAGATTATGTAAGTCCAAAAAGTGTTATTATTGGGTAACGTTGGTTTTATTCTTCATAAATAAGTAAATTCCCTTCGACCTGACAGTTGCGCAAATTTTTGACAGTCTATGGAGACTTCATGTTTTCCTGTGTAACTTACTTAAAATTTCAAAAGATTAAAATGATGACAAAAATCACTTTTTTAATGTAAAAATTATAACGTGCATATAAAATATAAAAATGTATTGTGGTCACATTAAGAATCAATTTAAGAGAACCAACAATTAATTATACACAGTCATTATTTTCTGCCATTTTTAAGTCCCTTGTGATTCACGTATATGGAGCTTATTTACAGGTTTGAGGGAAAACAGCGAGAAAGCTGTCGGTTTAAAAACAATTTCAGGCTTTTGAAACGAAAACATGTGAAAGTCTTGAAGACGATAGCAATTCTTTACTTATTTCGAATGACATTTGCACTATCGCCTATTCACGGGAGCGATGGAAAATCGGCGTGCTGAATGCATTACGAATTCTCCTCGTCCTGTGCTTTCTCTGTCCAGTGCTTTGTAACGTATTCTCGGGTTAAAGGCCATGCCAGACACTAATTGCCTACCACACTTCGTTAGCCACTTCCCCTGAACGTACTCTTTGCGTAATTCACATTTAATTTCCATAAGAGATGCGTAAGTAAACATAGTTACAAAATCGAAAAATTCACGTGTATCGAAAACCAACTCATTAATATTCCGTCCTCGGTCTACACCCGGGAAAAATAAATTCTTGTCTCGTTTTCTAATGATATACGAGCGTTTCGTTCTATTCAATTGTATTGATATCAAAGGAGTGTGGGAATGAACAGAACTCGGCTACTTTACATTATAGAAAAAAATAAGACTTAGTAAATTAAATGTCACATAACAAACATTGTTTTCAAATTTCTTACTAAGATTAAGGTACTTTTTCATTCATTTTTTTTAATAACAATCAGAATCATTTACATTTACATAATTGAATTTATTAATGTCCTGATGGAGTCCTCTCCAATGATTGGTTCCCGGTTACCTCGTTTTCAGGTCAATTGGCCAGCATTTCTTTAGTCTTCTGTTTATTTCCGTGTTCCAGAAATGGGTTCGTATGTGTTTCCAGTCTTCCCTGGTGTTTTATTGCTCTCTCTTGAGTTATAACTTTGATGTATGGTATTCGTAGATCATGATGCAGAGTTATGTTACTAACATTCCATCAACATCAGAGCATCAACCGGGGCTCTGAGGATTCTCGACTGCGATTTTTATATCTTCACCGTATTACATTTGCTCGCACGTCCCCATAATTCAATGCCGAAGGTCCCATTCGGTTTGATGATTGCTTTATATATAATTATTTTATTTTCCAAAGACAGTTTCGATCTTCTACCAAGCAGCTAGTGTAGCTCACGAAGGCATATTTCCATTTGTTTCTTTTTCCTCTTTATATGTACTTTTCAAGTTAGTTTTGTGTCCAGATGCATTCTAAGATTATTTCGCATGTGCCGATACCGGTAGTTGTTGGTTGTTCATGGTTACGGGAGGTCATTGTTGTTTCCGAAGAGTAAATGTTACCTATACGGATTTTGAGTGGTTAATTTAGATGTTCCATTTATCTATCCATTCCTGAAGTAGATTAAAGTGGTCTTCTAATCGTTTTCTTGCTTCTATTTGATCTTCATTTATGGCCATGCTAACTGCATCATCAGCGAATGTTCCTGTAATAGTAGTAGTTGTAGGTAGATCGCAAGTATATAGTAAGTATAAGATAGGTCCAAAGGAACGCCTGCTTTGATTTGGTGAAAGGTGGAAGTTTCGCCGTTTACTCTCTTTCTTAATTTTCGATTCTCGAATATGATTGTGGTAGCTTACAGTAAGGCTTCGGCAGTAGGTATTTGATTTTGTATAAAAATCCTGCGTGCTAGACTCTGTCGAATGCCTGACTCAAATCAAGGAAATCAGTACTTATTGTCATCTAGAGATACTTGTATAGCATTAACTATACGAAGACACTGTTGAGTAAACACAAATTATATCTTGGTAGAAACAAAAATTATATAATATTATAATTACCTGTCGATAAAATGTCTATCGGGACTTTGTTGTCAAGAAAACGTGCTTCGGGCAAGTGTATGTCTGGATTTTATACTAGACCCGAACAGATTACCCTGCGTTTTACAGCGCCGTTTCTACATAAAACATAAAACTTCTCAAAGTGGTCTCCGCTCACCAGTGACGCACAGAAGTGGTTTGCATAAACTACAAAACTCATTCTGATCTGGTTTAGTCTAGATGAAGTTCTCCATCCAGCAACTACACCGGGAAAACCTACGTTCCTTATTGGTTTAGTCTAGTTATCTGCAAAGTAGACTGTCAAACATCAAAATATATATTAAGACAACTTGTAATTCTGATGTCAAAACGAAAATTAAAATCAAATCTCCATTTAGATAGCCCAAAAAAGTATTCTTATAATACTTGAATGACTCCGTCATTCCAATTATGTGTCGTGCTTGCTCTCCGATCGATTACTTTAATTAAAGTATATGTGCGACACCTTCAGTCAGTCAAATGTTTGCTCTCCAAACGACAAATAATATTGGTATCAGCTGACAAGGTAGAAAATAATATACCGAAACGTAAAAGTTATGCCAAGATGGATGCCGCGTTTTCTTACAATGGAACAAAAGCAGCGTCGTGAGGATGTTTCGATCGAGGGTTTGACGTTGTTTCGCAGCAATGAAACTGTGATTTTGCGTCGGTTCATAGCCATGGATGAAACATTGGTACTTCATTTCACATCTGGGACAAAGGAACAGTTAAAACATTGTACTGGGGATATTCCAAATAAGGTGAAGACAGTAGTTCTGCTGGCATGGTCATGGCGTTATTGACATGCGCGTTGGATAATTTTCACACAGTTTCTTCAAAATGGAAAACAACCAATGTTGAGTATTATGCGAATTAATGCAGGCAACCTTTGAGTAGTAAAAGAAAAAAGGTCACATTTATTGAAAAAAACTAATGTTATTCATCATGACAATGCACAAGTTCACACATTCATTATCGTGATTGTCGAAAGTTCGAATTATTTACTTGCCAATTCGCCTAATTTAATTCCTTCGGGTTATCTTCTCTTTCCATATTTGAAAAAGAAACTCGGTGTTTGTAGATTTGCCAACTATGATGGCTATTTTGAGGAGCTCGATGGTTCTCACTACAAACAAAGTATGGAAGCTATAACATCGTGCTAAAAGGAGATTATATTGAGAAATAAATATTTTTCCCCTAATTATTTTACGTTTTCTTTGTTATGTATGTTACTTCCGGAATTACCCTCGTAAATTAAAATAATTACGTAAGTTGTAATAATTAAAGCCTAAGGTACACCAATATACTAGTTTCGAGATGATGTGGGATATTTAAAAATAGTAAAATTAAATCTGAAGATCTTTCGTGGGAAAACTGTCTTAAATGAGACAATTGAAGCTTTCAGGAACTTTTTTTTTTGTAAAAAGAAAGGAGCTTCTCGTGTGTTTCGCAACCTTTAAGTGCTTGCCCAGATTCGTAAGACTTTGAGGCCGCCGCTGACTCTAGTCAAACACTCGAATGCCTTTCTCAGGAAACACTATAGTACATGCATTACGTAGAAGATGTCACAAACGGCATTCCTACTTCACTTTCCTTAACCTTTCTTCTGCTTTCTTGTAGCTGCCAGGTATTTGTTGCACGTCTGACGGAAAACTTATGTTAATTAAATCCCGTTTCTTGGCGGGTGTCTTGAATACAACTTCTACTTATTACATAGTTACTGAATATAGTAATTTACGTTTGCGATGCTATTTATTTCATCCAATATATTAAATAAATCGGAAAAAATTACTTGTAGGCATGCATAACGACAAGAAATCGCCTTAATCACTGACAGAAATATTTTTTATATAACCATTAAATAATTTGTCGTAGACTACGAAATTCTATGCATTAGACCTGATTTGTTGACGCTTGAGTGTGGTGATACCATGGGAAAAATTGTAATTCTCCCAAAAAAAGCTCATAAAGAACCATTACAGGGTTTCTCTATTCGAAATAATAAAGGACTACACGGCGTTATTGGAGATAGAAAAATGTTAAATTTGATGTGCATCGTTTCAAGATATATTCAGTCCCTTTCACTATTCTTGATCTTAAAAATTACATTATTTTCATATTGTACGTATAAAAATGAATTAGATTTAGATATTCTTGTTTGTAAATACTTCTCAACTTTGAAGTCAATTATATTTCGTTTCGAAACTTTTGTCCACTGATGTTTAAAACGTAAAAATCAATATTATAAATTCCCTGTTATTATTTTTTCCTTAACTGCTGCCAATTAATGCTCCGCTCCAGATGTTTTCATATTCTGTGCAGCCGTTCAACAAAATAGCGTTATCCACAGGAATACTTTTTTTTGAAAAAAAAACTTTTAGGGTAGTTGTATGCTTGCGATTGTTAATCTTAGAAACGTAGTTCACATCGAAGTTTAAAGCGCATAAAATCTATTAATATTATGTCTGTTTAATTTTCTGGAAACAAAGAATATATTTTGCGAAACGTGCGCTGGCACAATTCACAAATACGAGATGATTTACGCACAGAATGTAAAGCATGGTGGGCTGCATGTATTTGTTTCGGGACTTCGTGATATCACCTCCATCATGATTCTAGATTTGCAATACGAATCTTGGAAGTTATAGGTTCCACTTAATACATATAATTCATTAGCAACAATTGTTTGGCTTCGATGTGAAACTTGCCAAGTAAAAAATTAATTTTTGAAATCACGCAAATTTTTCCATAAGTACATCAGAAACGTTGCAGGCGAAGTGATTTTACTTTATTTGATATATTCAATTAGTCATCATATGAGGATACGTAGGATACCCCATTACATGAAATTACAATACAATTATTGGATGCTACAATTAATAACAATTAGAAGTTAACATAAGCATAACTAAAAATCGAGAACAGCAATTTCTATTGTCAAACACAACTAAAAGTATTATATAGTAATAATAATAAAAATAAAAATTTTGCTAAGGGTATAATATAATATTTACAGTATTCAAAGAAATTAAATACGCACTTGGTAAAAAATAAATATTCAGAGAATCAACTATCATACAATACAGAATAGCACGTCACACGCACTTTAGGAGAAAGCACAAACACGGACGAAGGACAAGTCTCTACACGAAACTGAACGAATCTGCCCTTCCATAAAAACTCCAGGCCATACATGCACCAAACAAATAAAAGAGCAGAAAAGACCAACAGAGAATAAGCAAGTTATGAAATAAGTAGTTATTATTAGCTACAAATCTGCAGTTTTTTTAAAAATAAATTTATTAGGGGAACGATCAAGAAACTCCTGTACTGAGTAAAACCCGCCTTCAGTAGAATATTTTTAGACTGAATCCCAAATGTGTTGTAGTTATTATTGTATTTACATATGGAGGAAGTCTATTGTATAAAACTATCCCTGAATGGTGAATACTTCTCTGGTAGAGAGCACGGAGATGCTTGTGCTATCTTAGACATGAGCGATTTTTAGTCTCATAATCGTGAGACTCGCCGTTCGTTTGAAACAGGTTCGTGTTCTGCTTTACGAACTTTAAAATATCGTGAATAAACTCACTGGGTACAGTTTATATTCACAAACTTTTGAAAAACGGTTTACAACTAGGTTTATTATACGTATTAGAAAGTATTCTAATGGTACGCTTTTGAATCTTTAAGAGAAGGCAACCTCCTACAGAGCTCTCAGGGAAGGTTCACCTGCGAGAGAAGAGCATCGGCTTGGCTTGAGAGGTGTATGTTCCGGGGTCACAGACCTTGAGCATACAGTAAGAGTTGTGCACAGTACCCATTGTTATAGTCGGCCAACTGCCTCTTAAACTGGTCTAGGCATGGTGAAGGGAATGCTGCGTCCACACAGAAAACCCACCCTTCTGCCGCCATCGGAAGGGCGTGGGACAAGTAACCAATGCCCGACCTATCTGATGCAGGTTTTCTAAGGTTTGTCCTGCATTACTTTTAGGCGAATGCCGGGTGGGATCCTGAAACTATTGCCCTAGTCAATCCTTGACTACCTTCATCTGCCCTTCCGCATCCCCCTTTTCAAATCCCTTCCTATGTTGGGAGTTGCCACCTTGTGTATTACCCTCATGTAGCCGGTTTCTTTTAAAAGTAACAGGCTTTTACTGAAATTATTTCATCTATAAATATTGTTTGAATAAAAATACAATTTTGAACTACTGGAACCGAGTCCTGCAAGAACTTGAAAAAATCCTCCTCAATGTACGCTAAGGTTTCTTTTACATGATGGTTATTTCAAGATATCCTACGACTTTCGTACGGATAACAATGTAATAATCATTAAATGTAGAAAGATTAAATGTTAATAAGAATAAAATGCAAAATTGATTTTTCGTGCTGATTTAATCACTTTTGGTACACAACATCTGCTAGATTGGTCAGTGAAATTCTCGAGGTTAGCTTCAAAACGTAACCCAAAAACGAATGCGAGACCAAATGGTCATAAAATCAGACGTCATAGGAATTAATTAACGTTATGGATCCTCTGGAAGCCAATTGTGTCTGTGGGGGTGTCGTGAATATATCTGCGAGATTACTGTGATGGCAGAATATTAAATTAATGTCCGGATGGCACGGTTTTGAGACGAAGAGATAGGGGGAAACAGGGAGAGACGATGCGTACAATTTAAACAGACAATGCGCATGTAAAGAGAAAATTCTCAGATGGCAGTAGAGTCAATTCGCAGTTCCCGTTGGTGATAAGCAAAGTAGTGACGTAATAGCAGTGTTTCTGCTGGCACGATTAAGCCATCCCGCTACGTGACATAGGAACCGTAGACACTTTACTTTACCACCCTCGGACACAGACATCGGCAAATTTCCGGTTACTCACTAAGTAATGGTCAAACAGAAAATCTGGTCCATTTATACTTTTTGTAGACCAGTGTTTTCCAACTTTTTTCATTCAATGCCCCACCCTAGCCTTTCTAATGCCCCCCCCCCCCTATGTAATATATACATATTTTTTTATATTCATAAACTAAATTATTCCCTAAAAAAGCCTAATTACAACTTTTGTGCCTCATTTCTTCAATAAGAATACTTCAAATATTACCAACTGCATATTTCAAATTAAGATACCAATTTTTAAACTATAGTCAAGCTCATTTTCGAATTGCTCAACTGACCAATTAAATTGCCCCCATGTAGGGCGAGGGAACGACGTTAGGAAACACCATTGTAGACTGTAGACAGTTTGACTGATCTAACACTGACTTAACTTGGCATTTTAAGTGATCGTTTTAAATAATAATATCAATTAAATGTTTCCTTTACTGAGTTAGCTTATCCAAACTAGAAGCAACTATTACATAATTTGTTGTTTTTTGGTTAATAAAGGTTTTTAATTAAATAAATTGTAATAAAATTTACAGCACTATTGCAATAAATATAACTAGTCCTAACTTTAACCCTTTTGTGCATGATGTTTTGTATCTTTTAAACTTAATTTTTTAAGATGTATTTTTGTGAATGCAATATGGAAAAATAACCAAACGTGACAAAAATCAATTTGGCTTATAATGTTGCACAAATTTAACAATTTTATCAATATTTCACATTAATTGCATGATTATTATTTTAGTGCAATTAGAATACCCTGAGACTGACTCTTAAATATTCTTTCTTACAAATAACAATAAAAGAACACCGAAAATTAATGTTCTGAAGTTACCGCCGAGCAGAAAAATCTGACCCGAAGGATTGACTCACAGAAAGCTAGGACAGACATGTTTTAACGTGTTCACGGATGCTAAAAATTTCACATTTCCGTATGTGGATGTTGTTTCATATCTGCATCACAAATTAGTTCTATCAGAAACCAACATGTCTCTGAGATGATACTAAAAGATATGTTGCGTATATTCTACACTTTGCACTATATGAAAGGGTGAATTTGAATACGTTAGATAACCTGAGAAATCTGTGTATAAATCTAAAGTAGTAATTTTAAATCCTCAACTTTTGATGATGATATCAATCTTATTCAAGGACCTAAGCGTCGATGCGATGACTTCAACTCTAACCGCCCACGTCGAATGTTGCATCAGCTTTCTGCGATGTATAATTCATGGAGCTCTAGTGATCAGCTTTCTCTGTGTCCAGCAGACGCCTCAGTTTGCGAATCGAGACAACACCCATGAAGCATTAAACAATTCTTAAATCGCGCCAACTGCGCGTGAGTTGGTTTCATACCTCAACTTTGTCGCTATACAGGAATATGAGTTTTTTCGTGTGCTTAGGTTTGGACGAACAACAGAAAGATAAAAGTCCCTGAATGAAATGTGTCAGAACGTTATTTTAAAGTTGGGCATTAATGATTAAGCCCAACAGCATAATTATAATTTGCATACTATTCTCGTGTCCACTTTCTACTCATCTGAAACAACGAGGGCAAAGAGCATTAAGTTGTTGCGTCATAAGATAAATCATACCTTTTGAACAGGCATGGCGAGCTGCAGTAAAAGGAAATTAAATTCCGTATTAACCCTGTCGTGCTGATGTGCTACTCGTGATAAGTGAGCCGTAGTGAAAATATATGGAAGTTCTTACACAGCTTTCTCTGCGTTTTATATGAAGTTTCCCTGACAGTATGGACGATCTACGCTTGTAATGTGTCAGTCAGACACAAACGGTCGGAATATCAAGTAGACAACGTGCGAATACTGGCAACGTAACACAACACAACGAATATTAATCGGACTATTAACTTCTAGTCAGATACGTGGATTTACTACCTCTTGTTAATTTATAAAGAAGACAAACAATACAGTCTATAATTATGAAAATATATCTATAAATTACGAATTATATGACAGGGCAACGTCATAAAATTCAGTTGCCAAAAATTTTTCATGATATAGATTTTTTTCGTGATCCTTTTTTCCTTTTCCTTTCATTTTATTACATTCATGCTGATTTTTCATAACATTGGTTTATTTTGGCCCGAAACATTATTTATTCATCAAACGCATCTACAGGGTGAATCAGAACTCCACTGACAAACTTTTAGAGTTTGTTCAGGGATAACTTCTGACCCACGGTCTCTTGCGGCACGTTACAGAGTTATTGCATTTCGTTTGGTTTCTTACTGCAATTATCTTTTTTTTTCTTCAATATTTCACTCTCCAAACACACTGGTGTGTCGTTGCTCTCAAAAGAATTTTGTTGTGAATTTATGGACTTGGATTGTCAACAATTTTTTGCTTGGACGTACCTCCAAGACGTCTTCCAACAGTTCCTATAAGATGTGCCGCTAATAATTCGTCAGCTAATGTGGCTTCTACATGACGAAGCACCGGTACACTTTGCCCTCGATGTTAGGAACCCTATTGAAGAACAGTTTGGACGACAACGGATTGGTCACGGTGGTCCTGTTCCATGGCTATCTCAGTCACCAAACATGGCACCAATGGAATTATTCTTCTAAAGAGACTAGTTTACGAGACTCCGGTCGATACTAGCACGGACCTGGTTGTTAGGAAGCAGTGCGCCAAACTCCGGGAATTCTTGAGCGTGTTTGACAGTCGATGGTGCGTCGCTGCCGTGGTCATGGTGGGCGATATAAATGTAAGGGAGCAGTTCTATGTTTGTTACGTGCTGTATTGTACACTGAAAAAACAGATTGAACACACTCTGATGCCGTCTGAGGGTTGTTGCATTACTCTGTGCTGTGTGTTGTACATTTTGGTTATCGTTTCTTCGCTATTGTGAAGGTATTTTCCCAGAAGCGAGGATGATTGCGGTTACAAACCGAATAAATCATAATTACAATATTACTCTGCAACAAGAGCGGCCGGAGACCGTGGGTCTCTTATACAATATACTCAGAAAGTATCCGTGAACAACTTTTGAAAGTTTGTTGGTGGAGTTCTGCTTCACTCTGTATATGATAGACGCCCTCTTCATCTCCACTGACCATCGCTCAGTTTCCTTGCCATATATTTGATAATTTGGAGTTTCAGCCGAACAGTTCAAATTCCAAGTTGTAAAGCATTTTACTAGGACTAGCATAATAATTTAGATTTAATATATATAATAATTTATTAATATTTTCTGAATTATTTCCATAAAAACCGACATACGAAAATGATACTTACGATCTGCGTATTCTCATTGTGAGTTGCATTTACGAGTATTTTAACTGGTGACTGGTTGTTTTATTAGCATTTCTTTAGTTACTTAGAGAAAAATTGCAAAAGTGATCATTTTTCTGATTTACTGATTACGACTTAAAGGGATCAACACGAATACTTTACTTCCAGATTGAGAATTTGTAGTATGTAAAATAATTATTCTATAGCTTGATAAATGGAAAAATAAATAGCTCGCTGTTGGAGTTCGGGTGAAATATGAGACTTGTGTTTGGAGTATTAACCACATGGATCGTTTTCACAGTGACTGTACGTCTGCGTGAAACACTCATGGCCCGGGTTGTCTTTTTATTGGAAAGGTCTGGGTTGACTTAATAAACGGCGACGAGAAACTAAACACTCGTTCTACTGGCTGCGTGACCCTGAGAGATATTTATTACGACCTGATCACCCCCCCCCCCCACATCTCCCAGCAGGACATAGAAAAGTAAACAGCTATAAGACACTCACTTAAATTAGTATTACGAGCAATGATATTTATTAAGCTTTTCATATTAATTCATAGTTGATCTGAAAACATGTCACTTATTGGATGTCAGAATCAAGTGTAATATAATTTAATTGACGATTCCTTTCTATTTCCAACTATTATACCTTGATAAATTAATGTTATCTAACAGATAATATACAATTAAAATTGTTAAAGATTGGCCAATAGTTAGAAAAATTATTCATAACATTAAAAGTCACATATATTAACTACGATATATCATAAAGTTTCTTCCCTTTTATTAGGGACCTCTACAAACGTTATCTAAAAATTGTTTAAGAATATAATAAAAAATCAATAAAAGGATTGTATCCCATACAAATAAATAGAATTAAGTATAATATGAATACTTATATTATTAAGGAACAATTTAAATTTTTTATAAATATTTAAATACGAATAAAAAATTTCAGCGAAAAAAATTACAGCTCCTCCATCAGCTTCCATGGCCGAAATGAGATGTATCAATGTTCATCATACAATTCACAGAGTTCATATTGTTGTTAAAAAAAATTTTACACACAAGAATTAATCATTAACAAATGCAAGAATGCTAAAATTAATGTTTAATCACGTCAATATATAAAATTTTATAGATAAATATATATCTATTCGTAATAATTATTTAACAGAAGCTTTCGTCCTCTATCTTCAAAATTCATCTCCTTTGAGGCTGAAGGCGAATGTTTCTGTTAAATAATTATAATGAATAGATATATTATATCTATTAAATTTTATATATATTTACAGTATTAAAGGTTAATTTTAACATTGAATTTGTACCTGTGTTAAATTTGATATAAATGCAAGAATGTTTTTATTTAAATTTCGATAACATAATTAATAGTTCTATAAAAATTATAATTAACGTGTTTCCCTTCTCAATTTCATGCACAGAGGAACATAAAAATTTAATGTTCAAGCTAAATTGATAGCAAATTCTTTAAATTACATCTGATTTAGGTAGAACGTCTATCATGACTATTTCCGTTTAATAGTTTACAACAAATTTTTTATTGTTATCTCTGTCATAATTATACCTTTGAATTTTTTTACACAGGTTTCGTTGCCTTTTCATTCAACTTAGACCGGAAGTGGCCATCGAGAACTTTCTTTGGCATCGGTCCTTGACCCTTACTGACTTTCTGCCCGTAACGCAAGAACCTGTTATGTGTAAAGATGACCCAAGGCACACGTGTGTAACAGTTTAGTACTGTAGTTTCGACCTATCATAACAATATTGTTCCATTAACTTGCAGCAATATACAGTAAAGATAAATTACTTTATATTATCATTTAATTCCACATTGCAGTTTGAATATAACGGGACAATATCATCTGCGATTTGGAGCTTATAATTTTTTTTAAAGGAAACATGCCTGTATATATTTATAAAAGTAAACAAAACTTTGGTAATGTTATTAATATTTTCAGATTTATTAGTTTTCTTTCAAATCAAACATTAATTAACAAACCCTGTTTTTTCGGCCCGTTGAACAAGATAAACTCGAAAATAGATTAATATATTTCAATATAAAGATTTTACCTTAGATGATAGGTTAAATAGTTTTCCAAATTAAAAGTGAAGAGTGGGGTTTAAGAGAAATTCGAAACGTACTTTAATTATGGGTTACGGACACCGCCATTGCACTTTATTTATTAATGTGATTGACACTTCTTCATGAAGTTAATATCCCGTAGTTGACGGGCACGCAAAGTTAGTAAGTATATAAGAACCAGACATTGGTTCAATATACACCTAAGTTTTTTACATAAGGATTATAAACTAGGTTGATTTCTGTTATTGTGCACATTCTCAGAGAAACTGAACTTATTGTTGGTGAGAGCAATCAGTTTAAAGGATGCAATGTTTAATTTTCGGGTGTTACGTTGTGTAATTAACAGAAGAAGTAGATGATTATTTAAACGAAAGAAAAGGGTGATACACCGATATTTCGAACAATAAAAACCTCTGTTCAGCCTCTCTAATATATATAAGTCTAGAGAATTTTAATTTAAGTTAATAGTTTGGTTCGTGTGGTGACATGAGACGTAGTACATTTAAAACGAAAAAATGTCTGAAATACGATCTACAATATACTGTAACGGCCCTCTCAACAAAGAAGAACTGATAGGCCTCCACCAAACGCTCCGGTTATTAATAAGACACCCTCTCATCAGAACGAATGGGCTGGCAAATGATACAATTGTCGAAGGTTCATGTATGGCACTGAACCACCTTAATTCGTGGAAAATGAGGGTTGAAGTGGTACGATCCTCCAGAGATCCTCAGCGACTCTGCACCTGTTTGTACTCCATGTCGATGGCGGCAAAATCCTCTGGTGAGACTCAAATATACCACTACTTTAAGCAATACTGAATAGCTAATTCTCCTTTATATAATAAATACGAAATTGTATCTTTGTACTACTCAAATATTTATTTTTACTCAATTACATACCCTTGAAACCCCGCGATGCTCGACACGGCAACGTAATAACTCTTTATTATTCTCATTAAATATTACATGTAGTACTGATACCACACTAACACAATACAAAACAAAAATAAATTGAAATTCGCTCCATTACAATATATTGAGACAACATAATAAATCCGATCTCCTGTGGGGAATTATTACCACAGTTGACATCCATTGGTTTAGTCGAAAGTGGATCAGATTGCGACGTGACAGCTGGGTTTCATGATGATACAGAAAGTGAAGACAAATGAAAACAACGTGTCTGGATCCAAACCCAAGACCCCTAATATACGAAGTAATGGAGCTTTGATTTGATTTATTTTATTACAGTAGTCCTCGTATGAGGAAATATGACTCGTCAATACATAAAATTACAAAATAAGAATTGAATGCTACAATTATAAATAATTAGAAGTTAACATAAAAATACTAAAATTCTGGAACACAAATTTCCCTGTCGACCATAAGTAAAATAATATGAATAATAACAAAAGTAATAATTCTTTAACTATTCGAAGGTATAGTATAATATTTACATTTATATTAAAATATTCAATATCTACTATTAAATAATTAATGATTCGAGAATGTACTATCATAAAATATAGAATTTACACATCACACAAAAATAAACACAAAACATGACACACGCATACTAGGAGAAAACACAAACGACGGACAAGTCACTTCACGAAGCAAAGCGACGACGAATCTGCAAACTCCAGGCCGTACATGAAACAAACGAACAAAACAGCAGAAAGGACAAAAAAAGAATAAGCAAATTATGAAATACGTGGTTTTATTAGCAACACAATGAACACTTTTGCAGTTTTTTTAAAAAAATTAATTATTATCGGAACGATATAGAAAATCCTATACTTTGTAAAACACCAGCGCCTTTAAGTAGAATATTTTTACATTGAATCCCAAAACTCATGTAGTAATTATTGTTCCTAACATCTGGAGGAAGACTATTGTATAAAACTATCCCTGGATGGTGATACGCAAAGTAAACCATTATCGTAGTGTTTATGTCAACATGTTGCATTATAGTTCTGAGACAATAACAAGCCGAACTGAGTTTCGCAGCAAGCAGATCTAAGGTGAGTCCACTTTAATTTGCTATCAATCTGAAGACCCAGAAAAGGCGCGTCAGCCGTGAACTTCTCTAGAAGGTTGTTACTACCATCCGCTGAGAACTTGGTTATATCTACATTTACTGATAATTTATTGACTTTAATCCACACATTTAGTTTGTCTACAGTGATGTTTAGCTTTCTAACAATATTATCAAGATTTTTATCTGCAATAACTACATTTGTATCATCTGCGTAAAGAGCCTTGAGGAACACCACAAGTAATAAATTCCCAATCAGATAAATGAATATTCCCATCTTTAGTTTCGACCGCTACCCTTTGTTTACGATTTTTTAGATATTATTTTAGGAGAATTAAGGTGTTTCCCCGTACGCCATAATATTCTAACTTTCTTAGTAAAATTTCATGATGAACCGTGTCGAATGCTCTAGCCACTTTATCACAAAATGTCGGATACATATATTTACTTCCTAAAACATAGTTTTAATAATATTTTACACGAATCGCACTTATTTAAAAACTTGAACTATCATATATTTATATTAAAGGAGTGTAATAGAATTGATAAACTTTCCTGTTTAGTGTTTGAACGATATTATCTATCTTTTCCAATTGTTTTTGAGATAAATTTCATAGTGAGCTACGCCGTTGAATTTTATATATTTTACATTTTATTGTAATAGGATTTTAATTATTTTGTAATTTTAACCTTGAATAAAGGTAAATTTTCAACCACGTGGGTTTTTATAGTCCAGTTACACAAATAATTTGTAGTCATGTGAGTGTACGTACCTTCAGCGAAGCAACCTGAATTACGATGGCCATATCTGTCGAGTTAGGTTTAGAACGCGAGGGAGAGAGCTTGACTTCAGGTAGCCCATGACTGGCAAATTAAAATAAGAAGTATTAGCATATATTTGACCATAAAGCGATTTGCGATTTCCCCAGCGTGCGGAAATGACCTGTGAGAAGTTTGGAAAGTTTTAGATGGTTGGCGGCAGGGAATGTAGAATTGTTTGCAACGATTTTTTAACAAATATATAAAAGCTTTTGAAAACTATTTGATCAGTTTTCTCAATATTAGTTTTTTTGAGGGCTACGTGAGAGAATCTTAGCAGTCTCTAAGAGTTGACAAGAGAGTATCTAGCAGACTGAATCCCCGACACATATACTGTAAAGAATTATTTTTGTGGGCTGGGTTTTTACGTTAAATCAAAAATTATTGACCATTAAAGAAATTTTTTATAAGTTTATTACAGTTAAGCATGAAAAACTCTTATCTCAGGCACCTGTGGTTTTTACGAAGAAGAGATCTGCTGCCCGTACCAAATGCGAGCTGCTATTTTGTGTTGTGTTGTTTGCTGTAGCTCTCGTACCGACGTCTCCGTATCTCACAGCCGGCAGAACGGGTTAAGTGCAGTGATGACTTTAGTCAGGACCGTTGCAAGGCGTCGACTCAGGGGTTGACCACAAATTGTGCCCCTTTCTCACAACGATTCTGCCTCGGACTATATCAGAGACAACAACTTGGAAAAGTTTACAGCAGAACTTATGAGATTTGTAGATCGGTGGCACTTAAAACGTATACACGTAACGCAATACGGAGCCTTTCATAATCACATCCACCAGCTGCGGTGAGCGCAGAACAACTGTCCAGTTTCAAAACCTTATCTCCGTTCCCTCCATTATAGCCCCCCATTCTTTTACTTTTTTCATTATTAGAAAACTTCGTCGAAATGCCAGTTGACTGATTCTTCCATGGTTACAAGAGTTATAGCACGCTGCTGCGGTTCCGTAGTCGACAATGGCCAACTATTCTGTCATGTTGAGGCCAAAAATCGAGACAGGACACGAAAATTTACTTGGATGGAAATATTTATCTCCTCCATTCGAATTCTCCAAACCACAGCAAACAACACTTCCGAGACAAAGCAAAACTAAACCAAAATACACGCGTTACAATACAAACATCGAAAGAATCAGTCAGTCTATATAGGAACGCGGCCCCACAGCAAAAATAATAACATGCAACGAGCATTCTATAATCCTCAATAAATTCTATAAACCCTGTCTGTGTTAACTGTCCCAGTTCGCCGACGATACCATATTCGTGAAATCAGAAAAAAATCCCAACAACAATTTTTTTACCTCCCTCAATACCTAGTAACTCTACAAGAATGAATCTCCAAGTGCAGAGTGAAACCCAGTTCTACCAAAACCTCCCTTGTAATATTCCGTCTCCCATATCGAGTAAATTTCCATCCGTATAGTTTTCAAGAACCAAGTAATCTCCCACTCAGCCTCCTATCTCGGGATTCACCTAAACCAAACTCTCAGATACATGTCCAAACACTCCGAAAACGCGTTTATCCGACAATTTAATGTTATCATATTCCTACGCTCCAGAATCGGATCCTTCCTCTATACGTATAAAATCTTCATCCGCCCTGTAATAGACTACAGCCACATCGTTTCTACTCTCTTCCCACCACTTCACATTCAATCTCCAAGGACCCCCCTGTAAAGAAGAATCCTTCGCTACTGTCTTTCACTTCACTTTCTATACTCATAGATCAGCCTATTCCAAATTTCCAACCTATCCACCCACATAGTATATAAATTTTATCAAGATCATCAATAAAACCAATTCAATTCCTTAAAATTTTGGGATTGTTTTCATTGATGATCTTGATAAAAATTTATGTGTCCAGTCCTGTAACTTACCAATTATATGGTAAGTTATTATTATGTTAATTTTATAAATTATTTTTTATGCAAAATCGTTAGAAACGATAGCCTTTTGACACTTTATACACAACTTTTGTAGCAGGTCAAATAATTTAAAACACAATTGTAAATTCAACCTACAAAAGAAACAAACTAATATCAACTCCCAGTCACACGCGTTTCCACAAGAAACTTTCTACGACCACCAGTGCCGTAAGAATCGCTTAAAACTTTGTCGACACGCTGTAAAATAAACTTGTTTTCTATGTAAATTTCCATTCTACGATGTGTGGTACAAGGTATGTGAAATAAAATATCTCTATTGCTTAAAAATGACCCTACAGTAATTCAGTGATTAGCCAATTGAATTACGTCACATTACGCATGCGCAAGTTCATTAATAACGATAAAGATCAGTTTTTGTTTTAAAATATTTTTCATGTAATTCAGTGGCGCAATAATTGCTTATATTAATATTTTTCAACAAAAAGTATTCGGTTTAAAACATATTGAAGGCTATTTAAAATTTATTATACTTTATTGTAATAATTTTCTTGCTATTAATTTATTTTTTTAGTAACAAAACATTAAAATTGACTGTTAAAAACAAAGTTAAACAATATTAAGATCCCGTCCATATCATAATATTACATTTCTTGAAGCGGTATGACTTGTCTATTAATTCTACATTATTATTGTATTTAGTAATAAATTGTGATTATATCTGAAATGTCTGTTTTCTCTTCTGAACTGTGTTTTGGATTATTATGACTCACGGAGTCAATAGCTGATACCTATAATTAAACAGCAGACAAAAATATGTGTTAAATTAAATATCTCACGTTTCTGCAATCCTTGTTTATTTCGACTAGTGATTCAAAAAACGTAAAATCCATATGAACGACACACCACATAAAGCAGGTGACGAACTCACAAGCTTATTTTTGATATTTGCCTATGTATTTATCTAAGTAGTATACTTCATCGTCGACATTTTATTTTATAATAAAAACAATTTTATTTGAGACTGCAGTCTTTAAATATTGTGTACAACGATTACTAATTTATAGGAATCAGTAATTCTCTTATAATATCCGAATCTGTCAGAAAAAATAAAATTTGGCAAATGTTAATTTTTAAACTGTTTAGATAGATAGATTTATTCACCATTATCCCTCCAATGAGGAAATAATTAATAAGTTACACAAAAAAATTATATCTGTTCACATTTGTCCAGTCACCACATTCATACACACGTTATTTAAGAAACACGCACACGACACTTATCACTTCCTGGTATTCATCTCCTTTCGCTAGGTACGAAGCGATGTCGTCATGGATATTTACTAAAACAGAAAGCAGAGGCAGGAAAACAGAACCAAAAGGGGAAAACTGGACACACAATTTACAATTTGTAGCATATTCGGCAAATTTGTAGGCAAGGCAGTTCAGCGAATATGAGACCGATTCAAAAATTCGTGTACAGAGTAATAAGTTCCATTTACAAGAAAAGTTTTACACTCCTTGACGAATGAGTTGTAGTTGTTGATGTTCTTTTCATGTTCAGGAAGGCTGTTAAATAGTGCGATACCGGAATAATGAACGCTAGACTCGTAGAGAATGAGGCTGTGCTTGTCAGACCTGAGAACTGAACTGTTTCTTGTGTCGTAGCCATGATTGTCCCCGTTACTTGCAAAAACGTTCATGTTGAGTTAAACAAATTTTAGTACTTCTAATATGTAAGCGCTGGGTAGAGTCAGAATATGAAGTCTTTAGAACAGCGGCCTGCAGCTTTCTCTAGCATCTGAACCTGATATAATTCTAATGGCTCGTTTTTGCACTTTGAAAACATCCACACTACGAGTACAATTGTTCCAGTTGGCAATACCGTAACTCGTATGTGAATGAAAGTAGGCAAAATAGACTAGTTTTTTTTTTTTTTTTTTTTTTTTTTTTTTTAATTTATTAGAAAATTAACAATCGGAACTATATAGTACATGTTCCATGAGTTAATGTGATGACACAATAATACAATGACGTGAGCGGATACCCATCCAATGACGTTATCCGGATTGTGAACTTATACTGCTTTCAGGTCATTCGGCCATTTCTTGTTCTGGAGTCTTCTGTAGGGAGGGTCATGTTGCAGGGTGGACGCTAGTTCGTTTGAGTGAAGTTGGAGACGCAGGAAGTGGCTGGCACTCCGGTTGGTGCATTCTTCTTGAACGGTTGGCATTCCGAGGTCCGTATGTAATGTTCGATTGCTGACGTACCAAGGTGCATTTACAAGCATTCTGAGTGTTTTCGATTGAAATCGTTGGATGATGTTGACGTTGGATTTGCAAGAGCAGCCCCATAGCTCAATGCCATATGTCCAAATTGGTTTTATTATAGCTTTGTAAAGTAAGATTTTGTTTTCAAGCGATAAACACGATTTTCTCCCCAGTGCCCAGTACATTTTTCTCAGTCGCAGGTCGGATTCCTTCCTTTTTTTTAATATATGTTTTTTCCACGTTAGTTTTTTGTCCAAATGTAGACCCAGATAGCGAACTTCGTTTGATTTTGGAATTTCTATATTATTTAGGGACACTGATGGACATTCTGATCGATTTAATGTAAAGTTAACTTGAGTACTTTTTGCTTCGTTAACTTTGATCCGCCATTTATTGAGCCATACTTGGAGAAGGGATAGATGGGTTTGAAGGTTTGAGGAGGCCATGTGTGGGTCGGTATGTTGAGATAGGAGGACGGTGTCGTCAGCAAAAGTACCTATATATGTGTCAGCTGTTGTGGGGATGTCGGCTGTATATAATTGATAGAGTATAGGTCCCAGCACACTTCCCTGGGGTACACCGGAAGCAATCGGGTGGATTATGGAATAGCATTGACCATATTTAATTTGGAAGAATCTGTCGGACAAGTATGACTTCATAAGAAGATAAACTTCGCTTGTCAGAGAAGACTTTATCTTGAGTAGGAGCCCATCGTGCCACACCTTGTCAAAAGCCTGCTGTATATCTATAAAGACTGCTGGGCAATACGCTTTATTTTCAAACGTCGTTGAGATTATGTTTACTACTCGATGGCATTGTTGAATTGTGGAATGGAACTTTCTGAATCCAAATTGGTGATTCGGGATCCAGTTCTCTAGTGAATCAGTTTCCTTTAATCTTTTTAGTAAAAGTTTCTCCAATAATTTAGAAATTTGTGACAATAAACTGATTGGGCGATATGATGAGACTTCTTCGGCGGGTTTACCAGGTTTTAGTATTAGTATTACCTGCGCAAATTTAAGTGGTGCAGGCCAGTATTTAAAACGTAAGATGGAGTTGAATAGATTTCTTAGGAATATTATTGCTGTTTTCGGTAACTCGGCGAGGACCTTTCCTGTTATTAGATCGTAACCTGGCGCTTTCTTTTGATTAAGATGTTGAATTTCAGTGTCTATCTCTACAGTGGAAAAGTTTTTAATAGGTAGTGACAGCTGCAGAGGTGCATCTAGCAGGCGCTTTACTTCCTCGTTTGGTTCGACGGAGTGTGGTGTGAAAACTTTGGCGAAATGTTGAGCAAACAGTTCTGCCTTTTCTTGGTCAGTTCTGGCCCAATCATTATTTGTTTTTCTTAACGGAGGATTTGTTGTTTGTGGTCTCTTGTTTGTTTTTGCTATCTTCCAGATACTGTGGTCCGTGCGTGAGAGTGTTGTTAAATAGTGGTTAAAAGTTTCTTGTTTTAGCGTTTTTAATTTATTCTTAATAATTTTTGCTAATCTATTAAATATTGTTTTGTCTAATGGGTTTCGGGATCGATGCCATTTTGCTCTTGCTCTGCGTTTTTGTCGTACTAGAGTCAGAATTTCGTTGGGGATATTTATATCATCCCGTACTTGTTTGGTGATCTCAGGTGTAGCATTCCATGCTGCGTTTTGAACAGTATCAGTGAAGTGAGCGACAGCTTCTTCCAACTCATGAAAGCTACGTAGGCTAATATTATACTGTAGATTTTCTTCAACCACTGTCCTAAATGTATCCCAGTCTGTTTTTTGGTTATATAGCGACGGTCTAGGTGACTTTTTGATTATTGTTGTACTAATTGTAGCTGTAACTGCTGTATGATCGGATGACAGATCATAGTTGTTGACGATGTCAAAATAATTGGAGGACATTCCTTTAGTCACAAAAAAGTCTAGTAAGTCTGGTATTTTCGCCAAATCTGTGGGCCAATATGTGGGCTCGCCAGTAGAGAGGTATCCGTAGTCTTGTTCACGTATCAAGTTGTATAATGCACTACCCCTTGTCGAGATGAGTCGAGATCCCCAGTAGGTATGCTTGCAATTGAAGTCTCCACCACATATGAAAGTATTACCGAGTGATTGGAAGAATGGTCGAAGGATGTCCTTGCTAAGTCTGTGCCGAGGTGGGCAGTACACAGAAGATATTGTTATTGGATTTGGTAGTTTCTCAATTTGGATTACAGTTGCTTGAAGAAACGGTTCAGCATAGTGATGCAATTCTTGGTGGACAATTGAACTTTTAATTAATATAGCCGTGCCTCCATGGGCTGTTCCATCTGGGTGTTCGGTATGATAACACGTATAGTGTGGTATTCTAAGGTATGATCTGTCCGTAAAGTGCGTTTCTGATACCAGTAATATATCAATGTTATTTAATTTTAGGAACAATTCAGTTTCATATATTTTGGTAAGGATTCCATTTGCGTTCCATAAGCTGATACGTATGGTTTTAGCCATTAATGTATGAGTTTATTGAGGACCGTGGATAGCATGTTAATTATCATGCTATTTTGTTGCATAAGTTGGGAAAACATACCTTTAAATTCTTCTAGGAAATTGTGTAAGGTTAGGTCTTGCGTATGATTTTGTTCGATGCCTCGTTGTGCTACTTGGTTGATTGTGATGTCATTGTTAGTTCGACCAGCTACAACTTGAGAATAGCTAGGAGTGGTTTGGGGGGGATTATAGCAGGGTTGTTGGGTGATTGGTTTGTCTGTCACTGGGTTGGTATTATGGATATATGATTTTTTATTTGATGCTATTGGTGTATTCCTATTTTTTAAGTCTCTGTATATTGTGCAGCCTTTATAGTTCGCGGGATGATTACCACTACACAAGGCGCATGTAGCGGGAGTATTTTTTGACTTTTTGCATGTTTTGCTGTCGTGGGGTCCTCCACATTTGACGCATTGATAGGGCTTTGTGCAGTAGGTCTTCGAGTGGCCATATGCCTGGCAACGAATACACTGAATAATGTTGTTCTTAATTCGGGGTGCTTCAATTCGAATTTTGGTGTTTAGAATGAATTCTAATTTATAGATTTCTCTGTTGTTAGCTTGAGGTTCGAGGTCTATAAAAAACATTGGCAGGGGTTCCTTGGTTATTCTATGTCGAATGTTAATCAGGTTTCTAACGGGGTGTCCAAGTCTACTTAGTTCGGCCTTAATGTCTTCAGGAGGTATTGAGTGATGAAGATCACGAATAACAATCCGGTAGGCTCTTTCTTGCTTGATCTGATAAGTGTGGTGGACAATATTTTCTTTACGCAAGTGGTTTATCAGTTTCCTGTAGGCTTCTATGGTTTTTATGTTTATTTTTACTGTGTTGTTGGCTAATGATTTAGAGTAGAATCTTTCATTCCCGATTGCTACGTTTAATTCTTCGGTCATTGCTTTGAAATCGGTTACACCATAGATAAATACAGGCGGAGGTCTCTGTTCTGAATGTAATAAGTTATTTTTGGTGGGATTATTTGTAGTTTGGGCGGTGGTTTCAATTTCTGCAAGTATCTTAAATCTGTTGGTTGTATTAAGTACAGTCATGTCGTCACTTAACTTTGATATACTTGTAGTTTTTCGCTTTTTATTCATATATTGCCAGGGATGTTTGTCATTGTCAGCTTCGATTTCAGATTCAGTTTCTGGATCTGTGCTCATATTTTCGATGCTAATAGTGTCACTATTTTGGCAATTTTGTGCGGGTTGAAAGTAAGCTGAAGTGATATTACTAGCGGTTGGTGTGAATTGAGACATGGTATGAGGTATATTTAGCAATGGTGCATAAGTTGGATTGTGTTGGAGGGGCGAAACAGAGGAATATAGTTCGTTTTGACTTAGCTGCTGCGGGAGGCTCCGTTTTGTTGGCGGTAGGCTCTGCATTTTAGTATTGTCGTCCGAAGGTTTCTTGGCGAGTTGGCTTTTCTTGGTTATCTTGATTGTTGAATGAGGGGTTACTTGTTGAGAGAGCGCCGCCGGGAGGGAATCCTCCATCTGGCGCTAAGCTGTTATCTTACGCGTACTGGACACCGATGTTAAAACACTGAATTCGCAATAGTACGCGAAAGCACTTGAACACTGATTTTACACTCGTTGCACTTTAATACTGCTGGATAATTGATAATTGATAAATGATAAATTAATCTAGTCTGTGGATTTTTGTGGCCACGGTGGCCCGGCGCACTTGATTCAGAGGTCCGCCGAATGCTCGAACACTATGTTCCGTAAACAAACGGTAGCTGCGAAGACACGTCCGTTCAGTACGGGTGCTGGGCACATACAAAATAGACTAGTGAAGAAGTTTTGGTATCAACTTGTTGCATCAATAGTCTCAATGAGTAACAAACAGAACTAAGTTTGCGCACGAGGCGATCAATGTGCAAGTTCCATTTTAATTTACTGTCGACCTGCAAGCCGAGGAAAGTCGCATGGTCTGAGAACTTATCCGTTACGATGTTGTTGGTTTCTGTTGTAAAATGAACTAACTTAGTTTTCTGTACATTGACTGTTAATTTATTGGCGGCGAACCAAGTATTATAGGTATATAGATGCAATCTCAATCTTCGCACTGAGATTATTTAAATCAGTGTCCGTAATTAACAAATTAGTGTCATCTGAGTATAAGACAGATTTTATAGGTTCCATGTGTTCTGGAAGATCATTAATATACAAAAGAAAAAGCAGTGGACCTAATATTGAGCCCTGAGGCACGCCACAAGCAATGCCTGATAGGTGCACCTCACAAACTTTGTTTTTTAAGGCCACCTTCTGTTTCCGATTGTTGAGGTACGATTCAAAGAGTGCCAAAGCGTTGCCTCTGATCCCATAATAATATAATTTTGGAGAAGTATGCTGTGATGTACGAGATCAAATGCCTTCGAAAGATCGGCTACTTTCAGTCATCAAGGGAATTTTGTATACTTTGAATGAACTCCTACAAAGCAGTGCTCGTGGATTTTTGTTTGAGGACACCGTGTTGTGTGGGACTTTATACTTCGTCAAGAATTGAAGTAACTTTTTGTGTAGAATTTTTTCTAGTATTTTTGAAAACATCAGAAGTAGGGAAATTGGTCTGTAATTTTATGCGAACCCTTCTTGAAGATAGAAATAACTTTTGCAGCTTTAAGGGAGTCGGGAAAAATGCCCGTAGAAAGACACGCGTTGAATATGACGTCGGCTCAGTGATTCACAACTTTGCTTGAGATGCCATATATATCTGCAGATTGGGTACATTTTAACTTTCTTATTACGTTTATTATTTCAATATTGGCAACCGGTTGAAGGAAAATGGAATTCTGAACATTTGGTACAGCGGTTTGTAGCAGTTTATAAAAAGAACGACCTTCTAATGACTTATTAGTCATCAAAGATTGAAGCCTTTCCCGGTGTAGTTGTTCAATATATTGTTCTCGGAGTTCAACCGGGTTTTGCATAATTATATTAGAACGCAACGTTTCAACGACTAAAAGCTCTGTCGTCATCTTCTAGGCGAAGGTACACTAGAAGATGACGACAGAGCTTTTAGTCGTCGAAACGTTGCGTTCTAATATAATTATGCAAAACCCGGTTGAACTCCGAGAACAATATATTGGACTTAGTAGTGATATAATAAATACTTTTTTTTGTTAATTTAGAACATTTTTTAATTGTATTTTAACAAGGCGTAATACAATATTAAATGTAAAAACCTAATATTTCAAGATTCTAATATTATAACAACATTATGAATGGTTACAATACTCATTTAAAAATTCCTAACTGATATTGAATCGTGTTATTAATAAATCAATACTTTATTTATCAATTACTTGCTTTTCTAATTAAGATGTCGCTGAAACGAGAGCACTGTCTTGAAATGATTTATATCTACTTCCCAAAGTCGTTCCCACTCAGCGGGACTTCGATTTAATGGATATTTTTATTGTCATGGAGTTGAATGGTAGCTCCCACTTAATTAAGCGCACCTCGTAATTAATGTCTTGCTGGTGCTGTGGTCCAGTGTGTGATCTCACGAGTCTTTAGCGTTCCGATGAAGGAGAACCCAGCCGGTTGCAGATAATGAACTCGTTGGTGCGACATGTTTCTTGACGCCCCATATCTTGCGTTTTTTATGGACAGGTGGGAGAGTGAAATGCATTGTCGGTGGTCGTTTTAACATTTTAACGGTACTTAAAACGTTTTGCACGCCATGAATATTATCCCGAGAAAGCTAAGTAACGAAAGTGTAGTAGGGTGTAAATTCTGACAGGCTTCACTTTTCCAGCGTGTCTCTACTTCCAGCACAGCTGTCTCCATCATCAAGAAACGTTTTCCTTTATTGACAGTACTGACACGCACCAGTATGAAAAAATGATAATGTGGGAACCATTGGGTTTGATAACAAATAATGTCAATAATGTTTCAGAAATTAAAACGTAAATCCGAAAGAATTTCTCAGTTGATTTACTTTACCTTTTCGAATGATTGGAAGGAGTTAAGTTAGTAATATGCAGAGACTTCTAGATTTTTCAAAATTGTATCAAAAACCAAAATACATAAAATTACGCGTTTGTCTGTGAATAATTTAAAAAGCATAATTTCAGTGACAGCCCAGCAGCTACGTCCCAAAAAAGACCACCGAAAGCAAAAAGTCCGGTAACCCCCCCCCCCCCACCTTTAATTGTATATATAGCGGCCATTGGAAAAAATACAAGTTTTCCAATTCGCAGCGCCTCGAGTAAAGTCTATGTGGCCTAAATACCACGGAAATTTTGCACCTCTTTTCAGTTTTTCGGGAATAGCAAAAGCATGAGGCTTTCTATTGAAGATAATGTTTAGTAATAAATTGTGGAGCATAAAGTTACGTACCGAAGGGTGTATTATTAAATTACGAAATACGGTTGAACGAAGTGGTAGAAATCGTTCATCTAATTTATCGTCATTTTCGAAGAGAATGCTGTTTTTATTATGTACTATTTCCAGCTGAATGTGGTTTAACATAACCGAAAGCTATTGGATTCTATTTTTGACACAATTTAATAAAAGAATTAGGGTTGTTTTATTTTCAATATTTATATTAAAATAAAAGGCATTTGACGTATATTCAGACAAGTAAATTGTTTAAAATACATTGATTGTTTGATCATCGAACTATCCATTTAAAGGGGGTTTTAAATCGTATTTTCGGGTATGTCCGAATATTTTCTTTTTAAATGTCAGCGTCAGTGTTTTTGATACAAATCCGAAAAGAAACAACTCTTTTACACTTAGATATAACAATAAATATTAACAATACACTACACGTGTCATTATATTTTATGCTATCATGAAGTGAAATGTCAGAGTAAGATGTGTTTGCGAAGTGCAAAATACGAGACGTAATGTCACGTTTAAATTATCCAGTATGAATGAAATTTAGTGTTGGTGTAGAATCCACACAAACTTCCTTCATATGAATTAACCGGCGCGGAAGGATAATTATAGGTATGTTTGAAAATACGAGCGTAGTTGCAATAGGTTCTCAACTTCTCGGAAATGACGTCACAGCCATCTACGTTAATTACCACCCCTTCAGCGGCGCGTGGATTTAAGCATGCATTAGTTATTAAGTTGTCTAGCTGATAAATAAGAAATATAAATATACGTTTCATTACTAAAACTCTCCAGTCATCGGAAAGGTGTGGAACAAGTACCGATAATCCGACCTACCAAAAGCATTATTTCATTGGGGTTTTCCGACGTCACCTATAGGCGAATTACGAATAAGTTCCTTATAATACTAATTAAATGTTGTCCACTTTGCCTGGCAAGGAAGCCTGCGAGGGAATTCTCTCGCAGGTGAACCTTTCCAGACAGATCTGGCGGAGGCTACCTTTGGGGATGCCTTCACATCTCTCTATTTTTTTTAACCAAGGTTCCCACAGGCCAAGGCACCTTGGCCTGTTTTGAGAGGTGTATGTTCCGGGATCGCAGACCTTGGGCATGCGGCAAGAGTTGTCCGCTATTCCTATTGGAATAGTCGGCCAGCTGCCTCCTAAACTGGTCAAGGCACGGAGAGGGGAAAGTTGCGACCCCACAGAAAACTCCTCTCCCGCCATCGGAAGGGCGTGGGACAGGTACCAAATGCCCGACCTACCTGATGCAGGTTTTTCTAGGGTTTTGCCTGCATCACTTTTAGGTGAATTGCCGGGTAGGATCCTTAAACCATAGCCCGGGGGCACTAATTAACCCATGGCTACCTTCCTCTACCCTTCCGCATCCCCCCTTTCAGATCCCTTCCTATGCTATTAAAGGGGAGTTGGAACCATGTGGATTACCCTCATGTAGCTTGTTACCCTAAATAAAAGTCCAATTTGCCCCTGCCGTATTCCCTATTTTCTACCCCTTCCTGTGCTATTAAAGCGTAACTTAAATGTGGATTACCCTCATGTAGTTTGTATCTAAAGAGAAGAAATGTTGAAGTTTGTATCTAAAAAGAATGTTTTTTAACATATAATATATTGGTTTTTATATAAATCTAGCACGAACATCCAATATTTTCAACCTAAAGTTACTATTCAATATTTTCAATTATTTATGTTACAAATTGCCTATTCTTCTATCTTAAAGTTTTACTTCTAATGGCCTTGCCGATCACGACCACTGTGTTTTACCTTCTGAAAAATTATAAATTCTTAGTAATTAATTTACTTAAGTCGTTAATATCTGCGTTTAGAGTAGTTTCTAAGACTTCTAAGGTCAATAAAAAATTAAACGTAATTTTTGTAAGAGGTTGTTGATGTAAAAAAAGTTTTTTTTATATCTAGCACTTTGCTAGAAGACGATGACAGTGAAGGTCATCGAAACGTCGCGCATACTATCTATTCACTCGGTTAGAAGCCCTAGAATATTTTATTCATGAATTAAAATATTTAACTAATCGATTGAGTAATGCATAATTATCTTCGGAAAAAAAGGGATCTTCTGTTAACGCTACTTCATTGAACTACTAACTGCAGAAATTCAGTTACATTAATGTAATGAAGGTACGTATATGATTTTCTGCGATTGGAGTTCATCCCGGTGGCAGTTAAAAAACAAATATATAACTAATTGAGCAAAAAAATAAATAAAACAAGTTTGAAATAAAAATAGTTTCATAAATATGTTTTAGAAATTTGACAAAACTTCTGAACACTTCAATTCACTAAAAAGAAAATAGGCACAAAAAACTAATTTTGGAGTGATAATAAAAAAAATCACTTCACTTTACGAATATATTTATATTATTTTTAAACCTTCTTGTTCGAATATTCTCCTCAAACACCGCCGCAGATAAATTGTTCAAATCGCCTATAAATCTGTTTTAAGACGGAAAATTTTCCTTGCATCTGTTTTTTTTGCGGTCTCGTTTTGATTTTAAATTCATGATCACCCCTGCCTATATAAGGTGATTTTTCAATATTATCCCGTAAGTTTTTCCACGCTGCGTTTCTTGTGTATGATTTAAATAGAGCGAAAGTCTATCTCTCTTACATCTTGTTGCAAAAGATGCCTACCCTAATTTCCCTACCTTATCTCTCTCGTGACCAGTTTCCCACATTAAAAATTATGTTTTTCTAGACCTTCTATATTTTTTTTCTATAAGGATCCCAACAAGTTGTACCATACATGAATATGTGACCAACCAGAGATTTATACGCAACTAATTTTTATTGGCTGCTCACCGTTTTAAACTTTATCATTACCAAATGCAAGTATACTCAGACTTTTCGAGATGCACACATTTCTCCTAGTAATAATATTAAAACAACCTTTATAACAGACAAAATTAAAAAAAGAAACACTTACAATAAGTAAAATTTATATTTAAAGCTACCGGACGTTTCGACACGGGTTAGCGTCTTTTTCTAACGGCGAATAATTTAAGACTGTAGTTGAACAACAAACTAAAATCACAGATTAAAACTGAGAGCTAAGAACTTAAAACAAAATATAATATAACTTGGTGAGATTTTCTGTGTCATGTTTAATATTAACAGTATATGTATGCTTTTTAATATACAGCATTTCCGAAATTAACCTTTTCCAATAATATGGTTCTCTGTCTAAAATGGAGGTGTTGTCGAAATCAAAACTGTGATTAAATTTTATACAATGATTGGTGATAATTCCATGTTTACACAATGACAGTTTGAAATTAGATTTAATCCTTCTAGTTAACATTCTTTTTGTTTTGCCTATATAACAAAATTCATAATTTGAAGACTTAATTTTTAAAACTACATTTGTGGGGAAAAGCGTATTAATAGGATCTTTGTATCCTTTGATTAAATCAAGAAATGAAGATTTTAACTTAAATAATACAAAACATTGAATATGTTTGAACAATTGTATCAGATGAAATAAACTACATACCACAGAGAGGTAACACAATTAATTCATTAGACTTATTTTTCCTTATAACTTGGTTTTGGATGGGTCCTAAATTAATTTTGATACTATAATGCTCATGTACTTAGAGATAAATTCAATAGGATAGAGGTTGGCCAGAAGAATATTTTTGACAAAGTTCAGGTTTTTTTAAATAAATAGGATTGCATAATAATATAGCTTTTTCAACCAAAGTAAAAACAATAGCATGCTTCTGAATAACAGGATGGTCAGACAAAAAATTTCGAACACAACATTTTCAAGTTTGGTTTGTGGAACCAATTAAATCTCAATTTATGATCGATACGGGAAACAGATACCTCTGAGAAACTTATAGTGTAATTACAAAGTTAATTGTAAGTGTGGATTGTATCAATTGAATACAATTAACATAATATAACATAAATCAAGGAAGCCTGTCAGAACATTATCTCGCAGGTGAACCTTCACAAAGAGCTTTGGAGGAGGCTAACTTCTCTCTGGTTTTTTGAACTAAAGTTCTCACATACCGAGGCACCTCAGACTGTTTTGAGAGGTGTATGTTCCGGGGTCGCTGACCTTGGGCATACGGTAAGAGTTGTCCTCTATTCCTATTGGAATAATCAGCCAACTGCCTCCTAAACTGGTCAAGACACGGACAAGGAAAGCTGTGGCCCCGCGTAAAATCCCTCTCCCACCCCCTAAGAGCGTGGGACAAATTCCAAATGCCCAACCTACCTGATGCAGGTTTTTCTAGGATTTTCCCTGCATCACTTTAAGGCGAATTGCAGGGTAGGATCCTTAAACCATAGCCCGGGGCCCTAGTTAACCCTCGGTTACCTTCCTCTACTTTTTCGCATCCCCCTTTCACTCCCTTTCCTATGCTATAAGAGGGGAGTTGCCACTATGTGGATTACCCTATAAATAGCCTGTATACACGTTCTTATTATTATTCATAACATCAATGCAGTTATAAGGAATAATACAAAAAATATCATCAACATATCTGTGATACGAAACAGATTTGAAAATGAGTTTTCCAAGACTATAATTTTACAAGTCTCTCATAAATAACTCTGCAAGAATCGCAGATGAAGATGAACCCATACGGCAAACGAGAATCGGGTGGTAAAATTTGTTGTTGAAGGTTAAACATGTGGAATGCAGTACTAGATTGAGGGAAGAGTTCGTATAAGTCCAATAAATTTTTTATTTTATTTTATTAAGTTCTCCAGCCACCCTTAAGTTGTGTTCAAAACTATTCCCTAATATTTGCAGCCGTGTCCTTCAGATACTTTCTCCTTGTTTGTATTGTAACCCAATCGTATATTCGCACGTTATTTATTGATATGCTTCTTCCGTTATTATTTTCATTTTATTGTATGAGGCCCGTAAGTTAAGTCTGTGCCTTTTGTAATATACATTACTTACTGAGACCACTGCAACTTGAATCACTTGTACCACGATCAATAATTACGACAGCCACTAGAGTGATAAAAGAAACTTTAAATGAGAGATTTCTTCAAAGTTGGAATGAGTTATTGATTACACGACTGTCCCGAATTTCCCTTGATTCTCACCTGCTGTCTGCTAAGAAACCAGTTTACAGCAGGCGCCAAGAGGACGACCGTACATCAAGCTACCATGCCGGGAGCAATGGCTTTCTGCGGAGTTACTTTCAGTTCGCAGCTGAAGAAATTGATCACTGCTCGGGGCAACGAATACATAATACAATCACTAACATATGCGCTAATACGACCTGCAAGGGAAAGCTCTTTTAAGTGGGCTCAGAGGAGGTGGGAAGAGACAAACGATAGGTTTACAAGATGATATTTGCACTTGAAGTAGAAAGTAAGACCGGAAGCACACTGCCGCATATCAGGGCGTGCCTCTCAAATAGACCATCGACAGATTCAATACAGTGCTTCTTTGGAGTTACATTGCACACCGCATTTCGGGATGTCACCACCCACCATAAAATTATCAGAACTTTCGTGAAACTAGTGACGCAACACCGCGTGCTGGTGCTTCTTTGTGAGCCTCTGTGTCAGTGGACATCCGAAGTTGTCACGATTCAGAAAGTAACGTTTTTGCATAAATCCTTTCCCAAATTGAAAAATCACTACAGAAAGATATAAAATGCTGGAAACGAGTATTTTAGGATCACAAAGGATCTTGCAACCGGTTTAAACGTTTATAAGACCCAGAACATTTGTTGGTGATGATTCCGGTTCAGGGTGCCATAAATCTCGGAAAAGTCTTTTGTGGATCTACATTCGATTTTGGAAGATAATACCTGATTATTTGGGATTATTGTATGCGACATTACAGAGGAATTCGTCCAGCGAACAGAACATGAGCTGTATTGGAATAACAACTAGTTGTACTAAGTCTGTGGAATACAATTTCTTACCCTAACAATTTTTAAAATGAAAAATTTACGTCTGATTGAAAATAATGAATTAGAAAGATAGCCAGTTCAGACAAAAATGTGAGTTTTGTCAACTGACAAGTGCAGTTGTGTCGCTCTAGGCTCTTCTTCGTACCTGGCGAATGGGACAATATCGCTGTTTTGTCTGAATTGGCTATCTTTCTTATTCACAAACTTCATTTAGTTGTTTGTAAAAATCGTCCTCAAGAATGGTTACATTTGGAAGTCAATTCCAAGAACATTACACGACCCATGACCCATAAATATCTTAATATCGTTTTGAGGGAATTGATACGTTTTTGAAAAGTTTTTAATTTTCAAGGTTTAATTTTGATATTTGTTTATATGAATTATATATTGCAGTTTTCTGACTAATTACAAACAATATTTATACATTGAATTAAAACGACGGTTCGGTACGTGTTTGTACCTTCATCAGGTCTTTCGAGCGGAGAAATTGTAAAAACCAAAAAGCTAATGAATTTACAGAGGAGGTGTACGAACCCTCTTCAGTTGGGCTGTGACCTCACTAGTGTGTAGCTTGCGAATAAGTGCCTCGGAAGAACTTTTAAATTTGTGTATTTTTTAATATGATGTAAAAATCGTTTCTTAACATTTAGTATATTTAGATGAGTGTTTCTCGGTTTCATTATTTTAGTAGCATAATATATTTTGTTCAACCACTTTTATTAATTAATTAGCCTTTTGATAAAAACAAATTTGTTCTTTACAATTTCTCCGCAAAAAAAGACTTCATGAAGGCACAAACACGTACCGAAACGCTGTTTAAATTAAATAAATAAATATTGTCTGTAATTGGTCAGAGAACTTCATTATCTTGATAATTTTAACATATAAAGCAATATTTACCGACGGTGACCATAGTGAGTGCATTAAAATTACCAAGAAGTAACTATTTAGCGTAACTTCAAAATACCTTTCCACGATGTAATAAGCAAAAATGACTGACAAATTCCAACATAATAGCTAAGTGAATATATATTTTCGCTGTGTTCATATTGAACACTAATATAAAGATTTCTGAAGGGAATTAGATGCAATTTATGTTAATGAATCAGCAAATACATTCATTTCACTCTCAACGTCACTGCTGAGTATCTTATTGCCCTGAAATCATACAGAATAATTTCTGCACTATCAGCTTCACTTTGCTGACCGTGCGCGTCATTCCATAGATACATCTTGACCATGAACTCAATAATGCGACAGTCACAATGAATCACGGATTTGTGCAGTGCTTGCACATTCCTACTATCTAGAGCTTCCGTTGATGGTGACGTTTTCATTCATATATCGAGATCATGTAAATACAAAATGTAATTAGCCAAATATCTCGACTATTCTAATAATAGTAATACTATCATGAAGAATAAACTCAAAGATAATAATCTCATACATTCGTTTTTTATTGAAACTAATTGTTAAGTGTCAAACTTCTTTGAGAAAATCTTTAATGACTCATAAACAGAATGTTCTTATAATATAAAGCACAAAGCCTATCTCCAGAAATTCAGTTTTATTTTCTTATCTTACTTCAATTTTTGTGCTTTGTCAAATTGATACATGAATCACCACGCATATTTCAACCACCTCCAGAAATCTTTCTTCCGACCACAAACAGGTTCAGGGATCGATGATTTTATCTTTTAATTCAGAAAAAAATAACAACTTGCGGTTAAGAAACGTTTTCAATGACTGTTCCTCCCAAAGAATCTTATCTTCAACTTCTCTGGCCAACTTGACCGTGTAAATTTCTCCGCTTAGAGTAAAAAACTTTCATAAAGGCGATTGATTCAGTGGTAGTTAACATCACTATTCCTCCTTAATACGTAATATTTTAATACGTAAAATACTTACATCCTTGAATATTTGTGTTTTGTTCTGATATCAACGAAAATAATTGAACGATTGAGGAACAGAAATGGAAGTAGACTAAGACGGCGATCATTGGGAAATGGAAGTTAGAGATGGATTTGTATAATATTCTTCACGGGGACTATGAGGTAATAATCTTCATCAGCATGAATGGCATAAAGCTTTACAAATAGCAAGTGAGGACAAAGAGTACATGGAGTTATTGTCATGAGTATTTATAAAAAAAAATACAGGTAGAACGAATCGTATAGCAAGAGTCAAATATCCAGTGACGCGACTGAAGGATTTTTAACAGTTTTAGCTTTAAAGCTGTACACGGAATCTCTGTTTAATTACGTAACATTTAGAAGTACATCTCTAAGCTTACCGTAACCGAAATATAATAAAAATTTAAGTCTGATGTTGACATAACTCAAAAGGCTTTTTGTCAATATTTCAACCACCTCAAAAGGCTTTTGAGTTTTATCAATTGACTTTTGCAGTTGTGTCTCTCTATGCTCTTGCGTCTAGCTTGCACCTGAAAGCGACAAGGCTATCAGAAACGTTTTGTCTGTATTTGGCTATCTTTCTTACAACGAAAATTATAGTAATTAATTACAACGCATATATAAACAGTTTGATGACAATATAATAATAGCTTTTATTTATCCTTTACTGCGCATATACAATAATTATTTGCATAATATGTTTATTTAGATAATCGAAGTACCAACGATTTAAATCAGGTAATGTTAAAAATTCTGAATTAGAAAAAAATACGGATAACAGTTGAGTGAGGAATACATCTGTTGGAGAAGGAATATAGTATATTGATAGAATTTCTTAACATAAATTTAGAAAAACTAAAATAGTATACTAAAAACGTATACATAGAAGCACTATTTTAGAAATTGATGGTCGTTATACACATCAAAATATTATAATGGTGAAAAATGATTATAAGTACATCAGTATTTGCCAACAATAAAGTTATTTGTACAAATAAATACATGAAATATTGTAAATTTATAACCATTAAGCCCATCGTTTAAAAACATCTTATTAATAAAATAAACGCCCTGTAGTATTTCAGTTCTGAAACATTTTCAAAATAATGATAAGATAAAATAATACGATCAGAACGTGTAAATTTAAATAAGAGAAACAATAATATGTGTCTCAATTTTTAAATTATATATATATATATATATATCATTACAATATATATATATATATATATATATATATATATTGTAATGAGCAAAAATAAATAATTTATTAAATTGCCCCCGTTGTGGAACCAAAAATGTAATGAGCAAAATAAAGGTTAATTAAAGGAATTACTTAACAAAATGATTCTGAAAAAAACTTTTAATTTGCCAAAGATTAATTTAACAGGTGTTCATTTAGTTTTTACAAATGATTTGCGCTAGGTTGGCACGCCGAATTCAATAATTTCAAAATTAACAAACAAATATTTTTTTATTTATAATTGGTGGCGTTCAAGGTAAAATACAATCTTTTATATTTCAAATTTAATAACTCTTCTTCTCAGTGTTTGTATTTGATAAGTAAGAACAATCAAAATTATAAATTAAATAATTATCAATTCAACCAAATTGAAACGAACGGAATACGAAATCTAACAAAAATGAAAAGAACGAAATCTGTTAAATACCATTAATTACCGTTTACAGAATTTAATTAGATTGGTTTGTACCTGCTGGTACCAGACTTAGTTTTCGGAGCTTGGGGACACAATTCACTAAAAAGGCCATTAATCACTGATTCTACACATCATGGTCAAAACACACGTTTGTAGATCTTGTATTATTCCTCCGGGATCTCGATCAGCCACACCTCCGGTCAACAGTCGGACGTATTATTTCTCAATGCCTTTATGCAGAAAAATGTCATTTCCGTACTCGCATGTGTCTGTACGTGGCGCTAAACTTTTTGTTTCAGCTTTGCGGTTTTTATAACGTGTCTCTCCGTCCAGACCCTTTTCTTTGGATTTTTAAAACATATAAGTCTCTGAGTTGAATTTTTAAGCTTAGGCTACGCTGTTCGTACTCTTAAACTTTGCTCCCTCTCTCGACCATAATATTCGCCAGACTGAATTCAGCCGGTCGTAGCAGCTCGCAACAAAGACCACCGACAAAGAGCCTGCCGTCATTGTCGTCTTTAAGAATTTGTACCGCTAAACAATCCAATTATTTAAACAATTAATGACCTTCTTTATTAGTATTATAATATATATATATATATAATTTATTTCTCCTATGAACAAAAGGACCAAAATAATTCATTATATACTTAGTTTTTTGTAAGCCAGTATGAATTCACTTTCCTCTCACATCATATTTCTCAAGGAATTACAGTTGTGAACAGACTAAGATTTTTAATGGCTGAGTAACTTTAAAAAAAAAATAGAAAATCTATTATGATCTGATTTGGCTAATACCAAAACAGTGATTTATTAAAACAGACTCATCGAAAAACAAAATAGTTTTACAATATATAATTTTAATACACTATGGAGATCAATATTTTCCTATAACTAGGGTCATAATGGAATAAATGTCCGACACAAATAATAAATAATAAAAATAGGCGAACAATATATGGAATCATAAATTTACGTTCTATTCTAGTTTGAATAACAGTGGGCATTTTCTTTGAATATATTTTGAAAAAAAAAAGGTATTTCATTATATCATTGCCGACCTTAAATTTGAAGTTTTTCGATTTAAAACGGATAAACACTGATAGAAATGCCGATATGGGTAATTTTCACTACAGTATACTTGACAGAATATCTGGTTGTTTTCTAGTATCCTCACTGGTGTAACGGTGTGAGGACTGTCATAACACTGTAAAGAACACTGCAAACTGTATATTTTAAAACCTTTAAAATATTTACATAGCTTTGCGTTTACCTTCAAAAAATTTAATAATTTGGCAAATTCATGACCACCACGCCGGAAAATACTTCTCTTACTCAGCACTAAAACTGTATGTATATGGATATAAAAATTGATATAATAAAGGAATTATTATACGTAGAATATTTACTAAAGATTTAAAAACCATTCTACAACAATTCTCATTAATTTGATAAAAAAAACAGCCAAAATAATTGAAAATATTTGATTTGATTAATTAATTGAATTATAAATGTTTTGGGCCTTATGTGGACTCTCTTCTGTCAAAGAAAACAGAGTAACAGTAAATTCAGAGATACGTACAAAGTGTGAGACAAACAAAAATAACGGTGGAAACCAGAATTGAAGAACATAAATACAATGTAAAATTAACGCAATACAAACTTTTGGTTTTATGAAAAAATATTTTAGACGACAACCACCATATAAATTTGGACAATTTTCAAAATTTAGTATATAGAAACCAATTATCAATGTAGACTAATTTTCGAAAATTTACACATTAAAAATGATCCTAACACCATTAATGTTAAAGCAGATACAGATTCATTAAGTTCTATTTATAACTCCATATTTTAGTAATCGTTAGTTTTTAAGTAATTTTGCAATTGTCAATTTCCTATTTAATCTTTATTGCTCATTTATAATTTTAAAATCTTATTTTTCATATAATAATATCTTTGTAATGTACATATATAATTTTACTGTTACTTTGTTATCGTTGCCATAAGTACCGAAACAATATGTGTAATTTAATTAATTAATTAAATATAATAATTTTAATTGTCTGTTATTGGCAGTTGTTCAGTTATTTACACAGACGTCAAAATTGATATATTAAATGATTATTACTCCTTCCGGTATATCTAGAAAAATAAATATATTATACTGCCCCTAACATTTTTAATAACTGAAATTAAATAAAAATAATTCGAACAATATGCAAGTCATTGTCGTAAATTGTGTCAGTTTCATGCCCCAAAATCTGCACGACATTGTTCGACTTTCACTCTCTTAGCACGATACGATGCCGATCGCGAGAGAGGAAGTTTGAGACCATCATTCACAACTGACTTCCCGGGTCAAAGTTCAGGTGAGCTCGTAAATGTACTGCAATCAAACGAAAGCTCTTCTTCCTCCGTCAATCACTGGTATAGTGTCCTTGTTCGATAAACATCTCAAAGGGCAAGGTTCCTTCAAATTTTCCCTTATTATCTCAATGTTTAAAATTCAATTGTATAATCATAGAGAATTTATGTATGTTAGTTCTCAGATCGAATTTAGTAGTTCAGTTTTCGTTGAGCATTGTTGCTGTATTTTTTTTTAGGGCAACAGGCTACATGAGGGTGATCCACATTGGGCAACTCCCCTTTAATAGCATAGGAAGGGATTAGAAAGGGGGGATACGGAAGGGTAGGGGAAGGTAGCCAAGGGTTAACTAGGGCCCCCGGGCTATATTTTAAGGATCCTACCCGGCATTCGCCTAAAGGAATGCAGGGAAAACCTTACGAAAACCTGCATCGGGTAGGTCGGGCATTGGGTACTTGTCCCACGCCCTTTCGATAGCGGGAGAGGAGTTTGCTGTGGGGACGCAGCATTCCCTTCTCCGTGCCTTGACCAGTTTAGGAGGCAGCTGGCCGACTATTCCAATGGGAATAGCACCTGAAAAGCGCCTTTAACTTTCTGAGTTAACGATTCGTATAAGACTGATAAGTCTGAATGGGCCTTGATCGCTATTCTTCTTATGACGATCCATATTCTTCCTAAGATATCGTTCCTAGTTGAAAAGAAAATGTGGTCTGAGTAGCAGAAACATTTATTAATATGCGCTTTAATTACTTCTGGATACGAATTTGAAGAAGTTCCATCAGTTAAAATATAATTTTTTTTAGTTATATTTATCCGACAGTTTTCTGTTAGATAAATAAATAAAGAAAACTGTCAACATGACAAACGATTTAATACTTAACAACACGTTTCGTTCCGTTTCTTGGAAGAGACATTTTTTAAAAAAATAACAAATATAATACATTTTTAAGTATTAATTAATTTAAATAAATAATGCAATTTTAGAGGGAAATTTCTTAAACCGTATTATTTCACGTTCAAATAAAACGATTTGATATTACTTACGGATTTTTTTTTGTTTTAATACACCTGACAAAATTAAAAAAACGGAACGAAACGCTGTGCTATTTTTTTACGAAATTTTTCGTTCCATGTTAGTCGTTTTATCACTTTCTTTATTGATATGTTTTATAAATTGTTAAAGAGAAAAGAACTAAATGAAATTAGAAAGGAAATGTCCACAAAATACATTCAAAATCGAATCTTAATTATGGAATCTGACCATAAAGATGAAACTTCTACGAAGAAATTTAATAGATACAGATCTGTTAACAAGTATTATAATCCCGTCAGGATACTATACTCTGAAATCTCCTGAAATTTGTTCTGCGACAATAAAATCGAGATTGTTTTCGGTTGTATTTGCCATCTATAGTTTAAGAAAAGACAAATACAGAAACAAGAAAATTTCTTCGTCATTTTTTTTAGTGCAAACCATACGAATTTAACTAACAGAGTTCTAAAACCGTTGCGGGTAAAATACAGAGAACGATTTTTTATTTGGTTATAGATTATGTGAGCAAGTCCCGATCTAATAATTTGTCGAACTTTGACCACAAAATCTTCCTTTTAATTCCACACTGGTTGTCTACTTCAATAATTTATCATTTATATTTTATGCATTAGCGCCTCTTATCACTTGATAAATAAATAAACAATTCAGCCAATATGCTAAAAAAGTTTATTAAATAATTAAACCCAAAACTTAGTTCATACGACGTTTCGTCCACAAGTTTGGGACATCTTCAGGGAAATAGGTAATTTGCAGTTTTGAATGTATGCAGTTGTTGGCTGTAATGTTTATTTATTCAGACTCTGTTTTGTAATTGAGGTACTTAGTTCAAAGATTTAGTACATTAATGAAGAATCAGCTGCAAATATTATATCAATTTAACGCCTGAAGAATTATTCCTTCAGAGCTCCTTGAGTTGTTACCAACGAAACCGTCACAAAACTTAACAAATGCTTGATAAAAGAATAATTTTCACGCAGTTGTTTAATTCTTGAACTCATTACAAGTGTTACAAAATGCAGCAATTTCTCCGCAGAGAGGGAGAGTGAGTTCGGCGTCTGTAAGACCAAGACCACTTTCTCTGCAACACGATCTAAGGCCAAGATCGGCGGACAGGTTCAGGTTCACGGAGTGTTTACAGCTCCAGGAACATCTGTCTCGTCCCGCCCTGTCTTCCGAAAACGACTTCTAGCGTCTTTCCTCGTTTGGAAGCTGGGTGTCTGGAAACCGGATTCCAAGCGATTACTTTGAATATGAGAATTCTCAGATAGATGAACCTTAACGATATTCCTCTGATGCCGTTTGATATTGTTTTGTTCGATTCTGAATTTCTCACTATGTGGCTAATTGACCTGAAGGTCATACACTATTTAGAAATATTAATAACGAATTTTATATATATACATATATATATATACATATATATATATATATATATATATATTGTAATAAACAAACAGGATTTAAATAAAAGAAATTAGTAAACAAAAAATAATAATTTAAATTTGAATAATAGTTAGCCACACGTTGAAGACGTCGAATAAATAATGATTAAAAAGGATGGTCTTAAATCATTGAAATAATTAACAAAATTAATTTAAGATTTAAATTAAGAAAATTTATTATTGTTGATACATATACATTGTATAAGATCTATTTTGCACGCCGAATTTCATCCAGTTAACAACAAATACTTTAATTTTTCATTTATTAATTCGTGGCATTTTACGAAAATATAGTTTTTATATCATTACAATCAGATACGCCGAATCTCTATATCTCAGGGTCATAACTGGGTTTGATAAAAAGAACACTCCAATTAAAACATTAACAATTAAATTCATTGAAGTTAAAGGAATTCAAAATTCAAATACTAGAAACAAAAGAAAACGAATGAAAAGAAAAACGCGAACGAAATCTGACTATACTCTTTAATTAACGTTTACAATTATTAATAATTGTCTTGTACTCACGACAGTACTTCTGGAACCAGTTTGGATTCTTCTTGCTTGAATTTAACACTCACTAAAACACGCCATTCATTACTCACTGATTCTACACTTAAGAATTTGAATACACGTGGTCGTTGCCCTCTCGTCTCTGCTATCCGGGAATCTGGATTAGTCCACCCTCAGCCGGTTGCTGGATGTAGTTTTCCTCAAAGTCTCTGGATGCGACAATTACTTCAGTTTGGGCAGCAAAAACTTCTGCTTCCAAATTGCGATTTTATGTGTCTCTCCGCCAAACTGCTTACTTGCGTTTTATATAAACTATCATATCTCGCCGTTGGACCTCCTGTATAACACTATTCTTGCTTTTATGTTAGCAAATTTTACTGTGCTATTACTTTATGTGAACCGTTCTGTCTCGTATCTCCGTGCAGACTGACTGTTCTCCAAGCGCGCGGTTTTTCAGTTGCGATTGTTAAACAAAGGAAAAACCCGCCTTGATTGTCGCCTTTACGCATTCGTACCGCTAAAAATTTAATTATTAAAAACAATTAATAGTCTGTTTAATTGGTATTACATATATATATATATATATATATATATATATGTATATTGTAAAATGATAATAGCAAAGTCAAAAAGTTTTTTGATAAAAATCCCTTATTGAATAAAACATTAATGCCTCCATTTTTAGCATTTAGTCTATCCAAATGAAATTTTCATTAACATGAGGATGATTTTTCAGTTACTATGTAGGTATCTCGTACACCGCTTTGATTATAATTCAATGGCATCTAAAGAATACAATATTATTTATTAATAAAATTGCTATAAATTAAGTAAAATATTTTATTAATGACTTGTCTTAAAAACATGTTTGAAATTTTAAAGAAAGCACAAAGATGTAAATTACATATAAAATTACATATTTCGTAACCGTTTGAAGGTAGCAACAAAATTAAACATTGTTCGTTGTATATATACATTGTAATAATAATTAAAGGCAATTAGAGAATTAATAATTGGGCAATTGAAGTAAATTGTTATCGGCGAGAATAGTAATACAACAATTGGTAACAACATGTACAGGCGGGCTTTGTCGGCGGCGAGCGTTTAAGCTACGGAGTTTACAGGGAGTTGCGCATAGAATTTCATCAAGAAAGTTGCGGGCAGAAATTCATCAAGTTAAGGTCACAGGCAGAATTTTCAATAAGTAAAGTCGCAGGTAGAACTTCATCAAGTAATGACAGTTACAAAAATTTGGTCGAGAAGAGCTGGTCACTAACATTTAAACAGAGAAAGTTACTCTGAGGAGAACGATGAGAGTGTGAATCTGGAGGCTGACTATCAATTGGTCAGCAGGTAACGGTAGAACTTTGCAGAAGGAGTGGATAACATTCTGATTTACCCCTAATCAGAACGAGAGCTACAATCTTGGCTGGAGAGAGAGAGCGACTTAAAGCAGAGGTCCGCAGTGTTGTACGGAACAATTGTGTCAGGTGGAAGATACAAAAGTTTTGGAAAGTGATTTAAAATAAATTAAATTCAGTGAAACGATGGTCTGTTACATGTGAATAGTGTATCAAAGAACCCAAAAACAAATGCCTGGTACTAGTAAAAAACTGTAAGTAGAGATAAACTTCATAAAATTTATTGGTATGTAAACGTTAAATAAGGATGAATCGTCAGATTTCGGATTCAATTTCATTTTTTTGTTTTAATTCTAATCAAGTTGAATGTTGTAAATTTTGTTTGTTAATTTTGAAAGTAGGATAAGGTTTGTTCTTTGTTTAAAATGTGAATCAATAACCCTGAGACAAGAGTAAATAAGTTTGTAAAAAAACACATTAATGTAAAATAATCACAACAAGAAAATTTGTTACTATTACTTTAAATAAATCAATTGTTTTCTGATTTATTCTGTAATCATTTTAACATCCTTACATTTAAATTTAATAAATAAATTCATCCGTTAATTAATAATAATTTAATTTTACATGAATATTACAATTTGGTCCACAACGTGAGGCTAATTCTTTGTGTATTACATAAAATGGCGCATCAACGTGTGGCCAACCATTTAATTAATTCATTTAATCATTTGCGTATTACATAGAATGGCACATCAACGTGAGGCAATTCATCCATCTAATTATTTTAATGTAATTTGAATATTACAATATGTATATTTATACAGTAACGAGTTTACTTGCAAAATTTAAGGTTTATTAATTATTTAACATTGTCAACTGTCTATAGAGTATTTCAGATTATCTTTGACGTAATAAAATGTTACTGTTTGACTTGTATTCTAGCGTAAAAAAATATCATTTTTCAATTATTATGGATTTGGTGGTAAAATTTTTGCAATTCAGGTAAAAGGAAAATTATCAAAGTGGTGCTGCAATTTAAAACGAATTTTTTGATTGGCCGTTTCTTGTCATATAGACGAGTAGGAGCTGATTAATCGAATATTTTAAAACAACTGCAATAAGTACGAAATTATTTTCAACTTTAAAATATCTGTGTTCGACGGATAGTAAACAGTTAAAGAAGTTGCCAATTAACAAATAAAATTAAGGTATAAAATAAACACCAAACATCGTTTATAAGTTTTTTGTTGTCTGCGTCAGGTGATTCAAATAGCAAGAACTGTAATAACAAGCTTTGCTTTTGAGTTCGACACCTGGAATATGCTCTTGCGATTTTCAATTACCTGAAGAAAGCAACAAAGAATGCAGAAGAGTTCTGTGGCGTTTATTTTATCACTCAATTTTTTCTGTTAATTGGCTACTTCTTTATCTAATTAGTCTTATTTTCTACTTTGTGTTAGCCTATTGTTTTCTTGGATTTTTGGGACAACTTTAACAGTTTCTTAAAAGCATATTTTAATCAAGGGCAAATGATGGTCCACTTACAATGGAATAAACCTGTCTTTCTTTCACTCGATGGTACACGTCAACATGTCACTCAGGCTATAAATAAAAATGACGGCCGCAGAGCTGATCTCACACGGGATAAAAGTGAGTCTTACCAAATCTTTACGTAATAGGTGTCAAGAATTAAAAGTCACTTTCGTTCTTCATGTCAGAACGAGAAGCAAATCCTTTCACTATTCTTCCTTATTATATTTCCAAATTTCAACTTGTGTTATCTCAATAGACAGGTATATCCTCAGTTCTCTGTTTAACGAAAATTTAGAATTTGCATTTTATAATGCCGCTTGATAACTGTCTGTAGTACGTTGGCAATGTCGAAAAAAATTGGATATTATTGAAACTTTTATACGTTGCATACTACCTGAAGTATATCTTTTATTTAACTTGCCAAACACGTTTGAGGCTGTAATAATTTTTCTCTAAATATAAAGTTTAAGATTAATTGTGTTGTTGTTAAATTAGTACTGACTTTATATTTTTGTGGTCAAGAAGAGTTACGTTATAGCGGAACAAGATATGAAAATTACTAATTGTATTTAAATAATCTTTGTGAAAATTCTAGATCGTTCTGGTACTTTATAGTGTAATAAAATACTTCCTTTTCTAGTTTCACAGACTATAAAATACTAAATGTGAACCTACATCTTTCCACAGCTCGAAAAATAAGTGAGGCAAATTTCTTGTAGGTATAATATTTGTTTAAAAACCCGTGGATTACGGAAACTTCTGAAACACAAACTCCTTTCAGGAAAGACGTACTGTACCCTACGACAAAATAATTCAGATTCTTTGTATTTATTTTCCGACTTATTTGTGGCTCCAACATCGTTACATGTAGACTTTTAAATTCAATTATTCAGTAACATACGTTTAGAATCTCAAATAAAAGGTATAAACTATTTTCTGATATCAGTGCAAAATATTGTGAACACTAGAGTACTACAATAAATAATATTTCTGTACAACAGAAATTTATTCTAAATAATTACAATGTTTTAAATGAGTGCCAATATGCGGAGAATAAAACCTCAAAAAATTAATAGTGACTATCGATTTTCCAGAGAAATATTAAATACCACTTCTCAGGTTATTTGCTCATGTCTTGAACATAAAAATAATTTTGGAGATGTCTAAAACTTAAAAATCATACATAAATAAAAGCATTAATTGTAATGATTATTTATTTTCAAAGAATATTCGTGATCTTGGTTATAAAAATGTCCAAATGACTTCAGGTTGTGTGGTTTGAGTTGCACTGTAACCGGTGTTATGCATCGAAAGAAAACGAATGGACTTTGTACCCGGTAGCAAGGTCAACGCGTCCACAAATCAGCTTTGAATAACATCAATTTCACAATAATAAGTACCCATCGCGCCTCACGGGTAACAAGCCACGATCAGTGCCACTCAATGATAAAGCAACCGACAACGATTACTGAAACCTTTCCATTCAACTGTTGCTACTGGTTGTATTTAGGAAAGCAAACATTAAAGACGTTCAGGATGAGTATCACCCTCATGTAGCCTGTTACCCTAAAAAATAAAAAATAAAAAATAAAAAAAATACCAAATAACCGACCTACCAAGAAAAAAAAAGCAAATATTAATTACGTCCAGGATGAGTACCAAATGATCGACTTACCTGATGCAGGTTTTTTCATCATGAGGGATGAATGCAAGGTAGGATCCTTAAACCATAGCCAGGGGGTACTCGATAACCTTTGGCTACTCTGCTCTACCCTTCCGCGTCTCCCCTTTCATATCCCTTCATGTGCTATTAAAGGGGAGTTGCCACCACGTGAATTACCATCAAAATCTGGGTTTATTTCTATTTTAAGGGGTAATGAAGATTTATTTAAGCTATGATTAAATCAATAATTATGCTGATGTAATTTTTAAAAAGTCTGTATATGCAAATTAATGTTTAATTTTTTAATAAATCGAATCAGAGATCTTTTTTACCATTTAAGTAATATTCAAAAAAATTTCTAAAAGCACCTTATTAAATAAAATGTTCAAAACTATCTTACTTCATCTCAGTGAAATCCGTAAAAATTCTACAATTAACACCTCTTATGGTCCTCTTGCTCTTAATCAGACACTCACTCAAACTAAGAATATTTGGTCGTCGTTCAAGCAGAAAACAAAGCTGACTGAGGATATAAAATGTATGTACTTACGGGTGTTCCCCTCATTGTCATCAGTGGTTGAAATTCAGCATTGACAGCTTAGAAAATTACCCTATAAAACTGTGCAACCCAAAAACTTTCTACGGTAATAATTACCGTTTTATAATGTTTTAGAAATGCCATCCGTTCCACCATACACCCCTACAGTGATTGTCTCTGGATCGTAAGTAACATATGTACTAAATTTGCTAGAAATTACTAGCTTCCTAGGGGCTGAACTACAATCTAACAGTAATTTTAAATATCGATGAAGTTCAGCGCCTTCCAAAGTCCCGGATTCCACACCAATCTCGCTTGTTTTCGAGTTACTTTTATGGAACTTTCCTCCACCCTCACCCATTATGGTGGAAAAGGGTTCAAATTATACACAAAGAACATTGCGAAAAGTACTATTAATCTCATTGGCTCAGAAAAAAATTATACGACGCAAATATCAGCCGTTTTCGCATTTTTAAGTTTCCATCCCTATTCACCCCTGGAGAGTTATCTAAACGCTTCGTGAGGACAATAGAGAGCTTCGCGGGCGTGCGCTCAACTCACCAAAGTTTGATTTCATCGGATAAATGGAATAGGACCGCATACAGATCAAACAAACAAATATACTTTCCTTTTTAAATAATTAGAGAAGGACAGCTTGAAAAAGTAAAACCGATTTATCTATTATATATATATATATATATATATATATATATATATATATATATATGTATATTGTAATGCCAATTAATTAGGCCATTAATTGTTTGTATTAGAAATTAAATTGTTAGTGAATAAATTGTTAGCGGTACTTTGAGCGACAAAAAGCGACAATAGCGCTGAGCTCTGTTGCTTTGAGAAAATTCCGAAATGGAAATGTGCGCTCAAACTCGAGAGGCACTAAGATAGTTAGGTGGTGCCGAAAGATTGCGAAGTACGGAACAAGTAACAAAACTGGGGAGTTGGTGCCGAAAGATTGATGTGGACGGATAAAGTTTTGAGTCAGCGGCCAGAAAGGACAGCAAGTGGTCGTGTCAGAAACATAGTCGAGACGATCTAAAGTATTTAAAAGTAAAGTTAGTTTCGGTCAGCAGCAAGGAGCGGAATAGCAGAGTCTACATTTAGGCCCAGCCGCGAGAGAATAAACATTTAAAACAAATCTTCACTGAGCTACGTTGCAGTTTAAATCCAAATCAGTAAAAGACTAATACATCAGTAAGATTCCTGTAAGGCAAGCATACATCAGATAAATTATAATTAGGAGGATCATCCGAGTTCCTGGGAGCCAAGAAATTCCATTTCGTTTCAAATAGTGTAGAATCTGTGAGTCGACATTTAGAATTAGTGTAAAATTTTTCAATAGTGTACTTCTGAAGCTACAGAGAATTCTGGCACCAGTACAGAATGTACGTAACAAAAACCAAAAATATTGTAAACGCTAATTAAAGGATAGAGCCAGATTTCGTTAGTTCGTTTGCTTTCTTCTAGTTTTCATTCATTGATCGACTTATTGTTTTAATTTTAAACAAATAATATTTTGAATTGTTAATTAGTCAAATTCTACTTTTATCGTGTTCTAATCATCAAACCCAGTAAAGGCCCTGAGAGAACAGATCTCAAATTTTGTTTGTAATTATCTTTTATTCTTTGAAAGCCACAAAACAAAATAAATGTTTTTAATTGTTAATTGTTCATAAGCTTTTCATTTATATTAACCCATCATATTTAATTATTACATTAAATAGCTACCACAACGTGAATAATTAAATTATTAATTAGTTGATTATTACAATATATAATGTAATTTAACGTTAGTTATATTGTTAATATTTATAAGTTATATAATAAAAGTTATTTTGTTAAATATTTATTATTATTGTATTTAATTTAATATTTTTTCAACGTTAATTTAAGAAAATGAAACTCTTTTCCAAGGGCTTTTTGGACCATAAACTGTTGTCATAACTTAACATATTTACAATTGTTTACTTCATTCCTTGGTCAAAAATTAACCTACCGGTGTTTCTGTTGATTATAGACTTCGAAAGGAAGACTTGTTCAACAAAGTAATGTGGAGGTATGGAGTGGCCGAAGTTGCCGCGATTCCATTCAAAAGATTCTCTTAAATATTGCAAGAATCACTTCTAATTTCTCTAAAAGATTATTTGTTCCCACTCTTTAGTTTCTACTTAAATACTTGCATATATTTACTGTCTTTCATCTTTTCCGCTTACTAAACAATTCTCACTTCTTAATGATTACTAGTATTTTTTCACCTGGAACTGTACAATGTTAACTGATATCTAACCATCTCTATTACCCTTCACTTTCTCTCTCTCCAGCCATGTGTCTGCAACTCTTTTACCTACACTATCCGTATGAAAGTTGTAGAAAACCTAGTTCTTCTGTTTCAACTGTGAAATCCCAATAGAGTTGAATTTCTTTCACCCTGGTCAATGACCAAGGCAACATCTGCCAGTTCAATATATACCAATCAAAACAAATGCGAGGTCTTTCATGTCGTTTTTTTATAGCTGAAGAAATATGTTTTCGAACCACGTGTTGCAAACATCTGGTGTTTTTCGCTATATACCAAAAGTCGTAAGTGCGATAAATAGCAACTAGTATCATTTAAATAAACACTGATATTTAAGCATACATAATAAATTGCATATTAAAAAAATACATACAGCAATCTTAATAATCATAATAACCATCTGTGTTTGTAATATACTAATATCCTCGTAGAACAGAGATCGTGGTACGTTATAGAACTGATGTACTTCGGGCAAGTTTCGTACTAAGTTCGTTCATGCTCATTTCATGTATTGAATCCGGTCTGAAGAATCTTTTGTGTATGCATCTCCATAATTACATATTTGAATGGGACAAAGTAATAATTTTAGATGAAGAATTAAGAAATGTTCCTACATTGATGAGTGAGATGCTACACATCCGTTCCACTCCAACAGCTTTAAATTTAAAATCTGGAACCAATATTAAACAAAACTTATGACAATTTTTTAATTTAATTTTTTTACAATAAACATAATTACTTTTCTGACTTAAGGCCATTTACATACTTTTACTTTTGTCCTTGGACGTACAGAACTCTCGTGGTCACATTTGGATGCATGAAGTCAGTATTATAAATAAATATTGACTGGAATAAGCCCCTTTTGAACAAAATGATATTATCCGGAAAAACAGTATAGTAGTCAATAATGATGGAAAAAACATGTTTTCCTATTCAGAATAAATTAACGCAAAACTGAACAGAGGCTTAGAGGCTATTATGGTGGTTATTTCCAGTAGTACACGAACTAACACAGAAAACAAAATACATGAGAAAAATATTTTTATTTCTCATTGTATTTTTCCTTTTAGTTCAACACAATTTTCCCGACGATGTTCAATAGTTTCGATAACCACAAAAATTCTCAAAATAGCCATTAACCGCGGATTCCACTTCATACCACCGAGCTGTATTTGAAGATTCGAAACCAGAAATAATCCGAATCAGCTAAATCTGACTACTTGGTTCGTGATGAAGCAATTCTAAATTTCACTCCTTGCTTTTGGTCATTGCGTTATTGGGTCTGTAATTGTGGTTGAACTGGTGTATTTTTGTGATGAAACAACACTTTATTTTCACCGACTGTGGCCGTTTTTTCTTGATTTCATCACTGAAACCCTGCAAAAGTTCGCATAATACTCGCCGTTGATTGTTTTTCCGTTTTGAAGATAATGAATCAAAATTATTCCCCGAGCATGAAGGAAGCCTGCAAGAGGATTCTCTCGCAGGTAAGCCTTACCAGAGAGCTCTGGCGGGGGCTACCTTTGGGGATGCCTTCACAACTCTCTGGGTTTTTTTTGAACTAAGGATCCCACATGCCGAGGCACCTCGGTCTGTACTGAGAGGTGTATGTTCCGGGGTCGCAGACCTTGGGCATGCGTTAAGAGTTGTCCGCTATTCCTATTGGAATAGTCGGCCAGCTGCCTCCTAAACTTGCCAAGGCATGGCGAGGATTAAGCTGCGACCCCACAGCAAACCCCTCTTCCGCCATCGGAAGGGCGTGGGACAAGTACCAAATGCCCGACCTACCTGATGCAGGTTTTTCTAGGGTTTTTCCTGCATTACTTTTAGGCGAATTGCCGGGTAGGATCCTTAAACCATAGCCCGGGGGCCCTAATTAACCCTTGGCTACCTTCCTCTACCCTTACACATCCTCCCCTTTCAAATCCCTTTCCTATGCTATAAGAGGGGAGTTGCCACTATGTGGATCCAAATTCGATTTTAAACTGGAATAAAGACTCTTTATACTGTTGATGATAAGGTTCATTCCCCCTATACAAAGCCTATCTACACCTCAAAAAAAAAAAATCCCGGAGCATCACAAAAACCTGACGCCTTGATCTTGCCAGCAGATGAAATTAGTTTCACCTTATTTGAAACCGACTATTACATTTTCAGTCGATTTTTTTGAGAGTTCCTTCGTCTCAGGTGTGAAAGGATGGGCCCATGTTTCATCCAGCGTTATAAATTGACGCAAAAAATTGGTTTTATTGCTTTGAAACATCGCCAAATACTAGATTAAAATCCTCACGGCGTTGTTTTCGTCCCATAGTAATCAAAAGTGACACCCTTCTTGTGAACAGCTTTCTCATTCCAGTCAGTAAAGCGATGAACGGTAATTTTTGAAATGCCTAGCTTGTCTGCTACCTCGCGCACATTCAATCGTCGGTCATCCAATACCATTTTGTGGTTTTTCGTCACCGTTTCTTCAGCCGTGGTCGCTTCATTTATTCGACCACTGCGATCTTCGTGGCAGCTCGTACGGCACCCATTATTTTTATTGTTGTAAACGAAGGAACAGTATGCCCCAGAATAGGATCGAGTCCGACTATGGTTATTGGTTGGACTGAGATCTTTCAAATGATAGTGTTGTATCTCATAACGAGGACCAATTATTTCAGTTTACAAATTCACTGAGAGCGTTCACTATTGATGTATTTTGAATAATGTAGCGCCTTCAACCATACTTCAGAATACTGATACTTTAGACCACTTTTGTTTTGCAAACAATTCATCATGTTGCTTACTTCTGGGACTACCCTCGTATCACTCGATATCTCTTCTTTCAAAAAAAAAACTTTTGCGTGAGTAATATAATATAATATAGTAATAATTAAAATGAAAGTATTTTACTTTAAAAATCTCAGTTTAAATTTAGAAAAGTGTATTCAACAGATGCATGCATTTAATACTAAACGATACACACTAGGGACATTTTATGTCCCTGTAAAGTATTTGACTGAGTAAATCACAATTTATTGCTAGAGAAAATGAAATCCTCGTACAACGTGGAGTCATATACTTATGGGATTTCAAGCCCTTATCAATATTTTGAGTTCCAAAATGGTTCTTCTGTAAGCAGCTACATCGCTCTTTACACAAGAACGGTTTAAAATCCACATCAGACGTTGCCACATGTAACATTAAAAATTAGACGTTGGAAAACTGTTTACTCTAAGTGACAACTAAAATTAATTATTGCAGAAAAAACGTTAACTTAAATGAATATGGAAGAATTTCTTATTTCTGACTATGGTTGAACAGGATTTCTAACTGGATTATGAAGTTCCGGAACCATGTTTGATTTACAATTTTAATAATTGCATTTGTATGGAATGCGACTAATTGTTCAAACAGAAACTGAATATAAAACCTCACAGACAAAATATTTGCTAATTAAATAATTCAAACTGGGTTTACAACCAATTTTAAGTAGTGAAATGTAAAATATTAATCGTATTATTTATTTCAATTGACGTAGTTTTCATTCAATACGAAAGCTCACATGAACCGATTGGAAAGTAAGTTGAAGTGTTAGAGTTGATGAGAGATAAAAGAAAACGGTAGCTTCAGGGTCGCTAATGGAATTCATTTGCCGCAGAGGCTGGTATTGAAGATAGGCATCGAGCACGAACCGAATGGTAAAAGCAATTAATGAACTGAAGGCGGAGTGAAATCTGTGATCTGAAACTGTTTCGATTGTTATCGGTTTGCTTTCGAAGTCCTGTCGTAAGTTACTTTGAAAGAAAATATTTTCGAATGAGAGACGAGACATTCAATTCAACAATTAAAGATTATGATGCAGAATTCAGCTAGCAAATGTAATGCAGTCACTTCTATTCCGTTAGTGATCACGCAGTAATATGTTCAAATATTTTGGCTGATCCTATCCTTGGAGATATTTTAAACATAAAACTAAATTCGAGTAATTCATCTAAGCTTATTCGAGACATGGTTATTTTGATCTATTATTAAACTTGTATTTAATATGCAAACAGTTATTTATTTAAAGAACTCTATTACGTATTTCGCCGAAATAAATCGATCTTTAATTTTATCCAGACGTCAATCGGTAAAATCCGTTACGGCACACAAAAAAACTAGACTCATGACGCGTAATCGAAGATATTTAATCAATTTATGATAGAAAAATAAGTAATGTAATGGATGTAATAATACAAGAAAAAATACGAGGATTATTAACTATGAAAAATGCATATATCAGAAAACATGTAGAAGTGTAAAAGAATCAGTATATAAATGTGAAAGAAGAGATACGTAAAAAAATTAATTATACGTAAGAAGTTTTTCATTCAATTTATAGTGATGGTTTTGATTAAAAATAGGATTAAATAAGACGGACTAATAATATGCACTTAACGTAAGAAGACGCAGTATGAAAGAATAAAATTGGATTATAAATATTCTTTCGACTCAAAAGAAAAAAGTTCCTGAAGTACAACATACCTAATGAGTAATACAATTCTTTTAGCAGATCATAAATTAGAATATTCACTTCGCTTCCTTGTTTTTATCTTTAATAACAGTAAATTTGTAAATTTAAATTACAAAAAATGTAGCTTATAACAAAACAGTGATTTGTGATGAAGTCATAATAATTTAACGGTAACCAATCGGAAGATGTTTTAAGTTAATAAGGAGGAAACGATATATTTCCTGTATTAATTCATACTATGGTTCTTTTCACGAACACTATATATGGAAGGAGTATTTATTATAGAACTCTTTATGAGGCTAATTTGCTTAATGAACAACGAACAATACTAAAGGGATACTATTTTGGATACTATTTGCTTATGTATAACGAAATAGTTTTCTAATTAAAGGTGAAATGATAACATTTATGAAACTAAAAACAAATTATTTGAATAATTAAGCGAATTATCTTCAAAGACACACTTTATAGTTGAAGTATTTATCAATAATAATAGTTTTACTGCGACCACTTTTGTGTTTAAAATGATTATGTGCCTAGGACCATTTTCTATATTTACTTAAGTTATGAAATATGTAAATTATTTTTGGTACAAATATGTTACAAAAATTTAGAAGAAAACCTGAAGCAGTTACAAACATGTATCGAAACTTTGTTACTGTATAAATAAGATAAAGTGTCTGCTTTATTAACTACAAAATAAAAACTTGAATCATATTAATATGGAAACTTCTAATTATTTAATTGTTTGAAATACATTTCATTATTATGATAATGGATTACAAATACTCTGTAGCTGAGAAATGAAACGGAACATTAGTGGAAAGCTTTCAAATTCTGAATATAAAATGGTTCGGTAAAAAATATTTTAATTATGTTTTTTTTAATTTTAACATTATTTAAAATATATAGACTGGGTAAGTACAGTATCAAACAATTGTTTTTCGTTGTCGACATGGCTATCTGCTAAATGGAGAATTACAAGTCTACTTCATGGTTACAACATGACGTACAGCCTACTAACAGATTTACACATAAATGTATGGGGATATGTGTTACATATTTCTCAAATTAACCATATACTATCGACTCAAGACAATCGATCAGATACATGTATGTTGTTAAACAGTTGGCTACAGTGTGCTCATGGTACTATTGAATTGAAATGTGATTGTAAATTTTTATGAAATACAGTGAGTTTCCACAAGTGTGCGTAATGTTTGGCCTAATCTAACAAATAATAAAAAACATTCAATATGATTCCTTATTATAATATTTACATTAATGTAGATCTGTATACGTAGTTTGTATTTCACGTCGTATTATTGTAAATATAAATATATAATTAGAACGTGAACATAGTCAATTACAGACAAATTTTGAACTAATTCCAGTAACTTTACAATTACGACGTTTCTTCATCCAAGCGGCAGATTAAAAAGCATAAATATAATTTAAACTTCTAGTGTACTACTTTAACTAAAGTTAGAAACATCTATAATCATAGTTTTCACTGAACTAATGTCAGAATTCTTAACATTGAATCAAACATCAATACGAGAAACATCTCTGAAATAATTAACATCAAAATTAATAAGTTCACTTGGAATTTACAAAATCATACAGTTACTTTACTTGGTGATTAAGTTCTTTGGCTTCATATAAGTGTCATCATCCCGCTCGTCAGTACTAATTTCTAATAATAAGAAAGATAGCCAAATTCAGACAAAATAAATTATAATGTAAATACCACACAACGTTTCTGGAAGCCTTGTTTCTTTCTTCAGGTGCAGTTTGTCAACTGACTTGTGCAGCTGTGTTTCTGTAGGCTCTTGCGTTTCCAGAAACGTTGTGTGGTATTTATATTATCACTTCTTTTGTCTGTATTTCGCTATCTTTATTATTATTAATTTTAAATCAGACGTGAATTATTATTTTTGGTATTAATTTTCATTGGAGATTGTACTTGAGAATGTCTACCGATGGGCAGAGGAAACGTCGGAAATGTAAATTTACTGGTATTATTTAAAAAGTTGTCTGTATTTTGTTACGTCCACATTCTAATATATTGTGACGGATTTAACAGTTTGCAAAATTTTATTTTTACTTTACCCACTGGTATTTCTTCTTTTTAGGTCGTGTTTCAAACATCACGCACGTCACTTTCTTCATTTGAAGCTCTCGACAATGATTCAAAGCTTCTCCATCTATTTTTACATCTATATTCTTATAATAAAAATACCTTACAATATTAATAAACAGACATCAATATGGTTCATAAATCTGATAATGTTTTAAAAATGTTGTTCACTTTTATATCTTAAAATATATGTTGTGCTCACGATTAATATATATTGTACTTTCACAAACCAAAGCAGATGCTAAAAATTATTTGTTCGTTTCTTAATCACAAAACATTATTAAAACCATCATTATGTCACCAAATTGAATGAGTCGTGTAAAAGTGACTAAGAAGTTTTAATCGGTGTACAAAATATGATTTAACATTGTGATAACGTTTTATGCGTACGGTTGACAGGAAGAATTTAAATTTTTTCAAGTTAATATAAAATTGTTGTAGCTGTATTCCGCGTTAAGTTGTCGTATGCGAACTTTCCTCTCGTCTCTTCGTCGTCATAGGACCTTAGGTACATATTCCATCTTGTTCAAACTCCACGGTTGGTTGCCCAGCACAGAAGACTCTCTACACACCAAACACAGGATGCCTGAGTGCGTGCACTTTATTCATTTTGCAATTACCGTGTTGAGACATGCAAAGAACATATTATGTTTCAACACGATTTACTCCAATTAATATTCATTTTTATCAATGGATGAAATTTCTGTCGAATGATATAAGTGGTTACCCGTTCTTCATCAAGAGGATGGAAACATTGTTCACTCTTCTTAATGTTAGGGTTAGCATTCGATATAAAGATTGTTCACGGTGTAAACTACCGATAGTGTCAGGATTGTCTATTCTTTTCCCTATAGTTGCGTTCGTTCAAGTTTTTTATTTACACTTTTTGTACACATTTAATTATCTGCAATTGGGCAAATAGTCCGCTGACTGATACATGATAATACTGTCTACATGATAATACTGTAAAACTCCTTCACCTTGGCTCTACAGATATTTTGAACCCCCCTCCCATCCCCCCCGCCCAAAAAAAAGCAAATACTGCCAGGACTAATACCGGTTTAAACACTGCATTTCACTTTAGTTCACTTTCGTTTGTCCCCGTCGATAAAATTATTGTACAACTATATTTTGGTCTACTCTTGATAACAAAAGTTTTGTCTACCTAGTAAAGAGTCTCAAAGTTATTTACTTTTCAGGGTTTTTTGTAAAATTAAAAGTAAATAATTTTCCAGCAGCTACGATCCGGGTTTGGGACTTTTCTCGAGAAAATCAAACAAAAGAACTGTAACGATAAACTAAAATTGTTTTATTTTTACAAATAATTATCAAACATGAACCTATTTATTGTGGTATAAAATATAAATTTACTCTTACATCGTTCGTTACAGCATAAACACTCATCGATTATCAGTATGAAGCTCTTTCCGCCTTCTCGCAAACGAGTGCTCTTCACTTCTAATACATCTATTTGCTTGCCACTTTGCATATAAATTATGTGCTTCACTTCGCGCCTCTTTTAAGTACGTAATTCCTTCTGATTCCTTCTCCAGGAAGCTGAGTCATTCTTCTAAAGTATTTTTAACACAGTTTTCTACACGATATACCACTGTTACGTGAAGATGACTTATTTGATTATTTCTCACATTATACAAACTTTTTATAAATTAACAGTTTTGCAGTTACTATAACTTCTTATAAAACTTAACCCACAATTTACGACACATACATAGATTATATATACCGATCATAACCGTATTCAGTTGATATAAAATTACTAGAATAATGAAAGGCAGAATTTGTTTGTAGAAACCAGTTTAAAATAAGTTGTCTTGATGGAATATGAAGCTGTAAATTAATATTCGCAAAGGTACTATTGCAAAATTATATCCCAAACGCTTCATATTAAATCTATAATCAATGCAATAACGTACAAGGTTATATAAAAGCAAAGAAGCTAGTCTAACCCTAAGGGATCATAGTCCTTTTTTGAGTTTCATTACCATGAAACTATCCTATGATCCCTTATGGTAAGGCTAACTTCTTTGCTTTCATATTATCTTTGCGTTTAAGTACGTTTTAGCTTTGCTTTTTAGTTCGTCTCCTAGTTTATGCGTTGTATCGTTCCTTTCGGCTCTTGCGTATTTGAGTCAGCTGACGATAGAAACAAAGATTTCAGAAACGTTGTGTGGTATTAATATTAATCACTTAATTTTGTCTGTTAATTGGCAACTTCTTTATAGCGTTAGCATAATTTTAACTCAGACGTTTTATATTTTATTCTTTCAAAGTAGGAAGTATTTATTTTTAATTGGCCCACGATCAATTCCGGTAATCTAATTTTTGTCTTATAAAAAAGATGATTAAAATAAATATACTTATAGTTATAGATTAAATATACTAAAATAAGTATTAGTGAATGTGACAACAGTACCAATATTTATATTTACTGTGATATATTAACTATATAAGAGAAACTATTCTGATATAATTCCAGATATACACAAAGTTACTAAAAAATTTGTACTCGGTGTGTTAAGTAATAATCCTTTATCTTACAAGATAGATTATTCGATTATGACTGAGCACGTGAGCTTTGATGGCCTTCAGACAAGGCTTCAGGCGGTTATTAAAAGTTGTTCTTGTATTTTTTTCATCAGTCGAATTTTAGTAAGAAAAGTAATTAATAATATTCCACAATATTTAATTTTTTAAAAAATATTGCGGTATTCATCCGCAAAAAAAAATTAATTGTTAAAGCTTCCACCAACTAAATAAAAGTCCACAAATTGTATTTTAAACCAAAGTTGCGTGGTATATTGAAATATGTTTAATCTCTTACCGATTAATATGGCCCTATGTCTGTATAATTTTTTATTTTGAGTTATGTTTAAAATAAAGAACATAAAATTTGAGTACTTTTATTTAGTTGGTGGGAAGCTTCAATAATTGTCGTAACGAGGACAATATGATTAATATATTCTCGAAAAAAATTATTATAAAATTATATGGAATTGAATTGTATTATATTGTTTTTTAAAAAAATTATAAATAATTATTTTTCCCTCTACAGTTGAATATAGAAATTTTGCCTGAAACTCCAGCTTTTAAAAAAGAAATATTTTAGAAAATTATTAGTTATTTTTCTTTTTAAAATGCGACAGATAAACAAATTGGGAACGAAATACAAAAGAAAATCATAAAGACGTTGTCCTAAATTTAAATTGTTGAAGACGAGTTGTAGCATTTAGTTATTAATTCTAGTATCTAATTTTATATTTTCAGATTGCGGCGTTCGTTATCATTCACCTTTAGCACTTGTCGCTAAACAATGGCTGAATGAGGTGGCAGCTCCGCAACAGTATATAGAGAACATGCATTTCCCGTGTGACAAGGGTCTCTGAAAGTAGTGGAAGACCACTAATTAAGGTGCCAATTAGAAGCCGAGGAACAGCAAGTGGCAATTAGAATTCTAGGAGAGACGACCAGCAAGCTGTCACTTCCTCGGGCTCTCCAGTGCATTAGTCCGACTGTGTACTCTGAGCGGAAGGCAATCAACTGGACGCCCAGAGAAAGTGCGTTCAGAATCCTGCGTGCGTTCGCGAGTATGTGTGCCATCTGGCCCTCCAGCTTCCGCCAGTCATGATCCAACCCGAGCTGATCGATAATTAAAGCTTTCTTCCGCCCACAGCAGATGATATATACCATACTTCATGTTCGAATATGGACTTTTAAGAATACCAGAAGAAAAAAGAATACCAAATTGATTTATTACCTCCTCGCACGAGTGTAAATATTAGTACCTCGAAGAAGAAAGTTCGTTAAAAGTTCGTCTCCAATAACCTGTCACCGCATATTGTAAAACATGTTAATTACCGGATCTCAACACGGAGCTAACAAATAAGTCATAAAACTTACGTTTCACGCTGCAACTGTTCTACGCAACTTACTGATTGATGTGAATATCATTTTTATATCAAATATTCAAAAAAATTATACAGAAAATTAACAAAAATAATTACTGACACATTATAGTTAACAATATTTATTCTTAGATGTTAATCGAAACTGATAGTTAAATTTCTTAGTTTTCAGTTTGCATTCATATCTTAAATCTTCCCGAACATTTTTGTAAATCTCAAGGACGTTACACTTACACTGTATACACGATGTCCTGAAAGCTATTTGATACGTGCCATTTAATAAGTGGAAAATTTATTTTTTATTTATATGTTATATTAAATATATCACAAAATAAGTAAATGATTTTTTTAAAAAAATAATAGTATATATAAAATGAGTCATAGTACAGAATTCTAAGATCCAATATTCATCTTGAAGTAGAAAAATTCAGCGAGAACCTCAAGGAAATATTTATGTTAAGAATTACATTTTCCAATTATAAAACTTGGTGACGTAAATCATAATTAAAATCCTCAAGCGAACCATTTCTTAAATTAATTGCTCCACACTGTGATGCTAAAACTCAGAAACGATATCAGACACTGCTATCAAAAATAATAAGTAATGAAATTAATGTTCCACTAAAGTAGCCTGTCGATGTTGAAAAACGGAATTATTGTTGCCCTCAGGAAAGCTTATTACTTCAATTTTCAAGACAATGTCACGATTTCGTTTTTGTCTTATCTTATTTTGTCATGCACTTTTCAACTCGTCTTCATAAATATATATTTATGAAATATTCCAATCGTATGCTTCGTATTTAGCGTCGCCATTTTCTCAGCGACATCGTATTATAAAAATTAAACCATTAATCGAAATTTTATAAGAGATCACAGCGAATATGTATCAGTGTCGTGAGTAAATAATTAGATATCCCCGAACTTATAAGAAATTTAATAACTTTTAATTACGACCCATTTCATAATTGAATTTATAATTCAGTCAACATAAATGCTATTTCTTAATTTAAAGAATATCACAATTCGATATATTTCTTTATGAAAAATAAACTGAATCTATATAATTTTTATATATCAGCTTCATAAGAAATTCATTTTTTGAGTGTCTTTATTAATGTTTATTTCTATCATTATAATTTATACGCTAATACAAAATAAAACTAATTAACATATTAAATTTTTCCCAACCCTCAATTCGTCTGACAGAATAACATAGTCATCATTTTAGGGGCAGTTTTTGAAATTTATTATTTGTACTTATTTTGTACTGCCTATTATTTCCCCGTCAGCATATATCTGCTTAATTGCTGTGTTACAAACATTCATTTCTTTTGAGCTTGAGTCGTGGGTACAAATGTTCCAGCACTTCTTACTACTTTTTGTTTCACATGAAGAATAATAGCTTATTGTTACAGTCTCCTGTCAGTAAAATGACAAATATTGCTCCATTGAATTTGAAAATACTTTAATTGCTCGTCTGGAGGCAATTCACGCAGGTAAATAATTTGTTAACATCTGGAAACAGACTTGGAGCTATAATTTTTCATTATAATTGCTAATGGAGAAAATCTTGTGGAGTCCGCTTCAGCGGCCGCGAAAGCTATGATGGAGAGGGGATTCTATCCGACGAGGAGGGAAACTTTCTGTCGCTTCAGATTTTCCCTTGCCCATAATATTAATTTCGTAATATATAACAAAATCTCATTCCCTAAGACGTTAGAAAAACCAGTCATACATTATCTTATTCAAGAATAGTTAATCTATTAATCGTTCGTTTTCAAATATTTTTCAATTCAGGCAAGGCTGCGCATAAAAAAATCGCAGTGACGTACTAAAGTACCAGGCTTCACAAATGTATTGAAAAGTAAATAAACGGCCGTGAGACAGAAAATTGTTTATTAACAAAAAAATTAAGTATACCGACATTTCGCCTTGTTTTAGGACCGCTTCAGGATTAATCTACTATTTTAAAATTAATAACATCAGTAAATAAAGTTTTCTAAGAAAAAATACAAAATATTTTAATTAGTTTAATTCTACTTACAATTTTCTATATAAATCAATAAATAAATTTTGAGGCAAAGTTTTGCTGATTTGTCTGTTGCTCAAACTAAAAAAAAATGAGGTGTGGCCGAAAACAACGAATTGTTGCGTGAATCTCTTAATAATATTATTAATTATATGTCTAACCATCTTATTTCCCACAAAATAGTAATGTTTTACAATATTGTAGACATGGCCATCAAATTATCTCACCCTATAAATATAATTCAGATAAAGTTATCAAATTCTAAAAATTACTTCTTATCCCACATATTTTATTTACAAATACGTCAGAGAAAAATTGGTTAATATTCAGAACAAAATTAATAATGTGTCCGATATAAATACTAATAATAATCGTTACCTTTTTATCTATTATTCAACATAAATTAAACTTGATAATTAGGCCGTTGGTAACGTATGTCAGTCATTTAACAATCTAAATATATTTAATAATATGAATGACAAAATTAATTCTCTACGAAAACATAATATAGTTACAAAATTAATTTTAATAACTGCGATGCCTCTAAAACAAAGATATCGCTAAAATCCCGTATTATTGAATACCAAAATAATTTAAAACAAATAGTCAAAATTACTCTGTATTGTCCAAACACAGGCATATGATTGTGGAAAAGTAATAATTTTAGATGAAGAATTAAAATATTTTTCTAGATTGATGAGTGAGATGTTACACATGTTACCAATAATTTAAAAAAATTGATTTTACTTTGACAATTTCATATTTTAGACATTTTTGTTACGTAATATAGTAATGAAATTTAAAATTTTATAGTATTATTAACAGATACAGACAATACATTTCTTTGGCCACACTTCTTTGCTGACTATGAGTTTCATTTCGGTTCCAACATACAAGCCAGCAAAACATTTCTTCTAAATTGTAAGTTAAATTAAAATAATAAATATATTTTGTATTTATTCTTAGAAAACTTTATTTACTGATGATATTAATTTCAAAATTATAGATTAATGTTCAAGCGGTCCTAAAACAAAACGAAACGTCGGTATACTTAATTTTTGGTTCATAAACAATTTTCTGATTCAAGGCCGTTTATTTATTATATTTATAAAGAGTTATCTTAAATCCACACGGTGTTACTCTTACATACATGTATTTTTTTCTTAACACCAACGTATATTAAAATTAGCAGAAACAATATAAACCATAAAAATTAACAAAAACATTAAGGTCCGTTGAAAATAATAGACGATCTTCATACAGACAGACTTAAAAAAGTAACTAAATCTAAGAAAACTGTTATTTTTCTTTTTATTAACTCATTTCTCTCACAATCTGTCGTATACCGGCAATAAGTAATTTGTATAATAATTGAATAAACACTATACTACAATAAATTGGAGTAGGTGCTTCTTGTGAAGCCATTCCTTTAAAGCCTACCTTCAATTAAATAATTCCGGACGTTTCGACACGGATTAACTTCATTTTCTAACGACGAATAACTTAAGACTCGAAATTGGACAAGGAACTAATATCAAAATTTGATTTAATCTAAAATAATATATATTAATGCATGCTATTTTAATGAGTTACATAAATAAAAACTATTTATTCCAACTGATAAATAGTAACTTCCATTTACATTATATAAGTTAATATTAATTTCATATATTTAAAAATGCATAAATATCTTACTATATTTTATAAAGGTAAACATTTGAATTTTCGATTGTCCGTTTCTTAGTTTCTCGGAGAATTCCCCTTTTCCTACCCCAAATTTGCTATGGAGTAATCGACATGTATTATCTAATAATAAAGCTTAATATTGTAATTTCAATTTATATAAAGGTTCTTATTGATTGAAACGCATTGTACTAAAGTACAAGTCTCTTTCACTTAAATTAAACAGCCGTGTTTATATTGTTTGAATTTAAAACTTTCACAAGCTGTATGATTTAAGAATTCCAGATAGTATGATTTAGAACTGGTTGAGTCCATACAGACAAATGACAAGGTGCCAAGTATTTCAAAGTTACTTCTTAACTTTACTGTACAAATTTAAAATGAGAATCTTCGGACTACGTAATATGAAAACAAAACGTAGTGCGACATTAAGATTCCCAATATGAATTCAAACGAAATACTAAACAATAAAACAATATATATATTGTAATAAACAACCGGGAGCTGAAATAAAAAAAAATAGATTTTAACAAAGAAACCAATTTTATTCATCAGAATTTACAATTATACAATTTAATATCATAAAAAGATCTCTTTCTCTCATGGGTCTTTACTGGGTTTGATAAGGAACAGAACACTTAAATAATCAAAGAACCCAACATTTATCTTTAAATTAAACAGAAATATTTAATCGTCTAGACATCGACGAAACTTATTAACGAACTTAATCTACCAGATTGATTGTAAATTTAAAAGAGTTTATTTTATTAACAAAAAGAAGAGAACGATATCTGACTGTAACTTTTAATTCCGTTTACACATATTAATACCATAAAATTTCAACTTACGATTACTCAAGAACATTTGGCTCGTTCTTACACACACACTTTATAGACTGGACGTTTACACACACTGACTCTAACACATATTATTGGTTCGACGATAGCTGATTCTCCATACTCGGTGAAGGACATCCCACTTGCTCGTGGTGAAACTACTCGACGCTGGATGCTGTGTCCTGGTCTCCTACCATCGAAGACAGTGGTCAAATTTTGATATTACTACAGATTGAACATCTGCATACAAAAATGTTTATCGTTGACATAAATTTGCTATTTCTCTCGCAGGCTGCAAAATCTCTCCATACTCCGTGCTCGCCGTACGCCTCCACAGCCAACACTCAACTCCAAGACTCAACTTTTCACCTCCTAGCTCCACACTCAACTAACTCCCAAAATCTTATCTTCTCTTTATATATATGACCGTCCCTTCTCTCTTCTTTTGTCCCCAAAACTACGTTGCAACTGCTCGTTGACAGTTTCTCCATTACTGAGATTTACATTCTGCAGCTGCTGTTCCTTAGCTAGGAAAATATCTAGCCGCTCTGTCTTTTCACATTGAGACAGGACCCGTAATTACTTTGCACTTGTATCCTCATCCCCCCGCATTCACACGTGCGCTGTTCTAAAATTCTTCAGACCGCCCAACTGCCCCTTGATCCTAAGTCATCATACCGATGGTCCAGCCCATTAATCAGACACAATGCCTTTCCTAAACACATTTATCTTGCGACAGGCCACCCACGCATGTGCCTTGCCCTGCCTCCTTCATACTGATCCTAAGTACACATTGCCACTTCCTGTGACGGCCAAGACCAGTAATCCGAAACAATTCTATCCCTCAATGCATTACAATATATATATTGTAGTGAATAACATCGGTACATGGCCGCCCTTTGTCCGCGGGCCTGAGAAGGAATTAATTAAATGTGCACGTGCGCCCGAGAGGCCCCAAGAAGCCTAGGGTACGCGTCCCTTTTTTTTGCATCGTTTGGGAGGGCGGAGTAAGGGTATATACTCAGCACCCGGGGGACTGACCAGGGAGGACTGAAAGTGAAGTGAGACAGGCGAGAGGGTGCAAAATTTGGCGAGCTGTAACGAACAAAAGTTTTGGAGTGTGGACGTCCAACCGCGTGGAGGCCGAAGAAGGAGATCGTGTGGTGCTACAAGACCAGTGATCCGCTGCAAGTCGGCTGATGCTACGAGATAAAGTAAGGGTCACCATTAATGTAAAGTGCTTTCAGACGTATAAGATTTTTTATACAGTATGGAACTAAGCTCTGTTTATGAATTTCCACCGAGCCGCCCACCTTACCTTGTAGAGAAGGTAGATTTCATTAACCAAGCCGGAGCTAATTATTGTTAATTTTTTGCAGACTATATGTACATCTGCTGGCGCCCAATCAATTTTTTAATGTATTTTTTTTTGTATTTTTATGTAATAAAGTCTAATCAATACAAATGCACCAGAAGCATTCATGTTGTCAATTCGATGAATGATGTACTTAATTATAAAATCTGATCCTTAAAATTACAACGCGAGTATTAAACGTACTTTGGAAATCAAACAAGTTTAACTGTTCTTAATACAGCGGGTATCACATTATTATGATGTAATACCTTGTTGTCAGTTGACAAATTTAACTATTATGTTTTACAATGAGCGTTGACAGCTCATTCTTTACTATATCGTATTACGTATGCATCCTTAGACAGTTACAACCTTGTCATGGCTACTGGAAAAACGATTTATACTCTACTTGATTAATTCAAGTAATATTCATAATTACATTGTTACGTAATCATCCCAGACAATTCTATAATTTGTAAGTTAGAAGCTTGTACTTACTCGAAGTCTGCGGCATGGCAGCGCATATATTTTTATATCGTAAACAATCTGATCATGAAAAAGGAATATCCATTACATGAAAGCACACATCTAACAAGAATATTCAAGGTTAAATATAAGGCTAATTGAATATCAGAAGTGCATATATATTGTCAACCAATTCTGATAAGAAATTCCGACGTTTCCCGGCGGATTTAAGGAAAATGTTGCAATCGCTACATAACGTGAAGAATTATATTTCTGATGTCATTATTCTTTAATATATCACAGTAAGTTATAATATATTTTAAAATTCGAAGTTCGCAATATTCATCCACGTAAATGTTCTACCTCAGTAATAAAAATGCACTCCCTAGTAAACGAATCTTCTTTAACTACTTGCTGTAACGACCATATATTAGAATTATTACAGTAAATGCTCATTGTTTAGGATATTGAAGCAGCATTTATACTTCACAACACAAGTGGACTGCAAAGAGTTGATAAATAATTCTAACCAAAAATCATTACTCGAGTTAATGTGACAATAATACCTCAACATTATTTAAAAAGTAGCTTTCCACAATTAGTCCTCTTCAACTGTAAAATTTTTTTATAAAATTACTCAAGTCAAGAAGAAATTAAATCAATAAAAACATGATTAAAATAAATATGTGTTAATGAAATTGGAGGACTGATTTTTTTTGTTTGAATTATTTAAGCAAAAAAATTTTCAGAACCGTTTACATTTTAACAGTGACCCTACATATAATTTATCATAAATCAAATTATATTTTTAATATTCTTTAAAACAGTCGTGAATTTCCAATTTTGAAAATGAAGAATTTCTTTCTCATGTAAATTTGACTACTGATTTAAAACATTGTGGTTAATTATTAAAATTAACTATTTATCAAATATCAGTCTTTTAATACAAATTTTGTATTCTTGATGAAAGTCATAATTTTTTGAATTAGTTTATATAATGGTCGTCTAAGCAGAAAGCAAAAATGGATTGTGTGAAACTAGCCAATTTGCCCCTGTGGGCTGCAGCGCATAATACTAATGGCTATTAAAATTGTTCAGTGTTTTAAATGGTTGTTTGCATCTTTAATAGTAACGGTTGTCCACAAAGTTTTAGAAACTATAAATCAGTGGGATATATGAAACTATAATTACGTATTCAATAATTAGAGATAAAGTGAAGTCAATATATTTTTACTTTTTAAAACGAATAATGACTTAAAATAGAAATACTTACCGTCTGTTACAATTAAAAATTAATGAGAAAACTAGCGACCATAAATAGAGTTAAATAAATTTTAATGAATGAAAATATTGATAACCGTCAATCAATTGAACTTTTTATAAACCTTAAAAATATGTTGTGTAGAATAATAGACTTAAACAATTATGAGAAACAAATAAGAGAAGTTACAAACTGATGACATTAATTATTAATGCACAATAATATTAACGTTTGCTATTCTAATAAATAAAAATAGATGCATATATATGTGAGTGTGTCAGTTCCACATACAATCACATGGAACAAATACAAACAATGTTGGGACACATGTAACTGACGATCTAGGAATAAACTCTGTGGGGGTAAGAAATCCCTACTACCTTTAATTGTAAAATACTGTGGAATTAAACCTTTTCCTGTCTAATACAAATAAATATTCGGGCACTCATATATTGTGTAGTAAAATGTAACTGTTAAACGTCTGTTATAATTCAATTATATAACATCATAGCAATTAATGTACAAACAGACACTATGAAACTCAACAATTGCTGCGATCTATTATTATTACGCTAATATATGTCGTTGCGTTATCGTCGGTTTTAAGTTTTGTCAACTGACGTGTGCAGTTGTGTCGCTCTAAGCTCTTTTTAACAGCTGAAGAACGGCACAATGCTACCAAAAACGCTGTGTGGCACTTATATTATCACTTCTTTGTCTGTATTTGGCTATCTTTCTTATAATTAATTTTCAATCAGACTTAAATTTTTCTTTTGAATTATTTATGATATATTTATTTATTTATTTAAGTATTAATATGACTTAATTTCCAATCGACTTACGTACCCACAACTGTGGAAAAATCCAGATCACTGTGTTGCACGAGAAATTCAATGTGGTAATAAAACAACCAAAAATTAATTGCAATAAATAAAGTTTTTAATTTTTATTTCGGTCACAGCAGTCAACGGAGTAAGTCACTCACTATCAAAATTTTGTAATTAATCCTGAAGATGTCTCAAATAGCGACGAAACGTTGTGTAATTTCTATTAAATATATTTTTCTGGCTTCAAAATGCTGTTGTTTATTTATGAGTTATAAATAAAGTTTTTAACATGTTCCTCGATGAAGGTTAGATAATATAAAATAGCGCATATAAAAATATTGTTATTAATATACACAGCAGATATTTTTACCAGGTAATGCCAGAGAAAATTAGAAGGATTAATGAGGATGTAGATATTAGTTATGACAAATAAAATTAGTGAGATTTATAAAACATTCGATAATTTAGAACTTGCAATTTTTTCAAAAATCTATTTTTCAAAATAGAAACTGAAGTCGACTAAGCTTTAAAAATTAAACTACAATATAATTGTAAATTTATTAGTATAGAGATTTACATTAATAAGGGAGTAAGACTATTTTTTCTTGGGAAGTAATGAGGGAAATAATAAATAAAAAGTAGAACAGATATACAGTTGCGTAGATAAATATATTATATTATCTATACTATATCAGATTCATAGATCTCATAAATGGCTAATAAATACATAATTTATAAATATTTAAGATTGCAAATAAATAAGACAACTAAACGTAAAATCGTTAAATTCGGGCCCATTAAGTTCTAAAATTCATTCAATTTACGTGGATGTATTTTTATATAATTTGTAAATAGAGATTTTCCTAAATGAATACAAGAAAGAAGACGTCAAAGTATGATAGCGCAAGCCAAAAATAGAGCTGTTAAAAAACAAATTTTGAAATCTGGAGACATTCAAATTAGGTGTTATCTGGGTATTAAGAAACTATACTATGAAAATCTTTGAAATGTAATCAGAGAAGGAATAAACAAGCCAAACTAGGAAAGAAATAAAGTATACACCTTGAATCAGTTAACATCAGGGTAAAATACCAATAGTCGATAATTGGTGGAGTTAAAGTTTTTTTTATTTCCTTTTGATGAAAATTTTAATAAAAGGGTATTTCGTGGATCATAACACAAAATTGTATCTAATATTAAATTATAGATTTTAGTTGCATGAATTTACATGAACATTATATGTACTAAATATTTATTTACTTTTGCACAAATTATAAATATATGTCAACGGCTCGTATTTAATTCTTTCTTTTGGCACAGTCCCTAATTTAGCTTTCACTTAATCTTTGTCTCCTCTATTCTTCTCCACACAACACAAAATTAATCCAAAATAAGTCCCAATAAGTATATAATTTTATTTTATATTTTAAATTCACATTTCCTTTCCACATTATTAATTGGAAACGAAGTATTATTGAAATAAAACAGTTACTTTTCAACCTTGCTGTGGAAAAATATACTTAACAAAATGCATCACTTAAGTAATGGTAATATTTGGCAAAGCTCTGCACTTGCTGTCCTGTACCTTAGAGCATAATTAAAAAACATTCGTCGCGTGTCGAAATACACAAGACCACGCAACTCGAAACTTGATGGGTGGTTTCACGCACGTCACAGCTTCTATTATGCTCACATTAAAATATCATTTCCTGCCACTCGGTTTTATTAAACAGTTTTCCAAAGCGCGTTGGCGAAAGGAGCCGTGTCATTGTCCACAGTGATTAATAGCCGCATTTTCGAGTGGACACGCCGGAGAGATGCGAAGTTTCGCCATTACAGATTCTCCGAATACTAAGTGGGAAGAAAGTGGTCGACGTAATAATTTCGCTGTCGTTTCTCGAAGAAAGTGGTCCAAAATCTCGTTTCGAGGGATTCTACAACGCAGACAAGGATTGGTGTATTTATTTAAATGCTGTTAAGCCGGAAAATTGAAACTTACGGAATAAAATCAAATATTTTCGTATGAACCTATAGAAAATTGTCTAAGTACATCCTGCGCTTCTGCATGACAGTTCAAACTATTTTTAATAAAATCTAGTATATTAATTGACGAAAGCATTCGCGGTGAATGAAATTAAGAAAAACGTCTGTATTTTCTACCCATGTCATCTTCGTAGACACGGACATTTCGGCGGCCGGCACTGCAATCTTCGTCCAGAAGATGGCAGTGCTAGCAATCGAAACATTGTTGTCTACGGACATCATCCCGTTGGATCAAAAGCTGTTATTCTTTACATTAAAATATATTATGAACAAAAAGAATTTATCATAAAAGAATTAAATCAGTTCGTAAAAAATACTCATTTTTATTTCGTAGTTTACATTTTAAAAATACTACGGAATACGATTCCAATTTTGCTTCAGTTTCATTGAAGTCGCTGAAATGTAGTAAATAGGACACATGAAGTTGTGTATCGAAGTCCTGTTAAAAGATATTAAACTATTTTTCAAACTTGTTAGAAATGCAACCCTTAAAATATATTTTTCACCGAAATTTTCTAGCTCAGATAATCGTTGCATGAATAATGATATTTTTACCGTCAAGGAAAGTATTAAGAAGATACTTATAGAAGAACTACTTTCTTTGAAAAATAACAGAAAATAGGCAGCTGCATTTACTATTATATCAATTAAACCACTCCAATTCTACGAGTTACAGAAATATATTGTCAAAATTATGTTGTCAAATACTTCTTTATCATTACTGCTAAATTATTATTTCTCAATTTTTTTTAATCGAAAGTCTATCGTTTCGATATTTGACTACGAAATGTACCAGTAACCCTTTTAATGGACCTAAATTAATTCATAATTAAAAAACCAGAAATCTATTTAGTTAATTATGAATATAAAAACCGAACACGCTAGTATATTCTGTTCCTTGAAGGTTTTGAAGTATTTTGGAAACGGGTAGGGACTATATTTGTTAACGATGAACTTCAGTATAAATTCGAAATCCTCTCTTTAAAAAATAATTTGTGTGATTGAATGCTTCAGGCTGAGTGGAATAATTAAGATGAGTTTTAAAGTAGTTCTTCTTCCAACTAAAATAAATTTTTAACTATCCACTTTTTTAATGGTACACACGTTAATTAATCAAATTAGACAACAGAAATTGTGTTCGGTATTATATTAGATTTATGCAAGTGATGTATTAATGAACAGTTCAAAATAAAATCGCCGATGTTTGAGCAATAAAAAATGTTAAAAACCGCAATGTTAAAAAGGATTAAAGGATCAGGAAGGAAAAATCTCGACCGGACCGGGAATCAATTAATAAGAGCACTTTAAACTGTGTTTTTCAATATATACAGAGCCAATAATAAATAAAATGTAGTAAAAATAGTGGATAACAGAGGGAATTGTTGCAGTTTCAAAAATACAATTTTTAGAACAAAAAGAAGAAGAACTATCCTGAAAACCTTTTAAGTAGGACTAAAGCAGCTGAGTGGAGATTATTTAAAAATAGTTAGTTTTTGTATTATTTTTCTGCCTGCCCATTTCATCCCATCCCTAACTCTGCTAAGGATTGCTTACCCCAACAGTGTTTGTTGTTACATCGTAAGTAACATACGTACGAACTTTGGATTAAATTGGTCTATGCGTTTGATTGTATGCGGAACAGACACGGAGTCATACATACAATAAATATAAGCACTAATGTGGTTTAAACTGAGGACCACATTTAACAGACGAATCAAACATCAATTCAACTGGGTTTTATCTAGTAGCTACGATAAAAAAAAAGTTAGAAATTGTTGTAAAAAATTGAAGCATAGTCGAATACGGAAGTGTGTGGTCCGAGCAGGCTAGCGGTGCTCAATTCACAAAGAAACCACAAAAAATAGTCGGACAGTGAGATAATACTTAAATTTTAAACATTTACCAAAGTCTGATTTGCCGTTGCTACTTCATTTTACCGCAGTTTTCGTACGCATTCCTGATTCCAAAAAAAAAAAAACATTTCAGGCGGCGCTCTCATTTTTTTAAATGTTTTTATAGAGCCTATAGTTATACTCCTTATAAACGCTATTCATTATTTCTTCTGTCTGATTATTGTCTGTAAGAAATTTCCAGCGAACTTTCTCTTTATATTTATGGGCGAAGTACTTTGAACTAAACGACCGCTCTGAGAATGGAGGTGAAGCCAATAAAAGTTTATGCGAGACCGCAATTTGTGTGTCGAGAATGCTGAATTCGTAATCTCAAACCATCTACGTTTCGTTATGAAAAATATTAGGATATTTCGGAATATTCTTCAAAATGAATCGAAACATGCAAGCTTTGTGATATAAAAAAATAGGTAAATGCTGACTTTCACCTGAAACCACTTTAAAACAGAACCCAAATGAAAAGACTTCACACGATGAATATTACAGATGATTATGGAACTTTAGTTTCGAAAGCTCCTTTAATATATTAGGTCAACATTAAAAAAGTTATTTACAATATTGAAGCAATATATTTTATCGCGGAATTTTTAGATGTGAAGAAATCTTCTTTGAATTTAGAGAAGCATTTAAAGAGTTATTATAACAACACATAGTTTATCACATCAGAAGAAAATAGTTAAATTTCAGAAAAAACGAAATGATGCGTAATTATTACAATTACAACTATCTTTTTCTCTTGAACTACAATTTTCCGTGAGTTTAACCAAACTGAATCGTCTGTTAAATGCGATCTTAAGCTTATACCACATTTGTTGATTCCGTGTCTGTTCCGCATACAATTAAATGTATAGAGCAATTTCATCCAAAGTTCGTACGCATGTAACTTACAATGTAGCTACAAACACTGTTGGGATAAGACACCCTTAGCATAGTTAGGGATGGGAAGAAGGGGCAGGCAGGAAAATAATGCGAAAACGACCGAAAAATCTACGGTCGCTGAGTTGATCCCCGTATTAAAGTAGGGGAAAATGGTCAAAAATGGCCAGTTCGTTCCTGATACCGGAAGGCACGTGTTCTCGAGAGGTTAATTATAAAATCGTGTGAAATTAATCCTTTTCGGCTGTAATATAATTAAATACTCATGAAATCAGATAGACTGAACTAAAATAACAAGATACGCTTATGGACAAGGAATGGACTATCTACTTCAGATTTTTATTACTGTAATTATCAATTTTCTTTTCCTTTAGAACATCAAATTTGATTATGTTCAACCGAGTAGAATCGATGTTTAATTTATTTTTAATAACAGAATTACAACTTTCAACAGTTTGACTATAATTTAAACGAGACTATCATCGTAAAATGAACTTAGTTTAGAAACCCCTAAACAATGACAGTTCAAATCATTCTAGGCAATTAAATTGAAAAATTATCTTTAAGGATATAATATAAATTTTAATGACCAAATAATTCAGAATAATATTCATAAATGCTGAATCAGTAATTACAAATAGTTGAATGCAAGTTTTGAATTTTAAAGGTCTCCTAACTAATTAATATCTGCAGAGGTCTCATTGTAAGGGCGAATCGTCATGTATACCTATCCAATTTTTACGAATAATTTGTAATTTGTTTAGTAAAGATTTTACTATGGCTTATTTATCTATTAAAATTTATATTATACTAGGTGGGTAATCATTATTAAACCCAGCAACATCCAATTTCGGTTGTTTTCACGTTATGTTTTGGAACACCCCTCCACCCCCAACCTTAGTGGTAGAAATTATACAAAAAAAACATTGGGAGAAACACTATGATTCTCATTGACCCCATAAAATATTTATTTGTCGCAAATATCTGTCGTTTTAGTATGTTTGTAAATTGCCACACCAATCCATCGCCTCCTCTGGGGTCGTAGTCGTGGTTATCCCCGCAGTGTTTGCTTCCCGATTCTAAAGGAAGACGTGTACAAAATTTGGCCACGAATGTATTCGGAACATACACACATTTCTTTCCCCTTCCATCCCTACTCATTGGGATAGAGGAACAAATTAACCGGCAAGTTAAATATTACAATTAAAATCAGCGACATCCATTACCGCGGATTCGACTTCAATCTCGGTTGTTTTCACCTTATTGTTTTGTAACGCCCCTTCACCCCCACTCCTAAGTGTACTCCCCTCCTATGCCGGCAGGGGCATCTTACCCACACAATGTTTGTTTCCGGTTTGAAAGGAACACGAGTACGAAATTTGTTCAAATTTTCTCCATTAGTGTAGATTTGTATGCGGACAATACGCACTCATATACACAGATATGCAGTCATTTTTATCTATTAGATTCTAAGTAATGTACAGACAAAAGTACCATTTCAATTCTGTATATAGCCTACACACTTTATGAAAGAACCAAAGATTGTGAAATCATCGCACTGAACGAGCTCCCTTAATGTCAGACCTCTTTGATCAGACGATGACTAATATTCCAAAAATTTGACCATAAAGGAACTGTAATTTTAACTTGAAGCGTAATACTTTACAAAAAATATGGTAACAGCACCCAGCCTGAATCATTCCGTTCTCGTTGTTGTATGTTAATCTTTGTTGAGAGGTGTAATCCACATCCGTGTTAGTTTGCAGTGCGTGTGCGCGTTCGAGTATGCCGTTAATGGATGAGATGCGCGTCAGTGGAGCACGCGCTGTCCCTCCTCTAGGCCATTTGCTTTCACTGGTACCACGCAAGGTCTGCTCTTCCGCCTACCAATGAAGTGTCAGCTGACATCTTCATTCCAACTCGTAACCACATCGTAAAGGAACGTAACTCTTGCACAATAACGCTCGTGGGTAGATTGCTAAATATTACGGTAACAAAAAAAACGTGAACTCACTCTTCCTGAATCTTGAAAAACTCTTCATGGGGTCAAATTTAATTGATTTTGAATTTATTTGAATTCCGAAGACGGCGCATGTCTTTTATATTTCAATCACAGGGGAATGTGGAAGTATAATTGAAATGTTCTGCTACTTCTCGAGGTTAATAAGTCAGCATCTACTTCCTTCCATTACCATTCCACATCCCCTATTTCTACTCGCTTCCTAGCTATTAAAGGGGACTTGCCGCCACGTGGATTACCCTCATGTAGTCTGTTACTCTCCAAAAAAATTTAATTAAATATTATATTGCTCAGGTAGTACAAATAGCGTACGATTTTGGTTAAGTTATGATATTATGCTCTAAGTCGTTATTTTTTAAAAAAATTATAGTCGCATCAACAGCTACGGTCATTAGCGACTTTGCAGTCCGTTGCTTTTTTATCGTTGTCGGGGAACTAATTGGTGGGAAATTCTCTGTACGGAAACAGACGTACACAACAGCTGTGCACTCGGAATTTACCTGAAAAATCGAATATTCAGCAGTTTTTGTGAAAAAAAAATTCATTTTTTTTTAAAAAAAATTTCAAATTATACTTTGGAAAAAATTATTTAATAATAAATTGAAGAGTATAAAATTTCCTTCATTTTATGTCCTTCACATTTTTCTATCTCTTCAACGGTTCTGCCGCTAGAGCGCTGCAAAAAAAAACGTTTTAAACAAATTAAGTGTTAAAAACGGTATTTTCCATGGTTTTTATATACAAAAATTCGGAAATAGTCCATTTTCGTGAATATATGAAACTTGAACAGGATAAAATTTCCAACAATCTATACATTTTTATCGGATAGGATGCTCCGCAGCTAGCGGGCGTCGAACTAAGTGGCAGAAATTAATGGCGAGGTTCGTCTGGCAACGTCAACTCTTCGAAATCAGGGGAATTTTTTTGCCACTTGGTTTACGGCAAATTAGCTACGTAACTGTCGATAGGACACTAAAATGCAAATGTATATTTAGTAAAATAATTGTCCAATCCAATTTCATACAACGTAAACGTTAATTTTTAAATAACATTTCTATATCTTTTTTTTCAGGTTAACAGGCTACATGAGGGTGATCCACATGGTGGCAAATCCCCTTTAATAGAATAGGATGGGATTTGAAAGGGGGGATGCGGAAGGGTAGAGGAAGGTAGCCAAGGGTTACCTAGGGCCCCCGGGCTATATGTTAAGTATCCTACCCGGCATTCGCCTAAACGTAATACAGGGAAAACCCTAGAAAAACCTGCATCGTGCAGGTCGGGTATTGAGTACTTGTCCCACGCCCTTCCGATTGCGATTGCCTCGACCAGTTTAGGAGGCAGCTGGCCGACTATTCCAATGAGAATAGCGGACAACTCTTACCGTATGCCCAAGGTCTGTGACCCCGTAACATACACCTCTCAGAACAGGCCAAGGTGCCTCGGCTTGTGGGAACCTTTGTTCAAAAACGGAGAGGAAAAGGCATACCCAAAGGTAGCCCCTTCGTATCTCTCCTAAAAGGTTCTGTCTGCGAGAGAACATCCCTCGCAGGTATTGCCTGCGAGAGAATAGCCCTCGCAGACCTTGAAGGCAAGACCTTTTTTTTTTAGGGCAATAGGCTACATGAGGGTAATCCACTTAGGGCAACTCCCCTTTAATAGCACAGGAAGGGATTTGAAAGGGGGGATGCGGAAGGGTAGAGGAAGGTAGCCAAGGGTTAACTAGGGCCCCCGGGCTATATTTTAAGGATCCTACCCAGCATTCGCCTCAAGGAATGCAGGGAAAACCTTAGAAAAACCTGCATTGGGTAGGTCGGGCATTGGGTACTTGTCCCACGCCCCTTCCGATAACGGGAGAGGAGTTTGCTGTGGGGACGCAGCTTACCCCTCGCCATGCCTTGGCCAGTTTAGGAGGCAGCTGGCCGACTATTCCAATAGGAATAGCGGACAACTCTTGCCGTATGCCCAAGGTCTGTGACCCCGGAACATACACCTCTCAAAGCAGACCGAGGTGCCTCGGCATGTGGGAACCTTACCATTTTTTTTTTTTATTTTTTTTTATTTTTTTTAGGGCAACAGGCTACATGAGGGTAATCCACTTAGGGCAACTCCCCTTTAATAGCATAGGAAGGGATTAGAAAGGGGGGGATGCGGAAGGGTAGAGGAAGGTAGCCAAGGGTTAACTAGGGCCCCCGGGCTAAATTTTAAGGATCCTACCCGGCATTCGCCTAAAGGAATGCAGGGAAAACCTTAGAAAAACCTGCATCGGGTAGGTCGGGCATTTGGTACTTGTCCCACGCCCTTCCGATAGCGAGAGAGGAGTTTGCTGTGGGGACGCAGCTTACTCCTCGCCATGCCTTGGCCTGTTTAGGAGGCAGCTGGCCGACTATTCCAATAGCGGACAACTCTTGCCGTATGCCCAAGGTCTGCGACCCCGGAACATACACCTCCCAAAACAGACCGAGGTGCCTCGGCATGTGGGAACCTTAGTTCAAAAAAACCAGAGAGATGTGAGAGCATCTCCAAAGGTAGCCCCCTCTGGGAAGGTTCACCTGCGAGAAATCCTCTCGCAGGCTTACTTCACCCAGAGGGAACCTTACCTTTTTTTTTTTTTTTTTTTTTAGGGCAACAGGCTACATGAGGGTGATCCACATTGGGCAACTCCCCTTTAATAGCATAGGAAGGGATTAGAAAGGGGGGATGTGGAAGGGTAGAGGAAGGTAGCCAAGGGTTAACTAGGGCCCCCGGGCTATGGTTTAAGGATCCTACTCGGCATTCGCCAAAAGAAATGCAGGGAAAACCCTAGAAAAACCTGCATCGGGTAGGTCGGGCATTGGGTACTTGTCCCACGCCCTTCCGATAGCGGGAGAGGAGTTTGCTGTGGGGACGCAGCTTACCCCTCGCCATGCCTTGGCCTGTTTAGGAGGCAGCTGGCCGACTATTCCAATAGGAATAGCGGACAACTCTTGCCGTATGCCCAAGGTCTGCGACCCCGGAACATACACCTCTCAAAACAGACCCAGGTGCCTCGGCATGTGGGAACCTTAGTTCAAAACGGAGAGGAAAAGGGTTTACGACTTTAAAGTCACTTTGCACGCTCTCGTGGCTGCAACTTTGTTTTGAACGAACCCCTTGGAATGTACTATTTCCGATTAATTAAAAATTTTAGAGTATTTTTGAATAACTAAAATAAAATTAGGTTTTTTAAAGAAAAATTGCAGAAATTTTGATTTTATCGGCAACATTTTTGTTGTAAAACCAGAAATCTGTTTACAACTCACAATCAACAACTTCATATACCAAATATTAATACTACTCAAAAACTTTCCTCTGTTTTCTCCCAATTGTCTGTGCTATTAAAGATTTAAAATATTTGAAAAACAAATATAATAAAAGTTTGTACGTAATTGTTGCGATTGCAATCGAACAAGAATAAAAATATGACGGCCCATTGCCTCATAATTGTTTGTACGTCGAGATATCTACTTGGTTGTCATTACAAAGACGTTTATAAATTCCCAAACACAAAACTGGAAAACTACGAAATGATATGTTACACTACACACACTCCTTGAATATCAAGAGGTCACATAAAATACTATCAATACATTTAAATACAATAGTATTTGGAGAATATATACTAAGTTCCATGACAAAATTTGTAAACTAGGGTGAAGTATCTCGAATGAGATAAAAAAAACTATGAAACGTAAAATTTATTTATAAATTGTAACTTGTAAATTGTAAATTGTAACTTGTTAATCAGGATGAAGTTTTCTCGCGATTCCAACCGGGAGAAATATCCACAACGATTCTATGGCGTTCACTTCACCTGAAGAAGATGGCGGTGGAAGCCATCGAATCGTTGTGGATATTAAACGACGCTACTCGGTTGGAATCCCGAAAAAACTTCATCCAGCAACTACACCGGGAAAACCTACGTTCCTTATTACTTATAAATCACTTGTTAATTAATGGATCTTTTTATACAGTTAAAGAATTCCTCTAAATGCCTGAGTAAATTCATGATTATACTAATAGATGTGTGTAATTCGGTAAAATTTGAGTAAATAAATAAATAAATAATATATATATATGCTGACGTTTTGCTTTCTCCGTACATGTACGACGTGAATCGACACTAGAACTACTACATGGAAGATCAGAGTTGTGTTAATATATGTAGTGTTTAATTTACACCGAAATTATATTTAGACTATAATTATGAATTATTAATATTATAAATAAAGAACGTGTCAATTTAATGTAAATTGTCAGCGTTAAAACTATTTAGGACCTAAGATTGTAATCTTAAGAAAATATTTTTGCATAATTTTTATGTATTTTATTGATGTATCCTATTACTTCTTTTGAGGACTAATAGAAACAACAAATAAATCCAAATATTTTAAAACATTGTTTTTTCTTTGTAAATTGAGAAAAGTTTAATTCATTAAGTCAATATTTGGTACAGTAATAGACTATAAATGTGACATTAATGCCTATAAAACGAAAGAAATATGATATCGTGATTTTTGTTTTGAAATAGATTTAATATATTTTAGGAAATGTACAGAATGACAACGAAATTATTTGTATTTGGATAGGTAAGATTTTATAATGTAATTATTTCATTTCATCGCTAGTATAAACACCTAAGGCGATTAATACTTCCATTAATAATTCTACCACAATCTATACGATTTGGTGTAACCATTACTATAAAATTAATATTTGCGGGTGGTTGACGTCACGCGGTCACCCATCACATTTTGTAATGAATCAATAGTAAATTAATTACGAATTTATAATGGACAATAAATTCGAATCATCCACTTTAGATAATTTCACAGCAAGAATTTATTAATGGCTCTTCTAATTTCGCTGCTGTGTAGTGGTAACATTTGAGTTTGGAATCAGTTCTAGAGTTTCGTCTTATTCTGTAATTATTAAAAAATTCAGCCGAAAAGCAGGACCCTGAAGTCATAAAATATAATGCAAACGTATGAAAGTACTGTGATATTTCTGTAAAATTACATTGCTTAACTTAGTGAAATGATGAAAAATAGTTGACGTGGGTTTAACTATATAATTTATTGCGAAACATTATTTGTTTAATTATGGTTGAAAGGAAATTTGATTTATTTTACTAGTGCAGTAGTAAATAACCAAATAAATAATCCAATGTTCAAAGGAACCAAATTTCTTTCATCCTCTGTTCCTTATTTGTGAAATAGTGGAACAGAATTACTGTCGGCAGTGGCACTGTAGTGGCGTATACCGAGACGAATGCCGCATAATTGTTATGCTAATACCAAGAGCCTGAATGATGAATGGCAGTCATAAAACGTTTGTCCATTACAGAGTCTATGAGAATGACACGACATGGGAGGTTACTGGCTTCTTCGTGTCTGCTCTTTAACGCGTGACAATCGTTGCTACACAATCAATACCTGAGATACTTTAACTCTGTATTTAATATATTTAAATCATCACTTATAAATGTAACATTGCTTGTAAGGAATATCATTTTGATAAATTTATTCATAATATATCATCTACCGGGACAAAGATTTCATGGTAATAGAGCAGATAAGACGAAGTTCTGTTCGCTTCAAGCATCTGCCAGACTGGAGAAACGATTGTGACACCATATTGCAAATGTTTCTTTGCTGTCATATTAAATTGAGAACTAATTTATTACCGTTCGGTACCGCCCAGTACCTTAAAACTCTTCATACTGCTGTTTTTCATTCGGTTTAGAGAACGTTTTATTGAACTGGAAATATCGGTACAACCGTTTATAAACTTCACTGACTGAAAGATCAATCCATCGTCAACAGTGTCGGAAAACAAACTTTTTTTATTATTAGCTTTCGATAGGTGTTCCTGTAAAAGCTATATACGGATTTTTGTACTGTCTCAAGCAGACTGAGATTAATCCTTAATTTTATATGTTAATCGAGAGATGAGAAAACAATTCTTCATAAATAAACAATTATTACCTATCAAGAAGGGGTAGTATTATCTATATGGTTTTATAATAAAGAGATAAAATAGCCAAATGACAGACAAAATGAAGTGATGACACAAATACCTCACAATACAGTTGACAAACTCAAAAGCGAAGCAAACTCAGAAGAAAGCAGAAGGGTTAACATAAAAATAAGGTTTCATAGATAGTGATGAATTTCATAGTATCAAATGAAAAGTTATTAATTTAATAGTATCAGTTTGTACGATAATTGTAATGGTGGAGTTAATTTGAAGAATTTTTGTTATAATTCTGAAATTGTACCTGCTTTCAACGTCAGAAATCTTAGCATTTTGCCAATCAAATGTATGTATGTATAAGATATGATATGATACAAAGAAATGGTAGAGACAGTATCTTAAATTCCATTGTATATGTTATAGAAGAGTCAAGCGGATAGATTAAGGAAAAGCTGATGAAATGAAAAGATGGTTCCAATGTTTTTAATAGTAAAATCCGAGCATTCTTCCAAATTAATTCTATTTCACTTTTCAGCACAATTAGAAGTGATAGATGCTGAAATACAATTTTTTTTCTGTACTCGCAGCACATTTATTGAACTGTTATTAAAAAAGTTAACATCACAATGATGTTTTACATTGATTTACTCATATTGCGAATTCTACTTGCTTGTACATAATGAATTTTGGAGCCGGAGAATAAATTTATTAAAATTGTACGCTGCAGCTTTTTTGCTACTTCAATAAAATTTATATTATACTAGTAAAACCATTATGTGCACAATTCAATTATTATTATTATTAAGTATTCTGTCTACTTGTAGGTTCTTGGACTTGGTCTTAAAATTTCCTACTCTGCCTTTCTCTTTCCTCAGCTTCAACACCCAGTATATATTTTTTCTCCCTTAAAGTCGTCTAGCAACTGCACTTTTCTTATTTCACCACCTGGAAATCCGTCCATGTAAACTTCGATGATGTCGTGCAGCAAAAAGTTCCTCCTTAAGAAGTGGCAGATCCAGTTGTCCTTTCTCTTAAAAACTGTAGTCATGTATCTCTTCTCATTTACTCATCTTAGAAACTTAAAAAATGTTTACCATTTCAGACTACTTTATTTTTTCACTTCATCTCCAAAACCACATTTTAATACTTTCTCCATCTTCCTTAATTTATATGTGTAAATATTTACTTAAAATAAATTACACTTGCCTGGACCCGGTGTTTTTTTCACTTGATATCAATTACTATGCACAACCTCTGTATCAGGGGATAAGTAGGACTCAACTACAGTGGAAAATGCATACAACTCAAACCTGTTGGGCACAACTGCTTCGGAGATTCAGAAAAGGCTCCTCGCCGCGTCGACTCCAAAGTGGCACAATTACTCAGACACGATTCCTCTATCGCTTCACAATCGTCGCGTTGGTTGCGCCAAATATAATGATAATTAAATAGACGAAATAAATATGTTGATAACATACACGAAAACACACATTCAATACTATTTCTTTACTCTTCCTTTAATATTCAAAACCAAAACAAAACTTCGTAACACAAAAGATATCCAACTTTAATTTAGTCTCGTCGCTGTCACCAACCATCTGTAGACCACCAAAACTAATTGCGACAGGATTTTAAAAACAACAGTATGTGTTCGTAGACACGCGTTACATCTGATACAAAAAAGTATTCAGTTTGTTTGTTAGTGTGGCTCTTGATGAATGTTACCTTGGCCATTGCGATACGTGATCTTATTTCGTTCAGGCTGTACTTCGTCAAAAGACTTCCAAAGTCTGATTGAAATTTTGCGTTTGTTTCCCTAAAAATACATGTCATTTCTCTGCTTTAAATTCTACTTGCATCACTTTGGACTTTTCTGTATTTAAAATGAAAAAATTTACGTCTGATTGAAAATAATGAATAAGAAAGTTAGCCAATTCAGACAAAAATGCAAAAACGCAACGTTTCTGGGATCCTTGTCCCTTTCGTCAGGTGCGATGAAGAGCACTTGTCAGTTGAAAAAACTAAAAAATTAGGCTTTTGAGTTTAGTCAACAGACAAGTGCAGTTGTGTGGCTTTAAGTTCTTCATCGCACCAGACTAAAGGAACAAGGATGCCAGAAAGGTTGTGTGGTATTTATATTATCACTTTTTTGTCTGAATTAGCTACCTTTCTTACTCATTCTTTTCTGTATTAAGCATCATTCCATACTTCCTGCCTGCTGTCACTAGCCTATTCAATATGTACGGGAGAGTTTCTTTCTTCAGGAACAATTCCAGGTCATTGCGTATTTTAATGTGCTAATTGACCTCCTCTACCGAAATCTCCAACTCATTTCAAGGCTTTGTTGATCAACCACTCATTACAGAGATTGAACAGTATGGACGACATACATCAGCCTTGTCACACATCTCGCCAGTCTCCATATTCAATATTTTGCAGAAGAATGTAAACGCTTGCTAATGAATTAACCGAAACACTTTTCGGTTTGTAATTTTAAATTTAAATCTTAGGGTCATTTGTGGGATTTAGATTGGTAAGTCCTTAAAAAATAACTATTCCAAAGAATGACAAGGCAAATTTAACAACGATTTGGCAAGAGCCCGCGGACAGGGAGAGAGAGAATTTTATGTTATTTTTTAACACTCACGATACCTCATACTGAGGAGCACAGGGATGCTTAGGCCGTGTCTGTGACAAAGGAACGTGGTGACTGGTACAGCTGTTGCAAGTGATCACGAACATCCTTCTCGTTCGTTGGGGCGGCATGTTAATTGTGGATCTCAGCCGAAGCTGATTGCCCATAATAAGCTTTGCTCCTATCAAGCAAAAACTTAATCCCTTGGCACACCGAGTGCCATAATTCCTCTTCTGCGTACTCATATCAACATTATAAAACTCACTACCCTGCCACCATCAAATAATTCATATAATACTCTCCAGCCTCACCTAATTATGTTATTTTGGTTCCTGATGAAAGGCTTAAAACTGGCTAAATATAAAGCTTCCAATCACAAAAGTGTAAAAGAATCCATTAATTTGACAGTTAAGTCAACCTTATTGGGTTTTTTAAAAAAATCGCGGACGTCTGGGGCAGACACTTTTACCGCTTTTCCTATCTTCCAGCACTGATCCCCAAATAATTTCCGTCTTTTTCCCAGCCACACCAAAGCTTTCAGCAGCTACTCCTACTCTCATAAAATCAGTTCCAATATCCATTCTCCTCATCCTAACAACATAAAAGTTTCCTATCTCCGGACTCGCTTCCCCTCAAGAATGTCACTCATTCTAAAACTGTATGAAATTTAATACACTACATTATTTTTATATCTTGTTGTTCTTATTTTCCAAATAATTTATTGTACCGGTAACCTGAAATCGGTTGTGAATTAGATTTATTCGCTTCTGATTACAACATGAGTAGACGTTTCACTAGACTAGACATTTCTTTGTTCAATAACTGATAAATCGTGTCCATAAATTAATTCATATCATATGTTTATCTATGCAATATAAAAAAATGCAGCGAAACGTTATAAATGAAACTGCCTTACATAGTCTTAATTCGTCAGTGCCAATGCTATATTTACGGAAATAGCACATAAATTAGATTTATTCGCTTCTGATTACAACATGAGTAGACGTTTCACTAGACTAGACATTTCTTTGTTCAATAACTGATAAATCGTGTCCATAAATTAATTCATATCATATGTTCATCTATCATAAGCTGTATGAGTTTTGTTAATATTTTAATCATGAACAAGGAATTGGGAATCGAACCTGATACCAGCGCTTATGCTCTGGTTCTGTAGCACTAAGCTCATTGATTCCCTTCACGGCTCAGTTGGAATGTCTTTCGAATTAGTAAATACTTAACTTACCAACATGCATACCTCCAATTTACATTCATTCACGGCCTAATTTTAGGACTCACGAACTTTAACGTAAATTGATTGCAGGCCAATATATATAATAATTAAAAACTTACATGATTGAAATATCACCAAGCTTCATAGATGGACTACGTTATACAGCTCGTTTAGGCGTGTGGAGGTGGTTTAAGGCGCGCAAACAGGGAAGTTTTCCTCTTCGAATAACTGTAATTATTTTTATTTTTCAACCTAAGTTTTTTTTAAAAGAAATCGGAGAATCGGGTACTTCTCTAGTCACAGTTTCTTTTGGTTTCGATCCATTCGGAGATTAATATCCCGTCCTCCAAATCCAAATATTGTCCTCGACGGAGAAAACACGGGGTTATTCCACGTTTCTGTGCCCGGACGATCTTGATAATCTTCATCAATCGTACCCCGACAAAATGGCGCCAGTTCAATTAAGTTAGTCCGTAAAACTTTAAGCGTCGTAACAGAGCCGTAAAATTTTTTTGCACAGAACAGCTGCAGACGATATGAGTAAATTGAATTCTAGATAAATTATTAAACATTGGAAACGCTTCATTTCTAATTATATCCTCATTAAGGAACGTAGGTTTTCCCGGTGTAACTGCGGGATAAAGTTTTCTCGGGATTCCAACCGGGTAGCGTCGTTTAATTAAACGAAAACTTTTTCCTATATCCTCATTCCTCAGCCTGGGGTAAATTTCAATCCTTTTCAAATTTGAATATGATATCAAACGTAATTCAAATTAATCCTGGTCTTAATTAATAATTCTAGTCAAATATCTATGGAGGGAGGTAGAAAAATTATGCTTTATGAGAACGAAATTAATTGGCCAATTATGCATTATTAAATGCAAGTAAATAACGGAAACCTAAAAAAAATTAAAATCTACAATTTAGTTTCTTACTATAAATAAAGAAAATGTTTTTACAAGTATCGTCTCTTTTAAAGAACCTGGTATAACTAACTGGATGCCTTATTAATGTGAATGCCTAATAGAAAAAACATGAATAAAGTAAATCAAGTACGTAGATTGCCTTCTAACGAGGTAGTACCAGACAGTCGTCATATTGATAATAGTAGAGGTTGCCTGAACTACACTATGCTAAAGTTAGTGGTTGGAATTTAAATGAGGTGACATTATATACGTGGTATATGAATTAATTATGAAGATATCGCGACGAGAAGAGAGATCAGGCGCCACCTCGTGAAGGAATGCGTTGGGAGCGGCGCTGAGCAGGTAACATTCCCAACGACGAGAAAATAGAATATATTCCAATTAAATCGACAACGCTCATATAACATTTAACGCGAAAGTTATTTCAAACAAATTCTTTCCCGTATACAGAGTCAGAATGTATTTTAAATGCTGAGCGACTTAGGAGTATTACAAACAACTTGCGTAATGATCTAAGAACAGCGGTTAATGTCGCTAAAACATACTTATTTTAATTTTTTCTCAGAGAACCTATTCAGTTTTCATATATAGATCACCATATGAGTAAAGATTCTTTAAACTATTTTATTAAATTAAATAATATGTCATGTCAGACGATGTGAAATTAGTTCTAAAAGTGTTACGAATGTCATGAAAACAAAGGTCCAGAACTTATAAAAATCGTATTAATTAACAATACAAAATAAATAAAATAAAGAGAAGAAGAAATATAAGTAATTATAACTTTGTTTGAAAACGAAATTAATAATGGCTCAGTTCATCGAGTACAAATTCCTCGCTACTAGCACAAGATCACTTAAATGTAAACAATAGAGGTAGCTACGTAACTATTCAAATTAATTTCTGCTAGGTAGTTTGGTACGAAAGTATTTAGTCTACAAATTTTGTTAAAATATTACAAACTAATACGATGTTCGGAGCTTTCAACTTGTGACTTGTTATTAAATGATTACTTAAAGAAGCATATTAATAAGAAATAAACATTCCTCATTAGCTAATTCGGAGAAAGAAAATTGTGTATTTATGACGAATAGGAAATGAATGGTAAATTAAAATTAAAATTATTCCGGACTTCTGCTAATTCATAAAGCACTTCACACAAGCATCGAAAGATTAAACATCGCACTTAATCTTCTGTTGATACCAAAGGACAAATTCATATTATATGAGTCTTCTGAAAATTTACAAACAAAAACAATGTAGAGTCTACCATGGAAATCAATTGTAGACGTTTCAAATGAATATTAACCATAACATAGCACAGGAGCAGGTTAAATTACGGAAACAGCTGAGGATGTATTAGGTATTGATGTGAGCAAGGTGATTAAAGTCTCCAAAAAATACTTATCTTAAAATTTTGCTCAGAGGAACAATTCATTTTTCACATATAGAACTTAATAATAACGATTCTTTTAACTATGTAATTAGGGACGTTTCTATGTATTTTATTTTAGTCGCATATACCAGTATGTGTTTAGCGGCTATCAATTTTTATTACAATAACTTGCATATAATCATTCACAAGAAGTATGTGTTATTTCCATTATTTAAAATATGTACTTGTAACATTTATTACGCTGTAGTATTGTAATTCATCGATTTCAACGCGGTATTGTGATTCGCCGAAATAACGATTCATATTGTTGCTTCGATACATACACACAGTCTCTCAGTGAGTGTTATAGTACGATTCAATGTTTGTCGCGTTACTATTGATTTATGATCGGTTATCATTTTTATAATTATTATTTAGAATGACAGGTTACATGAGGATAATCCACGTGGTGACAACTTCCCTTTTAATAGCATAGGAAGAGATTTGAAAGGGGGGATGCGGAAGGGTCCCCGGGCTATATTTTAAGGATCCTACCTGGCATTCTCCTAAAAGGGATGCAGGACAAACCCTAGTAAAACTGCATAGGGTAGGTCGGGGAATGGGTACTTGTCCCACGCCCTTCCGATGGTGGTCGATGGGTTTGCTGTGGGGATGCATCATTCCCTTCTCTAGTGCCTCGACCAGTTTAGAAGGCAGCTGGTCGACTGTTACAATGGAAACAGAGAACAACTCTTACCGTTTGCCCAAGGTCTGTGACCCCGGAACATACACCTCTCAAAACAGGCCGAGGTGCCTCGGCTTGTGGGAACCTTTGTTCAAAAACGGAAACATAGGTAGCCTCGTCCGTCTCTCCTAAAAGGTTCTGCCTGCGACAGCTAACAACAGCTCTCACATATTTCCTATCCGGCTTCGATTATCATTGTTATTCTGTGTACATATGTAAAGGTAATTTCCAGTTTTTACAATGGGTGATAGCAAAGTACAAGAAAGTAAAGAGACAAAAAAAAGCATTTCATTAGGAACTAAAATTAACGTGATTAGACAGTTAGATGCAGGTGAATTTGATATCGGCTGTACATTACATAGTCAATTTCAACAATATGGACAATTATAAAAAAATAATAAAAAGTCATGTCATCAGGAAAAACAACCACAACTTCTGAAACAAGAATTACCCGTTCCATAATAATTGTGATAAAGGAAATAAATAAAATACTTTTCGTCTAAATTGGCGATGAAGTTGAACGTATTATGCCATCAATCACAATAGAAAAGGTGAAAACAATTTTTAACCACATTAAGAATTAAAAATGTTTCCGGAATGAAAATATCGTAGTTATTCAAGTGTGGTTCCATCTATTTAAAAACAGAAACAATCTTCAACAAATTTCACATTATTTTGTTAAAAATATATATATTTTGTATTAATTTATCGATTTTTCAATAAAGGTAAAACCTGCGAGTGTAGATTATTCGAGAGGAATTGATAAAAATCAACATTCGAACAGATATAAATACTTAGTTATCCAAGATTTAACTCCTTCGGGTTAAAATTGGAGTTATATTCGACATTAAATGTATCTTTACCATCGTTTTCAACAACAAAGACGTTCAATTTGGCAATGAAGAAAGGTTATTTTCACTTAGACAATGCGCACGCTTACGCGTCTATAGTTGCTGTTGCTAATCCATCGAACGACTACGGTTCCTTGCTCACAATAAAGTATGTTTAAAATAATTAGTCTTATATAAATAAATGGCTTGTTCGAGGAAGGTTTCCTTGCAAATCATGAGTTAACGATGAACTTGTACGTGATGAATTTTGAGTTATCGCTTTATACTGAAGGAATAAAGAAAATGAAAAGCCGATGGTCTAAATATATTGGTTTAAAAATATTTGCCTAGCTGAAATAAGCGACTGTACTGTGACATACAATAATAAAATATTAGTTTTCTTATAAAATAGGTTGCATCGTCCTTGTCTGCTTGTTCGCCTGATATCTGAGACTACATGAAAGCCTTGTGTTTCAATGAACGATATCGTGTTACTGTCTCAGGAGCTCGCAGGACCGGTGAGATAACTAATTAGAACTAAATTCTTTCCAGACGAGAGGCCGACTACAAAAACAACAAACTCCCATTTAGTCGTAAGATTTATCGGCGCTGGCAGCGCGCTACGAGTGTTTGGAGCAACAATGGTGATACGGTTAATGCGAGCGCGTGCCGAGAGAGCGTGAAACGAGCAGAGAACAATAAGAGTCCGTTGAGCAAACTAAGGTGGTGTTGTTCCGTGCGATATTGCACGGGCGTGAAAGCGACGCTTAGATGCGATGCATTTCTCCTCGCTGGATTTACACGCCTCTGTAAATTACCTATTGCATGTCTTCCCAGAACATTTTCCACGACACCAATTATTATTTCCCCTCTGAACATTGTTACCGCCAACATCATCTTATCGATATGTTCGAACTGTTATGCTTGCAATAGTTCATTTCTAAATTTTTTAATTAATTAACTTCTTAATGAGGTCTCTCAAAAAGGGAAATGCAAAATCCAAGGAAATAGCGTGTCTATCATTAGTACGATATGGAATATAGGGTAGCATGCTGGGATCCGTATAGGAAAAATCACATGGAATCCTTATAAAGGGTTCGGAAAAGGGCCGCGAAATTCGTACAGATAGGACGTGGGCATGGGAACTAAAAGGTAAAGCTGCTAGGTTGGGAAGAGAAAAAACCAGGCTGCACGTATACTTTAAAGCCTTTGCTGGTCAAAAACCTTGGCAAGGAATTCGAGATAGATGGAGAGAACCGTCTCGCTACTGACCACATGTTCAAGTTAAATACCAGACAGAAAAAAACAGATGTTGGAAAATACTCATTTATAAATAAGACAATAAATAACTTGAGCAATTTACGTGCAAGAGTTTTCGGAGAAAGTCCTCTAACGGAAAGAAAATTTAAACTTAATCTGAACTCTCTAATCAATATAGGGTAGTGTATAGAAGTATAGTGATAGTGCTCCGTTATAAACTAAAAATAAAAAATGGAAACATTCCTTGTCTCCTTAGGTAGTGAAATAGATAGTTAACCTCTATTTTCAGATATCTTTCCACTTATCTTCTTTTCTGGCCAGTAATTCCTTCTTTAACTATTTCAAAATTAACCTTTAATTCATATAATATCATATACATGTATTTATAGTTGAAATAATTTCTCTAAACCTAACTTATATTTTCTAATAATTATGTTAATTTACTCTAATTTTCCTTATTGTAACTTCCTTTTTTTTTAAGGCAACAGGCTACAAGAGGGTAATCCACGTTGGGCAACTCTCCTTTAATGGCATAGGAAGGGACTTGAAAGGGGGGATGCAGAAGGGTATAGGAATGTAGCCAAGGGTTAACTAGGGCCCCGGGCTATATTTTAAGGATCCTACCCATTCGCCTAAAGAAATGCAGGGAAAACCCTAGAAAACCCTGCATCAGGAAGGTTGGGCATTGGGTAATTGTCCCACGCCCTTCCGATAGCGGGAGAGGAGTTTGCTGTGGAGACGCAGAATTCCCTTCTCCGTGCCTCGACCAGTTTAGGAGGCAGCTGGCCGACTATTCCTATGGGAATAGCGGACAACTCTTACCGTATGCCCAAGGTCTGAGACCCCGGAACATACACCTCTCAGAACAGGCCGAGGTGCCTCGGCTTGTGGGAACCTTAGTTCAAAAATGGAGAGGAAAAGGCCTCCCCAAAGGTAACCCCCCCCCCTTTTTTTTTAGGGCAACAGGCTACATGAGGGTGATCCACATTGGGCAACTCCCCTTTAATAGCATAGGAAGGGATTTGAAAGGGGGGATGCTTCGTATCTCTCCTACAAGAGCCTCGAAGGCTTTGTCAAGGCCAGTATATTTGTATTTAAATTGTACTTTCATGAATCTGCCAACGAGCAAACTTCCCATTCGTAGAATAAAAATAAAAACATACAATTCAATTTTTTCTCTATTTTAATTTTCAAGAAGCTGCATCATACACTTAAATTAATTCTTGAAATAATTATTTATTCCATAATTTTTTCGGAACTCTGTGAATTCACGTTAAATTTTATATATTTTCTCAAATTCCTGATGGAAACATAATTTTCTAAAAATACAGCTTGCCCGAAAATTTCACTAACAAACTTTTAGGAGGGCAAAGTATATAATATTTTCAAATGAACACTAAAGCCCTCCTTGTAATATTCCGACACCGAAACTATACTGCTTTCCACATCCAGAAAAATCCCATACGTAAAGTTTTCTGGAAGAAAGTAATCTTCCCCTAGACCTCTTTCACTTATCACGGGATTCAACTAAATCAAACGGTAAGCCTGATCCCACATGAGGAACTTCTCCAATATATTTAACATAATTGAATGCCAGAATCGGCTCCACTCATCCTAAATGCCTCCTCCATACCTCCACCCAATAATAGACTATAACTACTTCGTTTCTACTCCGTTATAGCCACGTCACCTTCAGTCCTTATTGCCCCTGAGAAGAACAATCCTCTGCTTCTGTCTTTCACTTCACTTCTTCTGCTCATCCATCAACCTATTCCAACAGCATCAGCTTCTTAATTTCCACCCTGTCCACCAACGTGTCCACCCTGCAGCCACCGGTCCAGAAAAATCAACATCCAAAAAGTCCTATCCTTCTTCCACCATTCCATTCGTTTTAGACGGAAACCTCAATTCAAATTATTCTTCATAACCTATAACAAAAATACCAAGGGTTATAACTCTCAATTTCTCACAGCGCTATAACAGACCCGTCTCAGATCAGTTGGAAATCAAAGGTTAAAGAGTATATTCAGTAGGGAAAAAATATTTATTCTTCTTTATAACAAAAAACTCTTCTCTTTCACAGTTAAGAACCACAAACTGCTTATGAGGCAACCAATTAAATTAAATCTTAATGAAACCTTTCCCTTGAAAAGATTCGCTAGACAGGATTACGTTTTCCCTCTCCAAAACAACAAACAAATGGCAGCGAAAATCAAATATAAATAATAATAAAAATAGTTAAAAACATCTTCGCCCTTTACTTTGACATTACAATAATAATAAAAGAACCTCCATCCCAATTCCCATGCTCATGAGAACGATTGGCCCTATAAAGGCAAAGTACTCTGTCATTATATAACAATGTCATAACCCTTGACCGGAAGCGCACTCAATTCCGTGCTAAATCCATTTCGAAAGGGTAATTTGATTAGGCTGTACATTCTTTCCACACAAACTAACGGGTCGTATATACTAGATCTTCTTACAAGTATTGTGCGTGTTGTTGGATGCTGTGCCATTGAACCACCGTCCAGATTTTAGTTTCAGCACGATGATGTTCGGGAACATCCTGATTAATGATTTTGATGAGGTGTTTCAATCGCGAAGCCTTCACGATCACCGAAGTTAACACCATTGGACTTTTCCTGTGAGGTCGTATGAAGAGACTGATTTACGAGACTCCTGCAGAAAAAGAGGAAGATCTGTTGGCACGAGTTATGGTCGCTGCAGCAGCATATTAAAGAGACACCTGGTGTGATGGAGCGAGTTTACTAGAACGCCATTCATAGGTACAATGTATGTAACGACGTTGGTGTTCGCCACATCGAACCGAAGTTATAATGGATCAGAATACTTGCCATCCTTTGCAGAAGTGAGTTATTTGAGGACGACACATTAAAATTAACTATATTATGAATTAAATATTGCATGTCCATTTTAAAATAAATTCATTAATTCAAGATTAAGGTTAGCTCATATTTAGCATTAGGACAAGGCCTTGTTAAGAAATTATTATAAAATAGTTTTTAATAAGCATCATGGTGCGTTTAATATTGCCTCATATATTCATTTTTGTGCATTAAATTGATAAGACATTTTAAATAAGATAAATGAAATAAATTTAAAAAAAGATGTTACTTGATTTAGATTTTAAAGATTTAAGTTTAAATAAAAATAAATAAACTCTAATGAAACAGTTAAACAGAACAACAATAATAAAAAATAATTATAAAATAGTATTTACAGTTCATATTTGAATCTACACGAAGGACTTTTGGAGATTCAACTCAGTGGTCTTTATTTAATGCAACAAATATTTACTACATTACTCAGTCGAAAGTGACGACGGGCAATCAACTCCTCTAGGTTACTGGAAGTAGGATCAAGGGGTGTCCAATATTACTGTGGATGTAATTCTACAATATTCGTAACTCCCGTATCATTCTTATCCACTTGCCAAACTTTACCTTTCCTATCCATACCTTTAAAATCAAAATAAACTCACTAATTTTGCATTTATCTATCCCACCTATTTACAACTATCGACGTAATTTGAATTTTCTTACTCGCGATAGTTTATTAATTGATTACGGTAATATGTTTTTATTTCATTTAATTATATTACAGATATGTAAGGACTGAGAATTGGCAACTTATAACTCACTCGACCATGGTGCCAGGTTGTTCTAGAGTCTGCGTATCAGCACGTAGCCGACAGACACCTGGTTTTACCCGAGATGTGGATCCGTCGAAACAAGACGTCTACAGAAATGTAAAATTTTATTGTATCCGTGATTTCCTGGACCAATTTAATGGTCTAGGGTGATCGACCAAAAGAAAAGATAGGATCTAAACTCGAGGAGAGGCGAAGGAGTTGGCTGGTCCAAGGGTACAGCGATGCGACACATGCACGTAAGGTAACTGCTGAATTTCTTAATATTTGACGCGCCAATGAGGGTAGGCCCATAATTAAACTCTGAGATTGAGAGATCCGGTCGTTTCTCCAGCTAGGCGGAACCGAAATAATCTATATATATCCATGTAAATATTTTCTTTCAATCTAATTAATATTTGACAATGAATACCCTTAAAGGTTTTTTTTGTTTTTTAACATTGTAACCCTACACCGTCACACTCCGCGAATTAAGTTATTCTTTCCCGATGCTAAGTAACCTGAAACTTCGTTTCCCTCTTTCAACTTCTAAACAGTTTTTGTTACCAACAAATAAGTTTGCCTTTATTAGACGCGGGTCAATCCTCATCAACAGCTGTAGAATTCAACGTTCCGTTACAAAAATAAAACCCACGTTTGCCGTGTCATTTTGACGGTTTTGCTGCAAGTTCTGTAATATTTAGTTTTTATACATGTTCCATTAGTGGTAATTTTTATAAAAAGTATCTATAAGCAAAGTTTTGCCAACCAATTGTCTAAAATGTTCAGTACAACCATATGAAGTTATTAAATTAGCTTCTTTCATTCGTGGCTCACGTTACGGTCTATGCTTTATTTGTTTAATTAAGTATTTGATAATTCAATTAATTTTCAGAAACTTTTTGTATATTTACGTAATGAAGTATCGGTATAACTCAACAGAAGGCTATTTGAAATATTTTATTATAGAATGTGTTACGGCGAGAATAATATTAATTCTGTAATTCAATGAATGCATTTCGCTTGGCAGATTAAATTGATTTATTATGAGTTCATTTGAGCGGCAACAGGTCCAAAGAAGTCAGTTCGTGCTTTAACAACCCATAAAGTGAAGCTGAGGACCAGCATGGTGTCTCCTCTGTGGATATCGACACAGATCCTAGCGAATTCGTCGCACCGTATTGTCAATACAGTGCCTTTTATTTCGGATAATATCCCGGAACGGCGCACAGTGAGTAGTATTGTCGTCGACACGGAGGTTTAGTGACGTGTTCCCGATTTCTGTATCGAAGACATGTGTAAATGAAAGTTTTGCTCGGCTGGAACAAAAATTTGAACTTTCTACAAAACTCTTCAATGTGCACTCGTAAAGTCCTTCAGTGACGTGACAATCAAATGTATATCAGATTGAAGGGTGCTCGTTCCTCCTTACAAAACTCAAATAGAAAAATGATTTTGAATATAATGCTAGCAAGTTATGTAACGTTTTCTTGGCAATATTACAAGTCGTGGACGAACTAAGTCGCAAGTGATCTAATTTTAAGATTCATAGAAATTACTTCCATTCTTCTCAGTATCCTGCGTCTGACATTTTTGCTTACAAGCCCTAAATTTTCCTCACAAACCTTCAAAAAAATAATTAAGCAGCACGTAAAATTTGTAATTTACGTATTCCATCTTATTAAAATATTCCTTCATTCCCTCTGCCTTTTATGATTAGTAAATTGGATTAAGATAAGTTATAATATTTATTTTATAGTTTATAAAATTCTTTCAGATGTTTTTACATAATTTCACGGTTAAAACCGATCTCAATAAACTTCCGTTTGCCCATTGCCTCGATGATTTTTACAACACGTAGGACTCTGTATTTAATAATTTACTACTCGGCAAATATCCCGGTGGTATATGCATGATAATATTATCTATTAGACAAAGTACTTATAATCTAACTTAGACTAATAATAATATTCCATTGACCTTAGTAATAATACTATACGTATATATAATATATATATATTGCAATAATCAACAAGTAGGATTTAATTAAATGAAAATATAATCAAAATTTAAAACATAAAATAAAATTTATTATCAAATTGTTTCCTCAAACTCAAAAACAATTACAATCAAAATATTTATATCTCAGGTCCTTTACTGGGTTTGATGATTAGGACACGATAAAAGTATAATTTGACTAATTATCAATTCAAAATATAATTTACCTAAAATAAAACAATAATTCAATCAATGAAAAGAAAACTAGAAGAAAGCGAACGAACGATATCTGACTTTATCCTTTAATTAGCGTTTACAATATTATTCAAAATTATGTTACTTACGGACTGTCGGTCTGGTACCGGAACAATCAAATATTTACCTCATCACACTTTTACAATATAATTTTTACTCATCAGGACTTGGTTTTCACTGACTCTAATTAATACTTTTTTAGTTTGCCACATGTTGGCTCTCTGTTCGTTAAGGATATGTTATTCACTCGTTCCGACGATAATTAGACGCTGGATGCAATTACTTGGTCTTCCAAAATTTAAACAATGGTCTAATTTGAGAATAGAAATAAGACTTCTGCACTCAAAATGTTTATCGATGAATATTTGGATCTTTATTTCACAGACTGAAACTTATAACAAAATTGTTCTAGCTGGTCTCGCTGTTCTACTACCGGTATCTGGACTCTTTCTAAATACTTCATCCGTCCACAGCAATCTTTCGGCACAAATTCTCAAGTTTTATTACTTGTTCCGTACTGTGAAATCTCTGGGCACCAACTCTATCCTAGCTGGCTGTAGACGTAAAAACTCAACAGACTTTCGTGCGCGCAAACGCCATTTTTACTTTTCGACAAAGCAACCGAGCTCGCTTCTCCATTGTTGCTTTGTTCGATCAGACCGCTATAATGGATTTATCAAACAATTCAAATTTTATGTCCAAAGAATTACTGGCTTAATTAATTGGCATTACAATATATATAAATCTTGCAATAATCACACTTTAACTAGGATTGTGATTTGTTCGTTAAGGTAATCACTTGTGACATGTTTTAACATTGAACCTTATTTTCTTTTCTTGAGGAGCACTTTCCCAAAACACTCCCACATATAAATAATTCCAGTTGTTTATCATCCTATTATGCCAACAACTCTGTTTTTGTTTCCGAGATTTTATTTTAAATTGATGGTCCCTTTTGTATTTTGGAGCTGATTCCAATCCATGGCTCTTGCCCCTACAAAGCTTTGAATAGCACGTGCAACCTTGCTTTCTCCCTCCCAACCTAATTGTTCCCCTTTTACGTTACTCTGATCTGGCTGTACTCTTACAAATTCACTGTCCTATTCTGAACTTTCTCCAACGGTTCCATTTGATTTTTTTAAAGTATGGATTTCCATAGGGAACCTCGTTACAAAGTGCGGGACAGCTTGTTGGGATTACTTATGTTTTGAGTTCCCCTTTTTAAGATTCCTCTTTATTAAATGTAACAAATTCCACGATTTTCGGGGAGTAAAATTTACTAGTTTCTCCCGACCAAGGTTATTATTGAAGTATATTCCTAAATATTTATAATTAATACGCAGTCCAGACTGTATTCCGTCTCATTTATCAGCGTTTAACGAGATTGGGTTCCATTTCGTGCCATCAACATCCATTTTATTTTCGTTAGCCCAGAAATTGGCTCTTCTAGGTCTTCCTGTAACACTAATGTAATGTATCTCGAGCGTTCTTTATCCTTCTACAGAAGATGCAGTCGTCCGCGAAAAGCCTGACTTCCAAATAAAAGTTTGGCATTGCACAGTTATAAATACTAGAAAGAGTAATCGTCTGATTACTCAGCCTTGAGAAACTCCCGAAGTTACAAACCTTGCAAAGATCTGTCATTTCAAAATTTCTCTACCTAGAGTAATATTCTTTTATCTATACCTGTTTTAAACAGACAGGTCGTAGAAAGTAAATTTCGAGATCAATATTAATTAAATTTTGTTTTTCAACTATATAGGAAAGAAAAATTTGGGAGAGGGCGTTAAATATATCATGGTAAAAATAAATCGTAAGCATATCAGAATTCTTTTTTAAATAATTTAAAATAGAATAAAATAGAAAAAACAGTAGTAATAAAGTATTACACGCAATTACAGTAATTTTAGCAACTTCATTTTGACATTCAGACTATTAAAATTCGTAGCAGTAAGTCGAAGAATAATATTTCTGTCGTCTGTTGAAACGTAGGATTCTATCTGTAAGGAGATTCATATCACCCACAGCCACCAGAGTGGGAACCGGTTGTTTGTATGACCTACGAAATCGCGTGTAATCTAATCCGACACTAAATCTGCACCCGAAGACAAGTGCTTGGACACTTACAAGGTAATCATTCATACGTGAAGGGTGCAATTTATCTTGCGTCAAAACATATCTTACAGATTATTTTGTTGTAGTGTCTGAAGTGACAGATCCAGCTTACCCAGTTCTTACTTGTCAAACACGCTTATATCCAACTCTTTTCCCATTTTTACAGGGCTAAGAAACGAATAAATACGTTTTCACACAGGTACACTCGCACTTAGAATATATATATATTTTATTACTGTTTAGCTCTACTCGGAACGTATACCGACATTACATACATCTATATCTTCGTATCTTCGTAACGGAAATCATTATTATAACGCATTTGACTATGTAAATAATCTCCTCCATTTTTTTATTTATATGATCCCAAGAGGAAATAACTGAAATATGTAATTTGTTCATTTATACAGACTCGAAAGAGATCTAGAGAAAAAAATTGAAATATTTTAATATTTTGGCCGAATTAAAATAAGTAATAATTGCAATTAAGAGTTCAGTGTGGATTCATTGAACTTACTTAAAATTATCATTTCAGATGTACCATATATTATTTCGCAAAGGTTTCAGATAACTGTTTTCCCTTACTTGACACAAAACCTCTAAATAGATGTTTCGAAATCTTTGTCAACATATTCAAAGGCCCCTTCTTGAAAAAAGCAATTTAGAAATTTCTGTTCCGTTTAATTTCACTTGTGTACATTCAGCAACGACTCGGACTATTGAAAATTCATGACTGGATCGAGAAGCGTAGAATCGAATTTCCTTTGTATTAGGACCACCTAAAACGTTTAAAGTCGGTAACAAAGAATACGTGTAATTTAAATTTACTGAATTACTCGTCTAAGATGAAAAAGTAAATAGTCTCATTGTACTAAACTGGATGAAATCGCATAGTCCCTTTCACATTTTTCTGCGGATATTTTCTGGCTTCTGGGTTTCTTTACGAGATTTAATCTACCTATTTGCATTGCACAAATACTTATAGATAAGTTTAAAATGTAATAAGTTCCGTCAATGCCAAACTCCAGATAAAAATAATCAAGACGGTGTTGCTACAACAATGCAATGTATGTAATTACAGAGGCCGAGAGTAACTTGAATAACATGACATTATATATATATATATATATATATATATATATATATATATATATTGTAATACCAATTAAACAGGCTATTAATTGTTTTTAATAATTGAATTGTTGCGTAAAGGCGACAATCAAGGCGGCTTTTTCCTTTGTTTAACAATGCAAACTGAAAAACCGCTCTCTTGGAGAACAGTCAGTCTGCACAGAGATACGAGACAGAATGGTCCACATAAAGTAATAACACAGTAAAATTTGCTAACATAAAAGCATGAATAGTGTTATCCAGGAGGACCAACGGCGAGATATGATTATATAAAACGCGAATAAGCAGTTTGGCGGAGAGACACATAAAATCGCAATTTGGAAGCAGAAGTTTTTGCTGCCCAAATTGAACTAATTGTCGCATCGAGAGACTTTGAGGAAATCTACATCCAGCAACCGGCTGAGGGTGGACTAATCCAGATTCCCGGATAACAGAAAGACGAGAGGGCATCGACCACGTGTATTCAAATTCTAAAGTGTAGAATCAGTGAGTAATGAATGGCCTGTTTTAGTGAGTGTTAAATTCATGCAAGAAGAATCCAAACTGGTACCAAAAGTACTGTCGTGAGTACAAGATAATTATTAATAATTGTAAACGATAATTAAAGGGTATAGTCAGATTTCGTTTTCGTTTTCTTTTCATTCGTTTTCTTTTGTTTCTAGTATTTTAATTTTGTATTCCTTTAACTTCAATGAATTGAATTGTTAATGTTTAAATTGGAGTGTTCTTATTATCAAACCAAGTTATGACCCTGAGATATAGAGATTCGACGTATTTGATTGTAATGATATAAAAACTGTATTTCATAAAATGCCACGAATTAATAAATGAAAAAATTAAAGTATTTGTTGTCAACTGGATGAAATTCGGCGTGCAAAATAGATCTTATACAATGTAAATTTATCAACAATAATATTTTTTTATTTAAATCTTAAATAAATTATGTTAATTATTTTAATCATTTAAGAACACCTTTTTAATCATTATATATTTGACGTTTTCAACGTGTGGCTAACTATCATTCAAATTTTAATTTATTTTTTTGTGTTAATTGATTCATTTAATGAACCCTATAAAGGTGTTTATTACATTTATGGCTTGACCAACCTGGGGCAAATTAATCGTTAACCTGTTTGTTTATTACTATATATATATATATATATATATATATATATATGTCAGTTTCGAACGGGATGTAAAGTAATGTAATCAGAAAATATAAATAATAAGAAAGATAGCCAAATCCAGACAAAAGAAGTGATGCTATAAAAACCAAACAACGTTTCTGGAAACCTTATTCCTTTCTTCAGGTGCAGAAAAAACGCAAGAGCCTACATTAACACAACTGCCCTATTGAGTTGACAAAACTGAAAATATTTTTCATTTCAGAAAATATAAAGTTCAATAAATATTATATAATTTAATGTAAAAAAAACAATCGGGAATAAAAGAAAAAATCTAGTTTTAAATTTGTAACAGACGTAAAAAGAACGCTATATATTAAATACGCTGTAAATATTCATTATCAAATTAAATGTTTTCCTGTACTACATTCACTCCTACGGAAACATTTACAGGCTGTGCCATTTAATTTATGATAATTTGTTTCCCAGTAATCTGATTTCTCAGTTAAACCGAGGTTTTCGTACCCATATTTATAACTGGTAATTACATAATTAAAAAAATATAATTGTATAAATGAAAGACCAGAACTGACGAAAAATCTTCATCGGGCAACACTAGTAGTTCATTACATTGTACCAACAACGTAGTAAGTATTCTTATATGTAAACTCTGCAAAATGTCTCCTTTCTGATGGAAACAGCATAGATTCTCTGAAGAATAAGTCTTCAGTTCAACGTATGTCATTAATTTGGAAAGCTGCAAATACGTAAACGAATTGTAGTGTGAAATATTCTCCTATTTTCATAAATCTAATACATGCATGTTGTGTAAAATATATCGTAGAACAATTTAGATTAATTTGATAAATAGCTTAGCTTCTTATAACTTTTCAGAGTAGAAACGCATTGTCAGTTATTTTACAAGATAAGAATACGTATTTATAATTAAATCGAATAAATTAAATCGTCCATAGGGCTTACTATTACACCATACTAAGGATTCTACACTAATCAATAAATGTTCTGGTGTGATCAACGATCAGATCAAACTCTTCGTAAGATTATAATCGCAATTTATATTTGAATTGAAATGGAACAGTGTGTTAATGTATCGTTCAATTTATTTCCCCTTACCTCGACTGAATAATTTGACTATTCGAAATATTGATTTAAGAGTTCAGTGAAACTGACAGATGGTAATAAATTATCTCGTAAGTATTTATGAAAGATACATAGAAAACTAACATCGACTTTTCGTCTTATGAGGGCTCTGAGGTTAGAGGAACAGAGAAAGCTAAAACACCACGATAGCTGTTAGAGTGACTGTGATTGTAAGTTTCTAGTTTATCTCACCAACAATGAAAACTGAAAACAATTAGGCCTGTAATTTATAATTTTGTAACATCTATATAAATCAAAGATTAGTTCTTTTTATGTAGAATCGAGTGATTTTGAATTATCTATTGATTCCAGGGATCCGAAACCGAAGTCAAAGTTATAGACTCACGAAGAGATATCTAGAAAATAAAACTTCCGTCCGCCACCTGAAGATAAAATGGCGGACGATGAAAAATCAAATTTTAACTACTCCAGTAGGGATTTCGCTCACTTTGCAGAGAAATGTCCTGTTTCATTTCTGTTTAAAGTGTTATTAACTTGGAGGCATCTGAAATGTTCAAGCATTATTTAAAAATATATAGAAGAAGGGAATGCTGCGTCCCCACGGCAAACCGCATTCCCGTCATCGAAAGAGCGTAGGACAAATACAAAGAACCCGACCTACACTATGTAGGTTTTCCTGTATTTTTCTCAGCATCACATTTATCCTGGGGGTCCTAATTAACCACTGACTTCCTTACTCTCTCTTCCGCATACCCTATTTTATATCCTTTCCTATGTAATTAAAGGGGAAATCCTCAGCTAACCCCTCACCGCCAGAAAATAATTTACTTTTCAGTCTTTTTACTTGGAATTATATTCACTAGTAGGTGTATAAATTCTTTGGTTTCAAGAGTAATAAGACTTTTTATAGGTAGAGTAAAAAATTGGAAAATGTATTAAATAAAAAAGCGGGGAACAATTAGTTACAAGTAACGCGAAAAAGAAGTTAGAAGGTACCAATGCTTATCTGATCAATATTTAACACAACGCAACGACCCCTTCAGAATGAAGTCATTTTCTTACGTAAATATTGTGAAGAGTTTCAGTGTAACGCTATCGCTCTTGATGAAATTTGACTGCAAACGATGATGACCCGCCTGGAAATAACTAGCACCACTAAAAAATTAACAACCCACTTCTTATTTTTCGTAATGAGAAGAAATACCTTCATATAAACCATCAACTGCAATATGTTGCGGATAGGCTTTGAGGAACTAAATAATATGTTCAAGATTGCTCTTGTAGATTAGTGGAAAGGAGATGTGTATTGCATATTATTGGGTGTACTTTTAAAACGATCATAAAAATTTGGAATAATGGGTATAGATATGTAGTTGTAATAAACCGAAAGTACTGGACGTGTACTTTTTTGGCACAAATGCCAACGCCACTATTTTTGGCGTGACGCGGGCAAGTGAATCCGAGATAATGTTCTAGGCCCACCAAGGAAAATGGTACGAAACACATAAATAGACGTAAAATTTTGCGCAGCGGCTTGCCAGTCAGTTGGTTAAACAATTCAGAGAATTAGTGAGAGAAGTGGCACTTATTATATTTCGTCGATAGTTAAATGAGTAAGAGTGGTTAGTCGAGACGCATGGCTGATTTAAAGTGTATTTAGCCATAGAGAGGCAAATATTTGGATTTTGATAATACATTGTATCTGGTCAATTTGTGGACATTCTGTTTGGTGATTCTGGACATCGTAGCAGTCAAGCCGGCAAACTGTTCGGTAGAGACTTCGTGATTTTGAATTACTGGAAAGAATTGCAGCATTTTCACTAATTTTTGCCAGGTCTTGTGTTCTATTACATTATTTTTTTAAATAAATTTTAAAGTTCTCTTTATTGCTGACTCACAACATACCCTGAGAAAATCTCAAGTTCCATGAAAGCCGTAAAATTTCATATTGTTCGCATCAAGTGAGCTGATAATTTCATGTATATGTTGTTAATTCCATAATAAATGTTAATTGTGTATTAATCTAGCCGAATCTATTACAATTATAAATAATATTAAATAACTTTAAATAATTCGTTTACCACAACGTGGGGCTATTAAAAGAAATAGATTTTTATAGATTAAATTAGTGTTATTCTCATAGTTATCAACGATACAATTAATTCTTACTGAACAGCCATAACTTTAAAGATTCTGGTCGTGCCACCCGCGGATGCATCCATTAAATTCATTAGACTTGCTTACGTGCTACACGAAATCATTTGTCTGAAGAAGTGGTGAAGACTTGATGCTCTAATTGACTTCTTTATGAGAGAAAACGAGCCACGAAAATCCGTTAAAGTAGTTGGCCTGCTTCGTCGAGTTTCGGAGCTTAACCTTCGCCTTGAAAAGTCACTACTTTCGCCAGTTCGGAAGCTGATAAATGTTGTCCGACACGACATTGGCCAAACGCAGGTTGCTGCCTCGCCCGTTTTCTCCGTCGCATTCCTCTTACGGCATCAAAAACGATCACTACGACTCGGTGCAAGCCGCTTGGTCAATCAACTGGCGTGTTTTCTCCTGCGCGAGTGAAATCTCCTGCGTGCGTGTTATCGCGGCGGGATGGAACCGTATCACTCGCCAATAAATACCACTTTCAGCTGCCACATGACTCTATTACGCTAATGAACACAGTGTTGCCTGGTAATTAAATAGGCGTGCATAATTCTTCGGTAAATACCAGCTGACTCCTGTTAATAATCCTGCTCTCGTGCTTAAGCTGTTTACCATATAATAGAAGGTACATTTATATTTCTCTGGAAGTAGAATGTGTTAGCATGCCTGATGAGTTGCCATATCCTGAAAACAAAATAACTTTATTCTTAATTGAAGGTTGCGAACAACAAACATATATTTCGTTCTATTACAAATTCGTTTTGTAAATAGAAAAAGAGTACCCATCAGTATATTCACACTTTAGCACGAATCCCACAATTACAACCTGAAAAATAATATTTGCCTTCATGACAATAGAAAAATGTCAATTAGCAAACGATGTGAAATTCAGGTAATGATAGTTACAGTGTTGAAAACGTCGCCAAGTTGTACTGAAATTGCCTGCTCTAAGCACCAAATTCATATTTGAAAATACAGAAAAACTACTTAATCCAACATTTCATCAAAAGACTCACTACACGTAGAAACAAACAACAAAATAATATACGCTTGATTTCATATTCGCTATACAAGCGGAACATTTCAATTGTTGCGATCTGAAAATGTCTCTCTGCCTCCATGTTAACTTAGCTCTGTACATCATCTTCTTCGAGTAAAGCGCACATGCCCGCGTATAATGCAAAAGTTATTCCACTTCAGGTGAATCCACACAATGCCGCAGTATGCCAAATGGCATCTACATCTATGTTGGCATTTAGCGAGAAGGATTTATTAACAGCTTCAGATGCTTTTAGCATAGGTTGAAAGCGAATAAAAACGTCGCAAGCATCGAAAACAACGGTTTTTGGTACGTCCAAATCTTCAAAGTAAAACACGTTATGGAAAAATTCTATTAATGAATGATTTAATATTGGACGATTTGGACGAACTGGCTCTCGAGCCCAGATCTATACAATGTTTCAAAATATTATGAAAACAAGTGATTTTGAAGTTCTTTTGAATTTTTTTCTATTTATGGATTCCGTTTGTTGAGAAAAAGAACACATTGTTGATGCAAATCCATTTAATTGTGTACTCATAATCACATCCCGCACACATGCCGAGGCACCTCGGCCTGATTTGAGAGGTATATGTTCCGGGGTCGCAGACCTTGGGCACACGGTAAGAGTTGTCCGCTATTCCTATTGGAATAGTCGGCCAGCTACCTCCTAAAACGGTCAAGGCATGGCGAGGGAAAAGCTGCGACCCTACATCAAACCCCTCTCCCGCCATCGGAAGGGCGTGGGACAAGTACCAAATGCCCGACCTACCTGATGCAGGTTTTTCTAGGGTTTTCCCTGCATCACTTTGAGGCGAATTGCCAGGTAGGATCCTTAAACCATAGCCCGGGGGCTCTAGTTAACCCTTGGCTACCTTCCTCTATCCTTCCGCATCCCCCTTTCAAATCCCTTCCTATGCTATTAAAGGGGAGTTGCCACCAGGTGGATTACCCTCAAGTAGCCTGTTACCCTAAAAAAAACGCCGTTTATTTTATTCCCGTCTTTAAATTGTTTCAAAGGAAAGTCCCTCAAACAAATTGAGAAAACACTGAAATAAATAAAATAGTTTTTTTTATCTAACAACAAAAATGATTTAAACATACAAAAGCGACGTTGATCATCGACGGTCTGAATCACAACTGAAGCCGCACTTATTTTTTATATGAAGAATGTCGATTCTGTTTGTCATGAAAGTTAGCTTGGCTTTGACAGTAGGCACGTTCCAAAGACCACGTCCTCACTCTTACAACTGGAATACTGCGGCATAGTGTGGATGCATGTTTAAATATCTTTGGCTTTTCTGATAGAAACATGCTTACTACCGCTAATAATGGATTAGTTAAATAAACCACTTTGAAGATACAAAAGACGATAAAATTATAATACTTATTCAATAAATTAATATGATTTATCTAAGTCAAAACTAATTGTGTTATGTTTTTCGTATGGGTTAGAGATTATTAAAGTTTAAATAGACGTGACTGAAGTCGCCAATGATATTTCATTAAATGGTGGAAAATAATATGTTATTCATTCGGAAAAACTATATATTCTCGACTTACTTAGTACATAGACGTATTGCCACTGCCATCTATAAAAATCTACGACTTGCTTTGAGTATGTCAACTTTTTTGTGCGGTTGTGTCGCTCTAGGTTCAAGTGTTTTTAGTTTTCTTCGCACCTGAAGTGTGTCGCAGACATAGCAAGTATCTCTAAGAAACTTGTTTGCAATTTCTGATATGCGCTATGGTTGTTGATCGAGGTGTAACCGAATCGATTGAAAAAGTAAGATACTGACAATGGTGCTGTACTTGCGTGACGAGGGCAGGTTTTCCTAGGGTTTTCCCTGCATTTCTTTAGGTGAATGCCGGGTAGGATCCTTAAAATATAGCCCGGGGGCCCTAGTAACCCTTGGCTACCTTCCCCTACCCTTCCGCATCCCCCCTTTCAAATCCCTTCCTATGCTATTAAAGGGGAGTTGCCCAATGTGGATCAACCTCATGTAGCCTGTTGCCCTAGAAAAAAAAAAACTTTGAGATTTAGGAACATGTGGAAGTAGAAATGAATCAAATGTGTGGATAACGATGGATGTTCCAGCAGTTCATAGTGTTAATCCCTCAGTTTGCTCAAGAGCATTGATATAATGGAAAATGATTTTGTTTCTGCAACCCACTTCTGTTTTCACGATTTTTCGCGTCCAGTTTCTTTACAATGTACGAATAATATTTCTGAGGCATTATTTCACCATTCTCAAGATGGTCCTTCAACAGAATTCGTTTCGCAAACCAAATAACCGACTCCATGTTATTTTCCGCTGATTGCACCGTCATCGCCTTCTTTGCAGCTGAAGAAGCACTTCCATTAACTGTAAGGACTGTTGCTTCGATTCTGGTTTGTAAATGAGAATAGAGGTTAATCTATTCTCATATATCGAGGTAAGAAAACGTATTTTTAGGATAAACGCGCCAAGCACTGTTGAGAAAGTGTCGTCCGAATGTATTATTGATTCGCAGTGAGTAGGCGCGACGCCCATGTTGCTCATTTATTTTCACAATTCTTCGATCAAAATGTAACCGACGCGTCTTTTTTATATCCCATTTATTATCAGTGGAAATTGAATGAGAAGAGACATTATACACATTTACGATTCTGGAATGAATGGAACTTTATTTTACAAAGAATTTTATAAGCACACGTTACTCCGTTAGTTTTATTTCAAACAACGCATTTCCAACAGATTTAGACGATTGTCTACAGCTGACTGCTGAATGTAACTGCTAGTAAATTCACACGGCGACTATAGACAGTTATAACAACATGAGAGAAGAATTCGTGTAGTGCTGGTGTCTAAGGGCGAGAACGAGAACTCTTTATACTTAAGAAAGAACTGTTAGGCCCTTTTCACACGAGTGACTTTTGTCTACCTTTACTATGTGGCATTGAAGGCAGTGGAGAAACGCACACGAGGCGACGTGACAATGAAGTGAGTTTTTTGTCACTAGACCAGGCAACTTCTCCGTGACGAATCTGTCTCTCACATGCACACGCGAGAAACAGTTCGTCACGTTAAAAGTTGTTAAAATTTTGTAGGCATTGTTATCGTACAATGATTTGATTATTCGTATTACAAGCATGTGTTGATTATTTAATTTCAGTACATCATTAATGTATCTTTCTAATTTGCTTGTTATTGCGAAATAAATGGGTACAAATAACACGGTTTCTTCTAATGAAATTACTCCACAGCTCTGGGATATATAAGAAATATCAGAAATAACATTCTTATGAGGTTAACGAGAGGCGTCTATGAATGATTCTCTGTGAAATATTGTAAACTAATAAATGGTAAGCGGCAAGAAGTAAACGCAGGACAATTTTTTTTAATAAACAACTTTACAACTGTCCAAAAATATTTATATTTTGATTTAAGAGTAATTGTGTAATAAATATTTGATATTGTATTATAAATATTTTATGTTATAAGATATATACTTTTGTGACTATTTTATTAGTATAAAATGGCAAATAGCCCAAAGACAATAAATAAATAAAATTGCCTGTGACTTCTAGAAAGATCCATTCTAGTAATCATACGAAAATGAACCCCGTGGCGGGAAAAAGAACTAGTAATTAAATTTTTCACACTTGAAGCTGACATGTCTGATATAGTGAAAATTGGAAAACAGTTTCTGAAAATGCTTTCGTAAGTAGTTACAAAGAAAGGAGTAAACTTTATTTAATAGTTTGACGTAGATTCGAATTTTCAAACATTCAAGAATCGATACGAAAGATTGAGAGTGAAACTGACAGTAATATTGACCTATACGTTTTTTAAAAAACTTTTTAGCAGAACAATAACAAATATAACATATAAATTATTTTACAATATATTCAGTAATCTGGCCGAGATTAATACATTTTAAAGGAAGAAGAAGAGGCTATATATAGGGTAATCGACTCCCCTTTCATAGTATATGAAAGGGGGAATGCGTAAAGGTACAGCAAGGCAGCCAAGGGTTAAATAGGGCCCCCGGGATGTGGATTAAGGATCCTATCCTGAATTGTACTAAAAGTGATGCAGGCATAACCCTATAAAAACCTGCATCAGGTATGTCGGGCACTTGGTACTTGTCATACGAACTTTCGATGGCGGGAATGGGGTTCCGTGCCACCACCAGTTTAGGAGGCACATGACCGACTGTTCCAATAGGAATAGCGGGCTACTCTTACCGTATACCCAAGTTCTGCGACCCCGGAACATAATACACCTCTCATACTAACCGAGGTGCTTTGACTTGTGAGTCCTTAGTTCATAACCACAGAGAGAAGAACGTAAATCCGGAGGTACCCCCTCCATTTCTCCATGAAGTTTTCAACTGCGAGACCTGCCAAAAGCTTAATTGAGGAGGTTTAATTTTTTTCGAAGTGAGAGGATACTTAAGGATGACTACTTCTCTTTAATAGCATAGGAAGGGATTTTAAAGGGAGTATGCGGAAGGGTAGAGCAAGGTAGGTAAGGGTTAACTAGGACCCCGGGATGCGTATTAAGGATCCTACCCGGATTTCGCCTAAAAGTGATCTCCCTCTACCAACTTTTTCCACTGCGAGAAAGAAAAACTTCTATGCCCGTATCAAGCAGGTAAACAAAGAATATACTTCCCACGATTCTTCTTTTTTCACACGTTTTGCGGATTTTAAAGAATGATAACTCTCAGTACCATTTTAATGTGATGTTTAAGTAATAATTAGCTTAAATGAAATATAATTAAATTTTAAAATTTATGGTTAAAAAGCATAAGAAAACTTGAGTTTCTTATAATATTTTCCAGACGATAGATCCCCAATATAACTGTCAGAATTATTTCCACTGACTAGCATGTCTGTTTGTATCTTACAAGGTCACGAAAGTTTCAACTATTCTGAGTGATTTATTAAAGCTACTTTCACTCGTGCGAAAATTGTTTTTATAATTATCACCTTCCGTTACTCTTATATATCCGCTGCACAACCACAAGGGAACACTGTTTACGCTGTTTCAACGAGTTCTTCATCCGTCGTTTACGCCGAAGCCACGTCGTATTGCTAAATTTAAAAATACACTGGTACATGTTTTTTTCTCCCGAGGATCCGTTTTTATTATTCACAGTTCTGGAAAAAATGGGGAAATACTGTCAATAATGAGATCGGGTAATATTTAAGAATTTTTATAAATAGTAGTGGCTTCAATAATATTGAAACGTTTGATATTATTATGAATTCTGTAACCATTTGCAGAGCCGATTTTCAGTTTATTAAATACAAATATTTTAGACAATGTAAGACTTTTTTCCGTGCAATAATCTCATCGAAGTATTGCTGGTTACGAAAATCGCGAGACAGATTGATGTAACGTGCAGCATTGGTGAAAGTAAGAAATTGGGCAAAAGCGAATCGTTTGCAAAACGCGTTGCGCAAAACGCGTATTTGGTGGGCAGTAGGTCTCGCCCACACGTGTGTGGAACGCAAGCCCCAAGCTGGTGAAAGTGCCATCGCCTTGCGGACGATCCGCTCCGGATGATGTCACACAGAAGTGGAGTCTCGTAAGTCGGCTCATCTGTCCATGGAAGGTTCAGTTACGAGTCCTTCAACAAGAAGCAATGGGACAGTAACCTTGACCAGCTGAAATCAGACCTTTTCATTCACCAACTTTCACCGGTATAATTATTGGCCAGTTGTAAAGTCTACAGACAGGTAGCTGTAAAATTTAAAATTATGAAAGGGCTGGCGGACATGAAGATCAGAAATAACATATTTTTACACAAATTGTTTATTTCACACACAAAACACCTTTCCTCTCTCTCAGACTTTCCTGTTTGTGTTGTGTTTTATGCTGGAAGAATTTTTTTTTATTTCAATTTAACGACACATTAACCTTTTGATCGTTAGCGACTTACATCTGTTGAGTTCTACATTTCTATAACATTTAAATTACTTTAAACAAATCAGTTTTCATCGTAAAGTCTATGAGGTTGTTTATTGCTGCTGATGAGTTGCAAATCTCCATCATTGAATGTGCGGCTATGGTTGATCTTCTTATCTCGCTATATTTGGGGCAGTCAAAGAGGACATGAGGAATTGTTGTGGCCTCCTTGCATGAGCTGCATACCGGCTGCAGAGATCTAGAAATCAAGAATGAATGAGTGAAACTGGAGTGCAATGTTCTTATTCTGGCTACAACAACCTGTTGCCTTCGATATAGTTCTTTCGGGTGCGATATTTCTCTAATGCTGTTTCTGAGGATGACTCCGCATTCCTCTGGTTTCACAGGTCTACTCCACTTTTCCTCCAGTTCCTTGTAGAGCCCTACTCTGCAGTCCCTGCTGGTGCAAACTGGCAGGTTGCTGGATCTTCCTTGATTATCAGCTTCCATCTTCGCTAGGAGATCTGCCCTGTCGTGATCCGGATTCCTTTTTCTTGTATTTTCAATATATTCTCTCTAATTCGATTTATGCAACCATTTCTGTTCACTGTACTAGTTATTCTGTGTATTGCTTCCTTGGAATCTGTTAATATTATATTGTTAGCCTCCGGTGTTTCCAGACACAGTTCCGTGGCCATGAAGATGGCGTATAATTCTGCTGAAATTATCGACGCATTATGGTTTATAGCGATAGATTTTTCTTTGACTGTCGTAACTATTGCGCACCCAACTCCATTTGAATTTTTGGACCCATCGGTATAAATGACTCTGGGAGAATTATATCTTTGTAGCAACTGATAGATTTCTGCGTTCCAGTTAGTGTTATGTGAATTGTTTACTTTAATTTTATGTAGCGATGTATCGATTGGAATTTCATTAAGCTTCCATGGTGGTATGCTTGCCGTGGTGTTGTGGTCTATCTCTGGAAAATGCATTCCTTCCTTTCGTAATATATCCTTTAGTGTAGTGTAGTACGGGATTAGGTTTCTAGGTGGTTCTTTCTCTGCATATCGAGGAGTGATGGTTTGTTCTCTTAATATTGGGTTCGATGCCTCTCTTGCCTTGATCGCGTATCTAATTGCAATTACTTTCCTTCTGTGTCTAAGCGGGATTTCGTTTGCCTCATGTGTGAGTCTCGGTATTGGGGTGGTTTTATAACATCCGGTTATCACTCTCATTGCCTCATTTTGGACAACGTTTAGTCTTCTTAGCATCCTTTTCTGTGCTGTCATATATGTGTGCTCCATAATCTATTTTTGTTCTGATCATTGCCCTGTAGGTGAGACTCAATAGTTCCATCTTTGCTCCCCAGTTCTTGGCAGCTAGTAGCTTGAGGATTAATAGACGTTTTTTGCTTTCTATGATTAGTTGCTCGATGTGAGTCTTGAACGTGAGTTTAGAGTCCCAGAAAATTCCCATAATATTTTATTGTTTAACATATTCAATATTTTTATCATATATTTTTGAAGGTATCTTTATTTGCTTGTATTTCCTTGAGAAGCACATCTCTTTGACTTTGCAAGGGTTAAAATTTAATCCCGTTTCTCGCGACGCAATTTATAACTTGGAAGTCGATCAGTCAAATGTTGTGAATGAAAGAATCTGGAAGTAATTCTTAAAAATGTATTTTACATCTCTCTTATATTTCTATATCATCACCCCCAATAGAACCATAAATTCTCGTTCCAATCTGGGCAAGATGTCTGCGATCGAAAATTAGACTATTTGTATAATACAACGGAAATTGTAATATAGTCTTAGGAAGTTTCTGAGATTCTCTCACAAAAACAAGAAAAATACTACACGCGTCCGATAGTCCTTTGTTTTTAAGTTATTAATGAAACAGCGTATAACGAACTGACACATTATCAGCTTATCAGCAAATATTGCAATTGTCATCAACTCAAGAAATCAAAACATATGTTTTCTAGTCTTTATTTGAATGGATACTGAATTAGATAGTATTTGGAGGTCTTGTTCTTCATAGTCCTGTGCGAAAATGAGAAGTTAAAATTGAGACGACTATAAGTTCGCCGTTACGGAACATTCACTGTTTCTCACATACATATAACAATGCTACGCGTACCCGTAATTTTTTATTAGCAACACATTTTGCAAGTCTTCCATAGTCTATGAAATATTAAATAACATTATTTCATTTTACATTAATTGTGCATATGAAATATGCTGAATATTTCTTAGGTAAATCATCTAAACTACGTTCAACAGAGAGGTCATTTGTAGTAATAAAAACATATTTTACTGAAAAACACATTTTCTATTGCACTATACACACAGTACTTATAATTATAGGATATTTTCACTTTACGCATCCATCTTCCCTTAATTAATGTCTCAATTTCAATATTTCTATATTAAATGTATATGGTTAAGATTTTTTCTAAAAACAAAATACACATAAATAAAGAAATTTTATATATGATGGTCTAAATATATTTATTTTATAAAAAAACGGAAAAATTTATTACCTTAAATGAATAAAATCATTGTTTTGGTAGAGTTATACGAGAGTGAATTGAAGAATAGTGGAACTGGCCGTCCAGACTGACTGCTATTTTCAGCGGCGTCGTCTCATTCGGTGTCTTTACCAAGGACGACCACATTTCCTCTAATCGTTCTTTAGATTTAATGTAGGATGAACAGTTTGGTCCACGTGCACCAAGTCCAATTTAGAAGCTCCCTCACTGTAATTTAATTTTTCGTATCTTACTTTCATGAGTAACGCTATAGGTCCAATCAATCTGAAATTCATAGATTCAATTGGCTTCAATTACGCATGCACTAATGGCATAAAGGATTTTTTGGGATGACAGATTACAAGAGGTTAATCTACCTCTTTAATAGCATAGGAAGGGAATTTGAAAGGGTAATACGGAAAGTATCATTTAATATACATTATATCAGAATAAAATGGATGAAAGAAACTTAATATTTCATAATATTTTCATCGTATTGCAATTTGAGAAAAAATTAAAAACTGGAAAATTTTATTTTAATTTAAATCGGATTTTTCTGAATCCAGATTATTCAATTACGCGGTAAGGATTGTCACAGACAAAAAACAAAAAACTAATCCATGCACGGTGCTGCTAGTGATCAATAGTGAAGTGTATTAGGAAAATATGAAGCTAGTTTTTCGTATTCATTTCAAGTGTTATATATCCAGGTACTAAATATCCAGATGTAATTAAAAGAAAATAATGAGCAAGATGTCGGCAGCATACGTAAGACTAAAACTTGAATATATATATATATATATATATATATATATATATATATAGTTGTGTCATGAATATAGATACAGAGATGCGGAAACAATAAAATATCGTACTTAATCTACTTCCTAAATAAGCAACAACACGTTTGCAGTAAAGCTTAAGAGAAACAACACTATATACCGGAAATTCACAATTAATTTTACTCTTATATTATTTAAAAAATGTTGTTATATAAATTTATCATTTAATAATTTTATAACATAGGAATATTTATTTTTACTCTAACAGCACATCTAAGATTGAGGTTTTTCATATGATTTAAAATATTCTGTGAAAGTTTTTATTTCATGTTATCTCGGTTTTCAATCCAAATCTGAAATATAATCCTAGTATGAGGCTAAAAAATTTTATTATAAAAACGTGATTCGTGCTCAATAAACAGAGATATGGTCACAAAAACTGACTCACTAAAGATTGCAAATGCCATGTCACTTCAAATGATGTCTCTTTAGGTTAAACAAAATATTGATTGTACCATACTGCCTGATAGTGAATAATAATCATCTAGCGTTACAAAAAAAATTAAAGTTGTAACGGCGCATACAGGAACTGTCAAGGCATTTATTTTCTCTCAACATGTGGCTACTCATTTCGCAACCCGCAGGACAAACAACGTGAGTAATCGGATCCTTTCAGGATGCAGCAGTCCATGTGTGGTGAGATGAATAACTTCCCATCGCGCGCAACAGGTTTGGTTTAGAAGCCAGTGAAAGTTTGCACATAAAGCGGAGGGGATGGACCAGCTTCGGGCACCACGTTTCATTGATGCCGCAGTATACGTTTACAACCACGCCAAAAAAAACCTAAACAAACCACAAAAGCTTCCAGCTACTAGGTTTCTAAAGCGTCTTACTTGTAGCAGAAAATTTCGCCCGTCTCCCCAACTCTGACTGGCAAAACAGGATCCACTAAACCCGGAGCCGAATTTCTCCAGACATGATCATGGGCATCGAACAATGCGAGGCGTCAAAACAAAACAGTATCACACATCAACCATAAACATTTTAATTGAAAATGCATAAAGTAATCAAATATAATTAAAATTCATCCAGAAATAAATTACTAATATTATTATGAACAATAATGAACCCAACGGGATTAAAGTCTCGCGATACGCCGAGAACCTTTTATTACATCTAAATAACACGAATCACTAAATATAAGTCTATAGACAGATATAAATTATACTGGATTAAATTTTTAAATATAATTTTTATTATTTAACCTGTTCTCACAAATAAGTTGTTAAAATAGTGGTTATATAGAAGAGTTACGATTAAATCTATCTGTCAGAGCTGATTGATCGCTCAGAGAATCCACCCTCTTCTTTTGAATTACGATACCCATAATCTGAAACACATCTACAGTAAACCGCCATATGCAAAAGATGAAATTATCACGTATTACACCAAGACCAGTTCATAATTAACAAGATAAAAACAACAAGAGGAATTAAAAAAACTCAATGGAGCTATTAGCAAGTGTCCAGAAGAATAGATATTTTTCTTTTATAAATCACGGTTTCACACACATTCAAAGATTGTACATGGGTGATTTAAAAAGGGGATTGTAACACAGGTTAAAACAAAATAAGGTAGGCAAAATTTCTATCTCTATAGTGCGGTTAATCCTAGAAATGGAGAGAGTTCTAGCTTATTTGCACCAAATGTCAACACTGATTGAATCTGAAGCACATCGGTCACTATTGAGAGCTGAATGCTCCGGGGTCGCAGAAGTTGAGTATACGGAAAGAGTTGTTCTCTGTTCTCATTGTATCAGTTAGCCAAACGCCTCCAAACTTGATTCAGACGTGCAGTCGGGAATGTTGAGACCCCACAGCAAACCGAAGTCAAGTCATCGGAAGGGCGTGGGACTGAGATACCCACCACTGTTAAAGATTTTCCTATTATTTTCTCCGAATCACATTTAGACGAATGGGGGGTAGTATTCTTAAATTGTAGTCCAGACGATCTAGTTAACCTTTCATATTTCCCCTTTTCTATTCGTTCCTATGCTACTTATTGGGGTAGGCACCTTATGTGGGCCGTCACGGTAAAAATGAAACGGTGATTTATTAATTGAAACGTTGTTGTCTTACCGTCACTTATTGACTGTTGCTATGTGAGGGAGATAGCTCTAACTTGGGAGCCATTGTGGGAAACTAGCCGACAACTTTCAATGACCTTCGGGCAAGTGCATCACCACCCTGCGGGGTGATCCTGAGCACTCGTGCTAACAGAATTGTGTGCGTGGCCGACCAAAGCCGTCCTTCGGGCAATTTGGTACCTCGGGGTTCGGTAGGTCCCTGGTCTATCCTGCAGGGTCCTTACAGCCCAGCTGGGTTTTGGCTCGCCACGTCCCAAACCGACGCACGTTGGAGTCGGACGCGAGGGTGTACGTGGTTTCGTAGGCAAATCTTGCTTCTGTCCTCCTCTCGGTGCAGGATCCAGACCGCCGGGATTTAGGTATCAAGGTATCCCCGTTCCTTCTACGGACGGTTCGAAAAAATGTTGCTAGGAAACACTTACATACATCGCTTATTGATCTTGTCTGCTTCATTTTTCTTTACACACTCTAAATTTGAAGGGTGGTTCTATTTTAGATAATATTTTACGAGTTTTATAAAAAATAGAACTTTATAAAACATAAATTTGATGTTATTGAATTATCCCCTATGTTTTTATCAGTCGCCATTTTGGACAAGAAGAAAATATTCATAACAAATTCATAATTTTCCAATTATTAAATTTACGAAAATTGGTGCTTTCGTAAATATTGCCATAGACATCTGTATAGAGTAAGACAAAATATAATTTTATAGAATATATTTACAATTTAACAGGAATCCTATATATAAAATGTTTTGACAATTGAATTTTCTATAGTAGAAAATTAATTACACAAACCTTTAATTTGTCAATAAATTTAATTGTTTATTCTTAGAACCTTCAAGTCATGAGTGCTTCGGTTTCAAGCAAGGTCTTACTTAAAGGAAATCTGTAGAACAATCAACTACGTACCTTCGGCCCAGATAAAACATCAATTCTATCTGAGCCCAAGATAAGGACACAGTAAATTTATTGCAATCAATTCAGAAACGTCAACGTTTAAAATACTCCACTCTCCATAACGGGCGAGTACGTCAGTTTTATAATTATTGACTTTGAATATTACTTAAAGTTTACTCAACACAATTTGAAAATAATTGAAAAATTTGAAATATACTCCGTGTGACATTTTGTAACCTCAAATTTGTATAAATGCTTATACACATAACAAGAGCTTTAATTTTGAACGATCACAACACAGTTGGTTACCAATGTTGTCAGGTATTCATCTCAGTTAAACCTTTAGTGTATTTTTAATCTAATTTTTTAAAATATATTTTTGTGAAAAAATAACCAACGTGACCGAAGTCAATTTGGCTTATGATGTGGCACATATTCAACATTAATATAATTAGGTCTAATTTATCAATATTTCACATTAATTGGATAATTTTCATTTCAGTGCAATTAGAATACACTGAGAATGACGCTTAAATTTTCTTTTTTGAAATTAAATAAAAATATTTTGAAGTTGCCCGGCGGGTAGAAAAATCGGGCTTAAGGGGTTGACTCACAAAAAGCTAGGAAAGGGCATGTTTTAACATTTCCACGGATGCCAAAATTTTCACATTACCTTAAATCCAAGTTGTTTTATATCTGCATCCTAATTTAGCTCTCTTATAAACCAACAGACGCCTCTGGGGTGAAACTAAAAGTTATGTTGCATATATGCCACACTGTGCATTAAAGGGCTAAAGGGAATAATATTTTACCTTCCAACATATTATAGGTAATGTGTATTTGTACATCATAGTATTTTTCAATGATAAATTTTATCAAGTTTTCAATATTCAATTAATTTATCTCATTCAAGAATATAAAACATATTGCCTTTTTTTTAAAAAAAAAAGTCGTTTAAGGTAATATAATTTGCTGGCACAAAAATTATTCAGAATTTAGTGCAATAAGTAATTCATTTCTTAAAAACAGCGTCACAAAAGAATGACAGAAATATTCATTGAGCCTCCAAAGTGTTCCGCCAGAAAATCTTAAACACTGCGAAATATGTACTGAAACAGAAATACTTATTCCTGTAATTAATGTAGCATGGCCATAAGACAGAAATTTATTGTAAAAAATTACATGTAATACACAAATATTTTTCTTCCTGTGATCACAACTTCTTCAGTTGCATTTAAAAATAAATATTTTGAAGAAGACAATAGTCGACTCCCAAAAAAAAAAATTAGAACACCACGAATTCTTACCTATATAACGAAATAGAATTGATATAATCCATTAAACTGAAACATTTTCGACATCTTCCAACAACATTCAGTGCCGAAATGAAAGAAAGCAATGCCATTCAAATACATCACAAAACTTACATTGTTATAACTAATTTCTTTAAACGCAAGAATAAAATAATAAGACGAAATAGCCAAATACAGCCAAAATTAAGAGATAATATAAATACTACACAACGCAAGAATAAAACTTTGAGAATATCAAATATACATAATTTGAAATCCTAATAAAACTGAATCATATATAGAATTTAAAATTTTTTGTATGGGTTTTAACATTTATTGAATTTATATTGGACCATTTATTCAGAATTTCGCTCATCAGACCAGGATAATAAATTCGTTCAACTGCAAAAAATTTTATATTCATCAAATCAATTCTGTAATTATCCATGTACACATTATAATAGATTGTTTTCCCAAAGGTTGGTTTAAATTTGCAAAATGTTATTTAATTCAGTTTAGAAGCTTACGCTTCGTTTGAAAAATAATAAAAACAATTTGTGGTTGTTTATGAATTAGTTTCATATATCAAATAAATAAGTTTAATTTACTTTTAATGTCTATTAATGAAACTACGGTGGGGAAGGGGGGGGGGGGTAGGAATTTAAAATTAAAATGTTAAAAAAAATTGTTTAAATTCTCCTTGTGGAATTTGAGCTGAGATAATTTAACAGCCTTGTCAACTAAACTAAAAACCATAGCTCTTTTATGTTAGCTGAGGTGATACGAATAAAAATTTAATATTCTACTTGACTTATAGCCTTGTTCTATGAATTATATTTAAGTTAATTAAGCCATATTAGTTTTCCAATTTTATTTATAATTTTTATGCTTAGTACGTCCCATTTCAAAACCGTATTGTCGTCGGATTAAAAGTAACGGGGTCTTTCTTTCTGCAGTCGCTACACGTATAGTACTCAAAGTGATGGCGGAAATGTGCGATCACTATTCTCACAATGCTTGGCCTGGATCCCTCGTGTTGCATGCACAATACCTTGTTACGGGCGATCGAGTTAGTATCTATTACATCGGTCTATAAACATTTGGCAACAGTACAGTTTCGTACCAAGATTACAAACTAAAGTAGACTGCTAGAAGAAGATTTTAATACTGAAACGAACAATAAAAATAGTTCATGAAGTGTTTATTGGAAACCTTACCATTTACTTTTGCTACATAAAATGTTATTTATTCACACTGTGGGGGTGATAAATCCGAAGGATAAAGGTGGAGAGATTTATAATTTAAAAAATGTGATCATTTTTATTTAAATTACTGCGCGCCAAGAGATCATGACGTCACGGAACAGGGAGAGAGAGAGAGAGAGACGTTACTACTAGACGAACAAAGGAAATATCTCCTATTTCCGTAATAAAATAAAGCAGAAATATGTTCATTACATAAAAGTATAATTATATTCATAAATACTCCATCGAATGATAATAATAAAACAATACGAAATACTTTACGATCCTTGCGGAAAATGTAAGCTAATTTTAGTGACTCGAATATGGCGACTATTTGTTTACATTGTGCATATTCAGTTTAATCTTTCGTAATGTCTGAAGACTGAATGACAATTATATCCTGCAATACTCAAAGAGTATAATTAAGCATTCTATTCGTAAAGAAATTCGGAGGTATGTTTGTTGGGACTGATGCAATAAAATTCAATGTATTTTATAGCTGTTAAATTAATGCACTATCGGAACCAGGAACAGTTAGATTTAGGTTAAATCACTTTTTGACTAAATATTAATGTAGAATTCAATACTTTTTCGGCTTTATATAAATAAGTACACGAGCAACACCGGACACCCAGGTAGTATATCTATAAAAATAAACAAATACACGACCTTGAATCAGAAAATTGTTTCTTTTTTTAAAAAAAAAACATTAAATAAACGACGTTTCGACCTCTTTTAGGACCTCTTCAGGCTTAATCTACAACTTATAAATAAATAATGCATATTTATTTATTAAAATATAATTGTCTGATTATAATATACATAATAATATAATAACACACAAAGTTATGTAAGAAAATTTAGAAAATTTTAATTATATCGTCGGTAGACGAGTTTTAATCGCCATCACAAATAAATATTTCAGGAGTAGCTAAATACGATTGGTATTCGAAATAAAGAACTTCTTTCAAAATTTGAGACGGGTGAATCAGAGAGTTCTCTAGCCAACTATTCTACTTGGGACAAAGTGACAACTTTACCCTTGCTTTTCAAACCTAAAACACCAAAAATATTAGGTCCTATCGAAAATGAAATATTAATTAAATACTCTTTCTTATAATGTAAGGAATTTCACACAATGTGTAAAGTAATTTGGGTCACTCTTTACAAAATTCTGTCATTGAGATAGATCTTCTCGAACTCCAATATGCGTGATATCTGTCATACACCATTTCACATAATTCAAAAACACAATTCACATCTGGTTGATGAAAGATTTTTGATTTACAAATCTTGTGGTGAAAACCGTGCACGGCGAAACGGGTTACTGTGTGTCGTAGTTCGTATGATGCTCTCCTCCATTCGTTTGTCATCATGGCGGTGGTACTGTAGAAATCTTCTTTTCCTTTAGCTCTTGAATTACGTGTTGATATGTAGGTGTAGATGGAAAAGTTAACCCTGATGTATAGCGTAGGTCTTCTAAGTAGAAAGGTTCCCTTGTGAGTTCATATGCAAGTCGTGATGGCGTATATTTCGAGACACACAGCATATTTTTCAGAAAAGTTACTTTTATCTTTTCAATATCTTTCAGGTTCTTTCTATTTAGTTTCTCCCATATTAATTCCAAACCGTATGTGACTTTTGCTTTGTAGAGGGAGATGGCCGTGTCTATGGAGAATTGTCGTATCATCCGAATAACTTGCATTGCTCTGATATCTGCGATTACTTTTTCTTTCACGTGTAGTGTGAATGTGCTTCCTGTAGGTTGTAAGGTTATCCCAAAGTACTTGAAGCTGTTTGTAACACTTATTGGTCTGTTGCCGAAAAATTACATATTAAAGGTCAAAATATGAGAAGTATTATACTTTTCGAATATAGAAACACATTTGTCAATTTGCATTTCCGTTGTTTGAATTTGAGAATTTTTAGATTCTTCAGCTCGACTGACAAACTATTCCTTCTTGGTAAGTCGATTTCGCTGTATCTCTTTCGTACCTAAATGTGGTATTTTATTTGACCTCGTCATTCTTTTTCCTTAAGTGTTATATATATATATATATATATATATATATATATATATATATATATAAAAGGAGGAAATCCATTCAATCGTCGTTCGGATGTACTGCAAGACCAAATGTTTCTATTTGTGCGCCCATATGCCAGAAAATGAATAGTTTTGCATGCGGAATTCGTCTTCCCGCATCGCATGTGCTTTGCCGTCTATGGCTTTAGCATGTATCTGAAACGATTCCATTCAGGCAACCTCAGTGGGGTGCATCATGTCGTTTACAAACACTCGCGGTGGCTGCATGCTTGGTAATACCTTAGAATCGTAGAGAAAAAAGCCAATGTGGAGGAGAAGAATGTGTCGGTGGTCAAGAATCTATACATGATCTTTACAAGTAATAGGTTGCTAACGATTATGCTTATTTGGAAATTTTACATGAATAAAAAACTTAAAAAGCTCAAATGCAAACCATTTTCCTTTTTTTAGTAGATGAACCACTTTATTTTAGATTAGTTTCAATCGCTCGCGATGGAATACTGATTTGTGTTTCACATAATTCACAGTAAAATCATATTTTATTTTCCGAAATATTAAACCATTAAAATTATTTTTCAAATTTTTTATTTATTTATCATAAAATCTATAATTAACAACACGACAAGGATTTTGTACCATTTCAAGCTGTCTGACTGAAATAAAGGTTTGTTTTTATCTTGTAAGTGTTTCTTCAGTCTTGCTTTTAATGTTTCTACGCCAGCGAAACATCAAATTTATTTATTTATTTTTACTTAATATATACAATATTAGAATTTATCGTTTGTAGTATTGAATTTATTTTGAAAGAAATATTTAGGCCTAATTTTTTAGATCTATCAATTTAATTTATTTATTATATTGTTTAAAATTCATTGTTTTTACTTACAACATTTACAACAGAAAAATACTGTTATGTTTATATTGATATATTTTATTTTCAATTTTTGAGTAGTAATTTATAATTTTGAATATTGTATTGTTCCCTTCACCTCTTTTAATTTTTGCATGGTTTATTTATCTCATTTATTAAAATAATTACTATTATATTATACATAAAAATTAAAATCATACATAAATTAGTCTGTTGTTTCGTAAGGCTTAGAAACATAACGAGTAACATTAATAACTGAGTACAAATAGATTCATAAACGCTGTTGTGTTGTTAATTAACGATTTTAATATTAATATTTTTGTTTAAAATTAGGAACAAAGCTAATGGTGTGTTAAGGCTCGTTAAATATAAAATATCATTTTTCTGGAATTTTTTAATCAATAATTTTATTACTCTATAATTTCTGTTAATTATTTTAATCTTCAATATATAAGGTATTTTTTTCCCCCCATATTACACTTCGTAAAGCACGTTTCAAACCGCACCGATCTGATATATTTTCCGTGAACTACAATTTCCCGGAAGAATGATTCCCTTAATTTAAATGATAGTAATATTCCTCTGGAACAAAACTTCACATAAACGAAGAAATGAATGAATAAACCCCAAACGACACTTGGAAAATGAGACATTTAATTTTTAGTGTTTTGTTGTGTTCAAATTAAAAACTGGTTCTATGCATTTTAGCAGCGCCTCAATTCGTCGCGTCTTCTCGTGAGGAAGAGGACAAACTCTTTCATAATACAAACATTGATTTCCCTATAGAAAGTAATCGTCTTACGGAATCTGGTGCATCTCTTTACAATGCCAGTGGAAAATAAGCGAGGAGAATGTTTAAGTAGCCCGTAAGAACGATGCGGAAAAATTGCCGCAAATATATGAATGAGCGACTCTTAATGATTCTGAGCGAAACGAAACGAAGAAGAATTACGGCACATGCTGAAGATAATTCTCCGTTGTTGATGGCTGGGTGAAAGTAAGTTGTTTCGAGAGGGAAAAAAGCCCCGATGCGTTGGTGAGACTAAAGCGATCGAGTAACGCTCATGTTGTCGTAATTTGGAGGGACTGTGTCATGCTCTGTGTAAAAAGAACTTAATAGAAAGTTACCGCATTCGTCTAATGCTTTCGTAACGAGCACCTGTCTCCTGGAGTTCTGTGCTTTTGTTTTGACGCAGCGGAAGGTGCAACACTTCCACTGCTCTCAGATTACGCGTGCACAATGGAAAGCTACAACTTACTAGGGTGCTTTCTTAGGCAACTTTATATTGCAACAAATTCACAGTTGCTGTTATTGTCAAAATATTGTCAAATGATTATAGAAGCTAAAGGTTGAAAAAAAAATTATATTGTGTTCAGTTGAAAAAAGCTTCTCTTGGGCTTGCTTAAAGCATAACTTTATAAATTTGATTAGTCTTAATAACAAACAAAAACTTTGAGCAGCGAACACATCTACAATACGTTAATTGATTAAATTTATTAAAGAATAGTAATAATATTCTAACGTTAAATATATCTGTATACAGAATTATTTCAGTTGTAAGGTTTCTTGTAAGACAAAGAATGTAATTGTAATATATATTTTACACAATTATATCCAAACTACGTTTAAGGTTTACATAAAATGTTTGGAAAATATTTTCAAAAACTGTAGGATTATTTAATAAAATTATCCTGTCATATCCTATAATCAAAAATAATTGAAACTGAATTGTTGAACTTATATAAAGACACTAAAAAAATAAGTTGACCATAATAAGGGGTCGTTCATTCTGAAGGTTTTTATGTCCTACTATTCTTGCATCTATCATTAGCAGATTAATAATAACCCCAATTAATTATGGTTATAGTTCACAACATCGAATAAATTTCTTAAATAACAGGCACTCTAATAAAATTACGTCGAGGAAGAAACTTGAATTTTAAAAAAAATTGTATAAATTGATGCTTACAAAAAATATATATTTCTGGAGTATATTCCGTATAAAAAAATAATACAAATTAAAATAAATATTCTTATGCTTTGCAACGCGTGTATTTTGGATTAGTTTTGCTTTGTCTCGGAAGTGTTGTTTGCTGTGGTTTGGAGAATTCGAAATCGTGCACGTGCGTGGGAGGTGGAGGAGATAAATATTTCCATGCAAGTAATTTTCGTGTCCTGTCTCGATTGTTGGCCTCAACATGACCGAATAGTTGGCCATTGTTGACTACGGAACTGCAGCTGCGTGCTATAACTCTTGTGACAATGGAAGAATCAGTGAAACTGACATTTAGACGAAGTTTTCTAATAATGAAAAAAAGTATAAGAATGGGAGGCTGTAATGGAGGGAACGGAGATAAGCTTTTGAAACTGGACAGTTATTCTGCGCTCACCGCAGCTGGTGGATGTGATTATGAGAGGCTCCGTAAAGTTGTTGTCTCTGATATAGTCCGAGGCAGAATCGTCGTGAGAAAGGGGCCACAATTTGTTAGTGAAGAGCTCATCGAAGCCACACAATTTAGTACGACGGCTTGCCAGCAATCAATCCCGGAGGCCGACGCCTTAGCCAGTGGTCAACCCCTGAGTCGAAGCTTGCAATGGTCCTGACTAAAGTCATCACTGCAGTTAACCCCTTCTGCCGGCTGTGATATACGGAGACGTCGGTACGAGAGCTACAGCAGGCAACACAACACAGAATAGCAGTACGTTTTTGGTACGGTCAGCAGATCTCTTCTATGTAAAACCACAGGTGCCTGAGATAAGAGTTTTTCATGCTAACTGTAATAAACTTGTATAAAATTTCTTTAATGGTAAATATTTTTTTGATTTAACGTAAAAACCCAGCCCACAAAAATAATTCTTTACAGCTTACTGAACTAAATATGAAGCATCTTTCGCCTGTATGCACCGAAATGGAAAAATTCCGCATAAATCGTCAGTGCGAATCTAATTAGTGAACATTATCAGATACGAGTGTAATTACTCTTTGAAATAATGACACTAATCCATCTGCTTTACATATATTTGTCACACGTATCCTTCACAATCCCTTTTTAGACAATGAAATAATTGAGTGTGAATTACAAATATTTTGCAGGACCGTGTCCCCGTGCATTTACTATGAGAGTTCAGTTTAAAAATCCATTGTTACCTATACATCAATAGAATAATGATTTTGGTTTTGAACTTTGGTATCTTATAAATTGAAGCATTCGTTACACTATTATCTAAAGCGTGTCTCGTTATCAAATTTCTAATAAAATTAAATTTTGAGAGCTGATAAGCCAAGAACAAGTGGTTTTCGCATCGAAATATACGTTTCATTGAGAACAATTAGCTGTGTGGGTATTATGAGCTCTGGATATGTACGTTGTGAAAAGGAATTGTGGAAGAAGATCAAGAAATTGGATAAAACATGATTATAGCTCTTAGCGAGGTCGGAAGCTTCTTTCATACGTAACGTGGATGGCTTTTGGGTTTCTATTTTTTTTAACCTGCATTGTAACAGTTTTGATTTTGAAACTGTTTATAATAAAATATATTTCATGGTAGTTTTGTTTGAAAAATTAAAGTCACTGATCCAGTCTGAAATTAAACTTGATCGGTCATGTTTTACCACTATAAATTTTAGTAGTTAATGGACGGAATATTTTTTCGAGTATTCCATAGAAGAATTGTTTATATTTTGGTTCTGTCGTAAAGAAGTCGTGTTAAAAATTTAATATCGTATGAAATCTTGTTTAATAAACTGAAAAACAACCTGGGAAATAAATATTCAGTACTTATTTTTAAAATCTGTTGTATATACGTCTTAGAGTAATGCAACAATATTACGCAACAGTTAACAACAGTGTATTCTGTTTGATCGCGAAACAAAGCGGTTATCTGTATTAGTTAAGTTAATATAAAGAATGAATCAATTATAACTGAACGAAACACTCCAGTCAGAGAAGGTATTGGCAATAGTTACACATGCGCACTCGTCGTCAGAAAAATTGAGCACCCTTCCTGACTGCATCGCGCGAGAAAGCCTTTGGTTCAGATTGTTAATTCGACTCTCATTGACTTTGAGATGAAGTAGTTCCTCCCGTTACATGGTTTCTAACGAATAATGCACCTTAAGCACAGTTCCTCAATTAGAATATGGCATGCCTCCATGTTCTTATTTTAAAGATATGAATCATAAATACACGGTAAGTGAACTTAAAATTAGAGTAGCATGTAACAAAAACGCAATTAGAGAGTCTCTAAATGGACACGTTATAAGGTACTAAGAATTTAATTATCAACAAATGGATTTCTCCCATATTGGCAAAAACCAATTACTCTTCAATATATAAGAAATGTTATTGTTGTCTTTTTAAGGGAAGTCTGTTACAATTCTGACGGATTCAATTAATGGAAAATGTTTTGGATAAAATTTTTTTTATAATACACAAAATATTTCTATTGAAACTATAACCGAAAATGAGTTTTTCTATATCATCTTTATGAAAATAAAAACAAATTATTTGTATTATGAGGTGAAATATTAGGAAATACTTGTAATGTATATAACAATATTTATATTTGTCAATAATTAAATTTTCTGACGAAAAGCGAAGATATTAACAAATAAGTATTCAGAACTGTTTTGGTGAAAATAAGCGCTCTGAATTGAATTTTCAGCCAAAATAAAATTGAGTGCCTCGTACCAGTGAAATTAATACTGTAATATGGGTCAAACTAGAGATTACGAGTTGGAATAAAGATTGACGTGATAACATGAAAGAATTAAATATATTGTGTGAAGATATGGAAAGAGGGGGTGTACATTATTTGAGAACAAAGGCATAATAGATTCAGGTTAATAAGACCGTGTGTCTGTCGTGTGGCGAAAACAAATGGCTTTAATAACGGTTCAGAAAATAATGTGACAGCTGAATGTCGGGTGTTGGCCAAATGTCTAAATGCCCAACTGACTGTTTATGCAGGTGTGCAGCGTAATGCGCAGAAGAGCTGATTTCCCGTCATCAGGGCTCACAATAACTGCTGTAATGGTGACTGAATTCTTCGTGTGGGGTGAAACAGCGATATATATTTAGAGCTTAATTTTTAATTCTGGAAAATCGCGAACAGATATGCTTGGCATAGCTAATTCTGGTAGAGGCTCGTTCTAAATGTAATAGTTTCGTTAATCTCAGAGCTGTCGGACAGTTTATCTGGAGGTGAAATCTGTGAGCCACCACGAACAGATCGAGTGAAATTGAACAACTTATTTTCTTGCTGCTGTATTGTGGACAGTCAACTCCTATTGACACGCAGATTATAACTTTGGACTTCGTCGTATTCTGGTGCTATAGATTCACTAATTCCAGTATTAAAGCGTGCAAACACGTTGTGTACACATATACATAATGTCAGAGTAGGGCCATTCCATGCCAAGTGACCAAATTTTCAAAAAAAAAATTTAGTCACCATATCCAATCTTGCTGAAATTTTGTTTACGGACAGATATGTGTCTGAGACAATTTTGTGTAAAATTTCACCTTCATAAGAAGTATAGAGGGGGCGCCAGGGCCTCCTGAAAAAAGTTACCTGTGCAATTCAACGATGCACGTGAATAGATTGTGAAGTTTGAAGTACTACTGTTGAGGAACTCTAGCAGCTAGCTTCCTGAAAAATGGCAACCAGAGACAACTATTTATGCTCTACACGATGGTTGCAGTTTAAAGGTTTAAAAAGTTTTAGTTTTATTGCTGTTATCTCACAAAGTTGCTCAAATAATCTGTCACATCAGTTTGGAGTATATTTATGCTTACAACTTTGCAACAAAATCTTCCAGAAACTTATTCTTTGGTGAACTAACCAAACCCATTACTTATTTTAAGATGCCAAAGTAACAGCTATTAAGCTCACTTAGTTGTCAAGATATACGGTATTAAATATGAGTTTCAAATTTGACGCGTCTAATTTTGTGCCTTTTCACACAAAAATAACAAAAAAAACTTTTGCTGCAATCAAGTTCTTTGTGTTACCATTATAAAGAGCAGACTTTTTCTGTTAAAGTCATCTGATTTCTCGTTTGAGACTCATCATTTAAGGACATAAAAATTACTTCGAAAATTTCACTCATTTAAATAACATGATATACTTCACGAATGTGATGAAAGCAAATCATTTGTACAGGTTGATTCTAACTATTGGTGTTTATGATGCTTAATGTCAACCAAGTGGTTTTTATTTATTGTTTTGCAATATGAATATTGTTTGTATGCTAAGTGGATAGTTTATTTTCTTTACTACAATTTTCCTATTTACAATTAGATTATTGAAATTTGTGATATATATTGCGGACACATTATTGTAATTTGTGATAAAGAAGAACAACATTCAAGGTAAGGTAAAAACAATCTTCCAAATTTAAAACCAAGTTAGTAATTGTACAATAATTTTCTCAATATTTAATATTACATTTTTAAATAACAAATTGAATTATAATATGCACTCCAACAAAGGACAGTCTAATCAACAATGAAGTGGCCGTTCCAGGCTATGGGGCGTGGACCCTAGGCGATGGGGTTTCAAATTTAGGCCTTGAATGAAGTGATGTACACATAAACACTCATTTAAAGCAAGAAATTGGTAGTGGCTCAGTCACCGTGGACCAACGCAATTATTTTTGAATTTGAATTCATATTTAACTTTCTAATAATGGAAAAAATTATTAATAATTCAGAACAATTCTAACTACTTACCTAATTAAATAAGTACTACAACCTAAATTTGTTAATCCTTTTACACTGAACCACAAATCAGTTATTTAGTTCAGCCATTCCCTGATTTTTCCGTTAATAATAACATAATTACAGGGGGTGGAATACCTTTGAATTTGAGTATAATTGTCCAGGAGCTTCATCCAAAATGAAAAACTAAAAAAAACTTAAAAAATTAGTTATTTTTCATCGTGTTACGAGGAGCATTGTGAAGTTAATCCGGCGTCGTAAACACCGTCACTTATTTATTTCTCCATTACAATTCTCTTTCCACTTACTTTATTACTGCGCTCTATACTATGACGATTTGCGTTTTGTGTCTCTCTTTTCTTGCTTCGCTCACTTCGTCAACTTACTATAATTTTTACTTTGTACAAAGATGTATAGAAATAGACCAATAGAAAATATCATTCCTAACATAAAAATTATTGATAAATTAAAAAACCTTTAGGCCGATAATCCCCAAATTAAATAATGTCAAACAGGAGATTTTTGGTTTTTCCTAAGCCATATACATCTGTTTTTGTATAAAAAATTACAAAGTATTTAAAATGCCACACTTTTCTGGCAAATATGTCGTATTCCACACACCGAGGAAAGTGTGGCGTGATGTGTTTTAAATACTTTGTAATTTATCTATGTAAATAATAGATGAAAAAAGCCGTTTTATGGTTGGCATTATTTTATTTGAGGACTAGTTTTAATTTATCATTGATTTTATCAAAAGTCTTGTATGAAATTAATTATATATTAAATAATATATATTAAAACACATGCAATACAGATCAATTAAAGTCACTCTCCTTTGAAACAAAATACGAAAGTGGAAGTTTATGATAATAGTCACGCTGATAAAAAAACGAGACAAACGCGAGTAGTGAGGAAAAGTAATATTTTTTATAAACCAATCTTTGATAATTTAAATAAATATTTAATAAGTGTCGTTCCTGGTATGTGGTCCATCTTTCGTTAAGTTTCCAAAGTAGTACAAACTAAATGTAAAAATGGTAGTGTAGTTTCGTATGGATAAAACGTTACTACCACGGTTACACTCCATTTCTGTAAAAGATATGACTGAACACGAACATAGATACGTAGGAATAGATACAATTGGAACTGGAATACTCATCGTCTGACTAACGTCACATGTGGTCATGACTGGCGATCGTTCTGCAGAGATGACTTGAAACTCGAGTAAAAGGCGTTTTGAAAGGGGTAATTCAACGCACTATGTAATGCGGACTCCATGTCGGTGTTAAGATTTTGTATTACAATGGGACAATACACACAGAGAAACACGTTCACTTGTATATATTGAGAGATCCTCAAGCGTCCCGTTCTAGTATTAATGAACACGTAGTTTTGTAATAGAGGGCTACACATTTCCACTAATTAGGTTTAGCTGTCGACTCCCACGTATTTCATTGTTTGAAGCAGAGAACCCGCAAGGCCAGCCAGCTAGCTACTTTCTCCTGCGCATTCTTGTCAAGGGCGTCCCCTCCACGGCCGAACTGCCTTACCGGTTCGGCCGTACAAAGCATTTCTGGATCACGTTCACGGGCGAACGCCGCTAAGGGCAGTCAAGGTCTGGGATACGAGCGTCGGGTGCCTACAACTTTCATTTCAAACCATTACTTCACAGCGCCGGTTTCGTCCAAAAACAACAATTACGTCTCGTACGAAAACTATTATTTGATATAGGGATTAAATTCAAACACACTGATGATCGCAAGCAGTACTAAGTCAAAAATATTGCACAATATACTGTACAATGTATTGCTGGGACGATACACACCTTGTAATATTGCCCAATAATTTGGTTCAGTCAACATGTGGAATAATGAAGCAAAGTGTGTGGTAATTGCTTCAGTTATAGCTTTATTTTGTGACGTACATGGTTCTTCCTGACCTATTAGAAACTTCATTTCTTCAAAGTGACTTTGTTGGTTTTATGACATCATCTACTTCAACGCGGATTTTTCAGAATCCTTCATCCGCTTCAATACTTTTCTAAAGTTAGTACGCAACAAACTAATTTTTGAACTAACTGCAACTTCTCAGCTTCTGGATACTTTTCCCTGTATTTACAAAGAAAACGCTCGTATTGTTCATTTTTTAAATTCTGTTACTATACTTATTGCTTTTAATATTCCAGCATGTTGGTAGTCTGATACAGATCTATACATTCTAAATTAAATTTCCTTTCTTCGTGTTTTATTTGTTTATTTGTAGCCGTCTCATTAAATAAATTGTGAAATGTTTAATGAGCACGTCTTCATTGTAGTACGAAGTTCACTGCGTGGTAGAACTCAACCATTATAGTGCAATATCACCCACAGATACAATATTCTCACTTCCGCAATAAAATATAGCTGTTTTAGATTTACTCAATATATTGTACAATCTTTCAATATGATATACAGATGGTAAATAATATTGTGCAATATTAATTATTGCCCTATATATTTACGATAATATTGAAGGTCTAGGGGCCGGTTAGGAGTTCACAGGAAGAGAAAATACAATAGTATTGATACATAGTACGAAAAGGAACATAGCAGTGGGCAACATGCGCATAATAGATGTGCAGTTCACTTGCAGATTGCCTAATATGTACCGTATTTTACGGACCATAAGACGCAACGTACTATAAGACGCACCTAATTTTTAAGAAAATTTTTTTAAAAAATAACATTTTGACCATTTTTATTAGATTGCAAAGTGAGAGTAAAAAAAAATTCTTAGTTTATAAAACCGAACCGACCTGAAAATCGTCATATGAACATTCTTCTTCTTCTTCCTCTTCATCGTCATCGTTGTCCTCTTCATATATAATATGTTCTTCACTGCCATCTAGAGCGTTACTTATGCCGCACTTATTAAAAGATTTAACAATAACAGTTTCTCACGACTGTTTTATCCACTGACACACTTGTTTGATTGCAAGTTGTTTTAAAGCTCCCTTCGCCGTGAATTCATGTTGGGTTTCATACATTTGTTCCATTCCTGTCTCATATACACTTTAAATGGTTTATTTATCTAGACATCAAGAGGTTGCAATTGTGAAGTCCAGCAAGCTCTGTATTTCCCTGATTCAATTTATCTTTCACAGAATTTTTCAAATGACTACTTAACTGATCTAGCACAAGAACAGAACTCTTCTTCAATAAAGCACCTTTCCTTCTCTCCCACATTCTGTTAATCCATAATTTCATACCAGCCTCGTTTATTCAACCCTTCTTTCGTAGCATCGGTTCACTGCTGCTACCACTTGAATCCAATGTTGCCAGATAGAGATAGGTTTCCCGCGGCATCGAATATTTGGCCATTTTTAAGACTGGAGGGAATTTTAACACTAGACATTTTTATATTAATTTAGAGTATAAGACGCACCTGAATTTTGGAGACAATTATTTGAAAAAATGTGCGTCTTATAGTCCGTAAAATACGGTAAAAATAAAATGCATGAAAAGGAATCAATTCTTCCGATAGTGAAAATTCAAAGTTATTTTATTTACATAAATTTATTTGTATACAATTCTTTTGGCTATTAGAATTTTCAATATTCTGTGAGTCATAGTGTTGTCTGAAGAGCAGCAGTGCCCTTTTCTGGCATTGATAGAAATTTCTCCAACGAAAGTTTCTGTGATAATGGAGAGATCAACAACCATGCCGTCATCGGGTTCGTAATCAGGACCCGTGTTATGAGAGACAATGGCGCTTAGTTGTTTGCAATTCTGACTATAATACTAATTTACCTCCAAATTTATCATAAACAATATTCTTATTTATTTGCAGTAGTAATAAATAATGACATATTTGATGAGCCCTCGCTTGACAAAAAAAAACAATAGAAGTTGTTCGTAGGAAGAATCTCAAATCCACTCCGCCTTTCTTAATAGATAGCCCTAATAGGTTATTGACCGCTATCGATAACGCAAGTCTCACGAGAAACTGCATTGCCTTTAATTTTATTCATACATCCATAAGAATGATTGGTATCCGAAAAACAAAATCTCAGTTGTCACTGTGTGGTCCGATTTCTAGTACACAGAGCCGAGACAATAATAAAAAAATATGATAAAACTCAATATGAGAGCTACAAGACTGATTAAATCTATGGTCAAACTAACACGAATAGGGGCACACATGAAATTACATTGAGCATAAAATTTAATGGTACATTATTCAAATCTTAATTTAAATTAATATTTATAAAAATTATAATTTTTAATTACTGAATATTTATTATTGTAGAACAAGACTTTTTCGATTATTATGCAACAATTTTTACAGGTCATTTCACAAAATCACCGGAAACGTTTTACATATATTGTGTACGAAGATATCCGTATTGTAGAGCGCATTTAATTTTAATTGGTTAAGTTCAATTTCAAGATTTTATTGTGCATTAATGTGCATGGCTAGTTTTAAATGTGAAATAATTTAAAGTTCCCTATTACTAATGTTATAATGATCTCATTGGTGTTTTTACTTTGTCATTATTAAATTTATCTTATATAATGTAACGTAGAAAGAAAATCCCACGATAAATATATATATATATATATATATATATATATATAGTTATTTAGTAAAGACGACTATCGCCGTGCCCCAAGACATTCAGAACGGATGCAACGGACTTACATAACAATTTATGACCAGCTATTTGTACTTGTTTTTGCACATATCGAGTAAAGACCCTTCTCGCCACTTAGGAATAAAATAATTTTTCTCAGTTTACGAGTGACAATGCAATTTGTCTCGGCAGAACGAAAATGGCATAAGAAATTATATGATTATCCGGAAGCTAGAAGGCAACACACGCGTCGGGAGGCACAAAGTTCCCTATGCTCTTAAGAAAGGGGCCTGATACAAGTGTGGCAAGAAGTCTCAGGCGAAGATCTGGAACAATTCGTGGCAGAGAGAAATATGAAAAAGAGCAGATTTTATTCTTGCAATAGAGGGGAATAGTTACCAGTTCAAGCAAACCATATTAAAGCATGACATGTGACAGCACTATTGAAACCCTGAAAATACGATCTGGGCGGTTTATGAAGCCAAATTAAAATCACATGTCCACGAATGATGAACCCTGATGGAGAGGCAGTCATAGCAAACCTCCCAGAAAAAAAAAAGGCCGCAACAGTCACCATTTCACAAATCTGATACATGAAGTCGTAAGTTATGGACCAAATACCCTCGCATAATATTTATTTATTTATTAACAAAGAATTTTTTTGTCGCTCCTAAATTGTAATAACAGAAGTTCACATTGCAAGACGTTAAGTGAATACATACTTACAATTTTATGCCTATAATTCACATCTACGTACTTCAATGCCGTAATTTAGATGTGGAAATACAAGACCATAATATAAGTTGTGCTACTTTGAAGAAAATTGCGAACCCTATGGGGTCGAAGCGTTTCTTTTAGATTTATTACATGCATAATCCATAGGCTTTCTATGGTAAGTATCAATAAAATAAATCCCAGAAACTTATTCGATTGTGTGATTTAACATTTTCTTCACATAGATATATGTTAACATCCTTACAATACTATTTTCAGTAATACCATTGTTGAAGAAAGCAATGCTTGTTTTTCTTGGATTCTTTTATAAATGTGTAAATAAAAATATATTTCAAATTATACATCAATCGTCACATGCACGTAGAGCAGGTGAAATTTTGCTGAATATGGAAGCTAGATGTATGAAGGGATTGATGTAAATATATAGGGGAGGCTACATTTGGAAAATATATCATAATTCAATTTGATGACGAGGAAACTTATTACTTGCAATTATACGTTTTCAATAATTGTTTTTCAGGGCTGTGATAATTAAAAACTCTAATTAAATATTTATGAGAATCGTTTTTTAGGGATATAAATTAAGCCAAAGAGTCCTCAAAATCAATAAGAATTATTTATTCTTACATCGTCCAATTATTGAAATACTGAAGCTTTCAGCTCTCTATACCCATAGTCATTTATTACAGCAGAAAGTAACATTGACAAGCACCAATACTTCATTGAAGTATAAAAGCCAAGAAACTTATTTGATTGTATGAGATTAAATGTTTCTTCCAATAAATATATGTTTAACAATATGAATATTTATTTTAATATTGCGTCAATTTGTTTGAATTATTAATTTATGTTGGACAATTTATACTTCATGGTAGTGGTGGCATCTGAGGTAAAGCTACAATTATGTATCATCGACTAAATTAAACAACTGAAGAAAATGAAAAGGGGAAAAATCATTATAAGTATTGTGATACTGATAGAAGTTCACAAGATTCGTTTTGTACTCTGGATAAAATATGAGTTATTTGCACGCCAGTCATTGTGATAAATACTGTATATTGAGACGGGAATCATGTGTGCTTGTAACGTAAGTTACGAGCCAGGCCATTTCTGTGTCTTGAGATGAGAAGGTAAGAGTCAATGTTCTTCGGAGGGTCGAAGATTAGAAACGGTGCTAAATGAACAAGTCACCGTAGGGCGCCGAGATTTTCAGAGCTCAAGTGTAAGCCCTCCAATATTCTTATATCGTCTACCGTTTGACAAGTTCTGATCGTGTTTGCAGTCAATGACCAGTATTACTGTTCAAAGACGTGCTAAATTTAATAATCTAGGACAACAATTGCAAATTTTATAATTGGATTTAAGAAATTATGAATGATAACGCAAATATGGCTTAACTATTCAATACTTGAGGAGGCTGAGCTGATGGGAATAATTTGTAGCGAAATTCTTGTAAATTAAATTGTATTTTAAATGTTAAAGTGGTTTTTATTATTAACTAACCCCCGTAAATTGAAACAAAGCCAGGACCCCTGATGAACCAAATTTAAGAGTCTCACGTCCGTCTCAATTGATGCAGGATATGCAATTCCAAGCATCCTTGGAATATTGACGGCTGAATCAGCGCTGTCACGTCTTCCAGTGTGGTAAATTTTGCGGGTTGACTACTCACTACAACACAGCCAGAAAGCCTAATTGTTGTGGTGGGCACTAAGAACAGCACGAGTCTTCTGTAAAATCTCAAAAAATTATTTTTTATATTTGTGCCTTTCACAATAATAGCTGTGTTTTTACAGCACTCATGCCTCTCCCCAGATTAACAAAGAAATATCAGCTTATATACATGCTTATATAGCCAGCGTCACCCCACACGAAGCAACGTTTCCATAAATAGTAATAAATGGTCTCCTGACGACGTGTAAAACTGATCTTCCTCTTAATTCGGCATGTGTTTGGCCAACTCCCCATTCAGAGCCATAGTTGTCTCAAACGAAATTAAACCTCATTGATTGACAGGCAAACGCATTCCCCTCACCCTAAACTATTGCACCTTTCCTCCCGAATAAAGCAATAATATTTAGAAAAACGACGTATTATTATAAGAGCATGAGAAGTGAAGCCATGGCAAATAATTGAAATCGTAATGAGTAGCAATGGTTCCAAATACTGCCTCGATCTTCATGATTTGTATTTTATAGTTTTCCCAATTTACTAATAACCGTAAACCTACTTACATTGTCATTTCTAAAATTGGAAGTGAACCCAGTGGACACGTGGCTCCCCATATCCAGAATATGTCGTATAATTTTGACAGCCTGATAGTAATTTCTGTTAACCAACACGCATAAATTTCGGAGGATAGATGATTATTCTCAAAGCTTTAACTTTAAACGACAGCATATAATTATTTTCATGTTTCTTTTACATGTTTTACGAATAAAAACTCAAGATATGATGAATACAATTTTCAGTTAAGTAATTAATTTATTTTCCGGAAGAACATATATACGAATCTATAAGAATTAGAGTTGTTACAGAATTATACAGATACAGGATGTATATATTCTTTTCTGATTTAAATAAATTAATGACTTTTTAAACATTTTAAAATATTTTATTTAACATTTCTACGACGTTTCAGTTCGATTTTTCTACTTTAATATGGCTGTAATCAGGCAACTACAGTATAGTGTATCGAAACTCGCCGACCTCTTTCATTCAGTCGCATTTTAAAGGGAAAATGTTGAAATTGACCCGACAAGTCTAGGAGCAACGACTATTCAAGAATACCATCTTAAACACCATGTGGTTTGTCAAGATCTGATTATATAATAACGTTTGATTAAGACTACGGGACTGAATTTTCCAACGCGGGTTTCGATAGTCTAAATACGCTTAAATACTAATCGAAGACCATGCAGAGCTCATTCGAGATACAATTGTCTGGATATAAATTAAAATGTCGGCCAAATGCCGTTCAACTATTACTAATGACCGGAAGTCAAATCGTCAGCAATTAGACAAAAAAATACGATGGACACTGCCGTACCATCACATCATATTTATTTTTATTCTTCTAATTTACTATTTAAAATCAAATCATAAATTTTCAACATTCTTGCAAATTTATTATTTGATTTTAAATATTATATTTCGAGAATAAGGAGAAATATTTACTGCAAATTTGTCATGTTGTCTGACACAAAATTGTTACCATAGTAATATAAAAACCCGATTAAAACCTGGTGAAACTACAAAAACGTACCGAAACGTCGTTAAAGCGTTAAGTTAAATATTTTAACATTTTTGAAAAGATCGTTATTTCTTTAATTTATAATGTAAATAATATTTTAATTTTCGCCTACTTTATTAATATTATTTCGGTTATAAAAAGTTGGTAATTTGATATTTAACTGAAAGATGCATTAGAAAAAAGCTTTATCGAAAAACTAGAATTTTCTGTGAATTTATCTGATTTTTTTTATTAAAAATATTTTTGACATCTTCGGAACTAGCAGTATAATAATGTAGACTACCCTATGTGTTACTCTAATAGTGACGGTATTGGAGAGATCAACAATTAGTAATGTACGTTAAGCAAAATTTTTCTTTAATATTATTGTCGGCGTAATTATTGAGACCAGAGCATTGATTGCCGCAAGAATGCAGAGACTGTAAAGGTTGCTACGCGATTAGTGTCGGAAAAGCGTATGTAAGACGCTCAAACTTTCGCGGAAACATTCAGTGTGTTGTGGGAGCCTGGTGAGTGTGTTTTTTGGAGCCTGGCCGGTCTGGTCATGGCGTGTGAATATAATTTTGGAGGCCAGCCGAGGATTCCCGTCATTGAATAATTAGGAATTCAGCAATGTCTAAGCAGAACAAAGCCCGAAAATATCACATTTTGCATTAACGTATTTCTACAGAAAAACTGTGTGACAATAAGTATGACAACGTAAAATTTGTGAACAGTTGTTAGAGAGGTGCCGGAATTTTTGTGAAGTGAAACGATATAGCAACCAGTGTTACGACTTGTAAACCAAATATTTTTTTTGAATATAATGAATGTGGAGTGGCCAAAGCAGCGCAAAATAAAATCGTATTTAGCTTCTTTCGTAAACCTTTATGTAAATACAATTTATCGTCATATTTCTCTAGTTTTGTTGTTAGATTCTTTTATACAATTTTGTTATTGTAAATTTAATTTGTATTCTCTTTTGTAACTTTTGGTGCGAATTACAAATCACTATAATTGATTAGAGGCCCTGCAAGAGGTCCTGAAGTGTTGATTCTCATTAAAACTGGGGAATTTGTTAAAAACAAAAATGTACAAAATTTTAAATAAATAGAAATTGTAATAAATTATCTTTTGTTATCTCTTTAAAATAATTTTGTTTAAATTCAAGGTAAAACCCTGTTAACTTTCTTCCTTTTAAACATTCGAATACCACATAATTTGGCCAGAACTATTTGGCTTTATTTTCCTTTTTAAAAATTTCGAATACCACATAATTTCGTTCCAACTTGTTGGCATGTCATCTTATAATTATATTAAAATAAATACCACAATATATTGCATTGAATATACAGTTTACGTAGCGGTTTTTGATTGTTGTTTGCTATTCCAACGCTATGGCTGGCGGTGTTGCAGTAGCTGATCTGTGATTGGTGTTCGGGAAATGCTGCTACGCATTTACTATGTTTTCTTGTTAACTACCTTTCTTGTCATGAAATTCGGTGAACTATATAGCCTACGTCGTTCCTTGAGAAGGTATCAATACAAAAATTTGAAATTTAATCCACATCTTTCAACCCATTAGCGTTTTATTTATATAGACTGACAAATGATAAGGGTACTAAATTTAAAGTTACAACTGAAAAGCTTTTCTGAATGAATTTCTGTGAAAGTTGTGAAGCTGCTCTCTCGTGACCCTACAGCAGTAAATGTCTCATGACCGGTTCCTGACAGTTCAAAGCACATCATTACTTCTTCAAACTGGGTGCGATTTTATTCTGCATATCCCTTTCTCGTTCTATCTCATTTTATAGTCGTTTTAATTGATTGACTTTGTTACTCAATTACCTCTTTCCTCGTTCAATCTGTCGATCCCTTTCTTTATTTTACCAACACATCATACAAGTAATATGGCTCTTCAACACAATTAAAGGTAAATCAGTGATAATTATCATAGCATTATAACGTCAAATAACCTGTCTTTGAAACCCATATTTTCTAATATGAATTGTTCCACGACATCTTCCCGTAACAAAGTTTCTTCACCTGAAATGTGAAGACGGTACAGATAATCCTTCATCATTGTTACCTTAGCACAAGATATCCAAAACAAAAAAAACACTTGTACAAATATTAAAATTCATACAACTCATTCATTCAATTTATTATTTACAATCCCAAAATTCAGCTACCCGTACACTCGTTCTGCAGATGAGATACCTTTAGCAACGCAAAGTAATGAAACAAAAGATTAGATTTCGGTATCACAGGATCATCTGTCTCCGGTTTCAGACGTTGAATACGAAACGTCTCATATATTTTATGTCGACCTTCAAAATGACCGGTAGCAGACTTTTAGAAAGGCTGTTCAAACTGTCTCCTATTACGACGGAAACTCCTTAACATTAATCTGATTGTATAACAATATAACATCCCTGAGCAGCAATATACTGAAAAAAATAATTCCGTATGGCTTTTACGTTTCATCTTGTGGGATGCTTCTGATTTAATTAACACAAATTTTCTACTCATACACGCGTTCGGGAGGTTATATATATATTGTAGTAATTGGTAATTAAGACATTGTTCTAATTGGAAAGTTGGATTGTAGAGGACTCATTATTAGTGGATATAAAGCGGACGCCGCAACAATCCGGCAAGGCAAAGAAAACATTGTTGAGGAGTCGAGAAGGTTCTACGCGCTCAAAACTTGCGAGACGAACGAAGAGGCAGGAAATGTACAGTCGGGCAGTAAGCAGCAAGGAGAAAAGACCAAAACTCCAAGTCATGAAAATTTGAACAGTACAGTCGGGCAGCAGACAGGGAATAGACCAGACGAAAAGTTTTACAGTCGGCAGTCAGAACGAAAGAATGTGGTCCAGTCACAAACATGCTTTCAAATATTAAAAAGTAAAGCAATATTCAGTTAGGAAGGAGACAGAGCAACTAGTTGCAGTAAAGCATCGAGAACCAACCAACTTGTGTTAAACCAACTAACAAACAACGCCAATTAGAGCCTGTGAACATTTAGAGTCTGTGAGAACTTAGAATCAGTGATGTCCCCAAAATTGTGCACGAAAAACTAAAAAAAGAGACCTGGGCAGCCGTAAGTAGAGAAAAACTTTAAAATCTTTTGTAAACCGTGTTTAAAAGATAAAAGTCAGATCGTTCTTTAATTATTTAATTATCGATAAAATGCGATTGTTAATTCTTGATAAAATTGAAATTGTTAAATTCAATCTGTAGTATTATTTTCTTCCGCAACAAATTTCGTCTATGTTCAGACGCATTGATTTCCATAAAAAGTAAATGTAATCCTGATTATATAAATTCTGCCATTTATCAAACCCAGTTCAAGACCCTGAGATCCCAAATATTTTGTGTATTTTATACTTGTTACAAAATTGATAATAAATCTTGTTTAATAACTTTCACTTAAGTTCTTTCATTTAGAAACGCCACACACATATATATATTAATTATTACAATATATATTGGTAAAGGTAGCCATATACGTACGAAATTGTCATTGGAAGAACAAAAATACTGCTTCAGAAAATTTCTGCGCTGGTAATTTGTTTACTATTTGCCTAAAAATTGTATAATCCTTAGCTAGGAAACTTCTCTTCCCAAAATTAATCAGGTTTGGTAATGCGAGAGATAAGAAAAATACAAATTTTTGTTAAAATAAATCAATAAATCTTACTATTTATGCTCCGCTTTCATAAAACCCTGATGTCGCCTAACGTCACTGATTTGCGTTCGTGTTCTACTAAAGTCTCGCCTTCTCCATATCCTCGGAAGTTATATATATATTGTAGCAACTCCGCTACCCTCCTTGAGTTTTTCCATTGTTTATATTTGGGCGCCAGGTAATTTTTAGGAGAAAATCACCAAAACAACTTTTTCATAATTAATTACTTTATTTGTCGAACATGAGACAAGCAATTATCTACAGTGCGTGGTTTATCACAATTTTCATATTGAGCCCTAGGACATCCGTCCTTATTTGAGTCTAGATTGGAACTGCGTCTTCATTGTCCCGTTTCAGCCGGCGCCTTAGCTCAACAATGCTGTCGCGCGGCCAAGATACGTTGACAATGATTAGCAACCAACAATGTAACCCAATCATGTTACAATATACATATACATATATTGTAGAAATTTAAAGGCTATTAATAATAAATAATTATAAACATTGTGGATTTGGATTGTTATCGCCAAACAGACAAAATCACACACAAGAATGGGCAATATGGAAGAGGCCGAAGGTATTGTAGGACTGTTAGCGCGCTGAGAGGAATGTATAAAGCAGTTGGGGACGAAATATTGCAGAGGACGCAACAAATAAAAGTTGAGCAGAGACTAACCGTCGTTAATGTATTACCAGTTAAAGTTGTGAATTAATACAAAGTAAAACATTCACGGAAGTGCATCGTAAATATTGGAAAATAATAGCGGTTTCCAAAATCTTCGCGGAGAAATTGTTCCAGGATAACATTGGTAAATTATTTTGGAGCGGAGCAGTCAACAATATACAGCCAATCTTGCCAAATTTTAAAGTGAAGTGCAGAATCAGTGAAAACCAAGGCCTGATATTAAAATTAAAGTGTGTAAAAGTGTCTGAACGAGGTACCACACACACACACACACACACACACACACAGAGAGAGAGAGAGAGAGAGAGACTGTAAGTCATAAATCCATTTAATTATTAATTGTAAACCTTTAGTTAAAGATAAAATCGTCAGTTTTCGTTTTTTTTAATATTGTAAATATTTATGTATTGGTATAGTTTCACTAGAAATTTGATTGTTTAAAACGAGTAATACCTTTCTTTATTTAAAATTCCAGATAAAGACTCTGAGAGAAAGAGTAAAAATTTTGGATTGTACGTAATAGATATTGTTAAATTAAATAAATATCTATTTTGTAACTTGAATTCTTTTTGCATACAATAAATTAATGTCTTTGTTTAATTAACAAAAAATCGTATTATTAACATCCTATTCATTTAAAAGTTAAAATAATTTAAATTTACGCATCAACGCATCGTTTATTTAATTGTAATTTCATTTATATACTACATTTTTGACTTCACCAACGTGGGACATTGTGATTATAAAACTTTAATTTCATTTACATATTATATTTTTGGCACCTCAACGTGAGGCTAATCATATTTAAACTGTCATTTAATTTTGTAGCATTAAATTTTTGGCTTCACCAACTTGAGGCCCTGTTTCATGTAGCCTGTCACTAAAAAAAAAAGATTATTCTTACTATATATTTCTAATAAAGATATTGTTTCGTGGTGTCTTCTTGAACTGAATCCATAAAATATATGTTGTATAATATTCCCGTATTTTTCAGACTTTCCAGCGAGGATATAAAGCGAATCCAAATTCGATATGAGTACGTTTGTATGCCTAGATTCACTAAATATGAATGTGATTGGTTATTTGATGTATTGTAAATGTGTCGTACTTATGCACTAATTTAGTTTTTGAACAAAATCATACTTAATAAAATTCTGAATATATATTTTACAGAATATAGTATAAGTTACCTATTTAAACGGAATGCATTTTCATAATCTGCCACTGAAACGAGTACAGTATTAAATTAGTTGTTTTAACTGTGAAAGTATAAAATTGTAATACCAACTTTGAGACCTATTTTACATGTAAAATGTTTCCAAGGCTAAGATATTTTTGCATATACTTAATTAAAACAACGCTAACCTAAACCCTCTATAAGTGGCGGCTCGTGCGTACACAAAAATTAATTTAGTAATATTTCATTTTTCTCAATCTTAATAACCTTCAAAATAATTTTGTTTGAACACAGTGAATATTTTGCTTCGATATCGAAGTATTTAAACTCCCCGGCTTGTGGCGCATCGCTCGTAAAGCAACCAGCTGGACAGCTAGTGCTATCCCAGCGTTAGCACAGGATCTGGCGATATATTGTCAATTGCGCATGCGTAGTATACCTTTTTAGCACCCTATATGTCAACAAAATCACTCATTTTCGTGTTACAAATCAGAAAGCATCCAGAGCCGTGCCGTGCGATGACAGAGATTCAACCGCATCAGGCGACATAAGCAACGAAATCGAAATAAATTTGAACTATTCACTAATTATAAACAAAAATAATATTCGTACATTTTTGATAAAATAAAAAAAAAATCCAATCTTAGGTTATTTTAATGAAAACAGTTCAGAGGCATCACAGAACGAATATCTACCGTGAGACCCTGCATACAACACAGCTCACTGGCTTGTTCCACAAATTAACTTTATTTAAAATATTTACCGAGGAAAAATACTTTCGGCTTAAGAATGCTAAATTATTCCGCGTTTATAAATTAGACACTATTGGAAAATAATTTCACAGAATTATAAATGCAGCTTATTAAGAGTGGTGTCAGAGTGTTGGCAATACTATCACTGATTTAGTTTTATTATTTTACAGTTATCTCGGTAAGAATGATTGCTTGGAGTGATTTAGCACATAACTTATTTAACTCACGAGCAGCCAGTGCCGTCTATAATGAATAATTTGGAAGTATACTTGAAACATAAATTCGGAAAGTACTTCGGTAAGTTTAACGTTTCTAAATGTAGATTTATAGCAAACTGATAGCGAAATTAAAATTAAAGTAATGTAAAAATTCGAAGAAATTAGTCGTTTATTAAAGTCCTGTTAAAGGAAGATAATTTCATTATATTTTTAAAGGTGACCACGTGAAGATCTCGTGCTTTTTTCCAGGCGCATCATGAATTTGACTTGGGATCGAAAAGTTTATACAAAGTTTTTCCAACATTACCTTACTACTTAACTACTTACTACATTACTACTTAACGTTGGGACTATATTTGTAATTAACTTTTTCATCCTTGTGCCAAATTACGCGTGTATTATATAACACATATTCAATAAATTACTATCTATTATACTTTTTTTTTGGAAAATAGCACATGCGTTCTTCTATGAGTGATATTAGATAACAGTGCACCACGTCGAATTCTGTCAAGAATTTCCGCTCAGTTATTTAATCCAGCATTCTAAATTCCGTTATATTTCCCATATCTACGCTAATGCAGGTGAAATTTAAGAAATGTTATTTATAATATGGAGGCTCTAGAAACTAAACATAAATCTATGCAGAGCGAGTGGTGGGAGGGCAACGTCAGTCTGTTGAACTCAGTACAATCGAATCGTGGGTCGTTCCCACGTTATTTCTCTCAGCCCTCACAAAGACTTTTAATTATTCCTGGAAGTATTAAATAACATTAATTTCTTTCTTATAAGAGGTCTGCGAGGGCTATTCTCTCGCAGGCAGTACCTGCGAGGGATGTTCTCTCGCAGGCAGAACCTTGTAGGAGAGATACGAAGGGGCTACCTTTGGGGATGCCTTTTCCTCTCCGTTTTTGAACTAAGGTTCCCACAAGCCGAGGCACCTCGGCCTTTTCTGAGAGGTGTATGTTCCGGGGTCACAGACCTTGGGCATACGGTAAAAGTTGTCCGCTATTCCCATTGGAATAGTGGGCCAGCTGCCTCCTAAACTGGTCGATGCACGGAGAAGGGAATGCTGCGTCCCCACAGAAAACTCCTCTCCCGCTATCCGAAGGGCGTGGGACAAGTACCCAATGCCCGACCTACCTGATGCAGGTTTTTCTATGGTTTTCCCTGCATTTCTTTAGGCGAATGCCAGGTTGGATCCTTAAAATATAGCCCGGGGGCCCTAGTTAACCCTTGGCTATCTTCCTCTACCCTTCCGCGTCCCGCCTTTCAAATCCCTTCCTATGATATTAAAGGGGAGTTGCCCAACGTGGATTACCTTCATGTAGCCTGTTGCCCTAAAATAATAATAATAATAATTTCTTTCTTTCACATGTTTTTACATCAAGTTTATTTTAAAATGAATTTAAGGTCATACACATTTGACATTGACTTAAAATAGCGACAATAAATGTACCGATTTTGTAATCAAAGCCACAAAATATCCATAATAAAAATATTTAAAATTAAACACAGACTACAGACTCAGACCAAGAATTCTGAAGAATAGACTTCGATTCAACTAATGAGTTTTATTGGGGACCAAAATTTAAAAAATGTATTTAAGATTTTGGCGATGTAAGGAATAGTAGACATAGAGAACTGCGGCATGTCAAAGCAAGTTTCTCGATTATTACTTCTCACTATGCTGCTTTTCTAAGGAACTCTGCAATAGACTCTTAAAGTTCTAAGAAAATTAATTTTATGATATAAATAATAAGGTAATAATGACCTTCATATTCTCACAAATGTAAACGAATGTTCAATAAACATCTCCCCATTTAATATACGTTCAAGATTGGTTTAGTATTAACAAGCATAAACAGACACAATAGTGTTAATAAGGACCACACAATTTTTCTGTAAACATTTTTGATTTCATCAGGTGTTGAAAATATTTAAGTAAAGAAGTTAGCTTAACAATAAGTGAATGATCGCTAAACTACATTGATTTTAATTTAATATCTTTTGTTGTCCGTGTGTCGCCTATATTGTGCCCCGTATCGTTCGGAACAATTTTAAAACCCTGATGAAAAGGTTTTCAAAAAAGTCGTGTGGTACTTATTTTTTGACTCTTTATTTTCTAGACTACTTCATGATCTATTTATTCAGCTTGGAAATTTGTTACTGAACAGGTATTTGGTTGCCACAATATGTATTCTGATTACGTGTACTATTAAGTTTATCATTTAACGTATTGGTAAAATATATTTGTTTGTCTTCTCTATTATTAAACATATTATTATGTGTTGATACTTCTTTTTTTCTATAGTGAGCTGCTTAATGCTTACTGATTTTATGTTTGGCGGATTAAAGGAAAGAGAAATGGATCTTTTCGGTAACTCAGGTAGATTTTTTAAGGATAGTGCTTTTTATGAACCAGTACATTAATCTAAATACCTTACCATCTGAGATCGCGGACTCTTCATTCCATCCCAAAAAAATGAGTCAAGTTTACGTCACATGTTCTAATAGGTTAATTTTACGGAGTAGAAAATAAATATTAAATCAGATGGGTTGAAAAAACTTTATTGTATCGTCTTTTTAATTATTTAAGACAAATTGTGAATAGAAGTTTATATATATAATTAATAATCAATATATACATTTGTTACTGAATAATAATTAATAAATGGACCTCCACTTGCTACGTGAAGCTCTAACCTCCGGAGCTACCCTGTCGGACGTGAGATTTATTCATCCATATAATATTGTATAAACCTTCACTTTTTTACAAAAGCACATTCTTCACGGTATAATTTAGGACTTCAAAGAAGAACGTATATTGTATGTAAATTGATCATTTCAATTGGAGATTCGCATTATACGGTATCGAACTTTAATTAAAGGAGCCGGATTGGAAGAATTTATTCTGTTTTTGAACAAAACTTTTAAAATAAAATACCAAATATTGAAAAGACCTTTTGTAAAAGACTAATTTGTGGTGTCATTTATTTAGAAGACTTAAAGTTACGATTTATAAAATGTGAATTTGAAAAAAAACTAATTCTTAGACGATTTGCTTTTCATTGCTTCTTTACCCAGGTTTAGAAAATATAAATCAATTGATATCTTATACGAAAAACAGACTCGAGTGACGCGTTTTGTATGTACTTTACAACTTTACTGTAGAGTAATTGATCGAAGGATTGAAGGACGGCTACAGAAGGACCAAGTTGAATACTGAACTAATTCGTACCTCGTTCATGACCTATACGAGTAAGGAGAGGAGGGGAAAAGGGACTCAACACACTTACGCGGTCTGTTCTGTTTGGTTGGCTTCGCTCCGTTGACGTTGAAGTTGAACAATAGTTCATTACAGCCGTACATCGTTCACGACCTTACCTTTTGCTGAATATTTTCTTTTAATCGAGTTAGTTCAATAATCCCGTAAGTGTTCAATAGGAAAATTGGCACTGGCTATGAGTCGTTATGACTAAATTATACCAGTTCCGCTATATATGAAGCTTCTGAGGAATGATAATTTAAATGAACATCTAATGCTAATCTCACACATTTAATTACTCAATTATGAATTTGCAAGTTTTGACAAATCTAATTAATGGACAAATTCCTACGTATATTATTTTATTCTACATTAAATCCATAATTGCGTAAATTATTATTGACCATTTAGTAATGAAGTCTCGTGGGTAGAATGCTACAGCTAATTTCGTATAGTTTCAATAATATAGCTTCAGCGTCACAGAGGCACCTAGAAACTTCACAACCAGCGGAATTGGCCAAAGTAATTAATCACCACAGTCTTATTCGCTGTTTCTGTGCACAGTATTTAATAGTTTTTAATAGAAATTTACTGACAACTTAGTATAGAAATTTTACATAAAAATGATAGGAGCCTTTCTATGTGCCATCTTACTCCACACTATAGCAGAAAGTAATTCTCGAAAGACGGATCTCAAAAATTTGAGTCTGAAGCCGCCATAGTGAGTTCTCTGAATAAACGGAAGAACTAGGCGTAAGGATGAGTTCCAGAAGCTAGAAAACCGGTTAACCCCTTAGGTACATGGTTTTTATATTTTTAAGCCTAAATTTCAAGATATAAAAAAATTATGGTCGCAATTTTTTAATAATATGTGAACATTTTTATAATGTTGCAAATATGCAACATTATGTACATGTAGGTTCTATATATTAATTGGATATTATTCTATGATTTCAAGTGTTTAAGCTTTTTTTTGTATTTGTAAAAAAACATTTTCTACAGTAAAATTAAACATTATTTAAAGTATAAGAAATCAACATTTTATATTTTAAAAGTTAGTCGAAAATAAAAAGTCTTAATGAAATTAAAAAAATAATTGATCAATAATGCAATTTTATTAAAATAATTACAGCTCTATTTATATATGAAATAAATGCAAACAATTTTTATGCAACACTATAATTACGTCTGATTTATCAATAATTCACATTACTAGGATAATTATGATTTTAGTACCTTGAGAATAAAGCTTAAATTTTCTTTCTTGAAAAAATATTAAAAAAACATAGAAAATAAATATTCTGAAGTTGACCGGCGAGCAGAATAATATGGACTAAGGAGTTGACTCACAGAAAGCTACGACAGGCATGTTTTAACCTGTCCATGAATGTCAAATTGTTTCACATTTCCTTAACAGCATTTTGTTTCATACCTGCATCACAATTTAGCTCTCTCAGAAACCTCTAGGGTGATACTAAAAGTTATGTTGCATATATGCTACAATATGCACTAAAGGGTTAAAATCCAAATGAATGTCAAAGCTTCAGTTATAATAAACAAGTCTTGATATACAACCCTTACGAGATTAAATTAAGTCATAGCACTTTGCGGAACGCGAAGCAGAGTCGCGCCCACAGTGAAGAGTGGGGACAATGTCAAAAATTGACCAGCCTATGCACAGAGATGAGCTCCCTCCCTGGAGCCTGAAGAAAGTTCGGACCCCACTCCAAAGGAAAGCGACGTCTGCTATAAAAGAGCGTCGGGGGGAAGGCGAGAGCGTAGTTCGGGTCTGGTCTGCAGCACCGGCCGTCGCAGCTGCTGGGACGTCGCCATGAGGACTTGGACGCTCCTGGTCAGTCATCCTCTCTTACTCAAATAAAGAAAAAAACGCTTCAATTACCATAGATATTTAACTATATTTTAAAATCAACATTTATACTTTAAAATACAATAATTTCGCAGTCTAGACTTATGTCTTCAAAAGTTAACAATTATTTAATAATTTAATAGTAAGGGGTACCTTTAACTTCCCATTGTAATCGCTACATTGAAAACTGAGAAACGAACCAAATACAACAAGCACAAATGAAACAGCATAAAACTTTTCAGACGTGAACAACATCGAAAAGAATCGAATAACAGTATTTGTACGACGGATTACTGTAAGTCGAAATTGACTGCTTCAATACACCCCATCTATAGAAATTTTTCCGGTACCTTGGCTTCTTCAAGTGGGTAAATTATTAATTAATTGGAGAAAGATAGCCAACGTTGAGGGGAATTTCTTATAAAGCTCATGTTTACAAATTTAATTCCCGTAGATTCCAGTTTCCAGCCAATAAGACACTTCCAGGAAACTGCAGAAAAGTTTCACTAAACAACACAACTATTTCTTTCATCCATTTAGAGTCAGCCTGGGTAAGTTCACGGACGCAAGAACCGTCTGTGGTTGCCTCCTTGCTACGTTTCTGTGTTGCTCTGGCACACTTCAAGTTTCAAAAAGGAAACCATGAAGAGGCGGCGCTGAATTGTTCTGGTCGCGCCAGAGTTGAGCCACTACATCATACACAACACTATCTTCACGCACATCTATGAGGACAACCCTCCGTGAAAAGTAGGCCGTCGACACTTGTTGGTTCTGCACAGGGTCATCGAACAACGCTCCAAACTGTCGCAAAATTTTGTAGTTCCACCGAAACTCTTCCTCTTTGTTATAAAATATTTTTACGGCTGTTAATGGATCCATACATTGAAGAAAAGTAATATATTTTACAACTTAATTTAAAAACCTATGAATAAATCACATACATTAAAAATTCAATTGAAATTTTTAATTCCGATTCATTGACAATATAATTAGTAATAGATTTTTCTTAATCCCGTAAGTTTATCTAAGTTCTATAAATTAAAATTTGAAGTAAAATAGAGCACTAAATTTTGAATTAAACTGCGGAAAAAATTGTAACGGTTTTAGAATAAGTAAATAACACCCACAACAGTTATATAAGAGGTAATAATTGTAATAGAACAGTCAGTGCAGCTCACACAAGCTCAATCATTACAATAAAAAATTATTTAAATCATATTAAATAATATTTGACTTTATAACTTGAATATCTAGAATAACCTTCGATTTACAGGACATCAAAGATACTATAGAAACGAGAGAATATATGTAAGATGAAAACTATTTCTATTACTAGTTAAGAAAACCTGTGTAGCAAGACATGATTCAGCGTAGATTTCTCAAGAAAAACTGGAGATACCTGTAACAACAAACTCATTTATTCCGTTCAAAAGAACTGTTTGTATGTTCAGAGAGAAGAAAGTATTTATTTTCTGGTTATAATTAAATGGTGGAGATTTGAGAACCGTATATAGGAAAGTACGAACATTTTATTATCTCATTCCAATAAGAAGTTTTTTGAATAATTGTTTGCACGATATCTTTCTAATTAATGTTCATTTAATAGCGGAAAATTTAGAGGCGTGTTATTACTTTCTGAATGCCATAAAATAATACGTCACTTTTTAAATATCCCGCTATTGAATGAACATGATTTAGAAAGATTTCCTGTACATCAAAATAGAATCATACCATATTTGTCAGGCAAACAATTTAAATTTGACGTATTATTCCTCATATAAGCTTGTAAACCTAAACGTAAAAGAAAGTCAGAATAGAAATGTAGTATTAAAATGACCAATTAGTAAATCCAAATTCCTTCTTGAATGAAAGCTATTCAGAAGCAGTAAAATCTCTTGACGGACGAGCCGTAGCTATCTCGTTCCATTTAGCTGAGGAAAGTTCCCGCGATATCACACGCCACGCGATCGCACGCACTTTTCTCTTCACGAGGAAAGTCACTGTCTGTCTGTAGGCGAGACGGCCTTTGACACTGAAGATGCAACTCCCTTTCATTACTACGATGCTTTAAGTAGAAGAGTCACGTTAATCACTATAACAAGTCACGCTTATAGTTGCACAATGGCGATTTCTAAAATAACACAATGAAGAAGAACTCAAACTCCACCAACTTTTTATTATTTGTCTTATAAAGTTAGAACTTTACTGCTATTATAAATACTTGGAAACGAGTGTTGATCTGACACACTTAAAGTTTCTGAAACGAACCCTGAGGAGGAGGCTCTGAATTGTTCTGGTCGCGTCAGAATTGATTAAAGAATTATTTTCCGCGAGATATCGAACATATCAAGGTTTAATTTTTATTTTTCCAACGTCTGGAAAATCAAGGAAATCTTCTGGTAGTTTTATTATTATCTGGTAGTTTTTTATTCTCACCTGCAGTGCTAATATCTAAACCACAAACCCCTTCTTTAGTAAACAGACTTCATGTTTCAAGTTAAATAACCTCCACAAGTTTGTTTCCTGGAAGGATATTTCAATTATTTACTCCTATTCCAAGTTTGTTAGAATTGTCCACTTTTCACGCAACTTTCCCAAATGCCTCTTGACATCCTTGGCTCGGGAACGAAAAGAATTGAAGTGGCGTCTTTCCCTTGTTCATAAGTCAGCAGTTCGAGGAGTGACTCGCGATTTCTCTTACGCTTAGGTTCAGACTGTCACACATCGTCCGGAAAGGAATGACTTTCGTTTTGTTCGAATTGAAAAAGGTAAAAAAGTTATATATGTCGAGGATGAAGGACAACATAACTGACAATACGTATCTCCAATGGCATGCGTTAAATTCTCGATAATGTGATTGTCAGGAGACTATGAGTATTTTCAACATCCGTTTCAACCTTGTCCGCGAAGAACAGAATCGTTGTTTACGATTATATCTTTTAATACTCTCCCACTAAGAATTATATCGGAAGAGAAAGTCCAGTAGCTCCATGAGAAAACTTCAAGCAAGCGTTATTCTCAACTAATGCGACAGTTGAAGTTCTTTATTATAATGTAGGCGGACCTTCGTGTGCTAGTGGTTAGACGTGCGTTTACTACCTAGAGATTTCTAGTTTGCTAATATATTTTCCGATAATTTATGAGCTGGTTCTATTGGACATTTAACACTATTCATAATTACTGCATTAGTTTCTCCTCCCATCTCATTGCTGGAGGTATTTCTCTTTTAAGTCGTATTTTTTTTAATAGTGAAACATTTGAGTTGGCAGAGATTATTCAATACAGATTCTGAATTGGTCCAGTCAATGAAGATACTTGTTACTTAAATAATAACTTCAATTTCTCAATATCCGAAAATTATTCAATTTTACCCATTGTAATCAAAAACAAATTTTCAAATAAATTAAAAACATTAACAAAGACCAAATAGTACATTTAAAATAGAAGTATTTCCAAATTAATATCAATTTTTATATTGATTTACTACTCCATCACGTCAATACTTTCTTCCAATTTCTAACTTACATCGTTTATATTTTTCTAAGGTACTCCTGTTCGGAGTTCTCTTCACATCTCCAACTCTTGGAGACCCAATCCGCCAGAAGAAAGAGTGAGTAAAAATTACATAGCTAATAGTTTCTTTTCAATATCCTATCAATAATTTAGAAATTGTGATGATTTATATGTTGATATAACCTTAATAATAAAGATTCAAACGTCCATTTCCATTTTGTTGTTACTTTTATAAATTCCTTCCGGGACATATTTACATACTTATTCGCATTCTCTATTTCTCAAGGAAATTCCGACTCAATAATTTAAAATCATTAACACACCAAAAAAGTCTCTTGTGAAATGTGTGTAATAAACTACGCATATTACTTGAATACATTTTACATTTTCTGATAATGATGAATTTGAGAACTTAACAATTAATTGTTAAAAACTTATGATTGATGATATTTAATTTTATTGCATTTATGTATTTATAGGATCAGTAGCAGCTACGGTCCTCCAGATATTCACCATGATCACCATGATCATCATGATGATCATCACGAACCAGAGGGAATCTGGAAAAAGAAACTTGTGTGGAAGGAAGAGTGGAAACAGATTTGGAAAACTGCCAGCAAATTGATCTGGAAGCCAGCGTGGAAAAAGATTCAAGTTCCAATCTGGAAAGAAATTCAAGTCCCAGTATGGAAAGAAATCCAAGTTCCCGACTGGAAGACAATTCAGAAACCGATATGGAAAGAAATCCAGGTACCAATATGGAAAGAAATTCAGGTACCAGATTGGAAAACAATAAATGTTCCTATTTGGAAAGAAATACAAGTACCCGTATGGAAAGAAATTCAAGTGCCTGACTGGAAAAAGATTTCAATTCCAGAATGGGTAAAAGTTTGGGTTCCTGGTGAAAAATCACACGGAACAGATAATCATGGATGGGAGTATACATCGCACGGATTATGGAAAAAGAAGCTTGTATGGAAAACAATCTGGAAGAAAATCTGGCGTACTGATAAGAAACTGATCTGGGTTCCAGAGAAAAAGCTGGAATGGAAGGTTGAACATAAACAAATCTGGCGAACGGAGAAGAAACAAGTTTGGGTTACAGATAAGAAGCTCATCTGGAAAGAGGAAAAGATACAGATCTGGAGGACAGACAAGAAGCTGATCTGGGTCCCAGAGAAGAAACTAATATGGAAGGACGAATGGAAGCAGATTTCAGTTCCTGTGTGGAAACAATTCCAAGTTCCAGAGTGGAAGAAGATCTGGAAACCAGTATGGGAGAAAGTTTGGGTGCCAATTCACAAGGAACACCATGGATGGGATTGAATTCAGCCGCCTCGTGTAGTGCTGTACATAGACTTGCTGATGGTGGGGAGGGACTGCAAGGAGGCTACTGAATATTCGGCAATACTAGGAAACCTTGCTTGTGGTTAGTGGAGTGAATTTGTTCACCACACATCTCAAGCTATTGCACAACTTACGAGTACGTTACGCCGCACTTATTTTGTAAGATATAGAAATGTAAGGTTTTAATGTTGTGAGCACAGTAGCAGTCTATGCCAATTCAGTCAGCTCCCCTTCTTCGAGTACAAAACTTTCTTTATCGAACTAAACGACTGCTTATATTCTTGTTATCTGTTTGTATTATACCCTGCTTGTTATAATTGTTATATTACTATGTATATATGTGAATTTTATTAAACACGAGCCTTTTCTATGACCCAGCATTTTATTTCTGACAAATGTACCTGACACATCCCGAATGAAATAAAAGAATTAAGTCTCTTTGAACATTGTCCGAAATACGAAGAAATCAGCACCGCTAATTAAGATTATGAAAACAAATCATTGAAAAATCTTAATTAAATATTTTTCGAGGGTTTCAATTTATAACTAAAATGAACAATATAGTACATGTTACGATGGGGTGACTGAAATATTACAATTGACTAAGTTTTTTCTATGTAAGAAGTTTTTTTAAACAGCACTCATACGAGAAATCTGATGCAATCTTTTGGACATTGTAGAACATGAAACCAAAGCAATTTTTAAAATAGTGTCGTCTTTCCGAATGGAGATGAGGAATTAACACTAACCGGAAACTGATTCAGTCAGAGTGAAAAAATTAATCATACCTAACTGACTGAAATTAAAAAAGAATTTCTGACAATTGTGAGACATAATTACTTTTTTATAAAAACCTTTTTTTATACAAACCTTAGACTACAATATTTGATAGAAAGCTGGTATTAAAGACACTAAAAATTCAAGACATAAAATATTTAAATTTCCATGAATATTATCATAATAGACAAGACCAATCAACTGTACATAAATAATCTAGAATAACTAATCTGTTTGTTGAGCTGTAATCGCGATATGATGTTACATTATCAGTTTTAAATCCACTTACACTTTAGGATTCGTAATTGCAAGTCAATATATTGTTATGTTTATTTCTTTTATGAAATAAATTAACATTGTCAAAGAAAAGTTAACAACAAATAAATTTCATTTGGTCCAATGGGTCATTTCTCAGAAAAATATTCTAGTAACGTAAGAGTGTTGAAAATTTTTCTTAATAACTTTCGAGCTTTAGAGAATGTCAAATCATTAATATTCAGAAGAGCACGACTTTCCCTTCCGATTCACAAATGGCCAGAGGCGTCGGGGCTTTCACGCAGGACAAGGTCAGAATTTCAGAGGAGAGCTCACAAAAATATTTAATACTAATAAACACGCGTAAAATTAGTATTAAATAGAATTAAAAACATCAAAATTCTTTCAGTAGTTTACGAAAATTCTTTGCCATGTTTTTACACTTAAAAACTTTATTTCAAGGAAGTGTTCACGTCAACAAAGGTTCTTATCCAGTCTTCGGCCCATGCCTACTATAATTTATTTATTAAGAATATATGGTTATGACTAAATTTTGTAGAACTTATAAGTGCTGTGAAATATTATTATGTTGAATCCCTGTTTCTGTTTTTAAACAAGTATAATACACACTTCTCACATCAGCAAAGCTCCCTGCGCGGTTGGACTTCCAAAACTACATAAATACACACATTTGACTCAGAGTCAACTTTAATGTAGTGATAATGATTCTTTCCTAGATGCTATTCTTAATAAAGATTCTCACTGCTCTTTAAAATTTGCTAACTACATTATGAACAAAGAATGCGCTGTCATTTCGGTGTTTAATGCTTCTTTTCTATCAACATACATCTTTATGGTGTCCTTACGATGACTCGTAATATTTCTGCACACGACCTACAAGCACTAAGTTGTAAGTGAATAGGCTACTTACTGGGAATGCGAATTCACTGTTACCTATCAAATCATTCTTCCGAGACAATTAATCTTCCAAAAAGAAGACCTAGCGCACAAAAGGACAAGTAATAATTTCATCCAATAACATTCCATTATAATAATGTCATTATGATATTCTACTCATTTTGCAGTTTCCTAAACACAAATAAATAAATTTCACAGTCAAATCAACTGTTTACAATCAATCAAAACTCACAATAAAACAAATTAAGTACCTGAATATCCTCGGGAAAAAATACAAAACGAATTGTCAAACCCGCTTCCCTCCACTTCTGTTTAATCATCTAATGCACCAAGCATTATGGAAATTGAAATAAGCTTATTAGATAGAAACTGTCGTTTATTTATCAATCCCAACCTTGTTATACACGAATTTAGTACAGTTGAACAGTATTTTAAATTAATAATTATCCTAGTCAGACAATATACAGAGTACCCCGCAAAGGAATCCGTATAATCGTATATAATTTCAACTTAGCTTGTTCCTCTCTTAACGCTATACAAGGAACATTATTCAAAACGAAATCAATTCTAAATTTATATAACCTAAGTTTAGTAGTGTCCATCATATTAAATAAACATGGATCATATCCACAGAAAGCGGAAGAAAACGGATTTATTATATTTCATTTGCCCATGGTACAAATTAAATATGAAAAAAAATTTTTTTTTTAACATAATTAGACGTCCTCGCATTAGAACTTTAAATCTTTTTCTTCGTCTATCAATCCAGGATTAGGTCTTAGGCCTGTTCCGGTCTCACCCACATTCCTTCTTCCTATTGAGATATATTCTATATTTGTTTGTAAATCCATTATAGCGGCATACGATGTACATGTTCTTTCCATTTCTCTTTAAGTTGCATCGCCTTCTCTGTTATTGATTGTATGCCGAGTTCATGTCTTTTTGTTTCATTTATGATTCTTTCTTCTCTAGTGCATTCTTTAACTGATCTTAGAAACTTCATTTCTGTTGTTTCTAGTTATCTTAGATCTTTACTTCTAAGCGTCCAGATTTCCGCCCCGTATAGTAATATAGTGCCATAACTTTATACAATTTTATATGCGTTTCTTTCCTTGTTTTCCCTTCAGGGTTCTTCTTATTGTGCCACATACATGTCTGTATATTTTTATCTTGTTCATGCGATATATCGCATCCTAAGTATTTAAAATGTGATATCTGTTCAATTGGTTTATCATCTAGATTTATTTTTGTTGTGACTGAATAATTGCCTAAAAATGTCATTGTTTTTGTTTCCTTTATGGAATTTTTCATGTTATAGCCTTGACTTAGTACATTTAGTCTATGTACAACTATTTACAGTTTGTCTTCACTATCTTGAATTATGACTTGATCGACAGCGAAAAGCATCGTGTTATTCCTTCCTATATTTATACCTGATGATGTTTTCTCTCTTTTCCGTATCATATCATATGTAAATGTTAAAAATACCTGATATTTAAGAAATAACTATAGCCATACCCAAGGAAATTTACTTTATGTACATCATGACTATCGCATAATATCTGCGAACCCTGAGAAAGGAACGATTTCATGAGCCACTTCACTTGGCATGGGCTACCACTGACTATATACAAACCTTAGAAAACTATAATTTTTTTAAAAAATGTCCGAATAATTGAATACCAAACTGTAGTTGAGACGCTAACGTTGAAATTTCTGGTTTCATCTCTTAGTTTGGTTTTAACAGCTACCTGTGGTTGACTTCTCATGTTAGGGTTCGAGACGCTAACGTTGAAATTTCTGGTTTCATCTCTTAGTTTGGTTTTAACAGCTACCTTCACCTCCTCATCCGTAGTTGATGCTCCTTATTTCAAGGAGGCTTTGGAGCAAAGTATTTAAGAAGGACGCCCTTGATACGGCTTCTTTCAGTAGTAGAGTGAATATCTTTTTTCTTTGTGAATTCGTGGGATTTCTTCCCAGCAGGTCCGCTTCTGTTGGATGGAGCTGACGTCCAAGTCGCATGCTTTCTGCGCAGTAATGGGGATATTCTTCAGGGTCTCCGTAAAGGTTTACCCCTACCGCGGTTTGACAATGATCACATTTCGACTTTGTTTGTATATTTGTGGTCTGTTTCTCCTCCATAGTAATAAATACAGCATCAACGTACATCACATTACACTTTTCGGCCGAACGATATTTATAATAGTTTTCTTTTATCTAATACACAGATACACGCTGATATAAACAGACACGTTCGGACACGGCGAAGGTGAAGTACACATCGTGCATTAGAGGTTTAGCACTTTTATATATAAAACTATAAGGTATAAATTTTATAATCGATATGCAATTCAGTAACAATGAAATTTCAATTTAAAAGTCAATTATTTTCATATTTCTAATTAAAAAGCTTTCCTATGTTCATAGCAGTTTGCTACCTGGAAGTAATCTTATATCTGGAGGCAGGGAATTGTATACTTTAATAACATGCCTCCCTGACGGTTGGACTTTAGGAAAATTTATGAGAAAATCACTTAGTTATTATAGTGACAGAGAGCTTGCTGACAATAGCTTTAAGTATTCATTCTAAGCAGGAGAGGAAGTGAAGCACCGATGCAGTTATATGCAGAGTACTGTAAAGTAGGGTCTGCAGAATATTCTGGATCCAAGTCCAGAATAGTTGAATTTCTTTCTTTTGTGTAATGAGAATTACATGAATTCACACAGAGCCTATACACAGTGACGCTGAACTGAAGCTTAGTAAACTGTGCATAGATATTCAGTTCATGTTTTATTACATCCCTCGGTTTTCTCACGAGGATTTTCATTGCTGCAAATTTTTTAGATGCTTATTATGAAAACCTAATGTAAGGCTGCAGTCTATATGCATGCAATTTAACTGGAATACATACATGTTACACTTGTAAAATCTATTAAATAAGAAATTTATAATTTGTGTTTTATTGATTGAGCAGTAAGTAATTAACGTGTAACCACCCATTTAACATACTGAATGACTATTCATTACCATCTGTGGGTTTATTAATCTCATAAAAATAGTGGTGTCATTTGAATATTTAAGCAAATGTGTTGTGGTATCTGACAGGTATTGAATTTCTGCAATATTAATTAAAAATAATATAGGGATCATGGGTGGAGACTTGTGAGACACAACTATTAACAGCCAATAAGTCAGACATAACATTATCACATTTTCATTCCAGACACAAATTAAATATATTTCTCAATTTTAAGGACCAAGACCTAATATGGGAAAATTTTGAAGCATTTCCAACATAATGGAAATGCCTCACTCAAATTAGATTGATTACTAAAATATTTTTACTTTGTATTACATTCATTATTTAATAATTAAATGTGTTACGATGGATTTTGGTGTATCATTCAGTTCTAAACCCATCCTGTACATAATCTAAAATGCTGCAATAATCTGGAAAGTTTGAAGTATGAGTGTTTAGAGAATTGTTGAAGACTTTAAATCGAGGATAGCAGTACAATTGAATGGTACAATGATGGCTCTGTTAATAGTTCTTTCTTCTCTTGTCCTTGAGAACTTTTCATTAATAAGAAAAGTAGTAATCTTGAACATCATATTTATAGTTGCAGCAATATGGTAGATACCTTATTTCAGATTATTTAACTTAAATGGATATACTGTCATAAACAATGCACTTATTGTTTTCATTATCTCATGTTGGATTAAATTTAATTAGCAATGAGAAGTTTAAAAAAACAACCAAATATTTTAGTGAATCCAAGTTGAGAACTCTTTCACTGTATTTCTTGGGTTGAAGAACTTCAGCTTGAGATACTATAAAAATTGTTTTACTGATTAACAGGAAATTATTTGTCTGCTTCAGTTGATGATGCTTCATCTTTAATATTTTCCAATTTATTTTAGAGCTTTGTTCCAGAACACTCAAATCTATTATTGTTGCAGTTTACTGAACTTCAGAGATTGACTAAGCCTTTTAATTAGCTTAATGTTATAATTTGAATGATGAATATTTTTCTGAGCTGTGTCAAAATGAAGGTAGTTGTGCTATTTCTAAAGTTTTTATACCTCTTTGGATTGTGGGTAATTTTGTTGATGCTGTCTTGTGATATGTGTAATTGTGCACGTGTTATAATGTTAAGCACTAATTCAAACCTTTCAAGGAATTATTGAAATTGTAATTGGCCACATTATTTAAGGTTTATACACTGTGATTGAACAATCACACCTCAAACTCTTTTAAAATTTCCATCTTGTGGTTTTGTATTCATTCATAATGCTTCTGCTACTTTATAATTACAATAATCCGTTTCAGATACAGTTAATAATTTTTCATTTATTTTATGACAATCATATGTAAGATCATTAATAGCATGTTGTCAATTCCTTGGATGCTACATTGAGTGCTGTTATAGTGGTCAGCCAACATGGGCTGCAGTCCTTGAGGAAAGGGGTTCGATTCCTTTAAAATTTGACATGCTTATTGCTATCTGATGTGGCGTTGCCAGCTCTCAATTTAATGTACATCAGCCACTCTCTGTCTTTCCTGTCCATATGAATTAATATGGACAGTAAAGAGTGATAGAAACACTTAAAATAAATTGGTGTCACCAAACCAGATAGTAAAGAGAATGCCAAATTTTCAATGGTCTGGGCCATCTTCCTCAAGACAGTACTGCACTTCGAACCTGCTACCTACATCTGCAACTAAGGATAATGTGTAAAAATAATCGAATTGATATATACAGGAAAGAGAGATAGAGACAACTGACTTGTCTGTAATTGAGTGCAGTCATCATGTGCAACTTTGTGCACTGAAAATATATACATTGCTTTAGTTTTTTTTATAATAAATGCCTTTCAGATTTGGTAGTAAATTGGTTGTAATTGCTGATAAATTACGTAAGTGAATATTGTATCAGAGAATAGGTGTGCCAAATTTTTTAATGGCCCTCTATTTGAAAAATTTAGCTGTGAAAAACTTCATACAGAAATATCCAAAAGTTGTTTCAAAATAACAGCCAATTATACCCTTAAAAATTAAATTGAACAACACACAATTTGGCCACTGCACACTATTCTAAGAAAATACATATTTCGAAATAATCAAACAATTGTTAATTACTCTTCTTTAATAGAGGTTAATACTACTGCCACAGTTAAAGTTAAAAAGAATAAGGAGAACTACACCAACAATTATAGACCATTAGCGTACAAGACACCAGCAAACTCTCACAGAAACAGTTCTTGAAATCAACTAATTTTTACAAATTTAAATGAACACTAGTTGAATAAAACTGAAATTGATTATTATAATTTACCAAATTATAAAGTATGGCATTCATTTTACAGTACTTCAGAAAATGAGACAATCTTAAATATACATAAGACCTGATTTAGATTTCCAAAAGCTATATTTTTAGAATATCAAATTAAGTCTATTATTTTAGGTATTATTCAAAAACGATGTATAATGTAACCAATTAATCTCTTGAAAAATATAAAGATTTTGTTGTAGGACTACTGGATGTATTAACTATGACATATGTCAACAAAGGGTTTAATTACCGGATAGCTCAATATTGATCTAACTTAGATGTTGCTCATCTCCTGCATATATTAGACAGCTATGACTTCACTTGCATTGTAAATTAACAAAAAATAAGAAATATGTAGGCAATACTAACATCATATATGTGCATTTAAAAATTAGGCTATACCATGTACCTTCTCTGTTCACATGCTTCTTGAACTGGAACCCAGACATCTACAACATTATCCTACCACCATATATAGATTTAGACTAATGAGGAGATTTAAACCTTATTATAATATATAATTTGTGCTCAACCACATTGCTCACCACATTGCTCAACCACATTGCATAGTTCTCACACTACTTGCACACTTTTTATACAATGCTTTTATCATTTTTACTTTTGCACTGCTTCTCTTATATTTTAGCAATTCATTCCAGAGCAACTGCCATTGTACACTGTAATATGATTTCTCTGACTTTAAATTTAATCACTAAATCTTTCCTGAGCTCCCATCATATTCCTTATTGCAAAAAATCAAATCAACAGTTGATTATTTTTTACTAAATGCATGTTCTTCTTCCATTTCTTTTTCAACTTTCTTTCTCAGTCTTCCTTCTAAAATCCTCACAAAATTATTTTCAATATGTGAAATGAGGGTGATTACCCTATAGTAGTTCATTCTTAACACCCATCTGGTCTACAGGAATTATTGGACCCTTTCTCCAGTCTTCTGGTACATCATTTTCTTCTCATATCACTTGAAAAAATCTACATGGCCATTGAACCAAAACTGATACCAGTGCTTTTATTATCTCTGCACTACCTCATCTATTCCTGGAGCTTTACCTCTTTTCATCTTCTATTTAGATAAAATATCCAATTAACATACAAAATGGAGTGATAATATAAATACCACAAAACATTTCTGGAATCCTTCTTCCTTTCGTCAGATGATTAAAAACCCAAGAGCCATGAGTACAAGACAACTGCACAATCAAATGGGTTTTACCAGAGTGTGAGAGACCTAGTGTGAAAGACAGTACTTCCAGAAGAATGTTGAAAGGTCCTCTACTCAACGTTTTTCATCTTCTTTATGGCTTCTTCTATATTTAACATAGTTATATCTCTTTTTCTTTTCTTTTCACAATTTCTTCTTCCACTTTCCCCAGTTCTTTAAAATTTATGTTGAGTAATTTAGCAACATACTCTGTTTGTGTCAAAATTTGTCAATGCATACAAAACCCTTTTAATTCCTTTAGCATCTGTGTCTGTGAAATTTATCCATAATATCTGTTTTTCTTTCTGTACAATGTTATGACATTTTCTTTGTTACTTTATATTTTCACTCATCTTCAGCATTTCTGTTTTTTATCCACCTCCTCAGGGCAGTTTCTTTTACTTTCACTGGATCTCTTGCTCTGTTATTCCACCAGGGTGTTTCCTTTTCCTTAATTTTACAAGATGTTCTGACACTTACACCTATTGCACACTTCACAATACATTGCTTACAATTATCACATTGTAACTATTTATAACTTTTTAAAAAAGATATATAGTGAAAATTTTACAGGATCTAATGTATATGATACAGAATGTATTAATCAAAATTTGTTCTCAACTATTCTGAAATGATGTATTCCAAGACACATCTTATTCAGAATGTTTTAAATTAAATTTGAGTCTTGATTGATATCAGATTTACAATATCATTGCTAAATAACTTACATAAGCCAAAGAAATTATTTTTAATGTCCTTTGGAGCAAGGGTATTGATTTGGATACGATAGAGAGAGAAGGAATAGTATGGCTCATCTCATAAAAGGATGATTGCTCACTATGCTGGACAAAATATATAGATAACTATGTATTCTGTCCAACATGGAGACCAATGGTGAATACATAGTTACCTATATATTTTGTCAAGCATAATGACCAATCTTTAATCTTGTAATCCACATTCGCTTTTCCATTCATAAAATTACTTCAAAGTTATAATATTATAAGTGTTTCAGATTACTGTGGATTATTATAAATTTACTTGAATACTAAGAAAAATTTCTTCTTTAGTGAAATATTTATAAAATATGCTGTAGTTTCCAGTCATTCCTGAATCACTTTGAAATATAAAAAGTGTTGAGACAGAAAATATGTAACTAAAAATAGTTTTGTAATGATATATTTATGGCTCATCCAACTTCTAAACATTATTCATAAAAGATTCTGAAATTATTCAGTTATATTAAGACAAACTTTGAAAGAAATGGATGTATACAACATTCATTTAAAATAGAAATTCATTACTTGTTTGGCTCAATATATATTTAACTGATGTAGAAGGTAAAGATGATCTCTCCTAAACCTACATGATCCGCAAGCCCAGATAAGCTTTGATAACAAATATCAAGGGCACACATACTGGTATCAAATACGGTGCTTTCTCTGATCATTCTATGGTTACAGCTACTTAGCCACACACTGTGCAACATCTCAATGCAACATAAATTGCAAGAAAAACTGATAAGTATTCCTAGAGTCTACTGAAGGACTTCGCCAATCATACCTGTGGTCCTTCTGGAATGAGTTTCAGAAGCGCCTAAATTCTGCTCACCCATCCAAGAGTTTCCCAAGGTATATAACCCCTTCCCCCCTTCCAGTTCATGGTTGAATGAAGAACTCATATTGTTTCAAAATCAATCACAGTATGGCCCTGATTATAAACTTTTACAATTTAAAGAAGAGGAACACTAAAAAAAACATGGAGACTAAAGATAATAGAACTTAACAAAAACTCTGGTGATGACTCCATAGTATACTGCAAAATTGTAAAAGGAGGAGAAACATCAGATCCTGACCCTCTTGTTCTATTGAATTTTTTGTTAATGTTCCATGTTCCAGTGTTCCCATCTCAGATATACAGTGTACCACACATCAACTTGAATTAGTTGACTGAAGGGATAAGGTGGAATAAAATATACTTAATTCCTGATATAAATATATATCTCTATATTTTTCTTTAGAATTTTAAGTAAATTGTCATGACTTAATCCAGGGGCAAGCTGGGCCTAACGGTGAATTGATATCCAGTGGCAGGAAATCGCATGATTTAAATTTTTAATTTATATAATTATAAATTAAATTTCCTTGACGTCTGTACCTCGCGTCATGATGTCTTCTGCTGCTCCAGTGTTGACCTTACAGGTGACTTGGATTCACTCATGGTCAGGCAGTCATGGCTTCACCTTTGGGCAAAATATTTCCGGGTTCCCTTCTGGATACCTCAGACACGTGGACAGGATTGCAAGATTTTATTATCTTGTATCACTAAAACAACTTGCCAAGCTGTACACAAGTCCTGTGTTGTCTGCAGTGTCTCCTCCTTTCACCCTCAACCACATCTCCCGTGCTTTCTCCATGACACGAGGGTCCACCCCCGCATATTATTATAGGACACTGACCACGTTGTCAAGTCGCCCAGCAACTCTAAGCCACCGTGACATGGCCACTCTCACAACCCGAACTAAAATGATCGTTACAAAACCAAATACAAGTGTTCCTGGGCGATGATGGCCTGAGCCTTCAGGACTCAAGTTTTTTAGTGCATACCTCTGCAAATGTAATCTTAAATATTTTAAGGCAAAGGAAGACCTAAAATTCTGTCCACTATTATGATATGTCCTCCAAAAAATATCATTGAAGAGGTATTAAACTAACTAGTCCCTTTAATTAATACAGCCTTCAGCACTGGATGTTTCTAAGAGGAGAGAAAGATATCAATTGTGACACCATCCTATAAAAAATGACAAAATAAATTCCCCGTCATTATAATGGCCAATTTCTCTTGTGCCATCATGTTCAATGTTCAAAATGCATTTAGTCTAACTTCAGCAGCATTCAGAGTTCTGAAGAACACAATAGAGGTGTATCCCCAAACTGACCCAAATTTTTGTTGTGTGTCACTGTTTACATAACTTTTAAATAAAAAAATCAAATGTTTATGCTACTACTGGTAATGTGGATTTTGTGAAGGGAATGTATTTCTTGGAAGGTGAAGAACAGAAGATAATTTCTTCAATGGTAACTCCAAGACACCACTGATGGCAGCACACACAATTCTTGAGTCCCATTGCACAAAAGTGCAGGAAATAATCAATAAAATTATATTGTATAAATAGAAACATCCATTTTTTGCTACTATGTATTTATTTCACATGTCTTTTCTTACCATTGATGATGTGGAAAGAGACATGCTCTTGTCTACTTGAGTGGACAAGAAATTCAGGGTTCTGAAATACTATTTGAACACAATTTCAATTGCACATTAGCCACTTTTAGTTCTTAATGACTTTCTCTGTTTAGCATTATATCATGAATTGAGGTTCTGGCACTTTACTGTTACCCCTTCAGTGTATATTTTATTGGAGAAGCTATTTCCTGAAAACTACACGTGTAGCAGGTGAGAATACAGCATTGATTTATAATGGTTTAAATGATTAAGTATTAATTAAGTTATTAAAGTTCTTATTTACTTCAGTTAGTTAACATTGAATATTCCTATTTTTATAATTAGTATGGGGAAAGTACCATAAAGACATTATACATTCCACCTGTTGAATGAGATTAATTACTAATATCACTACTCCATTCTCTAGTTACTTTTTGACTTCTTGGTTTTCTCTTCATTAGTTCTACATCGATGCTCATTTTAATTAATTTCAATTTAAATGATCTAAAATTATCTTTTAATAACATTAGCCTTACTTTAGAAGCCACCACAATTAATAATTCTCTACCATATTCTGCCAAGCAAATTTGCTGGTAAAAACTCAGTCAAGGGCAGTGTTAGTTAAAGAAGGAATTATTTATTGCTTTAAGCAGAAAAAAACTTACTTTTGTTTTAAAAAAAATACACCTATCAGGTCTGCCACACTGTTCACATGGTTCAAGAATAATGAAGCAGTGCATTGTCTGGTCAATAGATAGAGTAACACTGGCAGGTGTTTACACACTACTGGAAACTCTGCCCCACTTTTTCTGGCAGAAATGTCTCACCTGTTAAACCTACATTAATGTGCCGAATTTGTCCTCATCCTCTCTGTGCTTCTTGATTTCATCTACATTACTGATGTTAATCAGGGTAGCATGTAAGAACATGAAAAGAGGTTCCAATATTGTTGCAGCAGGTGGATTCAGCAGAAGTGTTTTCTTCAAACCAGTTCAAGTAGTAATGGCAAGGACAATGGCCATTCAAGATTTAGGAGAGTTCTTTTCCTAGGCTGCCTATCCATTTCTTCTAGGTTTGGCATAATCTGAAAGAGAAATCTTTCATTAGTACTAGTCCCCTAAGCCTCCATCTTGAGTTCCATACTTTATATCCAACTCTTGATGTATTTTTTGAGTAAAGCCTCCTGGTTTAAAACTGGAATGGAGGTTGCCCATTTCGTACTCCATGTAAGCCATCTTTAAGCAGCATCTTCTATAATTTCTTAACTCTTGTTGTTTGTAAAAATTGCAACATCATGAAGGACTCTTCCTAAGTGAATGAAATTTAATTAGTATTTTGTGAAGCCACCAAGTGCTGTCTAATCTAGTAGAAAGTTCAAATTCATGTACAATCATTATGCCTACATATTGTACCTATAAAGGAGAAGACAATCACCCCTCTAAAATGTTTTCAACCTTTCTCCATACCTAGATATTAGTTAAAGATGGATTTATTTACTTCTTTAAGCAGCAAAACACCTTTATTTTTGTTCAAGCAAAATATTACGCTTGTAACTCTATAGAATAAAATTCACCTTTAGATAAAACCAGAAGGTAAGCAATTTGAGATAATATTCTGATTTTATTATGCTGAAAGTATTTTGAAATTTCCTGTTTGTGTTCATTTTAAATAGTTTTAGCATGATGTTCATTCATATTGCACACAATAAGAAATATAGTCTAATTGTTAGAAAAATTACAACTAGTAGGACTATTGACAGTTATTAGGATGTTGCATACCAAATTTCAATTTTGGGCTTGAGTTATTCCTGATCTGAAATAAACCATGTCTAGAGTCAGTACATTAGGAACTGAATGTCAAAGCAAGGCTCAATAATTTAAGTGCTTGGGCAGATGATAATTGGTTTGAAAGATGATATTTCCCAAACAAATTTGGAAAAACAACATGAGTGAGGCTATGTGAAAGATACTAACTAGAAGTCTGGATGCACGACTAAGTTTTTATCCCTGAGGACTATGATTGGTTGATTGACCAAGAGAGGGAAATGCTTTATGGAAAGACATTATAAAAAAAACTTTGGATAGATGGCCAAGTACTACGATTTTGAATAGTCATGGAGTTTAGTGGTGAGGGTCATGAAAGGTGGTTGTTGGGAAGTGATAGTCATTTATTGAGACATACAACTAAGCTTCTAGTTCAAGTTATACTCGGACATATAGTCAGACTTGTGTTGTTTTAGTACTTGGATAATTACTCTTATGGAACATATTTTATGAACCAGAATTTACACAGCACATGTGCATTTCTATACGACAAGTCAAACCTGAAGCCAATAGCATACAGAGAACACCAAGGAGGAAGTTGAGGTTCTGAGAAATAAGTTTTTGATCATCCCTAATTATAAACTCTCTCTTTTCTTCAGGCTGCCACTTCTTAGCAGAAGTTTCCAACTATTGTGAGGCCCACTAGCTGACTCAGATTAAAAGAGAAATATTATCTATCAATTTTTAAGAAAATTGTATACATAAGTATTAAATTATAAATAATTGTTTAGTTCTTAAATTGTTTTTATATATTTATTTGTTTCCTAAAACCTTTAAATTCAAATAAATTTGATAACATAATATAATGGTATATAACAATTGGTAGCTAAAGGTGACTTTTATTTCACATGATTACTATTTAAGACAAATTCTATGCATATTCACGGATGAAGTATTAACAGTATGGTTTATTATTCTGCTAATGAATTTAGGACAAAATATTGTCTTTGTATACCATAAATAACTTTTATGCAGTGATTTATGTGAACTAAGCTACATAGTCTGAAGACAGCGGTAGAGAATGACCGCAGAAACGTCAACATAGAGAAATATTAACCTGGTGCTTAACCGTGAAAAATTTATTAATAATTTACACCAGGAAAGCTTACATTCATTAGATATGGAAGATTTGTAAGTTGAACACTGATCTTTTGAACCAAACCATATATAACTTGTGATTCAAAACAAAATTAGGTTTAATATTTTGCCATTTCAGTTTCAGGATACATTGCTGTGAAATTTATGGAAATTAAAGGTCAACTGGTAATGACTGTGTTTAGTAGTTATCCCATATATTAGTGCATCAAAATATAAAATTATAATGACTTACTGTGACTATTGATGGAACTAATTTATGTATTATAAATTTATTCAGGTCCATGGACTGATCTGTGCTGTATGCTGTACTTCACTTCTTTTGAACATGAGAGGTTTAAACACTTTTGTGTTAGGAGGACAATTTTTTAACTGCACGTACACACTGTAGCTGGTTTATGGGGCTCATAAGGAAAAAAGAGGAAAATATCCCCACATTTAGAGTGGCATCTACATATCTGTGATAATATCATTAATTTGGTATTCATACTTAAGAGACAAATACAAATAAATTAATACAAAATAATACATTTTTGGTGTTAGGATAAAAGGCAGAAATTTTGGTCAGAGGGGCAAGAGATAAATGGACAACATAGGCCTAGCACAGCTTGGTTAAAAACATAGAGGTCAATATCATATCCTTAAAAACATAGAGATCAATGTAATATCCTTACTAATATTATATAAATATATATTGTAATACTAATTAAGGAGGCCATTAATTGTTTAAATTATAATGAATTGTTTAGCGGCACCGATCTCAAAGAACAACAATGACGGCAGGCTCTTTGTCGGCGAGCTTTGTTGTGAACTGCGCGCATTGTACGGGAGGTCAGTTGATCGCAGTCTGGCGAATCTTGTGGTCGAGAGAGGGAGTGAAATTTAGAGAACGAACAGCGTGGTCCAAACTTAGTAATTCAACTGAGAGACTTATATGTTAATCATTACATTTGTAAAAAGATCTGGACGGAGAGACAAGTTATATAAAAATCTGAAAAGTTGAAACAAAAAGTTTAGCAGCCCTTTCAGATACATACGCGCTCCGAAATAACATTTTCCGCAAAAGGCATCGAAATTTAATACGTCCGACGGTTAACCGGAGTTGCAGATAATCGAGTTCCTGGAGGAAATCCAAGAAATACAACTGTGTGTTTGTTCAAGTGTAGAGTCTGTGATTAATGGCCTTTTTGTGAATTGTGTCCCAAGCTTCGAAATCATTAAGTCTGGTACCAGAAGGACAGTTGTAAATACAAACTAAAGTAATTAAATTTTGTAAACGGTAATTAAGGATATAGTGAGATTTCGTTTTTTCATTTCGTATTCCGTTCGTTTCAATTTGTTTGAATTTAATTATTTAATTTAGAAAATCATTTGTTTTTCTTACTTATCAAGCCCAGATTTGTAATTAATCATTACAATATGTATATATATATATATATATTGTAATAATCACAATTAAGACATCGTTTAATTGATTTAATTAAATGAATTTAAAGAATTTGCCTCTCGTTGAAGCTATTTATATAATAATTAAATGGATGGCGTTAATTAAATAAAATAATTATTAAAATTTACAAACAATATTTATTTATTTTGTGGCAATAATTTAAAATCATTACAAATTTAAAATATTAATTTCGCAGGAACATCACTGGGTTTGATAATGGACACATCAATTATGTTTAAAAAATCTTATCAACAAACAAATCACATTTACCTAAACTATACGTCAACTAAAAAAAAAATTAACTTAACAATGAAAATAGAACGAAATTAAAAAGTAAAAAGATTAACTCTGATTAACAATTTAAACTAGAATGAAATCTGACTTCTATCTTTTAATTACGTTTACATAAATAATTATTTTGTAATTTGTTACTCAGATCTGTCCAGTTGGTTCCAGCATACCTTTCGTTATCGAAAAACACTATTGCGAGATTTTACATTGATTCTAAGATTCACATATTTTACACTGATTCTAGTAAAAATTTATAGGATGTCAGGAACTCGGATGATCCTCCTTTTTTTGTCAGCTATCTGTTGACTGCTTGCTTTAGGTGAATTCTGTGGTTTGAAGATTTGCTAGTCTTTACTGCTTTGGACTTATACTGCAATTTTACTATTTCTGGCTGGCTATGGACGTAAAACTGCTTTTACTTAGCAAGTTTCGATGTAATGCTTTCGTGAATGTTTTATTTTGTCCTCAACTCACAACTTTGTTTAATAGTAATAGAATAAACGACGGCTAGTCTCTTCTCAGGTATCACTTGTTCCGTCCTCCGAAATTTCCAGGCACTAACCAACTCTGTTAAATTCCAAACGCCAACTGAACTATCCTCGTCTCGAGTTTTAGCACGCATACGCCATTTTGACCTTCCGACAAAGGAACAGAGCTGGGCTACATTGTCGCTATGGAAGCTCCTGCCGCAATAATAGATTTCTCAAACAATTTAAATTTTTATGTTCAAACAATTAATGTCCTAATTAATTGGTATTACAATATATATAAGTGACACTTTAATTTGAGTTCATCAATTCATTTCTGGCCAGTGTGCAGTTCAGAACTTCCTTCCTGGAGAAGGGAGCTTAAGCCCTCGAAAATTTGAAGTTATGCCAGTCTGGAACAACAACTGATTTCAGGTAATGCGCATTGCCGTCTCTCTTTCCTATCCTATACAGTGAACTGGTATACGATTGGCCACAAAAAAAATATTTACAATAAATTTCTGTTATTTTAATATTTTCTGTGCTGTGAAATTAATAAATATAAGACTTATGGAAGGAAATTAAAGCAAAGTTATGAAGCCATATTACCAAATACTGTGTTCTTTAACTGGTAATATTAACAGAATTATTTGAAAACTATGTATTAGATTGAAGCACGTTGACACCTATGGAAAATGATTGTAGTGAATTAATCAATATGACATGTTCCGTGTTTTAATATGAAACGTATTTTCTATCAGTTTTCGTTCTTATTTCACTGTCCGTTTCGTAACTTTGTGATGATTTATTGAGTGTCTAACTTTTAAACGGAATAATTTAGCACCAAGTTGACACACATTTAAACACTAAAGTCTGTTTCCTTCGTAAATTTTTAAAATAAAGGTAAATTTATTTATCATTCTAGGCAGATATTCTGTGCCAAGAAAGGTTGCGCACAGATGTTTCCTGTTGGCTGCATTAGCGGGCGTGACTGTGCCTCAAGTCGGGCGGTTTAAAGTATTCGAAATCGAAGCAAAAAATCACACTATTATTATAAAAGTTATAAAAATTAAGAAAAATTCATTCCTCGGAATCGGGCTCATATGCACCAGACGCCACAGATAAGTATCTGTATGATAAATTAAAAGCGAGTTAAAATTCCTAGTGCTTCCACTGCACAATATATATATATATATATATATATATATATATATATATATATATATATATACACGACGGTGGTCTGAAAAGTTTCCGACCCAAAAATGATAGAAGATATTTTTTTTTAATTTTAATTTTAATTTTTTCAACATAGTCTACTTGTAACTCTACACACTTCTCCCAGCGATCCTCCCATCTCTGTAACCCGTCCAAAAAGTACTCGGCCTTTTTCTCTGCAAAATAAGTGTTCACGAAGGTGATTGTCTCTTCATTTGACTAAAATCTCTGTCCTCCGAGCGCAATTTTTAGATGAGGGATCAAGAAGATGTCGCTTGGGGCTAGGTCTGGTGAGTAAGGTCAAGTAGTTCAAACCGTAATTCGTGGATTTTCGCCATGGCAACCGCTGAGGTGCGTTGTCTTGGTGAAACAGGATTTTCTTTTTCTGCAAATGTGGCCGTTTTTCCGCAAGTTTCTGCCTTCAGCTTATCAAGTAATGATGCGTAATAGTTTTTCCTTTTTGAAGATAATCGATTAAAATAACTCCATGACTATCCCAAAAAACAGTCGCCATCACTTTCCCAGCCGAAAAGACAGTTTTTGCTTTTTTTGGAGCCGGTTCCCCCTTTGCTGTTTGGACTGTATTTTTGTTTCGGCCGTATAATGATGTTTTCAAGTTTCATCTACAGTAATTAACTTCGCCAACAGAGCGTTGGAAATGTTCATTCGAACACGTTTTTGGTCTAACGTGAACAAACGCGGCACCCAACGCGCAGACAGCTTTCACAAAAACACTCACATCAACTTTTTATTATTATTATTTTTAGGGTAACAGGCAACATTAGGGTAATCCACATGGTGGCAACTCCCCTTTAATAGCATAAGAAGGGATTTGAAAGGGGGGATGCGGAAGGGTAGATGAAGGTAGCCAAGGGTTAACTAGGGCCTCCGGGCTATAGTTTAAGGATCCTACCCGGCATTCGCCTAAAAGTAATGCAGGGAAAACCCTAGAAAAACCTGCATCAGGTAGGTCGGGCATTGGGTACTTGTCCCACGCCTTTCCGATAGCGGGAGAAGAGCAACTCAAACGACTGTTATATAACAACTGTGCGACCAAATGTCAGAAACTTTGGTGAGTAACTGTCAACAGATGAACAACGAAATTCACTAGCTTTTATTTACTAGTGCTGCTATCTTCACGTTGAGGTCGGAAACTTTTCAGACCACCCTCGTATATATATTCTAGTCTTTTCGAATTGAGTCTAATTATATTTCGCAGTTCATATGCAGTCATATGATCTAAATCATGTTATAATCCGAAGTTAACATTGTAACATGAAGCTTTGGCCATATTCTCCTATTAGACATTTGCTGGCTCGTATTCATGCACGTTCTCTTACGGTAACTGATGTTATTTATGTCAGTAGAGTAAACAGCCTTAGCATTCTAAATGTAATGCTAATGTACTTCCGAGTTTCGCGACTTAGTTGAGTAAACGTTACATTGAACATTGAAGTGCTCCATATACAACACTCTGGTCGACAATTGTATGGTTGAAAAAATAACATAACTTATCTTACTGTAATTACGATTATAAAATATCACATCATACACGTAGAACGTTGAAGATTAATTTAATAACAAGCATCTCATATACATACTTAGCGAAGAGAGCAATAACATCCACTAGCAAGTTAGAATGGCACGATGTAATTTGGCATTAACACGAGGCGAAACGGAACTTGAAGATATAAAAGAAGTACGTAAGGTTTTTAAAGTACCACTATTTTTATTTTTCTCATGTAGCCTTCAGTTCACGACGATCGTTATCTAATACTATTAATATTATTATACAATTTCTGCCAATCTGCAAGTCTGAATATGTTTGGGAACGTAAAGAAAAAGACCGTAGCTTTGTATTAAGTCACAGAATTTAAGTGAATGATTTGGGGAAATTTGCCCTTATATTTTATCTTAGGTTGAAACAATTTTTTTTAATGATAGCGTGAATTAAATTAACTGAAATTTAATTTATAGTTTGGCAAGTTAAATTAAAAGACAATTGTAGGTCTCAACTAAAATATTATACAGATACAATGTTATAGAAATGTTAAATACTTTTCTTCTTTCCTGAAAATTATAACTTTCAATCAGTGAGTAATTTTAACACAAATTTATTATTTACAACACTTCATCTTAGTCAACTACTACCATCCTTCATTAATTCAACGTATTTTTATATATATTAAATCTGATTCATTTATTCAAATCACAACACTTCTGTGTTACGCAATTAAACACTCATAATGAAAAACATTGCATACGTCTGTTTAACTTTGAAGGCCAAATCTACCGTTCTGATCAGTAATGTTTATTATCTAAAAACTTTGCATTGTTCTCTTTGCTTATTCTAAAAAGAATGGTAAGTTTTACCAGCAAAACTTAGTGGTTTACATAGGTTACGTACTTGCATCCAGGTAAGTTTAATTTAGTAAGTTTCAAACAAAGTGCAAATCTTGGCCCTTTTTCTCCTTTATGATACAGATTATCTTATTATTTTTTCTTGTGAGAAACAAAATTGGATGTATGTTCATATAGGTATATATGTGTATGTTCCTCATAAAAATTTATATGCGTGAAGAAATTTCAACCCTTCCGATAGCGGGAGAGGAGTTTGCTGGGGGGACGCAGCATTCCCTTCTCCGTGCCTCAACCAGTTTAGGAGGCAGCTGGCCGACTATTCCAATGGGAATAGCGGACAGCTCTTACCGTATGCCCAAGGTCTGAGACCCCGGAACATACACCTCTCAGAACAGGCCAAGGTGCCTCGCCTTGTGGAAACCTTAGTTCAAAAACGGAGAGGAAAAGGCATCTCCAAAGGTAGCCCACCCTGTCTCTCCTACAAGGTTTTGCCTGCGAGAGAACATCCCTCGCAGGCACTGCCTGTGAGAGAATAGCCCTCGCAGACAGCTACTTACCCCTCAACAAAATAATATTACATCGAGATAATTACAGTTTGTAAAGCCTTTGCACTACGAGCCTAATACAAATATGGATGGCATGTTTTACTTTCATTATCATTGTTTCCTAAATTGATTTGATTAACGTTGGCAAACCAGTTCCTTGCGGATATTTTTATCACCGCTTAATAATAATTATTTCCATGAAAATACATTTGCTTATTTAGCACCCACCTGTCAATTTTGCACTGAGTTAAGTCATACTTGCGTTAGCAAATAGAAAGCTTGGAAGAAAGTAAAGAAATTGATAGCTTCCGTGTTAGCCAGAGGAACCTAAGTCTTTTGCGCTAAGACTTGATGAAACTAGAGTATTCCGCTTTCAATAAAATAACTCGTCGTACACTATTAATGAATCTTAGTGGTATGAAAGGCCATTTGAAAGTATAATTCCAGAAAACGTAACATCAGATTTAAAAATTTCTAGACAGCTACCCTGCACCCGAGTGACAATTTAATTTAAAACTGCAACATAATCGACAGGTCAATATTTTAGAGGCCTCAGGAGCCTTCACCAAAGAAACGAAGTCATAACAGTTAAAATATTTTCGTCGCGTTTCTGTCTCTGTTAATCGTCTCACGAGAAAGCAAGCTGACCTACATTTTCCAGCTATCAAATTTATGTGGTGAGTCCACTAGCTCATATATACAAAGACATATAAAAAAAACTAAAAGTAATTATTTATTTCACTGACACTTTGATAAGTCCTAAAGTAGTTCAAATTATGTAACTTTAAGTTCAATTGATCAGTACGAAACGAATAATTTAGATTTTCAAGTCCGTTATCATCTTTCATAAGTCGGTACTGAATACGTTAGTGTCTTCTGTATTCATAATTATTAGAATTTTGGGTCGCACGGAACCAGATATAAGACAAATAAGTTAAAGGTAATTTGTGTGATATTTCCTCTACTTTATCACTCAATAGAAAACATTGATTTTATGATAGAAATTTTCAATAATTATCGTTTTGTCTTAAGCCATAATATTCCAATATTTTACGAAGTGAATGGCAGTTTGTAATCGGCTCTATATTACTACGAAAAAAAATCATCTAAATAGACTTGACCGTTTTCTTATGAAATCCGACAAATCAGCGTCTACACAGAGAGGAACTGAGATGATTTCAGTTTCTGATCCCCTAAAGCATGAAACGTAAATATAAACTAATATTACTCTGTTACAGGGTATAAAAACTAAAGAATTATTTCATTTCTTGAAGAAATGTTCATCCAAAATTCATATAATATTTAAATAAACTTTAATTAAAAATATAATGAGTTTATTCTCCTATGTGAATCCTCATCAGGCATATAAATACAAAAGTATTAATTTATAGACATAAACATACAAAAAATATTCATTATTCTCATAGATTATAGTTACACAAATTGAAACTATAAACCAGTCAAATTATTCATAAATGTATTTTAATAAAATAAAAAATTATTACATATTAATGAAATTAAAATTGGCACCACTAATCGTTTTTTTTGGAACCTCTTCAGGTGCAAATAATTTTTTTTTACAAGACTGAGTATTTAAAATTGAGAGAGAACAATCTTTTATAAATATGATATTTATAATACAATTATTTGAAAATAATAAGGCAGATAAATATATGTATCAAATTGAAACTAATTAAATGACAAAAATAAACTACTTAGGCATTACTTTTTTTAATTAGAGAAGGTATAAGAATCCTGGATTTTTCAATTTATACTGTACAGACGTAAATGAAAAAATTATATTTTATTTATTCGGATTATTCGTTCTTCTTAAAATGATTTCGTTTATTTATGCTTATTATGCTTATCATAAGGTTCAAATAATTGGAACAAATAATTATTTATTATTGAAACTAGGAAAAGAAAACAGTTTTTCCATTTACTTTCTTACATAGATCATAAAGAAAAAAGTGAAAGTGAAAGAATAAATATAAAATTAGTTGCTCATCGAACAAATATGATAAAGTTAACTTCCTTGTGTAAGGAATATAAGAGTCATATAATTTTGTTTTTAAGAATTTAATATTTATGGGGTACTTTTAATAAATAATTGAACATATTAATAATAAATTCATCACAAAATGATATATACAATTTAAATGAAATTTTCAATTGGTCAGGGTTTAAAATATTTGTAACCAATTTTGTGCTCATTATTGGCGTTGTTTGAACAATTAACAATGTTAACATTTACTTTATGGTATGCGGTCGATTGTTAATTTTGACTGCGAATTTCCTGGAATTGTCCAGACGTCAGCAGATTCCTTCCTACATGATGGTACAGAGGTGATCTTCCACTTCAAAAGAGCTGCAGAGTTCAATGCCCTTAGTCGAAACAAATTTCACGCCATTTTTGTTAGGCAAGAAGAAATATATTTATTGCGCTACCTGTCACGAGAAATAAAGTTTTGAACATCTGAAAAAACTTGCCAATAAAACCTTGTCCTAGACCCTGAGACAGAAATTTAATGCCAACCAAATGTCGTATTTCAGCCCCTAAATTTTGTCGTATAAAATGTTGAATACGCCATAATAACGATTATTAATACTGTGGTAGAAGTCGATGTACCAGCTTATTTGATTCCAAAAGTTTCTCTACGGGGAAGTTAATGAGGTGTATGTGTATGTAAGGAGGAGTTAGTGTATTGTGGCAAAGGAGGCGTGAATATGATGGTATCAGGTTCCCACAATTACATAGAGTTGTTTTTGCTTAGTTCTTCATTAAGTGGACGTTCTCAGTTGTTCCACGCTAATAGGAGCTCGAATCTCACGTACTGTTCTAATGGGAAAATCGTGCTCCTCTACTAACTCCCTCTACAAGTGAAAGCTTAAGGGAACAAGAAGGCATGTAAACATTTACTACCACAATGCCGTTTTCACACTACCATTTTCACCTTAAATGTTACTGTTTACCAAATTTCATATTAATATTTAAATGGTGGAAAAATTCTTGCAATACAGGCGCGACATTTATTTTTAAATAAAATAAAACTAAATGAACTGGGATTTTTTGATTTGAAAATTTTTGAATCTTACGATTTGAACCTTTGGGGTTTAAGATATTTATATTTAAGATAGATTGAGAAATTTATACAATTACATTTGGCAAAGGCCGATGGCAATGTTTACAATACATACAATAAAGAACACGAACTATATATAAACAACTATTATGTACATAGTTTAAATTTGTATATACTGCAACTATATGAAACCATCAAATAATCCTAGGATAAAAGTTTTGTTAAATAAATTTAAATATATATATATATTGTAATAATTTATAAATTTATCTTGCATCTTTTGACAATAATTCATTATATGAATTATGTGGCGTTTTTAAATGAAAAGAACTATTACGTGATAACTATTAAACAAGATTTATTAACCATTTTAAAACAAGTATTCAAATCACAAAATATTTGGGATCTCAGGGTCTTGAACTGGGTTTGATAATGGCAGAATTTATATAATCAAAATCACAAAAATTACATTTGCTTTATATGGGAATCAATGCATCTGAACATAGACGAAATTTGTTGCTGAAGAAATAATACCAAAGATTGAATTTAAACAATTTCAATTTTTATCAAGAAATAAAAAATGATCTGAATAATTAAAGATCTCATTTTATCGATAATTAAAGAACGATCTGACGTTTATCTTTTAAACGTGGTTTACAATGATTTTAAAGTTTTCTTTCTACTCACGCAGCCCAGGTCTCATTTTAATTTTTCGTGCACAATTTTGGGGATATTACTGATTCTAAGTACTCACAGACTCTAAATGTTCACAGACTCTAATTAGCGTAGTTTGTTAGTTGGTTTAAAATAACTTTGTCGATTCTCGATGATTTACTGCAACCTGGATTTGTAGATCTCGTGGATTTCTGTTGAAAATGTACCTCATTGGTTTTGACTGTTGACTGAAGACTAGTTCAGTTTCTGAATTTTTGATATAACAGCGTACTGGATACTGGAACACTTTCTCGTTCTTTAAATTAGACCTTTCAGTCTTCACTGCTGACTGACAAAGATTGTTCAAGTTTTCATGAATTAGAATTTTAATCTGTACATCTCGCCGTTTACTGCCCAACTGTTCGTTCTTTTTACTCTGTTCTACTTGCTCTCCGCTGCCCAACTGTTCGTTCGTTTACTGTGTTTTACTTGCTGTCCGCTGCCCAACTGTTCGTTCGTCTCGTAAATTTTGAGCGCGATAAACCTTCTCGACCGATCAACAATACTTTCCTTGCATTGCCGGTTTGTTGCGGCGTCCGCTATATCCACCAATAATGAGTCCTCTACAATTCAACTTTTCAATTAGAACAATGCCTTAATTACCAATTACTACAATATATTGTAATAAACAAATAATGGGTCGTTTAATTTATTTGCCCCATGTTGTGGTAGCCATTTTATGTAATAATCAACTAATAGCCTTGAATTAAATTAAATACTAGTCAAAAGGATAGGCGTTAATTAAATGAATGATTAAACAAGAATTTACAAATAAAATATAATTTATTATCAAATTGTGGCTTCAATCAAAACAATTACATTTAAAATTTTAATATCTCAGGGTCCTTACTGGATTTGATGATTAGGACACGTTAAAAGAAGAATTTGACAAATTAACAATTCAAAATATTATTTGATTAAAATTAAAACAATAAGTCGATCAATGAAAGAAAACTAGAAGAAAGCAAACGAACGAACGAAATATGACTCAATCCTTTAATTAACGTTTACAATATTATCATAGTTCTGATTTTTGTTACTTACATACTGTTTGGCTCGTACCGGCATTCTCTGTAGCTTCAGAAGTACACTATTGCAAAATTTTACTCTGATTCTAAATTTCGACTCACAGATTCTACACTATTTGAATCGAAATGGAATTTTTTGGCTCCCAGGAACTCGGATGATCCTCCTAATTATCAGCTATCTGATGTCTGCTTGCCTTACGAGTTGCTAATTTATTAGTATTTTACTGATTTGGATTTAAACTGCAACGTAGCTCAGTGAAGATTTGTTTTAAATGTTTATATTCTCGTGGCTGGTCCTAAATGTAGACTCTGCTATTCCGCTCCTTGCTGCTGACCGAAACCAACTTTACTTTTAAATACTTTTGATCGTCTCGACTATGTTTCTGACACGACCACTTGCTGTCCTTTCTGGCTGCTGACTCAAAACTTCATCCGTCCACATCAATCTTTCGGCACCAACTCCCCAGGTTTTATTACTTGTTCTGTACTTCGCAATCTTTCGGCCACCACCTAACTATCCTAGTGCCTCTCGAGTTTGAGAGCGCATTTCCATTTCGACATTTTCTCAAAGCAACAGAGCTCAGCGCTATGGTCGCTTTTTGTCGCTCAAAATACCGCTAACAATTTATTCGCTAACAATTTAATTTCTAATACACACAATTAAAGGCCTAATTAATTAGCATTACAATATATATATATATATATATATATATATATATATAAACAAGAACATAAATTAAATAAACAATAAAGTAAACAATTGTATTCGAGACAGTGTATTGTAAGAAGACGATGGCAGTGATCGTCATAGAACAATTGTTTAATATTAATATTTAAATGGTATAAATTGAAGTTCTACCAATTTCTTACAATGCAGGCGCTACATTTATTATTAAATGAAATAAAACAACATGAACAGAGATTTTTTTTATTTGAATTTTTTCTTCTACTGCTATAAGACAATTGCAGTGATCGTCATCGAAACGTCGAGAATTGAATTGTTTACTCGGTTAGAAGCCCGAGAATACTTTATTCATTCTCTATACCGAGAAAGACTACATTCTTAATTAAGGGGAAAAATTGTTCCATTACTACATGAACTGAGATTTTTTATTTGAATTTTTTTGTATTATAATACAATGATTTATTGCCAGAAGACGATGGCTTCGAAACGTCGCGAATTCAATTGTTTACTCGGTTAGAAGCCCGAGAAAACTTTATTCATTCTCTACAGCGAGAAAGACTGCATTCCTTTTTAATGGAAAGATTGTTCCATTACATGTACGTCAAACTTCTTCCACTAATAACTAAAAGTGACGTCCTACAGTTCCATACACAGTGGCGTGGCCAGGGTTTCTGCCGTCCGGGGCGGAGGCCAAATTCTCCGCACCCTTATTTAGGTATTTAAATTAAAAGTGCTACAAAATTTACGGAAATTTTGCGCCCCCAAAAGTTCCGTGCGGTACGGACGCTTTAACAGCCCCTGCCACGATACGACACTTCCACTAAATCCTAATCTAATTTGTATACGTACAAAGATTTTAGTTATTTTATTTATAAAATATATGTATACCAAGAGTCAAACAAGTAGACCATCAATTGTTCGACAAAGTTCGATAATTTAAACAATCACAACACCCACTTAAAGAAAAGGGTTGCTAAGAGAGAACATTCCGTAATTCTGTTTAAAGGGCCTCAGAATCATGGATATTATCCAGAAATGAAGGACTTTTATATGATTTGGTCATTTGTTCAATCTTTAGCAACCCCCCAAAAAACACACATGAAATGTGGCAGGTTAATTGAGTCAATGTGAATTGGACGGCTGATGTTGCAGGTTTCGTTACAGATTAAATAATTAAAGTTTCTGTTAAGTATGAAAGTTTGAAGTAATATATGAAAAGAAATGGTTGAAATTTTTACTTCAGATATTCTTATTGATTGTGAAATTTTGCCACCGCGTTTCACCTCACTGTAATGCCTGAAAAATTAAGCTAAATTCAAACGCTATATTCTTACTAAAATAAGATTTCATTTTTCATTTAACTCAATTTTATTAATATAAATCCTATAATATTTACAACAAATCCCTATCATAGTTCGTTAATGTTTTGAATTTTTTTTTATAATTCGTAGAAACCCTTTAGAACATTAGCAGTCAGCTATGCATTCCCGAAATTGTTGTAATTCAGAATGACTTTAAGTTCACTGTTTCCTTTGTCTAATCTTGCACGAATGATCGATTTTAGGTATGTAAGTTTGAGGTGAAACTTAACTGTTTAAATTTCCAGGGTGGTTCGTTATTATGCTCCCTGAATAATGCAGAAATTATAGCCCGTTTCATTTCCCAGTTTATAACTACAATATAATTTCAAAGCTTCTTTTTCTGAATTTTGTTGTGTGTCCGAATTTGCTCAATGCTAAACGAATCCCAACAGGCTCCTCCATACTCTAGAAAAAATCACACTAAAGTTCTATAAGAACATACGATTTTAGTGCTTTTAATCCATTAATAGACCCTGAATTTAGATGTTTCCCCGACGATAGGTCATCACTAAACGCTACACCAAATATATTTGCCGCTATTTCATACTTCTAATATTTCGCCCCTAGTTTGTATCATCATTCTTCTGTTAAGCTAATAGTCTTGCATTTGGATGTATTTACCTATATTTTATTTCGCAAATACCAATTTAGTCCTTTTGTCTAAATCCGAATGACGAGAATCAACGTTTTAATCTTTAATTTCCTTATAAATAATGCAGTCGTCCACGAATATTTTTGTATTGAACTGGATAGCGGCTGCCAAATCGTATATGCCTAAAACTTCTCGCATTTTCTTTCTCTGCTCGGAAACATATTTGCTCAGAATATATAAAACAACTGATTGATTTAGTAAGGAACAAATTCAAAAAACGCAAATTATAATAATATTATTATCGATTTTGTTATAATTATTTCAATACAATAGAAAATCATTTTTCCGATTTTCTTTTGCATTTTATTATTTAAACAAATATAAACACTGTTCTTTTGCGGGGTTACATAAATTACAAATAAAAATTTATTCAATGTCATTACATATTTAATTATACCGTAACGGCATAAGTAAGAACAAAAACATTATCTAGGTTAATTTTTCTGGAAATTTACAATTAGGTACTTCACCGGTTCGAATTGTTAAATAATACTAAATTTTGTGTAAGTTACTCGAGGAAGCCTGTGAGACTTGGTCTCTCGCAGCCGTACCTTCCCAGAGAGATCTGGAGGCGGCTTCCTTTGTCGTATCTCTGGTTTTTTTGAGGGGTGTATGGTCCGGGGTTGCAGATCTTGGGCATACGGTAAGAGTTGTCCGATATTCCTATTGGAATAGTCGGCCAGCTGCCTCCTAAACTGGTCGAGGCACGTAGAAGGGAATGCTGAATCCCCACAGCAACCGCCATCGGAAGGGCGTGGGACAAATACCAAATGCCCGACCTACCTGTTGCAGGTTTTTCTAGGATTTTCCCTGCATCGCATTATAGTGGGTAGGAACTTTAAACTGTAGTCCGGGGACCCTAGTTAACTCTTGGCTACCTTGCCCTACCTTTCCGCATCCCCCATTTCAGTCACTTTCCTATGCTATAAGAGCGGAGTTGCGACTATGTGGATTATCCTACATATAGACAGTCTACACCTTCTTCTTTCTTCTTCTCTAAGTTACAAACGTACGTTGCAGTTTCTGCGTGAAGAATTTAAATAATAAATTGATACAGGAGTGTATAAATTTATTTAAAAGTAATTAAACATTAAATTTTTAGACATATGTGTCGGAACATTATTAATAAGGGTTACTATTGTCTGGCTGATAGGTTAAATTGAAGAAAATCGTATCGTTAAACGTATTAGTTAACAGATTTACCAGATCTTTTGCTGCTGAAAACTAGGAGAGCTGTCTTTCCAAGTTTGAATTGAATTCAGTAGGTCTGTATGACTTTACGAACTCTGTGCTAAAGCTCTGAAAAATTCATACTAAAAGCGATTTTCATTATCGTTTGAAACGTTGGATTCTTCTTCTTCCGTCCTTCTTTTGGTGGTTTATTTCTACTCTTTGTAATATTTGGTAACTTTTCCGATATCCAATTCTGTTCAATAAATCTTCAATTCTATTCATTTCACCTTCCAACTCTGTCAGTCGTCAGCACAGACCCAATCAATAAAATTCCATGTATATATCCAAACAATTGGCACACAATTTATATAAAGCTTCTAATTCATCCTTGGACTTCCGTTTACTCTTTGAGCTAGTTTATATGCCTTTCTTCCACTTATTCGTGCCGTCGGTTCCAGGATAATGCTTCGCCTTTGAACGGTGATGGAAGCTGCTGTTTAAAATATGAAACGAAACAATGTCGTAGGAATGTGAAGCACCGTGACTTTGTGCACATTTTTGGAGACGATTCCTGGAATGACGGTGCTTTCGCTGGACCAGTTACGACTCCACTCTCGCTTTCAAGGCCGAGGTCGCTCAGCTTCACTTTCTTCCTCGGCAGCGGGAAGAACCTGCTCTGCAAGCGTTCCACACTCCCTACGCGGTACCAGGAGCACGCGATCTGCCTCCAGTATTCGCCACTTTCTTCCTCATGCGAATTCCTGCACGTCCAAGATCAAAGTCTCGGCCAATGCCAAACAACGGACCCAGTCTCCAAATCAATTGGGGATTGAAAATTTCTCCTGTAAGCAGAATTACTGACACTAAAGCGTATTAACGGTGCAATATAATTGTTCCACGAGCGTGGTGTTTAATTAGAGCGATTAAACATTTATAATAATATTTTATAAATATACAACAGTCAATTTAAGGTCAGAAAATAGATATTTATTTATGGAAAATTAAACTTCGTTTCGTCGTTAACTTTGTGGCCCCTTCATGTTGAACAAAATTTTAATAGTCAGCCGCGACCGAGGCCGAAAATCAGTCAAGGGAGAAAGATGGCCTGTCGATTAAAATTTTGTTTAACTTCAAACTGAAGAGGTCGCAAAGTTAGCGACGATACGTAGTTATTTTCCATAAATATCTTTTTTCTGACTTTTAATTGGCTGTAGTTTATTTATAATTTGTCTCAATTGTCAGAATATATATATATATATATATAAGATATATATAAGAATATATATATATATATATATATATATAAGATTTTATTATAAAATCTTTAATTAAAAAAATTCTTGAACAACAACAAAAAATTAATTATAATTTGAATGCAGTTAGCCACACGTTGAAGACGCCAAATTATGTAATGATTAATAAGGTTGTCTTAATTAATAGAAATAATTAACAAAATTATTATGTATTTAAAAATTTATTGTTGATAATCACACATTATATGCCCTGCTTTACACGCCGAATTCCGTCAATTTAACAATCAAATATCTCTATTTTATTTTATTAATTCGTGGCGTTCTATGAAAATATATCTTTATAATTTTACAATTAATTACGTTGAATTTCTCGTTATCTCAGGGTCACCACTGGGTTTGATAGGAAGAACAAATACGTTGTGCTAAAATATTAACAAACCAAACTAATTGAAGTTAACGGAATACAATATTAAATACAAAAGTAAAAGAAACGAATGAAAAGAAAAACGCGAACGAAATCTGACTAAACCCTTTAATTATCGTTTACAGTCATTAATAATTGTTTGTACTCACGACAGGGTTACTGGTACCAGTTTGTATTCTTCTTGCTTGCATTTAACACTCACTAAAACAGGCCATTCATTACTACACTTTACAATTTGAATATACGCAGTCGTTGCCATCGTGTCTCTGCTATCCGGGAATCTGGATCAGCCCACCCTCAGCCGGTTGCCGGACGTAGATTTCCTGAAAGTCTCTCGATGCGACAATTAGTTCAATTTGTGAAGCAAAACTTCTGCTTCCAAATTGCGATTTTGTGTGTCTCTCCGCCAAACTGCTTACTCGCGATTTATATAAACTATCATATCTCGCCGTTGGACCTCCCGGATAACACTATTCATGCTTTTAGGTTAGCAAACTTTACCGTGTTATTACTTTATGTGGACCGTTCTGTCTCGTAAATCGGCGCCGACATTTCCTTTCGCGTCTTGCCGCTAACTTTACCGTTTCGCTTCTTTCCTGTCGACTGAGTTTCTCTAGGCGCGCGGTCTCCATTGTTAAACAAAGAAAGACCCGCTGCGATTGTTGTCTTTAAGCATTCGTTCCGCCAACAATTAAATTATATTAAAACAATTAATAGCCTGTTTAATTGGAATTACAATACACACACACACACACACATATATATATATATGTATATATATATATATATATATATATATTTATAAACCAAATATTATCATAACAGGCATTGGTTAAATAATTTTTTTCTTCAGACAAGTTCTTCTGATGATTCGATAGATCAAAACAATTACAAATCCGATGAATTACACGAGTAATAAATACAAGTTTTCCTTCACGTTTTAGATTTATGTAGGACTTATTATTGTATTTACTATGATTATTTCTCATCCGGTTTATCAGTCGAAATTTAATCAATTTCTCCTAAATTTACCACAAGTTATTATTCAAATTAAGGAGGCTTTCCATGGATATTCGCATTCAAGATATTTTTTGAGAGTACATACCTTCCTCTACCCTATCGCATCCTTCCTTTCAAATTCCTTCCTATACTATTAAAGGGAAGTTGCCACTAGGTGGATTACCCTCGTGTAGCCTGTTACTCTAAATAAAAATTTACATGATGCTTATGTTTGAATAATTGCGCTACATATTCACCAAATCCCTGGCTCGAGGTGACAATTCCAGACAAGGCCAATAAATGACCAATTATCTGTTGGTGTTAATATTTGCGCAGTCATGCCATTCAGCAAATTAACGGCAAAATTAACATCCACTTGAATCTTCTTCATACCACGATAACAAAAGATAAACCTATATATAACGATGACAGGTTCTTCTGATGATAGATCAAAACCATTACAAGTCCGATGAATTACATGGTTCTGAATTTTGGGACTGGGGACTATTTTGTAGAAGAAAACCAATTAGTCCCTTCGAACGGGCAATGAATACAAGGTTTCCTTCATGTTCCAGATTTTTGAATTATTTATGTAGCACTTATTGTTGTATTTACTATGATTATTTCTCATCCGGTTTCTCAGTCGAAAATTAATCAAATTTTCCCAAATTTACCACAAGTTATTATAATTCTTACCATATTCTTGGACTACATTCTCTCCATTAGCCGCTTCTTGGTTTTTAGTAGATAGTTCTTCCAAGGAAGACGCATACGATAAAATTCAATGCACACAATCATCTTGTAAGCATATTTCTCCAGCTGGAAAGCATCGTTAGTATGATCAGTTAAACCTATATTCAATTTCAGACAGTGTCATAGAGAGAGATAAGAGAGTTTTAATGATCTTTCCAGGGAAAAAATTAAACACTATGTGCTGTGGATGTTTTACTTATTCCACATTTCACTTGTACGATCTTAATAAAGTTTTAAATTTCAACTGATATTTCCTTATGGAAGGATTCATTTATAGATAATAAATGTAATGCGTTATTTGCGGTTCAGTGTTTGAAACTATACATCTTAGAGGAGTAATCATGACCTTTTGACAGCTGAAAGATCGAGTCGATGATAACAGAATTACTTCGAATCGAGTCTCATTAGAATATCGATATATAAGAAACGCTTTATTTAGTTTCTTTCCGAAATCATTATATTTATTTACAGGAACACAAAGAAAAGTTAAACGCTGTATTATTATAACACCAATGATTCAACATACAGAACACAAATACACACACACACACACACACACACACACACACACATATATATATATATATATATATATATTGTAGTAATTGGTAATTAAGACATTGTTCTAATTGGAAAGATGGATTGTAGAGGACTCATTATTCGTGGATATAGAGCGGACGCCGCAACAATCCGGCAAGGCAAAGAAAACATTGTTGAGAAGGTTCTACGCGCTCAAAATCTACGAGACGAAGAGGACAGTCGGGCAGTAAGCAGCGAGGAGAAAAGACAAAAATTCCAAGGCATAAAAATTTGAACAGTACAGTCGATCAGCAGACAGCGAATAGAACGGACGAAAAGAACTCATTGAAAGTTTTACAGTCGGCAGTCAGAACGAAAGATTGTGACCCAGTCACAAACAAGCTTTCAGTTATTAAAAAGTAAAGCAATATTCAGACAAATCAATGAAGTCCATTGTCAACTAAAGTTACGAGATCTGCAAATCCAGGTTGGAGTAAAGCATCGAGAACCTACCAATTTGTGTTAGACCAACTAACAAACTACGCCAATTAGAATTTGTTGACATTTAGACTCTGTGAGTACTAGAATCAGTGATATCCCCAAATTTTGTGCACGAAAAACCTAAAATGAGACCTGGGCGGCCGTAAGTAGAGAAATACTTTAAAATAATTTGTAAACCGTGTTTAAAAGATAAAAGTCAGATCGTTCTTTAATTATTTAAATATCGATAAAATGAGGTCGTTAATTCTTGATAAATTTAAAACTGTTTAAATTAAATCTGTTGTATTATTTCTTCTACAACAAATTTCGTCTATGTTTCAGACGCATTAACTTCCATAAAAGGTAAATGTAATTTTGATTGTATAAATTCAGCCATTTATCAAACCCAGTTTAAGACCCTGAGATCCCAAATATTTTGTGATTAATAATTGTTTTAAAATTGATAATAAAATTTGTTTGTTCATTAAAGTTATAATAGTTGTTAATTTAAAAGTGCCCAGCCACCATCCAGCCATTATCTATTATTCATATATTATATTAAATTATTACAATATATATATATATATATATATATATATACTTAGTCAGCAGACAAATGGAAGGCGATCAGCAAACACGCCGCTATGGTTCTAAAGGAGCTACGCAAAGTTGAAAAGGAGAATAGTCCATAATAGGAGGAACTTGCCAATTTTTTAGAACGTGCAAGAGTGGCGCATGAGTTACCTTTATGCTGGAGACCTTAAATGATGAGTCTCTAAAATGAAATTAGATGACTCTAAAATCAAAAATGTCTGCTCTTTCCAATGGTAAAAAAAGAACTTGATTGTAGCAAATGCTTTTTTGCTATTTCGGTTTGAAAATACACAAAATTTGAAACATAAAATTTGAACCTCATATTAACTAACACATATATCGACAACAAAGTGAGCTTGAAAAATGATACTTTGGCAGCTTGTAATCAGTATTGGGTTTAGTTATCTTACCAAAGCTTAAGTTTGTAGAATGTCTTGTTTCATAGTTATAAGCCCGAAAAGTCTGCCTCAAATTGACGTGACGGTATTTTTGAGCAACTTTGTGATATAACAGCAATAAAACTAAAACTTTTTAAACTTTGAAAATGCAGCCATCGTGTAGAGCATAAAAAGTTGTCTGTAGTTACCATTTTTCAGGAAGCTAGCTGCTACAGTTCCACAACAGTAGTACTTCAAACTTCATAATCTATTCACACGCACGGTTGACTTTTTTCAGGAGGCCCTGGCGCTCCCTCTATGCTACTAGTGAAGGTGAAACTTTACACAGATTTGTCTCAGACAGATATCTGTCCCTACACAAAATTTCAGCAAGATTGAAGATGGTGACTTAAAATTTTATTTGAAAATTTGGTCACTTGGCATGGAATGACCCCATTAAATTATAATTTCAATATAACAATGAATAAAAAATTTCTTGAAATTTAATTTGCCTTTACAGCTAGTCTTATTTTATCCTATATTTTACGTTTTAATTCTTCATTTTGGTTACTTGTAATTTTTTAATTCTTTGAAATTTAAGGCTTTGTATCTACTAAATAATTCTTATATAAATTAAAATTTTATGTGCATCCACAGTTTTTGGTTCTGATTTCTCTGTTTGACTTTGTAACATACCTAGTTTTTTTTAACACGTTTGGTTTTTAATTTATTGGCATGATAACTGATGAGAATCAATAGAAAGATTGAAACATATATTAATTAGTTAAGTTATTATCATTTTATTATATAAGGTCGTAGATACGACAATATATTAATTTTTATAGTAGCCATATCTCTGTCACATGGCGGCTACAAGAATGGTGTCTTACCTTGACTGCAATACAGTATTTTCCAAACAGAATAACATTTGCTTCAGGGATCTATCCAGAATTTTCTCATTAACTGTCTGGTTTTTCCATCTGCGCATTATCCAATCTAGCGGCATTAGTAGCTACTGAGGCGACTACCAGACTGTCATCTGAAAAATTGTATTTTCGAAGAATTATTAAAGATGAAAAGAATGGTGCCATTCGTTGTATTTGAAAATGAGAAAAACACACATTCATGGTCGTACCGGGATTGGTAGTGCCGACGATGACCCTCAGAATTATATAATAAATGATGGAAGCAAATACAATTAGACTGTCTGACTAAGACATATATATGAAATATTTCTAGCTATTTTATTTTTGGAAAGTTTTGCAAAGTAACCCAGGTTAACTGACTAATTTTTTGCCGTTTGCAGACATAATAATTGTATTTTCTAAGAATTATTAAAGATGAAAAGAATGATGACACACGTTGTATCTTAACATAATTAACTTATTTTATTTCGTAGTATTTAATTTACGATCGTAGTTTATAAGTGTTAAACATGAAGCTAAACACCTCTAAATCAGCAAACACTTGGTGTCGTAAAAACATAAAGCATTTTGTGTGACGTGCGTAGGGTAACCTGAAAAGTGAGAGTGGCAAGTCTTTGTTCCGCTTCTTGAGTCAGCAGAACGATCCTAGCTGGAACCATGACCCTGCCCACTTGGTATTCTATCCCCAGCTTTCGCTCTCCCACGTACGCAATCCCAAGCCTCATTCCTGCCAAGTACAAATAGCCATCCCCACACAACTGAGAGCTATTCGCAAAGTTTCCTGTTTGTTCTAGGATTTTCATGTCCTACTTTCTTAAACTACTGCAGAATTACTCTAAAATGGCAGTGCGGGAAAGCGTCAGCTGATGACTTTGTACAGAATGACATTATAAACGAAGGATCAGCCCTTGATCATCGGTCCAAGACTATTTTCATTCACAAATTTAGCTAAAAAAAATTATTTCATTTAACTATTTGAGTAATACTAGTAGATGGATTTTATAATATTGGTGAGATAATGTAGATCTTAGAATTTTATTCCAAGTGGCAAAATTATTTCTTTTTCTTACAATATCGCGAATATTTTGACTCCTTCAGATACGGAGAGTATCAATAGTTTCATTAATGTACAAATTACATTTATTACTAGCAGAGTACCCGGCGTTATCCAGGTATTAGTCATGAAAAGTAATCTCTTTGATCACACATGTTTTAACTGGCATCGAGACCGTCAAGCATTTATTTTCCATTAACCCCTTGATGGGAACACCCCGAAATATGCCGGTAGGGGATGAGTTTAAAATTAGCCAGGATGATGACTGGCGATACCTAAATCGACTGAAGAATTCTCGTGGCACATTCAATAAGCACGGTGAAGTGCCTTCAATTTCCCGGTGCATTAAGAGAGTGAAAAATACCCCATGTAACTTAAGAGATTAAAAAATTACTCCTTGTATGTTAATGAAACAATTGATACTCTCCGAGTCAAAATATTCGTGATATCGTAAAAGAGAGAAATAATGTCTGTATCTTAAGAGATAAAAGTACTCCCAGGACTTAAATGAAATTAAGAATACTGCCGGTACGATGAAGGAGTAATGAATATTCCCAGCCCCTAAGGAGAACCCAAAAATTTCCGGTACTTCAAAGTAATCGTTAATACTCCTAATACCTCAAATGAGACATAATTCCTCCAGTTCAGGTAAAAAATAGTCCCGATACAAAGTGAACATTTTGCCTTAAGCATATGAGACACCGCTTTGAAATTTATATATGAAATATGTATGATATATATATTAAAACCTCGTACTTTCAACTAACTTTACTTCTACTCAAGGAATTTCGAAATTTTCATTTTATTATAAATATTAAAATATTTTCACAATAGTGGCATTTTTATTTATTTTTGAAAACATTTTAGGCTATTACGTTTAGAGAGCTGTAGTAAACTATTAGGTGGACCGGAAATTGATGCCATTTTTTACATTAAATTCAGACAGATAAATTTTTAATAACTTTTATTTTTAAACAATGATGTATTCACCCTCGTTACTAACAACCTTTTGCCATCTACGACGGTTGTTCGGTAAGTCTGGTAAATTTTTATGAAAGAGCGGGAAATGTTTCACTTTCATATCATTGTCGGTAAATATGATCCTTTCAAAGATATTCACAAAAGTTTTAAACATATGCCAGTTGCAGTTTATTGTTGGCAGCCTTATGAAGTGTTACGCCTGTTACACACTCGGCGATTTTTATCGTATAGAAATCGGAGCTTACATACAGAGCGATTTTTAACGCGGAGAAAATTTCTCAGTTGACTGCTCAACCTGTCTTTCGCGACAATTTTATCGCATAGTTTATTTACCGCCCAGTGAGCAAGATCTCATTCGGTTCCATGGACTACTGCGGTTACGGCGACAGCGATAAATTATGGCTTCTTTAATAATCGCCGTATGAGTAACGGGCCTTGTATACTCAGGCGGAGACAATGGAAAAAACGAATTTCGCGTTATCATTAAACACTTTCATTTGAAGGGTTGGACAGCTGCACAAATCCTAACCGAATTGGATAAAGTTCAAGCGGACTCTGTACCAGCATTGAAGATCATTTACTTCAGGATTAATAAGTTTAGACGAGGTCGCAGAATCACAGAAGATGAAACTCGCTCCGGTCGCCCAATTGAGGAAAACATCGAAAAAGGACACAATATTCACCAGACCTAGCACCGAGATACTTCTTCTTCTTTCCGAACTTGAAAATTTGGCGTGGTGGAAAGAAATTTTCAAAAAAATAAATAAATAGTCGAGGTTCGGAGACTACGGAGTATTATGCAGAGTTTGACAAAACCTATTTTTGTGATGGGTAGAAAAAATTGGAAACTCGCTGGGTCAACCTGGCTTAGCTGTACATGGTGGTGATTCATTCGGAGAGAACTACTGCCTTTTACGTTTTGGATTATCATAGAGGGCCCATTTTTCATCTCCTGCGATCAAGCGATCAAAAATCGCTTCTGTATTGAGGCGCTAAAGCAATAAGTTGCATGTGGGTGACGGGTTAGCTTTGTTTTTTTCGGACAGATTATGTGGGATACAAACACCTACTCTGTAAATGTTCTTGTATGGTCGACCAAAGTAGTTAGGAGTGTTTGACAGTTCCTCGATTGTTTGACACAAATGTAATACCACTTACGGCCTTAACATGGCATTGCCTAGTGCTTTTGGTGTTTCTGACCGATACAAGTCGAAAAGATCAAAATTACCTGATTTTAACTTAGAAACCCATCTTTGGCATTTACAAACGTCCAATTCACTTGGATAAACATAGAAAATTTTTTTTGGTAACAACTGTTGCGTTACTCCCCTGGTGAAACTAAAAAAAACATGGAATTTGGGTCGTTATTTCACCATATAATAATAATAATAATAAGATAAAAAAGCCAAATACAGACAAAAGAAGTGATGTAAATTAGCTTTATTGGTTTTCATCCATTTTCTCTACTACACCATAAGGCAACACTTCTATCTGTTCTCATTAGCCTTCATTTCATCTTTATGAAATGCTTTGCAATCACCATAATCCAAGTATGATATAACCTCACTTTATTAATTTTGTTTTGAATGCTGCATACACACTTAAATGAATTGTAGAAATTTGAAACATACACAGTATTCTGGATTCTTGCCCAAATAATGCTGTGAAAATATTTATTTGGATTTTCTCAATTTATGTAAAATCGTCACGATTTTTATTAGTCTGGAGACTCCATATTAGGATAGTTTCAAGAGATGATAAATCTAATTTCACATTATTTTCTGAATAATCACTATTCTAGTTATTCTTGCCCTCTAATGCACCTTCCGTCACTGAGGTAACCGAACCTGGATGACTCTATAAGTGCTTTACCAACTTGGTTATGTTATGTTTCTTAAAGATCACTTGCTCCGTAAAATTTCAATCCTGGGAGTCTTTAGAGTGAAACACTGAATACAAAAATGCAACCTAACATCATTTGAAATCCTGCCTCTCTGCTTCGCCGACTTTGTTCGATTTTCACAAGGTAACGGTCGGACCAATTTCTATAAAACTTGGCATTGTTGTTATACAGACCGGTGAGAAAGTTCTTCAATATATAAAAATAACATCATTCACATTGCGCAGTTTTCTAAAGCTAACTTTCAACTGCAACGGCAAGGTTATTGTCCGCTACATAGAAAAACGTCATTGAAAAACTTTGAGACTATCTTCAACTGACAGCCACCATTCGAAATGCCTTGCGTAGTCTCGTAGTTATTTTTTAGTTGATCATGATGCGACAGGGACGATTATATAACAAAGAATTGGAAATTTTTCAATGTAATATCAACATGATAAGAAATAGACTACTTTATATATATATAAATAATATTATGAAAGCAGCATATTAAAGTTTACTGAATTATTCCTTGTTGATAAAATTATTATCAAAGTACAATCTGAAGTAGTAAGCTATAAAGTTCTATTCGGTTTAAATATATTTGTTCAGATGTTCAACATTGTATTTATTTTATTTGTGTAATTTATGAGCTTTAACTGACAGAGACGAGCATTAAAATACAGTCATGCCATGAGCGCTAAAGTATAATAACAATTTGCTTTAATTAAAATTGAAAGGGAATTAGGAGGGAGAAAAAATGAGAAAAAATGAACGTAATTTGGAAAGAAAGAATAATAAACTATTCGAACAAAAATGAAAACCAATAGTGTTTGGCGTATAGATTATAATGCGAGTCGTCGTGGTTTATCCATACAAAAAATAAAATAAATTTCCAGATTAAAGTAACGAATGACATTCGATTAGTTTTGCCTTGCTTAATATGTTTGTCTAATCTTGCAACAGGTGATTTCTTAGTGAAGTCTTCTGATTTAATGTATTTCCAAATTACAGATTGTTTTAACACAACTTCACCCATATAATATTTTTTTTGTGATTTTATTTCTATAATTTAATTACTATCAGTTCTGTCGCACATTTATTTATCAGATTTTGGTTAAAAATATTCTCACAGTGAAGTGATTATTTGAGATTTTATACTATTATTAAAATAAGTTATTCTCGCTTCTACGACAATATTGACTGCGGTTTTAGAGCAATTACAATTCTCAAAATGGCATATTCACGCCGGATGTTCTGTTTCTTGCAAAAACTTTCGACTACCTTCCGCCTTTCTCACTTCACTAAAAACGCCGGTTGCAAGTTTTTTTGCAAGATTAGACATAAACATGATGCAAGGGTTTTTACGAGAAATGATTATTCCATACCAAATGTAAAGTGGGCAAGTATTTTACTCACAAGTGTTTCTCTGTATCTGTATCCAGGTTTTTTTTTGATATATTGGATATTCCATGAATTATTCATTCCTGCTGAATAACTATGCTTGCTTTCAAGAGGAAGAGAAAATGACTTCCAAGTTCGTGTAGCTAACTCATTATGAGATTATATCGAAATCAAATTTTAAATCGTTTTATTTAATTTGAGTTGAACATGAGAAAACATCACGTAAATTTTGAATGTTTCTTAGTGGTCAGGTTTAATCGGTGTATTTAGTATGCTTCAATGAAGTACGGGATCACTCTTACAATTGTCGCGGAATTCGACTTGAACGTTGTAACGTTGCTATTCAGCGGCCTGTTCATTATTAATTAAATATCTTTTATTATTCCATCATTATTTTCATCATTATAAATATAGAGATTATGATCTTAGATGTGTGATGTTTCTACTTCAACTACCGTATGTCCATGAAATTTATTTTATTTTATAAAGTTCCTGGCGGCTGGTTGTTTTTATGCTAATCAGATTACGTCCATTTAAAACTCCAGAAAATTGGAAAACTACATTAGATGCACCTGTTACGATTACATTAGTCAATGTATTTTTATTTAGCAAGCAACAAACTGAAGTCTGTATGCAAGTGTGTCAGTATATTATTGAAAATATATTTTGCCATTTTGGATTTAATAGCGAAATATTTTCATTATCCACACATAAAAAATGAATAAAACAATACAATTTTATGATTTGGATTTTGTTTACTTTACAAGAAGGTTAATTAAATTAACTAAATTAAATAATAATTATCTGTTTTATGTTAAGAAGGTACTCATGTATTGTTTACAGAAGATTAACTAATTCCAGAGGTTTCGCGTGTATTTAATTATTACGGTAATTATATCGATACCGTAAAATCAATCCAAAGGCTCCAATGCACAACAGAATCACTTCCATATACAACCAATTACTACCTCAATTAGATTTATTCCACTCCAATTCTAGAGAATATCGTAGAATATAATACGTCCCTCTTAATTTTGGCAATTATTTGGCCATGTATTTATAAGATTAAGATACTTAATTAAAATAAAATTGTATTATATTACAAAAGTAAATTGTATGTATTATATTTATAAACATATTATGTAACAATAGCACATTTTACTGTATATAAACAATGTAACAAATGTATGGTATATACATAATTGGACAAACGTCACTGTAGGACCTACAAATAAATTGATAAACAATATGTTTTCGAAATAAATTAATTCTGGGCTGAACTAACCCTTGAGTAAACAATATAAAGTTGTCTACATAAGAAAGGTTGCTAACTGAAATACACTTTGTTATTTTTAAAACATTGCGAATAAGACTTAAAGACTGACGTCAACAATGTCTCACTGAAAATGACAACCTCTTAAAGTGAAAAGGAAATGCTGCGTCCCCACAGCAAACTCCTCTCCCGCTATCGGAATGGCGTGGGACAAGTACCGACCTACCTGATTCAGGTTTTACTAGGGTTTTCCCTGCATTTCTTTAGGCGAATGCCGGGTAGGATCCTTGAACTATAGCCTGGGGACCCTAGTTAACCCTTGGATACCATCCTCTACCATTCCGCATCCCGCTTTTCAAATCCCTTCCTATGCTATTAAAGGGGAGTTACCCAACGTGGATTACCCTCATGTAGCCTGTTGACTTAAAAAAAAATCCTTGGAATAGTCGGTCAGCTGCCTCCTAACATGGTCGAGGTACGGAGAATGGAATGCTGCGACCCCTCAGCAAACTCATCTCCCGCTATCGGAATGGCGTGGGAAGAGTACTCAATGACCGACCTACCTGATGCAGGTTTTTCAAGGGTTTTCCCTGCATTTCTTTAGGCGAATGCCGGGTAGGATCCTTAAACTATAGTCCGGGGGCCCTAGTTAACCTTTGGCTACCTTCCTCTACCCATCCGCATCCCCCTTCTCAAATCCCTTCCTATGCTATTAAAGGGGAGTTGCCACCATGTGGATTACCCTCATGTAGCCTGGCACCCTAAAAAAACCTTAAACCACAGCCCGGGAGCCCTAGTTACACTTGGCTACCTTGCTTTACCTTTCCGCATGCCCCCTTTCACTCCTTTTCCTATGCTATAAGAGGGGAGTTCTCACTATGTGGATTACCCTATACACAGCCTGTCTACACGTACAAAAAAAGTGTTTATTTTTCTCCCATTCCTTTTAAGACAGCCCTCCAAATATATTTCCTTCATCTTATTTTCACTTAGCCTCCTAATACCCCTAAAAAAACTAGCATGAACCACCATGCTTACTCCCCGAACGCAAATTTTCGCTACTTTTGACATTTTATTCTTAATTCATGTACCCCCCGATGCGGCTGCCCATCATACCGACCCTCTCTCACTGTCTTCCAAAACCGAAACGTGTTGAAAGTGGTATTTTTAATGTCGCTATAAATATCACATACCCTTAAAAGAATTGATTCGATACTAGTATCGTCGCGAATTGTTTTTACACCACACCCGTCCATGTTCATTTTTAATTTTCTTGTATGTACCAATTTTTATTTAATTTAATGATATTTAGAACTATGTTTCATAACTGACATATTCAACTATCTATTTTTACAGATAATCTGAAAATAGAAAAATTAAAATTAAACATCCTTTTTACAACCTTAGTAATTAAAAAAATTATTTTAGTGAGTGATTTAATAAAAATTATTTTCTAACTATACTGCTACGTATGATTCTTTAAATTATTTTTTTCGAAATAAAAACATTCGTCCTGTGGGGTTTTCTGCTTTTCCCCATTTCATCTGACCACCTTCTCGTTGGCCCCGTAGTTGCAAGAATGCAAAATGGCTATTTTTTTTAGCATATAAACCATTAAGAAAAAAATATTATTTAAAATATTCTTCAAATTTGTCGCTCACTAAAATAAAACTGGCAGGTAGTTAGCTAACTATTAAAAAGAAATTAATATTGATTAAGTACTTTAAGATTGTTTTCATAGAAAAGAGAGGAATACCAAATTATTGTCAAGCAGATAATTATATATTTCTTTATATAAATATTTAGTTAGTAACCATTTTTCTAAAACATAATTTTATATTGAATCCGAGATATGAAATATTTGTGTTTTAAAGCCTTAAATCCTTTTGAATGGATATAAAAACTTTCATGAGCTTTTTTATTATTTTGTGGGCAGATACTTATGGACAGACCACAAGTCATGAAGAAAGTAAACAGTGGTTTCACATCTGACCGGACAAAATGTCACAAGAAAGAAAATAACAAAAACGTAGACTAGCACTGACAGCTTGTTCTTGTTGTGCAGAAACTTAGCACAGTTTGTGTCTGTTTGTAAACTCGTTTTGTTCGGCTTCCATTAGCAAGGTTGCCGTCCTAAAAAGACTGAAATGTGCCTTATTTTAAAAGGCATTTTAAAGCAGCTGCTCATTCCGGCTATCTGAAAAATTACTCTCGCTTAAGTAACGTTTAGTTTTCTTTTAGAACAATTTCGAGGACTTTAAATACCCAAATATATAGTTATATTACAGAATATTTTATTTTGATCGCTCCGTAATGTAAAATGTACAAGTAATCTGTTTTTAAATGGAAAATAATTCAGATTTAAGGAAAATTTACTGGAAAGTCTTTCAAGAAATGCGAAATTCTTTCTTCAACATTGAAAGTGCGTACTAATGTTTAACTAGTCTCGTTGGCTTTCAATTACTTTTAATTAATTATTTTTATCATTAGTATTAAGAGAGTTCGCAATTGTAGTTAATATTTATCGGGCATGCAGTAATGGGCATTTTGGGGCCAATGACGATGGATTAAAAAAATTATGTATCGAAGAAAATATTGTGAACAATAGAAGAAAGATGGAAGGAAATGATTAATCAATAAAAGAACTGTGCTTAATTTAAATATCTACCACGATTTTTCCTTTTGGATGTTAATGTACCGATGCGAAAATAATTTATATAATAAATAATATACGATTAGTAATTATAATTTCTATGGTCTGTTAATAAATCTCTTTTAATTAAGTTAAAGAATCATTAATTGTGTATTTGAATTATCTAGATCCTTTGTTATTCAATATTCCATTAAATTTTTTTTATTTAAAATATTAGATTATAACGTATGCTGAAAATTTTTCTTACCTGTTTTTTACTAAATACCGTATCATGCTTCAGTTCCAAATAATATTTACAAAAACTAATAACATGTAGTTTTACTCGTTTAGTATTTTCGTCGTACCCAATTTCTAATTTACACGATGTAATATTTGAATTTTTTTGTAGGTTTTTCGGGAATGTTACATGTAATGTAAGTATCAAAGGTCCAGCCCATCTGCAGTTTGCGAAACACTAACTTTCACTCAGGGTCGAACGTACACGACGTGAGGTGGTAGCTTTGCATGCCATCTGTGAAAGTTCACGATTTTTGCTCCTTGAGCCTGGACAGAGGAAATCCGGAGAGGAAATAGCTTTCAATTTGATGGAAGCTGTGGTAAAAAAATATTGAAACATTACCTCGTCTGTTACTTCTAAGTACTATGAGAAATTCTCCCATTAACATGCATTGGAAAATACTATCGATTAATTAATTTGTCAAATTTAAAAGACAGTTGTCGTTTTAAATTCAATATTTGTCAAAACGGAAAGTTTATTTTTCATTTACAATACTTTGTTAAAGCGTTTTATTGCTGTTTTCATTTTTAGTTCAAATTTATGTAATACTATCGGAGTTGGTAAACCATAATATCAATTTTTTATGTGGAATTATTTTGCAGAAATTTAAAGTATAATACTTGGGCCTGAATTGTGTTCTTTATGAATTGTAATGAAATATCATCGTGTTATAAAATATATCACGTTGAGAGGAAAGGAAAACTTTATACTAATAACAAGAATCATGATGACAAGCCACAAAATAGTTACTTGCACTTCGATAAAGTGGCACATCAGTCTTCTGCTTGTTACACATAACCGTCCAACACAACTACCGTTACAGTGGTTTAAAAAATATATATATTTAAATGGAAAAAGTGATTTATTCCTAGAAAAACGAGTTTCATCTAGTTTACCAAGATTATGGATCCTTTACGGCCAAGTTTGATTTTTTTGTCAAAATAAAAATAAGTAGCAGATAATTTATGAAAATAAAAAAACAATATGAAGCAAAGTACAGGTTTGAAAAAGTTTATTAGTCAGTGCAGATCACATAAATAAATGTATATTCAGAAAAATATAAAAGAGTAATCCAGGATGATTGCGGAAACGAAAAATAGGCACAAAATAACTACTTCAAGTAAATTACAATGCTCAGACTTTTTATAAGTTATACAAAGTACGTAACATTTTTATACTTACCATTGGAAAAAATAAATTTAAGGAACAATTTATAGTTAGATTATTAACAAAGAAGTTAAAATCATAAAAATTTTCCACATTTACTGTCTCTATTTAAGGAAACAGTCAACATTAACGATCATATTGTCAACAAGATAAATAACAAATTTCAAATCTTTCATATGGCTAATGACTCGAAAATAATTCACTGCCACCTGTCGAAATATGTTTAAATATTTTTTTCAAGGGTAACAGGCTAAATGAGGGTAATCCACATGGTGACAACTCCCTTTTAATAGCGTAGGAAGGGATTTGAAAGGGGGGATGCGGAAGGGTAGAGGAAGGTAGCCAAGTGTTAACTAGGGCCCCCATGGCTATGGTTTAAGGATCCTACCCGGCAATTCATCTAAAAGTGATGCAGGGAAAACCCTAGAAAAACCTGCATCAGGTAGATCGAGCATTTGGTACTTGTCCCACGCCCTTCCGATGGCGGGAGAGGGGTTTTCTGTGGGGGTCGCAAGTATCCCCTCGCCGTGCCTTGACCAGTTTAGGAGGCAGTTGGCCGACTATTCCAATAGGAACAGAGAACAACTCTTACCGTATGCCCAAGGTCTGCGACCCCGAGGTGACTCGGCATGTGGGAACCTTAGTTCAAAAACCAGAGAGATGTGAAGGCATCCCCAAAGGTAGCCTCCTCCAGAGCTCTCTGGGAAGGTTCACAGCTAACTGCAGGAAGAGAAAATTGCAGACTCACAAATGACAATCATTTCCCATAGAGGAAGTTTAATTCAACCCTTTCGACTAATTCGATGTCTCCTTAGACGCAACATCTGTGTACGAGTACGGGTTTTTCTGTGACAAAGTATCAATACTCAACCCAGATGAGGGTGACGGCTTAGTGTGCAGTGAATACATTTGAAATTGTCCTGGTTCAAAAAATATTCATTTTTGAAAACATAACTTGTCTTAAAAAAATGAAATGGACTTCATGAAAGACGAATTTTTTAATGAAAGATTTTCTCAAAATACGTCAGGCTTTTGTCAATCTGGATACTCAAATAATTCATACCACATCAATCCTCCTTTTTAAATTTTAAGAAACATATTCCTGCGTCTGTAATAAAAAGAGGTACTGCCCTAAGGTAATCATAATGATTCCAACTCATTATGATTGCTGACATGTGTCCTAGTATAACAAATTGAATATTAAAGCTAAAAGCAAGAACGACAAAACTTTGATACAAGTTGATGTCACTATCTCATACTACACTATATCTCGTAATCAAAACAGGAAGGGGCTACATTTGAGGATACCTTTCCTCTCTCCGTTTTTGAACTAAGATTCTTACAAGCCGAGGCACATCGGCCTGTTTTGAGAGGTGTATGTTCTGGGGTCGCAGACCTTGGGCATACGGTAAGAGTAGTTCACTGTTCCAATTGGAACAGTCGGCCTGCTGCCTCCTAAACTGGTCGAGGTACGAAGAAGGGAATGCTGCGACCCCACAGAAAACTCTTCTCCCGCTATCGAAAGGGCGTCGGACAAGTACCCAATGCCCGACCTAACTGATGCAGGTTTTTCTAGGGTTTTCCCTGCATTTCTTTAGGCGAATGCCGGGTAGGATCCTTAAACCATAGCCCGGGGGCCGTAGTAACCCTTGGCTACCTTCCTCTACCCTTCCGCATGGACCCCTTTCAAATCCCTTCCTATGCTATTAAAGGGGAGTTGCCACCACGTGGATTACCCTCATGTAGCCTGTTACCCTAAAAAATATTAAAAAAAGCATTCAGATTAATCCTACGTATATTTTTGTAAACAGAACATATGCAATTTTCAGTAGACAAAATTTAAAGGATAATTTACCCAAACTAACAATATTTCTCTCCCCCCTGTGGTATAATAATTCGCTCCACTTTTCGTGCCCATAAATGTGCCCGTTCGTACAAATTTAGTTTCTCTTTTCTGAACAATTTACGAATTTTGTACATAGCTCCTCTCATATAGAACATGCCTTTTTTAAATTTCTTACAATGACTTTTAATGAGTTACTCGGTTTTCTTGTCGTGAACTTCCCCTGCTTCTCATAACCGTGAATAATGTTGATAATAATTTAAATATTTTAAATTTAATGCGACTGAAATATTTTCCCTAAGTTTATCAAAATCTGTTAAATTGCATTGTTCTTCTTTCCATTACTTTCAGGTTTATTTTTCTTAGCCCAAGAATCTGCCTTGTTGAAGTCCTCTTGTATACAAATGTACCTCAACCGTTTTATATACTTCCATAAATGATTCAGCCATCCTCGAAAAGTCTGCCACACTCTTTTATATTTCACGGGCAAATCATGTATGATTATTAGAAAAAGGATTATTATTTTACCCAGAATTAAGGAACCCACGGCTTTACAATGCCTAGAACAAGTTTTACTTTTTACAAGCTGTTGTTGACTCTCTCTACTCACAGCACTACTTTACAAGTTTTATTTAATTTATAAAATAGGATTTCATCAGTCAGTACATCGACAATTCCATATTTTCTTACAAATCCAGATTTCCAATCAGCAGCAGAATTAATCATTAATTCGTAACAATTATGTGCTGTAAAGCAAAATCTTATTATCAACTTATCTCGATCTCCAAAATCGTAATGATTGGACACTTGAATGAGTACACGTAACTGTTAAATTACTTTTTGTGATTCAATTAATAATGAATTGTTTCATTCATAGTGCTACGAACCGCGTGTGGGAAATTCCTGAGGGATTCCCATCTGTAAAACGTGAGAAAGCATAGGTGAGGAGCAGCCTTTGTAAAAAAAAAGACGTTTGGTGAAACTTAACCTTGCATTACAAGTAGATTCCTTTCACTTTTTTCGCTAAGTTCAAAGTTGAAAATATTTGCATTATGACCTTCTAACTGAATTCTTAATAATTTGTAATGTGCGAGATCTAAATTAGAATCATGATTATTTGATTTAATCAATAAATAAAAAAGAAAATATCATCTTCAAAATTGTTATAAAGCCATGAAATGTAGCTTATTTTTATTTCTATCCAACTTATTGAAATAACAATATTAGCCATTTTAAATTAACTTAAAATATATTAAATAATTTGTAAAAATTAACGCAAACAAAACATAAAGTAAATACACGATTGTAATTCTTTTACATTTTCAGCCTTAATACAAGAGCAGAATAAATGCTTTAAATCGAAGCTCAGCGTTGTATGCAATGACACTATCGTTTTATAGCTGTCAGAGATAATATTTTATTAATAATTGAGTCTCCCTTTGTTTTTAACATTCAAACTTCAGAGTTTAAATTTTTATTTCTATTTACTCGGAATAAATTTTAATTCTTTTCCCTCACATATATTTCGTTGCACTTTTCTAAATTAACACCATGAAAATGTTCGTGTTTTATATCCAAGATCATGTTTGGTTAATGGAGTAAAGTTATTGTACCGTTAGAATTTTCTAGAACGAAAGAATCTTTCTGCAGTAGTATTCTGTAATTAAAAATAAAATAAATAATAGAAAAGGATAATTAAAATTACACATAAAATTTGTTTTAATAGATGAGAAAAATTTAGGAAAGATGAACGGTAATTAACAGAAAGGAAAATCAAATGAGGTATGAAATCTATAAACGAGAAAAAAAAGTAAATCGGTTTTCTCATGTCACAAATAAGATTGTAGTAGTGAAACCATAGCAATTGTGACACGATACGAATAAATCTAAAGAAATAAACGTGTTTCTTTGATCGTATCATGATGAAGTGGCTTTAGCAACACGAGGAAGACTTTACCTTGCTGATGTGACCCAGACAATCACCAGATTTCAATGCAACTGAGCATATGTGGGACGAAGCTGAAAAACCTATCCGGCAGCTGGACTCACAACTATCAAATCCCACACAACTGGACAGTGCTATTCATGAGGCATGGTGTCAGATTCCTCGCATCACCTTTCAACATCTCGTGGAGTCAATTGCCAAGTAGAATAGCGAAAGGTGGCCCAACGAAGTACTAATGGGGTGGTCATAAGAATCTGGCCGATCAGTGTATCGTAATAAAAATTTAAATTATGAAATAGAGAAAATAAGCTTGTTGTGGTTGGTTATATAGTTTTAATAATATAATCATATTTAATGAAAATTATACGAATTTCTTACAATAATTTCCTCATATATATGGCAAATCTATTGAGGAAATTTCTGTAAATTCAGTATTTTTGTACTGTGGATACATTGCACATTTACGTGATTCTTCTATTGCGTTCTGTATTCAGCCGGTCAAACATGATGCCCAAGGATCGTCCAATTCGCACACCGTGGAAAAACAATTCTCTATTAAATGCTTAATTGAAATTATACTAACTTAAGATTTAATACGTTAAAATGGATCGAATATTGTCTTTCATATTTATAATCAGACCTGAAATACATAACCTGAATTCGTGGAAATGCATGCCTTTTACGGCAGTTGGTCGACTTCTGACATGCTTTTACTACTTAATATGCCATAGAAAGGCATGTCAAGTTAAGTGAAGAAGAAGCTGTTTGTCGTAGATTATGTAAATTACGCACGAAACGTCAGGAGAAAACCAGAGAAACAACTCATGTTTTTTCACATAATACAATGTATAAAACCAGAATTAGATTCTGTAAACAAGCTCTGTAATTAAATACACATTCACGGCTTCACGGCTTTACATTTCTAAAATTCCACATTGTCAGCAATATTTTAGGAAACTATGGCCGGGAAACATTTCGAGAAATGTGTTGCCAGCCACACATTTGTATATCCCGGCAATATTTCGGCCACAGTATAGCCTCATCATTTCCCGCGTACTCGTAGTACCATAATGATGTCCTAAAATGAAGTGCTTATTAGCGCTGCATTAATTGTGCTTAAAAATTTCAAGTAATTAAAGAAGAGGAAAAACCTAGATTCGACTAATGTAAACAAACGAGAAACTCTTCACAATTTAAGCAACGAATAATTTCTGGACCATTACTTATTTAAAAACTCCCCTAGAATGTCGTAGGGTGACTTTGAATATTTGCTTAAAATTTGGGCCCATGATTGAGAAAAAGGACACGGTGATGAGGAAAGCCAATACTGATCACTCTTAGATTCTTGGCGACTAGAGACTCCCAGAAGTCTTTGATATATTTATTCACAGTATACGATTGTTCAATTTCGCACATCGTTCCATAATTATGCGCAGCTTTAATGGAAGGATTAAATGATTTTATCAAAGTATGTACATGCTAGGCCTCATTGTTTTTTAAATATTAATTTTTTAAATTATAAATTAACTTTTCCTCTTATTTTTTTTTTCGCGTACGTCATAACTGATGCCAACTTTGTTGCTATTGCTTGCCAACCATCTTTCTTCACTTGGCGATCTCCATCTATAGTCCGTCGACTTCACGTCCAATCATGATGCATTTCAGCGAACAATTCATCGATAAATTCAAAAGTTTTCTCGTTTGACCAATTCATAAGTGGAATACTGAATAATATTACACAGATAGCAAAGTGTAATATTAATTGTTAACACAGCTGATTGACTACTAGGCCTCCAGGTGGTATGGGAACTTTATACAATGTTACAGAAATGTATTTCAGACTGACGAGCATTTCTACTTTCAGGCGTGAACTACAAACAGTAAATTGGTTTTCCTATTATCTTATAAATTAGAGTCCTTCATTTTGTTGGTCTCACCGTACAGGAAGTCCTGTTGTCGCTCTCTCTTGCGACCTATTCACATCGGAACTGTCGACCTTCCGGCGCGGGCTTCAGGGTCACGCCATGATTGCTTAGCCTCTCTTAATAACACCAGGAAGAAAAGCCTGAGGAAGGCTCAATTACCTGCCAGATCTTCTTGCGTCACGCTAACAATGCACTATACACGTGTCTGGTGATGGAAAGTCACAACAATTATAGTGGTCTAGACTTATTGGCTGGATTCATTACATTATGCTAGTCGGACAATGCTAAAAAAAACGAAACTACACTGTAAATAGATACGCCACTTCTTTCTCAAAATACTTAAATTTGTTCATTTTCCGGAACATGTTCAGCCTGTGCTGTGATAGCGTCCCTCATTTATAATTTTAGGTGGATAAAATTTCCATATTGGGATCGACACCAGATACAAAGTGCGCACCAAGAGAACAAGAATTTGCTTCAGTAAACAATGTGCGACGGATTCTGCGAATAGAGAGTTATTTGTCTTGATCGCGCAACGGTTGGTCACTGGTCGCAGGAGCTGAAAGGGTCAAGGCAGTTAGCATGAGGACTTGACGGTCGTAAAGAGGACCGAGTTTGGCAAGGTCTGTCTGGTTGCAGACAAAAATATGCTGTTATGTTCAAACAGATGGCTGAGGATTGCAGAGTTTCAGATCAAATAAGCTCTGATGCGGGTGAATGAATTGCAACGAACTTGCAAAGGAAGGTGTGGCTAACATTCACTGGATGATTAAGAAGGACGACGTAAAATATGATCTGAAGGAGTATTTCTGTAGGAGACAAGGGAAGAAGAAACTCCGTTCGCCATTTCCCGAAGACACCGGCCAAACTTTACATAAGCCAATCCCGCGGTAGTCGTTTATTACATTGCTTTAAAAAGATATCAATTGCAGTTTTAATTTGAGTTTGTTTCACATTCCACCCTGAGATACTTCTTATTTTACGGTGCGCATTTTGAATATGTGGATAAATTGCGTAATCAATGGTAACGGGAGTATGTTTTACACTCTTGAGTTGTAAGAAGAAATTTTCACTCGCGGGACCGACATTTTTTTTTTAGGGCAACTGGCTACATGAGGGTGATCCACATTGGGAAACTCCCCTTTAATAGCATAGGAAGGGAGTTGAAAGGGGGGATTCGGAAGGGTAGAGGAAGGTAGCCAAGGGTTACTAGGGCCCCCGGGCTATATTTTAAGGATCCTACCCGGCATTCGCCTAAAGAAATGCAGGGAAAACCTTAGAAAAACCTGCATCGGGTAGGTCGGGCATTGGGTACTTGTCTCACGCCCTTCCTATAGCGGGAGAGGAGTTTGCTGTGGGGACGCAGCATTCCCTTAGGAGAGATACGAAGGGGCTACCTTACTGTATGCCTTTTCCTCTCCATTTTTGAACTAAGGTTCCCACAAGCCGAGGTACCTCGGCCTGTTTTGAGAGGTGTATGTTCCGGGGTCGCAGGTTTTTCTAGGGTTTTGCCTGCATTTCTTTAGGCGAATGCCGGGTAGGATCCTTAAACTATAGCCCGGGGGCCCTAGTAACCCTTGGCTACCTTCCTCTACCCTTCCGCATCCCCCCTTTCAAATCCCTTCCTATTAAAGTGGAGTTGCCCAACGTAATTTACCCTCATGTAGCCTGTTGCCCTAAAAACTGTATTAGGGTACTGAGTATATTTTTATATGTCTTTTAGGATTCCAAGAATAGTTTTGACTCTCTCAACATACCAAAAATATTTTTTACGCTCTTAACGTACTGAGAGTATTTTTGTTGTAACTGGTATAGGTAATTACGACATGTGAAATGGATATTTTCAAATATGAATCCAAATTTAGGGACGTGTTTCTTCCTCTAAAAGCACCCGTGGGGGGGGGGGGGGGTTGCCCTTTCTGCTGATATGATAATACTAGGATTTCCTCTGCATAGGTAGGTTAAATCAATTCTTGGCTAATAGACTAAAATAGAATTAAATAAGAAAGAATGCAGACTTTCTCGGTATAAAGAATGAATAAAATTTTACCGGGCTTCTAACCAAGTGAGAAATAGTATGCGCGATGTTTCGATGACATTCACTGCTATCGTCTTCTTAAAAAAAAATTCTTTTTCGGACGTATATAAATAAATACCAGGGCAACGCCTGGCACTTACCTAGTTGTTTAATAAAATTTAAATCACGATAGTCACTCCACGGCACTCTAATATCAATGTATTTCTCATATTCTTTTTCATTACTCGACAATGATTCTCCTTGACATTTTCAATAGTTCTTTACATCCTTTTTTCCCCCAAAATTCTCAAATGTTATCATTGTAAACTTTCTTTGATGCAGGGTCCTTACTTTAAATAATTTTATCCTATTCCCTTCACACCTCTCTCTCCGTTATTAGTTTCTCGCTCATTTATTCGTAATTTCTTAATTGTTTATATATTTACCTTTCATCATTCTTTATTTAATCTTATATAGTCCTTTTTATATTTAATCCTCTCATCTTCATTCTATATCAGTGTTTTCAAAACATGTTGAACTTCTTTTCCTGTTTCGTTATTTTTAGCACTTATAAAATTTCCACTATTCTCGTAATGAACGGCGTGACCTCTACACGCCCACGCGTCCTACAAAGACCCCATCGGTTGTTTACAGATGTGGACACATTCTACCAGGAGTCCTGGTGGTGAAAGAGCTGCTTTGGAAGAAACACGTCTGGAAGTTTGGATTCGTATTTTAAAATAATCATTGGGCATGTCGTAATTACTCTTGACCACCACGAAATCATACAACAAACTAACGTTTTGTTGGTATTCTTTCATATACCTCTTTTCTTACATTCGCGAGTAATAAATATACAAGCGTTGACGGGATTGTATTACTGATTCATTTCTCTTCTGTTTGCTAGTACCACAACCTTTTTTTTTTACCCATCGGCCATAAATCTAATTGCTCCTTTGAGTTCCTGGTTGGGATTTGCCATTGCACATTTGGGGAGGTACAATACTATCAGTGTCTTGTCTGTATCTATCTCTGAAAATCTGTAAATTAGTAGTTGTCGGCTGCGTTGCGTGCGCACCCAGCGCCAGTTTCTCCCTGCAATCAGAGCCCGGTCATTAGCGCATAGCGCGCTCGCTGTCCGACCTTCGCTTTCCTCCGAGAAGCTCCGAGATTACGGCTGGAGAAAGTACTCCTTGTTTACATCCTCCAGCTGGCGATTGCGTATTTTTGTCTGCATTTCCGACGAAGCAGTCTAACGAGCTGCCTCCGGGTGAAAACTGCTCCTAACAGGGAATTGTGCTTTGGGTTTCATGCACCAATGCCGACCTGCCGATCGCTACTGAACAGGCAAAAAGATGATCTGAGGAAAAGTGAGCCCCTGACTCAGTTTAAACAATAAAAACAAACTTACCGTTTTATTTTGGCAATGTGAACTTATATTCTCGACGTCACACAATTTCAAGATATTACTTGAGTTCACCACCAAGTTACCTGATAATTCAACTCCATTTATTCCCATTTCAAATATCCTTACTTTCCTAAAACGTCTTGTACTGAATATTTTTACATTACAAAAAACAACAATAGATATCCTACACTCCTACTAGATGTTAACCGCTATTGTTTCAGGCGTTTAGTAAATTTCTTTAATAAGAAATGTTTAACGACCAGTAACATTTTTTTATAATAAAAAAATATTAATCATAAATTCTTTTACTAACAACACAACAACGTTTCTGTCTTTATTTGTATCCTCTTCAGGCTTTCTGAGTGTGTAATACTTGTCTTGATGTTGTAATCGTTCCCTCAGTCTATCAATGAATATTACTAGTTATGTTTCTATGATAACATCTAAATTGTTACATGTGTGTGTAATTTTTGCTTTTAAAAACAAGAGACTATTCGTCAGAAATTTGTTTATTATTCTATTTAAAATTTAATATATATCAGACACGACGTAATTGGGACCTCTTTAAGTGTGCAGTTCCATTCAATTATAATTTATTATAATAAAATTATGGTTAACAAATTTCTCTGTGCCCACACGTTTTGGCCGAAATAATAAATGATAATTTAATGTAAATATTCACCTGAATATGTCACAATTAGGGTCGAAACGTTTTGTATGACATATATTATGTTTTAAATAGAATAATAATAATAACATTTGTCTAACTAGTAGGCTGTTGTTTTTAATATTTAATTTCAAAATGAACGCAGATTATTGTAATTAGTTTACTTATTATATTTAATACGATTTTATTTAGCGTAAATTAATGTCTATGAATATTACTAGATAGGCTTCTACGGTCACATCAAACGTATATATGTATACATGATATTACTTATTATATGTAATACGATTTTATTTAGTTTAATAAACCTGAAAAGTAATATTAATAGTGAGACTAAGAAAACGTTTACAACAACAAAACAAACCTTACTTTCAGTCATACAGACCACAAGTATGCACAGAAACGTTGTTGTCATTATTACTAAATAATTTATGATTAAATTCTATTTGAATTGTAATAAAACACATTTTTCTTCTTATTAAATGTTAATGGTCGTTAAACGGACGTAAATTAAATTTTATTTAAATATCTTTACGCCAATTTTTTTCATAATTCTTTCAATATTCATAGGACAAATCGTTCTGTTTTGAATTGGTTTAGTATCAACCCATTCCGAAATTTATTTCTTTTCGCTCACAATGCGCATTACCTTAAATTTAATTTTATATACGTTAATAAAAATTTTCGGTGATAGTTTTCAACTCTTTGATAGTTTGTGTTAGGGGAACGTTATTTTTTGTTTTAATTGGTCGACATTAATAAGAAAAATTATGGAAGAAGTAAAAGATAGCCTGATTATTATTTTACGAAATGTTTTAACAGATGTCAGTATTTTCATATGCCATTCTTGTAGATGGAAACATGATAGACAGTACAATGAAATCTAAATTTTTTAATTCTACTGCATTAAAAATTTCGTAAAGAATAACTACGTATAAACTGTTAAATTAAATAAATAATGAATTACGTTATAATAATGGGTTGATATATTTTCATATATGAAACATCAATAAATAATTTGTTATAGTCCTATTAATCTTTCTTAAGTTTAAGGCTATAATAATAGTAATTTTGTATTTTTTTAAAATTTCATTTACTTTGTTCTAATATTTGAGTTGTTTTTATTATTTACTAAATACCTATATATTATTTCCTTCTTACACAATTTTAATCTGCGATAAATATTATCAATACAGAAATATATTCTTCTCAACGACCTCAAAAGCATTTTCTGGTTTAAAGGCGGTGTTTAAATATCGATAATAGTGTAAAATTAAATAAGACAAAATTATGATATTTAAGCATAAAACTTGAATTGAAGATCAACGTTTCTTTTTAATGTTGCAATTTCAGTGACGCCCTTATCTATATGAAAGTCATAATCAAAAAGAAATATTTATGTTTTATTTTAATACTTTTAATACGCCATGGTTCACTTCTTTCGTGATTATAATACTTTAAGAAGGTTTGTAAGAATTAAAAATAAATGTAAATGCATTGTTATAAACGGATTTTATTAAGGCAACGGTAATTGGTTTGTAATCGTTTTAATAATTTTGTTTAGATGAGTGAAAGGAATCACTGAACCAGCATATTGAATCATTTCGTTTCACTGGATGCTTAAACAAATATAAAATTACCGGCAATCATATAAATTGCCAAACGTTGGTAACGCAAATAATAATTACAAGGAATCAGAGAAGAGCCAGTTACATCACTGTATTTAACTGTAGGTTCCTGTATTAGAAGGAAATATATTCAAGATTTGGAGTAAGGGGATTGAAGAAAGTGCCTGAGACGCGGGGAAAGCATACCCAATGCGACTCCTAACTTGGACCGACGTGTGTCTCAACTGCGTAATTCCCACTGACAGACTCGGAACGGAGAAAGGACACGAGTCGGATAAGGCTTAAGGCAGAAGACCATTTCTTTCTTTCAGTTATGAATGCCATTAATCTTATCGTCATCATCTCGCGGCTTTTCTATACGTTCTCACGTATTAAAATTTTGTTTCCGACCGTCACGAACAATATTTATTTTGGTACTGATAATCATTGTGGTTTTTAAATATATGCACTACATAATTTCTACATTCAGCAGCCAAAATATTTTGCATAGGTTCACATAACAAACTACTGAAAAAAGAGCATTCGTATAGAAACGAGCAACATGTGATAATTTGACTAACGTTGATGAATAGATTCCCTTTAATTCCTTTAATTAAAACCATCGCAAATTTGTAACAATTCAGCTTGAGTATTTACTGTACGGTGCCTTGCGATGTTGTAAGCAATCTGGTTTAAATATATGACACATGAGTATTATAGACCAGATACTTAAGCAGGGGGGATTATTAACATATTATATGTATTCTGAATTGGGCTGTGACATATAATTTTTGTTTAAAGAACATAAAAATATAATTTTCATGAAACCGCATGTCTTGCTAAATGTCTGATATTTTATCATTGTCTCACGTCACTAGAAAATCAAACAGCCACCTGTTTGCTATTTTACGAATATATGAAGTTGTCGAATATGAAAAACGTCCAATCAATAATAATAAAGAATAGAAACTCAATAAAACAGCACTACATAAGCGTATGAAGGAATATATATTAATGTAAACCCGTCGATTTTTGTTTTGAAGCCTTATTATAATACAATAAATGCATAGCAGAAGTAGCCCACAGCAAATTAAGGCCAGTTATATCGCCGGCAGGGATCTGTAATTAACTTTCGGCAACTGAAAGTTTGTTATTTGTTACTGTTCGCAGGCAGTGTGGTTGTGTTTGAAGTCTGCTTCATGAAGGTCAAGCAAGAGTTAGTGAAACTGAGTCCGCGCATAGTTTCAGGTTAACCAGCTCAGCAAGTAGTGCGGTGAAATCTCAGCATGGAAACTACTCATATACATAGAAATTGATTTTTTCAAAAAATTTAAATTGCATATTAATTACAAACATCGGAAAATTAAACTGTTTGTAAATACCCTCATGAATTCGTAATCACAAGAAAGTTGATCCGTGGCCAAGATCTGACAATGAATATGAGTTCATTTCAGGGGATGAAATGCGTTAAATGAAAAATGTAATGGATTTTTTACACTCGGATAGCATAAAAAACTTGGAAATAAAAAATATACTCAGATAATTTCCTTGACCTTTCTTTTATTACTATTTAGAATTACAAGTAATCTGCAATATAGCTAGAGCAGTTATTTAAAAAGCCAACAATGCTTCAACAGTATATAATGTAATGACTATATAATAATAATTTGGAGTTATTTTAAATCCAAATGAATATTAGAAGTTAAAAAGTAAATATTTTATTTCATAACTAATATGGTTTATTAAAAAAAAAGTTAAACATTATGTTAGTCACAAGGTATTATTATTTATAAAATAAAAAATACATTGTACTTAAACTTTAAGGGTGCTCTATTGGTACAGAATAAGAAAACCTTATGAATATTGAACATAAAATTTACCCGAGTAAAAATTATATAGGAATATGACGATTATGAGTGACCTGGACAGTTTCTCCACGAAGTCGATAGAAGACGATTAATTCATGTCTCTCACGAGGTGACGTGAGCTGCAGTTTCTCCCAGCTCATGTAAAATCCGCCAGAATATCACAGTGCCACAAGTTCTTTGGCCAAACCGGCTCCAATTCACTTTCCCTGATCTGAGCTACCGCAAGCCGCATTTGTCATCCGCTGACTATCCGACTTCTATCAACTACCACACTCGTACGGGTGCAACCTTTTGTAAGAACAGAAGAAGTTTCTTGCCCAACTCCCTCCCTTCTTGATACGTGTACGCCCAACCAGCTGCCGCATACTCCAAACTGTGTTACTCTTTAACACACTTGCCTTTTTCCAAGACACCAGTATAATCAACTATTGTAAATATTACAAAAGAATAAATGAGATTTTCCAGAGAAGTTTGTTACCCTCTCCACCGCTAAACGGATGGTGTTGTGGTCACGCTGATAGATCAGCAGATATTTGCTGGCTTGGACACACAAATTCAATGGTATCTTACTTTAACCATGCGTCCCACGTAGTAGGCTGAACAGGCCAGCGAGAAACATTGCATCAACTTAAAACTCAGAAAAACTTACTTTCATCATGACATGCAGTCTTTGCTCGACACCTGTTAAAAGGGACGAGACCTGATTCACTTTCAGATATATAAATACCACAGCCCGATTCCTTCCTGGCTGAAACCTCAGCGAGTCCTGATTCGTTCATAACCTTAGAACCAACAACAACAACAAAAAATGATAATTCATAACACTCCCAAAACCCAATTAATCAAAACGTTCAACGATTACTAGCCTGAAATCAACGTTTTCCGGACTGGTTCTCAATTTTTAGTGAAGTCATGCTTTATTTTATAAAGGATTTTGTTTATCTCACCTAAAATTCCGCAAAAATAATTTAAATTTAACTTAAAATTTTGAATGGCGAATTTTTTTTCAGTGTTTTTATCAATATATAATATAAATCATGTTATAAATTAGCTACCAGGACAACAAATTTCCATTATTTTATCAATTTTCCATTTTTAAAGAGAATACAATTTAAAATATCCGAATTATTCAAATCTTATTTATAATACAATTTATGAATAGTTTCAGACACTTTATTTAATTAATTATAGAAAAAACAATGTTTTGGTACGTATTTCTACCTTCTTCAGGGGTTTAATTAAATAAAACGGCTGAAAACTGTATTCCTAAGTGTTTTTTTTTGTAATGTTATTGAATTATTCACCTACAATTCAGTTGAAAATGTGAAATAAATCCGAAAGCTGTAATTTTAATATTTTCTTTATGTGTTCAATGTTGTTTGCAGTATTTTGAGGAAATTTTGGTGTATTTTTCTTAATCTGACACACATAATATAATTACAAATAACAAGCCACTGTACCGTGGAATTATATAGTGAGTTTGAACAAAGTCGCAATCGGAAAAATTGCATAGACAAAAATATCCCATTTTCAGCCACACTGTTACGGACAACAAACACACGTGGTAGTATTCACAGTAAGTTGAATGAACAGTTTTCTTAACCCCATACCGATATCTAAATTCGTTGAAGTTTTACTTATGATGCAAGCTGCCACCAACACCAAAATTATATCACCTGCAGTCACTACAAAAGTAAGAATAAATGCTAAAACTAAGAATATTCAGTATCAAATTGCAAAGTATAGGACTGGTGAAATATCTGGCATGGAGTTTGTTCAATCTGTGTTATACATGAATTAAATTGTTATTATTATATTTTATTGTAGTTTTAATGAATAAAACATGACATGAAAATTAAAATTCAGGATTAAAATAGATCCCACATCATTTTACTCCTGTATCCAGTCAGGAAGAAATCGGGTCGTTTTCAGTTGTTTAGCTCTGAAAGGCCTGGGAAGGAGTCGGACGATCATTACAGCCCACAGGTAGTTTTTGGAAGGAATCGGGCTATTCCCGTAAAAAGTTCATAGTCCATTTACCACGGTTATAAATATTTACGCTAGTCCCTTATATCCATTCGGCTTCTAAACGTCGAATTGATACTGTCTCTGTCCGGTTTGCTTGTCAAGCGATGGAAGTTCTATGTCGTGTTCCAAGCGACCGTGCTTTTAGACTTAGACAACCTCAGGTATAAACATTGCAATCGGGAAGTCTTTCGCCTGTTTCTTTACTTGCTGCAAGTCATGAAGTGTTCGTCAAATGAATTTAATTTTTGATATAGATAAATTATATAATGTTTATCAGGTGCACTGCTTTCATTGACGCCAAAATACCTTTTTCCATCAGAAGCGAAATAGTTTAAAAAACTATATTTAGAGTTTTTTGTGGTATGGTAAGTACTATTTCTTAATAGTATGATTTCCTTTAATATACTTCGCTAATTACATCTTCGAAATAAATACAGAAATTGTATTTCACCTTATTTCTACTTCCCCTTGTAACTCAGAAACTCTTAGGTGATTGTTGTAAGTTATATAACAATCTTTTTTTGTACGGGAGTTGTCACTATGTGGATTTCCCTATACATAGCCTGCCTACACCTTCAAAAATTTTTTATAAATAATACAGCAAGGAAGCGTGTGAGAGCATTCTCTCGCAGGTGAAACTCCCCAGAAAGGTCGATAGGAGGATACCTTTGGGGTTGCCTAGCTAACCCCTCTCCCGCCAACGGAAGGGCGTTGGACAACTACCAAATTTCCGACCTACCTGATGAAGGTTTTTCTAGGGTTTGTCCTGCATTACTTTTAGGCGAATTTCCGGGTAGAATCATTAAAGTACAGCCCGGGGGTCCTAGTTAACCCTTGGCTACCTTCTTCTTCCCTTCCGCATCCCACCTTTCAAATCCCTTCCTATGCTATTAAAGGGGAGTTGCCACCGTGTGGATTACCCTCTTGTAGCCTGTTACCTAAAACAAAATTTAAAAAACAGGATGCCTTCACATCTCATCGCCCTGTTTAGAGAGGTGTATGTTTCGGGGTCGCAGACTTTGGACATACGGTAAGAGTTGTCCTCTATTCCTATTGGAATAGTCGGCCAGCTGCCTCCTAAACTGGTCAAGGCACGGCGAGGGGAAAGCTGCGACCCTACAGAAAACCCCTCTCCCACAATTGGATGGGCGTGGGACAAGTACCAAATGCCCGACATACCTGTTGTAGGTTTTTCTAGGGTTTTCCCTGCATCACTTTAGGAGAATTGCCGGGTAGGATCCTTAAACCATAACCCGGGAGCCCTAGTTAACCCCTTAGCGACCTTGCAATACCTTTCCGCATCCCCCCTTTCACTCCCTTTTCTATGCTATAAGAGGGTAGTTGCCACAATGTGAATTACCCTGTACATAGCTTGTCTACACCTTCTTCTTCTTCGTATACATCATATTTGCCTTTTAAATACTATAATGATGTTTCTTTATTATATATCTCTTTTAAAAAAAATTACGCCGTACGAATTTCTAATACGTGACTATCTGCTAATTTCCTTTTTTTTTGCAGCTGTTTTAAAAATCGTTTGCTTGAGAACAAAATTGTGTATCATGAACTGACTAGTTAGACGCTCGCGAATAATTTTTTTGTTTTAGAATTGAATAGGTATTTATGGTGCATATCTCTAAAGTATGAAGAAGCGAAATATTCATACTTGGTGAAAGCAGAATTCTTGTTACACAGTTATTTTCTGCCATATTGCAACGTAAAAATGCAACAAGCTATCAAGCAAGCTATACCTAATTTCGACACACAAAGTAAAGTTGATAATGTACAGCTCCAAATAAAACACATTATCGTAGAAAAAAGAAAACTAGAAAAACTTGGCAACGGATTCATATCCCATCAGATTAAGCACATTATGATCGACTAAGCAATCTACTTAAATTAAAAATGAAAGATCTTCGAGACAACAATACATAACAAATCTCAGTAGATATGATATGATATTTGGATACCAGTTAAAGCTTCAAGAAAACCTGAAACACAATATTTAATCTCCATCCATCGGATCATGGGCTAAACGTAACAAAGAAAAAACAGATCTCTTTGCAGAACATGTGACAATTGTATTTACTCCAAATAACAATATACCAGGCGCATACATTTTTGACTTCTTAAATGGGAATTGCGTGAATACACCTGAGAATACAATACATTACTTCACCACAAAAGAAATACGTCAAGAATTAGCTCTCATAAACAACAAGAAAGCTCCAGGAATAATCGAAATTACTACCGAAATGCTGAAAGAGCTTCCCAATAAAGGATTGGTTATGCTAACATTTATTTTTAACGTAGTATTCAACACTGGCCAGGAGAACTGAAATTCTCAGAAATAATTTTAATACCCAATCCTGGAAAATACCTAAAGAATGTAACTTCGTATAGATCAATAAGTCTTCTTTCAACGGTGGCAAAATTATTAGAACGGTTAATTCTCCATCGTATCACATACTTTAAGACATAATTCCATATCAGTAATTCCAGTTTTGTCCCCAGCACTCTACAACTCAACAGTCTCATCAAATAGTTAATGCTATACAAGTATCTCTAGATGACAAAAAGTACTGTAGAGCAGCATTCCTTGTTGTGAGCCACGTATTCGACAGAGTCTAGCAAACACGACTCTTATACAAGATAAAACACTACTGTCAGAGCCTTACTTTAAGCTAATACAATCATACCTCGAGAATCGCAAATTCAGAACAAGAGTAAACAGTGAAATTTCCATCTTCCACCAAATCAAAGCAGGCGTTTCCCTTGGACCTTTCTTATACTTAGTAATAGTTGCGATCTACCTACAACAACTACTACAATTACAGAAACATTCGCTGATGATGCAGTTATCATGGCCATAAATGAATATCCCATAACAGCAAGCAGGAATTTACAAGACCACCGTAAAATACTCCGGGAATGATAGATAAATGGAGAATTAAAGTTAACCACTTAAAATCAGTACAGGTAACATTTGACTGTTCGGAAACAACAATGACCTCCAGTAACCATGAACAACCATAAACTCCCGGTATCGGCACACGTGAAACATCTTGGAATGCATCTCGACTCGAAACGAAGTTGAAAGGTACATATAGAAAATAAAAAGAGACAAATGGACATACGCCTTCGTGAGCTATACTGGCTGATTGGTAGGAGGTGAAATCTATCTCTGGAAAATAAAATAATTATATATAAAACAATCATCAAATCGATTTGGACTTGATACTCCAGAAGCCAGTTAAGTTCAAATTCAACACCCATCGGCATGGTATGATTCAGTGGATTGGGAGGTTAGGAATGGGAAAATGTTTTAAACAGCCATATTTGTTTCGAATCCAGAATTTTCACTGTCGAGATGAACAGGGCCATTCCCGATTCCCGTTCAGACAAATATAATATATGTAATTCATAAATTACTATTCTGGACTTATTTACAATCTCAACTAGATTATTTTTATTGTTAAATTCTCAAGACACTAATCTTGGTTCGCGATAGGTAATGTTTTAAATAATATTGTGCATCTGTTTCCCCGTTATAATATTTCTTATTAAATTTTCAAAGAAGAAAGTGAAGACAGTCTTTTAGGAAAGGGAGTGAAAGGGGGGATGCGGAAAGGTAGAGGTAGGTAGCTAAGGGTTAACTAGGGCCCCCGGGTTATGGTTTAAGGATCCTACCCGGCAATTCGCCTAAAAGTGATGCAGAGAAAAACCTGCAACAGGTAGGTTTGGCATTTGGTACTTGTCTCACGTCATTCTGATGGCGGGAGAGGGGTTTGCTGTGGGGCCGCAGCTTTCCCCTCGCCGTACCCTGACCACTTTAGGAGGCAGCTGGCCGACTATTCCATAGGAATAGCGGACTACTCTTACCGTATGCCCAAGGTCTCACTTTTTTTTTGTGTGTAGGCAGGCTATGTATAGGGTAATCCACATAGTGGCAACTCCCCTCTTATAGCATAGGTAAGGGATTTGAAAGGGGGGATGCGGAAGGGTGGAGGAAGGTAGCCAAGGGTAACTAGGGCCCCCGGGCTATGGTTTTAAGGATCCTACCCGGCATTCGCCTAAAGAAATGCAGGAAAACCCTAGAAAAACCTTCATCAGGTAGGTCGGGCACTGGGTACTTGTCCCACGCCCTTCCGATAGCGGGAGAGGAGTTTTCTGTGGGGACGCAGCATTCCCTTCTCCGTGCCTCGACCAGTTTAGGAGGCAGCTGGCCGACTATTCCAATGGGAATAGGGAACAACTCTTACCGTATGCCCAAGGTCTGTGACCCCGGAACATAAACCTCTCAGAACAGGCCGAGGTGCCTCGGCTTGTGGGAACCTTAGTTCAAAAACGGAGAGGAAAAGGCATACCCAAAGGTAGCCCCTTCGTATGTCTCCTAAAAGGTATTGCCTGCGAGAGAATAGCCCTCGCAGACTTTCTTTTCTACTTTGCTAAATTCAAGACCAGAAACTGTATTTATTCCACGAAATTTTACACCAAGAGTTGAGAGAAAAACATTTTTAGACGGATTATGTTAACATTGGAGAACAGGAGACAGTAATTAGAATTATTGAAATGTGCTTCATGTACCAAAAACGTTTGGGGAACATGATTAAAACACATTTTAGTTTTCCATCCTCCGCGAAGCTTTATGTACTAAAACAATATAAATGCTGGAATATTTTTCTTATTTGGCGGAATACGTTGGCAAGGCAGAGTTTGCGCTGTATTAAAATCTTCATGAGAATCAAAGCGTGGAAAGACGTTTGAAATTAGTTAGAAAAACCCATGTATATTTGGAGAGGAGGTCATAAACATGTATATACCAGTAAATAGTATGTAGGTAAATGTTCACCTATAAATAAAACAATAAGAGACTGGCACTTAAAATCGGCACAAGCTGCTTTCGTACTATGCCGATTGGCAGTATTCTTATTGCTGTACAAGAAACATCTCTAGAAGAAAGACGAGATAACTTATCTTATAAATAGGCTGTTTAAGCATTAATATACTATAATCCTCTTCTCAAAAATGACATATCAGAATTCTGAACTCTGAATCCAACCAACAGTTCCTAATTCATTCAATTATGAATATTGATATTGTGTCTGAACAAAAAACCAACTAAATCGAAGGGAGTAAAATAATCGTCACAAGAATTATATCTGGACATACAATGTTATATTTTGGATGAGAGGCTTCCACCGATATGTGACTTATGAAAAGATCAACAAACAACATTATCCAAGACTGCAAATTATTCGAACAATAGAGAAAATATATCCTGGGAGAAAAAGAACTCTACAAAGTCTCAGAATCAACATCGTACGACTCAAACATTATAAATTATTACACGGACATTTAGAAATTATGTAATCTTATAAATCATATGTAATACAAATATAATGTAACTGAATAGTTGATTAAAACCTAGTTGTTAATGTGACTGAGAATAAAATTTTAATAAGAAAAAGAGAACGATTGAAACAGATTACCTGCAGCAGTGTTAGAGGATATGTCTCCTACAGCAAGTTTCACAGTAGATTAACTGGACTTGTGAAGGAAATTCGATAATTTATGCAATTCTACCTTGAAGGAGTCAGTATCCGGCTTTCCTATTTACTTATCATTATGTAAGATAACACCTAAGTAAATTTCTAATGACAAATTAAAATTAAAAATGGGACTCCGAATTTCTAACCGTAGTTTGCTTGAAAAAAACTTCCGTAACTCATAAAGTTCAGAACTTCATTTTATTGTGAATCTTAGAGCTCCGGGGAAAAATATTAAGTATCTCTATTAAATTTAAAATCAACAACTTTAACGTTCTATTATTGTCAATTATTAATAAAACCAAAGCATCATACTCGTTCCAGTATTCGCCTTATACTTCTTATAAGCTGAATACTGGAACGAGTTTTGTAAAATATAGGAAGAGTTCCGATTGAAGGAAAATATATGTGTAAGGATATGTGTGAATGAAGCAGATGAGGATGGCTAATTGGGCCAAAATCTCCTGATATGTTTCTTTGATTGACAATAAAGAAGTATAGAATACTAAATTGGTTTTATTAATAATTGGCAATAATAGAAACTTTAAGTTGTTGATTTTAAATTTAATAGAGATGCTTCATATTTTCCCCCTGGAGCTCTAAGATTTGTGTACACAATAAAGTGCTGAACTTTATGAGTTACGGAAGTTTTAGGTGTTGATAAACTTTTACACATTATGTTTTTCAAGTCTGAAATAATCGAGAAAAATTAATATATCATTGTTTTTTTGAAACAAACTACAGTTATAAATTCGGAGACCAATTTTTAATTTTAATTTGTCATTAAACATTTACTTAGGTGTTATCTTACATAATAAGTAAATGGGAAAGCCGGATATTGACTCCTTCCAGGTAGAATTGCATCAACTGTCCACCTTAGCACTGGTTATGCAAGCTGGTTTCCGGTCTCGGTCTCCGCTTGGCTACGCAAGTGCGTACACGCGTGCACCGTGACAGCGGTACGTGTGCTCCTATTGTTTGTTCGCCTACAGTAGAATGTGTTTACGCATTATGAACGTGGCGTGGCACTTCTAGGCATCTGGCAAGCTCTTCCTGACTCACAATTGTCCCTTACGGCATAATTGTTTAGTCAAACAGTTACATATACATACACCAGATACATGCACAACCTTACTCTACATAGTGTAAAGATGGGGTGATGTCTGTTGTATATACTTCACAATTATCAATTATGTTTTAAAAGATACAAAGTAGAAATACATACGCGGAAATATGTCACTGGATATGTATAGGCAAGTATTTTAATAATGCCCATGACCCTTTAAATGGAAAGACCATGTTGTGGAAGATTGGAACAGAACGCATGAGGAATAACTTGTTGAGAAATAGCAGACTTAATTGAACGTATTAGTAGTCTGCAATGTCAATAGGCTGGACACCCAGCACAGAGAACAGTCGAATAAAGTTCCCATCTAGAACCAACGAGACCTTAAGCTACTAAGAAAAGTCATTTGATAAATGGAATTCCACAATTTACTAATCTTCCATAGTAAAACATTTCAGCTCTAAAATAAAAATTAAATTTTATTATGTCACAATATATATACTCGTTATTTCCCCAACAAATAAATTCAATATAGTACAAAGTCGCTAATGACCTGAGGAGTTGATGCGACTATAATCTAAAAAATTATATATACGTGTGTGTGTGTGAGTCGAATATTTGAATTGTCATTAAAATCAATACAATTTAATAAATTAATGTTTAGTATTTACAAATAACCCCCACTGTTCCAAAATAGGTAATAATGGTAATTTAAGCTTTATTTCAGAATTTCACTGTTTATACTAGCAGACCGTAGTGTCTACCCTCGCCACTTCAAAAAACTTTTTCTTAAATCTAAAACGATAGTACTTATTTATACTGTAACATTTGTGCCAATGTTCTTTGTTATCCATATTTTGATATCTAGAATGTACGATTATTTTAATTGCAGTTGCCTACGGTTTGATTATTTTTGTTTTAATTTTGTTTGACTTAGAGTGCTTTCAATTTTGAGAATACCACTCCTTCACTAATTCAGAGAGTTACTTGTATATAGAAAGTAATTGACTACTTTCTTTAGTTTTCTGTTCCAAAACCTTAACAGAGCTTTCATTGTCATCTGAATTGACCAGAAAAGTTGTGGAGGTTAATGTGATTTGTACAAACTGTATTATTAATAGAAACAATATTTTAATCTATTCGGATATTTAATATTATTTTATTTATTTAAATATTAATTTACTTAATTTATGCAGCAAATTTTTGCACTACTGTATGAAAATTATCATTATTCAGTGTAATGCCTATTTTCTCAATTCTGTATACAATTTACTGATTTTAATATAAATTCATACATTTAACAACTGTATTATTTATGTTTTGTCAAATATCTGTGTTTTTATTTGCGTTTAATGATGGAATAAATAGTGAACCATATCTTTTTAGCTTACTGTTTACGAATTTATTATTTCCTCAGTTGAGTAAAAACAGAACCGATCAATCTAAGTTTATTTATTACCCATATAGCTTCTCGCAAAAATTCTTGGAGTTTAATTCATCTTTTTTTAAAATAAAATGTTATATATATATTATAAAATAAAATTTAATGAAATCTAAACCATCACGGTGGCACCAAATAATGTAATTTACTATTTAAAAGGAAAAGATAATTTATGGGATTTACCCTTGAATTATAACATTTTTTAAAGATAACAAAGAAGATTAATACTAATTTCTATTTGAATTTAGTTTCTGTACATATTTCAAATATACGCCACAGCTTTTAATTAAACTCAAATCTTCAGGGCCGCTTATGGGCCTCTAATAATTATAGTAATTTGCAAATAGCACAAATTGTAACTAAATCTAAAGAATTACTAAATAATAATAATTAAATTTTCAATAACAATTAATATTGAAAGAAATCTAAATAAAACTGAAATCCAGTGAACTTTACAGGAATTTAAAGAAATTTGAGGGTACTCGTATTTATATCATGTTTACAATAGAAGATTTTACATACCAGTTTATTATAGCTTCTTCTATACTATACTATTTATTCACTTCAGTATTATTTTCTTTTAAAGAAAAAATTATTTCAACACGCCATTACACTGTTCACAACTTTGATTCACTTCGCCAAAATCAAACCACTGAGTTGAATATACACCTTCTACTTTTACTAAGGATCCAATCCGACCACAGTATTTATCTCGCGGAAGAAAATCTGTAATGTTTAGAAATTTCGTTTCTGGACAACCCTAGTATCGGGGCAGTCCTTTATTACTTGTCATTTCGCGAGAACTGATTTTTCTATGATTATTCTCGGCCGGCCCAAAGCAGACCCAATATGAACTTCATGGTTGTAGCTCCAAAACCATATTCAATAAGAACTTCATCGTTCTAACTCCCAAACCAGACTGCCGTTCTCGCCAAAGTTCTCTGTATTACACACATTGCCGACAATAATAGACTGGAAATCATTCTAGTCTCCGCATTCTTACACTTCACTGACTGTTATTTATTTCTAGCCGCAATATTACACCGACAATAATATTAAAGAAGAATTATTAAAAAAAACCTTACACATTGGTGACCTCTACAATATATATATATATATATATATATATATATATATATATATCACTGTGAACAAAAAGTAAGGTGAATTTATTTATAAAATATAAATTCTTTATTTATTCTTCCAAATCAATTTCATCCCCTTCAAAGTAATCCCAGTCCGATAAAACGCACTTTTTCCAACGCTTTTTCCAGGCCTCGAAACAGTCGGAATAGTCTTTTTCAGGTATAGCCTTCAAGACCTTCTTCGATTAGGTTTTTATCTTCTCAATCGTGTCAAAACGGCGTCCCCGCATTGGCCTTTTGAGTTTGCTGAATAGCCAGAAGTCGCACGGAGCCAAATCAGGCGAATACGGTGGTTGCGGAACGATATGAGTCGAGTTTTTGGCAAAAAAGTCGCTAAGAAACAATGCAGTATGACATGGTGCATTATCGCGATGAAGGAACCAAGAGTTGTTCGCCCTTAATTCCGGCCGTTTCACACGAATAGCTTCACGCAAACGACGCATAACGCTCAAATAATATTCTTTGTTGACAGTTTGGCCCGGCGGAAGGAATTCATAGTGCACCACACCACGATAATCAAAGAAAACTGTCAACATGATTTTCAGTCTTGCTTCACCTTTTTCACGATATTCGCTGGATTGGTCGGTGGTTTCAGGGTCATAAATCCAAGTCTCGTCTCCAGTAATGATGCATTTCAAGTGGTCCTGATAGTCAGACAGCAAAGTTTCACACACATCAACGCGACGCTTTTTTTCCAAAGAATTGAGCGATTTTGGCACCAATTGAGACTTGAAGCGTTTGTGACACAAAACATTCTTCAAAATGGTTTGGGCTAAGCCAAATGATATTCCACCACTATCAGCGAGATCTCTAATTGTCCATCGACGATTTTCAAGCACCAAATCTTTGATTTTTTGGACGTGGCCCTCGTCGGTAGACGTTGATGGTCGTCCAGACCGCGGTTCGTCTTCTACGAGTTCTCGGCCCTCTTTGAACTCGTTGTACCACTTATAAACCTTATTTTGTGCCATAGTTTGATCACCAAAGGCCTTTCTAAACATTTTCTACGTTTCCGCACAAGAATATTCGTTCCGACAACAAAATTTGATGCAAGTTCTTTGCTCAAATAAATCACCCATTGCAAAAATCGAAAAATTCACTTTTGGTTGTTTACAAAAACACGTGTAACTCGGAGATAATTAAACCTTTTAACAAACAGTCGCTTGGCAAATATTATAGACAGTCCTACCAACCTAGGAAAAAAATTACCTGCCTTCCTAATACCCTAATACCCAGGATATATAATCTTTATAGTACACATCAAGTGATGCAAAATCAATACCAATAAATCTACGGCTCAAGTCATGAGACTTTCTCAAGGAAAAATGTGGAAAACCAATAAACACAACTTTAAAATTAATCAAGATATATACAATTTTAATTTACCTAGAGAGAACACGATCTGGCAGTAGTATTTTTCAAGAATTAAATATTCACCAAATTTCTACTTCAGCAAACACATTGTTAGCTTGGCTGCTACAATGCCCAGAATGACCATACACTGTGTTGGCGAGGCAACACAACAGGAGCAGAATATCATTAAACACCAAAGATTCTCAGGCTAAACACATTTTTAGTCAGTCTCACCTGAACTGCACATATACGAACGCAAGGAAGCCTCAGACATGCTCTAAGCCTTGGCTCGACTAACGACTCGTATTAATCTTATTACTATCTACGAAAAGAAATAAGTGCCACTTTGCACGCCTACTAAAACACTGAACTCCAAAAGTAATTATGCTTCCCGCTCCTTGTCTGCTCCATTATACACTCCAAACAACTACAAACTTAACTAACTTTAGCAAAAAATTTTATGACTATTTATCTATTTCGTGCCACATGGCTGCTGGATCTAGAATATTTTCGCGTGTTCACGTCCTGCGTCACGCAACCGATAATGGTGTTTGCGTTACCTTTATAATTGCTGTATACCGCCAATACTGACGGTTAATTATAACGTATGGTTTACTAGTACTTCATTGGAAACTTTTCAGCTGATCAATCGAGCGTTTTACATTGTATACCTGTTTTTTGTATTTGCACAATCTTCAACTTACAGCCTTCAATAAACCCTGAAATACAGCACTGATGAAGAATACAAATGTTCAGAACGACAATAATATCACCAAACACAACTCTAAGAATCTCGTAAATGATCAGAATTAGAGTGAATAATAATTTTACCGTTAATGTTAAAGTGACACATGCACTAAATCAAGTCTATGACCTCCTATAGGGTGCCTGATATATTTGCCTTAATTTTTTTCGTTTATTTGACAGATTTCCTCTCATTTAATTTGTTTACGTTCAGTGCTTGAGAACTTCTACCAATTGGTAGAAGAAACGTTGCACGAATATTTTTTTTAGTTGTCTGTTTTGGCCAATTACATGTAAATGTTTAATTAAGAATTCTTTATAACGAACTTTCTCTTGATTTTGTGATCATTAAATTGAAAATATGTTGATTAACAGATTAGGATAGAAAAATAGACAGGATCTCGGAATTGAACCCGAGATCGCCGTATATTACGTGACCGTTCTAATCTCTGAGCTATTCTTGTCGACTCCCTTTGATCCTCTACCATCCGTTGTAAAGATCACCTTCCAATTACTGACACTTTCTTCACAACCTAATTTCAGGACTTCAATTGGAAATGGATATGGTGTGTAAATCGATCAGATACTTAAAATCTGGTCACAGTTCGTAATAAAGCCAAGGAACTGAAGTTCGTCCAACGTCAATAACTGCCTGTAACCAAAACGTCCTACATAAACTAAATTAATTTCATTCAAACAAGTGCATTTATACAGCAGGAGTGGTGTCGGACCCGTCAAATGGTTTCTCTTAAAATGTTCAAGGATTGATTGAAGTGTTACTAAAATTACTTGCTACTCATTTAATGCCTTACTTTTTCAATTCTTCGTATTGAGTAGGACCCGCCACTTAGGCTTAAGTACACAAGTCACGTAGATGCGCGATTTCCGAGGCGAAAGCCTGTCCATACACCGGTAACTCTCGTAGACTCCCACGAGGCCATGGTAGCTTCTTCTGACCTCTGCTCCGCCTCTGACCAGTTCTGAGAAAGCGTTGTAGCAGATTCCTCGGACGGGGAGCGCTATGTTTCTCCTGCTAAAAGAAAGTTGCTGATATTGACAGTGAAACCTGCTGCTGCGGCTATTTATAGAGCAACATAAATTTCAAGAGCAAAGACCTCACACAATCACATTGTTGAAGTACTTTTGTTTTCATACGCCAGTCATTGTGAAAAGTAGGAAAACGTCGGGTAGATTCACTTTTAGTTTATATCCAAATATTACATAAAAACACAGTTGTTAGTATGGATGATAAAAAAATTTTTAAAACACATAGTAACACTTCGAAAATTCCTATGATTATCTTTTTCATAATAAACGATTTTAAGTTGTTCATGAAAACAGCTCATGGTGAATTACTATCTTGTGAAGGGATAGAAAATTATGATTGTAGATATACGAACATCTGAGGAACACATATTGTTCTCGTATAAATAAATCGATTAGGCTCTGTTTCTCATTTAGATGTTCACTATACCCTGATGAAAGTGATTTCCTTACAGCTTCAGATATCTTAGTTTTAACTAGTATAATTTAATTGTAAAAATATTATAATTTGATTAGAAGCGTATAAATTGGTATGAATTTAATTAATGTTGCTTTGTTGAAATATTAAATAAAATTTTCAAATTTACCATTTAATTTAAATTAAATAAAATGTACTAACAGCTCTATGTAAATAACGGTATTCGGTATTTGTATTCCTGGAAACAATAAAGAATTAAAAACTAACTAAATTAAATAACACTAACACGTTCCAAGAAGAACGAGGTTTTATTTGATGAAAAAACAGCCAATTAAATATATTTGATTAATTAATTAAATTACACAACATGTTTCAATCTTTATGTGGACCCTCTTCAGACAAAGATAACAGAGAAACAGTAAATGCAGAGATATATACATTATAAGTATATTATTGTAGAGAAACGGAAGAATTTAAAATTTAAATGAGCGATACAGATTAAATACAAAGTAGACAAACTTTTACAAAATTACTTAAAAACTAAAGATTAATAAAATATGGGATTGTAGATAGTACTTTATCTGTTTTAACATTAATGCTGTTTTTTTGCCTGAAATACGTCGTGTAATTTAATTAATTAAAATAATCTTAATAGTCTGTTATTGGCTTTTCTTCATCAAGCGTTAAACTTGATATAATTTTAATAAAGGTTTTAATTACTTACATTCGGCAGTTTCTATATATAACAAAGAAAATTGGTGTAAATATTTTAACGCATGAAATGAATATTCTAATTTTTTTATTTATTTCAAATTATTTAAAAAAGAAGTCCTGAATATATAAACTTAAATATATTCAGAAAATTTGAAATAATACGATTGGAATTAAAAAACCTATATTAAGATTCTCACAATAAAATTAGATTTAAACTTCTGAGTCAAACAGGAGCTTTCGGACCATTTCTGACCATAATCATCTGTAAAAACATCATACGGCATTCAACAAGATTGAAAGAAAAGATTACAACCTACGTGCTACATTAGCATTCTAAAATAATTACCTGGTGACGTACTTTATCAATTTATGAATTGTAGTGCAATAAAAGTCAATTGATAGAGTAGATCAGTGGGAAATTGTCACATACTGCGGACGAATATTTTAGAATGTTAATGTAGCATGTAGGTTGTAATCTTTCCGTTCAGTCTTGTTGTATGTCATATGTTTTACAGATGATTACGGCTGGAAAGGGGACGAGAGCTTCTATTTGCCTCAGACATTTATATACAATCGTTATTTTGAGACTCTTAATAAAGATTTGTCAATTACAATAGAATTGATATTGCTGATATTGAGTCATTTTAAATAAATAATAATAATTTCATTGTAATTCAACAAAAAATCAAAATAATTAAGCAGTTGGCAAAATGTTTATTTTAACCCAATTAACTCTTCCACGCCATATACAGTCTTCCACCTCAATTACGGCCCACTCTCACTCTAACGGTCCATAAAGATGTTTAAAAAAGAAACACGCTGTAAAACCTCCATGTCAAATTATTAACTCTTTTATAGAACTAAATTATTAATAATAATAGTAAAATTGTGAACGTATTCAAATATAATAAATGTCAAGAATACTGCTAACATTAGAGATTGTTAAAAATACAATAAATTATATTTAACTCATTTAAAGAATACGTTTTCAATTATCAAACACGACAAGGAACGACTCAGCTGGAATTGTTCTCTGGTTTCCAACCGGGTGGCGTTTACTAAGGACATCTTCATGTTGACGGTGTTAGTCGACGAAACGACGATAATAATTCCAGCAGCATATTCACCGGGAAAACCTAAGGAAATTAGAAAGGAAGGAATCAATTACAAATAGCAGTAATGTTATATTATTTACATTTTATAATCATGCCTGGTGCATAATTCGGGAAATATATTTGCGATATTTCAATAACTGCAAAGGGTGGAGTTAGCAAGTTATTATTTTCCGTCAGTGATATATATTATTAATTAATATAAAATATGTTAATTGCATAGATATAGCAGAAATGGCATCTAAAATAGAAATAGAAAAATCTTGTAAGAACAGAACCGCTGAAAGCAGACAGCCTTCATCTGATGAAATGAAGCAAATGTATAACTGAACGTGTCTTTGACTAAAGGCGCAACTATAATATGTAATTACCAATACTTGTTATCAGAACATATTCTTCAATTTTGAGCATGATTCAAGGATGCGAGAATTGAATTTCCATTTGTTACCGTGCAGGAATGTAACCTAATGAGAAGCTTAAAGAACAGTAGTAGGAAATATTAAATTATATCATGTTGTTCTGCCCTTCTAAGAAAACGTATTTTGAAAAACTGAATCGGCAGCACGATGATTTAAACGGAAGGCTATAATACTATTATCGCGTTGTCCTACAGTCTTCCTTCATCGTTTATCGCCGAGGACCACCCGCTGCCGAGACGACTGCCAGGCTGTCATCTTACATGACATGACACATTCTGGATTTAGCAGTAACACATGGTCATTGTGTCATCTTCAGTCTAAACATGTAGGCTTTAATCGAGTCATCAGGTAATGCCTACAACCTGGCACTGAAACAACGAAACATACCTGGCCAGTTTAAATAACGACACACGCCTCTTAGTTCAACAAAATATATTCTCTTTTATATTTGTACTGAAAACTATGACGATTTTCATTTTGTCACTCATCTCATTTCTAGAATTTTTTTCTGAACTTATAGTGATGAAAAAGTAAACCGATTTTCCAAGCATCAGAATATTCCAGGGCTTAGGAAAATAAAACTATTATTTCACATAATTACAGATCTTTCAAACTTTTATATTAAATATGAAAGCGCACAAGTACAGGAAAGATGGTTGCTAAATACATTACGTAGTCGAATCAGAATGTTCCTCAACAATAACTGAAACACTGTAGACTTACAGCAGGTGATAATTACTGATAGAATCACTGAGTCGGAGAACTATAAATTCATAATTTTAAATAGCATATACACTTATAAGCCCTCATTATTTTAAATGGATAGAGATTCTGTCACCGTTTATTTACTGGATGCCAAACATCAATTATTCAATTAGTGGATTGTTTTTTAATTTAAAAGAATTAACTAATAAAATCAGTCCTTAACTAAAGTATAAAATGTTCTATCACTGGTACAAATTAAGATAATTATTATTTTAAGCGTGTAGCGGATTTGTGTTAGAAAATACCTAAGCGAGTCACCTCTTGTGCCTCTGTTGCATCGCTGCATCCGTGGACTAGTAACCCTCGCCGTTGTCTCTGCTCGATACGTAAAAGAATGCATGATCTGCACATAACCATAAGAAAAGTTTCAATTTTATTGACCTTTTTGGTTGATCTTCCTGCACCAAGAAATATCATTGGATATGACAATCACGAGTCCTATTAAACATTAAATTTCTGGTGACGTTTAGTCCCCACTTCGCAGGCTCGGAATCACACCTCAGGTAAAACCAGGTGTCCATCTGCTATGTTCTTAGCCCCGACTCTAGGGTTAATCTCCCCGACAAATTGGTGCCACGGTCAAGTTCCAACTTGTCAAGTACTCAGTCTTTGCTAATATCTCTAATAAAGTTAAATTGAATAAAATATATTAATTAATTACTAAACTAACACGCCACAATCGAAAAGTAAATAAATAAACAAGTAATAATCAGAAACACATTAGGGAAACTTAAACTTATTCTTCTCTACATATTTCATTACATCTATTGCAAAAAAGTAGTTAAAGGCCTTAAATAGAAAGACTTCGAAGTAAACCTCTCTGAAAAGTTATATTTGAAATAATCATATTGATAAGTTTTTGGATCCAATATTTGATTGTAATATTCTACTTGATAGTTGGGTATATTTATTTTAATTTCCCCAATTACCAGAAACACTTATTAGTATTTAACAAGTGCATTCAGTAGTCTTTTGTTATTTTTAAAGTATTCCAAGCAATGAAATTAAGTTTAAATCGTAATAGAAAAAAATTATACATTTTTTAGAACGTAATAAATAGTTTCAAGATAAATAAAATAATTGAGAAAAAATAAGAAGTGAAAATTCTTTTAGTAAAGAAATGTATATGTGAAATTAAAAGAAAGCTGTACGATGTTAGTAAATGAACTGCGAAGCCATAGTCACGTTGTTGTCAGTATGGCTTTTTTCCGAGTACGTTATAAAAGGAGTGACATCAATTTTGAGAAACATTGTGCTGTCAGATTCTGCTTCAAACTTGATCACAGTGCGACAAAAACGTATTCAAAGCTTCTGCAGGACTATGAAAACAATTTTTTATTTCGGATCTGCGTTTTAAGTCTGTTTAAGGGATTTTAAGAAGGAAGGAAATCAATTATAGGCAAAGGGCTGCAACTGCCAGAATTAGCGATAATGTTGCCTATATTATGCATCTTGAGCGTTCTGGTCGTCCTTTGACAGTCAGAATGGTCGCAGAAAAATTGATTTTCAATCACACCACCATTCTTTTTTTTTGAGCATTGAATTGGGGATGAGATAAATCTGTTCAAATATTACACCCAAAAAATTTTAGAAGAACAAAATAAAAACAGGAGAGCAATATGTGTTTTGGAGCAGACTGAACATGGTCCTCATTTTCTGAAAATTGTCATAACTGGTTACGAGTCGTAGATGTTCGTATAATGATCATAAACGAATCTCCAGAGATAGACATGGCAAACTTCATTCTCACCAAAAAAAAAGGCGTAGACAGGCTATTTATCGGGTAATTCAAATGGTATAGCATAGGAAAGGGAGTGAAAGAGGGGATGCGGAAAAGTAGATCAAGGTAGCCAAGGGTTAACGAGGGCCCCCGGGCTATGTTTTAAGTATCCTACCCAGCAATTTGCCTAAAACCCTAGAAAAACCTGCATCAGGTAGGTCGGGCATTTGCTACTTGTCCCACGCTATTCCGATGACGGTTTGCTGTGGGTTCGCAGCATTACCCTCGCCGTGCCTTGACCAGTTTAGGTGGCAGCTGGCCGACTATTCCAATAGGAATAGCGGACAACTCTTACCGTATGTCCAAGGTCTGCGACCAACAGACCGAGGATCAAAAAACCAGAGAGATGTGAAAGCATCTCCAAAGTTGCCTCCGCCAGAGCTCTCTGGGAAGGTTCACCTGCGAGAGAATTTGTTCCTCACGGTCAAACATTGAACTAACTTTATTACCGCGAAAATGTTGAAAGACTTCAAAGTAAGACCACGTATGTGAGAGCAAGAATCAAGACCAACTGGGTATTTCATCACGACAGTGTTTCTCAATTGACGAGTTTTTCTTCTGTGGCTCCTCTCATTCCTCTGGCTTGTGTCCACGCGACAATTTTCTATTCCGACGATCTATTGGAACTCTAAAAGGCTTTAAAACTTCAGTAGCTGACCATCAGAAAGCAATTTGAATACCTGAGTTCCAACAGGAGGAAATGGGATATTTTAATTTTAATAGGATAAAAATTATATATCAATTTAATTTACACACCTCGAATTATCTCGATTATGAACACGTGACTAATTAAATTGGTGAAATATTACAAGAAAAACACTGACGTTAATTCTAAAAATAAAACATTCTGCAGCATACGTAAGAAGCTGAGAAAATAAGGTATCATGTCGTTTTAAGTAACTGGGTATAATGCCATGTAAATTTTTCCTATTGCGATTTACATTTAGAAAGTGATCATTGAGCAATATGCCGTACTGAACCTCCACGTTTACTTTACAGAGTGTAGAATCCGAGTATTTGAAATCAACAAGCCTAGAACTAAACATCGATTTTAAGATTTTCTTTGAATAAAGAAGACTAGATAGAATATTTCATTTATATTAGGGAAGATAGGTAAATAATTTTAGCGTATGTGAATATTTTGGAAGAATAATAACTACATATATAGTGTGTACTGTTTCAATGGCCTCTGTTCGACTTTTAGCTGTCACTAGTCATTTCCGTCTGTATAAACAGGTTCCAGTCTAAATGTTAGACTACATCCAGATTTAAATGTTTTATTTGGCAGAAATTAATTATTCACTACTCAGGAGTCTTGGATTTTTTAGAATCTGAACCGTCATGTTAGATCAGTTCAGAAGTTTATTGTTCTCCATTTAAGACGAATGACTAGTTGTCACTGAAATACAGAACTCCACAACTCAGAATGAATTCGCCGAACTAGTTTCACTATTGTAAAATGGTACAGTTGTTTTAAAACCTTGATTTCTCCGCTCCTTCGAAATTCGTAATTTCGTAATGTCGCAATTTGAACTCTTCCGTGAAATTCATATTTTCCTTGCAGTTGTGATAATTGTACCTGCTTTCTTTTCTTGGTATATTTGTCGGGGGGGCTCCGGACCTTGACTCCTTCCTGTTGGGGATTTCGGCGTGCATTGAGCCAACTAATCGTCAGTCACCCGGCGTAACACTTTCACCGCTCGGACGCGTCACAACTAATTTATTCATCTGTTTATTCTGAATGTTCCGTAACCTGGCCTCACGTTGTGAGTGAGACTCTTTTAAAGTAGGGACATGACGTATTTACGGCTGCTTAACATTTGTTTGTGTGGATTGTGCTGTAATGTCTTCATTGTAAACAAACTAGAAAAATATATGGTTTATAAGACTCACGACCTGTTAGACTTAAATTGATCAAAAATCTGTCACAAAATATTAAAATAAATTAAATTTTTTTCCCTATAATAATTAGTCTTAACATATAATAAATGCTATAAAATTTTAGTAAACTTATTGAGTATTTATAAAAACTCTATAACCTTTGTTAGTATAAGTTTTATTGCCAATAGAAGCAAATATTATGTTTTAATTAAATTTATAATATTTACAGTAATATTGTAATAATACATAACATATTGAAATCCTATTTACAGATGATATAATTTTATATTTAAATTACCGGATCTACCTTGCGACACAGTTTTAACTAAAGGACCGAGTTTACTTTTAAAATTTTTTTAGTCGTTTCAAAATTTTGAGGAACGATATACCTTGGAACTGTGAAAAAATTTAAATCATGTTATATATATTATTACAGTTTGCTATAGATTGTGAAAATGCTTACCATTTCCAGAATTAAAGAAGGTCTGTATGTTGGATTGACCATAATTGGAGTGAGTAGCATACGCCAATCCTTTCAATCAACCTAACTGCAGCGCGATGATCATAAATAATGACGATCGAGATAATGACGCAAAGTGATGTTCAGTTGTCGCAAATGCATTGGTATTAGAAACAAACTGGTGTAGCCCGTGAGAAACGAAAGGAAAATCTGCCACGAAATAGCTGAAAGGGTAACATATATTCTTCGATTAGAAAAAGCGAAAATGATTTCTAGTGTACCTCGTCGTATGGACGTGAAAACTATTATGAAGGTACTTAATGACTGTCAAAAATATTGATAAAGTCTACTCGTAGAAATTCCTGCATTTTATTTACGTTTTTCGTAAAACTATTGGGGAATGGGCTTACATTTTTTAATTAGTCACAATCTGCAGTACATATTTAACATCTGAAGAAATGGGCAGGATTTAATATTCAAAAGACATTAAGTCTTGTAATTATTTCAAAAATCCCTCAAGATGATCACAAATCGCAGCCACAGTTCAACAAACTGCTTTAGTTTATAATTTTGAGATAGGCGCTGTTTTAAAGCAATTAATTGCTGCTAAATTCAATCAGATAAATTAATAAGAAAGATAGCCAATTCAGAAAAAAAGTGACAATATAAATACCACACAACTTTTCTCAGGTTCGAAGAAAAGCCTAGAGCGACACGACTGCACTTGTCACTTGACAAAACGTTGTGTGATATTTATATTATGACTGAATTGGCTATCTTTCTTATTAATTATTTTCAATCAGACGTAAATTTTTTCATTTCAATCAGATGAAGTTTGGAAACTTTAATTTTTCTAAAATTTTATATTGTTACGTAATGCTCTTGAAGAGTATATTTAAATCATTTGCTCTTAATTTGTTGAATGTAGACGTATTCAAACATATCGTACATAAGGTGAAGTGCTAAAATCTTTTTTAGTTTTACTGTATTTACTGCAACCATTGGACCAGAAATACATTACTGACTATGCAACTGAATCATCGAAAACCGAAAGCAGGTGGCTGTTTGACAATAAAGTGCTTTTCTAATGTATTTAATCATGAATTATTGAAAAGAATCGCCAATTAATACAGAAAATACCATTAAATAACTGAAAAATATTTTTTTAGAGTGTTAGTGGGGTTGGTGACAACTCCCCTTTAATAGCATAGGAAGGGATTTGAAAGGACTGATACGGTATATAGTGAGAGCTAGGTGGCTAAGGGTTAACTAGCGCCTCTGGGCAGTGGTTTAAGGATCCTACCAGGCAGGACAATCCCCAGAACATATTAGTACTTGTCCTATGTCCTTCCGATTACTGGATTGTAGGAGATTTCAAATCGTAACTATCCTTAGAAGTGGAATTTTTTTTTACGTTTTCAACTCTAGTTTAAAGCATTCTTCTCCTTCCAGACAATATTTTTTCGTCTTTCCTACATTAAAATGTTAATTTTCCAATATATTATAATTTATTACTCCACGAAAAGCCGCAAGATAATCTTATGACTGTTTTCATTAACACAATAGAATTTTGAGGTGAAATAAAAATATATCAGTTAAGTTTCTAGATGAAACCGGGCGATAAATTTTGTTTGTTCAGGAAGAAACACAAAAGACAATTCTGAAATATGCTAAATGAGCAGAACCTTAGAAATAAGATAATAATAGCACAATCTCATTCCACGTCTTACTTATTTCTTATGAGCGTTATTCTACACTGCTAAAATTAGGAGCCAATGAATTCTCACAGATTCATTGTTGTTGTTGATTTCGCGATTTCTGAGGCTGATGTGCAAATATGAGCACTGAATTCACGTGCCCTTTCCTGAACTCATTGGAATTTGTATAGAGCAGTGTTTCTTTCCATTCATTAATGGTTACAAATACCTGCATCTTACGAAATCGTAAATAATGTGTGTATAGTTATATTCTAGAAGTCTTCAGCATGAAACTTCAAAGCAATGTATCAATGTTTCATTAATGTTGCTTTTAGTCCCCTGAAAATTGTTTTCACTAGCTATGTCATAAATTTCAGTTCGCCAACTTACTTACCGAGCTCCCAATCCTGCAGTGTTTGGAAATATCGTGACTGTTTCATCCAAACTTCAAATGTGATATATGCATATAATGTGTTTCAATAATAACTACACAATGTTTGGAAGTGGAATACTCTTATTAAAACCAGAATAAATGTCAAATTAATATATATTTCCAAAAATCATGCGTTTTTACGTTATTAATGTGATTTAGATTATTTTCCATGCCATTAGTCGTCGGTCGAGGAAATAGGATACGTCATACTATAAGATTACATGATATAATAATCATTACAAATACAAAGTTTAAAAAACAAACATTGTACTTAACAAAAAAATATATGATTTAAAACTACGTTAAATTTATTAATATAACAGTAATTAGTAATTAAAGAAAGTGTTTTGATTCATCTTCAATTTTCATTCGACGGAGTTTCCAGTAGAAAATCTTACATCGCTTCCCGTCAAACATGAAAAATAAAATATGTCAGAAGTTAAATTGTAGATTATTATCATCGTAAAATAATAGCGAAACTTGATAGGATACCAGCAAACTATTTTATTAAAGAGAATCTAATCTGTCCTTCCTTTCTAGGAACTCTTTCACCGAGTAATATTATCCATTAATTAACAGATATTTACTACTCTTTATAAATAAATTTTGTATACTTAAATTTTTTATTTCTTCTGGATGACTATTGTATAGATTTATCCAGGAATAAAGAATGCTTTATTCAAAAAGTATTAGGCGATATTTTTCTATGCGGAGTTGAGAGCAATTTCTAGTGTTGTATAAATCATTTGATCCGTTTAGGGCATATAAATTGATGTTTCTCCAGAAAAACTTTAAAATTTCTAGAATATACTGTAATAAACAGGTTAAAATAAACTAAATGGCTGTGGCTGAATAAAAATAAGATTTTTATGAACAATTAATCAAATTTATTAATGAAGTTATATATAATATAAAATAATTACACATTAATATTTTAAAATCTCAGGGTCTTTACTGGGTTTGATAAATGGGTGAAAATAATTTAAATTTACTAACAAAACAATCGAAGAAAAGAAATAATTGAAGAAAAGAAAATAATTGAAGAACGATCTGACGTATCTTAATGAAATGGTTTACAAATAAATTTAGAGTTCTTTTACTTACGGCCGACCAGGTCTCAATTTTGGGGTTTTCTGTGCACACGTTTTTGGGGATATCACTGAATTTAAATTCGTTACAAAACACTTGTCGAAACTTTTGGGTCTCTCTTCTGGAAACTGGAACCTGCAACTCCTTCCGGATTAATGGTTAGATGGATCATTAACAACTTCCTCTCGATGACATCGGTGACGGTCTCTTTTTACTTATTGAGTTTTTTTTTACTGCGGCAGGAAATTATTAGGTTACTGCTTGTGGCTTTACTTATTTAGAAACTTTCCTGTAACCTTATTCGATGAATTACAGACTGAAAAACTTTTTGTTCAATTTTAACTTGGAACCTTTTCGTTTCGCTCCTCCTCGCTGACTGCTGTTCATCTCGTAGATTTTGTACTGCGTACGTCTCAACAATGGTTCTTTGGGTCTCGCCGCCCTGTGTCGCGGTGCACGCTTTATATAGTCTAATAATGAGTCCTTTACTTTGCAATTATAACAATGGATTAATTACTAATTACTACAATACGTACAAGGTAATGTTCAAATGCCAAGATTCCGAAACAAAGGCTTGCAAGTGGCATTACAATCCGCTCCCGATATGATTCGTAAGGCCCTCATTTGAAGTTTAAAAATTTGCAACGCGTGATGTGAACGACCCCAGTTTACTTTGCAATAAGACATGACAGAATGAAAATATGCATGATATACCATTAAAGGCGTAGATATATCACTTTCCCGAGCTAACACTCTTAATGTGAAGCAAATTTTGCTAATTTTTCCCGAGAGTTTACTTATATGGTGATTCTATTTCAATTAATTGTCAATCAAGAGACAAATAAAATGTTCGTGCTCCGAAACGTTATCCGAGATACTAACAAGTTAACTGGAACTATTACAGACAACTCTGCTCCCAGATCACACATTAAGCTTGTTTACTGTTGAGATTTGTCTTTAATTTTTCACTTGTCTACTCCTTATTGGAGGACAATGTCTCTTATAGACGCTGTCTATAGAGATTATGCCTTAGTATGTGACCATCCAAACTAAGAAGCATGTTGCTCATACATTATGGGTCTCCAGCACATTTGAGCCAAATTTCTCGATATGCACAATCGGAGACTATTTCGAACGTATCCTACAGATTTCTGAATTGATGGAATTTGCAAAATTTACTGATTCATTAATAATGATCTAGTATGTTTATTTTTACTCTCTTCTCAGCATTGAGGTAGGTTCACCTTCATAGTTTCCACCACATAATTATTTGCCATTTTCTAGAAAATTTATGATCACATAGATTAAAAGTAAAAAGTTTCTTCAGTCTTTCTTCTCGTGATTTGAATTACTCACTAACATTACAGATTGCTTTAATAATACACTTAATCTATTACTAATCCTCCCACGAAATCACGCGCTTGTTTCTTTTCTCACGCGATATGTCGCGTTCCACACTTTCTACGCAATTTGATCTTTGTGCACCATCGTAAAGCTTTATCTTTCGCGATACAGGTTAATGTGCAACACCGGTAGAACATTGGCTAAACACAGGTGCTACTTGATCTCATTCTAGAGAAATATCGTTCGAATGCTTTCAATCCCAACTTGATCCCACTAGACTTCTTGTTTGACTGGTCGTCGAATAGTCAAAAGCATTTCTGTCTACGCCCAGTATCTTATTCGAAAACCACAGATTTATAAAATTTCTCTACCTATTTTTTTGAATATAATCGTTGTTTCCACCGACTATTTCAGCATAATTTGTTCCCGGGGGTAAATATTGTGTCTTGTCCATATATTCATTTATCCTAATATTATTTTAAACAGAGAAGGAAAAAAATTATATGTATCACGTAAAATCGCTGCAAACTTGTTTACACATAATACTAATAGTTTCAATTTCTGGAAGAAGAATAAACAAATTTTGTGCTAAATCCAACCCCTAACAAGTAGCTTAATAGTTATCTATGGGAAAAACATAACGATCGCTATTCAAATCTACTTTAATAAGAAAGATAGCCAATTCAGACAAAAAAGTGATAATATAAATACCACACGTTTCTAGGATCCTGGTCCCTTTCCTCAAGTGCGAATAAGAATCTACAGCGACACAATTTCAAAAAATCTTTTGAGTTTTGTCAACTGACGACTGCAATTGTGTCGCTCTAGGCTCTAAAAACGTTTATTTTTGGCTGAATTAGATATCTTCCTTATTAATTAATTTCAATCAGACGTAAAAAAAAATTGTTTTCATTTTATCAAATCTAGTTTACTGAAAGGAACACCACTGCCACTTCTTCATTTTGATCTATAAAGCAAGCTTAAAGAGAGATCCAAATGATAAGAATTCCTTCATCCTCTCCCTTTCATTTTATGATTGTCGCTTGATTTCTTCTAAAAGTTTCTACAGAGCTCTGACTAAATTGGGACGTACATATAATCTGCTTTGCAAATCCAAAAACTAGAGGACCATAATTAATTTCAGTTATCTTCTTCGTCGTCTAATAAATAAAATAAACTATTTATTTCAGTGTGTTTCGAATCCAAATCTACACTCCTATTACGCATAGGAGGGGTGAGGGTCAAAGGACGTCACATAAAAGTAAAACAAAAGCAACCTAGATTGGAGTGGAATCCGCGGTTATGGATGTCGCTGAGTTAAATTATAACATTAAACTTGCGGGTTAAGTTGTTCTTCTACCGCTATGAGTGGGAGTGGAAGGAGAAAACAATTTGAGTATATTCAGCATACAAACCTACATCGGTGGAGAAAATTTTACCAAATTTTTTACAGTTGTTCCTTTAGAACCGGAAACAAACACTGTGGGGGTAAGACACGACTACCACTCCCAGGAGAGGGGTTGGAAATTTTTAAACCTGTTAAAATGATAGTTTCAATAAAATAAAATATTTCAAGGTTAATGAGATAGAAAGTGTTTTTACAGATATTTTTTGTGTATAATTTCAACATTTTACGGCACCAAGATTGGAGTCAAATCCGGGATTATGGATGTCGCTGAGTTTAATTATGACAATCCGGGCAACGTCGGGAACACAGCTAGTATAGAATATCTCACCCTCCACTATAGTAAACATGGTGAACTTGTCGTTAACAGACATCGGGGCTGTTCATCTCAGTGACCCCGAAAATTATGGATTTTACACCAATCTCAGTCATATTTCCTGGTTATCAACCCCAGCCCTCGCCGTTAGGACTTGAAATTGGATCTGCATCGTCAGCATCAATATTAGGCTCAGATATTCATAAAACCAATTATTCTACATTAATATCGGTTGTTTCTACACCATTCTTACATGTTTTCTTATTACAGCTCTCAATCCTGGGGGTGCTTAGGGTCTACCGTCCACGGGTTTTCCCCAGACTTTAAGTCGTATGTTAACATTGCTCCTAGTATTCCAGAGTGTATGTGTGTGAAAAACACACACACACACACACACACACACATATATATATATATATATATATATATATATATAATTGATAAAAGTATCCAAGAATCATTGAATTGGTATAATTTTTTTACAGTATATAATAATTCTCTAATCTTGAATTTCAGTACCTTATAAAGCAGAATAAATAAACGTAGTAACTAAATGGTGATGACAGAAACTAACTTAAAAATGGAAAGTAATTGAAATCTTCTGTCATAAAGGAAGGAAATGTGTCGTTGAAATGAGTGTTGGGAAGAATCACTAAACAGACAATTTATTTGTTATGACGGTGGGTGCTCAGATTTGAACGTCGGCAGGAGAATCCCAATAACCTTACAAGTATGAGCCGCTTTAGTTAATGCAGATACGGTAATTTAGAATTTCTGTATGTGGACCAAGTTGTTGATTTAGTTCATCACTGGGTCGATTTCACCAATCTCTCGTTTCTTAAATTTAATCTTCTTATACAACACTGATAATCGGTAATTCATGAAAAATCTTTTCCATTGTAAATACACCAGCCAAGTTAAAATTGATCTGTACTCATTGTTCGAGGCCATAACATCGAGATAAGCCGCCTCCGACGTTGCCTAGGTCCAGTTCGACTCTGGCTCATCGCTTTTCACCACGGCCAAGCGGCAACATCCTCGTGGATGATATTTTCTCCTGGGCGGGCAGCGCTCCTGGAGAAAGTGTCGGCAGCCTATATAAGATGCGTCGGTGGTGCGGCGCGCATCACAAACCAACAGTCCTCAGCACCAGCATCGAAGACTCCAGGAGCCGCGTCGGCAAAGCAACATGCGTCGCGGCGCAGCCACGAGCTTCGCGGTCAGTAACACTCACTCACTTTACAATTATTATACAAGTACAATTTATCTTTATAGTGTGAGCAAGCAAGGCTCCGTTTACATTGCAAAACTGATTTACAGTTTACACACTTGCAGTCCTCATAAGCAGGTACCAGATATTGATTTATATTAGTCCTACACTGTTAAAACTTCACAAGAACCTGTAAGTCAGCATAAATTATTCTACAGCAATAAAGAAATTGCTATATATTTTTCAATGAATCCAACTAAAGAAATTACATGTGTAACATTTTATTAAGTTCCACTCAATTCACTCAGTTTGCATTTGGAGTATACAGTATGTTACTCGCATCGTGATAACATAGTTTATTATCGCTAAAATTAAAACCCACTGTGGTGGTCAAATTATTTTTAGTGCTATTGATTTCTTAAGAGAGGGCTCTCATGGAGGTACGTGTCATTTTTTAACGAGGTCTGGCAAGTCGCCAAAATACTACAGGTATAATGAAAATTTTATTGAAGAATCAGACTGAGATGTTTTTGAAATCATTTTTTCTGTTCTTGAAATTTTTATTTAATTTTGAATCAACGAGATGATTTGCAATATTTAAGTTCAAAATAACTGTTGCTTATTTTTCAACTATTATCTGCGAAATTGAGTGAAATATTATACCCAGCTTTCAAAGTATTCTACTACTTATTGCATTTTTAAAAACTAGTAGACCCTCAACGAGTCGACCAGTCTTTCTCTTGGGTTTATCAAATGAACTCTTACATACATTACCAACATATTAGATATAGTCTAACTATTGTCGCAATATATTTCCAGGAATTTAAGGTACTACAAGGATACATTCAAAAAACCTTCTCTCGGAAAACATCTTGTCATTCCTTTACAATGTCGTGAGGGTCTCTAAATTGTTTTCTTTTGTTTTCTATAAATGAGAATCACTGCGTAACTCACAATTCAGTAAATTTTTAAACCACAAATATTCAAATAATAGAAAAGACTAAAATTAATTTTTATAATCATAGACGTCATGGAATTTAAAGGCAACAGAATTATTCCAGTTTTTATTCATTTCTTTCCAGAATTTTTTGGTCAACATAAACATTTAATTTGTAGCTAATGTTGTGATTGTGGCTGTGTTTTAACTTGTTTATAGAAAGTAATTGTTATGAATCTATAATAGTAATTCTATAACGACCCAAACTTGTGGTAGCCCCATAGGATTTAACTGAGGAAATACTAAACAGAAATTTTAAAGACTTACATATTTGTCCTTCAATGCTGACCAAAAATTTTGAAAGCTCAATTTTCGACACAAACATTTATTTTTTTAAAAAAAATCATGGCCACTATAAGATGGTTAATATTTCTTTAAGAGTTTTCGGTTTATTATTCCTTATTCATTCGTTAAGTCTTATTGTTAAAAATTAAGATTATAACATCATTATTATGCTTCAATAAAACGTCTTTCCCCTCGTATGTAGGCCTATGTTGTTAACTTTCCCCATACAGGCTAAGAAGAAAGGAATTTGACTACAACTAAATAGGCTTTTTCAATTTTAATTATAATTTATACTGACGAACACACATAAAATATTAATATTACTTAAGCTTCTAAAACAAAATTATGAATTTTATACACTTACATAGTTTTTGAAAATAAATGTGGCTGATGAGAACTGAAGTTTAAAAATTTATGGTGTTTTAAGCAATGAAACACTTAAATAAAACGATATATGTAACATTCAAAAAATAATGAAATTCTGTTGAATAATTCAATACATTGAAAACGTCCTATTTTTCATCCCTTCACTTTCTTCCTTCAGACTCTTCAATTTTTTTTTGTTTCCTGATATTCATTGTCAATATATTAACGACTCAAAACTTATTCAAATTCAGTTTTTACTACTTAAACATAACCTAAAATCAATATTATTTTCACAGTCCACATTTTTGTGACGGTGATATTTTTCTATGAATTACTTACAGATTGTTTCAGATTCTACATTAAAAAAGATAAAATAATTTCGAACAGCCATAATACTGTCAAATTTCTTAGCCATCCCGATGAAATCCCAAAATTATTTAAGTTGTGCCAATTTTATTCCTGATGTTTCTCTTTACAAAATCGTCATAATAAGTTTCATTTTCATTAAAAGAAATTGAGGGGGGGGGGGAAGTTGAATACGACACATAATTTGATAACACACTTGTGGAATTTTCATTTTAACTTTCATTATGCTATACATTATATACGAATATCAGTACTCATTTAATTTTAAAAAAACAGAATCGAGTAGCATAGTCTTTGTCATTTTGACATAATTACACTTCCGCCCGAAACTTGAGACTAATGGAGAACTGAGAGGAAAAATTGAACTAAACTTTTGCAAATCCTGTATGTTATTAGAAAAGCAAATAATTATTCATATCAGGTGTGAATATTTATTAAATATTTCAGTGTTTGATGTAGGTTTCGTTCTCTTGTGTCTATGCTGAAATAAAGGGTAACGAATAGCATCCGCTTTTGAAGTCGTATTTTGCTAAGTGATGGCTTAGACAATGGTGCTTCGTCAGTATCTATCTCCTTGCCAAGGGCTAAATAGGCCCCGGGCTTTAGCTTAAGACTCTTACACGGCATTCGCCTTTATGTGACGTAGGGAAATCTCTAAGAAACCTGCATTATATACGTCGTGCTCTAGTTACTAGTCCCACGACCTTCCGATGGGATTTGTTGTGGGGACGCAGCATTCACAACTCCATGCCTCGATCAGGTTTGAAGGCAGGTGGCCGATTGTTCCAATGGGAGCAGTTACTTAAAACAACAGAGAAGACATCCCCACGGGTAGCTTTCACCACCAGGTTCCATCTAATTAAATGTAGAAATCCCTGTGTATAGTACCTTCACTTAACATCCCGAGCAAGAGCAACACGGCAATTGTATTTCAAGGTGGAGCGGAATCCCATTAAAACCCTTAAGATTCTAATTTGTATCATCAATGATAGAAATCATCGTGTTAACTTTTCGTGTTACACGGCGACTACTTCGCCTAATTATGCCAGCGAGCCGTTTCTCCTTATACGATCATTTGCATCTTAGATTATACGCGGATAAAGGAGCGCACGAAGGAGATGCGTGAGTAAAAGTGAGGCGATAAGTCTTGATTCTTGAGTAAAAGTTGTCGTGGATTGAGTTTTATCGGCACTATTGGGAAAGTTGCTTTGCGTCTCCATATCTGTCTCGCCAACTTTCATCGCCTTGCTGTAAGTACTTCACTGTGGAGTAACCCACGCGCTCTAAATGCTCAAGTAAATAACAACACTCCGAACATCTCTCTTCCGGCTCATTGAGTAAAGAACCTACACCAATCTCGGAATGAGATGTGTTTCACACTGAGAATATTATCCGACAATTATAATGGTTTTTGTTTTATTTGTGTTTCACAAATAATTTAATATTGATTAAAATTATTTGTAATTCTATAAATGCTAGTATTAATGTAATGATAAAATTAAATAAATAAATAAATCGTCAACAGGCTAGGGAAAACTTAAAATATAAATTGACAAAAATATAATTACACGGCGTTTCATCATTAAGATTTCAACAGGTGTACATTGGAGTTGAAGACTGCAAATAAATTGGATTCAGTGTCAAGTTCTTCAATAAAAATTCTGTGAAGCACGATTTTAATTTGGGCTACGTTGAGTTAAGTAAAAATAAAATCTCAGTTGAAGTAATGTTACAGTAAAACAAATTATCCTAATTTTCAATTTGAAACACCCTCTTTTTTTAGTCTTGTTCTTTCAATAAATAATTCGTTGTGACGTTTAAATAACATTCTACAAAATTTCACCGATTATTTGAAATTGTTGTTATTTATTAATACTTTTTCTAGCTTCACAAATGTTAACCATATTTCGGCGAATGAAGTTGCAAATAAAGTCACTCAAACTGTAGTGCTCTCATGTTTACAATTATTTTCTTCCTGAGGTACACAAAGTCAGTTTAACTATTTCGAAATTCTTTATTAATTTCCAAAGCATACTTTGTGTTAACAAACACACATATATTTACATATATAATTACCCACGGCGTTTGAGAATTTTCACGAAGTTAGTGCGGTATGGTAGAGAAAAGCGTGAGAGACATAAACAGACAATGTACCACGCGCCGTTCGCCCACTCAACTCCATTGCCTATTCTTTCAGAGCAGAGAAAGTACGAGCCATGATACATCACGCGTTAATGACTTGCTATTTCCCATAAAAGAGAACAGGTAGTAAATTATAGAAGGCCAGTGATCTTGAACTTGGAACAGATTTAAGCTATCCAGATCATTGCATCCGATTGCAAAATTAGATTTTTACTTGCAGGGTTGATTTTAAAAAAAATTAAAGAAAAATATTCGAATATTTTATGTAAATTCTGGAAAAAAATTATTTCAATTGTTACAAATTAATTTTTAGATTATTACGAAGTGTTAACCAACAAAATCCATAATGGGTGCTTATTTATTTATGATAAATCTGATCGCCAAACTACCAGAAACTGCGAACATAACAAAAATTTGATGTATTTGAATATTAACATTTATAACTATCCGACTTCATATTTAAAATAAATAATAAAAATAGCAGCCAGTAAGTCAAAAAAAATTAATATTCAAATTTTAAACAATAATAAATACATCACTTTTTCCACCCGCAACGTGTGGACAATCTGTACGTCAGAAATGCTTTGTCAACTTAATTTTTTTATATAATTGTAAAATCCTGAAGAGGTCCCAATAAGGACGAAGCGCCGTGTTTAAAATTTGAATATTAATTTTTTTTCAGAAAAAAACGCTTCTACTTTTATTATTTCTTTGAATATTATTTCACTTCTATGGTGATAATTGTTCCAAGAATTTTTTAGAAGTAACGTTTCATAGACTCTCCTATGATTTGATGAACGGACAAGTCTATTTCTCATTGTTCCAACTTAGAAGCAGTAATAGTGCGTGTTATGGTAATCGTAACACATCCTTCCATAGCTAGCGTAATTCATTCTTATTCAACGTTTTCAATGCGTAACACTATGACCAACCGTGACATAGAAAGTTACAGCGACAATTAAAACCCTTTCAACAATGCAGGCGGAAAATATTGTACTACAACCAATAATTACCGCTTACGTATGTTACGCAAACTCGCAGGGTAATTTCTGGTAGAGTGCTCAAATACAAAATACTTACGACAAATTTTTTACTTCAACAGTTAACAACGATATTTGATGCATTTTTCATTTCGATTAAAATATTTGTTGTTACTTGAAAATTACTCGGTAAATGACCAAAATTAATTAATTATACTTTGATCGTACTTCAAAGAAGTTCATAAAGCAGTTAAGGGATGGGTTTCTTATAATGTTATAAAATATTAACATCAAGTGAAAAGTGTGTTTCCCTGAAATTTTGCTGTTTGAAACAGAAAATATTTATTTAATTAGTTATTTATTATTTTATTTACATCCTTGAAAAAAAATCACTAACATCTCATCACTTACTTTGCGACATCTTCAGGTGATACACATTATACATTACAAAAGATATTAAAATATTAATTTTAAGAATAAATTTCTCCTTTCTGAGGGAATTTTTTTAATCCAAAAATTGTAAAGAAAATACAATTTTAACATTTTTAAGTAAATTTAAAATTTTTAACGTAAAAATTATAAAATAATATAAACATACAATGAGATTCAGTGGAGTCTCGAAATAGTAAAACAAATTTCATAGTAAGGTCTGTATGAGCCGGAAACAGCTGATAACAATGAATTTATCACAAGAACAAAACAGTTATATTCATAGTTAAAAACGACACTAATTCACATACAATGGACTTATTAAGTTAGAATATTGAAGTGTAATAAGCATTTTTTTTAATTATTGGTGTGCTTCTTAATATTAATTTCCCTATTAAGTACTCTAATATACAATATTCCGCTTGCCAATGTCGAGAAATATGTTTTTCTTTATCCAGAATTTTGATATTGTGCCAAAAGAAATTATGATAGTAGAAGTACATATGTTTCAATACAAAGAAAAATTTTCAGTTTTCCTTTCTTGAAGTCATTTTATGTTCATAAATAAGAGTTTTTAGAACACGTTCGTTTGCCCAGTGTATGGAAACTTACGTGTTGATTGTCTTTAAGTAAGAAAAGGCTAGATGAATCAATTTTATGGTTCAACATATACTAGTAATGAAACAAAAGTGTGATTCCGAAAAATCGGAATATAATAAAGCGAGGAGATATCTATGGAAGTTTTACTTATTTGACTTATACCGCAATTGGTGTACACGTAATATAAATTTGAACCTCTTCAGTTTTGCCTATACTGCAATAGATAATTAATTTTTCGCTTCAAAGATACATGAATATCTTCTAGTCCTTCTGACTGAAGTTTCAAGAGTTCTTGTATCCTGTGAACACATTCTTTCTTACCGTATTATGTTCAAAATGATTAGATATTGGTAAACCTGAAAAAACTTTTATGAAGTGATATTAGCCATTTCAACGCATAGATGTTTTTGCATACGATTATGAGCGCGATTGGAAGAGCTCGTCCACTTTCCCGAGAAGACGTCGTGGTCGGAGAAAGGCAGGCCTGAGGACATGTAAGCAACACCGCTAATCGCGCTAAAAAAAAAGACCGCAAGCAGTAGACTCTATTCAGGTCGTGATTCTTGTGATCCTAATGAGATATGCTTCGTGTTCCAAGCCGCTGGCTGTGTTTCGTAAATGCCAAAGACCAAATACACCAACGTTCAGGTCCGTACACTAATGATAATCAAGGAAGATTTTTCCCAACGGTACAGTAAAAGACAATGTTCGGGGTAGCGATCGAGTGAAATCATAATACATTATCAGTCAGCAAATTGTTCTTCGATTTATTTTACAACTGAATAATAACCTCTATGAGCAGATAAATTACTCTTACAAATATGAGATTTCTAAATTTTAAAATTGTCAATTCAATACATTAACTTTAAACACAGCTCTGCACTTAAGAATATTTCTAAATTTAATTTTTTTTTGTATACATTCTTATTAGGATGCAATAATTTTACTAAAATATTATTTAAATAATGCAGATACAAATTGGCTACCATTTACCTCATAACTGTGTTGTACGTAAAAATGAAACGTGAACTACTAATAAGTTGTAAACATAATTAAAAATAATGTTGGCAGAATTAACACCGGGTACTTTTATCGTGATTATTCTTTATTTTGAGGCAAAATTTCGACACTGAACGAAAGTATCATGAATTGTGAAAATTTGGACCGCTGTGTTGTGAAATCTTTCTGGTCAGGGGGAACGTCCATTGGAGCAAGTCCAACTTTCCCTGCATGTTAATTGGGAAGCGTAGCCGACGGACAAGGACCGAGAAAGTGGTATCGGCCTTGCCTCTGGTGAACTTGACCAAGAAATCGTCATATCTTGCAAACATTTAAGTTTGAAAAATTGATTTAATCAATGTATTGAAATATTTAGAACGTAGATATAACGTAACACATTCATCCATTGTGGCAATAACTTATTTTTTAATTACAGGTAGTCTTTGTACTATTAACGAACGTAGCTCTAACGTGGACCAAATCTATTGCTGACAAACAAAACTCGTAAGTACTTATTTTCAGTTATTACTATTGAATGTAACCTATAAATAGCATGTTTGCGTGTTTAATAACCCAACTGGTACTGTAACTGTAACTCTTCCACCTAGTGAAATTATACATTTATTCACCTTCTTTATTGAACCTCCACAGTTAATTAGATACAAACAAATAACTATTACTTTCAACTAAATTTACATCGTTTTAAATATTCTTTGTTTTATGTGAAACATTTCTATGTTTATAGTTTTTCCAGCAGCCGGGACCATAAAAGACTTTTAGGGACTTGACTTTATTTGTACATATACACTCATTAATGAGAGTATTGTGCATTACTTCTTGATGTACTGAAGACAAAATAGTGGTAACTATGATGTAGACAGACAATTACAATGCAACAATCTATTTCCTGATGACTTGAAAGAACAATAGGAAATACAGTGAGACGCCAGTTTTTTGTGAGATTTACATTTCATACCACTCACAGTAAACAAAGCGACATGAGAATATTTTTAAAATCATATCGTTTATACCATATAATAATAGGTTGTGTACTATTAATTCACCAACTACTTTGTGAGTTTTGAATTAGGACAATAGAAATCGTAAGACTCTCAGAGATACGTTTCCATTTGACAAATGACGAACTAAAAATAAGAATAGCTCTTGATCCTACTTTCACGTGCCACTATAATATGTTTATTACCCACTAATTTTTTAATTTCATTCTCACAGGTCTGTTGCGGTTTCCCAAAGAAGAGGAGATTATGGTGGGGGTGGCGGATTTGGAGGCGGCGGATTTGGAGGTGGCGGTGGTGATTTCGGAGGAGGCGGTGGCGGCGGTGGAGATTTCGGAGGTGGCTATGGAGGCGGAGGCGGAGGCGGTGGCTTTGGAGGATCCGGTGGAGGCCACGGTGATATTGGCGGTGGAGGAGGATTAGGCTATGGAGGAGGCGGAGGCATAGGAGACCATGGTGGAGCTGGTGGTGATTTCGGAGGAGGTGGTGATTACGGAGGAGCTAGTGGAGGCGGTGGATACGGGGGTGGAGGAGGATTTGGGGGAGGAGGAGGAGGAGGCGGTGGAGATTTTGGCGGAGGCCATGGAGACATTGGTGGAGATGCTGGTGGTCATGGAGATTTTGGAGGTTCGGGAGGTTATGGAGGAGGAGGGGGAGGCGGAGGTTTCGGAGGCGGACATTTAGGAGGTGGTGGAGGAGGAGGAGGATTTGGTTCAGGAGGATACGGTGGAGGTAGTGGAGGACACGGAGACTTTGGTTCCGGAGGAGATATCGGTGGACATGGAGATATTGGGGGTCCCTCAGGAGATGTCGGAGGTGGTCCAGGATTCGGCGGAGGACACGGCCATGGCGGAGGTGGTGGAGGTGGCGGAGGCGGTTTCGGCGGTGGATACTCAGCAGGCGGAGGTGGACTTAGTGGGCCTAGTGGTCCAGGAGACGGTGACCATCACCACCACAAGCCAGGACCTCACGGTTACTGGAAAAAGAAACTTATATGGAAACCTGATTATCAAAAGATATGGAAGACGGGGAAAAAACAGATCTGGAAACCAGCGTGGAAGAAATACTGGAAACCTATCTGGGTACCCACGCAGGTTCCAGCGTGGAAGGACATTAAAGTTCCAGACTGGAAGAAAATATGGAAACCAGTTTGGAAACCCATACAAGTTCCGGCCTGGAAAGAAATCAAAGTACCAGCATGGAAAAAAATCTGGAAACCGATTTGGGTTCCTACTCAAGTACCAGGTTGGAAAGATATTCAGGTGCCAGATTGGAAGAAAATATGGAAACCTGTTTGGAAACCGATACAAGTTCCTGCATGGAAACATATTCAAATTGAGGCGTGGAAAAAAGTATGGATACCGCAGTTAGTTAAACAGTATGTACCAGGCGAAAAACATCTTGGCACTGATCACCATGGTTGGGAATACACCTCTCATGACCTGTGGAGGAAAAAACTTGTATGGAAACCAATATGGAAGAAGTATTGGAAACCTGGTAAAAAGCAGATATGGATACCATCGAAGAAACTGGTTTGGAAAGAGGAATGGAAGCAAATATGGAGAACGGAAAAGAAGCAAATCTGGCTTCCCTCAAAGAAACTAGTATGGAAACCTGATTGGGTGCAAATCTGGAAGCCAGCAAAGAAACAGATATGGGTGCCTTCTAAGAAGTTAGTTTGGAAAGAGGAATGGAAACAAATATGGCGTCATGAAAAGAAACAAATTTGGGTCCCCTCTAAGAAACTCGAATGGAAGGAGGCTTGGAAGAAGATTTGGGTTCCAGCGTGGAAGAAAATCTGGATACCTGCGTGGAAGAAGATTTGGAAACCAGTCTGGATTCATGAGTGGATTGTTCTTCCAGAACCACATCCCCCTGTTCATAAAGAAGATTGGGACAGGAAAGACAAATTAGTGCCAAGTGCTAGTCAGCCAAGACCAGTAACCGTGGAAAACAAGAGCGGCCCCGTACAGAAGGCTGTGGAAACGCAAAAGTCCGTCAATTGGCAGTTCCCAAGAGCAAGGTGAAAATCGTATACTAAAAACTTTGTACTCGAAAGTTTTGCGTTAAACATTATTGTTGATCATAAGTATGTGATTTTAGCGCTATTTACTCCCTCAACAATTGCTTAAATAAGGGTCTTTGATCCTTTAATAAATACGCAACGCATTATCTTATTAATTACAAGTTGAATGTAATCATTGTATTAGTGCCACAGTACCTTTAACGAACATATTGTTCATTGAATATGAGCTTTACGAATGTACTTAAGACTCGAGTCTAACATATGTGTATCAAGTAGCTTTTACGATACCGGTTGAGAATGAATGTATTTGTGATACTGAGTTTTATTATTATTAAGATGACTGAGTGTGAACTATTTTTGTTAATATTGTTGTTATGATTATTGTTATTTTTCAACTTTTTATAAAATTTCTAAGGAAATTCCTTGATTTTTCTTTGTATTTTTACCACCATTACTTTCCTTGGATGTTTCCTTGCACTATAAAAGTCTATCGGTTTTGAAAAGCAAATAAGTTAAACGATTGTATCCAATAATCATTTACACAAAATTTGAGATATTTGAATTGCAAATGTCTGATATTCAAAAATCGCATGGGAAACTACGCAGATGTATGTATCTGGCATTTAAAATTGTTTATACCTACACTTCGGAAACGAAATCAAACTAATTCTAAGAAACTAATAGCATTTAAAATTTGTTCTCACATTTGAACATTTAAAATCACTTAAATTTGATGACGAGATTAATATTTTTGTTGGTACATACTTACAGTACGACTATTATAACATAATGAGTCCTATTGCAAAAGAAATATGAAGAGTATACTAAAAATATATTTACGAATAGTAATATTTATTGACAAATTTGAACAAGCGATATTTATTCACTCACTAAAATTCCTGTCTTACGAAGATTCATTCACGTCTCGACTTCTAAAATAAATATCATACTATTTGAGCTACTTTTTACATTCTAATACATTTGTAGTTCACAAATATGTTTTGTAGGTTGTATTATTTTTTCTTTGACGTACATTAATGTATCCTGTAAATATTTTATTCAACGCCCCTGATTGCTAAAAGTTAGTTGTAAACAAACCTAGGTAAAATATATGCTTTTTCTTTTCATTCTGTGTATCATTTGAATACAATTCGATCACGGCGGAATAATTCATGTCATTTAATTAACATCCACTTGACTACATTCACAATATTGGAAAACAAATTTATTTAACTTCGATAATATCTTATAAAATAACTAATTTTTTTCGGGACCGTTGAAAATTCATCAGTAACTACGTGTAGCCTTCAATGCTTGGTGTTCACAAGCGAAACGTTGACAAACTCGCCAAAAACAAACGTGGCAAAATAACCCAAAAACAAATAGATAATAGTATAAACTACCGAGTTAAATGAAAGTTTTATTTTGGTGTACTTTAAATACTGCCTCAATAATCCTAATGTCATTTCTGACAGAAAGTGAGAATAATATGGAATTCGTGTTGACTTAAAATTACCGCTGTATGCTAAAACGGAGTCGGAAAAATGGTAAATCGCAACTGTAGAAAGAATCTAATTTCAATTAACTCCTATGTTCTGCTGCAAAGATAAAAGTATAAAAGGAATGAAATTTTCTAAAAGAAAGAGCGTTCTTCAAGCTCAGGTTTTACTTACGTGTATTTTTGAACCACCACTTTACGTAATTATCTAAAACAAATGTTTTTCCTATACTATAATGCCTGAATCTTTGGTGAATAACACAAAAACGTTTGGTGTCAAAAGTCTCATTGGACTGATCAACAAATAAATATTGCACATAATACAAACTAGAAAGAAATAATTAATACAGAAGAGCAAGATTAAATTTGTCTGACAACTGAGAGATAACATTATATTTGAGCAGTTAATGATAATAATTACTGAAAACCTAAGAAAAATCCCTTCGTATGTTTCCAGACAATAATTCTCCCCCAAATATTATTTCAATATTGTTCTTTCCATTATTGAGTACAAAATGGATGTAACTTTTAAATATGAAAATATTGATTATGACCGTTCTGCTAATATCGGTAATATGATGACAAAAGGTTATAGAAAAGCTTATATGTGACCCTATATGTTCGTAATGGTACGAGACTGTATGTACTAGTTCCAGAATAATTTCATTACCTTACGACAATTATCAATTTTACCATTTTGGGGAACAAGAAATAACATCATAATTTTTTATTCTAAATAATTCCTAGACGTATAGGAAAATCTTTGAATTTTATTATATTTAGCCGATTAGTGACTTCTGAGTAATAAAATATGCACAGCAATAAACCGTACTGTAATATTAATTTCGACAGCTCGTTTTCTCTGTAAGCTTCCGTTTGGGACACCTTGCGGATCTCACTTTCTTTTTTGTCGCGACTCGCATTATTTAACGGCTCGCTGCTGTCGAAACCAAGAGCATTCTGGCGGTCAACGAGAGAAAGTATTTTTTCACCTACGCAAGTAGCCTGTGCGTGAAAGTAACCAGCACAGAAATTAAATCTGAGAAACCGAGAAAGTAGACGAGCAGCAGTTACAGATGTTAGCGTCAAAAACAATGATAACGTCTTCCCACAGCCAGCTCTCGCTCTACTCGAGATTTAGCTCAGTACGATACACATTTCTGAAGTATTGTACCTCTACAGTTCAACTACATTATTTTTTTGCAAAGTTTAAACCATAAATTAAGTTCCGCAAATATCTCGACACAAATATTATACTTGGGTTTTCCATTCTCAAGATCTGTTTAAATTAGGAACTTAAAGAATAACGAAATTTGAAAAGGAATTCTTAGCCCGGGAGAATATGTAGTCACGCTGAGAAATTGTTTTATAGGGAGAGGAATTAGAAAATGAACGTTTCGAACAATAAACAAGCTCTGTACTTCTTCAGATAGTAGGAATAATGTGTGAAATGTTGTTTCAACATTCTGTGTACAGAAACTTGGGATAGCAGTCTCGCTAGGACTAGACTGAACCGATTAGGTCCATGGCCTTCAGGGTTGTTCGGAAGCTCATGTCTATAAAAATAAACCAGGGTCATGACTGTAACTATTCTGGAATTCTCCTACTATATAAAAAAAAGTCTCTAAAAAATCACGACAAATTAAAACAGTAAAAAGTACGCTTTAACTTAATAAAGTCCAAAAATACTCCCGGTACCTTTAACTAAATAAAGACTAAAATATAGGTGGTACCCTAAGAAAAAAATCCCGGTAACTTAAGAGGGTCACAACAATTCCGGATAACCTTTTGTCCACCACGACTACCTCCACGTGGAGGAACATAAAACTTCATTAACCACCATGGTTAATGCGAGAATTAAACTCGGCGACTCCTATAACCTCGCAATCGACACTAATAACTGTCTTTTTCGCATTACTTTTTATGTAAACCCCTTCTACAACCGCCCGTACGGTAAGGGTGCTTCCCTTCCTAGGCTTTTGGAATTAAAATTAGACACTTAAAATTCTAGAATAACACTATCAAATTAAGCGACACCGAAATCGTTTGATTTGACGCTAATAACGGCCGTTTTTTAAATTCTATCTGCTCCATCCCACCCTTAGCGGCGGTAGGTGTGTCCTAACCCCTCATTGTTTTTTCCTGGGTCGTAAGTAACACGTGTAATAAGTTTGGTACAAACTGATCTACGGATTTAAAATTGAAAACGGAAATTTGTAACGCCCCCTTTCGCCCCCTCTTCTATGGGCTGGACTACATCTTAACCAGAATGGTAAATGTCAGAATTAAATTCTGTGACTTTCATAACCCCGGATTCAACACCAGTCTACGTTGTTTACTCATTATTTTTATGTAGCGGCTTTTCATCCACATACTCCCCCACACCTACGAGCTGAACGACGACAACTTTACTGGCATAATGGAAATTAATTAAACTCATTGACAACCATAACGATGGGTTAGACACCAATCTCGGTTGTTTCGCGTTATTTTTATGCAATTCCTCTCCACCCCCTCCCTTATTAGTACTTTGAGAATTTATATATCAAAAACATCTGGATAGAAATTATTAATTACATAGACCTCGAAAAGTTATTCATCAACGCTAATATCGGCCGTTTAGCAAGTTTTTAAATTTCATCCCCGTTTAGCCCCTGGGAGTTTCCGAACGCTTTTAAAGACCAAAAGAAACCTTCGCGAGCGTGAACATAACTCACCAAAGTTTCATTGCAATCGGTTGAATGGTTTAGGCGAGCATAGGGGACACACATATAGATAGACACACAGACATACATTTTTTTTATTTATATCCTCGATAAATATATATATACATATATATATATATATATATATATATATATATATATATATATATTATCATATCTCAAAAAAATTTTTTTATTAATGAAATTTGCCCCACGTTGTGGTAGCCATTTTATGTAATACATACATATAAATGGCGGGGGCTACCTTTGGGGATGCTCTCACATCTCTCTGGTTTTTTTGAACTAAGGTTCCCACATGCCGAGGCACCTCGGTCTGTTTTGAGAGGTGTATGTTCCGGGGTCGCAGACCTTGGGCATACGGCAAGAGTTGTCCGCTATTCCTATTGGAATAGTCGGCCAGCTGCCTCCTAAACTGGTCGAGGCACGGAGAAGGGAATGATGCGTCCCCACAGCAAACTCCTCTCCCGCTATCGGAAGGACGTGGGACAAGTACCCAATGCCCGACCTACCTGATGCAGGTTTTCCTAGGGTTTTCCCTGCATTTCTTTAGGCGAATGCCGGGTAGGATCCTTAAAATATAGCCCGGGGGCCCTAGTTAACCCTTGGCTACCTTCCTCTACCCTTCCGAATCCCCCCTTTCAAATCCCTTCCTATACTTTTAAAGGGGAGTTGCCCAATGTGGATCACCCTCATGTAGCCTGTTGCCCTAAAAAAATGTTATCAACGTCAGGAAGCCTGCGAGAGGATTCTCTCGCAGGTGAACCTTCCCAGAGAGCTCTGGCGGAGGCTACCTTTGGGGATGCCTTCACATCTCTCTGGTTTTTTGAACTAAGGTTCCCATATGATGAGACACCTCGGCCTGTTTTGTGAGGTGTATATTCTGGGGTCGCAGACCTTGGCCATACGTAAGAAATGTCCGCTATTCCTATTGGAATAGTCGGCCAGCTGCCTTCTAAATTGGTCAAGGCACGGCGAGGGGAAAGCTGCGACCCCATAGCAATTTTTTTGGGACAAGTACCAAATGCCCGACCTACCTAGCGTTTGTCCTGCATTTCTTTTAGGCGAATGCCGGGTAGGATCCTTAAACCATAGCCCGGGGGCCCTAGTTACCCTTGGCTACATTCCTCCGCCGTTCCGCATCCCCCCTTTCAAATCCCTTTCCTATGCTATAAGAGGGGAGGTGCCACTATGTGGATTACCCTATACATAGCGTGTTTACACCCCAAAAAAATTGTTTTCAACTCCTTCTCGATGAAATTTGCGACAGTCTTTACTTATTGAATTTTTACTTGTGGCTTTACTTACTGAATTTATGTGCCCAAACTTCTATTTTCCACAACTTTTACACGATGAATTTCTGTCCGCAACCTTTACTTGATCAAATTCTACCCGCGACTTTAATCATGAAATTACTGCCCGCGACTGCGGCCGTAAGCCAGGAGTTTTAAAACGCTCGCCACCGACTGAGGCTCGCCTGTACATCTTTACTTATTGTTGTGTTTATATTTTCGCCGATAACAGTTTACTACAAATTTCCAATTATTAAATCTCTAATTGCCTCTAATTAGTATTACAATATATATATATATATATATATATATATATATATATATATATATATATATATCGAGGAATGAGGTATGTACCATTCTACATAGCATGGCCATAAAATAGTGACTCTTTGTATATAATGATTCATTTTGTCTTCTTGTCGTCACTACGACCAGCAACTGTTTCGAGACGTAATAATAAACACCGCTCCCGGCAAAGTCCCAAGCCAGTCTGTTCTCTCTCCACACGGACGGTGGCCGACTTTTACTTTTAATATTTCAAATATCTGACATTTATCTTTTAATAAGTAAACAATACAGCCAATAATCCAGAATAAATAATATTCTGAGAGCCAGAATAAATATTAGAATATTAAAACCAAAATCTGGTTTGAATTAAACGTTTCGTTCACAATTTTGGGACTCTTTTAGGTAGTCAGGTAAAATACCTGAATAGCAAAATATATATGATAAATCAGAAATATGAATTGACCAAAACATAGTTATATAAGTAACACAAATTTGAATTAAATTGTGTTATAATATCAGTTATACTAACTTACAGATTTGAATTGAGAGCCATGGGCTGCGTCCTATGACGAGTGTAGCCGAAATGTGTTTTCAAGTAATGAACAACGGTAAGCTGCGTAACATTTATATTATAGACCGCTAAATTTGACAATGTATATATGTGCGTCAAATTGAAATAAAAATAATTTGAACAAAATTTACGATACCTTATTGTTGTATTGGATTCCATTTAGCGGTATCATTTTTGGTTTATTTTTATTTGTCAATTATTTATAATATATCTCATTTCCCTGTCAACAGTTCATGTGACGTTTTTGGAGGATATATATTGTAGTAGACAGATAAAAATGTGAAGAAATTGAAATCTAACGGTACGCAATTTTTGTACTAGTTTTGAACTAGGTTATATGGAAGTCTCGTACATACTAATCATCGGAGCAGCTCTCATAAAACACTACTTCTTCACTTCACCAATAATTTAAAAAGGTTTTAAGTAACAGGCCATGGTATTTCACTGTTCACAACCTACGTCAGCACAACAAACCAAATTTCCACATTTCCATAGACAATGAAGTCCTACAGAATATTTTCAGTTTTAAATCGCCGCTGAGTTATATATCTCTCATCAACTTGTAACCACTTTTCAAAACCATTTTCGATAACTTTACGTTTACTTTACCATGTTTCCAGTCAAACTGACTACCGGACACGGCTTCAATGTTCCTTCTACAACTTTTCCTCCAAGATCTACCAGCCAAGTATAAGCTCTGTCTAGTTTGAATTCCACATGGAAATCTCTCGATCATTACCCAGAACCGACTATACTTTAATGTCTTACTTCATATCGCAGACTTCACTTTACTGTTTCAATTTCTATCGGCGTCTGACTGTTTTCTCGTCAAAGCTTTCCACCTCAAACATTGCCGACAATAATACGTTTAAACTTCACATTCTTATGCAACGCTGACTGTTGCCTAGAATGCCTGTGCAATAATAATATTACGCTGACAAATCAAATATTAAAGAAATTAAAAAAATCCTTACATTATACACATTGATGGTCACCACAATATATATGTATATATATATATATATATATATATATATTGTAATAATCACCTTGAAATGACTTTAAAAATAAGACAATTTGGAATAACCAAAAACTATTAATTTAAATAAAATAAATGTGAAAACTTTGTCGCACTAAAATATAAATAAACGACAAATGATAAAATTTCTTCAAGTTGTTGCCAAATGTTCTTAACAACTAGAAGGCTAAAATAGTTGTACAAAAAATTAATTTGATAGTAATTTTAAATTAAACAAGTTATTATAATTCAACAAAACAAAACAAATTTATTAACTCTACAATACAAATTTCAATCTCAATTTTATTTCTTTACATTACATTTAAATCAAATTGTACAAAGAAATGAAACTAAATAATATCTCAGGGTCTCTACTCGGCTTGATTGAAAGAAACGATTATTCAATTTACAATGTGAATAATTTAAAGAAAAACAACGAAATCTGACACCTCTCCTGTAACTTACAGTTTACAATAATTATTTATTTTTAAAATCTACTTACAAGTTGCATTTTGGGTCCAAAAACATGTTTCACAGACACTTTTCACAACACTGCACTTTATCCCTTTTGTATCCTTACTCCAGGTTGAAGATTTTCAACGCCTCGTACAGATGTTACGAGTGCGGCCACCAGTCAGTTCGGCCGGTATGATCACCAACTCCAAATGTTCAATTTATTTAGAATCTTCCGGATCTTTCAACGTGCATCACAACAGATTTCAATACTTCCATTTAAATAATACTCTTTTCAACATAGTATCAACTGCCTCCCTTAAGTTCCAACTTTCAACATCGAGATATCCACCTTCGAGCACAGACCTTCAGATGCTCCATATAACACATCCACCCCGATCGCTCTCCGCTTTTCGACTCTAAAACATTCGCTTCCCTCAGGCTCCGTCTTTCAACTAACTAAATTCTATATATCCTCTCTGTCACTACATCCATCCTATTTGCTCTCCGGGTTCCAATTGAACTTCACCTTCGAGCACCGACCTCCGGCTGCTCCAGACACCACAACCCCCACAATTTCTCTCTGGCTTATGACTGACTATGTTATCAAATCCCCTCTCCAGACTATTCTTATTTCTCACGATTTTACGTTCCCACACTCAAGATCACATCCGGCTTTCCCACGCTAAGAGTTAAATATCTAAACATTAAATATTGTTAGATAAACAATCCCTGGTCTTGTAATTGGATGTCAACAAAACCGCTGTCCGTCATTCCTTTTGAGTCTTGTCCCGACGTCAGTCAGACATTATATCTAAAAGCCGCTAAAGATCTCCAATTATTTTTCTCCCTTTTATGAGCATTTATCCGCCGTCAATCATAATTTTTTATAAGAGCCGCCCCAAAATCTCCAGTCTGAGTCAGCAAACAGATTTTAATAATAGCCGGCATCACCTCTATTCCGTGCTGTGAAACAAATATTACAAAATTTAAACAAAATAATGGCCTTCTTAATTGGTATTGATGTCGTAGGCGGGAGAGGAAGCAAAATTTTGAGAGAACGAACAGCGTGGCCCCAGTATAAAATTCAACCGAGAAAGTTACAAGTTTTTAAATCCAAGTATAAAGTATGGACAGCGAGAAACCTTGTAAAAAACTGTAAAGAGTAATCAAATATTTGCGCCACATTAAGATTCCTACGTGTATTGAGATCAACTTTTTCCACATAAAGACAATGTGTAACAATATGTCTGGCTGATGATCCGGAGGTGCAGCAGATCCAGTTCCCGGAGGAAAATTCAATAACTACGACCGTGTGTTTGACAATCAAGTGTATAATCAGTGATTCATGGCCTTTTTAGTGTAAAATTGTGTGCCCGAGCCGAGGAATCTAAGTCTAGTACCAGTCGAACATTTTTATACGTAGAAACCAAGTTATTTAAGTTTGTAAACGATAGTTAAAGGTATTCGTCAGATTTAGTTCGTATCTTTTTGGTTTTGTTTGTTAATTTCTTAATTTATAAATTCTATATTTGCAACGTAAAGTCTATGATTGTTCTTCACTTATCAAGCCCAGGTAAACGACCCTGAGAGAAAAGTTATCAAATATCTAAACATTGAAACTTTAAATGTATTTAACCTCAGAGAAAATGTTATAGATTTCTATTAAATAAATAAATGGTATCATTAAGTTTAAAGTAGTAATTATTTCTCAATCCTTTCTGTTAAAATAAAATAAACTGTTCCAGAACCAATTATCAATTTAATCAAACTGCAAATTAATTGTTTGAATAATTCAATAAAATTTTGTTTGTTAATTAATTTATCTCCTCTTATTTATCATTACAGTATATGTATTTCAGTTTTCATTCAACCGGAATATTAATGACTGCATAATCCATATTTGCGGATAGGTCACTTATAAACCGTCTCTGAGAACGCTAACTTATTCAGTAACACTGATAATTTATATATTTCACGTGGTAACATTGCGTTTGACAATCTATCATATAGAAGTCGTTTGCCTACAATATTATTCATTGCCAATACAACTCAAACACAACAGGTATTATAATAGTATAATAAATCGGAAATTTTAAAAGGATGAACAGTAGGAAAAAAGTAGGCCTATTCAATTTTCTAAAACTCCGTACTCAAGGGATTTGATTAACGTAATTGAGCAAGTAACGGACTGTATGTTTCATTTCAGTGAGTGCTTCATTGCTTATAATTAGTGCGGAAATCAATTAATTTACTTTGAGGTAGTCTATCATCAGTAGGTATGAAGGCGCAATAGTACTAAAATGGTTGCGAAGAACCTATACAGTTCATTAAAGCCCTTCCATATGTTTTGTCAGCTATTCGGATTAATGCCATTGTCACTCGTAAATATTGAGTATAGAAATGATGGTGTTAAATGCAGACGACAGTTACAATTCAGGTTGCTTTTTTCTGTGTTTCTTTTCTCCTTTTCAATGACGGTGATTGTAACATTCATCATCAACGGTAAGAAGACCTTCACCTTAGGAGTCGTGTCTATGCAGGGACCGAGTGATATAATTAGTCACATTTGCCATCCTCTTATTCTGTTGTTAATGGGGACGAGTTCTTTATGGGTTGCTATTTTTAGAGTTCGTCTACATCTGATGAGAATTTTACAAAAAATAGATAAAGTTGACTGTATTTCTAACATGCCAGAAATATGTCACCAGAATGATCACCGAACGATTTTCATTGGAACATCCATCCTAGTGGTACTGTGCAGTGTGTTAATCGTTGGAGTAGGGTATTTGATGATCACAGTTGGTTTTGATCATCAGCCATTTACATTACTTTTCGCTCATTTTCATAGTTTGCTTTCCTTTATCATGGAAATTCAGTTCGGCTTTACGTGCTATCTTCTTGGCAGAAGATATAAACATATAAATAACGAGATATTGACCTGTACAAGAAAAACATCAATTAATTATTACCAGTGTATGTCAATTCCTCGTCCATCTTTCAAAAGCATGTTTCTAGACGATCGTTTGGCGTCCCTAAGAGAATGTCATTGGCTTCTTTGTAACTGCCTAAGTGGTATTAATTATATTTATAGGTTACTTCTTATAGGTTCTCTAAATGGAGGGTTTCTTGAATCAATCATTTCCGTGTATGTGGCATTATTCCACCGCAAATACTGGCGTACAATGGGAGTATCAAATTTTGGCTTCACGCTCACAATGGCACTTAATTGCTTATTTTGTTTGTTACGATTATTGTGGTTATGTGGTTCATCCTCATATGTCATCAATGAGGTAAGCACTGTGAGTTGATCACAATGTAGCATAGATATATTTCTAGTTCTAAGATTTGTGCATTTGTCACTGATAAAGGTATAGCAACATATGTGTAGTCGTAGTTTGTAGTATATGCAACAAATCCAATCTCATTGTGTATATATATATATATATATATATATATTGTAGTGATCAAAAATTTGTAATGTAAATTTTATTTAAATTTTTTTCTTTTATATTATTGTTGGCGTTCATTAGACGCCATAATATTGTAAAGAACAGTCAGTGAAGTGCAAGAATGCAGAGACTGTAATGGTAGCTACAGGTTATTGACGAAAACCGTACGCACTCAGAACTTTGGCGGAGAACGGGCGAGTGTGTTGTGGGAGTCGGACGAGTGTGTTTTGGGAGTGTGAGCAGAGTGTTTGGAGGGCCTGCCTGACCAGTATGGTAGTCATGGCGAGAGTCTGTTGTGGCTGACCAGCCAGTGATCGCATTCAGCGTATGTGTTAAAGGTTTTTCTACAGCAGAACTGAGTGTGACAATACGTACGACAGTAACGTACCCTTATTTCACTGAGTTTGAGCCTTTTACTCATAACTTCACTCAATCTTTTAGTGTCAATATACCCAACGTGCCATATCTCAAGTTTTTTGGTGTTTTTACCCTGATTTTGGACTGTCATTTTGTATCTGGAAATGAGAAGTATTCATAATCGCTTCCAGTGTATTCATTCCTGTCTCTCTTCGATGTTGTTGTTTCAGAGTAAAACGACGGGTCATGGATAATTTTACTGACTCCTATTCATGTGTTCATCAGGGTGATCTCCGTATTGAGGTAAATTAGACTCAGTATCCTGATCATCTCCATCCAAGATGGAGTTTTAGTGTCTCTGACACTTCTCACTCCATATCCCTAGTGCTTAAATCACCGACAACCTTCACCGGTTATTGTATTCTGCGGCTGAAAGTTTCTTGTGGCGAAACTTGTTACGTTCTGAGTGTTTGCAGTTCTTTGCGAGGTGTTCGTACTCCACGTACTTGTAGCATCTGCGTGATGCCGTTTTATGCCCGGTTCAGCAGATCACTCACCCGATCTTCACTCATCAATTTCTTGACACCCTTTTCCTTTATGAATGTTTTGACCATGTGCGTCGTGTTTCGTTACGAACTTCTTTAATCCATTCAAACTGCTGCTAATGCCTTCTCAACTTTTTCTTTTTTTTCTTTACTATTTTCTTACCCATTAAGGGCCATGGCCTACCAGGACGACTGCCAGACTGTCATCTTCCATGACACATTACGGATTTTTGGAGTGGTACGTGGTCAGCGTAACGATTATCCTTCATCTGTAACACCATTTTTCTTGACCATTGCGTGGATGAAGTGTGTGTGTTTTCATACTAAGAAGTCCCAACTCGTTAGTCCACCAACAAAGAGTGGGGATGCCACATTGTCCTGGTCCTCCGCTTATTCTGACAGCTAATCACTCCTCTGTATTGTAATATTCATCGACTGCACGTTTTATCTGAAAAATATTATTATTATTATAGCTATATATTTTGAAGAGTTCAGTATATGGCTATAAAGGTTCCTGCTTCTCTGGTATAATTAAATTCTCAGAAAAGTAATAATTTAAGAATAGAACTTTCAAGATTATGGCTATTGATATGCTCCATATATTTTCAAGCATAATTCCAGTCTGAACAACTCCTTTTAGTACTTACCATTTGCAGGGGCGACCATGAAGCAAAGCATTAGTGGTGTCTACAAATTCAAATTTTACTGGAAATATATTAAATTTTGGGGCACATCGCACACTCGAAACTGAATTAACAAAGAATTCTTCCCGCGTCTAGAGCACTAACATCAAGATGACGCTACCAGAACTATCTTAGACCGTGCGCAAGTAATTAAAATTCACTAGTATTTCGGTAATACGGTATGAGAAAAATAATCATTGATATTGGAATAAATAACCAACGCAGATTCAGCAGTGAGTATACAGGCGCATCTCTGGGTATGACGTCAACATGGCAAGTTGTACGGAACGAACCTCTCCATGAACTACTGCACTCTGGCGGCAAACTAGACACTACTGAGTCAAGGCATTTGTGGCACCATCCCTGCCAAAAGGACCAGGCATTATCTTAGTGCTGCACCACTCTGAACGTGTCTCTATACGGTTGTAACCGGTGCCGTTTTGAAGAGTCTGAGTAGTACGCAAAAGCGATAACAGAGCGCATGGCAACTCGTGCCCTGCTTCAATTGGAACAAATCGACCCGCGCGCTACTTCAAATTTAATAGAATAGAATTTGTAAAATCGATATTATATGTACGCGCTAATGAAATGTTTATTTAACAAAAATAATTTTTCATTAGTAGTGTCATGGCACAAATGCTCTACTCCACGAGCGGCCCCTGACCATTTGGAAAGTGGGAAGTTTTCAGTTAGAAAATTTACTGAGAGGAAAGTAGAATATTATAATTTTACTGAGGACAAAATTAAGATACCAGTACTCTAGAGCTTTAGTTAGAATCTTTTTCACAGCATTATACTGTACATTCTCTCAAAGGATTAAGAATTTGAATTCTAATCTTGGTCTTCTGTTGATATATTTTTGGACATGGGAAAATTAATATATTAAACTAAGAATTGTTAATAATTTGGAAACAGAAGAAAAAGCTTATGAACTTTTGAAACCCAACTTACGAAATAGTGCGAAATAGTCATATGTAAAGATAAAGAAATAAAAAAATTAGTGCTGTATGTGTTTGAAATGTGATCTTGTAGGGACAATAATTTATGTAAAAACTAAGAATGAAAGGGATAGAAGAAGCTAGCTGGGATTAAAAATTAATGAGGAATGCCTGTCAATAAACATTGTAATATTGATGTGTTTTTATCATATCATCGTGCAACATAATTATGACATGACACTCGTGATTAAAATAGGTACACTTCATTTTAATTTCAATAGATTCTGTTTACAGTGTCCTATAATAAATATATATTTAGAAACCCTACGATTAATTATGTCCGGAATGGTGGGATGGTTGTTGTTTTGTAAATTAGGACAAAAACTGAAAATAAAACAATATACCTATTATTCCACAGATGTCATATAACTTGAGTGCCAGTGCATTTTCTTATCATGCCAAGTAGAAATCAGAAATATATTGCAAGTAGTTTTCGTGGCTGCTATTTTTCTCATTTATTCTTAATGTTATTTTCCTGCTAAAATTATAAGGTAATGACAATCCATATCTAAACAAATAGTCATCAGAAGAGGTTTTCCCAAGTAAATATTTCTAATAAATCTGATTCTGTTCTAACTTGAGTATAAAATTATAGTTTAGTATGGGCTTAGTTAAGTTCTAGAAGAAAGGTTGTTATGAGTGAGTATCATATTTTAAACATAAACTATCCAATCACTGCATGGTTATGTCTAAACTTTATTACAATATATATTTGTTCTACTTGATTATGTATGAGAAAGAATAATTTATAATCAAATATCATTGAAAGTACATAACATACAGCTTCAATTTAGACTATTTATAAAAATGGTTTAATCGTACGATAGACTGGTTAGAGGTAAAAGCTTTGATATGGATCATTCAATAACAGTTTGATATGAAATAAATATAGAATGTTTTAAAGTATTATTTTTTCTGCAAAAAAGTGTTTGCAATTCTATATTTATCATATTTTCATTTTTCCTTACATGCCTATGGTGTTAGCCTCAGGTATTAATATTGTATATGTGCAAACAGAAACTAAACCATACAGTTTAATTAATGCTGGTAAAGCAACAAAAAAACAATGGGAAATAATAAAAGCATTTTAAATCAATTTAATTAATAGCAAACTTCATATTTACAATTATTTATAACTGTATTGTAGTTATACAAGGAGTTTAATTGCTACATAAACCTATACATGTACCAATTTTGCTAATATTTTTCCTTGAAGCAACATTTTAATTATTTACTCAACAATGACTTTGACACTGTGAGAATACACACAATCTCTAACTTGTGAATCTAAACTTCATTTACTGTCATGAATTGTATCAAAAAAGAAATAAGGCTTTCATTTTAGAGATAGCAATTACTTTATGAAGCAGTTTTGTGAATAAAAGTACAGTACAACTTAAAATTAAACGAGTTCAAATTTCTTTATTGCCACCCTTGGGATGTGTTTCTAAGCTGTAGTCCGAATTGATGTCTTAATATTAATCTAAGAGATATTTTTGATATATAATAATACACTGGACTATTATTTTAGTGGTCATTTAATACGAAGTAGCTTATGTTTTTTTTTTAAAAAAAATATTAAAAATAGTCAAAAAAATACATTGTTTTCAAAAACTAGAACATATTTCTGCTAATCATTAAATTACTTTTATAACTATTCTTTAATTTGTCATTTGTTTTTCAGAACATAATCAATTAGATTAAATTTTTTGCAGGCATCCCAAACAAAGAAATTAGTTGTTGGCCTAAACAAAAGAGATCTTGTAAAATCAATAAAAGAGGAAGTAAGCATTATTATTATTATTATTACTGTTTTAACTGATATTGTCTCTTTATCATTCAGCTCCTATCCAATGTACTATGAATACCAAAGATATGTCATTTGACGACCATACAACAATTGTATGATTGACAGCTTGTTGTTATTCCTTCAATAGCTCCAATAATTATGGATATTATAGTAGCCTTATTTTCCCAGATACCTCTAATTTCTATTTGAAGGTATTTGTACCCCTCCTCGTGGATTACCCTCATGTAGCCTATTACTCTAAATCAAAATCTTGACCACAGAGATGTCCAGGATGTTGTGCTCAAAGTGGCAGTCGGTTTGGATTCAAAAGTCCCACATGATCTTTCTTGACTTACGCTACAAATAATTAATTGGAAAACTATACTTTTTACATACATTCCAGTGAACCACATAGGGTACCTTGTTGTGTCGCTCTAGGTATTCGGTTTGTGCGATTTTTGTGCACCTATACATAAAACTGCATCGATATCTGCAATGTGCGACAAACAAAATCTGGCAATGTGCTATTAGAATTCGGCAAACCAATGTCGGATGAAAAATAAAAGGATTTAGATGAACGAGTGTACAGAATGCGGTCGGAGAAATGCCCAGTGACGAAAGAAACGCGACAATAATTCGAGTACTACAGCTAATTTAAAAAGAAGCACTGAGGTCTATAACATCTTGCCCAACTCAAGAGTGATTGGATGGCGAACGCCTTGATACTGATACATAAATCGAAATGAACCCAAATGATTTACAGACACAATCCATACAGTAGCATCCTAAATGAATACCGGACCAGAGGAGACAGGATGGAGAAAAGTACGGCATCGAACAGGGTTTCGTAGCAATTTTTCGGATGAGTTAGACGGTATCAAGGATACAATAAGATAAATTAAAAACAATTTTAGAGTCAAAGCGATAGAGTTGGTCATGCCGCAGCCGTCGCATACCTGAAAGCGTGGCGACGCCTCCTCTGGCGAGGGTGTAAGGCTCGAGGACGCCAAAGACACGTAGGCGGCTTTCCGCTTATTAATAATAGTAACAAATTAAGAAAGAGATTAAAGTCATGACGCTATATATGCAGTACAAGATAAATGATGGCAAAAATCTATAAACCAAAAACATTTTGCCCAATTTATCAGTTATGTTCGGCGGAAAATTATTGAGTGTAAATGAAATTAGAAATGAGGAAATTGGGTTCACCATAAATATTTACAAACAACAAGTAGTAATTATTACACTACAAATACGCTCGCACATGATCAATCCATTATTCATCTACACTTCTGGATAATTTCCTCAAAATGGGTATGTTTATTAAATGATAAAATAAAGGGATAGTTTCCAGATTTTATTAATTATTTAATTGAACATGGACAAAATAATAATAAAAGAATACAAATTATGCGTGTTCAGCTAGCTGGGCAAAACAGTCGGATCCCTTGATCTCAAGTTTAACCATGGTTTACGATCGATAAACAGTTCTCGGTATTCACTCGGGTGTAGCATATTTAAACGCGACGTTTCGACGACTAAAATCTCTGTCGTCATCTTCTAGGCGATGATCATCTAGAAGATGACGAAAGAGATTTTAGTCGTCGAAACGTCGCGTTTAAATATGCTACACCCGAGTGAATACCAAGAACTGTTTATCGAACAATTACACCGGAAAATACTTCAATCTTTAATGGTTTACGATATTTCCCCCAGGCGCATCAAGGATTGCGACACTTCGCACTTACCTTGCGAGCATCTCTGGCCGTAGTCATGTGGCACCCTCGTTCTCTCAGAGTCCTCTGGATGATGCACGTTTGAGGCTGTACGTCCGTCCCTGGCGACGGTTCGTCGAGGAGTCCCCTCTACACTTTCTTCACAGCCCCTTCGCTGGATGTAAAATATCAATGTTCTCGACCAATTTTGGATAGATCTTTCCTGAACAAAGAAATGTGATTGGTTTAGGCAGTCACGCGTTAAATTAATTTTTGGAATTTTTGGAGAGACGTTTCCCACGGTGCGACAATCCAGGTAGCCTCCGAGGGTCAAAGCATACGTGCCTTCATCCAGACCGAACGAATTATCTATCCGCCACGGTGGCGCCTGGTCAAATTCCAACTTTCCAAACTGTCAACCCTTGCTAATATCTAATTACATTAAAATAATATATATATATATATATATATATATATATATAATAAAACTATCGCGTTACAAACATTTATAATTATTAATTTTATTTTTACGTTTGATTTTTATAGGATAAACGTCCACCATTAACAAACTTTTATTTTTCTATTAAAAACGACGTTTCGGTACTGATTTGTACATTTAACAGGTCTTGGTAGAAATTACAAATTATTTTTTAAATGTATTACAGAATTTTGTTATAAAATATATTCAAATTAAAAAATCAACATTATTAAATTGTAAATATTATATAATTTTGTTTAGTTTAATAATGATTCTATTTTATTACTAAATTAAGATTTTAAAAAGCAATATTTTAAAAGCAATAATGTCACAATATTCCCCATTCATTTACTCCGGTGCGGGCCGCGACACAAAATTTAACTTATTAGCTCACGTCCAGAAGCAGTAGTCAAGGTAGTTAAAAGTACGACTGCCGTGAGCCAAAACCAGACATCCGAAATCAAGTTAGCGACGACGATTGTCGTACACCTTTCGCCTTTTTTAACCTACAATTTACACTTTATACTTTAATTTCACAATATCTATTTACTCTGATTTAACAACTTCACATCCATTTTCTGAAAAGCTTTTCACTAATTCACATCAGTTTTCTATGGACACGTCGAAATAATCTCCTCCTGCCGTGATGAGAACTTCCTCCTTTACTTTGATAACGTTCCGCAAAGCAGCAGTTCCACTAGGTTCCCTTCTGTTAAACTCAGAGTTACATCGACGATTATTATTAAGCATTTTTCAATTGCATTCGCTCACCGTGGAGCCCTTCGAATAACCGTTATTGAACTCTGGTAAATGACAAATGTTCAAAACAATACAAACCAACTAATAAAACTTTCAATGTTACGTTGTCTCACGACAGAGACCTACAACTGATCAACTTTTCCACTAATATGTTTACTTCTTGACACTATGTCAACGACCCTGTATTTTTCGAATCGTGAGAAGTTTCTGCTCTCTCTTCATCATGCCTTTCCCCATCCCTATCTTTCTCTCCCCTCCTCTATTTTTCACACACACACAAACAATACTTCTCAATAATTACTGGCCACTTCAACTACATCTCTGTCTACAACAACCAACATATTTTAGCCGACCCTACAGTAGTTTCAAGAGTAGTTATAATAGAAATCAATTAATTCTTATACATATTTAATTGTAAATAAATTTGGTCGTACAAAAATTATCTTCACACACTAGAACTAAAGAAGTTCTGTCGCACCCTAGCGGCAAGGGAAGAGACGAGGCGAAGTAGGCTCTCGGAGAACGCTGACGAGTCGAAGAAATGTATCCCTGACAGCGATGGATTCAACGCCGAACGTACAATTTTTATGACGGCGTATCATGGACATGACGGTTAGTATGGGAATCTTGGTCCTGAACAACGAAAGACCTACACACTGCATTGAAACGATTCGCCTCCAAATGGCTTGGTGTCACGGTTCATGATTGGATGGTTCTTGAATACACCCAAAGCGACTACCAGTACATCCCATCCCGTGTAGACAGAAAGGTCCTCAAGGACGACTGCCAACGCACAACAGCCGCTCAGATGGAACGTCTTCTATATGGAAGCCAACAGGTTTGCCTAAACTTTCCAGACGGTAAAAGCCGCGGTAAACTATTAATGAAAAGGACCTCTCTGCTGAGAGGGTGCAGAAAAGCAAGTCGATGTTATCATGCAAATATTCAAAGACACCAATGCCTACAAATACTGAACAATGACAGAACACCATACTGTTTGCGGAACAATAAAAATGACTGAGAGGAATCTGTCTGCGGCTCAGACGAAGGGTTCCAAGTGAAAGAGACAGAGTTTATTCCAATTCACTCTCAGATGAACATCTGGCATAGTGTCAACAGAGAGAACAAAACCGGCAAATGGAGTAGCACGAGAAAGAACCTGGACATCAATGCCTTGAGGTTTGCTACAGGAGTGTCAGAAATAAATTAGGGCCTCTGCCTGTAGTAGGCATACGGCCGAAGCGTGTTATATAATTTAATTTATAGCTTCTCTTTGAACGCCACTAACACATTGTAAAGGCTTCCTTACCTTACACAACATGTAGGCTTGCGAGAACAAAACCCCTTTCACATAACACGATGCTGTCATAACTCAGATCTGATACTGAATAGAGTATTTCTTATCAAGTAGTATCTGCAAGGGTCTGCTCTTATTTTGCAACAACACATGGCCCTCCTGCCCTAATATATAAACCGAACGGAGAGCTGCATTAAGCATCCTGTCCTGAATCTGGACTAAGAACATTGTAATTTCTATTCAATAAAACTTTTTAAACAGAAGTTGAGAAATATTATTTACATAACATTTGTAGAGCTTCTCATCATCACAGAGAGGAAATATTAACCGAAGGCGGATCAAAGAGTGGTTGGCACAGTCTAGAACTCCTTGAGGATTTATATAGTCAACACCACAGTAAAGAGATGAGTTTCGAGTTGCCAACGTCGGTCGAAGATACCGAGATCAGCGCATTGCATCATTCCGAGAATCTGGGAACTACTATCGTTTGCAAGCTGCTGTACTGGCCTTACACCGATATATCGACAGACAAAGCGACGAAGATGATCACAAAGACGAGCCAAATTTACGGTGCAGAACTATGAGCACTAGCTCTCCGAAATAAATGTGGCGGTGTGTATAGCAGCTACGTAACGACGAGGATCCCTGTAGAGTGCCTATAACACACGGTCTCGCACGTAGCCGTACTGTGTAACACGGAATTAACGTCCATTGAACTATTTACAGCGAGTTATAGTGAACCGAAGCGGATCACGGGAAAGACTAGGTGAAGGACGCGGCGAAAAAGAGGAATTTTTAGAATTGGCAGCATGAATGGGAAGAAGACTCGACGACTCGAAAAAACAATTAGGTCAGTTTTTGACAAGCCATAGGTATTTTCGAAAGTCTATGAAAACGTTTACAATACTTGTAATACGACCACAAAGATGACATAAAATACACATTTTACGCGTGCTTGTGCTGTGGGAAAAGCGGCATTTTCTTCTTTAACGCTGCCCCTTTTAAGGTTATCAGTCACCCCTCTCAAAATATGATTGCAATAATTTTTATTATTCAATTATTATTCAAAATGATTCTAATCATTAGCAACAAAAACACCTTCATCCATTGTGTTAATTTTAGTATTTCAATGTTATTGCTTTTTTATATTGTTCCTATTAGAGGGGAAAATAATTTTTTAGGATGTGCATATTAGGATTTAGTTTTGGATACCAAAAAAAGTACTTAATTCTCGAAAATAATAATTTGACTACAACCTGAATTTTCAAAACTAAAAGTTAGTACTCTTTTAGCATATTTTAACTATTATAAACGTAAATGTAAATATAATTTAGTTTCTTAAACAAGTGTAATATCAAAAATGTAGTACTTAATTTTGAAATAACCAATGCAATATAATTTTGTTTAAAATTTAAATCCATTTTGTAAAAAAATCAAAAATTTGTAGTAAATTAATTAAGCAACATATGCAATTATAGAATTATAAAACACATATTTCATCATAATAATTACTCATCAATTACATTATGAGTTTTTCATGATATTAATTATTGACTTATGAGACAATCAACATAATTTTTTTTAAAATCTCCATTTAAATGTAACTAAAACGATTCAATATATATATATATAATTATTTTTATAGTGTAATGGAATTATTAATACTCGAAATACTGGACTGGAAATATTTTCATATATATAAACCTTTAAAATCGTCTTGATTTTAAAAGTTATAACAAACCTTTATAATGTTCTGCAGATACAATTATTCAAGGAGCACGTGGAGACACAAGATCTACACTTTACAATTTATGGTGTATGTAATGTGGACAACAAGTTATTTGGTTCGGTAAGATATTTAAGACAGATTAAGTTATATTTTTCCAATTACTTGATTATGTATTTAAAGATAATTTTAGCAGTATGAGAGTGAAATTCAAGACCATGGATAACTTATTTATGTGTGTTTATAATTTTCTTTTCGTAAAGTTTCTTATTATGTAAGTGACAAATATGTTGCTAGTAGAAAGGGAATAGCGAGTCATGAAAAACTTAATTTAAATCATACGACTTATATTTTGGTAATGTTGTCTACGAAGTTACCTTTGCAGATGTGGAGACTTCAAATAAATGGACGCGTTTGTAGGAAAAGATGCAGAAAAGGGACTGGGTATGAGATCGAGAAAGTAAACTTGCTAGGGTGATATATATACAGACAAGAAGGGGAAGAGAAGAAAACTACACGTTTTGTCGGTCTAAACCCCTCGGCAAGGCATTCGAGAAAGAATAAAATAACCGACATTGTACGGGAGGACTGATCGCTTTTTCAAATTAAATGTCGGTCAGCAAAAAACAGATGTTAAAAAATATTCATTCCTAGAAAGAACAATAAAAGACGAACAATTTACTTGCAAGAGTGTTTGGAGCAAGTCGTCTAACTAAAAGAAAATTCTGAACTCTAATGAATATAGGGAAGTGTAGTTTTTCTTTGTTTTATTTATCAGCAATCAGTTTACATTTTAATCTATCATCAAATGTGGTAGCTTAAACATGTTAATATATATTTAACATTATATTATGTCGAGATTCCCTCCAGCAAAGAGAATTCCTAAATCATGTTTACAGATGTCCATTTTGGCCATTTCTTTTCAGTCTTCTTATTACATTATTTTCTAATAGTGGTTGTGATAACGGATTTGAATGCGATTTGAGATTTTCTCGATGACTAACACTCTTTGGGCAGCGAAGTGAAGAGAAGTAAAGTTTAGGTGTATTGTTGGTGTAAGGCGCGCCGAGACGTGGCGAGGCAATGCTTCAGTTCCGCTTCGAACTCGGCAAGAGACGGAGGTCCCAGTGGTTAACACAAAAATGTAATAAACAACCACGCCCTGCAGATATTATAGATTCTCAATGCTCAATAAATAAATTAATTATATCAAAAATTGTTTTGGTAATTTCACTCAAAAAATTGAAGTTTTGAGTCTCATTAAAAACTGAGGTATTTATTTAAAATTGTACAAAAGTTAAATTAAATCGAAATTTGTAATAAATATTTTCCTTTTATCTTTAAAAAGTTGTAACAATTCAAACATAAAATCCTGTTAATTATATTTTCTTTAAAATTCCTATTTCTACTTAAATTGGTCCCAACATGTTAGCATTTTATTATTTTGTATATTACAATATATATATATATATATATATATATATATATATTGTTATTTCATTTATTGTAATTTCATGTATCTGAATGCAGGAAAACTTCCCATTCGTAGAATATTAAAATAAATAATATCTAATGATTTTTTTTTCTGTTCATTCCAGATGTTGGCATCCGTTGTGACCTATGTTGTTATTATGGCTCAATTCAGTTCTGGAGAAAAAAATTAGATTTTAATAATATTATTCCAAAAAATAATATTATTACTTTTATCTTTCCTGAATAATATATTAATTACTAGTACTTGTACAGTTAGTCTATTTATACACGACTAAGGCAAACAACCATAGAGCTGTAGCATCGTCTGCATAGAGAATACTAGAATACGAAAAGAATTAAAGTTTTCAACAAAACACGTGCAATAAGAAGTTATACAGGATTCTATTTTAAGCCCAGACATTCTTAATATACAGGGTGTTGCAAAAGAGCATAGACCGATTCCTTCCCAGAATCTGTAACGATAGCCCGATTCCATCCCGGTCATTTAGAGTTAAACATCTGGAAACTACCCAGATAGTGGAGTAAACTGAATTGGAATGGATTTTCATCGTGAATCTTTATTTTTATGCCATCTTTGATTAATTACAATGAAATATAATAAGAACACTTTATAAATGGCAGTACAGAAAAATAAATTTCTGTACGACACAGATTGAGCAATCTTCATTCTATACTTTTCCATTTTCTGTTGTATATACTTAGTATTAACATTTATTCTTACCTTTGTAGTAATTGCAATTTATTTAATTTTGGTTTTTGGTGGCAGATTGTAGCATAAGTAAAATTTAACGAATAAATAGATATCTGGATGAGGTGAATAAAACCGTTCATTCAACTTACTTTGAAACTTTTACATACGTTGGTTGTCTGCTGTATGTCATTTTACACCAAATAAAAAAACCTTACGTTTTTTTTTCCAATTTAGGCTTTATGCACATAAAATCTTCAATAAAACACTCCCCAACTTCCTCCGGTTTCAAGTTCTATAGTCCGCAAAGATAAAGTACAAACAGAAGACCAGCTTATTTTTATTTCACACCATCTGGGTTCAGACGTTGCCCGGGTATTTATTTATATACACCCGAAGAGGTATTTAACTTCACATTAATCTATTAATCAAAAAATGATTTTTCGCAGCCTGCCTATGCTGAGGGAATGCTTATTTCTTCATAACCCATATAATATATTAGATACTCGGAACCCTAATACAGTCAAAAATACATGCACTACCTTAAGAGAGTTGACATTGTCGAGTGAAATTTCCTTCATATAACTCAAGAATGTAAAAAATACACCTGGTACCATTCAGAGTAAAAAACACTCACGATACCATAAAAGAATCAAAATTATTTACCGTACTTTAAGAGAGTAAAAAATGAGTCAAAATTAATTTCTGTTCCTCAAGAGAGTTAAGAGAAGTCTTGTTATTCTAAAGAGAATAAAAAATACTTACTTAAGAAAGACTAGAATAGCTCCTTTACGTTAGGAAAGTTAAAAAGAGTCTCCGAACCCTAATAGAGTAAAAAATTCCCCCTGTACCTTAAGGAAGTCAAGAGATATTGCAAGTACCTTAAGAGAGAGGAAAAAATGTCACGATACGTTAAGAGACACAACGATACTTACGCCACTCTAAATATGTGAAAAACACTCCCTGTAATTTCGAATGTCTTTAAAATGCCACCCTTTCCACCACCATCTCTATATGTGATAGGGTTTTTTACCGATAAAGTGTTTGTTTCTTTAAGTAAGTATTGTCTGTAATAAATATGACAGATTTCGCTTTACGTTGTAATATTTTACGCGGAACATTGATTTCCTCTTCCAACCCCACTCCTATGGGCGTAAGTACAACTTACCAGGTATTTAGAATATCATTATTAAACTCGGCGACTTTTGAAACCCCGGATTCAAAATCAATGTTCGTTGCTTTCTCGTTATTTTTATGAAATAACTCTTAACCCATCCCTAAAAGTTCTCTTCTCCCATTCCCAAAGAGGTTGAAATTAAACACGAAATCATCGGGAAAAACACATCCATCGCATTGATCCGAAAACATTTCTTTCGTCGCAAATATCGGCGGTTTTACCATGTTTGAAAATGTCCACCCACGCCCTTAGGGCTATTAGTCGTGTCTCACTTGTTTTCGGTTCCAAAATAACTTGCATAAAATGTTGGTTAAATTTGCTCCACGCATGTATATTTTTATACGAAAAACACACCACATATACACATAATGTTTTACCCTTCCTCCATCCCCCCGCCCCTTATAGAGGTTGAATTACAACTTAACTAGCAAGATGAATGTTATAATTAAACTCAGTGACATACATAACCCCGAATTTTACTTCAATCTCGGTTGTTCTCACATTATTTTTGGGTAACGCTTCTCCACGCCCATTCCTAAGGGTGCAACCCTCCATGCCGAAACTGGTTGAAATAATACAGAAACAATACCGGGAAAAATATTATCAATCATTGACCCAAAAAACTATTTATTAGACACAAATATCGGCCGTTTAGCATGTTTGAAAATTTGCACCCCTTTCCATTCTCAGCCCTGTAGGTTATACTGCAAGTTCAATGTTATAATTAAACTCAGTGACATCCATAACCCCGGATGTTTATGCGTTATAATGTCCTGGTCGCAAAGAACACATGTACGAAATTTGGTGAAATTTGCCCCACGTGTGTAGATTTGTATGCGGAACAAACACACACAACATACATACATACACACACACATACATACAGGAAAACTTATTTATTAAAAGATGATGAGATTCGTGTCATTATAATAAAGCATTGGAGTGATTAAATGCAATTTAATTGCAAGTTTCTTTAACTTGTTTTTGTTTTAATGAATGTTTTAATTGTCAACTCACAAGTGCAGTTGTGTCGCTATAGGCTCTTCTTCGCACCTGACGAAAGGCACAATGATCCAAGAAACTTTTTTATCTGAACTGGCTATCTTTCTTATTCATTATTTTAAATCAGACGTAATTTTTTCATTTTTGTTTTTGTTTTCGTATTTTAAATGTTTTGGCCATTACTCACTTCATCAATAATTTTTAGATGTTATTTATGGAAATTTTTATTAACTGAAGAGGTCCTAATCCAATTAATTACTGTATTGTATATTATTCATGTCTGAGCCTTACTGACTTCTGTATTGTTCCTGAATTTTAGTGTTTAATTTATGTCTAGTTGCAAAAATTTAATGTAGATAATTACGAGTTTGTTGTTTCCTGAATTTTATTTGGCACTTCGTCCAGACAGGGGAAAAACCCTTTCAAGCTGCATGTTACCCCAGGGAAGTTATAACGATATCGCTTCTTAACTCGTTACCCACCTCGGCCAACAGCTTTGGACTTCCAGTTCCATGATTACTAAAGGCCTTTGGGTAGTGTCAGAATCTAACAGAAGTAAAAAACCTACTTCAAAAAAACACAGTTAACGAATATTTAAATTCTGTTCCGTAAATCAATTGTTCGACCGTCCCTCGTTAATGTTTTGCGACTCCTTAGTATCGCTATCACAGGTAATGACTTATCTTTGAATTCTTCTCAATGCCACACACATTTAACAAATACAGTGTAAAATTACTTAATAAGAACAGTTTAACTACTAGATAATAATGAATAGAATAAATGCGATTTTTATTCCAAGCATGAAGTTTTATGTGTATTTTAAGATTAACAATAAGCATTTTAGAAATAATGGAAAACCTCTGACCTGACATAATTTACTGTATCACGTTAAATTTAATTTCCGTATATGTTAACAGCTGCAGATGATAAAACATATTGACTTATTTTTATAATGGACTTCAGTCATTGTTATATCCATCGGGAGCATAGGGACAGACATGATACATACTGACACGTAGCGAGTGTGTCGATTCTCCTTCAATCTTAAGTTCCTTGCCCACGTCAGGATTCGAACCCGTGTCCTCTGATATGCTTACCACTACACCACAGGACGTTGACATTCCATTAAGAATATTATAGAGAATATGTGAAAACAAGAACGGGCGGAGGAAAGGAGGGAATAAAAACTATGACGTTTTTTGTATATTTAAGAGACTCCAGTTGATTTAATGCAGTAAAATAAGCTTGGTCGACGAATATTGTGTCAAGGACAAATGATTAATATTGTTTTTAGTATTTTAATTTTTTTTACATTTCCTTTAAATTTCCATTTTATTTCTACCTGTCTCAATTTTAATAATAAATATTCATTCACTCATAAATAAGAATAACAGACAACTTTCGCACTCTGCTGAAGGAAGAAAGAAAGGCCAAGGACCTGAAACTTGGCCAGAGAATAACTCTTAACATGAAAATAGCACTGCTACGCATGTAGCTCTTTCAGAAATTGGCAGTCTGTCTAAGATTCCAACTGATGTATTCAGGTTTATTAAATTATTCAAATAACATTTTCTTTAAATTTATAACTGGGTGATATTAATTTTGAAAATATTATTAATTTTATCAATTTACATGCAATATATTCGTATTTTTATTAATTATAATATACGCTTCTAAAACTGTCTCTTAAAACTGCCAGATTTTATTATTCAGACAACCTTCTATCTAAATGAAACATGTGTCGCCACTGGGACATGAAAGAAATGATTGTTTTTTACTCGGTTAGAAGCAAGAGAATGCGGTATTCATTCTCTTCACTTTACAATTAATACATATAAAAATTAACGAAATTCTTGGTGCAATAACATAAAATTCATAGAGCAATTGTATAAATTAATGGAATATTAGGTTTCACGTATGGTTAATTTTTAATCTAATTTATGAGAGGTACTAAGGAAATATTTCCAAACATAGGAAATGTTAATATTATATTAGAATTTTTTATATAAATTAAGATATGTTACAGTATTAGTGCGGAAAATAAGCATGAGGGATTTTAAAATTTATAAAAAATATATATTTGTTGAATGGTTTTTAATTTAATTTAATTAAGGGTTCGTAAAATTTAACAGGGTCCTTTTCATTGCATCTAAGTAATTTCACTTAATCACACATTTTTTTCATTGTACAGTTAACTTGCTATTTTGCAGTTGTGATAATAATAAGTATTCTATTTAAATTAGCATGGTAACTTGCGGTTGGTTGGAACCATTAGGTTGTCCATAACAATTATCGTGGTTTAGATTACATTGAATTCTTATTAGTAATAAGCTATAAAATTTAATATTTTAGTATTTACAGGAGGTCTTGTGGACGTTTTCTTTTAAGTCGTCTTTGTTGAAGTTCTGGAGAAATCGAGGATGTAATTTCAGCTATGGTTGGATTAGTATGCGCTGTTGAGATTTTAATGAGGGAATAAAATGATTTTTTTATGACGTCTTTGACTGTAGGTATGTTCTGGTCATCATGCATGCAGTCTGTTATTTTTGGAATACCATGGATATCCTGAAATCATTCTAAGGACTTATTTTGGATTACTTGGATTTTGTTCAGTTTTCTTTTGGCTGCTACTCCCCAAATAGAGGAAGCATATTGCCAGATGGGCTTGATTAGGGAGGTGTAAATTGCTAGGGAAGTTGGAGATTTTATGTTTAATAAGGGTTTAAGTTGTGATAATCTATTGTTGAGCTTAGACTTGAGATTGCTAATGTGTTAATTTAGGGCCTAGCATTAGTCCGAGATATGTGTGAGCGGATTTATTCGGTATGGGTGAGTTGTCAAGGTAGAAATTAATAAAGAATGTAGTCTTTCTCGGTGTAGAGAATAAATAAAGTCTGCGCTAGCTATTGCTACAAGACGATGGCTGTGAACATCATCGAAACGTCGCAAATACAATTGTTTACTAGGTTAGAAACCCGAGAAGACTTTATTCAAAGTGGAGATTGTTTGTGAACTGGATTTTTTTTTAGCGAACATGTTTGATTTTCTGGAGTTAATGGTTATTCTCCATTTCTTAGCACATGCATTGATTAAAGTCACTGAAGTTTGAAGATTAAGACTCTCTGTTTCAAAATCGGGAGTTTGGTTCAAGATGGCCATGTCGTATGCATAAAGAGCTATTGGAGAGTTGAGGGATATCGTGGCTACAGGAAGTGTATGGTAATTAGTTGGAAGTATCTCTTACGTGGAGTTTTAGTTTGAAGAGAAGAGTAGAATCATGTACTTTGTCGAAGACTTTCTCCGAGTCTAGGAATGCTATTGACATACTTTTTGTTTTCAAATAATGAGTAGATGTAGTCAGTGATTTGTAGAGGAATTGCGGACAAGAGTATTTGGATCAAAAACCGTATTGCATGTTAGAGATTAAGGGAGACAATTGGAATTTTAGTTTTGGTACGAAGAGTTTTAATAAGTTGGCGAGAAGACTTATTGTTCGGTAATTTATTGGATTAGATTTGGGTTTGTAAGGTTTTGGAAGCATGAGAATCATGGCATGCTTCCAGTTTTGTGGAAAGTGAGCGGATTTGATAATGGCGTTGAAGATTTGCTTTATTAGAACTATTTATTTTGGAGGTATTCTTTAAGTTGGTTATTTGCGATTTGATTATGACCAGGTGCTGCTTTTATTTTGAGTTTACGGATGATATAACGGATGTTGCTTGGGGTGAAGAGTTTTGAAAGTGGGGATAGTTGTAGAGGTTGGTCAAGGACTTGATTAAGTTCGATTTCGAAAGCTTGGGCGTCGGTAGGGTAGGGAGTAAATTGCAAAGTGAGAAGGTCCGCTTTTTGTAGTGGAGAGGAGTACCAGGAGTTATTTAACTGAATTGGAGGAGTGTCGATTTTTTGTTTAGTAGCACTTTAGTTCTGAGCCAAAGAGAGGAGTCCTTGGCATTGAGGGACTGTATTTTTATGAACGTATACAATGTTATTTGCGTTTTTTAGCGTAGATTGTAAAAACTTGGTAGCTGCATTAAACTGCGATTTTATAGCCCTATATTTGTTAGTATCCATCTATTACGTAGAGTCTTTTTATTTTTTAAAAGTTCTTGTATTACTCACACATGAGTTAAAGATAATTTACTTTAATCAACTACATTCAAGACTCAAAACAAATTACTGATTACTAAATGGACAAACCGCATGGCGATTACATGAGACTTAGAACATAAGCAAAAAGGGACGTATGTAATATACGTTCAGCAGAAATATCAATTGTTTATGTCGCAGCCGGAAACACGCCTGATTGTCTTTTCAGCCGGCTAGAAGCTTTCCCATGCAGGTAGACTGGTTGAACCACTTCACAGGGCATTTCTAATGCGTAGGCAGCTTCCTCCTTATCTCGTTGGAGAAATAGTTCTCAGCATCGGCGATGTTTAGCTATCTTCATTTTCTCCTCTTCCGTCGGAAAGTTCTTTTTTATTTCAAGTGATTGATTTGAATTTTACATTTCTTTTCAACTCCTCTACAATTCTCAGATTTCCTTATTCTCCAATAGGTATATCAGAACTTTACATTTTACTCCTATTCTTCCTTCTTTTCCAGACTTCCTCCTTCTCCAAGTTGTATGTACGAACTGCCTTTTTCGTCGCTTGTCCACCTTCCAGCTAGACTTCCTTTGTTCCCTACAAAAGGATGGAAACGTCTTCACACGGTTTTCTCTCATCCAATTTGCGTCAAGCTTTCAATTTCGCTGGCTTACTCTCGCCTATTGGAAGAATTATTTGTTTTTTTCCCATAATCCTCAGCCTTTGTCTGGAGACACGATTTCTTCTGGACGCCTCCATCACTCCAGCGCCAACTATTATAACCCTATTTTCCCAACAATCTATATCTCGACTGTGGGTAAATCATAGCAAAAAATTTCAATTAATTTTTTTAGGTGGGAGAGGGCGTTCTGCTACAAGCGGAAGAGTTTTATGTTAAGGAAGCAACGAAAACTCCGAATTGTTATAAATTACATTTTAATCAAAATAGAAATTTCAGGTTTACATTTTTTAGACGTACCTCAGAGCATAAACGGTGTCACACCTTACCTGAAAAAAAAACTCCCTGAGTCTGTATGCATCATTTTTTTAATACTTTAAACCAACGATAGTTCCTACCACTCATAAAATGGTAGTCGTGGTGTGGTAGTTTCTATCACCGTATTACTTCGAACGAAACTGGCGATTTTTTCCTTTAATTAATGAGTGTTAGAAGCCTCTTCCCGAACCTGCTCATCCTTTATTGAATGCTCCACTTTCCTCATTCCACAAATCAATAAGTTCTTCAGTGGACAGTTCATTACAATTCTTCATTTAATAGCTCCTGCACGGTATCGACGTCAAAGCCCGTACTCTTCCCATTTGAAACAATTTTAGAAACTGCTAACGTCTATTCGTCAAAACCTTGAAAATATTTATCTGGGACACAATGAGGCCAAAGTTTACGAGATGAGGAGGAAGTAAGTGATCTGTATGTAGGCTGGAATTTAAGAACAGAGTTAGCAGCGTGCATTCATAAGTCGAAGTTGTGACGGTAACCCCCAGGTCTTTTGTACTTTACTTTCAAGAAATTTCTGCGAATTTTGGTACATCGTATCCCAACCCATTGAGAAACTACTGCTCAAGAGGATGCGGCCAATAATAGAAAATAATAAACTAATACCAGCTTTCAAAATAAATAAAGTGCATAGGATAACCGATGTTATTTAATGTGCTCTAAAAGAAAAATAAGTCTGCTCAGCAGTCTTCTAAAATGCTTCGCAAGCCTTCGAAAAAGTATGGCATGAAGGCTTGATAAATAAACTAAACAAAATGCAGCCAAAGTAATATGTAGGGATATTAACATCATAATCACAAACAGACTATTCAGAATTAATCAAGAAGATGAATATTCTGATCTGAAAGAGGTAAGAGCCGAAGTGCCCCATGGTAGTGTCCTGGGTCCTATCCTCTACTTACTACATACTAGCGATATCCCAAAATTGGAAGGAACTGAGGTAGCTACATATCCAGATGACACCGCGTTGCTTGCAGTAGAGAAATACCAAAACCTTTCAACTAGAAGACTTCAAGAATCCAGCAACGCAATAGCTGATTGGACTAAACAATGGAGGATAAAGCTGAACGAGCAGAAATCTACACACCGTCACTAAATATAAATTGCACTATTGTGCCATATAAGAATTACGCCAAGTACCTAGGCATGACTCTAGACACCAAACTTAGGTGGAAAAAGCATGTTAAGGCACACAATTGCTGATAAAAAAAATTGTAAATAATGCAGCGTGTCGTATTTGTAGTGCTGATATCTCCACAATGCTCGGCAGGAAACTAATTTTTCACAGAGTAAAGGCTTTAGAGATTTAATTCCCTTTCCAATGCATGATCTGGTTTTAAAAACCAATTGAGAATGGCCTAAAATACACTCATTTTGCTGGCTGTATACCGGTTGCGCTTTTATTATGGCGCTGAGGAAGGTAGTGACGATTACCTACGTCAGGGTGAAACTTGTCTTTTGCAGAGATTATTAAAATATTTAAGAGAATTTTTCTTCAAAGAGGAAGAAAGAGTCCAGTGTTTCAAAAAGTATTTATATTATTTTGCAAGGAAGAAAGAATAGCAGAAGTTCGCGGACTCAAGTCCCTAGTTTGATTGGAAGATTTCAGCACTGTAAATATAAGAAACTCCATTCTTTTCTAATTTAGTAAATTTGATTTCTACCATTTAGTTCTACCGAATTTCGTACTCGAGTACAGAATTTTATGCTCTACCATTTATTACTGAACATTATTTTGAATAGAATGTTTCATGCTTTTGCTATTAGCGAAAAACTGAAAAGCGGTGCAAAATTTCGTGGTTTTTATGTCACAGAAACTTTTTCGCATGCTTCTCGAATTGGAAAACTTGGTGTTTCACCATATACAAGTTGGAAAAAAATTAAAAACCCGAGCTTTTGTTCGCGAAGGTTTTTTCTAGGACATTCCTGCAACTAGGCTACAATTTTTCCCCTATTAGTTTTAGCATGTTATAACAAAGTTCTTGAAATTGTAATCTGATATAAAAAATTACTCCTAAATATTTTATTTTACTTACCTGTTCTATAGACACCGTGTCAAGAGAAGAGAAAAATAATATTCTGGTGCAAGAAAGATTCTTGATCAGAGAAAATATTTATGAAATTGTAATTATTCCGTAGCTAAAATTCTTGTTGGTTGCGTTAATCAAAGTCCAAGTTGACAGCACGCCCTTTCAACTCGCAATGGCCTACAGAAGCATGATTTGTACAGATAGAATTTTACATATTTAAGCGAGCTCATCAGAATAAGTAACCTGAAGCGTTGCATAGTGCCGCAGTTTGTGACTGGTTGTGTGAGGACGCGTGTTAAGCGCGTGTCCTATTCTTTATCAGGAGAGAGAGCACTAGCGACGCGACGCGGACCCGCCAAGTGGCAGTGCGTCAGGGCGCCTTGCGGGCGTTGGCGTCTAAAGCGGACTGCAATGGTGAGTCCATCACTCTTAAATCAATACAATCGAGTTAGAAATAATCACTGATTCCAGTTTAACGACTGTTTCTCGGATTCAGGGAATGTTTGTAGTGACAAACCACCGTTTTGTATTTAAATTTAATGAAATGATTATTTTTTTAATAATTTTATTGCACAGCATCATATTTTTACATTAATAATCTCTAGGTTTCTATCATTTTAACGATGAAAATATAGTAAAATAGTGACAGACAATAGAATAATTAGAGATGAAACATTTGATTTTCGCTTGCGCGGATCCGCACTCTTACTGAACAATTGCATTGTTACCAGTTTCACCATTTCTTATCGTGCATCTTCGGTATTTTTAAGTGTTCATGTATATAACTGAGGGATGGGCTTTAACACGCTGGACATATGGATTGTCAATCCCAACAACTTTTACTTTTTGAAGGCCGTTAACTTCACTATTATAACGTTACCTATAATATACTCTGGGCACAGAAATGTAACATGTGTCATACCATATTCCAGAAATTTATTTCGTCCTAGTCGTTTAGTATTATAATCTGTAAATAACTTTCTTAAATGTAAATTTTAACACATGAAAATTACGTATAGAAAAGTAAACTATTTTAAAATTAAGTATTAGGCTTATACAGTATATATAAACAACAAATTATATTAAAGTTTCTTACCCGTATTCATTTTCTCGTGATTACTATAGTAACTCGTAGGTCTAAATTAGATAAATATTATTTCCGCTTTCGCCACTACGGCATTGGGTATCTATATATTACATAAATTAAACTGTTTGAAAGTTTTATAATGTCATAAAATAAAGTATGGCAAAAAAAGACAATGAAGTAAAAGCAACCGCACAACGTTTCCTCCACTAATCGGTGGACCTTATCAAGTGAAAAAAATGTAACTGGATAAGGTTAAAACAAGTCCACGTATTTGTAGACCATAAGACATAGAAAGAAAGAGAGAATTTACTGATTAAGTAAAAGATTATACATTTTACGCAAGGAGTCGCTATCACTCTGGATATATATATATATATTACTTCTGCTATATGCTCATATATTATATTGACGAAATAAACACGCATGCAGAAAAATGGTACGGTATTCATTTTATCACTCATGTTTGGATGTTATCTGGCTGTTTATTTATTTTCTTAATATATGTATTTGTTATTTTTTTAAATATGTACCTGCTTTTAAAATATGCGACTGTTCGTATTTTTCAAATGTAGCTTTGTAGTCCTACGATGTTGTATTTATAAATTTAAATGATTTTATATAAATGTTTCAATAGAATATAAACAATTTTTTCCTTATTTTCGGCAGTGGAACGTTTAGTAGTGCGTGCATTTCTGCCTATTCTCATTACAAGTTTGTTTTTCGGAGATAAACAACTTCCACTGCTTCGTCAGAGACGACTCTTCCTATCCGAAGTTTCATTGCTTAATGTGTTTACCTCTCTTGATAATCAGTTACGGTTTCCGACACTACGTCTTCTGCGTTGACGGCAGTCCACTTAAAGGCGTTCCTTGTTTATACTGTAGAAGTAAGCCGGTTTAAACCGCGTCAGTTAATTATTTTATTTTTATTGCTTGTAACCATTGCTACATTTTTAATTAATCACACAATATTTTTCATTTTTATATCATTTACATCTTAATGATAAAACTGTAAACAAATATTGAGTGACTCGCTGCAGTTGCCAAAAGTCAAATGAATATTTGAACTGAGGACTAGTTTATAAAAATTATTTATATAAGTTGCGTTGGTTACCAAGTTCCCTGTATGACGACTGGCTCCCGAGTCCGATTATCAACAGTTTGAACCAGACAGGACTAGTCGATATCTACACGGAGTATAGACCCGAAGTTCATTGTTGAGCTTTGTCATTTTGCAGACTATGTATTGCAATTCAGATTAATGTACGTTTTTTAAGCTGAAACTTTGCACCATCTATAGTCTAAAGTAGGAGTCGTTCGTATTTCAAGCAATCAGGACGAATCTTCAGCAGGCAAAAACAGGAACTAAATCTTCGATTATTTTTAACATTAATATTTCTTTTCAAACAATATTGTGAAGCTGAGCTTGATTTATAAACTGTTGAGAAGTAAGAAAAAAATTAAAGAATAAAAATGCTTATTAACAGTCAACTCACGAACAAAGCCACATTATACATCACCAGAAAGTTTTTCAACCAGGATGCAATGGTAATAAAAGTATAAAATGAAATTACACTTCAAAGATGGCAAAATTAATTTATCATTTCAATTTAGTTACACGATTTATACCAACGTGGGGTTTCATAAATCTGAGAAAGATAAAGAAAAGACAATTTTATACATGTATATATATATATATATATATATATATATATATACATACATATATATATATATATATATATATATATATATATATAACCTTAAGAAAGTTCTCAAATGCAATAGCATAATTTTATTGGAGTAAATGCTAATAATAAATTCTTTTATTATTATTAGGGCAACAGGCTACATGAGGGTAATCCACGTAGGGTAACTCCCCTTAATAGCATAGGAAGGGATTTGAAAGGGGGGATGCGGAAGGTAGAGGAAGACAGCCAAGGGATAACTAGGGCTATATTTTAATGATCCTACCCGGCATTCACCTAAAGAAATGCAGGACAAACCCTAGAAAAACGGCATCAGGTAGGTCGGGCATTGGGTACTTGTCCCACCCCCTTCCGATAGCGGGAGACGAGTTTTCTGTGGGGACGCATTCATCTTGGAAGGTATATTTAGGTCATCTAAAAATGCCTCAAGACCGCGGGAAACTGGGTTCACTAATCTTTTATTGTCCTAGAAACTTTCCAGGAGCGACTGTCATGTGTATTTCGGAGCGAAGCACAGCTGACCGCAGGTGACGCAATGCTTGGCAAACGAACCTGGCAGCCGATGGCATAGTGGCGAAAGCGGAAATAGTAATTGTCTGTGATATAAACAAAGCGTCTGGCCAGTACCCCGACAACACGTAGCATGAAGGTCCTCGTGGGTTTTTCTGCTTACCTGCTGCACACTGTGTTCAAGGAAAACCCACTCGTCTTGCTTATTTTATTTATTAGAATCTCCAGAACTGGTTCTTATTTCGGTATTTACATTAAATGAAGAACTCTGCGTTAAAATCAGCCGAAGTACAATACATAGGTGGTGTATTTCACTTTCTTTCGTGCCCTAAATCAATTTTAATTATAAAATAAAAAAAATTATGTCTGATTAAAAATAATGACTAAGAAACATAGCCAATTCAGACAAAACAGTTATAATACCACACAATGTTTCAAGGATCCTTGTTCCTTTCCTCAGGTGCGAAGAAGAGCCTCCAAGAAGAAGCGCCTAGAGCGACATAACTGCACTTATCAGTTGATAACTAAAAAAAAAAAGTACTGGCTTCTGAATTTTGTCAACTGACAAGTGCAGTTGTGTCGCTCTAGGCATTTCTTCGAGGCTCTTCTTCGCACATAAGGAAAGGGACAAAGATCCCAAAAACGTTGTGTGGTATTTATATTATCACTTTTTTATCTGAATTGGCTATCTTATTCCATTTCTATTTTATTTTATTTACAGTCTCATAAACGGCTAAGGTCATTAGAGACTTCGTAGAACTTCACTGTCGGAGAACTAATTTGTCGGGATTTTTCGGTATGGAAACATATATACAGGACATCGATGTCGTCACCGGCATTCAAACCCGGGACCTCTGTGATGCGAGATAGTGACGTTGACCACCACACCACAGGAGGCTGGCAAAACCATTTTTTATACGAATACATGGAAGTCGCAGGGAGACAGGCCTGGACTGTATGGAGGGTGTTCCAGTGTCTCCCAACCCAGTTGCTCCAATTTTTGTACGGTCAGGGCTGCTGTATGGGGGCGAGCATTGTCATGGAGGAGAATCACTTTCCTCATCGGAAGGTCTCGTCTTTTGCGGCGATATGCAAGTTTGACCTCAGTCAAAATTTGGCAGTAGTATGCCGCATTAATTGTTCTGCGCTCATGCAAAAAATCAAGGTGCAGCAGGCCACGCTGGTAAAAAAAAACGGTAGCCAAAACCTTGCCAGCCGATAATCGTGACTTGGCTTTCACTGGTCCGGTTCCTCCTTTCTTCCTCCACTCCATACTCGCTTGTTTCGACTCAGGGGTGTAGTGATGCACCCACGTTTCATCACAGGTGACAATGTGAGAAAGAAATGGGTCTCCTTCTTCCCGAAATCGTGCAAGAAGACGCTCACACACTTGAAAACGATTCAGTTTCTGGTCAACTGTGAGAAGGCGAGGAGCCCACCTGGCACACACCTTGCGATACCCTAGCTCCTTTGAGAGTATAGAGTAAGTGCTCCCATAACTTATTCCAACCTCTATTGCAATATCCGAAGTTGTTAGACGCCTATCACCTTCAACAAGTTGACGAACACTGACGATGTTGCCCGCTGTAATGCTGGTGCGGGGTCTGCGGTCATGGCTCTCATTTTCAACACGTTCACGGCCCTCCACAAACTGTTTATGCCAAGCAAACACTCTAGCTTGCGACAGCGTCTCTTCCCCGAACTGTGCAGTCAATATTCTCAATATTTCGGCCGGTTTTACACCTTCTGCAGCTAAAAACTTGATATCAATACGTTGCGCAATAGAGGGAGGTACCTCCTGCTCGGACATCGTAACGATGGACACTGAGCGAGTCTATGATGATGAGTCACGTGCTTCCCCCACTCCTGACAAACCAACCTAACAGCCAATAACAGCGGAACGTTCTTCCATCACTATTGCGCGCGCAGGTCCAAAAGTCTCGTTTATATTTGATTCACCCTCGTAGATAGATATTGGTGTCTAATAGGTATTCATCGCTCGTATCTTTTCGGATTTCAATTTGGACATGTACTAGAAAAGAATTGATCATAGCTGTTCGTGATCCGTAACACTTTGTTCGCTACTGCTGATTTGGCGTCTTAATGAATTAGTAATGAGTTCGACTGCGCCGGAGAACGTTCTGATTTATTTCCCGATCCACTCAGTTGCAAAATCAGAGTTATTCCCTGTTAGTTTCCGCGTAGTTAGATATTTGTTGGCCTTCCGCTAACCTGGTAGCTGGCCTTCCGACTGCCCCCTGCTCCAGAACACGCAGTTCTGACATTTGCGCCCGAGAAGCCGCGATCCAAAGCTCAGGATGATAACCGTTGGGGTTTTAGGTCAACAGCCGATTAGCTGCATATGATATCATAGTTCCAGACAGTCCGTACTTGTGCATGCACGATTGTACCGCACGTGCCAAGCTTGTCACCATCTCAGCTTCTGCGATCTACTTCGATGCGGAAACAGCTCTTCACTCGACTAATAATCATGTGTTCTGGAATATATGTTCTATTTTTATGATTAGTATACACATATATTCAACTTTATATAATTAAGCGATATCAACTTCCCACTTATCGATCTTACATAATGAATTAGTCCGCCCAGAATTCAAATTGGATGTGATAATACCACATAGTTGTAATGATATGTATATATATTCATTATGACTATTTAAGATAAATTACATTTCAAGGATGCCTGTGAGAGCATTCTCTCGCAGGTGAACCTTCCCAGAGAGTGCTGAAAGAGGCTACCTTGTTCGCTGTTCTCATTGGAACAGTCGGCTAGCTGCCTCCTAAACTGGTCGAGGCACGGAGAAGGAAAAGTCCTCTCCCGCTATCAGAAGGGTGTGGAACAAGTATCAAATGCTCGACCTACCTGATGCAGGCTTTCTAAGGTTTGTCCTGCATTATTTTAGGCGAATGCCGGGCAGGATCCTTAAACTATAACCCGGGGGCCCTAGTTAACCCTTGGCTACCTTCCTCTACTCTTCCGCATCCCCCCGTTCAAATCCCTTCCTATGCTATTAAACGGGACTTGCCACCATGTTACCCTAAAAAAGAAAAATAATTCCTTCACATCTCTCTGGTATTTTGAACTAAGACAAACCGAGTCACCTCTCTCGCAATCGGGACAGGGCGTGGGACAAGTACCAAATGCCCGACCTACCTGATGCAGGTTTTTCTGAGGTTTTCCCTGCAACTCTTTTAGGCTAATGCCGCGTATGATCCTTAAACTATAGCCCTAGTTAACCCTTGGCTACATTCCTCTACCCTTCCGCATCCCCCTTTCAAATCCCTTCCTATCCTATTTAAGGGGAGTTGACACCTTGTGAATTACCCTAATGTAGTCTGTTACGCTAAAAAAAAATTAAAATTATATATAAACAACAGACATATTACGTCAGATTAAGGTATTAAATGAAATTGCACTACGTTTTGTCGCTAATTTGTGACCTTTCCAGGCAAGACGTTTTTCAAAATTTTGATATTCAGGGTCGTTCTGCACTAACTGCCGTGGCCAAAAATGAAGATTAAACTTGAATCCAATACATTTGAACGGCCCTCACTATCAAAATTTTGTAACACCTCTTACCTGAAGATGTCGCAATTTAGCGACGAAAGGATGTGTAATTTCTATTAAGTATCATATCTGACGTCCAAAGGCTGTTGTTTATTTACAACTTCTCGTGGATGGTCATTATAATCGTTCTATTACTTCTTCTAGATTTTCTCTCTTCTTTTCCACTCATTATTTTGTAGTGTACAGAATATCTGTGAGTAATGTGAATATTTGCGATGTCTGAGAGTATTGAAATATCTGCGAGAGAGAGGATATCTGTAGTAAAAAAGAGAGTAACGAACGTAATTATTGTTGTATAAAAATATGTTGACTCTGTTTAAATATTGAATATTATGTGCATTCGTAGTCTATTGGTAAATACATAACTTGAAACTAATATAATCAAATATAAAAATCATAAAAGAGTCCTTCGAGCTGCCTAAGAAGAGTGATTTGGCAGATTATCTCCGGATGGTAACGTAGTCTACGACAAACCCTTCAAAGTCAGTTCAAAAAGCTATAAGACCCTGTTTTTTGGCCCACCAACCCCTGTTGGAAATTGTTTCAGCGTTGTTATTAAAATATGTTTCAATATTATATGTATAATATTGAAATTTTAATTATGCTATATTGTATTCAAGTTTAATCTTTTTCATTTCTCTTTCGCACTATCAGATTGTTCAAAAGTTCACTCCAATGCAAGAAGAAGAATCCATGTAGTGCTCCCCTCTTTTAGCATAGTAAAGGAACTGAAAACGGGAGAGGGGGGGGTAGAAAATTCGGATTACACAGAAAGTTTCTCATTACTTAACGCCATTTATCCTCCGTAGTCTTGCTCATATAGTTTAGTTGATATATAACTAACGATTAATATTTATGACAATGACCTTAAATATCGTGAAGTGAGCCACTATATTTTTTATGTTTGTTCAGACTATACAATTTTTTATACGTATCAGAATCGTAGTCTTAATTAGCGCGAGTCACATATATGACGCTCTCTTTGAACAAAGAAACTTTTCATAAGATAAATACAGACAAAATTGAGTGATGATAAAAATGCCTCACAATTATTATTATTTTTCAATACATACGTATTATATTTCATTTCAAGATACGGTTATTTTTATATAATTTTGAAACACAGTTTTGGAAATAAATGAGTGGAATAAATATTTAGTATTAATTATAATTTTTTTATAAAAATGGAAAACATTGGAATGTTAAAAAAATATAGCTCATTTAGATAATCCTTGAATTTTATGTTTAAATCTGGAATGCGTATCTGCGAAAAGAAACAATTCATTCTAAGAGTTTTAATTTACCTTCTGTTTTGAATTAATAAAACAATTGATGTCCTTATACATACACTTTATTTTTTTATTTATATTGTAACGACGTTTCGATACCTTTTTGTATCATCTTCAGGTGTTTTCCTACAGAGGAGGTATTTACAAATGATTAGATTTATAGCATAGTTATATCTATGTTTTCTCCATAAATCCTCCTAATTTCAAAATAGATTCCAGCGTTGTTAGTGGACCTGATGCTTCTTCCGGTAGTGTGCCCATGGTTAAAAGGTTTAATTTATATTGAATTAATAAAACAATTGATATTTACATATGACCGGCCTGCTGTTGTGTAGTTGTCAGCATCATTACCTCGCATCTTAGAGTTCCCGTGTTCGAATCTCGGCATGGGCATGGATGGTTGTACTCGTCCTGGTCACGAAAATTGGGCTAACTAAGACTTAAACACAAACCATATTTCACTCCTAAATTCAGATCAAGTAAGTCTGGCAGTCATCCCGGCGGGCCAAGGCCCTCAATGCACTGTGGAGCCTTAAAGCAAAAACAAATACACACATAAAATCTGGTAGGTACTAGTTAATTCAGGAACAGAAGAAATGCTTGCAATCGAAGTATGAAAGCGAATTAAAAGATCAGGACGAAAAATACTTGAGCGGACAAGGGAATCGAACCCAAGCTCCTCACTTAGTACGTGTTGCATCTGAGTTACCCAGGTCAGCTCCTATCATGTACGAGCTTTCTTCATCCATGGTTTATTTTATTTAATTTTAGGGCATCAATGAATAATGGATATTGGGCGTAAATTAATCATAGTTTCAATTATTTAACTCAAGAACAGAAGTAATACTTACATTCGAAACTATCAATTATTTAACAGCCACTGTCATGACAGTGACGACGATAGTCGCCATTCAACTGTAAATGAAAACTCTAGAGTATAATATTTATCTTTAATATGGTCACCAAAGTTATTACAAATTTAAAAGTTTTTAATGATCAAACATGTCATTGTTGCCTATATTCAAAATGACGAGGAAAAAATAGTAACCGGAAAAGATACTTCGGAGTAAAACAAATACTGAAATAACTTTACTTACAGTTGAGTCGTAAACGCACATAATGCACCAAAAAATTCCAGGAAGAACCTGTGGTGCGTTATGACTAGTTGGGAAATGGTATTTCGGGGTCAAGTAAATTACTTTCGTAAAATGAAAAATTTACCTCTGATTGAAAATTAATAATAAGCAAGATCGTGAAACACAGACAAAAAAAGTGATAATATAAATACCACACAACGTTTCTGGAAGCCTTGTTCAGTTCTTCGGGTGCTGAAAAATCGCAAGAGCCTAGAGAGACACAAGTCAAGTTGACAAAAGTCAAAAGCAAAGCTTGGCCGGACTTTCCGTCCGAAAAAATGAAGAAATTCTAAAAACCACTACATTATTATTATTGTATAAAAGAATAAATAAATTATCATTACTTCGAGACAACCTTTTACTTAAAATACAAAAAAAAAAGGCAAACAACTTGAATTTACGAGTGTAGAGTACAAAGCGGTACGGACTAAAACCCCGTCCTCTGCCTAACTTGTCGCTACTGTAGCATGTGTTACGTTCACAATGTATTTTTATGAATTGCTCCAAAATAGAGTTTGAATTTTTTTGATGAGAAAAACTTAGAATTTGGATCTTTGATTTTGGTTTTTAGCCCCTGTGTTTGGGGTCCCAGGCATTTCCCACTGTTTAGAACGTTAGGTACGCAGAGCTTTTGTGAAAATTAACTGTTCGCAAGAAATCAACGGAAGCAGTCGAATGAATATATTAAAAACGCTAGTCCACAAAAATTGGAAATCCGACAAGGAGATATTACTTCTAACACATAGAGCCATAATAAGACCCAAAATTGAATATGCCTGTTTTCTATACCAATCATCCACAAAAGCAATGCTCAAGAAACTGAACAAAATTCATAACAGAGCTCTTAGGATTGTTTCATTACTAAATCAACATAGTTATAAACGAAAAAGAAAAATTCATTCTTTAAATTTTTTTCAAAATTAACCTTTAATTCATATGTTATATACATGTATTTATAATTGTAATAATTTCCCCCATATCGAGGCACCTCGAGCCTGTTTTAAGACGTGTATGTACCGGGGATCACAGTGGGTCACAGTGGGAAATGCCTGGGACCCCAAACACAGGGGCTAAAAACCAAAATCAAAGATCCAAATTCTAAGTTTTTCTCATCAAAAAAACCTAAGAGCTGTCCGCTATTCCTATTGGAGTAGTCGGCCAGCTGCCTCCTAAACTGGTCCAGGCACGGAGAAGGGAATGCTGCGTCCCCACAGCAAACTCCTCTCCCGCTATCGGAAGGGCGTGGGACAAGTACCAATGCCCGACCTACCTAATGCAGGTTTTTCTAGGGTTTCCCTGCATTTCCTTACTAGCCCGATCTGAAGCATTCTCCATGAATCACAAGAACCAACTCTACAGCATAGGAGCGATACTCTGATCCTCAAGTATGCAATTAAAACACAAACTTCCTTTTACACCATCATTAAAAAAAACCTAGCGCCACCATATCCAAACCCTAAAGATGATTCCCCTAAATATATATACAAAAATCAGAAATATAAACCAGACCTTAAATTTCCAAATACCTGAGATGTAAACACTCTGTTACTGCAGAATTCCTTCATGGGCATTATTCCCTATTATAACAGACACTAGTCTGATCCAATACAAAAGAAAACAGTTACTAGCCGAAAAATGGAAGGACAAATTTATCAAAGCATGTGACCAACACCCTGGACATATCTTAATATATACCGACGGATCCATAACCGACACGGAAACTTGAAGTTCAGTCTTTTCATCCGACTCATCATCTACCACAATACTTATCTCAACATTCTCCATCAAAACGGCAGAAATCTACGCCATATTATGGCTTTGGAACATATTGATTCATCCAACCAAAAAAATAACCTTATAATTCTCATAGATTCATTGACTGCTATTCAAGAAATTACTAAAAAGATAAATCATCAGAATTACAAATACTAATCCAAGAAATATACCACAAAATTCACAAAAATGGCAAGAGAGTCAGCGTAGTATGGATTCTAATATTTCGAACAATATTGCAGAGCTGAAAGCCAAGCTTGCCACACATCCATCCACAAAGCTATCCCCAAACACTTAAAACGATGTCTGAAAAAGTGCCCAAAGTAAACTCCAACATCAGTGGGACAACTAATGGAAAGAATTTAAAGCTAGCAAGATTCACCAACAAATAAAGGAATTTCAAGCAATAAAAACCGACCCCACTGCCACCCGAGGAGAACAGGTAATAATGTCAAGATTCGGAACAGAACATACAAAGATGACAGATCTCCATATAATCAACAATAGTCCTCCATCTAATTGTGATTATGCAAATCCCCAATTTCCATTAAACATATAATAAGTAAATGTCCAAAATACAATCAAGAAAGAAAACAGCTACTCGACAGTAAAAACGTCAATGAAGTGGTACACTCAACGGAATACCAAAGACTAATAATTGAATACCTGAAAATAATTAACATTTACTGTGAAATTTAAGGAAACCAATGAACGTGTAATAATTAATGTAATAAACCAAATAAGTGTAACAAGTAGTCGCTAATGACCTAGAAGTTGATGCGACTCAAAATAAAATAAATTAAAAATATATATACAAATTAGTGACACTCTCAGCAGTTGTATGGGAAGTAACATTTAGAACTCTGTTGCCGAATGCCGGAAGGGTTGTTGGTGATATAATAGTGACGAACCCAAGGAAAATGGCGTTATACGTTCCTAAGCCAACTAAGATAAACCATTTAATTCTCTTTTCATGTTTGTGCATATATGTTGTCATGAATATTTCCACAGAAGCGTGATATTTCGGACGGAAGGCGTTGTTTGTTCAGTTGCCAGATGCTGATGGTGGTCTAGGACCCTTTTTAATGAAAAGAAGACCTCCTTTTTAACAAAGGCGACAAAGAGCCAAAAAAGCGCTGACAGCTTCAAGGGACACCAAATTTATTAAGTGAGGTCCCGGAGCTTAATATATATTGAGCCGACGGGCAGACTGAATGAGAAAGATATGCCGGGGGGAGTTTTTAGGACTCCCGGAAAGAAAATTCGGTCAGCCACGAGATTGACCGCTCGGTGACCAGGCTCGAAGGAGAATTCGACGAAAGCCTGCCTGGCAGTCTGTGGGGCTCACGATCCATCGCCGACATCTAGATCCGCCTGGAGGTCCCAACAAGATCATCTGAAGTTTGCACTGCCACCAGTCTGCGCCAGGTGTAACACCAAGTCACGCTATCGATAAATTATTTTAATATATTATCGTAATTGCTAGTTTGTAAGGAGTTGAACGAAAGTTTTGTTGGAACCTATTAATCATCAAGCCGAGTTGATGACCCGCAAGCACTGTTTCAGTTTCAGAAATCGTCCTTCACTTTCACGAGAGCAGCGATTATGATTCACATTTGACCAGCAAGGTTAATCACGCAATGTGTTGTGCCCTCGTTTCAACTTAACTTCCACGAACAACGAGATTCTCATGTGTAGTGACGTGATTCCGTTATTATGAAGCGCTAATGTTTCGCTGCTAACTTAATAAATAGTCAATATTTATTAATCATTAAAACAGCTATGAAATTAACTTTAAAAGGTTTAAAACGAAATTAAGCAACGATAGTATGAACTAATTGTAATTCAACTATACTGTGTACATATTTCACAAATATTGCAAAAGTCTGCCAAAAATTCCGACGTTTCAGAAGCTACAGAACGCATTTATATCAATTTAAGGTAATATGCGTCTATTATAATCAATACAGGTCCATTAAGGATACATAAGCGGAATACCACGTTTGCTAATAATTTTAAAATAAAAGAATTTCAGTGAACTTATAACTCCAAGCAGCTGAGAACATAATTATTTACATTTTCCTCGCATCTTATAACATAATTACACCTAATAACTACAATAATAAATACAAAGATATTTTTCTAACCTATAAGTATATTTACTAATTTAGTGCGTAAGAAAAAATTCTTTAGAATATTTACTTTTCCAGAGAATCCCCTATTTATGGCACCAGACTTAAGGGGTAAATAAGAGACTGTCTACGAACAGTTTGGCTATTTTGTATTAAATGTTTTAATATTGTTAGTATTAAATCTTGAAAAATTTCTACAGTATATTTTTTCTTTATTTTCCGCCTGATAAGTCAGCCTTGGCAGCAGACGCTGTACGAGTTGTTTTTATTCGTAGAAAAATATCCAGGGTAAATAAATATGTGGTAACCTATAAAATATTCAAATACGAGCTATTAGGTAGACTTTGGAGGCTACATTTCAGTCTAACACTAATAAAAGTACTACAAGCAGTGAGTGTATTTATTGAACGAAAGCGACGAAATTCTCTGCCATATTCCGGAGAAGCCAACTTTCTAAAAGAAAAAGTTATTCGGAAGGCGTGAATTCTATTCCTTAATTTCTCCAACTTTTCGATCCTCCTAGATGTTTTAGATTCATAAACGTTAACTTCATCGGCGTTGACTTTGCAAGAAATTTTTTTCGGCTGATTGACCGAGAAAATTTCTCGCAAAGTCAACACACAGGAAGTTTAGGTTAATGAATAAAATTTCTATGTTATCGCTCAAAAAAAAAAAATTATACAAAATGGTACAAACATCAGAAAGTTTAACCAACAAAATATATATTTTTTTAGGGTAACAGGCTACATGAGGGTAACCCACATGGTGGCAACTCCCCTTTAATAGCATAGGAAGGTATTTGACAGGGGGATGCGGAAGGGTAGAGAAAGGTAGCCAAGGGTTAACTAGGGCCCCCGGGCTATATTTTAAGGATCCTACCTGGCATTCGCCTAAAGAAATGCAGGTAAAACCCTAGAAAAACCTGCAACTGGTAGGTCGGGCATTCGGTACTTGTCCCACGCCCTTCCGATAGCGCGAGAAGAGTTTGCATTCCCTTCTCCGTACCTCGGCCAGTTTAGGAGGCAGCTGGCGGACTGTTCCAATGGGAACAGAGAAAAACTCTTACCGTATGCCCATGGTCTGCGACCCCAAAACATACACCTCTCAAAACAGACCGAGGTGCCTCGGCTAGTGGGAACCTTAGTTCAAAAACGGAGAGAGGAAAAGGTATCCCCAAAGGTAGCCCCTTCCTGTATCCCCTACAAGGTTCAGCCTGCGAGAGAACATCCACTATAGCCCGGGGGCCCTAGCTAACCCTTGGCTACCTTCCTCTACCCTTTCGCATCCCCCCTTTCAAATCCCTTCCTATGCTATTAAAGGGGAATTGCCACCATGTGGATTACCCTCATGGAGCCTGTTATCTAAAAAAAAAGGTCAATACGAAAACTCGCCATGACATTGAGAGGATTGAAACTTCACTATAAGTAATAATAAATAAGCAATAAGAAAATATTTTTATCGAAATAATATAAAAACTTATGTGCCGAAACAACGGACACGACGTTTCTGTTTTAACAGGTTGGAAACGAAAAATATTCAGATCGTTCAGAGGAAATATTTTTATTTTCATTATATACTGGTATTTACTCGATCTTTATTTCAGTATGTGTAGTTGTAAATTTCTAATAATTTGAGTAAAAATTCTAAGAGTAACGAAACTTATTTTTAACCACGTTTCATTAACATGAAATTTTACCTGACAGTGTATTACATGATAATAAATACCGTATTTTCAAATATGTATAACTTGAATGTCATTTTCTTTATATTTATGAAGGTTTAAAGATTTTAAAATTCATCTTAGAACAATAAGACATGAAACAGAACTGCTGCATACCCAAAATTAAATTTTAAAAAAATAAATTTATTATTAAATTATAAAAATATATTTTATGACTATTTTTCTTTTAATTTTGACGTGGGCAGGATTGTATCTAGAATAAGGAAAGATACGTATCAAACTCAATCGTTAAAATTGAATGGATTTTCATTCAATGATGTCAAAAATAAATAAATGTAAGGACGGAATAATTTTTTTTCCTCAATAACTTTTATTTTGAATATAATTTACATTAATTTAGCGTTTATTGAAGAAGTGTGTTTCAAAGTGATATGAGAAATACTTTTTTTTTACATGTATCTAGATCTCAGTTTCATTTGTGTTTATTGATAATTCTCTCGTGATATAGTATATATATAAATTGATTTTACAGCTTCCATAACAGAAAATGGCAGAGAATGTATGTGGAGGTATCATTCATTACCATCTACCAATTGTATTTGATAACCACACCTTGTCTCATCACCATTTGAATACAAATGATGGATAGTATTATCGTCCGTTTTATGAAAAAAGGAAGCCCAACTGAAGAAAGTTAACAGTTATCTCTCATTAAAAGTTATATAACTGATAAATATTTTTATACTAAAAAATTATTATTAAAAAATTATTTGAGAAGAAATACACTTTCAACACAAATCGCTTGCCCGCAATAAACTGACTAATTTTGAGATATTCTACTTTCGTTCTGATTATAAAAAAACGAAGAGTTTAAAACGACAAGTAATATGAGATAAGAAGTGACCGTGACCAATTTGCTATCAGAAAACGTGATACATAGACACATTGCGACTTAAAATTTAGATGATTAAACGTTAATCACATAACTAATTTATATGAAATACAGAATTGATTGACTTGTCTTTGGTCAGTTATACACCTCCTTTATAACATGAACATTCTTGAAGTCTTTAACCGTAAAAATATGATCATTTATATCTACGTCTTTGAATTCCATAAAATTGTATATTAAAATTAAAATCGATTTAGTACTAATTTTCCATTTAACGATAGAACTGAATTGTGATGTCTGGCAACTGTTTTGATTAATACTTATTACTCTTAAAATGATTCATCAATCAGTTCAAGAAATTACTAATATTTAAACAACACTATGTCATTTTTCCGTCCTTTCGATCACTCAATACAGTTTGTCTAGCTTTTTTCTTAAGTTAACATCATTTTGTACAAATCTTAGATTGTAAATTAAGTTAAAACAAGGAATGTTCTGAATTTTCATAACATTTATTCTATGATAATTTAAGATTACCTGATTTAAGTACCAGGATGTACCATAGAATGAAATACATTTATATGTAAAGGTTAGAAATTATATACTAATTTACCTTTATTACAAAAATGTTTCGGTGGTAATATTTAAATTCTATAATGAAATTCTCAGCTTAATCATATTTTTCAGACTACCGTTACATTCAATCAACAGGACGAATAATTCCCGCCCTTCTAACCGTATCAACATTAAACCAAATTTTATTCCTGACAGACACAAAATAAAGATAAAAATATCCATATTTTTTACCATAAAATCTTAATTTAATTGTTCCGTAAATGATTACTAATGCCGTATCTAGTTCAACACCCCGGTCAGCCGAATTTCTTATCCTCTGTCCCAGAAAACTGACACAGTTTACTGAACTGGCAGTTAATGAGTGTCCAAAGAACAAAGAAGTATTAATACGTAAGGGTCATTTCGAAGATTACAAAATGTTAAACTTTAAGTTTTTTATTACACAAAACGTGAATATTTGGAAACATTTCAACGGTCCTTACATTTTACTTTCAGGATTTATGATCAAAATATAAACTAAAGATTTTCTTTGAAATTTCCAAACCTAATATCAGAAATAGTTGATCCAATAATAATACTATATTGGAAGCGCACACCTTCCGTGCAAACCACATTACATTACAACCTTTACTTGCTGTAAGCTACGATAGATTTACGTCTCTTCCTACATTCCATATGATATCTCTCACAGACTTCTAAACACAACTCACACACACACTCGTCTTTTGGTTCATTAAATACTTTGCTTAAGCACATTTTATGGTGAAAGCCATGGATCGCCAGTTTCGTCTTCGTGTGGTGTAGTTCATGGTTGGCTTCCATCCATGTCCTGTCCTGCATAGCAGATGTTGCATAGAAGTCCTCCGGTATGTTCCGTTCCCTCTCATACAGATCCTGTAAAAGCTGTCTGAAGCTGGAACCAGCTGGTAGTATCAGATAATATCTTAAATCCTCTATTAGGAAGGTCTCCCTGGTAAGCTCGTACACTAGCCTAGATCTTGAATTTTGTGGAACTCCTAAAATTCTTTTCAGGTATCTAGCCTTTACTCGCTCCAGTTCTTCCAGTTGTTTGTACGTGAGGTATTCTCCTACTAATTCTAGGCCATACGTCAGAACAGGTAGTATCTTTAGCCTAAACAGGTCCATCGCTGTGCTGATGGATAGTTGGTTGTGTAATGATAGCTCTAGTGGCCGCCACTGCTCTAGATCTTATATGCAGTCTGAAACTCCTTCCCGTTGTTTGGATTGTGATGCCTAGATATTTAAAGTTGTTAGCCCTCTTGAGTAGTTTACCATTGCATTTGACGTTCTCTGCTTCAGTGAGTCTTCCTCCTTTCCTGAACACTTCCAACTCCGTCTTCTCTCCGTCCATTCACTTGTGTGTTTAGCGATACTTGCAGATAGTCGATATCTGTCGCTGCGATGGTCATGTCATCAGCGTATATATACGTGCTTGTTCCTGCCATTCCTTTGGTGACATCGTTCGTGAGAACGTTAAACAGGATAGGGCTGAGTGGGTCGCCTTGGAGGACACCGTTCGTTGTGACAGCCAGTCTGATACGCCTATTCCATCATTTATCTGTCTATGGTTTTCTGCCAAATAGTATAGTAGTTGATCCAATCCTTTTATCAGGGTAACTTTAATTAAAAATGTTGACATTGGTATTTGCTATATTTGTTTTTTGATCCAAATTGTGTATATGTCGTTCTCACTTCCTAATATATAGTCAATTCAATGGTAAAACTAAACACATTACTGCATTTATATTGACAGGTACAGTAATTTCGTTGCCTGTTCATAAAGCGTCTACGATATAATGCAAAATAACCAAATTGGAAAATGCATCTAATATGAACTTGTCTTTTCGGTAAATTGCATTCTGAAATCAAATTAGCTGATTTACGAAATAATTACCTACTGATTTTCATGAATAAATGTGTTTGCTGAGTATGGACGCTTTTTACATTCATCATGTAAATAGTGTTTGACATTGCAAAAAAACTGCCGTCAAAACAATGGAAGTGGGCTCGTTATGTTTGTTTACTAGGAAATGTTATGAAACGATCATGCACAGGTCTGCGTCAAGGTTACGTTGGAAAGGACTAAAACAACCTTTTTTTCTGTTTGTTTGTTGACGAGAGATTTGGACTCTGTCCGATTCAAGGTCCACGACAGCCCTCCTCCACACAAAAGAAAACATTTAACTAAAAATATATCTTCTAGCTGCTATCAATAGTAAACAAAAATGATTGGTTCACAGGAAACTGCTGACGAAAGAAACTATTCGATCTTTGGCAACAAACCTAATGCGTATATGTAGGTTATCAATTGACATAAATGTAAACTAATCAACAACGACTTGAGGATAAAATTTCCCAATTACCTGAAGATGGGAAAAATTAAAGCAAATTAAGAGATTTCAATTTCGAAATGTTTGATAATGACTAAATCATATAGCGTTGGGTGGATTCCTCTTATTATAATCAGGTCAATTTTTGTATAAAGAGTTCTCGGGTTTCCGGTCGGGTAACGTGATTTGAGCACAACGTTTCCATGGCTGACACCGCCATCTTCGTCAGGTGAACTGTTGTCGAGATTCGGGAAGTGTGTGTTACATATTCCGTCTAACCAATCAATATAACAGTTCACCTGACGAAAGTGGCGGTGTCAGCCATGGAAACGTTGTGCTCAAATCACGTTACCCGACCGTAAACCCGAGAACTCTTTATATAGAACTAGCTGGGTGCCCGCCGTTGCCCGAGATGTCATTTATCTATAACCATCCATAAAACTCAAATTTTGGTTACTTTTGCGCTATTTTTATGTAAAGCTCCTCGAACCCTATCCCTAAATGTTCTCACCTCCCATGCCGAAGGGGGATGAAGTCATTGACTAAATATATCGGCCGTTTTTACATGTTAGAAGTTAACAACCCCCACAAATATGCAATAATGAAAACTAATGTATTCCCCGCAAAAATCGGCCGATTACATTGTCTGAAAATTTATTCCCCCGCCCAACACCTCTTAAACCCGTCGCGTTACCCAGGTTGTCACAATTAGATTCAGCGACATTCATAGTCTCGGAATTGATACGAATCTCGGTTGTTTTTGCGGGATTTTATTTAACGTACCTCCACCCCACCCTTAAGCTTGCTCCCCTCACAGGGGTTAAATTATACACAAACAACATCGGTATAAATACTATCAAAGTAATTAACACCAGGAAATAATTATCGCAAATATCGACCGTTTAACATGTTTGAAATTTTTCACCCCCGACCACTCCCGCTTCGGGGACTTAAACGGTCAAGTTTAATGTCATAATTAAACTCAGTGACAATCCTGATAGATTCGGGTTTATTTTTATGTAATGCTACTTCCACGCCAACCCTTAAGGGTGCACCCTTCCGAGTCCGGAAGGGGTTGAAATTATACACAGAGAACATGTAGGGAAATTTTATTAATTAATTCATCCCGAAATATATTTAATTGAAGCAAAAAACAGCCGGTGAACTCATCCCAACCCAGCCGATACCCGCGCGTTGTCCAGATTCTCATAAATAAATTCAGCGACATCCATTACCTTCGATTTGACTCGAATCTCGGTTGTTTTCCCGTTATTTTCAAGGAAATCCCCTCCAGCCCCACCCCTATCATGCCTACAAACAACATCGGTAGAAATACTATCAACGTCAATGGTCCCGGAATTTATTTATTCCACGCTAATATCTATGATTTAACATGTTAGAAAATTTCCATCCCATCCACTCCCGCCCCTCGGGGTTAAATGGCCAATTTGATGTTATAATTGAACTGGATTTGACTCCAATCTCGGTTGTATTCGCGTTATTTTATTGCAGCGTTCCTCCACCCAACACCTAAAAGTGCTCTACTGATAATCTCGACCCTCTTCTGGGGGTGGTAGACGCGTCTCACCCCAACAGTCGGTAGAAACACTATCAATATCTGTGACCCCTAAAAATATTTATCCGACTGAAATATCGACTGTTTTAGCATGTTTAAGTATTTCCACCCGCTTCTGGGGGTGGTAGACGCGTCTCACCCCGACAGTGTTTGTTTTCTGGTCGCAAAGAACACGTGTACGAAATTTGGTGAAATTTGCTCCAGCGGTGTAGATTTGTATAACGAACATACAAATATACAAACATACAAATATACAAATATACAAACATACAAACATACATACATACATACACTCATTTTTATTTATAAGAAGATTAAGTGTAAGAATTATTTATATTAAGCCCTTTCGTTCTGGTAGAAAAGGGATTATTAATGGATTGATTTATATGGTTTAGGATTTTGAGAACAATTGCTCTAATAATGTAGATTACGTGGATAATATTTTTATTGAAGTTGTAGTAAACTAAATTATAAACTATGTTAGCATGTAGAGTTTTTATTACATGTATTTCTCCGTGATTATTTGTTGCTTTATTTCTTCTCAATAATACAACTTCAATTACGGAATAAATGTAAAATTATGTTTATAACAATTTATAATATAAAAACTTTTTAAAAGAGTATAAAAAGCAATGGTTCTGAAACACTTTTATTTTTGATTAAACGTCGTTATTAATGGAAACAACATCGGTTAAAATAGTATGAACAACACCACCCCTAAATCTGCTACTTTCCCGTGGTGGAAAGGGTTGAATTTTTACTCATATCACATCGGTAGAAACACTATCAATCTAGTTTACCCATAAACACATAACATTTTGGCAGTTTTAGAATAATAGACAATTCTAACCCCCAGCCCTAAGCAAGCTCACCACTAATGTCTAAAGGGATTTATATTTTCAACAACATCCGTTGAAATAGTATTCACGTAATTCTCCTCCAAGAACGCGCAAGAACTGACTATTTATCTTCCCTTCCAACCCCTACCCTTTCGGGTTAAATGGGCAATTAAAAATATTTATCCGAAGTAAACTCACTGACATCTATAACCTTCGATTTGACTCCAAACTCGGTTGTATTCGCGTTATTTTTCTGTAAAGCAACTCCACCCAAACCCCCAGGGCGTAGGAGATGAATATTATATTCAGATAACATCGGTAGAAACACAATCAATATATTTGACCCCGAAAATATTTATCCAAATCAAATATCTGCTGTTTTAGCATGTTCAAATATTTTTACCCCCGTCCACCCCAGCTTCTGGGGGTGGTAGGCGCGTCTCATCCCGACAATGTTGTTTTCCTGGTCGCAAAGAACGCGTGTACGAAATTTGGTGAAATTTGATCCACCGGTATAGATTTGTATTCTCCACCCCAAACCCTAAGGGTGCCCTTTTCCCAGGGTGTAGGGGATAAAAATTATATTCAGAAAACATCGGTAGAAACACCATCAATATCTTGGATCCCTAAAAATTATTATCCGACTAAAATATCGGCTTTTTTAGCATGTTTAAATATTTCAACCCCCGTCCACCGCCACTTCTGGGGGTGGTAGACATGTCTCACCCCGACAGTGTTTGTTTCCTGGTCGTAAAGAACACGTGTACGAAATTTGGTGAAATTTGCTCTACCGGTGTAGATTTGTATAACGAACATACAAATATACAAACATACAAACATACAAACATACAAACATACATACACTCTTTTTTATTTATAAGATATACGTCGGGAAAATTTACGCTCTTTATTAGGTCAATTTTTGATATTTCCGTTTAAGTACATGATTGATGAGAAATATAAAAATTTATTTATTAGTTACCATGATTCATTAATTACAAATTATAATTGAAAATTATTAAAATATATTTCAAATAGTGTTTATTTATATAAGAAATTGTCACTCACAGTATTAAAAGCAAAATAATAGATTAAACTGTATGTTAGGATAATTTGGGGTAATTTAAAAAGTAAATCTAGCGAAGTCGTCGGAGCCTTGTTTCTCTGCTGCTATCGTTACAGTGTCACTACGAAGTATAATAGTATTAACAAAGGTACGCCAAATTTCCTCCGTCATTTTTTTATATTCCGTTCTCCCACACCGGAAAACGTCATCATTTATTTTCATGTTGACGAATTATTTTTGGTTACACGTGGTCTTGAATTGTTAAGTTGTTACAATTAAGCAATCACGTGAATTACCACGACTCTGGAATGTTTTAATCCACCTGGACAAACAGCCAAACCGTATTTTTATTGCCTGGAAGATTTTCGGTGCCTGACACTTTTTATCTGCATTGATTTCTTTCTATTGTCTACCTTAGTCGATGAACCTATAATATTTGTACTCAATCGTTCCACAGTCGGTTTACTGAACAAATTAGTGGTGACATGCTATTTAAATATAAAATTTCGTAACTTTGAGAAGTGATTCATTATTATTTTTTTCGCTAACAACTATTCCAACTTCCAAAGGAGTATAAGTATAACATTTTAATAATACTTCGGACACTACTGTGTTGTCTGATGTCGCGGTATAAACAACGGGTAACGGACGATCAAATTATAGTGTTTGTTAGTTTCACAATTCCGCAGTTTAAAAGTAGAACACATATTTACAGATGACAATTTGTTACCACTTATCCACTGTCCATACGCAACTATATACTAAAAAAAACTGATTGGTGACTCAAATCACTAACCGTTCCGTGAAGAGTCACAACTATGTAATTTAATAGGAGACTTTATTCAATTAGTTTAATTTATTATCAAAATAGTAAATTTTATAAAATTAAAAACTTGTATATAGAATATTAGCATTAAGCAGTTAAAATCGATTTGGAAAGTCATTTGTCGAAATAGCAGGGTAATATGTATAATCATAAACGATGACAGTAAAATCAACTGACAAACCACGAAATGAAGTTAGGTGACTTAAAAAGTTATAAGGAATTCTTAGAAACTAAATTTATAAATTGAAAAGTAAAAGCGCAGTTAGTTATTAGAAATAAGTTTTTAAGTAGAGTCTATTTCAAGGCCCACTATGCAGATTCCTTCCAATAACTCTGACAAATGTGAGTTATTTTTTTAAAAACATTCTCAATCAAATAAATGGATTAGAACTTTCTAAATATTTCTTGTAAGTAAATTCAGAAACAAATATTGCACACAAATATTACTATCCATTTATCATTTATAATTACATAAAACTGTAATCGACTTTTAGAACTTTTACATCAATGCATCCGTTCCAAAAAAACGAGATATATCGTTTCGTCGATAACATGAATTACATAATGTCTCAATGACTTTAAATTCAGATTACACACATGAACCTTTCTATCTAGGTGTCAAGGTCTACTATGGCGAATCGTTCTCCGTCTCCAGGAATTCCTCTCACACAATGGGTTGACCTTATACTCTCGTCACGGATGAATTCAGTTGAGACATAAAATCAAACCACCTAGTAATTGTTCTCTACGAAGCGGCGATTGACTAATGCATAAAATACGAAAGCACGTAGGTCTTTCTCCGATCTTTCTCGAAAGCGTGGCCTGGGAACCGCAAGGACAATTTGCTGGCGACATTGACCTGATTGCGGTTCACGTCGGAAGAGGTCCCTCGTTGCCATGGTCATAAGCTGTCTGCCTAATTTCGTACTACAACCAACATACTTCCCTTTCCTTGACTTGCCAACTAAATAAAGCCTACTGACAAAGTTTATTTACCATAAATAATGAGTCCAATAAAAAAGAGAACTGCAAGTTGTAAATTTCATTGACATATTTCACATATTGGGTGAAATTTTTGTTAGTGAGATAAACTAAGAAATATGTTGTAATTTATTTTGTTGGAGAAATATATATATGGAGAGAGGGAGAGAGATATATATCGCTATCTTTCCGTCTGTAGTATGGATTTTTTTTTATTAGACAAAACTTTTATCTTAAGCTTAATTGTTGTTACATAAAGTTTACCGTATATACAATTAAAATTCTGTACATAATTAATCTAGGAACTTGGCACTTATGTTAATCCAGCAATTAACCTAACTTTGCAAATTTTTTCTTGTATTTTAATTTGGGTGTCTGAGGGGCATACATTGTTGGGTTATGAGGGTTCGCTCGTGATGTTGTATTTGATGGGATGGATGGAATGGGTGGGTGGGATCGGCGGGTATGAGGATGGGGTGGGTTAGGAGGTACCAGAGTGTTCTGGAGGAAGGATGAGGTCGATAGGGTGTTTTCTTTTGAGGCGACGTGCGTGTGATGGTGGGGGAGGGTTGCTATGAAATTGCTGGATCGTGGTGTTAGGATGGTTGAAGGTGCGTTTGATTAATGAGGTTACGGATTTGGTGATTATTGAGTTGACTTGGTAAAGGTTAATGTTGTGGTGGATGATGGAATTTCTGAGGTACCAGGGAGAGTTAGTGATGGTGCAAAGGATTGTTTTGTTTTGTTTGGATTTTGGCTGAATGGGTTTTGGCTGTTGCGTGAAAAAATAGAAGAGAAATTAAAAAATTTACAAAATTTTATTCTATTTAATATAATTGTGCAATGATTTTAAAATCGACGATAACTACGAGTGAAAGTAAATTGATCAATAAGTATGAACAGAATTTAAGACTGTACAAGTAACTTATTGATGCTATTGCTATGTACATTGATAATATCACTCAGTTAATAACGGTAAGTTTGTTATCAGATATGGAACCACTCTTCAAATCTAATTGAAAATGAAATTAAGCTTATCTTAAAGATAAGGAACCTTCAATTGAATAATATAATCAAATTCTGATATTACGCCGTGATGAGATGATTATTAATCATGTGCACGGGGAGTTCTTCAGGTACTTCCTTTAATTTGTGAAGAATTTTTTTTAGGGCAACAAGCTACGAACATGAGGGTGATCCACATTGGGCAACTCCCCTTTAATAGCATAGGAAGGGATTTGAAAGGGGGGATGTGGAAGGGTAGAGGAAGGTAGCCAAGGGTTAACTAGGGCCCCCGGACTATATTTTAAAGATTCTACCTGGCATTCGCCTAAAGAAATGCAGGGAAAACCCTAGAAAAACCTGCATCAGGTAGGTCGGGCATTGGGTACTTGTCCCACGCCCTTCCAATAGCGGGAGAGAAGTTTGCTGTGGGGACGCAGCATTCCCTTCTCCATGCCTCTACCAGTTTTGGAGGCAGCTGGCCGACTATTCCAATGGGAATAGCGAACAACTCTTACCGTATGCCCAAGGTCTGCGACCCCGGAACATACACCTCACAAAACAGGCTAAGGTGCCTCGGCTTGTGGGAACCTTAGTTCAAAAACGGAGAGGAAAAGGCATACCCAAAGGCAGCCCCTTCGTATCTCTCCTAAAATGTTCAACCTGCGAGAGAATCCTCTCGCAGGCTTCTCGGCGTAATTGTGTAGACTTAGAGCAGAGGAAAGAAGGTGTATGTTCCGGGGTCGCAGACTTTCCTCTACCCTTTCGCATCCCTCCTTTCAAATCCCCTCCTATGCTATTAAAGGGGAATTGCCCAAAGTGGATTACCCTCATGTAGCCTGTTGCCGTAAAAAAATTATATTAACTTATACTTTTACAACTGGGAGAGGATACAAACTAGACCATAAAGAAAAATATTGTAAAATTTTACATTCATTAATATTTCTGCTTTTCAATACAACACAATTTTCTATCTTGTTAGGAAGTAATTATTATAATGCAAATAATTTGGAGGAAGTTTGACTGTTTCTATTTCTATAACATTTTGTCCAATCAGTAAATAGGAGGAAAAAAACAATTCACAATTTAATTCTTGCAGGCAGCTCATTATAAGTGTTGAGAATATTAACGAAATACAATATAAACGAAAAAAATTACGTCTGATTGTAAATAATTAATGAGAAAGATAGCCAATTCAGAGAAAATAAGTGATAATATAAATACCACACCTCGTTTCTGGGATCCTTGTCCCTTTTATCAGGTGCGAAGAAGAGCCTAGAGAAAAACAACTGCACTCGTCCGTTGACAAAACTCAAAATATTAACGAAATACAAAATAATTATACTTAATAGTGAGTGGATTAGTTCTGAGAAATATTTAATTCAGAAAAGTTTTTGGTAGGAATTCATACAATTAGATACATTTTACTCCTTTAGTTATCTGTATTATAATTTTTAATCTTTCCCAAAAACTAGTGCGTTGTATTATTACACTTGTTTTCTATTCTCGGTTAGGAATTTATTTATTTATTCCCAAAATTTATTTTTACATAAAAGTCAAGATTTTAATTAAAATTTCATAAGAAAATCAGGTATATATTTCTACGTATCTGAGGCACAACTGTTTCCCTGGTTTATATTTAATTTTGTCCGAAACAGGAATTAATTCCACACAAATCATTCGAATATTTCATAATTTTGACAAAAGGCTAACCTAATGATAACAAACGTACTGCATAGGAAAATTTGGAGCAGACGATAGATATTTTCTTGCATGTAAGCTATTAATAAAACTTTCTACACACTTATGCGAAATTAAAGCCTTATGTTTAATTTTATAATTAACACCACGTAAACACGTGATCTGACTGGCATTGACAACGTCACTGTTTATCTCGACGACACCGAAAACTATTGATTCTAATATTTTCACCTACTTCTTCACCCATGCCGATGGGAGCTGAACACCAATTTAACCAGCATGATGAGCGTCACCATTAACTCAGCGAACCCCAAAACTCCGAATTCGACACCCATGCATTTGGACCTTTTATAATTAACACGTTTCCCTCCACATGTTCACTCAATCGACATGGGGAATGTCAATGTTCACACACGTCCATCAATCCATTTGTAGTTATTAGATGAATCACATATAAATTCATAGCTGATTTTCATAAATTCATCAGTATGATGCTACCTTTCTCAATTTCAATTATAATGCAAAGTCTATACATTTTATTGTTAATTTACAAAGAAACATAGTCGTTATCTAAGATCCAAGGCTTCCTGGTGTATTTTCTGAAGTAAAAGTTCTTGGGTTTCCACCCAGGTACATCAGCGAATTCTGTTCGATGATCATCTGCACTGTCGTCATCTTCGTACAGTAATCGCTGTTGTACCCGGATGAAAATCAGAGAACTTTTTCTTCAACATATTTGTTATATTTCCTTCTCATAGGACTTCCTTTACGACATGATTTCAAATTTAAACGTTATGTTTTAAGCTAACAAAAATGTTTAAAAATTTCATTAAAGCTTATATGTAGAAAAATCCCTGTCTTCTCTTTCAAATTTTCCTGTGTGGCACGTTTGTTCTCATTTGGTTCACCTTCTGTCCAAAATTAACTTGATTTTTCATTATCTATTTAGTTGATTTCTTAGTAATTAATAAAATCGTGAAGAATGAACAAGTTTGTATAAATTATGCACGTAAAGCCATACTGGTGACCTTCTTGGTCAAAATCTTTTTAAAAATATTCGTGTCCTCTCGGCTAAGGGCAGCGACTTTAAACTTGTTATCCGCATATTCCTTTGGCTTTAGGTCATCAAGGTGTAAAATCTTAATTATTAATGACAGAAATAAAGCACGAGATTTATTTATGCCGAGGCCACTATGGTACTGAAATACGAATCAAATTCGTGGAAAATCGCTCTGTAGTGCTAAAACAAGAAGTTGTCTTAAAAATGTGGAAGGATTCATGCTGAAAAATACTAAAATAAGTTTAAGAAATTACTGCAAGAATTAGGAGAAGATTAAAATGAAAAATTTGCGTCTGATTGAAAATAATGAATAAGAAAGGTAGCCAATACAGACAATAAAGGTAATATAAATACCACACAACGTTTCTGAGATCCTTGTTCCTTTCGTCAGGTGCTAAGAAGAGCCTAGAGAAACACAAAAAACATTTTTTGAGCGTTGTCAAATGACCAGTGCAGTTGTGTTTCTCTAGGCTCTTATCACCTGACGAAAGGCACAAGGATCCCAGAAACGTTGTGTGGTATTCATATTACATTTCTTGTCCGTATTGGCTATCTTTCTTATTCATTAATTAGGAGAAGAGTTCTACAAGTAAAAGAACCTAATGTAAGAAATTTAATATGTCGGCTTATCGATAGTACAAGAAAGCCGACGCATCGAGAACATATGACATCATGAGCATACATGAACATAGCAGTTTTATCAGTGGGAGAGATTCATTGACTGGCAAATTAACTTCGAGAAAAAATTCTGAATTATAAAGCAGCAAGTACGGTAAAAATGTAAGTAAGCGTAACTGCACAGTTAATTAACGATTGAGTCATCTGATGATAATTTGTCTATAGTAATTAAACGTCCATAGATATTTTCTTCCCGTGCAGCAATGTTAGGTTAACAGCAAGCTCAATGATATAAACAATTTTCAAAAATTTGGCATTCCAACAGCTTCGTCAGAAAATACAGAAGTTCATGTCGACTGTTTTAAGTCAGTGTCCCGGAGAGTATTATTGTTAGAAGATAAACAAGACAGCATTTAAGGAAAACTCAACCAAATTACGAAATGCCATAGGTTGAGTGCTGCCGTGTTAGCAAACTTCGACGTCTACTCATCCAAGAATAACTGGACAGCAGTCAACACAAGAAAATAGTTGCAACATTTACACAGGAGTGTCTCGTGGCCTTATATAGGAAGAAAAATCTCGCTTTAGAAATCGAGCAGGAGGACTCACATTTCTTGTGAGTCTGAATTTAGAAGTTGGGCTTCCATAATATTCTCAATTATCAAATGTACAGATTTAAAATTTAGGTTCAAATACGGCAATTTATTTTACACAAATACTTTCTTAAGTATATATTGATATTTAAATATCCCTAAATGCGTTATTTCCGTATCTCATTTTTAAGATTAATGTGTGATGTATTGGTATCACTTGAAATTTTTCTCTTTGTTATGAAAATTCCATCTTAATTATATATTTAAAAATAAATGTAAGTAAAATATAGCTAACACACGTCAGCTGCGTTGAAATTAAATTTTTATTAGGTCGGTCAGTTCGTTTAGTTTTTCTTCTTTATCACAAATCTATACTTTCAGGACACTTTTCTACCAATTTCAATTCTCTTCTAAATACGATTAAGATTTAGCAGATTACAGATGAAGTTTGTTACAGTTGCGACATTTTGAAATGAAAATATAACACGTCTGTTTTGAAAATTAATAAAAAAGATAAAATAGCCAAATACAGACAAAGGAAATGATTATATAAATATCGTGCAACGTTTCTGGGAACCTTGTTCCTTTCTTCAGGTGCCAAGAAAACGTAAGAACCGGGAGCGACACAACGGCACAAAACAGGTGACGAACTAAAAAGCCACATTTTGTTGTTCTTGAATTCAATATAAAAATAAAGGCACCGATTATGTTCCTGGTCGTATACCTCTGTGAACAAAAAAGTAATGTGAATTTATTTATAAAATATAAATTCTTTATTTATTCTTCCAAATCAATTTCATCCCCTTCAAAGTAATCCTCGTCCGATAAAACGCACTTTTTCCAACGCTTTTTCCAGTCCTCAAAACAGTCGGAATAGTCTTTTTCCGGTATAGCCTTCAAGACCTTCTTCGATTCGGTTTTTATCTCCTCAATCGTGTCAAAACGGCGTCCCCGCATTGGCCTTTTGAGTTTGCTGAATAGCCAGAAGTCGCGCGGAGCCATATCAGGCGAATACGGTGGTTGCGGGACGATATGAGTCGAGGTTTTGGCAAAAAAATTCGCGAAGAACCAATGCAGTATGACATGGTGCATGATCGTGATGAAGGAACCAAGAGATGTTCGCCCATCATTTCGGCCGTTTCAGACGAATAGCTTCATGCAATCGACGCATAACGCTCAAATAATATTCTTTGTTGACAGTTTGGCCCAACGGAAGGAATTCATAGTGCACCACACCACGATAATCAAAGAAAACTGTCAACATGATTTTCAGTCTTGCTTCACCTTTTTCACGATATTCGCTGGATTGGTCGGTGGTTTCAGGGTCGTAAATCCAAGTCTCGTCTCCAGTAATGATGCATTTCAAGTGGTCCTGATAGTCAGACAGCAAAGTTTCACACACATCAACGCGACGCTTTTTTCGAAAGAATTGAGCGATTTCGGCACCAATCGAGACTTGACGCGTTTGAGACACAAAACATTCTTCAAAATGGTTTGGGCTGAGCCAAATGATATTCCAACACTATCAGCGAGATCTCTAATTGTCCATCGACGATTTTCAAGCACCAAATCTTTAATTCTTTGGACGTGGCCCTCGTCGGCAGACGTTGATGGTCGTCCAGAGCGCGGTTCGTCTTCAACGCGTTCTCGGCCCTCTTTTAACTCGTTGTACCACTTATAAACGTTTTTTTTGTGCCATAGATTGATCACCAAAGGCCTTCCGCAAGATTTTCAAAGTATCTGCACAAGAATAGTCGTTCCGCAAACAAAATTTGATGCAAGTTCTTTTATTAACAAAATCACCCATTGCAAAAATGGAAAAATTCACTTTTGGTTGTTTACAAAAACAAGTGTAACTCGGAGATAATTAAGGCTTTTAACAAACAAACGCTTGGAAAATATTATAGACAGTCCTACCAACCTAGGAAAAAAATTTACCTGCCTTCCTAATGCCCGGGAGTTTTAAATGACAATTTCACCTTACTTTTTTATCCCAGTGGTATTTTCCGTCTTCAGAATATGTCATTGGTGGAAAAAAAAAGGTTTTGTCGTTACAAAGAGCGGAACTTTAACTTTAATGAAAAAAGGTCACTGCTTCGAATGAGACCTTCTGAACTCTTAAATACTGTAATATCCATATCCTTCAACCCAAATATTATCAGATCTTATGAACAGAAACTAGGCAACCATCGAATCGTCATTTTCATTGACATGATATGAAAGCTTCAAATGTTAAAAAATGTACTCCGACGAGGATTTCAAAGAGAGTAATAGAATATGTCGCAGAGTATGTTAAGGATTAATGGGAATGCTGCGTCCCCACAGAAAACTCCTCTCCCGCTATCGGAAGGGTGTGGGACAAGTACCCAATACCCGACCTACTCGATGCAGGTTTTCCTAGGGTTTTCCCTGCATTTCTTTAGGCGAATGCCGGGTAGGATCCTTAAAATGTAGCCCGGGGGCCCTAGTATCCCTTGGCTACCTTCCTCTACCCTTCCGCACCCCCCCTTTCAAATCCCTTCCTATGCTATTAAAGGGGAGTTGCCAAATGTGGATCACCCTCATGTAGCCTGTTGCCCTAAAAAAAATGCATATGTTTCGTGCGATGGCTGGTTTGTGAGAATTAAACAATATTTTAATTTGTAGATACATGATCCTGAAGACTGCATGTTAGTGCGCAATATTACAATGAACTATGAGACAGCAAGAGTATTCGGAACTAAGTCTAATTATAGGTTTCGAAATATTCCAGTAAGTTTCCTAATCAGTATACAGCCATTTTGGAGCAGAAAACTTTTCCTTGTGTATGATGAGAGGACAGCCTTATCGAGCAACGGAAATGTGCTTCATATCTAGGACAGACCCAAGACCGTTGATAAACATAAACAATTAACTTACGCCGAATATTTCATCACAAAGCGCTACTGAATATATTTAAATCATACAGTACAACCCCGGCTAACCGAACTCGGGTCAACCGAAACCCGATTGATCCGAAACGCCTCCGAAATTCCAAAAAATAATACTGTACTGCACGAAACATTACTGACTTTATTGTATGGATAATTCAACTGCTTCAAATGCAAACCTATAAATAAAAAGAAAGGTAACCAAATAGAGACAAAGAAGTGATAATATAAATACCACATAACGTTTCTAGGGTCCTTGTTCCTTTATTCAGGTACTAAGCATAGAGCGACACAACAGCACTATTCAGTTGACAAAACTTAAACTAAATAGAGCAGTTGTGTCGCTCTAGGCTTTTCTTAGCACTTCAAGAAATGAACAAAGGATCCCAGAAATGTTGTGTGGTATTTACATTATCACTGATTTTGTTTGTATTTGGCTATCTTCCTTATTAGTAATCATATAAATTAATTTTATCTTTAATAAAGAGCATAAGTGTAGCTTAAAAATATATTTTTGAATTAGTTTGACCTTAAAAACCTTTAAAAAATATTCACTATAATTACAACAGAAAATATTGTAGCATGAGATGTTTATTGCATAACCGAAAAATTTGCTATCCGAAATGGCTTTATCCCCTTTAGTTCGGTTAACCGGGGCTGTACTTCAAAAAGCCAATATGCGAATCCTAATATCAGTAATTTCAAATTATTAATGGACAATATGTGTCATGAAAGTCATCAAGAATAAAACAATTCCCATTAATAAAACAGGAAGCATATAATGCTTTTTTATTTTTTTACTTTTAGAGTAACAGGCTAAAATGAGGGTAATCCACATGTTGGCAACTCCCCCTAATAGCATAGGTAGGATTTGAAAGGGGGATGCGGAAGGGTAGAGGAAGGTAGCCAAGGGTTAACGTAGGTAGGTGTAGAGAGGCTATGTATAGGGTAATCCACATAGTGGCAAATCCTCTTTAATAGCATAGGAAAAGTAGTGACAGGGGGGATGCGGAAAGGTAGAGCAAGGTAGCCAAGTGTTAACTAGGGCTCCCGGGCTATTATTTAAGAATCCTACCAGGCAATTAACCTAAAAGTGATGCAGGGAAAACCCTAGAAAAACCTGCATCAGGTAGGTCGGGCATTGGGTACTTGTCCCACGCCCTTCCGATAGAGGGGAGAAGAGTTTCCTGTGGGGTCGCAGCATTCCCTTCTCCGTACCTCGACTAATTTAGGAGACAGCAGGCCGACCGTTCCAATGGGAACAAAGAACAACTCTTACCGTATAGGGCTCTCGGGCTAAGTTTTCTTTGGGTCGTTAAATTCAATTACTGAGAACAATTAAATTACGCTAAAACAATCAAATTATATATTGTTAATAAAAATCGTTAGTTAAATTGTTAAAGAGAGGGTTACTACAAATGTCACGTTGGATGTATTCTCCGTGGGCCAAAGCCGAATTCTGTCCAGAGCGTGACGTATACAACGTATTAATGATTGTAAATGAAAAATGACTACGGAATACTAAAGTAAAACCGAGGATTTATCTTTTTTATTAAATAAGTGGACTTCAGAATTTTATTTTATGTTTCCCGCAGGTAGGGACCTGTCTGCACCCGAATGGGCTATTTTTAACGCTGAATCTCTTACGGTTTAGGAGTTACAGGCGTTTTTATGTATTTTTCTCAAATGATGAATTCCTTTCTAACTACTAATGAAATTAAGCTGAAAAATAGTCCTATGTATCCTATAAACAGTATTTAGTGAAGTTGAAACGACTGTCCAACAGATTTGTATATGAATATTAAAAAAAAATACAACAGTTGCCTCTGAACCTAGCAGTCTGCTACGAAGTAGGGAAAAGTAGTTTTAATGACAGATATATAGAAAACATAAGCCGATAGCCTCTGCGGTACTGACTGACAGTAAATAATGTTGAAAAAATTGACTGATTTACGGTTCTTAGTTAACATTCCTATAAACAGCTTAGTTAAAAATGCAGTTATAAATTTGCCTTAAACATAGGAAAATCTTTAAAGCCGAAACTCTACTCGGTAAAATAATACTTCAGGATTCTTTTGTCAATGAATTGTAAACAGATTAGTGTAAGGTTGCCAGTGTGGCTGACAAATGATACAGAAATCTGTTGTACTGCAACCACAAGCAATGAATAGCTATGTTATAAAATCGAAGGTGATCTTACTGAAGATAATGATTACAATAATCTTGAAATAAGAGTATGAGGGCCTCGCGCCATTTCGTTGAACTTGAATGTTGTTTCGTCCTCGGTAGGACGGGAATTCGAGGGCGTCTTGCTGCATGCTACGCTACGCCCACACCAACAAGGGGCGATTTGTTAAAACAAGAACTGTTGACACACATTATACTCGCGCTTCTCAATAAATCTATTTGCCATTTGTATAGCACGCTGCGCCTACTTTTAACACACATTTGTTTAATAAACGTGTTACGTTTATTATAGAAAATGTCCATGCGATCTCCTGAATTTAGTATATTGAAGTGAGTCGTCCAACAAAACATTCACTCCCTCATACGCTACAGTTTGATCCATGCACTGAATATAAGAAGTCGATAAGAATTTACTGTGTGAAATGTTAGGTTGACTATTCTGTCTTTACCAGTAATTTTATTCTTGCTTATTTCATGGAAAACGGAACACCCGGTGAAAATATCCATTAACAAAAATGCTTTTTGGGACAATAATGACGGCGTATGCTAAATACTCGACTTAGAACCTCGTCTGACCTGATATAATAGTTTATATGATTTATTATTACAATAAAGTGATCGCTAAAAACCGTTATAAATGTTTCATCCGTTTCTAAATATATCCTTAGCTAATTATTTATTTTTTGAAAGTATTCATTTCACGTATTGACGATAATATATACACTCGAAAAACGTTCATTAAATGAGAAATATATTTAAGATAATAACAATAACCTTATTAGGTGGCACAGATAAAGTTTGCAAAACTCAAAAATAAATGTGCATATACAGCCCTCTCATAATTGTATTGGAATGAGACATGATCATTGAAACGTATTAAATATACTTCTGTAGAATATTTCTTATCAGAGGGAATTAAAAAGTTTTAATAATGTTTTACATTAGTTTTAATGTTTAATTTGCCATGCTGCCCATAAAGGAAACAATAAAACATCAACAACTGCACAATTAGTCTACTGCGGATCCCGACACACAAGAACATCAAAGGCAGACAATCTCGCAAAACAGACCCTATCTCATACATCAATGATAATAAAAAAAAAACTTCTGCAGTAGTAAGCACATCTGGCTAGTAATCAGAGACAAACTGGAAGAAAAAGGGACATTGGAAAACATAAAAGATCCAAATACTCCCAAAAAAAACTCTCCAGAAGGCAACAGGTGCTGTTAACCCGCGTCAGAAACTCTCACACCAAATTAACCCATAGCTTTCTTTTTGTAGGATCCCTCCACCTACTTGCCAAAGCTTCAATGAACCAAAAAAATATACCACATCATACTCAAATGCATCGGCTACATAAAAAAAGAAACGAAATCCCACTAAAAATCTAACTTTATCAAAGGAAGCCAGAATTAAAACATTAAAATATTTAACCAAAATCAATGTGTTTGAAAAAATATAAAACGTATTATACGTAGATTATGAACATGTAATATTGTTATTCTTTGTTGCTAATAACGTTTTAATATAGTTAAAGCGACCTAAAATAAAGCAAATAAAAAACAGAGAAAAAAGTTAAGACAGGTATGGTAAAATGTTTCTGGATAATACAGGCGTCTTTCAATAAGAATCGTCCGATTTCAAAAATTCATTAACTTTCAGTTGAATTCAACAATCCACCTTTTTTTTTTTAAAAAAAAAGGAACTCTCGAGTTTCACGTGGGAGAGTTTTTAAATGGTATGCTTCTTAGACGATGGATCGGCCATACTAGACGAAATGATTCAGCCTTACATCACTGGCCTCCAAGGTCACAGGATCTCACTGATGTGATTTTGTCTTGTTGAGGTTTATAAAAGACACATTTTATGTTCCTCCACCTCCAGCAACAATGGTCGAACTGCGGAACCGCATAACAACTGCCGTGGAAGCAGTGTCTCAAGACATGCTCACTAGAGTGTGGCACGAATCTTGATTCCACATTAGACATTTGCCGTAAATCTCAATGGGGAAATATTGACCGCGTTTGAGATGTTATGTAAAAAAAAGATATTAATTACAAAATTATCAAATATACAAGTTCATTATTTTTCAAAATGTATACATGACAATCCGGATGATTATTTTTGAAACACCCTATATAAACTAAACATTTAAATATGTATCTAATGAAAGAACCAAATCAGTACGGAAAGGCTGATCACTTTATCAAACGATAAAGCTAAGCAGCAAGAAACATACCTTGGTAAATACTGAGAAGAAGAAGAAGATGTATACATGCTATGTATAGGGTATTCCCCATAGTGGTACATCCCCGCTTATAGCAAAGGAAAAGAATGAAAAGGGGGATGGGGAAATGTAGAGCAAGATAGCCAAGAGATAACTAGGGCCCCCGGGCTACGGTTTAAGGATCCTACCCGGCAATTCGCCTTAAAGAGATGCTGGGAAAACCCTATAAAAACCTGCATCAGGTAGGTCGGGCATTTCGTACTTGTCCCACACCCTTCCGATGGAGGGAGAGGGGTTAACTGTGGGGTCGCAACTTTCCCGTCTCCGTGCCTTGACCAGTTTAGGAGGCAGCTGGCCGACTATTGCAATAGGAATAGCGGACAACTCTTACCGTATGCTCAAGGTCTGCGACCCCGAAACATACACATTTTAAAACAGGCCAAGGTGCCTCGGCATGTGGGAACCTTAGTTCAAAAAACCAAAGAGATGTGAAGGCATTCCCAAAGGTAGCCTCCGGCAGTGAACTGAAGTGTATTAATAGTGTTTCAGAGAATCAATCAGATTTAGAATCCATAAACAAATAACTACAGTGAAGTGTTAATATAGTTTGTCACCTTAGATAATCTCTATTTTCAGCTTTAATTTCACTGCTTTCCTTTTCAGAATATTATTTTTATATTTATATATTGTCGTATTCAAATTTGATCTTCAGTTAAATTTGTTCTTTAGATACATTTTTGTAACTGAAATACTGTTCTCACGACCATTCTATTTATTTAAAATAATTTTATTTATTTATTGTAATTTCTTGTACCTGCCACCGTGCAAATTGCCCATTTGTAGATTGAGTACATTCATAGATGTATATTAATATAAATTTCTACACATTTATCTGTATTATGGCTTATATATGTATAATTATCGTAACATTGAATTTATGAATTTGCAAGATTGGCGTTAAAATTTCCACTTGCGTGAGAAAAGCTGAATACCGTTAGTGAGTGATTCGTTCTGTGCCGAGTCGGATAGACTAGCTGTCGCGGTGGTCTTCGGTTCAATGCCAGGATGCCGATTTAGCCCCAGTTTCACTTTCGGCCATGGCCCAGTTACTGTTAAAGCTGCCTGTGACGCAATGCATTATGGATGGAGATCAGCACCGGTTGCGGAAACAGGGAGACCGTTGTGTTCGAAATGGGACGTGACAGTAGTGTTTCGGGAGTGACGGAGTCTGGTAGACACGCTAACCTCGGGGGAAACTAATGGTGAAGGCTGGAAATTCACCCGTCGTTTCAGTAATCACTTGTGATGGACATAAGAAAAATTTTGCAGTGAACTATATTTGTAAGCGTTTTTCTTATGGTAACGTTACCGAATGCTAACATCAAATATCACATTAAGTATCGTGAATCTTTCCCAACTATACACCCACTATACTGTACCTACTCATTAAGTTTGTAATCTGGATTGCTCTCTATGTCTGCTTTGACCTACAAAAGAAAAACCGATTTCTCGCTCTTGTAACTGCAGTATTATCGTCTAGCGTAGTCCTTGACTTCAGATGTACGCAGCATGAAGAACAAGAAACTTAGAAAAATCCAGTATACAGTGACCCACAAATTTGTAAAGCAAACTAATAGATCTCGTCTAATTATGATTCATGGCACGTTATTCTAATAAATATCGGCACATAATACTTATTCAATATTACCATCGATTAAAATGAAAAATTTACGTCAGTTTGAAAATTAACAGTAAGAAAGATGCCAAATACAGACAAAAGAAGTGATAACGTTGTGTGGTATTTATATTATGAGTTCTTTTGTTTTTATTTGGCTATCTTACTTATTGTTAATTTTCAATCAGACGTAAATTTTTCATTTTAATATTTGACACTTATCTGTATCATTAGCGTTTTCTATTCCTTTCCTAACGTATATATTACGTCTTTTATAAATTTTATTTTGCTCACTTTCGGCTTTAATATTTATTCTAGTTTTAAAACTCGGTTGAAACTTTAGAACAAATTAGTTATAGCGAGGAACCAGTCTGAGGTTTTACTTAATTGTAGAAAATGTGATGTTTTGCCAGCTCATTTAAATAACAAATTTAACAGTATTTCTTTCTTTAATTCGAAACTTTCACATTATTAAATTCTCACAATTTTGAACTCTAAATTTTGAGATCAAAGACATACATTCACACATTCATTCCTTAAACAACTAGTTTTCATAAGTATTTTATAAGTAGAATGGTGGCTGCCAACATCTATAATGAATTTTTCTTTCGCCAATCCTCTTTTTTAATCAGATATCATTTTCCCCTAAGAACAGCTAAAATTAAGAAGTTTGATTTCCTGTTTAACAAAACTTTTCTAAGGTTTTGAGTTTTTTCAACTGACTAGTGCAGTTGCATCGCTCTAGACTCTTGCTCTTTAACTGCTCCTGAAGAAAGGAACTAGGCTTCCAAAAACGTTGTGTGGCATTTTTATTATTATCACTTCTTTTGTCTGTATTTGGCTATATTTCTTATTATTAAAATTGAAATACATTTAACGTGGATATCGTTGAATAATTTGCAGTGATTCAGATGATGATTACATTCCGTCATTAAAGGTTTCTGCAAACCAAATACCAATTATTAACAATTTTATGACTAATTTATTTCTCGCTAATTGAGTAAGTATCTGTATGCTGTTTAAGCAACCGCAATATTTTTCTACTAGATGATATGCACTTAATAAAGGAACAAGCAGTTTTTTGCTGGTATATTTTATCACTCGGAAATATGCTACACAAAATATAAGAGATATAAAATAAAATTATATATTAAATACTCATTTATTCTGTTATAGTATTGAGATTAAATGTAAAGCAAAATAGACCCAGAAAATTATTATCATTAGTTAAATGTCCTAAATCTGAGGCTTTCTGTGTGTTTTTGTTATATGTTAGGACTGTATTTCCATTTGTTTTACAAGAAATGAAACTTGCGTATGTGCTATTCGGAAGCGATTTATTGACAAATATAAAATGCAGCATACAACAATCTTAAAAACAGAAGACGAACTGAGATAAAACATAAACAAACTTCCAAAGAATACCTTGTGCTACAGATGCGCCACACCACACAAAGATATCAAGGCGTGATTACAATAAGTAATTAACACTATGCATGTAACTGTTATTTAACTGGCCCTGAGTATATAACTTATAATTTTTCCCTGATTTATTACATTTCAACATTTTATGATTTACCGCTGCTGATCCGTTATCTACTTTCTTATTCATTTTATTCCGATTTTCTCTGCATATTATTATTAAAATACTTCTTTTTCATCAGAATCGAGAAGCTTAATAAAAGTATTGGTTTAAATATACCTGAAGCCGCGCTATGGATTTCCAAGTCTTGTTCCCTTCAAAATTGACTCCGAACTCAGTGAACACGTACTTCAACTTCAAACTGTCTACTTTCACGACAATAGTCTTGTTTTGTTGCAATTATTCGTTAAGACAAATGTAATTTACATTTCATAACAAGTGAGAAACTACTTTGACTCAATCCAAATTAGATTTCAACCTATTACTTTTATTCATTGATCCGTAAAGATGCCTCGGCTGACGCAAGATTTTCTAGTTGTCTGCCAGATTTATGTTAAAATATACCTACTTAGCCTGCTATTTTTTTATGGACATTTCTGTAAAGCAAGTAAGAATTATACATTTTTTAAGGAAAGAAAAGAAAATTATGGTTGTAAATGGAAGCGCTCTCCATCTTAATACGTTCGACGGCCAATGTCGTCTAAATCTCCTTCAGACAATAATAACAATCTATTAACACGCAGTGTAAATGCACGATGAAAATGGAAAAAAGTAATTGCCTCTACACATCACAAAAATTAGTTATTATTTAATAATAATATTCTGAGAAACCTATTGACCTCATTTTAAAGTTTGAGAAGTGTTATACAAGACCTATAACTCTATACATATATATATATATATATATATAGAGAGAGAGAGAGAGAGGAATATCATCAGAATATAAAATAACAAAGGTCTGTGTAAAATAAAAAGCCAGAAGTAAGTGCTAAATTAAATGCTGCACAAAGTTTCTGCAATCCTTGTTGCTTTCGTCAGGTGCCTTAAAAACACAAGAGCCGTAAGAACGACACACCACACAAACCAGGTGACGAAATCAAAAGCTTGTGTCGTTCTTAATAAGGTTTTTGTGTTTTTAAATTATCTGGCAAGCAACAAGGATTCCAGAAACGTTGTGTGGTATTTCATTTAGTACATATTTTTGTCTGTTATTTGGCTATTCAATTATGTAATTGCTAATTCACTAAATTACGATTCCATATTTTACAACTATACTCTACCTTTACAGCTTCAGATAGTTTTAGTTCGTCACCTGGAACAATTTTTGTTGTTTTACTGAATGGTAAATGACATACAATCGTTAGTTGTAATTAAAAGTAACAGAAGTTCTTAATTTCTTGGAACTTTTTTGAAATTACAAGTCTTTGAATTCAAATTTCCTTTCACATTCGTAATATATCATTTCAAGAGACCTAAGAAAAATAATAGATTAATATATTATCTTTTGAGACAAAATTGCTTATTAAGTGAAAGTGTAAATAAATTAGGATCATTTGCACTCTGATTCATATTAGGTGTAGTACGATAGACAGAAAATGTCGCAAGATTCGGGTTTGATAAATATATTTCAATTTATTGAAGACACAAACGTAAGTTGAAATCTCTTAAACTTTCTCTGTCTATTCGGTGGCTTGAGTAAGCTGCTGAATTCGCCGGTAGACACGTACGAGGACTGAAAAAAATTATAGTAATATTCAACGGTTACGACATAGGGCTTTATGGGGAGGATTTTAAGATTGCAAATCAATTTGTAAATGGGCTCAAAGCACCTCCTAGGTGACAACCATATTTTCTTGGCCATAGGAACTTCGTGGAACAGAGCTTAAGATTTCCAGGAAGTAGATTATTCCCTGTACAGTCGTCGACAGCAAAGAATAATTTGAAACCTAACCGTCAGGTTAGAAACTCCTCGATAGCCGTCCAGTAAGAACAACGTGCAAAGTGATAGACGAAGCGTGAGTCATTAGCCGAAAGGAGCGCCTAACAGCAAATGGTCACGTAGCAGCCAATTTTTTCTCAATCCTCGACGCGCGTAGGGAGGATCTTGAGATTTAAAGAGATCGTTGATGTAACAACATATTAGTGAAGTATATCTCCATAAATAAGTATTTTTTCTGTTTAATAAATTCTGTTTTCTTCAATAAATGTCTCCAAATTGAATTTAGCACCCTCACGTCACTACGTATGTTTGCATGTCTAAATAGAGAATATTTTTGTTTCTGTTTAATGTGATTTAAGTCGGAAAAATTTAATGATAATTTATCTGAGGGTGAAACAAAACCTTCATGAAAAAGAAAGCAATGTTTCGTTTCAATATATATATATCAGTAGTTTTCGTAATTTTTATGCATGTGGCGTCAGAATAGCTTAAAAATAAAGGTGCTATGTTTTTTAAATATTCGTGTCAGAATATCGCAAGCTGTATTAAACAAATAACAACATAAATATGAAAACCCTATTATTGATAACTATTAATACTTCTTCTTAACTATTTGATTCTGTCTTACACAAGTTGTTTCAGGAATGTTTTCAAATTTTGAAACAGGTAGCATTGTAACATTATTTCATCCATTTTTACGTACCAAATAGGCACGAAGGTGAAGGTCACGGTTAGTAGTAAATGGGACCTTTCCGTTTCTGAAACCGGTCACACTATAAGCTTTAACAATAATTGTCGGTTCATTGTTATTTAACCTCAACTTTTTAGCTCGTCTCTGTCATACAGAAATAAAACGCCATCCTTGATCACAACAGCATTGAGGGATTGGTCATCTTAAGCTAAGGGGTTAGGAACAACATCAATTAGGCCCCTCCGTTTCCGGCGGCGAGGTCAAAGCGAAGAAAGAAGGAAGGAAGCCTATCTCAGGTTGTATAATGGCTGGCGTTTGAGGGCCGCGGCAGCCCCCACTCGGTTTGTTGTCGACGTCGTCAAGGCAAGGCTAGTACAAATACCCAAGTCGTGCGAGCTGTCGCAATGAGTTCTTCCATCACCGTTCTCGTTGCTGCAGCATAGTCCGAGTCAGCATCCCGCGTATGGATACTAGGTTCTGCGAGACGCTCACGTCTTCATGGCCCAAAGAAGTTGTTTTCGTAAACATCACTAGGCTTCCGCGCTATCACTTGTGCTTGCTATAGTCGGCTTTTATCACCTTTATTATTTATTTATTTATTTATTTATTCTGTGTAACGTCGTCATATTTATTTATTTAGTGAGGTTACGTGTATTTTATTTATTTTCTATTTATTAGAACGGTAGTGTTAGGGTTCGTGAGTTATGGCTAGTGGCGAAGTTGGGACCCCCGAGTCCATGCGCGAGGCGCTTGAGATTGCTGAGCGTCTCGCAAGCGCCAGTCTTATGACGCCACCCGGCGCCCAGCGTCGTCTTGCCGCTCGACGCATCGAACTGGAGGGTTCACATTTTGGAGAGGACGGGACCTACGTGCCGCCAAGGCACCTGCTGCTGTATCTCGTCAGGTAAAACATTTATATGAGCTTTCAACAGTTACCTCTGAAGAGGAAACGTGTTCAAGTGCGACCAAACCCAAAGAGAAGATGCTTAGTACGGATAATAATCGACCGGTCACGCTTTCTTGAGGATTTCCTTGTATACCAAATAAATCTTCAGAAAAATAATTATGCAAAATTATAAAATTAGCTGAAGGTAGGCCTATACAACACAACTTCATTTGTTGATCGGATGAGCTTAATATTCATGTTGATACAGATAAATTATGTGAGAAGTCTATTCTGCTAAAACTTTAAATTTTTATTGGGACAAAACAAAGGTGTGGTTGCAGTCAGGAAATCGCTTAAGAATTAAATGAGAGAAAACATACTTATTCAATTTCTAATAAAAAAAATTGCGCATTGGATTATTTGTAACTACGATAAAAAATTATAGAATTTAAAATTTCGGACTATTATCTTTGTATTATTAACGAAATTTGAATAGATATATTAATCCAATTGTAAAAAAAATTGTCCTAGATACCTTTCCTCCAAGAATAAAGAAAAATTCAGAGATCTGAACTTTTGAAAATTGGTTTAGTTTTCCCATTGCAACTTCTTATTGACATGTGGTATAATTGTTTGAGGTAATTCATCAGAGTGGGGAAAAATTAAATTTCAAAAAATGTTTTCTTTAATTTTTTAGTCAAGTTTATTCAAGAGCTTCACACAATGGTCTTTTACGAAAATGGAATATCACTTCTGTATGTTATTGCACACAATCGCAGATGTTGTGTTTAATAATAGTCAACCACTCACAATCAATTCAGACGTTCACAATTTTAATACATTAATACAACACTTTATACAACCAAAGAAAAATACTGTCAATTACTCTAAAATGAATCAATTATAATGATATTACTACATTTATTAGGTTCCCAGAAGACATAAAGCAGTTAAAACAGAATAAAATCAAAATGAATACTTTTTAGCCTGTCGACTACTATCATTCCATCCTTCTACACAGAAGGTGCTCAAAACAGTAATTTAATGTATTCGGTATAATTAATAATTATTTATGGTATGGTATTATTATTTCTGTTCAAATATTGTCACATTAAACGCCCTTGATGAACATATTTTCAATAGCATTTGTACAATACATACTAATATTATATAATCATGTGGTTTATCGATAAATTATATTTTATTGTACCTCAGGATATCACAATAGGCGATAAAATAATCTATGCATACATTCCTCTTTTAACTACTCACACTTAAAATGTATTTACTTCACACATGTTTCTCTGTTTAGTATCTCCAAATCTTAGTTGATACTGGTTGGGTGTTACAGATCGTAGTTACTCATTTAACTTCAGAACAGTTGCAAGACGCGAAGCAGTTTTGGAAACTGGAATAAGGTTTAATGACAGTGGTGTTGCGAATTTAGGAATGATTAAATTTAAAACATTACCATGGTTTTAATAAGAAAAATTGATATATGTGTCTCGTCCTCTTAACCAAGTAGATCAATGACTGTAAATTATGCCTCTCCCGATTAATCTCTGAATGAATCCCCTGAGCAACAAAGTTTTATTTAACTCAACTAAATATAAATCTTTCTTTTCTAAATTCCCGTAGTTTTTACAATATTATGAATATTTTTCCGACATCATACTCACGATCCTTCCTAATTTAATTTTAGTACATAATTGGAATCACTGAAAAATGGTAAAGTTTCTACTAAAATTATCATAATTAATATAATTGCGTAAATAATTAAAATCTATCACCATAGTATTCTGTCTTTCTCCCATTATTCATAAAATATTTCCTTTGAAAAAAAATACACCATCGTGTCTATAATGTGATAAAAATGTCTGTTCATTTAATTTTCCACATCTAGTCTCTTTTAAGTCATACTTTTGAGAAAAGCTTTATGTCAGCCCAGGATCTGACCAGTCCTACCCTCCGCCGTAATATAATTATTTTTTTCTCAAATTCTATTATAATTCATCTGCCAAATTACCTTCTCCTTCAACTACTATTTTTTTAAATTCTATTTCATGTCTTCGTTTTGCAGCTACTGTAAGTAATTAGTGGTTGTGAGTTACAGCACACCAAAATTTGTTTCTCCAAAGCACATTTTAGGGAAACCGAGCATTATATGAGATTTGGATGCAGCTATTCTGTATATGTATTTATTTTCACAATATATTTAAATCGTAAACCTTACGGGATAACTAAAAACATGTCATGATATAATGTTAGTTTATCTTGTAACTTCAGAATACATTTCAGGGAATCGTACTTCACAGACCTCTGATGTCACTCGTATTTACGCTGGTCAAGAGATTATTCCACAATCAAGTGTTTACATATTATAACATTCGAGGAAGATGTCCGTATCGTTGTATCAGTTGTTTTTCAAATTCGTAAACAACGGAAAACTGCTCAATGGGTGCTTACGAGTTCTCGTAATGCATATTGATTATCGCATATTCTCGACGGTAAATGCTCCTGAAAATATAGGTCATACGTGGCATAATATTTAAACTCTTGTAAAGTCACTAAAGATGCAGGCAATAAATTTTATGTACCTTACGACATTACTATCTACACTGAGACTGTTAGACAAATTGATTCCACAGGATACAACTACAAAGTTTATAAGAATGATGAACAAATATATTACTACTTTTTATAACATAACGTAAAATGCTAAATAGTGACTGTAATCTCTTTATATATATAAATGAATGTGAGCCTGTGTCCCCTACGCACTCCTAAACGATTCATCCGATTCCGATGAAACTTTCGTGAGTTGTGCACATCCCCGCAAAGGTTTCTGTCGAGTTTTCAAAGCGTTCGGCAACTCCCAAGGGGTGAACGTGGGTAAAAATTTGAAAACATGTTAAAGAGGCCGATATTAGAGTCGATTAATTACTTTTATTGCGCTTTGTGATTAATAGTTTCTATTCGTATGTTTTCAAGTCTTCAAAGCATGAATAAGGGAGGGAGTGGAGGGGCATTAAGTAAAAATAACGCAAAACAACCAAGATAGGTGTCAAATCCATTGTTCTAGATGGCAATGTGTTTAATTCTGACATTCACTTTGTCAGTTAAATTGTAGTTCAGCCCCTAAGTGTGCGTGTGGAAGTGGGTGAAAGACTGTTATATAAAGCAATGAGTAAACAACCGAGACTGGTGTTGAATCTTGGGTTATGGAAGTCACTGATTCCAATACGAACATTTACTATACTGGTTAAGATGTAGTTAAGCACTTGTAAAAGGTGAAACAAATTTCCGTTTACAATCTTAAATTCGTAGACTAATTTCTATCAAACTTTAAACACATGTTTATTACATACCAGGAACAAACACTGAGGGGTAAAGACACCTACCATCTCTATGAGTTTGGTTGAGGGAATGGAATTTAATAACATTCCTAAACGGCCATTATTAGTGTCGAATAAAACGTTTCAGGGTCGCTTAATTTGTTAGTGTCATTCTAGAATTTTTAAGTGTCTAATTTCACATCCAAAACGCAAGGGATGGAAGCACCTTTACCGAACGAGTAGTGGTGGAATTGGTTTCCATAAAAAAACGTTAAAAAACATATTATTGTCGATTCTGGGGTTATATGAGTCGCTGAGTTTAATTCTAGCATTAATCATGGATCATTAATCGTGGTGGTTGACGCGGTTGATAAAAGGTTACCCGGAGTACTTTTTACCTTCTTAAAGTACCATCAATTTCTTTTTATTTTCTTAGGGTACCCTCTATATTTTGGTCTCTATTTAGTTATCGGTTATATTTCTTTAGTCCTTTGAGGTATCAGGAATAGTTTTAGACTTTATTAAGTTGTCGCGAATATTTTACTGTTTGGTACTGTCGTGGTTTTTTAGATATTTTTATTTTATGTAGTAGGAGGGTTCCCGAATACTGTCAGTTATCGTCGTAGTTTATTTGAAGTTAGATATCGTGGTGTTAGGTCCGGGAGGGGACCGTAAATAGGTAAATTTTATAACAGAGGTGCTGTTAAAAGAAATGTTTACCAAGAGGTTAGTGTCGAATCAATTCCTACTCCGGGTTAATTTAAATAACCGGACAACGCCGGTAAATAATAATGAAAGAATGTACTTTTGTGCTAATTCACGCGTTAGACAAACGTTCCCTAACAAAGGTTCAATGGGTTTGACGAATCACTTTGGGGAGTGTACTTCGCAGTTTAAGACTATTTAATCTCATTATCGCTGTGGGAATATGCCTCATATTTACATACAAATAGCACTGGACTGCCGGTTCACTTGCTTACAGTGCAGTCTAGTGGGTAAGCGTGCACTTAGCAGGTAAGACGAAGGGAAAATTCTGGCTCAAATACGATTAATCCTTTAACGGGATACATAATTACAAATTATAAACTACTTTTAGTTAACACAAGCGGAAAATGTTTGATAGCTCATGAGATCTATGAGCGAAAAGACAATTTAATCAGATATAACACGTATGATGTGTTGCTATCAAAGTTGTGCATCGACTGTTTAATGTGGTCCTGCTCTGCTGTTGACAAAATATTCATACATTATTCTTATTTTAAAACCTTTCAGAGTTTCTTTCTTATGCCCTTGTAAGTCGAGTAGATGAGATTGATTTTCCGCGTTGAACTGAAATAATTTCACTGCGAAGAAACTCGAATATTTACTTTTACACGAATTCGTAATCCTATAATTCTCTCACGTCTATTTACATTTTTATCCGTTAAAATTTTTCGAAATATGTATAGTTCACTTTGAAACCATTATGGTTTAGTTTACTATTTTTGACTGATCATCGAATCGAAAAAGTTAATGAATTGTCTTCTACGCCGCATATATTTTAAAAATAACTGAGTAATTGAAGAGTTAATATTTTCCTATTTTCTGTGGTTCGATTTCGTAAAGATTATATACTTTTATTTCTGCCAATCAGAAAAATTTACGACCGTAAAACAGTATCTCTAAATTGTAATTATACTATATTGATATTGTTTTCTTATAAATGATAACGGAAAAAATAACACTACATTGATTTGAGCTGCCCTGCTCATGCCCTAGGAACAAGCGAAACTCATTAGCAAATCATCTCAAATTTTACCTCCATACAGTTACTGCTGGCTGCACTCTTTGCTCAAGAAGCCTCTTCTCAAAAACAGTTAATGAAACAACTATTCCTTGAAATTTCATTTACACACAAATCGAGTTCATTTATTATGAAATTGTTTAAGGTAAAAAAAGTTATTTTGATGGTAAATTCCAATATGATCAGACGTGAACGAATCCATGTTTAAATTTTCGAGATATATAAAAGTATAAGAAACGATTATCTGATTTCTCATAGTATTTATCACATAACGAGTGGTTAAATATTGTATCTAATTCTACTATCTATCGTCTTTAGTAACGAACCGAATATACTTCTTTTTACGTGTATGCTCAAAGAATAAAAATTTGAGTATGTCTATAAATTTACCTAAAAAAATTGAACTGCCATGGATTACGTTGATTCTGTTATTGCACTTCTGTATTCACTCACAATGTCTATTAGCTATTTGAAACGCACAAACTTCAATAGATGCGCCGAATAAAATTATAGAGATGGAACATGTCTACAGTTTTCTTGTACTCCTACTTAAACGAATAATTGTAGCTCGTTAAAATATTCTTAGTGTTTATATAAAAGAAAATTCTCATTTAAGTACATATAATAGTACCTATCTTGTACACGAGTTTCTATGTTCATATTTAAAGTTTATTTTGTTATTTTTAAATAATATTAATATAATTAATAATAATATTAACCCTTTAAACGCTGAAATAAACTACGGTAGACGCAAAAGAAAGAGTTAACATTTTTTATATAAGATACAATTTTGTAGATTAATAAAATTTTGATATAAAGAAAATCGACGACATCAGGTATCCTTGTATGTACGAACAGTCGTGCATTTAAATTACTCGGAAGAGGTATCTCTCGGGATATTAATCAGAAGAGACCTTGTATTGACATTAGCCGAAAGTTATTTTTGTTTGAGTCGAAGCCATACATTTTCATTGAAGCTTCAGACGCAAGGAAATCTTGATTTACGCATTCGTCTTTGAAAGTGGTAAGTGTAAATGGCGCCCTCGACCACGGAGAGTCTGACCTTCCTCTCACCGAGCAGTAGGTCAAGGTCCGCGGCTACACACAGACGAGAACTGGATCTGGCCCCTTGTGCTTCCTGGATCCTTACTCTCACTCTCACGACAAATATTACTCCTTGAAGACATCCTGTCACTTGTAAATTGATAAATCACTTGTTATCAGTCCGACAATGACGTAATATTAGTATATTAAATAGCTTTCTGACGTGTAAGTCTACAGAAAAATTCTAAGTTGTACCGTTTCTCCATTAACTTAATGAAGAAGAAAGTATTTATAAGGTTTGAGAGGGAGAGAGAGATAAGTTTACAAAAACTATTATTTTTTAAAATACCTTTAACCAATACAAATTCAAGTGGGGAATAATTTAAAGAATTAGTTCCGACAAGTAAACGGTATAGGTTATTATTTGTAAAATCTGAAAAAGCCAGGTTCTTGTAGGGCATGTTTAAAAAGCGTATGGAAATCATCTTTTTACTTTGTTAGTAACTTCTATCCCGCGGATATCTTAACGCAACATTGTGAATTTTAGAGATGAAACGTTGACAAGTGCGCAGTTGCTCATTTTCTTTGAAACTCATTCGACATTTTCTGATTGATGGGTTTTTGAACTAATAATCTCAAACCAATTATCAAATTTTCTAAATAATGGTATCAAAATATTCTGGATGAAGAACACGTATCATAAACTACTTGAGCATTATAGTTTAGTAAGTAAGAAATATTACTATATATCAGTAAATTCCACTCGTGTTACATTTCAATCTCGAACAATACAATATCTTTTATAGAATCCATTGCTCCTCCATTGAGGACATAGGACAACTAAATATAAGTATATAAATACAAAAATATAAAAAAATGAGTAATTATAAAATACTTAGTAGTTAAAAGATGAAATTACAGGTAGATTGAAAATAAAACATTATAATTTACACTAAGCTTCACAATTAACTCTCAAATTGACAGATGACACTAAACGTTTATGTAATTCCGCTCCACGTGTGGGTTTAACTCAAATAAAATAAATGTCCTCTAATAAGAAACGTTTTTACTTGTATTTTTTAAAAAAAATTGATTTTATTCTCTCTAGTTACGCTTCTAAGAAGAACAAAAAAATATCTGAGACCACTAATAATTATATTCAAAATCTTGAAATTAATTCCAAATAATCTTCACGTTCCTTAAATATGTTCTTTATTGAAGTATAAATATTTCCTCGATCATATTTTTAATTTTATTTTAAAGGTTAATCTATATTAAATTAAATGAAAATTTAAACGTATCTTCAAGGAAAATAAAATTACATAATATTCTCAACATCACTCCCCTGAGACTTCTTCAGTATGACATGGTTCTTTATTTATCTCTGGTTTATATATTTTTATTTTCTTTGTATGCAACTTTTGTAAATGTTATTCTGCAGTTCTGAAATTTTTAATCTCAGACGATCTCGTAAGTGGATGCCGTTGAATTTCCGTTTGAAGGGAATTTAGAAACTTAGTACTCCTAGAACATCACCACGAATTTTACTTGGAACTTTTGTAAATTTATGTTAATAAAAAAATATCATAATCATCTTGTAAATTTCTAGTTTGTTTACATAGCTAAAACTTGATGTTGTTTTGCTTTGCAGTAGTCTCTCTGAATGTCAATGACACGGAGAAACCAGGAAGTACGGTCTTATCTATGTCAGAGTTAATTGCATCTCTGACAACTAAGATAGCGTCTAATAGTAGTTGCAAACAGAAGACCCACATTTAAAATCAATATTTTATCTCTATTTAAATTTTAGTTTCAAGAAAATATTGGCATTAAAATTTAATCCAAAGTTAATTATTAAATTCACATATGTCTTTTGGTCTTTCGGTTTGTAGTTTATCATTTATATTGAATATGTTCTTACGTTTCATTAATGATGCAATTTGACATTCAAGTTCAGTTTCCACAAATATTTCACGAAAATTCGATACGGAATGATATCGTATGAATCACATTGCATTTAAAAAATAATGTCTAGGGTAATGGAAACAATAGTTTCAGAATTATTCTTCTGTTGGAATACGTAAACCAAGAAAAATTTCCTGATGACTCAATATGTTGTTTCTTCGAGAAGATTTTATAACAAACCGAATTAATGTTTTATAATAACAGTCTATTACATTATTTAATTATTCATTACTTTTCCTAGAACAATTTAAAATACTTAATAATTACCGGAAACTAGAGAAATATGTTAACTCAGTTAACCAGCAGTACATTGTCAAAATTAATTCTTAATCCACGATTAGGTATATATGTATGTATGAAACTCATTAATTTAATAAATATTAATGTTATCGGTTTGAGTGAAAAATGAAACTTGCAACTATTGTGGATTTTCTTATTTTGATATTAATAAGTCGTACTACAGTACAATATTAATTACGACCCATAAATCCTAAAACGATTCAATACTTGCCAACTTATAAAAAAAAATTGTGATGAAATCGTAATTTACTTGTACTTAACGTATTCCTTAAAAACATCTGAGAATAATATATTACAATTTTAATTCTTTGATATTTCTTAAATAAACTTTCATCTGAATTAGAATTTAAAAAATGTTTTTAAACATTACTTTCTTTAATCAGCGGCACATTTACGACGTTATTAAAATATATGTAAAATAGTTGTTATGTTAGGTCAGCTCTTTGACCTTATAATATAACTCAGAAATAAACAGGCTCTGAATTTAAGAGCTATACTCTTCCGCATACCCCCTTTCAAATCCCTGCTATTAAAGGGGAGTTGCCAGCATGTGGATTACCCTCATGTAGCCTGTTACTCTAAAAAGTATATATATATATATATATATGTGCATAAACAGATTACATAGTTAACGATTTGTGCAATTATCTTATAGTCATTATTCTATCATCAGATTCGCCATATGCACGTCATAAGATATACGTAAACAAAATAATGTATCCATTCCTCATATAAAAAATTACATTTCTCTTATATAATGAAATGCAAAATAATTAATTCCTTTACAAAGCTGTCGTCGTACATCAATATTTTGTCCCTTTTGGAGTTTCTCTGGCCTTTGAGACAGCACACGTGCGTTTACTGTAAACAAATAGCTGTTTGGAGTAAACTGCGTGACACTCATGAACAATACAATTCTTAGCAATTTATTTAGTAAATTATTAACTAATATTTACAACACTTTATTTCGGTGAAATATTCATTGGCATTTCTTTACAAAAGCGGATATGTTACATATAAATACATGCTTATATAAACTGTAATAGTAATAAGTATTCTTTAATCCTTAAAACCGCAATTACAATGATCCCTAATTTCATCTATACCTACCGAGGACCACAAACCGTTATTTCGAAATATAAAAGTTTGATCTTTAGAGTATGAAAACAATTGTCTGAAAATTTAGTAATAAGCATATATCTTTTAATTATGACGTATGACTCACTTTTCGTTACTTTCAAGTTCAATAATATTTTTTCCAAATTAAGCATGTGCTAATATAATTTTTATAAGCCACTCAAAATGAATTATCATTTAACTAATTTAAATAACTTTGTGTATCAAATACGTATATTACGCCGTAATTGATGTCCAAATTCACCAATAAATGATTAGGTTATGAACAACTTTGCCGCGTGTTTCGTGTGTACTAAAATATAAAGTTTAACAAATCGAAAAAAAAATTATTGCGGAAACGTTGGGTGGTATTTAAGTAAGCTCTTAATTTCGTCTCTTTTTGGCTATTTATTTATTTATTAAGTTAGTTACTTCTATTCGACAAATTGGGCCAATAGTACGAGAAATTAATAAAATTACTGCAGGTAATTGAAATTAACACCACATTTTAATTTGTCATATTAAGCACATGAGATTAAAATATCAAACATCTGCAAAACTGTTCACTATATCTCAATTTCATGACTTGGGTTTGTTTCGAAAGCATAATACAGATTGCAAACTCCTAGCAACATCGGCAACCAGCACTGGTGTAGTGTTGCCTTGGTGGTCTATATATCAGTAGATCCCACTCGTTTTACATTTCGATCTCGAGTCAACTATGTTATTATTGTGCAAACAATTCAATAAAGAAATCTACTCTTCTATAAACTAAAAGATGATCATGAATATTGAAACATATTTAAGGTCTGTAGTATATAGTAGACACTTATTTTTAGAAGTTTAATTTAATCATAGCCAGATTACGAAAGAAATAGTTACGTAATTTCATAGTTAATTTAATGAATTTATATAACAAAATACAGAACCAAGTAAAATGTTTGCTCATCTTCTGAATTAAGTAACTCTTTCAAAAGCATACCAGACTATTACACTCTGCAATGATTTTTTTTTCACAGACATCCAATTATTTTACACAAATGTAACTAACGCAATTAAGAAAATTTCTGAATATCCACAAGAGAATACCAAATTATTGATATTTTTTTTTGAATGTAGTTTAAAAAACAAAAGCATTCGACAAATACGTGACAATAGCACGGAGAACAAAAATATGACAAATAATCATTGTAACGGCATTGAAACTATTAAAATAAACGTCAATGAACGTCAATGAGGTTCCCTCAAACGTCTATCATTGAGACACTCTTTTCTTATTGTAGCCTACTAATTCTGATTGCACGAATTATGAGATTATATTCCGAATCAGATTCTGAATCTTAATTGGATAAAACAACCTTTAATACGTTAATATTAAAAAATATAAGACCAAGTTGTTTAATGCTGTCATATTCTAAAAATACGTCACTAATTATGAACTGTTAGATATTTCTATTAAATCTGTAAATACAGTTTTCCTTAGTATATTACGAATATCTTACTAGTGAACACGCTTTCATAATATTAAAACTCTTTAAAACCTTAATAATGTGATAGACATTTACAGATGTTTATAAATGTTTTGTAATAAATAGCAGGACAGACCGGAACAATAATAAGTTGGGATCAAATAAAGGAATTAAATTAACGGCTTCTGCAGAACAGTATAGAAATAATTGGTTATAACAATAACAGATAAAAAGAAGTGTAGCAGGTAAATAAGGAAAAGTTATATGTATAAACTCTTAGCAATCATAGCCCGGTTGCAAGGAAGCCTGCAAGAGGATTTCTCGCAGGTGAACCTTCCCAGAGAGCTCTGGCGGGGGCTACCTTTGGGGATGCTCTCACATCTCTCTGGTTTTTTTTGAACTAAGGTTCCCACATGCCGAGGCACCTCGGTCTGTTTTGAGAGGTGTATGTTCCGGGGTCGCAGACCTTGGGCATACGGCAAGAGTTGTCCGCTATTCCTATTGGAATAGTCGGCCAGCTGCCTCCTAAACAGGCCAAGGCATGGCGAGGGGTAAGCTGCGTCCCCACAGCAAACTCCTCTCCCGCTATCGGAAGGGCGTGGGACAAGTACCCAATGCCCGACCTACCCGATGCAGGTTTTTCTAAGGTTTTCCCTGCATTCCTTTAGGCGAATGCCGGGTAGGGTCCTTAAAATATAGCCCGGGGGCCCTAGTTAACCCTTGGCTACCTTCCTCTACCCTTCCGCATCCCCCCTTTCAAATCCCTTCCTATGCTATTAAAGGGGAGTTGCCCTAAGTGGATTACCCTCATGTAGCCTATTGCCCCCATAGCCCGGTTGGGGGACAGACGAAGGATTCTCTCGCAGGTAACCTGCGAGGGATTTTCTCTCGCAGGCAGAACCTTTTAGGAGAGATACGAAGGGGCTACCTTTTGGTATGCCTTTTCCTCTCCGTTTCTGAACTAAGGTTCCCACAAGCCGAGGCACCTCGGCCTGTTTTGAGAGGTGTATGTTCGGGGTCGCAGACCTTGGGCATACGGTAAGAGTTGTCCGCTATTCCCATTGGAATAGGCGGCCAGCTGCCTCCTAAACTGGTCGAGGCACGGAGAAGGGAATGCTGCGTCCCCACAGCAAACTCCTCTCCCACTATCGAAAGGGCGTGGGACAAGTACCTAATGCCCGACCTACCTGATGCAGGTTTTTCTAGGGTTTTCCCTGCATTTCTTTAGGCGAATGCCGGGTAAGATACTTAAACCATAGCCCGGGGTCCCTAGTAACCCTTGGCTACCTTCCTCTACCCTTCCGCATCCCCCCTTTCAAGTCCCTCCCTATGCTATTAAAGGGGAGTTGCCCAACGTGGATTACCCTCATGTAGCCTGTTACCCTAAAAAAACACGTATCCATGAGTATAACCGCCATTGGATACACCTGAACATGATGGCGATGATGGAAATGTTGTGCGATTGCGACCTGTTTACCCAGGTGGAATCCCGAGAAGAGTTTACACATCAAATACACTCTTTAATACGTTATGGGTGGTGTGTATATCAATTGATTACAAAAAAAAATTAAATATGTCATTACAACATATATACAGATATTCTCCAGATATGTGAAAACATGTGTTGGATCCATAAATCGTCGGAAATGGTAGCTTACAATTGAAAGAAAAACAAATTCCGAAGATAATGTGGATTCTGAACCGATATCCACTAGATACAAGCGACTAAAATAACGTGCATTTGAAAAGTGGGGCGAACACCTTGAAGCTTTGATGCTAGCGGAATTAAATCAGTTTAATTTAAAGAGGAACTGAAAATAAAAGTAACAAAATTTTAAAATAGGCTACCGTATGAAAAATTGGTTAAGATAGCTCATAAATAAATGGATGATGACTGTATATTTAAGGTTGTAAGCGTTTATGGGGAAGGCAATAATTATATTTAAGTGTGACGTAACATATGACATAGTCAATTTGCAACAATAGCGGGAAAATATGCTCGCGATAATGTTACAGAACCGCCAACTTCCAGTTCACAGCAATATAATTTTATTTCCAAATATCAGAAGTGTCTTGTAGTAAATAAACGATCACATTGAACTTCTTACATGTATTCAGAACTGTGATGTAAAAGGACGATAATAGCGGCAAAAAGTTCCTTTCTACATTGCAAAGAATTTAATCTAAGGAACAGAGTGTAGTAAGGAAGTTCTTGTTCTCCCTAATAAGGCTTGTGCGTTGAGCGCCTAAGCGTTTTGTTTTCTTCCTACGATGAGGAAGGACCCTTGATCCTTCCTATGTTCCTACGCGCTGTGCTAGTAACAGTACGGTAGTCAGGAACTAGAGGTCGGTGGGTGCACAAGATCTAGGATAGTGTTCCCGTGAGTATTCACAAAAATGTTTATATTATCCAGTCACAAACGGTCTTCATTTCTTAGGTACATAATGAATAGCTTTGTTCGTGGCTCAATGAACCGAATATATAAAAATGATTTTAAAAAAAACGACAACACGTGCTCTCAATTGAGAAAAAAAACGTCCATCCACTGATATAACTAATGTAACAATTAATTTTTAACTTTCATTTATTGAAAATAATTAAGTGAAATATTTGTTCATCAAAACTTTCTGCTTGAGATTTATATCTGTGCAGTAAGAATTGTACTACAGATTTTGCATGCTTCCTACCCTCGGATTCTTTCGAGCAGATGAGTCGCCATATTTGTGAAATTCTATACTGCAGTTTTGCGAATGCCATGCGTTCTTGCGGCAAAAACGTAAACTATCTGCCCTCGAAAGTGTTTCTTCCTGCTTTTAAATATCTGCTTTAAGAAAATTGGGTTATGAAAGCTGTTATGGTCTCCAGTTGCCTCGATAGTATCGAGATAAAACATGCGTCGTTTACTCTTTACTAGTTTCAAATTAAATAATGGGAGACTACTTTATTATTTTATGCCAACCTTTGCATCTAGTGATATTTATCGTGTTCCGTTGTCTGATTTATTGACGTAGTTGATAGCTGATAGTGGTGCTGACTGGGCGACAAAATGTCATTTGAGGAAGGCAGAATAATAGATCGGTGTTTCGAATAAAAACAAACTATCTTTCAGAATGTGATGTATAGTTCCGACTATAGCGTAAAAGAGGAAGCCCTTAGTTCAGACTAGTCACAGAGAGACCTATAACTATGTTTCGTCATCATTCACACTCATTTGGTCAGAATACAACAAAATGTGAACTGGAAAATTTGTAACACTTCCTTTTCAATTTTTTACGTTCCTATATCGCAGTTATGTCTGCAGTAATCAATTAATTTTTCAATCCCATACCTGAAGTTGTGAATAAAATATTTTAAGGTTAATCGATGGTAAACGGTTACATACCTCTTTCCTTCAATATTCGTGGAAACTTTCTTTTCTTTTCTATGACTGTAGTTTATCATTTATTGCAGCGGAATAAATATTAATTTTAACTTTCACGACAAATGTGTCATAACTTCAATTTAAGCACTATCTTACACAAAAATGTCCTCGATTTTGAGTTATGTTAAATTAACTTTAATTCACATAATTGATATTTTTTTATCCACACCTGCCCTATCACTACTTATACTCGTGAAACACGTACTAGCTACAATTTCGTAGATGATACATATGATAGTAACACGTTTTTGAGGATAATGATACAATACGAAAACAAGGTGTGTAGTAAATTAGGGTAGTAGGAGGTCTAATAACAGTATCTGCTATCACCAACAGTGATACGATTAAATTAAGTTAGTGTGTTCCAGACTTTACCACAAAACTAATAAAAATTTTACGTTTGAGAATTAATTATTAGTTCGCAAGAGAGAAAGTTGAAGATTTTGTTAAATACATAAACAGGTAGTATACATAGATACTTGATCTATTTTCAAAATTTGTAGAATAAAATTAGAACTATATGAATATTTTCACAAATTTAGCAACATATTTATATATTGAATTCGTTATTTTCTGTTCCTGTTGTCAACTATATGTTATTGTATGTCGTTATAGTATACGAGGTTTCTTTGTCAAGTCTGGTAAAAACTTAACTAAATTAAGTTTTTTTAGAAAACTAATTTTATTTCTCCACATAATCTCTTTCCTTGGCTATACTCTTGACCCGGAGAGTATCTAATTTTTTCAACCCATCGCAAAAATAGGTTTGTAAAACTCTGCAAAATACTCCGTCACAGCCTCGATAACTTCTTCATTTGACGAAAAATTCTTCCCACCTAGCGAAATTTTCAATTTCGGGAACAAGATGATGTGTAGGGTTCATGTGAAACCAATTCGAATCCCAACTCCTACACTTTTGCCATTGAGACTGCTGCTGAGTGCTCTAGTCTATTGTCCTGGTGAAACAGCAACTTCTTGTGCGCCAATATTTGTCGTTTCTCAGTCAGCTCCCGTTTCAAACGATCCAACAGAGCAGCATACTACAGCTGATTTATGGTTGTGCCCTTTTCCACGAAGTCGATGAATAATATACACTGAGAATCCCAAAAGACAGTGGCTATCACCTTTCCAGCTGACAAAAAAGTCTTCGTCTTTTTCGGTGCATTTTCACCAGATTTTTCCATTAATTTGATTGTTTTTTGGTCTTTGGAGTGTAGGGATTGATCGAAGTTTCCTCGACGGTTACGAAACTGCACAAAAATTCTTGTGGGTTATGCGTAAACGTTGCTAGATTCTGCGTTGAAATGTTTTTCCGAATCCGATTTTGATCCAATGTCAACAGTCGCTACACCCATCGCGTGCAAAACCTTTTCATGGCCAGTTTTTCATGTAGGATGAAATGCACTCGTTCAGTTGAGATACCTACGTACGGCATCAGCTACCTCAAGCTCTTTTAGTCTGCGATCTGCCATTACAATATTACGAACTTTTTCAATATGTGCCTGAGTGGTGACCTCGATTGGGCGACCTCGTTTTAAACTCATTAATCCAGAAGTAAATGATCTTCAATGCTGGTGGTGAGTCCGCATGAACTTCATTTAATTCGGATTTGATTTGTGCAGCTGTCCAACCCTTCAAATGAAATTGTTTATTGACAGCGCCTGACTACACATTTAACACTACAGATCGCTGCCAACAATAAACTGCAACTGGCATCTGTTTAAAACTTTGAGGAATATATTTGAAAGGAACTTGTTTACCAACAATGGGAAGAAAGTGAAAAAGTGAAAAATTAGGGTTCGAAACTACTTGAAAAATTCAAATGCTGTAACTGGTTATTTAAATTTTTATGATGTATGTTAAAATATAATACAAGAGAAATTGGATAGAATAGGACAAATTTGTAAATTTTCACAATGTAACAGAATCTTAAAAGAAAAAGAATAGTAAATAAACAGTACATCTTTAAATTATATCCGATAACTAAAAATCGATACATTTATTTTACAATTCATCTTAAAGTAAAATGCTGTTAAATACTATGCCATGCGATACTCACCAAGTTTCATATTGTTAAAACACAATTTTCTTGTTAATTTCGCATTTTATTGCAGGATATTTTTAAAAATCTATTAACACAAAATCTGTACTAAATTGTTTTAAGTCATATACTATTTTCAAATCCAAATGTGACTTTGATAGTAGTGATAATAATGTTATGACATTCATCTGGATTATGTGTTTTGCATCTTTCTATGAAGAACTATGGGGCAGAAAGTAGAAAAAAATTTTTGAGAGTGAATCTACGATTTATCACATCCCAGTATATTATGAATCAGACAGACATATTTCTCGGGTTTGTCATTATGTAATTTTAAGACGAACTAGGTTAATTAAGTTTATTAGAGAGAGAATTCAGATGACAATGTGGGGTGAAAATGACATAATATTGCTCTCTTTACAAATTCAGTCTGAACTACTCTTAATTCGATTATTTCTTCACATAAGATAATTAAAAACAAGGAGTGTATAATTTTTAATTAAATCCATCCGATATTAAATACCAAATACAACTTATGAATGACGTAGCACAATAATCTGAATACTTTAAAGTAATGAATATAATTATACTTTGGCATAATTAATTGGAAACACAATACGAAACCTAGCGTTGGCGTACTAACTGAACAATTACGAGTAATGCGGCCGCTAGAAGCTATTTTCTGGGAAAGAGAAATGGCCGGAATCTACAGATGTGAGATTGTCATCTTGTCAGATTTTATCAGTATGTAGTTTTCGTATTATCAAATTGTTACTACTATATTAACCTTCTTTCTTACTCTAAAGAGTGCAAAAAACTAATTATAATTACATTTTATATTTCCTACTTAGCTCGTGTTCTCAGAAGAGTAATTTTCAGAGAGACGAAACTAATATAACCTAAATTTTGAGAATCGCATGCTCTTCTGGTAATTATGTATCGCAAACAACAGATGAGATACGCTTGTTTTCCCAGAATGTATTTTCTCGCTAGTCCTTTACGTACGAGTCCTTCCGGGAATCCCTGACAACAACAAGAAAGAAACATGACTCTCATACAACCCTTGAATTATAATTTATGCATTTTTTACTTTGAAAAAAGTAAACGAAAATCGTAGTGGTGTTTTTCCTCCACATATATCGTATACCTGGGAATAGTTTCTCTGCGTGCTACAGTATTTTTATTAAAGCACAGATTCCATACCTTTCCGAGCCACCTTAATTGAATCAGTTTATATATTATTTACATACGTCTGGAAGACCAAAAATAATAGTAATTCAGATAAAGGATATAAAGTGCGGATTACGTGTTATTTTCAACTGATTTGTTCATAAAGAAACGTAAATTCAATATATGGTCATTTCGATTAATTTCCCAATGATTCTTCTTGAGGCGTAAAAGTTTACGCGCCATAATATAATTGTACCCTCACTGAGACCACGTGGAATCATGCACGAAGTCTGCTAATGACAAGTACGAATGGAACTAATTAAAACGGAAAAGTGATTATGATTTCCGGTGAGATAAATGAAGATAGTAGAGTATGCCGCTAGTCAATGTAGTTCACGTCGAGCCATATACTACCTGTCTGATCTCCAAAGAGTAAACAAGTGCGTGAAGTAAACTAAGCCACCAGAAACAGGTGTTAGAAAATGATACTCAATGACTTTAATTTGATAACAATAAAAGCATAATTAAAAACTATTACACATTGAGATTTAAACCAATAAAAAGATGAGTTTTTTTAACATTTTTCAAATTAATATATATTTCCATTTATCACTGACTAGGAAATAAATAATTAAACGCAGTCTATTGTTTTAACGAATTATAAATATATTTTAGAGAGAATTATATCCAAAATTATCTAAAGGAATTATTACATTTTATTTGTTTTATTCTGATAAAAGTCACAAATCTGTAAATATGGATCTGTGCTAATTACAGATCTATTATCGAAAAAATGGAAAAAGCTGCGTATCATATCGAAACAGATTTCTTAAAGTAGTGAACTGACGGATAAGAATAATTACCATAAATCTTTATACACGTTAATAAATTTTCCATAACAATAAAATTTGAGTTTTTAATTATGTGAAAGAGTATAATGTATGTATAAACAGGTCTCGTTAGAATTAACGTAGAGCGTAGGACCTACACCCCCGCCTAACGAGGTGGCTTCATACCCGGACAGTCACTTAGCCAGATGATGATGACAGGCAAGACATCTAACCATCGCTCTACTTTAATTCTACTCGGTTAGAATCCAACCGTTTATACGAACAATTCAGCGAGAAATTTGATAATAGTATATTTCATAGTATGGAAAAGGATGCCGTGTATAAATATAATTATAAAGAATGCCATTATTGTATCAAACACATTATCCTAAAAGTTCCAGTCCTTAACTTGTAACAGGTCATTAAGTACGTCTTTACAAGCTTCATTGGTTCCTTAAATGAGTGATAAACAACCAGTCATAAACTTTATTTTCCATTATCTAAATGATCATTTCGTGGGGAGTGAATTTGAAAACAATCTATAAATCGGAGTTAAAATATTTCAATTATGATATAGTGTATGATTCTAGAAATAAATCAATCTCAATATTAACCAACGCGAAAAGGAAAAATGATTTCACAATATCCATTTTTGTATATATTTTGGTATTTCAGGACTCATTCGTTGGGTTCACGTATAAAGACAACGATAAAGGATATTATTAATAAATTTTTCACGGTTAAACACCAGGTTCAGATTTCTCGATGTTGTCGTTTTTGTGGTCATTCTCAGACTAGTCTGAAGACAGCGGTAGAGAATGACCGCAGAAACGTCAACATCGAGAATTCTGAACACCGTGTTTAACCGTGAAAAAATTATTAATAATTTACACCGGTAAAGCTTACATTCATTAATAAAGGATATTTTCATAGATTTTTGTAGTTTTAAGTCTGAATATCGCTCCCATAAAACAAATTAGATAATTAATCAAAGATTCAGGGTGGAATATCTCGACCTGGACCGGGAATCGAATCCGGGACCTTGGAACGAGCCGACTTGAGCACAGTCTCATGAACCAATTTACTGAATCACATTCTTCACGGCCTAATTTTAGGACTTTAATGAAGAAAAAATGTTAGGTGTAATTAGATGAAAGGTGATCAAAGTAAACTCCAAAAGTCATGTTTAAGCAAATCCAAAACCAAAGACAAGGAAGTGCTGAGATAAGAGCAAATGATAATTCCCGATCAGCATGATTTAATTGATATAGTCCTTAATGGATGGCTCAAACAAAAGCAAAGCTTTTTATGTATTTAAATGAAATGCAAAATAGATTTGAGAAATACATATACCCATAATATTCCACCCGGATGCGTATAAAGATCGCACAATTATGAACGCTGACAGAATTAAAAGTCAAGTCAAAATGCAGTATTTGGGATATGATGCATCCCAGGGGTGAATTTGGAGCAGTTAGATTTTACAGTCTCTGATCTGTGAAATCATACTCAGTTTCGTCTTTTCTGAGACTGTTATTGCGTTCCGGAGTGATTTTGATTCCTCCTCATGCAACGTCACTCTCAACTGTCAGCTCAAGTTTTTACAATTTCAGTTCTATAACCAGAATTACGTTTAAGGGACTTTTTCGAGGAAAGTCTTGTGAAGAAAATTTTAGTACCAGTAATTTCTGAGGATGAAAACTCGATGCCTGTAAAGGACGAATCAGTTATCTTGTTCAATTTCCAGTTGTTGTTTTTCATGTTCCTCTACTCACCATGATTTGAGTCACATTTTTCTATAACACTATCGAAACATTGTCATCAAATAAGGATTAAGCCACATGTTTTCGCATTTATCTTACTGATTTCTGGATCAATATTGTTAGCTTATAATTTAGCAGTTTTTAGGTGCTTTAATTGCTTCTGATCGCAGAAACAACGCAAAAGTTCTCTCTATGATTCTGCAGCAAGTATAACTTGAGTGCATAAATTTCATTTGCGACCAACCAATCATAACAAAGAGTCTGGTATTCGAACTCTATTACATTCTTCTGAATTCAGAAATTAAGATAAAAAATTCTCAGATATCATCTGTCAGTTATTTGTGCGTTGAAATGTGGTGGTCAACATAGTCATGAATAAAGAAGAGTGGACATCATCAGAAATACATCATTTCTGTTATGTGAACGTTCTTGTTGTCTTATGAACAGGTTTCTCGTATTATTTTGAAAGGCGCCATGTCTGAATGAAGTTGCATCCGTCAATGAGTTGAAACTGCTCTTCGAAACTAAGTCATAAATATGATAATAGCCAGAGGGGAACAACATGTCACGACACGAGGGCTAATCTCTCGCAGGCAGTACCTGCGAGGGTTATTCTCTAGCAGGTAGAACCTTGTAGGAAAGACACGAAGGGGCTGCCTTTGGGGATGCCTTTTCCTCTCCGTTTTTGAACTAAGGTTCCCACAAGCCGAGGCACCTCGGCCTGTTCTGAGAGGTGTATGTTCCGGGGTCACAGACCTTGGGCATACGGTAAGAGTTGTCCGCTATTCCCATTGGAATAGTCGGCCAGCTGCCTCCTAAACTGGTCGAGGCACGGAGAAGGTAATGCTGCGTCCCCACAGCAAACTCCTCTCCCGCTATCGGAAGGGCGTGGGACAAATACCCAATGCCCGACCTACCCGATGCAGGTTTTTCTAAGGTTTTCCCTGCATTCCTTTAGGCGAATGCCGGGTAGGATCCTTAAAATATAGCCCGGGGGCCCTAGTTAACCCTTGGCTACCTTCCTCTACCCTTCCACATCCCCCCTTTCAAATCCCTTTCCTATGCTATAAGAGGGAAGTTGCCACTATGTGTATCACCCTATACATAGCCTATCTACACCCAAAAAAAAGAACATATCACGATTGCCCTTTTTTTTCTAGATTTGATAAGGCACCATTTATTAGTCCTGTTATACTGGCTGTCAAATCACAGAAAAGTACCTGAATTAATTTGCATAACTAGTGCTCAAATTATTTTAAAATAAAAATGATTATTTAATAATTTAATAATAATTCCGGGAAAAAGTCTTTAAACGCAGTTGTCCGATTGCAGAGATCGTTTTGTTGTTATGGTTCTTGATTGGAACTAGATAGAGAAATCTAAGCTGTCTTCTAAGTATTTAGTTATAATTGCTGAAAATGTAGCTTTTCTTAAGGATAGCCCCCTTTAGGAAGTCATTAATGTGCTGTATCTCAAAAGCGCTGCTGATGAATCGATCCGAGTCGTTTGAAAGTCTGCAAACATCGAGCGTCGCTAAATAATGATAAAACGCTATAATAGTAGTCCGCTTAAGGTTTTTCGTGAAAAATTAATTCACAATATTGTAATAGAGGTTGCAACTGTTCTGAAGAAAGCGGAATATGTTTTAATTAAGTTTCCGGAAGTAGTGCCTCAGGTCTAACTTAATGATAAGTCGGGAAAAATATCCACGTCCAGTAACTACTTTCTACACTAAAGAATGCGGAATGGAATCCTTATTCTGTCAGCCACTGTAAATGAAACAAAGTCCAATAAATAATGTTTGCGTCCTTCCCGAAACAAATTCCAGAGAATAACGTTACTCAAAGTCCACCGAAAGAAAAAGAGATTGAGGAAACTGGCTACTCTAGCGATCCCTCATCAACGCTACCATTTATCTTCTTCTGTCACATATAATATATTTCAATGTGGGTTTGTACATTATTTGCCAAGGAATCGTTTGAAAATGTAGTATAACAATGCTAACAATATTTTGTGTGGAAAAACATTACATTTGTACGAATTGTGAACTTGGCAGGCTTAAATGAAAGCCGACAACACGTGAGGTGAACGTGAAGGAGCCTATTTAAATTGTTTCCTGGCTGGCAGTCACACCACCAAAACCACCTGGGCCGCGTCCAAAAGCCTCGGTCGCACCATATCAGACTCACACAAAATACTTTCTTAACAATATTGAAAACTTTTCTATATAGAACATTCAATCAAATTTATTTTTAAAAAAATATGGGTAGAAAAATATTTTTTTAAATTAATAAATGTGCCGTGTGGTATATTTCGTTGTTACAGTACTTTAAACGTACAGTACGTTTTACTCAAAGAGCCTATGATTTTCTTGATCATTATCAGACTAACCAATTCAGCTACGAAACTGTACTTTGCCTACGGTTGAGGTTGATGTAATGATGGGCTGCCTTCGGACAGTATTTCGGCTAGTATTTGCTAGTTTTATCTGTTGATTATCCTGAGAAAAATATTTCAGAATCCCCTTTCCCAATCCAAGCGATTTATATATTTCAGAGTAGCTAAAGAATGATGTCCTTGGTATATCAAATCAACCATTTCTAACAGAAAACAGCCTGCTCTGTAGCAACTGTATGGTTTGATATGAATTACACGTTAGTGGAATTATTTATGAGCAAGAAATCCGACGAAACGTTAAACATTATGCTTTAAAAATTAGTGAATATTCAAATGACGCAAACATCTGGTGGCCATATAAGTACGTATGCAAAAAATTGGACACGAAACAACAAAATTAGTGGTTACCAGATTTCTTCCACTTTTTACTTGTCGTTCATCTTGTTTTTATATTTATTGCCACTCATTTTATATACAATGGCCTACACATTGATGCACTCGGCCTATAACGCTAAAAAATATGTAACATTAATTGTCTTCGTTTAAGGGACTGGCTGTTGCCTGTCTGCCAAAATTATTGCCGAATTTTACAATTCGCAATTTTAGTAGTATTTACCGAAATAAGCTATAGCTAATGAACGATAAGGAATAGAAAAGTACCATTTTTTACTGTGAAAAGGAGGAAATATAAAATAGTTTTAATCAGAATTTTCATGGATAACGTTGGATTACTTTGTAATTATGGATAATTATTCAAATTTGGCCTCTTAACAGTGCATAATTATAATACATCAGAGAAGAAACATCGACAAATCCCAACTCAGAGATTTTATTGATTAAGGTGTATCAAAAGTAGTGAGCATAGCGAGAGACTAACTTTTTCGCCAGTAATAATCATAAACAAATAAATAAAATTGAAATGACAATGTCGTTATTATTGAATATCAATAGGTGCTGGAGTTATAATATGAACATATGTAATGAAAATTGAAATGTAAAATTTCACGTTCAGTTTCTTTACTTTCGGGTGTTTAATAATAAAGCAATTTCTCAAAAATCGAGTCTCTTTTCATTAAATTTTCAAAGAATTTATTTGTATAAACTCATATATTTCATACATCCGATTTCCAAGGTTTCTGTCAGCCTTTCGAAGCATTAGTCAACTGCAAAGCGATAAACGGGGATTAAATTTAAAAACATGCTTTTCGACCGATTGATTAGTTTTCGGCGTCGATGAAATTAAGAGTTTATTTCCAGATGTTTGTATTGGATAATTTCAACCCCTTACACTAAGGTTATTATTACATAAAATTAACGCGAAAGAACAGAGATTGGTGCAAAATCCTGGGTTATAAAAGAAACGAGTTTAATTCTGAAATTTACTCTATCAGTTAATTTTTAGATCATCCCCTAGGTGTGGGTGTGGTAGTGGGTGAAAGGGCGTTATGTAAAAGTAATGAATAAACAACCGACACTGCTTATGGAAGCCACTGAGTTTAAATTATGACATTTACCATACTACTTAATGTGCAGTTAAACCCCTATGAGTGGGGGCTAAAAGTGCGAAACAAATCTAAAAAATTAATTGTGTAAACCAATTTCTACCAAGCTTACGATCAAGGAACAAACTCCGAAAGGTTAACTCCTAACAGTTCTAGAAGTGGCATTCAAAAGACCAAGATTGCTGTCGATTTCGGGGTTATAGGAGTCGCTGAGTTTAATTATCGCATTAACCGTGGCGGTTAAGGAAATTTATGGGCCTTGACGCGGCGGTGGGCGTGGTCGTGAAAAAGTTACCGGGTTTATTTTTTTATTTTCTGAGGGTACCAGGTGTATTTTCGATCTCTAGTTAAATGTTGTATCAATTTTACTCTTTACAGATTTGAGGAGTATTTTTGGTCTTTATTTAGTCAGTGACAATATTTTTTACTTCCTTAAAGTATTGGAAGTATTTTTGACTGTTAAAGATACCGGGAGTATTTGTAAGTCCTTAAAAGTATTAGACTTCATATTAAAATTTTTACTGTATTGCTCTTGTTAATAAAAGTATAACTTTTTTACTGTTTCAGGTAAGGCAGTCTTCTCATCGACACGTGTTCTTGCCGAGGATTATGCGCACCGGTTGTGATTGTAGCGCGTTCTCTTGATAACTACCGAAATGGCGTCAAGTCTTTTGGCGCGGTGTCTTCTCTCGGCGCCTCTTCGCCACACTAGTCGTCGATGCATCGTAATACCCAGGTTCGTCTCGCTATAAGTTAAGCTTACATCAGCTAGTAGTTGACATTCACACTTCCTTCGAATCAATATTTAAAAGCTATAAAAATTCTAATTAGCGAGAAAGATCCCATTTCGAGCATTCTTAAACCGTTAAACAAACAAACCCAGCAGTATAAATTAATAAGACAATAGACCGTCCTTTTCTTTATTTTTCTTATTATTATAGATAAGTTACCGATTCCTTGCTACGTACTACCTTGAAAAAGTAAAAATAATTTCTCTTAAATAAGTATGTATAACTTAATATATATTAACATTTAAATAGTAAATACAGAATTGTAATTATTTAAAAATTTTAGAATTTTTGTTTTGGAGAAAATGTTTAGTCCTTTTTAAAAATTGTCAAAATGTTGTAGCAATACTTTTTTTTATAAACTTATTCGTAATAGTTACACAGGTAAATTGTAAAAAGTTTTGCGTTGGCGGCCGTTAGTTTTTTTTTCGCCGCACTTAAACACGTCATTATTTTCGTTAGTGAAAACAGCGTACTATTTCTTCAAGGGCGAACAAAGAGAAAACGACTACTACTACCACCACACTTGTATTATGAAGTACCTCTTTATGTATATTTGACAGGGGACAATATATATTCAGTACTGTCATTTTTTAAATGGATTCAAAATTGCAAATCAGCCGTGTGAACATCACTAACCAAAAAAAGGTTTTGGGATAATCTGTGTTCAATTTTCTGTCAGAAACATAGTGAATTCAATTTTTCGAGAACAAATGAAGAGAAAGTAACCAAATATAATTTTTTCTGTGCATCTGACGAAGAATACCAAAACGGAAAGGATGGAAAAGTATTTGTTAGGCTAGATTTAATATAAAAAATTATAATTCTCTAAAATATCGTATTTAAAATTGACGGTACAGGCGAACCGACATATATCTATATTATGCGGAATTAAATTTATTTCCATACAAAAATATATTATTTTGCGCGCTAGGGACAGTCAAATATTTCCAGAAAAAGTTTTTATTTCCCCTTTACCCCAACTTCATATTTTTATTACAAAAATTTTATATAGATAATTATTCGCGTCAGATTCTTCTGCCTTTAGCATACATATCTCAATGCACAAATCTTCTTGTTAGTTTATTATTCTAAACTGGTTCCGAGTGAGCAACCTTTCGTTGTTAATGTCGCGTTCTTCGTGTTGGAGAAAGTCGCTGTGACTGGGACAACACAGCCTTGACAAAACTCATGAAGACTTTTACAAAAGTATACGAAAATAAGAGGACGTTTCCAAATACAAAGCTTATAACTGCTTCGTTTATTTTAGAGATACGTGTTGGTGAAAAGGATATAACAGCTTCAGAATGAAAGGCGACCAGTTTCTGTAACTTCAATGACCATACGTAAAAATTATTAAATTGATGAATAAAATTCTGTTTAGCAGATATTTAAACGTACGTTTGGAATGATGTAAATTGGAGACGATACTAATTGTAATCTTTCTCTATAACTGCCAAAATTAACCACAAAACCGCAGGAAAATCGCTCCTAGTTGTGTTAAAAATGTGGCCGCTAAACCATAGCTCGGTTTGCTCTTCATTTTGAAAGTGAATATCCTTTTGTTTGGATGGTAAATATATTAGAAATGCGTTAAGAAGTCTTTGCTCTCTAGTCTTTTAAACCTGTATGCAACTAGCGCAACACTGATTTCCATTGATACCATCATCGATGGCCCAAGATTTTGGACAGGTCTTCGGCCTACTACGATTCAAGGTCCGTAAAGTCAGTATATTCATACCGAAGGAAGTCTACACGAAATGTTTAACTTCTGACATTCTAGAAATCAAAGTTTAATCCCAAGTCAGAATGACACAGTCAGAATATATGTGCCATTTATTTAGAGATCGAAATAGGTTTGGCTTAACTTCTGTCTTAAATCTCATTATAATTCTTGTGTTAAAGTAATGAAACATTTAGAATAACATCAGATTACAATATTTTTGACCTACCTTAGTTTAGAAACAACTGATGGAAAAGGTTTATTTTATGGAGTGGGTTTAGATTGTTCTCATAAATTTTCGTTCAGTGTAAATTAAATGAATATGTTTCTACGTTATAAATTATTTTATGATACTGTATTATAAAATAATAATTTCCCAAAAACGTTACACTGAATTTTATATTTATCATATATTTCCATTGGAAAAAGAATTTTAAATCAGAAACAAATTACTATAAGAGTACTTGGAAGTCTTCTAATGAACAATCTTATTAATTTAAATTAACTTTAATAAACACTGGATCTGGATTATTTTATTATTTCTGAAATTATGAAATATATATAGTTTAGAAAGTGCGATATAATCCTTCTCTGACAAAATTGTTTACTACCATGTGAAACAACGTAGTAATAACAAGGAATAGTATTATCAACCAGCAGTTGCGGTTAGGATTTCCGCCTGCCCATAGAATTAGGAAAGGCCGTATTTACGCCTCATTACTTACATTTTGTGGAGCAAACATTGTTTTTGTTTTATTTGACATTTTATTTTGAAATATTTTTTAAAATGTATCAATTCGACACACCATTACAAGACAAACTATACCAAACAATGTTTACGTTGATGCAACGACAAATGTCGGGTTAAAAGCTAATAAAACTCCACGTTCTTTATACGTAATGGGTTATAATTACTAATTCAATCTATAATTTACTTTATAATATAAACAATAATAGAAGTTTACTTAACTAGAGAATAATATCCTTTACTAGTAATATATCAAAAAGTACATTCCACTAAACAAGTTTGACACCAATTCAGTAAATTATAACATTAATAAAATTTGATGGTTATTCAGTCAGAAATTAAATGTAATTATTACACTAATATGAAAAAATTACTTGTGGAAAAATTAATTTATTAAAATAATCTTAATAATTTCATTAAATTAAATTAATGTTTTCCAAAATTAATAAAATTTGATGCTCATTTAGTCAGAATTAAAATTGATTAAATTATTAGACAATTTATAAGAAAACATTAATTTTAAAAATTAAAGTAATTTTTTCTCATAAATATTCGTTCATTGTAAATTAAATGAATATTCTTATTAATTATCTAATATTTTATTAATTTTATTTCTGAGTGAATGGTCATCAAATTTTACTAATGTTTGTATTTTAATACAAGGTCAGATAATTTTTTAATTCAGAAAATTATAGTTCCTTAGTGTCATTTTTATTGTAATTATGAGTAGAATTGATATATATTAAATGTTTTAAAATAAAATACATCGAAGTTTTTGATCGACACAAGTCCACTAGGACTCATTCTCTGAGCTATGAGGACAGTAGGTCTAGGATTCCTCAGCTGCACTCTTTAGTTCATATTATTATAGATGTTACAAATTTCAGGAATCAGTTATTTATTCCTGCTCTCATAAATGCATGTTAAGTTACAAAACTGAAGAGTAATTATTTGAACTAAAAATTTCTAGAACCGAAAATTTAATTATACTGTTCTATAGATTTTCGTTCCTGGCATACCAATGATACAATTCATTGAGGACTATTTGCTTCTCAAACAAATGTGATTTGTATTTACTTGAAGTATGCCGGGTTACACCAGGGTGTTGATTCTGCTCACTTTTATCCGCGGTTACCTCTGATGTTTTACTGGGAAATACCAAAACTATACGTTTTCGTCCTAACATTAGTCTGAGTAATCTATGAAGACCAGGGAAAACATAAATCAGAATAATCGAACCCTGGATCTCCGTTTAAGAGGTCCGCGCCACTCGCTGTCGATAGTTAGGCGACTTAGAAATGCCAATGTCTCATTGTGTATATCAATACATTACATCCTAATGTATCTTAAGAATGGAACAACATTTTAAATAGATAGAAAACATCGGTTCTGGCCCGGTGGTTGGACTTGATGAATAAATGTGGACGCATGAATAAATTTGAGAGAGCCATTAGAAAGTCAAATTTGATAGTTTTCGCGAATCAAGCCTTGGTCCTCTGATTTATGACATGTGTTTTTACGACGCACCGGAAATAATTGTACGATTAAGAAAGAATCGACCCTGAAATATAAGTAATTTAAAGGTAAAAGCGTAAACTATCATTGCAACATTAACAGCTTTGTACGAAAACTGAAGGTTTAAACGAGTCCCCTCCCGGAATCTACGCATATTTTCTCCCGCGTTGGACGCATGTTGTAATTTCCCTTTTCGACGCGTTTCGTAAACAAAGGTAGAGCGAAGATGTTGTAGATGAGCTGCGCAGACATTTAATATTTACGAGAGGTGTTACGCAAGCGGAGACCTTTTCACACGTTGTTTGGGGTCAAACAGCCTGTCCTCGGCCCTGCACTCTCAAAACACCGACACAAAGGAAGCCCAGCCACCTCGAAGTGCATTGTGTCGGCGAAAGTTCCAAGGGAGGGGACGAGGTATATATGCCGCTGTTTCGGGCGCATGCGCGTTCGAGTTCGTTTAGGTCCTCCTTCGCAGAAGACAGGAACTGCATAGAACATGTTCCTCTGACTTACCTACCAGTAGTGTCTGGATCATGTTCGTGAACGAGATGTTGAGCCGAGGCGCCTCTAACACCCGGTGTGGGAAGCCCAAAAACCACCCGTTGCAGAAGATTCTGCTGGCACGGTGAGTGGAATCGGGATTCATTTGAAATTTTATTTGATGCCTGCACCTTCAGCAGAAATTATATGTATAGTATAATGGAAGGAATGCTATTTTACCAATTTCATGAGATCAAGTGAAAAATAACATGAAGCGTATTTAAAAATTAATTAATTTTTTTTCTAGTTCTGAAATCAAAGTTGTTGATCTTCTGTAATTTCATGTCACAAGTGTACGATCAATTATATTCATTACCTAGCCACGGTTTACCAGAAACATATTTTGCGCCGCAGTCGTTTCTCGCTTATTAGTTAATATTTATTTAATATATATCCGTACAACTCAGACATAATCGAAGGGTTTTCCCGGTGTATGTAATTAACAAAGTGTTCTCGGGATTCCAACCAGGTGACAATGCAGGAATTCCACGACGTTTCGATAGCGGAATTGCTGTCATCTTCTGGTGAAGTAATGATGGCAATGTCCGGTAACGAAACGTCGTGGAATTACTGCATTCTCACGTGGTTGAATCCCGAGAACACTTTAACAACCCAGACATTACAAATACTGAAGGCTTTTAAGATATTTAGTTACTAGACATACATTGAGTCAGAACTATATTAATATACAATATTATATATATATATAAACTATGAACTGGCAATAATAAATGTGCAATCAGGGCTGAAGTGAAAAAGTATATCACGTTTTACTATTGACTTACAATTCAAGAACCGAAATTCTGGAAGTCATTTTTGCGTAACGTTACGTGCTTCCAGTTAATAATAAATCTTAGAGATTCACAGTAAATTAAGTAACTGCGCATATGCAAATATCACGTTACAACTTAGGTGGTAAAATGTCAGTCAGCTCCATGCTCTGGTGACTACCGCTTCTACGGTTACATGACGCGAGTTGAAGTAACAAAAATAACTTACCAAAACTGAGACTTTTCGATATTCAGGAGATAGATACATACGCGGCTTAGAAGTAGGAATTATCATGCTAATTTAAATAACAGTCGTCTGTAATTCGCTACATTGATTGGGGATTATAAACCTATACATTTTTTATAATTGCTTCATAACACTCATTAGGAAAAAATGGGGAAAATAATACTATTACAGTTAACAATTTTTCTATCGAAAATATATGACCCACCTTCTTTTATGGGCTTGGAGTTTGTTGAAAATGTTGATCTTAAAATAATGGGGCAACCTTTGAATTTGTATTCACCCTTAAAGAGAACACGTTTCGTATAGTTATCGCGAAAGTGAGAAGTATTTTTAATACGGAAATTGCGTTGGAGGAAAGCATGTTCGAACACCAAAACACGGAACTCCACGAGATCCGCAAGCTGTTTTCGATAAGTTCTCAGGAACTCCGAAATTGAGAAGATATGACCACAGTAGAACAAAAGATAGGAATTTATATACATATTAGACATATTAAAAATTAAATATCAAACCAACTTCAATTTGCATGCGTTTCTATGTCACGGGATATCGGAATTTCTCTCCGAATGTTTTTTTTAATACCCCAAAACTCGACAAGTGTTCGGATTACAGTCTCTGAATGTGAACAGATTTGTATTCTTCTTCTATGACACATTATTTAAATATGTCTTTTCACGATACGAAATTAAGTATCCTTACCTACAAGTTCTTTTGTGTATTGGTAGCAGGAAGATTTTAGAATCTTTAACTTTAGAGAGACTGAGAACGTGAGAGATCTAAGTTAGAGGTCCAGCCATTACCTTTCACAATGAAGTGAAACTGGTGCAGTACATGGATAAGGATCTGCAAGTTGTCGCTGTTTTGGAAGTGTGTACTTAGCCCTTGTGTAATAGGGCAAACCTTGCGACTCGGAATGTGGTCACGCTCTCGTGTGAGCTGCAGATGGAGCGGAACCGACACGCTCCGCACGTCACGCCGAGTCCAGTCCAGACGGACGCGTGCAAGTCTCTCAAACTATTTCTTAAATTACAACAAACCTCTTTGCTAGTGTCAGAAAAATCATTGCTATTTTCTAACCACCATTATCTGTAGACAAACAGTTGGTTGATTGTGGTCTTAATTACGATTCTACCTCTTACCCTTCACTAACTGCTTCTTAGAAAAATACGAAAAGTTCGATTAAGAAAAAAAACTTGCAGTAACTAATGCCGGATGGCACTGACTCAAACAAAGACAATTAATAGACAATAAAAACTATTTCGGTTCGAGCTTTTAAATCCCAACCTAGTTTTGTAGTTACTACGGACAACTACTGCCAACAGGTGTCGCGTATAAATGTTGCTGTTTTATAATTAAACTCCATTAAATGATATTAACACACAAAATTATTCGAAAAATTTATATTTGAATTGGACGATCCTAATTTATTTAATGATTTCTCCTTTTCTGGCTAACAATTTATTTTCTGATCATGTTTCTTAGAGTTACATGAGGCTACATGAGGATAAATCCACGTAGTGGTTACTCCACTTTAAAAGCATAGGAAAGGTTTTGAAATGGGGGATGTGGAAGGGTAGAGAAGGTAGCCAAGGGTTAACTAGGGCCCCCGGGCTATAGTTTAAGGATCCTACCCAGCATTCGCCTAAAAGTAATGCAGGGAAAACCCTAGAAAAACCTGCATCAGGTAGGTCGGGCATTGGGTACTTGTCCCACGCCCTTCCGAGAGCGGGAGTAGAGTTTGCTGTGGCGACGCAGCATTCCCTTCTCCGGGCCTCGACCAGTTTAGGAGGCAGCTGTCTGACTATTCCAATGGCAATAGAGGACAACTCTTACCGTATGCCCATGGTCTGTGACCCCGGAACATACACCTCTCAGAACAGGCCGAGGTGTCTCGGCTTGTGGGAACCTTAGTTCAAAAAGGGAGAGGAAAAGACATCCCCAAAGGTAGCCCCTTCATGTATCTCCTACAAGGTTCTGCCTGCGAGAGAATAGCCCTCGCAGACCTACAGCTGCCCTAGTTCAAAAAACCTTTTTTTTTGGGGGGGGGTGTAACAGGCTACATGAGGGTAGTCCACCACATAGTGGCAACTCCCCTTTAATAGCATTGGAACAGTCGGCCAGCAGCCTCCTAAACTGGTCGAGGTACGGAGAACGGAATGCTGCGTCCCCACAGCAAACTCTTCTCCCTCCATCGGAAGGGCGAGGGACAAGTACCCAATGCCCGACCTACCTGATGCAGATTTTTCTAGGATTTTCCCTGCATCACTTTAAGGCGAATTGCCGGGTAGGATCCTTAAACCATAGCCTGGGGGCCCGAGTTAACCTTTGGCTACCTTCCTCTACCCTACCGCATCCCCCCTTTCAAATCCCTTCCTATGCTATTAAAAGGGAGTTGCCGCTATGTGGGTTACCCCCATGTAGCCTGTTACCCTAAATAAAATTATATTTCAAAATGCTCATCTGTTACTTGGCACTGCGATCCGTTGTCTCTGGGTGGCTTTTCCCGGTTTCTAGTCGGAACAAATTGCTCTAGCCGACCTCGTGTGGTGTAGGGGTCAGTGTGACTGCCTCACATCAGAGGTCCCGGGTTCGAACCCCGGCGAGGGCGTAGATGTTTGTGTGCGTGAGAAAAACTTTCAGTAAATCAGTCCCACGTCTAGAAAATGATTTCCCATATTGAGTCGCTAGTAACAAGAGCTGTTGATGCGACTGTAAATAAATCAATATACAAAAATGCTCTTCTTCTACGTACTTGTATCTCCTGGACACATTCAATCTTCGTCATTATGATAACTAATTTTTTTCTCAACATAAACTTACAATTTTCTTGACTCCAAGGTATCCAACTTCCTCTCTCTCTCTCACAACTCGACGTCTTTTATTGCACTGATATTATATTAACTTACAGTGAATTATCAACATTACCTTTATACCCCCGGCTTAACAGCAGAAACGAACCACAAAACTGCAGTAAATATAAATGCATACTTTTTTTGAGTGACAACCTAGATGAGGATCATCCAAATAGTCCCGCATTCCTCTGGAAAGGGGGAATGCAGAATGGACAGTAAGGTATTCATGGGGAAACTAGGGTTCTCTGACTGTAGTTTAAGGATCCTGCCCGACATTCACCTAAATGTGCTGCATAGAAAATCCTGGAGAAACTATAATCGGATGATATTTCTCTTAACGAGTTCACTGATTTGTCTAACTGCTTACACTTTTGTTTCAAACCGATACTCAATTTAAGTGTCTCTTCCTAAGTACAAGTTCGCAGGAGTCCATCGCAGATCCCAACAATGCTACTTCCTGCACTTTCAAGAGCAATAAACATCCCTCGAATGATGGCGAAGTCACTTATTAATTGCGCCTTGACCTTGGTTTGGTCCCTACTGCGTAGTTTTCTAAATTCTGAGATTCATTTAATAACAGTATATACATCAATGAAATAAGTATATAATATAATGCTAAAAATTATTAGAAGATTATACTGGAATAGATGATGTTTGAGTGACGCGTGCTATATTTTACAAATATTTAGAACGAGAAGTAACTCCGAAAATCTATTGAAAGACACGAAACGAAACGCTGTAAAATATTTAATTCCTAACTACTGTATCTTATGGTACACCTCAATTTATATCATAAAATTAGAAGACTCCCTGAAAACGTTACATATTTTGAAGTATATAAAAGTAGACGACGCTAATTTTAGATTTATATTTCCAAATAATTATTGGAATCAAAGCAATTAAATCTACTATAATTGCTTGAAATTTAATTTATATTGTCAGAAGAAGCGATTTATTTTCCTGCCATAATTTACCGTGATGGCCACTGACGAATATAGGGGAAAATAATATTGTGTGTATCAAAATTTAATAATTAGGCCTATATTGCGAAACTGCAGTAGGTTGTAAACAAGTTTGAACATAATGCTCTTTGACTTCTGTACGTTTCCACGTACAAACAGATTCGTTCATTGTTAATGTGTTTCCCTTGATCAAACTACGCGATTCATATGACCTTTACTTAATATTCGTAGGTCCAGACATGAATATAAAAAACAAACTGTCTAGAGTACCAAATACCGCCCAAATATTTTAAAAACAATACTGGTCCAAAAAAAGTTGAAATTTTTATATTTTCATACCAAATTAATCGTTTATTAAGTGTTTTTATTGTAGAGATAAAAACATGTGTTCTAGCATAGATATTACTCATAGTTTTTTACATCTCAGCACACATTATTATTTTTAGTGTTACCTTATACAAATAACGTAAGCATTTTACTTTTATATTTCTTTTATTCTATTCTAATAATATTAAAACGTCCTTTATAACAGACAAGCATAAAAAAACAAAGTAACTTAAACTAAGTAAATCTGAAGTTAAAACTGCTGGACGTTCGACGAGCATTAGGTTTTATTCTATTCGTTATTAAATTTGAGTTATTCTCTTGCATTATTAACGCAACCCTTACATTCTATTATGATGTTATAATCTTATGCTATTTCAACTACTGTATTTTTTTGTTTCTCAATCGACTATATTAACTAATGCTTCTCGTATTAGTCAACCATTTCTTTTTTCCTCTTAATTTTCAAGTCTCCAGAATTTATATTCATAGTGTTAGTAGTTTTTAATTTTTATATTTTAATATTGAATAATTATTAATATTTAATCTAGATAAAAGAATTGTAACGTTAAAATTATATTATGTTTATTCGCTATCAAACGATAATTTTTTCATTGTAACGTCTACTATTGTAGAAGTTGGTTGATATAAATATCAGAATTATTTAAAAGAAGGGATTCCTCTTCCTTCGTGGAAACTATTGAAAAAAAGTTTTCAGTTTTAATTTACATTGAAAATATCTTTTAATCCCATCGGTACATACGTAAATGACTGGCGTAATTAGCATAAGACATAAATGACTAGAGAATGTTGAAATTTCATTAAGAAAGTCTGCAAATTTGCACAGCAATTTATTTGTTTATTATCTATTTGTCTTCTTGTGATAAATTGAGATCCATATCAATAATTCAATTCGCGTTTTAAAAAATAACCATAGTTACATAAAGACAAGTCAGTAAGTAATTAATCTCACAACAAATTTTACAGAATTTGTTTCTTGTTTACGTTGACGGGAAAGGAATCAATTAATTCTAAGGACGAAGTATGTTTCGTCCTCGTCGATTTCTGTCGCAGTGACGATTGTTTTGATACTATGCAATATATGTTAGTATCGTGTTGTTTTGGAAACACGGAAGTAGGCGCCGAATCGCCCTTGGAGTCGTCCTAGTCGAGTGCATTGTCCGGCACCTGGCAAGGTCGCCAGTACGCGATCTACAGTCTCAAGGCACGTCGGCTCCTGTAGGTGAGAGGTGGCCAAACATTGTCTCTACCAGCACATCGGCAATGAGAAGGGATCGTTACAATTCACTCTTCAATTAGATGCTTCCTTTGCCTGTAAGAAATAGGTTACTAATGCCGCTGCAACCACGACGATTTTACTAAAATACGCAAAGTATAAAAAAATTAATTATATAACATTCAAGGATGATAATATTTGGTACGTACTTCGAAGTTTGCCACTCCTGCAATGATTAAGGAATTATTTACGGAATTGAGATTACAAAAGTCCTAGGTTTTAGATGTAAACAACTATATAATGCCATTAAAGCATTTATTTAAAATATTAAACCGGACTAAAGTGTGTGGTAATAGAATAAGTGATACTAACTAAATATTTCATTATATTTTCCCTTCAATTTTCCCCATAATATTTTTTGCAAGCAAATATTTCTAGTCACTGAAATATTTATGTTAAATGAGTGTTCCTGGACAAACACTCGATTAGAAGTGAAACGCCTTTAATAAAATATTTAGCTCAGCAATGATTGTTTTGTAAATAATTAAATATGAATTAATTGACCTCTGATTCTTTGTTTGTATATTTTCTGAAACATGACTTTTATTATTAATCTCCATTTTTTCGATTCTTAATCACGACGTGGATAATTATTTGTTAATGCGAGCGTCTAAAATTGATTCATCTTTGTGGTATACTTTTTTGTTATTTTTACTATATTTTTTATTATTATTACTAGCTTTTCTTATACCGTAATTTTAATGTTGAGAAAATATAATAAAGCCTTCTCGGCCTTTATTCATTCTCTAAACCGACAAAGACTATATTCTTTGTTGAGAATATTTATTTCCGTTAGTCATTATTTTTTTTTTTAGGGAAATAGGCTACATGAGGGTAATCCACTTAGGGCAACTCCCCTTTAATAGCATAGGAAGGGATTTGAAAGGGGGGATGCGGAAGGGTAGAGGAAGGTAGCCAAGGGTTAACTAGGGCCCCCGGGCTATACTTTAAGGATCCTACCCGGCATTCGCCTAAAGGAATGCAGGGAAAACCTTAGAAAAACCTGCATCGGGTAGGTCGGGCATTGGGTACTTGTCCCACGCCCTTCCGATAGCGGGAGAGGAGTTTACTGTGGGGACGCAGCTTACCCCTCACCATGCCTTGGCCTGTTTAGGAGGCAGCTGGCCGACTAATCCAATAGGAATAGCGGACAACTCTTGCCGTATGCCCAAGGTCTGCGACCCCGGAACATACACCTCTCAAAACAGACCGAGGTGCCTCGGCATGTGGGAACCTTAGTTCAAAAAAACCAGAGAGATGTGAGAGCATCCCCAAAGGTAGCCCCCGCCAGAGCACTCTGGGAAGGTTCACCTGCGAGAAATCCTCTCGCAGGCTTCTAAAGCGTTAGTCATTATAAAACTAAAGTAAATTATTGGTGGATTACCCTCATGTAGCCTATTACCCCCCAAAAAAAACAAAAAAAAACAAAAAAAAATGTAAGATGACAAATATGAGAGATAGCGAGAGAGTGGCAGAAACGCGAGATTAGAGAAAGCAGTTACCTCAGCATACTGAGCATACGTAAACTCGTCTTTGTGATTCATTACAGATAAAGTTCGTCGTATTAATATGAAAATGTGTAATTAATGAAGTAAATTTCATCTCTTTAGATTAATGTCCTGGAGTTTATGCTAGTTGCAATTATTTATTAGTCACGGTGAAATTCCCAAACGCGTCAGTTGTGTAAAAGACCCGCCGCCGCCTTATTATTCATCGGTTAAAGCAAGTTTGTGTTTTTCTTAATATAAGGATAGATATTAAATTAGGATAGTAGAACTCATACAGGCATCTCTCCATAAAAACATCTATTTTATAACGGCGATAAAGTATGTTGGTAATGCTCTACAAATAAATCAGTTTCTCGACAATCACTTGGCTCGTATAAACTTACATCAAAGATGCGCGTTATAAATACCACGTCTTAATGTTTTTTGTATGCGTGCACTTGTCAGTTAGTTGGAATTATAAAAACTAAAATCCGCCGTCTAGATATCAACGCCGACCACTCAGAATAACCTGTAATAATACACAAATCCAAATTCTCAATGAAACTAGACCGATTATATCACCGAGAAAGTATCCATACAAGCTCACAATAGTAGCACGCGAACAGCCGAACAGCTTCATCGTCCCGGAGATGTTCGTTCTCACGTGCTGGTTCTTAACAATCTACCCTTTGTCAAAGTTACTTGCGTCAGTGGATATCCCCATCGTCGCTTGAATGATTCCTCATTCATCTCTATTTCGCTTATATACTTAATTTACCGCGTCACATGCCCGCAACGTCGACATGAAATTTACGGGTACGTAAATTATATATATTTTGATATTCAAAAATACTTTTGAAATAAGAGTTTTGAAAGACCGTGTATTGTTCTAACTTAAGTTACGGAGACCTTGATCAAGATTATATCTAACCGTACTTTGTAAGAAACGTGATTTTTAATTTTCGTGTTTACTATACCATATACCATAGTATATGAAGTGCCTACGCTCGGTGAATCACAATCAGCATGACTTTGCCCTTAAACCGATGATATTCGGCATCAAAATCTACCCACGCTAACCAGAAAAATTAATTTATACAGAGTGTGAAGCGGTTTTATTAAATACATTGAAATTATACCATCCAAGGAAGCAGGACAAAAATGAGTTACGTTAGTACGTGACCAACAATAACGATTTTATAATGAAAAAATTTTGTAAATCTATCTTCTATATAATAAAAAAGCGTGTATATTTGTATGTATGTATTTACGTTAATCTCTATACATATTTAAACGCGTGGACAGATTGCAACGAAATTTGGTACACGTTTTCTTCAAAAGACGAGAAACGGTACTGTGGGGGTGAGAAACTTCTATCATAAATGTGGAAATAATTATAATTGAAAAACGTAATAATTGTGTGTTAAATTACTGCGCACACCAAGAGACCATGACGTCAAGCGAGAGAGAGACATTACAACGCGACTTACAAAGGAAATAGTTCCTATTTCCGTAATGAAATAAAGCAGAAATATTTTAATTGAATAAAAAGTATATAATTGTATCCAGCAATACTTAATTGATTGATAATAAGAAACAATAGGAAATACTTTACGATCCTTGCTGAAAATGTAAGTTCATTTTCGCGCCATATTAGTGACTCCAATATGGCGACCATTTGTTTACATTGTAAATCTAGGAAACAATTTCATCAATTTAATATTTCGAAATGTCTGAAGACTGAGGGACAATTATATCCTGCAATACTCAAAGAGTATATTTAAGTATTCTATTCGTAAAGAAATTCCAAGGTATATTTGATTAATCCACTATCGGTCGAAAGTATGTACGGATCTAGGAACATTTAGGTTAAATCACTTCTTGACTAAATATTAATAATACGTACACGGGCAACGCCCGACACCCAGCTAGTTAATAAGGATGATAGCCGAATACGGACAAAATAAGTGGTGATATAAATACCACACAAACGTTTCCAGAACCCTTTTCAAGTTTTTTCAACTGACTTGTGCATTTTTGACGCACTAGCCTCTTATGTGTTTCAGTTTTCTTCCCACGAAGCTTTCTTCTTCTTCGGCTATATTTCTAATTATTATTTTTTTCAAAACAAACAGAGATTTTTCAATTTAACAAACTATATAACATTTTTATGCTTTATTGCCGTACAATATATTTGTATAAAATCAAAAAGTGAGAATAAATTCTGTCAACATATATTTCATGGCATTCTTTGTATGTTTGATGACTTATATTAGTTCCAAGGAAGGTTTGTGAGAAAATTCGCTTCTCCGGCAAGAAAACGAATGGTGCTGAAAATTGCATTTATGTAGTTTTCTATAATTCTGACCTTCAACTTATTTAACACAAAAACTATATTGAATACGCTGTTGAGCAGAATTATAAGATCATATAGGTTTGCAAAAAAACGACGAATGTATATAGTCAATATGTATTGTGGAATGAGGAAATGCAGAAAAAAAACGAAATTATAATAATTATCTGACATTTAATGCAAACAATAATAAAATTTGATGGGCATTCAGTCAGAAATAAAATTATTAGAAAATTAAGAAGAAATCATTAATTTTTTTAAAAAAAATTAATTTATTAATGACGTTTCATCCTTGGATTATGACTTCTTCAGTGTATAAAAATTTCCCTCAAGAACATCTGAAACACTATTAATAAATTAAATAGTGGAAAAATTATGTTATAAAATTAAAAACAGTCAAATAATTTACTTTTAATGAAACGAAAACGTCATTAAAACACTCTTCATTAATATTTAAATATATCCATTGCAGATTAAAATGATGCTGTTGCCCTGGCAGCCTCCAAGGGCCGAACTTCTATTTTTTATGTAATTTGCCATTATTCAATATATTAATATTTTATAGATGTTCGTGATGGAAATTTTTAAAAACTGAAGAGGTTTCAATCCAAGGATGTAGTAAATTAATTTTCTTTATTAAAATTGGTATCTTATTAATATTCTAATCATTTTATAAATTTTACTCCTGACTGAATGGCCATCAATTTTTATTATTATTATTAAAGGAAACCTACGTTCGGAACAGTAAATAGAAAGTATTAAGTTTCGGGGCATATCATTTGGACTGTCCGCAATATGAAATTCGTGGTCCTGTTTGGTTCAGCAGAATTTTTGAAAGGAAGTGTCTCTCTTTTTTGACAGTTTAATCTATATCATAATTACGAAGTGCCCTACAATGTAACGGCAGTTCGAGATTCTAGAAGAGGCTGGTAACCTGATAAGAGTTCATTCAAACTTGTCTTTCATAATTAAATGCCAACATCGTTAAAGGTAGCAGTGCCTACCACAGTTGTATAAACTACTTTGTGCTATTTGCATGAGTGAAGCTGTGCAGAAAACCTGCAATTATATTTCACAAGACTGCAATTGTGTTTAAAAGGTGGTCATCCTGCCATCCGCAGGAGGTTCGTAATACTTGTCTGTGATTTTTGTATTTGAGCTCCCCTCGTAATTTCCGAATGTGACCACAGATGTCAGGTGCGCAGATTAGACGCCTGTGGCGCTTACACCGGGCGCTCGAGGAACTAGTTACTCGAGTTCCGCATTGAGCATATTAAGGTGATAACTGAACCTCCTGTTAATTCACGGCCACATGCACAAGGTTAGTAGTTAGGAGTTACGCATTGGCCCTATACCATTTCCGCATGTAATCGATCAATCCTCAAAGTCGATGTTGCGCAAATGGAAACTCTTACGATGGATGCTGTTTTTGCCAAACAAATTAATTTCCGTGCGGGTAAACTTTTTAAAAGTTTCTTTTATCGCCAAGGCAGACGGTTGTTTTCCCCAAATAAGGCCATAGAAGTATATTACGATTCATGGACACCTGATGGAATTTGTAGAAATAATGCACCAAAAATATAAGGACTATGCCATGGAAAATTTGAATCGTATCAGTTGGAGTCGTTCGTAGCTTATTCCCAAAATATTCGTTACAAGCCAATATGTTCAGTATTTAAAATCAATTGAACTACTCGCCCTCTGGATAAACAAAAATACAGTTTTAATTTGAGTACGAGCAAGTTCCGAATGTTTCTCACATGATGCTCACACTTGATTCGAAAGTGGAAACTATTGTAAATCTTCTTTCAGATTGTTAAATCTGGTTTGGAGAAAAATACGCACCCTATCCCCTATACTGCGCATGGTTGACCAGCAAAAGGACGAGACCTGGGTTGAAGCAACCAGATGGGAAAGAGAGACGGTCAAGGGTAGTGGGGAAGACCTGCTGTCCAATTAGCCTTGTATAAATTGCTTCGAATTATTTTCAAAACTTATTTTTTAAAAAGAAACGGCTTATTTATTGATAGATTAGTATTAAAACAACATGATCAACTCAATGTGAGAGTCGCAGCGCGTCTTCTCATATGCTTCTATTAGGAGTAGTTTTTATTATGGTAAATATTAAGTTTTAGTACGTCGCTCCAGTCATCTTCTCTCATCAAAAAATAGCTACTGAATAGATAAAAATGCGAAATACCGTAAGAGTTGTCCGCCATTCCCATTGGAATAGTCGGGCAACTGCCTTCTAAACTGGTCGAGGCACGGAGAAGGGAATTCTGCGTCCCCACAGCAAACTCCTCTCCCGCTATCGGAAGGGCGTGGGACAAGTACCCAATGCCCGACCTACCTGATGCAGGTTTTTCTAGGTTTTTTCCTGCATTTCTTTAGGCGAAGGCCCGGTAGGATCCTTAAAATATAGCCCGGGGGCCCTAGTTCACTCTTGGCTACCTTCCTCTACCCTTCCGCATCCCCCCTTTCAAATCCCTTCCTATGCTATTAAAGGGGAGTTGCCCAACGTGGATTACCCTCATGTAGCCTGTTGCCCTAAATATATATATATATATATATATATATATATATATATTTGTAAATGTATCCGAAAGTTGAATTACATCTCGAATAAAATTCTGGTCTAGATATGATATTTTCCTCTGAATAGTTTAACGTCCTGGAATCAGTCCATAATTGTGATTTTGTCACCTGAAGTGTTTCCATCCAAACCCCTAGGACTAGTAAAGGTGCGAGCTCATTGACGCTGAAGCAAAATCCGATGAATCAAAGCTCTGAACCAAATATAATTTAATTTTCCATCGTGGACATATTCAGTTCGTTATGTCTTGTATACCATTTGGAACATATTTCACCGCTGACATATTTGAGACGGTTTTAATCCCGACACTAGCATAGTTTTAAATTACTGAAGTCGCCGACCGTAACACAATAACGGTATCAAGTTGAGCGACTCGTCAGCACACACGTTTTTCTAGAAAGTGTGTGTCTTATTGGTTTAGGAGCCAACGGCTGTGCTGAACGTGATTCCAAACAATGTTCAGAGAACCACTCGAATTCACAACTAGTTTCCAGCTCAGGAGTGCTCTTCAAATATTTACAAAGCACGAGTGTAAGCAATACGTTCTCTTTTATCGGCATTTGTAATCGTACACTCGACCCCAAAAACTACTATGTGTCAATAAAAACATATTTTAGATATGTAATGTCAAGTCTAAAATTCCATTGTTTTTTCTAGTTGTCTATTCTAAATTTCTTTTATATTATTATAATATAACCTCATAAACGTTCGGTTATGAATTATTTATTCCCTTAATGTTTAACTATTCGTCGAGTCGTCGTTTGCAAGATTTTTTCCCCGACAGCGAGATTGTCTTTATTCTACAACAATAAATACAGTGTTCGTTAATATAATTTTGAAAACAAAAATGGACATCCCGTCTACGAAACAAATTTCCGGCTTTTACTCGTATTGCGCTTCGTTTAAACTCTGCCATCTTCAGAAACGTTGAAGTGCTTGGCTACTTCTGAGTTGAACCTCAATTCCTACACATCGACCTAGTACATTGGCATAAAAACAAAAAAAAATTACTCGTCTACAACATATGTTGAGTTTTCATCTCAAATGATCTACCGGGAAAACTGGACCACGCGAAGCTGTCAAGAACCCTGATGGTGTGGAGGTTATAGAGGCTAGATTTTTAGCAGACTGCAAACGTAACTTAGTGACATTCGGTAACGTCATTTCATTACCCGGCCTCTCGAACATTCATATCAGAACAATATTTTACTTCTTGCCCTTCTTGACCTCCTTTACTCACTCGAAATAACATTATTACCTTTCTATTTTAGTTATGAAGTACCTTTAGCCAATGTCGACATCGGACTTCACGTGGTGATTCCAAGCTGGATTGTAACACAATCTTCAACTCACCAACAATCAGCCACGAATCAGATATATTTACTTTTATTACTCAATTTTTGTTTAGTTTCACAGTTTTAAGGAAATATTTTCAACTTGACGGTATTAAACTGTCTCGTGCTTCGTTAAAATAAAAGAATCTTTGGATAGGTAACGATTAATAGTTGAGATTGTGATTATTATCTTATCAGTAAATTACAGTTTAACTGAACCTTTATTCCTTTTACTTCGATAAAAATGAGTGTTGAATGTAGACTGCAAAATAAGTTGTATTTAAAGTAAGTCATTTATTCATTTAAAATCAATGCCCGTCTAGTAAGTAGAACATAGTGACGTATGAGTTTTCCAATCCATCTTTAAAGTTAAACGATTCCGAGTTCTTACAGTAGTTCATAATTGGAATATATTGACGTTAGTTAAACTTCAGAAGCCTGATAGCCAATTCAACATCAAAATGTACTTTATAAACATTTTAGCTTATCAATAACAAAAGTCTCTCGGAATTTTGCAATCGATGGTTGATCACGGGTTAGATTGTGAATATGAAAGGCTAAATGAAACGTGTGTAGCAGCATTGTTGAACGCTGACCGACCAGATCATAGCGACCACTCCATCAGTACTTCGTTGAGCCACATTTTGCCTTCAATACCTGCAATGATTCTTCTTGTAAAGGGACTCCACGAAATGCTGAAATGTGATGCGAGGAATCTGACACCATGCCTGATGAATAGCAGTATAGTTGTGTGAGATTTGATGCTTGAGGATTCAGCTGCCGTAGGCTCTTTCAACTTCGTCCCACAGCTGTCCATTTGGTTTGATATCTGGTGATTGTGGGGCCCGGGATCCGATCATTTGCCCGACGGAATTATTCCGATTGACGTTTTCCCGGAGGAGCGTTTTTACTAAATAACTCGTAACATGTTTGTTATTACACATGATTATTATTGTAAATTAAGTTATTAATTATGCGAGGAACAATTTCAACCAGGCATGGTTCACGTGTCACGATCCAGCAGAAAACAATGCGGATTTAAGAAAACACAAGCAGCCATTTTGAGAGAGGGGATGAGCGACCGAGATTGGTGACCAATCCGAAGTTATGGTAATAGCTGTTAACTACTAATAAAGATTAACTACCGCACAAAATAAAGGTGACGTTCTACATTTCTCTGCACTTCAATTAACTTCAATGCATTCGAAAATAAAGCTAATTTATAAACACAATATAGATACTAAAATATGATGTTTTGCCGCATGTATGTTAAATTTCTATATAACTCGTTTTATTTTTATTGAAATTATATTTTAGCCCTTATTACTTGCATTACGTAGGTTTACCAGTTGGAATATCATTATTTAACTCAGAGTTTACCAAACGCTGGATTCTACACCATTCTCGGTCGTTACCGCATAATTTTTGCTTCCTCCTTCTTCCCCCACTCCTAGAGATGTTCCTCGTGCCGTTAGGAGTTTAAATTAGACATTATAAACATGGAGAATGACACTGAGCGACCCCGTAAACTATTTATTTGACACCAATTTAGGCAGTTTTTTTCATATTTTAAAAATGCCACCTCCTTCCACCCCCATCCATAGTGGTGCAACATCCGCAGTGTTTGTCACTGGATCGTAAGTGACACGTGTACCAAGATTGGTTGAAATTGTTCCGCGCATTAAATAATGGAAAATGACCAATGGAGATATTGATCTGTCGAGCAAGTGTCAAGCGGGATAATGACCTGTCCGAAAACTGGCAATCTGTTAATGTCGTCGGGAAAACGTGAAAGAGGCAATTGTCTGTCGGGATTTTGTTCTAGACCCGTTGGGGCAACCAAAGTAAGGTAAAGCCTTATTTTCCTGAAACGAATACAACACAATACGATCACTGTGGGTTGGCGCCTTTTATTGATTGAAGTAGCCATTTCAATTCTGACACGCAATCAACATGATATGATGAACTTTATCAGAAAAGATGAAGGTAAGATGTATTATTCAGACGATGCTTCAAAATGAAGGGCCCGGAATACTGCTCCCAGTAGATTGAAGAGTTTACGTCAAATTTTCACGGTGTCACTTGCAGGATGCAATTGGAAACATGAATAATCTAACCACGTATTTTTTCGACAAATGTTAGATTGTCCAACCTTGTGTTTGTGTGCGAAATGGTGACCTATCTGTTATTAACTGCTGACAGTATAGTTCGTACAGGCCTTCGGCTTCCATATCTTATGCAGTGTACGGAGGTAGTGCGTTTTTCTACGAACACGTTATTTTAAATGTAAAGTATACTTTAGAGAAGTGAAATACAAAATGCGATTACTTGACACAATTTTTAATAGTTTCATTGGAACCTGCATACTTTCAGAATGTACAATTGGATGTGAACTGCTCTCGAAATGCGTAATATAACTCCTGTTCTACAGTCTTAAAAAGAAGTGTAATCATGTGAGTACAATGCTCATCGGTTAGGAACGGAAGGAGAATTAAAAAGCTGCCAAATCATATTCATAACTGTGGATGACAAATTATACTTATGTAATTGTTTGACATTATAAACGATGGATGAGCATTTAACTTTACTTTCACTTTCTATTTTCGTCTCCTATACACTTGTTACAAGTCTTGGAAACGTGACGTGTTTTAAGGCCACCATTGCAGTAGGCTACTTGACTATTTGAGGACAGGGAGGAAACTAAAGTTGCAAAAGTCATCCTCTGTCATCATGAATCTTCTCTGCCTATGTATATAATGTTATATATATATATATATATATATATATATATATATATATATATAGTAATACACAGATCATACCAAATTAAAATGGAATAATATTAAATTTCGCCACACGTTTGCACGCAAAAAATGTAATAAACAAATTGAAATTAATATTATAATTGAAAATTATATAATGAAAGGGCATGAATAGGAACATTTATTGTATTTGACCAAACAATTTGTTATTGTTCAAAATAATTTAAAATTACAAAATAATTACTCGCCGACATTTTACATTTATTACATTCAAACAAATTTTCTCTTGATCTCAGTCATTTTTGGGTCTTTAAATAAAGAATATTTTACTCCCTTTTCAAACAATCAAATTACAAATTAATATTTTACAAATTTTACCCAAAAAATCGAAATCTGACGATGTTATCTTTAATCTAACGTTTACAAAATTATTTAAATGATTTATAAGTCACAGTTTTCCTTGATATCTGGGCAATTGGATCCTTTCATCGACACACACTCTCAATTTAAAAAATAATAAAACAGGCCATTGTTACACTGAATTTACACTTCACTTTTGATTTGCAATATTGGCGGCACCTTGTAGACGAACTTTACTATCAATTAATCCAATTTCGCTGTGATACAAGAATTCCTCCTCGTAGACCTTTAGGATTATTCGTCGAAACTAGTAACACTCGGAAATCTTTCCGAGTCACCACCTGCGTGAATATCGTCCAACTTTACTTTTTCAAAAATGTCTCTTTTATTTGGGTTACGAACGCTTGCTTTCGTTTCTTATTGCAGACTGCTATTTAACTTTACTTTTTAAATATTTTAAATCGTCTCGACTGTTTATAACACGACCACTTGCTGTCGATTTTCACCGCAGCCTGTCTACTTCACTTGCCTGTTTCATTATAGTCCATTCTTGTGTCTTTGTGTGTCTTTGCCGGTAACAATTTGAGTTCAACAGTTTATAATTATTAACTATTAATTGCCCTTTAATTATTACAATATATGAGGAATAATTCAATAATATATACAATAATAACAATTGAATTAGACTTGAGTACCTACAAATGTCACATTTGTGTCCCCCATTTGATGGAAAGTATATTTCACCAAGCCATAACTGGAGGGCAAATATGCATAGCAAACGGAAAGGCCGACGCGAGTCCTTTTCAAAGTAATCTTCGAGGACTGTTGTTTTTGACGTCATGGCGTCGGAAGCCATTGATGTTACGTTCGTTTGCCTTTCCTAATGCGTTAAAGATAGCTGTAAACAGTCTGCTGTGCTTTAAAATGGCCATATAAAAACACTTTCAGCCCATGACAAATTTGTCGAACATCGCAAAATTATGAACAGCTTATAAATCGTTAAATCTGGTTCGTTCGCTTAATATCGAAATTTTCTTTATGCTGCTGGAAGGCATTTGTCTTTCATATAGTAATGTTTGTTCTGGATTCTAAGTCCGTATTCGCTATAGAACTGAATAGGTTTCAAACGAACACTGGACGCAAACGAAATGAAATATTTGGCTTAAGAGATATAGATTCTAATTTATTTTATTTTATTTTTTTTATTTTTTAGGGCAACAGGCTACATGAGGGTAATCCACGTTGGGCAACTCCCTTTTAATAGCATAGGAAGGGATTTGAAAGGGGGGATGCGGAAGGGTAGAGGAAGGTATCCAAGGGTTAACAAAGGGCCCCCGGGCTATACTTTAAGGATCCTACCCGGCACTCGCCTAAAAGAAATGCAGGGAAAACCCTAGAAAACCAGCATCAGGTAGGTCGGGCATTGGGTACTTGTCCCACGCCCTTCCGATAGCGGGAGAGGAGTTTGCTGTGGGGACGCAGCATTCCCTTCTCCGTGCCTCGACCAGTTTAGGAGGCAGCTTGCTGACTATTCCAATGGGCAATATATTGTTCTCGGAGCTCAACCGGGTTTTGCATAATTGTAGAACGCAACGTTTCGACGACTAAAAGCTCTGTCGTCATCTTCTAGGCGCCTAGAAGATGACGACAGAGCTTTTAGTCGTCGAAACGTTGCGTTCTACAATTATGCAAAACCCGGTTGAGCTCCGAGAACAATATATTGAACAACTGCACCGGGAAAGGCTTCAATCTTTGATTATTCCAATGGGAATAGCGGACAACTCTTGCCGTATGCCCAAGGTCTGTGACCCCGGAACATACACCTCTCAGAACAGGCCGAGGTGCCTCGGCTTGTGGGAACCTTAGTTCAAAAACGGAGAGGAAAAGGCATCCCCAAAGGTAGCCCCTTCGTATCTCTCCTACAAGGTTATGCCTGCGAGAGAACATCCCTCGCAGGTTACCTGCGAGATAATCCTCACGCAGGCTGTATTTATAGATTCTAAACCTATATGGCTGTGTGTAACGTTCACAAATCGCTCTATATATGCGAGTATGAATAATTATTTTAAATCAGTTGTCAAAAATAAGGTACAAAGAAAATACCTAACCAAAAATAGTATATCATATTGGCAAGTTTTGGAAAAAAAACAAGCTCACAAATGGCAAATATAAATAGAAAATTGAACTTTGTTCTTTGGTTTTGTGTTTCAGTTGTTAAACACTCGATGAGTATACGGAAATGAGTTGCCCGATACCTGTAATTACATTGTTCCGAAACTACCAAAATGAGACCAAAAGTGCATTTATAGTTCCTATTTCTCCCCGTGGATGTGAAGTTTCGTTAACAATTTATATTCGCGTTATATTAAGACATGTTTCTTAATTTTGCCTAATTTTTATTAACTTTACTTTGCGGATTTCTTTCAAATAGTTTTTTGAATTTGACGTTGTTTACGCCTCTATGCTTAATATTTTTATTCTACCAAAATTTGAAGATCACTAATGCTGCCAAATCCTACATCTTAAAACACTAACAACCAAGCTCGGAATCTGTTGAATCTTCTGTTCCATCCACACTTATTCTGCAGGTTTAATAACTAATACCCTGCTAGTTGTGTCGGATCCGTTTTTAAAATTAAATAAATTTACCGTTTTTAGGAAGACGCCAAATAGGCTTGCTATAAGTACCATTAAAATCGCTTAATTAATAATAACCTCTGTCAAACTATAACAATTTATTCACAAATTAATGCACAATTTAGTGTAAATAATTTCATCAAGACACTACGTTTTACCACTGATTGATGATGGTGAGTGTCAAAACGTTTGCTTTAAAATTAAGCATTGGCTTAGGCTGCGTCTTTTTAAATTCAGCTTCTTTTGGGCCTTCCTTTATGTTCAATGGCATTAAAAAATGTATAAATAACAACATGCATATTGATTACCACGACCTTAGGCTGAAGGATTCTCTTCACTTTCAGTTAAATTATTGTGCTTTGAGGCAGATAATAACTGATAATTATTGTTAAACAAATGTTTTAGTACCATAACCACCGTTGCTAAAATATTGGAATCAGAATATAAATTTCGAAATGCTTTTTCTAATCCTTGGTGTTATTACTGTGTTAGAAAAATAGCATCTCGACATTTTAATATTTGGGGTAAGATTTTTAAGACTAGAATCGGGAGAGGATTTCAAACAGAGTTAGTCGGAAACAAATCGATGAGTAATGACGTCACGTGGCAGCTGGTACTGGGACCACCCACGCTTAGGTATCATATCGGCGCCTACCTTTCGTTTGTGTTAACAATTTCAGATTATACGTACATAAGTATACCTTCCGTGAAAAGTGTTCTCTTCTGCACTGCATTTCAGTTGGATATGACTCAAATCCATCGTGTTGCATTTATACGTATAATACAAATAATAATAATAATCCTATAGTGAAAGTGGAGGACGTATGTGAGCAGATGATGTGTATCTGTAGCAGTTTAAAACTTTATATATATATATATATATATATATATATATATATATATATATATATATTTGTGATTTTTCGTATTAAAACTTTATTTTATAGGGTCATCATAAATCTACGATAGCAGTGGAGAGGGAATTTACATTAAAATATGGATCACTAGTAACAGTGGTTCGTTGTTAACCTAAAAAATAGTAAAGTTATTTCAATTAACGGTTAATATGGTTTATCAGTACTGAATGAACACATATATTACTGTACATTACAATTAATCAAATTTTGTAAAGACGTGAGATGTAGCAAGTTGTGACAGATTTGCTGTAGAGGGGAGCATTGTCATAACTTGGGAAATTACGCTTTCAGAGAAGCTGGAATTACTCCACCACCATTCATAATAATCTTACGAACGGGATATACATTCAGCAGTAAGGTCTTTTAATCTCACACTATACTTATCACCTCGTAACTTTTACGGATGAGATTTTTGGCGTAACATGACTACGATTGAAAGTGAAGTTGAGCCTTCTGTCGACGGTAGTGTTAATCTACCTGTTGTTATTTATACATTTAGATGCCACTGAACAATTTTAAAAAAAAGGCCTCAAAAGAAGCATTTGTAAGATGAAATTTCAAAGGCGCAGACTAAATAAATGCTGAAATTTTAAAACAACTGTTTTTACGCACAAAATCATCAAAATGTGTTAAAAAGTAATGTCTTTTTGAAATTATTTACAGTAACTTGTGTACTAATATGTAACGTATGTTGAATTGAATACAGTATTTCCTGGGGTTAATATTTTCAGTGTAGCTTTTACACTACCTTATTGCCGTAACAAAGGTTCGTATTATACTTGACTCCTGCCTATCCCCACTACAATTACAGGGAAGTGTATCTTACCTTGACACGTCTTCCTATTTCTCGCGACCTGAACATGAGCTCCAGTCTAACATAAGATGACTTAATCCAATGTCACTGAGTTGCGCTTTGTGCCATAGTCCCGCCTTCTGCATAACCTTGATATCCTGAACAATATTTTTTTATATATTGTAATAATTAAATAAATGACGTCTTCTAAAATAAAAAGATTATTAAGGGAAAACAATTAAACAAATTTATTAACAATTTTAAATACACAATAATATTTGGGATCTCAGGGTCTTAAACTGAGTTTGATAAATGGGTGAATTTATACAATCAAATTACATTTACCTTTTATGGAAGTTAATGCGTCTGAAACATAGACGAACTTTGTTGTGGAAGAAATAACACTACAGATTGAATTTAAACAGTTCTAAATTTCATCAGGAATTAACGATCTCATTTTATCGATAATTAAATAATTAAAAATTAAAGAACGATCTGACTTTTATCTTTTAAAAGTGGTTTACAATTTGATTTTAAAGTTTTTCTACTTACGGCCGCCCAGGTCTCATTTTAGGTTTTTCGTGCACAAAATTTTGGGATATCACTGATTCTAGTACTCAGACTCTAAATGTCAACAAATTCTAATTGGCGTAGTTTTGTTAGTTGGTCGAACACAAATTGGTAGATTCTCGATGCTTTGCTGCATCACAGAGGTCCCGGGTTCGAATCCCAGCGAGGGCATGGATGTTTGTGTGTGCGAGAGAATCTCTCTTCAAATCTGGCCCCCGAATCGAAAAAATGAGTCGCTAATAACCTGGGCTGTTGATGCGACTGTAAATAAATCAATACAAAAAAAAGCTATATCAACACCTAATTTGCTGTCTGTCGTATGGTTCCTAGTTTCTTCAGCCACTCTGAAAATAGGAGCTCTAAATAAAAATATAATACGTCTCTTTGGAAATTAATAATAAGATAAAATAGCCAAAACTAGAAGTGATGATATAAATACCAAACATATTTTTTTAAAACTTTATTTACCAGCAGGGTCTGCAAGTAGATTTCAATTCACTGCTATGATATAATAAGAAATCATATGGCTAAGAGTATTTGGAGAGAGGATTACGTGAAATATATTTTCATACCTCTGGCTTATTACATTGGGTTCAGGTATTTACAGGTTGAAAATTATGTGTGCAAGTCTTGTGGAAGCTTTCGTTTGAGTCTTTTATGGGTGTTTTTTTTGTCCTAGATTGAATTTCTTTGCACTTTTACACTTCACTATATTTTTGAAACAGTTACTGCTTAGCCTGTGGATGTAGTTTGTTATAAATGGAACCTTTAATTTCTGGTGTATTAATTACAATACGTAGCACTTTATGCACAAATGCTTCTTTTGAGGCCTTTTTTTAAAAAAAATTTTCACTGGCATCTAAATGTATGAATAACAACAGGTAGATTAACACTACCGTCGACAGAAGGCTCAACTTCACTTTCAATCGTAGGCATGTTACGCCAAAAATCTCATGGTTTGATGTTTCTTGAGCGAACTTGTAGTTGCGTTGCTCCAAGCTGGGCAGGCGTATGTAAGAAAGGGTCTGAGAATCGATTTATAAATTAGGAGCGAGGGTTCAACTCGAAGATGAGATTTTCGGTTGATCAGGGGGTAGAACAGAGAAAGTCTTCCGTAGCACTCATTTAGTTTTTTATAAATGTGGTACCTCCAGTTGAGTTTTGCATCTAGGTGGACCCCTAGATACTTTATCGCAGAGTCCATTGGATTCCATGATATTTCATTATTGTGCAGTCGGAGTGTCTGTAGTTGAGTGTAGCGCTTCAGTGTGAAAACTTTGCTTGCTATTTAGTAGTGTTAATTTTTATTTTTAATTATTTTATACCAATCACACGTTACATTTAATGCACTTTGAAGGTGTTGAACTGTAGTTTCTATTTTGGCACTCTGTGCTTGTATCGCGGTGTCGTCGGCAAACATGGCCAGCGTTGAGTCGTTCACTGTGGGCACATCGTGTACCTAGAGGTTGAACAAGGTTGGTCCCAATAGGCTCCCTTGGGGAACTCCTGCTTTTGTTGTTTTGATGCCAGATAGTGATGGGTTGATTCTTTCTCAGAACATCCTGTCGGTCAGGAAGGATTCTACAGTTTTTATGATGTAATCCGGAATGTTTAATTTAACCAGCCAAACCTTGTCGAACAATCTTTCCAGATCTAGAAAAACTGCTGCAGTGTATTTCATCTCTTCAAATCCCCTTTCAATCGTCTCTGTTATTCTGATGAGTTGGTGAATAGTCGAGTGTGACTGTCTGAACCCAAACTGGTGAGATGGTATAACTTCATGTTCGTGTATGTATTCTTGCAGTCTAGTGAGGATCGCCTTCTCTAGTAGCTTGGATGAAGTGGACAGTAGGCTTATGGGTCTGTAGTTATGAGGGTGATGTTTGTTCTTGCTAGTTTTGTAGATAGGTAAGACGTTTGCCGTTCTCCATGCCCGAGGAAAGTAACCAATTCTTATACAACCATTACAAATTGAGGTTAAATAGGCTGCAGCTTCTTTGATAAGTTTTTCAATATTTCTTTGGTTATTAGGTCTGCTCCAGTGGTCTTCCGTTTTGGCAGTCGCTGTATATATAGCTTGATTTCTTGAGTAGACGCGGGGATTATTTCCATGGCTTTCCGCATGTGAAATTCAGCTAGGATGGTTTCTATTTCGGTAGGAAGTACAGGTTCGTCTTCGTCTGCATGTCTTGTAAACACGTTTTCCAGGTGCGTGGGCAATATTTCTGTTTTTCTCCTGAAGAATATATCGTGTTGTTGACTATTAGTGGGTAGATAATGCTAGGTTGACTCAGGAGCCTCTTGGTTGCCTTCCACACTGTTGAGTCGCCGGAATGTAATTCTTCTAGGTATCTGTTATATCTTGTTATTTCTGGAAACTTCGTACTTTTCTTCAGGTGCTAAGTGGGAAAAAAACAAGAGTAAAGAGCGACACAACCGCAGGCGGCAAACTAAAAAACGAAGCAAACCCAAGGCCTTCCCATTGTCGTTGCGTTTTACTTCGCTTTTGAGTTTGTCAACTGTAGCGTGCGGTTGTGTCGCTCTTGGCTCTTGTTTTTTTTCTTTTAGCACCTGAAGAAAGGAACAAAGTTTCCAGTCACGACGTGTGGTATTTATATCGTCAATTCTTTTGTCTGTATTATACCTTATTATTTTTGGCAATTCGGAAATCCAGAAAAGTAAAGGGCGTGTTAATATTTGGTTAGTAATGGAATTTTAATTTCGTACATTACAAATCTGAGGAGTAACTATATGCGCGTGAATACGGTATGTTGCTGTTTCATCAATCATTTCATCTACCTGTCCAGTATAATTTCAATGAGAATTGTCTGCACAGTAGCGAATCAAATACATTTCTTTGCTATTTTAAATTTGAAGTAATTTTAATTTGTAATTCATACTTACTGGAGTACGTTTAATTCTACAGACACTAGTATACCTTGACAGTCGTAAAACCTGTAATTGCTACATTAACTTTAATTCCCGAGAAAATGTGGCATTTCCTCATTGTAGTGTGCGGAATCGATGTCCAGCGCATTCGTAAATCTCCCCGTGATAAATATTTTTAATTTTATATACTTTCCGATATGTAAAAGCTCAAACCAGCTAAGCGAAGTTTCCATAAACAAGAGGGCGGCTACTTCGTAGCAACAAAAGTGTCAAATTTATTTAAAGTATATTAAAACCAATGCTAGTGGCTTCAATAATATTAATTTGACCTTACATTCTGTGTTCTTGACTTCTAGAGTGCTGAAAAGCAGGAGAAGAAACCTTGACGCAGGAGTTATTCTTTCTTACTTTGACCTATATCACAGTTTTTTTCGTCTGCCCTCCAGAGGTCAGTAGGTTGGTTGGAATTGGCGTAACTCCCAGCAGTCCTGTGTCCGTTCTAAACTAAACTACTAGTGGTATACTTTCCACGCAGCAGCTGTTTCCTCCACTACTGAGAATATAACAGCGGCCATAAGCAGTCCACACCAAAAAATCGAAATAGTTCCATCGTAGCGTATCAAAATTATGTATCGCTTCCTCTAAATCAATTCTCGTGGTGTATATTCGCAGATATTTTTAATTAATTATTTAAAATAATATTCCTATATGTATAGTAATTGCTTTAAATGAAATGTTACTAATATGAAAAGGAATAAAATAAGTCAGCTCAAGTAAGGTAAATGAAATTAATCGTGTCAGAAGAAAAGGTCTACGGACAGATAGAGGAAACGTTATGTATATTCATTCATTTGTTCTGTCTGTATTTTGGAAATTTCGTCAGTACCAAGAAACAGTTTCGTTAAAAATTGAATTATGCATTATTGATTTGTTTCCATCATACATAACTATCGCGAATCTAGCTAACTCATAATAATCCGGACCATAAACGTCACTTAAGTAAAGGACAGACCCAGATTTTGCTGCTGGATTCCGCACAAGCTCGAAAAGTAGTGATATACCCAGTAATAGTGTAATAATTATCGTGTTATAATCGAATTTACAATTAGAATTTATTAATCTCATAGCAGTAGACTGCATAGAGCAAGGGTGACCAACCTTTTACAGAACATGTGTCATAGAACGGTAGCAGGTCTTACGTTGATGGTTAGCAAATTGGTAAATAGAGATGAGGACAGAAGCTGCTTCGCTTAGTGGACAACGAGAAGTAACTTAATAAATTAATTTACGCCCAGTTTCAGGAAGCGCCAAGCTACAATAGTTAAGAATACTCTCCCTGTACAAGAAGATGATCGCATCGTGATTGTGCCATTTTAATTTTATTTTAGAGGAACAGGCTACATGAGGGTTATCCACTTGCGAGCAACTCCCCTTTAATAGCATAGGAAGGGATTTGAAAGGGGGGATGCGGAAAGGTAGAGGATGGTAGCCCCCGGGCTATAGCTTTAAGGATCCTACCCGGCATTCGCCTAAAAGTAATACCGAACAAACTCTAGAAAACCTGTGGCCGCAGAGATCTGACGTCGACGTGATCAAATCGCAGACATATGCCTGTGGGAGATTTTTAATTGGGGTATCTCTATGTACCTCAACTCTTTGGATCGAGGGATTGTTGAGAGAGTTCTGCATCAGATTCCGTACTATTAACATGTACATTGTGTTTTAACCATTGAATTAAATTTCGTTTTTCATCAGGAAACCGTGTTGATATATAGAATACCATTTTCTATATACTCCGTCGTGATTTGAATACGTAAAAAAAAATCTCCCGCCGGAATATCTCTGCGATGTGATCACGCCGACGTCAGAGCTGCGCGGCCATAAACCTGCATCAGGTAGGTCGTGCATTTGGTACTTGTCCCACGCCTTTCCGATGGCATCAAACAGGGGTTTTCTGTGGAGACGCAGAATTCCCTTAACCTTTTTAATAGAAGTATATTCATAGGCACGATTAACTTTTTCAATTGATTTAATTATTGTAAGAAAAACCATATCCAGTTACCATTTTGTGAATTTTTGGATTTCCTCAAAATTTTAATGTCTAGTGTTAAATTTATTACCGAGAGCAGCAGAGAATTCTTAAAAATTGAATCAGTTATTTGCGACTTCGTTCTGCTTTTAATCAATTTAATTGAAGAAAATGTTTAACATATGTATGTCGTTTCAAATCTTCCTAGTTCTGGAAAATATTCACATGTTAATGAACGGTATAAGTTTATCACGTCAGAATCATTTTGATCTGGAGAATCTCGGTAAATTTCATAATAAAAAATTATTTTTTAAAAAATTCGTTGTTTCATTTGTATGTTACTAGGCATCAGTATTATTTTATATTTTCTAAGTGAAAATGGAATTATAAAGGCAAGAATGCAGTTTTCCTCTGTAGTAAAATCATGATAACGATTTTCAAATGTTTCTTGCAATATCTTGACTTTTTTTTCCCCATATACTTGATCCAATTTCTTTTCTTCTCAGCACATTCACTCTTCTCTTTCATGCATGGAAATTAACGTAAATCCTCATTTCCCAACGGAAAAATTACGATTTTTAATTTAATTTCAAATGAACTGCTGCTGTTTACTAAGCTAGGAAATATATTCTTGTCTTGTAGTTTAAAATTAAGATAATTGTGGTGGCTATTAATATTGACTAAACATGTCAAATATCCAGTAGTGAAATAATAGAGTTCTTTCATTTATCTGTTCTAAAAAATTAGAAACACCATTTTTCAATTTCCAAAATGCATACAGCCGCATGGATGCAATGCGTCACGTTTGGCGCATGCGCCACTGTTATGGCACCCCTGACATTGAGCGTAACAGATGAAATGTATGTTCTAATTGTAATTCATATTAAGTCGGTCATTAATTTCATCACAAATATCAGTTGTAATATTTCGTTAACAATTGGGGAATTCGTCCAGCTAATGAACTGAATGAAATAATATTGAAGACACTCGTCGATAGGTTAATACAATTTTTTAAATTTTTTTAAGCAAAATTTGTTATTGGGAAGAGACAATCCAGTCTTTATACAATTATATATATTGTCGCCAAGAAATCCGTGTAAACATTAAGACGCTATACATGAACATTATTCAATTTCCAATCTATTTTCCTGTGACTACCTGAATGACGTGCGCGCAGGTTGCGCTATTTTGGTTAGGGTTCTCTCTGATTTGTGATGCAGTCTGATTAGTTTTTATTGATTTAACTGTTTTACTGAATTTAGTTAGGGAATAACAGTGTGTTTAATACTCTAATAAGAACTGTTAGGACCTAGGTTTTTTTAATTCAACCTAAAAACTCATTATTATGGACCGGGGAAGCCTGTCCTGACAAACTGCTTAATTTTCATATAATTTTCAAAAATGTAGTTTTTCACACAAATATTGAAAAATTTATTAACTTTACAAACTACTACTGTAAACAAAAAGTAAAAACGAATAAGAAAGTTAGCCAATTCAGACAAAAAAAAAGCCTGGCTTTGAGATGTGTCAACTGACAAGTGCAGTTGTGTCGCTCTAGCTTTATTGCAAATTTCTACATCACAAATTTGTCCAAATATTCAAAGAATATCAAATATCCATCATTTACAGATCCACTAGTACCCTTTCCTACTGGATTAAAAACCACAAGGACCCACTTGACACCTACAGTAAACATTGTGTTGTTTTCAAAATCTCTTGCTCTAATTGCAATTCCTGCTACATAGGACAAACAAAACGTTCCTTAAACACGTATCAAAGAACATATATCTAATATCAAACTTCCCATTGATCTGTAGTATCCAAACATATCATCAATTCTAAGCATACATTTGATTGGCAAAATGCTAAGATTTTAGACATTGACACCAGGTACAATTCCAGACTCATTTCAGAGATGCTTCACATTAAATCAAACATCACAGCTAATAATGTACAATCAGACACAATCAAACTCGATAATTCCAATGATCCCTTATTAGTACGCAAAACCTTCTGTTTTCCCATCGTCGTTACTCCCTTATTATTACGCCAACCCTTCGGCTCTCCCATTGTTGCATTTTTGTCGTTTTTGAGTTTTGTCAACTGACAAGTGCAGTTGTGTTGCTCTAGGATCTTCTTAGCACCTGACGAAAGGTACAAGGATCCCAGAAGCGACACTGCTATTCAGTCGTCAGTTTAAATAACATCACGAAAATAATTTATATTATTACAGTATGAAGACAATGCGATCATTTATAATTATATACATGTAAACCATCTTGAAAAATTGACGTACTTCTTTATTGGAACTATGAAGATCACAAACTTAGTAAACAAGGCTCTCATAATTTTTCGTGACTATTTCGTGGCGCGTGTAAACCTGTGTTTAATTTGTATCACGAGTGCAGTGAAATGAGAGCGACCGTTTGTGGTTTCCTGTTCCTTTTCAAAGAAATACGAATACCATAAATGAGAAGAATATTATTTGTGAAACGTGTCCCGTTTATGGACCTAATGATGATAATGCCATATATGGACATTCCACGATCATAATTTATTCTTGTCTAATCCGTACCAACGCTACCAGGTTTAAAAGACCAATCAACCCGACTACCGGAACGAGACATATGAAAATTAACAAAAGATAGAGGGTTGAGAAAGTTAATAATTACTTTTACTACAATTTTAAATATCTATTACGCAGCGTATCTTAGCTCTGTCATGGTGGTTTAAAATGACGTCTTCTGCGGTCAGTTTGAATAGTATCCATAAATGTACAGAGACTTCGAATAAGCACTTTTCTTGGATGCGCGAATGGGGAAAATGAGTGAAAATGATTGTTTCCCGAACCAATGAAGAGTCTTTTGGAAAAACCACATTCGATGACGCGCATAATTCCATCAACAATACTTGGTTTTAAATGTTGCGATTTCTCGAGGAAAATGTTCTACAAGTCTCCTTGAGCAGATACACAATACCTGACATCAAAGTGAACAAGTAATTGCCTAGCAATTATGTCGAGCTCATTAATACAAATTCTTAATAATATCGGAAAAATCAAAGTGTCACATTCTTAATGATAGAATTCATAAATAATTTTCTCTAAATAATTTTCTCTTAAGAAAATTAAATGATCTGCATGTGTGGTGTTACGTTATTTATTCTATTAATATTCAAACCTATTACAGGCAAATATTTATCCACTTACGAATAGCATCCACGTATATATATGGCGGATTATTAAGAAATTAATGCAACAAATTATTCAGAGTTCTTATTAGCGCCAAATGTCCCATTTAACAATAAATTTATGATAAAATATATAAGGAAATGTACTGAATGTCACAAGTTACGAGAACAAATAAAAAGTCGAACCCAAAAAGCATTGGCCGTAAAAAAAAACTTTTCATATCCTAGTTGAGTTGGATCTCAGTTTAGCCTTAAACCCTTATTTAGGATTACAAAATGTCATTGAAATATGTTATATTTCTATTCGAATCACAACAAAATATTTTAAGATACCCGCCGTTAATCTATTATTGTAGTATGTGTTCAGTAAGTGGGAAGCTACTGCAAGGCGCGTTTGCAACTTGTCAGACTAACACAGGGATTCCTATCCTTTCTCTACTTTTACCCGCTTGACATTTTTTTTTCAATATAACCTCTAATATTTTATTATAATGAAACATAACCATTTATTAAACATAATTATTGTCTGTTTCATATTCTTCAAATAGTCGCCAAACCAAAAACGTATTTATGCTAGTTGTACCAATATTCAAAAGTCAGAAACACGCAGCGATATATATTAAATTAAGTCCAAACATTTTTTTGTGTTTCAAACAATGGAAAAAGTTATATAAAAAATATTTAACACGCATATTTTCGTTAACAATTTTAATTGCAAATCCTAACATTTGATCAAGATGAAATTAATGTCGAAACATGCTCTATAATTTTTCCTTACTTTTGATGTTTAATGTATTGTCAGCATTGTCTGATAATGAATTAGTGCAATTTCCAGAAATATAAATGTCTGTTTACTTTTGAAAGACTAAGACGTGTATGGAGCGTGAGGACATCACGAAAAATTAAACATGAATTGCCTATGCTCGAAAATGAATCAAGACGTATCATCATTGAATTATTTCCTTTGATTTTACTTGTGCTCCTTTTAGCCTTAAAGTACGCAAATAAATTCTGAAGGTTAGATTTTAATTTCAACAATGAGTGATGAAGTCCGAAGATGACTAGCAAACTAAGAGTATTGACGGCTAAAGCTGGCGCCATCATTTTCTGGGTGTGTCTCTCATTATATGCAATGATAGAAGTCATTATCGCTCGTTTAGTAGTAGCAACGAGTTACTAGTTTGCCTTGACGCACCGTTAAGGCCTTCCACTGGCCGCAAACATTGCCCACGGTCCGCCATTCATCCTTGTTGGCCTTACGGCCACGATTCGTGTCTTATTTCAGACGAAAATCTTAATATTTTCAAGGAAACTCGCTGATATTTTCAATAGTTGTATAATTTATTTTCCGGGATCAAAGACTTTCCTATAAAGTCTGCAAATATATAAATTCAGCATATATACAATTTTTCACTATTGTGTGTTAATATTTTTTTATTACGGCGTAGGCAGGAATTTATTCGTGTAGGTCTGGTGGAAACGACCAGAGCTTAAAACCAACATTCGGCAAGGAAACGTAACCTTCACGTGAGGAAATTTCTACGCTCCGTATTACGATTTTTAAATCACCTTATACATTTGACAATAAACGTACATCCTCTGAAATTACCACAAAAAATTAAGTATATCATAAGCAATTGGATTGAATTTTATTGACGGCAAACTCCAATACATCGCGTCGTGTTAACTTGGTCGGCCAAGAAAACTACATGGTCTAAAATATTGTACTCATAATTTGTAAAAGACTTATCCCAGCCTTTTCTCTTCTTCACAATAGATGATTTTTTCGTATACGAGCAAGTGAAAATAAATTAAATTATTAAATAACTATTTTTATTTTTGTCAAATAATAAAAAGTGAGATTATAATTTTTCCTGATGAAAAAACAGTTTTCAATTACTAGCATTTCTTAATTCTCGTTACATTGTAGTTGATTCTATACGACGATGGGCCACTCAGGTGACATTTCCCAAGTGGTTGAAATCGATTTCTGTGAATATCTAAGGATATATGTCTATTCCGGAAGAACTGACCTCATTTTCTAGTAATAAGAAGTTGGTCTCCTATGACGTTGCAGTACTTTTTTTTATATATCAACGAAATACTTCAAATCATTCATTTAATTTTACCAGATTAAAATTATATCAATTATCACGGGCGCAGAAAAGCAAGATCATTTTAGACAATAAAGAGAGCTATTTCAGTGTTGCTTACTTGGAAATTAACGTAAAGTAATTAGTAAATAAGTTTAAGGAGCATTTATTTTTAATATTCAATTTAAAATACTAATTTAATAAATACATTTTATTAACGTGAGCACTGCCAAATATTAACCAATAACGTCCTTCACAGAGGAATACAAACGCGGGAGCATTTTGCTAGTTTTCTTACAGTACTTTTTTTAAGGAACCAATTTATAAATTATCATTCATGGATGTTTCACGGATAAATATAAATGGCATTTAGAACCAAAAAAAATGAGCAGTTGAACCTACCTAAAATAATTATATCATAATATTTTAGTTTGAGTCGTCTATTTGAGATTAAGTACCATAATACTACTTATGTTTTTTACACTTATTTTTTGTGAAAAGTGCCATTTTTGGCACAGAATTTGTTTAAAATTTATTCGCAAAATTTTAATGTATAAGCCCGATTATCTTCACATTGTTTCATTTCGGTATATAAAAATGTGTGTAAATATAAAGATTTTGTTGTGATACAACTATATTTATCCATACTTATAGGGGTTTTTTGGGGGGGGGATTACTGAATGCATCTTTTCCCATTACTAGTCTGTGTTTTACCACGACACGTCGTAGTATGTTGTCATCGAAGACTTACGTCCATTTGTCATTTCGACGAGTAAAATATGAACTGATAAGAGGGATTTTCCACTGCGATGTTGTTGAAAGTCCATTTATTATCGGTGGGAAGGGGGAAGCGGTTCGCCGATCCGCAAAATGAGACCGCAACGTACAAATTTATTTCATTCCTCTACGTAAATTAATTGAAGACTTCCGTCCTCGACTGGACTTAATATATATAAATGTAAAATAGTCAATTTATTGTAAGCCTTTGGCAACATTTTGTCGTTCCGTTTTACAGATACAGACAAAAGAAGAAGTCATAAATTTTGCTCGAAATGGGATTATATGTACAAATAATACATTGTGGTTCAGAAACTTTTCTAAAGTAAAGGCAGTATATTTTCCACTCTTTAAAGCATCTTGAACACTGGTAATCATTTAACTTATAAAATACTTTTATAGAAAAGCATTTAATATATTCTTAATCTTCATTTACAATTACGTTTGGCAATATTTGTAAGTCTCCTGTCACCTGATGTCATTTTTACTTTGCTGTAGTCTGGAAATGTTATTATTTCTATAAAAAATATCAGAAGTATTAGAATTCATTAAATGACTTTTCACACGCAGGTTTAAGTGAAGGAATATGAAAAAAATATTTTAAAATATTACTCCTCCTTGAAGACTGGAAGGAACTCACGTGAACAGCTGTCAGGGTAGTAATTATGGTGCGGTCGACCGCAAGGCTTTTACCAAGTATTCCTTCAACAAATGGCGTAAACACCAGATGGTATGAAACAGTTTTGAAGATTATCATAATGAACTGTTTATTTTAGCTGGAGTTCGACGCAACCTCAATGTTGCTGGGGACATGCCATCATTTAAGCTTCCATGCTGATTTTGTCCCCGAAAAGAATTCTTCAAAATTTAAGACTAAGAGCAAAACTTTTTTAAGTTCTTCCATCGACAATGAATATTTAGAAGGTATATATAAAGCAGTTGAGAGAAGAGAGGAGTAGAGTTAGGGAGGCTGATCGGAAGTTGAAGGTAGAACGACAAGTCTAAGAATTGGTTGAAATTAAGCTCCTGAGAAGCAAGGAGCCACATAAAATATTTATGTACGTCACCGAGTGAATAAAACTTAGTTCCCTTTGGTCGCATGCAAAATCGTATTTTATAACACGATATTGTAAAGATCGTGTAAATCAACAGTTTATTTTAATTGACTGACCATTTGTCGTTATTATATCACGACCAGCGGCCATAGTTGTACAACAGCGCGCAACAACTAGAATTTGCAGTTTCAGCAGATGCTCGGATGGATCATAATAATTAGCACCAAATAAATTAAGTATTTTCCAATGGAAATTGCTACAAAATTTCCCTTTGCTCCTCACCTTTAATACCTTGACGACGAAAAATAATATAAATTTCTAATAAAGCCTTGAAATATTTTGATGTTTTAAATAGTATTGTCTTTATATTTATTTCCCTTGGTTATTTTATCTTACGCCAATATTATTAAATGTTCAGAGGTTAAATATATATTGTTTAATATGTTCTTAAAATGTATAATTATTCAAATATATTTAAAAAATAATAAATTAACGCATGAAAAATCATATTGTTTTATAAGAATAAGCATGTTATTAATCGTTAAAATAAAAGGTTTATCCTTACCGATAAACAACGGCGACGTTATTTCTTGTGGTACGTTTTGCGTTCTCCTTAATTATTATTTAAGAAATATAATATAATCACAAATACAACTTTTTGCGGTTGCAAACGCTGCAAACATAATTCTGATAACATAATACGTACTACGTTTCATTATAGTTCAACTAGCTATAAGGATAGCGTTCGTTGTTTATGTCTACAGTGCTTATGATTGGCAAAGGAGACAAATGCGTTTAAAGTGGCTCATTGTGAAAGCTAGGTGTATGAATTGACAAATTATGCAGATAAAACAAAATATCCTGAATTTTTAATTCGTAAATTTAACTGTTTTTGCTTCCCAAACGGTGATAAATTTATGTAGTATGAGTTTGTAAGAGGAACGAATAAATTTTGAAAAAATAGATTAATGCTTTTTTGGCAGTTCGGGGATGTTTCATTCTATTGTTGTGACTACAGGATTTTTAGTTTTTAGACATCACAAGGTCGATATAATACACCGCAAAATGATGTTTCTAAGTTGTCGTTAGTCATACTCACAGAGTTGCATTGGGTACACATGTCAATATTTACTCGCAGTTTCCATTGGACTTGTACTATAATCAACTCCTAGTGGGTTGGCGCCTAGACTTTGCTGATACGAATGTGACCTTTAACAGCATGCCCTTATTAATTCTAGTTAGTCAAGAGGCTTGTGTCCTATGTCCGGTCAACGAAATATTTTCCAGGCGAATTTAATATATTTATAACCGATAGGGCCCTGGTGAATGAAGTGTGCACCCCCAAAGTGGGTATTTCCGTTCGTTCAGAATGAATGACCACTATATTTTCTTCTCTTCCTAGGAGGATCCCGTGAGATCCCAGGAAGTACTTCTGCTTAATTACTTATTAATGCGTCATAGTAAACGGAAAATTCAATTCTGAAGAGCTGCGGGTATTTTAACTCGGCTCATTGTGCTTATCATTCAATTGAATCCCGCTTCGTGGGGTGCGACAAGGAAAACGTCGGCACTCGAGGAAAGTTTAAACTGGGATAGTCGTGACGTCCGAGTATGTGATTCATTGCTGAATGTTTGGGACTGGTTTTCACGTAGATTTGTGATTGGCGCTGTGGTAGTGACGTCAGTGTGACGCGTGAGGCGCGTCCGCATGGCAGGCACACTATAACATATCGCTGCTGAGAGGCAACGCGCAGACATGCACGATAAGGTTCTGCTGGAATGTCAATGGGGGTAAGCGCTCTTTTACGAACTGTTACAATTACAGTATACTAAAATCATTTATTGTTTTTGTTGGTCCTGAGATCGTGTTTTAGAATGCCCGGTGATTTCGGGCGAAATACCAGTAAATACGGGAATAGAAAGCATGGACCAGTAACCAAAAAACAGATTTGAATCTGTAAAATTAGCAAGTTATAATTAATCTAGTCAACAGATTTTATAAAGTGCGAAGAATTGTTAATACTTTAACTTTGTAACATAAACGCGCTCTGCGTCTGTGAGGTTTGCTTAATACTGACAACAGATATTTTATGTCATTATCCTTCATGATCTTGCCGTTCTGACTTTTCCATGGCCTTATGCATGTTTCGACAATAAAGCCAATGTATAAAAATTAATTATGTATTGGGAGTATTTAAAATTAGTTATACATAGCTAGAATATATTAATTTTTTGTTCATACTATATTCTGGTATTGAAGTAAAGATTAGTAATACAACACAATCTTTCCTATTTAAATTTTAATGAGAGTCTCATTAAAGAATAGGTCTTTTGCGAATATATATTTACATTACGTTTGTCTTTACAACTTGTATGAAATTAAATAAATTACTGGTTATTTAAAAGATGTGTTAAATTCTATATTTTTCGTATTCATGATTAAAAAACTTATTTTTAAATGTCCATCGAATAATTAATTACTTTCTCTTTTAATCTTTTTTTTTTCGGTCTTCGATAATGTTGCTTGTTAGTTGCTATTACATAATTCACATACTGTTGGGGGAATTCTAATTTGTGATATAGATATTTGTTAACTTAAATTATTATATTTTTCTCGAAGTTGACGTACATGTTTCATTTATGCATAAAATCTGAACTCCGATACTATGTTATTTTAATATGACATTTTCCGAATATTTAGGCTACTTTTAGAGTTGAAAACATGTTATCAGATTTTACTCGTATGCAGTTTTCATTTTCTGGCGGAGTCTTAATTTATTCTTGATTTATTCCGTCGTCAAATTTAAGCCTTATAATTTCATAAAAAAATAGTCAGAGGCCGATTACCTAATTTTAGTGCTGCGTGACTTTATAAGTTTTATATGGCTTTATATAGCTACCTACAAATTCTCTTTCCTACTATAGTATGAGTCGTAAAAAATCTAAGAATTTGCTGGACCACACTAGACGTGATATAGCAGTCTACCAGTCACGCTTAAAACTGGAGTATTTTCACGTCATATTCTTACGCTTGCATAAATAAATAAAATAGAAATGTCTCGGCTGGAGGCAAATTGACGAGTGACGCAATAGAAGTGGCCTTGGTACCGCTACGTACAAACTAGAGCTATTGCAGACTTGCAGTCGTATCAAGTGCTATAGGTTTTATTTTCATTCAAGGGAAATACACCCTTCTACATCCCCCCTTTCAAATCCCTTTCTATGCTATTAAAGGGGAGTTGCCACCATGTGGATTACCCTCATGTAGCCTGTCACCCTAAAAAAATAAGAATAGGTTTGTCCTGAGCAACTTTTAGGCGAATGCCGGGTAGGATCCTTTAACTATAACCCGGGGTTCCTAGTTAACCCTTGGCTACCTTCCTCCCAGTCAAATCCCTTCCTATGCTATTATCGGATTATCCTCATTCAGCCTGTGAATAAAAAAAATAGAATCAAAGACATGAATTTCGTAACGCTTAAACTCTTATGTTCTCTCGTGGTTTACTTCCAGCGTCGATAATGTAAGATAGATGACTTATGAGCGTTTCGTATCAAGAAAATGACTTCCAGGTACGATATTTGAGGTTTTACCAAATATCCACGAAACTAGCCTTAATTAGCGTTTCAGCGTAGTCGAATCGTCATTAAACAAATGACTTCTAATTAACTTGGCACTTTCTTGTCCAGTCAAGCGATTCGAGGTTGGGATCCGCGATTAAAAGTCTTCCGCGCCTTTTTTTAATTTTTTTTTATTGGGAGGTTAAGAGTCGCGTCAACAAGTGTTCTTGGCGACTGTACATGATTAAATTAAAACATATATTTCAACGTTTTAATGATCTTAGAATATATAGTTAATAACTGTGGAGGATTAAATTTCTTTATCGAGTTTTGTAACCGCGAGGAATTCGAGCAGTAAATGAATTGTGCAAATATCTCTTCTGGTATGGGTTGCGAGAAATTTTCTTCTTGGCCTGGCGCACAGAGTGCATTCAAAAAGTAGATGTTTTATAGTTATTGTAGACCTGCAAACCATACAAACAGGCTGAGGTAAACTAGAAAAAATATTATTATGGATTAATTTGGTGTGCAAGGTCCGCGTCTTTTCTTTAAATATAAACATGAAAAGATTTCATATCCACCTTAAGTTCTGTAATTGACCTTCGCTGACTGGCTCTTGCACGTCCAGATACAGATAGAATAAAAAATTAGAAACTCGCTCCGGCACATTTCTGACGTATATGACTAGAAAAGATACGGGACATGCGTTGGCCTCTTCATCTTTATCGCCGTCAGCACTTTCACTCGTACGTAGGAGCGGGTATGCGGATACAACTCTCGCCGGACTTTGAAACAGTTCTGTAGTTTATTTGGCTTCCCTTTCTTTCTAAGCGAATATGCTCGACCACTCGTTCTGATAAGGATAACCACGTTAAAGCAATAGTTATACAGGATGTCCCGCTCAAACCACCCACATTTCAAAGGCCCAGAGAAAAATCCTACAGTATGAGTACCCTTCTACTTGTGAAGGATTTGTAGCACGAAGAATATCGAGTCTGTATTCAACTTCTTGCTATGTTCTTCGTAACAATACGCTGTAGCATATATCCGTTGCAAATTGTTGTCGGCATGGCAAGATATTGAATACAGACTCGATATATTCCTCGTGCTACAAATCATTCACATGTTCAAGGGTACTGATAATTATTAAATAAATTCTTTAATTTGCATAATGTATAATTTCATTATCATAGCTGCTGCCCCTGGGCCTTTGAACTGTGGGAGCTTTGAACGGGACACCCTGTATTTTAAGCTACGAAAAATGAAAATAGCGGATGAGCTTTGTTTTAAGTTGTACGACCGCAATGACGCGAATGATCCTGGAAAGGATAAAATTTTTTAGAAAACCTTACCGCTGTAATACGAAGGATATCTTAAAAAGGGTAAGACTAGAAGAAATAAATACGTATGTCCTTAAACATGTTATAACTGCAAATCTTTTTCTTTTGGCCAAATTCGTTAAAGGACGTCTAAATAGAAATGCGATATTACCAAATATTGCACGATGAAATGGTAAAACGCAATATTTTTGCAGTCTCGTAACGTGTGTCGTAATTCCATCTCTTTATTTTAATTCGCACAATTAATGCAAGTCGTGTGAACAATCCTTTATGGACTACAACTATTAAACTACGTCCATCGGTGTAGAGCAAACCGTTTCAGTAGGAAATGTAGCATTTTAAATTTATTTACTACATGGTACTTTGGCAAGCAGACATTTCAACAAGTATCATTAAGTTTGAGGAACAGAATTTGTTAAAAAAAAGTGCTCAGATATTTAATTTATGTGTAATCTATAACTTCTAATGTACCAAGCAAAGAAAATTTAATTTCTCAGACTACGGTGTTGTTATAAAAACATTTACAGAGTAACATACCTACAATTTACTTGCTATCTTACTTTAAGTTTACACTCTATTGTAACCAGTCGTGTTTCTGAGACAAGTGACGAAGAATTTGTTTTTATTGTTCTTCAGAATGGGCAGCTTTACCTCTGCGCCCAAGATCATGAACGATGACACTCAAGACAGCGACATCTGTGTGCCGGAGCGGCTGTCGCGAGATGACCTCCTCTCACGTTGTCGCCACGAAATGGCTGCCCATCCCCCGCTGCTTAAACGCAATTTCCGCCGTGTGGCACCACCTCAAGACTCGGATTCTGGTGTCAGGGTCCTCAAGTGGAACTTACTATCACAAGGTACGTCATAGTAACTTTATCTTCCAGAATGGAACAATCCCTGTTGCTCTATTTGATAATGTGAAAGACCACTTTTTATATGTGGCTGACTTATTGTCCACCGTTACTCAAAGACTCGTAGATCCAAACCTTATATGAAAAGCAAAAGTAATAAATTCTACCTATAGCGTAAAATCGCTCCAAATTCGATAAGCAATATTGCATGTATGCATCTGTATAATTTGCTGTGAATTTGATAAATCACGGCGGCAGTTTGACTTACAAATATAGAAATAAATAAATAAATGACACTTCTCAGATAAGACAACATATTCTATCAAATGTCTTTGTATTTGTTCTCACTTACAAACAATTAGGTAAACATAACCGCAAAAACACAGCACCCTATTTATTTTTTGTAACAAAATATATTTTTTATCAGGAAAATGACCACTGAAAAATTGTATTTTTTCCTGTTATCCAGTGGCGGCTGCTACATATGTCCTCATGCGCTAAAGCTCATAAATTAATTGAGGAAGAGTTAATTTTTTCTTAATTTTAAATAATAATTGTGATTTAACAATGGAATTTTTGCTTTGATATCAAAGACTTTAAACGGCGCACTCGCTCTTGCAAATGCAGCAAGCTGTGCTACGAGCAGCTAAGCACAAGATCTCTCTAGAATGACGCATGCGCAGTAAAGTTTCACCCCCAATCCCGTAAACGTTAACAAACTATTGCTTCCTGGTGCTACCGAGAAAACAGCACGAAGGAACAATGTTGTGCCTTGAAGTGAGACAGAGGCCGCATCTGGCGGCAAAAGCAACAAAATCAAAATAAATTTTATCCATTCAGTAATTAAAAATATTTCTTTAAAGAAACACAATCAAAAGTTATGTTAAAGAAAAAACCGTTTAAAGTTTATCGAAGAATTTATCGCACAACCCTGGATACAATAATGCGATGTTCCAAAATTTAACTTTATTTAAAATATGTACGAAGGAAAAAGTATTTTTCTAAAATACTAAATTATTCCGCTTTTAATATTAAACACTATTGGGAACTATGTAGACGTAATTAGAAATGTATCATATTACGTGTCCGGTATTGGTTACACTATCGCTATTGTAGTATTGTTATTTTACATAGTTTCCCCCGCAACCAATGGTTTCTTGTGATAATATATCACATAACTTCAAAAACTCACGAGCCGCAAATGCTGTTACCAAAATCATTATTTTAGAGGGAAAAACATCCGCTTCACTGCACTCTATTTATAATTATGAAATATATTCGAAGGGATAAAATTCCAAACACTGCACGAATCTGTTTAAGCTATTCTTAAACCTCCTCGTTATTGAAGACTGCAGCAGTTAAATCGCTTATCCATGTGCCGACGGAGGCTGAATAGGTGGTGCAATCTACATCAGCCGAGACGAAATAACAAATATTAGTGTTAGATGAACAGTTGGGATCGATGGCATAAATGACACGTCTTAACCCGAAATGTCATGGGAGGGGGAACACCCCGTAGGACGGGACGGCAGAGAGCGCCATAATAAAAATTATTAGGATAGAAATATATCGACGAACCCAAAAAATACGCATCGCTCTACCACTCGGCATACAAACGTAGTCATACGCGAGATTTCTCTATCGGCTGTATAGACATGAACGTAGGCACGTTTACAATTTACTGAATCACACTCTTGATCGCCTAATTTTATGACATCAATGAAGAATGGATATTGTATATTCCTCATAGATAAAATGAGTTAATTCAAGATCCCTATAAAGGACTCTAGTCCTTGTACAACAATTGCATCATCATTATCATTCAAGAACAGAAGAAATGCTTCCAATAAATGCTTAGCTCTAAAATGTATCAAACTGAATTAACGATTCGATTCGATATTTTTCTATTCCATCTATTAATTCAGTTTTACTAGCTTTAGAGTTGAGCTTTGATTGAAACTTTTTCTTCTGTTCTTGAATACAAATTTTGTGAAAGCTACTAAGAATTGTGTTGAATCCTTATTTTTCATGTCGCTGAGTTGGATAGTGACAGGACCCATTCTCATTGAGTAGAATTTCAGACCTTATCGGCCTACTGATTTGGTGTTTAGGGATATGAGTGGTTGAAAAAGTTGCCCAAAATGCCCAGTTTTGGTGTTAAGTCTGCAGTTTACCGTGTCATTTATACATACATACACATAAAGTAATCTCTGTGGTATTTAATTTGACCTAGTCACATTTTCCTTATTTTTTATATACATTCATAGCACACACGCATATATATTGTGGTAATTAAAAGGAAATAATTAATTAACATGATTTTTGAACTTGCATTGTTGGCTGCATAAACATACAATATGCGTACAAGAATATGGGGCTATAATGCCTGCTTGCTGAGGTATTGTCGAAAAACATTGCTGGGGGTGCAGAGCTTCAGTGTGTGGTCGGGAGGAAGAGGAGTACAGTTCGGACAGAAATTCAGAAAGTGAGGCATAGGAGAATAATGTAATAGTAGTAGTCTACAGTTTCTAGTTTTTGAGCAAACAACTCTGACGATACTATTCCGACTGTTATACTGTTATTTCCCTGACGCAGAACAATTCCGGAGACTAGCATACATTTACGAGTCATACACATCTTCAATTATTGGGAGCCAGGTTATTGTATCCAGTGAATAACCAAACTTTGATGATGTTAATAAGTAATTGATCAAGAGAACAGTGAAACAATTAATGCAATTAAACTTGGCCAGCAATTGGTGTTGCGTATTAAATTACCATTAATCATGGCCTGTATATAAAGTGTTAACAATAATCGTGCGTGTGTACAAGCCCATTTCTTTGCACAACAGAACTATAAGGTAAACTGAACAACTTATTATCTGTAAACCCAACAGTAAATGATATTTTATCGTCAGATTTCGGAGTTCAGATTTCATATTTTATATTTTAATATTTTACCGATTGTTTAAATTAAGTTTTTAATCACTATGTAAATTTTAATTGTTTGACGTAAATATTCTTTATTGAAGGCCCGATTGTCGGCCCTGAGATCTAGCTGTGGTATATTGTCAAGTTTTAACATGTAATATAATTTCAATAATTTGATTTAATAAATTAATTTATTTGTATACTTTAAATTCAGATCTTTTAATTAAAACATCCAATCATTGAATTTTAATTTGCTCATCATTTATCTTTAAATACTACACATTTGTTGCTTCAATGTGTGGCATGTTTAAATCATTTTAATTTAAATATTACAAATTGATGCTTCAATGTGGTGATTTAGCTGTTATTTATTGATAAATACTACAATATATGTTGATTTTATAGTAGGTGTTAATTCTAAACTAAATGTTTTAGGCTGTGGAGAGGCAATATCTAGTCCAAACCATATAAGAGTCTTCCAGTGGAATGTTCTGTCACAATGTAAGTATACTATGCAATCTTACAATATTGAATACTATTACCTATCAAAATAAACATTTTTTGGAACTTTTAGAAATAAAAAGAAATTTTAGACCAAACATTTTCACTTCTAACTATTAAAGGCATTAGACAGATTTTTATAAAGGAAAACTTGAAAATGCTGGAAATAATTGTGATATAAATTATAATTTGCAGTTTACCTTTGCTTTTTAAACAAAAATGCTTATTTTAGTTTACATTCTTTTTAAAGTTAAATATTTGTTAAATCATAAGATAAACAGAACTATATATTCATAAAAAACTAAGAACTAAAATTTAATTTATCTTATAATCTTATAATCCAATAATTTGCTTATTATTTCAGCTCTTGGTCTAATGAATGACAACTTTGTTTGCTGTCCTGTTGAAGCTCTTGAATGGCACAGTAGGAGGTTCCATATTGTTGAAGAAATTATAGAGTATTGCCCCGATGTAATTTGCCTGCAGGTAATATATATGTCATTGTGCAAAATATTATAAGTTCATCGATTCTATTAATTTTAATGAGGAATGTATAATTATATAATATGCTACAATATAAATAAATAATACTTTTCAATTACTGTTAAACCAGGGAGAGGAAATATGTTATGTAAAATTAATTTTTTAATATATTAAAGTTCATGCATTTTATTTCAGGAAGTTGATCACTTTAGCTTCTTAACAAAGGTGCTGGGATCACAAGGTTATAGTGGCCTATTTTTTCCAAAGCCTGACTCCCCATGTCTCTACATTAAAGGAAATAATGGTCCGGATGGATGTGCTATTTTCTATCGCAAGGATAAATTTGATTTGCTTCAGACAGATTCCCGAATTCTAGAAGTGTGGAGAGTGCAAAGCAATCAGGTATTATTACATTAGGATTATAGATTTTTTCAATACATAATAAATATAATAAGTATAATGATTGCATAAATGACAAAGATTGAGTCAGCATTCTTCCTGTGCCTTTAATTAAAACAAAGTAATGAAAGTAGCAGAAATATTTTTTTTTATAAAACATGACATAGAGAGGAATCCAAAATAATGGAGATTGGTCTCCATGACTTACAGAGAACACTCTCTAGTAAGCTATATTCAGTACCTCTCTTTGTCTCTTGTATATTTAAATTAATAATCAATAAATAATGAATGTGACATAAAACTAATTTTATATTTATTTCATAGGTAGCAATAACTGTACTACTCAGAGTTCGTGAAACTGGACGAGAAGTCTGCATTGCAACGACACATCTCAAAGCCCGTAATGGTGCATTATTATCTACTCTTAGAAATGAACAGGGAAAAGATTTACTTAATTTTGTGACAGAACGAGCAGGAGGTCGGCCTGTTATCCTTTGTGGAGATTTTAATGCTGAACCTTGTGAACCTGTTTATGGCACAATACAAAATCATCCTATCCTTCATTTATCTAGTGCTTACACTGCATTAGGAGGAGGGCAGGAGCCTCCATACACTACATGGAAGGTTCGTGAAGAAGGAGAAGTGTGTCATACAATAGACTACATTTTTTATTCTCCAGAAACATTTGATGTAGAAGCTCTTCTGGAATTTCCTACAGGAGACGAAATTGGTGAAGGCAGAGTGCCATCATTCAATTACCCTTCTGATCATTTTTCACTAGTTTGTGACTTCAGATTTAAACCAGTTGAATTTCAATAATACATTCTGATTTGTATTTTGTATGTATTTATTGTCTACATTTCACCAATGTAATAAGTTCAAAATTATAAATTTGAATAATATTGTTTATAATACATACTTTTGTTGCATGTTAAAATATGAATCCTAATAGAATTATTTTTTACTGACATTAACAGAATAATTTATTTATATATATATTGTGATCTGATGTATATAGTTTGCATATAGTGTGACCTGAAAAGTCTTTCAATAAACAGAAGCTATTTATTTAAAAACACATTTTCTTTGCCTGTTGATTCCAAGAAATAATACTCTTCAGTTGAATATAACAATTAAAATATGACCTGAATTTATATAAACATTAAACACAAAATTTTTTGTCTTTCTATCAGCTGTCAGGGAGGTACCTAAGTAATGAGTAGAAACTTTTTGTACTAAATTATAAATTTTAATGTAAATAAATTCAGTGTGTTGATCATTTAGACCATTTATATTTATAACAATAATAATGATAAGTCTCTTATTATTCCAACAGGGTTAGTTTGTCAATGATGTTTTATGATTCTTTCATACAATTTCAATTATCTTTGGTATACAAACAATAATATTGTTAAAATGAAAAATTAAGTCTGTTTTCAAAATTAATAATAAGAAAGATAGCCAAATATGGGCAAAAGAAGTGATGATATAAATACCATTATTTAAATGTTGGAAATGAGCTGGCATAACATTACATTTTCTACAATTAAGAAAAATCTCTCATTGGATCCTCGTAAAAACTAATTTGTTCAAATGTTCCAACTAAGTTTTAAAACTAGAATATTTATTAAAGCAGAAAGTGAGTAAATTATAATTAGAAAAGACATAATGTATAAATTATAAATGAGAAACTAAAGACGTTAATGATACGGCTAGGTGTCCTGATTTGACAAATTATCACGAACACCATTTAAGAACACAATTATATACATGCATAGAATTATAGAATTGAACTGAAGGAACATAAAGATTGTATCAGAATCTTAAACATTAAAACAATAATAATAGCTGATAATAGCAATAATATTGTAATAATGTATGTTAACAGAACACCTTTCATTGAAAGACTAATACAAATATGTCTTGTGTGACCTGACACTGTTGATGTTTCTGTTTTTTAAGCTTATTGACAAAATGGATATATATATATATATATATATATATATATATATATATATATATAAATTTAAGGGATAGCTGTCAACCCCCTTAAGGTCTTTTGTTTCTTGCAGTTTATTTTGTCACCTAAAGGGGCTGAGACCAGCGTCCGACTCCACCAGCTGACCAAACGGTGGCTTTCGCCTGGAAATAGCACGCATTTATAGAAATGTTCATTAGAGTACCGAGTATTAGAACTCGTATTATAATCGTCCCATCTCAGATTTGTTAGGAATCAAGGATTAAATCGAAATATGCCGTTTGGATAACTTTCCCACACCAAAACAATAAAAAATAATTATGTACCGATCACCTCCAGAACAAAATAATATTACATAACTAGAATGTTTGCGCACTCCACTTACGCATAATAAAATAATAAGAGACAAATCCTATGCTGAAGAGGCCCCTGGCCCTATACCGGTAAAGGACACACGTCTTTAATAACAATGATATCATATTCAGTAGTTATGGCGACACATTGATTTAAATAAAGCACAAACGAGCCGGCCCGGTGTGAAGTTAGTAATCGACTTCAGCCACCAAATTTTATTTCACGGAATTACCATGGGCATAAATTTAATGAAAGACACCAGTGAACAGATGCAGAAAATGCTTCTTTGTTAACTAGCTGCCAAATTACTGGAGGCCTATCCCCAGAATGTAAAAGTATAATTTTATATAAGAATATTCTAAATTATCAATTTATACCTATTTATTAATGTAATTTGACTTTTCATGTTAGTTATATTGATTTGTCCATTGACTGCTGTAACTTATCTGTAATGAAACTAAAACCAAACTATTACGAATTTGTAGTTTATGAACACAATACCCTATGCCAATATTAAGGCTTTAACCAACTTGAGTGATTATCATCAATCGAATCATTAAGACAATATTTGTCTACTTGACTTTCAGAACTCATGCTCAGTCAAAAGTTAAACGTCATGAGAAGTTTCTTGCTTGGTTAATTTAAAGTCATCGAGTGTATCAGTTACTAAGTATATTGAGGTGTTCTTGTAGATATAGGAACGCTCTGTTACGAAAGACTCTATGCCATAACTAATTAGAAGCCTGGGAAATATTTTGAAAAATATCATTTCACTGTCTACATCGTGTATTTGTTTGGTTTTTAGTGATGCTCTCGAAAACAAAATTGATGATTCGCCAGTAAAGTTAAAATGCAAGAAATATGTACATCGTTATTTGGTAATAATTATTCAAAAATTGTTTATAATGGGAAGTGAACTGTAGTTTTCGGTGTACGTTTTCTCGTTTCGTGTATCACAGGAAATCAGCATCTAAGATATAATAAGAATGTTCCACCACACCCTCAGGAATTGGGGTAAAATGGAGTGGCATTTAAAAAAATGCGGAAATGACCAATATAAGCGTTGAATAAACATTATCGAGAAGGCGAGGAAAAATTGAACTGGAACTTCTTGAGTTGAGAGGTTATACGATATCATTTCAAAGCATACAAAACCGAGTGAAACGTGCTACGCAGTTAGCAGTACAAGCTCTGTTGGTAGGATATCTTTTGCTGGGGCTCGTTATCTCGTAACTCATCAGTGAAACGGTCTATTATCAGTATCCAGGCCGTCGGGTACGCTAGACAAATTAATTGGGATTTTTTCTGCCTCATATTCCTGGAGCGTTTTTCCCCTCTTCAGATGTACGTGGTACAAAATTTCAAGATGTGCGTGGTCTAATCGTATCTCGAATCGTTTTCTGCTGGTAATACGCTTGACACGTAACTAGCCTCGTAGCTTACAACGTAGACCAATCAATTTTTCCCAGTTGCGTTCGATCTTTCCGTTGCTTAGATATAATTGATATACGACTCCCATGATGTTTTTCCGTCATAGGTTGGCGACTTTATCCAATTCACGGCCAATATTTCGAGTCATCTAATGTTTGATCGAGGCTTTCCGTTTTTCCTAGAGACGTAAATTTATTTTATTATGCCTTATCTATCTAATATTTTTTTTAAGCCTTAAAATCTTATTTTCCCGGCCTCCCTCAGGATACCGGTGGTTTTCTCTGTTTTCATCGAGACTAGATTCAGGTGGATCACTAGACTATCTTCTAAGTTTCTGGTAAATTTGATTAAGTTCTTATTAAAGTTTCTGCAAGTTTCATTGGCATTCTTTGAAGATTCGCCCAATTTTTGAATGGATTTCTTGAAGTTTTCTCCACTTTTCTCAATGCTTCGGTCAGGTTTTTTCTATATTTCTTGTATTTTCATCGATTCTTCGGCTAAGTCAGCCATCGTTCCTTTAAAAATTGACGAAATGTCTCTATCTCACGGTTACACAAACAGGAATTCAAATCAACTGTACTAACCATCGCCATCCACAACTGATCACCGGTGTACATTTTAGCATCACAAGTATTTGTATAAACATCAATTTTTTTGACAATATTTATTATTATTGCTATTCCATTTAATAGCTCCACGATGTGGTGAACCAAATCGAAAACAACTCTAATCATGAAATATTATTCTGATTTTATTTAATAGTATTTGATTAGTACACTTCGTTGCCGAATCAATTGTAAAGGATAATTTTAAAATATTTAATATTATTTGAATTTCTTTGAAATTTAATACACAATTAACCTTTATTATGGAATTTACACAAAATCACTAAAACATGATACAATTCATATGCGTGAAATGATCAGCTGATTTGATACGAACAATATAAATTTTGCAGTTTAGAATAGAACGTGAGACATTCTCAGGATATATTGAGGAACACAAATTAAAAGAACTTTAAGATTTATATTTTTAAATCAAAAAGGTATTACCCTCAGATTATTTGGGAATGCTGTAGTCATATCTTACAGACAGACACTTTTTTGTTAGGTATGGCGACGCCAACACATCGCTATTTCCTATCAGAACTGGCGGCCCACAAGGAAGTGTGGTGGGGCCGCTGTTGTATCTCATATTTGCTGCAGGTCTTTCAGTCCCATCGAGTACTACAGTCGCTGATGATACAGCGATACTATCATCCCATACAGACCCAAACATAGTATCTGAGAATTTACAGACTCATCTAAATGACCCATCCAAGGGGATTAAAAAAGTGACGCATTCATGTAAATGAATCTAAATCAACCAATGAAGCATTCACAACTAGAAGAGGTACTTGCCCTACTGTACTCCTAAATGATAAACCAATACCTCAGGAAGAAACAGTTAAGTACCTGGGATTGTACCTAGATAGGCGCCTTACATGGAAGAAGGACATATTCACAAAACGAAAACAATTGGGGCTAAAACTCCAGAAAATGTATTGGCTCAGGGAGTGGAAGTCACGCCTTTCAATGGTAACTAAAATATTACTTTATAAAACAACTATCCGGCCAATCTGGTAATATGGGATACAGCTTTGAGATACTCCTACATCGATATTACAAAGAGGTTCCAATCAAAAGAACTGCGATCATTGGTAAACGCCCCATGGTTTGTACCGAGTGAAGTAATTCGTCAAGACTATCCATGGTTCCTGAAGAGATACGTAACAGCAGTATGCGCTACCAAGACTAAGTGTTCATCCAAACAAACTTTAAAATATCTGTTAAACTCGGATGACGAAGAGCCAAGGCTCAAAATGTTTAAGCCTCTCGATTTTTAAAAAAGATTCACGTGAACAGATATTCTACAAATTTCTAGTTTTTAATTTTGAAAATTTTTCAATGGAAAAATTTTCACAATGACTTTTAATCTGTATGTCAAAACAATCACTAAATGTTTCTTTTTATGACAGATTGTTCTAAATAAATCAATTTTAAAAAATATTTATGTAAGAAAACTTACCATTTTAAGTTTCCTAAAATATCTGGCAGTTATTGTGAAAATTATGCAAATTTTACAATAATTAACACAAGGTCTCTACTTTACCAAACAGTTTGGCGGCTTAGTCGCTTCAATGTCCAGTACCAGGATGTTCACAGGGTGACCAGACATCATGCGGGTGTGGCAACACAACACGAGAATTAAACTTAGCAGTTGGCGAAGGAGGACGGAGCTAAAATAAAATGGAGTTGCAAATCGGAAGCGAGAGCATTGAGTTGTGTTAGCAGTCTGCAAGCAGAGGCTGATGATTTTGTGGTAGAAGTCTTCAATTTCCGTCGCAAGTTCCAAATAATTGGCAGATATCAACAGTTTTAAGTGTTTGCAAACAATAATAAATAAATTCAGTGTTATATGGCCTGTTCATAAGTTTTCGAGGTGAAAGTTTTTTTTTGTGTAGACAGGCTATGTATAGGGTAATCCACATAGTGGCAACTCCCCTCTTATAGCATAGGAAAGGGATTTGAAATGGGGGATGCGGAAGGGTGGAGGAAGGTAGCCAAGGGTAACTAGGGCCCCCGGGCTATGGTTTAAGGATGCTACCTGGCATTCGACTAAAAGTAATGCAGGACAAACCCTAGAAAAACCAGCAGCAGGTAGGTCGGGCATTAGGTACTTGTCCCACGACCTTCCGATAGCGGGAGAGGAGTTTGCTGTGGGACGTAGCATTCCCTTCTCCGTGCCTCGACCAGTTTAGGAGGCAGCTGGCCGACTATTCCAATGGGAATAGCGGACAACTCCTACCGTATGCCCAAGGTCTGTGACCCCGAAACATACACCTCTCATAACAGGCCGAGGTGCCTCGGCTTGTGGGAACCTTAGTTCAAAAACGGAGAGGAAAAGGAATCCCCAAAGGTAGCCCCTTCGTATCTCTCCTACAAGGTTCTGCCTGCGAGAGAATAGCCCTCACAGCTGAAGCCATTTATTGTTCTCCTTGTGCTCTGGGCCTATAAAGAATAGATTTTTGAATTCTTCTGTTGACTTGATTTTGCAGACTGAAACGTTCCTTGGTGTGTGTTCTTTAGCTATTAGGGATGCCGTAAGTGGCCTCATTCAAAGACCTTTCCCAGATCCGATATGTCCGACTTATAATATTAACCTGTGAACATTAGACATCTGCGTTCCTCACCTGGACCGGTTCAACCAACTGATCGTTCTGACAAGGAATTATCTACCTTCAAGCAATGGAGGTCCAAACTGACATGTAAGATGCCCAAACTCTTCTTATCTCAGACTAGTGGGGGTGAATGTTGTATAGTGGACATAGACATTAATGTGTAAAGTAGCACATGTGCTTTGTGTTTTAGTTTCAGTGTAATGGAGTAACAAACAACATACTACAGTTATTCCTCTAAGAAAGCTGTATTGTGACTTATTACACACGTAGACGACTGTATCTTGCCATATTGTTGTTGCAGGTGTAAAATGCTACATCATTATGGTCACGCACCAATGTTTACACTGTCTTTAAGCTCCAAAACGGACTAAAATATTTTAAATGATTGTCTGTAATATATGATAAAATTTTCAATTACTATTAATTGAGACTAATTCTCTTATGCACAATTGACACTATGTAAATATTGTGGTGACCACCAAAGCGTAATGAATTTTTTTTATAATTTATTTAATATTTGTATTGTTGGGGTAATAATTATGGCCCAGGTATTGTAAACAACAGCAGCGTTGCGTAAGAATGTGTATTATTATCGGCGTATTTTGAGGTTGAAAGCTTGGATGAGAGAACAAGCAGTCCATAACAGAAGCCAGCCTGTGGTGGTTGTGTTCAGCCTGCGTATTAAAGGAAACAGTACAATGTTGAGGCTGCGTATTAAAGGAAACAATAAAGTGGAGAGGCTGCATTAATATCCATGACAGTTAAGTACAATCGTCAGTTTTCATTAAAACCAGGACAGTTAAGTACAGTCTAGTAGATGTGGGATGAAAAAGTTCTAGAACGAATGTTTGAGACGTGTCCGGTGGTCAGTTGATCGGAAGTTTAGCAAAGTAAAACTAAAGTTATGGAAGAAGGTTTTGAAAAGTGGGTATAAGTTGATGAGAGACATATAACTCAGCGGTGATTTAACACTGATCAACATTCTACAGGACTTCATTGTCTGCGGTAATGTGGTTATCATGCTGATTTAGATGGAGAACATTGAATACCACCTTTTAAATAAATTCCTTTTAAATTACCAGTGAAGTGTATGGGTAATGTTTTATGAGAGCAACTCCGATAATTGGTATGTACAGAATTTCAATTGTAAACCTTAAATAAAAATTTCGTCTGTCAGATTTCTTTAGATATCAGATTTTGTTAGATTTCTTATTTAATTAGATTTTTTACGTTAACATTTCTCTTGAAAATTTAATTCATTATTTTGTTTTCATTTGATTCGGTTAAAATTGCGAATTATTGTAAATTTTAGAAGCCCAATAAGCAGCCCTGAATAATTAAGAAATTCACTAAAATCTGTGCCATTTATTTAAAGTTTATGTACATTATAAATTTGTTACAATGTTTTATATTTAAAAGTTAATTGTTTAAATTCATTTATAAAGCATTAATTTATCACATTAAGTATCCTCATCGTGGTAGCTTTGTTAATTTCTTTTAATTGAATACCAATTTTTTTGGCGCCGCAAGTGGTGACATTGTTTGTTTCCTATTACTGCTTGAGCTTGTTTCTATTAAAAATTTAATATTACAATATATATATATATATATATATATATATATATTGATCACAAAATAATTGGTTTTAAATTCAACATACCTCACATTGAGGCGCCAAAATGTAAGAATCAAGTTTAATCATTTAAATTAAATCCCACGTTGAGGCACAAAATGTAATAAACACAATTAAATACAATTAAATTTCATTTTAATTTACCCTACGTTGGGCGCCAAAATTTAATGAAGAAAATTTTACGATTTTCATTGTCGGCGGCATAAATATAAGAATTGTGTACAAGAATATGGAGCCTACAATGCTTGCTTGTTATGGGCATTGTCGCGAAGGCATGGCTGGACGCGCGGAACTTTAGTGTGTGTTGGGAGTCGGCGGAGAGAGAGAGCAAGGTATGGTTTGGAAAGCTGCAGAGAGTGTTTTGGAAGGCTGACGGGTGTTTTTGTCAGAACTTGTAATTGAGAATTGCTTGGTCCAGCAAAGCGAACCTTATTCAAAGTTCCTGTTACTATATTCAAGCAAGTGTTTAGAGGCAGCAGAGACATTATATATTAAATTCCCGGGTTTATGAATTACGGGGCGATAATCTGAAGTATTTGTTCATTGGCATATTTATGCAAGCATCAAAGATTTAAAACAACGTTATCAACTGTAAAGAGCAGGAAGTGTTGTGTCTGAAAATTACAACCACATTAAATTCAGTGAAATATGGCCTGTCTCTAAAGTATTTAACAATAATCCAGTGAGAACGAGCCCCCGACGAACAGCTGATGGTAATGTAAAATAAAAAGAAAATTTATTAATTGTACACCTAATGTAAATAATAATTAACGTCAGGTTTCATATTTCAATAATTGTTTAAGTTAAGAATTTTTCACGTTGTAAGTTTTTTAATTGTCTTGTCGTAACATACATTATTGGAGGCCCGATAATCGGCCCTGAAATTAAGCCGTGGCACTTTACCAACTTGTAACAAAATTTTCAATGGTGATAAAAATTTGTTTTTAATAAATTAACTTTGTTTTATATTTTAAATTCTGATTTTTCTTTTACAATCCTATCATTCAACTATCAATTGTGTTCATTTTCAAATCTAATTAAATTGTATTATTACAAATGTGCTTCAATGTGGACTTATTAAAATTGAATTATTAATCAAATATTGTGTTTACTACATTGTGACACCTCAACGTGGAGCAAATTAAAATGAAATTTAATTGTGTTTATTACAATATATTGTGGTAATTAAAAGGAAGTCATTAATTAATAATTAAAAATTTGGACTAGAATTGTTAGCGGCAGAAAATACACAAGTTGCACACAAGAATGGGCAATAATGCCACATGTTTGGGGCATTGTAAGCTGTTGGTTTGCTAGAGCGTTGTGTGCGCCAGTCTTCGTTAAAATATAGCAAACAGCAGTTGTCATAGAAAGAGTGCTGTGAACGGACGAAAAGTAAAATATTCAGAAAGAGTCCAGATACCGGTGGCAGAACAGTGAGATCAGTTACAACAGTTTTGTTATAAGTTGAAGTCTGCGAAATAAATATCCAAATATTCATCGATAAACATTTTGAGGCAGAAGTCTGGTTTATTCCATTCTGAAATTATACCATTGATTCGATTTTGGGAGACCAAGTAATTGCATCCAGCGTCTAATAATCGTCGGAACGAGTGAATAACATTTCCTTAACGAACACAGAATCAACATTTGGCAAACTAAAAAATATTAATTAGAGTCAGTGTGAAACATGGCCTGTTATAAAGAGTAATGTGTGTGTAAGTGAATGAACGAGCCAAATTGCCGCCATTAATCAGAAACTATAAGTTACAATTTCACTGAATTCATATTTGTAAGCCTTTAAGTAAAACTAATTATCGTCAGATTTCAGATTTCGAGTGTCATTTAGAATTTAAAGTTAACATTTTATGTGTTTTGTTTGCATCGTAAATAATACATTGATGAAGTAGGCCCATAATAGCTTCATAATAATTTAATTCTTAACTAATATTCTCTTTATTCAAGAGTAAATTTGATTGGAAAATATTAATTAATAGTATAAAATTGAAAGTTAATTTTTGATAACTGTTGTAAAATTTCCTTTGATAACTTTTGTAAATTTAATGATTGGTGCATTAATAAAATTAATTTGGTTTTTTTATTTTTTAAAAAATCTTGATTATTATTAAATAATCCTTACATATTAATATTTAAATTATTTAAATTGATGCATTAACGTGGCGATTTAACCTTTAATTCATTAGTGACTACCACAAATTGGTACCTTAACGTGAGGTCAACTATCATTTTATCATTTTAATAGTTAAAATCATTGCAATATATATATATATATATATATATATATATATATATATATATATATATATAAATGTGGTAAAAAAATAGGATAAATCGAACACCCACCATGTGGTTACCAAATTAAAAATTTTAGATTAATAAAATACTAGAATCTTTAAATAAATTTACAATTATTTTTATTAGATAATCCCATGTTACTGTGCCAATTAATGTGGTAAGCAAATATTTAATATTTAAAATTCATTTAAAACAATTCATTAAACGGGAATTATGATCTATAGACTGATTTAAGAAATGAAAATATTGCTCAGAAATTAAATTTTAAATACAGAAAATTTATTACATTATAATTTTAATTAATTTTTATACATGAATGCCACGGCTTTATGAGATTATTGATACCTTCAGGGTCGCTTATCGGGCCTCAAACAGTAATAGGAATCCGCAATGAAATAACAAAATTTATAGAATATTACAAAATATTGAAATGAATCTATGAGTTTTACGCTCGGAAACTGACATAAGAAATCTGACGGTAAGGAGTATTATACAACGTTTACACACTATTTTTTAACATACCAGACATCGGAGCAGTTCTCGTATTATCGCCAAATCTTTCATTTCACAAATTATACTAACTTTTGAGCTTAGATTACAAATTAATTAAATAAATTTTTAATTAAACAGACCATAGTATTACACTTTCTACACAATTTCAGTCAGTATTCGCGATTAAATCCCTACCACACCACTGAGGATCATCAGTTGATTTCCAATATTTCACTGAATAGTGATAACATCTACAGCAAGGAAAATGGAATCCACTCTCCAAATATCAGTTCGATTCAACTCTCAATAAATTGTACCATTGAAATCAGTCCAACGAAAGCCAATTCAGCTTTTCCTATCAAAACTTATATGTTTATCTCCTTTAATATCAAGAAAGGGTTTAACTATGCCTTTAACAGTCTTGATAAGCTATCTATTACACGTTGACCTTTACATGCAGATTCACTACTAACCACTCTCGGTCAGCGCCCATCGGTCTATAACCGACCGACGTTTCCTCTGAGTCAACGCCCATCAGAGACTATACATTTCTTCAAAACTTTCAATATTAAACACCGCCGATAATAATACTTCGAAACACTAAAATTCAAGGCTGACTAATGCCTACAATACCCTGGGCACAATATTATTCTGATAATACAAATATTGAATAATTTATCAAATCCTTTCATTGGATATATTGGTGGTCATTACTATATTCATACATACATACATATATATTGTAATATACTAAAAAATAAATTTATTAATTGAAATTAATTTAAAATGATTTTGCCTCACGTTGGCACGTATTTATATAATATACAAAAAAATGGATTTATTAATATTTATCTGGATTGGCCCACGTTACAGCGCCATTAAAGTAATATGCACAATACTTTATTATTAATTGAAATAAATGGGCATGATTATTGAAGTTATTGAACGAAAGGATGTTGAAAATAATTACAATTGATCAAATCTCTTAAACAACTGGTTTATTCTGCACAACTATTTATTTATAAGAACAAAAATTACTTGTTGAAACTTTACATCAATTTTTTATATACAATGTCCTCTACTCTCATCTCAGGGTCTTTAATTGGGCCTTTTTAATAAATGGTAAATGGTAAACAATTTAAAGTATATCAGTCAGATTTCGTTCCCTTCTTTGTTATACTAAAAATTAGAAGCAAGCTGTAAGTTAAGTCCGTTGATAAATTTAATAAATATTTTTTTTTGTTTAATTAAAACATACATGTTGGGCCTTTTTCGATTCTGTTCCATTGTCAAGCCCAGGTAGAGACCCATGAGAAAAAGAGATCTTTTATAGTATTAAATTCTGATAAATGTAAATTTTTGTTTAATAAATCTGTTTTGTTATAAAGTTTAATTTTTTTGTTATTAAGACGCCCGTATAGATTATTACGTTTTGGCACCACAACGTGGGGCAACCTCAATTGCTAAATAATTATCGGCATATTGTGATCATTACATATTGGCTACCACAACGTGGGGCAAATCATTGATAAATAAGCATAGGAGAAAATTTGGTTATTACAATATATATATATATATATATATATATATATATATATATATATATATATATTGTAGTGAATAACAACCTTAAGTGGCCGCCCTTGTGTCCGCGGGCCTGAGTAGGAATACATTAAACGTGCACGTGTGCCTGCCCGAGTGGCCAAAAGAAATCGCGGGTACGCGTCCCTTTTTTTTGCATCGTTTGGGGGGGCGGAGTATGAATATATATGCCGAACCCGGGTGAAAGTGGACAGACGCAGGCAGACCGACAGTGAGATGACGGAAAGTGGAGTGAGAGAGGCGAGAGGGTGGAAAATTTGGCAAGCGGTAGCCAACAAGTTTTTGGAGAGACGTCCATCGCGGGGAGACCGAAGATGTGCTGCTTACTACAAGACAACTGCAAGTCGGCTCACGCCACAAGTTAAAGTAAGGATCACCATTTCTATAAATTGCCGCAAAAGTTGAATTTTTTTACACAGTGCGGAAATAGGCTCTGTTCTTGAATAGCTACCGAGCCGCCCACATTACCCTGTAGAGAAGGAGGATTTTTTTATAACCAAGCCGGAGCTAATGATAATTTTTTTGCAGACAAATGTATATCTGCTGGCGCCCAATAATATTATTTTTAATGTATTTTTGTATTTTCATGTAATAAAGTTTTTTTTAATATTTAGTAATAAAAGTCAAATCATTACAATATATATATATATATATATATATATATATATATATATATACAAACACTTAAGGAAAATGTGACGAGGTCAAATTAAATTACACATTAAGATAGGAAAGCGAGACAGCAAAGTCGACTTACCAGAAATCAATAGTTGGTCCAGTTTAGTAGCAATGAGCGAATACCACAGACCCTCGAGTGTAAGGGTCTCAACCGCTCTCGCCAGGAGCAAAGGCGAACCGGCCGGGAACGAATATAGGATAGTTTGAATATCACTAGTTTAAATAACTTCATTGTTCACTACAGTGTGAATCTATTGTTAAGTAACAATTTAAATGATCCTATAATAATGTTGTCATTAAGTTATTGGTTTTTAATGAAAAACAAAAAATGTTGTCTTTCAATCTTTTCAAAACATTAGATTCCCCAATCCCAATCAAAAAACCACTTAAAGAAATTTTGAATTCAAAATATTTTTCACCTTACTTCAAAAGGTAATAAAATCAGCATGAATATATTTTTTTGTATTGATTTATTTTCAATCGCATCAACAGAATCGGTTATTAGCGACTCATTATCGGAACTCAGTTTACCTTGTCCGTGGACTGTTTGACAAGAGCATCTCTTACGTACACAAACATTCATGCCCTCATCGGAATTCGAACATGGGACCTCAGTGATGCGAGGCAGTCATGCTAACCACTACACCACAGGAGGTCGGACATAATTTTATTGCCAAAAACATTTGGTAAGCAACGTCAAACAAGTTCAAAAGTTTCTATTACAATACAAGCAGTTATTAATGATTCAAACTGTCAGTCTATTGATTTTTTGTTTTAAAATGAAGAACTTGATCACACATTAGATCATTTAGGTTAATAGTATTTTTAGTATTCTATTCTTTGAGAGTTCTGAGGCAGATGGCAGGTTTTAAATACTTAAATAATAATAATTAAATAAATACCAAGCCTCTTTTTACCTTTGCTAACACTAGTTGTCCTCAAAGCTTTCTATGATATGTATGGCCTTATGTCTTGTATTATGATTGTGGAAGTCTTATTGCTTATATATTGTGTCCTTGGTTTGAGTATTCATTCTAAACAGGAGACATAATGAAGTCCAGGTAAATTTAATATTTTTAGAAGTAATGTATGGTTGTTCTGGGACCCTAACTGCTATTTTTTGTGTAGTGGGAATTGTTAACTTACACTGTAGTTTCCCCACAGTCTCACATAATAAAGGAAGTGACTGAGGAATGTTGATAAGTATGCTCTGCATATACATTTCTGAAGAGGAAATTTTAATTTTTTACCAATTTTTTAAAAAGATGATTTTAGTGTAGGAACCCCATGCTAACTTGCAGTCAACGTGGATTCCAAGTGATTTTAAATTGATTTAGCTTCATTTGACTCCAGGGGATTTGTTTAAGTGAGAATATAATTATTTGCCTTTTCTCTTTACTAACCAGTAAGCCATTAGTATGAAGCCACTCCTTCAATGCACTAAGTAATTCATTAGCATTTGTTAATGGGCTTAATACTTGTAAGAATAGTGGTGTCATGTGCATATTTAAGCACTTGTCTTCTGTTGTTCGCAAGTTATCACATGTCTGTAATGTAGATTATAAACAGAAGGGAACCAAAGACAGATCCTTGTGGGATACCACTATTGATTGTGCTTTGACGCTTAACTACCTGTTGTATGTTAATGGCAGTTCTATGAATATCAAAGTATTGCAGGTTGGTATGGAAAACTGTGTCAAATATCATGGTCAAATCAAGGAGATTAGCTACAGTCAGTTCTTTCCCTTTGAATAGGTTCATTATTTCTTCATTAAATAAGTTTAGAAGGGTGCCAGTAGATCAGCCAGCTTTGAAGACATGGTGTTCATTGATTAAAATATTATGTTGTTATAGGAAGTTGTAATACAAGATTTAAAAAAATGCTCAAATACTTTTGACACAGTTAGTACTAGAGCAATGGGTTGATGTAATTATGCATCTGTTCTGAAACTTTTCTTTTTTATATACAGGTGTACAGGTGTCAAATGGGAGATTTTCCATTTGTGAGGGTAATAACCCTCAGTGAATATTGTGCTTTCTGGGGTTGAAGAACTTGAGTGTGGAAGATGTACAAAACAAAATATTTATCAGGTTAGCATCAATAGGACATGTTTCATGTACAGTAGTTGGTGCTTCACCTTTAATGATTTTCCAATATCAACATAACTAGGGCTCTCACTGTACCCTTCCATGAAATTAAAAAAAATATGTTAATACTTTACAAAACATTTATTTATTAATGTTTATTTCTTGAGCAGCTATTTTAACATAAAAAATTATTCACCCTTACATTTATTATAATGACAATGGCAGTAAAATACTTTTATGTGATGTTACATAATGTAAATTAAATTTAAAAATGATTTTACAAATGTTTTTGTCTTATCACAATGGCATCTAAAATTAAATACAAAATGACAAATATGTTATTTACAGAAAATGTATTAAGGACATCAAATTGTTCCAATATAAAAAATGTTATTTTATTTGAAATATTCATTATTTTAAGCATATTCCATCAATACAATATCATTACACCTTTATATTACAGATATATAACCTCTAATCAATAAGAGGATAAATATTTCTGATATACACTACTTTTTAAAATATTTTCCACAGGAAAATTAATAGCTTAATTGGTACTTCAATGACATTTGCTGAAGCAAACTCATTCTTAGCCCAAGAGACAATTTACAATTAAAAGTTAATACTATACAGCAATCTCATGTATAAAAAAGGTTCTATAAATTGATAATAGGAAATTTGTTTAACTATTCTAATGGAAATTTACAAAGTCCTTTTAATATATTTATTGTACTAGCATTTATAGTATTAAGTTCCTGGAAAGTTATGACTACAGTTCAAATTAACATATAATTTATATCGATCACTATGACAAATAATAATAATAGGTATACCAAAAATTCTAAACTTTATTAATTTTCATAGGTAAAACAGTGGATAAGGCATTCAAGAACATTCCTAGTTCCCAGATCTGAGTTTTTGTAACTTATTTGAACTGTATTGTAATATTGATAAAGAATTATATATATATATATATATATATATATATATATATATATATATATATATATATAATGAAACTTGAATGCAAAAAAAATATAATGATAACAGGTAAGGAGAACGTATTTTAAAAAAAATTTTATTCAGGAGATTAATAATTATGCTTAATTTAAAACAATTGCAGTAATGCTACTGTGATTTCTATAATACTATATCATATAAGTGTCATAACACACTTTTCAGGATCTGACTCTTCATATAATTTACTTCAAGACTCAATCACAGCTTTCTAGATTAAGGACGCAATAATATCACTAATGCTGGTATATGTACCCACTACAAGGCCTGTTAATCCAAATACCATGAGAAAAATATCTTTAAACATTACCCAACTACAACGATTATCAGGCCACAAGTAACAGAGTTCAATGAGAGCAGGAAAGACAATTCCCACTGCAGACAAGCAAAGAGCACCAAACAGTGAAATAAATAATTCCAGTCTAGGAATAGCAGCAGCAAGACAAACTGTAAAACAAATATTGAACAATAATTATTTTACTGTATATTGATAATTTACTATTAAAGTATATCACATAATAATAATCTGTATAGTTTGTGATTATGGAAAATTCAATATGTATACAGATATATATATATAGGAATATGACATTGTGATCTTGGTATGGAAAGGAAAGAGAAAATTGGTAGAACTTCCTTCGGTTCCCTGTGGCTACACCATACTTCAATTTAGGTAAGTCACCTGTTCTATTTCTCAGATATGAAAAATGTCACACTAACTCCTCTATTTAGCATTTTACTCCATACTTTAATTTTTAAACATCTCAGCTTTTTTTTTTGGCAATGCGTTAACTGTTCTTTTAATAAATTATCTTTATTTTTTTATTCTTAACGAATAGCATCATACCCAATTTATTTCCAGAGCATACTGATAATCATCAAATAATAATGATTAAATACCCATAATATAACCTAGAAAACTAAATCATTTGAATACTATTTGTTATTATAATACCAAGGAATTTCAAGTTGGTCACATAAAAGAAAGAATAACAATATCATGGTGCTCAATGCCTTTAAACTTTAAAACCATAATTAATTATTATTAATGTCCATATTATTTGATGCATATTACATGACTATTTCTTATTGACTGATTTAGCCAAAACTAATAACATAAATCATAAAGGATAACATGCTCAGTCTCCATAATAAACTTTAAGCATTAATGCCTATTTTTCAGATTCTAAGTTAATTATATATTGTTGTTATCATGATTCCTATATCTCAATGTAATGCAGAAGTAAAATAAAACATCTGTTTTAATAATTTTGTTTTCTCATTTTTAGTTTGTGAACTTTATAGATGTGATCTTCTGTATAAAGTTTCAAGGATAAGTATTCATATTATAATTAGGGTCAAAAAAAATTATTTCTGTACATGACTTTCAACACTAATAAAAACTCAGTTCAAAATGAAATTATCATATTCCTTACATGTTACAAGAACAATACTAGTCCGCAATGAATACTCAAGAATTATTTGCTTCCATCTTGGATATTTTTCACAGCGTTCTTTAAGACCTTGATCCCAAAGAATTTCCACAGCAACATAGCACTGCAGTGCATACGTGATAAATATAGCTATGGCAAATAATATTTTCACTGCTTCAGCTAACCTGAAAGATTTATCAGGTCACAAAATAATTAACAAAATATAAATGAACAATTTCTAAGTTTGAAAGCTGGTATTTTAATATCAAACACATTACAACAACATCCTCACCATTCTCCTTGTGGAAGATTAAGTGTAATACTGCCAAGTGTTTCATTGCCATATTGTACATAGCCAACAAAGCCAAGAAAAGCATACAATACAACTATTACAGACATTCCTCTGTTTAACACACCAGTGTAACCTAGGAATGATTGTGGTGTCTTCATATTGTTTTCAAGTGCTATAATCTGAAACATACGGCGTTTGCATATTTATAAAGATATTTTTAATTTATATATAGGTATATATATAAAATATATATTAAATATAATACAAATTATATATTAAATAACACATTTGCATGGGAAAGAGAGACAGTGAAGTCAACTCACCTGAAATCACTTTGTGCCTGCCTGGCACAAAAGTTCAGACCTTCTTTCCAGACAAAAATTTGAAATATTTTTACTGCTCAGCAATATTTGACCAATTGTTCATTTAAGATAATATATATATATATATATATATATATATAATATTATTAAGGATATGTCATTAGTGTACTTCATTTTCAGGTAAGCCACAAGTTATCTCTTTTTCCTTTCCATACCAATATCACAATTATTTCTTAGTAATATATGTGTATAATAAATAGTTGAGTGTCCAGTGTTGCCTGGGTATTTATTTAAATTAGCTTGTAGTAGAAATTAATTCAACACTAACATCTTGGTAAACATTTCATTCAACCAGCATTAATAGTGATAGTCTTATGAATATTTACCTCTTTACATTCCCCTCCCAACCTAAACCCTCAGCACCTAACTCCAAATAAACCATGACAATGACTGATGTTATTCGGAAACTCTCCTACTACATAAAAAATCATGACGAATTAAAAAAGTAAAACCTCTTCTGTAACTTAAGATGCAGTGCACTATGGACACACCCTAACCTACCCCTCCAAGACTCTGCCAGAAGCCACTGGTCAACTCTGCTGAACACTGTACATGGTGCCCAAGACTCCTCGTAGCCTAATGCATTAACAGTGGAAAGATATGTCAATGTGAAGTTTTTGAACATTCAGAGCTATAAGGCAGAAAGAATTTCAAAACTTTGATGGAAAACACTATGCCGATGTAACAAAACCAAAGGCAACCCTCCCAGCTGAGCCTGATGTTCACCAGAAACAGAATGAGAAGAGTTATGTGACAGAACATTTGTACTGTCACAGTAGAGAAAGTGAGAGAGAGGAAGAGAGGGTGTCTTGCATAAAATAGACTTTGCATAGGAAGGAGCATGTAAAATTTTCAAGGGTGTACATTTAAAAGTACGTGAAGTTTTGGAGGGGCTGGTTAGGTGAGTTTCAGAGGTGATAGTATGGAAGGTTCTTTCAAGTTGCAGGGAACTGTAGAATTGAATGATTCGGGCTTATCTGGGGGATTGTTTGCAAAATTTAGTTTCCTTTGAACTGTTTTATAGATATTTAGGTTGTAACAGGCATACATTATTGGGTCTTGCTTGAAGAGGGCAAAAAGTTGAGACCAATCTCTAATACAGACATCTTATCTTTTCTCAGTGTTTTTTCAGTATGCTTTCAAAGTGCAGTCTGCCGTGCCTGATTTGAGAGGGTAGTGTACCAGAACATTAGATTTTTGCCATCAGCTAGGTAGGCTTTAGACAAGTAAGTCTGACTTGACAGTTGAATCATACTGTATTGACAATAGGAGAACTAGCAAGTGTGGATTCCTCCAGCTCCCAGAAAAACATATAAAGAAGACAGGAGGTGAAATTTGGATGATAGGAGATTTTCTGTAAGAGATAGCAATTACTTTTGGGTGGTCAGTATGCCTAGCCATTACACTTGCAAAACCCTCGGCCTAATGCCATATGTCCGACTACTCTTAAAACATGTCATCCAAAGATTTAACCTTATCAAATGTCTACACTCCAGGACCAATTCTTGTCAACCTGAATTCCTCCTCCATACATTTAAAGCTGTTTCACTGGGTTACATTTCCCTCTAACAAAACAATAAAAAAAGGTCTATACCAATCTCCAATGACACTGCGATATAACTCACAGATAGCTAAGTATTTTGCATTTTTAAGGTAATCTTTAATTTTTATTTAATATTGAATTATATATTAATTATTAAACAAACACTTAAGAAAAATGTGATGAGGTCAAATCACTGTGCCAAAAATCATTGGTGGTAAATCTTTACACCAAGTTCATATATTTTGGAGTGGGTGTCTCACCTCCCTTGGATTGTTAGGTATCAAAAATAATTATTATTTTGTAGGAATTTCATGTCTGTTGATGTTCATATCAAATCACAGAAAAATGTTTATTTTCTCAAAATATTTTATAAAAGTTTGGGACACAGCACTTTTTGAGATCTTTCTATGCCCATGATTAAAATCTGTCAGGAAAAACCTTGCCCTATCCTAGTAGTTTAAGAAGTTGCAAAAAGTAAATACAATTCTACAGTTTAAGAATTTTTACTCTTTTTGATGCCTTATTTCTCTGGCAATAAATTTTCCAACTGGGCACGGTCATTTCTGGTGCCCACAAAACCAGTTACCTTACTCTTTGCATAAAAAACTTTTTTGTTTATGGAGAGTTTTTTCCTCCTGGCACACTTATAAATTAATAAAAAATTGTAATCTTAATCTTAATACATTAAGCTCTGTAATGCCCCTATTTTCTATCCTCATAGTGTGAAATTAATCTTAATTATTGTTCTGCTGTTTAAAATAATGTGTGCACTATATTAATAATCTAGAAATTTAATGAACATATTTAAATTGAATGAAATAGAGAGTTTATAGCAAAATTCACTTACCACTCCCACAGCTTCTAAAGCAAACAAAGTTGTTCCAATAAAAAGAGGTATATCATGGATATTACCCACAAATGGACGGACTGATGGTGATGGAATGTCTTTAAATATATAATAAAGCACCACACCAAGTCCAGCAAAGATGAGAACATTAGCTACAGTTGAAAAAGGTGCTAAGATTTTTAGATTTGGAATCCAATTGATTAGAATTAATGGTACCAGTATCATTACCATATACACCCGGACATCAACATCAGGCCAGTGTGGTTCAACAACCTATAAAATCAAAAATGTGATTCAGAGATCATAGATTAATATCATATTTACATTAATAGAGTAAGATAGAAAAAACTTTACACATAACAGTTGCCATCAATAGTTATTTTCTCTTTCTTCCTGAAATCACTGCGGCACACTGTTCAAGCAATTTGAACTTCAATCCTTAAATATATAATCATTTGCTGAAAAACTTATGCACTTTCCTACATCTCTTTAGAATTTGATAAAATTATACTTTAAGTGGATGGGACAATTCTCAACTCTGTGGGTGATTTTATATAGTACTAGCTGGGTGCCCGGAGTTGCCCGAGATGTCATTTATCTATAACCATCGATATGACTCCAATTTTAGTTGCTTTTGCAGTATTTTTATGTAAAGCTCCTCGAACCCTATCCCTAAATGTGCTCACCTCCCATGCCGAAGGGGGATGAAGTCATTGACTAAATATATCAGCCGTTTTTACATGTTAGAGGATGATCACCCCAACAAATGTGCGATAATGAAAAAGAATATATTCCACGCCTTACCTAGGTTGTCACAATTAGACTCAGTGACATTCATAGTCTCTGAATTGATTCTAATCTCGGTTGTTTTTGCGGTTTTTTATTTAACGTACCTCCACACCACCCCTAAGCTTGCTCCCCTCACAAGGGTTAAATTATACACAACCAACATCGGTAGAAATACCATCAACGTCAATGGTCCCGACATTTATTTATTCCACGCTAATATTGATTATATAGTATCTGCCTCAGGGGATTAAATGGGTAATTGAATATGATCTCATATAACATCGGTTGAAACACTATCTCTTCGATCCCTTAAAATATTTATCTGCCTAAATATCCACTGTTTAGCATGTTTGAAGTTTCCACCCACTCCCCTAAGTGTGCTTCCCTCTCATGCCGAAAGGGGTTATATTTTACAAACAACATTGGTATACATATTATCAATGTCATTGACTTCGCCAATTAATAATTTAACGCAAATATCGATCGTTTAACATGTTAGAAAATTTCCACCCCTATCCACCCCATCCACTCCCGCCCCTTGGGATTAAATGGCCAATTGGATGCTATAATTGAACTGGGCGACATCCATAACCTTGGATTTGACTCCAATCTCGGTTGTATTCGCGTTATTTTATTGCAGCGTTCCTCCACCCAACACCTAAAAGCGCTCAACTGATAAGCCCGAAAAAGGTTGAAGTTATAATCTGTGAAAATGTAGAGAAATCTCATTAATCCCGAAAAATATTTAGTTGCAAAAATCGGTTGATTAACATGTTTAACAATTTCCACCTCCGACCTCGCCCGTCCCTAGGAGGTTAATTGATAGTTTATAGCATAATTAAACTCAGCGTTATCCATAACTTTGATTTTGACTCCAGTCTCATTTGTGATAGAGTTATTTTTTTGTAATATTCCTCCACCCCCACCCCTAGAGTTCTCCTTTCCCATGCCGTAAAATGTTGAAATTTTACTCATATACATTGGTACAAACACTATTAATCTCTTTTACCCGGAAAATATTTATCCGACTCAAATATCGGCTGTGTTAGCATGTATGAAGATTTCCACCCCCAACCACCCCCGATTGGGAGACTTAAACGGCAACTTGAATATCATAATTAAACTCACGGACAACTATAAACCTGGATTTGAGTCCAATCTCGATTGTGTTTGCGTTATTCTTAAATAAATCTACTCCACCCCCACCCTTAAGAGTGCTCCACTCCAAATCCCGAAAGAGGTTATATTAAACATATGGAACATGTAGAGAAATATAATAAATTTCAGCGAACCAGAAAAATATTTATTCGACACAAATATCGACTGTTTAACATGTTTGAAAATTTCAGCCCCCGTCCATCCCCGCTTGGGGAAGTTAAACTGTAACTTAAATGTCATAATTAAACACAGTAACAAATATAACCACGGATTCGACTTGAAACTCGAATGTGTATGCGTAATTATATGTAATGTCACTCCACCCCCAACTCTTAAGGGTGCACCACTCCCATGCCTAAAAGAAGTTGAAATTATACACAGATGAAGTGAAATTTTATAAATGCTATTAATCCAGAATAATATTGATTCGACGCAAAAATCGGCCGGTTAGAATGTTTGAAAATTTCTTTCATCGCCGCCAATTACCACTCACTCCCGTGAGTTTCTCAGTTTGTTATAAATAGTCTCAGCGACATCCATATCCCCCAAATTGACACGAATCTAGGTTGATTTGTCGTTAATTATATAAAACGTCCCTCAACCCCCACGGATAAGGGTGCTTCCCTCGCATGCCAAAAGGGGATGAAATTATACACAAACAACATCAGAAAAATACAACAAATATAATTAACCCTGAAAAATATTTATTCAACGCAAATATCTGCCGTAATTGCATGTTCCAAAATTTCCACCCCGCTACCCTTGCATCTGAGAGGTAAATGCCAAGTTTAATGTCATAGCTTAACTCTGTGACATCCGTAAACTTCGATTTGACTCCAATCTCGGTTGTATTCGCGTTATTTTTCTGTAAAGCAACTCCACCCCAAACCCTAAGGGTGCTTTTTTCCCAGGGCGTAGGAGATGAAAATTATATTCAGATAACATCGGTAGAAACACTATCAATATCTTTGACCCCTAAAAATATTTATCCAAATCTAATACCGGCTGTTTTAGCATGTTTAAGTATTTCCAACAGCGTCTACCCCCACTTCTGAGGGTGGTAGACGCGTCTCACCCCGACAGTGTTTGTTTCCTGGTCTCAAAGAACACGTGTACGAAATTTGGTGAAATTTCCTCCACCGGTATAGATATGTATTCTACACCCTAAACGCTAAGGGTGCTCCTTCCCCAGGGTGTAGAGGATGAAAATTATATTCAGATAACATCGGTAGAAACACTATCAATATCTTTGACCCCTAAAAATATTTATCCAAATCTAATACCGCCTGTTTTAGCATGTTTAAATATTCCACCCCCGCTTCTATGGGTTGTAGACGCGTCTCACCCCAACAGTCGGTAGAAACACTATCAGTATCTGTGACCCCTAAAAATATTTATCTGAATGAAATATCGAATGTTTTAACATGTTTAAATATTTCCACCCCCGCTTCTGGGAGTGGTATACGCGTCTTACCCCGACAGTCAGGTTTCCTGGTCGCAAAGAACACATGTACGAAATTTGGTGAAATTTGATCCACCGGTGTAGATTTGTATTCTCCACCCAAAACGCTAAGGGTGCTCTTTTTCCAGGGTGTAGAGGATGAAAATTATAGTCAGAAAACATTGGTAGAAACACTATCAATTTCTTTGACCCCTAAAAATATTTATCCGACCTAAATATCGGCTGTTTTAGGATGTTTAAATAATTCCACCCCCGCCTCAGGGGGTGGTAGACGCGTCTCAGCCCGATAGTGTTTGTTTCCTGGTCGCAAAGAACACGCGTACGAAATTTGTAGAAATTTGCTTCACCGGTGTAGATTTGTATTCTCCACCCCAAAACCTTAAGGGTGCCTTTCTCCCAGGGGACGAAAATTATATTCAGATAATATTGGTAGAAACACTATCAATGTGTTTGACCCCTAAAAATATTTATCCGACTCAAATATCAGATGTTTTAGCATGTTTAAATATTTCCATCCCCGTCCACCCCCGCTTCTGGGGGTGGTAGACGCGTCTCACCCCGACAGTGTTTGTTTCCTGGTCGCAAAGAACACGTGTACGAAATTTGGTGAAATTTGCTCAACCGGTGTATATTTGTATAAGGAACATACAAATATACAAACAAACCCTCTGCATTATTTATTAGAAGATTAATATTTCATGAAACATAAATTAAAATTATAACTTTTTTCTTTTCATTATCTACATGATAAAGCCATTAAGAAACAACTGACCCAAATGGAAAGCTGCAAGAAATAGTAAAGGGAATTCCTGGGAAAAATGATGTAGTGACTCAAATTCCAAATAAATTGACTGAGTTCAAAATTAAAAATTTGTTCAAATGAAGATTATCTTCCATAGGGCATGAAAGTAACAAATGTATTAACAAAAAACATATTCCAGAAACTTATAATTTTTAAAATGTAAAAGATGTTTGCCAAGAATAAATATTGTGTACTTGTATATCTGAGAATCATATATAAGTGAATGAAAGTAATTATGCTTTTAATTTTTGTATTGTGGGTCTGTGTCATATTGCTTTTAAATAATTCATACTCTGGCTTCATTATAGTGTTTATATATTTTTTTTATATAAAAAGAATTATAATTTTATACCTTTCATTCAAACCTATGTACTAACCTGCTTTATACTTGTTGATACAAACACAATGTAAACACAACAAATTCCTAACTGGTATACAACCAAGAATGTGTTTATAATGGCCCTGCAAATGAGATAAACATAAATGACATGTATTATAATGCAGTAGAATTTTTCCATTAATTGGTATTTCATATAAACAACATTTTATACACTCGCAAGCCCTGATTTCAATGTGATCTTTCAAATGAAATTGCTGTAAGAATTTAATTTGAATGAAGAATTTTTAATTTTGTTTTTGTTAAAAAATATAAAATAAGCTACTTCTTATGCACATGCATGCATAAGCACAAAATATAAACGTTTTTAAAATTAGCATAGAAAAATATGTGATTAGAATTTTAAAATCTTTTAACATTTTATCTTGTAACATATGTTAGCTTTATTTATCTACAGAATACTACTGATATAGGTCTTGTTATATTAAATAATTTGTCTAATACCAATTTCTATTCAAGCCATAAATTGAAAAAATAAACTACATAAAGAATACTTTTAAGAAAAATCATAGAACTATTATAAAAACTTTTTACCCAGAATATGGTGCAAGGAACCTCAAAAATGATGGTCCTTTCTCAAGAGCTATCCTCATACTATGCGGATAGCTTACTGTAGGCTCCTTCAAACCTTTGCAAATCTGATATTGTGTCCGAATCTAAAAGAAGTTAAGGGATATTCTTGTGAAAAATTGTATTATTACCAATATTATATGCATAAAAAACATTTTTAAACTTTGAAAACATAATTAATTTTCTTAAATTTTAATATAATTTTATATTGAATTAGTCATAATCAACCATGCTTTTAAGAATACAGTTCTATCACATATGAAGAATGTCTATTTGCACTAGTTGTGTAACATGTTATTTCTTTGAGAAAAGGGTATAATACTGCTGAAAATTACCGAGTTCCCTCCAACTAAAAGTTTCAGATTGAGGTAAAAAAAAGTTTTTTATTTGTTAGGAAATATATTTTTTGCAAGAAATAAATATAATCTTTGTAAGTAAAAAAATAATGGCAATAATACTCTAACTTTAGACTATTTGAGATTTTCATATCTGTAATAGTAGAAGTTGGTTTAAGGACATTTTACTTGATTCATAAGAAATATATTTTCTGCAGTAAAACTTTCAGTGTTTTAACAAAGTTTTAGTGTTTAAATATGTTTTAATTATTCAATAACTGGAAAGTATAATTTAAATTTTAACAACAATGGTTTGATTTAGATAAAATATTTACCAGAACATGCATGCAGTAGGTGCATACTGATCCAATGAACAGTGTTCCAAAAAGTCCAAGCAACAAACCAGCATGTAAAAATGCATTTGGCATTGCCAAAATGCCTGTTCCAAGGCTGCCTTTTAGCAGGTGTATCCATGTCTCAAAATTACTGAAATATAAATTGCTTGCAAAGTTATTATACTTATTTAATCAAGTTCTAATTATTATTTATAGTTTCAGCCCAAAAGCACTTGATTGATTAGAATAACATGAAACATTAATTTTATTTTATGCCAACATATCAAATGTATGTTAATTTTCCAATAATGGTATTGCATTGTTTAAAAGAAAAAATCTGTGGAACTATCTAAATCTAAGAGTCACTTTAACCAAATTTTAAGCAAATTAAGAGAAACATTTTAGTGGAAAAAGAACATGAAAATTGAGTGTAACACTAGGTTGAAAACATTATATAGACTCAATAAGATTATTAATGGATCCGGAAAAATTATTTAAAACCATAAACAAAATAAAAAATTATGATTACAAAGAACATAAGGTATGAGTTTAGAGGTAGAAGAATTTTCTACTTACTCTAAATTCACCACCTAGCTTTAATGTAAGAAAAAGTCTGTTAAGCTGAGATTTTTTCATTCAATTAAATTTTAAAATCAAAGATCATGCTTTTACATGAGAAATTCTGTTACAATATGATCCACAAATTGTTCTTCAATGTTATATATAACTAACCATAAACTGAAACCAGTAAATATTCAACCAGTCATACTATTTACATATCTCAACAATGGCAGAACATGGATGTTATCTATGTGGTAGAAAAAAATGCTATTTTTTCCCCATCCAACAATCATCTATAATTTTTAAAATAAGTTTTTTTGGAGCTTATTAATTTTTTTACAATACAATTTGATTTATTTAAATATCTGTGACACAATTTCAATAATTTCCTAAAATGCTAAATGAGAATTGTTGTAGGCAATTAAAAGAATGTCTCAGCTCTGTCCCAGAATGCATATTAGTTTTTTCGGTGCTGTTGTCTATCTATTGACTTGGTGGCAACAAGGGCTCGATTGGTGCAGCATGGCAAGTTAATGTCTCTCCGTGACTAGCTCAGACTTACTGTGTCTTTCTACTTTACAAACTCACTCAACACCTGTTTTTGACAAACTCTGTGATTCCATTTGCACACTTTTAAATTGCAGTCACTGCCTTCTAGATACTTATTTTCCCCCAATATCAATGAACCACCATTATCTGGTCACTCATAATTTATACCTGTGCATGCTTAAGCAGGCAGAGGCCCCAAATCTTGTGGTCCTCAAATTCCTTTGCTTTGCCTTGCAAACAGCGGACAGTCAATGACTTGACAAAAACAACCCCTGTTTATAATGAGTTTAACATTTCTCCATTAATTCTCTACATGCTATCACAGAAATCTATAATCATAATTAAGGAGAATTCCATCTACCTCTTCCCACATACTATTTACTAACTAAAATGTAAACCTTGCCTTGTATTTTTTGTTGGTAAAACCAATATACCATTTCTTTAAAGCATTTCTGAATATCCTTGCAATTTAATTAAATGCAAATGGTATTTGTAAATTTGTAAGGGGTTTTGTAAGTATAATATAAGTGACAATGACTCTTTAGTTAATTTAGTTAATTTGTTACTAGGAAGAGAGAGGATTTATTGATGCAATTAATATGGAGAGTACATTTTATTTAATTAATGTTACAAAAGATATTTAGCTACTACAGAGAGGTGTTAAGAAACTATGAAATTACTTTGGTTATATAGGATTGATGGACTGCCGACTAAACCCTGCAAGATCAGATAACTTTCAACTTAAAATTAATTCTATACCAATTATCTCTCCATGAAATAAATACAAGAAAATATTTCGAACTTTATATCATAAAACATTTAAATCAACATTTGATTAATTTTGAATCTTAAAATTTAAAATAGATCAAATAGTAAAATGAAAAAATCTCACTATAAGCATAAATACCTACAAGGTAAATGTAAAAATTTTTCAGAAGGTAAGGGAGGAAATTAAATCAAAATAGAGGTAGGAGTGATATATGAATGTTTAAAAGAGTTAACATCTGTGTTCATCTACAGTAATTAAGAAACAACAGTTCACATGAGTCTATACCCCTTTGAAACATAGCTCACTACCTAGCCCATAACCATTGCTGTCTACAGCTGTCTGTGAAACCATATTATCTCTAAATTAAATCCAAAAAAGAGACTTTGTTCATTGTGATTATTGCTGTACAACCTTGTCTTGACTATTTAACAATGCTGGCATGTTAATAGTCAAGTTCAATATTACACTATATACTGAAAAAGTTTGTTAACATGAAAAATTGTCCAAATGTTCTTCTTTGTAGAATACATCATGTGAACTATTATTCCTGTCTGTCTCACATCTTAAAAAATGTGTGTTTGCACTATTTGATTATTATTACTACTGTACAAAAGTAATCAATGACTTTTCGTAAGGTTTTCATTGATATCAAAGATAAGCACATTTGCAACTTATGAATATTTGGCTTTCATGAATAAGGAAAAGCATAACTAAAAGCCTACGTTGTAGGAGCATCCTGCTTTCGGTTCTTGTGAGGATCATACTCCTGAGTTTCTTTCAACAAAATCCTTGGAACTGTCAGCTTAACTACACCATCTCCTTCAGAAACATGCCCATTACCATTTTGCTGGATTTCTAAGCTGAAAACAAAACATGTTACTAATGTATGTCTGCATTACTTGTACTAATTTAATTTAATATAATTATAATAGTAGTAGTTCTACTCCTTCAAATAATTTGAATAATTAATAATAGTTTTATAAAACATTTAGATTACAGTAAATCTTTAAGATTGATCATGGATTCTTTATTATAATATATTTTAATGAAAAATCTTTCCATTTAAAATTCCAATTTTGGTAAATTTGTTTCTCTCTAATTTCACATGACAGTAATAGAACACTCGTATTCAGGGATAATAGTTATCACCATCTATTATATCAATAGTATCCTATTGCAGCACAGTTACTGCCACTTTTATTCTATTTTTTCATGCTTCCAACAACAAATTATTATGTATATGGTAGTAGAGGTATTGGATATTCAATCCTTGCAAAAATTAATTAATAACTTGATATACATATATGCACCTAATCAGTTCACAATAATAAGTATTAAAAATGAATAAATTTGCCACTAACCTGTTGTTGTACACTGACAGGTTTTCTAAAGCTACATTTTCTCTGCCATTTGTATCTGCAGCTACATGCATATGTATCTGAGACATAATGTCCTAAAATAAATTGAAAAATATTATTAAATTTCCAAAAATCTTCTTAAGAAATAATTTTATCTAGAACACCTCAAATGACATCCCCCTCCCACCTCCTCTTCCATATTTCTTAGATTCTGAATTTCATTTTTTGGGCAACTCTGCCAGGTACTTCCTACATCCTCTAACTATTTCATTTCATTTACCTATAAACCTGACACTTCCCTATTCTATTGTTTTGCTTCTGTTATGTTTTGTCACCCCTTGAGTGTGTCTCACTTGTATCCCTGTAAACCCCACACCTTCACCAGCCCTCCTATTCTGTGACGCAAGCCATATGGTAGGGACAGATGCCATTTCTGCACTACCCTTCAATCTGTCACAAATCTCCACAATCCCACAAAGAAAGCAAAGTACAAAATTAAAGAAAATAACACCTGCATCTCTTTCCACATCAATTTCCTTCTGCATTGGTCAAACCAAAAAACCTTTCCCTGAATGAATAGCCAAATTCTTAAGAACAAAATTTTCAGTAGCTGCTCATGTCAACAGACCCAACACCAACAATTTTGATGAATGATTCATATTCATCAGAGGCTGAACACCATCTATGGGAACTCTCCTTACAACTGGGCTTACAGTTGAGAAAGGTAGTTCCTTGGTGGGGTGTCTATTGTTTACAGGGAACAACTAGCCGCGAAGAAGTCAATACTCAAAACTCCACACTCCACGACCGGCCGGCACACGGAATGTAACTTCTTTCTCCTGAATAACGAAGCTAACGCCTCCGAAAATTTGAAGAACTTCCCCCTGTCCTGAGTGGCTACGCCGAGCTTCAATTTCAAGTAAACCTCCACCTTTTCTTTTTCCTTTCAATACAAATTATTTTGACAATGCCCTATATATATATATATATATATATATATATATATATATATATATATACGTGTTATTATTCAAGACCAAAAAAATTGTCTTCATAAAGCAATGACGTAACAAATAACTCTCAAATATTACATTTCAATTAAAGAATACTCACAGTTTTTAAAGTTTGAACTTTTTAGTAAGGTTAGTAAGTAATTTATTTATCATCTTCTGAGATCAAATATTTGAAAAATATATTTTTCTGTTAATTGTACGGGAAAATATATTTCACTGTGAACAAGTCAATAAAAGAAAGGCAAGAAAAATGATTTATTCTGTCTAAAATTCCTTTGTTTTTGTAAATAATGTAATAGTTATGATTCGTAAGGAAATATTCGCCCAATGTTGTAAAAAGCTGATTTAAAAAACTATTTTTTGTAAGTTACAAGATTGATTGATTGTTGGAATTTTCATAATCGTTTATTTTCTAATGGTGTGTCGTGAATGATATTTATTTGAAGTTTTCCAAAAATCCATTTTTTATTTTTATGTGAGTTGCAGCTAGCTGTAAATTACACATGGGTAGTATAAATGGCGTAACGTAAGGAGCTTTAAGGTCCTGGAGTGAAGGCAGTGACATTTGGAAATTTTATGGTAATAAAATAGAGTATAATGAGGAACAGAACACTACAAATAGTGGAAAACATTTCCCTATCCAAATCTAACTTTCTTAAACTGAATTTCTATCTAATAGAAGTAATGGACTAATGATAAAAGTGCTAAACTTTTTCCAAGTGATTAATTAACTGTTTTTCAACGCAATATAGAATGCGTACGACATTACTGAACGAAGAAAAGATGAATATAATATTATGTGACTCATCCAACATCTTATCAGGTTTTGAATACAATCTGAGTGATGTACCACTATTAACCGGTTCCATAAACCTTCAGGTCAGTAATGTTTCATAATAATCCGGTGTTTGCGAGATTATAGCAGGATCGAAAATGATTGGGAAATGTAAGCACATTGTTTTTTCATGCTAAAGTCCTATTGCATAATAGCATTTAGTTTTTCATGAGTGAAATTTGAAACGCTCATACTTTACTTACTTAAAATGGTATTTCCTTGCATAATTCCTTCATGATAATCTTCAATTTGTCATTATAAGAGGAAAAATCTTTGAGATAAATTAAATGAATATAATAATAAAGTTGACCCTACGCGCCTAGATACCTGGTGACTGCTTACAGAAACCACAGAATTTTGATGAACAATTGATATGAAAGCTAACAGGAAAATTTGATATAATTTTAGTGCAAAGACATTCTTGGTTACTTATAAATGCCCACACCAATTATACATATAATAGAAAATTAAACAAATGAAATGAGTGTCGCGTTTTATGATCATGTTGTTCATAATGTAATTAATAGCAATGCGCGTTTCTTACACAAAAGATTATTTATTTGATATTTAGTTTCTACAAAGATTAATAACATAACTATTTTATTATTATTTAAAATTACTTTCCAAATTTTTATTGGATTTAACTTGTCAAGGATTGTTAACTAATTCATGTAGGCAGCTTAATTTAAATAATTCACGTAAAATAAAGTTTTTAATTTTTTTCTATATACCTAGCACATTTTATACTATATAAATTATATTTTGGATAAATTATTTATCAAATTAATCGTGTTCATTTTGTATGTTTCCAGCTATAACATAAAAAAATGTCATTCAAAAACAGCGCAACTATTTCATTGAGGACCTATATCCCTATTATATTACAATTCTATTTAAATAATAAAACAATATAAACCATTCGATTTAAAAAGAGATATTAAAATATTCGACAATTTTAAATAAAGTTAGTTTTATCGAAAGTGAAGTAATAAAACTATTGTATAGATTTGAATTGAAGTCCGTTTAAAAAATCTAATTCTCAAACTCGTTTTTCACGAGAATGACTGAACCATGACATAAATTTATATTTTAAAATTTGTTATCTGCCAAATTGTTTCTTAAAATTCTATTCTAATCATTGTAATTTTTTTGTCCTTTTTGTAGTTTTTAATTGGAACCTGACGAGGTCGCAAATTAAGCGATGATACGTTGTTAATTTAATAAATTCTCCTTTTTTTCTGACTTAAAATTGGCTGATGTGTATTTATTTATTATTTTTCTTATTAGTCAGAATACATATCATAATTTAATAATAACGTTTCTGAAGATAGAATGATTTTTTTTAATTTTCCCACGCGCCCTAGAATCAGTTTTTGTAAGTAATCGAAAAGAAGTGGATTTGTAACTGTTCCGGTAAATAGTGTTAATACACAATGAAAAATTTCATTTACAGGTCCCAAATCAAAATTTACTCCTGATAAGTCTGATTCAAAAAAATTTAATGCTAACCTTTCGAAATCATAAATAGGTTTTACACAATGTCAGGTTCTAAGACAGTGATTTTCCACTCCTTTAAAATATCATCCTACAGAAACAGTCACTCACTGTCGCATAAGGAATTAGTGAAATTCTCATCCAGCAACAGATTCTATGTGATCTGATGCCGGGTGAGCATTTACTTGAAACTAATAATTAATTAATATATTTATATATTTTTAATACCCTCATATAATGACGCAATAATAACAAGGTCATTAGCGACCGGACCGTACACGGGTTACATATGTTACAATTGAATTATTGAGATATTACATAGTTGATTGGCACTGCAATAATTTCCCGTTATATCATCGAAGTAAAAATGTTAGAAAAATTATGGAAACGAAATTTCTTCAAAATTAAATACTACTGAATGTAAAATGATGTTTCGGATTAAGTAAAATTATCTTATGCAGGCCATAAAGATTGATTAATTCCGCTTGAGAGATCACTGCCATAGCGCTTGCTTCATTACTATCATATAAGTTTCAATAGATTGTAGGGTACTTAAAAATGTATTACCTCTGTTTATATACAGGAAGTAGTCTCGACGTATGCTAAGCTTGTCAACGAATGATTTATTTTGAATGACGAAAGATGTGCGTTCTTCGTAGACAAGTGAAATCATATTGCAAGAGGACTGCATTGTTGTCTGAAAAGGGATGGGCTAAATGCCAGACAGGAATCACCTGAGTAGGTTATTATTGCCAATGGAACATATTGTGTTGTATAATATTTGCACACTGCGCAGGGACCATCTTTAAATACTAGTGACGCGTAAGGAGGAAAGGTGTGTCAGGGAATGACGGCACTTGTCTATGTTTCTCCTAACCCCTTGATGTAGTAAGACCGATTCTTGCCTAAAAAATCTAAGATTTAATTACGATTATTATTAGAATCTTCCTGTGCCAATCAATTTCCACCTTTGTACCAGTCTGTTCACTTAAACTTTTTAATTCATTTAATACCATTATAACTTTTTTTTTGTAAATGATTTAAGTCTGAAGTGTCATAAATCACACACTGTGTTATTTCACATAGAAAATTCTTCATTAACTCCAGTATCGTAGGATGGATTATGATTAATGATGTAGAAATTCTAAACTTCCTAGGTCTTTAACTAGATAATATACTTACTTGTAAATAACGTGCCAATATATTAAAAAGTAAACTCAATCTCACCAATATATCAGAGTTATGTAAAATTACAGATACGATAACTGCAAAACAAGTTTAAATGACGTATTTCGATTCCTTAATGTCTGATAAAATTATATTTTGGGGTGTCTTCACGGTTAAAGATAAAGTATTTCTAGCCCAAAAACGTGTAATTAATATTATATCAAATATATTCTGCAACTTCGCTATTCAATAAATTAGGAATACTTATTCTCCAGGTAAAGTAATTTACTCGTTAATGTTATTTGAAACAAATAATTATGATGATTTTACTATCAACTCGGTTCTGTATTTATGTAATATAAGAAATGAAAATAATTTACATACGAGTCTTTGTCAGTTGCACAAAATGAGGTGAAATATACCGGAATGTCAACTTTCATCAAACTTCTTAATAACATTAAATAATTAAGAAACATTCAGTTGGATTCAATAGTGAACTTCAAAAATTTCTACTCAGCCACTCTTACTCTGTAAATTAGTCATACATAAAGGTGGACTCTTATTGCAAATGGGTTAAATAGTTTAACATAGTCTCAAATTATTGAAATATTTTTGATAAAAATTGTATTAATTGTATTGGTTTTATAGTGCAATTTTTTAAAATTTTATTTCAATCATTTGATACAGATAAAGTACTTAATATGTTTAACTATCTTATTATAGATTATTTTTATGTAAATTAAGTTACTAATTGTAGAATGTATGATTAATTTCATACATTTGAAGCTTTCCTTCTCATAAATAACTATGAAAAATGAATACATTCTATTCCCTTGTGCATGACGATATTATCTGTTCAAATACGTAGTGTTGAAATATTTCATGTACCTTATTTAATCGGATTCCGTTTTATGAAACAATATATCGGAATTTAAGCAAATGGTTTTTAAAACATTATGTTGACTGCGGTTTTAGCGATACTTATTTACAATAGAAAATTAATACTTAATTTAGGTAAGATAAAAAGAGGAAAAACATTCGTCGATAGCGATGCCTTCAAACAACTTATTGTAGTTGTAACTGACGAGTTTCACCCATGAAACACAATTTTAAAATGATTAGACTTTATCGACATACTGTTTCACGCCTGGGCTCAAATATGGAAAATAGAAGTAACAAACAAGTTCTAAGAAAAGAATTTCAGAGGAAAAACTAATATAATACGTCGAAAATACCTGGAAGTTATCAGCTGTGTCTTGAAATTTGTTACGTCTGTGGCTATGACTAAGTGAATAAGAACAAATGACGCAGCAAAGCTCAAGACACAGCTCATAACTTCCAGGTATTTTCGTCGTATTATATCAGTAGTTCATCTGAAACGCTTTCCTTATAACTTGCTTGTTCCTTCCATTATATATATATATATTACTTTTCGAGTGAAATTAAAATGATTGTTTACCGAAAAAATCATTGGAACAAGAAAGAAGTGAGAGACTAGCTCTCACAAGTAGAACATAAAGGTGAGTTGGAGGAGGCTATCAATGGGGGATGTCTTCATTTCTCTGGCCATGTTTTACAGGTGTATGTACCGGAGCCGCAGACGGCGGGCAATCGGCAGTAGTTTTCTTCTGTTCCCATTGGATCAGTCGGCCAGCAGCCTCCGAATCTGGTCGAGTGATGCAGACGGGTGGTTTTGTCCCCACAGCAAATCCTACTCCAGACATCCGAAGGGCGTGGGACAAGTACAGGGAGCCCGATTTAGAGGGTCGTTAAACTATAGCCCATGGGCCCTAGTTGACTACCTTACTGTCCCTTACGCATTCCACCTTTCTATCCCTCCCTATGCTATTAAAGCGAGAGTCTACCACGTTCTTGAAAATATTAAATCTTCCAATTATATATTTGTTGAGATGTAGAACTGAGACAATATTTGTGTCCTTGGACGTGAAGAAGAAACGAACTGATATAGCCTTTGGTTGTTATGCAACTTTGTTTGGGCCAACTAGCACTCGTCGTATCCCACTTTAGATCCGACATTGGCCGTGGCAATGGGCTCTGCTTATGTTGTGACACCATTTCAACTAAACAAGAAGTCACGTCACAGGACCTGCCTCCTCGACTTATTTATTGTCAGGAGCGTCGTGCCAACAAGAAAGAGGAAATGTTAAGGAAACAAAAATACTGAATAGAAGGACTAATCTGTCTTGTTAAATAAGTCAAGATGTTGAATCAGAAACTGGCATTATGTGATTTAACTTAAAAAAGTTAATAGCGTTAATTATAATTTGTCAAGAATTTACTGAATACTTAATAAAATTTCATTATTAGATATCGGTATTTGGGCTGTTGGGCCAGTATGGATTCGGCGTTTCTGTCAACGTTTCGCTTCTTTTCACCAAGCATTATCAAGGCTGCTCCAGGACTTAATAAAATTTAAATCAAAATCAACTCAGAAATGCAGCAAAACTGAATAGTTCTAAAAGTACATCGAATTGATTGCAATTACATTATAGTAGCTATTTACAGGTTTCTAGAATATTTACTCATTCCCGTTTTCTATAAACTTTAATATACCTAAATTTTTGTTCCCATCAAATTTTAACATGTTTATGTATTAAGCCTCGTGGTAAAACCGTATTTTCACAGTCAAAATTAACTCCACCCACTTCAAACCCCATCCCATTACAGCGGGCGTCCCCCAAGGAAGCATCGTCCCTCCCCACCTGTTCAACGTATATATTCATGATATATCTCAACATCCCGCAACAAATACTGTATTATTTTCAGACGACATCACCATCCTATACCAAACCTCTTTCCTCACCACAGGACTCCAACCTCTCAAAGTGCCCCAAATTCCCTAGACTCATGGTCCAAACATCAACACCTTCAAATTCTCTATTCTGCACTTCACCCTAAAAAGAAACCCACCCACACAAATCCCTCAATGGAACTCTTATTCATACCAAAAGAAAAGTAATTTACCTAGGTCTCACCCTTGACCCAAAATTATCCTGGTAAGCCCATATTAATAACCTCATCCCCAAAATTAACAATAAAGTCAAAACCCTATACCCACTATTTTAAAAAAAATCCCCACTCTCAATCAATACTAAACGACTAATCCATCTGTCCCTCATCCAACCCACCTGGTCAAACGCCTGCCCTATCTGGAGCTCCACCGCCAAAACCCACTCACAAAAGCTCCAAATTACACAAAACAAAATCCTTCGCTAAATTACCAATGCTCTGTGGTTCCTAAGAACCTCTAAAATTCACAACCCTACCATCGACACAATAATCAACAAATTCATATAATCTCTAATGAAAAGTACCCTAAATCACCCAAATCCGCCCAAAGAATACATACATAACCGTCGCCCCCCGTCCTTAGACTTCATATTTCCCCGCCAACACTCAGGACTTCCTGACAAATCCTCTTCCCATCAACCCCAATATAGCCTCCTAGTCCGATAACCCACCTATGCCATACTTTACTCAGCACTCCTAACCTTTACAGAAATAAAACACCCATCTCATCTTCAACCCCAAACCCCTCAGAACTACAAATAAAGAACTCAAGGGCTGGAAAGTCACTGGACTCTCCACCTACACAAGCTGACATGAGTATAATTTACCATAATTTTTTAAAATACTTGTAAATTTATGAACCGAATGGAATGGAAAGATAAAAGTTTTTAAGAATACATTAAATAAAGTGCATAAGAAAGATTGCCAATTCAGACAAAAAAGTGATAATATAAATACCACACATCGTTTCTGGGATGCTTGTTCCTTTCCTCAGGTGCGAAGAAGAGCCTAGAACGACACAACTGCACTTGTCAGTTGACAAAACTCAAAAGCTTTCATAATCATTATTTTCAATTATACGTAATTTTTTTAAATTTTAAAATAAAAAAATGCCTCATGGAATAAAAAAAATCCGTCACGTCACACGATGACGGTACACTCTTGACACTACATTCGTGGAAAAATTCGGCAACTTTAACAGCCCGGACACGACCTTCTGTAGGCGATGTGAGATTCTTCGAAGACTGTGAGCTATGTATGTTTTTCAACCACATACATTTTCGTAACCCTAAATAAAGCGAAAACCATATTCACTCTTCTAACTGAATTCACATAAATACGTTTCTCCACTTTCTTCCGTTCCATATAGAAACCAAATCATCAATTGTTAAATACAGAATAGCGGACGAAAATGTCAAAACAATTTTTTCTGAAAAAAATATAAGCGAATTGAATATGTCGTACGGTCAACGTGAATGATTTTTCCCCTGCCATATGGCATTTTTGCATTGAATGAAGAAAATAATTTTGCCTAGTAGAGAAGGTAATTTTCCCGCAGAAATATATGATTTAATCGTAGAGCGATGTTATCTATTCTCGACCTGCTAACTTCAGATTTCTAAACGATATTCTTACGAATGCTACATAAGAACAATTTGTTGAATATTTACACACGGATTCAGTTCTGACTCACCATAAGTTAAGGATTTGAATACGGCTATTCAACCCCTCAGTGAACAATCTTTCCAGGCACAATTCAGAATTACGCAAACTCTTTGTTGACGTAGGCAATAACTACTTAAAAGCAAATGACGTTCTTTATTTGCGTAAGGCTTCTGTACGAAGCTGTATTTTATTTGTTTTGGACGACAACCTTTTGTAATAGATCAATCGGCCTCTGACCGATCAATTGGCTACTTAAAAACAAATCTTTATCAAAGACTATTCATGCAATAACCTGCACAAATCATCAGCACGATACTACGATTCATTCGGAACTCAGAATCGAAAACATCACTTTTCCTGTTTGAAACAGGCATTCGTTGTTCCGTTTTTAATCTATATAATACGATTACAAGTGTTATAAATACACAGAAAAGCAGAAGTATTTGTAAATCCTTGTAAATATGTGCAGCTGAGTAGCTTTTCCACTCTCAAAGATATTATACAGAAGCACTTTTTACATATCGAAGCTATGCCGGAGTTTCTTATTAATTGTTAAATGAAAATAATTTTTCTCTAATCATCCTGCCGCTTAGATTCTCCTTTTCATGTACTATCGGCACAAGCTTTGTTATTTGTGTACGACATGTAACAGGCTACATGAGGGTAATCCACATGGTGGCAACTCCCCTTTAATAGCATAGGAAGGGATTTGAAAGGGGGATACGGAAGGGTAGAGGAACGTAGCCAAGGGTTAACTAGGGCCCCCGAGCTATATTTTAAGGATCCTACCCAGCATTCGCCTAAACGTTATGCAGGACAAACCCTAGAAAAACCTGCATCAGGTAGGTCGGGCATTGGGTACTTGTCCCACGCCCTTCCGATAGCGGGAGAGGAGTTTGCTGTGGGGACGCAGCATTCCATTCTCCGTGCCTCGGCCAGTTTAGGAGGCAGCTGGCCGACTATTCCAATGGGAACAGCGAACAACTCTTATACAGTATGCCCAAGGTCAGCGACCCCAGGAACATACACCTTTCAAAACAGGCCGAGGTGGCTCGGCATGTGGGACAATTTTCGAAACCGTGCGCTGGTCTTTATTATTGGTGGAAAATTACTTTCCAGCTGCACTTTTCACGATTTTTTAAGTCCAGTTTAGTCATAGAATTAGAATAACATTCCCAGTAATTAATTTTTCTTTTGAATGATAGTCGATCAACGTAATTCCTTTTTCGCATCTCTAAAAACCGATGCCATGATCTTAACATCTTTTTCGTTGGTAAATCCATATTTCATCCGTTGTCACGTATCAACGCGGGAAATCACTCTTCTTTTTCGTAAAACGCGCTGAGCACCGTCCGAAAAGAATCGTCTGAATGCGTTTCTGATCCGCACTGATTATGCATGGGTGACGTCCATATGCGCAATGATTTTTCATGTCCAATTTTTCATGAAAAATGCAACCGACGAGTCCTTTTAATACCTCTACAGCATTAATAATTTCACGCACCTACGTACACCGATCTTTCAAAATCATATCGTGCGCCTTTTCGATGATTTCAGGTTGGTTGCACTTTTTCGGACGTCCTTCTCGTGGATCATCATGGACGCTTTCACGGTCACGATGAAACTAGGCCGCCCATTTATTAACGGTGTAAATTGAAGGACAAGAGTCACAATACATGTTACGATTCTAGAATGATTTTCGGTCATTTACTGACAAGGCCAACATGAAAGAAAATTGTTATTTGGGTAATGCTGTCATCTAAGAGTCCGAGAACTTTTCAGAGATTCCGCGTAATATGTTAAAGCATTATAGAAGTCACGGAGCTAAGGTTCATTTTCCGATTAATTTCAATGACATTTATGCGTGCGGAATTTCTCAATTTCCTGTTAATGTATTTTACAATATTTCAGACGTGCTCTTGAAATTAATCAAGATTGTGATACGTTCTAAGATAGCTGCAGAATGAGACAGTATTTGTTACGAAATGGTTATTTATCAGGTAGAACTAAAACAATTAAAAAAGAATTTGTGACGCTGTTGAAAGAAAGCAATTTTAAATAATGTAAGGAACTTATCAATTTGAAAATCCTTATCAATATTTGAGAAGGTAAACATTTCTAATTGATATCCTGGTAAAACTAAATGTCTTACAAGGGTGCAAGGGAGTAAAATCACATAATATAGTTTACAAAAACCATTTCGGCGTACTTCATCTTCTGTGTCAAATTGAAACGTACAACAGAACGTCGGACAATGTTGAAATGAGAAGTTGTTAGGAAGGTTCTCGAATCTGTTTTGTAATCTGCACCCGGATTAAACGAACTAATTCCTGAGGAAACAAGATTTGACTTTTAGTGCGAGGAATTACTGACTCGAAGTGAATTTGCCTTTACGTCGAGTGAAAAACTTGCGATCTGTATCTGACGATCTAAGGACAAAAATAAATTCAATTTAGTCTTATGTTGGCGTCAGAGTTGCTATTTAGTAAATTAATCACCTAATTAAAAAATCTCTGATGATCAAATTTAATATTTACTATTCAGAAAAAAAAACATTTCCAAATAACAGAAGAGGCAAAGTGTTTAATAAATAGCACTCAATGTTTCTACAATCCTTGTTACTCTTCGTCAGGTGAATCAGAGAAGACTAAAGCATTTATCTTTCCTTTGATTTTGTCACCTAGGTTGTGCGTGTTTTTGAAACACCTGACGAAAAAGCAACAAGGATTGCAGAAATGTTGTGTTGTATTTATTTAACAATTAGTTTTTCCTATTATGTGGATATTTAGTTTATCTAATTAGTTTACTTTTAACGCTGAAGTTTTATATTTTATGAATCTAATATTTGTGTGTGAACAAAGAATATTCTGACTCAATCACATGTTAAGCCAGCATTACCAACCATCTGACTCGATAGATCAGTATCCATTGGTTAAACGTCCCATCCTCTTCATTATCAATACAAATGTAGATTACAGAAATAAATTAACTATTCACTGGGAACTGTGTTCTGTATTTTGTATCATTCCCTAAGTTTGCCAAGCATTGGCTGACAATTGAGATTACATGTGACAATAGATTTTACTTTTATCCTTTTTGTTGTGAAACTGTGGAAGGTGTGCTAATAACAGATAAGAAAGTTAAATCGTGATAGCAGCAAGCGAATTTATGTGGGTGGTGGACTCATCTTTTACGCGCGACCGTCCTGCCAATTTGTAGGTAGCTTGAACGCAACAGCGTCGTTGCCGCTTGTGATCGCTTTCTGTAACTAGTGCTTATCAGAGTAATATCAAGAGGGGCGCATTCAGGATGTGTCCATTACAGACAGATACGCACTTCAAGTGCTCTCTTCCGCAGCTTTTATGTGGCGGTTCTCGACCGTGACCACGTACGTGACTTGAATAAACGCAAGGCCGTTTCTTTCACGCCTACTTAGATCTATTATCTCTACCTCGAGAAACGGTTTATATCTACTTTAGTCAAACTTATTTTCTACAGATGCATTCTATTTTTAGGTTTTAGAAAGTGAATTCCATTTTCAAGAATAGTATGAAGTAGACTGAACAAAAGTAAATTATTTAAAATAAAAGATGACGGAAAAACAATGGCGAGCTAAGGTAACTGAGAATGCCAATTCTACTAATGTTTCATAAGCAACCCTGCATAGTATCGCGCAAAAATAATTACGGAATAAATTTATAAAGCGGTTCTCACAACATCTACAATGCCAATATCGGAATATTGACTATATTATTGAACGTGAGGGTAGAAAGATTGACTGATTGTCGATGTGTAAAATATTGATGGGCTTGTTTGATGAAAAATCAAAATATCTGCAAGATTGACAATAAATATTGGCTGTCTGATAGAGAGATTGACAACCGCACTTCTGATGGTATAGAACTGTGTTTACGTACACGCGAGCAAATCTGTGTATTATTTGTTATTTAAATAAAAATATACCTGTAGTACATACATAATATTTAATATATTGAATTTAGATGGAGAGACTTCGACGAAGAAAAGTACTATGAACTCGTGTCTCTCTTTATAAGTCACTCTATAGTCTATATTCTCTCTTTCTTCCGCCGTTTTATTCCTAAAGCTAAAATAATAACTACACAAGCTTTCTGACGGTCTGAAATCCTTGACAGCCAGAGAAAAACTAAATATATTGTCAACAAAAAATAAGGTGTGACGAATTAACATTGCAAAATTTTATTCACTATTTATATTGACAATACAGCATATGGAATCAATGAAGGAATTCTTTGGCTTAAAAAGCAAATTTAGACATTTATGAAAATCAAAAATTAATAATTCTTAAGAAAGTGTGAGGTAACTTACATAGATTGCTGTTGACACTTATTAAAAAAAACTAAGTTAGTTCAAAATAATAAAATCGATAAAATTTATATTTTATATATCGCTTGAGGTTTTCGATACCCAGAATGAGCGTAATCTTTCCTTTCTATTCATACAGTATAGTTTTATAAGTAAAAACCAAAAAAGAAAATTTAATGATAATTATTATGGCGAATGTAATTAATTATAGAACTCTTATGTTAGGCCTAATTCCCTCCTAACTTTTTTAAGAGTATTTTTTTATTTTGCTACATTATCTAAATTTGCTATTTAAGCCAAAGTGTTCCTTCATTTTAAAAAGTTGTGCGCTCTCGATTCTATGTGGCAAATGGTCCAGATCGTCGTTGTGGTGGACGTATTATTTATAATGCCAGTAGAGGATTGTTTTGTTTGTGACGTACATAGGAACGGTTGACTGTGACTGACAGCAAGGGCAGTTATAAATATAAAGTGACAACCGACGAGGCCTTTGAGACGGTGCAATGAATTGACTGTGACGCAAGAAGCGATGGCATGGAAAATCTTGAAGTAGTTCCAGTCATCATAATTGAAGTTTGCTTGTAATCCTTATTTTTTCAATGTAACTCCTGATACTATTAATGATTCAGAATGATTAAAAGTTAAGATTATGATAAAATGTTGCACTAAAATAAATCGTTTGTGCCAGGAGATGAAATGTTCCGCAATTGTCAAAGGAAAGAATATGGATTTTTAAATATCTTGTGAATTAAATTAAAATAATTCCGTTGAACAACACCGTATTAATGATACAATAACAAACTATGAGGTGTGTCTTTGGTTAACGCGTTGTCGTCAGAATCCGTTTAACAACACAGTATTAACGATACAATAACACTCTATGAGGCGTGTCTCAACGCGTTGTCATCAGAATAATAAAATCTTTCTTTTCCGACAAATGAAACGATAACCTAGAATGTAAAGTTACTACTTTTACGAATCTGGACTTGTTGCTAGGATTTAAAATTTCAATCATCTCTAATTGTACGGAGCCTGAGCGGAGAACATAAAGGGTTATATTACATGCTTTTACATTTTACTTCAATGTATATATGTAATAAATGGGTGGAGAGTTGATATGGAACGCTTTAGTACATGTAAAATGTTTAGAGGGTCGAGGCAGTCCTTGGACATAAAACTAATTGAGGTAGTATTTAATGAGCGATCCATTGACTGCTTCTGCGAATTAATAGTTGAGGTCAGACGATAAAGGTAAGCATCCAAAACCCTTTAGACTTGAAAAATTTTAACAAATCCGAACTTTCAGCATGTGAAGAATGATAACAAATGAAAGAGGTGCAACGAAACGCGAAAAACGTACAAAGTTTTCAGGAAAACTTTCAAGTGAAAATAAAGTTGAAGATATGTTGTGAGATTGAGTTTTTCTTATTTAATATACACACTTCTTTAAAATCTCTGATTTAATTCTCCATAGAACAATGCATATAACATGCATCTGCTGTATTGGATCTCAAATTCGAAGGTGCAACATATGGAGCAAGGCTGTGAAAGACGGTCATTAAGAAAGAGGACCAATAAATACATGTAAATTTGTGAAATGTAGTCTTGAAGAAGAATTGAAACATGAAGTGGATAGATTTGGTAAACAATGAAAAGGTTCTAAGAAGAGTAAAGAGGAAAGATCCATCTTTAACACAGTTTTTAGGAAAAAACCAAACTTGATCGGGCACATCCAGAGGACTTCAGGACATCGTCGAAGGTCACATCGATGGAGTTCCAGGTTGTGGAAGAAGAGTACATCTGTTGTATGGCTGGAAGGGAGAAAGATGATGAGGGGTGAAGCTTAGGGCAGAGCAAGGAAAAGGAAATTTCCAGATCAAGTCCAAGGAAATGCCAGCAGACAGAACATCTAATAATAGGCCTAACAATAATAGTCTTATAATGCGTGACCGTGACCGGCAATGCGTAATTAAAGATGTCACCATAATACATTTACGTGAATTGCCGTGGACACAGAACATTCAAGCTCATAAACGATGTTTTTTTTCGATATATATCTACTACATTGGCGCTACAGGCCTATTTAGAACCTTGGCCGACAGGGATGTATGTCATCTTTCATGGCACATTCCGAATTTTTTGGAGTACCACGTGGTCAGCGTAGCGCTTCTCCATCAGTCTTAATTTTTGTGTAATAAATAGTTAATAGATCTGGTTTCTTCGACTTGCTGGTTATCGTTACATTATTGTGTTTACATAACCAGAAAAATGTTTCAATTGAAACTTTTGTTCAGCTCGAAGTAATTCTCGTTTGTCTAGACCGAGATAGTTTCATTACTGATTAAGCGGTGTAGAATAAAGTCGCTGTCCATTTTCGTTAGACTGATAATGAAACTAAAATATGAATAGTAACAATTGTATGTGGGGTTTTCTTCAAGCTGCTACACGTCTATTACAAGCAAAGTTGTTAATGAGAACGTCCCGAGTGTTGTATAATGTATTTCCCAATCGGGACAAATGCCAACATAGCGAATTTTTTTGAAACTATTATCAGCTAAAATCAAAATTGGTATTCCGAGATATGGAGGAAAATGTCTGCAACACACGAGCACAGCGGATTTCCAATTGTGAACTTTCCATTTACTTGGAATTACCATTTTTAGACCAAAGTGTACTACTAGACGTGTTTACGAAAAACGTGGTGTATAAAGGTACGGATGGGTTGTTGGCAAGTATGTTGCGTGTAATCGTGAAGATATCATAAAACCGGCGCGTTGCTGAAAACGAATTTGCACAGCATAACTAAGTAGGATACCTGTGTATTTATTGTAATTTTCTTATGACTAATGACAATTTGAAAGAGTTTTTCACGGAATAATTTATTATCAAGGTTCACGAGGGTGTCAAGGAAGATAGCAATAAATACCTGCGCTCTTCAAAAGCTTTTTACGTCTGAATAGAAATTAGTAACTTAATACCAGTTTTGCACATGACCTTTTCTTTCTATCTTTTTTTGAGTTTTGTCAACTGGCATGCAGTTGTGTCGCTCTAGGCTCTTCTTTGCACCTGACGAAAAAGACAAGGATCCCAGAAACGTTGTGTGGTATTTATTGTAATGATCAATCAATTACTTATTAATTAACCCACGTTGTGGTAGCCATTTCTGTAATAATCAAAAAAAGTGAACGTTTAAATAAAAAGATTATTTTACTTTTACAAACAAAAATTTTATTTAACAAAAGATTAGTACAATTTAATAAAAAAACTCTCAGGGTCTCAATTAGGTTTGATAACGGCAGAACATTTAAACACAATCAAAGAACACAAAATTTAGATTTAATTTAAAAAGAAATATTTATTCGTCTAGACATAGACGAAATTAATTATCGACGAACTTATACTACAAGATGGATTTTAAATTTAAACAGTTTATTTTATCAACACTAAAGAACGATATCTGACATTATCTTTTAAGTCGGTTTACAAAAAATTTACTGTTGTCTTGCTACTTACGGCTGCCCAGGATCCTTTTACCTTTCGAACACAGTGGTGGGGGTTTCACAGCTTCTATTAAATTGACAGATTCTACTAAGTACTGTTGGTTTGAAAAAGAAAGTTTGTTATATCTCGACGACTTTATTCTGCTGTATTTCTGCGAAGACTCTTTTACTCTGCAAGCTCTACCTGACAACTTTACACAGCAATATTTCGTTGACGACTTTTTCTGTCCTTTCTGACAGCCGACTTTACTGCCACCGTCATCTCAGCCAACGTACCACGACTCTGCTTAAACAATGTCTCTCTTACTCACATCCTCTAGCCTCGGTGAGCACTGAACAACTGCCTCTCAAAAGCTTATCTCCTCCCTTATATACTCCCTGCCTTTTACTTTTTCCATTGTTCGAAAACTTCGTCGCAAATGCCAGTTAACAGATTCTTCCATTATCACAAGATTTATATTACGCAGCTGCAGTTCCATAGTCAACAAATGGATAACTACTCTGTCATGTCAAAGCCAACAATCGAGGCAGGACCCGCAATCACTCGGGTGGGACTCATTTGTCTTTTCCACCCCCAAACGCACATGCACGGTTTCGAATTGTCAAGACTACACAACCAGCACTCCCAAGACGAAGAAAAACTTAGACCTAAATAAACACGTTCCATAATGCCCCTCCAACAGTCCAGACTATCAATCACAAACAATGCCTCACTTAAAAGGCATTACATTATATTATCACTTTTTTGTCTGAATTGGCTATCTTTCTTATTCAAGATAGAAATAACATGTTAGGGTCCTCATCTTTAGTGTGTTTGCATTATATCGTATATGCCATAGTGGTTCAATTTCTTAGAAAGACAGAAAGAAAATGATACGTGCAAAAGTTAAGTTATTAATTTCTATTTAGACGCAAAAAGCTTCTGAAGAGGTCATCAGATGAATTTTGATGCTACAATGTACCAACAAAGTAATGATGATTGAAAACGTTTTTGAAATTATCAACAAGGAAAGTGATGTTTGGAACACACAAGAAGTTGACGAATCGAGTTGGTGGCGAATGTACTCAGTTAGTTAATTAACTGCTGGAAGACACCGTGGATGGCAGGAATTGTATGGAAGGGAAGCGATTACAATATATATATATTATAATTAAGTAAGTCGTGTGTAGCAAGGTCTGTGATCACAGAGGGCTACAGCAATGACGGACAGCATGAGACGGAGAATAGTATCAAACCAGTCTTTTGAATGATCAGCAAAATGAGTGTTTTTTTATTGTATTAAAAATTAAAATTCTGAAAGACCAAATTATATTTGTAACAGAATTGCGTTATTTATTTTATTGAATATGCTGTATTAAAAAAACTGGGGCGTAAATTATAACTTTTGAAAGTGTCCCACAGTTTGAAGTCTATAGTAATGGAAATAACTTGTAGTGAACAGGTATCACCGATATTACCCATTTATTATAAATTAATTACATACTAAATTATTTGTAATTTTTGTAGTATTGTAAGTATTAACAGTTGGATATTGTTTGGGCTGCAGATAAAACAGCGGTTAATAACGACAGTATAACATAGTTGACTTGGCGCCACGACAAAATCTTTACGTTGAGTGAAACACATTTTGAGTGGTTAATTTTTTAATTCCGTCTTTTGACAGAAATTACGCGATTGGTGAAATCCACAGAATCCCGACACCCGCTCGAGATAATCCGGTAGCCATTACCGTTAAATCACCAAATACTGCAGTAACAAGACTTTTTAATAGTTCACAAATGCGGACTGTGCAATGCAAAATTCTAAAAGAAATATTCTAGTCCTAGATTGATACTGTAGTTATCTACTCAAATTCACACGGGAGCAAATCATTCCATTCTAGCCGGGGAACAACTCGATGGCCTGTTTGTGAGTTCTGTAGAAAACATCTGTACGTTTTTGTTTTGGCGGCAGTCAGCTGCACTTCTATCAAGGGCTTTAGGATAAGGGCCGTTCCTCATCCATCTACGCGCCAACTTGCCATACGGAGAACGTGCTGAAACTTTCACGGCGTTGTGGACAATACAATGAAATGTAAGATCTAAAAGTCACAATTTTTATTTTGTGTCAAGTACTTTCTTTCAGCTCAATTATATTTCTTGAGCGGAAAAATCGAGCAGATAATAAAGAAAAACTTATTCGTGATAATATTTATACAGAATAAATAAATAGTAAATTACCAGGCCTTAAAACTAAAATAAAATTGGCAGCATTAAGGCTATTTAATGAGTTTAACTGAAAGGGCAAACAGCATGAGGTTTACGATACCAAATTCGTCTCCTTCCAGAAGACCGCCTTCGGTTGCTGATACTATGGAGAGTTCCGCGTATTCCTTACTCATCCTGGCCTGCCTGCAGATAAGTTTTAGCGACGTCCTTCTCGTGATCGTGTTGACTTAGAATCCACGTCCAGTATCAAGAACCTCAGGGTAACAGACTTAGCATTTATCTGCTTAGATCAATGTGTAGAGTAGCAGATTAATCGCGAGAAAGTTGTTTGACCAATATGAGAATCCCCTTCCCACAGTAAGTCCATCCACTCCTTAATGGAAGTCCGTCCACTTCTACTGAAAGTCCTACTACAAACACCCTACGAAATACTTGCCAAGCTTTTTATGAATACCTTCTCGCATTCTGCCATGTCCCTTTATTACTTTTGGGTAATGGAGGGGACTAATACACACCAATTATGGTACCTCGTGGAGGGATATTCTTCTCCAAGTTAAGTTTTTGGAATTTTTTCTGTTTATTCTCCTGGTTTGAGACGGTCTTTCCGGTTGCCTTCCAGTTAGACTTTTACGGCTCAGCCGTAAAACCCTTTGACTTTCCGCTATGACTGCAATAACCTCTGCCTAGTGCCAATTCTTCCATTTTAAATAATTCAGTTATAGGCCTATATATTTTTTAAGGAGGCCTGTGATTTATGCTACAATGTGTTCTTTAAACATAAGTTATTGGTAGTTTTGCGTATGACTGAAATCTAATTGCTTTTCTTATATAATTGGTAATTAGGTCTAAAATTCTGGCTTCAAAACATTAAAATGTACTTAAGTTTCTTTGAAATGATTTTTAATTCTTTTACTAACTTTATAATTTCAGAGAAATATTGAATAACATTGCTTTCTAGTAGTGACAGTGCTCATGTAATTATATTTATCAATCAATGCTTACCAATATTTTAACGATAATATTATTATTTAATTTTTGAAATTGTGATTATGAAATCTGTTTCGCACCTATATTTTTAATTTGATTACAATATATATGACATTTACAAGTGAGCATGTAAATACAAATTATTTGTTTATAATGTTGAGATATGTATTTGACCTACAACAACACTTTGTATGTAAGACTGATATGACTGCTATCCAGCTCAATTTTTTCTGAGAACTGATATATTCGACGCACTCCTATCACGATCGTTTCGTACCATACTTCATTAGATTTATACTAGACCAAACTTCAATATCATTAATACCCATGCATTCTCGTAATCTTCATGATATAGGTCGGTCTAGAAGCTTGTAGTTCGCTAACAATCTGTCAGGCAATAACTGTTCACCTGTCAGATATGAGTGAGTGATAGCCACAATCTTCATTGTTTTCTAAAATAGTTTCACACGTTTTCTGATAAAAACAAAGAAAGTAGCCTCATTACTTTTAACGGTTAACGAATTGATATTCGTTATAACGAGTTCCTTTCTGAAGTTTATGATATTAATTGAAAAATAATACAGTAGTTTAAATTTGTTGAAAATATAAATCGTTTGTATCAGTAATAAAATTAACAATTGAATAATAACATAGTCAAAAGCAGACTAGGTCATTTCAGAAAATTAAATACTACACCACGTTTCTGCAATAATTGAAGTGTCATTCAAGTGTATGTGATAAAATTCGTAAGTACTTTTGTAAATCACCCAGCACAATCCACCTTGTCTGTTTTGGGATGCGTTATTTATTTATCTGTTAACAGTTGTTTAAGTGGACTAATACTGAAAATCAGCATACATATCTTTCGAATGCATTGAAATGGGGAATTCATGTTTGAGTGGGGACATTGAATTCAGATTTTTAATGATTTTGACATCGATAACGCATTCATTGTACGAATGACAATAAATTCTAACAGAAACAGGAGATGAGCATGATACTTATGAAAGAAATTGTGCTAGAAACGTATATTCCGGAAAAAATCTCTATAGTTATTTAATATGCTTCTAGTGTTTTACAAATCCTAAATAGGCAGATTGCTATACCGCGCGTCAGCAGCGATGGCGTGAGGCACAGGTTGACGGAGGGGAGGGGAAGCAGCGCGGAATAAACACATACATCACAACTATTTGACGCGGGTGAAGAGTAACGCCTGCGAATAAATACACTAAACTGGGCCGCCAAGATATGTGTCGCGCACTATATAGGCGTATGTTATGGGTGAAACGAGCAACGGTTACAGAGGAATAGGATACAAGTAGAGAAAAACTTGGAACATATGACACAAATATGCAGAAACGATGAATTACCGAGTACAGAATATTATGGTATGGCTGTTGTAAGGACTCTGGACATGCAGCAGTTGAAGTGAAAAATGGATGACAGTTGAAATAAGGAGGAAAACAGTAATTGCAAAATACTTTTGTGGAGAACAATTTTATTACATATTGTTGTAAAATAAATCAAATTTAATTTTGTTTTGTCTATAATAATTAAATTTATTGCAGTATTTATAATTACTGTACATGTCTCCAAAATAGTTCTGGAAAAAGATTTAATCCGTAAACAATCCATAGAGGAATCTTGGATCAGAAGTACAGGAATTCAGGATTAACGAATTCGACAATAAGTAGTTTCTTGTTCAGACAGTTCGGTCTTCATGGTAAATTAAAATGGGATTCAAGTCTTTTTTCCCTCTATTTATGAACATAAATTAAGTATTTTAGGTTCTTGATTGTACGATATTACATTATAAGTAATTATTTTGGTATGACAGCGACACAGTTGGATCATTTTTCTGAAAACATATTAAAAATCTCTTTATCAGCACTTATTCGCTGATTGCTTGTTTTGTCACTCTCGGCGTTATCACTAATACAAGTAGCATTTACTAAAACTTTAAGTAGTCGACGGTTTTATCTTCTTTCTTCCTTTTTGAAGAAATAAAAGAAGAATGCCTTTTTATATACGTTTTCATAAAAATATTGAGAATAAGAAATTATTCGAGAAACAGATTGGCTATTCTAAGGATTTAAGAATAGTAATAGAATAATGAATAAGAAAGATACAGACAAAAAAGAGTAATATAAATACCACATTCTTATTAATTATTTTGAATCAGACGTAAATTTTTTCATTTTAATATTAATAGAATATTTTAAATATATATGTTTAAGCAATTGAGATCATTATAAAGGATATAAATCAAGCCATAAGAATGTCATATCAATCAATGTGGTAAACTGTGGTGAAAAAATGAACCACATATATAATCGAAACAAATATAATTCGACAATAAAAGCAAACTAAAGGCATGTAAAAGAGACGGAGACGAGACACGGCAATTTGGGATATATTTTAGTTCAACTATAATTTATTTTGTACATTTGGCAATAGATATAGTCCGGAACAAATCAAATTCGAGATGTACCATCATAATTCAGAGACTAATATTCTATCACTGCGTCCGCATTGTTCTATAAAGCCAAACGTCTCGTGAAATAAAATTTAGAGATAAATAGTGCCTCTAAAAGTCACTGCGATATCTCTCGAACTCCTGTAATACCACCCAAAATTGAGTTTTTAAATATTACTATATTTGGTACAAATTGAAATAAATATCATGATCCAATCAATTTTTAAAATTATAAACCGCTAATAGGAATGCTGTATATGTCTATATAATGGAAGTACGTTCTAATACATTAATTTCACTAATCACAAATATCAATTGTAATATGTCGTGTACTCTAGAAAAATTCGTGAAACAGCTGTAATCAAATAAATTATATTTTAGTAGCTCATCGGCAGACTAATATAACTTTAATATTTAGATATTACAAAGGCAATACGTGTTTCGCATATAGGTTGTGGTCTGGTACTGGCCAGTTTCTATAAAATTTCTCACCATGATAGCCGTCTAAACATTAATATTTTTCATTAACACATTATCGTAATAATGTGACAACAATCTTTTTTCCTACTTTCCACAATATAATGTGTCAATGATTTGATCGGTTCACCATGAATTTTGAAATTACTGTTATTGCTTAATTTGTGAAATATTGGATCCATCCTGATTTTTAATTGTGCTCATTAGGGCACACTGTTAAATAACTATTTATATTTAACTAAACAAATTTTTTACCGTAAAATGGAAAATACCCAAATCGATTAACATGGTCAAGCTCTAAGCACAGATCGACAAAGAAGGCATCAAGGAAGATTGAGTGATCTAGAATGATATTTGGAAATGGATGGAATACGATTATTTGTTCAGAGAATTCGTCAGGAAGAAATTAGAAAAAGCGGAAAATTAACACAACGAGAAAACAATGCCGTACAAGATAAAATATATCTTCTTCTAGACCAATCACATATTGAATTGCTCAATAGTCAACAAACTTTATTATTAGTGTTAAATATTGCAATAATTTATTTTGGGGGAAAACGCAGTCAAAGTCAACACTGGCAAAATCAAAATTGTGAATTTCCTGTCAAGAAAAGTGAAATTTCCACAGATTTTATAAAATGTAAAGCCCGAAAATTAGCGCCAAATATATGTATATAATATAGGTCTAATATTCATGAACGACGTAAAACTTTGCACATTTAATCTGCTCAATTTTCTTGTCATTTAGAATATTTACACGTACTGCGAAGAAAATAGTTAAGCAGCCGTGATTATATGAAAGTATAAAACCATAAAATGATCTCTTTTTATCGTGATTTACGATAGAATCAAATTATTTCAACAATAGTTTCTTAATTAATTAATTTATATGGGTGTGTATGAAAAGATGGGCGGAAAAGAACAATCTTGACGATTTCCTTGACCGTATATCTGGAGAACTTATTACCGTTTGTCAATATGACGACCTTATTTTATAAATAAAGAATGGTAAATTTCAGTGGTATAAAAGGCAGAAGAGTACACGTAAGTATTGTGAATAAGGTAAAACTAATTATGGTAACTTGTAGTAATAAACATGTGAAAAGAATTGAAAATGAATAAAGTTGTTTCAAAATAGACAGGTTGTTCTCGTCCAATCGACTGATAAACAACTTATTCTAATTTTATGGGTTTAAAAAATCAATGAAATGGTTACTAATAAAAGTCGAATGTCTGTCATAAAAGATCTGAATCTTAAGTATTTAATGGAATCTGACAATGCCCACTGAATTTCACTAAACACTCAATAAACTATATTTATACTTTTTTGTTTTGTGCAAATGGTACACATAAATAATTTCAAAGTTTTGACCATCATCCAGTCATGTCTACAACGATTTAATGAGTTGTATGTACAGACAGTGTAAACAATATACAATAGCCATCGCGATATTAATGTTGTTATCTTTCTCTCAACAAATTATAGGGCATTCATTTAACGATTTGCGACATAGCTTTCGAAATATAGGCAAGATTCGTAACGACATTGGAAGGTAATTGATTCCAATGCCATATTAATGATGTCAGCCTTACAACACACTGACTTCATTGCTGCAACCATTGCATTACTTTCGGGACCTTCCCACTAATTTATTGATTTTTACATGTCAATAATAAATTCTAATTTCTTAATTTAGTATTTGCGTTAGATGTTAAATCTGTTTCTATTGTTCAAAGGTTATTAATCTATTATTTGTGTCCCCACCCGAAAGCTAAAGGCTCAATATAAATCATATGATTAATGAATATACAATGCTTGTTTGCTGAATAAGAAAATTCGAAATTAATTTTTTTATTTGGTGCAATATAACATACTAATTTAGATTTGAATATTACTTGTTGAAATAAAATTAACTTTTATTTATATTATTTTCAATCATACTCAGTTAATATACATTTTATTAAAATTTATGCTGGTTTCAGAGTTTTGTAACGATCTGAATACCTTTCAGAAGCTTGTCGTATGCGATGGCGTACGCCGCATTAATTAAATCCAATATTTTATATCTTATTCTCTTCCGAATCAAACATGACATTCTTGGACTTAAAATCATACTAACTTAAATTATATATCGTATAATTCAATTCGGCCAGGTACCTCCTAAACTTGTCGAGGCACGGAGAAGGGAATGTTACGTCCCCACAGCGAACCCCACTCCCGTCATCGGAAGGGCGTGGGTTTAGTACCAAATGACCGTCCTACCTGATGCAGGGTTTTCTAGCCCAGAGGCCTTAGTTTACACTAGGCTACGCACCCCCTTTCAGTCCCTTTCCTAAGCTAGATGAGGGGAGTGGCCACACACACTTCAAATCAGAAACGAAACATGTGTTCATTAAACGTATTTATCTTATAAATTATATATAATTCAAGACCATTTAATTTTTGTAGGAATTTTGTTACTTTGAAAATCTAATTGCTTCCAATGGGGTGTTTTAACAAATTATATAATTTTTATGCACGCGATAATTAAGCTATAATGTTTTGAAAATTTTTGACAATGCTGTTGAAATATTTAGTGAAGAAATTATCGGGTGTTCCATTGTTTATGGTAGAAATGAAGAATGAAGAAAAAATTAATATACGTTTCAACCAGCATAAAACTCTCATCGTCTTCAGTGAAAAGGATTAAGGATTAGAGCTGGGCGCTTGAATCTGATCACTCATTAACTTTAAACCTTTTCCCTGACGGCGAACTGAGTTTATATTTTCGAAACGTAGGATCAATTCTTTCTTTCCTTTTCTACCCTCTCATAATTTGTCTACTACAAACAAATACCGATAATTTCTTTACTAAAGATATACAATAACTATAATATATAATTAAGATTCTAAATGAAAAAATTACGTTTGATAGAAAATAATGAATAAGAAAGACAAAAAAGGTAATATAAATACCACACAACGTTTCTGTGATCCTTGTTCCTTTCGTCAGGCGCTAAGAGGAGCCTAGAGAAACACAACTGCACTGGTGAGTTGACAACACTCAAAAGTGCAGTTGTTTTTGTCTAGGCTCTTCTTAGCACCTGACGAAAGGGACAAGGATCTCAGAAACGTTGTGTAGTATTTATATTACCTTTTTTGTCTGAATTGGCTATCTTTATTACTCATAATTAAGATTCATTAACGTCCATTTATATTCTCATCGTTTTGAAGGAGTTAGATAGGCCTAGAGCAATATTGTAACCCATATTTGTTTCAGTTATGTATAGTCTACTTTTGCACGAAATATTACGCGATTAAAAAAATCAAGAGTAAGTACCAAGCAAGAAGGTTCCTAACTGTTCGGTTTTTTGTATGCGTGGGAAACCCTACGAATAAATAATAAACTGTCTATGCGAAAGGGTGTTATGTTTGAAGATTGGAACAACTATACAATAAATAAATCTTCCCAAGTTTATGTTAAGAAGAAGAAAAAATTCACGGAATTTTGTGGAAGTACCGAGCTAGAAGGTTCTTAAACTGGTCGGTTATTTGTCTGTGAGGGAAAACATCCGAATAAATAATAACCTGCCTATGCAAAAGGGTGTTATATTTTTAGAGTGGAACAACTATACAAGTAATAAATCTTCTCAAGTTTATGCTAAGAAGAAGACAAATTCAGAGAATTTTGTAACTGGTTTGTTGTTATACGTAATAAACGATTGAATAAATGGTAATAAAGTAAGCTTTGACGTACGTGCATGCCATGTTTTGGAAAATCTGTGCATAATTTCTGGAGAAATAATTTTTATTGGCTTTATCCTCCTGCATTCATTCTTAAATTTTAGACGTGAAGTTGCTATAAGTGTCTTTGTCTAACCTGCACACAACGAAATTCTGGTTCACTTCTTAGACATCCAATTCTTTAAGATAATGATGCATGACGGAAAACGATTTCAATTCAAACGTAGAGGAAATACTTTTAATGAGCAGTTCTTGGATTTCAACGCGAGCAGACTTGGAAATATGAAACAAAAGTTTTAACGACTGGCTCCACCACGTGTCATCGCGTATATGATACCGAGGCCGTCGAAGTCTTATATATATACCTTGCGGTGCTCTCCCTTATGACGCACGTAGTTGAAACGTTGAGCATTTTTCCAACGTATGTCAGGGCTGACACTTTATAATTCTTTGTTAGGTTTAAACCTTTATTTACATTATTATCATTAGTACCATCTGATAATAAAATACACAAACCTATTATTGGAAAGCTATATTTTTAATATTCAGTTGTTAGTTATTAGACTCCGTTCAGATATCTGGAAATATCTAAAAAACATATAATCTTAAAATTACTGAATATAATAATATTAACTAGTTATAAACAATACATATGTGTTACTGGCCTGTCACTTGTGAGACGTAGCAAGCATGTATAACTTTAAATATGTTTCTGCAAATAAGCAGCAGTGTTAAAAACTGTCTTTCTGTTCAATTTTAATTTCGGCTATTTTTTGTTCAGCGTTTACATAATACTTGGACTGGCTGTTTAATCTTCCGTCATGTAGTCCAACTGAAAATGACCCTCATTAAATTAGTATTTGTTATTCAATGCTAGGCTCTTAGCATTCGTACACCAAAACATCCTACTTCTCATTACTTCTATTCTTCACGAGAAAACAAAGTTAAACATAATTTTTTTTATAAAGTAACAAATTAATCTTAAAAACAATCTAAATAAATCCATTATAATTATTTTAACTACAAAATACTCATTTTTATCTTTCTCAAGTTCTGAGCACATCTCTTTCTAAAAGTGATAAATGTTCGAAAATTTATTTATATTTTACGATCATAATTTTTTAATTATAATTTATATCTAGCTGTAGAAATAAGTGCAATGAGTGTTCTGTGCTAATGTTTCCCAGAAAACTAATATAACGAAGTTTATAAATAATATTTCTGACATTGTTTAGTTACTCCTAAAATGGCAAACTATGTTTATTGTGCACTCCATAATACCAACATATATAGAAACGAAATAATGTTTGCTTCAAAAAATCCTTATTGTTGTAATTTAATCTATAAATTTTTCATTGTGTGCTGTGGCATGGATGACTCAGGGCTGAGTATTATCAGATTCGTCTCTTCCTGAAATGCTAATTCAGCAACACACTTCGAAATGATTAAAACCCTCACTATCTCATATTACCGTTCTAGGAAAAAAAAATTTGGTATCTGATTTTAACCAAGTTTTGATTAAAAATCGATATTTCGCTAACGAGACGAAGATTGTGTATAGTATAAACAAGAAAGTGTCTCAAATCTTATAGTATACCCGTTTACAAAAGTTCTACAAAAAATATAAATCACAGTTGGCTTAATTTTTTTATCTCTCTTAAAGTTAAATAAATTCTTCTCATGATTTCATCCAGTTGAACTTATCCGTTTTGCACGTTTTCATAGCTGTCGCCGGGAGGTCTACAGGTGAAGAGTTTATTCTTCAAATAAACACGGAAAGTATTCACTCTTTAACTATAAAAGTTTTCCAAATATTCTCGTATTTCCAATTTCGTTTGGCATAAACCGGTAAGGTGGCGTTTACTTGGTCATTGTAATCGACTTATTGTTACTTTCGTATGAATTTGATAACCTGGTCGTTTCGTTTATTTGACGAATTATTAAGAAATATTTTTGTTTCTGATGTTACCGTGCAGGAAAAAGGTATTCGATATTAAAATTATGAACCATCATTTTATTCGTTAAAATGAATTTTCTACGTTTTTCGGCAAAAATCTTATTGCAATGAAATTAGTATTAATTTAATGCTCATTTTTTACGAGTACAATTTCATAATTACAGGATCAAGGGAAAAAAATACGCGTAAAATCGATTTCCCTATAATTTTCCGAATGTCGTTGGTTCACTTACTGCCAATAAAACATAGAAAAAAAAGTTCAGTTATTTTATCTTCTGTCCCGCGATCATTTGAACACCTAAGTTCACATAACTCATCTCTTCATGAAAGATCATGATTCGTGCGATAGCCTACTTTTATTACTTGATACGAATTGCAACAGATAATTAAAAGATACACATTAAAAAATATATAAAGAAAATATGGTAAGGGTACGTACGCTACCTGAGTGCCAGTATCAGTGCAAGTTCGACGAAGTCAGCGTAGACCGAAACAGCACCACAAATCGTGACTGACTGTCGAAGTGTGTAGTCGCTAGAGAGGGGCGCCGTGATAGCGTAGAGCAGTGACGTGACGTCGTGCCGTGCCGTGACGTGTTGTGATGTGATGTGCTGTGCGCAACATTACCTTGTTTTCAATCTGCGTTATCTTAGGTCGCATAACACTTGTATATTGAAACTACCGTCCGAGTAGTCATTCATGTGGAACACGCAACTGCCATCTATCATTTAATGATGATACCTCATCTTTCACACTTGTTTTACATATGAATATATATTGGACAGATTATGTGTATTGTAATATGAAATTGGAAAATATGATTTTTTTAAAAATTTACGTTCTGTCCTACGGTTGAAAACCAATTAATGTAATACGGAAATTTAAAGATATTAATTTTTTATATAAGTTAATAAATTTATGGCAGGATTGAAATGATAAAACAGAAATTTAGTTAATACACGGTTTAATAAATATATTTAAGAAAATAATATAAATTTTTGTTCATAAATTTGTAATCGCTGTTTTTACAAATCTTAAACTCACTTTACCAGACCTGAAAATAAGCATAGAATGAAATTTATTTTATTAAAATATTTGGAATTTATTACAATAAAGCATGAAAAATGAGAAAAATTTTAAAATTGAATTTAACTAATATTCAAATTTATAAAATATTCCTTTATTTTTCAAATTTGACGGCACAAAAACTATGCAATATTTACTATGTATTTTTATTAAATTCTCAAACACTCAACATAACAAATAAAGAGTTAGTCAAAATTTTAACACAACTCAGAAAATATTTTAGAAAACTATTTAAATTTTCAAACAGACCATACTGTGCATATAATTGCAACTACTTTCACACACTTCCAAGAACACATCCAATGCAAACCTATACAATCTCCAGACTATTGGGGATCCAGCCTCCAGAGTACAGCAGTCAAAATTACAGTGATAAAAATTTATTAGCAGCCCACGCGATGTTTCGCCCGAAGATACCAGTCAAGATTGCAGTGATCACAACTACTAACGGACCACAAGATATTTTGCCATTAGACACCAGTCAATTATAAAATATAAAAAAATTACGCGACCAACATTAATGTTCAGAGTCCAACTCATATGTACCGCCAACTGTTTAGGCATCTTTGCGGGCACCCGTCCGTATTTAAACCCGTCTAACTCAAATTCTGCTGATCAACTCTTTTAAAACATTCTTTTCACCCAAAATCTACTATTTAACTCATGGGCGTATGTTTCCGGCCTTTTTTTAGGGTAACAGGTTACATGAGGGTAATCCACATGGTGGCAACTCCCCTTTAATAGCATAGGAAGGGATTTGAAAGGGGCAATTCGCCTAAAAGTGATGCAGGCAAAACCCTAAAAAAACCTGCATCAGGTAGGTCAGGCATATGGTACTTGTCCCACGCCCTTCCGATGGCGAGAGAGGGGTTCGCTGTGGGGTCGCAGCTTTCCCCTCGTCGTGCCTTGACCGGTTTAGAAGGCAGTTGGCCGACTATTCCAATAGGAATAGAGAACAACTCTTACCGTATGCTCAAGGTCTGCGACCCCGGAACATACACCTCTTAAAACAGGCCGAGGTGCCTCAGCATGTGGCCTTTTTTTTAGGGCAACAGGCTACATGAGGGTGATCCACTTTGGGCAACTCCCCTTTAATAGAATAGGAAGGGATTTGAAACGGGGGATGCGGAAGGGTGGAGGAAGGTAGCCAAGGGTTACTAGGGCCCGCGGGCTATAGTTTAAGGATCCTACCCGGCATTCGCCTAAAGAAATGTAGGGAAAACCCTAGGAAAACCTGCATCGGGTAGGTCGGGCATTGGGTACTTGTCCCACGCCCTTCCGATAGCGGGAGAGGAGTTGGCTTAACTGTGCCGCCGCTCAATTATTAAACATAATCATAAATGCACCTACTGTTGAGACATTGATATTGTTTAGGATCTCACGTATCCTTTAGCTTTCACATTTGACTGATAGACGCGTCTACATATTTTCTTATGACCCTTTCAAAATAACAAACTATGTCTGGAATCTCAAAAATCTACTTTTCCTACAACATACGCAGGTTGTTCAAGATACTTTCAAACCACATGACCTTTTCCTTACAAAACAAATTTTACAGTTATACAATTTTCACTTTGAAAAGTAATACTATTACCAACATTGGTGTATATATTTTCCTTAATCCAGTACAGTATTTACAATCTTGTTCGATTATATTTATAGGCACAAAATGGCTGTTTGATACGGGATAATTACTTCCTTAAAATAATCTGTATTTCTTACCAATTTGCATATAATGAATTACATACACATATCTCGTATGATCATCGGTGTAATGAGTCGACTTCGAATATCGTTGTCCCATCTTTAAATTTGTCAATACTTATTTATTTGTTACTCCTGACCCAATTCTAATGCAAAGTCGCGTAAGGATTCAATATTTTCAATTTACTCTTTGATTTTGTCATACAGAGTTTCAGTGCTCCAAATTGGAGGCAGAGTTCAGATGACGTTCAACGTAATGATAGGAGTAACATTAACCCACCCCTTATAAAATACTCTGATAAATTTTAATTTGTGAATAAAGTAATCAATTTAGGTTAATTAATGACGCGGCTACCAGAATTTCTGAGAATTCAAATGGACAGGATAAAATAAGGTGGCTGGAATGTCACTGGAGAGTAAGTTACTAATATTGGAATTTCGCAACTAAGGTCACCTATTTATATTTTCAACTTCAAAACGCGATAAAAAGATATATGAATCTTTTTTATAACCTAATCATCAAACAACGGCCTTTTAAACGGTGATATAGTCTACTCTCATTTTCGACGAAACCTGGGGTATTTTATTTCTTATATCTACAAATTTGTTAAATAACCGTCATCAAATATATATTTTTAATTATAATATCAAAACTGTAAAAAAAAACTCCTTTAAAGTAGCCTAGGATGAACATTAAGTATATATTTATTTTTCGAGTAATAGTAAATATATAACGTGGCAAAGTTACTCCCCAAAAAACATTTTATGCGGGGAGACGTTTGTTGGTTCGCAACTTGTGAAGAATGATGATTTAGGACGGTGTGACTGGTCGGCAGATGTTTACGGAGAGAGAATATATACTGGAAATTCTTACCAAGTTGAGACAGTTATCCTTCGGGGCGTGAGGAGGAAAGAGCTAGTTGTTGTTGCTGAGAGCACTAGGAAGGCGACCGTAAAACTGTCCAGTGCAGAGCAGTAACCAACTGCAACTGAAACCGAGTAACGCGTGAAAAGCAGCCTCACTATTTCCGGACATATTATTGTGAGAAACAGAACTGTGTTAAAGAACAGTGAAGGCTGATAAATTGCTTGGTAAATTGCATAATCATTCAAAAGCTTGTGTTTAAATTTGTATTAACCCTTCTCAAGGATAAACCGGCCTTAGTGTCAATGAACTCCAAAGTTTCAATTAATCTTTTTTTAAAACGTTAGATAACTTTACGCTCCAAGACTACTAAATTAAATTAAAACTGCCGAGGCTATAATTCTCGTAAATATTCGTTTTGATTTCATTTTAATTAAATCATTTAACTTTAAATTCTGAAACAAGTGATGGCACTCCCCAGTGTCATGCTCTCAGGTGGTGCAGAACCCGAGTGCTTTCCAGTTGTTCAAGTGAAGAATAATCAAGTATGCTACGTTACACGTAGGTGACGCCCACAAAAAAAAAATATTAAATATATAAAATTAACGAAAAAACTAATTATTGAAGGAAGAAAGGGAATATTACCAATTAAAATTTTACCGATAAACCAAAAGCTTTCATACTTGAGCAAATAACGTAATCTATCCTATCACAAATATATATAGATATACACACAGATCGATATAGTCATATTTAGACTGAAAATATAAATTGGGGAATGAGATCCGTTAGACTCACGTTTCTTGAGATTACATAATATTTCATTGTTGACTCAATGGACGAAGAAGCCCTGTTCAAATGCTTTACAATTGCTAAACCATCACGGATAGATTACCGAACAACGACATTCTTCGCTTTAGTTTCATATACAATCTCTGAACCCCAAGTCTGGGTGAAGACCATGGCAGAATTTCCTGGAATCAACCTAGCCGTAGGATGGAGGAATTGGGAGACGCACCTGTTCACGGAATGGAGTTCAAAGTGCACAAAAACAAATTATGTAAAGTCTGGCATCGTATGTTTCTTCGACACGAATGATGGATTTATATACGCTCCATTTTCAAGCTCACATTTTGATAAATATAACAGTAAAGTATAGCTGAGGTAGTAATGAAATTGTTTACACGAATAGTAGTGATTATATATAGACCTATGTATTAAAATTTGTTTTTTTTCTTTTGTGAATAAATTAGAGATCAAACAGAAACTTTAGATCACTCACTAGCACCCAATTCAGTTATTATAATTGAACTAAAGTAAATCCCACATAGTAATGATGTTACAATGTCATAGAATTTGTAATCAACAATGGTAAAATTAGTAACAACTCGGATATAAATTTTGTTGCAGAAAATCGATTGTATTTGCTTGTTCCTAGTCATTTACTCTTGGAGTCACTTAAGATTGTTACGATGTCGGCTGAGAACGGAGATCATCCTATGACATTTTCAGATGTAATGGTGGATCCAGATTGCAGACAGTGGTATGAAGTAATGATGGAAGAAATGCAGGCCTTCAAAGATACGTACACATGAGATTTGGTTGAGTTGCCAAAAGCCAGGTGAGTGATAGAAAATCGCTGGGTACTGCGTATGAAGCTGACGCTTCTGTTGACAAGTTTAGAGCTCGCCTCGTAGCTGAAGGTTTGACTCCGAGGGCTGACGTTCAGTCCAGTGGCACGCTATGACACATCAGTAGCTGACTTGATTAACTTTCAAAGGTAGAGGAGATGAAAGTTTGCCAATAAGATTTCAGTTGAAAGGTAAAGCTGGATTCGGAAGAACGTCTTAGTGTTTGGCAGAATATTCGGCGTAAGATTTCTGTTGGATGGCAGAGCCGGAGTTAGAAGGTGGAGGAGTTGAAACGCAGACCTGTGTCCGCAAGAAAGTGAGAGTTGGAATTTGCTACTAATATTGGTAGCTGCAATTTTGATTGGTGTCCACGCGAGAAACAAATTGGAGCTAGTTGCCTGGATCCTAAATTGTCTTGTGCACGTTGAAAGGCTTAGATGGTGGTGCTGGCTGAATTGTTGTGAAGGTATGTGTGCAATTTTATGCACATTATGACCCTTTAAAAATAAAAAGTTTTCTATAAATAGAAGGTTGTTGTAAATTAAATTGAACTCAAAGAATTAATCAAAAATTGGTATGTAGAGTTCCTATTAATAATTGTAAATAAATGCATTTTTATTATTAAATTATTGCAGTTTCACACCGTCAAATTTCATATTATTTTACATTAAATTGGGGTATTTAAAATACTTTTATTAATTTTTATGTTTTGTTATGTTGAATACGAACTATATTAAAAAGAAAAGTAAATTTCATTCCAAATTTATCCTGAGATATAAAATTGTAAAATAGCAGTGGAAAATTCACATGGTAAAGGTTAGAACATTTTATTGAATAAATTAATTACATCTTGTATTAACTAAAATTATAAGTTTTCGATTTTAAATTATTTCATTAAATATTAATAAGCGATAAATTTTAAACATTCTGACAAAGTGATTATTATATTAATTCACTCCTAGCTGTTAAGCGAAGTAAATTAAAATGTATGTGTACGTGGACGTTATGTGTAAGAAAAAACCTGTACTATCTTTTAATTAATTCATTTTTATATATTTTTTTTAGAAATTTAGTTTCTTAAGAAAGATGATCAATTTGTAAAACAATTCTGACTTTTTACAATATGTGGACTGGTCAATAAAAAGGTCCATAAAAATGTGTTCACATGGTGAGGTTTATTATTTGACTGTGGAGTGTGAATTAAGGAGGTTCACCCATCCATAAAAAAATAACTAGGGTCGTAAGTTAACAATATTAATAATGTGACTGTGGCTACATGAGTGAAATAATGACAAATATGTTCTTTAATGAAAATTGTTTTGCAAATTTTTACATATTTGTATAGTCGTTGAGCTGCAACTTCCATAAAGTTTAAATTAATTGTAACATTGTAACGTCCCCTTCCACACACGTCCGGCGTCTCTTGAAGAGGAATACCCACTGTGGATGGCTTTGCTTGGGGTTTGGATGTTTCCTTGTAAACAAAGAACAGCGGGCCGTCGATGTTCTCAGAACCCTACACACTTACCTCGTCTTACAATGTTCGCTCGCAGGATTGACCGTATCTCAACTAGCCGATTCAGGCAGATTAAGGGTGTGGAATGTGGAATACGACTAGCAAATTTTTTTTTACTTTTAATATGCGGCCTTCGTGCTTTGCTTTTCTGTACGGCTAGTGGTAAACTGAGCAATTCTTGCTTTGCGGAAAAATTTGACCGAGTAACAAATTATTGAAGCGAGTAATAAGTCTCCTTAGACGGATTGTGTGAGCAGATTGAGCGGTTGACCCACGAGGGAGCACACATATAGAAATCACAATATTCAACGACAGGTAACAGTCCATACACAAAACAAAAAGAATCTTATCATACAGCGAACAAATTTTATTTATAAAGAAGATTTATTTAAATGGTCAAAACGCACAATTTGACTCGTATCTGAGGTTGACATGTGTTTAGTTAGATTCGACTATTTGAACTTTAAGAAGAAGGTGTATACGGGCTATCCACATAGTAGCCACTCCTCCCTTATAGCATCGGAAAGAGATTGAAAGGTGGGATGCGCAAGGGTAGAGGAAGGAACCCAAGAGTTAACTAGGGCTCCCGGGCAATAGTTTAGGCATCCTACCCGGAAATTCACGTAAAAGTGATGCTGGGAAAACTCTAGAAAAACCTGCATTGGTAGGTCAGGCATTTGGTCATTGTCTCATGCCGTTCCCTTTTCCGTGCCTAGATCAGTTTAGGAGGCAGCTGACAAATCTTACCGTAAGCGCAAGGTCAGTGAGTTCGGAACATACACCTCTCAAAAGGTGCCTCGGCTTGTGGAATCCTTAGTTCAAAAAACCAGAGAGAGGAGGAATCCACAAAGGTAGCTCCCTCCAGGTCTCGGGGAAGGTACACCTGCAAGAGAATAGTTCTCACAGGCATTCTTGGAAGGAGGGGGGGGGGGAAGAAAGAAGATGTAGACAGTGTGTGTATAGGGTAATCCAAATATCGGCAACTCCCCTCTTATAGCATAGGAAAGGGAGTGAAAGGAAGGATGCGGAAAGGTAGTGAAAGGTAGCCAAAGGTTAACTAGGGTCCCCCGGGCTATGGTTAAGGGATCATACTCGGAAATTCACCTATAAGTGATGCAAGGAAAACCCTAGAAAAACCTGCATCAGGTAGGTCGGACATTGGGTACTTGTCCCACGTCCTTCCGATGGCGGGAGAGGGCTTTGGCATTTCTCGCAGCTCAAAACTTCCCGTGGAGAAACATCATCTGCGAGTAAGCCTTTAATCGTACACTCTGTTATGCTCGCACTTTAAACACTTTAAACAACCAAATCAAAGAAAAAAAAAATTCAGCATTCACAAACCAATTAACATAGTTTATTACAAATCTGAGTTTATTTCATGCAAATTGACACAGTTTTAACTATTTGTCCCTTCAAATGTGATGTGACGATACAGCGTTCATTCGTACATTTCTGCTGATTTACGTAAGAAAATTATCGGCAGGATCGCTCTGAGAAATTGTATGTGAATGCTGGAAGCTAGTTCCAATGTTTCGGAATTTTAACTAAGTCCAAACGTGAACTTCTGAGAAAAATTTCGAAATCTAGATTATCCTCTTTCTAAGAGCAATGGGACAGAACTCCGCCCTCCTTAACTTCACAATGTAAAGTGGTTGAAGATTAATTAAAAATGAGCTCCTCGAGGCTCACGTGGTGCGAGAAACCAAAGACATATATAAACAACATGTGTGTGTGTGTTCGTGTGTGTGTACGTGTGTGTGTGTGTTTCTTATATATCTCTTTGGGAGAAACAGATTAATGCAAGGTTGTCAGATGACCATCGAATCGAAGTATTTGTACACCCTGAATAACTATAGGAACATGAGATTTGCACAGAAAAATAATGACTTTCTCTACCAACGGGAAGCAAAAATTATTAACCAAGGAAACATTTTTGAGACAAAAATTCGAGGTTAAGTAGCGTGTTAGAAGAGTACGAATTGTAATATATATATATATATATATATATTGTAATAATTTATAAATTTAGCTTCTTGCATCTTTTGACAATAATTCAAGATGTGAATTATGTGGCGTTTTTAAATGAAAAGAACTATTACGTGAAAACTATTAAACAAGATTTATTAACAATTTTAAAACAAGTATTCAAATCACAAAATATTTGGGATCTCAGGGTCTACCGACTGAGTTTGATAATGGCAGAATTTATATAATCAAAATCACAAAAATTACATTTGCTTTATACGGGAATCAATGCATCTGAACATAGACGAAATTTGTTGCTGAAGAAATAATACCAAAGATTGAATTTAAACAATTTCAATTTTTATCAAGAAATAAAGAATGTTCTGAATAATTAAAGATCTCATTTTTTCGATAATTAAAGAACGATCTGACGTTTATCTTTTAAACGTGGTTTACAATGATTTTGAAGTTTTCTTTCTACTTACGGCAGCCCAGGTCTCATTTTAACTTTTCGTGCACAATTTTGGGGATATCACTGATTCTAAGTTCTCACAGACTCTAAATGTTCACAGACTCTAATTAGCGTAGTTTGTTAGTTGGTTTAAAATAAATTTGTTGATTCTCGATGATTTACTGCAACCTGGATTTGTAGATCTCGTGGATTTTTGTTGAAAATGCACCTCATTGGTTTTGTCTGTTGACTGAAGACTAGTTCAGTTTCTGCATTTTTGATATAACAGCGTACTGGTTACTGGAACACTTTCTCGTTCTTTAAATTAGACCTTTCAGTCTTTACTGCTGACTGACAAAGATTGTTCAAGTTTTTGTGAATTAGAATTTTAATCTGTGCATCTCGCCGTTTACTGCCCAACTGTTCGTTCTTTTTACTCTGTTCTACTTGCTGTCCGCTGCCCAACTGTTCGTTCGTTTACTGTGTTCTACTTGCTGTCCGCTGCCCAACTGTTCGTTCGTCTCGTAAATTTTGAGCGCGTAAAACCTTCTCGACCGATCAACAATACTTTCCTTGCATTGCCGGTTTGTTGCGGCGTCCGCTATATCCACCAATAATGAGTCCTCTACAATTCAACTTTTCAATTAGAACCATGCCTTAATTACCAATTACTACAATATATATTGTAATAATTAAATATGATGGGTTTTTTAAATGAAAAATTATACACTTTAGAACAAATAAAATTTATTTAACAAAATATTATAAAAAGGATCTCATTCTCTCATGGGTCTTTACTGGGTTTGATAACGGACTGAACATTTAAATAATCAAAGAACCCAACATTTATCTTTAAATTAACAGAAATATTTAATCGTCTATACATAGACGAAGTTAATGATCGACGAACTTATTCTATAAGGTTGATTTTAAATTTGAAAGAGTTTATCTTATTAATACAAAAGAAAAGAACGATATCTGACTGTATCTTTTAATTCCGTTTACACATATTAATACCATGAAATTTCAACTTACGATTACTCAGGAACATTTGGCTCGTTCATTCCACACACACTTTATAGACTGGACGTTTAAACACTGACTCTAACACACACGGTTGGTTTGATGAAAGCTGCTTCTCCGTTCGTGAAGGACATCTCACTTGCTCGTGGTGAAAACTACTTGACGCTGGATGCAGTGTCCTGGTCTCCTACAATCGAAGACAGTGGATATTACAACAGACTAGACTTCTGCATACAAAAATGTTTATCGTTGAATAATTTTGCTATTTCTCTCGCAGGCTGCAAAATTTCTCCATACTCGGTGCTCGCCGTACGCCTCCACAACTCTCACTCCCCTCAAGACTCAACTCCGGTGCTCACGGGCCCCTCTCCCAATCTAACTAACTTCAAAAAATCTTATCTTCCCTTTATATATTCCAGTCCCTTCCTTTTCCCTTTGTTTCAAAACTACGTCGCAACTGCCCGTTGACAGCTTCCTCCATTATCCCGAGATTTACATTCTGCAGCTGCAGTTCCTTATTTAGCAAGTAGTTCTCTACTCTGTCTTGTCCCAAAGCCGTCCATCGAAGACAGGTATAATTTGTCTTTGCACCCTCAATTACTTTGAACTTGTATTCTCACCCCCGTACTCACACGTGCGCGGTTCTAAATTCTTCAGACCGCCAAAACTGCACCCTCAATTACTTTAGACTTGTCTTCTCACTCACCCTCACTCACACGTGCGCTGTTCTAAATTCTTCAGACCGCCCAAACTGCATCCTCCATCCTAAGTAAACAAGTGAACTGTCCAGGCCATTAATCAGAAACAATGCCTGCCTTAACAGATTTATCTTGCGACCGGTCACCCGCAGATGTCACCCTTGCTCTGAATTCTTAAGACCTGCCCTAAGTAAACATTACAACTTCCTCTGACGGCCAAGACCATTAATCTGAAACAATGCCTTTCCCTCAAGGCATTACAATATATATATATATAAAAGAAGAAGAGAGAGAGGGGGGGAAGATTACGCGGTCAACAATATGAGAAATTTTTAGATTGTAAAGAAGAGCTTTCGGTTCTTGACGACAATATTAAAACGGTAAATTAATGAAAAGAAATCGAAATGATTAAAACAGAAACATGCAATAGACGGGAAATGAAAGAGCGCAATATTCTGAATTTTTCTATGTAAGAAAATTAAAATGAAGTTAAGGGAAAAGGGGATTTATTGCGGTACGAAGATACAATATGCAAGATAATTATACTGTCCGAAAAGGCCAATACATAGTAATAAATTAATATAACGAGTTTCTAAAACATCTAGGACGTTACAATATACCAACCTTATTGGCACATATATCTAGACATATATCTATAGAGGACGAGTGGCGGCTCGTGTATAGGTACTGAGGAACTACTGCACCCCCAATGTCCACTTTATATCGCTAACATTTCATGAATGGACTCCGTTTTCTTTAATTTTTTCTTTATACTTGTATAATATAAAATCCGTAAGCTTAATGTCAGTAGCTATCCCCCAGTTTATGATAAAGATGCAAAAATCTTTGTTTTGTAAAGTGCGCTTCACATTGCTATCGACAAGGTTGCATGTGTGTATTCGAGACTGCAAGGGAGAGAGAGCTCTGTCTTTCCAGCTGTGCAGGCCCTCTTATAATCCATAGATTGAGAAAATTATTGATATTTTCATGCAAATTAAAACAAGAGAAAGGATTAGATTTTTAAATAAATAGATTAAGCTTGGTCTATAACAATTTAGGTTAAAATTAGTAATATTTTTGCGTTTGTTCTTTTAGGATTTTATCAAGTTTTTGAATACAGTTTTTATACAATTTTAAAACAAAGACTAAAAATTTTCTGGAGTGGCATCCCCACTAATTATAGCTACTATTTTATCTTTCACTCAGCCATGAAAAACCCCACGGATAATGATAGTTTGATAATAATACTTCCATAATTCTATTTGAACTGCCAATACTTTCCACGCTGGCCTGGGACAGGAGTATTTTCACAAGCAACTTTATCATTTAGAGAAAAACATTATGATTAGAGTCTCCCAAAAGTAAATGCCAAAGTTATATTTACAAGTATTATAAATAAAACCATTTTTATTTTTCAAAACAGAAATATCATATTTCATTTACAAGTATTACTTACCATCGATGAATTATTGGAAAATCATAAACCCACCGAGAATATTCGTCATCATAACAACTAATAATTAAAAACAAGAATACAGTTAAATACAAAAGTACGTGAAAGGATTAGAGAACAAATGTATTTACGGTGAGAGGTTTGAGAAAAGAACTAAAAATTGAGGGAGAACCATAAAAAAGGTATTAAACTTCATAAAGCATGACATGTGAAAAAGTAATACATGAAAATTGGAAATCAATGTTGACTCAGATAAATAAAATCGTGTAAATTGTATTTAGAAAGCGTTTTTTTCGTTATGTTTTTTTTAATATCATAAGGTGGCCATTAATCATAAGAAATCAAATGCTCCATTTGAAGCAAGTGAATAAGTGATGGTTTCTAAGTACCTTGACTTAAAATTAGGTTTTTATATCTTTATCTGAACATTACTTTCATTGACAATTTGAACTCCATGGCGGGTGTTCAATACGTTAAACTGTTAAATTTAAATTATTGTTGATATACTTTTATTTTAATTAAGAGTAATTTCATGTAATAATCAAAAACATTAAATGAGGAATACGCAGTGAGTATTTCTTAATATTTATGAAAGAATATTCAATAACATGGCAGAAGTTAATTCCCATCACCTTTTTCTCAGTGTTTTACTAGAAAAATGGCAAATTCTTCCAGTAGATTTTACATTCATTTAATACTGAAAGATGTGTTATTTGTAAGTTATAAAACGCTACGGAAAATGTAATCGTATGTTTGCTTTTATATTGATATAACAAATGATAGCTACTCGACAAAACACCTATCGCTATTCTTTCTGTAGCATTAAGCTAATTCGCTTGAGCGATTTTATTTTGAGGTTCTATGCTACGTAAAAGAATACTTCCTCTTCAGATACATGGCTATATGCAAGTAAGATAGTCCATTATTGGAGTTGTCAACACAACATAATGTAGGTCTTGAATATTCAAATATATTGCACAACTACATATCAGTCTTCAAATCTTTTGGTGTCGTGAATTAGTAATATATACCTACGATTTCTAAGTGAGAATTTATTATTTGATAGATGTGTTACAATTCTGCATATTGCCAGTCACTGCCATATAACATGCAGCTAAAAGTATAGTGTACACTTCAATATTCGATGCAAGAGAAGTAAGTTTTAAATTTATATTATGTATAATACTTGCATGTGAACTATTTTTAATAAGATCTTGCTTTGATTTTCTGGCGGGAGCTGAAAATTCCCAATTAATTACATTATATTGAATTATACATTTAATTTTTTAAATATTAGTATTGCAAATGAAGTTAACAGTAATTTGTTACTTATATCAAGACATCATGTTTCTGAATAATTCTTGTATGCATTTTCCTGCTATTCTGTATAGGGTAAAAGTATTGCTCATTTAATTCAATTAAAATTAATTTGTGGTAGTCTTTTTGCTCATACAAAATTACTAACATGGTTTATTTTGTGTCTGATGGGATTATTTTTGTAATTCTGGAAGAAAATAAAATTTATTCTTTTTGTAAATCTTATCGTAACCAAATCAACAGAATTTCCTTTCATTAATGTTTTAATATACAGTTGTATTGGCACAGTTACTATAATTAAATAATTTTTCATTATTAACTACTGCATTGATCTGAACAAAAAAGCTTATATCTGCAGCTTATTGCCCTAATTCTATTGAACAATAATAATTATGTATGAATATGCAATATTTCAGATATAAACTTTGTGCTTTAGTCACAATATTACATTCTGAATATGGCTCCTGACTTATCAGAGAAGAGTTTAGTAGAGAAATTACGACGAGATGATCCAGAGCAATTTTACACTCTTGTACGAATGCATCTCTCATTTGTGCTGGATCTTCATACTGATGAGTAAGTATTATTAATAAAATGCTTTCTTTCAATTTATTTTCAGCTCAACAAAATACAAATTTTATAAATGAATAATTATGGTTAGTATTAATCTGTGTACATCAAAGGAAGTTGAGTTTGAAGGAAATTGAAATGATAATACCAAAACAAAATGTGACCATATAACAATTATTTGGTTGATACCAAACTATCATTTTGTGTAATAATATTTATATTGACAAAACCTTTGACATTTTGTAATAATTTGTTCACATGTTAATTAGAATGAGTTGGTTAAAAAAATTGGTCTGGTAAAATTGCAACTTTTTATTTTAATTTGTAATAAATTGAGGTTGAATGAAATTTTGAAAAATCGTTGATATTAAGTTGATGATTGGTGGCAAAATTTCCATAGGTCAGAATCTACCATTATTTTGGGCAACACAAGGAAGTCAGCAAAATTGCTGAATCAAGATTGCCAGCTTATTTGGAGGCCACAAGTTTCTTTCCTGAATGTGAGGTAGGAAGGAATTGCCTACTGACCAAATGCACAGTTTTAAGAAAGCACTGGCTGTCATCTCGCCTTACTCACTGCTTTGAACTAATCTTTTCAGCTATACTGCATTCATGATTGGGAAAGATACTAATACTTTCATAGGTCATATTACTAACTTGAATAATAAATGAAGATATGTGCTTAATAATGTATATGATGATTGTGTTGAAAAAATATTTTTGTTGCAAATTACACGTTGCATGTGGTAAAGATGTTAAGAGCAAAGTTTTTGTTAATTGAAGATGGGGTGACATTGTTGCATGTGCTGCAAAAGAAGTATGCTTTAAACTTGAATTCTGTTTATACCCTGTGCTGTTTAGCGAACTCATATAAAATATAGTAATATGTGAGGAACTAAACGCAATATTGGAAGTCTTTAAGGCGCAAGACAAGGTGTGTAAACTGCTTTATAAGCTGGATGAAATAATTTTATTTATGATTTTTTAGATTCAGCTGTGATCGCTTTTCTTCCAAATATTTCAGAAACATATTTTGTAAATTATTTAGAAAGATGTTTGTAAAAGACATGAATAAGACCAGATAATAAAATTTTTGAATAAGAGAAATATTTTAAATTAATTTGTCATTAATGATTCTGTTTGAAAATAATATTTTAGTTTTGTGATAAAGTTTAACCAGAATTTAGCTTTGCATGAGGGCCTAAATATTATTTTTATTTACATTACTTACCTCCAAAAGGTATTGAAATAAGTTTTAAAAAATTAGAATCCTTGTGTAACTGAGATTTTTGCTGTAGATATTTTGCCGAATTATGGACTCTTTTTTTCTCTGAAACGTGAAACTGGTATCTTTTGTATATTTGCTTTAATGTGACTAAAATTTAATTTAGTGATTGCTTTAACAGTGTAGTAATTTGTTTACTAACAATAGAGAAACATCTAACAAATTTGTAGTTTTACTTATTAGTATATAAACACTTTGAAAAAATTGTGTGTTTGGAATTTTCAGAATTTCATACATTTAGTACTTTATAAGTGGTTGAATTGAGTTTTACACGCACTTAAGGAAATTCTGTCTTATGGTTTTTATTATATTGTTCCACTCAGTTATTTCATCATACTTAGTACTTTTTCCTTAAAATATAATATGTAAAAATAAATTTATAGCTTTGGATAAACAAACACTTTTTAAAATAATAAGAAAAAATCTTTAATCCAGGTAGTACAATTATTTAATTTGAATTAATTAAGTATTTTTTACCCTGTACTTTAATCAGAAAGGAATTTCTGTAAATAGTTATATCATTGTTTGATGCATGTTTGTTACTAGTTCTGAGTTGCCTACTTTTTAGAAAGATTTAATATGAATTACAGAAGAGAATAATGTCAGAATAGAAATAAATATAAACTGATATATTTCATATCACCTCTTTGAACTGGCAAGAAAGTTTAAGAATAAATAGCTATGTTTCAAACTGGAAAGAAAATTATTTCATGATTTTCAATAAAACAATTTCAACTTTCTCACTATCCAGTTCTGTACATCAACAGTTGCTGTTGCTTCACCTTTCATCATTAACCTATATCCACATCTTTATTTCATTATCTCATCCAAGCTTTTCTGAAAACTAATTATTGGAAACCCTGTATGCTCAAACCATATATTTCAACATTATCACTGAATTTAAAAATGAAATTAAATCCATCATCTACAATTTACCAGTGATGCAAAGAAATTCCCAATAATTATTAAACTTGTGCAGAAGCTGAATACCACAAACACATTGGTAAATCTAGGAGTTTAATTTAATGTGATGTCCATTTACTACATAGAGCAGATTGTTATAACAGTGATTGTTCATAAATAATGTTAGATCAATGTGTGTCAGGCGTTGGCCACAAGGAAGCAGTAAACGATGAGTTTTTGGGTAGCAGAGAGATAGAGCAATGAGCTCGATTTGACGTCTACGGACGCTGCTCCCCATATGCACCAGAATGTTAAGTGCAGGAGAGACCACACTACGCCCGCCCATAAAACAGGCTGCGGTGCTTGTTATCCCACTGATGTGGGGAACAGACTCATTGCTTTCAGTATCTATGTGAAGGAGATCATGTGTGAGCTGCATCGATCTGTCACTATTCCTAGTGTAGGGTGGAGGCCCTCCAACAATAGTACTGTATGGAGGACTCCCCAATAGTGTGGCATGAAGGGAGTGTGGGTAAACTGTGGGATAACAGTCATTTTTTAGGTGCTGCCTGCATGACCTGTTAGTGGTTGGTAGTATCCGAGATGAGACCCAGGGCAGACCACACGGTATTTACTCCTTCAATGGATTGCATTGCTTCCAATCCCACGTATGTGGGTAACAGTCTCATTGTTTTAAGATCTTGTGTGTGGAAGAGACTGTGGAAGCACCCTCGAACTGCCTATTCTCAGTAGTAGGAGGAATCCTGCTGGCCATAGAACTCTGGCGAAGAGGCCTTAATGCGGTTGCGACATGTGGGAAGGTGAAGGAGGAAGAAGGGAGTTTCTCTTAGGGATCCTTCAGGGGCTACCATCCTGTCCTGCCAGCAAGTCATGGAGATTAACTCTAGGCGGCGGTCGTCCAGTCTTGTGGGATGTGAAAGGTGTTTGTGACCCCAGCACCAACCGTGCACTCTGGCAGGCTACGGTGTCGACTAGTGGGGACTTATCTCCACCTCTTAGTTATCCGATGACGAAACCACTTGGCCATAAATCTCATGGTAATAATAGCCTGTTGCTATCTGAGACAGATAGTCCTAACTTGAGAGCCATTCTGGGAATCTAGAATGTGCCAACAAGTTTCAATGGCCTTCGTGCAAGTGCATCTCCACCCTGAGCACTCGTGGTAACGGAGCTATGTGCGCAGCTGACCAAATCCGTCCTTGGGACAATTTAGTATCTCGGGGTGCATCGGTTCCCTGGTCCAGTGGCCCTGTAGCCAAGCTGGGTTTTGGCTCGCCACATCCCAGATCAATGCATGTTGTAGTCTGACTCATGGCAGTATTTGTTTTTATAGGTAAACCTTCTTTCCTCCTCTGGGTGCAGGACCCAGCCCGCCAGGATTTAGGTATCAAGGGATCCCCATTGCCTCTTCGGAGGGTTCAAAAATCCCACTGGGAAATACATAGTCATTCAAATAATATGTTATTTTCATACACTCCATTCGTGTATTAATTTGATCACTCCAAGCCAAAGATAGTTGTGACAGGGATAACTTACAAAATATTTTTATAAAAATAAAATTAATTTTGTTTTTGGTAGTATCCATTGTTTTCTTCAATCAATAAATATAATAAGTAAATAAAATAATTATATATTCCTCTTTACAAAATATAATAAATACATTAAATAATTAATTATTGGCAGGTATATTGTTGTTCCATGTTTAAATGTAAAAGAGCTCTGACGGGGAGTGAGAAAAAATTTACTATGTGGGGTCAGCATTGAGTGTTTAGCACTAAGAGGTCTCGTCCTACTGCTACTGGTTTGTTGTAGCCAATGGACATCCAAACCCACTGCATTCTATTGGCGTATAAAGGTGAGCAGAGTCGCTAAGTCTGCCTGTCCCCATTCGCTTGTCATTCAAACGCTTGTATCATGCACAAGGCTTTAGATGTTACATATCCTCAATATGGTAGCTTAAATGAAATTTAATGGGTATCAGTGTTTGTATACCTTTTAAATTTATGACATTTAATCAGTGTTTACTCACAGTAACAACATATGGATTATTAATTCAGACAATAGAAAAATGTAAAAAATTCAATTTGTTGAATGAGCTTGCCAATAGAGTTCACTTTTAAGCAGATTACAAAATATGATTCAGCTCTGTGTAAAATTAAGGCACATATTGAACTATGTTTTGCAGTATATACAGGGCAGAACAACACAAAACAGTTCTACAATCTACAATTCACACAGCAAACTGACTATACACTTATGAGTTATATATTTTGTGTGTCACAACTGAACTGTTCTGATCTACTCTGTTTCAATTCATGATCTTCACTTTCATTGTGAGATTCACAACTAACCTTGCAAGTTCTCGATGTAAGCACAGGAAAATATTGTAAGGCTGTTGAAAAAAGTATTGAAATAGATTATGATAATGAATTTTCCTGATGTTAATTATGTTTGTTTTGAAATATACCCATAAAAATGTAATATTTATCTTAAATTTCCCCACTTCACTTTCTCTTATTCATAATTATGCATTATGCCCAGCACATTACATATTACAGAAAGGTGTATTTAATTGTATTATAATAATATTTTATATTTTTATAGATGTGACTCAACTCCAGAAAAAGTTAAAATTAAACCTAAATGGACCTTTGTACCATTTCCAAGGAAGACTAAATGCTTGGCAAAAGGTGTTATGGAAGGAGCACCACTTACTCAGGAAGGGATTTGTCAAGTTTATCAGTTAATACTATTTCTGAGCAAAGAACAGAGTGAGTTAATTTTTATACATAAGTTTACTGAACACAGTATATGTTAATGCTAAAATTTCAATATTCCCTTAATTATGCTGTTATTTTAATTTCCTTTAGTTAAGGTACATTTTAAAACTTACAACAAATGTACAAATATATATTATTCTTTGATGGACAATTAATTCAGAAGTATAAACTGAATAATGTAGGGATATTTAGATGGAAGAAAAAGGGTTAACTATAAGTTTAAAAATATCTGAGCTGTCTGACACTTTTATCAATTCAGTGACATGGCTTATTCAGAATTTTTCATCAGTGTCATTAGGCATAAGGGACTTACATTACTTCTAACTTTAAATTTACCTATAGACTTTTGTTGTAAATATTGTCAAAGAGATGTTTCACCTATCTTTGTACTCAATTTGGAAGTGAATTAGTGTATTAAGATCAAATTTTGAATTACAGGTCATTTATCTAAAATATTAATAACTTATAAAAAAGAATTAAATATTTTATCCAACTTTAGATTTGATATATATACGAAGGATTTTTATTATCATATATTGCAAGAAACATATTACAAGAACACAAAATAAAGGAGGCTTATTCATTTACTCAACAATAAAATAACACACAGCATTGTAGCCAACATTACATAATAAGTATAAAAAATGGTTGCATTACTAATTACTAACATCCCCTACAGAATGCAAACCCATTTTTCTGATACAAAACATATTTTTTTCATGTGTTGTACCCTTAGTAAGATTATCTGCAACCATACTGTAACTCTTAACAAACGTAAACTTAACTTTAGATTTAATTATGTTGTCTCTAAGAAAATGTATACGAATATCTATGTGCTTAGTCTTAGATTTATAGCAGTCTGGAGATGCTAACTTGTATTGCACTTTGATTGTCTCAGTAGATGAGAACTGGACCATCTACACATTGTTCAAGTTCATCTTGTAGTTGTAGCCACAGAGCATCCTGAGTAGCAACTGTCATTGCCATTTACTCTGCCTCAGCTGTGGAGTGTGCCACAGTTTGCTGCTTGGACAAGTTCCATGCAAATAACCATTTTGGTATACAAAAATGTATGCTGTGCATGATATGCTGTCAATAGGATCACTAGCCTAATCTACAACACCGTATCAAGTTATCTCCTTTGAGCCATCTAAAGAAAAACATAGTTTCTGGTCTTTAGTTCCTTGAAACTCATGACTCTCTTAACACCAAGCCAATGTTGATTGCCTGGACTATTGCAATACTGACTTAGCTTATTAACAGCATTAGCAATATCTGTCACATGTGCCAGATAGAGGAGACATCCAACAGCCTCTCTGTAAGGGATATAATTTATTTTATCATCAGGATTGTCATCATATTTTGCATTAACTTCAATTGGTGTCCTAACTGGTCTGCAGTCAGACATATTAAAACAATCCAATAATTGCTTGATGTATCTTTCTTGGTCTAGCATGATCACTCCTGTCCCTCGATTTCTCTCTATATTTATACCAATACATTGCTTGACTTCTCCAAAATTTGTCTTTTAATGTATTCTTTGTTTCTAACTTTTTGTTATTTTTATTAGTGAAAGTTAAGATATTATCCACCCACACAGATATGTAAAGCATTTCAAAATCATTCACTAAATAATAAATACAAAGATCAATCTTTGATCTATTCAGTCCAATTTCAAGAAAAATTTTATTGAGCTTGAGATTCCATTGCCGGCTAGCTTGCTTCAGTTCATATATGGATTTATGTAATAGACATACTCTTTCACCTTCTGAATAATTTTCAGGTTGTAACATGTAAATTTCTTTGTCTATATCTCCCTGAAGAAATGCACTCACAGCATCCATCTGATCTATATGCATGTTGTACTTCACAGCTAGTGCAATTAAATAACGAATTGAAGTGTATCTTACCACTGGAGCATATACTTCATCATAATCATTTCCTTTTCTTTGTGCACAACCCTTGATAACTAATCTTGCTTTAAAATGTACTATCTCTCCTTTCTCATTAGTTTTAGTTTTAAAAATCCACTTCACTGTAAGACACTTTTATTTTGCGGTACTTCTACTAATGACCATGTCTCATTTTCAATTAATGAATTGTTTTCTTCATCCATGGCTGACTTCCACTGATCTACATAGCTAGATGGCAAAGCTTCACCCACAGTTTGAGGATCATTCAAATTAGACATCTGACAGAAGAAGTTGATGTTTCCATCTTTCTCTTTATACTGTACACCTCTATTATGTGGACAAAGAGTCATATTATGTGTAAAAATATCTAGATCATTGTCTATATTTGGCACATACGATGGATCATTGTCGCTTGACTGATATTCATAACTTGAATAATTACTTTTGTTATCAGATTCTTCTTTGTACAGTTCTTTAAGTGGTTGAACATCATTTTCACTATGAGAAACATGGTATGTAAATCTTGTTATTTTGTAAATTTTCTAAAAAATTTTAGTTATTTTATTTGTTTTAGGATCTAGCAAACGGTATCCTTTTGTAGAATCACAATACCCCACAAATATTAATTTTCTGCATTTTATGTCCCATTTTTGACGTTGTTCCTTAGATATTTGTACCATGACCTCTGAACCAAAAATCTTCATATGTGACAAATCAGGCCTTTTGCCTGACCACATCTGTATGGGAGTTTTAGTTTCAATTGCTTTAGTAGGAGATCTGTTGATGATATATGCTGCTGTTGCTATAGATTCTGCCCAGAGCCTTTTTGATAAATTAGCATCAACCAACATACACTTTGCTCTTTCAACCAAGGTCCTGTTCATCCTTTCGGCAAGACCATTCTTCTGAGATGAGTACAGAGTGCTTGTTTGATGCTCTATACCATGATTTCTGAGGAAGTTTTCAAAATCTTTATTACAGTATTGTCTGATTTATCGGCTTTTATTTTTCTGTCAAGTTCGTTCTCTACTCTCACTTTGAAGTCTCTGGAAACTTCCAGTACACTCATTTTGTCTTTCAAAAAATATACAAAGACTTTTATTGAAAAATCATCTATGAAAGTTATAAAGTATTTTATACCACCCAGAGACAGGTTTTCCATTAGACCACACAAATCAGTGTGGATAAGTTGCAACAGACTCAATGCTCTGGAACCAGTAGTATTAAAAGGCATCCTTGTCTGCTTTCCTTCAAGACGGGTGGTGCATGTGATTGGCAGATAATTTTTAGCAGGATGCATATTTGCTCCCTCAACTCAGTTGGGAAGCTTATTAATATCTTAAAAATTAAAATGCCCCATGAAAGTTGGAAGTTTGCAGTACGAGCTTATTTAGAACTTGAAGAATTGTGAGATTGTGTGGTTGGGACGAACACAGACATAAATAAGGAAACCAAAGCTAAATCGAAGTTAATTTTATTGCTCGACCCAATTAACTATGTACATGTTCAAAGTGCCAATACATGTAAAGAAGTTTGGGAAAACTTGGAACAAGCTTTTGATGACAGTGGACTTATAGAAGAGTAGCCTTGTTGAGGGGCCTCACCACTACCAGACTGGAATCTTCTATGAGTGTGGAAGGAGCCCATAAGCTGAGGAACATAAAGTTTGTGTTTGATGATGAATGGCTTGGAACCATTATGTTGACTGGTTTACCTGAATGCTATAAACCAATGATTGTGGGTATTGAAAACTCAGGGATGAAGATAAGTGCAGACATGATAAAAACAAAGATCCTGCAATAAGTTCAAAACTCGGACAGTTCAGTGTTCTTTACAGCGAGGAAGAGTGTTTGTGATAAAGAAAACCCAACAAAGTTCAGTAAGGGACCCAGATGTTTTAATTGCAACAAGTATGGCCCTTTTGCTACAAACTGCCGTGTTTCTAAAAGGAAGACTGCTGATAAAATTGAGGATTCAAAAGGTTTTATTACTGGATTTTCAGCTTCATCTAAGTTATTGAATCTGGACAAGTGGTATGTGGACTCTAGTGCCTCAATGCACATGACTAATAGAGATAATTGGATTATGATGTAACAAGTTCACAGTTACAGTTGCCAGTAAAACACCGCTATCTGTGAGTAGTATGGGAAAAGTCAATTTATTCATAAATGATAGAGAAGATGGTAAAATTCAGCTTAAAGGAGTTTTATATGTACCAAAACTTGCTGCGAATCTTTTGCCTGTTAGTGCTATGGTTAAAAATGGTTGTAATGTAATTTTCAGTGAATATAGTTGTGATATATGTAAAGATGGGAAACTGTTATGCTCAGCAACACTTGTAAACAACCTGTATGTATTGAATACACAGAGGTCCATGGATCGAAACCATGCTCTGCTACCATGAAGGATTTTTATTATCATATATTAAATGAACACAAAATAAAGGAGGTTTATTCATTTACGTGAAGATACAACTCTACAATAGAAGAACACAGACAGCATTGTAGCCAACATTACATAATAAATATAAAAAGTTTAATTACCGCCACAAAAACCATTCAGGTTATTAGTGACTCATTATGGGAACACAATTTGCCTTGTTGGGGGACAGATTTGACGAGAGTTTCTCTCACGTACACAAACATCCATGTCCTCGCCAGGATTTGAACCTGTGACCTCTGTGATGTGAGGTAGTCATGCTTGCCCCCTACACCACAGGAGGTCGGTTGATGTGATGTTATTCCATTCCATATTCAACATTTAATGATGAAAGTCAACTTAGTTGGCTTTCCCAATTCTAAATTCAAGTGAAAATTAGACCATAGATAACATAAGTTAAAGCATCGACAAATCAACGTTTTCTGGGTTCATCCGTATTTATGTTTCTTCATCAAAAGGGGACTATGATTTTTAATCTTTTGACCACACTTTTTTTTTATTGATGACCCCCAAATTTGAAGATAGTGTTTAACATATTACTTTTCTTAACAGAAATATATATTATAGATTAAACTAACTTAAAAGTTTCAGTCTTTCTTTCTTCTTCGTTTCCTCTCCAACCATGAACATTTGCTTTCCTTGGAGTTTATTTCTAAAATCGAAGCTGGTTTCTAGAGAGCCTGAGCCCCCTTTGTCAGCAGAGGCCTGAACAATGTGCCGGCTGGGCATGAATTCATCAGTGTCATTCGTGCATGCCCAGTCAACCTTCTGTTTGGACCCTCTGCTGATAAAGGGAGCTCAGGCCCTCAGAAATTCGTAATTTTCCTTCACCTCAGCTATACTGGACCAACTATTGTTTTCAGGTAAATTGATTCACTGTCTCTGTTTCCTATCTTAATTTGTTATATATATAAATGCAAGTAGGAATGCACCATTGTCAAGCAATTAATATAATTGGTATAAAAAGGAATGAGAGAGATAGTTGGTGGCTTATCTAAAATTGAAGTTGGCACATGACTCTGGACAGGAGTTTCTTCAAATTTTCAGAAGGAGGAAAGTGACTTTCCTTGATGTTGACGTACACCTAAGTTCTGGCACGATCAACACATCTGTCACATAAAACCCACAAACACACTCCAATATCTGCACTTCACACGTTACCACCCACACCACACAAAACGCTCCCTCCCATACAGTCTAGCCCTCAGGGGAGCATGTATTTGTTCCACCTGGACAGTCTGGCCTCTTACATTAACTGGATCCTCAACACCTTCATCAATAGAAACTATCCCAAAAATCTCCACCAAAAATGTTACCTGTGCCCTATCAATCTCCAAACACTGACACCCACTCTGGACCGAACCAAAAAAAGTAGTCCACCCCTCACTTCCCTGGACTACAAAAAATCAATTCCATTCTCCACCTAGCATACACTGGACTGCAATCCAACCCTGAAGTAAAAACCATCCTTCCCACTATACTCCCCATGTGCCCAAGGGTTGCCTTCAGATGCCCACCCAACCTCCGCAATTTACTTGTCCACCCGTGCAAATCCACACCCCCTCCCACCCACCCATGCCGGGTTGCAAACTTGTCGTAGGAACAGATGCCATGTGTGCCCTATCTTACAGCCCACCACAACCTTTCAGAACCACACAAAAACAAACATAAAAAATCAAAGAAAACATCATCTACCAACTTAACTGTATACTCTGCCCTGCATTCTATATAGGGCAAACCAAAACAACCCTCCCTGAACGAATAGCCAGCCACCACAGCACTGTCAAACTTTCCAAAATTCAATTCACAGTAACTGCTCACACCCAAAGCCACAATACAAACAATTTCGACCAATGCTTCACACTCGCCATCCGATTCATCAGAGGCAGAACTCCATCTGTGGGAACTCTCTTTCCAACATGTCTGTATGTATGTGTATACATACATACATATGTGCGTGCATGTGCATGTTTGTATGTATGTTTTAAGTATATATGTATGTATAGGGTGCTTTGTATGAATGATCATTATTCGAACCTTTCCTATGCCATAACCTGCCCTTGAAAGAGAAAGTTAGTGGCCTGATGGGGTGTTAATTGTTGATGGGCTACTAGCCGTGCGGCGGTCAAAACTCCGCAGCCGGCCGGTGCAGGGAATGGTGTAACTCTCCTTACTGAAGAAGGAGGCTGAGGGCCTCCGAAAATTTGAAGAACAACCTTCCTTCAGTTCCTTATGGCGACACCGCACGTCACTTTCAAGTAAGCCACATCCTATCCTTCTTTCCTTTCCATACCAATATCACAAATATATTTATATATATGTAGTTTGAAAATCTGTGCATCTATGGTGATATTCAGAAAATGGACTAGTTTTCTTACTGTAATAAATGCATTTATTTTAAAATCAGCCAGTTATTTAAACATTTTGAAACAGGTATACAAATCCTTTAATGCCTTCTCTTGTTTTATAAAGGACTTTAAAGACCACTAGATCATGGAGACGTTCGTTTTGTACTTTATGGAGTTACATGTGTTGATTGCGATACTATTTATATTAGACAATCAAAAGAGCCTTAAAAACTATAATGAAAGGATAGTGTGCTAACTTCAAACTTCCTTTTGGATAAGCACTGTCTAGGAACTAAACATGGTATTTTTAGTGATCGCACTTTTTAACTGAATAACAAAAATCTTATCTCTGAAATGTTTCACATAAAAATAACAACATACAATTGGAACAAACTCATTACATAATGATGTTTTAACTATGTGACTTTGTAATGTTCAAAAAATATATATGGACAAGTTGTTAAGTGTTAGTCTTAAATTATTCTATCTGAAGAGTTGTGTAAACAGTATGGGAAACTTTGTGTTCCTTGTACCCCAATTGTTGCCCATTTGGCCATTTTATCATTATTAACTTGTTTACACTTTTATTTATTACATCGAACTATGATTTGGTTCTCTAATATATGTTTTAAAAATATGGAAGAGAAACTTGAATAGAAAATAATAGTACATAATAGTGTTTATGAATATAAAAATTAAAAAAGTATATATTTTGGAAGATCGGATTACATTCTTTCTCTTAGGCCTATACTCTACTAATTTCTTAAACTTATATATGTACTTGATATTAAATATATTATAATGTACATTGTGACAAGTCACGTTTAATTATGTTAAAATATTTAATATTATGACACAAAATATTGAAATAAATGAAATGCAGCTCATGACATTTTTCTGTTAACTATATAATTTTTTGTTTTATCTGCATTTTCCTATTACAATATTTGTACAAAATTATTTAAAGGCTTGTAATTTCATGATAGTTGAAATATTTTCTCAATACTGATTCTGTTTGAGTTATTTGATTTTTTTTTTTTTATATGTAGATATATGTCAGGAAGGAATATTTAGGAGAAGTGGAAAACTGACTAGGCAGAATGAATTAAAGACATTAATGAATCAAGGAACATGTTTAAATCTGGAAGATTGTTTATTTTCTGTCCATGACTGTGCATCAGTTTTGAAAAATTTTCTGGCAGAACTTCCCGAACCACTCCTAACAGAAGCACATTTTCCAGTATATTGCCAAATAGCAGGTACGTCGATATTTTCATTATATTACGGGCATCATTTATATACATATATCAGATACTGGCCTACGTAATCAATGTATCAAACTCAAATTCAATAAAAGCATGCATTAATCTCAAACTATAAAATGGAATATCTCATTAAAAGTTCTTTTATATAAAAAATTCTTCAGTTTTTTTAAAAGAAAAATGGAACAAATATTTGGGACATAATTATTTCTGTGTAATATGTTTCTGAATTCAGGAATAAGACTAAAGGTTTTTCTCCTGTTGATTAAAATCATTGTAGCTATGATAAATTTGTATTGTCAAGTTCACTCATATTTAGATTTGCAAACTCTTTCAGATTAAAAAATGATGTCTTCTGTTATTAGTATAATTATCATTATGACTTTCAGATTTTTTCCTTTCCAATATTGGCAATGAAGCTGATGAATTAAATTGCAGTTATGAGCGAAGAATGCTTGAGGCCATACAAATGCTCCTTCTTCTGCTTCCTGTAGAAAATATATTATTACTTCAAGATTTGTTACAGCTTCTCCACCTCACTGCTAGTTTGGAATCAAGCAATAAAATGTCTGCCGATAGTTTAGCAACTCTGTTTTCACCTCATCTTTTTTGTCCAAGGAAGGTAATTGATAATGCTCACTCATTGCTAAAATAATAGTATACAGAAACCTTTACTTGCATGTTTCTCAGAGGGAAAAGGAAATGTATAACTAAAATTATAAAACTTTCCGCTTAAGGGTAAAAATTACAATTGACAAATAAATACATTTGCACATTCACTCATAATATAGCGTGTGCTAGTGTTTATCAAAATCAAGTTCATTCACATTAGGGAATTGAACAAGGGTAAAAAAAACTCGTCCACATTTTTATTGATTAATTATCACAATTTTTACTGTCATATGGGTATACTAATGTGGAATCTCTCTTTAAGTTCATTATTTCCCACTTATTTACACTAATTGATTAGGAATGAGATTTTTGTATTTTCTAAAAGTAAATATTTTATTTCAATGGTTGGTAAAACCATAAGTATCACTTCTGAATACACAGAAATCATTCCTTCCACATAACTTTTATAGCACATTTAAATTTTTCTGTGTCATTAATCGATAGGTGCAAAAATACATTTGTTAGCTGTCTTATAATTTGGACCACGAATAACATGCTATTTATCATATAATTATTGTGTTGTGCATTTCACTTTTCAATAAATTCTCCCTAAATTCAAATAGTGAGTAGCATCTCCATAAAAAATACAGTTTTACCTTCCATTCAGTTCAATTCTGTAGCTTTTAATGTTTGGTGAATTCCATTGTCTGTAGTAGAAAATTTATGAAGAAGGAAGAAAGAAATAATCCTACATTTTGAACAGTCTCATTCCATCTTCAGGGAAAATGGGTTAAGAACCAGAGTTAGGCATAAGAGTTTGATCCTCCTTAACTAAATAAACCTACTAGATACAGCATATTCCAGAGAGTTTGCTATTGAGCCTTTCATATCTAAGTATGGGGTTTTATGCTCAATTTATAGGGTTTGGGGTAAGTGACAGGTTTTGTTTACTTAGATGTTGGGGCATTTAACTTTTTCAGAATGATTTCAATAGGTCCAGGACATTAACACTTGGTTGATTGGCTTCTTTAAATTTCCTTATAAATATGTGCGGTTTGAAATCAACTATGCTGACTAGCTGAAAATTGAATTTATGATTGAATTCCTGTGCACGTTTTGCTAATTTTGATTTTGATCTTTTTTTGAGTTGCTCATTGTTAATGTCAGGTAAATTCTAGGCCTTTGTGCAAACAGCTATTCAAGAAATTAGGTATATTCCGTTCAATTCATTTACTTGTTGATGGCATTGTAATAAATAATTATAATGAATTTTGTACCAACTTAGATATGTGTTCCTTTAATACAAAAAAAATTATACATTAATGTTGTTTTTTCTAAATTGCACAAAAATGGGTGGAATATTAGTTTTTAACAAACTTTCTGATAGCATTAAAGAAATAAGAAACAGTCCCATTGCAATCAAAATGGATCTTCAAAAATGGCTATTCAGTCACTCATTCTATACTCTAAATTTGGAGTCTGAACCCTTTGGCTTATGATTTAAGATTCAACAGCAAACCCCAAAATGTAAACAACTGCGAAGCCTTTGAGCGCTTTCATGCCTTGGCAAATCTGTTGTCATTGGTATCATCCGATATAACTACTCACTTCCAAATTTTTCATTCAGAATGTACAATGTCACTATCACTAACTCAAGTATCAAACAAATCTTTGAATGAAATGTCTTTTTGAAGACATTGTATGGGGATACTTTTCTAATATATTTATGTGTGAATGTGGTTAAACATACCATGAAATTGAGTACACTAGTCTGGAATGTGCTATTTGGAGTGGGACACATCAACAAATCAAAGGCGCGGTATGTGGTGTTTACATTTGATCTGGCTGATGGGCCTGGTCTGTGATAAGTTAATTTTGGCCCGACTGATGTACTATGAGCCAGGCTCGTAACAATCAGTTTTGGTTTGAAAACCTGACCACGAGCTTCACACGTGGTTGTAGGCCCAAGGGTCAATACAATTATGTAAATCGTTAGCACAATATTATTTTGTTGGTTTTATACCATAAAACTTTAATTGCAATTATTTGATTCACATAAAATACTTAATGTTTAATATTATTAGGCTATTTAAGTTATTAATATAGGTACAAAACAATTAAACTGTATGGCTATTTCTACATCCTTTGCTTTGCTTCCAATTACCTTTCAAACCTGGGCATAATCAACATTCCTGCAGTTAATCAATTTTGCCTTCTTGCCATGTGTCCTTTCATAACATAATTTTTCAAAACAGACTTGTATTTTTCATTTTAAAATATGACAAGGTCATCCAAGCTGATTACGTCACCTGTGATTTAAGGTAAGTTAACTGCTCTCTGTCCCACTTTCCTATATGCAATAATAAAATACTCATAATGCACAGTGCTTGGAATCAGTGGTAATATGTGTAATTTATATTGGCATATTGATTGCTTTAAAATAAATATCCATTCAATTGAATTTTATATATTGTACCATTTGTTGAAAATTTTTGTAGTTATCTCCTGAAGGTCTGCACGACAATTCTCAGAAACTGTGTGGCGTTTTGTCTTTTATGATACGAGAAGGATTAAATCTTTTCAATGTACCTCAGAAACTCGCTACTGATGTAAAAGCATATTGGATGGAATATGAAAAAAAGAAATTTACATCAAAGGTTTGTAATGTATATTTCTCTTACAATACTATATTAAATGTATACTTGTCTTTTTCACTTTATTCTCAATTAAATTGTTATAACTGTGGCAAGATTTATGTTGAGCTAGTAGTAGATTGTGTGTTTCCTAAAACATCATTTATGTTTTACTAATAGAAATTTTGTGCAGGAGAAATGTTTTTAACAATGTGGGTGTGTGGTTTGTATGGATTTTCTCATTATCAATTAATCATTTTTTAACCACTGCAAAGTAACAATCAACTGTGACTGACCAAACAAACTTTAATTGGAAAGGTTTAAAAAATGGAGAAAGTAGGAAATTGTTTATATATTTTATAAAGTGATGTTCATATAGTGTGGAAGAGTTGTGAGTGAGAGATGGAAAGTTTTTCTGAGACTGAATTTTTGCAGTGTAAGCTTGGTAGTGAAAAGTATTAAAATTTTTCATAGTCGTAGGTAATCAGAGGTGATCAGGAAACATTGGGGGAGAAGTGTCAGTTTGGATATTCAGACACATTTTTAGAATGTATATTAGTGCAGAATTTAACTGAATCCATCACCACGTGTTGCAGTAAAGAGTTATCAATAAATCTGTTCTTTTTTCCAAACTACACATATCTCTTAAAAACAATATTTAACCAGATTTAATAAAAGTGAAACATATTTGCAAGAAGTATATAGTTCATTCAACATTAGGATTCACACTCTGTAGATACTAAGGAATGATTTTAAGGATGTTTTTTTCACAACCACTAGGGATAAATCAACACTTTACATTCCACAGTAACACTTTATTTTAGTATATACTGTTACAGAAGTCATAATGTGTCCAAGCATTATGAAAAATAATACTAAGAAATACAGACAAAAGAAGTGATGATATAAATACCACACAACAATTCTGGAAGCTTCGTTCCTTTCTTCAGGTGCTAAGTAAAATTAAAAAACACAATTGAGTTTTGTCAACTTACTTGTGCAGTTGTGTCTCTCTATGCTCTTGCGTTTTTCTGCATTTTTATTAGGTTATCTTTCTTGTTATTAATTTTTTAAGTGACGTAAATTTTTCACTTCATTATGAAAAATATATTCAGTATGAAATATTTTGTAGTTACAAGGAAGAAACATTCTCAGTATCTTCGTAAAAATTTTACCTTGTCTGTTACTATCTAAGTACCAACCATCAACTAGAGAACCCATCTTGTGTTCATTAAATTAATTTTTTCCCCCTGTGTGTGATACTGTGTGGACTCAAGTATACTCAGTTATAGTTGAAAAATGTAATTGTCATTCTTAACAGTTTTCTACACAGGTTCCGATCCAGGAACAAATACTGTGTGGGTAAAACACCTAGTACCTATAAGGGAAGGGGACATTTTAATGATGTTCTAAACGCAATTATTAGCATCAAATAAGAAATTATCGATGTCACAAAATTTGATAGTGTCATTCTCAAAGCTGTCAATGCATAATTCAAACTGTTATAAAAATGTGGGGGTGAAAGGGCTTCACATAAAAGTAATACAAAAACAACTCATAATCTTCTTGAAGTAATTAATGCTACTTTTTTATTTAATATTTTATGAAGGTAAATATTTTGTACACAAAAGGAAATAGTGTGTATAGTATGTCTCAACATTTGTGTATACTTCTTTGTCTTACAGGTTAATCAGAATATGAGTGACAGCATTACTGCAAATACAGTATTTAGTTTTGTTGATAGAGAACTAACAGCTCAAGCAAGCCTTTCAAATCCTACTGAAGCAGCACTAGCACAGTTATATGCTCATATTCAGTCCTTACCAGAATCATCAAAAAAACGTAAGCTTATTAAACAATTCAACCGAGAAAATGGCCAAGGTACACCATTAAAATTCCAACACAATCTTAGGAATCATGTGAGGAGCAAAAGCTTGGGAGATTCTATTAAGGTAGGATGAATATAATTTAATGTTAAAATATTGCCATTTTGTTCATAGATTTTATTTTGTTTTTATTTTAACTTTAATGTAAAGTTCTATTCTTTGAATGATAATTCACACTTTCTTTTTATCTCCCTCCTTTTTAATCTTTATTAACCTCTTTCACTTTTTCACATCACACACTTTCTTATTCAGCATTATTTTCATATATAATTTATATCATAAAGTGTTTTTTTTGTTCAAGTACTCTGAGCATCACAACCAGACATACCAATCAGTATTCAATCAAATATCAAAAAGAAGAATAGTCTAATCTCACATATTTAACTTTAGTTTCTAAATGTAAAAATACTGACCATAAATATGTGGTCAAGGGAATTAGTTGTCAAGTATAAAATCACAATTTTTAGAGGAGTTATTTTTAGTTAATTTAACACAAATAACAAGAAGCCTACACATTTTTAATGTGGAAAGCATTAGATACATGAGTTACCACATTCATCACATTGGCTTGGGAATTGCTCACAATAATCTCAACTTATATATGTTTAACAACTCATTCCTTGTGACAACAGAAATTTGGGCAGATAGCTATTGAAATTCTTGGGCAACCAATTTTCACTATGTTGTTTGTTTCAGCAGAATTGTTATTTATATTGTTAATTATAGTTTGTTATTAATGTATTTAATATAAACAGAATTAAGACATTAAATTTATTTTCAGAAACATATATTTAAAAATGGATTAAAGATACAGAAGACTGGAGGTCATTGTAATCAAACAGGATCTGTACGTTCCATGAGCCAGGAAATGTTAAATGTGAGTGTTTTCAGCTATTTGTACATTGTTTCGAAATTTGTTCTTTGAGGTTATGTCATTATAGCATGAAATTTCTATTATTATTCGGCATCCTTAACACACTAATTTATCGCTATTGCTCCACATTGACTCATATGTAAGGAACTCTAAAATATTAATGTTACTTTACACGGCATGCAACTGTTTCACAAAATGAGTCATGTATACTGCATAGTGAGCAACTGGGCTTGTTATCCAAGAGCATGGCAAAGTGCTTTGCTCACAATCATCACTGCATGTAGGTTCCAACTTACTATACACTGCAAAATGATTCAATAGAAAAGCGTTACACTTAATTCAACTTAACAAATATTGTAAATATTTGTCAGATGCAATATATAAAGCACAAACCTCTGGAATAATTCTTGATATCGTACTATTTGATACTCGGCAAGGAAACTGAGAGTGATAGCCAACGGACATTGCTTCTCTTATAATAGTGTGGGAAATTAAGTAGGTTGGTGTGTGTCCCTGCCATATACTTCAGTGTGGTTAGTGATGGCAGGTTAAGGCATGCAGATATTACTCTGATTAATACCTCCCACACATGAATTATTTTAATTTATTGAAGTAATGTTAAGCACATTGTAAAATGCAGCTACGTTAGGAAAACAGTTGCTTTTTGTGTAAACCCAGCTTTAAAGTTTAACAAAGGAAATATTTGTATAGAAATTTTTTGGGGGTAAAATATTTCATGTTATAAACTCGTATAACCAAGTGAGTAACATACCTACTTCTGTACTATTCTTTATTAGTTTATTTATTATTTATAAACACATTTTATTTTCCTTTATTTCTGCTTTATATTGCCTAATAGATAACCTGATTGTGTGTAATCAAATCATAATGGCTCATTTCTGATATTTCTCAATCAAATTCAAAATTTGATTTGCTCTGAAAGTACATTAAGAGAATTTTTTGTAGCTAAGGAAGACAACTACAACCATCTAATAAGAAAGATTGCCAAATTCAGACAAAGACGTGATAATATAAATAGCACACAACATTTCTGGAAGCCTTATTTCTTTCTTCACGTGCAGAAAAACACAAGAGTATAGAGAGAGACAACTGCACTGACTATACTCTTGTGTTTTTCTGCACCTGAAGAAAGAAATAAGGCTTCCATAAACGTTGTGAGGTATTTTTATGATCACTTATTTTGTCTGAATTTGGCTAATTTCTTATTATTGTATAAATTGTTTAATTACATGTTCATTCTTTTTTAATTAATTATTGTGCAGTGTAAAATATTGTCATTTTTAAATATTGTCATTTTTAAATATTGTATCAAATTCGCTGTTGTATGTGAGATATTTTGTGTTCTTCATTGCTAAAGGTATTTGATTTTTTTTAAAAAAACTTAAAATAATTTTTATAGCCATTCTATTTTACTAATATTAACCATATATATTTCTTAACTTACTTGGACTGTGCTTCTTGCATTTATGTTGCTTGCATGTTTACCTGTTTAATTTTCAGAGTTCTCCAAGGGAAATTTCCAGCATTGCATTATTCCAGGAAAATGCAAGTACCAGTTACTTAAATGATATGCCACTCCTAAAAAAGTCATTGTGTGACTCAAACTCTACAGTAATTCGTTTGAGATACACAACAAAATTTAAACATCATTTGAAAAATAAATTAATTTGTTTTGATTCTGAGAGCAACAAGAATGAAGAAAATGATATCATTAGAAGATCTCTCCTGAAGAACCTTGCACAGCAAATTCAAGAGAACAATAAGAGCATAGATAACACGTCTTTAACAATTAGTCATTCTCAATTTTCCTCAATGATGTCTATTGAGAATGACTCTCCCTCCCCTTCAGCAGAACACTTGGTTACAGATTGTTCTCAAATTTCAACCACTCCAATGAGATATACTAAAAACAATTTACTGTTAAATAGTAATAATCATGCAGTACAAAGTTCACCTGCAGTTTCTTCAATTGATTCACCAACTATTTTCTCTAACTTTTGTTCACCTTTCGTTATGAAAGGTACTCTCAATAATCAAATTGCCTCATGGAGTAATAGATCAACATTAATTACAAGCACACCAGCTACTCATTCAGTAATAATGCCATCAATCAGTAATGACTATTCAGAATATAAGACAACAAGCCTAAACCATAGCTTTCTAATGTCTGATGACAACAATTCTATGTCTCCCATCTCCAGATCCACCCAGAAAATGCCAAAGTCCATGCAGGTAAGATTGTAAGTTTGCATCTGCACATTAGAACTGCATTTAGGTGCATGTATTGGGAAGTTATTTAGCACTAACAGTATTGTTGGCATAAAAATAGAGAATTCAAAAATGAAGTTTTGCTTAGCTGTTATTAGTTGTAGAAATTTGTATTTACTGTTATGTCAAACTTGGTCAGTTAAGTAATATTTAATTGTAAGTACAATACTCAATTATTGTAAAATAAGTATTAAAATAAATGAGTAAGTGTATATGAATTGTAATTATTTGATAGTGAACCATTTGTAGAAAAAGTATATTTTGACCTTTATTTGTTAATATTTTATATTAAATTCAAAATAAAATCTTATGTTCACTTATGATAGAATCCTCATACAGTAAAACAAATATCATCTATTGCTATTAATGCTGATTATTAATTGTAATACTTTAGAGCTATGGAAAGGGGGGCTTTCATAAAACTTGCCTAGTAAAACAACATTAAATACAAATGACAAATGAAGCACGGCTTTAGAATGTAATACTGCTCTTTTTGTTTCTAAAAAATGCAAGGATTTAAATTCCATCAAACTGCATTTAGCCAGTCTGTGAAATACTTCTGCAAACAATTATATATAATTCATTTTCTAGGCATCTATAGTATTTTATTGTATCAAAACTATGCCCTTTTTTAATTAAATCTAAGAGCACTTTTATTTTGTTGACGATAACTATCAAAAGAATTTCAATGTGGAAGCTAATTATCTTATAAACGTGATGGCACCTATTGTCTTTATAAGTTTGCTTTTAATACATCAGTGTACATTTTTTGTAGTTTGTAACACTTTAAACAAACAAAATTATTCATGTATATCAGTATATTTAATTTCACTGTTGATTCTCATGTCTCCAAGACACACATTATATAATAATTACAGAAAGGTTTGTAACATGTTCTTTGGAAGATGTGATTTCAGTTTAGCTAGATTCCACATGAATGTCTATATCCTAATAGTGTTTTTATTTATTCTTTATCTGTGGTTTTTTAATAGTGTCAATAAAATTTTAAAATGAAAAATGTTTTAAATTAATTTATCAAAGGTCACAATGTATGCACAAATATAATGTAGTGTGGTGATAGGGGTACATAATTGGAAATACTTATATTATGAAGAGAACCTGAAGTATTTTATCAGAGTGTAGTATCTATTGTATACATCTTGAAATAAATATTTGCATTATAATTATTTTGGAGTTTGCTTGCACTATCTCAATAATATGATAAATACTATTTGAGACAATAAATTGTGGTAAAGGGAAAGGTGCAACCACTGTAGTAAATATTTAGTATTATTTATATTAAATATTAGTTTATTTTTAATGATTTGGTTACTGTACACAAGTATGTCTCTGTGGTAATTTACAACATTGACTAATAGTTTCTATTGCTTAAAATGTTATACTGGTTTTGTTGTGTATATATTTGAGGTTTTTTTAATCTGTGATTAATATGTAAGTCACATACTATGATAATGAAACCACACTCAATTCAAATGTATGATTGATTTCTTCAAATATTTAATGAAGGTACGATGTTGCAGTAATGTATCATTTTAATCTTATTTTACAATGTAACATGTACGAAGTGCTCTTGTTTTTTCTTTATATTTTTGAACCAAAACTCAGATGTGAATAATGATATCTTTATGGGTGGGGGAGGGAATTGGAACGGCTTACTTACTGTTTGATCAAACACTTTTTTACACTTGTAAAATTCATTACCAAATTTTGGCATAAATATGATTGTGAATGAATACTATGGAGTTAAATACTTTCCAGATGATTATGAAAATGTCAGAACAGACATGGAATCCTAAAGAAAAGTATAATTGGAGAGAAATAGATAGTCTTTTTAAAAAAAAACAATTTGCAGTTGTCCACTGACCGGGATTGTAGCGTGAATAGGTCAGAGCTCACTTTAAGACAAATCTTTGTAACGGCAACTTAGTAATGTAAAAGCTCTTCTGAAAACACTGACACAAGCAAATATATTGTGTCTATTCACAATATGCTGTACATAAAAAATCTTATTCATAAAAGTTAAGTGATAAGTACAGGGTGTAGTAAAAAGATCTTGCCACTGTCTATATACTGTTTGTAAGGATATGATGAATGTTACTACAGTTTCTCTCCAAGTGGAATTCCTCCCTAATGCTATTACTCCTCTCCATCTTCTCCTACTGTATGTTTCTTATGACTTCCTATGTCTCATGATCTATGATTGTATATTACATATTAACTGACATGTGTAAATTTTTCCCTTATTAAATTAAATTATATGTATATGAAGTTCTCACTGTCACACACAACATTTCTGAAAGTGTAATTATAGTTCTGAGCATTATGGCCACATAAAACAATACATTTAAAAGTTTAATAATTGCTGAAAATATGTTCCAAGATCATTGAAAGTACAATTCACACACACTAAATAAATTTAAGTTATAGCCAACATATTGCCTTTCATTTTATTACATAATTTTCTTCTTTGTTCTAGGAAACAATGATGACACCTAGAAGCAGGAAACCTGTTGTTCTCTCAGGATCAAATTTATGCAATTTGGCAAATTTTAGCAACTTGGAAAAATCTTTCTCTAGGAAAAGGCTTGCTGAAGATAACACAGATAGCAAACTTAAATGCTGTAATGAAAATCAGGAACAATCTAAATATTATAAAATGCAGGATTGCTCAGGGAACAATGAAGTGCATAGTAACCAGTCACTTAATATATCACATTCTTCAGTTTGTAATTTTCATTTGCATAGTGACTCTGACAGAAAGAACAAAAGTAATGATACAGTGATTGATAAAAGTGATGGATCACTAACCAGTGCTTTCAAGTCATACTTATCTAGTCGAAGTGTCCTTACTGCTAGTCCTGTCGATTTAAGCTTTGTGAGTCGCACTAGTGACTTTGATAATTCTTTTGAAAATCATATTAACAATGAATCTCTCAGTGATTCCTTACTTTACTGCCTGAATGGTAATAAACCTGATACAACTAACATCTCTGATGATGTTTCAGTTAACTGTGCTAAGGCAGGTTTCAATGATGAGATGAAATTGAAAAAGGATAATTTTGTTGCAACATGCATAAGTACTTCAAACTCCAGTATTCATGAATTAAAAAACAGCTTTGAAAGTGAGAACCCTGCTGTAATATCCAATGGAATTGTTCATGAAACCTCTTTATAACATATGGAGGTTACAATTTCAAGCAATTATCCTTGAATCTCACTTTATCTTTACTACAATATTAAACATGCTACAGTGCCAAATATTTTTGTACATATATGTACTGCTACAAAAGAATATTTTAACCAAATATATTATAAATTCAAGTGTATTTATATAGTTCTTTAATTAAATATATTGCTCATGATTTATTATCTTTCTTGTCCAACTGTACCAAATTTTAATAACCATAATTAATTTATATAGTGCAGTGTTCTAATACCATATGACAGTCACAGAATATTTTGTCTTTTAAAGTGTTCTTTTGTATTTCCACCATCATAAATGTACAGGTTACACAGGGCATTATTGTTAGTATTAGGAATTTAACAGATTTTACTGCATTGGAGGAAAAGTTTAACAGGAGATCAATAGAACAACAGGCTCCTTGAGATTTGTTTTTGTTGATTGTAAGAACTTACTGGTGTATATAAACTACAAAAATATATTGGGTGAGTGGTATGAGGCTAAAGCAGCAGCCAATTAACAGACAAAATTAAATGGTAAAATAAATATCACAAAACTAATACAAACCTTGTCACTTTTGTCAGATGATTCAAAATCATACGAGCTGTAAGAATGAAATCACCAAAGCAGGTGATGAACTCTAAAGTAAAGCTAAAACAAACTCAAAAGTAAAAAATAAAAGGGAAGAAATTAGTTTGTGCTATGTAGCAGGAATTGCAATAGGATATAAGGATTTTATAAACATGATTGGTCAACATAAATTTATGTTTAATGTACTCTACTTTATACACATTTATTATAAAAATAACCAGGTCTGACACATGTACTAGAGTAGCAACTCTTTGGGGATGCAGGTATTGACAAATATTTTAATTTTGAAAAAATAAGTTTAAGTTTCACCAAAAATTATATGTGCATATGTTGGCCTATATTCCCTCCTGTTGGGGGCATTTTGAATGCATTGCAATGGATATGAAGGGAGCCATTTCCTTTGTGCTATAAACAACTCTGCTCAAGTATCTATCTCTCTTACATGTTCCAAAATTTTCTATCCCTCAATATCCAAAGAAATTATTTTTTAAAAATTATGTAGATATATATATAAGAAACAATAATTATGAAGGTTTTTACAATTAAGAAAAATTCATTCATCCTAAATTAATTTATGTACTAGATGCCACTTCTTGGACGCCCAGGAAATGTGGCATCAGTTAATAGCTCTAGAACAAGATTTGAATTATTATTTATTTTTTCATTAATCTTTACCCGAATGCGTCATTTTGGTATGAATTCAAAAATTCAATAGTAAATTTATTGCTCCACTCCATTATGAAAAATTTATCCAACCACACTCAAAATTACAGAAACTATAATTTTACAAAAATAATTAAGTTCATTAACACAAAGTTACACATAAACCAACCGAGCGTGTACAAGAAGCGCTCGTGGGGCCTCGCCTTGTGTCCGCTTGACTCCGTACCAAAAAAACCGCACCAGACCCGAGCGATGGCATGTTGAGGCAACGCTACTTGTAATTAGAAGTAAGGTAAAATGCCACGTCTGAGGGAGTAACTCAAAGTCTTCCTGTTGTGACGTCACACAACCCTGCTGAGGCCTAGGATGTGGGGCGAGGTAGATCTAGAGCCCCTCTAACATAAGGCCGGGCTGTCAGCCATTTTTAATCTTACGGAACTGTCTTCCCTTACTCGAGGTTTAAGCAAGCACATGTCGGTCATAAACATTTAAATGTTTTAAGACAGAATATTATGAAATAACATTCAAAACTCTTAAATTATTCAGGTATCATTGCATTGGAGTATATAAATCTTTTATTTTCTCAAGAATTACTTTATATCCGATGAACGATACTGATTTCGTAAGTAAAGTCATAATAATATGTCCAAATTTGGTTATTCAAATAATTGTTTGTGAGATTTAAAAGAAATTAATAATTTAAGATGGAATTCAAATTTATATGACCATGGAAAAGAAAATATACTTTTCATTACTTAAATGAAGGTATTAAACATTTATTTTAAAATGAAGGTATTTATTTTCAATTAGAACGTAGTTACACATAAATTGATTACAGCAGGTATTAAAATTGCCAATCACTTTTATTTTAATTTCTGATTTTTTACAGCAAACTTCGATTCCTCTTTACTGTTTTCGCGATATTTTTGAGACCTTCAACTGACAACATGAAGGTATTACAATATCTTCACATAAAGTAGAAATTGTTTTCACAACTCTATTTATTGTCTGTAATTATATTTTATTTGTTTTCCATTTGCGACATGAAGTGTTTTTCAGCTTCACAAACATATTTGTTTGCGTTAGCAGAAGTACATTAAAGATGGCGGACGGCCCGCCTCGTATTGAGGGGCCTTAGACCGAAGTTCCTGAGCCTTCAAATGACGTCACACCTGCTAATTCGTAATTAAGTCTATCTCCAAAAGTATACGTTTCCGTAAAAAAAATTATGTAACGAATAGACTTGTAAATGATCAAAAAGTGCTTAAGGATGGCAGATATTTTAATCGTTTCAGTTTACATTTCTCCAATATTAGCCAGGTTTAGAAATTTAATTAATATAAAATATAAAGAATTTATTAAAACAAAAAAATAAGTTTTACATATAATTTGACACGGCTATTTGTTTGAATAAGACCCTTGCTTTATTTCAGGGCGTTTTATCGGGCCTCTTGAAAAGTATAGGTTTACAATTACATATAAAATTTACAATAACAGTTATTCGGAATAAAGAACAAAATGTTAGACTTTTAAATATTCTCCCATAATACAAACAAAATTAAATTAAATTTGACGGTATAATAATTATTCTATGTTTACAAGATGTTTACCAAATTTAAAATGATCTAATTTCAAAATCCGTGATTCTAAAACTTCCAACAAAACAAGATTTTACAGACATGATAATTTATAATACAATTAATTAAAATTTTTATGAACATTACTTACAATTAATTACATGAAATGTAGTGGACATAAATTTCTTAGATGCGATTTGCCCACACATTGCAGGCGAAAATTATGTTTACAGCTTTTGAGAGTATTGTTTAAAGAAACTCGAAATAAAATTATTTTAAATACATTAAATCGATTACAACAATATTTAAGTTATTAGTATTATTTGTTTACGTTAATGGCCGAATCATTGATACGAAAATTCAACATTTCTTTCAGCAATCTGGATCTTAATCCACAAGTTTTAGATAATGCTAATCGAAATTGTGCTACGTGAATATGCTTTGTAAGTCATGTACTGAATATAATATCCTGTTCCATTTTAATATTAATATTATCATTAAGGTTTTATTATTAATAAATTATGACCCAAACCATTGTATTTGGTACTTAATCAATCTTACAATTATTATTTTAAAATGTGCAATTTTCCCTCACACTTTTATCCCAGACTTGGGACTGGGTAACACGTTGATATAAACAATTAATAGTGGCAATTTTTCAGTGATATTGACGAAAATGCCTAACAATAACGATGTTCAAGGAAATATTTCAGACGACGAAGCGACAGCTAAAACTGTACATGTGTTGACGTCATTGCGAATAAATGAACTTGGCATTTTTTAAAGGCAGAATTAATACAGGAAGCTCACGGGCGAGGTTTAACAGCACCACAGAGTCCAAACTACGAAGATTGGATCTTCTTATCATTAACGATAATATAGATCGAATGGTAGAGCATATTCAGCGTTCACAATTCGATCATACGTCAAAATCGCTTCCCGATAGCCGAAACCTGTACGGATCTGACATCGTTGTCTGGTGATTTCGCGCGACTCCAACTGGAGTTACTAAATAAAATTTCTGATAATTTTTCGCAATCGAGTCATGAACTCATTAACGTCAATTCCCATATTTAATGGCAAATTTGACGATGATTCTAGTGAATATTTGAACTCTATTGAGAACGTTAGAACGTTGCATCGTTGGAAAGTTGACAACACACTACGAGTTACAAAGTCAAAATTACGCGAAATCGCAGCATATTGGTAACTAACAGAAACGATCAGAAATATAACGAGTTGGGAACGATTTTTAACTGAATTTAGGAAATGATTGTTCGTGAAATGACCTTAGTCTAATGGACGGACAAGATACGTGCTCGAAAACAGCGACAGGATGAGCATATAGCCGATTATTTAGAAGCAAGCCATCGTCCATAACAAACCGAAAGACACAACCATTTAGCGAGAGTCGATTGTACGGTATTTAATAAATGGCGTAAACAACCAAATGACAGCATTATTGTTACGTGGATACGCAAAATCATCAAATTGTTCATCTGCTGAACTTATTGAATACGCTATCGAATTGGAACTTGCTTCACATGATACGGACAGCCAACCAGAATTTTATGAATCGAATTAAGTCAGTGAAAAAGGAAAAAGTTGTCAATACAAACGTGAATGTAGGTGACGAGAACGCCCCGATGGACACAGAAAAAAGCGGGGTAACAAAATCGGCAGGGATTTGATAGAACGAAGAGTCGTTTCTGCAGATGTTAGCAAGTCGGACTCATTACAACCGATTGTCCATTCCCTGACACACGAATCACAGAAGAAAAGGAACACGGCAAACAAAAATGGTTGAAAAGTATAATAAAATCCGTGAAGCTAGAATACGTAGAAAACAGGGCGAATGTCTGTGTGATTAAATCGCAACATCTGACTAGAGAGATTGTTACAGCCGAAGTTAAACGGGTTCATAACCAATGCTTTGCTAGAGAATGGATCTGATATTTGTATTGTGAATGAAGATGTTGCCGAGAAGCCACATTTAACAATTAGACACAGTGCACCTTTTGAGATAGAAGCATTTGGTGGAGCTGAATGCTTACTGAAGCGGAAATCCTGATCAGTTCTTATTCAGCATCGATAGCTGATATTTCCGTCACACCGAAACTGACGTATGGACTATTAATTGGAAACAGTTGGGACTTATTCGAAAATCTGATGATTTGTAGGCGTCCAATGAACCTTCGGGAGTACCATTTGAGATGCTGCCAATTGAGAAATAGCAGGTCTCTTTTTTTTTAAACTGATGACGCTAATGCAATTCAGGTCAACTGTTTCGCCTTAAATGAAATTCGACATAGCGATATAAAACCTGATAAAAAAGTATTTGTTCCAAAACCAGCAGTAAAAATAGAGAATTGATATTCAATAAAACTGAGAATATACGCGAGAAAATCAATTCATTCGATATAACTGACGAGGTAGGGGAAGAACAGAAAAAGAGTTTACGTAATATACTCCGAGAAAACGTATATCTGTTTGCTACTTGTGAAGCCGAAAACCCTGCACCATGTAACGAACAAAATCTTCAGAGTTCCGCCATATCGACATAATACGGGGGAAACTTAATTCACACTAGAACAAACGAAGCAATGGATGAAATACGGTATAGAACATCACACCGCAGTTGCGTTTTGGCCGCAAGGCAATGACTTGGTTGAGCGGCAAGTAGTAACATCATACTCCAAATTCATAAGCTAGGGGAATCCGAAGACTGGGTCTCGAAGATACCGAAAGCAGTCTTTAACGTAATATTTCCACCCATGAAGCGAGAAAACATGGACTATTCTTTTTGCTACACCTGTATGAAGCACACATTGAAGGAGAGGTGGGGATAGGTAAAGTAATAAGACAACTTTTGAGGAAAAAGAAACACTTGCCGAGAAAACAAGAGGGGAAGCTCGCAGAGGAGTTATGAAGCTGAATCGGGAACTGAAGACGCGCTGCGATCAAAAACGCAGGGAGGCGAAGTACGAGATCCACGATTGGGTACTGTATAGAAACCCTATAAAAAAAAGGGTTCAGACTGAGATGGTTGGGCTCATAAGAGATTACGGAAAAGATTAGCGAATATTGCTGAAGACGGTGAATGGGAAAGGATAAACTCGTGATATTCGAGATGTCCACACGACGCAGACATTTCCCCATTTTAATATCGAATCACGAGGATGTCGAGGGAAAAATTCCAAAGTATTAAACACTACACGTGTCTCTCATTGTCGCTGTGGCCGAAAGTAATGTGTTGGTTGAGATGGAGTGGAATATCTCTGAGAGATTAAGAACTTCTAAATGCTCCATCGCTGACACCGTATAACAAACAGTTTACTTCATTCTGCAGTGCATTTCCATTGTCGGCGACAATGACTACGACGCAAGATTCCGCTGCCAACGGCTTACACAACGAAGACGTGAAACCGCAGCTCGCAAACGACATTTTCCCGCAAAAATCTCCAGATGACGTAAATTTACCAGTCTCCAACCACGTGGGTATTGTGAAATCCAGTAACAATTTTGGTCATGTGAAACTGCCGCCGTTTTGGACCACCCGTTCTGAACTGTGGTTTATGTGTGTAGAAAGCAAATTCCAGCTGCATAAAATGACAGCATTGATAAGTTTTATTCTGCATTAGCTCTCCTTGAGGAGCACGCTATGTCGTGCATCGACGACTGCGGGTAAATTAACAACGCTACGAAGTGCTTAAAACTGCTCTAATCAAACGTTTTTCTTTGTCACCGGATCGCCGCCCGATCACTCAGGAGTTATTTTAACACTGAGTGAAAAGACAATAAAAAGGGAAACCAGAGCCAGCCTAACTAACAGAACTACTGATTGGGAAAGCTTTCAGATAGACCTCCAGAAAAATATCCAACTCAATGTCTGCCTTAGAACAGCCAAACAACTTGAAGAAGAAGTCGAAAGCTTCACAAGGTTTATTAAAAAAACTGCTTATAACAACACCAAAATAAGACCTCATATAACAAAAGCAATACACTATCCAGCAGAGATTAGAGAACTTATCAAAATAAAACGAAGTGCTAGAAGAAAATGGCAACAATCAAGAGACCCAGCAGACAAACGATACTTATAGAAGAATCTATAAACTCCTACCTACAGGAATCAGCCTACGATGAAAGTGACTATACAATATGGAAAGCAACCAAGAAGATTAAGAGACCAATAATCTCCATTACTCCTCTTAGAAACAGCGGATCATGGGCTAGAGAGAATAAACAAAAAGCAGACTTGTTTGCTGAACACCTGGCAGATGTATTCTCACCCAACCATGGCACCATAATTAACGTTGAAAACGTCAGATCCGAAAATATTACACCAGATACCCCAAGTGAAGTAACTAATGAAATTAAAACAAATTTTACTGCTAATCAATGCAGCATTTAGATTAAAACATGTCCGTGCGTGCTGGAAAGTAGCGGTAGTTATCTCTACTACCAATAATTTCAAAACTGTTTGAGAAACTACTGCTCAAGAGGAAGCGGCCAATAATAGAAAATAATAAACTAATACCAGCTTTCCAATTTGGATTTAGACAGAATCACTCAACAATAGATCAATAGACAACTCATTTTGATGAGGTTAAAAGTATTTAATATATTGCATGTAGTAAAATTTAACTTCATAATTAAATTTTTTTGGTCATTGTTTGGGTTTTGGCAGTTAGACACTTAACTTAGAAGCTTCATGCCGTCGTTACAGCACTACAATACTTTGCCATTTTACAACTTCTTTTTCTACATAGTCAACTTTTTCTTTCATTGAGTTAGTATAATTGTGGATCAGCTGGTAGTTCCCTATTCGCCAAACTAAAATTCTATTTGTTTTGGCCCTCTTCTATAGGCAGTGACCTACATACATTATAACCCTTCCCAGTCGGCTGTTGATTGCTATTCTGACTACTTTATCTATTGTATCCTATTTCTTACTTTGAATCTCTACTTTGGTTTTGTACGACATTCATTTTACTGAACTCAGACCTCATCTCATTTAAATTCTCACTTTTCTTATTTAATTTTACGTTCAAATAATCACTTTGCTTATCCAATCTTACATTCCATTTCTCACTTTATCTAATTTTACATTCAAATTATTCAAATATTTTTTAACATTTTCTCTGGCATACCTTTTCTTTCTAAATTATCCATCATATTTTGACTTCGATATTTTTTTCAAAGGATACGCGTCAGCGGCGGCACGTGGGGTAAAGCCTTTGTGCCATGGCGATACTAATATATCTTATTTTCATGAATTTAACATTTCATTAACGTAATATCGATTTAACAAATTACGCGACAGGAATTCATTGAGTTTCGCTTTAATTCAGCTTTATTTAATATATTTCCCGTAAAATTGGTATTTGTTGGCACCACTAATGCTTTACTTTAGCGGCCGCCACTGATACACACACAAAATGTATCAGGTAATAAGTCAAAATGTTAACACAGAATTTTAAAACTGTCTTACTGACCGTCGGCAACCAATGTATTCCGGTCCGCTAACTTGTTGATAGACGACAATTTTTCACTCACCATCTCTTCTTGCGAAAGTTGTTCCTCTTTTCTTTTTTTACTTATACTATTACTCTGCTCTTTCACTCGTACTCACCACTTTCTGTCGGCTGTCTCGTTCGATCCTCGGCCGCTGTCCTCTGTCTCTATCTCCTCCGCGTAGATTTATGCGACGCATCCAGAAGTCGTTCACTCAACAAAACCTCAGAATTCCTGTTCCTGCGACAGCTCGTCGTAGAAGATTTTAGGAACGCCTCGTTCCCAAGTCTTCGTTTAACGACGACGTGTTCGCCGTTACAATTACTTTGTACGTGCTCCTGAAGTGACTATATTTTCGTAACATCCACGATCTTCGTATCCAGTAAATCGCATGCACTCTGACGGCGATCGTTTGTTTGTTCGAAGCCCCAAAGTTGGTTCGCCAAAATGTAGCAAAATTGTTCCCTACTTTTTAGCCAGCTTTTGCTCACTCAGTCTTCGTAGTTAGGCTTGCGATGCTACTTTACATCCGCTGATGATTGTACGACGGGTGATTTTTATCGAAAAATACCAAACCTCAATTTACTGCGTATTAATTTCAATAACGAACTATGAGATAGCGCATTTTCCTCAGGGTATGGCTTTTCCTGAGCCTCGTGGATTTCTATACAACTTTATGTACACGTTCCCTCGAAACGGAGCCCCGTTCCGAACTAACTCAAGATCGCGTTAACAATCACGGCGTCACGGGTGACCCATTGTTATAATTCCTGACGCCAACAAATCACACAACAATGGAACAAATTAAACAAAGTTACTAAATTTAAAATAATAAAAATTACGAATAAGAAAGATAGCCAATACAGACAAAATGGTAATATAAATACCACACAATGTTTCTGTGATCCTTGTTCATTTCGTCAGGTGTTAAGAAGGGCCTAGAGAAACTACCGTGGCTCGATATTTGAAACACACTATTTCACACAGAAATTCTGGAGCGTCTTAGTCGCTATTATATTTCAATGCCAGGTTTGTTGTTCGTCTTTGAAGATGATTTTTAAAGCGTGACCATTTAAAAAACTGAAATCGTTTGTGGACTCTTGCGAAGCAGTAAATCTATCATTAAGTTGAAGGAGTATTACATCTAAAACTTCACTTTTTTTAAAAAAAAAAAAATCTGCACTTTGATTCATGGCAGACGAATCATCGGTAGATTTCTCACCAAGTATATATTTTTATTTTGGGCCGTCTCTTTTCTGGAATACAAGTTTCAATAATTGTTGCTTCGGCTAAAAATTTTGCAGAATTGTAAAGCTAATCAAAAAAAATCATTTCGGTAATGTTGAATTTAATTTTTTAGAGCATTTATCATTTTCGCAGCATTTGCGACAGTATTTTTTCTTTGCTGTAAAAGTAAATTTACTTTATTTATCTTTCCTAATATTGTATTCTCCTATATATTTCTATCCTTCCTCACTATCCAAGATCCATTGTGACTTCGTTATCAAATTAGTTCCTAACATTGTGTGTGTGTATATATATACAGACATATATGTATTAAACACTTAAGGACAATGTGATGAGGTCAAATTAAATAACCCATTTGGATAGGAAAGAGACAGTGATGCAGACTTGCCTGAAATAGGTAGTTGGTCCAGTCTGGTGGAAGTTCAAATTATCGAGTGCTTGAGACCACTTCGTCAGGAAGGAGGATCTTAACTGTGTGCTGGTCCAGACTGGACCAACTATGGATTTCAGGTAAGTCGGCATCGCTGTCTCTCTTTCCTATCCAAATTCCTTTGTAAGATCACCTTGGGCCCCAAATCTGTATATTTTGAGCAAAGTTTTCTGTAGTATTAAATCTAAAATTAATTTATGTTATGACATTGTTAAAAATTACGGAATTGTTGCAAACTCCCTTCCAATATTTTCTTTTAAAAGGTTACTTTTGAAAAAAAAATGTATCTGAAAACAAGAAAAAATTCACACTACTAAAACTTTGCTTAAGTCAATAATTATAAATAGATTGAACTTAAGGAAATTAATAAATTTATACAGGGCATCAAACTCAATTCTTGTTTTAATATAAAACAGCAGTACATGAAAGTCATTACAATATGTAATAACTTTATTTAATGTTAAATATCTGTATGAAAATATAAAATGTCCATAATATAGGACAACTATTTTTTTCTAATTCTTCCCACAATAAGTGAAATTAAAACTTACGAATTTAATGTGAGAAATAATCAATTGTGTTGACTAAGCCAGATACCTTTCTATAATCCTTCCCGTGCTTGCATTTCTTGGAATTTTTATTATTGTATATTATGAAAATTTGAGAATCTAATTTCACATGCAATTGCTCATAAAATATAATTCTTTTCAGTACATTCAAATTTTTATTAAATTGTGAATTTCATTAAAAACGGTTGACTAACATTTCTAGTCATTTCAATCAATTGAATTAATTTTTTCATTAAAGGCAATTTTAAAATATTACAAGAATTGTACAAATTTTCTCAAAGTGGTGTTTTGATAATTATCAAACATAATACATATGTAAAAAAACGGAAAAATACAAAAATAAATAGTCTATTCATGTATTAAACTTACTACAATCATTTTCACAGCACAACAAACCAATTTTTAAAATAACTTGTCTTTTACACATAATCACAACCTGTACTCAATAACATTACAAAATATTTACAAATTATTTCACACACTTTATACACACCATTTCAAGGGAAGAAACTTATTAAAAAGCACTGAAATTTAAATTGTTTTTTTTAATTCATTCTGCATCATTTGTTGTAACATGTGCAATATTTACGTAAGGGATAATATTGTATGCTTGACTAAGTTGCAAACTGAGTTCAATTTAGAATGTGTTTGTAAAATTTTTCTGTAAGATGGTTAGTTAGAATCCTGAAGTAAAGAAAGAATTATCAAGCTTTCATTAATACACATGTAAAAACAATGATTGAATGTTTTGAGGTTAATTAATATTGAACATTTAAAATTCTAAAACAGCTCACCGTTGTTATACATTCAAAGTTTTATATGTTAATATATTCACCTTTCAACTGTATTCACTTATATAGCCTTTATTGATAAAATTTGTGTTTTATCTAACCACTGAAATACCATTTCTTTTCTAACACCATGTGGCAATATTTATCAAAAAGGTACTATTGTACATATTATTAAACTAATTTTTGTTGCTCAATGTTTCTTTTAACTATATGTCGTGAAGTTAAATTTGTTGCCAATATAAGAAGAGGGTTGTGATGTAGTGATCACAAATATTTCACATCTCTAACTCTTACAACAGGTGATGGTTTCCTTTCTTTTTATAATTAATTGATCATTATGAATGATCATTTTGCTAGAGCTGTATATGTGCCTGCTACCAGGCCTGTAAGTCCAATCAAAATAAGAATTACATTTTTAATAAGCATAAACCAAAACTTCAATTTTGACATTTCCAAGTTCCAAAATGTGCAGATATCTATTAATGCAGGAAATGAAATTCCCAGAGCAGACAGACAAAAAGAGCCAAACAAGGCAATGAATAATTCCAACTCTGGAACTGCTACGGCCAATGAAACTGTAAAAGAAAGAATAAATAGTTATTTCTTACACAGATTTAAAATTTGTAACTGTGAAGAATACATTAAATTAACAAAACTTGCTGGAATATCACTTCACTAAAAAACTGGTAATAAAATGTCATAATAAAACACAAAAACAACAACTCTTGTCAACATTTATTTTATTTGCAAAAGAAACAAGCAAATCGCACAAGCAATTACCAGGAGTACTAATCCTTTATGGAAATGTTTTTTGTATTAGGAAGTTCTGTAACATTGAATACCTTTAGTTTCAGATGACTATGCCAGGTTAATGTGAAAGCTCCCAATTTTTGCTTGTGTCAATTTGCTTTTTTTTTTTTGCAAATAAAATAAATGTTGATTGGAATTGTTTTTTTTAGTGTTTCTCTGGAATATGTTGATATATTTAGATTTAATTTTTTAGACCTGCCTTAATCAGAACCAAATGTGCAATCATTGAGACAATTCCACAAAAGATTCCTTTGCACATCTGCATGAATATATTTTCAAATTATCAAGGAAAGCTTTTGAATGCTTATTTATCCAAGATTCTAAAAGTGATAAATGATCATTAAGTTCCACAATATTCAAAATAACCTGATGCTGACAGTTCAAAATTAGGCACCAAATTTTCTTTGTTAGGTGTTTATGTTAAAATGATGTCTCACACACACAATATTACACCAATGAACATGTATTGTTCTTACCTGTAAAAACAACAAGAATTGTGCGTACTAAAAACTCTAGAAAAGTCTTGTATTCCTGCTTTTCAATCAATGGCTCCAAATATCCATTCCAAGTGATATCTATTGCCACATAACACTGCAAGCTGTGAGTCACAACGATTGCAATCGCCAACATAATTTTTACACTCTGGGCCAATCTGAAACAATATCAGTAAAAATCATTTAATTGAAACTCAATATCAGATAAATCATTTGTGTTGTATTTTAGACTTTATGCTAAAGTATAATTTTAAGAGGTATACTAAACACTCAATTTTATTGGGAAAAAATAATTGAATACATTTTCCAAAGTTAAATTTAATGAAAACTGGGTATTGGGAAATGACAGCAATTTCTATTGTTATGTTAGCTAGCCATATTTTTTCTGTTATTTCATTTGACAGGCAGATACTTATCACATTAAAGATTTTATTATAAAATATATCAAGAATTTGAGAAATATTCTGTCACGTTCATTAATCAAAAAACATTAAACTATGTGACCACTTTCATGTCACAATTAATAATATATAATTGTAGGTCTATGCATTGTTAAATAGACAATTATACAATATTGAAATATCAAGATCTTACTAAACATTTAAATTCTTTTATGTCTTCATTATTGTGTCATGATTAGGACAATACAATTAGAAACTATGTGCAATACTTTAAGTTAAAAGAATGAAGGTTTTCTTGGCGTAGATCTGCATAAAGGCTTCTTGAGATTTCAACCTGGTAAGCTTGTTGCATAATATCTGTTATGTCATTGTTGTGGATATTTAAGTGGTTGACACAATTCATTTCTAAAACACCTTTAATACTTAATTACACAACACAATCTAATAATGCATGTTATAACTTAAGCTCGAGCTCCGTACTATTTTACGCAACTGCTACCAGAGAGCAACACACACATCTCATCTGTTGCATTGTCAGTATTGTCAGAATATAACAACCCTTCCGCCGATTTGATAGTCCCTTAAGTGAGAGGGTAGTTTTCGCACCCGCTGTGGTTGCACATGCCTAACACGGACCGCAGGCATTCTTGGTGTCGAAGATCCAGGTTGAGGTGTGTTTCCCTGAGGGGCTGCAACTGGATCAGCATCTGATCTTCTGGAATTGCTCTAGGCGCTGGTAATGTCCCAACAGGTGGTGATGAACCTTTTTGCTCTTCCCTTGCCGTTATCACTTGGTCAGTATGATGCCTTAGGATTTGTCCATCAAGTGTCTGGATGGCATAGGATAACGAACCAGTTGCTGGTATCCAAGATGGTTCGGTTGCGTTGTTACGAACGCTCATGGTCTCCTCAGGTTGGAAAGTATGTGGATTTTTCTTTCTCTCTCTCTCCAATTTTTAGGTACAATTTAGCCAAATCGGGATGAACTCTATCAAGAATTGTATGAAGTCTCTTTTTCATCAAGACATCCACCGGTGATCTTCCCGTGGTTGTGCTGGGTGTCGTATATTGACGGAGTAGGAAGAGAGCAATTTTAGTGTCAACATCCCCTACTGCCATTTTCTTTAATGTTGGACTATTCGCTCAGCTTATCAATTTGAAGACGGATGGTATGACGCTTCATGATTAACCGTATTTTATTGAGATGCAAAATCCTTAAGTTCTGCTGATGTAAAAGCCGTACCATTATCAGAAATTGTAGTCCATGTGCTGCAAACAATTTCTGCATAACTTTTATGGTTGCAGCTGACGTTGTTGATGACACACGTGCTACTTCTAGCCACTTTGTGTATGAGTCCACAACAATCAGGAAAGTATTTCCTTGAAATGGACAGGCAAAGTCGACGTTCAAACGAGACCATGGTCTATCTGTTGTTTCGACATGCACCTGATTGATACCCTTTATACATATTCCTAATGTGTCGAACCAATTTATTTCCAAAAGTGTGCCACCCTCAAATTTGGCGGTGACTAATGGCAGTTTTGTTCAGTGCCCGTTGAACCTTACGTTTACTAGTGCGCTTACTCACAGTTGTAAGCGCATCAGGAAACTTTAGGCTGTGGGAATCGTTCTGTAGTGGTGGTGGAGAACCAGCCACAATATCTTGTAAGTTGACTGACAATGCTTACCGCAGGTCCAGAATCTACTTCCATCTTGTGCGGAATGCCGTTGAGCACTACGTTGGCCCAGTATTTGGGTTTTCCAGGGCTGTTGTTGAACATATCTCCTCCCTTCCGGCTTTCCTTGTGCAACGCATATGTATTGTTGTCACGCTTTGAAGTGGAAGCTCGGCTTGGAGACTGTTTCTGCCTCTGCTTAATTTTACAGGCTTGCTTAATACTTACACTTTTTTTGTCTACTTCATCACCAATGTTATGTCGTTGTTGTGGATATTTAAGTGGTTGACACAATTGATTTCTAAAACACCTTTAATGCTTAATTACATGACACAACCTAATAATGCATGTTATCAATTAAGCTTGAGCAGTCGGTACTATTACGCAGCTTCCACCAGAGAGCAGCGCACACATCTCATCTGTTGCATTGTCACTATTGTCAGGATATAACAGTATCAATGAGATTACCTGGCTGGAATCTCAGGAAGCGTTTATACAGGATATTTGTTTATTATCTATAGAACATTTATGGAAGTAGAATATATTATCAGATATTTCACAAAATTGTAAGGGTTGCCTCCAATAAAGATAGATACATAAATGACAATTAAGTCTTACAAGGGAAAAATATTCCTGACTTAAATTATTATTTTAAATGAAATGATTGAAATTTGAAATCTGACGATAATTATATTTACACTACAAGGTTTACAAAATTCTTTTTATTTACATTACCCTTGTCTGGTTATCTGGCTCAAATTTCAATGGTATAGTTGATGTGGGGAAATAAAGTTCATCAGCCATTAGACAGCAGCAATTGACCCAACAAAGCCAACAACTCTACCTTCTCCCAAATATGCACAAACCTGGCATCCTGGGCTGCCAAAGTGTTTCTGGCAACAACTTTCCCACCAAAAGGATTTCCACTTTGGTGGACGACTCCCTACAACTTATAGAGGAAAAACTACTTTATTTCATTAAATACACCAATCATTACCTTTGCTGCATCTGTGAACTACCAAAATCACTCCCACCTGATAATTCTACTGCATAATACAGATGTTGTCTCCCTGTACACCAATATCCCCCATGCTAGTGGCCAGTCTTTTCATACAATGGACCCATGGGCCAGATGCCTTTTGGATTTTCTTGAAAAACTAAACACTAAATTCCCCATTAAGTTCTGGAATGACTTCCACACCAACCTCACCTTCCTCGATATTGATATACATTTCAATTCTGGCCTAACCACCATGATCAGTCTACATTAAACCCACCAACACCTTACAATATCTTCAATACACCAGTTGCAACATGAACATACCAAACACTCCCCCAATATAGTTTAGTCCTTACGGGAGCTCGAATTTTATCTACTTGAAACAGTCTCACCACCTACACTAACCAGATCCTCAATGCTTTCATAAACAGAAAATACCTAGTGACCTTCTCCCATGCACTACCGACTGTCAAACTACCCAATCTCATCCTTGATCAATACAAGTCCACCCCTAACCACAACCTACTTTTCTTGACTACATGAACTCCAATATCCACCTAGCATGGATTGCAATCTATCCAAGATCTTTAAAACATCCTTCCCACAATACTCCCAACATGCCCAAGCATTGCTTTCAGGTGCCCTCCCAACCTCTGCATTAGGACCCACCCCAAAACTCCTCTACAAAGCAGTAGGAACAGGTGCCAACTCTGCCCCATCCTCCAGCTGACTACAATCCTCCAAAATCCTCCACAAATGGCCTCCTACAAAATCAAAGAAAAGATTACCTGTCTTTCCACCCTCATCATCTTCCAACTTAACTGTAAATTCTGTCCTGCTTTCTATATTGACCAAACCAAACTATCCCGCCCTGAATACATTCCTAACCTGTATATCCAAATATACAAAACCCCTATTTTCAATTGCTGCTCATGCCAAAAGTCACAATGCCAATCATTTTGACCAATGACTGACCTTCCTTAGAGACTTATTATCGGATGCTGAACTCTTTCTTTTTGGGAACTCTTCTTCCAGCACATCCTACGGTCTAGGCTAAGTACTGGACTCAACATCCTCTAATATTATTATACTAGTCATAGTTGCAGTAGTTATAATATTATGTTGAAATCTTGTTAATAATTATTATAATGATGTTTAATCCTTTCCCCATTCTCTTTCATTTACTTTCGAACTTCCTTTCCTTTTTATCTTCCATTCTAATGTGTACATTTACATGTATGTGTATATATGCGTGTATATATTTTTCCGTCATTTTTCCATCATTGTGACCCTTTCTTGAAAGGGAGACAAAATTGTTGGCTTTGTTGGGTGTCGAATGTTGCTGTGTAATGTCAGGTGTACCTTAATTTGAATTTGTTAATGTGTTCCTGGCTGGCACACAGTTCAGATCTTCCTGCTTGCCCAAGGCGGCTCAGGCCATTGAAAATTTGAAATATTTTCACCCCTCAGCCTGACTGGACCAACTATTGATTTCAGGTAAGCCGACTTCACTGTCTCGCTTTCCTATCTGAATGTGTTATTTAATTTGACCTTGTTACATTTTCCTTAAGTGTTATATATACAACACTTTCAGATATGAAAGAGATGGTGAAGTCAACCTATCAGAAATCAATAGTTGATCCAGTCAGGCTGAGGAATCTAAAAAGTGCTCAAATTTTTGAGGCCATGGATGGATGGATGTATGTATACAACACATTTGGATGAGAAAGAGAGACAGCGAAGTTGACTTACTTGAAATTAACAGTTGGTCCAGTCAGGCTGAGGTCTAAAATATTTCAAATTTTCAAGGGCTTGAGCCCCCTCATCAGGAAGGAAGATCTGAACTGCATGTTGGCCGGGTATGAATTCATTATATATATATATATATCGCATTTGGATAGGAAAGAGAGACAGTGATGCAAACTTACCTGAAATCAATGGTTGGTCAAGTCTGGCATAGGTGGAAGTTGCCTTGCTGGCATGCAGTTCATATCTTCCTTCCTGACAAAGGAGGCAGAGGCCCTTGAAAATTTGAACTTCCACCAATGCCTGACTGGACCAACAATTTATTTATATATTTATTTCTTGTAATGATCACCAATGTCTCTAATTAAATAAATTTCTAAATTATTGGATTAATGTTTTAGAAGCATATTGTAAGTAAATTTGAACTGTTAGTATAGCATAATAATACAGAGATTGGAGTGTTCCAGTCTGTATTGGCATGAATGAAGGGAGACTCTTAAGTGAGCCTGTGAATGATGTTAAAAGCTGTGACAAAATATTCAATCTTAGTGGAGTACATCTAGTAAAGATCGATTGACTAGTCGGCTTGTAAATTCTGTTGGTGGACTTCTGCAAGTAAAAATCAATTGACAAGGTTCTGTTAGTGGAGGTCAGCATATAGAGGTTGGTCAGCAAAAGTTCTCATGTAGTCTGATGGAAAAGTTTCCTTCGAATCTCCTCAGTAAAGATGTGGTTTAAGGAAAACAAATGTGAGGTTAGCTGTGGGTAAACCACAGAAAACTGATCGTCTGTGGTCCACAAAAGAATGGATTGTACATGCTGACTGAAGTTTGGTGTATTAATTGTGCCTGCATCTTAATGCATATTTTGGCCATTTTGAAAGCAAAAGTAATTTTATAGATTTTATGGTTTAGTTAAAAAAAATTAAAATTTTGTGAAGTTAAAGAATTGGAGGACTGTTCCCACATTTTGTATGTAAAATAATTATATTGATAGTATATTTTGTAAACATTTGTATGAATTTCATAGTCAGATTCCATTTTGTTATTGTCAGTATTTTAGGAAAAGTTAAGCAAAATTTCTTGTAAATTCATTTCAATATTTTTGTATATTTCTGTAAATGGACTATTCATTGAAAGTACCTATGTCTGTTTTGAGGCCCAAGAAAACAAACCTAGAGATATTAAGTCCTGAAATAGGCCATGTTATGATTGTATAAAAAAATTATATAAAAATTGTGTATCAAATGTAATTTTTTAAATGTAATATATATATATATATATATATATATATATATATATATATTGTAGTAATTAGTAATTAATCCATTATTATAATTGGAAAGTAAAGGACTCATTATTAGAGTATATAAAGCATACACCGCAACACAGACGCGGCGACACAAAGAGGCATTGTTAAGATGGTACGCGCTCAAAATCTACGAGACGAACAGGCAGTCAACGGGGAGAAGCGAAACAGTTAGTTGGACGGTAGACACAGATGCGGGCAGATATCCATTAAGAAAAATTGCAGTATAAAGTTGGGCAGCAGACACAGTGGCAGGCAGATATCAATTCAGCAAACTCATATTATAAAAAGTTGGACGGCAGACACAGATGCAGGCAGACATCCTTTCAGAAAATTTGCAGTATAAAAAGTTTTGTTAATCAACGGCGAGATATAATAGTTTAAATAAATTGCAAATAAACAGTTTGACCGAGACTTATAAAATCGCAGTTTGGAAGCAGAAGTTTGCTTCACAAACTGAACTAATTTTAACATCGAGACTTCCAGGAGACCGATGTCTGGAAACTAGCTGATGAGATAATCCAGGTTCCAGAATAGCAGAGATCCAGAGCAGTTACCGAGTGTTCAAATTTTGATGAGTAGAATCAGTGATATCCCCAAACCGTGTGCACAGAAAACCCAAAATTGAGACCTGGGCGGCCGTAAGTAGAAAACTCTAAAATTTATTGTAAACCACTTTTTAAAAGATACGTCAGATCGTTCTTTAATTATTTCGTTTCTTTAATTATTTTGTTTCTTTAATTATTTCTTTTCTTTAATTATTCACTTCTTTAATTGTTTAGTTAGTTAATTTAAATTCAATCTGTAATCTTATTTTCGTCCGCAACAAAATTCGTTGAGGTTCAGACGAATTAACTTCAATAAAAAGCTAAATGTAAATGATTGTAAATTCAATTCACCCATTTATCAAACCCAGATAAAGACCCTGAGATACCAAATAATATTATTGTAATTAACTTCACGAATAAAGTTGTTTAATTGTTTCCCGTAAAAATCTTTTATTTTATTTAGACGCCTGTTTATTACAATATATATATATATACACACACACACACACAACGTAAGGAACTTTTAATTTGGTGATGAAGGTGACATGGGATCATGGGTAGGGAGGAAAGTTAGAAATAAATAAATAAATAAATATAAATATAAATATAAATATATATATATATATATATATATATATATATATATATATATAGATATAGATATAGATATAGATAGATAGATAGATAGATAGATAGATTGAAATATACCAAAGACTCAATATTCTTTACATTTCAATTACATTTTCAAAATAAAGAAAATTTCTGTATTCACAATAAAAGTTACTCACATTTCATCTTTAGGTAAATTAAGAGTAATTGTTTCTTCAATTTCTTCACCATATTTGATGTAGCCCATAAATCCCATTCCAATATATAAAGACACAATAAGTACCATGGCCCTATTTAGAACTCCAACTGGACCACCAAACTTTTCAGGATTCTTCATATTATTTTCCAAGGGGAGAATCTAAAATTAAATCAAATTCACAGCAACTTTAATATTATAAATATTTTTAGAATACTTAGGAAACATTTTTTCAAGATTTACGTAAATTATCTGATGTTAGAAAGTATTTAGATACACTTATTAAACTACCTCACCTGTCACAAAATGACCCCAAATTTCTTTATTTCAAGGATCAAAGTAACATATTGTAATGAAGAAATAAAAGGCCCACAACATATCTTCCAAATTAGTGAAGAATGCAAAAGCTGACCTGATCTTGGACAATACCATTTTCTTCAGAATGGTTGCAAGAACTGACAAAAAAATAACTATCATTGGCAAGCAAAAGCTGTGATCATCACTTAAGAAAAAAAGTTTCTCCATATTTTGAATGCACTAACATTTTCTTGGCATAAAGAAAAAACATTATTATAGTTAATTGAAGATGTGTGGCAGTACAAACATTTGGAGGCTTCAAAATTTATGGAGGAAGTGTAGTAGGTATAAATATGAAAGTCAGACAAATATTACAGAAGAGAGAGTTTGTGTGCATTGTAGCTCTGGTGTGATAGAGTCAATTTTGAGAAGTGGTGTGGCTGTAAGCCATGAGATGATTGATCGTACTTCATAGTTTTAAAAAAGTCTAATCATCCTGAGAGTAGCATCAATATTGGATTAATCATTTGCCTTTCAAATTCTGATCTGTCCACAATTTACTCCATGATTTTACAATGTCTAAGTTTTAAAAAACTATCTCACTTAGCTAACGTCAAATTTATCCATTCCAGTTTGCCATATTTAATTTACAATTGGTGTTTGTCTTTGCCACATGAAGCCAATTGGCTGAAGCAGTCTGCACTGGTCTGTATCACAAAATTAAGCAGAAACACCTAGTGTGGTTGAGTTCAAGATGTGATACAACTATCTCTTAAGTATTATTCAAATAGACTGATGGTCTGTATCACGGACATACAAACATATCCAGGTGAGACTTTGAAGAGGTACAAGGGATTATCTAGGAAATGAGAGGACAGAGAAGATAACTCCAGACTACATGAGAAAGTCCAAGAGGGTCAAACATTGACCCTAACAAAATTTCCCCAGCAAAAGAGAATCACCACAATTGGTGTCAAATAGAGGCTTGGGCAGAGGGGGTAGAGGCTATACTAATTATTAGTGGAAGACAGACCTACATTTGATTGGAATACAAGGTCACTGAGACGGTAACAAGAGGCCATCTTGAATGAAAAAACAGTTAAATATCAGACTTGAAATAGATTTTGAATGGAGCAGTCGATTATGACACTAATAATATTTGGAGATCTAATTCTAACAAAAACATATAAGCATAAATTTGAAACTAAGTATGAATAAATTATAGTATAACAAAATTAATTCAAATCATGATTTTGAATAAAATATTTAACTATGTTATTGTAAATTGTTGTTTTATATTTTATTGCATTTAAATCTATTATCTGAAATATTGTGAACCAAATGTAATATTATAATTTAGGTTTTATTTTAATAATTACATTATGTTTTTGTTTTTCTGACAAATTGACTGTTTTTTGGTCATTTTATTAAATTATAATTCGTGGAAATTGGCTTAAAGTTAGAATTAATTTATAAACAATAAAATATACAATTTAACCAAAGTGCATAATGTTCCTGTCCTTTGTTTAGATGAATCTAAAAATTATTTAAGAAATATAATGACAATAAAAACAATAAAAGGTTGCACCTCAAATAAATAAAGTATAATATGGTTACTTACAATTAAAATGTGTTTTTCAATTTGAATAAAATGATTTTAACAGACAACTTTAGACTTCCGCCATGAAATTCAATGGCCAAAATGAGAGTAAAGAATGTCAATGAAACACCATGGCTTATATGGCTATAAATGAAATTTTTAAACACAAGAATTAAACATTCATAATTTTAAAAATACATTAATTTAAATTGTAATGACAGTGAATGAAAAATGGAATTTAAATTTTGTGTATCTTTTTTTTTATATTACTGAATTTATATTATACCTTCATTTAAAAGATGAAAATACTGAAAAAGTGATTGGCTATCAATCAATATTGCCCAAACTTACACAGTATGAATAGTGTTGTCTCAAAGAGTTAGTTTTTAAATTTAAGTGTTAATAAAAATATTTCTCAAGAAGTTATGTATTTCCCCAAATTGGTGTTTCCCAACTTAGGGCCCATGCCATACAGGGGCAATTTGAATGTTCATGGGGAGGGGGGTGGGTTGAAAATGAGAATGTCTAGAATTTAAAAACAGCTAGCTATCTATGGTTTAACTTACACCATAGGAAAAATAGTTGGTATCTCAATTTTAAATAAGGATACAGTAAGTTTGGTGCTTTCCATAGAGCTGCACTTGAAAGATTTAAGTAATACAAACTACAATGTACTTTGAGAGTAGGCCTATTGTTTACCAACTAGTGAAGGAATAGTACATACTGTGTTGGACAATTGTTATGACATGCACCAAGTTGTTGTCTACTGTAGTCTAGCGCAACTCTGAGTGTTAAATGAAGTAATGACTTAATTATGAACAGAAGCTTGAATGGGCAATAGGTTTTGCAATCTCAGATTGAAATAAATTATTACTTTGTTTATGCACCAAATTATTAATGTAGAAGAAACATGATACACAAGTTGAAATCAGACTTCTTTAGGTAATTATTTAATATGAAAATATGTATGTGTTACATAGGGAAGTGGGGGGGGGGGGTGTTCACATTAGAAATACTTATGTGGGACATGGCAAAAAAGAAGGTTGGGAAACACTGCTCTAATCTTTATAATAACAAACATTATTTATCCTTTTACTTAAAAATTTCCACAGGAAGGAGGCCAAGAGCCTCCAAAAATTTGAAGAACAACCTTCAGTTCCTTATATATATATATATATAAACCATCCACAAATCAAAACAGAGATAACTGTGGGCTACATTCATGGAAAAGCAAACATTCATGGAAAATATACAATTTAAATTAATCAACCTGTTGGCCACATATGATATTAGGAAGATTTTTAAAACAAAAAAAAATCAAAAAGATGTTTTACAAAATTTAGAGAAACAATGAAATATACTAAATTTAATGTTTGGATTGTAAAGCCTGTTATATTGGTTAGGCAAAAAACAGTATCAAACTAGAATTCAAGAAAATTATGGCAATCTAAAACAACCTTCAGTTCAACTCTCTGTTCTAACCAAACATCTATACATAAATAATCATAAGATTGATTAGTAAACATCTTAGATAAAGAAATCAATTATCATCCATGTTTGATGAGAAAAATGCTACATATTAGGTCTAATATAAATTCAATTAATAAAAAATAGATGTACCAAATTTAAATTCCAATTTGGATTCCCTGTTTTTACAATTTATAATACTGTATTTTCAGAATTTGGAATGTTTAATTATTGCATTTAAAAAATTTAGTTACAGCTATATAAGATTTGGCATTGTTTACACTCATTTCATTACTCTCATGGAAATTGATGGAGGAAGTTAAATTTTTTCTGTTAAATTGTTTTATTCAAATTAACAACATATTTTAATTGGAAGTTACCATATTATACTTAATTTATATATTTATGGTTTAACCTTTTATTGTTTTTGAATTTATAAAATAATCTGAAGAGGACCCTAAACAAAGGGAAGAAATATTAGGGATTTTATTTAAATGGCATATTTTGATGTTTATAAATAAATTATATTTAATACAAGTTGGATATAGATTCCATAGAATTGTCAGATTAACTTCAATATTAAAGACAACAATCCTCTCTTTTTCAAGGAAAGGTCACCAGGCTAGGCATTAATGAACATGTCAAATTTTTGAGAGGGTTTGCCCCCCTTTCCCAGGAGAGAACAGGACTGGAAGTTTTCTGATACTACTATTGATTTAAGGTGTCTGCCACTTCCTATACCTCTTTCCTTTATAGGAGAGTTAATGAATTTAATGTCACACCATCCTTAGTTACTTTTGTGTGGTGATCAGAAAAAGACTGAAAAGCTTGTAAGAGTGTTGTTGGATATGTTGTACTGAGAAATAATTGTTATTAAAAAAAATTGATAATTTTGTCATTTACTATTTAATTAGCCTTGAAGTTAACCAATCAGGTCACTGTGCATACAAATTTAAACACCCCACCAGAGGCAGTGTTACCGAACATGATCTTTGTTTGGTTAGCTACAACTGAACAAGAGAGTAAATAAAATACCACAATAAACCATAGAACAGTAGTAGGAATCAAACCCCAGCCAACAGGTCAGCAGTCTCATGCATGAGAACACATGACCTTAATTTGTCAGCTTTTGTAGTAGAACAGAAAGAGTGAATCAAAAAATGACTTCATTTTAATGTTGACTTGTGTTAGTTCCTCCATTCAAGCAGTTGTTGACGTTTGGTTCCAAGGTACCTAAACTGGCAATTTGTGTATTTAAACGATTACTTCTAATGTACATTTTTGAGGAACATGTGCAATCTTTAAAACTTTCCTATCAAAACAATGTACCACATTATTTTTGAAAACCTGTAATTGTAAACTGCACTTGCATGCACCAACATCTGTGGATCTCTGAGTTACCACTTGTTCAACAGCTCATTACCATTTAAAATAAATTTAAGCTAGATGTGCAAAAGCTACATTTAGGAGCTAGGCTGACTTAAGACAGGTATTTCGAGAATGTTTGCAAATTTAGCCAAAATGCGAAATAAAGGTATCTAATTTTCCAAATTCAGAACTAAAATTGTTTGATTTTCCTGATGTTTCCAGGAAAAAACGTTTTCTAATTTTTCAGTTATTTCATTTGCGTAAATCTTTTTTATAATTTTACATAAGAAGGGTGAAGTTTGTATTTAAATGTGGCTTCCTCAAGAAAAAGGAAATCATACTTTAAAGGTTTAAATAGCAAATTACATTGTTATAACTCATTAATGTTTTAATAGTCATTGTCTTCTTATTTATTGTTTATTTTAGTTTTTTGTAGGGAAAATTTTAGCACAAACTTGTACATTTATTCCAACAGTATCTGTAGTGTTCAGTAATAGCTTAAGATTTCACCCCATAAAATTCCAACAATGTGTAACTCTTTGATCATAATTATGAAAAAGCAATTAACTTCATACTTAGTAAACACCCATAAATGTAACAACAAAATAATCAAGAATGGAAAGTAAAAATTTTTCTCAAAAGTTGCTCAGTGTCCTCCTCCAACTAAATTTAGTGTAATGCATGGAGTCCGCAAGTTCTCTGAAATCAATGGTTTCCCTTATTTCATCAAACATTAAAATTCTCCTGGCAAGAAGCACTTCAGTTGTGTCTATTGGAATTGAATAGGTCCCCTCAGAGGAAAATCTAAAGGAGTAAGAGGTGGTTAATGGGCTGACAACGTAACTGAACCTCTGGGTTTAATCCAATCAAATAATTTTAGTTCTGAATTTGGAAAATTAGTTATCTTTATCTGGAATTTAGGCTAAATTTGTGAACATTCTCAAAATACCTTAAGTTAGCCTAGCTCAAATTTATTACTTCTGAAAACAACACATTTTAAGTATCTGAAATAATCTAAATTTTTGTCTGTCAGGCCAACTGGTTGCTTTTAACAAGAAAACAGTTGGACCAATTTTGAGCCAACTTACTGAAAAAAGGGTAAACAGATTTTCTCGGTGTCTATCTTAAATTGACATACACCATTGAATAATTTAAAACTCGGCCAAATTTATAAAATCTTAATTCTCAAGAATAGGTGAGATAATAATTATATAGGCATAAACTATTGAATAAGATATCTTAATACTGGAATAATGAGTTATAAGTAATGAACTAAAGAAATTGTAGATGCCCAATCATTTCAATACATTGGGCCAAGAGCTAACCCTACCTTAAAAACTATGCATTATGTTTTTCCCATATGAGTAACAGGCATCCAGATAGTAATACCTCAATTTTACTTGGTTTTGGAAGAAAGTAGCATAACAGTGATAACGAGAAAACGTAAAGTGCCAATATATGATGAATCAGATAAATAATGCATCAAATTTATGCCATGTAGTCATAATAATGAAAGAGGTTTTAACTAAGAATGAAATTGGGCTTAGTAATGCAGCCTGCACTAATTTGATTTAAATTTAAATTTTTACTTAATTTTTACTTTGTGACTTTAATTTGAATAACTGCATTGAAAAAAGTTATTAAATCCATTAGGGAGTTAATTTTCACAATCTCATCTTCCTAATCTCATAAAAGTATGTCTTAATAAATTAAGCACAATACATGTTTACTTACTACACCAATTGCTTCCAAAGCAAACAGAACAGTTCCAAAGAATAATGGAAATTCTTCAACTTTTCCAAAAGTTATTTTATCATCTATACTTATGCCATCCTCTGAAAATAGGTAGTAAATTGTTATACCAAAACCAATAAAAGTAAGAATGTTTGCTACTGTTGAAAATGGTGCCAGAAATTTAAGGTTTCGCACCCAATTGATTAAGATTAAAGGTAGCAGAAGAGCAGCCATATAGATACGGAGGTCCAATCCATCGTAGTACTGATCTGTGACCTGCAAATTTTAAAAAAAAGGTTAATGTAGAGGAAACATCCTAAATAAATGTAAATGAAATATATATATATATATATATATACAATATTAGGAGAATCCATTTAAGGAATTAATTCACATTTAAACTTGGATAGTGAGGAAGGATAGAAATAAATAGGAGAAAATAGGAGGATTGCGCTTTATTTGAATTCATATGCTCGGGCGAAGAATTACGCACATAGAAAAGCATATGTTCAAAGCAGAGAGAAGGATGGAAGAAGAAGGAAAGACTGAAAATATTTGACCCAGGCGGGACTTGAACCCACGTATTCTGCTTAGTACACAGAGGCCTTAACCATCTCGGCCACCGGGGATATATATATATATACACACAATAAATGTAAAGTACACATTACAGAAAAAATGACCGACTGTTGCACTTACTTTTAGAACAATTTCATCATCATATGCAAAATGAATAGATGATAAGAATTAATAAAAATATAAATGAGGTCTGACTGCTCAGTGAAATTCGACAAGCATTTTGACCCTCGCAGTCATTGGTTGTAAAGCTGCATTCAAATAAGAAAATATAATTATTAGTGTAGGAGAATTTATGAAAATGGTTGACCTGGGATTCAGGTAAGGAAAACAAGCTAGAATGCACATCAACATGAGAAAGGAATGAAAAATTATTGAGGCCTGGGTGAGAGGCTACATTTGGGAAGACTTGGCTACACTTACAGAAGGACTCTCAGGATGCAGGAAATCCAGAATAATGATTGATGAAAAGAAGTGGGTTGAGAGCTCAGTCAGACATTAAGGTGTCGATGTAAAGATGAGAAAGAATGACTAAATTAAAAAAAGTTTTATTTAGACATGAATTCATTCTAAGTAGGTCTATCACTAATAGTGTGACATTCTAGTATTCCAGTACTGAGCAGAATAAAAGCAATTTTTAGGATGCCATTTGCTAACACCATTGAACATTGACATCTAGACATAGCGAAAGATGTCATTATCTGTTGTTGTTTAATAGTGTTGACATTTTTGAGTGTTCTATATATATTGTAGTAACCACCAATATTTGTAATGAAAGGATTGTACAAATTATTTAATATTTATATTGTCAGCATGATATTGTGGCCCAGGTATTGTAGACAACAGTCGGCATTGTAAATAAATGGTAATAAAATGTTTCTGTATTTAAAATTTAATTGGTTAATAGTTATTTCATTTACCAAATCATCAATAGTTAAATTTGATTCTAAAATTTGTATATCACATTAATTCATGCCACAATGAGGTGATTTTGTTTTATTCTAAAAAGATTACTACATTAATTGGCACCACATCATGGGGTTTTGATTTTTTAATACTTTGTTTATTACAATATATATATATATATATATGCTTGGCCAGCACACAGTTCAGATCTTCCTTCCTGACAATGGAAAATTTGAAGTTACAACTATGCCAGACTGGACCAACTACTGATTTCAGGTAAGCCATCATTGTTGTCTCTCTTTCCTATTCCAATGTGTTATTTAATTTGACCTTGTCACATTTTCTTGAACTGTTTTATATATATAGTTCTTTCATTGTAACCATTCTGGTTTAGTGCCAGCATCAGACCTGCTTTTTCCTCTGCTAAACTTGCTTGGTCACTATTTTTTCAAGGGAAATAATGGTTTTATAATGCCCTGCTCCTGTTCTTGTGATGGTGGGATTTGTCATTCATATATCAATTTGTCTGTGTTGGTTTTTTGTATATGTGTGCTAAAAAATCCATTAACTTTTTGGGTTACCAACACATTTAAAAATGCCAGATTTTGATGTTGGGGTGTATGTTGTTGTGTGTTTGAAAAAGTCTTCCAAGTTGTGTCTTTCGTGTGGCCTAATTATAATGTGTCATCCACATATACTTTCATCATGATAGCTTGAGTTTTGAAAGTCTCCACATTAAAGTTTGCTAGAATGGGAGGTAGCAGATTCCCTGTAGCCATCACTTTGTTCATAGCATTTTCTCTTCAATTTAAATAAGTTGTAGTGACAATGCCTGAACAGCTGAACCACCTTTATGCAGAATTCATTTTCTATTGGGTGTATTACTTCCCCTATTGGTACCTTTGTGATTAATGACATTAATAAAAACTGACCAATAAATTTGGAGTCTTGTAGATGAACTCCTTTAATTTTCTTTATGAAGTCAAACAAATCTTCGACAAGTGATGTAGTTCATCCTATATTGGTTGTTAGTGTTTGAGATAGGTACCAAGTTAGTTTGTAGGTCAGAGAGCCAATAGCGCGGACAATCAGTGTCAGTGGTATTCCTTAATTATGTACTTTAGGTAATCTACATGCATGTAGCCATTGTCAGCCACTACATTACATTTATCCATACTGTTCAGTGTGGTCCTCAAAATGATTTCAATTGTTTAGCACATATTTTCCTTCACATTGTGACACATACTTAAATTAATTAATATTGACCAACCTGTTTGATGTTGTATGCTACAAAAACAACATACGCACAGCAGGTACCAAGCTGGTAGATCAACAAGAATGAATTCACAATGTGCCTATAAATCAAGAAAAAAATTAATATATGAACATGTATATATTTTTATGAATAATATCAAAATATTCCAGAGCCAAATTAATGCTTGCATGTCTAATCTTTGCATCCAATGTGGTGGTGTCATGGTAAACCATAGATAGGTAAGCCAGAAATGACTGTAGTGAAACTTTTATTTGGTCATAATGACCTCCTATCCAATTTCACAAAAATGGCCAAGAAAGCCAATGATAAGACCAAGGACAATTGGCATACTGTACATGGTGACCCAAAATAAAATATTGATGAGTAATATGACAATCTGTGAACTGCCTTGGTATCTAATAATCTTGTATGGATTTGATATGAAATGAAATTTCATTGTAAAAATTGTACCATATATTTGAAATTTTGGACTTAATGATTCACACCGACACATTAAAAAAGATAATTAATTTTATGGAAACAGCACATTATAACTGAATATTAAGATAATTACAACTTTTAATAGAGTGAACTACTAATTAAATTGGATGTATATGCTTAAAAACACTAGTTTTTAACAAATATAGCAAATAAAAAATTAATTTTAGCTGTATATTTTCTTGTAACTGCAGAATTAACAAGGAATGACTTTTCTTTATTCTAATATAAGTGTCACATTTGGACTTAAATTTCTATTGAAAACCAAATAGAACAATTCTAAAAAACAAGTTAGTGTAAAAAATAAACTTCAATAAAGTTACAATTTGTTCAGTGAAATATTTACCACTTACCCTGCATATGGAGCTACTGGTCTTAAAAACTTTGGTCCTTCCATGAGTGCAGCTGTTGCTGTATCTTGGTAGTTCAGACTTGGAATTTTTCCTCTCTTGCATAGCAGAAACTGTGATTTGACCTAAACATTGTGAAAAATATAAATTGATATTTTACTTTCAAAGATTTAGGATATGTATTTAATTAATTTTAAAGCATATTACTTGAGCTATCGAGTACTTGATAAAATATCTTTTTATATCTTTATAATTGTGAACCAACAGTCAGTTGCCTAAAGCTGTATGTACCTCAAGTTACACAAGAGAAAAAAATATAGATTCATGCATTTTGTTTTAAGCATTAACATAATGCAAATAAATAATGAAATAATGCTTGCCACAGATAATTGTTATTGTTGACACTTATTATTGGTTAATCTTTGCTTTGACTGCCCACAGATATGTCAATAAATAATCAAATTTCAATAATTGACTTCATTTGGATTGTCATGCAACAATCAATGCTTGCAGTAAGTGTTTTTTTACATATGGTATTAAGTATTTAACAAAAGCTGCACTCTGTTTCCTTTTACTGCCTAAAAAAACAAAATTATTACAAATTTAAGGGAAAAAAATGAAGAGATTTATTTGGTTCGACACACACATTGTGCTAGTAGACAATCCAAATATTGTTGTAATAATATTTGAATAGTTATAAAATACTTAATCATGAGAAGTTTAAGGTGTTAAATTATATATTAAACTAATCTGAACTATATGTTTCAATGGCAAATATTTGGTCAAACTGTCACTGTGGGTGACTAACATTCAGGACGCTTATTAATTGTTTCAAGTGAGTATAACATCTTATAAAGCCACAATACAGTATAGAAAGGTCTGCAATCTTGCTGAGATTGAAAAAATATTGGTAGATTGTGTAAAACATTTTATTTGAAGATTTGGTTATGAAAACATGTATATGCGATGGGTTACCACATTTTGCTGTTGATCAGACACACACTCAATCAATATTTCTCAGCAATGTTTATTCTTTTTTTAAAAAAAACTCATGTGTACGAGACTGATGACAAAATGTAGGTTCATCATCAAATTCATGAATTAAAGCACTCTGACTATTTGTAAAAAAGCAAAAAACAATAACTGGAGAAAATTAATAATTGGAGCAATTTAATACAGCAAATAATCTTTATTTTGTTTACAAGTTTCTATTAAGCTTATTTTAGTTAGAATTTTTAATGTTTAAAGTTGATTCAATACATACAGTTACCATTTATTTGTTCTTAAGATCAGAGTCAAATAAAACGTATTAACTTGTATTTATGATGTTTCCTAGTTAAGAGGCTCAATCATATCCACATGGACCAATAGAAAAAGTGTCACTTTTGCCACAAAAATGGACCCGCCTTCAGTATTGCTGATAAACAATGTGAATTTCTTCCTCAAGCACCAAATTTGCTGGATTGAACTCCATGTTTTAACTCACGAGTCTAAGGAAATGTATTGCTGGATGAAGATTTGCCAAGAATAAAGAAAGTATAGCTCAGACAAACCTCGTTTCTAGGAGATTGCAATATGCATGCATACAGTTTTTTTTAAATGAACTGGAAAATTGATGGGCATGGTGTAAAAATTTAAAAGGAAACTAGTTTGAAAAAGAAATTTGTAAGAATTACTTTTCTTCTCAGGTTTACCACATTCCAAATCACCATCATATTTCGTTTAAATCCAATAAATTTTAGAATTACTATATTAATAAAAGTACTCAAAATATACTTATAATTTAGAAATACATGAATCTTTTGTATTTTTTTTTATATTTGCTTAAATGAAAAAAATAAATGTTTGAGTTTTGTGCTATTTTATGCCAATTATTTGTACATCCTAAGTTTTATGTACGAAATTCAACTATGCTGAAATTATTTTTCAGAGCTTATACTTTGGACAGAAATTTTTAAGATGAAAAATGTGAGAACATGTATGCAGTATAGAAATCATACTATGCAAAATTTAGATAATTTTAAATATATGCCATCTTATTTGGAATTTACAAAATTAGTTATATATATGTTATATAAGAGGATAAATGCGTGTTCTTCAATCAAAGAACTGCCAGTTTTATAGAAAAGCATGGAGAATGTCCGATAAAGGTTGACTTCATTCCGTAATAGCGAAATACCCTGGTGGAAGTTGCACAGTTGGATTATGTATTATTATCAAATGTCTATCTATGACTCAAGTGTGAATTGGTTCTCGCGTTTACCAGGGCGACTTGTTACTGTGGACACAGTCGGACGATTAATATTGTCGACTTCTTTCGTGATCGCATCACAATCGTCAAAATTTCCTTCCCTCTTTCTTTCCCAAACAAATGAATTTGACGGTTCATGATGAACCCATGATCTTTCCCACGGGTTCAACGACATGTTATCGGATTTTCTCAAGTCACGTTTTGGTGGATCTCGGATTATACCTACATGGAAATTTACAGCAGATTTTTCAGAATAAAATATTTCATCGACCCCCAATAAAATAGATAATAAAATTATCCCCATAAAATTTATATTGATTATGAAAAGTTTTTAGGTTTAAGTTTCCAAGATGTTTGATTGTCGTAAAATAAGTAATGTCTATAACAACTCACTTTTTAAAATAATACATGGCACAAATGTGCATATTTATTAAAGCTTATTAGTCATAGTTAAACGATTTTATTCTAACTTACCAATAAGTGAATACAATATGTACAAATTAGTCCAATGACTGCAGTACCAATAACACCAACAATATAACCAGAATGTTTGAAAGCCATTGGCATGGCAAGAATGCCAGTACCCAAGCTGCCTTTCAGGAGATGTAAAAGCGTTTCCATGTTCCTGCAACAACACGAGGTAAAACCTCTCATGAATATAAATTGCAGAAAATCATTTTAGATGTCATATTTTCAATAAATGTACGTATTAACAATAACTTGGACTAAATCTATTAAAACGTTCCCAGTTTCATAAAACGAAGCAACTTGTTTCCTGCAAGACCAAATACTGATATGTATAAAGGTCAAACTCATCTAGTCACATCATACCGACTACATGACGGATAACTGAAATTTGTTCCACAATGAAAATCTAATTATGGGTGGTCAATTAATTTAGGTAAAATTATGAATCCATCCCATATTTGGCGGAATAATCTAAGAAACAAAATGAATAGAATTAAGAAAAGTTTGAATATTCTCTATGAAAAGCGACATGTCAACGGCTGGTACTGCATATCCTTCCAGCCAGGAAGAAGTTGCAAGTGCTAGCAGTCGAAACGTCATTTTTCTCACAGATTACCCCGGGGAACTATTCAATTTGTGTACTTAACTAAGCCTGCGAGAGGATTCTCTCGCAGGTAACCTGCGAGGGAGATTTCTCTCGCAGGCAGAACCTTTTAGGAGAGATACGAAGGGGCTACCGTTGGGTATGCCTTTTAAGTGAAAATACCGAGAAGTAAGCCTGCGAGAGGATTTCTCGCAGGTGAACCTTCCCAGAGAGCTCTGGCGGGGGCTACCTTTGGGGATGCTCTCACATCTCTCTGGTTTTTTTGAACTAAGGTTCCCACATGCCGAGGCACCTTGGTCTGTTTTGAGAGGTGTATGTTCCGGGGTCGCAGACCTTGGGCATACGGCAAGAGTTGTCCGCTATTCCTATTGGAATAGTCGGCCAGCTGCCTCCTAAACAGGCCAAGGCATGGCGAGGGGTAAGCTGCGTCCCCACAGCAAACTCCTCTCCCGTCATCGGAAGGGCGTGGGACAAGTACCAAATGCCCGACCTACCCGATGCAGGTTTTTCTAGGGTTTTCCCTGCATTTCTTTAGGCGAATGCCGGGTAGGATCCTTAAACCATAGCCCGGGGGCCCTAGTAACCCTTGGCTACCTTCCTCTACCCTTCCGCATCCCCCCTTTCTAATCCCTTCCTATGCTATTAAAGGGGAGTTGCCCAATGTGGATTACCCTCATGTAGCCTGTCGCCCTAAAAAAAAAAAAATATGCCTTTTAAGTAAGCCTGCGAGAGGATTTCTCGTAGGTGAAACTTCCCAGAGAGCTCTGGCGGGGGCTACCTTTGGGGTTCTCACATCTCTCTGGTATTTTTGAACTAAGGTTCCCACATGCCGAGGCACCTCGGTCTGTTTTGAGAGGTGTATGTTCCGGGGTCGCAGACCTTGGGCATACGGTAAGAATTGTTCGCTATTCCCATTGGAATAGTCGGCCAGCTGCCTCCTAAACTGGTCGAGGCACGGAGAAGGGAATGCTGCGTCCCCACAGCAAACTCCTCTCCCGCTATCGGAAGGGCGTGGGACAAGTACCCAATGCCCGACCTACCCGATGCAGGTTTTTCTAGGGTTTTCCCTGCATTTCTTTAGGCGAATGCCGGGTAGGATCCTTAAACCATAGCCCGGGGGCCCTAGTAACCCGTGGCTACCTTCCTCTACCCTTCCGCAACCCCCCTTCCAATCCCTTCCTATGCTATTAAAGGGGAGTTGCCCAATGTGGATCACCCTCATGTAGCCTGTTGCCCTAAAAAAAAAAATCAATTTGTGTGGATTGAAAATCTATAAAAATAAAGTTTTAAGATATTAGGCCGTTTCTCTTTTACTTCTGTAAAGGCACACAGTAGGACTGTATCAATAGTTTGAAATTTCGGAAATAACTGTCGCGGCTCGCGAGGTTAAGCACTAGATCTCTTGCGAATGAAAATTAAGACTACAAAAGTTAAAATGTTTAAGTAGAGCCTTATTTAATCACAATTGGTACATTATATACATAAAGCGATATTCTAGATATTTTTGTGTGATATGTAAGAGTTTACAGGATAATTTATAATAAAATCAAAAGAAATCCAGTCACAACGATATATTCACATTTGAACTTTCATTTTAGACTTCGATTATAAATTTCAGATTTTTACTAGAATGAGAATTTTTTTTTTTTTAAATAAAAGATAATTCATAAATTCATTAAATTGTGCATTGGTTGCTTAATCACTTCCTGGTCAGGCCATAGAAAAAATTATATCACTTCCCTGGAATATTTCTTATCCAACTCCATATATTTATTCTGTCTTCTCACACACCTAAATTGAATTTCATTCTTAACATTTCTGACTTGATAATTCAGCTTCAGATTTAAAAATATTAATGTGGTCTTTCTTTCCGGTAATTCTATGTATGGTTACATTCTTAAACGTAATTATTCGTTCTGTGGCGTCTACAGCAACAGTTCCATAAAATGTGTGGCACTAATGGATTATCTAACCACTGTTCATTGAAGCTTTTCTTCTTTCGAAGCTTGGCCGAGGATTTATACCCAGCCCTCGTCTACATCTTTAGGCTTAAGACACTAGTTCCACATGTGCGATAAACATTTACCCTAGCATCTTCATTATCTTTATTCAGGATGTTGCAGAATTCCCATTACAGAGGAATTACATTGTAGAGGGAAATTAGTAGATAAATTTTTAATCAATTTCCGTAAATATATGGTTTGGATGCAAAATAAGTTTGATTGACGAATCACTGGAGAGAATGTGTTCTGTGGGTGTTATGGGCGGAGTTGCTGGTCACGCAAAACACGCTCGAGTAGGGCACATTCATGGCATGGCCAATGTTTCGAGTACTTGTCGACGGCTTCTCTGTCATGATGGACTTTCTCTAGGAAGTCGAGAATGCAGCGCGTCCACGATGCACCACTGTCAGACCTCCTAGCTTTGAAGGTACCCATTTCTCGCAGTCGTTGTTGTTTTCTGACAAAAAATAGTATGTCATACCCTAGTGGGAACTTTTCTTACATCTCGCAGGCGGAACCTTTCTGGAGAGACGTAGGGGTTCTACCTTCAGGGATGCCTTCTCTCTCTCTCTCTCTCTCTGCATTTTGAACTAAGGTTCCCACAAGCCGAGGCTCCTCGGCCTGTTTTGAGAGGTGTATTTCCGGGTTCGCAGACCTTGGACATACGGTAAGAGTTGTTCGCTGTTCCTATTAGAACAGTCGGCCATCTGCCTCCTAAGCTGGTCGAGGCACGGAGAATAGAATGCTGCGTCGCCACAGCAAACCGCACTACCTCCATCGAAAGGGCGTGGTAATACTTCAAAGTGCCCGAAATGCCTGATGCAAGTTTTCTTGGGTTCACTTTTAGGCGAATGCTGGATAGGTTTCTTAAAATAACGTCAAGGGGCCATAGTTAACCTTTTGCAACGTTGCTGTAAACTTCCGCATCACCATTTTCAAACCTTGTGCTATTAAAGGAACGTTTTCACCATGTGGATTAGGCCTATCACTCTCGAAAAAGGCAAAAATGGTTGTGATACATGTGTTGTGCAGCTCAACCATTAAGCGCAGCTTCAGCGTAAATTATTAACATCTCATTGTAATCTTTGAAGTGTATTCTACCATCCTGAACTGTCTCGTCCTGTACTGTTAATTGAGGAAATGACAACTTATGCGAACGCCGACTAATCATAACAGATTGTAAACACAAGACACACGATATCAGAAGTCGCCCTCCGCCCATTTTTTTTTTCGTACCTTGAAGCGGGAGATTTGAAATCGATATGATCTCCAAACTTATTTTGCATCGAAATAATAGATTTCCGGACATGGTTTCCATACCAAAACTTATTCCACCAAGTCCTCTTTACAACTCCCAGAAGTCTGAAATAGGAATTCTGAAACACCTGTGTAATTTTGTCATTCCGACGTCCTGAACTTTTCTATAAAAGAATTGTGTGGAATGAAATTAGCATCCATGCACCGTGACCAAAGGAAGTACCACATTTAGTGAAAAAAAAGCAATGCCTCAAAATCACAGCTTACAGTCACTGGACTCCATTAGGGTACCTCCCGTAATAGCAAACAAAATAATCTTACTCTCTTATTATGTGGGATAAGTACTAAGAGCGAGACCTACTTAATGCAAATTTGACTATCTTTCTCTCCTTTACGCATCAAATCTATTCTTATCCTATGAAAATGGAAACACCACCACGCGGATGACACTTGTACACAGTCTCTGCCAAAAAAATTACGTATATATATATAAAAAATTTTCTGAAGCTTTTAAAAGTCCCATCCACATAAAAAATACATTTTTGTATTTAAACACTTTTCTTTTTGTACCAGCGTAAATAAATAATATATCTGACACGCCTCCACAAGAGATAAAAAAAACAGCACCCTTCATACCTGATTAATTCGTCACTGATAACCACATGGTAGGATTGGTTTGGCTCTCTCATGAACTTTGCTCTGCTGTGGCAGTCTAGTGATCACACCCCCAGTTTTGTAAAGGCTGTAACTCGTCATTACATTTCTGAGTTATCGATGTGTGAAGATTATCTGGGAACATCCAAGTTCGCTTCGTCCAGAACCTTCTTCATTCCCTCTATCTTTTATTTGAATATCAGTTAAGCATAACATAATATTTTGTTTTTGTTGTCTGAATAAGATCTATATAGACTCAATACACTGGCTAACACACTGGCACCGACTATCATTCATAAAATGAAATTCAACTCGGTTGCTTGGCCCTACTACTAATTTTCCAGACATATCTGTTGAAATGAAAAAATTTACGTCTGATTGAAAATAATGAATAAGAAAGATAGCCAATTCAGGCAAAAAGGGTAATATAAATACCACACAACGTTTCTGGGATCCTTGTCCCTCGTGTTGCTCTGGGATCTTCTTAGCACCTGACGAAAGGGACAAGGATCCCAGAAACGTTGTGTGGTATTTATATTACCCTTTTTGTCTGATTTGGCTGCCTTACTTATTAATAAACAGTTGAGTTTGTATTTTTAATTGACCCCATCTTTTACCAAATTAAATTATGTATCAAAATAAAGAATATTTAGGTTGGTTACGTATCAGTGGTCCAGACTGTTGTCGCACTTTAAAGTAGGAATATTTGAGTAAGTGTGGGGCGCGTCAGAGCTGTCGAGTGAAAGAGTGTGTTCATGATATTTACTCCGTTTGATAGAGAAATGTATTCTTATATTATGACGTAGCCTATTTCGTCGACCAAGTACAATCAATAATGAATCTAAATCTAAAGAGAACTCTACCGCCCAGAGTACTTATTTATTAACTTTTTAAATAATTTTAAATTTAATATTACTGATATGTGACATATTTATGTTTTTGTATTATATTTCCAAAGTTATCAGTCACCATTTTAATAAGAAAATTAATAATTTTCTAAATAAGATAATTTTGAATTTATGGAGCTTTCGGCAATATTTTCATAATCACCCGTACAAAAAATTATATTTTTGAACACATTTTTAACTATTAAAAAAGATCTGTGTAATTATATAATTATATTATTATGTCAAATATTTTAGAATCACGTAGGTTTTATTCCTACCATTCAATCTTTGTTGTATGTTATGTTTTTAGAGTTGATTATGGTGGAAAAAAGTCCGAAAGGTCCTGTATTTTTTTAGGATATCAGGCTACATGAGGGTAATCCACATGGTGGCAACTCCCCTTTAATAGCATAGGAGGGGATTTTAAAGGGGGGATGCAGAAGGGTAGAGGAAGGTACCTAGGGCCCCCGGGCTATAGTTTAAGGATCCTACCCGGCATTTGCCTTAAAGTGGTGCAGGGAAAACCCTATAAAAACCTGCAACAGGTAGGTCGGGCATTGGGTACTTGTCCCACGCCCATCCGATAGCGGGAGAAGAGTTTGCTGTGGGGACGCAGCATTACCTTCTCCGTGCCTCGACCAGTTTAGGAGGCAGCTGGCCGACTATTCCAATGGGAATAGCGGACAACTCTTACCGTATGCCCAAGGTCTGTGACCCCGGAACATGCACCTCTCAGAACAGGCCGAGGTGCCTCGGCTTGTGGGAACCTTTGTTCAAAAAGGGAGAGGAAAAGGCATTCCCAAAGGTAACCCCTTCGTGTCTCTCCTACAAGGTTCTGCCTGCCAGAGAACATCCCTCGCAGGTACTGCCTTCCGAAAGGTCCTGTTTGGCTTGGATATTTAAATATTACGAAACTAAACTACAAGAAGATTGATATTGAGTAATTTAAAACAAATAAACAATTTATCTTCTTTATGCAGATGGTTATGGAAATATTGCCCAAAACTACAGATTTACAAAATTAAATAAACTGAAAATTGTAATGTAGTTTTCTTATTAAAATAGCGAAAATAAACATTGGAGGTAGAATACAAATACATCAATTGTAACAGTTTTATAAAATAAAATAAATATGTGTAATAAACTTTTATACAAGATTTAAAATTTAATTTTTTGCTAAAGTAAAAATTATTTTATTGTTAAACTTACGTTTTAGGAGAAATACAAAAAGTTATCAGATTCATCAGAAGTAGCAGTATCATATTCTAATTCTGAAGGGTTATGTTTATTATGACTGTTGCCCCCAATATGTCAAATTGTAAGGGTCTCGGATCACAACGAACTCCGTGGGCTTTAAGTAGTCATACATGAACCAACCGGACGTAGGACGTAGTTTCATACAAGGATTACCTTGTTAAGCCTCATAGAATTGACAAAGTGTGTAACTTTTCTTTCTTCTAAGTAGAATGTAGTTTAGAATTAAATGCAACATGATCATGTCAAACTTGAACATACAAGTAATACTGACAAATAAATTATTATTATTATTAAAAGAGAAACCTTCTCTCGACATCTCTGTCGTGACAGACTATTACTCAAAAATTAGTATTTTAAAGTAAGACAACCGTAAGTCTGCACAACTTTTACTTAGACAGCTTGAAAGTTCTTTATTTTATATAAAACTTAATTTAATAACAGAAGTTATTAAATGAATAAGGCAAACTCACCTGACAATTTAGTAGTAGGGCCAAGAAAAATACAGGCAATTTAATCTTTTTCCTTATAATTAAGTCTTAAAGTATCAATTTATATATTTAAAAAAATATATATTAGTGAAGTGATTAAAAATAGTTGAATTATTTTTAATGGAGGGTAGCGTCGCCTGAATATTAGGCAACATATCCTCAATTTATTAATTTATGAATTATCTTTTTTAAAAATACCTATCGTTCAAATAACATACAGGTAAGTCGATTAAGTCATGATCTTGTACTAAGGACACTGTCAACTTTTACAGAGAATCTTAAAAATATGCCTCACGTGGTGGGGTGATCGACGAGTCGCATTGCGTGGGGGTGATATTCACTATGCCGCCTTTTGACGAGATGATGATGCAGATCTGACGAGGCCGCATTTGGCGTTCCATTAAGTCCCTGAATTCTCCTGCAACAGACAAAAATGTTACTGTAATCGAAAGAAGCCAACGCGAAATTTTATGGTAATTTGTGGAAGATCAGCATGTAAACAGTACAGAGTACATGAAGTGATATTATCCTGTGGAAAATTATCATAAAATACATTCATATAGCTGGGCTTAAGAATTTATAAAATTATTAAACGTGAAACATCTTAAGAACTGAAGCATAAATTTAATTTAAAAATTTAGTTCATGACTAATTACTGATAATATGGGAATTCAAGCGCAATTGATTAAAATTATAATGTTCACAGGTTTATCGAAGTGAATTGCATGAATTTGTCTCGCGGGTGCTACATATAATCCTTGACGTTTCGACGACTGGCACAGTCACCTTCTTCAACCTGAAGAAATCCGAGAGAAATTTATTCACAGGCTTACATTGTTTGCGGAAAACTGTATGTCAATTAAAACTTTTACAAAGTTTTCTACAAATTCGGATCTGCCATTTGCTTATAAATTTGAACTAAACATAAATTAAGCGTTTTTAAATTGCAGAAAAGTATTCATCAGTTTCATTAGATTAGTGTTTTATCTTTCCGAATATCTTTGAGTGTATGAAATAAAAATATTGAGTGTGCAAAATCGGAATTAATTAATTGTGGTTAATTTGTTATTATTTATGTATTTTAATTTATTTTAGCAAAGAAAATATATTGAAGTTAATATTCTCGGCTTGGGTCTGGCGAGGGTAAATGTTTGCTTCCCAAATTCTCAGAGAAAAAGAAAACAACCCCGGCGCTGCAATCCTTTGCAGAGATTATAATACTGAACGTGTCTCGCTATGCTTACATTTGTCCCAGGATTTTAGCACGCTCACACAAGATGCTCGACCAGATTGGCGCCATCGCGACAGCATCTTCTGCCGTTGGTGGTATGGTTAATTGAGAAATTGAGATTTGTGGGGGAAAAAATCTAATTCCTATTGGGTAAAAACTGTAGAATCCAAGACCCTGTGGGGGGTGAGGATTTAGAAAATCCGAGGTGTAAAGGGAGCTGGCAGAGCAAGTGAGACAGACTAGTTTTCAAGAAGTTATTTTTAAGTATGGAGAAGTTAGATTTTTTAAGTATGAAAAAGTTAGAATTTTTTAAGTATGGAGAAGTTAGAATTTTTTTAAGATGGAGAAGTTAGATTTTTTTTAAGATGGAGAAGTTAGATTTTTTTTAAGATGGAGAAGTTAGATTTTTTTTAAGATGGAGAAGTTAGATTTTTTTTAAGATGGAGAAGTTAGATTTTTTTTAAGATGGAGAAGTTAGATTTTTTTTAAGATGGAGAAGTTAGATTTTTTTTAAGATGGAGAAGTTAGATTTTTTTTAAGATGGAGAAGTTAGATTTTTTTTAAGATGGAGAAGTTAGATTTTTTTAAGATGGAGAAGTTAGATTTTTTTAAGATGGAGAAGTTAGATTTTTTTAAGATGGAGAAGTTAGATTTTTTTTAAGATGGAGAAGTTAGATTTTTTTTAAGATGGAGAAGTTAGATTTTTTTTAAGATGGAGAAGTTAGATTTTTTTTAAGATGGAGAAGTTAGATTTTTTTTAAGATGGAGAAGTTAGATTTTTTTTAAGATGGAGAAGTTAGATTTTTTTTAAGATGGAGAAGTTAGATTTTTTTTAAGATGGAGAAGTTAGATTTTTTTTAAGATGGAGAAGTTAGATTTTTTTTAAGATGGAGAAGTTAGATTTTTTTTTAAGATGGAGAAGTTAGATTTTTTTTAAGATGGAGAAGTTAGATTTTTTTTAAGATGGAGAAGTTAGATTTTTTTTTAAGATGGTGAAGTTAGATTTTTTTAAGATGGAGAAGTTAGATTTGTTTTAAGATGGAGAAGTTAGATTTTTTTTAAGATGGAGAAGTTAGATTTTTTTTAAGATGGAGAAGTTAGATTTTTTTTAAGATGGAGAAGTTAGATTTTTTTTAAGATGGAGAAGTTAGATTTTTTTTAAGATGGAGAAGTTAGATTTTTTTTAAGATGGAGAAGTTAGATTTTTTTTAAGATGGAGAAGTTAGATTTTTTTTTAAGATGGAGAAGTTAGATTTTTTTAAGATGGAGAAGTTAGATTTGTTTTAAGATGGAGAAGTTAGATTTTTTTAAGATGGAGAAGTTAGATTTTTTTTAAGATGGAGAAGTTAGATTTTTTAAGATGGAGAAGTTAGATTTTTTTTAAGATAGAGAAGTTAGATTTTTTTTAAGATATAGAAGTTAGATTTTTTTTAAGATATAGAAGTTAGATTTTTTTTAAGATATAGAAGTTAGATTTTTTTAAGATGGAGAAGTTAGATTTTTTTTAAGATGGAGAAGTTAGATTTTTTTAAGATGGAGAAGTTAGATTTTTTTTAAGATGGAGAAGTTAGATTTTTTTTAAGATGGAGAAGTTAGATTTTTTTAAGTATGGAGAAGTTAGATTTTTTTAAGATGGAGCAGTTAGACTTTTTTTAAGATGGAGAAGTTAGATTTTTTTTAAGATGGAGAAGTTAGATTTTTTTAAGATGGAGAAGTTAGATTTTTTTTAAGATGGAGAAGTTAGATTTGTTTTAAGATGGAGAAGTTAGATTTGTTTTAAGATGGAGAAGTTAGATTTGTTTTAAGATGGAGAAGTTAGATTTTTTTTAAGATGGAGAAGTTAGATTTGTTTTAAGATAGAGAAGTTAGATTTTTTTTAAGATGGAGAAGTTAGATTTTTTTTAAGATGGAGAAGTTAGATTTTTTTAAGATGGAGAAGTTAGATTTTTTTTAAGATAGAGAAGTTAGATTTTTTTTAAGATATAGAAGTTAGATTTTTTTTAAGATATAGAAGTTAGATTTTTTTAAGATGGAGAAGTTAGATTTTTTTAAGTATGGAGAAGTTAGATTGTTTTAAGTATGGAGAAGTTAGATTTTTTTTAAGATGGAGAAGTTAGATTTTTTTTAAGATGGAGAAGTTAGATTTTTTTAAGTATGGAGAACTTAGATATTTTTAAGTATGGAGAAGTTAGATTTTTTTTAAGATGGAGAAGTTAGATTTTTAAGTATGGAGAAGTTAGACTTTAGTTTTCAGAAGTTAGACTTTAGTTTGGAGAAGCTGGTTTTTAGTTTATGTGGAGTTCGATTTTAGTATCGAGTTTTAGAGCGTAAGTCAGTTCGGAGATGTTATAAGTTAGCCTGTTTGTGAGAGAAGGTTAGTTTTGAAGTTTCTGATGGTGATTGCGGTTTGAAGAGCGAGTTTTTGAGAAGATTATGGAATTTTCCTGCTAATAACGCCTGTTTATCAGCTGGGTGACCCATTTTTCAGTAATCACGTGGGATTACAGCGTCCGTACGAGCCGTCTGCGAAGTCTTGACACGGCAAGTGGTAATGTACCGGAAATAATGGCCATCAAAGTCGGTTCATCAAAGCCACATGACCACAATATTTCGGCCCAGCAACTCCTGTTAGAATTTTTTTTTTTGTAAATTAACCTGGGGTATTTAAATTGATAATGAGAGCAGGAAGTGACTTATTTTGTTAATAAAATATACAGTATTAATTGTGATTCATTTCTCCTCTGCAATATAATTAAATAATTTCAGATCTAAATAACTATAGAGAATTTTTTGTTATCAAGCATTAGTTGTACAATTCATCTAAGGTTTATATGTTTTCGCAGTTTGAAGACGCAAGACAGTTTGTTAATGTCCTTTATTTCGTCATTTTAGAGTAATTATTTGTTAGACACCTTTTTAGTGACATGTGAAATTATACGCTGCTTTATATTACTGATCTCGGTTATATTGCATATTGTTGGGATGTTTCACGTAAGTACAGCTTTAAATCACAAATGTGAGTCTATTTTACTATTTTCACGAGTAGTTTATATTTAACAGGCTTTGTACTTTGAAATTAATAAAGCAGAAAGTAATAAAAAGTAGACTTAAAATTGCGAAAATTCTATTCTAAATGCAATAATTTCACTTTCGTGAAGTTCTCAATGATATACATAAAAAATTCAATGTTTCTTTATAAAACAAGAGATATACTTACAATGCTTCTGGATCTTTATCTTCAGTTACATTTGAGTTCAAGTTCTTTTCATTTTTCTGTGGAAAGACAAAAAAAATACTTTACCATTCACCATTTTAAAATATTGTTTATATTTTTAGCAGTGTTATTTTCAGAGTTATTTCAACAATCTTTAGTACGAATTCGAGGTCGTAAATGTCAAATTTTACGATAGCTGCACGGATTAAAAATATATTTTCCAGCATAATTTTATTTTCATAGCATATATTTTACGATTTGAACTATTCTATAAAGGCACCGCCAAGAACGCTTAATGCTAAAAAGGTTTCGGCAATGTTAATTAACACGAAAAGTGCAAATATTTGTATATTAAAAAATCTCGAAAATGTTTTTGGGTTAATGATAAATTTTAACTACATACAACAAATTGGTGAAACAAGCAAAGCTTAACGTAACGAATTTTTGGAAATTATAAAGTCAGCTCAGTAGAATTAAAAATTCCTGCCCTTCGAAACTGTATCGATTTTTAATTTTTACAATTCAGCAATTCGAGAGACATTTATTAATTTACAAATTATTTTTTCGTTTGCCTGACTTTTATAATGACAATGCATAGTCGCAAAATTTGTTTTTTACAGTTAAAAATCTTCGCATTTTTCTTCTTACAGAAAGTAGCTTGCAGAAGTAAAATATTAGCGTTTAAGCTTAAACAAGTCGGATGTGTATTTTAGACAAAATTTTATGGGCAACTAGACGACATCCCGGGTTTTTTTATGCCAATATTCCACCAGACAGGGAAAGGAACAAATATATCTATAGTATTTTTATTTACATTTCTTTAAAAGGAAAAGGAATTGCCCTGTTGAATAGTTTAGAAGTCTTCACCTTAGTCTCCGTAAGACATTTGAAAATTGTTGCAGGTCTAAAATTGTATATATTCAGGCCACAAAGAATGCAATTTAGTAAACTGCAGGCGAGTCTGCTCAGGTCCACACAACGGATAGATAAGGCTCGGTTCGTGAATCGCCACGAGTAGTTCAGTGGTAAGAGCACCGCGTACTAAGAGGAGGTCCTGGGATTGATTTCCGACCCAATCCAGATTTTTTCCATCCGTATCTGTTAATTCAGTTTCATAGTCTTTAGTGCTGAGCCTCGAATTAAATAATTCCTTCTGTTCTTGAATTACATCATATCAAATTTACGGCAAAAATATTCATTTACACCACGTTTTCGCGATGTTTATAGGCCTACTTAGGTATTAGCAAAGGAAAGTGGTCATGACAAATGTTTGGGTACAGAGATTCCGCAAAAAACATTTCATCTTAAAACGATAACTGAAATTATTTTTACCGGCCTCTACTGGTTTTTTCTGATACGTGTACTGGTATGATTGACGTTGATTTCGCCAGTTTCATTTAATGGTTTTATTCGTCTGAGAGTAATTTAATAGGAATTTCCCTGGTTTCATACTCGGTCTACATTCACAAGATTATATAGTCCTTATTCATATCACTATCAATATTAAAAATATAGATAGAATCAGATAAATTGCACGCGTACCTTAGCGTCCTTAGAGGACATCGGCCCCGCAAAGGCCAAGTTGTCGTGACTCATGTTGTGACGTATTCAGAGGAGAAGAGTCGCCTATGGGTTGGCCGCTGTAACAGAAAAGCAGTTCATTATGTCAAGAAATCTGGACTGCGAACTTAGCAACAGGAAACGGGCCGCTTTCGCGAGGAGCCGAAGAACTACCTCGAACTTTCGGAGCGTGAAGGAAACGGCAGAACTAATTCTGGTCAACTGAGCTGAAGCAGGAGATTTCGTTACGAGAAATGTTGGTTTTTCCTCAAACTTAACTTATTTGGCTAGTTTATAACTTATGAATCCAATCAATCGGAACACACAAATAAATAAATTTAAAGAGAGACGGGTAAACAATGTAGAACTTCTTTGGGCGAGTCCTTACTTAAAAGATTTTATTTGTGACAAGTCCTAGAGTGTTAGCTCCTTGAGCTTCGTATCATGATATGTAGAATGAAAAATAGTAGAGTATTATGTTACCTTATATATTTTTATTGTAAAAGTATTCATATATTTATGCTAACTCAAACTATGAATTTTGAAAAGTTGAGGGCCGCTTGAAATAAGCTTAATGGAATCGCCATTCCTGGAGTTTTCTTAAATTATAAACTACAATTTAGGGAAAAGTAACGAATTCAAATTTGTGTTCTCACCATTATTTCGTTCTATTCTTTAAGGCTATCGTGTAATTACTAGTCTCAAAATACCCAACCGTCCTATTCGCCACATGGAGGGCGGTGTCAAGTATTGGCCTTCATGAAGCCTTACTTCACAGAACTGATCTACGATGACACTATCCTGTAGGTGGAACAGATTGTGTTCGCGTAAGGCAGCCTTGAAATCTTCATCATCAAAGAACCGGTCTCGACCTTGAGTACGCCCACACTCGTGTGCATTCTGCCATTGTCACAATTAAAAATTGCAATATTAAAACAACATTGCGAACAGAAATTCTTAAGGTAATGCGTAGTGGATCAATAGAATAGAAACTACACGTATACATAACTTGATAGACTGAAAATTCGAGACTGGAAATATTTCTTCCCTATTAAGCAATTGTGTCACGTGTCTAAAATGAGAAATCGGCCCAAAATTCTAGTAATTTGTTTCTACAAAAAGAAATTTTTTCAACTTTGAACGAGGAAGATTCTATTGGATACACTTCGTAAGTGGTACGGAATTTGCAAAGTACAGTGAGGTAAATATAATTTGGGAATGAAACTCCACAGTTACAACTATGTGAAATTCAAACTTCATTATATTGAAATTTAGAAATTAATGTAGCCGTTGTATTAAATTGGTAGGTGGCCTAAACTGATACGCCATGATTTTGTTTGTAGTTGGAGGCTGTTGACAAACTGAAGGAGAAATTTAACAGTAGCGTAGTACTCCTCTTACGCTGCACCGAAAATGATAGACTCGATATCTAAACAGGCAATCAATATAAAGTGAACTAAACAATTGCTTTAGATAACAGTCAACAGTGTATCTCAAAATTGAATATAGTGCAATTATGACCAGAACTGAACACTACACTAATCACGTAGTACAGAAATTTCTTTGGAACCGGAAACTGAAAACTTAATTGTGACATAATAAATAATGTAAACTTAGTTTATCGATAGGAAACTTTCGAGTGGATCTACGAATCACAGTTATAAAAGGATTGGAAAGTTATTGTTAAGATAAAATGAGCGTTTAGTTTTTTAACATAGAAAAGCATAAAGTTTGTAAGAAATTAATCGTTAACAGTATTGCAAGAACGTGCATGAAGGGAATGATAGTGTTTCCATTGCGTGTAAAATAGTTCAATAATCCTGTCACCTTTATTTAATGGATGAAACTACCGAGGACTATACCATATCTGAAATGAGAACCCAGTGGATACATGCGTTGTGACTACGAATAAATTAATACATAAATAATAATAATATATAATAATAAATATAATATTACATTGTTAATGAAACTCAAAACACGTATCAAAATATCCAAGATTGTACACACACATATAAACCGAACTAATAAATTTGTCAAATGCACAATTACACACCTAATTATAACGTACAGAAAAAAATGTATTGAATGAATAGCCGTGTAAAATTTAGTTAATTTGGCAAATAAATGGATCACCTTAGAACAATGGTCAACAATACGCCGATCGGACGAGACGTTTTAGTGACGCTCAAAATTGATACACCACACCTGTAATAAATGCTCGTTTATCATATCTACTTCGTAATATTGCGAGGTTCAAACTTATAGTCATTCACTGACAAACATGTGAACAATACACGCAACGTTGACAGAGTATATTAAACTAGTCGATAAATAATGGTAACCGAATATCCGGTCAATTTATTGCAACACCGGAAACCCCAGGCGTAATCGGCACCGCATACTTCCTCGTTTCAAATGCGAAATATAAGTAGCTATATCAATTATTATTATAGTTATATTAACAATAATGCGTGGCCATAAATGTGGTGTGAATTTGAACATCATATGCTTAATGTAAAAAGCCTAACAATTTTGTTATTCGTGTAGAATTGAAAATCAATAACTATTGATTATTGGAAATGGGAAAATAATGAATGGAATGGAAGGATGTATGATTAAAGATTTAGAAGGAAAACTATCGGTTTGTGAAAGAGATTTATATATATATATATATATATATATATATATATATATATATATATATATATATATACATACAGAGAGCGAGAGAGAGAGAAACATAGTCCAATGTTGTTCAAATTTTACAAAATTACACTAATTGCATATTTTAGTGATCTATATATATATATATAGAATAATGTTCTAATTTAAATAGATCACTAAAATATATATAGAATAATGTTCTAATTATATATATGCAATTAGTGTAATTTTTTAAAATTTGAATAACATTGGACTATGTTCTAAGAATATTTCGGATAATGCAATAAACAAAATTAACTTTTCATATATAAAAATGTATTATGTGGCAAAGAAATATAAGAGAAACAAACAACTTCCCAGCAGTAATTTGTTGAATAGGTATGGCATTGTTTACAAAAATCTCTATACTATTCAGTCGAATCTAGTTCATTTGTAACATACCAACGCTAAGTTTTCGTCTCCCCTTCACTTCTGTTGTTAAATGAAGCTGGCTCGTTCCCGTATTCACGCTCCGCGAACACTACACGTGATGTACGTCGTGTTATAGTAAAGCTATCCCCTCCCGTGTATCACCTTTCCCACACCACAAGGTGCAGAACTGACCAACCTCTCTGACGTTCTCCTCGCTGCCGGCCTGTGAGAGTAAATTCTGTCATTCAAGGACGAGTTTCGTTTTCGTAGGAATAATACCGTTTGTTTGTACTCGCTTTGTTGACTTGCGTCTGTAGCATTCTAACATTATTATCAAACCTGCACGATGTCGTGAACTCAATCATGGTTGGGATCGGTGACTTGTGTGTGGTGAATATTAGGGGTCACACATCCCTCAGATAGGTATTTGACATGCAGGTCCCATCACAAATTCCATGTAACATAATCCTGTTTGGGCTCAAACCCCTACCGGTAGAAATTTTATATGCCTGTTAACGACCTACACACTGTACCCTAATAAGATATAGTTGCGAAATAAACCAGAAATGAATTCTCTGTTTCATGTTATATTTGAACGTCAAAATGACGCCAATTACGTACAAACTTTGAATTAAAAACCAGTAAGTTTTACGACGTTTCCTCTGCCAATCGGCAGACCTTCTCAGTGTACCCTCTAAGTAATTTTTTTTTATAGGCTATACTTTAGAAGGACTGCCGATTGTCATAGAAAACATCGTTAATTTTAGCCGTTTTTAAAACAAAAATTTTCTGCTATTTGCATTTTTATGGCCTAATTCTTTTCGCTACTTGAATTACCTAGAAAAGGCAATATTATTTTTGGCAAAAAATGTGTTTGTCTACTATAACCTAGCCGTGTACAATAATTCATTCAGTACGTTAACTAAAACTGTACACTTTTATTCATTCATATTCAGAGATGAACTGTTCTGCGTCAATTATTTTAATTAAATACACGGAGGCGGAATGACGTTGTCTTCAGACGTTTTAGGGAATGTCTAAAGTACAACGATTGCTATGGATTCACTTCTCTCTGGGTTTTTGAACTAAGGTTCCCACATCCCGAGGTGTATGGTCCAGGGTCGTAGATATTGGGCATACGGTAAGAGTTGTCTGCTATTCCTATTGAAATAGACGGCCAGCTGCCTCCTAAATTGGTCAAGGCACGGCGAGAGGAAAGATGCGACCCCACAGCAAACCCCTTTCCCACTATCGGAAGGGCGTGCGACAAGTACCAAATACCCGACCTACCTGATGCAGGTTTTTCTAGGGTTTTCACTGCATCAATTTCAGGCGAATTGCTGGGTAGGATCCTTAAACCATAGCCCGGAGGCCCCATTTAACCCTTGGCTACCTTGCTCTACCTTTCCGCATCCCCCCTTTCAGTCCCTTTCCTATGCTATAAGAGGGGAGTTGTCACGATGTGGGTTACCCTATACATAGCCTGTCTACACCTTCTTCTTTCTTCGTCATGAAAAACCTAGGCTAATGCTTTATAAAATTACTTTATTTATGTTATATATATATATATATATATATATATATATATATATAGGTCTTAGGACCTGTGAATTGAATTTTTTACAAGTGTATTTTTTTCTATAATAAGGAATTTATTGAAAAATGTTTAAATATTGTAATGACTTTCAATATATAATTCTCTTTATAGCTAACTTGAACAAAAATAAATAATTTTTGGTATATTAATTTAGATCTAATTAATGAATTACACCATGACGGCGCAAATTTGGGACTAAACGTTGTATATCTCATTTTAAAATTTAATGAGAATTCTCGAATTTATGTTATGAAAATTCCAATTTTTCAGTTTTTATTGTCTAATTTAATTATTTTTTTTACACTTAATGTCAGTTAATATTAATCTCTTGTAGATTCACTATAGAATTTTGGTTATTTAAAGATCTACACTATTTGCTGTCCCTTCCGCGTCTCCCTTCCTATGCTATTAAATATCATGTACCACCACGTGTATGTCCCACATTTATCATATTACTAAAAAATTTGTAACGTAAACAATAAGCGAGTTATGTCTTAAATTTTATGTCAATGATTGACATAGATTGTAAATTCTTATACAGGAGACTGTATATATATTTTATATAGTACAACATTTAGTTTTTTGCTAGTAGTACAAAACATAAAACAACAACTCGAATAATGAAATTTCTACGTGAAATACGTCAAGTTTAAGATATTACACTATTCCCCATACATCTAACAAATATATTATTAAAAAAATATATATAACAATGTATTACAGGAATATTTTCAAGATACTGAAAAATTAATAATTATATTCCGAATTGCAATATGAAATTTTATGAAGTAAGCAAATTGGAAGTGAAGTATTCATGTACAATATGCTGAATATCAGCAATACTCGACCAATTTTGCCCTAAAATAAAAATGCTAATGTCGGAGAGGTTGAAATGTGTAGTATGGAAAATCTCTTGACGTATCACTGAGTAATAAAATTCACTATTTGTCTTTAAATTAATAAAGATCTAGACTAGTGAGATTAAAATTTTCTGCTGACGTAAAGGGTGTGAGGAATCTTAAGTAAGATTTTCAAAAATTTTACTAATTGGCAAATATTGCAAGAAACTTACCAACATGGTTTTGAATAAGTTAAAAAGTCCCTGCGTAGATGTTCCAGGCTTGAAATTCCAAGTTTGAATTCGTTTCAAACTACCTGGAAAAGCAATACGTCAGGAATATAATTTTTCATCCTACACACGTCATTCTCCTGATGTCAGTATCTCAAATCACCCGGGGGGAATGCAGAGATACCTGCAGTCTGCTTTATGTATATTTGGGAATAATCATCACTTTTTGAAAAAGCTTTCGGTAGCTATGTTTCAATCAGGTACTGCGGGAAAATTATTGCTTGACTTAGAGACAGAAACAACTATATACCTATATCACGAGAATTTTGTAAAAAAATTCTATACGAATGAAATTAAGAATGAGGAGCTTCAAATTCAAATTTATATTCGTAAGCAATTATGCTTAGTTAGCTACAATATTTGTATTTAATAATTAGCTCAAAACTAATTAAAATAATAGAGGTTACCAAAGATCTTTAGCACAAATAATATTCGTATAATGAGTTAAATACTTCTAGTTACATCAAGTTTAAAAACTTTCATTCATATATATAACTATATATGAAAATATAGCTCTATTAAAATTATACATTGAAATAAATCAATTGATAAGACGAGAACTTGTAATTTGTACCGAGTAGAAATCTATGTCAATGCTATGTATGTAGATCATATTAAAACCTGAAAAATAAAACACCTAAGGAAAGCATGCTCCACAACTTTTGAGAAACGTATTATACAGAATATTTTGGATTGAAGAACGTGATATTTTATACTGAACAGAATTCATGATGCACTTTCATATTTATACAGTTGTATCACTTCAAATTTCACCGAATTATTTTCAAATTATATTCACAATATTTTCATTAACACAGATAACCCTAAGCAATGATATAATTTAACCAATGTGTTCATAATGAATTCGTTGAAAGCTTAAGAAACTTTCAAATACTGTCTTTGACACATACTCCTTCAATTATAATTATAATATTAAGAACTTCTCTAAGAGGTAGTAATTTATTACGAGTCAATTACTTTAATTGTATTGATAATTACGTAATATCTAAGATACAGCGATTCGTAATATAGAATATATACGACGATGATCGTTGTTTTTTAAGTTGTTTTTGTCTAATATGTTCTACAATTGTTTTTCTCAAAACTACTACAAAATGAATATGGGACAGTCCAATTTAATAAGTTAACGTTACAGAATGTCATTGTAATCAATGGTATATTAAGACAAGGAACGTCTTCATTATGAACACTTTGGGTGTATCTGTTACAATGAAAAAGCTGGGTATAAATAGGAAATTAAATTGTTGATTATTAAATATTTATTAAAAATTAATTTCCGAAAACTTTTGATTAAATTCAGATGTTTCGCTCATGTATTTGACTTTTTTAGGCTGTAATGTGATCTGTGAACTTATTACAACCTTCATCTTAGTCATTGACTTCCAAAGTTTGCTTAACAATCTAAAACCTAAATTGTACTTTTCCGCTCATATACGAGCTCTACGGTTGTTTCCTTTATGCGATCATTAGCATAACTTGTGATTTAGAGTCACGTGGATATTAAAACCTATATTAATAAAGTAGTTGCTCATGATAAATACATGGACCAAATATCAAGTAAGCATTATTTTCAGAGTAATACGCCTGACTACACTAAAAACAAGCTGGAGGAGGACTTGCAGTAAATAATTTATCTGAATTTGTTTATTTTTTTTAAAGTAACAGGCTACTTGAGCATAATCCATATGGAGGCAACTTCCCTTTAAAAGCACAGGAAGGGATTTGAAAGGGGGGATGCGGGAGGGTAGAGGAAGGTAGCCAAGGGTTCACTAGGGCCCCACGCTATAGTTTAAGGATCCTACCCGGCATTCACATAAAAGGCATTGGGTACTTGTCCCATGCCCTTCCGATGGCGAGAGAGGGGTTAGCTGTCGGGAAGCAGCATTCCTTTCACCGTGCCTCGACCAGTTCAGGAGTCAGCTGGCCGAATGTTCCAATGGGAATAGCGGACAACTCTTACCAAATGACCCCGGAACATACACCTCTCAAAACAGGACGGCTTGTGGGAACCTTAGTTCCTTTTGGCTTTAGGTATAGAAGTCGTATTAAGATGATAAATGACCTCATATTGTGCTCATTACAGATTACTTTATGTCCTCATTTTTATTTATAACTAGTTGCTTTTGCGTTATTTTTATGTAACGCAACTCGACCCCTATCCTAAAATGTGTTCACCTCCCATTCCAAAGGGGGTTGTACTCATTGACCCTGAAATAGTTTCATTCGACGAATATATCGTCGTTTGAACATGTTCGAAAATTTGCACCCCCGCTACTGTGGGTTAAGCAAAAACTATTTATTCCACGCAAAAATCGGCCGGTTACATTGTTTGAAAATTTTTACCTGAGCCACCTACATCCGCGCGTTTGTCACAATGAAACTCGGCGACATCCATAACCCCAGAATTGACTCTAACCTCGGTTTATTCGCGTTATTTTCATTTAAAGCTCCACCAAACCCCACCCCTAAGCGTGCTCCCCTCCCATGCCAAGAGGGGTTGAAATTATACTCAGAGAATATCACTAACAAAGTCGTAGAAATATAATTAATCCTAAAAATAATTATAAAAAGCAAATATCGACCGCGATTGCATGTTAAAAAATTTCTACCCCCGCTCCAGGGGTTTAAAAGGGCCAACTGAATGTCGTAATTAAATTCAGTGACATCCATAATTTGACTCCAATCTCGATTGTTTGGCGTTATTTTTATATAGTGTCACTCCACCCCCAGCCCCATTCCTAAGAGGGGTTGAAATTATACTCTGATTACATTGGTAGAAACACTATCAGTCTCTTTGACCCCTAAAAATATTTATCCGACTCAAATACCGGCTTTTTTAGCATGTTTGAATATTTCCACCCCGTCCATCCCAAAGGATGACAGACGTGTCTCACCCCGACAGTGTTTGTTTCCTGGTCGCAAATAACACGGGCGCGTAATTTGGTGAAATTTGATAAACCGGCGTAGATTTGTATAAGGAGCATACAAACATACAAACAAACGAACGCTCTATTAGATACAATAAAAACAATCACGGGAAAACTAATGTAACGATTGTCTTATATCACATTTATATTTAGTATCCACGGGGAGCACAAATTTTGGTGATGTCATATTGCAATATGCTGGCAATCAAACCTTGGTTGGGCTTGGAGTTGTAGGCAAACACGGGCGCTATCTACTCGTACATATTTATCTCTGCTTGATGATGCATTTCAGGAAATTGGACCCACAACTTCCAACGTTCAATGAGGATAGTATATTTCCGAACAGAAATCACTTGATAATGAACAGGATAAAACGTTGGGAAATTTACATTTGTTTCTAGAGCGTATTACACGAGATCTGATTTGATTAAGAACAATAACAATTACGTTTCGCAGAAAACATCGTCATGAACAATTGTAAACGTTGATGTCGTCATCCATCTTTCATTAGCCTTCCACTCACAGTATTTCAGCAATTATATATGACCGACCCATATTACTTCGTTATCATGTACATTTAGGTATTTCAATCCAGTTAGTCGCTGCAGTCTCCTTAACGTTCTGGTTATTTCAGTCATATTCTCAAGCCCATTTACGATCCACAGACCTCCAGAATTTTTGTCTACTATTCTTTCTGACCTGTATTCAGTCTGCTGTCGTTCCAGAATTCTTATTTGTTACAACACTGTAATTCTCCTACTTCTCAAAGTGTAATTTCCACAATTTTGAAAAATAAGAATATTGCTCGAAAATATTATAACCAAAATAGCAAAACATTTAGTAATTAATACTTAGAGAAATCTGTTCTGGACAAATTTTCCGGACTACACTATGCCAACATGAATATGACGTCTAACAAAACAGTAACTACTACACCTTCCCTAATTATTTCATGCAATTGTTAAGCAGTGAGTTTTTTTTAATTTTCTAAATAGATTTAAAAAGCCTGAATATAATACGCATAAGATGAACAATTAATTTTAATCTAACTAACAAATTAGATGGTTATGTTTTTCAAACATTTTCTGTTAGACTACCAATATCAACCTGATTTATACTATCAAACTTGCCTTCGAAACATTGATGAATCAAACATTGGCCCGGGTTAAAAAATCGATAATGGTATTTGAAACAAATTCACCGGGAAAGGCTTCGTTCGCTCTCTAATCTCTTTCATGTGTTTCACAGGTTTTTTTTGGTGTACACAGGCTATGTATAGGGTAATCCACATAGTGGCAACTCCCCTCTTATAGCATAGGAAAGGGATTTGAAAGGGGGGATGCGGAAGGATGGAGGAAGGAAGCCAAGGGTTAACTAGGGCCCCCGGGCTATAGTTTAAGGATTCTAACCGGCATTCGCCTAAAAGTAATGCAGGACAAACCCTATAAAAACCTGCATCAGGTAGGTCGGGCATTTGGTACTTGTCCCACGCCCTTCCGATAGCGGGAGAGGGGTTTGCTGTGGGGTCGCGGCCTACTCCTCATCATGCCTTGGCCAGTTTAGGAGGCAGCTGGCCGACTATTCCAATAGGAATAGCGGACAACTCTTACCGTATGCACAAGGTCTGCGACCCGGGAACATACATCTCTCCAAACAGACCCAGGTGCCTCGGCATATGTGAACCTTAGTTCAAAAAAACCAGAGAGATGTGAAGGCATCCGCAAAGGTAGCCTCCGCCACGCCCAGGTGTCTGCGAGGGTTATTATCTCGCAGGCAGAACCTTGTAGGAGAGACACGAAGGGGCTGCATTTGGGGATGCCTCTTCCTCTCCGTTTTTGAACTAAGGTTCCCACAAGCCGAGGCACCTCGGCCTGTTCTGAGAGGTGTATGTTCCGGGGTCACAGACCTTGGGCATACGGTAAGAGTTGTCCGCTATTCCCATTGGAATAGTCGGCCAACTGCCTCCTAAACTGGTCGAGGCACGGAGAAGGGAATTCTGCGTCACCACAGCAAACTCCTCTCCCACTATCAGAAGGGAGTGGGACGAATACCCAATGCTCGACCAACCTGATGCAGGTTTTTCTAGGGTTTGTCCTGCATTTCTTTAGGCGAATGCCGGGTAGGATCCTTAAAATATTTTAGCCGTGGGCTACCTTCCTTTACCCTTCCACATCCCTCCTTTCAAATCCCTTTCCTATGCTATAAGAGGGGAGTTGTCACTATGTGGATTACACTATATATAGCCTGTCTACACCTTCTTCGTCCTCTGTGAATTAATTGTTAATTTTTTTAAATTTTTTTTTTGTTGAAATACAATTCACAATAAAGATATTATAAAATGACTATTATTGTTGTTATGGGCCTACCAAGTTCGTGTAAGGCATGGCCGGAGGTGTGATATTATGTTTTATGTACGAATATGTGAATATTCGTTCCGTTACTTTGTAACGCGAATAAATTCTATGGAATGTAATGAATATTAACATTAAATGATGCAGTCTTTCTCACTGTAAAGAATTAATAAAATAATTTCGGGCTTCTAAAGGAGTGAAGATTCACCAAGTCTGTGAGTGCTTTTCTCTCGGAGGCAGCACCTATCTGGAGAGACGGAGAGGACAACCTTTAGGGATCCTTTTTCCACTCTTCATTTTTGAACTATGATTCCCACAAGGAACCTCGGTCTGTTGTGAGAAGTGCATCTTCCGGGGTCGTAGACCTTGAACATTCGGTAAGAGTTGTTCTCTGTTCCCATTACAACAGACGGCTCGCTTGCCCCTAAACTGGTCAAGACACGGAGAAGGGAATGCTGACACCCCACAGCAAACCCTTCTGCCGCCATCGTAAGGGTCTTACAAGTGCCAAATGCCCGATTCAGGTTTTATGAGTTTGCCCTGCATCACTTTTAGGGGAATGTCGGATAGGATCCTTAAACCATAGTCCGGGGGCCCTAGTAAACTTTGGCTACCTTCCTCAACCCCTCAGCATCCCCCCTTTCCAAATCCCTTCCTATGCTATTAAAGGGGAGTTGCCAACACGTGGATTACCCCCTGTAGCCTGTGTCTTAAAAAAACCGAGTGAAAAGAAGTATGCGTTACGTTTCGATGACGTTCACTGTCGTCGCCTTCTAGCAAAGTATTTTGCCAGGTGTTTATTCTGGGATCTTCAGTTTTACGTATACCAATTTTAGTTGAAATTGTTCCACGCATTAATGAGTAACCTTATTAACAATAATAATCATGTATAATAAGATAACTAACATATTACGTCTGCTAAAATATTAATGTGATGCTTTATTTCGTAAAAACGCATTTTTCGGGAAAATGATCTGTCGGGCAAACGTCAATCGGGATTATTGTTACCGGGCAAGTGTGTGTTGGGCAAACGGTCGGATCCCGAGGTAATGGCACTATTGTATGGATATTTGGTATTATTATATAAATAAAATAACCAGTAAGCCAGAAACTATTAGTATAATCTATATTAGAAACACAAAACAACGTTTCATCACTTGATTAGATGACAGAATAAAAACATTGTATAATTTCTTATGTTGACTAATTTGGATTATTTATATTATAATAAGACCAACATAACGTATTTGTATAAACATATAAATATTTTGTCGCCTTAGTTACATACCAATGGCCGAGGCCTGTTAATTTTGTAGTCCCATTACTAGAGTAATAGTCATTTTATAATATTTTTCGTTAAACAAACTTTAAAACAATATTTCATATTGTTTATATTCATAATAGTATTTTATATATCTGTATCTTATACTGGTGTTTTATTTAAATTTTAATGCAGTCCCCAGTCTAAAGGGTGGATTAGGCTTCAAAAGGGAGGAATACTCCAGTTAAAAATCAAATTACGCAGCATCAAACAGCCGTATGACACCTTGATATTTCTCAATCACTTCTCAAAGTCCGCAGTTGCTGCAATGCGAAGTTTCTGCGAAACTCACCGCATGAATGCAGGCGTTCTTATGTCGTAACATAGAACTGACCGGGCAGAGCACGAGGAAATTTATTCGCATGGTTTCGTGGTTCGTATTTTTTACTTTATATGAAACAATTTTTTTTTGTGTGTATCGAAGATGCCTCATTATGTTGAACATAATGTGTCGTGAACTATATTAGTGTGAAGCGGCCATGGATCGAGCTACATATAAATTTCACTAAAAAAACTGCCACATAACCGTGAATATTGCAAAATTTAATTTGTTTCAGTTATTAACGCGAATTGTAGGACGTGTCAACTGTAATATAATAAATGTCGATAGTGGCAGGTCAGAAATAGTTTCCGTGTAACTGATAAAAACGGTCAACAGTGATTGTGATGTCTCCCATTGTCTTTGCGCTATCGTCACCACGTGCAGGTGTAATTGGATCCAAGTACCACTTTGACGAATCAGATCAAGGTTAAATTGTATGGCAATATTGTAAGTAATTTATTTGTCATGAATTGTCAATTTTGAAACAGTTTCATTACGAGAATCCATCTCTTCATTCTTCTTGAATTTCCTCGTAGCAAATAAGGTTCGAGCGATTGAAAGAACAAAACTAAAAATAATTAGAGCTGCCCTTAAAAAAGTGACAATTATTTGAAAAAAAATGGTGAAAGGGTTTTAGTATTTGATTGTTTTACCCTCAAACAAGCTTCAGTTCGGTAACAGTTAAATGAAATTGCATAGATAAAAAAAGTGACAATTATTTGAAAAAAAATGGTGAAAGGGTTTTAGTATTTGATTGTTTTACCCTCAAACAAGCTTCAGTTCGGTAACAGTTAAATGAAATTGCATAGATAAAATAAAAATTTCTTCATATTATAAAAAAAATAATAGTGAAGAAAACTAACAAAATAGTCAGTCTTTTGACGAATTTATAACTCCGCCACACTGTTTCCAAAAACTGCAGCATCTTTAACCCCATTTTAAGACCATATTCGTTCCTGTTGAAAATAAATAATCAATAAATTTAATTATTAAACATTATCGTGGTCGGAGTGGTCGAGATGACCAGTGTATATTTTTTATGGACTTTTCAAAAAACCGTAAGACTAACCAACTATCAAAATCTATGTAAAACAATATCATTAGTCACAGCAAAGTTGGCGACTCTGTGTATGTTGTCATTTACATCAGTTACTCTTGTCCGCACTACCTTCAGCAGAAATAATTTTATTTGTAATTTTATATACCAGATTTAAACACTTCTATCTAACTATATATCAACAAATGTATATTTGTTTGTCTCCCTTATGCGTTCCTATAACATTCATCCGATTGCGATGAAACTTTGGTGATTTATTGTGCTCACAGACACAAAAGTTTCTGTCGGTCTCTCGAAGGGTTAACTCCTCCCTTACCTATGGAGAGTGGAATTTTCAAAATTAGCGTCGAATAATTAGTTTTCGGGGTCGGTGAGAAAAATCATTTCTCCTCAGATGTTTCTAGCATGGGGAGGCAGCACCACTAGGGGAGGGGTGGGAGGTTCCGTAACGCGTAAAACCGAGTTTGGAGTCAAATCCAGGGTTTTAGAAGTCACTGAGTTAAATTCTGATATTCACTGTGTCAATTATGTTGTGGGTCATCCCCTAGGTGTGGGGGTTTTTCACGAGCGTCAAAGGCCGTTATATAAAAGTAAACAACCGAGTGTGCTGACAAATATAGGGTAATGAAGTTTTTAATTCAGACATTTACCATATTCTGGTTAAGATATATTTCAGTCCCTGGAAGTTGGGGCGAAACGAATTTTTGAGTATAATCTTAAACCCGGAGAGGAATTTCTACCAAATTTTATACACATGTTTCTTACGATCCAGGAACAATCACTGAGGGGTTAAGACACAACTATCACCTCTATGGATGGGGTGGAGGGATTGACATTTAAAAAAAATTTGTAAACGGTAATCATTAGCATCGAATAAAATGATTACGGTGTCGCTGAATTTGATAGCGTCATTTTAGAAGATTTAAGTGTCTAATTTCAACTCTAAAAGGCAACGGAGGGAGGTATCCGTACGGTTTGTAATATAATAGTCTACACGTGCCCTCTTATCATAACGTCTCTTCAGCATAGCGGACCTAAGAGGGCGCAGCTGCAAGAACGCTGATGCAGTTAAAGACATCACTTTAGATATAGCGAGTAACTAAACACAACAACAACATAAATATTCACCCCTTCCACTTAGGCAGCTGTGATGACGCTGCGTCTAGATGTGAGCATTTTAAGTACCTTATGCAGACATGCTCACGGCAGCAGAAATCTTCCACCCTGTAAGAGTTCTTCTCATTGGAGACTTAAAATCATCAGGTGGGGGAACGGAGTCTTCGAATTGTTCAGAGCTTCTTGGGAACGACAGTCGTGATAAAACCTCCAGACGGGTCGGTGGCTCCTGGTGCTATCCGCCAGTTTGTCTTACTTTATTTTATTTCTAACTATTAAATCTATTTATTCTTCATCAACTCCTATTTGACTGAAGTGCAGCGACACACCAACCACTACGCCTAGGTTCAATTAGTTGAACCCGAAGCCTCACGTTACCGACTTTCCTATTTCCTGTTCTTAATTCTTCCTTTATCCTCTAGATCGGTAGTCAGGTGAGCTAACGGAGGTATAGCTCGGTTGGTGAACGATCTATCTGGACTTCCCATTTCCAACTGTTGGAATGTTACATGTTCACAGTGGTGGAGTGTTACATGATGTCAGGCGGGATGTTACATGGCGGCAGCGGTTGGAAGAATTTAAAAGGTTGATGGTGTAAAAATAATATGAAAAATACAGAGGTTGATGAAGATTCCAGGATTGTAGGAGTCGCTGACTATAATTTTCGCATTACCCGAGGTGGTTAAAGAAATTTCTTTATCTTCGACGTGGACGTGGTTGCCAAAAAGTTACCCGGAGAACATATGACAGTTCGCTTCCAGCCAATGGTAGGATAAACAGTATCTAGAACTCTTCCCAGTGCCCGAGTGTGTTTACATCAGTAGCCGGGGGTTCAAGCGGGGCTGCCCCGGTGGATTCCGGCTAGCTATTACCGTGTAAAGGCGTGTATAAGTACATGATATCTAAGCTATATAAAGGAAAGTCCACTACTCCCAGAAAGTGTAAAGAAGAGGAATACCTGAAGATGACGTCCACACAGAATATGGAGGCTAGATTGTATTCGAATGTGATGCCCACGGAGCGTAAACCAGATAAAATGCATGCTATAATTCTGGACGCTGTTGCAAGTTTAAATACAGATGAGTACCTAATAGGTTTAGCTAATATTATTGACCCCATCAGAATTAAGTACATCTTTAAAATAGCTAATTCCAGAATATGCGCATTTCTAACATCTAAGGAGGATGTCGAAAACCTAACAAAAGTTCATAAATCAATAAGAATAAAGGGTGAGATGGTAAATATAAGACCTTTAATGCAAAAATACTGCCGTGTAATCTTGACAAATGTACGCCCAGTTAACCCTATCGAGATTATTGTGCTAGAACTAGAAAAGCTAAATGTAATTCCAGACTCTAAAATATCGGATATTAGAATAAGTACTGGACCGAAGATTTTCTCACATTAAAAGTTTCAGAAGACAATTCTTCATTAACCCGGATAAGCTAAATTCCCTTCCGGATTCCATAATGGTGCAATATGAAGAAACTATCAATAGGGTATATCTAGCAGCGGAGAACGACAACTGCTATCATTGTAAAAGTCCCGGCCATATCGCGATAAATCGTCCTAATAGAGATGCAATACTGAAGAATAATCTGACTGCAAATGAAAATTATGACAGTGTAAGAACCCGGCACCCGCAATTCAAATAATTAACCCTCAAAAAACGGACATGGATAATTCACAACTAACAAACAAAAAAAGAACTGCATCTACGAGCTCGACGAGCCAAGCTGATAAGAAATACGTCAGTAATCCTGAACAGAAGACAAGCACTAATCCACGCAAGAAAACAAAACAAAACATTCAGGATCCTAAATATAAGGCGCTTAGTCAATCATTATATGGAACAGTTAAAGACTCTTATACTAAATGCTACGGACTCAAAGAACCCAAGAACCATTATTAGAGATTACCAAATATTCTCTACATCATTAATAAATTATTGGACTCGTTTTACCCACACTTAAATGATAAAACGGCAAAAAGTAGAATAAAAAGGCTCATAAATTTAGTGAAGAAACAAGAGACTGATACATATTTAGAAGCAGACGCCTCTTCCTAATAAAAACAGACTATGACTACAGTACAGTGGAATCTGCAACAGTCGCAGCTTCAAATAAGTTAATATAATTAATTATACTATTATTATGATAAATGATTAACAAATTCGAATTTTAAAATGTAAATGTAAGAAACCCACATTTGAAATATATAATTAATTTTTCAAACTGTTCAATTTAATGTATATTATTGGAATCAATGTGAATCGCAGCATAATTACGTAAACAAGCACTTTTTGTAATTTATTTATGGGTCACCAATGACCAAGTTGTTAACGCGACCATTATAAACCTTTAATAAAAACAAAAACAAAAAAACATATGACCTTAAGTTACGGAGTGTATTTTTTATTTTATTACTGTATCTATTTATTTAAATGTGTATTTCTTTACCCCTTTATTAAGTTAGCGAGTATTTTTCACTATATTAATTAGGCGTTATTTTTAGACACTCTTATTTTAAGTTTTAGGAGAAGTTCAGAGTTGTTAAAGTACCATTTTTCATCAATCTGGTTTACTTGAATTTAGCTGCCGAGGGGTTAGGTCGGAAAGGTGAACGTAAATGGGTAAATCTTCCCAACAGTGACGGTATTGATACTATTTAAATTAATTGTTTGCCAAAAGGTAAGTGTCGAATGTCCTCCGGGGATTTTATAAAACATACCCGGACAGCACAGGGCACTGAGCTAGTTTAATTATATAAAGTTGTATGTTAAATGTACTGGTACCCAAAGAAATTGATTCAGCAAAAAAATTTAGCGTTTTATGTTAATATATTGTAGTCAAATTTGTAATAGTTGAACACGTGATTGATTAGATCCTCAAAATTACGTAAATACTCGTCACGTCAGCGAGTGCGGGACAGCTGAGAAGACGGAGTTGATAAATATTACAATATATAACTCTAATCATAATAATAACTATAATTGTAGCATTCAATTCATATATTGTAATTTTATGTATTGACGAGTCCTAATTCCTCATACGAGGACTAATGGAATAAAATAAATAAAATATAATGCTAACTACTAATATAGTATCGAATAAAAATAATTTTATTAATAATAGAAAAGTTAATAAATGAAAAGGCAAATAATTAAAAATAATATATAAATGAAAACAGAATATAAACATTAAAAAGAAGCTAGCAATAATATCGTAATACAAATATTTAAAAGTTAGGTGATTAAATTGAGATGGAATGAATGTTACGGTATAGCTCGAGAGGTTTGTGCCCACCAAAGATGCGCAGTCGTCCTCTCCCCTTAGGATGTAGTGGGGGTAACGAAGACCTCAGTTTAACACGATTCTTTGTTGCGACAACTAGGAACTGTTAATACTATTATATAAACATTGACGCAAATAAATATATTGTACTTAGTGTACGTAAATTTAATCTTTATGTTATGAAAATTTTTGTAAGTACTATTATTACTATTATTGTACTTCATTAGTTTCCAGGATGCAAAGTGAAACTATTAAAAAAAATTAGGAGGCAGTAAAATTATCCACAGCCAAAGTAGGGAAATTATTTCGAATGTATACAAATTCATGAGAAAGGAATGTGATAGCGGGAATCCGATAAAAGTTAAGAGTATCCAAGCTCGTGTTGCGGAGGCAACTGGACTATCTATCAGAAGCTTGCAGCGGATTTTAAATGAAGAAAATGAGTGTCAGAGTAGAGGGACCACTTTTTCAACTCCACGAAAGGTACGGTGTAGGAAAAAAAACAAATCAGAAGAGGCCGATTTTGATAAATGTGTCATTCGCCGAACCAAAGTTTATTATTTGAGATATTGCAGGAAAATATGACAGCATATGGCCAAAGTGTATTACTAGTACAGGTAATCCATATTCTATACTCGTAGCATAATACAGTCCAAGACCCATAAATGCTGGTGTTGATATGCCTGTAAATTAACGTTAATTATTAATTAGCAAACAAAATGTTTGTTAATTAATTTGTTAATTAAATACTTCATTATTTAAGAAGGAAAACCAATTAATGAAGATAATGTAAATATGTCACTGAATATATTTTGAATCGCAAGTTTCTTTTATGCGTTGTGTATTGTCTTTGTATAATATTGTATTTGAGATATCTGAGTGCTATAGGCCTAAATTAGATGTCACAAAACGAATTAACTTCAGTTATTTGAAATATATCAATTATTGAAGAATAAATCTACGAAGATTCACGGCCGCGTAAAGGACCCATATGTATTAAATTTATTCAAATTATTGAAATTGAAATATGTACTTCCGAGTAAAAATATACTTATTAGATAAATAAATAGCCAAATAACAGACAAGAATAAGAGCTAAATAAATACCATATATTTTAAAAATAGAATAAATATGAAAACCAAAATTGAGCAAAATAAAATTTATAAAACTCATAATAGTGACCTTAGTTTTGTCTGTTATTCGGCTTTTTATTTATCTACTAAGTTATTCAAATTATATTGTTTAATTATAAGAATTCGTTATTGATATTTTAATGCATTCTGTGAATCTGATTCTGTCCTCTTGAATGGCTATTGAACTAGAGTGTTAGATCGACACGGAGAGTATTTGATTGTAACCCTAGTCTTTCACGACACGAAACTCCTACTGTCGTTCATTCTTTTGTTTGTTAACATATTGCCATGCGATACATTAACGAGTGCAGTAATACGTTTTATAGTGAAACATAACGGTGATGAATAAAAAATGAACATTTCACATAAACTTCAGTCTATTGAAGTCTATTATGATCAATGTGAGATTCCAAATGTTACTCTGCGACGAAAGGTTAATCAAATCTGATCGCGTAATTCAATCCCAAAGCAGACCTGGTTGTCGCAACGTGGGCAACCTGTCACAAGTGGAACACTGAACAATTCAGGGGACCTGGAGCGCTATCGGGTTCAACTTTCTCTTTGTTATGCGGAATGCAGAAACGCCTACACATTAACACGTGTAGTTTGTACTAGCGACAATATTATAATTGTGCAGAATATTTTACGCAACATCGATTTTTGATATTACCACCAACTTGTGACTTGTGACAGAAGGTACAGCGGAGTGGAAAATTTCCCTGTAAAGACAAAGATCACGTTGTAGTAAAATAGCTACGGATATTCTGTTAAGTAGATACTGAGATACTGGAAGTTCACTCAGAATAGACCAAAATGGAGAAACTATTTCCAGACGCAAATTCCGTAAATAAATTGAGGTAAAAAATATTTCTGTGCGTCGAGTACTTGAACTTTACACGTAATTAAGCACTTTTAACGCCAATTTTCCAACATAGTCTTGAAGTTTGTTGGGAACGACGATGAGAAAATGTGACGAATATATTTATGACGTAACAGCTGACAAAAGGCATCGGAGAATGGTCTCCAGCTCAATACGAACGATTTGTACCCCGAAATTATTTTTGCCTATTCCTATTCGTGCAAATCGCAACGAAATGGAAGAAATGCACAGAAAGCAAATTACGTTAACCGCTGGTTTAGAAATTCAGCGTAGATTCTTCGTTTTAATGTCCAATTAATCTTCGCTATTCTTAGGTATTTTTATTAAAATAAGATTTAAAATTTAAAAAATTCAGGAAATACATTTAAAATGTTATTTCACCTTTAAGAGGTGAATTAAAACTCTCGGAACGGAATAACGTAAAGTTTCGTTTAGGTATATTTTTTCTATCGAATAATAAGTAATACTGCACACGCAAAAAATTTAAAATTAAGGAACTACCGGGATTTTTATGTCAAAATGTTACTTACACTTATATATGGTTTCTGAGTAGCATATTTTTTTTGTAGATTTTTGAGTAAAACAATACTTCTAGCTATTATATAAAACGCAGAATGAGTGAATCGCATTTAGTTGTAATTATAAAATAAATTGTACTGTTATATTTTATACCAATGAAATATATCTTCTGGCGTAATTAATTTTTCTAAAGAATTTTATTACATAGAATGTTTTTCCTGTGGCTGATGCAAATAAAACATTCGTCAGAATATTTTAAAACTTAATTTCGTCAATGTAGTGAATATAATATTTTTTAAAGTTGAATTTAATATTCATGCAGATAGCGTCGCCTTTATGTTGAGTAAACATTTTTTCTTAACACAACCAATATTTGGTTAATTAGATTTAATCAAGTCGTTAGTCTCAAAAGGTCTCTCTTTACGAAATACCCTAAACAATTACAATTATAATAATAATATATTGGAAGCGCACACATGCCGTGCATTACATTACAACCTTTCCTTGCTGTAAGCTACGATAGATTTTCGTCTATTCCTACATTTTACAATATGATATCTTTCACAAGCTTCTAAACACAATTCACACACACACTCGTCTCTTGGTTCATGAAATACTTTGTTTAAGCACACTTTATGGTGAAAGCCATGAATCGCCAGTCTCGTCTTCGTGTGGCGTAGTTCATGGTTGGCTTCCATCCATGTCCTGTCCTGCATAGCAGATGTTGCATAGAAGTCCTCCGGTGTAATTGTTATAAACAATTACAATTATAACGGTTTGAATTCTAGAGTAAATTGACAACGGATTTCGTTATTTTAAAATGCAACAGGACACGGGAATGAAAATACTTGCATAATTCAATACCGGCTTTCATTTGTCCGGCGCGGCGCTGCTCTGCCTAGGACCCTTCCTTACCTGTGTATTGCCTGGTTGCAGATAGGGGTATACGACCGTCCTGACCACTGCAAAGTGTGAAACTCACTGGTCCGCCTCACTGAACACCCAGCCCACACCTTCACTATGACGTCACACCTGCCGTCACATCGCTGTTTACATGCAACTATCACAGACTAAGTAGGTCGGAGTGTTAAACTGATACATATACGGGTCCTCAGTAGTCAACGACAAGTTCGGACGCTTCATAGAGATTTCTAGATTAGTCGTATATTTCCTATCCACGTATTAAAAAAACTTCATAATTTTTTGTCCTATAAGTTTAAGGATTTTCCTAAGTTTAGAGCGAATTCATCTCTCAACTTGACAGTAACTCCTCAATTTCTAAATTGGTATATTCATCTGGATTTAACTTAATCACAGCTTAATAAACCAGCCAAATTGTCAGACACATTTTAATAAAATAAAAATGTGAACATTTTAATAAACGAAATTTAGCACTTCGTGTCGTTCCTTAGTTTTGAAATCTCTTAAGGAGAAAATATGACGTATACATGTCTGAATATTCAATAATTTAGAGCGAACAATTTTTTATAAACATAATATTTATAATACAATTGTTGAAATATGTATTTAAAAATTACTTACAATTATTTTAAATTGATACAAATGAATAATTAAAATTTTGTGGATAATTTTCTAAAGGTGTGTGCTATATCCATACATTGCAGCCGAAATTAGTGTTGTATACACAATTTTGATGAGCGTATTGTTGTTAGTTAAAATATAAATTGAAAAACTTATTAAATTAAATGATAGAGTTAAACAAAAAAATAATAAAAAATTAAAGGAATCATAAATTATATTTAAATTATTTATATATTTTTTTTACATTTATTTCAATATTTTTAGACCTTATCTACAATATTTCACCCATAAATCTTAAATAATATTTACATTCTCGCCTAAAATTTTGAATGTCGCATAGAAGTGTTTGGATCACGACTGAATAATTATTAATATTGATAATTCGTTTGGACGCGATAACACGCATTACAATTTAAGAAATTAGTTTTGCAAATAACTTTGTTAATCTAAATTGTTTATTTTGTATGTAATATTTTTCGCTAAATTTAAAATCTTGGCAGTTATAAAAATAAAAAGGAATTACGTAATTATCAAACATGATAAATGAGTATATAATGAATGATTTTTTTTAAAAAAAAGTAGAACTATAAAATTAAATTTAATATTATTAAGATTTTCAAACGGTTAACTTCGTACTTAATTTAATAGCTCTATTTTTTATATATATATGTAAATTAACTCTAATTATCTTTTTATATTTTTATCCTCATAGACTTATATAAATGGTTTACTTTGCGTATTTTCATTTCCTTATGTGCTATGGCATCGCAATTTGAGGCAATTGCTCCTGGAGCACACAAATATTAAAGTTACAAAAACGTGCTATTAGAATTATTACTCGGACGAATTATAGATCTAGGTGTAAATCGTTGTGCAACTCTATCTAGTGTCATGATATTTTAAAGCTTGTAAAACGGAGCATAAATCTGTTTCAAAGGAATGGCTAATTTCACTAATATGAGATTATTAATCACTCAGCTCTAGGATCGGAAAAGCATCGCCTTGAAATAAACTCACAATATAGGGAAAAATTTATTTTAATACTTTTCCTCCAAGGGTTAAAAGAAATAATAATTAGAAGGGTTTTATAAATCCGTGTATGATTATGTTATTGAAAGGAACGTTTTACTAAGTTGAAATTATTTTTATAAAAAAAAAATATTTCATAACTGATTAGTTTTTGTGCTCTTTTTGCTACATGTTCGGACTGGAGTTTCTACGGAATGTCAGATCTGTCGATGGTCAGTTTCGAGAAGTGACTTATCCGCCGTTTGTGAATGTGTCGTGTTGTAACTTATACTATTATTTGTGCATTTTAAGTAATTATTTATTAATATGAATTGTAAGTATACTCTGTAAATTTATTTCTAATGTTAAGCAAATTTTCTGTCTCCCATTGTAAATTAGTTATTTAATTGTAATTTCAGTAATACTATTAATTAATTAATTTTATTTATTATACTGTGGGCTCGTCATCTTGTACAGTAAAAAATTTGTATTCTAGGTTAACATAACGTAGTTTCAAGTGACTACCTTTATGGAGAGCTCAGTGATCAGAGCGTTTGCGTGCTAAGCGGTAATCCAGGGTTTGATCTATCGTCCTGTCGAGAATTTTCTATCCCACCCTGTTAAAAACGAATTTATTTCTGTACCAAAGACTTCTTGAAAGCCCATGGAGTCAGGGATATCGAACAATAAGAACATTACGAAAGGAGCACCAATCCTTTAAAGTGGGCGTCATCAAATCAATAACAACTGTTGTTCCGTGTAGTAAACACTTCATATCATGCAACTACATCCGAAAGATTCCAACATAATTCATGGCAAACAAAAGCAAGTTCCATTTTAAAGCGGCTTACATCACAGGTGATAGCGGTGGAAAGTAAACACAAGCTAGCAAGTATCGAGGCTTTTATGGACAGCGGCATTTTCCATTAGAGCCTTACGCGATTGTGAAACTAAAAAAACAGTGAGAAACATTTATTAACAACCTTATCATATTTGCATTCATTTCACTAAAAAATAATTTTGAACAATAACTTTCTTCGTTTCAAAACTAATCTTATTTGTTAATTAAATACTTTGTTATTTAAAACTTTTTTGTATCTGGCAAAATAAATTTTTATTAAAAACGTTTTTCAAGGCGTTTCAAACGGAGTTCATGTTACAGTTTTATATGTCAGGTTACTGAAATATCAAATGTAATTAATTTCCCTCATTGCCTTGTCCATATTTTTATTTTAACTACATTATTTTGGTACTGTAAAGAAGACATCGAGTTGAGACAGTTAAAACCCATTTTCAAGATATGGCCCACATTTGATCTTAGATCTATTAGAGTAACTGACAAAATTTGTGTACCGAGTCAGCATAACGATCACCTTCAGATCACTACAAAGATCCAAACTAATCGTTTCAAATTTTATCTTCTCTATAATTATGTTTTTAAGTGTTTCTCGCAAAATATTTAATAATTATGCAAATTTATGCGTAGCATTAAACATGTATATAACATTACATATAGTTACGCTCGTATTCTCAAACATCTTTGCTGAATATAATGGGACGTAATAATATGTTTAACATTTAATGTTGTACATTTTCATAAATGTTAATGCGTATCATTTACTACGTAATTTGGAATCCGACCAGATAGGTTTCCTAATCGGGCACAGCATTCCCGACACCATTGATCAAATTTAGAGGCAGCTGGCCGACTTCTCCCAATAAATTTTTATTTTCCGAAACAGTCTGCTTGAGAGTGATCCACATGATGACCGCTATACTAACAGAACGAAGGATAGAAAGGTAGACTTCGAAAAACTATCTTAGGAACGTCACATACAGGGATATCATCTTGAATAATACAGAGAGAGAGATCTAGGAAGCTATGGGGCAATTTTTTACGGATCCTACTCGGTATTCGCCTAAATGTGATGCGAGGAAAATCCGCGATTTACTTTCTCATGTTATATGAAAGCTATAAATATGCATCTTGTCAGCAGCGAAGACTGGTGATGCAGATTGAGGGAGAGGGCGGGAGGCAGAGTCGAATAAACACATTCACTACAAGTATCAAACGCGGTCAAATTCAAGGCGCATACTGAAAAGTGCTTGGAAGCGCTGAGAAGAAGGGTCCTAAATTGGGCTTCCAAGAAATGTGCTGCACACTATAGGGACATTTGATATTCCATTGTCCTGCTCACTCCATTGCAAATTACCTATCCATGGTCGTTTGAACTGCATTCTCCTTATATCCTGACCGTTACTTAGTTGTGTCCTTTTAATTCACTTTGTTATATATTTTAAACTACTAGTAATAGTCTGATTGTTCTATAGTTTTTCATATTCTCTTTACATTCTTTCTTGTATATCAGTACTGTGGTTGCGCAATTACAGTGTTTTTGGATATACATTTTTCCGAGAACCTTAGTCTTTCTAGCTCGGATCAGTATACTTCCTCTCCTTCTAGTTATAATATATCTGATGTTACTCCATTCTATCGGCATTTGTTATTTAGATAAAATATAATTGCCTTTAGCCGATCATTAACCCCCCCCCCCCCGCGATATTTCATGTAACTTTACTTGTTGCAAATAAAATCTTATGTCACATTTTTCTTGTATTTCCTAAAACAATCTTTTATCGTTATTCTTAACGTTTTGCATATTCCAATTTATTAATATTTCCTTCTTGACATAGTATTCTTCTCCTTCCCTTGAGCTGTTTTGACTCTTCAAATAGTTTCTCGTCACGTGATGCCTCCAACTTCAATTGAAAACAGACTCATCTGCTAAAGAATATGATTTAGCAAAATGTGGGTGAGCCTGTCTTCATGACTGTTAAAAAGATGGAGAAGGCTCGCACACAATTGGAGTCAACTAGGGTAGCTAAAAAGTAAGAGAACCACGTCCCGAGAGCAAGTTCGGAGTTCGTTTCCAGATCGATTAGATAATTTTACATCCTCATCCTTCAATTCAGTTTCGTAACCTTTAGTGCTCACAAAAACTTAATTTTTAGTCAGAGAATATAATAATTTGTCTGGGATTTTGAAAATATCGCCTAATATATAATACAACATAAATAAGATTAAAATTAAATTACACCAAATATAACAATAACAATTTACATATCAAATATAACAATTTATATAAAAAATTCACAAACAAATTGGGTTTCACAGCTTTACCTTATATTGCTTACTTACAACAAACATTAATTATACTGTTAGAAGAGTATGGTGTCAAAATTAATTTTAAGCCTGGTAAGTATTTAAACATACTAATCATTATTACGGACATGGTTGAAAACTTAAATAAGCCTAATGTAATTTATAAAATTTATCGTTTGGATTGTCAAGCCACATATACAGGCCAAACCAAGCGCTCATTAAAAACTATCTTAAGAGAATATAAAAATAATAAAAATAATATTATTCAAAATTATTCCGCTTTATCTAAACATATTTATTTAAATAATCACAAATAATATTGGTGTAAATAATCAATTTTGGACGAGGAAACAAAATGCTATATATCAGATACCATAAAACATCCATTAATATAAAAAATGATACTAACAAGTTGAATGAAATTTATGACAGTTTGCTTGCCTTTAATTTATATATTGTTATAATTTCAAAATTTAAAATGTTTCCTATGTAAACCGCACCAAACAATGTAAATTATTTTTTACTGCTCGTTCTCGTTTGAAATAGGACATTTCGGCCACGGGAGTCAGCATAATTAATCTATAATCATCTATCAAAATATTGTAAGTCTAACAAAATTAATATTTTCTGTTATCTGCCAAATGTTTCTTTAAAATGTTATTCTAACCATTGCAATTGTTTTGTTTCTTTTGAATGTGATGAGGTCGCAAAATAAGCGATGAAACGTTGTTTAATTTTAACATTAATAAATCATTTTTCTGACTTAAAATTGACTGATATTTATTTATTATTTTTCTCAATAGTCAGAATTTATATATATATATATATATATATATATATATTGTAATGCCAATTAATTAAGATATTAATTTTAAATTTGAAAATCTAAATTGTTTGAGAAATCCTTTGTTGCGGCGGTACAGAACAGAACAAAAATAGACAAGAAGAGCATTGTTTCTTTGTCGGAAGAAGTAATGCGCGCTTAAAATTACGAGAGAGTCCAGTTCACATTATGATATGGTAGAGTTCAGGTCGAGTTGGCTGGAAGGTTTGGTCAAGTACAGGTCGTATTAAAATAGACGAGATATTCTTTTAAAAAGTAAAGTTAGGTAGAAGCAGTGAGCAGTCAGACACGACAGAAATTGGTCGAGTTGAAATAGACAAGACAATTTCAAATATTCAAAGAAAATTTGCAGAGAAATATCGAGGATTACCAACCAACAGAGTTGATTGGTCCTTGAACATTTTGTTCAAGACGAAATATTCACTTGAGCAGAACTAAGAAACCTGCTAAGCAAAAACAGTCTTGTGAACAGAGCCGGGCAGGATTAGCAGAAGTCAACCGAGGGAGAGACGAAAAGGAGGTTCATCCTGGTTCCTGATTTTTTATCTATAATATTAATTTTAGAATCTGTGAGTTTTCAGAAGCAGTGTAAAACCCGCCATAGTGTTTCGGCAAGTACAAGGTATCCTGGAATGCTGCCGTGAGTAACAATATAAAACAAATAATTATGTAAACCTAATTAAAAGATAGACGTCAGATTTCGTTTTCTTCTTTTGATTAAAAACTGTAAATTAGAATCCATTTTTATAGTTTAATTTCAGTGACAAGTAAATTTCGTTATAGTTAATTGACGAGAAAATCTTTTTTTTTAAAATTGTAATTTGTGTTTAAGTTGAGAAATAAAATGATTCGCCATTATCAAACCCAGTAGAGACCCTGAGATATTTTTAAATTATGTAATTCTGTTTAACTTATTGCTAATAAATTTGTTTGTTTGTAAAGTTGAATAATTTTTCATTTAATTAACGCCCTCCTTTTTGTATATTACAATATATAGAATTAATAATGAAATATGTTCCTTTTTCATGTTATCTCTCACGTGTATTAAACTTGATGTGAATATTCATATTTATCCTAGTTATTTGTCCGCTATTATAATTGGAATAGTCGGCCAACTGCCTCCTAAACTGGATTAGGCACGGAGAGGGGAAATCTGCGACCCAATAGAAAACCCCTCTCCCGCTATCGGAATGGCGTGGGACAAGTACCAAATGCCCGAGCTACCTGTTTGCAGGTTTTTATAGGGTTTACCCTGTATCACTTTTAGGTGAATTGTAGGGTAGGATCCTTAAACCACAGCCTGGGGGCTCTAGTTAACCCTTGGCTACCTTGTTCTTCCATTCCGCATGCCCCCTTTCACTCTCTTTTGTATGCTATAAGAGGGGAGTTGCCACTATGTGGATTACCCTATACCTTAAAAAAATAACTTAACATTTCGACCATTGATTATAATTTATTTCATGTTGGACATTTATTTTTCTAGTAGATTAATGATTAATGAAAGTTTTTGAGCAATATTAATTCCAATATCATTTAATATTTTTTCATCATACAGAATTCATTGATGTAAAATAGGTAGTATATATATATATATATATATATATATAAAACTATAGTTCCGCAACACATTCTATGTAAATTCAAAGAAGCAAACAATATTAAAGAAAATGTGTCATTTTTAATTCATTATTTGATGGCCAATTAGAAAAGGAAAATGTTGACTAAGGACCATAAGGCAAAAATTTTATTTAGTATATTTGTAAACAGCACATTAGTTGTAGAACTGTTCAGTTTGCATTTATAAATATTTCTCTATGTTATATGTAGTGGACGTAAGCAGTCTATGATCCGGGCGATTATATGTAATGGGTTCTCAAACATGTATATAAAATGTGTTTAATATATTTTTACGAATAATATGCCTTATAAAAGAATCATAATAGGAAAAAAAACATTATTATTCTATTAATAAGAATTATCATAGACAATTAAATGCTAAAGTAATATTACTAAACACGCAAAAACAAATTCTTGCTGAATTAGATGAAATAATAGTGGGTAAACCTTTCACAGTTACTCCATCTAATAAAATTAATTGTTTCTGCTATAAACGTTCATTTACATACGAAAAAACTCCATTACTGGAATGTTATAACCCCTATAGTTCAGGCTACTTTTTGTACCACTGTGTCGAACGTGTTATATACGTAAGAGGGGCAGCAGAATGAAATACTCGTTAAAAACAGACATAAGCGTCACGGCTTATGAAGTTTTCTTTTACATCAATGGTAGATATGGAAAACAATTTATTTAAACGTTTTAGATAGTATCTAATGTCTTGGTTTACATACTATTTGATTATCTCGGTTTCCTCTAAAAACGCTTCCACCGCAACCAATCTGCACTAGCTGTAGCCATAACGGCACGGTAACGTTTGAATTGTTTAAATCCAAATATCGTAATGCCAGGTCCCTCCACTGATACTTTTAAATAGTAAATTTAATTTATTTGTATTAATAATTTTAATTTTGCCGTGCGTAGGTTCACCCCATGAAATTCCTGAGAGAGAGAGAGAGAGGGGGGGGGGAGATAGTTCATGTCTCGTTCTTTTTAATTGTCATTTTCGTAAGATGTCACTTTTAATGTGGTTTATTTTTATCAGTAAATATTTATATTAAATAAATTAAATCTTTTTATTTAAGAAACCCCACCGAGTATTACATCAGACTGTTTCCGATATGAATTGTATCGTCGTGTTCTTCATTCTTACAAGTATATTATTGTTTAAATTTACTCACTATACTAGAAAAGGAGAAATATACAAACTGATAGATTTGGAATCACAAGTCTTTTGGGGTTACTGTTATACGTGAATTATACATAGAAGCCTGAGTGGTAGGCAGACATCACAACACTACCTTCAACGTGTAGCGGATCTTGCAGGCGATTATGCAAGTTCTCGATTTCATGGTGACGTCTCTTCTACTTTCAACACGATTGTGTCACTTTATATTTCAATTCGAGCTGATCGAGCTTAATGAGTCAATATTTCTATTTTTGCCATATGGTGATGTCAAAAGTCCGGTTCGTGCGACAGCGAAATTAAGATTTGTTTTTGAATGGGTCAACACCGATAAATTTTCTTGAGAAATATGGTGTTATTTAGTGATACTTACCAGTGCACACTACAAAAAGAAAGTAGAATGCTTTATGAAAATCGAAATGCCTTAATACAACTAAATCATTTCAAGCTTACATAAATTTCTAAGAGAAATTTACTAGAAGAATTTAAAATTCATTTTAACGACAGAGTCATTATGTAGTAAATTTTAGTTCATCCTTTGTTTCTAGAATATTATATAGGACGATGACTATTACTGAGAACTTTCTTTAGTCCTCTACTCCGTCTCTATAACTTTCTTTCTTCATTGGAAATACTCTACCTTGAGTTTTTAAATCGCCAGTTCCTATTTCAACTACAGGGTATACTTAATCCTATATTTAGAGAAAATTATTTCTCCTAAAATATTTTATTTGTATGCGCATTCAAAATTAAACAATTAGTATCAAAATACTATAAATGATAAAAAAACCAAAAGTTCCGTTTCTTTTACAGACACTTTTATTTCGTGCAATACTGATAACTTATAGTTAAACTATTTTCTTCAAATACATCAGTATTTTCCATAATACGAGAATTTAAAATAAATGAATCATGCATTAGTACCAAGGTGAATGTGGGCATAGGGTTCAACTTTATTTACAGTTTTTTAAAAAAATAAGAACGTGGCATTAGGCACTGATACTTCCTTATGAATGACATAAATATGTCTGGTGGCCATAAAAATGTTAAGTCAAAGTAGACTGTAAGTGTTGAATACAGTATTGTGTTGTGTTTTTATCGAGTAGCTCTTTTATAACGTCACTGAGGAAACGTACAAAGTAGATGCAAAGTGTCAACCTTCGTAAATCCTCCTGAAAATTAAAAATAATGCTTTGCTTTAATAACCAACCTCTGTGCAGACCCGCCTGGAAACCCAGAGTTGGAGACTTCTCGGCAAACTGTTCAAACGCATCTTTATGGCCTAGACCGCGTGGATCAAAGGAATGACGTTTTCCCAGGTGGGGGAACTGTGTATAAAAAGGAGAGAAAAAGGATAAGGGACGTTAATTCTTGGACATTCTGTTAACATTGTTTTGAATACACGAATAGTAAATCATCGTTTATATGGACAAAAGTTTAGGCTCCAGTGTTCTTTCGTAGAAAGGCGAAGAAGGAAAACGGACTACATCACTACGTCGAAGCAGAGGAAGCGGCTTGCTATTTTCCAGAAGGCTCCAATCACTGGAAAATATTCCACAGGAATGCCATAGTTATGTAAAAAACACACTATTTATTCATTAAATACTTTTTGTGTAAAATGGAATTAAAATGACGTTTCTCTTTAAAGATGTTTTGATTTAACTGTGAGACATAGTTAATATTTTGCATTGTATAACGGTGGATAGCACTTTAAAGAGAAACGTATAAATTAATTTAAGTAATTTTCAATTCTAATTTAAATTAATTTGTAAATAAATAAATTTTTTCGTAAATTCCCACAACAATAAAAAATTATTCCCAGACTCATAATACTGAATATTTTGATATTTTAGAGTCAGTTGGGAAATCAATGAATAGTTCGTTCAGTAAGTGGAATGCATGTCAGATGATGTTTCGCTTATAATAGATTGTATAGTTATAATATTTTCTTTGAAACCTATTTGCTTTATATAAGCTATGAATCATAGCTGAATACAATCTTTATCTACGACAGAGCAAAATAAGTAAATTTCTAATATTTGTATGCAATCAATTTTCGTCTTTTATCCTCAGAAATTTTTCATAATTCTGTATCAACCGCTGCATTAATTTCAATACCTCCTTCGGTACCGGTTATCAACATTTTAATTGTAAACATCTAAAGTATTAAATAATGAAAATGTATCACAAAGAATGTAAGATATTGTTAGAAACATAAGTAGAACATATCACATCAATTTTTCATTCTTCATTTTGTTATTTTAGTTATGGTGTGCAACATCTAATTATTCGGGTGAATTCTTGGATGCAACATCTGTAGCAGCTCATGCAGGAAACTGTTGTCTTACTCTGCCTCAAATTGAAAACAGACTAATAAGAGCGCGCTAACAGGGTCTTCCTATTTCTGGCACGACCTTGCACGTCACTTGACGAATAAACGAACCTAACTTAACCTGTGAGCCAATGGCACTGCAATGGCTTAGTCATGGCAATCTCATTACGTAGAGGTTACTGTTCCCCGCTATCTGTATCAAGATCTAAATGACGAGCATACACACACAGTATATATAGACCAGCACGACTTGATGATGTTTATTTGAATATGGAGTACAAAATGAGGAAGAATTCGAGTAATCTGAATATTGGGATTGACTCATTGAAAGTCAGACTTCTTTTTTATTATTATTATTTTATTTTATTTAGGTAACAGGCTACATGAAGGTAATCCACATGGTGGGAACTTCCCTTTAATAGCATAGGAAGGGATTTTAAAGGGGAGATGCAGAAGGGTAGAGGAAGGTACCTAGGGCCCCCGGTCTATAGTTTAAGGATCCTACCCGGCATTTTCCTTAAAGTGGTGCAGGGAAAACCTTATAAAAACCTGCAACAGGTAGGTCTGGCATTTGGTACTTGTCCCACACCCTTCCGATGGCGGGAAAGGAGTTAGCTGTGGGGTCGCAGCTTTCCCCTCGCCGTGCCTTTACCAGCTTAGGAGGCAGCTGGCCGACTATTCCAATAGGAATAATGAACATCTCTTACCGTATGCCCAAGGTCTGTGACCCCGGAACATACACCTCTCAAAACAGGTAGCGGTGCCTCGGCATGTGGGAACCTTAGTTCAAAAAACCAGAGAGATGTGAAGGCATCCCCAAAGGTAGCCTCCGCCAGTGCTCTCGTGAAAGGTTCACCTGCAAGAGAATTTTGAAAGTCATACTTTATTTTAGGGTAATAGGATACATGAGGGTAATCCACATGGTGGCAACTCCCCTTTAATAGCATAGGAAGTGATTTGAAAGGGGGGATGCGGAAGGGTAGATGAAAGTAGCCAAGGGTTAACTAGGGCCCGCGGGCTATAGTTTAAGGATCCTACCCGGCATTTGCCTAAAAGTAATGCAGGGAAAACCCTAGAAAAACCTGCATCAGGTAGGTCGGGCATTGGGTACTTGTCCCACGCCCTTCCGGTAGCGGGAGAGGAGTTTTCTGTGGGGACGCAGCATTCCCTTCTTCGTGCCTCGACCAGTTATGCATACATATCGTGTTATATTTTTCCTCAAATGAAGCACATGCAAGTTGGATTACTAAAGACATTATGTTCAAATTAGTAGTAAAATTTACACTACCGCCTATTTTAATTGTCCCAAATATATTGGCTCTAGCGTACACTCATCGTACTATTGATAGCTCAAATTTTATTTCTTTTCATATATCGAGTGACCATTACGAAGAGTATAATTCAAAACAAAAAGAATGTTTGAATTGGATGTATAATTTATATTTAAAGTTCTAATTTTCACATAGGTTGCTCTTCAGAGTACTGCTAATGATATTGAATATGGAAAAATGTCCTTTACTTAAATTAAAAACAATTTTTCACATCACAGACAGGTTTTTGTTTAGTAATTTTACCAGTTATTAAGACCCATTGAATTCTTTATATTTTTTAATATAAAGTGAAATTCTTAATGCAAAATTAATTATATCGTAACTCATGGACCAACTTAAAAATAAAACAAACTCTGGTGTTAATTAATTTATTATTCCTTATTAGACGTGGATTACACTGATAAAAGCGGATCGTTGGTTCATTCTGAGCTTTTAAATTCAGTGCCTTGTAAATCTAAAGTTTGTAATATTATTTTATATTATATTATTATATATTTATAATTATATTTAAGTAAATTATTGGCAGAAGATGTGAATAGTGACCATTTTCAAGTAATCCCATTTCATTTTGTTACCTTCATTCACCGTATGGAAAATAAACCTAAGATTTCTTTAATAATTACACAGATTTACAAGAACCACGATTGTAAATATACTTAAAAAAATAAGCAATCTGTCAAGTACTGCGTTTTTAAGTTTATTTCACATTTTTATATGTATTAATGAACGAAATAATTCATTACTACAAACGAATATTGGTTGGCCATTGTTTTTCCTTGAGTTGTCTCGGAGAATATTCACAAAATTGATAACCTTTATTCCTTTCACAAAGAGTCATTAATTTAAAGAGTAGAACTGCTCAGTGATTTAAATTGTGTTACTGTGTGTATACATTTTTTTTCAAACAGTGAAGAAAAAAATTTTGTTTCAAACTGGACACAATTATCAATTAACTTTTAAGGTTACCTAATCATTAGACTAAAGCAAAGAGACCATTTAATGCATGTATGCCTTAATAGAAACGTTCAATTTTAATTAAACATAGGTCAAATTGCTACTTTAAGGAATATTATAATTTTTGTCACAATCGTAGACCATTTCAGTTCTTGCTCTCGACGTATTTGATAATATGCATATTACTACATAACAAACAAAAGTTGAAATATGCTAAAACACAATGAATATAAGGAGATGTCATGTCAGAATTTAAATCCGATGATTGTAATATCTGAAGTTATTAAATATTTTACTTTGTCACAGATGTTTACAAGTGTAAACATGGAATAGATGTTACTATCACTAAGTTATGTTACGTTTGTGTCTTCGTGATTTAATCCTGGTATTTGCGCATCAGTATGCAAAAACTAAATGAAAAGATCACGACAGCACTTGTAAATCCAATCACGTATTCAGAAATGTATGTAATCAGTTCTCCATAGGTCTTTTGTGATTCTCTTCGGTCTAGGAAGCTGCTACGAATGAATTCAGACACACAGCGTGCAGTTCTAACCTCAAACGCAACGAGCGGCCGTGGCCTACAATATTGCATCACTACACATGCGCGCGCCTCATTTGTCGGCCGGCCACTGACCTGCCGCGCATGCGCACCGCGACGGTATCCATTGGCCAGCTGCTCAGCACGTGATGGAAAATTTCCAGCTATCTTTAACCTTGGACTCCCTCAACCAGGATAGAACAGCATTCAAGAGAGACGGAGACAGAAACAAAGGTTGCCGTTATGCGGACAGAAAGGAAAGTAGACAGTCGCTGCGTTCGAACTGGTTATAAGCGGTTTTCTGCAAGTCTCCGCCCCTAGCCATTATCTTTTCTTCCTGACACAAAAACGCGGGATAGCTTTTTGCAGGGTACAGTCACGACTCGGTGAGAGTTGCTCCCTCACAATATAAACAAGCTGAATGAAGTGGAAAACGAACAATCAACGGACACCTGTGGATTTATGAATGTTTGCCGAAAAGGATTATGTGTTGAACAATTGCAGTCACGTCGTTTTAAAGCTATAAAAAGTATTATGTGATATAATTACAGTATATTAATCTATTATATGATATAATATATTTTATTTACAAACACAATTATATAATCACTTTAATTATCATAGAGTAGAAAAACAAATTTATATAATTCAAGCCTATTAAATAATTTCCTTCCGCGTCTGTTTACAAGATTCCTCTTGAGAAATTGAAAATTAAGTAAGTAGGGTTTAGAAATAAATATTGAGAGAATAAGGTGAGGATAAAACAGCATGTGTATAATATTAGAAAGCATTTGCAAAATGGCATAGTCCGCTTTAATTAAAAGTAACTTTCTACCAGTAGACCTGAGCCACAGCATATCTCTTCGTGCCTTTCTCATCTAAAGCGTATTATCTTGTTTTTCAGAATAAAATGTATTTATTTTGAAACGTTCATACGTTTCTGTCCATTAAACTTCCAGGAACAATTAAAAAATTCGGTCACTATTCCTCAAAGCGCTCGTGCTGCCTTCATTTTTATGTAAATGAGGTTTTCGGAATTGTGCTCATGTAGAAACTATTAATCTTGATACTATTCGGTATATAGTTGGAATGAAGTATTAGTAGTATTTAATTATTCAAGTATTTTAGAGTGAAGACATTAAAAACTGTAATGTTTTGATAACTTAAAAATGTATTTTTAATGAATATTTGCATTGAACGAAGGAGTCAGACTGCATGAGACAAATGCCTATTTTATTGTCTGAGTAAACGGTTCATAAAAAAGCTGAAGAAACAACAGACTAGGGTTTTTTATTTAAAAGGAGATTACTATTGTGGTGATCAGGAGTAGAGCAAAATAATCATTTCTAAACATTGTAGTGCTTGTTTTGAAGTTTGTTGACAGTTGAAGGAGTTCAATTGTCTAGTGCTAGTGTTTATTTGGCCTATTGAAAAAGAACATAGAATTATTTTGCATAAAATTTAATTTCAAGAGCAAATGTTACAATTCTCTGAAAATAAAATTATGAACATGCTGGAAAAATATAAGCTTTTCGGAATCGCATAATAGAAATTCCTTCAATTGTTGCTACATTGAAAAAATATAAAGCATGTCATATTATAAAAAGTTATTTTAATTTTTATTAAATATAATTATTAAGTATATATAATTAATTATTATATATTAATTTTTTATAAAGGTATATTATAACATATCTGTATTATTTTTAGAAAAATTTTGTGTTCTGAAATTCAGATTGATTAATGTAATTTTTGAGACATGTGCAATAGGAACAAACACTGGCTGCACCTGTACTTTTATATTACACAAATAGTTATAAAATTGAAAATAAGAGGACGTAGTTGAATAGATCTTCCGTATTGTACTTTACTTTCACGTTTCTTAATTGGGAAAGAGATCCCAGTATTGTCTACAGTAAGAGGTTCTTAATAAATTGTCTTCGTTTTCTAAGTCAACGAAGTATATACCAGTATTGTCTTTGTAATAACGGTTTTTATCGGCACCGGTGTTTGTAATACGTCACAAATAAACATAAATGCAAGTGTTACTTTTCCTTCAATGTAACGAGAAGAAATGAAATGATAAAAAAAAGTTATTACACGAATAGTAGCTTAAATAATGCAAATGTTGATTAACTTCCTTCGTTATATATATTCGTTATACTCTTCACCGTTTACCAGCTTCTCTCTTTCGCTAAAACCGAATGTTTAGTTTATTATTCTTGTTTTTGATTTTCTCTCTACTCTCTCCCTAGTTGATTTTCTACTGTTCTGGTGTCCCTAATTTATACTTCTTATAATGGTAATAATATGTTCAGTACATCACAAACTGAAACGCTAGGGCTACAACATTTTTGCATGATAGCAAAGAAATATTTTGTCATCGTATCAGGTGGTCTTGATCTTGGCAATAATAAATCAGATCACAGGCTACGCACAGGTCCCATGTTCGTAACTTTCCCCAATAACCCGATTGAATATTTCTCTGCCGCTTTACTGCCCGATAAACATACACTTAAATGAGATAATGGTATACCAATTATCCACCAGCGGCTTTCTTTTCTCCGTAGCACGTGCTTTTTGTCGAAGCTCCTGGAAAGTCGTGATTCTCTAAATGTAATTAACTAGACAATCACTTATCGGCTCAAATATTCCTTAAGTTGGTCAGTAATAACTATTTATATTTTACTTACTGGCCTGAGTTTCTGATATTTTTGTTATATATCATCTCTGTTTTATTTACAAACCTGTAAAAGTATTCTTGATGAATATAATAGACAAAAATAATTTTGGAAATTTCATTGTTTTACATGTGTTTTATGTTCTATAGTATATGCATAACTCCAAATGCTACGAATGCATCATATATTAAAACATAAACAAATTATATTTGCATATATTATAAGCAGAATTCAGAGAATTCTTAACGTTTTGACATTTCTTGTAGGTTCTTAAACGTACACAGTGGTGATAAATGAATTATATGCTACCGTTCTTTTTATATCATAAGCCTGATTAACTGAATACTTATTTTTCAAATGTTTGACTCGTCCTTTGATGAGCCCACTAATAAGTATTAACGATGTATTGTACAAATTGTAACGCAAGTCATTAACGATCACATAAATGTAGAAAAACAAGCACGAATTACTTACTGAAATCATTATTTAAAATGTAAGTAATATAAATTGAATATTATATGGCAGTTATAACGATGATATATAAAGTGTAATGGCCAAATAAGTCAGAAAATGAAGAGTAAATAAAAAAACAGAGAAATTACATATTATTGATGTACAAAATACATTGTTTTAAATTTTATATTGCATAAGAGACCATTGAACATGAAACTAATTATTGTAATTTAAACCTTATGTAGTGCTGATAATGTCCAACCAGTTACATCTAAAATTACATAAAAATTAAATCATTAAAAAATTAAACATTCTATAAACATGAAAATGTACAAACACATTACACTCAATATAAATGATATGCATATTAAGTTTTTGCGCTAACGTGTCATAGTTAAAAAGCCAAAAAATAATATTTAATTTTAAGTGCATGTCTGCATTTCATAACGGAATATCCAACGGAGATGTAAACAAAGATATTGTAGAACGCTAAGAACGGTTGCATTGTTGTGTTAAGCGACAGCTGATAACCTCAAATTAATCAGAAAGGGTTAAATACTTAACACACGTAAAGGACATAATTTAGTTACAATAATATGTAAACAAATTCTATTTAACTTTTGAATGTCATTTTTAGTACTAATTGCACTATTATTAGATTTAATGTGCAAAATTTCACATTTTCATATATGACAGTATTATTTTCCTTATCCAAAACTTTGATATTAACCCAACCAACCATATGACTATTGACATGAACACGTTTAGTCAAAACTGACTGACAGGTTGTTTCAAGTTAGAACAATATTCTTTTTGACGAGATTTTAAAGCTCCCTTTGTGTGTCCTACGTACATTTCAGTCCAATTTATTACATTGTGCTTTTAAATTTTTTGAACACTCTTTACATTGGAATTATTAATGGATATAAAAAAAATTAATGCCACTCTTTTCAAATCGGTCAATCAATTTAAGTTATAAAAATGGTAAAAATGAAACTATTAGATTTTTATTAGTTTAACTTTATTTATGGTATTTAATGGAATTAATTATACTTTGTAAATGTTTGTATAAATAGAGGGTATGAATTAAATTAATTTTTAATTATGAATTCTTTATTTTCTGACTTATTCGGCCATTACTAATTATATTGGATGTAATGTTATTGTAATCTTAGTAAATTTTTAGAACATGATTGTCACGTGCTTAGAATTATTTATCGTGAAAACCTAATGGATTTGTGTCATTTTTTATTTGATTCTGTTGCGTGCTGCGAGGTGAAGTAGTTTATTATTGGATCTTAGGAGAAAGCGGTTTAGTCTGTCACGACAATTTTATTGCAGAATTAACCTGAAAAATATGTAGACTTCAATTATTATCTTAACTGAGAGGCAGGTGGCCGATTATTCCGAAGGCAGTTAGGTATTACTTCACCAATCCGATACGTTGACGATTGTTTATGACTTAAGGTTATGGTACTTTGTTCGTGGGATAAGACTATTAATAACACGCACCGCCTGGGGGAGGTGGGTAGGGGGGGGGTTGCTGTCAGTCAATAGCGGTTCGCGGGTTCCGCGGCGCAATAACTACTGTCCCCGGCGACAGATGCTCGTAGATCATGACATGTGGCACCGTCCAATTGATTCCAATCAAATGTCGCCTGATTAGCACCAATGAGGAACGATACGTCCGGAATTGCCATATTTCACAACTGATGTCTGTTGTCGCAATTGTGTAGGCAGCCACGCGTTACAATCATGCTCGATGCTGGGCAGGACTTCTGGGGGCAAAGGGTGTTCCACGAATTCCACTGACCTCAACACTTGTACCAAGTGGACAATACAAGAAATACAATTTTAATGACAGTTTTAGGACATGCACACGCTCCAAGTTTTCCTCTTATAAAGCAATAATTACTTCTCAAGTTGAAATCTATGTTTTGGATCAGAAGGAAATTATACAACATATTGTTTCTACATGAAAAATGTCAAGTCTAATACTCAAACGTGTTCGGGCCCTAAGTAACTGATTCCAAAATTTCCCTCTATTTAAAATAAAAATATAATTTAAATATTAATTTAAGCCAAAAACATTGGAGAAAATATACCATTCACACACATACACACACACATATATATATATACTTATATATATACATATATATATATATATATATATATATTTACGTCCATCGTTATTCAGCACATACATCGAGCGCAAAATTTGTATTTTGATTAACGTAATGTCTTAGATATAGTTTACCCAGTTGGCAAATCATATATATCTGGTTATATATTAACGATATCATTTTGAAATACATATCACATTGAGAAAAATGAACGTAAGTGTACTATCGTGATGGTAACGAAATAATACGCATTGCTAAAAATACAACTGCACTTGCAGATCTCATACAATGTCGTATTCGTACGAAACATGTAAAGTAAACAAATGTCTAGATTAGTGTAAATACTGTTCAACGCTTTAGTGTAGCACATATGCAGCACAACTTTTAGTGTCAACCCATAGGCGTCTGTTTTTTTTTCTAAGAGAGCTAATTTGTGATGCCTTTATGAAACAACATGCAAATAAGGAAATGTGAAATTTTTGGCATCCGTGGACAGGTTAAAACATGCCTGTCCTAGCTTTCTGTGAGTCAACCCCTCGGGCCAGATTTTTCCTCAAACCGGTTTAACTTATTTTCTGTGGTTTTTTTTCAAGAAATAAAATGTAAGCGTCATTCTGCACTAAAATCATGTTTATCCAATTAATATGAATTATTGATAAATCAGATCTAATTATATTTATGTTTCACATGTCGAACATTATGAGCCAAGTTGGCTTAGGTCACGTTTGATATTCGTTTTTTTTTTTTTACGTTTTGTGTTCACAGGAATACATCTTAAAAATTTAGTTTAAAAAATACAAAAAAATCATGCACTAAACGGTTAATTGTGTTTAAGTGCGAGAGTTGAATTTTATTTGTAAAAATATAATACACACGAAACCATATCACAGACAACAGATATTTATCTAGTGCGTTTAATAAATTTGACTGATCGCCAATTATACAAATTAAGTTATTTCCACCTTTCAGTTGAACATTTAAATAATTATTAAACTTTCAAAGTAATGTGTAAGTTGTCAAATAGCAGTGCTGTTTCATTATTAGCAGCAGTTAAATCTGGCGGGCTTCAGTGCCTTGGATCTAGTGGCGCCAGTACGCGACCGGTGAACTATTTGCTTTGGGTTTGGAATTTTGCCGTCAGCGGCGCTAAGGCCCTCCATTCTCTACATTGCCTTCGTGTCACGCAGCAATTACTTTTACTAACTTAATTATTTCAAGGGTTACACGCCGGGAGTGAATATATATATTCAGTTGGTGCCACTTGCAATGAAACCGAAAATAATAACATGACACGTAATTGACCACTGAAATTCTCCTTACCTTCAAGTTACTGAGATTCAAAACGTGAATTTAGATTTTTAAAATGGAACTGGTTTTGGTGGTATCAGTATTTATTCGCTTGTACAATTCTAAATTTCACAATTTGTCACACCCCAAACGCTCTTCTTAATGTATACCGAAATGATTGTTCTGATTAGAAGCTTCTTCTGTTATTAATATATCCTGAAATTAACTAATATTTTAAGATGAGAGACTTACCCAAATTGTTCACTAAAAGCTTATAAAACAGCATTAAAATTTGTGAAACGGTAAAGCAAAACCCAGCTTCAGTTTTTTAATGTAAATTTCAACTATCAAATCGGTAGTATGAATAAAAAACGACTCATTCTCCTCGAATTATCATAGGCTGCCATAATTAGATACTTTAGTAGAGCAAAATTAAAATATTTATACCAGGATTAGATAAGAACAGAGGCAAGAAGAAAACATTTCTAAATGCATTTAAAATTATCCTTCGTTCGGATTTAGTAATTCTTTTTTGGTGACTTTGTTGTGTTTTTAATATGGGAAATTAAAGTAGATACAATTTCACATATGTAAAATAATAATATTAAATTAATGGAGTAAAATATTATCACAATAATATTTTATTTAATTGCCATTTGTATTTCACTGTAAAAGTCGATTATAGAAATCTTTGTTCCTGCTGTTACAGATCTTTGAATTTTACCTTCATTGAAAGTAAGGTCCGTAAAGGACATATGGCACGAAAACCATGTCCCACCACATTTCTACCCTGCTGAAGTTAATGAAACGAGTTTCACCCTGTAATGTCCATAAGGTCAGCAGAGACGTCACGACTCTTAATGCCAATTGCAATGAAAGGAGAACGTACAAGATTAAGGGCACTTTCTTTGTCTTCCTTTAGGAATCAGCACAAATCGATAGTACGGTGCAAACAACAACATTCGAAAACGAGGGCCCGGAGTAATGGAGCATTAGTTTTCATTTACTGTGCGGAATAAGTTCACGTGACCTGTTAAACAATTAATTTTTCAGCCTTGCAAACCATTTTCAAAGGATTGAACTTTAGTAACGCAAGTGCCTGAGGTGTAACACGAGTGGAAGTAATAAAAATATATTATTCCGTCAGATAAATTTCCAATAATACAGAAAAACGTAAAAGTTTAAGTTTACGCTATAAAATTCTCCAACCGTCTTCATATGAATCTTTAAGAGTCATAATTTTGGCGTAAAGGAGAAAGACTATAAAAGCTTTGAAGGGGATTTGTGACTATTTTAAACTAAGCGAATAAACTGTACGTTAAAATATGTTTCAATTAATAGTTGCGGGCGGATAGTTATTTAAATGTTCGATTCCAACACTGTATTAATTAATAACTGGTATATCCGGGAAAAAAGCAAGCGTCCCGTTCAAAAAGAGCATTGTAAATCAAACTGAGACACGTATATGAAATTATTACTGGATTTTTACGAGAATATCACCCGAAGTTGGTGTCGTGCGTATGTCCGCAGAAAAGTCATTAATTGTATACGCGAGTAAAGAAGCTACAAAGCGCGAGATGAGTCACTCTAGAATGCACCTACCTAATTCAGGGCTCGGCTCTGGCCCTGTGACAACTGGGTCGGATAATGTATTTACAAGAACCTCTGGCACATCCAGAGCTTTTCAAAACAACTAGGCCACCACGAACAGTTGCATTTCGGTTTGGTCAATGCAAATAAATTGTAAGCAATTCTACAGTTCTCAGAGTTTACGATTATGAACAATATGGCCAAAAAATAGACCCCACAAGAATAAAAACAAGAACGACGTTCCTTCTACAGATTTGTAGACCTTCTCAAGTACATAAACAAGAAACCGGGAAAACTTCTGTTCACGTTACTCTAAAATTTTATCTTTCGATATTAATTAATAGTGAAATAACTAACAATTCTAATATTTTATTATTGATTCTGTTGTTTTATTTTCAATATTCTATTTAATAAGTAATAACCAAATTTCATTATATAGTTATTCTCGTTATTTTTTATTATGTGAACAGTAACAGGAGCTTAACGCGATAGTCGCCATTAACACAGTAAAACTTTTTGGCTATTTGTTATTTATGTAATGGCCACAAACCGATAATTGCGAGTACTTGCGAAACATGTTACTCTTAATAAAATCAAAAATAATGAGTAGACCTTGATTTTGTGGCTGTAAATTAATTATTATGTATAGATAATGATCAAGTCCTAAAAGCAGCGCGTTACATTTGGAAACAAAATATTGCTTTATACTTTACTATACGTTTCTTTACTATACGTTTTAATTGCCTACTTGATTCCATACAATATAATCAAGAATTCCTATTCATGTTGACAGAAATCTCTCGAGAGTAAGAAATGTCCTAAAAATTCTTCAGTTACGTTCCCACTAGTATATTCCATGCATTCTCTTAGCATTTATACCAAAACTGATTGTCAGACGAGCAGTTTCAATTATTTTTAAAGAAAAGAAAGGTGATCTGTAACATTAAATTTTCTATGATTTATTAATTAAATACAAAGTTCAGATTTATTAAATATTTTGACACGAAAATTGCGATGTTATATGTTTGAATGCGTATTAAATATCCTGTTTCCGTAGATGTAATGAATATAATTAAATTATCTTATTTTCGTATTTGGCCTATTTTCTGAGGCGACTGTTAAATTTCGAATTAATATACTGCCCGTATTAGAAACTGAGTGTCAGAGTGTCTCCGCTAAATGAGATCTATAACCACAGTATCTAGAAAAATTAACATATATCTCTAAATCCATAAATTTATTAGACGGTTCAGTGTGCCCAGCTTGTCAAAATTAAACTCTGCGACATCTATAACCCCAGATTTTACTCCAATCTCGGTTATTTTCGCGTTATTTTTATGTAACTCCCCTCCACCCCCATCCCTAAATTTGCTCCCCTCCCATGCCGAAAGAGGTTAAAATTACACACAAAAATATTTGGAAAAAATCATTCTATCTCACTGACCCAGAAAAATTTCCTTTCGACTAAAACATCGGCCGTTTTAAAATGTTTTAAAATTTCCATTCCCGACGCTAGGGGTTAAGTTGAATGTCATAATTAAACTCAGTGACACCTATAACCTTGGATTCGACTCCAATCTCGGTTGTTTTGGAGTTATGTTTATGTAGTGTCCCTTCACCCGCACCCCTAAGGGTGTTCCCCTCCAATACTTCTGAAAGGGGTTGGTAGACGTTTCTTACTCCCGCAGTGTTTGTTTCCGGTTCGAAAGAAACACGTGTACGAAATGTGGTCAAATTTGCTCCGCGGGTGCAGATTTGTATGCGGAACATACATACAAACAAACAGTCTATTTTATTTATTAGAAGATAAATCATAATTTTTTTTATTTAACACCACACATTTTCTTTAATTATTTGTACCCTCTTCAAGTTGTTGTCTGATTGAAAGAAATATTTGTCTTAATGTTATAAATATTTCGTCAGTCGGGATATGCATACTTTGAAACTTCTTCGGTAACGGAACATACACAACGCGATTTTATTTGATTTAATACATCAGATAACTTAAAACTGTAAAAATTTCGAGTGGAGTGGGGTACAATAGAATATTTCACCTTACAAACTTTTATAAAATTTTTATAAATAATCCAGTGTTTCAAATTATTACTCATTTCTCCTCCATGTATTTCCTTAATGTGAAGAAATAATAGTTCCAACATGTATATTAATTATCAAATTATATGGGTTTTAGTAACACTTCAATTACATAAAATGACGATGATGCATCATCAACTCTGTAGTTTGTAAAACACAGGAGGTTTCATCCATTCTGGGACAGATGGCATTTTATGTAATTGACGGATTAATAAAGGCCTAAATTTTATACATTTTACTTGTAATGTTAGAGGAAAATAAGTTGGATAATATTAAAAATTTATATATTATCATCACTTATGACAAACTACAGCATTTATGCGTAAAATTGTATTCAAGCTCATTTATTTGTTAATAGATGAAAATGTTGGCTTCGTTGGAATTTTCCCTATATAATGTAGGCGTGGTAGATAACATTTATCATAACTGGAATTGTTACGGAAAGTAGTTAGTTGCGATAAAATCTGGATTTGCCCCGAAGTCAAGTTTATTTTCGAATGAAACACTTCAGAATTTCCATCACACCGTCCGGTACGTTTATCATCCGCTTGACAATACCTTGAGTGATTTTAACAAGATAAACGACGAATGGGAAACGGTGCAAAGTCGCGGAAAATATGTAGATTACTTGGGATTTACTAGATAGGTCGCAGCGTCCAGAGAGAGAACCTTACTTTTTTAAAGTGATTGCTTACACTTACAATATTTAATCCTCACAGTTTTAACCCCATTTATATAACAATCTGTTAACATCAGACAATAAGTTCGTTTTTTGACAGTTTAAAAATACTTACTTAAGACGTTACACGATCGTAAACTACGTCCAAATTTTGTTCAAGATGTTGCACCATACCCACTCCAATTCTGGAAAAGATGATTTGGATCCAGCGAGTACGAAATTTACTGAATGTTCCAATAGAACAGATTGTAATTTTTTTTAAAAAATTTCGAGTGTCCTGCGTTGATGCAGGTCTCCATGCTAATCTATCTTGCGCTAATCTTTCCATCTCTGCATAACTATTGCAGTCCACATCCACCCTCATTTGCCTAACATATTGTAACCTTGATCTTCCTCTTCTATTTTTACCCCACACACTTCCCTTTAATTATGATTTAACGAGCCCTTCACATCTCTAAATATGGTCTGTGATCCTATCCCTTTTTTTAGTTAGTGTTCCCCATAATGCTCTCTTCACTAATCCTATTCAAGACTTCCTGATTTGTGACTCGATCTACACATCTGACTTTCAGCATTCGACTGTAACACCACATTTCAAAGGCTTCTATTATTTTTTATTCTACAGTACCGATTGAACAATTTTTGTTTCTATAGAACGCCAAACTCCAGATAAACACTTTAAAAAATTATTTCCTAATATCAAAACTTATATTAGATGTAAAAAAATTCTTCCTTTGACGACAGCTGTCCTTAATTGTAATGAAAATCTAACAAGTCTGTTTCGAAAATTAATTATGATTATTATAAAATTTTGTTGTATTTTACTATTAATATTATAAATTATAAAACCCTTAAATCACAGTCACATATAAATTTATTTGATTGTAATTTACATTAAAATGTTAGAATTTAAAATTGTTCGTTAGAATGTTTCTGTTACTTTAACCATATTCATCTGATATATTAATTAAAATATTTGCTTGGGCCTACTTAGTTCCAGTCAGGGTTCAATACGACAATTCTATTGTTTACAATTGTCATATTGAGCCTTGACTGGAAATAAGTTGGCCTAAGGAAATAATTTAATTAGATTTTCAGATGAATATGGTTAAAGTAACCCAAAGTTTGTAACGTAAAATTTTAAATTCTTACATTTTTAATGTAAATTGCATAATAAATTAAATTTTATATTAATAATATTAATAGTAAAATACAACAGTCTGTTATCGGTTTATTACACAAAAATTAATTGTAAGATAAAATAGCCAAATACTGAAAAAAGAAACGATGATATAAAAATCACACAACATTTCTGGAAGCCTTGTTGCTTTCTTCAGATGCCAAAAAAAACTAGATCCAAGAGCGAAACAACTATTCAATAGAGTTGGCAAACTCAAAAGTGTTGCTCGCATGTTTTTTTTCCATCTGAAGAAAGGAACGTTGTGTGGTATTTATATCATCATTTCTTTTGTCTGTTTTTGACTATTTTATCTTATTATTAATTTCCTTGCTTGTGCTATCTACTTTGTTTCTGGCTATTCTAGTGGCCAAATAATAAAATCTATTTCCGTCAAAGAATCATTTACGAATCTGATTCCCTTTGCACCACCACTCCTCTTTTGACTATAGATAGGCCTACGTCTTTACTTTAGTTTTTTGTAATGAACGTACTGAACTCTGCTTTCAAGTTGTTATTCATACCCTTTAACAAGTCTTCCAAATCTTCAGCTGATTTAAATAAAATCAAAATACCGTCAGCAAAACTTGTCTTAATTTTTTCTCCTTTACTTATGACTCATTTTCCAAACTTCTATTTTAACTTCCTTCATTGCTTCTAATGAATAGCATAGGCGACAGAATGTCTTACTACATTCTTTATTATTGCCTTATTTCGTGTCCATTAATTCTAATTACTGCTGTCTTCGACTATCAGTCGACATTTGGCTATCCCGCTTGCTTTCTCTGAGGAAATGATAGAATCCTCACGATCATCATAATCCATACTGTATTTAAAAATCTCCGTTGTCTCAGCATTATACTCGAATTAATGTGCCGCTGTTCTTCTCAGCACATTCCTTTGAGTTCTTCACACAGTCGTTCTACTGGTGTCATTTTTAGTTTTTATAGTTGAGGCACTTAAGTTCGACTTTCACAATACTCAGCCACGTATGTAACAGCGAGGCACATGCGAGGTTTGCAGTGGACTGTGCATGCCCGTTGTTATTGCGTCGTGTGTTTAAATATATCATTCAATGCGATATCTCGTGAATTATTTTGCCAGTCACTTTAAATCACTTGAAATTTTTTTTTCACATAAATCTTTTTTTTTTTGTTAATTTGTGATTTATTGTTGTTCAGAAAGTTTTTGATTGAGAAAAAACAATACAAAATTCCATATTTTTACGAAATTTCACTTTACGTATATATTCCAGTTTTGGGGAAAACTCACAGCTAAAGCAGGTCGAACATTCCACGAACAAATTCGCCGTATTATACGAAGCTTAAAACATCGGATCATAAATACGTTTTATTTGACTTCGGTATTATTGAACCTCAACCTTGTATCTCTACCGCTGTTGAAACATATATCTAAGAGTGCCAAGACGAATCGTATGTACTGAGTGATGTACGTAAATGTATTATCGTGAATCATCGGCGGTCATTGTTACGATTTATACGACACTTTACTATCCAATAAACATGTTCATATTCAAAGTTACAAAACGCTGTTCTAACGACTCGAAGATCAGGGACACTGTATAAATAGATTCAAATTACCTGCTTTTCTGCTCACAAACTGCTTGTATTTGTGAACATTTCTGCCGTTATATCATAAAAATTTATTTTCGTATAATTTTTTACAATTATGATTATTTGTTAATTTTAAAAATGAACCTATATCAGGTATATAGTAAATTTAAATAAGTGCAACATTTTCAATATGCATAATATTTATTTAGAAACAAAAGTTGCAATTATTACCAAAATGTAAAATACAACGTACGATTTCTTCTTTTTTTAAGAACCTTTCCAAACACTATATTGTTAAAGAAACGATTTAATATTTTTTCCCAAGTATTTAAATTTAAATGAACAATTTAAGTGAATAAGTTTAGACCTCCTCTATCAACTTTCATGGGCAAAAAATTAAACTATATCTGCTCATATTAAATGGCTAACATTTCTGCCATGGAGGTTGGCAGAAGAGTTCTAATTATTTTTCGCTTAAATAATGTATTAAAATTTAATTATTTAAAGCAAATTTCTTTAATAATATAACGGCTGAAGAGATCCCTAAACAAAGGGAATAAATATATAATATATGTAACTTTTGTTTATAAATAAATATTATAACTGTCGACCATTTACTACAAAATAAAATTTTGATGGTGTCTGTACTTTTTTCAACTAATTTTGTCTTACTGCAGGCGCCGTTTACACATTGTACTATAATTTGTGCGCCTATATGCCACAAACTATTTTTCACAACTTGGAGTCCTAAAGACTTGGCTTCATTTTTCCGTCACTTACCCGCTTTTTTTTTAATAAAACAGTATATATTTTTTGTGAAAGTACATTTATTGCTATCAATTAATATGGCTCTTTGAAAGACTAATAAAAATCCGCTTAATTGGCATAAGATTCGTTATTATTCCGAAAAGGAAATGTATCATTGAATGCATGGATCATATCAATTTGATGATCCAGTCATACCATATTCTTTGGAAAGTCATGTACGTTACGATGGACCGTAATGAAGTAAAAGAGAAAGCACATACTACATTAGGCTACTAAATTACAGACAGTGCACGAAGCAGCAGCTCGTCTACTTTCATGTCCCCGAAAGTACTTTTCTTCCCATTATGTTGTGTCTCTAATAGGACGATCTAACAATCGTAAGTAGTGTCGCTTAGGTCGCAGTATAATGTCCCACCAAGGATATTGTGACAGCGTCGTGGTTAATAAGTTTGCAGTGTTTAAACTTTGCTTTTCACTTATACGGAAACATATCAATTTGATATAAAATACAAAATAAATCAACAGAAAAACGACCAATTTAACAGAAAAAAAATTGTATTATTCAAATTTATATAAAAAATATAATATAACGACGTTTCGTCCACTATTTTGGAACTTCACCTGGTAAAAGACCTAAATAAATTTCTTTATGATATTAACAATAATAAAACGTTATACAATAAATTATGATGATAAATTTAGTTAAATAAAGTATGCAACTTCACAGATTTGATTTAATTTCGCTACAAAATAAATTATACAATATTTAAGTTCTGAATTTATCCATATATATTATCTGTGTATTTATTTGTTAAAATTAGAACTCGAAATCTAAATTTTGAGACACTAAGATGGTTGTTACCCAAATTTGAAGGGAAGGGAAGGGAAGGGAACAATGGTAAACTGAGTAAGATTTATATAGTAGACAGTAAAAATCAAAATGTAAATTTATGGGCCTAATTAAAAAATAATGATATACACATAAATTAATTCCATGTAACAAGGTATCCTAGTTTTTCATATTATTAGAGTCATTTTAAACAATTAATTTTGAACGAATATGTAGAATTTCACTCATCAGTCTTGTGAAGCAATTACTTTCCTCATCCAAATTACAAAAATTGACAATCATGATTATGTTGTAGCTGATAAGTATGCGTCGACAAAACTGTAAGTTTTTAAAAATTACATTATATGCTGGTTTTTTTTTGTTTCTTAACGCGCGTTTTTAGAGATCGCAAGGTTTCGCTGATAATTGTGGCAATAAAGTCTAAACAATTATTTTATAACTCAAATTAAGTTTATCTAGAATATTTGTTTTGTCTCTCATGCTTTTTACAAAATTTAAATTGTTTATACATTTTTTTAAAAAAACTGGTCAAAGCAAGGTGAGGAGAAGTCAAGCCTGCGAGAGGATTCTCTCGCAGGTAACCTGCGAGGGATTTTCTCTCGCAGGTAACCTGCGAGGGATTTTCTCTCGCAGGCAGAACCTTTTAGGAGAGATACGAAGGGGCTACCTTTGGGTATGCCTTTTCCTCTCCGTTTTTGAACTAAGGTTCCCACAAGCCGAGGCACCTCGGCCTGTTTTGAGAGGTGTATGTTCCGGGGTCGCAGACCTTGGGCATACGGTAAGAGTTGTTCGCTATTCCCATTGGAATAGTCGGCCAGCTGCCTCCTAAACTGGTCGAGGCACGGAGAAGGGAATGCTGCGTCCCCACAGCTAACTCTTCTCTCGCTATCGGAAGGGCGTGGGACAAGTACCCAATGCCCGACCTACCCGATGCAGGTTTTTCTAAGGTTTTCCCTGCATTTATTTAGGCGAATGCCGGGTAGGATCCTTAAAATATAGTTCGGGGGCCCTAGTAACCCTTGGCTACCTTCCTCTACCCTTCCGCATCCCCCCTTTCAAATCTCTTCCTATGCTATTAAAGGGGAGTCACCCTCATGTAGCCTGTTGCCCTAAAAAAAACGGTGAGGAGAAAGCTGCGATCCCACAGCAAACCCCTCTCCCGCCATCGGAAGGGAGTGGGATAAGTATCAAATGCCCGACGTACCTGATGCAGGTTTTTCTAGGGTTTTCTCTGCATCACTATCAGGCAAATTGCCGGGTAGTATCCTTAAACCACAGCCCAGGGGCCCTAGTTAACCATTGGCTACCTTGCTCTACCTTTCCGCATCCCCCTTTCACTCCTTTTCATATGCTATAAGAGGGGAGTTGCCACTATGTGTATTACCCTATATATAGCCTGTCTACCCTTAAAAAACCAGAAAAAAAAACAACACCATAATTACCAAATAACTCATTTAATTTATATTGTATATATTGTATAAGGTTATACTATAAAACTTATTTTTCATATTTTAACATTTTTAACTGGTAAATTATTATTTGGTGCGTGAACAAAATTTGTATTTTGAGCTGTCATTTTTATATATATATATACACACATACAATATATATTCCAAACTGTATGTATGTATAATTTATATATTAGCGAAATTAATTTAAAACCGTATAGTTGATTAATTTATTTAACTAAATTTATTTTCATATTACAATTTTAAATTGTTGTACAAATTGTGTATATATTTAACATAATGAAGAAATATATTTGGTTCTATTAGATTACGAAGTCCCAAAACAATGGAGTAGAACGACGTAATTTTTTGTTCAATTTGAATAATACAAGTTCTTTGACTAACAAATGTTTTGCTGTTCATTTAATAAATTATAAATGTAAGATTAATTTAAATATTGAAAATTAATATAATTTAATAAATATGACTGCATTTCTATTACACTATTCATGATTATTTACTGTTATATATTTAAAAATGTTTTTGTGTTTTGATTCGTCTCATATGCTGATTTTTTGTATTTTTTTTTGTGGAGAACGGTAACGCATTAAAATTTCATATTTATGGCCGTTTTTCTTACTTTCTTCAGTTTTTTTCCTTGTTGTGAGTATTTATTTTTAAACGCATCTCACGTTCGGTTTAACGTCGTGTTTCTTCCCGCCCCGGAAACATCTTCGGTTACACTAGTGCTGGAACCCGTGACATTAAGTTCCAGTCGCCAGCGCATACACACGCATTTCACAGACTGAAACACGGTCTGAATAAATTAAACGCTCCTTTAAGATTGCCTTACAGTTGCGAAAATGTCTTGGGGACTTTACTTTTGGTTTTTTCGTATTTACAGCAAAGTTTTTATTTAAATTCTTTATAGTATTTGTTTATAGGTAGCCATTAAATTATTCCGGAATAGATGTAAATATTTAATAGAAAAAAAAATTAAAAACAGGTTTTGCTGTTTTATTACTCTCAGTCTCATTTTATCTAGAAATAAATTTTGTAGCTTGTTTATCGAAGAACACTAGTTTTCTTAAGCAATTCATGGGATTTAATTATGCAAATCGTCTCATTCATGAATTTTAAAGTTACCGTAAGTAAGGTTGTGAATGCAGAAAGGCCTTGAACTGGAAGCCAACGAAGTCTGCAGTCTCTCGGCGTGTAAGATAAATGAACATAAACAACTTCCTGCGTGATAAGTGATTCTGTGCCACAGAACAGGTAATTACATAATGCTTTCTCCATGAATGGTGTAGTATAGGTTGGTGACACTCGTAGAGAGGAACACGTGTGCGGACGTCCTTGGAGAACGTTGCAGACCTAACCTAACAGTCGCGACGTTGCCACACTTATACTGGAAGGCCGCCGCCCACCATACATGGGCCGTCACGAGAAGGATAGTGAACTCGTACAGGGATCACTGCGGAAAGTAGTCACTATCTTTCGTAAATATAGAAAATTCATTTTTCACTAAAAATATGACTTTTTCAGATGTAATCAATTCATTATTTATATAAAAGAAAACAATACATTTTCAGGCCCAATTGAGTGTGTGTGTGTAAGGGAGAGAGATTTATTTTTGATCTTTCAGCCATTACCATCTGTAAGATACAAATACAAACGTAATTAGAAATACCTCTTATCAATTTGTACAAAATATTTCCACTAAAAAAATTGGAGTAACACATTTTACAGGCTTACACTGTACAGATAATTTATATATTATCATAATTAATTATTTCCTTCATAACATTTCACAATATAAAATTATGAACAGTCCACGGTATTAGTAGCATTTCTAATTATATTTCTCTTTTTATGTTAGAAATAGTAATGGACAATTTATCTTAAAGCTAAAAACAAAACATATATACCTTAAAGATATGAAAAAATTGTTATTTTCTTGTGTATAAAAAACATAACTCGCCACAATCTTTATAGAATAACGTATATATATATATATATATATATATATGATTCGTTGACCATTACAAATGAATCGCACTTTACAGTGAAAATACAAGCAAAAGTTGTGTGTTCAATAAATAGCTGCATATTAAAGGTTAGATAAAGAAGTAGCCAAATAACAGACAAATTTAAGTGACAAAATAAAGACCACACAAGGTTTCTGCAATCCTCGTTACTTTCGTCAGGTGATTATAAAACTCGCGTGCAGCAAGAAGGACACACTGCACAAATCTGGTGACGGACTAAAGAATTGACTAAAAAATCATATCAAAGGTTGCATGTAATAAAATAAAAGTTCACATCAGTTAATCCAAACTATAATAAGTCAAGTCCCTTAATTTTAACACTTACCAAATTAGTCATACATACTGTATTATTATATTACACACTTTAAATGTATCAAATGTAAATTAAAGAATTATTCCAGTTTTTTAGATGTTATGCTCCAAAATTCGTATTTCAACCACTCGAATCAATAAACTCATATTTTCTTCAGTGTAGTCCGTAATCGACAATTTTTTCCGTGTTTTTTTATTAATACTAGTAATGTTTTTTATTAATAGTAGAAGCTGTGTAGAGATTTTTACGGGAAAAATAATTGACTCTCAACTGGTCTGCACTTTCGCCTTACCTCGAAATGAGCGTGAATAATTATAATTATTACGGGGACCGTGGCTTGTTTGGCGTTAAATACGGAAATTATTAGGTTTGAGGTCACCTGAACGTAAAACTTGCGGTTCTGACCACTTGAGTGCTAAGGTGAGCCAGTCACTATTTTCGGATTACATTAATCCTGATAGCTTGTACGGTAATCGAGGTAAGGATTTATAAGGTATAGGATTTTTTTGTTTGAAAATAAAAATCTAATCTGATCTATTGTGCGTTAATTTCTAGTTCATTTTTCCGGGCTCACTTGAAAGCTCGCGTCAAAAACTCCGATGAGCTAATAATTATAAAATGCTTAGAATATAATTTTAAGAATGTATTTATTATACGGAATAATACATAAACAGTTCTAAATTACATATTTAGAGCTCAGCGGTAATCAGTGGCAGCTGGTGCATTTGCGATCTTGTGCTATAGCACATAAATTAATTTAGGATGAAAAATATTTTTCTCAATTTTAAGAACTTAATATTTGTATTTTAACAAAGTGAATTTTTTTTTCGATATAAAAGTCTTTAAACTGCCCGCCTTGTGGCTCACTCGCTTCCGCTAAAGCAGCTAGCTGGCAATCTTTGTACTATAAGCGGCTGAGCACAGGACCACTCTCTGGAATGACAATTTCGCCTTGTATCACCCCAACCCTTCCTGCGCCACCCGTAAAGCTTAACAAACAGACACTTCCTGGTGCTACCGAGAAAACAGCACGTAGGAACAATGTCGTTCCGTGAAATGACACAGAGGAGACCGCATAAGCAATGAAATCGAAACAAATTAGAACCATTCATTAATTATAAATCTAATTTTAAAAATCAAAATCTAAGGTTTTTTTAAAAGAAGAAACGTTTAAGGGGCATCATAATGTGAAAATATATCGCACGAGTCTAAATAATATACTGCAATTATGCGTGGCGGTTTCCAAAAATTAACTTTATTTCAAATATGCACAAAGGAAAAAACCGTTCGTGTTATAAATGTGGGTCAATTTGGTGCTAAATTATTCCGCTTTTAAAAATTAGACACTATTGGAAACTATGTAAATTTAAGAGGGAATCATAAATGTAGTGTCAACTCGGAGTATTCGTAACAGTATCGCTGTTGTTCTATTATTTATTCAAATAATAAAAAAATTGTTTCTTATGGTAATCTAGCACATAAATTGAAAAACCACGAGATGCCGCTGCTGCTCATGTTCCTAGAAGTTGGTGGATTGCGGCGCAGCGTCAGAATGCAGGGGCAGGACTAGCCAAAATAACCGGGAAATAAAAATTTAGCGTAACTCTCGCGTACAAAATTTCAAATTGAATTCACTCTTTCTTTCTATGATTGCTTTCACCACTATCCTAATGTTTCTCACTTTCACTAATTCACTTCAAACACTTTCTCCCACTAACTACAAATGTCCACTGCGTCATCCTACAACAAGACTTCAATTTCCTACTAACCTATTCTCATTCTAACTGCTCTCCTATCACGACGCGTCTCCTGGTACGTTCTCTAACATTCACCATCACTAAGCGACTGTCTGGTTTCGTTCACCAATCCCTTCTGTCGTTGTAAATAATGTTTCACGTACCCTTGAAATACGGTCAATGCCCTTGCGATGTCTCAGGTTAGTTTTGCAGACCGGCCATCATCTTGAAACATCTGGTTTTTACGTATCCGCTTGCAAGATTTAACGAGTTTTGAGTCCCTTAAATTTTGTCAGTAAAATTATTTCAGTACTGCAATGTGGATTTAAATTTCTTAATGTATTTTCCAGATACAAATAGTCGGTAAGTTTAATTTCCCATCGTTTACAAAAGAGCGGAAATGCAGTAGAGTATTTAAACTTATAATACTCATGTAGGACATTATTAAAGTCTCCAAAATAAATTATAACATAACCAAAAATAGATTACGGGAAAACTGGAACATTTCTCGATGTGTATATATAGTTAAAAATTAAAATGTTTAATAACTAGTGAATAAAAAAGGTAGTCAAGTCAGAAAAAAGTGATAATATAAATTCTTTCACTTATAATATAAATATTATCATTTTTTTTGTCTGAATTGGCTACCTTTCTTATTCATTATTTTCAATAAGACGCAAATTTTTTCATTTCAGTTTAATAACTAAGTTACAATTACATGTTACTTTATTTAAAATTAGAATAATATTTTTTTGATATCCGGAAGATGAACATTTTAAAAAGTTTGTCTTCCACATGTAGGCCCTACATGATTTTTTTATTATAAAATAAATTATGATTTTATTGATATCCGTAAGACGAACAGTTTGAAACGTTTATCTTTCTCTTCGTCCCATACTCTCCATTCGTGCCGTTCGCTCCATCCATCCCTGAACATAATTTATATCTTAACCTTTACTCATAAAATTGCATATATCCCATACTTCCACAATTCTTTTCTGCATCACTGCATAGCAGTTTCGGAAACTATAAAATGCAAAATAAGCTTTGTTTAAAGACTAATATTCCACCATTGAATGTAGTAAAAAAATTGAATGTTTGGAAAAATACGGAAAGAAACGCTATAAAATGTCAATAAACAAAATAAATAATAATGTTTAGAATATCAGAATATTCGAAAGCTTTATATACTTGAGAAAACAGAAAAATTCAGTAATTTCTTAATTTATGTCAAAAATTTATAATCCACAACCTAGGAATCATATTATATTTTTTTAGTAAAAGCAATAGTTTTACAATAAAACAATCAAATATATCTCAGACAATTATATTCAGTTACATCCTAATTTCAAGTAGAATATAGTCATATTGAAACGATTTCGCATTGTCTTATCTACGTTAGAGTAGAAATTCTGTCATGTTTCTATGCAATAGAAAATTGCAACTTGAAAATTGAGATTTTTATTGGATATAAGTACTAGATAGTCCATTTATTTTTTTAAATTGCACTCCGACTTAATCACATTTTGTAATTTACCAGAAAGTATTTATTTCTAATCCTTATCTTATAAGTTTTATATTAGTAATTAATTGTTTATTTTATATACGACTTTGATTTAAATGCATTTATTTAGTTTTGTATTTCAATAAATGTGATGCGCATATTTTGTGTTTGATTACGCTTGTAGCGTAAATGTAATATATTAAGGAAACAGACAAATGTATATGATTTTATTAGATCTAATAAGAAAAATATTTACAATTCGTTGCGATAAATGTTATTGTTAACCATTTTATCTGTTGGGTTATCTGCTCATTACGTTAATAATTCAAATTAATAGACGAACCATAAAATAAAGGCATGCAGAACCCCTATAAATAATTTTACTATCCTTTTTAAAGTAAACTATACCACGATTGAAACGTAGTATCATCCGAACCCTATTCTTTGATGTTCACTGGAACTTGTTAACAAGACATTAAAATACTCCTGAAATGTTTACCTCGTATTAGCATAAATAAACAGAGAGGACAGTAGAAGATGAGTGTTTATCCGAGCGAATAACGCTCTCGGCTCGCAAATAACGTGTTATCGACTTGGCAAAGGGGTGATAACGAATGCTAAGGCTCGCGTGACCAACACACCCACTACTCACCTCAGGGTAAATCCATACCACGACAAGAAGGAATCGTAACAGCTACTCTCAGCTTTCCAAATAATTCTGTTCAGAATCTGACATCTTAAAACCTACTTAACATATTTTTTTCCCTCAACCGCAATTCATTACGAGCATGGAAGAGATAGAACTAGCAAACGATTAATTAATTTTTTTGCACATTTAGAGTCTCTAATGTTATGAAATATTCATAGGGGGAAAGCAAACGTTCAAGCTTTTCATTGGTAAATGATGACGTTTTTATAAAAGTGAAATAGTCAAGAAATCGGTTGACGATATAAGCAACGGTGACAGTTTTTATTTTATAATCATTTCCGTTAAAGGTTGTTGTAATAGATCACGATATTTTCTTTCTAAAGTTAAATATTGAGAAATTCGTTGAGCTCTTGGGTCGAAGTGTATTAAAAGACACCTAGTTTATTCGGATATATTTGCCTCTGGCTGGTATAATCGTCCATTGTTATTCATGGGCTATCGTTAAAGAATTATAAATTTTGTCGTATTGCATGATGAATGGTCTACATGAAGATCTGTTGTATTGTAATGTATTAAGTTTACCTGAGTTGACGTAAATAATATAAATTAAGCACCAAAATATTATATTTAATAACGCTCAATCAATTACGTTCATAAAATCGAATTTTTGTAGCAAAATAGAAATGAAAGTATAATGTGTCTGTATAAATATAAAATATAATAATAGATAAAATAGCCAAATGACGGACAAAATAAAGTGATATAAATACCACACAACGTTTCTGGAAACTTTGTTCCATTCTTCATGAGATTAAAAAAACACAACCAGATTTAATATTTAGGAATTAAGTGAATTTTATAATAAAGTCAATTTTAAGAAGTCATATGTATTTATTATTTACGACTGGTGCTTTCGGTCCATCTGAACCACAAATATTTTTAACAACAAATACATTATTAGAAACAAAGCGTCATGCCATAAGAATAATTATTTAACAGGAATTTTAATTTCATTATGTTTATACTATATAATAAGCATACTTAAAGAGTTGATATAAATGTTTTAAGTACATGAATTGAATTGTTCGAAAACTCAAGACGGAAACATCCTCATTCTTACCGTTGCGGTAAAGTAATAATTTATCACGCTGCGTTAATTGCCTTATTTTACAGGTTAAAGCATAAATTACTCATTATCTAGGCACGTATTTTAACTATAAGGCGTCATATTCTAACATAAAAACGGAATTTATTTGTAAGAGTTGAAAGAATATAACATATACACACTATATAAGGTAGGACTTTACAAAAATACAGGCCTACATAATTTTAGCTATATTTAAGAAACAAAAAAACCTTAAACTCCTATGTAATAAGGATTATTTTATCCTCATGTAAGTAAATCTACCACCGGGCAAACTTCCTCTTTTAGATTAAATAAATACATACAAGTATTAGTAATATACCTGTTATTGTATGAAATTATTTAAACAAAATAAATAACAATCGGTTTCCCAATTTTGTATACCTCAATTTTCCTTGCAGGTTAAACTGGATAAAAGGTAATTCGAATAAAATGTTTTACTCCTGTAAAATAGAGAATCTTTTGGTAAAAAACCAATATTATATATTTGAAACGATGTTGGACCACGGCCAATTTTAGTATATATCTCAGGATGAATTGGCTTTGAAATTTTCTGTTAGGGCTGTAGCTTTTATATTGTCTTCTGGGCGCCTTAGTATTTATTAAAATGGAATTTAAAAGAGTTTTTAAAAATTATTACAATGAAATACAACATATATTCGTCGATTTATTGTTTTAAACACAAATAAAGAACTAATTAATTTGACAGTTATATATATTATACACTAATAATTATTTTCCAGTCACGTTCAGTTTTTAATGATTCAGTACAGTATTATTTTGACAGGCGAACGTAACTTCGAAAATTTTATTTAATTCATTATTATGCCAAGTAGACTGCATTGTAATTCCTGAAATAAATTACCTATTATGTTAGTTGTCTGTATATAACAATTATTCTGCAGTTCTACATAGCTGATAGATTAAAGTAAAATAAATTTTAGCAGTGACAATAGAAATATAATCGACATAGTGTTCCAGAGAACGAAATTAAATAATAATTATGCCATTTAGAAAATTTTGTAAATATTTATATCGACACTACAGTTTTATTATTATGAGTTCTGTAAACCGTAACAAGCCTTCCAAATAGTTTGAATTTACTAGAATAACGACTAATAACTATAGAATTTTACAATGCATGTATACACTAAAGTATTCTAAAATTCGCCAAATAAGTAAGCAAGCGTGACACATAATGGCCATTTCATTGCCAAGTGGACGAGTTTTATTTATGGGTTGAGTAAGCCGCGGTTCCCGTCACCATGCCCAACGTCAATAATGGATTTTAATAGTCAGTTCCATATCATCGCTAGATTAGATTTTTTTGTGGATGTATATAAAGTAAGTGGTTGTCTCGAGTATAACTTCCATCTTGTTGAAGTTACTCTCAGAGTCTAATTTGCTGTATATGTTATCACCAACGTGTAAATCAGTTCTAACAAGTAACTTATTTCTGTTAGCACAGCCAGTAGTGACGCCTTCGTCGAACGCTTCTGTTCCACCAATTAGAGATAAGCTCGCGGCGAGCCTACGTCTAATCCTTACTTCTATAAATACTCTAATTGTTCTAGACTTTCTCGCTTCTAGAAAAGAACTGCTCTAAAAACAAACCATAAATAATCAGTACTTTCTTAAATGCTGTTGTAGGTGTGACGTTTACGTAGCTATGAACAGTGAATCTAACAAGGGTGGTGAGAAAATTAATACTCGAGTCGAGTATGATCAATTCGTCCTAAACAGCTTGTGTTTCTCAAATTAAATAACATAAATATGAAGACATTCCTTCAGATACACTAAATCTCCAATTACTAATTTAGCATTACTTTCATAAAACCAATAACTTCGCTATGATTTGCGAATTAAGAAAAACTCTAGAAAATTTCATTGAAGGAATTCGCGATTTTCAGACAAATTTAGTCGTTTTCCTACAATAAAACCCCGTTCTCTTCACGTTCAAACATCAAGATGATTAAATATTCATATACTTTGCATTGATCCATATATTTGGTTCGAAACTTTTTGAAAGTTGTGTGAGCAAATTTGCGATTATTTGCAAGCTTAAAAACAGTGCAGATATGAAAGCAATTAAAATATAATTGTCTCTAAAACTGATTAATATAAAACTGTGCTCCATTCAAATATATCATAATTTGTGAATCATTTAATTCGGCAGTTTACGTGTGGTGCAACATATCAGCAGGACGATAGAAACTTTGTCTGTTTTTCGCAATCATTTTTTTTCTTCAGCGGTTCTCAATCTTTTTACATTCGTTTCCGTACGAGAACCTTTTTGAAGAACAAATTTTTACAATAAATAAATAGAATAAAAATTAATATTAACGCATTTTATTTATATCTCTATTTATAAAATGCAAACATCTGTTACAATGAAATTAGAGAACAAAAATAATTGAAAATAATATTTATTAAAAGAAGAAAATCTGTTCCTTAGACAATGCGTTTAATTTGTCAACTGAAACAGAGGAAATGAAATGTTATTATAAAAACTTTTTATTCTGTTATATCCGGCCTCGTTTCAGACTGAGCAGCCCGTGGTTCATCTTCAACATTTTCCGTTCTTTATCGTTTTATATTTCTCATGCCAGCCAGAGTTTGAATTCCTAATCCTTTAAATACAAATTAGAATAGTGACGTTTGGGATAAATAATTCCGTAAAGAATCCTAGTGAAATTGCGACTGGTATGGATATGATCTACATTTAGTTTTATCAGACATAAATTTATTATTTTATACAAAATATTAGCTTTATTCCCACAATTATATCTAGAAAAATATAACATGATACAACCCAGCGGTTACCCCTTAATATTTTATATTTGATGATATGAAATTCAATTCGCAATAAAACTGCTTCGTGAATATACTTACAATGATATTACGATACTAGTTTACTTTTAAGATTTCGCGACATTGTGTCGCTACATGCCTTTTGAGAAACATTGGTCTATTACAAAATTTTTATTATATTGCTAAATTCTATGATATTTACTCATCTCCAAACTCCATGTTGCATTGCATTCAGGTGCCTTCTGATGGTATCTCCTCGCACGTTAATGTACTTATGCTTGATAATTTTAAATTTAATAAAACTTAAAATTATGATTCAATAAAAATAAGAATTTTTACAATTCTGATCTAACGTTCAATAGAACTACACTAGAACGGAGGTATCACACCACAGGAGTAATCTTAAAGCGATAAAAACTGGTATATAACGAAAAATATCGTGATGCGTTTGAAAACGGTGAAGAGGAAGTCAATGAATTTATTAAAAAGAATGTTTACGAAGCTACACAAATACGTTAACGGAAAGAGATAATTATTTATAATTACATTTCGTTATATATTGTGAATGTCGAGAATGAAGACAACAGTAGTTTGAAACATATTTAACTGAGAAACGCTTTACGTTAATTAATGCCGAAGGAAATGTGAATGCATGCTACAAGCAAAATATTAATAAAATCGTGAATTTCTGTTTTAGAAATCGGAGCTACATTTTTCTTACGACAAAATGTCTTGTTTCGCATTGTTCTTTAGATAATTAAAACTAAGTTTTTTTTAAAAGCATCCTGAACGTCAAAATCTTATTTCAATTGAATTTTAGATAGTATATGAGGAAATGGTCTAAGTGATCTGCGCTTAAGCCGGTGACGGGCGGCGCTGGGGTCAACGACGAAGGAGACTCTTGACGCACTTTGAGTGCTAAATGCTGTGCAGGTAAATTAAGAAAGAGCATGTTTACTTAGGGTGATGTATATAAACAGTCAGATAAACGTGCTAATAAAGAAAAAAACATCTCTCGTGAAATTAACTGGTCACACGAGCGACAAAGTATCGCTTCAATATAATTTTCTGGTTATGTTTACACTTATATTACATTATATAATATTATATATATATATATATATTAATTAGTTGAATTCAGAATTGAACTAAACGTCCGTTTGAAAGAAACATTTCAAGTATCAATTTTTTTAATCACAAACACATTCTTTTCCTTCACTGTACGACTTCATTGAAACTTTAAAAATAGAGTAATATACATAAATTATAAACTTATAAAAAAACTTAACTGTTATTAAGTTTTATAATATTATCACTGATTATAACCTTACAATTTATACTAAAGGACCTAATTTTTATGTTATTGTTGATTTTTATTTTTGTAGTCGGAGAAGCACACTTAAAATATTAGGGGTGAAAAAATTAAATTAATTTCCTGTTGTTTTAAGTGTTTCTGACACGCAATTTATTTCAACACACTTTACTAATTTCGTTGAAAAATTTATATTTTTCTATAATTTGTTGGCAAACGAGCGAGGTCCGAAACCTGTCTTCAAACCGAGAAAAGACGGTATCTGACATGTGTGAAGTCTGTTGGAAAATGGTGAATAAACCCGTTTCCTTTCCAAGTCGAGCAAAGAGAAAATAAAATACTACTTTTATAAATGCGAAAGATAAAATATAAACCTCGTGTATTTATCGCACTGATATTTTAAACTAACACTGAATCATGAATATAGTTCTTATTAGTAGAATGGAAGTGAATTCACACAATATATATAGTTTTTAATGTGTTGGCTACTCATTTGTAGAATCGGCTCCAAAGATGCCAAGACCATCTACTGGTTTTAATTATTTTTTAAAATGATATACTCGTTAAATGAACTGAAATTTAACTCACAACTAAATGGATTTAAAATTAAATTAATTTGAACAAGTCTTAATTTAATAGTTGGTTTTATAAATAATTTTCATCACTTAACGAAACATGTTTGAAAATCTTGATAAATAACAAATAACATACGAGGATCGTCCCAGAAGTATCCAACCTGACGAATTGATGGCGCTTTGTTGTTTGAAAATCAAAAGTGGGTTAAAGTACAAACATAATAAAGCTTACGTTTGATGCTTGAACTCGTGTTATTTTGACAACCATCAATACTGAACCATTTCAGTGGATTTGTAAACATAGAAATAATTGGTCATCGTTATGTGACACAATACTTTCATTTGACAGATCTCGGTCCAATCAATATTAAAGTCGAACTAGATTCTACTCTGGGGGAAATGCTACTTCGTTTGAATTGGGAGGCAGATTTTAAGCAAAGGCGTAGGATCCGGCAAGACGAACAACACAATGGACGACTAAATGAAGTGACCACGCCAGAAATTGTGACGAAAATACACAAAATGGTCTTGGATGACCGTCGACTGACAGAGCGCGAGATAGGAGACAAGGCAGACAGACATTACATAAAGTGCTGTACATCATATCTTGACAGAAAATGTGGACATGAGAATGCTGTGCTCAAGATGGGTGCCTCCTTTGCTTACAGTGGATCAGAAAAAGCGCCGTGAGGATGTTTCAATCAAATGTTTCACGGCAATAAAGACGAGTTTAAACATGGTTCCATCACTTCACACCTGAAGCAACAGTCAAAAGAATACAGTGAAAGGGGAGAATCGGCTCGAAAGATGCCAAGGCCATCTACTGGCAAGGTCATGGAGTCAGTATTTTAGGGATTCGCTTGGAATAGTTTCCAATAATTAACTTTAAAAAAGAAAAAAACAATCAAAGGCGAGTATTATGTGAACGCATGGAAACGTTTGAGCGATGAAATCAAGAAGAAACGACCGCAATTGGCGAAAAATAAAGTGTAATGCTGGACAACGCACAAGTTCACACATCCAAACACATGTCCAAAATCAGTGAGTTTCAATTGCTTCGTAACGCACCCAATTCGTCAGATTTAGCTTCCTATAATTTCTAAATTTGAAAAAAATAGTTCGGCGGGAAAAGATTTGCCAAAAATGATGAAGTGGAATGGCTATTTTGAGTATCTCGATGGATGTCTTTTTAAAAATTGTACCGAAGGTATTGAACATCGCTGGGAAAAGTGTATCGAGGATACTACGTGAGATATAAAGATTTTTTTCCTCAATTACTGTATGTTTTCTTTGTCATGTACTTCTGGGATTAACCTTGTAATAGTTACAAGAAGCGCATGAAACCGGTTCTTGGGATTTGGCACAATACGAGCACTATTTTTAATTAAATGGATATAGACTGATGTAACACAATCTGGTTATGTCAAGCAACACCTTCATGTGACACAATAATAATAAAAATAACTATTTCCGTTAAAACGCCAGACACCAATCACCGAACTGTGATTTAGGAAACGCAATAAGCCAGATAATCGACTGTAAACATAAACGATTTGAAATAGATTTTTTTACGGGCCACGGCAGGTGGTGTCAAGTGAATATCGCCAGGGGAATGTCGCATGTTTGGCAATGCTACTCTCACGTGTTGACTGGTGCATGGAAAATCCTGATATTGAATCCTGCCAACATTATGCTGGCAGTGGTTGTAGCTCAGAACAGTGCCAGCAAAGATACGGCATTCCATCGTCACCATTGACAAACAAGATCTTGCTCAAACCGCCGAGGATCGTGGTCAGAGCACGTGCATATGTATATAAACAGATATTTGTCACGTGATTTCATTCAAGAAGAAATGTTCAGCTTACTGCTTTAGATTTTAGCAATAAGCTCGTCGGAAATCGAAGTATCTTATTCACTATATTTTTACCAAATTCTTAGTATCAATGTACATTGATTAATTGTACATTATATTAAATAGAGCAACCTTTGAGTTTCAACTTCAAACGATCCTGAATATGTAGGAGCTGTATTTATTTTCATTGATGATTTGGTGCAATGCCGTCGTCTCTTGAGCCAAATAAAGTGTAAATAATCTATTGGCAGCGGCTTCGCTCCCATGAATTTGGGTTAGTTCTTCGTCACATCATCATCATTTCAGCTGTAGATTGGAATTTAAATATCAAACCAATTGAAAATAAAAATTTATTCCAGCATTCCAAATAAATTGACGGGTCTTCTCGTTTTATGCTTTTTTAAAATAAAAACATCTAGGGTGTTTTCGGAAGGCTGAAGTACTAGACTTCATTCTGGTTGATCTTCAAAAGGTGTAAATTTCATTGTCGTCGGTTCAACGTTTTTAACAACAAAATTGCCCAATATCTTCATTTAAATTGACTTACCAGGCACACTGGCTTGTGCGAAGCGCGGACTAAACCTTAGTACAATATATAATACTATTAAGGGTGCAGAACTTATTCAGAATTCGAGCGAGGCTTTATCAGAGTCCAAGCGCACAGCTCAATGACTTTCGGTGATCCGGTTTCACGTTCGGAAGAACCATATTTTAATTTTTCACTTTTCTTACTCAACCGTAGTAATATTTTTGTTGTTATGAAATGCCGTATTGAAAACCAACGCCACATAGAATGCTAACTTAAGTCAATAATCATCTCCATTTACGACGGAAAATTCTTCCCCTATTTTACTGTAACTAGGTGATGGTTTGAGCGGGAAGCTATGAGTTCGTACAGCGCTTGTTGGATCTAGAAATTCCGCAAAAATGTTTCATAGGTATGGATGGTTTCATTCGAACTGGTGGGGTTGGAACATTTATTTCCCTTGCACAATAGTACCATTACTGATTATAAAAAAACTGTTTAATAGGAAGATGAAAGTGACGCATAACAGAGATCAATTTTTTGACGTTTTGATGTAGATTAAAGCACACTCCAGCCTGCAGCGCCAAGAAACAAGGGCAGTGGAACGTAAAATCAAAAGTATACTAATATTGTAGATCCCAAAATGAATATTCGAAAGTATTAAATCAATAAGTCTCCACAAGAGGAAAAAAAATTCCAAATATTTTTACATTAATTGTGTACTGTGTGACTAGTATACAAGAGTGAATAACATTTAAAGTTAAATAAACAGTTTTATGTGATTTTCCCTTCTTATTTTTTACTTTCGCTTTGCTTCGAACACGCGAATCACAAAACATACCGAGTCGTATTCCAAGACACAAAGAAGATAACTAATATTTGCGTGGTTTTATTTTTTAAATAAAAAGGTATTTCGGTCTACATTGTATTTCTCAGTGGTTGACACGAAATGAAATACTGGATAGTAACTTTTTGAGGTGACAAAGCTGAGCTACTTGCATCTCATTATAAACCAGTCAGAACGTCCAGATTTATACAAATACACATAACAATTCAGGAATGATTAAAGAAGTAGTGAATAGAAGTTCTGAAAATAAATCCGTCAATTTAGCATTCACAAGGAAAATTATAGTTGTTTACTTATTTCTCTCGAAATATCTCAAAACCAGATGTTTCTTCTCTTGGTACCAAAAATATATAGAAAAAAAAATTGACACGAATATATATTTGGTTCTTACATACTTAGGATACAGATTTAGAAAATTTTTGATCAGTGTAATGAATTAACAAGATTCCTATCTGCTATAAAGATTATATAAAAAAATAAGGTACTTCATATAGTCTTAGCATTCTCTGAGGCGTTTTAACTAAATATATACGGATTTGAAAATATATACTGAACAATTTATCTGCGAGTCATAAATTTCGATAGTCGAGCAAATGTTTCCAGATATTCAACGTATTCTACATTACTGCCATATTGGAGTCTCAGTAAGTGCTCTAGATACTCTTTGGAGAAATATGGTGGACTATTGCGGCGTCACCTCCGTGAAACTTGTTACCATTAGCCAACCGTGTTTCCTGGTTACGCAGGCTTATCTCAAGGGCAAGGACACAGACTAAGCTTAACACGAAAAGCTTTTCACATATTGGGTTGTAAAGGGCGAATGGTCACATTTGCTTCTGGTTCCTAAATGACGGGTAAGCTAACATTATATTAACAAACTAATTGAATTACGTTGAGGAAAAAAAATCGGGATATGAAGTTTGAAAGCACAAAAATTAAAGAAAATCAATATAAAGAAATATTGATGATATAAATTTATCAAACGCTAGAGCAAACAATTATCAGCATTCTTAAGGACATCAATATTCAACAGAAGTAAGAATTAAGTATGAATTAATTTGCACTTTACTTACAAAACAAATACGAAGGTTAGGTTTAATAAGTTTAAAAATAAATTTACAATTACAATGTTGCAAGTTTATCTGTAATGTGAACAAAATCCCAGTCCAAGCATCTAAGTGCTTCGGAGCGTTCGTCATTCTGTGTCGAGATGGAGGATATATGATTGAAATAATGTTTAAAATCAGGGTTATCGTACGAATAAGAGATTATAAACGAGTGCGGTACGATGGAGTGCCTCCTTTATATTTCCGCCGACGAAATTACAAAGCAGATTTGAAAGCAGATGCAAAGTTCTCACCTTCCAAACATAACAAAATAATGGTTTGCTTTAATAATAAAAGGCCGTGCCGACCCGCCGGGAAACACAGACTTTGGTATTTCTCGGCAAGGTAGTCAGTCATAAACAATCCTACCGTCAAGACTACGCGGTTAAAGTAGGTGAAATTTTCCCTGGTGGGGGAACTAGGTATAAAAAGCGAGAGAAAAAGGCTCGGGGAGATTTTTCTTCTTGGGCATGTTGACATGTTAGCATTGAATTGCTTACACTTATAGTAACTTATCGTACAGTAACAGGGACAAAAGTTTATGTCTCATAGATCTTCTGGAGAAAGAATGGCAGTAAAAAGGGAGACAGACCACGAGACTGGATTAAAATCTAAGCAGACGAAGCCACTTTATATTTTCCTGAAGGCGTCTATCAACAGAAAATATATCACAAGAATGCCGAGGTTATGTAAGAAAACCGCGCAATTTATTCCTTCATTATATGTCTTATAAAATGTATTCAATTTTACTTTTAAATTTGTTCTAAAAACCCAATTTTTTGTTTAAACCCTGAGACATCTTTATTTTTTAAAAAAGATTTGATTAATTTGTTAAGAAATTTTGAATGATAATGTAAAATAATTCGTAATTAACTAAATAATATAATTTAACATGGATTTATTCCAATGCCACCAAACGTCGAATGAATCAAGAACCTGAAATTGGCAAGCGGGTTAATAAAACTAGGAAGAGCCAAATACAATAAATGAAAAATAGCAACCATATTAAACGATACTTAATTGACGATAAACAATGAAAAATTTACTACATAATTTGAAAATTACATATACCGTACATTTTAAAGATTTAATAAGACCTCTGTTACGTACGTATTGAAAGCATGAAGGAAATTTGTAGTTAGTTGCGACAATTTTAAAGAGATATTTATTTTTAAAATAAAATATTTATGAAGTAGCGGCTTTAATGCAAAACTACTATGAATAATATAGTTGTACAGGCATGAAAATAGAAAATGAAAAATTTGAAAATAGCCCGACCATGAAGTGGGGTGCAACTTTATGGGGCATCAAATAATTACGATAAACTAATCATAATATCCGTTCTGTAATGGGTTGAAAACACCTGCAGAGAAACTATTAAACTCACCAATCCAGAAAAATAATTTTTCGACGCTAATATCGTCCGTTTTTGCATATTTTAAAATTCCGCTGTAGTTGCCTAACGCGTGCGCGTGCGCTAGCTCTCCAAAGTTTTATCGCTTTCGGATTAATAGTATTGGAACACACGAGGGACAGACACACAGGTAGACAGACATACATTAATTTATTTATATATGTATATCTACTAATGTTGGGAATAATATAATTTTCAATATTGAACAATTCTAAAATTTATGGTCATGAAGTAGATAGAATGTTTGAAGAGTCGGTGTGTGGCGTGAGAACTTTGGATTAAGAGCATTCCCATTTGGGTTTTTGTTATTATTGATGTTTTTGACGGTCAGTTGGAAACTCAATAGTCAAATTGAACGGCTATTTGGTTTTATGTGAAACCAGAGTATTACTAATTTTTGGACAATGAGTAAATGAGTGTTTAAGAAGAGCACTCCGCTTACCCAGCTTTGTCTGGTCGGCTTTATAGCGGTTTTAAACTATGTTGAATGTTTATTTTAAAATTAGTAACATTGTAAACTTTACATAATTGTTGTACCGTCAAATTTGATTTCATTTTGTGTTTGTTTTTCGGGGAAGTAATTTAAAGTTTAACATTCCTGTAAATTCAAATCAAAACTTTAAAAAAAATTATATTTCATGCTGTAAAGCGCAATTCCATATTTGGAGGTCCGATAATACGATAAGACTTAAAATTTATATTAGCCACGGCAAATTCATGTAAAATTTTTATAAAATTCATAATATGTTTCAAATAAATTCTTTAAATCTTACACTAATCAAATTTCTGTTATATCATTTAAAACCAGTCACTAAATATTAAGAATTACTATTCAAACGGTAATAACTTGAAAATTTAGTAAAGTTATATTTAAATACTTCAAAATTAAATATTACTTAAATTGCTTCCTAAATACGGCACAAAGTAAATTATAAAAAAATAATTTATTAAGCTTCAAATTGGTTTATTAATATATATATATATATATATATATATAAGTTAAGGCAAAGCTCTAAACAATTTAGATATATTTATTGGCAATATTGTAAGCAACCAAATAAAATTTTGAACTACTAGCAAACAGTGGATCTATTTATTCTAGATTTTATAATGTACTGTAACATTAATCAATTTCGCTTTAATACAGTGTCAGTTAATTATTTTTCACATTTTAGTTCTCCCATTACGGATAGGGATGACTCTAAAAATTCACTGGTCTATGACAACGGTCTACCAACTACCGATTGATTGTCTAATTTTTCCACTTCATTAACATTCGTCCAAAAGTGCATTAATTCGTGAGGTCATTGACGTAACATAATTAACTCTTTACATGTTTATTAAAAAGTACCATTTATACCACTTAATTTAATTCAAGTATTTCATCCGAGATAGGTCTCGGAGCTGTTATAGGACTATGAACTCCGTTTGATTCCACTTAGTAAAATGGTATATCTTCCAAGAATAGAAATACAGCTGGCGAAATGAATATGTGTCTTTTCAACTGCGTAAAAGAGAGAGTAATAGTGGAGCACCATGAAATTAGAACGACTCATGCGAAAGTGTGGTATTTTAACGACAGTAAGTGCACGGTGGGAGCGAATTTTGTAATTGCTTTCCAGAAAAATAACTGTCACAGCTTTGCAAATTGTTTCAAAGAAAACTGTTTGAAACAAGAAAATAATTATTGCTCCTACGCGATAATTTACATCCGTATTGCTTCAAGTTGACATTACAGTTGTTCATTAACTGACCGTTTTTTTTCTCCACATTCCTCTTAATTACTCCGATCAGATTTTCCAAACGTATTCCAACAATAATCAATTTTATTCCCTTTCTAAAGATAACGTTTTAGAGCCTAAGCTTCGTAATTTTGTTATGTTTAATGTAGGGCTATATTACTATTAATGAAGATTGTACAGCCATATTATCTCAAAGAAGTCAATCTCCTTAATATCAATTCTTGGTCATTGATTCTTATAAAAGTATTAGACATTTCATATTACTCATCGCCGCGCTTTTATTTAATTTCAGAAACCCAATATCCTGCGTAATGATAACTGTTCTGCAGGTCGCTGTTCAGGTTTCCTGAGAGCGTCGAGGTTAGCAAGCTTCCTAACAACACTTCCGCTCTGCCTTAAGATGGCCTTGACACGGAAAATGAACACGTGGCGAATAGATAGGCTCGTCTATTCCCTTCAGAACATTAACCTTGCAGCTTAATGTGTTACAATGAAGAGTGCCAGCCTCGATGACAAAGTCACTGACTAATAAACAAACGAATTTCATTGTCACTGTACCGCTCTCATTAGTATTTTGCCTGTAGTTTAAGGTTTCCTCTCGGGAACTGTTCAATGTCCGACAAAATCCTCGTAACATAAAATGGCAGGTAGTTTAGCAAGTAAAAAAAAATTGTCGTCCATAGAATTTTACGAATCATTTCTTACTAGCTGAAATTAATATCATCTTCGCTATGGGAGTTTTAAGAGTTAATTTAACATATTACATTTTAATATAATAACGTTTAATTTAAAAAATCAAATTAAATGACTACATGGTAATAAATACAAATCAATATAAAATAATATGATCATTAAAAAGACAGCCTTGAGTCAGAAAAGTATAACGGTACTATTGCTTCGCCTTTTGCATCCGAAATGCAGCAGAACCTTACCTCTAAATTTTGTGAATGGTTTGCATACAAAATTGTTGAAAACTGTCCAACTTGATGAGGTTCCAAAAGAGAACGAAACGTCGTTAAATTAATATATATTTTTAAATAAAGACTGTTACTTTTCTGACCCAAGGTCGTCTATTCATTTATGTTGGTAGTCAGATATTTTTCATCATTAATATAAAATAATATTATTTAAGCCATTTTAAAATAATGAACTATTCTATTTCCTTTATAATAAATGCTAACTCGTTTTTATCAGGGTAATACGTGTATCTGAGAAGCAATAAAGTAATATTACGTTGAAAAATCAATTGGTAAGCATATTTCATTCCGCGTTAATTCTTAAAAACTGACGTGGATGTACTTCGGCTACCAAATAAACCGACTCACACCGGCAACATTAATGCGCAACTTCTTTCTTCTCAAGATATGCAACTCATTTGACCTTAGATTTGTCGATTGCACCAACTTGCAACTCCCATAATTATGTCTCTCCAATTTCTAATACTCTACTCTCAAAGCTCAGCTACTTTCTGTTACCTTCTCGTCTCTATGTGTTCTACTTTCAGTAAGTCCCAGTGTGGATTCATGCAATCCATTTTCTGCCTCAACTGTCAATGCATCATGTTCGGGGACCGTTCAGGTTATATCTAGACGCACGACAACGACACCCAGCCAAATTAAACAGCTCTCAGCCACAAAATTGTTTCTTGAGACATCTGTTGTTCTATCTGCCTTTTGTTGGCCTACTTACTAAAAGCTATTTAGCTCTGAGAAGTAAAATTACTTCTCCGCAATATGACATCTGATCGCCCATGTCTCATCGTAGGTACTTCGCTAGTTTCCAGGACAAAGTATTATTTGAAAATAATTTTATCGACTCCTTTCACGTATTAATTTTGAACGCAGTCTTTCGCATTTTTGAATTGAATTAATTGAAACGCAGAAAACTGAAATAGGCGGTTCGCTTAATACAGAATGAACGCATTGGTGAGGTAAAGTTTTGCGATGAATATTTACTTACTAATGAGTGGAGAAATTAAAGCTATTTAATAAAAATTATTAAGCACGCCGTACGTTGGAATCAACTTATTTTACTGGGAAAATTAGTTTTCTTCAATTATTGAGGCGTTGAATTTAATATGTTCTTCATATTAAATAAATGTTAATTGCGATGTATATTAAATACTATGCAAAATAAATCATTTAATAGTTTTTGACAAACGTGTTCATTCAGACAAGTCAATGCACTCAGTCAAGAATAATTAACGCACAAATTTTAAACTATTTGATTATTATATAAAATTTTTCGCTTCAACTTATGACCTCTTATTATCATCATTAAATTGACAATCACGATTTTCACTGTATAAATGTTCAATTACAGAATTGGGATAGGAAAATGTCGACCATAATAAAAATTTAACCCAGGGACCTCCGTTGTCGCTATAACCAGTGAGCTATCCTTGTCAACCCCCACTCACATACCAGATTTCTCTATTGCTATATAGATCTGAACACATGCTCACGTACAACTTACAGGATCACATTTTTCACAACTTTAATGAATAATGGATATTGTGTGTATAAATTGACCATCGGAACAATGATTTTCTTCAAGTACATAGGAATAATCAAATTGAAGTATCACGATGGATAAATTCTCGACCGGTCCAGGTGAAGATCCGGAATCTCCACTCAACCGGCGGAAGCTTTACCTACTGACCTACCCGTGTCGACTCCAGATCTGTTGCGAAATTCCTCCATTGAGCTTGTTAAAGGCTTCATCTGTATTCTTCCATAGGAAAATATTTCAATAAAAGTTCAGCGACCACATACTTAACGAATGTTCTGGGTTCAGTTCCTGGTCCGGTCGCAATTTTTCAACCCTAAACCGTTAATTCAATTTTATACCCTTCAGATCTGAGCTTTGGTTGAAAGCTCTTCTTCTGTTCTTGAGTTTAATTACACAAAAAGGAAAACAGATTCAGTCAGACTAAATACTGTATTGGGACATGTATTTAGTGTATTTCAGTAAAATAGAATTTAAAATTTTAACAAACAAAATCAAATTGACAGACGAAAACTCAATGCTATAGCTTACCTTTTCTGGATAAAAAAACATCGAAAGGGTTCACTTATGTGCAACATTTATTACTTTTTAATTGGCTTCTTATACCCTTTTATAATTCGAAGGCGTTCCGTATGGTACGTGTAAGTCTGCTTGTCGCGTGCCGGACAACTCAAGTTTACTACCAGAAGGAGCATCGTGGACTCAGTTGAATTTGGAATTCTGACTCAGATTCATAATCTCCTTGCCACAGCTACAAATGTCCCGCACTAATGTTCTGCGCAAGAAACGTTTTTCTCAGATCATTCGTAACTAAATCTGGTATTCAATGTGACTTACATTCATTAAATTATAATGACGAATAAATAAAATTGATTGACAATCAAAATGATAAAGTCAGAACGTATTAGAATCAAGAACCTTATATAGAATTCTAAATCGGATAAAATTAACTTCCTTTTTTGTGCGTGATTATTTGTAATCTCGGCACCATGCCTCCATCGCCTTTCTCGGAGTTATATCTAAGCGAGTCGTTTGATTTACTTCCGCATTCATGCGCTATGGTGAATCACTACCCCTGGAAATGACTCTCAGCTTCATAGATGATTCAAAACATGTTCAAAACCGTCTTGCATTAGGCCCTTTCCCCGAGCTTTCGTCATATTATTACATTTCGTAACCATTTGGTGTTATTTTTAGCTTTTACTTTTAGCCTGAATGGGAAGTGGAGGGTTGTATCGTTAGCTATCCTATCGTTTGAAGCTTATAATTTCGTCACTTTGGCTGTATACCTCTTAGTCTAGTTCAGTGGGAAGCTGCCGCGTCGACTGAGTACGAAAGAAATTCGTTTTTCATTCGAAAATTACTATTTTATTTAATTATGAGTTTTTTATATCGAAATATGAACTCATCTTCCATTTATTATATTCGAAACCTTGATCTACTATTTAAAAGCCTTATTGAAAATGACTTCTTTATTTACAGGTGGCGCAACAGATCAAATGTTCACACGACTACTTTAAAGATCGACAATAGTTTTGCGAGTCTTGGAAAACAATTACTTGACCATCACCTTCAGGCAAGGAAGAGTAGTACATTTGACGTTTATCCGCCATGTCCCGCCATAACAACCTGGACCTCATCGTCACTTAGTTGGTATACGTACTTTCTGTATTTTAAGAGCGGTGATCCCAAGATCCAAATACTCGAAACCCGCTTTTTCATAAAAATTTCATTCCAATATTTGGCAGACAGTTTTATTGTATTGACACTGAGCAATGTAGCTGTAAAGCGCCAACATTCTCTATGCACGGACAAATATGCTTCAAGAATAGCACACTGGCTAGAATAGATGACAGTCACCGCAGTATAATTTATCGGTACCCTCTTCATGTTGTAATCATTACAACTCTCTTTTGGCTGCTCGTGGGCGCCGTGTCAAAAGTACGACGTATAATACTGACATTAGGGACCATGAAAGATTTTCGTATCATTTACGTACTAAAATGTTTTACTGAAATTAGAAATACATCAGCAACGTATTAAAAGCCAGAAACTTATTTGAATAAAAATGATATATTGATTTAAGAAGGTTCCCATTTGTTAGTACATATTTAATATATTGACTTTTTAAGTGTAGTTTTTACTTTACTGAGTTTGAATAACTGTACGTCCTTTTTAAAATAATGGAATCATTCGTGTAAAACTTATGTATACTATTTATGTAATAATCAATACAAATGGCCATAACAAAATTTCAACTACCCTTGGGCAATGTATCACTCAAAGTGACCGTTTCTCCAAACAAAATATATCTTGAAATCATTATGGGATTAATCTTGATCATCTCAAATAATATGGATACGTACGGAATATATTGTTTGCATGTGTTGTAAGTTATATGCTAATTAATTACCGATTAATTAGTAAACGACTCCTAAGCTAAATCCACGATTCATTGTTATGCGAATTCAACATTGAGTGTGACGCTTTTCCCTGTTGCAGTCAATTATGTGTCATCTAGGTTAACCCACCCCCCCCCCCCCAGTTTTCCTCGAATCGTAGGCAGATACCATAACCCTTCTCACCAGGGGTAACAACATACATCTATCGACCATGCATATGTAACAGTCACTGGATAACCTACAAATATGGGCCAGCACCATCGGATTCCATTTCAATCCGTAAAAGATAAAAGCTATCATATTCACTCACAACAAAAATCTAAAGCCGCTCAACTTAAAATTCGGAGATAACATAATCAAATATTAAAAACTCGGCCAGAATATCCATCTCCATACTCATAAATTACCTCTTAACCGAAACCAAAAGACGACACATTCTCCTAAAGATAATAGCAGCTCAAAACTGGGGAGCCAAACAGAATATCCTCAGCCTAACCTACAAAGCTACAATAACAACAATTCTTGGCTACGGAGCCCACATCTACGGCACGGAACCAATTACCACACTCAAAAAACTCAATACTATCCAGAGCAACGCCCTCAGTATAATCACTGTATACATATCGTAAGACTTTACAATGAAGCCAACGTCATACCACTGGACATCAGAAGAAGATTAATTACAATCAAAATTGCATTGAAGTTCCTGCAAGCTCACTAACATTCGAACACATAATACTAAGATTCAACACATAAAACATCTTCCCTTCCACGCATCTGCCAACAAGAACCTCCTGGAACTAAATTCAATCATCCCTTACATTGACCATAATTCCATCTCAAATACTTCCCCGTGGAAATTAGCGGAACTTCCCATCGAAATCTCACTCAGCCAAATCCGTAAAAGAATACTCCTAGGAAAGACAAACAACTATCTCCACGGCACGATCGAGAAATATGGAAATCATTCAAAGGTGCCTCGAAAACGGTTTCAGGAAACCACAAGCGCCTACATACACGTAAACCACAGTAAAGTGGTACAGATCAACTCATCGGCATCAATCATATCAGCGGAGATATACGCAATACTCATTGCTCTTGAATACTGCATCAACTTAATAATCTGCTCTGACTCCATGGAAGTTACTAAAAATTCGGACTGGAAACATGAATAAAATTAGTCTAATTTTACAGAGCATATCTCCATATCAAAAATCAATCCACCTGGATCCCTGCTCATGTTCATATAGCGGGAAACGAGGCTGCGGATGTTACCAACTTACAGCTTGAGCATTATTCTGACACATCCACAGTATCCACAACCTCGGACATATATGAGGAGCTCAAAAAGAAGATAGAATCAACTCGGCAAGCAAGCAGGTGTTTTGGTAACAACGGGCTCTTTCATCATAACCTCGTCATTTGAGCTAATTCTTCCCAAGAACCTCCACAGAAATCAGCAGATAATTTCCACGATAAGATCCTGCATACCAATCTCTCTTCTGCAGAGCACCCCAACCCATTTTTAGTCCCTGCAACCAATCCCGCACAATACACATGTACTGTTTGAATGTATAAAATACGAGGAAAACCGAAAGAAGACTATAGTCAATTACAATACTAAAGATTTCTGCACTGATCCAAAAGCAATCAATGCATTACTAGCTTTTATTTTCCAGTGCCCAAATTGATCAACTAATCTAAGAGGAAACTGAATGTATTCACAATCTTCGCCCTAGAAATAAAGACAATATTATGTAACCTATAATGTAAATAATGTAGAAGATCGCCAATAATTAGGTTGATGCGACCATAAAATTTCAAAAACCAAAAATCTTAAATCATCACCAAATATTTCACATTGTTCTTGAGGCCTGAATTGTCACGGCTTTACTAAACTGACAATTAACTTTCCATATTCTTGATATCCATAAGTTCAACAAATGTGCGCTTCTAAAAACTCCATTCTGGCTATTTTCAGCTACCTCCTGTGTTTGAATTAACAGTAATTCTATACATCGTCACTAGCATCCTATCAGATAATTATTATTCTCTTTATTTTGTCAACAATAATATGAACTGACTCAATAAATTAATACATTCTTCTATAATGATTCACCAGGACCTCAATGCCCCCTGCATCAAGATAGTATTTTCATATTATAATGGTCTACATAATGGGATAACAAAATTTATCCGCCAATTAACTATTGGTATTCTTTACAAAAGTTCCAAGTGAATGGCATGTTATGTTAAGAATGGTAAAGACCACTTGATTGCTGACGATACTCATTTTATTGTTTACAAAATTGAATGCAATAATTGCTAAACTGTTTATATTAGACAATCAAAAAGGGCATTAAATACAAGAATAATGGAGCACAGACGGAATAATAAATTACCAATAGACAATCACTCTGTTATTTCAAAACATATTTATTTAAATAATCATAGCTTCAACTGGACGGATGCCAGGATCCTTGACGTTGAAACCACTTTTCTCGAATGATATCTCAAATGTTCAACATTAGAATCAATAAGAATAAATCTAATAATTTCCAGAAGCTCTTAGTAAAATCTTTTGCTCAGTAAGTAATTTCTTGTTATCGTCTTTTGTTGGTTTGAATGCGAGCCACCGTAGGTTTATATTACTCAGTATCTTTATTTTGCATTACTTGAATAGCTCACCAATTGGTGGATGAAACGTTGTGTTGTGTGTTTTTTAGACTTAATTTGCCTGCCAAATAGGCATATAATATAATTTGTTCTTGCGAGTTGGTACAGTAATTATTATTTAATTTAAGTAATTCTCCATTTTATGTTTCACAGTAGTTCAGTTATTGCTTATCATGAATTTCTTAGCTAAATGCACGCGTCGGTTTTTGGCGGTGTCAAACCACAAGGAATATCTCTGAAACCGTTAAGCACAGTTTCCGTTCTAAGTTGATTAGCGAACAGGCATTTTTCTTCCCAAGTTGCCAAAGACTACATTTTTTCTCTTCTTTTATAAAGTCTCACTTAAACTAGTCAACAATAAATCCAGGAATTAATGACCGTTGCATTGAACCGCCACCGACGAATAATTAGCTGTTAATCTATTACTCTTACTGACTGTAAACTCTCTTTGATTATCAGCAAGCATCCTGTAACCTGCCGTCTCAAGTGAGTGCTACGTATGGTCGAGTAATTCCTTCCGTTGGACCATTGTGGATTGCGTAAGGCGTTGTTCTGGGAAGGCGCCAGAGTATTAATAGCCTGAGCAGAGTTCTATCACTCTTCCTGCACGAGTCTCGAGCCTGTTCAAGAGCGGGCCGCCTCCTTGACACTCTTGCGTCGGCCCAATTCCTACTCCCATTCGTCGTCACCCAATTTACCTGCTAAATGCAGACAGAGGGACTAACGGCTATTAGCCGACAATCCAGAGCCCAGATTACGCGACATAAAGGTTTCATTCTACAAAATTTATACTATCACTTCGTGAAGAAACTGAATATAGGTATCAGGTACCATAATGAAGTATATTCATTTGACATTCTGGAATTGAAATTTGTATAGAAATATGTAGTTGATGTTACTAATGAAGAGTTGAGTGATAAAGTAATATTTTCCATTTAATTCTGAGTTTTATTAAACAGCCTAAATTAGAGTTTCATATATTTTGAGCCCATAATAAAACAATTGATGACCTTATACAGACACTTTTATTTTTTATTTATATTGTAACTACATTTCGATACCTTTTTGTATCTTATTTAGGTATTCAGAGAAGGTATTTACAAATGATACAAAAAGGTATCGAAACGTCAATACAATATAAATTAAAACTAAAAAGTGTGTGTGTATAAGGTCATCCATTGTTTATTAATTCAAAACACGTTAAATTAAAACTTTTATTTCGAGTCCAATAATATGCAAATTACAAATGAGTAAGTAAATTAGCAACTTTTTTATTTTCTACGAATTCAATGCAAGAAAAAGTCATTTCAATGATTACAAAGCTATAAGTTACATAAAGAGATGTACCAATTACAAAAGTTTTACACATTTATAATAGAAAAACAATTTGATAATTGAAACTAAAAATGAAATTAATATTCACATAGCTTTCTCAGCCAAGTAATTTTTTTAGCCAAATAATTTTTCCCCTTAATTTCTTTTAGGTAATTTATTGAAAACCTACGCGCCTTTTATCAAAGGGTCATTATCAGTTTTTTAAATTAGTTATGACTCTGAATTAGTTCATACTTTCTTTTGTCGTGTTCATTTTTGGTGCTTTGTACGGGTAAACTGTTATAATTTCTAACTAGTTGTATAGACTAGTACATAGGGAGTGCACAGTAAGAATATTATATTTTTTAATATGAACCACACGGCTTCATTCCAAAAATGAACCTTAATGTTGTCTGTATGACAAAATGTTGATATACGTGTTGTATTAATGCATAATTTAATATAACATAAGCACCCAATTGGATGTAGACTATGAAACAAACTTCCAACAGGCAGTCATTTCTTAGATTTCTGTACACTCAGAAAATCGGTAGCCAAAATAATTTTGGCTATTACCTGTGCTCCTTTCACGTCAACTAAATTGAAAAATTATTAAATTAATTGACAAAAGACTAATTCAGTAAGAGTTCGACTTTTTAATTGCTTAAGTAATGACATGAATATGTAGCGATTAAAAATAACTATATTTACACACGTTGTGTTTGAGAGTTTAGGTATATATGAATATATCCATATATATATATATGTGTGTGAATACATACATATATATATATATGTATATATGGTAACGTATTTAATAGACAATGAAAAATCCATAAAAAATTCAAAGATATTTTATTTCACATCACTAATATAATTTACAAATTTTAAGTTTAACATAATTGTTTACAATTCAAGAACGTATAGATAGAAAGCTTTCACAAGCCTCAAGCCGTAAAAGCCATTGTCAAATTGAATTAAAGTAAAAGGGTGGTAAAAATTACGCCCGGACCAAGAATCGAACCCGGGACTTCCCACTTTCCGAATTGTAAAGTCTAAAACCGTTGATCAATTAACATAAGTCCGTTCTTCATATTAGGCCATGAAGAATTGTGATTGTATAAAAACACATTGTAGGTGAGCTTCTATCAGGTCTAATGGCTGGAGGAATTTTGCACCGGGTCTGGGGTCGCTCGACATTTTTAAAAACAAAACTGTTGGTATTATAGGACTTGTAATTATAACTGATAAGTTGATTCGAATGACGAAAGAGAATATATCATACATTTTTAATGATCTTGTATATCACATAAAATTAATCGTTTATTTATTTTGTAATATTAGTATAATTCTAATTGAGAAAATCTGTTAATTAAAACTCAGTATTTTAGTGACAACAATACTTCACCAAATTACATTCATATTTCGCAATATTAAAAGGATAACTTCCGAAACATTTCATATGGGTTAGATTGGTTACAGAATCAGTTTTGAGACAGTGAAATTAACATTCTATAAATACAAGATATATTGTATATATTTAAGAAATGCAAATTTTTCAGATATTATGCTGCCATATCGCGTCACTCACAATTTATGGTTCTGGAGAGACGATTTCTGTTGTTGACGATGCTGTTGATGTGAGGTTTTTCTGAATGAATTTTAGCCTCTTTCTAGAAACAACACGGTTAATTGATCTTACAACATTTCTATCCGTGTGCGTGTGTGATATTTAATTGGTAAATTATTTATTGTATTTTCTGCTTCCGTCTTTTTGACCTTATTTTATCTTATTAACTTCTGATGTCAACAAACGAACCAATCTAGTATTACATTCTGGCTATTTACATCAAATTTAATGTTTTGAATTAACAAGCATCTTTCTCTTTTGCCTCACTGCATTTCATATATTGTATGCCAGCCACTAATCTAATTACAAGTGGCTGTTTTTGGTGGTACGTTTGACAACTTTCCAGACGATCAGGCATATTGCTTCAGAAATTTCTATAATATATCTGGTTTTTACGCCAATTGAGACAAGACGTTTCTTATACGTTCTTAATTTTAAAACGCGTCATATAACGTAATGTGTAGGGTTTCACTTTATTATATGAAGTTGTTATTTGAAAATATCGTTCATAAACGCTCTTTGTCTACATTTATCCGTGTAAATTGTAATTGTCGATTATTTCTCCATGTTCCTATCTAATATTAGTAAGTATAAAAAGTTTTTCTGAAAATTTATAGAATAATTAAATATGATTTTTACTGCATAGAAAGCATTTTTACGATTTTATTAGCAAAATGAAAAAAAAATCAATATTTTTAGAGCTTTGCAAAATGCCTAATTACTGCAACAAGAAACTCTCTTGTTGGTTACTTGGAGTACGGCAACCCGTTTTAGATAGAACCTGACCAATATTATCAAATTATTCACACTTATTTACCTCAATTTTGTCTATGTCTTTTTCCTTACTTTTTAATTCCAGTTAATCGAATATAAGGGTTCATTTCTTTTTCGATAAGCCTGAATTCTGATGAAAAATCAGAATTTCTATTCAAACCCAGTAAGTCGTTGACGTTATTTACAAAGTTTTGATTTTTTCAATTTTTTTTGTATTACTGTAAATTTTGAACATAAAAATTATTTTCTCATAAGTGGAACCCTACTACGCCCTAATGACAGCTAGACTAATTTTTTCAATGCGACAAAGTTAACGGCAATTTAACTTATTCATTTTCAAAAACTACGTAATCAAATGAATTGTGCAATGCATGTTTCGTATCTACGAGAGAACAATAACTTCTGAGGATTGTATTTCCATGACATATTCATTTTTTCATTATTTTGAATTAAGGAACAACTAGCTTAAATTTGCTAAGTTGCCAATTATAAAATCATTATTGTAACGTTCATTTTCAAATCCATTCTGTTAAATTTAACGGTTCCGTTATATAATAGTTACAATCAACAGATCTCATATCGCTCTGCACACACGATTTCTTATTTTTCAATTTTCCTTTTTATCGTAATTGATAAGGCTTATCTCAAATATGTGTTTGTCTATGACGTATCCTGTATGAATTCAGCGGGAATTGAACAATTCGTATTCACGCATCTTCGAGGAGAATAATCCACTTATTAGCAGCTGATAACGATGCTTCAGTTTATTATTACAACACTGATTATTTTTTAATGTGGAGAGTTATTCCATTTCTACTATAGACCTAATTATTACGTAGTTTACAGTATTGGGTATACTGTTTTTCTTATCGCGAAGTTATTGTACTATATATATATATTTATATATATATATGTATGTATATAGAGTATGGTTTTAGAATTAATCAAGGTAAATTATTTCCACCCTTTCAATTTATTTTAACTTTAAATCATAAAATACCATGCTTTACATCTCTACGCTACACATGAATATTAATCAATGTGAAAAAAGGCACGTATAGTGAAAATAAAAATAATACTAAACTTTAGATTAATTATCTATAAGTTGAAATTCTAAGACAAGATTTAATTGTTGAAACTAACCTCTCCTGCTCATATTAATAAATAGAATATTTAAATTATGTGTACAGTAATGAAACGTGTTTAGAATAATTTTATTCAGACTTTGCTTCTGAGATCCTCGATAATAATATTTATGACGTTGGACACATTATCTAATCCAGACATAAAATTGTAAGATATGAAAATCTCAAGAACATCATAAGAGCAAAAATTTTCCACAAGCCATACATATTTATTAAATGTTTTGTCCAACAGCAAATCGAATTAAGGAACATCTATTCAGAAGAAGTATGTATGGCAACTGAAGTTTTCATTGAAATCATTTTGTATTATAAGGAATGCATTTGTCACTTGGGAATTAACACCAAAAATTACCGCATTTTTGCTGTTTTAGAAATATTTTCTTCAAAACTAGTTTAACTGTTTGAAAAAGTTATTTTATCATTCCATAATAATAATAATAATAAAATATATAAGTAGAATTCGATAACTTATAGTTCTATAAAAGATCTATTTTTTGACATTGTATACATAAAAATAACTCAATAACAATAAACCAACAATTTACTTTTATGTGATTCTGATTTGGAATATAAATGAGATGATACAATTAAAATTATTTTTCTTGGTAGATCTAGTTTCGGGAGTCAAAATACGAATTTGAATAATTTTTAAAATTTTGGGAAACTAGTAACTTTATTTAATATGTTTCTATTTCTACGGCCAATATTTAGTTATATTTAACTCATATAATCCAAATATAAGTAATAATTACAAAATAGAATTTCCATAAATAATACTATTGTTTAAAAATATTGAACGACCTTTGAATTTTAAAAAGAGTTACGATGCGTAGACACACAATAATTTAGTGTGTTTTTGGGATATTTAAACAGACGCACGTCCAGTGAAATATTCAACATACCAATTTTAAACATTGTCAAGTCCTCCATTAGTTAATGAAGCATTATTTGCCCATTCTGTGTGAGATGTTTTGAGACGTGCGATGACAGCGCCAACCGACCTATGAAGAGAGCTTTGACCTCAGTGTTTACTCTCAGTAGTCGGTAAACAACCCCTGAACATCATCATTGCTTGTTCCGTCGTAAATATTCGTTATATGTGGACGTTAAGTGTCCTAAGATACCGTTTACTGCCCTCGTAATACTTCAAACATTACGTAGAATTTTCTGAAAGGCAACTAAACACAAATTGCATCAGTCGTTTACCTTGTTAATGATACATGTTAAAAACATTCATGAAAATTTGAATTTATTTGGTCATTTGAATAAATAAACTATATTTTTAAAAATTTAAAAATTTACTGAAATTCAGTTTGATAATATAATAGCGACATTTACAAACTAGAAATAATACGAGGTTAATTGATCGGTGTATATTTGTGTTGCATTTAACATTAGATATCTAATAAGAACGATAATACGTGAATATAATATAGTCAACAGCGACCATTTCAATCATTTCCCAGGGTTTAATATGTTAATCGCGGCTTTGCGATTTTGAGTTGAAGATGCTAAGTCCCCTAACTCATTTTATTTTCTGCATTGACGTTTCGTTGTATTAATCATGAGCATTGACATCCAATTTTAGATTGCTGGATGTGTCTGAATTCCCTTTCCGTAGGTTAAGGTAGCTCAGAAAAAATCCAAGTAGCGACGATCGATATACATTTGTGAAGGTAAAAATGGCAGCACTCTTTATAAACGACTGAAATATGAGGTGTTACCTATATTTAACAGTTGGAGAAATTTTTAATTGCGGAACAAATGTGGATTCAGAAGATTCTTTAGCTTATCTCTGAGTATTCTTCTTATCTATAACAAAAATGAAGAAAAAAACCGTAAAGCTTCTCCATAGATGCTTTGAAATCGTCGAGATATGAATGGAAAAATTTAAATTTTAAATTTAGTTGTTTTCGTCTTATTACGTAATAAATACGAAAAAATAGCAAACATATTTATTTAAACATAAATTTAGAGCGTTAAAAATTTCTGCTTTTCCCTCTAAAGAACTTCACGTACAGGACAGGTAACTGTTAATAAAACGAAAAACTAAATATTTATAAAATGCAGCTTAATAAATGTTATGTTAATAAGAAAAAACCAAACATGATGAACATTCAAATAAAGAGCAGGGATATTATTAATTCGCGTCCCCGAATGGTCTCTGGAGGTTGCGAATTGTTTCGAAATTCCTGCAGACTGTCTGAAGAAGACTTTCCTACATTCAATGACATCTTCCGCGGGAAACACATTATGCTGCAATTTTAAAATTGCGAGAGATCAGTCTCAGAAGATTTTACGGCAATGTCTCATGAACCATCACTAAATTGTTAAGAGTTAGAAAGACCACGTGGCACTGTTGCGCATGGAGTAAGTATGGCCAAAATGTCGAGCAGACGATGCAACAATTGCCAGGATGAAATTAAATGGTAATTTTCTTGCGTCTTCAAATTTGTAATTAATGGGATATGAAGCAGTCTAACATTTACCCTTTTCAGTTTCCTATAGTCAGTTGAAGTATCACAGGTCATGGAAAGGAAACAAGATTGATGCATTCATCCAAGCTTTACCCTTACCCTGGTGCCGCAGTATTTAAGGTTCTTTCTTGACCATTGTCTAGGTACTAGTTACACATATTGATATATATTTTTTAATGTTGTAACTACCACCAACATTTGTGATTGCTCTACGTATTTTTTGAGTTTATCTTTAGTCAGTTTGACAGCGGTATTCATTTCCTCAGTTGCTATATACGAGAGCAATCCAATTGATTTACGTTTTCCGTTGAAAAAAGCACAAAGTGGAACAATTGTAATGGTATATATTTAAAAGCCAGTCTCTTTAACATATTCTCTGTTCAAATTGAGACACAAATCTTAAGGAGACTCAATTGCATCGTTATAAAATTTTGCCTCCTGAGACTTGAACCACTTATTCACATCTTCCTGCAGTTCCGTATCGTCGTTGGTGAAATTCGTTGTGAAACAGGTCTTTATGATGACTTCCAGGCGCAAGATCGGTTCTCTATGGCGGACGATCAAACTTTCCTCTCTCAAGTGCGATTAATTTAAGTCGTCATATAAAAAAGGAAATACTGGGACTCAACCTCCGTCAGATCAAAGAAGCCAGCGAGAGAATTCTCTCTATTCCTATTGGAATAGTCGGCCAGCTGCCTCCTAAATTGGTCAAGGCACGGCGAGAGGAAAGCTGCGACCCCACAGCTAAGCCCTCTCCCGCCATCGGAAGGGCGTGGGACAAGTACCAATTGCCCGACCCACCTGATGCAGGTTTTTCTAGGGGTTTCTCTGCATCACTTTTAGGCGAATTTCCGGGTAGGATCCTTAAACCATAGCCCGGGGGCCCTAGTTAACCCTTGGCTACCTTCCTCCGCCCTTTCGCATCCCCCCTTTCAAATCCCTTTCCTATGCTATAAGAGGGGAGTTGCCACTATGTGGATTACCCTATACATAGTCTGTCTGTACCTAAAAAATAAAAATAAAACTCAACCTCCTCTTGTTTTGATTTCATAATATCAACGTTGCTAATGTTTCACAATATCAATAGTTGTGGAAATCTGGTAAATGTCGACATCCACCAATAAATGAAAACATTCACTTAATCGCTGTATATATGTACGAAATATTTGCCAAATATAATTTCTAACTTACACTGGTGAATGTTGATAATCAGTATGCACTGATGCCCAAAATCTAAACAACTATCTGTCCATATATTTTAATTGAAACAAAATAAAATTTCTAGGCAGAGATTTGTACATTATGATTTATTATAAAAACATAATATGAAATTGAAACAAACAGTGCTCTCAAAAAAATAATCTAAAATAATATCAATAACAAAACTACACGTAGGAAATTCTATCGAAACCTGAACATGAAATTGGGATAACGACTTAACGTTAAAAAAAATATCATCTTTTGAAAACGTAAAACTGCTTTGACACTTTGAATTTTACCATACTCCTTCACTTTTACAGCTGTATACATTCGTTGAACAGCGTGTATAGCCTTTTCCGCCATTCTGCTGAAACTTCTTCTCACAGCGATATTTCTTGAGTAGAATCCTCCAGGGAAAGTAAGCTTTCTTTAAAAATTACGAACTTATTACGGGGAAAAAAGCTGCTTGAAGGTACCATTTTCATTTTCTAATATATAAAAATCGGAATCATATATTTTAACAACAACCGCTAACACATATCGAGGATCTGTACTTCCACAGTCACCGTCAGGGATTTGTATTCGTACGGTGTCACCAACTTGAGCGTGAGGAAATTTAATTTAGAGGTTCGTAACATTTTCGTTGCTTGCAGTAATGTATTCAGTTTTCTGGCTGCTCCTTTTGCAGAAATAACCCGTGATGTTCAGTTAATGCTTGAAATGAATACGTACAACGCTGCAGCTCCTCTTGAATAGAATTTTGCGTATCTTCGTGTTATTGTTTAGTCAATGTCCGAGATTACGACGTGCAAGGTTGCTGCTCCTCTGTAATAGAATTTTGGTTATGCTCGTGTTGTTATTTATTCAATTCCCGAGTTGACGACGTGCAAGGTTGCGGCTGCTCTTGAATAGATTTTTTGGTTATCCTCGTGTTGTTAGTCAATGCTTGAGATGTAGATGTTGAAGTTTGCGGCTCCTCTTGAACAGAATTTTGGTTGAGCTCGTGGTGTTGTTGAGTCCATGCCTGAGTTGAAGACGTGCAAGGCTGCCGCGCCTCTTGAATAGAATTTTGGTTATCATTGTGTTGTTGTTTAATCACTTCTTGAGATGAAGACGTGCAAGGTTGCGGCTCCTCTTGAATAGAATTTTGGTTATCTTCGTTATTTCCAATTGGAATATAGTCACTGTCTAAATATCTTTCAAAACTATTGACAATAGCTTCTAGCTGTTCTTTGGGTTCAATATTTGTAATTTGCTTTCTAGGCACAGATGAGTTGGCAATGCCTCTTTTTGGTTTAATGGCATAATCAACTTTTCTTCATCATAAATTTTTAAAATGTGTAAAAGTTGTAAACGTCTATCATCCAAAGGTGTACAGCACTTAGTTTAACAGAAATAACTTCTGAATGTATTTTATATTCTATTTCTTGAGAGAAATAAAAACAATTGCCAATCAATGCATGTAATTTTTCAGAGATTAATATTACGCTTGACCGCACTAGCCATCATTAGCATTTCGGATAACAAAGACAAATTAATGTTTCAAGCGCACCGTGACATTCAGCTTGAGACTGACGAAAATCAACAACACAACAAACCTTCTGCCACGCTGAACGACGGGATGAATCAATTATGATGTTTCGTCCGGCACTCATGAGAGCGCATATTTGTTTGTCTACCGGCGAAGGTTTTAATAATGTTTCATAATATTAAGAAATATTCTATCTTTCGCCGACTCGTTTGCTATGTGTCCACATTAGCCGGAGAATGTTGACATTCACTAATTTCGTTGTTTCGCAGTAACAGATAACACGTTTTACGGCATAGAAAAGACCCCGCCCCCAAACCTTGTCCAAAAAAATCGACGCCATGATCGATTCAGACAAAGACAATGTCTACAAACATTTCCTTGCTTTTCAGGGAAAACAACTTTTGTGACCTAACTCCATAGACTCTTGTTATTAAACGGGTGGTAGCTCAGCTATGAATTACAATCTCACGAAACAAACTGCGTAATATTTGAGAAAAGAAACGAGATTTTCCTAAATGCGTTACGGCGGATTTTTATTCATTATTTTTCAGTTTCGCCACCAGTTCGTTAGATAGAAGGATCGGCCAGTTATTTCACTCATCAACGTGAACATTACGGCCGGCCATTTTTTAAGCATATTGTGTCGCTCCTTCACTCCATTTTCACTCATTATATTGTTTCTGTAAACCTCACAGTTGAATATAATTTTATGCAAGGAGAGACGGTTAGGCCTAACTTTCGGGTTGCCTTTTCCTCTCTCCGTTTTTGAACAAAGGTTTTGACGAATCCAGGCTCCTCGGCTTGTTTTGAAAGGTGTATGTTCCGGGGGTCGCACAACGTCGGCATACAGTAAGAGTTGTTTGTTGCTCCAATTGGAACAGTCGGCCAGCAGCCTCATAAACTGGTCGAGGAATAAAGAATTGAATGCTGCGTCCCCACAACAAACCCCTCTCCCGTCACCGGAAGGGCATGGGACAAGTACCAAATGTCCGACCTTCCTGATGAAGGTTTTCTAGGGATTTCTGCATCATTTTTAGGCGAATGCCGGGTAGTGTGTTTAAACCACAAACAGGGGGCCCTAGTAAACCCTTGCCTAACTTCCTCTCCGTTCCGCATCCCCCCTTTCAATCTCTTCCTATGCTATTAAAGGGGAGTTGCCACCACGTGGATTACCCTCATGTAGACTGTTACTCTAAAAAATCTAATCAGTGACCACATTTCACCGCTCCAAGATATTCAATTGTAGAACACATTTTAATAACTTTCAGAGAGATCTAGAGAAACAATACGAACTTCGTGTTACTGCAGCTTAATGGAGTAGGCCTACGGAAAGAGAGCGAAATCGAACACCAAGTTGACGGCTGTAGTTCTTCTCTCACAAAAGCTTGTTAAAACTGGATTTCTCTATATATGGGATTACAATGTGGCATTATCATATCACGTAGTATTTTCAGAACCATGCTTTTGTGCATTTGTCAAACTTCCAAGAGAGATAAGATTTTCCAAATTATAAATTGAAATATGTTGAGATTATAAAGATGCATATGCACCATTTATCAGAGGCCATCATGAAATTACACTACGTGCCAACATATGCTAGTGAATGATTTTGCGACGTATTTATGACTTATCCGGGTACATTGTTGAGTGAATTATTATTGTGCAAAGGAGAAGATAGCTCAAGGGTTAGCCTTAAGCTAGACAGCGAAAGTGCAAGTGGTCAGCGCGAAACTCCTCCAGTAAATATATATATATATATAACTGTAATTGTGTAATAGTCATTTTTTGAATACTTTGCTTTGACCTTGTGATAATTTTGATACTTATCAGCGATAATTAATATATATTTCTAAGAAATACTCTTCATGACTGCTACATTTCACCATCCAATTAAAAGGTACGATAACCTTCTTATTTCTTGTAAGTAAATTGCGGATGTTTTGTTTCTTTTACCTGCCAACGTGCATACAGAAGACAACCAGTCTCTTATAGAACCACAAATTAATAATTTTAGTGATATATTATTAATAATCATAAAGATCCGACGAATTATATTAATATTAAAATGAGCTAAAGGACTGACTACATGAAGAATATTAATTTGTTACATAACGTTTCTTCTAAATAACAAAATGTAAATTTTTTCTGCAACTAAAAATAAGTATTATGCAAAAATGACCTCCAAGACGAAATCGTCGTCCTCTACGTGTGTACCTCAGACTCCGGAGAGCTGCCATTATTTTCCTTTTCACACCAGATATTGACAGTTGTAGCACTCAGGTTTCACTAGTTCGCACTGATACATACCGTCCATTATCACCATCAGTTATATCCGATTTCAATAAATATGACTGTATGTGTGTAGTACAAGAAGTACATTAATGACTCACCGTAAGATTCTGCGTGATGATGCTGAAAGGCGTGTTGGATTGTTGAGACGCCGTCGCGCTAAGACGCTGTACTCTGACGGTAGCCGCGACTCTACTGCCGAGCTATTTTCTACACAGAATTCTTAGTGGCCGCTGTCAAGAAAAGTAGCCACCGTCGCATCGGAGAATGTCTATAATTACAACGCGCGGAGTACAAGCGAAAAGCATCGCTGTGGAGGAGCTTCGAACTATTTTAGGGCATTCCTGGGGGTCTATTTGCCAACCACGCTTTTAAAATTCGCTTATCCACACTTCATTGAGTCACTGTTGAAATTTTTGACGCGAAGTTGTATCGAAACTTTCAGGACGTGGCCTAGTTATTAAGAACATTTCACTAAATATAAATCGAAAAGCTTTTAAAATATCCGTCATCCGGAATATTTTTACATCAAGATTCGTTGCGAATACTAGACTAAGAGATGAACTCTCATAATCTTATTTCAAGTGAACATGACGCATCAACCGATTTTCATACTCCAGGATATAGAATACATAAGAAGAATGAGTCAAGAAATATTTACATCCAATATATACTTATATTAGAAAATTATTTGAACCTCTTTCAAAAATTGAACGCTGACTTCTCACATAATTATAAATAAGTATGGAAGATCTTTATGAAGACACGACAATTTAAAAACAGTAGAATATTGGTGAATTTAATACCATAACTTACATACAAACATTAAATTTTGACTGATAGACCAATGAAACACCGCAGTATTTTAATCACATCACAAATTCATTACATACGTGATTCAGAATGTTGATAATAAATTATTTAAATGAAGTACTTTACGTGTCGGCCTTTGAACTGTCAACATAAAAACAATTGCATCCTAGATTTACACAGAATTGTAAGCATAGATTCATTGTGATAGAATTGTCAATATGGTAACTGCTATTGTGGTGCAAGTATTAGGCCTTTCATGTAAAGAAGACTATGTATAGGGTAATTCCTAAACAGGCCAATGCATGGCGAGGGGTAAGCTGCGTCCCCACAGCAAACTCCTCTCCCGCTATCGGAAGGGCGTGGGACAAGTACCCAATGCCCGACCTACCCGATGCAGGTTTTTTTAAGGTTTTCCCTGCATTCCTTTAGGCGAATGCCGGGTAGGATCCTTAAAATATAGCCCGGGGGCCCTAGTTAACCCTTGGCTACCTTCCTCTACCCTTCCGCATCCCCCCTTTCAAATCCCTTCCTATGCTATTAAAGGGGAGTTGCCCTAAGTGGATTACCCTTATGTAGCCTATTGCCCTAAAAAAAAAATGGAGAAAGGAAGCCTGCGAGAGGATTTCTCGCAGGTGAACCTTCCCAGAGAGCTCTGGCGGGGGCTACCTTTGGGGATGCTCTCACATCTCTCTGGTTTTTTTGAACTAAGGTTCCCACTTGCCGAGGCACCTCGGTCTGTTTTGAGAGGTGTATGTTCCGGGGTCGCAGACCTTGGGCATACGGCAAGAGTTGTCCGCTATTCCTATTGGAATAGTCGGCCAGCTGCCTCCTAAACAGGCCAAGGCATGGCGAGGGGTAAGCTGCGTCCCCACAGCAAACTCCTCTCCCGCTATCGGAAGGGCGTGGGACAAGTACCCAATGCCCGACCTACCCGATGCAGGTTTTTTTAAGGTTTTCCCTGCATTCCTTTAGGCGAATGCCGGGTAGGATCCTTAAAATATAGCCCGGGGGCCCTAGTTAACCCTTGGCTACCTTCCTCTACCCTTCCGCATCCCCCCTTTCAAATCCCTTCCTATGCTATTAAAGGGGAGTTGCCCTAAGTGGATTACCCTCATGTAGCCTATTCCCCTATAAAAATGGATTCTCTCGCAGGTAACCTGCGAGGGATTTTCTCTCGCAGGCAGAACCTTTTAGGAGAGATACGAAGGGGCTACCTTTGGGTATGCCTTTTCCTCTCCGTTTTTGAACTAAGGTTCCCACAAGCCGAGGCACCTCGGCCTGTTTTGTGAGGTGTATGTTCCGGGGTCGCAGACCTTGGGTATACGGTAAGAGTTGTTCTCTATTCCCATTGGAATAGTCGGCCAGCTGCCTCCCAAACTGGTCGAGGCACGGAGAAGGGAATGCTGCGTCCCCACAGCAAACTCCTCTCCCGCTATCGGAAGGGCGTGGGAAAAGTACCCAATGTCCGACCTACATGATGCAGGGTTTTCTAGGGTTTTCCCTGCATTTCTTTAGGCGAATGCCGGGTAGGATCCTTAAACCATAGCCCGGGAGCCCTAGTTAACCCTTGGCTACCTTCCCCTACCCTTCCGCATCCCCCCTTCCAAATCCCTTCCTATGCTATTAAAGGGAAGTTGCCCAACGAGGATTACCCTCATGTAGCCTGTTGCCTCAAAAAAAGAAAAAAAATGGGGATGCCTTCACATCTATCTGGTTTTTTTAACTAAGCTGAGGCACCTCGGCCTGTTTTGAGAGGTGTATGTTCCGGGGTCGCAGACTTTGGGCATATGGTAAGAGTTGTCCGCTATTCCTAATGGAGTATTCGGCCAGCTGCCTCCTAAACTGGTCAAGGCACGGCGGGCAGGTCGGGCAGTAGGTACTCGTCCCACGCCCTTCCGATGGGGAGAGAGGGGATTTCTGTGGGATCTCAGCATTTCCCTCTGTGTGCCTTGACCATTTTAGCTGGCCGACTTTTCGAATAGGAATAGTGGACAACTCTTACAGGATGTCCAAGGTCTGGGACCCCGGAACATCCACCTCTCAAAACAGGCCGAGGTGCCTCGGCATGTGGGAGCCTTAGTTCAAAAAAAAATAAGAGGAGAAGGTATCCATATCCATACAATTTCATGATTTAATTTGAAAAATCAACAGAATGCGGTAACTGTGTTGTAGTTTCATGTAGTAGTTATAGTAACAGCGAGACTTCGTTTGGATTCGTTAGGAGATATTTAATTATGTCTATTTTCTTGTCATTCTGAAAATGGGCCATCTGATTTCGAAACTGTTAATGACTAAGTCATTGGGAATAAAGTTTAAGAACGTAACGAGTTCAAAAGAAATTAAATAGTTATGTGTTTGATTTTATCAATAAATTGATAATTATTTTCGACATAATTACTCGGCATTCAACAATTACAAAAACGATTGGTTCAAATATCTCAGTAACAACTTTATTACTAAGAAAGTTTATTGACGTTGTATCTCTTGGAGCGTATTTAGTTTACCTACCACAAACATTAACAAATCTCAATCCATTCCTGTCATAAAACACATCGAAACCAACATATCTTTATACGCAATAAAACAGCACAATAAAATTGAAACTTTATTTTTACACACGCTGACAAAGGTTCTGTCACTTTTACTCTGAAGCAGCGCTGTCCAACCTTTCAACTACTAGAGGCCCATCTGAAGGGCAAGAAAGGCTACACGGGCGCACTAACTCATAATATAACTACTATTATTACTAACAACAATAAAATCGGTACCGTGAAAAAAAAGAAAGGTCTTTCTTTCATGCAGAAACTAAGAAAAACATTTGACAGTTAAACTTTTTAAATAGTGAAGATCGGCAATGTACAATTATACATATGGATGGCGCCAAGAAACGATACAACGGCCGCCATGGCGCCCGCAGGCGTCGCGTTGGACAGGCCTGCTATAGGCCGAATTAAATATACCAACACGATTAACCTACTTCTTTCTGATACCAACTCTTACAAAGTTTACAAACCCACATTCATCAACACAGTCATTGACAAATGAAACACTATTTTAAGCGTCGGAATCAAAATGAATTTACTGAGCCTTCCATATTTTACTCAGCTAACATTGCCAGAGCTTATGCCCTACCAAAAATTCACAAACATGACTCATCTTTTAGAATTATTATTGCTATTGCAGTCTGCCCGTCACATAACATTTCTTCCTACATCTATAACATGTTTTGTAAAGGTCTGAATGAAGTAAACTTGTATTCTGCAAAACATTCATGCAAATTTATTGATAAAATCAAACACCTAAACATCTCTCACGTACTTTCATTGATTAATAGTTTAATAATTTTATGTTTCATGGAAAGCATATATTTTTAATATAGCTTCCTACGAACATCGTGATTGTATTGATGACAGAATAAAATCGATACTACTTTTTTTTGCAGTGACAGGCTGCTTGAGAGGCGTTCATGTCGTGGCTTCTCTCTTAATGGATTAAGAAGGGATAAAAGTGGGATACGTGGGAAGGTTGCCTGGGGTAAACAAAACCTCTCGGGATATGTAAGAAAAATCCTTGACAAACAACATTACGTTGAGAAAGATGGCAGAGTACGCCTTCAAAACGTCGTGGCTGAAGTTTACTTTAACCCGGGTAGAAACCCAAGAACTGTTTATTCAGAATATGCACCAGAAAAAATTTAGAATTTTGATAACATTAAGTATGTCGGGCTGTCGGTACTTGTCCCACGTCCTTCCGTTAACTGAAGTTTGCAAAAGGTCTAGTGCAATATCGCGACACACTTGCACGAAGCACGTTCCCCCCACAACAGTATCCTGATTTAAGTTTGCCCGACAGGACACTACGATCGACTGCGATTGAAGTTTTCCTGACATATCATTTTCCCGAAAGGTGCGTTTTACGAAATTAAGCATAATATTAATATGTAGAAATTTTTTATTTTACCTCTGTTTGTGAATTAGCTTCAATTTCGTTGGTGCAAAGTGAATTATGTTCCTCGAACCCCTTTCTGAATTGATCAACATTTTAATTGTTTGTGGTGCTAATTTGTTATAATAATTTGGATAATACCTGAAGAATACACGAACATGTATCGAAACATCGTAACGCTGTAAATAAAAAATAAAAGTTTGTAAAAAGTCATTAAGTGATTTATTAATATTGTAAAAAACTTAATATGATATTTATCTTATTATACATAATTATTATTGTAAATTAAGTTACTCATTAATGTGTGGAACAATTTCAATCAAACGCGGTACACGTATCACTTAAGATACAGGAAAATTCCCCATGGATTTAAGATAGCTCTTGCACCTAGGGGTGGGTTTTGAAGGCGACGTGGCGACGAATGAATAATTTAGAGGGTTGTTAAGATTCATAATGTCACTCTCGATGTTTTCTTCTCCTACCAGCATCAGGACAGCATTTAATTTAAGAACCCAAATTTAGAATTAGAGAAAATAGAAACCAAAGAAGGCACCTAATTCTTTGAGATCAAAGAATGACTCCCATATAGAGATCATTTAAAAATTTGTTTTCACCTTATAAAATCAGTTCTTTTCAGATACTATAGACGCACAAGGTTTTCTTCCTGAGAAAAAAAGTTCTTGCCCTTCATTTCTATAGTAGAGTAGAGGTGTTTAGTTCAGAGTAAGCATCTTTAAATATGTCTTTTCATTTGGATAAAAATATTTATTATTATTAAGACATTCCGGAGGAGTGAAAGTCTTGATTATGTTATGCATTCATTCATTTCTTAGAAATAATTTCGCAGCCGGGCCTATATTTACAATTTGTAATGAAGAAGGCTACCATAGCGTAGTGGCCAGCGTCATTGCCTCGCATCACAGAGGTCCCGGGTTCGAATCCCGGCATGGACATGTATGCCTGTGCTCGTCCTGATCACAAAAACTGGGGTTAAGACTGAGGGGGAATCGACACTCCTAAATCCAGAATGTGTCTGGCAGTCGTATCGGTAAACCAAGGTCCTCAATGGGCTGTCTAGCCGAAGGAGTAGTAATGAAGAAGGCTAACAGAGTTGGTTAGCTCACGAAAAATGGTGAACAGAGATTCACGTCTTGGTAAGACTTCATAAACAGATATTCAATGTCGTTACCACCTTCGATCCATTCAATGCATATGAGATGTTATCGAGTCAGAGATTAAAGTAATCCATGCGATTATAGCTATCGACAGAGAATTACTTACGGATTCTTGCCTCTCGATTCACTGGATATTATTATTAAATCCCAAATATCTGATTTTCTGCTATTTGCTGATTTTTTGTTGATGAATATCGGTGTAACTTCTTTCCCTGATGCGTCTTCCGAGAAATTATTTATAATATGTTCTTAATTTATTTAAATTGTAAATTACAATGAAATTATTATCAGAAAAAAGTAGAAATGAAACGAATATTTATCTATATTGTCCACTTAAATAATAATAACTTTATAGGCCTGTTTTATAGATGCTATAACAGGTCTTTCTTTAACACTATTGTATCTTTTGATTACATTTTTTATTTTTATATATATGTTTGATTATAAATATAATATAAGTTGAATTTCCATGAATACTTGAACATTACTAATTAAAACAGAAACAAAACCACTTTTATCATGTAAGGTTATAACAATTATATAATTTTTTTATGCATAAGAGTAATATGCTATTCCTTAAATTTCTACGCAGTGAAACAGGAGGAAAGCCTTCACAATTTCCTTGACTCCTGATCCTACTTAGGAAGGTTGGGAGCCAAACCCGGCCTGCGTCCATTCCACACTTCCTGCCTTTCCACTTATATACATTTTGTTTGTCAAACAACTCAGGTTTTCCGGTTACGACCCACGTTTCCGGATCCCTGTGGAGAGTCGGTCGAGTAGTTGTATGATCGTATATTCTCCTGAGTTTTATTGGCTGCTAGCTGGGTGTCCGGCGTTTCCCGTGTACTTATTTATATAAACCCGAAAAATTATTTAATTCTATATTAATCTTTAGTCAAGATGTGATTTAAGCTAAATCCTAGTTCCATATATACATTCGACCGATAGTTCATTAACTGAACAGCTACATAATACATTCAATTTTATTGCATCAATCTCACCAAACATACCTCCGAATTTCTTCTTAAATATACTACTTGAGTACTACAGGATGTGATTGTTCCTCAGTTTTCAGCCATTACGAAAGATTAAATTGATGGAATTGTTAGCTAGATTCACAATGTAAACAAATGGTCATCATATTGGCCTTAAGTAATATGGCGCGAAAATTAACTTGCATATTTCGCAAGGATAGTAAATTATTTCCTACTGATTTTTTTTGTTATCATTCGATGGAGTATTGCTGGATAAAATTATACTTTTTATTCCATGAAAATATTTCTGCTTTATTTGATTACAGAAATCAGAACTATTTCCTTTGTTCGTCACTTAGTAACGTCTCTCTCTCTCTCGTGACGTCACGGTCTCTTGGCGCGCAGTAATTTAACACAAAATGATCACGTTTTTTAATTATAATTTTTTTTCACATTTATGATAGAGGTTTCTCACCCCCACAGTACCGTTTTTTGTGTTTTGAAGAATATATGTACCAATTTTTGATGCAATCTGTCCACGCGTTTAAATTAGTATAGAAATCTACGTAAATACATACATACAAATATACATCCTTTTTTATTATATAGATAAATTATCCCTCTTATTTATTATAATTTTATTATTATAATTAAAATTATTGTTAGATAATTTGGGTTTTGGGAAATTTATTTGCTCATTTTTATTTGATTAACCTTTATATGCTATAGTTTATGTTCTATTTTATGTTGTTTAGTTCATACACGGAGAAATTTTGATCCTTATGCACATTCGGTTCCAGGATTTGGAAGTCCGGTCAGATGACGAGTAAAAAAACTATGATGTATTCATTTGTTTATATTGTACACACTTAGTCTCAGAGGAATCGTTTCGAACCTAGCAGCCTTAATTAAAAAGTTTCATGGGTCAGACAATGCATATTTTAATCGGAGTGGCCTTCACACTCGTCTTGTGATTGGTCCCTAGCTGGAGTTCCTCGTCGATAGTGGGATGTTTCACTTCCACGGAATATACGACAGCAGCGATACATATTTCCGATCGGAACAGTTGAACTCAGTTTCAACTACAATAATAATATTATATCCAAAATATTTTCAATATGTGCTGATTCACTTCATTTCAGAAATATGCCTTTTATGGATAGACACCACACCACCAAAACTTGTATACACACCCTGGAATTAACTACCCTCTATCTAGACTCGACAATCATCGTACGGAATTTCGTTAAATTAACAGAAAATATATAAAGAACTTACTTCTATAGGGCTACGCGTTAAAATACTAATTCTAGAATTTCCCAAGAATTTGGGCTGTTCTATATAATTTTTTTAAAATTTATGTATTCCTCAAAAATTCATTCTTTTATTACATAAGTAGGCATTAGTAAGACAACAGTAAATGAATATAAATGTATTAATCAGTGTTAATTGGTAGTGTCATGCGCAGGTGATGTCAAGTGTTACGCGGAGGAGGGCGTCGCGCAGGTATCTGACTCTCGCCACGGGCCACCGGACGTTCCAGCCTGTCCCACGTTCATCTGCATTTGCTCCCCACGGGACACCAATTACCCCGAGGCCACCGTGAGTGGCACATCATTGCTCTACCAAAATAGAATCAGCGAATTCCCTTCAACCCTGAGGATACGAAGTCACGTGAGGCAGGCAGCGTGTCTTAACTAAGATCCTCGGACAACAGTCAAAATTTGAAATTAATTAATTGTTTCTAACAGAAACTAAAAGATCAGCTTCAACAGTTCAAAGTATATACATTTAAATACCAAAATTTTCTATTGTTGACACGGTGGCTTACTAACCTTATTTTAAAAACTAGTGTCCTAATCCAACAACAAGTATATTATACAAGATGAAAACATTTACGTCTGATAGAAAATAATGAGTAAGAAAGATAGCCAATTCAGACAAAAAATGTAAATATATTTCCTTATTCAACTCTATTCCCAATTATTTAGTCTTTAACAGTTTCAAAAACAGATGGCCCATTTTCAGCCAATAGACTGAAATTCCACTTCATGAAATTTTATACAGTATAAATTTAATCCTCAAGCCCACTTATTTCAAGTTTAATCATGCACACTATCATCAAATCAAAGGTTCTCCCTTGTGAAGCCCTCTGAGTCCTTTTTTGCTGAGACAGTCATGAGAGATTTAGAAAATTCTTGTCTTTCTCTACTTCCTGTCCAACCTCTTTGCTACATCATATATGTAGATGACATTTTTTGTATTTTTAATACCTCTCAAACCAACCTTATAGTCAATACTTTCAGTAATTATCATCCCAACTTACAATTCACTAATGAATTTGAATCTAACCATTCTCTTAATTTCCTTGATGTCATGGAATCCATTCATAATACTTCCATTCTCACCAATTGGTTCAGAAAACATACATACTCAGGACGTGCTCTCAATTATCTTTCTGATCATCCTCCAAACCAAAAGAGAGCTATGGTACACAATCTTGTAGACAGAGCTATATTACTTTATAACTCCAAGTTCCATCAACACAACTTAAATATTAAACAGCATAAGTTTTCCCGTCGTATATTCTGTATAAAGAGTTCTTAGGTTTCCGGTCGGGTAACGTGATTTAAACTCAAAGTTTCTATGGCTGACATCACCATCTTCGTCAGGTGAACTCGTTACCCGACCGGAAATCCGAGAATTCTTTATACAACTTAAATATTGTTCGAAACATTTTAGTCTCCAATGAGCAACCTTCAAAGTTGATTATTAAACACATAAACAGCAGACTGAACAAAATCCAACATCCTACTGTTGCTCTTCCCCAAACACCTCAAGCCAATTTTTTTCTCGTACTCCCTTATTACTAATTTCTGCATCACAAATTTGTCCAAATATTCAAAGAATACCAAATATCCGTCATTTAATGATCCATTAATACCCTTTCATACTTGATAAAAAAAACCACAATGACCCACGTGACACCTACAGCAAACATTGTGTTGTTTACAAAATCTCTTGCTCTAATTGAAATTCCTGCTTTATAGGGCAAACAAAACGTTCCCTTAATACACGCATCAAAGAACATATATCTAATATCAAACTTCCTATTGATAAATAATCTGTAGTATCCAAACATATCATCAATTCAAAACATACATTTGATTGGCAAAATGCTAAGATTTTAGACATTGACACCAGGTACAATTCCAGACTCATTTCAGAGATGCTTCACATCAATGCTATTCATGTACAAACAGACACTATGAAACTCAATAATTACTATGATCCCTTATTATTACGCTAAACCTTCTGTTTTCCCATTGTCGTTGTTCCCTTATTGTTACGCCAACCCTTCGGCTCTTCCATTGTCGTTGCGTTTTTGTCGCTTTTGAGTTTTTTCAACTGACCAGTGCAGTTGTGTTTCTCTAGGCTGTTCTTAGTAGCTGACGGAAGGGACAATGATCCCAGAATCGTTGTGTGGTATTTATATTACCTTTTTTGTCTGAATTGGCTATCTTTCTTATTCATTATATTTACAAGATCCATGATTTTGCTTTTAATTTCTGGATTTAGATTTGTTATTCATGCCATTAGTCGTCGGTTGAGGAAATAGGATGTCATTACAAAAAATTACAAATAATTATTTGAAGTACGATTATAATAGTGGTTCGTTGATCTGAGGTAAAAAATGAGAATACCTCAAATATAATAAAAACTCGGATAAACTGGAGTTTTTTAAAATATAATATTTTTTTATTTGTTTTACATATATATAGTAATATTTTAACCTTTGATTTTCAAATATTATAAGACAATCATTTTTAATTCATGAATAGAGAGAAATTTTAATAAGCTCAAGCCGTAAATGCAATGACATACATTGAATTAAAGCATCAGGATGGAATAATGTCGACCTCACCAGGAATCGAACCTGGGACCTCCCGGTTACCGGGTGGAAGCTCCATATCGACTCCGGTGCAAAATTCCTCCATCAATTAGTACTTATGCAGGTTTACCTACAATTCTTTTTTTACAAATCACAATTATTACATGGACTAATTTAGAAACACTTTTTTGGGGGGGTAACAGGCTACATGAGAGTAATCCACATTGGGCAACTCCTCTTTAATAGCATAGGAAGGGATTTGAAAAGGGGGATGCGGAAGGGTAGAGGAAGGTAGCCAAGGGTTAACTAGGGCCCCCGGGCTATATTTTAAGGATCCTACCCGGCATTCACCTAAAAGTAATGCAGGGAAAACCCTACAAAAACCTGCATCAGGTAGGTCGGGCATTGGGTACTTGTCCCACGCCCTTCCGATAGCGGGAGACAAACGAAGACAGAATTTTATATGTAAATGTTTCAGGTCTAACAGATGGAGAGATTTCGCATAAAGTCTGGAGTCGGCATGGATTGTTCAGATGGTAGAGATTCTTCCCGGTATGCTGGAGATCCCAGGTTCGATTACTTGTCAAGCCTACATTTGTCCATCCTGATACGTACGATTATTTATTTATTAATTCTACTGTCTTCATCTCTCTATTTCGTCACACAATTCAGCTGTTTGCAGTTCCTTACGTCACACAGTCTGTTACAGCTGATCGTAAATATATGTAATTACAAATCTTTTAATAATAACACAAAAATTTCGACAAGTACTTTATTTTTTCACACACATAGAATTTTTTTTGTAACAAATTATCTCATTCAAACTCCATGTGAGCACCAATAAATTCAAAATCAGAGTGTGGTGGATTTAATTTCACAATTTTAAGAAAACAGAGTATATGGATACTATTGTCCCTAAAATGGCGAAATGAAACTATTTCAGAGCAGCAAATATAAAAATTGGATTGATCTCGTTTTCTCTGAATTCGTTTCGTTTCACTGCTCACGAGTGAAGATTGGAGTTAGGCGAGTCTCCTCAGCACTCCATTGGTCAGGCACCGCCTACATCTACAAACAGGCTGATACCGGGATCCGAAACAGCTATTCAGTATCAACGCTCAGGGTCATTCACATCAGGAGGATCAAATTCATAAAGTAAGGTTGCGTCTACGCACTGGATCAATCTCGAAGCCACAGAATACTCTGCCTCTCTGTGAACTCATTACAAAAACAGACTCTGGTCCTATAAAACTCTTCCTATTGCCACTTCATTTATACTGAAGCAATACCGACTCCTCGTGCTTGATCAAGTCAAATACTTCAGGTTAATAATGGTGGTGTCGGCTGTGGTTGACGTCACCTTCCCCAGCCACCGACCAAAAAGTCATATCTGTTTAACTCAGGTTGTCACCACTGTATATAAGATTGAGTTAATCACAAAATATCTTATTGTCGAGGTATAATAAATTAAGTCAATCAAAATTCCCAACTCTGATGATTCACGGATGTGCTTTGTGTATTTAAATAATATTAAAAATCAGTGCCAGCAGTATTTTAAAACTTGTGTACACAATACTTAATTATTCATGATTAACATTTTAATAATTCTTTCAATTAAACATATTTAACTTCATAATTACTTAAAAAGCGATATTGTATATATATATATATAACATGGGCAGGAAGGAGATATTGAGAAAGGCTGACTAACTGACTAAGAATGGGAGATTGTGTCGACACGCAGCATAATAAAGATCATGTCAAATTTTCAAGGGCCTCAGCCCCCTAACTCAGCGGAACACATCTAAGCGGCCGGCCAGCACGACGTACAAACCTGTTCTGTCCTTAGGAACGGGGATTTAGGCTCTCGAAAATTTGACATTCTACTTACTATGCGATGTGGGACATAAGATTGCGCAAGATATGCCAGTAGTAGTGAAACTGATTATTTTTACAATAATTAAAATTTGTAATGTCTCTATCGTACCAAACAGTTTGGAGGCTTTGCTGCTATAATGTCCAGAACCGTCAACCAGGATGTCTAGATACAATGACGGCGGGGCAACACCGGAGGAGCCCGATTCACCAAACACCCAATATTTGCCTCCCTCAGGCTAAACATACTTTTAATGAGCCTTAATTGGACTGCACATATACGAACCCAAGACGTGCTATAAACCTCGGCTCGGCCAACCTTTCTTACTAATCTTACTATCGAAGAAATAGAATATGTTCCACTTTACACTCCTAATTAATCACTAACTCACTGATCGGCCGTGCTACGCTATCAACTTCACTTACAACTAATCTGCTTAACATGGCTGCTGGATCTAGAACATTCTCGCGGGTTCGCGTCCTGCGTCACGCCAACAATAGTGGAGTTGGCCTTTCTGTCTTAATAATTACATCGCCAATATTTCCGTTCATTACACCTATCTTTACTACTTTTTATCTTTAAACTGCTAATGTTTTAGATGGCAGCAATTGGAAGTTAAGTCCGGTTTCATCAGGTTTTAAAATTTGGTCAGGTGTGAGTCATACGTTCAAAACCACTTCATTATTTTCGATTGAAATTCTGCAACAACATTGGCATTTGCAGACCGTTTCTTCCCACTAATATTCAGCTGTCTTATATATTTTACACTCATAGCTTGCAGTAAACTTCTTCTCTACGTTCTTCAACTTCTTCAACCTACTCCCAATCCTTTTCATCTGTGAAAAAAATCACTGTACATACGCTCATAATCTACTTTCTTCACAGTTTTTCGATTCAAATCCCATCCTCCACTCACACTTTGATTAGCCCTTGTTTAAAAATCTTTCCTGATTCCAATAATCAACAGTCACTTAATCTACACTTTCAAGCCGATTCACCTTTATCCTACGTTTCATCGCATTCAACATTGTTTCAAGAGAAACCACGCCTTGTTTTCGTTTTCCACTCATAGTGACTTAATATACAAAGGATTATGTAAATATATATATATATATATATATATATATATATATATATATATATATATATATATAACAAATTATAAATTAATCAGCAAAATTTAGGAGCATAGCATAACTAAAAACTAGGCACAATATAATTTTTACAGAGAATGCATTTTAATGTTATTAAATAAATCTTTCAAGACAAATAAAACACCCAGAGAGGAAAGTAATTAGTTGTCCAATTAGTTATCTTATCACACATATGTAAATGTGCAACAACACAATAAAAAAGTTAGTACAGAATAACAAAAAACCCCGACGTACACAAGAGAGCACACACACGCACAAACGACGGACAAGTCACGAACAACATGAAATCTGGCCTTTCATTGAATCTCCAGGTTGAACATGCAACAAACAGAGAAAACAGTAAAAAATTATAAATAAACAGAACGAAAAACTCTTGTAACACTTTCGCAGTATGATAATTTGAACTATTAGGGGAACTACCATGAAACTCCTGTACTGAATAAAATATTCTGACTTCGATTCTCAAAACTCTTGCAGTTATTATCGTTCTATACCTCAGTAGAAAGTATAATGTTTAAAATTAGCCCCATTTAGTGAATACCTTACTAGTAAATTTCAAGGAAATGATTCTTCCATCTTATTGCTGAATGATTTCTACTTAGATATTCGTGAAATATGACATTTATTTGAAACACGTTTACGATCGGCTTAACGAACTTAAAATTGTTTATGAATTTATACACTAGGTAGTTAGTATTTGTAAAATTTTGAAAAGAGTTTACAACTAAAGCTGTAATCCGTAACAGAACGTATAGACAAAGTTTTGTATTTTGGATATTTGAGTGCTCTTGGAGCATATGACCCAATTTTCTATGCAAAGGCACGTAAGTGAATGAAAATACGCAAAGTAAACCATTTACATAGTGTTGATATCAACATGTTGCATTAATGTTCTGAGAGAAATAACAAGCTGATTTTGTCCCTCATTGCGGGTAACTATGGTCTTACTTCTGTAATGAACCTGAACAGTAAAATATTTTGGAAAATATTTTTGCCACGAAACCTAATTAAATTAGTATGCAACCTAACTAAATTGTTTTTTAAGCCTTATCAAGACAAGAATGAAGTCGATTAAATCGACCGTCAAAGTAGATAGATCACGCGATGAGTACAAATTATTTATAAATGAGTGGTGATAATGCAGACATTGTCGAATAAAACTTACAAAGATAGTAGCATTTATCAGATGAAGATAATAATGCTTATGAAATGGGGAACGTTCGAAAGAAAGTTGAAAGAAGCATCAATATCAAAGAATGCGAGCATACTTAGTTGTTTTTCACAGTCTCACTGCAAGTACCAGCCAATATATATAATATCCATCACAAGGTATATATTAAGAATATTTGTACACTAATAATTTATGCTGTAGAATACAGAAAAATGTTTATTTCAGTTATAAAAAGAATATGATGTCAACTTTATATTTATTTAACCATCATTGAAGCTTTTAAATTCTGGTCTACTCAAATCTTCTATATAATAAAAAAAGGATGTATATTTGTATGTATGTATGTATGTATTTACGTTGTTCTTTATACAAATTTTATCTCGTGGACAGAATGCAACAAAAATTGGTATACGTATTCTGCCAAAATCGAGAACCGGTACTGTGGGGGTGAGAAACCCCAAGAATAAACGTGGAAATAATTATAATTGAAATAAGTTACGAATTAGTGTTAAATTACTGCGCGAGACGATGACGTCATAAGTTTTCAATACATTGACGCATCCTAAAAATAGTTCTGTATTTCGTAATGAAATAAAGCAGAAATATTTTGATTGAATAAAAAGTAAAATTTTTTCCAGTATTACTCCATCGAATAGTAATAAAAAACAATACGAAACACTTTACCATCCTTGCGCAAAGTTAATTTGGAATAGTTAATTATCCCGCTATCTTTGATAAAGCCAATATGGCGCCTTATAATACATTCAAATGTGTGTCGGTCGAGATTTATAAAATTTCATAATATAACGTACTATTGTATCCTGTATAATATTTCAGAAGATAATAAGATTTGTCTAAGGTACGACTGCTGAATTATATGTTTGTAACTATAAAAGTATTGAAAAAAACGTACGGAACTCCGAAAGTTTTTATGGTCGTTATTCCATTAATGCACTATCAGTCAAAGGTATGTACAGAAATAGGAACATTTTTTTTCCAGTATTACTCCATCAAATAGTAATAAAAAACAATACGAAACATTTTACCATCCTTGCGCAAAGTTAATTTGGAATAGTTAATTATCCCGCTATCTTTGATAAAGCCAATATGGCGCCTTATAATACATTCAAATGTGTGTCGGTCGAGATTTATAAAATTTCATAATATAACGTACTATTGTATCCTGTATAATATTTCAGAAGATAATAAGATTTGTCTAAGGTACGACTGCTGAATTATATGTTTGTAACTATAAAAGAATTGAAAATGACGTACGGAACTTCGAAAGTTTTTATGGTCGTTATTCCATTAATGCACTATCAGTCAAAGGTATGTACAGAAATAGGATTATTTAAATTGAATTAAAAGTAGAATTAATTATACTTTACGCAACGTATTTCTATAAATTTGTATAAATGTAAACAAATTATTGCGTACAATTTGTGTCGTGAAACAAAAATTTGAGGTTAGGATAGCAATATTTGTTTTCCATTTTTGGGAACGACGTTATAGATGTTCAATTTCTGAGAAATGAAGCTGACCAAAAATATTTTGATTGAATAATAAGTAGAATTAAATCTACCAATACCACATCGAGTGATAAATATAATTTATTATGAAAGGTTATACAATCCATGGCATTAATTTTCTTTTAAATAACTTGACTTTTGACGTGGAATATTTAACGGGATCAGGGACCAATATGTTGCCCAATTATATCTTGCAATACGCACTGGAAGATTCATAGAATTATGATAAAAACAATACTTAAATGTTCAAAATTGATATTTTTTATTGAAGACAGCGTATTTCGTAATGTTTTGCATTAATTTTGTACAATGCTACCAACTGCAGATTGCTACAATCACCAAATAGTTTAATTTCAGATGGAAAAATTATATGTCTACAAATTTAATAATTGTTTTAAATGTAATTGGTCGATTTTTGAGTGCAATAAATACTTTTTGATTATCGCACATTTGTGGGGGTGGTCATCTTCTGACATGTAAAAACGGCCGTTATATTTGGTCAATGAGTCCAACCCCCTTCGGCATCGGAGGTGAGCACATTTAGGGATAGGGTTCGAGGAGCGTTACATAAAAATAGCGCAAAAGCAACCGAAATTTGAGTGTATCGGGGGTTATGGATAAATGACATCTCGGGCAACGCCGGGCACCCAACTAGTATTTCAAATAAAAAGTACGTTGAATAAAGTTTTCTCGGGCTTCTAACCCAGCAAACAATTGGATTCGCTACGTTTCGATGACGTTTACTGCCATCGTCTTCTAGGAAAAATAAGTTCTCTTATACTATTTGCTTTACATTTAAATGAAATGAAATTAAGAAACATTTTTACAGGTACTAAAAATAACGCGATTCGATTGATTATAAACTGGATTGCACAGAAAATTAAAATTATTATAGTATTCATATAGAAAGACATTTAATTAAAAATGTATATTCTATGTAAAATAATTTTGCTAAATTTTCATAGGCAGTAAATACTCGAAGCCGGCCTGCTGTGTTGTAGTGGCCAGCGCCATTGCCTCGCATCACAGAGGTCCCGGGTTCGAATCCCGGCATGGGCATGGAAGTTTGTGGCCGTCGTGGTCAAGAAAACTGGGGTTAATACTGTGGGAGAATCGACACTCTGACCAGGTGTCACTCCTAAATCCAGAATTTGTCATGTAAGATGACAGTCTGGTAGCCGTCTCGGTAGGCCAAGGCCCTTCATGGGCTGTCGAGCCAAGGAGTTAGTTAGTTAGTAAATACTCGAAATCATCTTGAACATTCTTCATATTATTGTACGCTGTAAATTTCGAACTAATGTAAATTGTCTTCGTGTCCGATTTCATCAGCTACTAATTGAACAGATCCTTTTGAAAAATAATTACATTCTTAAAATGGCTGCATACGACAGTCAATACTTCTCAATTCCGAATGCCATGTGACAGATCGAAACATTAAAAGTAAAGAACAAAAATTTCTCGTACCTCCTTGCTATGGAACATTAGCATTTTATCTTGAAAAAATCAGTGATGAAACCCAAACATTACATATTATAAACGATTTTAATCTTAATTTTAATCTTTTTGTTATCAATTCGACTATAGCTGAATCACGTCAGTGCCGTAAGTAATTACAAGTCTTGCGCAATACATTAATTTTTTCCCATATTTATATAAATGTCATAATATTTGACTTTATACTCGATATTAAGTATTAATATCAAAATAGCCAAAGACTCTCATGCAATAAAGACCAGGCAAGAAAAGTTGTTTTTAAAAGGAATTTATAAAATTCCGTTTAAAATGTGGAAAGGTCTGCATAGGAGAAAGTGACACATCATTTACAAACGATTATTAAATGGTATTATTGAGTTTCAGTTAAAAAATTATGCTCGTAAAATAAATGTAACAGAGACCTCCAGTTAAGTATTGGCTACCTTGTCCTCCCTTTCACATTCCCCCTTTCTAAAATTTCATATATATATATATATATATATTTATATATATATATATATATACAGGAGATGTCTTAACGTATGTGAACTTCAGTAACGTGTTTCCCAAACTTAAAAAAACTGGACGAAATTTTTATTTTTCCAATAATTGTAATCAATCGATCGGTTTGAACTAATAATTTGTTAAATTAAACATCAACTTAAAAATTCATTATTGTAATGAATTAAAACTAATGCAGGTTGATTGATTTACAAGTATGTATAAATGATATTTATAAATAATTTAAAGATAATGATATGAATTTAAATATATCAAAATGTAAAACAAATACTTCCCCATGAGGTGGAACCGTTGCATTTTTCCCCTCATTATATTGATGGTTGGGTCTTGGAAAAAGTTAATGTCGTTAAAGACAGAAACAATGTTTGATTTAAAGTTTACATTTGAGGCACATATTGTATCTATTAATAAAGCTATACAAATTTCAGATTTTATTAGATGAAAATGTAAATCATATTATTTCCCAAAAACTATTAAAATTTTATTTGTATCGTTGGTGAAAACAATATTAATGTTTGTATGTGTAATTGGGTCACATACAAATACATTATCAAGAAAAGTGAAAGAGTAGAAAATAAATTTCTTAGAATCATATCTGACAGAATGAATTTTCCAGGTCTATTTACAACCCATAATTATAAAAATAATGTTACTGCACTGAAAATCCCTTTTCTGGAATCTGAACGAATAAATACTTATAATTTATTTTGAAGTTAGTGAATAAAGATACTTAATGTGTTTATTAACTTGATAAATTATAATTACTTCTGGAACCTATAAATTGAAATAAACGTTTTCGGTAAAGCATTATAATTCAAATGATACTTTAAACAATCCCATAATGAAAGTGTCAAATTTGGTTAATGCTTTGGATATTTATTTATTAATATTGCTTAAAGATAAGGGTTTGATTTATGAAATATTATATTTTATAATATAATTATATATTATATAATTATATATTAATATAATTATATATTATATAATTATATATTATATAATTATATATTATATAATTATATATTATATAATTATATATTTTATAATATAAATATATATTATATAATTATATATTTTATAATATAAATATATATTATATATATATATAACATTATATTATATTGAAATATTTGATTACGTATTATGAATGAAATTTAGTTTTATTATATATAATTTTGTGTGACTATTTTATTATTAATATTTAATGTACAATAGTCCGTAATAAAAAAAAATTCAGGAAACAAAAATTTAAAGGGATACTTATTGACTTTCTTAATGGAGTTCAAATCATGAATATATTGGCCGACGTTCACCCTTAGGTGAAGGCGTAGTTATTTATGATTTAGTGTTTTTCAACTATATTCATGCAACTTTTTTGTAATTGGGTGCCTTGTGAAGCATCAAATACTGTGTTGAAAAACGTGTTCTCCCACGACATTAAATTAATCGAAACTCGTTTTCTAAGAAGGCCGTGAAATCACACATTACAGTGAATGGGACATATTCGACTTACTACGTGTCACCACTTATCTAGACGTATCAACTTAGATTATACTCCATCAAAAATCTCTATCAGCTTTGGACCTTCATCAACCGTGACAATATACTAGTAATTAATTACTAGTAAAGGATAATAAAATGAAAAATAGTTATATAAATCACATTAGCCATCAAAATTTAAATTATTGGTATTAACTTTTGTTACTGAAACGAAACTAACGATACATGTCCATATATATTCTTATTCAACGGCTTACAAACTCAAATTATTTTGGAAATGAATCTGCCTTAAGAGGAAACCACAATTGAATGTAGTATATTTTGGGAAAAGATTAATCTATACATTTAATTGGTATAATCCAAACTGTGAAAAGAAGTAACATTTTTAATAGATAAAATATGCCAATTTTATATAATGATAATCCGACAGTTTTTGTTAAGAAACTGTTGTTGACAATGAGTTTCAGTTATACTCCGCCTTTTAAGAATTAAACAAATAATCAGGAAGAAGACCCGCGAAACTATATCGTCCGGGACAGAACAGTGGAAAGAGCCAGTGGTTAAGAAGCCAAGTGTGCGACCGTAAGGACTCAGTTGTTAGAAGATAAAAGCATGTTTAAAGTGTTTTTGGAGCGACCAAAGTGCCTGCTATCAACGACGAAAGTGAAACGTTGAACTTTTAACATGTAAAACGCGTAATGCATAACTTTTAATTTTTAATAAAAAAAATAGTCAAAACCGTGGAAGTATGTAATTTAATACAAGGAAGGTACTTAAGATCTGATGTTTGCTGCTATAAAAAAGGGAGGTAAATGCTATTTTACCAATAAAAGGATCGGTGCTCATTAGCGGTTTTGCCATCCCAGAAATGCACCATACTGCATCTGTATTTATAAGCTAGACAAATAATTTTATAGATTAAAAAATTGAACAAAGCGCGTGGAAAGGTTGGCATAGATATGAATGATTTGGATAGGAAATCGTGTGGTGAGAAGTTAATATAAGTAAATCATGAGCATCAATTGATGAGGACAATTCCTTATGTCCTCTTTGACTGCTCCAAATAAAGCGACATAAGAAGATCAACTATAGCCGCCCATTCAATGATGGAGATCTGCAACTCACCAACAGCAGTAAACAACCATATAGATTTTACTATGAAAACTAATTTATATAAAGTAATTTAAATGTTACTCAAATGTAAAACATAACAGATGTAAGTCACTAATGACTTACAGGTAAATGCGACTATAAGCTGAAAATTTTTAAAAAAAATACAGATTAGGAAAAAGTCCAAATTCAGCAATCATCGCACCGTGTTGATAACACTACAACATATGAATAGTCAATAACTAAATGAGATGAATTTTTCAAGATTAAATAATATTAATGATTTATTAGACACCATTTAATTGAAGGAGAATATGTCTCCTTGATTTTGCATGTACAATTTGGTTGAAGAATAATAAACTGTAATAAATTAATATATTTTTTTATTGGGCTGGATTTCCATTAGTCCATTAGTCCTTGAATGACAAAATAGGGTACGTTATATCATAAAATTGCAATATAATTATTAGAAGCTTCAATTAATAACATGCACATAACTAAAAATCGGGAACACAAATTTCCTTGTCCAACAAAACAAAAACTACTATATAGTAATAATAATAACACATCTGTAACTTTACTAAGGGCATAATAAAATATTTACAGTATTCAAACAAATAAAATACGCACTAGGTAGAAAATAAATATTGAGAGAACTAACTATCATAAAATAAGAAATTACTCGTAACACGAGAATAAATACAAAACCTGACACACGTACACTTGGAAGAAGCACAAACACAAACGACGGACAAGTCACTACACACAACTGAACGACGAGGAATCTGCCATGCCGTACATGAAACAAACAAAGAAAAGAGCAGAAAGACCAACAGTAAGTAAGCAAGTTAAGAAATATATAGTTTAAAGAGACATTCATCACTTTTGCAGTACAAACAGAAAATAATTAATAATTCCTGTACTGAGTAAATCGCGCCTTTCAGTAGAATACTTTTACACTGATTCCCAAAACTCTCGTAGTTCTATACATCTGAAGGAAGACTATCCCTGATAGTTGTATACAATAGTCTTCTCTTTAAAAAGGATGAAAAAATTAATTAAGTCTCAAAACAGTCAGAATAAATTTATTCACTAAATTATTTTAAAGTTACATTAAAAAGTTGATAAATTTCAGTATAAAATGATAATTAAAGTTAAAAATTTTATATTTGTCAAATATTCAGGCAATAGTGAAATTTTCTAATTAAATTATCATTGTATATCCATCAAAATTGTTAATCAAATGTTAAAATGGGTATAATATATTGTAAAAACAATTTTGAAAGATTGAAATCATATAATTATGTGAATATCATTTGTTACCTCAGACAATATTAGCAGGACTTATGTCCTCCCAATTACCCTACAGATTAATACTTTAATTGAGTAATTATAATATTTTTAAATTTCTAGAAACACTGTTTAAAATAGGCATGACTAATTACACTCATTTTTCTGCGAAAAAATTCAATAAGTTAAAAAAACTAATTTGTCATATGGTCGCATTTTAATATATGTATATGTAGAAAGTTTTTAATTTACGTCTGTTTTTGAATTAATAAATCAGTTAATGGCTATTTCCAGACACTTTATTTTTTTTACAGCCTTACGACGTTTCGATACGTGTTCGTATCTTCTTCAGGTATTACCCTAAAGAGAAGGCATTTACAAATGTTAAGTATATGGCCTAATTACATAAAGTAAACAAAGACAAACTAAGGTAACAAAAAGTGAACAACTTACCAAATTATTATAAAAATATTACTACAAACAATTACTATGTTGAAAAATTCACAAAGATTTTGAAAACGGGTCTAAGGCACAGAATTGGCTTTACACCGAGATTGAAGCAAGGCTGAATGTCATTGAACTGAAGGAAATTGTAATGAGTTTTAGTTTTCCTCTGATTAGGAAATAATAAAGCAATTTTTTTAACTTTTACAGAAACTTTATTTATTTAATTTAGAGAGTAACAACGGTTCGATACATGTTCGTATCTTCTTCAGGCTTGTAACATATAAGCGCAAAAAACAAATAACATTTTCACATAAGTTCACTAAATTTAGATCACACGTTTGTTTAAGTGAAATGTTTGCCTCGTAGTCTAAATTTAATGAACTTATGAAATATGTTATTTATGTTTGGTGCTCATGTGTTACAATAATTTGGAAGAAAGCCTGAAGAATATACGGACATGTACCGAAACGCTGTTGCTCTCAAAATTAAATAAATAATGTGTCTGTAAATGGTCAAAAATTGCTTTTCCAATTTATTAGAAATTTTAATGAAATATTTGTAAACGTCATGTTTCATTTCCTTGGTTTTCCAAACCATTTGCTATTCTAGATATGTGGATGATATCTTTTCCTTAATTAGTTTTTTGAATGTTCTAATATATACCACCCCATTTGTAAATCATTTTCAGTTAGAACCAAATTACCCCATTATATTCCTTAAAGTTTTAATCATTCGTAGTAATAAAAAAATATTTACTAATTGGTACCAATACCTGTGTATTCAGGTAAAATATCAAATTTAAATTCTAATCACCCTCAACAAAAAGAAATATTTTTTAATATCATAGACAAGACCATCAATTTTGTTTCTCTACCAATTCCAAAAAGCATAATTTGAAAAAAAAATTAAAAATTCCTTCGTTAAATTATTACTCTTCTAATCTTAGTTGTTAACATATAAAAAGAATGTTTTTATGAAGATTGGATAACTTCATTTATCTTGAGGAAGATCTCAGTGGCTGTGATTCGACTCCCATACAATGACGCATAAAGTACCAAGCTGAAGTGATGGTTCCAAACACAGTGACTTGTCTATCGGAAACTTTGTGTAAATTCTTATTCTTTGAAGCTCTGTTTACAACTTCAGATGAAATATTTGCGAGGCCAATTTTCATTCTTGTTTATTCTAATTAAGATCGTAGTTTACCATGTAAACAGACTCGTCATTATCTAACTTTAAAAGTGAGTTATTATTTCCCACGGCGATGGTGCCATACTTTACGATCGGTTTGTGTAAAGTGTGAGGAGTAACGACAAGTAGATGGGGCAGCTCAGGAACAATAGTTTACATCTTTGAGAGTCTGGACGCTGTCAAGGACTCTCAGGCGTATTGATCTCCAAGTTGGCAACTTCGTACCATTCCGTGGTCGTTACTATTCTTATCCAACACAGACAAGCACTGTTTATAAACTGCATATCGAGCTATACATATAGAAGTGTGCTCCACTACTCCAGATAAATTCACTGCAGAAGACTGAGGCGAAGAAGTTTACGCAACACTAGGGACAAAGTATTTCCTAAGATGATCAATTCTACACATTGCGGTTGTTCTTAAAGTAAACTATTTATAATACTTATTTGTGCCAAGTTGTAACAAGTAAAATCAAAATAATGTGATATTTGTCATCCAATAATACTTGAACGTATTCTCATACGCTTGCTTCTGCGGGCAAGTGAATAAAACTTGACCCAATTTCTATAAAGTAACAATTATTCTGGAAAAATGAAGAAAAAATGTCTTCCAGACTCATTATATATGTACTGTAATTATCATATAATCGATAATCGTAATTTCACCGCCAATGATAAAATACACACACAAACATTCAAAAATATTTTACTTTAACCTTTCGGCACTCTGTTGTGCCACGATCAGCTCCAAAAACCTTCAGTTGTTTCATTAACGAAAAAATGTTATGTTCCTTCCTTCGTTGGTCTGGGCGAAATACATAGCTTACGTTTATGAATAAAATCTCTGGCATCATAACATAAAGACACACAGAGTTCATAATTGCAACACTCCGTCGAGTGTTGCCATTAACCTAATAATGAAGTCAGATCAAGAAAACCTGTACCACATATATACGAACAATACTTATTAATGGTAAATATTTGAATAATTTATCTGTAAACAAATATGACCTGTTTTTAAATTTTATTGATTAACAGGCGGTGGTTTTCATAGTCGAAAGCGCAGTGTGTTTGATTGAATTTTCTCCCAATTTATTTTCACCTAACCTTTCACATAGACTTTCCAACAGACAAAGGCCATGGTTATGCCCTTAGTTTTTTGGATACAAAATTTTTCTTTATATTGGTAGGAGGAGAACATTTTTAGAGATTGGATATTAATTTTATTTGGAAAATAAATAGTATTACCATAGCATAAATAATTTTAAGTTTTGTGGTACATCAACTGATGGGTGATAAACAACTTTGTCACCTCGTAATTTAGTTAATATTATTATACGTTTCAAAATTCACTAACACAATAGAATTGGTAATATATTATAAGTACCATAAAATATTTCACTGCCATCTCTATAATAATCGACACAAAGACTGAGCGCCCCTTCCTGAATGCCACAAGCAACACACAAGTTATCTATTTTATTCATTCGACGACAATTAGCTGTGATAGGTAATATATTCTACTAGTACAAGACGTCTAGCAAATATGGTACACTTCGTAGAGTCCCAATTTGAATATTCCCTTGTTCATTTTTTTAAAAATGTACCAGAATACAAACTAATTTTCTCCCAGTTCCCTTTTATTTTAGCACTAGCTAGGTGCCCGGCGTTGCTCGTGTACTTATTTATATAAACTCGAAAAAGTATTTAATTGATTACTTAAATATATTCCTTGAGTATTTCAGGATATAATCGTCACTCAGTCTTCATACATTACGAAATATTACATTGATGAAATTGTTAGCTAGACTCACAACTAATACAGCGCGAAAATTAACTTACATTTTCCCCAAGGATGGTAAAGTAATTCGTATTCTTCTTTATTATCATTCGATGGAATATTGCTGTATAAAATTATACTTTTTATTTAAAGAAAATATTTCTGCTTTATTTAATTTCTAATAATCTCCTTTGTTCGTTGCGTAGTAACGTCTTTCTCTCGCGTGACGTCATTGTCTCTTGGCGCGCAGTAATTTAATATTTAATGATCACGGTTTTTAATTATAATTCTTTCCACATGTATACTTTATATTAAATAAAATATTTATGCTTTATTTCATTACGAAATACAGAACTATATTTAGGATACGTCAATGTCTTGAAAACTTATGACGTCATCGTCTCGCGCAGTAATTTAACACTAATTCGTAACTTATTTCAATTATAATTATTTTCACGTTTATTCTAGGGGTTTCTCACCCCCACAGTACCGATTCTCGATTTTGGCAGAATACGTATACCAATTTTTGTTGCATTCTGTCCACGCGATAAAATTTGTATAAAGAACAACGTAAATACAAACATACATACATACAAATATACTTCCTTTTTTATTATATAGATTTACACCATTTTTTAATCAGTAATTGATTGTGCAGTTATGAAGAGTGACAATGACGTACAGTTTCAATTATTTTACAGTCAATGTGAAAACTTTAATGTCCACTACCCTGGACAGCATTATCGAAAATGTGTGAACACCCTTTAGCTTGACTTTAATTAATCACAATTACTCAAAGTATGTTACGAGCTTATCCTACTTGTTTCATTAAGTTGCAACTATAAATCACTAATAAACTACTCTTGCTAAAAATTAAAAAAGGCAAAAATAACCATTCTGGAAGTAAAGTCTTGTGAAGTAAATAAAAGATGCTTCTACTGCGATCTAGCACCGACACCATGAGGATGCCTCAATGAAGACAAGGTTATGGTTCAATAGCCAACAAAAAAGCTTTGGTGAAAACTATATCATACTTAATTGATTTACTCATTTAAGCAGAAAATTTTAATTTTAAATTTAAATAGATAAGTCAGCTAATTAGATGAAGGCGAAAGTAACACTTAGCAAAAAATATACAACTTACCAAAGTTAACTGATTCTGTTTTTCCTTAATATTAATTTAAGTCCAGAACACACTAAATAAACTAAATATTGTTTCCAAAACATAAACGGCATTTTTCTGGTAGTCTCAGGAACTGGAACACGCCATAAGAGTGACGTTATATGATTGAATTAATTTTTGTATTTTTTAATTAATTACTTAATAAAATTTAACACTTTTATGTCTAATATCTATAAAATAAAATATGGGAATAACGCAACAATCACATTGAAACAAATACGATATCTTACTTTTCCACAACTAACTCTCTTCTATCAAACCAAACACGCTAATTTTGATTGCATGTATTTTGGTGCTGAATTATTGTTATTATTCTGTTATTATGTGTTTTCAGATTATAGGAACTACATACAGCAAACCAGTTTATTGTAAGTTACCGTATCCACGGGTATATTGACATCTGACATGTAACATGAGCAGTAACGAGCCGCAGCACCTAAGTAAGAGCTGAACTGGAGGACCGAAGGTCGTGATCATGGACAGCTGCTAGAAACTGGACGGCATTAACCTCCATGGATCGATGACATGCTTGGACCTTCGCCAAAGACTGCATCTACCTGCCAGGAACCAGTAAAGATAAACCTGCACTGCGTCATAATAATATTGTCAATAAAAACATGCATCAAGTAAAGAAACCTAAAATTTTTCTGTACCTCAGTAAGTTTATTTCAGAATGTATGTCGTAACAGTAACAGTAAAATTAAAATTTCCTTTTATATTAGCTTATATTTCATAAACACTATCGGGAATCAGGACTGAAACTGACTGGAATGAGACATGATTTTTACAGAAATTATATATTATTAGTTATTATACCTATCAATTAAATTACATTTTTTATGTGTCAAAATAATATTTTATTAAAATTTATTTTAATATAAACCCAAGTAAATTCATAAATCAATTGGAAGGTGTGACAAAGAAATTTTTTTATTAGTTGTGGCAAAGAAAAAATTTGATTAGTCCTTTTTCATTTAATTTATCTACTTGATATTAAATATAGTAGTACTATTATGATTGACTGCTTTCCATGAAAATGGCAGTTATTTTCCCTTTTGGAAAAGGCGGTTTTGTTTCTTGAGTTATTATTTATCACCAAACAACATTACTGATTCTGTGTAAATGGCGCGACAATTTTTTTTCTGAAAAATCTCTTGAAGAAACTTGACACACCAAAATAAGAAAACTTATATGAAGATAAAAAAAAATTCTGAAGAATTACCCCAGAAAATTATATCATAAGTCAATAAAAAGTGCAAATGTGTAAAATAAACGAAATTTTTAATTTTTTGATTACTGTTATTTGACATTATTCTAATATATATGTAGCTATGATAAATTTGTTTAAAAATGTTAAAAATGAAATGAAGTTTTTATTTAGTTCATATACACTATCATAATAATTTTAAAATGATAAAATTTTATAAATTATAAATATATAATAAAATTCATTTTGTGAGTACGTATGCATATATCACAAAAAGAGCAATGAATCCTAATAGAACCTTCTGGAACCAGCCCTTACTTATCTGTCCCCAATTCGAATAAAAATGTAACGTTAAACTATCGTGGGGTTAGTAAAACCTCAAGTTTTGCTTCTCCTCCTGGTTGGAAACAAAGAGTAACGCTGACAAATTCACATTTAATTTACTTCTTTATGAATCCTTCACCTCATTTTTCTAACCCTACGCTATAGTCAACAGAATAAAATGAAATGAATTCCAGTGAGTGCTCATATGACGGAGCATTTTCATTGTGCCGTGAAAGCGCGTTAATTGAGCATGTGTTTCAGATGATAACAAAATCATTATGTGTATGCTAATTTCGAAAATAGACCGCTGACGTAATCAGACCCTCTTCTCCTTCCTAATAACTTTCGTAGAAGAGTCTGTGGCAATGGAGCTTGCAACGAAAGAAGTGTCGAATAAAACGTAAGGTCTGAAAAGAAGTTAACATTTTTAATTCTAGGAAATAATTTTCAAACGTGAACTTCGTAATGGTTATCAATTAATAAAAGTTCCGCATCGAAAATTTGGCTTTGATAAATCTATTGATCACAAGTAATGTGGACAGTACGTTGCTTTATGGATTTAACGAAAGGCAGATATTTTATACATAGAGATAATAAAATTAAACTTTCTGAGGAGTATGGAATTACGCTTTATATTTTTGAAAGGTTCTACTGTCAAGTTGGCCATTCTGTACTATTCATTTCAATAATTTTTTATCTTTAGAATATCAGTACCGCATCGCTTATATGACTGAAACTTTTCCGCTTCTATTGTAAAAATTATCATTCATGTAACTAGTTATTATTATACCAGGCTAGATAATATTTTTCAAAGTCTAAGAACTTTTGTTTCGAAAGCAAAGAAATATTGTCATTTATTTACTGAATTTATGATATATCAACGTAAGATAATCGGAAATGACACTTCCTAATGGCTGAATTATTTGCAGGACCACCGCCTAGTACGAGATCGATCTAAGCGCTGAGCTATCCTTGTCAATTCCCGGTCACATGCGAGAACGGATCTAGAACAAAATCCCGGCAGGCACTTGACCGTTGGTCATTTTCCCGACAACATCCCGATTGACGTTTCCCCTAAAGGTCATTATCCCGACTGACGTTTTCCCGACAGGTCAATATCTGAACATAAAAAATAACAGTAACATTGTGATGTATGTTGAAGATCTGGAGAAATTCAGGTTACTAGACACAACGGCGGAAATATATGAGAAGCTAAGGAAAGAAGAAGAGCTACACACATATGGGATACTTTAGGTGGAGGCAGGTAAAAGTCCCACACTAACACAAAGGCCTTGGAGTTCTACTCTAGGGTACTGGGTGCCCTGAGCTGATGGCAACTTAAGCTGAGGAGGGTAGTGAAAAGAAGAGTGATTGCTGTAACCTACCTGGGGTAACCAGCAGCCATAAGAGTTTTTTATCCTGCCTAGCCGGAGTGCTAAATTACAATTCAGTAAGGGAAAAGTGTAACGAAAGAAGAACGACATGTAAATAATATATATAGTTTCATAATCCTTGAAAAGCCGGTACGGTATGTGCAAGGGCAAAAAAATACTGACGGAAAGTTAAAAAATATCCCGGCGAGCCATTTCCCCGAAAGGTTCATTTTCACTAACAAATGCATAATATTAATGGAACACTTAATATGTTTTTATCTTCCACGTGACCCCTAATGGTGTTCACCATCACGATAGGGTCTAAAATTAGATACTAAAAACATCGACTGTGAGACTGAATCTGAGCGACCCAGTAAACTCGCAAATTTATGCCACTTTTCGCATATTTTAAACCCCCCCCCCCTCCCTCCGACCAGTCAGGACTGCTCGTGTTGTCTTACATCAGCAGTGATTCTTTCCTGGTAGTGACACGTGTACAAAATTTACACATTAATTAATAACGTAATTTACAATAACAAACTTGCATTATAAGTTAGCTAAGCTCCGAATCAATTAGTTCCGATTCCTAAAGGAGAATATTAGAAATTAAATAATAGTGTTATTACATGTGGCACGCAAAACACAGGTTAATTTGTTATAAAAAGAGAGCTGTAATTGAATTGTAAGCCCATTACATGAATATAAAACTTTATAATACATCGTATTTAACGATATACTTTATTAAAAAATCAAAAAATCATTAAAGCATCGTTTGATCGTGGAAAATGAAAATATTAAACATTTAAAGTAAATTTTAAATGAAATAGATCGTTAAAACAAGCAACTCAATCGCGCAATCTCTATAATCATGGCATTGCGAGCTATTAATTGCATCTGAATCGTGTGCTCACACAGGATTACGTAATATATACGACGTATGAGTCGTAATTATTTTATGAATTAATAGTTGTCTTGCAATCCGGTGCTAGTCAGATGTCTTTCAATATCCAGATATCGGGTTGCTGTAGTTCTCTTCACAGCCATGAGGCACGAGTTGTTCATCACCACAGGCAACTGCAAGACTGTTATCCATACACGCACATTCGTTTAAAATTCTCCACACGGTATCTCATTCTTTCAAACCGTACCAATATCGCCGTTTTTTTTTACACAATAGTTACATTCTAGCAGATTTAAAGACAAATTCACACACAGAAACAACTGTTTTTCGGAAGAATCACGACTTAATGTAATTTCTGTCACGTCTTATTTTGTTAATCACGAATTCACAAAACGAAATGTAGCAAACCGTCTAGAGACGGAGAGGGCTACCTTTGGGGATGCCTCTTCCACTCTCCATTTTTGAACTAAGGTTCCTACAAGCCGAGGCACCTCGGCATGTTTTGAGAGTCTCCGTTCCGGGATCGCAGACCTCGGCCATACGGTAAGAGTTGTCCGCTGTTATCATTGGAACAGTCGGCTAGCTGCCTCCTCAACTGGTCGAGGAATGCTGCGGTCCCACAGCAAACCCATCACCCGCCATCGGAAGAGCGTGTGGGGCAAATACTCAATGCCCGACCTACCCAGGTTTTCTAGGGTTTGTCCTGCATCACTTTTAGGCTAGTGCCGGGGGCCCTAGTTAACCCTTGGCTACCATCCTCTACCCTTCCGCATCGCCCCCTTCAAATACCTTCTTGTGCTATTAAAGGGGAGTTGGCCCCACGTGGATTCTCATGTAGCCTGTTACCCTGAAAAAAAAGCAAACCGTCTAGCAGCTGTTTCAGCACTGAAGTATAAAAATTCTAAACTTTCATTTTAGTGTTTATTAAAATATGCCCTTTGCTTCTTAAACGCGTATTATAATACAGAGTTAAACCGTCAGGATGGAAAAATCTCGACCGGACCGGGAATCGAACCCAAGACCTCCAGTTGGTACGTGGTGCTCTTACCACCTGAATTACCCAGGTCAAGTCTCCGTCAGGTGCGAGCTTTCTCCATCCATTGTATAGACCTGAAAAGAGACTCACAAACCATGTTCTGAATCATTGCCTTTAATGCTGAACTTCCATTGAATCAATTTAGCCTTTTCTTGAATTTATTACAGTTCAAAGTTTTATAACTCATAAATTCTGTGAGTTCACAATATATTTTCATCAATTTTTTATGCACTATATTATTTTAAGGATTTATTAATAAAATGAAATAGTCCAATGACAGCCAAAATGAAGTGATGATATAAATACCACACCACGTTTCTGGAACCTTTGGTCCTATCTTCAGATGCTAAAAAAATATATAAGAATCAAGAGTGACACAACCGTACAATACAGTTAACAAACTCAAAAATTTAGAAGCCTGATTTTAAATTTAACATAATTTTACCCAATTACTCCACTCATAACAATTTCAATGACCATTAGTTGAAAACTCTCAGTAACGACTTTATTCCTCAGGACGTTATTGACGATTTATCTCTTGGAAACAATTTATTTTATCTACCAAATCCATAAGCAAATCTCAATCGATTCCTATCATAATGCTTTTTAGTTTGTCAACTGTATCGTCACTCTTGGCTCTTGGGTTTTTTTAGCACCTGAAGAAAGGCACAAAGTTTCCAGAAGCGTTGTGTGATCCTTATATCATCATTTCATTTTGTCTGTCATTTGGCTATTTTATCATATAATAATATTTCAAAACAGACGAATATATTTTCATTTCCAAGATTTATTGTTTACGTTCCCATATTTAATAGGGTATATTTTTTAACTTATATTTATGTGATGAGTATTTCCGTCTTCACCATCGATCACAGTTTATTGTGGTTTTATTATAATTTCCCATTATTATTTTCTTTCATATCATGCGATGTTAAGACTGATATGCCAATTGATAAGGTCTTCATGTAATTGAATTTCTGTCCTCTGAGCATGTTATCGTTGATACTTGATTATGACAAATTAAGAGTGCGAATTGATTGCTGTATTACTATTATTATTATGTGATAGAGAAGCGAACAAAGAGATCCCCCCCCCCAATGTAAATAAATAAAGTTATTTATAACATATAAACTTTTTCCCCACTTTTCGTGTTTTTCTAAGAGTGGATCAATACTTCCAGTTGGTATAAACACACATATTATTGGAATACGAAGTCACAAATTTTTCTGGGCCGTTATATTATATCAAAAGAGACACAGCCTCACACACGGAATAGGGTCAGACGTTAAGATAATGGGATCAGCAATACATTCTAATTTGCTCCTAGCCGTTTCTATTGTTCATAAATGCATACATAATTTTAAAAAAGTTGCGTACAAAATTAAACTTATTTGAATCAATTTAGGGCTCGTTCAAAAAAAGTAATATCAGGATAAATCCTTTCATGCATGAATAATACAGGACAAAACGATAAAATTTGGAATTTGTTTTGTTTGAAGTATGTTTATAATAATCGAATTATATAAGACATGTGTCTTAAACATACAATAATTATTGGTGATGTATTGTAATTGACTTAATTTTCTCACCCAATAAGAACAGTAAACAGAATGAATATTTATTTAAAACTCTCGTATAATGCTCAATTTAGGAATAGAATAACTTCTGAATGTATTGATTATTTGATTGTTGATTTTTCTGGTGTTTGTCTGCTGAAACCGGTCGTTTGTCAGTTTTGGCAGCGCAGGAGCCTCCAAGTCTGGCAGTCGGGGATCGAACATCGCTTCCCATTGGTTCTCATAGTTCTGACGTCAGTCTTCCCACGCTAGCGACGTCATCACAACAGAGGCTTCAACTTCATTCAATACATAGATTCCCACGCATTTGTTTCTGAAATATTGAAATAATAAATAAAATAACATGGATAATATAAAAATGAAAAGTTACTTCTTTGCACATCTGTTTTTATAATGCCAATGTTTTATTTTTCCTTACATCTCTCTGGTGATCCAGGAAAAAAAAATACTAGGATGGACCATTAATATTTGTATTCGATTCATCACTGAAACAACGAAATATTCAAACATTATAAATTTACAATGGAAAGGAAAACACATCTAAAGAGTTAATCTCTAATTAGTGAACTATTTATTCGCCGTTTATTGATTTATAGAGGCCATTTACATAAATTGCCAAATAGGGGTACCATGGACATTTATTCGTTTTATGCATTAAGATGTATTAAACTGGTTAGGAGTCATAATTTTAATTCTCGTGGAACAGTACTACGGATTTGAACTCACCAACATCGTTTCCGAGGCCGTTACATTAGGCTATACGAGACACAGCCTTTTCTGTTCATGCACGGAACGAGACCAGGCATGAATAGGAAATTGTGATGGCACCTGAAAAACATTTTAGTTAGAGAAAAATTATCTTATAACGTTAATGAATGAAGAATTCATTAACTGCAATTAACCTTGCACTTGGTGGCAGTTAATATTATAATATAAAATTATATAGACTTTTAATTTAAATATAATATAACGTCAAGCTGAATCTTTTATTGTTTAATATAAATATATTTTTTAGCCTGAAACCAATCCTCTTTTTTATTATGAGTTTTATTCAAATATATCATCGAATATAAATTTTATGCGAATTATTTTAGCTTCTTTTTCCCTGAAAATAACTCACTAATATCAGGAATATTTTATAATCCGACACATTTTCTGTGAGACACTTCACTCCACTGTTATAAAATGATCCTTTTATAACATTTCCTTTATATTGACTATAACACAATTATTATACTCCTCAACACATTACTATTACGAAATTAGACATCCAAAATTATTTGTCTCTCTACTTTCTTATCTAATTTATCTAACCTAATATACATTATTTTCCTATTATCAGGTAGAATCGTTAGTATTTTTTTCGAATCGATCTGTTCAGAAACGAGTATTTTCACAGATGTGCGTTTCTCTCTTTGTTTAATTTGAAAAGAGTGGTCACTTATACCATTATCAAGGAATCCTGTAGGAGCAGTTATCAGTTCTCGCCGTTGAACCTTTTCTAAGGGCTGGGGAGGGCTACCTTCTCCTCTCTCTGGTTTTTCATCTATGATTCCCCACAAGCGGAGGTATATAGGTCAGTTTTAAGAGGTGTATGTTCCGGGGTCGCAGAACTTGGGCGTATGAAAGGAGTTGTGCGCTATTCCTATGGGAATAGTCGGACAGCTGCCTCCTAAACGGGTCGAGTCAGGGAAAAGGGAGTGTTTCGTCCCCACAGAAAATGTATCTCCTACCATCGGAAGACCATGGGACAAGTACCAAATTCCTGACCTGCCTGATGAAGGTTTTCTTAAGGTTTTCCCTCCATCAATTTTAGACGAATTTCCGGATAGGCTCCTTAAAAATACAGGCCAGGGACCATATTTAACCCTTTCTACCTTGCACTACCTTTCCGCATCCCCCCTTTCAGTCCCTTTCGTATGCTAGTAAGCACTACGTGGATTACCATATATATCTTCTTCTTTTCTCTTCTATAATTATAATTTGTTGGGACTTCGGTCCAGGCTCTATGATTAGTATAAATTTTAAACAAAGTGAAAATCTTGGCCTTCTATCAGCTCTCTGAGAGTGATTCCCACCTTTGAGGATCGTTTTTCACAGTTCTACTTCATATTTGTCTGTAGACTGTACCCTATCCATTTCGCTTCTGTGCGGATCTCAGAAAACGGCTTCGTATTCCATTATGAATATAACCAAGGATCGGTATATTATTTCCTTCTCGAACTTTTCTTCACAATACATATTAATAAAATGTTGTATCCTTCACCCTTTACCCTCCACTTTACTAAGATGGTAATCTCAATTATTTTCAATATTATGAGTTAACACATTCATGACAAGGTTTAATAGCTGCTAAATTATATGAAACAGTGTATTACAGAGTTGACGAATATTTTCTAAGAAAAATCCACGAATTTTCGTTCACTTTCAAAAATAATTTGTAGTTAAAAGTATGAAAACAACGAGATCTTAATAGGAAACGCAAATTCGCACTCCATTTATATGAGATTACCACTTCAGAAAAAATCGTAACGTAGGAATGGCATCGAGAAACCAGTTATTGGAACGTTGTAGTATGCCCCAAGCTTCCTACATTAGAGAGGTCAGTCACAGCAGCAGTAATCAATAAGAAAATTCAGACGGAAGGAGGCCAAGGATGAGCCACTCCAACCGGCCTCGAAGGAACCTATGAGACAGCAGACCACGATACGATCTAAAGTCATTCTTACCACTGCTGCTTACTTACTCGTACGTTATTAAATTACATGTTCCCATTACCTCTAAATGAAGTTGAGTGCATAGCGATGGCCCGAGCGACATACTTCACTACGGATCATCCTGGCGAAACAGTTCCATCCTTAATCGAAATTTATTATTACATACAATTTTTACACACGTAAATATCGATAGGTCTACAGTGAAGACCTACTCTTCTGTTAATCTCAACCGGTTGGTTCTTATAAATGTATTGGGAGGTCATATAAATTTCTATTCTTGAAAGGAATTTGTCGTTTTCCCATCACAAAAAAGTTGAGAATATGATATCCTACTTGAAATAGTTTCTATATTATATTTTTGTAGGCATTTGTTAGAGCAGTCACTTACGGGCCTACGATGACGTCTGTGTTACGCTTATAGACTGTAAGGAATTACTTAAGAGAATTTCGTCTTAAGTTTCTTTGTTCCACGTTTTGACGTGACTTCATTGTTGAAAACTCTCTCGAGGATATGACAAAATCAATTTTGAAATTTTTTCGGAGATACTGAGATATTTAGACGGACGTTGAGAAGGCTGTGAAATATAGTGAAGGGTATTCTGGATCAGAAGTGTAAGATAAATACGTCTCTTTGGAAGTTAGGACGGACGAAAGAGTTTTTCCTAGGATGTTGTGCTTTAATAATAATTTTCTTATAATAAAATATATCAAATAAAGCTTATTATAATCCTGAAGCCATAGTTAAGTTAATGAAAGTGATTGGAAAAAATGGACCGGGTTTCCTGGGTTCGATTCCCGGTCCGGTCGACATTTTTCCATTCACATGAATTAATCATTTACTTTGAATTTACACGCTATTTATTTAATTCTTAAGTATTTCTGTGTATATATTTTCAATTTGAAACGATATATTTCGAAAAATTCTTCCATTTTTAACATATTACTTATATGTAAACCATAAAATATACAGACTTACACGTGAAATCGAGCAGAAACTAATTTCAATAGCGAAATAAATTAAGAAAATCAATTTGTTAATTTGACTTCTTTTTATTATTTATAGTCGCTTTAACAACTAAGGTCATCAGCATCTTGACTTCTTTCTTTTTTTACTGTGTACTTTATGAATAATATTTAGAATATCTGGATAAATTAATAAACAGTTTTAATATTTCTTAAGCTGAAAATTAAAATAACTGTAAAAATTCCTTAATTATACATAGATTTATATATTACAAATGGCTGTGTTGGTGCATTCAGAGACACGATAATTGCGTTTATTAACAGATGTGCATATTTGTGCGTCAGTAAGTGCGCCATACTCCTGCCATTATTGAGTTGGCTATCGACCAGACACAAATTTAGAATAGATGGAAGTGCCGACCTTAAGTGTAATTAAAGATTAATTAACAGAACATCAGATGTGCCTGAGGTTTTAACGCAATCTTCTGGAGGGTTTGGAAAATCTAATAAACTGTTAGGCATATTAATTCGGTAATATGACAAGACTACTTAATTGAAAACAATTTAAAAATATTTGTAATGTTTTTAACACATTTTCCGTTGTTTATAAGGTAGAAACTAATCAATGTTCCGAACAGTAAAAACTCCGTTAATCTTCAGAAATAAACGTATTGTATCCAGTTCCATTTAAGAGTGATCGGACTCGTAAACCCAATAGGCAGCAATGTTTCCATGATATTAATGAGAAAGATACCCAATTCAGACGAAATAAGTGATAATATAAATATCACACAACGTTTCTGGGATCCTTGTCCCTTTCATCAGGTGCGAAGAAGAGCCTAGAGCGACACAACTGCACTCGACAGTTGACAAAACTCAAAAGTCAATCTTTCTTATTAATTATTTTCAATCAGACGTATTTTTTTTCATTTCCATGACATATTGAGTAATTAGTTGTAATCGCCAATTTCACAACGGAAACGATTTTAATTGCCAGATGATGGCAGATCGAGTCATACGACCGTTTCTACCAAATGAAGTTATTCTCTTGGAACCAGAGACGTTTTCTTAACATGTTTGTTAACAGTTCCTAATAGTATATGGTATTTAAGTTCTATACGTTTTAGAAAAGTAGGTTGTCACTTAGATATGTGGTAAGACAAATCACTGTTCTTATTATCTCGGGTCTACAACCGATTCCTGGTTTTGTTGCGCAATGTTCCAACCTGTTGGTGTCGTCACATTGTAGAAATAATAAGTGCAAACTGTCAATGTAATTTGACTCAAAGAAATACGTTCAGTATTATGCTTTCCTAATTTAATATTTATTTAGAAAGAGGGTTGAAGAAAAAAAATAAAAAGTTTTTAACAGAAGTATAAAAAACAATCTTAATTATATAAAACAGTTATTTGGAATTACAGAAATATGTCTTCAAAAACAATTATGAGTATCTCTCTCTCTCTCTCTCTCACACACACACACACGGGACTTTTTGCCTTACATTAGATACTCTATAATTTTTTTAATGAAAATTCAGGGTCGTGCGTCGCATACAAAAAACGGCTGAAGTTTTGCTTACCAGATATTGGCGTTGAGCTGAACGGATGGTTCCCAGGCTGAAGCGAGGAAGCTGGCCACGTCTCGTCCACCACTGTCAACTCTGACTTCCAATTCTACACGTTGTAAGAGGAGAAAGAGGGTAAAATTTTGATAATATTCGCACGATCCCTAAATTTGGCTGTTTTGATTATTAAAGTCCCAGAGTCTCCAGCACTTCCTTCCAGCAATACGGGTCAATGACCATTCCCGCGTCCAAATTCAAGATTATAAAATGTCGTACTAGTGTATTAAAATGAATAAAAGATTAAATAAATTAACCGCGTTCAAAATCACGCATTACAGTAAATCTTTACGGCGTACAACAAATTTGAGAAGGATTCTTCATTTTATAACTGAAACGCTTCTACACATCTACCAGCAGTTAATCAAAACAAGATTCCACGCCAGCAATTCCTCCGCACTGCTGTAAAATTAGGTGAATTGAGGGCATCCGCAATTTCGCGAAGGTCACTGGTTCCTTATGACGGAGTAGTTTCATTCGCTTGCAATTAACGAGGCGTCCAGTTTCGTGTGATGTGATGTTATGTCAAGCATCCTGTTTCTTGAGATGAGGAAAGATTTGTGAAGGACGTCATTTGTGGCAGTTTCGGGCTCTTCCTAACACAGCGGTACTTGGACAGCTTGATTATGTATTTCAGTTATTCCATTGACTTCAAGACCGGACGGTCTTATGAGTTCTTTCTCTTTTACATTTTAATAGGCTTTTATGCTTATGTAATTGGTTAACTCACACATAATATGTCCATAACATTCGGACTGCCATAGTGTTAATATATTTATTATATGAACAACAATAATTTCAGATTCCAGATAGCGTAAGTCATTCATATTATTCACTCAACTTACAAGTTTCGTTATTCCTGATAAATAGTAAATACTAGAAAAAATATTGATGGATCAAATAAAAAAAACAATAAATAAATAAATATTAAGAAAGGCTTTCTTAATTCTATTCATCTGGAAAAACCTTGATCCCTAAATAATTAAATAATTTAATAACTTAATTCAATAGTTTTAGTCGTAAGAAAGACATGAAAAGTGCAAACGACATATCATCGATAAAAAGACGGAGTGTTGAACGATAGCGAGAAATAGAAAGCTCTACATGAATCATGATGAGCCTGTTTCTATTAAAACAGTCACAGTCAATTGATGCAATAAAGAAATAAGAAATTTCAAAACATTGCATGAGAGTTGCTTTAAGCAAATAAAAAACCTTTAAGGTGAGGATAATAAAAGTGATGCTAAACAGTAATTACTACCCAGTGAATGTGCGAAGCTAATTTAAATTTATATGGCCTATTGTTCACGTGAATGCGATCTCTATTCGTTTCTGTTGTATAGGAGAACGGCTGGTTGTTGCAATTTCAAATTATTCAGCCTTCTTCGTTTGATCACAACTTCATTTTGTTACAATAGTTTTCCAGTTTGTGCAGAACAGAGCCCTTTCACTGTTCTTGTTAAACTGGAAATGGAGTAAAGAGCCCGCGATCGCCTTAGTATTTCAACGAGTTTAATACAGAGCTGTGCTAAATTTAGTAATCCCATACATAAAAGAAAAAACATAAATTCAGATTTATTGTTTCAACAACAATAAAAATTTGATATGATACAGCATATAATTAAATGGTAACTGTCAAGCCTCAAATTATTTGGTCGTTTAATTTTTTTGACTAGAAAAATTTAACTTGACCGGATATTTCCCATTTACCGATCCTAGTGCTTAAAATATAGTTACCAATAAATGAATGTATATATATATATATATATAAGAAAGTTTGAGAATACCATTAGTTGGAAGTTATTTAAGATTGACATTCGCAGTGAATATTGTGGACGAATTTAGATCTGTTAAATGCGGGAGTTTTATGGAAAATAACCTCATTTAGCATCATATTTATACTTTTACGGACATAAAATCTAAAGTTTATTTTCACTTAAAAATGGATATGTAATAAGAAGTAACATGTAATCTAGTATCGTATTTCTTTACTGCCTAAGATTTTTAAAACTTCAGTTTCTCTTTCTTCCGCTATTGTACGAAAATAAAATGAGCCAATAACTTTCAAAAATTATAAATAATTTGTAATGATATGAAATTGTACTTATATAAATAGCTTAACATAATGAAGAAATTAATTAATGAGGCAAAAAGTGACAATTTAAGTTATAATTTAACTTAACATGTTTCAGTCCTAATGTAGATCCTAATCCTGTTTTGGCCTCTTTATTCACTAATATATTGTAATGATTAGCCTTTATTACTTAACATTAAAAAATAAACTTTATTACAAGAAAATACAAAAATACATTACAAAAATATTATTGGGCGCCAGCAGATATACATTGGTCTGCAAAAAAATTAACATTAGCTCCGGCTTGGTTATAAAGTCCTCCTTCTCAACAGGGTAATGTGGGCGATTCGGTAGCTATTCAAGAACAGAGCCTATTTCCGCACTGTATAAAAATTCTACTTTTGAAGGCACTTTACAAAAATTGTGATTCTTACTTTACTTGTGGCGTCAGCCGACTTTCAGTGGGTCACTGGTCTCGTCGTAAGCAGCCCATCTTCTTCGGCCTCCCCGCGATGTACGTCCTTCAAAACCTTCGTTTCTTCCCGCTCGCCAAATTCTCCACCCTCTCACTCCACTTTCAGCCTTCACTCTGTCTGTCTGCCTGCGTCTGTCCACTTTCACCCGGGTTCCCAGTATTTATAAGTACTCCGCCCCCCCCCCAAACGATGCAAAAAAAGGGACGCGTACCCGCGATTTCTTTTGGCCTCTCGGGCAGAAACACGTGTGCGTTTAATGAATTCCTACTCAGGCCTGCGGACACAAGGGCGGCCACTTAAGGTTGTTATTCACTACAATATGTTAAATTAATGTTTAATTCGAGCATTCTCAATATGTGGGAAATTTTGTAGGTTTCCTCTAAAAATTTAATTTTTCGTGGGCTTAACTATGTTATCGTAGGGCCTACTATAAATCCACCAAACAATATGAAGAAAAGTGGTTCTTCAGCTAATCATTTGAATTTCTTCTTGAGATGTAACTCGCAACATTTATTGAAATTAAGCTTCAATTACTCTTTTCATATTGCGTCATTTATCACAGCAGGATTAGTCGGACGTTCAGATTTATAAATTTTGCTTGGAGAAATAATATTCTTCCATTCATTTATACTCACGCCTTTGATGTATTGATATTACGGATAACAATATAACCAGTTTAGGTACTTCATTGTTTGCTTCAGTCACTAGACGTAGTTTAATTTAAGTTTACGAATTAAACGCAACAGGTTTTCTACTTTATAACGATATAACATATCACGAAGATAATTAAATTATCTTGGTATCTATAGACATACAAAGGATATGTTTGCTGTCTCCAATGTGATAAATAAGGAAGATTAACAATGAAATTCACAATACAGTTAATTAACTGCATAAATAGTTTAAAATATTTTGAAAACTTATCTATTATTACTTTATTTGGAGACGGGGATTCATTCTCGAAATATGGTCAGCTAGGACCACCATGATCAAGTCCTCCCAAACACACTCTTGGGAGTCTGTCTGACTATCTAAGTAATTGATTTCTGACTTTACATTTTAATGCTTTCTGACTATCTCGTCAAGTCCTCCAACACACACACACTCTCTCTCTGAATATCCGAGTGACTGATCACTGCTAAAGTTCTGAGCGTCTTATATAACTTTTCGATAATTCATCGTAGCAAACAGTGCATATATATATATATATATATATATATATATATATATATATATATATATTGTAGTAATTAAAAGGAAATATAATTAATTAATGAACACAATTTTTGGACTTGTATTGTTGGCGGCCTAAACACACGAGTTGTGTACAAGAATATGGGGCGATAATGCCTGCTTGCTGGGATTGTCGAAGTATATTTTGTGAGACGCGCAGAACTCGAGTATGTGGTAGGAGACTGTGAAGAAAGGACAAAAATCAGAAAGTGTGTGGACAGGAGGCATAGGAATAACAGTTCGGACAAAATTTCAGAAAGTGTGTACTTTATGTGGTCTAAAAGCTCTAATATTCAAAACGATCGAAGGTCTCCAGTCTATGAGCAAATAACTGCAACAATACTACGCCGACTGTTATTTTTCCTGATTCAGAATAGTTCGGAGTCTAGCCTACATTCACGAGTTAGACATTTCTTCAATTATTGGGAGCCAGCTTGTTGTGTCCAGTAAATAACCAAACTTTGAGAATGGTAATAAGTTTTTGATAGACAGGACAGTGAAATAAGTATTATAAGTATACTCAGCAAGCAGAAAGTGTTGCCTATTAAATATATAATGGTCTGAATTTAAAGTGTTAATAATAATCGTGTCTGCGTGTACGAGCCCATTCCTTGGCACAACAAAACTTTAAGGTAAAACTGCACAACTTATTATCTGTAAACCCGCCAGTAAATGATATCTTATTGTCAGATTTCCAAGTTCAGATTTCATATTTTATATTTAAATATTTAACTGATTGTTAAATTAATGCTTCAGTCACTTTTTAATTTAATTGTTTGACCTAAATATTATTTATTGAAGGCCCGAAGGTCGGTCCTGAGACCTAGCCGTGGTATATTGTCAAGTTTTAATAAGTAGTATAATTTCAATAATTGGATTCAATAAATTAATTTACTTGTTTACTTTAAAAGTGGTCTTTTAATTAAAACATCCGATCACTTAATTTTAATTTGCTTATTCTTTATCTTTAAATACTACAATATGTTGCCACAACATGTGGCACGTTTAAAATCATTTTAATTGAAATACTACAAATTGACGCTTCAACGTGGCGATTTAATTGTGATTTATGTCTGATCATTACAATATATTACTAATTAAATGGGCGCCACCTACGAATGAAGTAGAAATTACTAACTGGATTATATTCGGGTTCAGGACTACCTCAGAGCATGACAAGGGGAGTGGCGTCACTTGTTCCAGTAATTTAATTTAAAGAATTAATTTAAGGTTGAAACGACATGAAAATTTTAAGTAATGACAAATTTTTAAACACGGCAACTTGAGTTTATTTTTGAATTTTAGACAACAAATGTGTATTACAATAAACCTTCACTTAATTATTACTAAAGAGCTCTTATGTTCTAAGGCCGGCTTGTCCTTGAAGAAGAGTAATAAAAAATCGAAAACAGATTTTGAATTTATCAGTCTTGATTTTACAGTACTGTTATGAGGCCAGTTGGGAGGAAAGATAAAATGGCTTGTCGGACATTACCCGGGGTCAGTACTGCTTTCCGATGATCGATGTTCTCGATGTATTCCTCGTCCAGTTCACAACAACACCAACTCGTTCTTTCCTCTACAGGGTTCCCAGAATAGCTGTCTTTTCTCGCACTTGCACTGTTGTCCTCTTTCAGTCCCCAAAACATCTGGGCCATAAATTTTCGGCCGTTCCCGTCAGTCAGTCCACCTCCAAGTTCGTCGAGTCCCTGATCAAGAGCTCGGCTTAACTTTCACAAAACTAAAGTAAAACACTATTTCTAATTAAAATTATTCCGAACTAAGGGAGGTTATATTCGATATATATATATATATATATATATATATATATATATATATGTGTGTGTGTGTGTGTGTGTGTGTGTGTGTGGTCAATTCTTTATTCAGCTTTCAAATTACTTATATCGCGTGCAACTGTCCTCTTTAGAACCTTTATAGTTAAATTGCATCCGAACTGATTTACCTAGCGCAGGATTGTTGCGGACGAGACGTTCCTTGATAAAAGTAGTTTGTAATTGTCAAGGTCTGTGTGAAGGAAGATCAACTGGAGACGTGGAAAAATTTTCGTGTGAAACCGCTTAGTTGATGAGGTTGGATTTAGATTGGCTATAGAACCAAAGAGTGATAAGAAAAACGATGCAGAGTCTTGAGGTAGTTGGAAGAGTTGAACATGATCGGTGAAAAGTGAAAGAGAGAATGGAAGCCAAGTGTGAAAGACAGTTAAGAAGTTAAAGTTGATGCAGAGAATATTTGTAGAGGTATTTAAAGGTATTTAAGAAATATGATCAAAGTTATTTAATGTATGTTGGAGGAGACGACTGAAGACAACGAGGATCCACGCACCGCCGAAAGCAGGAAATTCCACCCTCCAAGAATATATTAACCACAGGATAGGGATTCCTTCTCTTTATATTCAGAATAGCATCGAGAATCATGTACATGATTGGCACTAATCAAAGTAACTACCCAGGCTATGGATAACCAGGGATAAATATCATATTGCTTTAATGTTAAATCAATGCAAAAAAAAAGTGTATTGACGGTTCTACAGAACTGGTAAACATAGCTACGCGCCCCAAAAAATTTCATTAATTAAAAAATAATAGTTTCCCTTAAAAAATCGTAATTGTTTTTATTAAATATTCATAAGTTCACGTTACAAACGGAGTTAGGAATGAAAAAATTACATATTACAAGACACGAGTCTCAATCTCGTCACGTGCCCGGGAATCATAGCGAGTTTTAGTTTATCATTTTATACTCTATCGCATCGTCCAGTGGAATTCGCAAGTGTTTATTATAGTACTGCAAAACTTGTTTCTTTTCTTCTAATAAACGAGTTTTTTATGTGAATATTTTGTTTAATTATTCTTTTCAACTTTAAAACACAGACTATGATTAATTTTTACTAAAGTAGTTCACATTGTCTTTTATAAACGAAAAACTTATTTGTACGTATGTCCAGTTTTCTGGGTAGCAGACACAATAAATTAAATTAAATATTGTTAAATAAATATACCCGACGAGTAGGTAAGATTTCAATTATAAAAGAGTATATAACGAATTATATTAATGGAACTTCAATTTTGTAAAAAGACAATAAATGTAACTGCTATTGTTCTGGCCTGATAAAAAAAAGAATGGTATTATACCTGAAAATGTAAATTAACTACGGATACAAACTAAAGTAACTCATCACTTAAGTTTACGGTCTGTGAACCAGATTTATTTTACGCACTACTTTCACTTCACTACTCTTACCCCTACGTGTCTTTATTACGGCTCTTGAGTATTTTGAACCACCTGACGAAAGCAACAAATGTGGCAGAGACCTAGTGTGGTATTTAATTTAGCACTTATTTTTGTCTTTTATTTTGTTATTAATTTATCTAACCTTCTCTGAAAAGAGTTCAGATTTAGCTTAATTTTCTTTACGATGGAGGAATTTTTGCAAACACTGTTGCAGGTAATTTTTTCTAGTCATTTTTTTTATTATTGTTATGAAAATTTGATTCGTCTTCCCGCACCGAGTCGGTTCTTTACTTCCAGATTAAATGCACGTACTTAGTTTCTTGAATGGTTAAGCTTAGAGATGCATTTTATAAATAAACTTTTATCCGGACAATACTTGCTAATGTGGGCACGAAGCCTGTGCATTGCGCATTAGAGCATACCAATGTATTAATATGACTGTGGCCTTGCTGCGTGTTGTCGCCGTAACCAGGGTGCTAACGACTTGTGTCACCGGCGCTTTTGGTGTTTTGCTCGGACGAGAAGTCAACAAGGCGTCCATAGCCCCTCGTGGAGGAACAATGGCCACTCGAGTCAACATTCGCTCACCTTGGCGGTCAGCAGCGCTAATCTCAACCACCCTATTCCTGCTTTTGCGCAGATCGCTTCATTGCACAGCCTTTGCCTCGGTCACGCTTAAACGAGTTTCCGGCATCTAGTAATTGATTCTGAAACTATTAACCAGTGGACCGCCAGTATCTGTTGTTTTTTTCTCTCGCAAAAGGACATTGCGTCCGTGGTATTCCAGGTATTGTTATCGATTTTTAACCAGAAAATTTCAGGAAATAATGTTCCAGCACCCTTCAAGGCTTAAAAATGTCAACCTTAGATAATATTTTAATTATTTTTTTAGGACACCGAAACCTAAGGTCTAGCGAGACATCCCCCTACTCATCCATATTATATTATCTCATAACCATTTCTGCCACAATATCTTCAGATTCTCTCAGAAACTTTCCTTGACCCTTAATCCGAACCCCATCCCACCATATTGTGTTTTATAGATACGGCAAAATATAAATATGCCCATATTTACTAAACAAAATATGTTTTTCTTGTTGTTTTATTGGCTGAATAATGGTTCGCGTAAAACTTGAACTTTTTCTCGATTTTAATAGTTTCTACACTTAACGTTACGTATCTAATTAGGTGAAAATGATTCCCATTGTCTTTCTTCCATTACAATGAGCACAATAATTACATATAAACATGTGAAATTCAGTATTACATCCGTTTACATAAATAAAACTATAATATGCGACTGTCGGCTCGTTTCAGCGTGATGAAATTAAAAACGGCAAAACAGATTTTAGTTCATGTTCTTATTATTATTTCTACTTTCTCAAGGTACTGCATCAACTATACACAGAGCTGAATTTAAAGAGAGGGGAGAGTCTGAGTGGGAAGTAAAACATACTTGAGTTGGATACGGATAAACGGATTATCATTGGATTAACAAAAATTTGTTTCCGAATATCATTGGATTTCTTTATAAACGAGATAACTGCATTATCTACGGATTAATAACAGATTCTTTAGAAAAACCATTGATGTCATCAATATTTCGTCGACGACGGATACGCACAGTTATTAGTTCATAACAGGTGTGTTTTCAAGTTTTATAGAAGTATTTTTCATATGAGCCCGAAATAAACGTTATATTTAATTTATGTTTTATATAAGCTGAACAACGTCACGGAAGTATGTAATTCCAAGAATGCTGGGCTGAACAATTCTAGTAAATACTCTTTTTTCCTTCTTTGCGAATTTCCTTACATATCAATTATGTTCCATTTTTCCTTTACGCATTACAATTTTCTTTATTGTAAAATTTTACGACACGAAGATGCAGCTTGTGGTAACAACAGCAAGGGAAGAATATCTGGATTATGTTAATTGAGCAAAGAAATGGAACTGTGTACAATATGTCAGGCTACAGTTCTATAAGATAATAACTTTCGTTATACTTACTTGCTACAAATCGTTTGCCGTATAAGAGACCAAGTTTCGTTAAATGCTTGAGATAGTTCCATCTTAAAGAGTCGCTAAAGCGGCAATGTAAACTACCTTACATTAACACCAAATCATCCACAATCGATGTTAACATACATATTAACGTAATATGAATAACTAATGCATTACTTTGAAACGTATTTTTTGGTATAAATATTGATTTAGGCCACGACTTGGTGTATTTAAATTTTCTAATAAATAAAGCACAGTGTTTTTTGCATGTATGTATTGTAGTAATTGGTAATTAAGGCATTGTTCTAATTGAAAAGTTGAATTGTAGAGGACTCATTAGTGGTGGATATAGCGGACGCCGCAACAAACCGGCATGGCAAAGAAAGTATTGTTGATCGATCGAGATGCGAGACGAACGAACAGTCGGGCCGTAGGCAGCAAGGAGAAAAGACTAAAATTCCAAGTCATAAAAATTTGAACAGTACAGTTGGGCAGCAGACAGCGAATAGACCAGACGAAAAGTTTTACAGTCGGCAGTCAGACCGAAAGAATGTGGTCCTGTGAACATTTAGAGTCTGTGAGAATTTAGAATCAGTGATGTCCCCAAGATTGTGAACGAAAAACTAAAAAAGAGGCCTGGGCAGCCGTAAGTAGAGAAAAACTTTAAAATCATTTGTAAACCGTGTTTAAAAGATAAAAGTCAGATCGTTCTTTAATTATTTAATTATCGATAGAATGAGATTGTTAATTCTTGATAAAATTGAAATTGTTAAATTCAATCTTTAGTATTATTTCTTCCGCAACAAATTTCGTCTATGTTCAGACGCATTGATTTCCATAAAAAGTAAATGTAATTTTGATTATTTGAATTCTGCCATTTATCAAACCCAGATCAAGACCCTGAGATCCCAAATATTTTTGTGTATTTTATAATTGTTTTTAAATTTGGCACAATAAGTTTTGTTTGTTCTTTAAAGTTATCAGTGTATTTAATTTAAGCCACATTCACATATTATATTTAATTATTACAGTATGTTTGTTTGTTTGTAGCTATATGTGTCTGACCTACATACAAATCTACACAAGTGGAGCAAAATTCACCAAATTTTGTACACGTGTTCTTTGCGACCAGAATAAAAACACAGTCGGGGTGAGATACGTTTACCACCCCAAGAATCGGGGGTGAACGGGGGTGGAAATATTCAAACATGCTAAAACGGTCGATATTTATCAAAGAGATTGATAGTGTTTCTACCGATGTTATCTGTGTCCTTACTGCACGGGAAATGAACATTTTTAGGACTGGGGGAGGTGGTTCGTTACATGAAATTAACTCGAATACAACCGAGATTGGAGTCAAATACATGGTTATGGGTGTCGCTGAGTTTATTTATGACATTAAACTAGCCATTTAACCCCCACGGGTGGAGGTGGATGGAGGTGGAAATTTGAAACATGCTATCACGGCCGATATTTGCATTGAATAAATATATTTCGGGTTCAGTGAGATTCATAAAATTTATCTCTGTGAATAATTTCAACTCCTTTAGAGCTTTGGAGGTGAGCCCCCTTAAGAGTGGGGGTGGAATAACATTACACGAAATTAACGCCAAAACAATCAAGATTAGAGTCGAATCCGGGGTTATGTTCGTCACTGAGTTTAATGTAGACATTCAACTTGCCGTTTAACTGCCCCAGTTGTGGGTGGACAAGATGTAAATTTTCAAAAATGTTAAATGGTCGATAATTGAGTGGAATAAATATTTGTCGGTGTCAATGACATTGGTAGCATTTCTACCAATTTTGTTTGGGTATAATTTAAACCACCTTCGAGACGGGAGGGGAGAAGTTTAGGGGGCGGGGATGGAGTGGCGTTACATAAAAATAACGCAAAACAAGCGAGATTCGAGTAAAATCCGGCGTTATGGATGTCGCTGAGTTAAATTATGACATCCTTGGCAACGCGCGGGCGTCGGAGGAGCTGGGTGCAAGTGGGTGGGGATATAAATTTGCAAACAATGTAACCGGCCGATTTTTGCGTCGAGTAAATACCTTTTGTTTAACCCACAGTAGAGGTCGCGGGAAGGTTAGAACATGTTAAAACGGACTATATATTTGTCGAGTGAAAATTTTCGTGCTCCATGAATTCAACCCCTTTTGGCATAGGAAGTGAGCACTTTTAGGGATAGGGGTCGATGTGCGTTACATAAAAATAACGCAAAAACAACCGAGATTGGAGTCAAATCGGGGGTTATGGATATATGACAAACCCGAGCAACGCCGGGCACCCAGCTAGTTACTGGTAATAAATTCAGAGAATCGTAGTTGTATATCGCCACTGTAGTAACCAAATTTTCACGTCACATGACAGTTATAAAACTCACTTGACTAGTACCAAAGTAGTACTACATGCTTTTATCTACATAAAATACCAGTGGTTCACCGGTAAATGCTTTTCTCTTTATGTCTGTAGTTTTTATGTTAAACTGAAAAGATATTTCACAAAAAATCAGCTCTTCCTGCATTAATAACAATGAATTCATTAATAATTTAATTGTATAAGAAATATGTAATTAATTTCGGAGGTATGAGAATATTAAAGAAATTAAAATTTATCGTGTTTACAAATGAATATTTTATTATTACATTGAATGTGATAATTAAGCTGTGTTTCGTAAAAGCCTAACCTGGGCACTTTCAACAGTATTATATACAGAGGGGCCCAAAAAAATGTATCCACTGGTTAACCGTCCATAACTTGCAAACTAATTGACGGAGTTGTCTCATTTTTGGTGAAAGTGTAGCTCTTCAAGTCCAACTTAAAGATATCACTGTAGGTGTTCGAAATGGTCACCATTAACATCCACACACAAACGATGTCTCCGAACTGCAGCACGAACTACTGACTGCAACGTGTTCAGTTGGATATTTGCACATTAAAGTACGATGGATTCTCCAAGTTCATCCAATGTGCGTGGCTTTTGTCGATAAACGACGTCCTTTAGTGTTCCCCACAGATAAAAGTCCAGAGGGAACGTGGTGGATACCCTACAGCACCTCTACGGCCTATCCATCTTCCTGGTAGATTTTCGTCGAGATAAGCCCTAACACGATTGTGGTAGTGGGCTGGGGCACCATCTTGTTGAAAGTAAAATCTTTCGTCTCCATACAAGTCTTGGATGGCAGGTAAAAGATATGTTTGAAGCTTCTGAAGGTACAACTCACCGGTAACTGTACCGTCAAAGAAGAATGGCCCCGGTAAGACAACCCACACCACACATTTACTCCTGGCTTTGTCTACATGGACGTTTGGATTTTCGGCGGCCCAGTAGATGCAATTGTGGCGATTTACTGTACCATTGAGTTTGAACTCAGACCACACAATCATCTCTGCAAACTCTTCATCGTTGCGCACCATGTTATTAAACCACTCGCTGTACTCCATCTGAATCGTCCTCGTTCATTGCGTGTACCAATCTTGGGATGTAGCACTTCCACTTTGCTGAACACTTGAGCGACTTATTCCAGTTTCACGGACACACAGACTTCTATGGGTGCATTGTAACACAAGATGGGACTTGTTACTGTTACGTGTCGTCCAGATCGTTGTTTGTGTACATCTTTAACACAGCCTTCGGCTTCAAATTTGTCTCGAATGCGACGAATCGTTAAACGTGTCGGTGGCTCTGTGTGATACACATTTCTCCATTGCCGTTGAACCTCATTAATGTTTTCGAACTTAAAATACCACTTTAAAACAGACTTCCTTTCATCAAATGTAAGCCTTACGCCAGCCATGTTTAATCGAGTAACAGGTTACAACTAACAATAAAACACTAACTACCTGGCGACTGTACTCTGACAAAAAAAACGCAATGCAACGTTTATGTGGCGATTGGCAGAACTACAAACTATTACACTACCAAAAATGAGACAACTTCGTCAAGAAGTTTGCAAGTAATGGACTGTTAATCAGTGGATACATTTTTTTGGGCCCCTCTGTACAATTATCAGATAAATTACTGTAAATTTTGTGACATTTTAATGGTTATTCTAGAATGAATTGAATATTGCTATTCGTTTTCAAGACATTGACAATGGTTAAACACAATATGCCATTTTCCTATAGGTTTACAGGAATTAATTTTGATGAGTATGAATTGCAAGAACGCGTAGAGCCTCATTAGACGTTGTGTTGTGTTTCTGTTACCGTTGTAGCTGATTTTCGTTGAAACCTTCACTAAGGTATTTTGGAGGGGAATCAACTCATGCCATGTAATTGAAAAGTGTTGGAATATTAACAAATAATTAAAATATAAAACGTCTATGTTTAAAATGATATAATTAGATAAATAAAATGTCAAATAACTGGCAAAAATAAGTGCAAAATAAATATCACACAACGTTTCAGCTGTCCATGTTCATTTAATTAGGTGATTCAAGTAAAGTAAGAGCCGTAATATCAACACACCGCATATACCAGGTGACGAACTCAAAAGCCATTTTGCCAAATAGCTTCGTTTGTGCGGTGTGTCGTTTTTATGGCTCTTACATTAATCACTTAACGAAAGGAACAAGGATTGCAGAAGTGTTATATGTTATTTATTTATAACTCTTTTGTATGTTATTATGCTACTTATTTATCTAATTATTAACAAATAACTTTGTGCTGTCCAGCATGTATTATAATTTCCTTATATTCGGGAGGTTATGTATTTATTTTGGCGAAATTTCCTCCTGAATTGATTTTCTTATCCTCCTTGCTGCTAGTGAATTCGATGAAATTTTGGCGGCATGCTAAGAATAAGTAAAGAATTTCGAATGCTTCCAACGCCATGAATTTGTAAATTTGATGACAGAATGTAGCCAAAATTAATGAAAGAGATATGTCATAAAGCTGTCTCTGCTGCAGCTGGATGTTACGAAATTCAGTGGAATTGTGTTTTTGATCAAAGTAATTTGTTAGTTTTAGTTGAACGTAATTTGAAGGGAATATAGTGCGCATGCCTTAAGCTGCCGAGGATGATCTCGCTTCGGCCTTACATACATTTATTAATTAATTTAATTAGACCTTTACTGACGAAATAAGCACGTTAAATAACTGTTACATACATAGATAAAAAATATAACAATGAAGTATATAACATGAAAATACACAAATCCCATGACACACACACACACAAATGTAAGAACAACATATATAAACATAACAAATACTTATAAAAGAAAATACACAAAAATAAATATACAAATAAAAATATGATATAAAATAGTCAATTTTAAAATAATAAAACAATTTAAAATATATAAACACTAGTGAAAAGGATTTATACATAAACAAGCTGGGAAAATCGTTACACAGAAATTAAAAACTTTAAAAATATTAAAATCGAGTTTTAATTTAACATATTACTGATTTTATTATTAACTTATTCACAAAAGCTCAACCAAAAAATTCAACCATATCACGGCTGTTACTTTGGGCGGCAAGAAACCTCGTTCTCGTCAGAATAGTAATAAATTTAAATCAATTGATGATGTATAAAGTAAGAATGAAAGAAAAAAATATTTAATATAACCTGACAATTATCATTTGATAAATAAACATACAATTCAGGCAATATGTAAGAAAAATTGATTAATTAATTAAACCAAAAATTCTTACGAGGTTTCGTCCACAATTTTTGGAATTCTTCAGGTGAACAGGTATTGTGAAGTTTTGAATGTATGAATATATATCTGTATGCTAAATTGAAAGGGATATTACAGAACGAGGGTTTTCCCGGTGAAATCAAATGGGAATATGAATTTAGACCCATGGACTGCGTCCTATGACCGCTATAGAGAATTTTTGTTTAATTGACTGTTTTTTATTAAGTCATGTGCAACACTACAATACTTTCTTGGACACAAAATCAGGTTTATTTTCCTACTTGTAAATATTACTAACGGAAACAGTTGAACTGCGAAAATTATACTTTATGAAATACAAAAATCTTAATTATACCAGTACTTTTATGGTTAATGGCATTACAAATTAAACTTTTAATACACCGATTAACAAATTCATTACGAGAGCAGTACGCACCAAAATATAAAGTATTTTTCCTTTTATTAATAAATATTCTGACTATTTGCTACTTTTATAATCGTAGGTAGACTGTTATAAAGATTTACCCGGAATAATAAATGACGGAATTATTGGAATAAGAAATTCAGCTTATAATAATGCAGTATCTGTTGGATAAATAACATTTTCCTAACAGAGAGAAAAATATGGAGTTAATAATATTGTAGTAGTATAAATTCAATAATTTGGAGGACTGAAATTCATAATAAGGGAAGATAAACGATTACTAATAACATGTCCGTTTTCATGCTCATTGTTAAGAATGTTCCCAGATTTAATTGCAATCTCTATTTTCCATATTTATTTCATTCATATGCGAAATTACTGTAATCAAAACTAATTAAATTGACCAGAGTACAACTTATTTAATTTACTGTCTCTTATTAAGACACGTGTAAGACTATAATACTTTCTTGAACAAATTAATAACATTATCTTGTTGCTGGTAAATATTACTAACGGAAAAATTAAAACTACAAAAATAGTTTCCTTTGCTTATTTCTAATAAAAAAAACAGCTTTGCTACCTGATGCGTTGTATTTCCATTTTGTGTAAGGCATCTATGTCAAATTTTGTTTCATTTTAATCTTTTATTTTTATGATCAGCATAATTCCGTAAAATAGTATGTATATTTGTGAATAATTATATTTTCTCATTTGAGAACTAAGGGAACATCAATATAGGGTATAACAATATATGTTATTCTTTTCTTCGCGCTACAACGCATGAAATTCGTAGCAGTCGATTATAGTCAAATTGAAAGGTAGTCTGTTTAAGTACAAATACCTCTCTTAATGTATTCATTGCTAACTTTGATGATACTTATCAGTGGTGAATACTTCCATCTCACCTTGAACATAATTAATTTTTGTCTTAAAGTAACAGCTTTAATCGCCATGTTTTTTAAACTTAGTCGCCATGTTAAATAATATGAAGACTGAACAAAACTGGCTCGGTCACTCCTTATTGAAGTTATATTGAATTTAAATTTACATGCATTCTCTGCAGCAATTATTTTCCAGTCTGTAAACGCACGTCGGAAAGTGGAGTAAGTTTCCAAGTGTAGCCATATAAACGTGTTTTGTAGATACTGAATCTCATTACTCTTAATTTAGTTGACATATATGCACAATGAAAGTACAGCAGCATAAATTGGCGTGACACATGGTACTAATAATGATATACAAATTAAATGCTTGAAATGTGTTCGGCATTAGTGTTCCCTTTATTAATGAAACCATTAATGTTATTTGCTAAACCTTAGTATTCAATTACAGTATTGCGTATTTTACAAAACAACTGATATCATATGAGATGCAGAGTAGCAACTTCAGGTTGGCAAGTTAATTATAACATAAAATATAACTATATTTAAATATTAAATTGGTTAACTACTGACATATTATCGTATGAAATATTCATAATTCTTATTCCTTATAAATCATATTAAATTTTCTGATAGATAACCGCTCTGATTTATAATAGTCAATAAAAATCAAGAGCGTGGATTCAAATTTAGATTAATAAACAACTACGTTGGAGAAAAAAAATCCTGCAATATTACATTGTAAAATTTATTCAATTATCTCAAATCCCCATGACAATACGGAAGCTCATTTATGTACATACAATTATGATTAAAAAAATATTTTTCTTGGATTTGGTAACAGATTTTATTACGTGGTCGTGCGTCACATTCACGAGATTAAAGAGAAATATTGTATATTATTTTGCTGTCGTTATCTGATCACTTTCAAGAAAGTGAGGTATCTAACATCACAAATATGTAGTTTCGCATTGCCATTCGATTATTAGTTTGTATTTACAACATACATGCAGACTTACTGTCAAAAATAAATATTTTGCAGCCGAATTGATACTTTTCTGTTATAAGAATATTTAGATAATGATATTTATATATTACACACGTTATAATAGTAATTACCTTCGATATTAGCATTTGAAACATATTCTTGCGAATTCAGACACGCTGAAGTTTGTTGATATAATTTCGAGAAATATTTGTAGTTAAGTTCTCTTGTAGAAAGAATATGCCTCATATGATGTGCGGTTTAATGGCAGCGCCCTAGAACGAAATTAAACTTACAGCGTGCCATTAAAAACATAAGCCACTTGAGTTAAATATTAAATCTTGTATACCATTCCATGCTTTAGTGAGTAGTTCATATTATTGCATTTTTTATAATGTACTAGTGAAGGTCAATGAATTGTTATTAAACAGAGATATGGTGTCGATTTTATAGAATACTAGCTGGGTGCCCGGCGTTGCCCGAGATGTCATCCATAAGACTCCAATTTTGGTTACTTTTGCGCTATTTTTATGTAAAGCTCCTCGAACCCTATCCCTCAATGTGCTCACCACCCATGCCGAAGGGGGATGAAGTCATTGACTAAATATATCGGGCGTTTTTACAAGTTAGAAGATGACCACCCCCACAAATATGCGATAATGAAAAAGAATGTATTCCACGCAAAAATCGGCCGATTACATTGTCTGAAAATTTATTCCCCCGCCCAACACCTCCCAAAGCCGTCGCGTTACCCAGGTTGTCACAATTAGATTCAGCGACATTCATAGTCTCGGAATTGATTCGAATCTCGGTTGTTTTTGCGGGATTTTATTTAACGTACCTCCACCCCACCCCTAAGCTTGCTCCCCTCACAGGGGTTAAATTATACACAAACAACATCGGTATAAATACTATCAAAGTAATTAATCCCAGTAAATAATTATCGCAAATATCGACCGTTTAACATGATTGAAATTTTTCACCCCCGACCACTCCCGCTTCGGGGACTTAAACGGTCAAGTTTAATGTCATAATTAATCTCAGTGACAATCCTGATAGTTTCTGGTTTATTTTTATCTAATGCTACTTCCACGCCAACCCTTAAGGGTGCACCCTTCCGAGTCTGAAAGGGGTTGAAATTATACACAGAGAACATGTAGGGAAATTTTATTAACCTAATTCATCCCGAAATATATTTAATCGACGCAAAAAACAGCCGGTCAACTCATCCCAACCCAGCCGATACCCGCGCGTTGTCCAGATTGTCATAAATAAATTCAGGGACATCCATTACCTTCGATTTGACTCGAATCTCGGTTGTTTTCCCGTTATTTTCAAGGAAATCCTCTCCAGCCCCACCCCTATCATGCCTACAAACAACATCGGTAGAAATACTATCAACGTCAATGGTCCCGGCATTTATTTATTCCACGCTAATATCGATGATTTAACATGTTAGAATTATATTCAGAAAACATCGGTAGAAACACGATCAATATCTTGGACCCCTAAAAATTATTATCCGACTAAAATATCGGCTGTTTTAGCATGTTTAAATATTTCAACCCCCGTGCACTCCCGCTTCTGGGGGTGGTAGACATGTCTCACCCCGACAGTGTTTGTTTCCTGGTCGTAAAGAACACGTGTACGAAATTTGGTGAAATTTGCTCTACCGGTGTAGATTTGTATAACGAACATACAAACATACAAACATACAAACAAACATACAAACAAACATACAAACATACATACACTCTTTTTTATTTATAAGATAATTTGTTCCTTTAATTGTATTATCTGATGTCCTGTAATTTAGAGATTGGAATTTGGCGTGAAAAATCTCAAAAAAATATCCGCAAAATTAGTGCCACGTTTGCTTACGGTGGAGAATGAGCGTAACAGTGTGGTCGTTTCAGTTGCTAGTTTAGACCTGAAGAGGTTCTACTTCAATACGTAAGTACTGAACATGGCTTTTAGCAGGCACACGGGCTTTAAGTTGGTGGATACGTTGAAATCGGCCTGTTAGGTTTTGTTAACACACGCGGAAATATCCACATCGACTGTTTAGTACAAAGACGAACGATAAATGAAGACTATTCGGCGTTATTATGCGTCAATGGACCGTTTCAGACAATAGTTAAAGAGAAAATGTCCACATTTTGCTAAGAAGAAAGCGCTTTTCTGTCAAAACAAGGTAGACTAGCCCGCCTGTACGGTTTCGCGAATTGTCGACTTGAAAGTTCGAACAGTTCACGTATTCGCCAATTTTGGCACTGAGACTTTTTTATTTTCCCTAACCTGTAAAAAAATTCTCAAAGGAAATGAATTCCCGTAGAACTCAAGATCATCTCCTGAGCAAAAGCCTATTTTACAGACCTGGAAACTTGTAGAAACGCAACGTGGCAATGTGTATCGAGCTGAAAGGAGATTATATTGAGAAATAAAAATGAAAAAGTAATTGAATAAAGTCTTCTCGGGCTTCTAAACGAGTAAACAATTGTATTTGCGACGTTTCGATGACGTTCACTGCCGTCGTCTTCCAGTAATAGTGATTAATTAATCGAATACATTATTTTTCTATTGTTTTCTAATAACTTTGTGTCTGTTGATGAACGTGCTGCCTGAGGGTCGTCCATGTTAGGGCCTCTCCCCCTTTAAATATTTTTCAGAGTGGCGTGCTACATGAGGGTCACCCACGTGGTAGCCTCTCAACTTTAATAGCATAGGAAGTATGTGGGAGAGCAAAGTAGCGAAGAGTTAATATGGGCCCCTTACTACGTCTAAGCGAGATGCAGTGAAACCCCTAGAAAATCTGCATCAGGTAGGTCCTGCTCTTGGTCCTGGTCCCATGGCCTTCCGATTACTGCAGCATTCCAACGATCAGGTTCGGAGGCAGTAGACCTAGTGTTCCAATGGGAGCAAAGGACAACTCTTAACATAAGCCCAACGTCTACGACCCCCAATCTCGTATTTTATACATTGACAACCTTATTTCGACCCTTGGAGTACATTCCTGTGAGACCCTAACAAATAGTAATGAGTTGCGGCGACAATTTGCATGGAATTTTTTCACCGTAGCAGTCACCTCATAACACTAAATGTATATCATCTCGGAATTTGATGTCAGCCTCCGCAGACTTTTATGAAAGTCAGGACACAATATTAATTACAGGAACTTGGGCTAGAGATGACAAAACGCAGAGATAAGGTAATTATATATTTAACAATGAAACGTCGTAATCATAGTACGCAACTTCTTATCGTAGGTTGCCACACCATAAAATTTCTATGTTGTAAGATGCGGTTGTCATAAAACGTAGTAGAGACGCTAGGCGTGTACAAATAATCGCAATGAATGACTGAAAAATTAAAAATGTCTGCCAGATAAGAGCTGATGAAACCGATATAAATAGTATTTATTCTTTTCTCCAAGTACGAACCAGCCAGTATTCAACAAACTCGTATACCTATTTGTATCTCATCATAACAGAAATAATTTTCCCTATTTATCTTTTGTTTTTAATAATTCAGACTTCTAAAATTAAAAACTTAGGCCAACATATCACTTCTTATTAAGTTTAATTTATTTAAAATCACAAATCCCTATTGATGATTCGTATTACATTGATTTTGTATAAAGTTATTCATATCAACTGTACATAGTTACAAAAAAACAGTTTCCAAAGTTTAATCGAAACATTAGTCAACAATACATGTTAATTTTAATCGTTTCTGATAGTTCAAACCCACTATTTATAATCTTTTCACTTGTAAACTTCCATTCCGTGGCATTGGTTCAAGTAATAAATAAATAAATATTGTAGGCTTTCGTTACAAAACAAACCCAAATGAAATTTTGGCTCAAACAGCATCTCATTAAAATAGTTATATCTAGTAATTTAATTTAACTGTATAATCAATAAAAACATTCCATTTATTTACACGATGCGTATACCTGCAGTTATATAATGGATTTAATTATCTCTCCTTTTATGGTTACTGTGGCACGAAATTTAAATAGAGATGTGAAATATTGCATATGTGTGTATTAAATTATAAAATGGGAAGATCATACTTGGCTATGCAAACATATGATTTGTTCGCTCCCTCATTTGTCGTCTTTGTTGATGTTCGCGGACTGACACCTGCGGATGACAAATTGATGATTTGCTCCTTCCGCAGGCTGCTTCCTCCTCAATTATTTTTTTTTGCAATTAGATTGAGAAATGGTATGGCGATAGTGGTTGGTTTTCTGTGCAGCATAATTCGTCTCCTTGTGTGGCGACGTCAGAAACTATCTTATTCCTGAAATAATTTATTAATAACTAAATTATTTATTTATTACTAAATCTAAATTCAGCTCCTTCGGGTTTGGCTAACTTTTTGCACAGGTCTTCCCTCAATACAGACAAAAACTCCCCTACGATTTCAATATTCCCACTGCACCATTACAATGTTAATTTAAATATATTTGCTTCTTCGCACCCAAGGCAAAAAGCTAATTAAAAGCAATTACGCTCAGTATGTGGAGACTTAACAGTCCCAGAAGCTGCAGACCTGACAGAGATGGCGGATTGTTGTTTGAAAAACATAAGTAGTCTCAAGTTTAAGTTTGAAGACAGTACAATGTTTAGAATCTGTTTCACAGCCATTGATAGTGAACGCACTAATTTATATATCAGAATTTGCAACCCTGGTAAAAATTGGTCATCGTTATGTGATACAATATTTTCATTTGAAATATCTCAGTCCAACAAATATCAAAATCGTGCTAGATTCTACTTTGAAGGATTCTGCTCCTTTGTTTAGAACAATAAAATATTGGGAGGAAGAGTTTCAACGAAGCCGACCTATCTTCCAATACGAACATCGCAATGGTCACCAAAAAATGACCGTGCCAGAAATAGTGACGAAAATACACAAAATAGTATTTTATGGCCGTTGACTGAAACCACCTGAGTATGCAGACAAGATAGATATTACATAAAGTGTTGTTCATAGCATATTGACTGAAAATTTGGATATGAGAAAGCAATGCCTAAGATGGTTGTCGCGTTTGCTTACAATAGTACAAAAAGAGCGTCGTGTGGGTGTTTCAATCAAGTGTTTGGAGATGCTTCACGGCAATAAAGCCGAGTTTTTATGTTGATTCATAATGATGGTTGAGAAAAGTGTTCGGGACGTCGGTTTCTTAAATACGCGCTTGCAATAATGTTCGTTGATTATCTTCAAAAAGTAGCATTCAACGGCGAATACTATGCGAACTATTTCAGCGTTTGATTGCTGAAATAAAAAAACGGCCGCATTTGGCGGAAACACAGAAAGTCTCAACAAGTTGTATGATATTTTGTTAAGTTCTTTGGCTCTTACTTTTTTTATTAGTGAATTTAATTTGTTTTTATACTACGGTCTTAAATTATTACCCGTTATAAAAGACTCTAATCCGCGTTGAAACGTCCGGCAGCTTTAAATTATACTTATTTTAATTGTTTCTTTTTTAATTTTGTCCGTTAAAAAGGTCGTTTTAATATTATTACTTTCAATAGACTGTGGTGAGCTTACGGTTAAATTAACTATTTGTTGGGCGCCACCTGCAAGAATTGTTCTTGCAGGAAAGGGAAATGCAATATTTAGTTATTAAAAAAAACAATAATTCATTTTCTCAGAATTTATACAAAACGAAAAGCTCTCCAGCCTGCCAGGGATGCATGTAACCCCCTCCCTTTCTCAAGATTAACCGTGGTTTTTCTCGTGGCAAACCGACGCGATACCCGGAAGAATGGAACGCGACTTACCAGGTCTGCAGCTCAGACAGGGTCGACTCCCGTTGGCGGCTATCTGGCTCATCAGCATTCACAGAAGATGACCGGAGACCCACGTGCAGAACCAAAATCTTTCAGGATCAAATCTCCCTGACCACTCTCACTGACGGTCCAAATTCATCTCCTTGTCCACTCTCATCAACGGTCCACATTCATCTCCTCGACCACTCTCTTGTTCGCAGACTTCTTCCTCTGCCTCTTCAAAACCCTCTCTCCTGGTTGGTCCTTGTGCACACGTGACCCTCTTCCATCTATTTTAGGGCCATAGCCTTCCGGTCATCTACCCCTTCCTTGGCCGACCCTGACCTTGCTTGCGGGACTTGCGGATTTTCCAACCCACCCCGCCATTGTCTTGTGTCTGCTGCTCGACCCCGGCAAGCCACATTCCCATGCTTCCAGGCAGTAATTAACAGTTATAAAGAAATATTTTGTACAAATCGCTAACGAAAAGCGCACCATAAGACGTTAATTTTTTGTTTATTTGAACGTTGACAAATGTTAATGTTAATGTTAATGTTCAATATAACTGTCTTTTTTTGTTAATTTTAAATACTTCGAAGAAAAAAAAGAGTTGTTTCAAGACAACAGTGCACCAGTTCACACACCCTTTGCCACGCAAGTTAAAATCAATGAGTTAAACTTCGAATTGCTTCCTCTCGCAATCAATTCTCCAGCTTTAGCTCCGTCGTATTATTTTCTCTTTCCAAACATCGTAAAATATTTTGCCAAGAATGAAGAAGTGGGGTCAGCAATTGATGGCCATTTTGTGCAGTTCGATGGTTCTCGTTATTTATTTCACAATTTGTTTTGTAATTTTTGATAGATAGAATAATTCTGGGACTACCTTCGTAACTACCTATGGGAAATTTCCTGTAAGTGCATGGAAAAATCATAGTGGACTCTTGTTATCAATTTCAAGCTGGACTCGAGTGTAATCGCTCAGCACCAAATCCATTTGCAACACTATGTTTCCCTTTCTTTTCAAGATTCATACATGTCTGGCACTGTGTTAACAAAACACTGTCTGACACATTAGAACTAATTACACCTGTTTCATTACACATAAAACATATTGTGAAAAATTTTGGAAGACAAAATCACCCAAAATGTGTTTTATTGAAAAAGTAGTCCATATACGAAAATGTAAAAATATTTTAATTATTAGAGGTTTTGTCGATTAGTCCATGACAAATGCAACATTATTCAATTAAATAAAATAGATAAAAATTATTTCTAGAATAAAATATCAACTTTTACAAACCTTTGGTCGGATAATTTTCGAACACTTTATCTATGTTATGTAGAAATTTTAACACTTAATCTTATTTCAGCAATGATAAACTTGTATCTCAGGTTCTCCCTGCGCTCCTTACCTTTTTTTGAACTGAATTATACATCACTATGCACGCCATAATCAGCTAGTCTTCAATGTACGATGCGGATTTCCTCTAGGGCGAGTGTTGCACAACTCGGGTGACATGCAGTATTCTCTTGCTTTTGTAAAATACGGTAACCTCATTTATGTGCCGGATCCAAACTATCCCTCCAGTTCGCTCATGATCCAACAATTCGTCTTATTTTCCCTATATTCCGTAATTTAACTCTGTGAATACACTCAGGCGTCTCAATCTAGATTCATTGCCCATTGTTGGATTTTATATTAACACGAAATTGCGACCGTGTGGTTCTTGTCGTATATTCACACTCACTTTACTGTTTTATCGACATTACACAGCATATGACATAAAAATTCGGACTACAGTGACAAAGATTTCCTAGGGTTATTACACTTGTACTTATCAAGAAGGAATAAACGTAAATAAATAATATTCAGAAATGATATTGATTTAAAAGTAAAATTATGAAATTATATTTCTATTATTGTTCAAGAATGTATATCTTCTTCTTCTTTTATTGGCACTATAACCCAATGTGAGTTCCTGTCCTGTGTCAGTCTCATGGTTTGTATGTCAGTTACCCATCTTGTCCGGGGTCTCCCCCCCCCCCCCCCTTTCCCCCACCCAACTGGCTTCCAGTCCATAATCCGTCTAGGTGTTCTGCTTTCATCCATCCTAAGTCCGTGTCCCATCCAGGCCCATCTGCTCTTGATAAACCTAACAATGTCCTCGTTATTCATGAGCTGCTCTAGTTCTCTGTTTGTTCTAATTCTTCATTCTTCATTCGTACATACAGGTCCGTATATCCTTCTCAGTATCTTGCGTACAAATATTCTGAGTAAGTGCTTATCATTATTATTAAGGGTCCACGTTTCACAACCGTATATCACTACAGGTCTTATAAGTGTTTTGTAAATTTTTAACTTCAATTCCCTATTTAACATCTTGGATTTCATTACTTTTCCATACATGTAGTAAGTTCTGTTACCATTGATGATACGTTGTTTTATTTCACTTCCCACATTATTTTCACTGTTAAGTTTTGAGCCTAAATATGTGAAATTCTGTACTCGTTCTAAGGTATAATCATTTAATTTAATATTATTTGTACTAGATTCTTCCTTTGTAACCATCATATATTTAGTTTTCTTTTCATTAATTATAAGCCCTCTTTCCTTAAGACAGTGATCTATTGTGGCCCTTTTTTGTCTTAGTTCATCTATATTTCTAGAGATGATATCAATATCATCTGCATATGCAGATATCTGGACCATTTTTGTTCCTATGTGTCCGGAGATATTAAGCCTTTGTAAAGCCATTTCAAGAGACAGATTAAAAAGCAAGAGGGATAAGGCATCTCCTTGCCTTACTCCGTTTACTACTTCAAACGGTTTGGTTAGTTCACTGTCCACTATCACCATTGCTCTGGATCCTTCCAGTGTAGCTCTAACCATTCTAATTTGGACGGTATCCCCAGGAGAAACATATCTTTAAACATGTGTTTTCAGTTTAGACTATCAAAGGCTTGTTGTAGATCAATAAATAAATTATGTATATCAATAGTATATTCACAAGCCTCTTCATTAATTTGTCGTACAGTATAAATGTGGTCAGTTGTAGACCGATTGGGTTTAAAAGCACTTTGATAGACACCTATAATCTCTTCGGTATATTCCACCAACCTATTGAAAATTACCCGTGACAGAATTTTATAAGTGACATATAGCATTGTTATTGGTCTATAGTTAGAGCATAATAGTTTGTCCCCCTTTTTAAATATAGGCTGTATAATACCAACAGTCCATTCTTCCGGGATCCTTTCAAGAATGTATTTTAATGCCAATTAATTAGGTCATTAATTCTTTGGACGTAAAATTTGAATTGTTTGAGAAATCCATTGTAGCGGTCTAATCGAACAAAGCAACAATGAGAGAAGCGAGCTCACTTTGCTTTGTCGAAAAGTCAAAAATGGCGTATACGCGCTAAAACTCGGGCGAAATAGGGTTCAGTTTGCGGAAAAACATCGTGAGGAGCAGAACAAGTAATATAACTGTCAGAGAGCGGAGAAAGATTGTTAGGAGTTGATGGAGGAAAGACATTATGAGGAGCAGAACAAGAAATATAATTTGAGCAGAGACTAGGCATCGTCAATGTATAACTAGTTAAAGTTGTAAATCAATACGAAGAAAACATTCACGCCGCAAGTATTGCAGCGTAAATAATTGAAAAGTAAGAGCTGTTTAAGTCTACAGCCAGGAGCTAAAGAAAAGTTAGTTCGCTCCGAAAGAATAAACAGTTAAAATAAATCGTCAAGGAGATACGTTGCAGTTTACGTCCAATTCAGTAAAAGACTAATAAATCTACGAATCATAGGGTTCCGGTAAGGCGAGCAGACATCAGATAGCTGACATTCAGGAGGATCATCCGAGTTCCTGTGAGCCTATCAATTTTGGCTTTAATAGTGTAAAATCTGTGAGTCGACATTTTAGAATCAATGTAAAAGTTTGCCATAGCGTAATTCCGAAACCAAAAAGAATGCTGATACCAGCTGGACAGATGTAAGTAACAAAACCAAAACTAATGATTAATTGTAAACGCTAATTGGAGGATAAGGTCAGATTTCGTTCTCTTTTAATTGTCAATCAGAGTTAATTTCTTTACTTTTTAATTTCTTTCGATCGACATATTGTTTAGGTAAATTGTGAACTGTTTTTAATAAAAATTTTAAATGAATTTGTTGTGTCCGTCATCATACCCAGTAGAGGCCCTGAGAGAGAGAAAGATATCAAATTTTGTTGTAATTATCTTTATTGCCACAAAATAAATGAATATTTTGTTTGTTAATTTTTGATTATTATTTCAGTTAATTAACGCCTTCCATTTATTTATTACCTAAATGGCACTTCACGTGAGGTAAATTAATTAAAGTAATAAAACTTCTATTCTTGATTATTACATATTTGGCTTCCACAACGTGGGGCTCGAATTCTTCAAAAATCAAATCATGTAATCAAATTATAAATATGTTGATTATTACAGTATATAATACTGTTTTAAAAAGAATTTTTTTTTTGCATACTCAGTGAATATACTGGTTTTCCCTATTGCAAAGGGAATATTCTGAATGAAATCCTGTTCCTATCAAATATTCATCGAGTATATTGTAATGAAGAGGTATCGCGTGTTTAAATAATGCATATTTAACTAAGTTAATGTAAGACTTATAATATATTGAATAATCAAATATTCAGTTGTACAGAACTGTCGATAATGATATTTTTGTATTGTTGGGATATGAAACGACCCGCTCTTGCATCATCAGAGTAAGACATTTTGATTGGCATAATTTTTTAAAAAGTTTTGAAAAAAGATATTTTGTAATTGGGTGAATTTTCAGAAGAACTGAGACATGACGGGTGTAGCACGTCGGTATCTGGAGTCGACTGAGATCAGTCACGTCTGACACTGCTAAATTAAACTAGAGTGATGAAATTGGAATAGGTCAAATACGAGCCGTTAGTAATGCTTCAGTTTAGCAGAAGTGCCAACACTAAGTTTACAGTTGAGATTTAAGTCACAGGTTTCCTGTTGACTGGATTATCTATACGAGTCTGTTTTCTGTGTACGAGTATCGCCGTGGGGTGCACGCAGATTATTGGATTAGGTGGAGCCATGCAGCTCCGGACCCTCGATGTGGTATTTACATCAAACGTGAGCGATGTTATGTGTAAATAGGATGAACCAACTATAAAAATCTATGTAAAATAAATTCATTAAGCACCTCATGGACAGAAAATTTAGCGGCTCTTTGTTTATAATTTTCAATAGTTAGTCTTACTCACATTGACTTGAGCAGAATTAATCCCATAATGGTTCTACGTATTCTGGGATTAAACTCATTTTATTAAATAAAGTTGGAGAATAAAACAAAAATAAGTTGATTTATACTACAGCAATGAAATTTAGGTTTTCCTGTTAATAAATATATTGTAAATAAATTATATTATTAAAACCCCTGGTTGAATATATCCTAAAAATTACGTAAATTTACGCATCAGCTGTTTGTGACGTCAGCGAGCGCGGAACAGCTGCAAAAACGAAATTAATAAATATTACAATATAAATGTAACCGTTTACATTGAAACTTCAATTGGATTATACTTATTACTATAATCCAGGAAAAAATACGGCTGATAATATTTAGCAAGAAGTTTTAAAGGGTGTAAATTAATTTGTCCACTTGAACATTAGATCCACGTGGTACGTGAAACAATTTGACTAGACACGACTAGTACGCAATTGACATGCGATTAACTCGTATGAAGAAAAATTAGATAAAATGTTTTGAAGTAAATGGAGAAAATATGCAGTATTAAGATATCAGACGCTGTAATCTAGTAACATTTAGCTTTTGATTTGTACAACGATACTGCAGTACATGGATTTTATATAATTACTAAAAATAGCATACACTTGTGGACTTTTACATTCTTATGTAACGAACGAAACCCAGCTTTAAGTTAAATTATAAAGTCCAGAGATAATTATATTCTGAATTTGGATTAATGAACTACAACAGGAAAATGTATTACCAATTTCCACGTAACACATCACTTTCAAGCACATTACCTGTGAGATAAGTCAGCATCTAGAGTAAGGTGACATCACATAGGTGATGTAATTTAATGATAATATCGATATGTAATTTTCCTGAGGTATCTAAGATACGTTTTGAATTCCATAATATATAGATAAGAATTCTTTATCTATTTTTTCCCGGATACTAAATTTAGATAAAGTTTTCCGTTAACGCGTTGCTAAAATATTTCTTGTACTAAAGTCTATAAATTATGCACAACAATCGAATTTCATTATGTTTTAACTCATCTAGTGATTGAATAGTCCAACAGAGCAAAGATCAATTTCAATGTTAAAAGAACTTTACTGAAATACTCTCTATTATAAAATTATACTAAAAGTAAATTTACTTCCAATTTATTCTGTTCATATCAGGTGAATGTAGAATCAAATTTAAAACGTGGGATGTTATACAGCTTTCTCTCACAATCACGAACAAAAACTAATGGTCATACGTTTATGTACTACATTCAGAAATATTGATAGAAAAATCATACTTACAAGCTAATTCAGATTTCCGTTTTCACAAACATGGGTATAAAAACAATGCATAAATTATTTCTTATACTTAACGTTGCTGTATTTTGCAAGACGCTTAGTAAAGAATAACTTCTTATTGTTATAATTATGATATTAAGTAAGTAAAGTTCGAATTCTTTCCCAGCGAATGGAATTAAAACACATTTATCGGGTTTATCTGCGTAAAAAACGACGTTTCAACGGCTAGAACCAACATCGTCTTCCAGTCTGAAAGAAGTTAGCAGTGCCAGCAGTCGAAACGTCATTGTTCACGGACATAACCCTGATGGAAACAAGAAAAGCCGAAAGGAAGCCTGCGAGAGGATTTCTCGCAGGTGAACCTTCCCAGAGAGCTCTGGCGGGGGCTACCTTTGGGGATGCTCTCACATCTCTCTGGTTTTTTTTGAACTAAGGTTCCCACATGCCGAGGCACCTCGGTCTGTTTTGAGAGGTGTATGTTCCGGGGTCGCAGACCTTGGGCATACGGCAAGAGTTGTCCGCTATTCCTATTGGAATAGTCGGCCAGCTGCCTCCTAAACTGGTCGAGGCACGGAGAAGGGAATGCTGCGTCCCCACAGCAAACTCCTCTCCCGCTATCGGAAGGGCGTGGGACAAGTACCCAATGCCCGACCTACCCGATGCAGGTTTTTCTAGGGTTTTCCCTGCATTTCTTTAGGCGAATGCCGGGTAGGATCCTTAAACCATAGCCCGGGGGCCCTAGTAACCCTTGGCTACCTTCCTCTACCCTTCCGCATCCCCCCTTTCTTATCCCTTCCTATGCTATTAAAGGGGAGTTGCCCAATGTGGATCACCCTCATGTAGCCTGTTGCCGTAAAAAAAAAAAAAAAAAAAAAAAAAAAAAAAAAAAAAAAAAAAAAGCCGAGGCACCTCGGTCTGTTCTGAAAGGTGTAGGTTTCGAGGGTCACAGACCTTGGGCATACAGTAAGAGTTGTCCGCTATTCCCATTGGAATAGTCGGCCAGCTGCCTCCTAAACTGGTCGAGGCACGGAGAAGGGAATGCTGCGTCCCCACAGAAAACTACTCTCCCGCTATCGGATGGGCGTGGGACAAGTGCCCAATGCCCGACCTACCTGATGCAGGTTTTTCTAGGGATTTCCCTGCATTTCTTTAGGCGAATGCCGGGTAGGATCCTTAAAATATAGCCCGGGGACCCTAGTTAGCCCTTGGCTACCTTCCTCTACCCTTCCGCATCCCGCCTTTCAAATACCTTCCTATGTCATTAAAGAGGAGTTGCCCAACGTGGATTACCCTCATGTAGCCTGTAGCCCTAAAAAAAACTAAAAGCTTTTGATGGAAACCGGCGAGAGAATTCTCTCGCAGGTGAACCTTCCCAGAGAGCTCTGGCGTAGGCTACCTTTGGGGATGCCTTCACGTCTCTCTGGTTTTTTGAACTAAGGTCCCCATATGCCGAGACAACTCGGCCTGTTATGAGAGGTGTATGTTCCGGGGTCGCAGACCTTGGGCATACTGTAAGAGTTGTCCGATAATCGTATTGGAGGGGAAAGCTGTGACCCCACAGCTAATCCCTCTCCCGCCATCGGAAGGGCGTGGGACAAGTTTCAAATGCCTGATCTACCTGATGCAGGTTTTTCTAGGGTTTTCCCTGCATCACTATTAGGCGAATTCCCGGGTAGAATCCTTAAACCATAGCCCGGGGCCCTAGTTACCCTTTGGCTACCTTCCTCTACCCTTCCGCATCCCCCCTTTCAAATCCCTTTCCTATGCTATAAGAGGGGAGTTACCACTATGTGGATTACCCTATACATAGTCTGTCTACACCTCGAAAAGCTTTTCTTAAATCAAATAATGTTTCCACAGACGACACACAGTAAGGAAGTCTGCGAGAGGATTCTCTCGCAAGTGAACCTTCGCAGAGAGCTCTGGCAGAGGCTACCTTTGGGCATGCCTTCACATTTCTCTGGTTTTTGAACTAAGGTTCTCACATGCCGAGGCACCTCGGCCTGTTTTGAGAGGTGTATGTTTCGGGATCGCTGACCTTGGGCATACGGTAAGAGTTGTCCGCTATTCCCATTGGAATAGTCGGTCAGCTGCCTCCTAAACCTGTCAAGGCACGGCGAGGGTAAAGCTGCGACCCTACAGCGAACCCCTCTCCCGCCATCGACAGGGCGTGGGACAAGTACCAAATACCCGACCTACCTGATGCAGGTTTTTCTAGGGTTTTCCCTGCATCACTTTTAGGCGAATTGCCATAGCCCGGGGACCCTAGTTAACCGTTGGCTACCTTCCCCTACCCTTCTTCATCCCCCCTTTCAAATCCATTTCCTATGCTATAAGAGGGGAGTTACCACTATGTAGATTACCCTATGTAGCCTGCCTACACCGAAAAAAACAGACGACAAAAATGTCATTGTTTAAACAATTGTAAAGTATATTTAAGACAATTAATTAACACTCGTTTGAAGGTGCGACGAACAAGGATCGTTGTATACAGTTAACGAAAAAAGTCATATTCGTGATGATTTACCATTTTTTTGTTTATTTCTATATTTTGTATCTTACCTACGTATTAAAATATCAAGTTTTAAATGTAAAGATAAATATCTTAATAACCTTGTTCTTTTAAAGTCAAATTTTACTTCTAATTCATTCAGATAATATTTTCATCTATTGTTCGTAAAAAATTAAGCTTATTTATGTAAAAATTATTTGCAACTTACAATATTAACTTAATCATTAAGTTCATGTACAATATTTCTACTATAGTTCATAACATAAAGGACATTGTCAATTAAAATAAATTAAATAATGTAGTTTGCAAATTATAATGTGTATACTGTCAGTCAATATATGGGGGTAAACTAAAAGAACAGCAAAACCTAGAATCAAAGAACACAAATAAAATATAAGATTAACGTTGTATAAAATATATATTAGGCAATAACAACCACATCGATTGGGACAACTTTCGTATTTGGGATTTAGAAAACAATTATAAATTCAGACTAATTTACACCAATGTAAAATCAGATTTCAAATCATTACGTAGCATGTACAGCCCCATATTTTATAAATCGTAAGTTTCCAAGTATTTTTCAGTACGTAAGTATTTCTTAATAGTGTATCTCTTAATTTATACTTATTAATTCTTTGTTACTACAATAATATCTTTGTTATGTACACATCTCTATATTTATTTTCCCTGTGTTCTACTTGCCTGAAGAGGTTCCATATGAGAACTGAAACATGTTGCAATTTAATAATTAATTAATAAAATACATTTCCAGTTGTTTTAACATTAAACTAAACTTACTTATTCTTGTAAGAAAAATTTCCTTTGATCCATTCATTGCGGGAAATTGACTTTATATTAATTACAGCATTGGATAATAAATATTAAACCGAGTATTACTTATACAGTTCACATTAAAGGCATTGTACTACTTACTTTTTCCTTGTGTGGGAATTTTATATTAAATAAAGTAATTAACACTTAATTCGGTAGAGAAATTAAATTGTTTATTCACAAAATTGAGTTATTACATTCAAATTAATTTTAATGTTAATAATGTGTATCTCCTGAGGATAAATCTTAGTTCCTTGTCGAGTCTCATATCAGTTTAAGAACACAAATGAAGGAAGAATCTGAAACTCCCTCTCACAGGGTCACAGGTAGTTGAGAAAATCAAACTGTGGCGAATTAAATCTTACGTGAGTCTCGAGTTCAAACATGTAAAGACAAAGCAGCTTACCCACGGCACGACCGTGAAGTGGAAAGATAATACGCAACTCCTTCCTGTTTCTCGAATGTGGAATTATTTCGGATTGGATGAGTCCGTTGAATTTTGGCTGGACCCAGGTGTAGGAAGGTGGCTCCGTAACTCACTCTCTCTCTCGTCTTACTCTACGAATCCGGTAAATTTTTTCTACGAAGACCGTAGTTCTGGATAACGCCCTGATGCGACCAATGAAGATATTGTGGCCAGAAGAATGCGTTGTTCCAAAATTGTTTTGCTAATGTGAGGACTCAAATAGTAATTCAATTACAAGGTTTTTCAAAAGTGTATATTCTACTGATAATGTTTCCAGACAAAGATAACGCAATCAAACCCAGGGATTCTTATTAATCTATCAAGATGTAATCCAGAATTATTGAGCCTCTCAAATTTCCACTGTGCATGCCACACTTGGGTTTGGTAAAATTAAATTAATTTTTATTTACTGAATGAAGTCACACGCTACAGCATATACAATTTTAGATTCATAATCTTGCTCCGAAATTATGAACTGAAATTTGTAAGCTTTAAATATTATATCAGTTTTATTGAAAACAAGAAATGAATTCAAAATACCTATGTTAAGTCCAGAGCATTACGGTAGGCCAACTGAACAATTCTTAAAACACGTCGTTGAATTGATATATCGTCACAACGCAGTGCATAAAATCAGCTGCTACTGCTTTTATTTCTGTTTCACAACTCTTGAAAGTGTACCTATTCTTTTACAATTCACCAAAATGTTTGATTAATGAGTAATAAAGGTATGAATGTGAGGAGCTGATTCAGCTCAACTCTCTAATTGTGCGCGTTCTGATGACTGACTGAAAACGTCGACATGTCAGCATTGTTGCAGCAACACGGAATGTTTCTCGTGTTTTTGCGCTTGAGATGAACTACAAAAATTTTATGAATTCCACAATCAGTGATCAAAGACTCAGAAAACACGTGTTCCCTCTATTTATTTTATGTAAAATATCGTATTCTTTATGCGTAGGAATTTGGGTACTCCTGAAGACTGTATTTAATTAAGAATGAATACTTCTAGCATTCCCTCTGAATAATGTAGTGATTCACAGGATTAAGAGAAATAAGTTCTGGTTAATAATGGAAAAAAGAGGAATCTCTAAACATTTAATTCAGGTATCACAAAGTCTATATACAAATACAAGAATTAGAATTATTAATGGAAAAGAGATATCGGAAGAAATAGAAACGAATCAAGGAGTTAAACAGGGATTTAGCTTGTCACCTACATTATTTAACATTTACATAGATGATATGATACGGGAATAGAAAAGAGAGAAAACACCATCATGTATAAATATAGGAAGGAATAAATACATCAACACGATGCTTTTCGCTGATGATCACGTCATAATTCCAGATAGAGAAGACAAACTACAAATAGCTTTACATAGACTAAATGTACTAAGTCAAGGCTATAACATGAAAATTTCCATAAAGAAAACAATTAGGCAATTATTCAGTCAGAAAAAAAATAATTCTAGATGATAAACCAATTGAACAGATATCACATTTCCAATACTTAGGATGCGATATATCGCATGAACAAGATAAAGATATACAAACATATATCTGGCACAATAAGAAGAACTCTTAAGGGAAAACAAGGAAAGAAACGCAAATAAAATATTATAAAATTATGGCAGTTCCTACTTTACTATACGGGGCGGAAAGCTGGACGCTTAGAAGTAAAGATCTAAGACAACTGGAAACATCAGAAATGAAATTTCTAAAAACAGTTAAAGGATGCACTAGAGAAAAAAGAATCAGAAATGAAACAATAAGAGATGAACTAGGCATACAATCAATAACAGAGAAGGCGATCCAACTTAAAGAGAAATGGAAAGGACATGTAATCGTATTTCGCCACAAAGGGTTTCCAAACAAATAATGGAATATAACCCAATAGGAAGAAGGAATGTGGGAAGACCGTGGAAGAGATGTGAGATCGGATCAGGCCTAAGGCCTAATCCTGGATTATTTTCCACAAATTTTGACATTATATAATAACAACCATATCATAATTATATTTATAATCTGTTTTTACGTTTTCACGTCTAAAAATTACGGTAGTGAATAATTTAAAATATTAAAAAACCTAAACAGTGAATGCATGTATACATTTCTCTAAAACGCGTGTAGCGTAACGATGAAACTAATACAATTAAATTTTATATTTATCTGGTAAGTACAACAAAATAAATATATTAGGCAATAAGTCAGAAAGTGTATATTTAATGTATTGTCAAGATCAATAATTATATTTCCAGTGAAAGTATGAATGAAAAATACGCCCACAACGTTGCGGCTTTAAGTTGCAATTTCTAAATATTTTAACATTTTTCTATCATGTGGAATATGTTTGACTTGAAACTTGTTAAATAAATTTCTAATATTTATTATAATTCAAATAATCCTACTTTAACTTCAGTGACATAAAGAAACTTTTAATATTCTATAAATTTATTAAATAAGGCTCACTTTTTCCTCATTAATGAGATATATGCTGAAGTCGCAAAATTCGGTATGAAACGTTGTGAGTCTTTTTGGTACATACTTTCACTGTAAATTATTCGTTAATTAATTATTAATTAAATTATTCGACTAAATATGATTAATAAATTGATTGATTAACTATCTAATTAAACCAAATAACGAAATTATACATTTATTGCTAAAAATTTATATGTATATAAATCAAAATATTTTACTCTGAAAATTATAAATAAAATAAAAATTCCATAGCGGTATTTTTATACTATTGGCATTTATCCTTTATTACGGCATTTACTATATCATGGATATTATTTTCATCTGATAATGCTACAAGGTCTTAGACTATCATTAATATTTTCCACAACTGCCTAACTTATCGTTTAACCAGTTCATCTCTCGACATTGTACTGCATGATACATTTCTGACGATTCCCGTATTTTCGCTTTGCAATTTAGAAGAGTATAACTAATAAATATAACTATAAAAAAATAAAAAAGAGAAACTAATAAATCAATTAAATAATTTCATTTCTTACTGGCTCTGCAGGTATTTTATATTTCTATTACGTTATATTACAGCTTTACTAATTTGGGAACCATTTTACTTTGATGTGTGTAGACTAGCGTGTTATGCTTTTGAACGGATTTAGGAACGGAGGTCATGCAGTGTTTAGATTACAGTCTTTACGACGTTCGTCGCAGCGTTACGCCAGAAACCGCAGGCCCCTCCGGTACTTTTCCACTCTCTCGAATGCAGCCGCAAAAAATTGAGCATTATGTGACATCTGAACGGGAGACAAAAAGCCTTAGCCACAAGCCTTTTAAATCGTGCAGTTTTTTCCCGGTGATCTTTGATATCAATTACTCGGAATTGCTGTGTCGCATTCTTTGTAAATTACGCTACTGCGATCGTCTTTGTCTTATTTCCCTGGAAATAATGAGCGTATTTATCATATTGCGTAACTCAAATTCTAGATAATAACATGTTGCATTGAGTACTATTAAACAGCATCATTTAACAATCTTCTATTTTCAATGGAAAAAAACATCTGGTTTTTCATTGTCAACAAACTTCTAAATTAAATCAATAATTATGATGTATGTAAGTATATATTCTGACTATTAAGAAAACTAATAAATAAATTAAAATCAGCCAATTTTAAGTCAGAAAAAATACATTATTAAAATAAATTAAACATCGTTTATATGACCTGTCTATGAAAGAAAATTTTAAACCTGAACATGATGAGGTCAAAATATAATTTTTTTTTCTGACTTATAATTGGCTGATGTTAATTTACTTAAATCAATAATTGTGAAAAAAATTGAGTTATATATATTTGAGCTTTAATGAACAGCAAAATCATTTGCAATGTTTAATTTGGCATTCTATGTACAATTTACAGAAATGTAGTGCGAATTCTGCATAAAACAGAAATATATTAAAATGCATGTTTGGTCAACAAATGAACTATGTTATTAATCCGTGATTTCTGTTACTAAGTTGTAGTGGAATCGTGGTACGTAGCTGTAGGATTTCACCTGGCGCATTCTACAATTTTGGCTAGCTGAGACAGGGAATGACCTCAACCTTTTCTACGGTTTACGAAGATGATGTTCAGATTCAAAAGCCTGTGTGTCTTAGACTAATAACTCGTTTGACATAAAGGATTGCCCAAGGTCCCTGTTAATAATCGTGTAGGTGCCGGGATCCAAACGTAGACGCTATGAACGCATATTAATTACTTCTTTACCTTAGCTGGACGCAGATCGCATGGTGGGACGTGCAGTCCAGAGGAACTATTAATGCTGATAACTATAGAATATCTATTTAGTTCTTTTGTTGTTTAGAACGGTTTTATGAGTGCAGAGTACAGATATTGATGCTAACCACGGCAGGAGGCTTACATGAACAATCGAGAAAAATTGCGTTAGGTCTTTACGAACATTTAAAGTAAGAGACCCAGCTGACGATATCCTCCACCTGCCCCGTTTTCACGTCCCTTTAATGTACATTTGCAGCCTGCGGTGTTGGATAAAGGACTGTAAAGAGATTTAGACGTAATATATTTTCATTTGTCTTGACAATTAACTTATCAATTGGTAAAGATGCGTATCTGTAAAGTCACTGTAGAAAAGTCTTCCCTTCACTCTCGACCGCCTTGTGGGATGCGTTGGACTATAACAACGTAACGTAAATATGTTTCTTCAATGTTGTTAATTTTATTTAGGTAACATGAATATATACGTTCGCTGTTAGTGTTATAAAAAAAATATTATATTTCTACAACTTCTATAGCATTTTTAAATTTTTTAAATTGAGATAAGATATTTATAATTAGTTAAAAGTTGACTTAATTGACCAATTTACAGCATTAATTTAGAGAATGATCAGTCATAATGAATTAAACCAATAATGTTGAAACAATTAGTACATTTCAGTATATATAGTATTTTTGTACCGTGCTGTGAATACAACTAAATATATACAAAAGAATATAATTCTGCATACAAAGTTCGGTAACGGTTCGAAACCAACGCATACTCCCTTCAATTAAAGTAGTACGAATGCTTCTAAATTTGGATTGTCATTCATATTCATTAGTACACAGACACGCTCTATCATTACGATCTGATAACAAGAGCCCACTAACTAATTTCCTTATTATCATAAGAAAGCCATTGTAGAAGGCATTATTTGAACTTATTTCTGTCTAAAATTTTCTGTAGTTCCACAAGAAACATTACATTTGTGTGGCCTCATGCAAATAATACCAAAACCACAATTCCCAATTTCATAAAATATTACCTCAATTGACTTCAACGCAGATTATCATAAAATTTTAATTTCGAACTACCAAAAAAAAAATATTGGCCCGGCAAGGGAGCCTGTGAGAGCTGTTCTCTCGTAGACAGAACCTTTCCGGAAAGACGGAGAGGGTACGTTTTTGAACTAAGGTTCCCACAAGTCGAGGCACCTCGGCTCGTTTTGAGAGGTGCATGTTTCGAGGTCGCAGGCCTTGGGCATATGGGAACAGTTGTCCGCTATTCCTATTGGAATAGTCGGCCAGCTGCCTCCTAAACTGGTCGAGGCACGGAGAAGGGAATGCTGCGTCCCCACAGCAAACCCCTCTCCAGCCATCGGAAGTAAATAAATGTAATTGCCAAATCAGAGGAATACAAAATATCAACTTCAATAGCTATATTGATACTGGAGTCAAAACAAATTAAAAACAAGTAAAACACTACGTTACGTCCCATGTGGATTTTATCAGGTGAGCATAATAATAGCTGAAAGAGATGAGACATTATTAGCTGCTCCAAAAATCACGCTGAATTTTTGTATTAATTGGATTATTTAAAGTGGATAAATCTCCAATTAGTAAGATACATAAAATATTAATATGACAGAAAATAATTTTGAATTACATTTAAATTACATATCAAATACTGTATAATTTCTGTCTTCATATCTACAGAATAATTATCACATGTCGAAAGCTTTCTCAATTTTTTAAAATAAATCGGAGATTTATTATTAATAATACCTAAATGATATAATGATCGAAAAACGAGGAGAGCGTTTTTTATTAATATATATTTAAATAAGTGGAAGGCAGTTACACATTTATCTTAAACGTGACTCTATTGAAAAATAATACTCAGTTTCTAAAAACAGGTATAAGGATAGTAGTTATTATTTAGTACGTTTCTATTAAAATGATTGTTATGTAATTGTAAATGTAACACCAATATGTCTGAATAAAGTAATGATTACTTAATTCTTAAGAAAAATACACTTCGACAACTGAAAGGAAAATATAAACAAGCCTCTCTGACAATAGGAGAAACGAAGTATTTTGCTTAAGTAACATCAAAGAATGAATTTTGCTAGGGAGCTACCAATATGAAATGTTATTGAACCGGCGTCGAGGGTCGCGGGAGCTTGTTTAACAGAGTGTCGGTTGTCCGATTCTCTCAAGAGCTTTGACAACTAACCTGCTTGTCGGATTCATCCTTGACCCTCGCACCGCGTGCTTGTAAACACGAGTTATTCCGGGTTCAAAGCACAGAGATAAAATAGATTATTCCATTAATGCTTCTAATAATAGCATAAGCAGCGCGGGAGCGGAGGCATGCCGCGACGTAGGCTGTGACGTCACGGTTTCATTGAGCCAGGCTCGGAAATGCGGCGAGGATAGGGGAAGTTGGAGCTGCGCCACCCCTATCCCATGTTGACCTGGTCAGGCATGGGACAATCATTGCTTTCATAATAAGACGTGTATTTGTGGATCGTTTCGCTGAAAGTCGTTCTCCACATCAAAGTTGAAAATTCCAACTCAAGTCATGTCATGGGACACTTACTTCGGTTCAATTACTTTCGTATCGGAGAGGTCGCTTCTAATATATATTGTATTAAACAACAATAAGGCGTTAATTAATTTAAAGAATTTAATGAATTTGCCCCACGTTGTGGACCAAAATGTAATAAACAAAAATGAGGCTTTATTAATTAATTTAAAGAATTTGAAGAATTTACCTCACGTGAAGCGCCATTTAGGTAATAATTAAATGGAAGGCGTTTATTAAATGAAATAATAATCAAAATTAACAAACATAATATTTATTTATTTTGTGGCAATAAAGATAATTACAACAAAATTTGAGATCTTTCTCTCGCTCGGGGCCTCTACTAGGTTTGATAATGGACACAATAAATTGATTTAAAAATCTTATAAACAAACAGTTTACAATTTACCTAAACAATATGTCGATCGAAAGAAATTAAAAAGAAAAGAAATTAACTTTGATTGACAATTAAAAGAGAACTAAATCTGACCTTATCCTCCAATTAGCGTTTACAATTAATCATTAGTTTTGGTTTTGTTACTTACATCTGTCCAGCTGGTCCCATCATTCTTTTTGGTTTCGGAAGTACACTATTGAAAAATTATACACTGATTCTAAACATCAACTCACAGATTTTACACTATTGAAGTCAAAATTGTAGGCTCCCAGGAACTCGGATGATCCTCCTGAATGTCAGCTATCTGATGTCTGCTTGCCTTACCGGAATCCTATGATTCGTAGATTTATTACTCTTTTACTGAATTGGACGTAAAGTGCAACGTATCTCCTTGACGATTTATTTTAACTGTTTATTCTTTCGGAGTGAACTAACTTTTCTTTAGCTCCTGGCTGTAGACTTAAACTGCTCTTACTTTTCAATTATTTGCGTTGCAATACTTGCGGCGTGAATGTTTTCTTCGTATTAATTTACAACTTTAACTAGTTATACATTGACGATGCCTAGTCTCTGCTCAAATTATATTTCTTGTCCTGCTCCTCATAATGTCTTTCCGACAACAGCTCCTAACAATCTTTCTCCGCTAACTGACAGTTATATTACTTGTTCTACTCCTCACGATGTTTTTTCCGCAAACTGGCTCCTAGTTCTCCCGAGTTTTAGCGCGCATACGCCATTTTTGACTTTTCGACCAAGCAAAGTGAGCTCGCTTCTATCATTGTTGCTTTGTTCGATTAGACCGCTATAATAGATTTCTCAAACAATTCAATTTTTATGTCCAAACAATTAATGGCCTAATTAATTGGCATTACAATATCTTTTAGGAGATGCGATGGTGGTAGATGATGTTCTGTATGATTGTCGTTTCATGTACTGAAATATGAGCAGTTCAAATGATATATAAGTTGACGTGAGTAGCACAATGAGATGTATTGGAGTGTAACTTTAATATTTGAACTGAAATTTTGGAAGAGATGAAAAAGCTACCAGTTCTAATTTCGAATATTCTACCCAGGAGTCCACCAGAAACAATTTTGCTTTAATCGATAATACTATGGTGGTTGGAAAGTTTCCGTCCTAACAGTATACAAGACATTTTATCTTAAAATATATATTTATTTTTATACATACTCTCCTTGTTAAGTCTCCACACTCCTCCCAGCGATGTTCCCATCTCTTTAACTCGTCCAAATAGTGCCCGGCGTCTTTCTCTGCAAAATAATTGTTTATGAAGGGGATGGCATCCTCATTTGAAGAAAATCTCTGTCCTCCGAGGGCAGTTTTAGGTGAACAAAAAATAACGTTGCTTTGGGCTAGATCTGGTAAGGACGGTAGTCAAGCATTTCAAACCGTTATTCATGGATTTTCGCCATGACAACCTCTCAGATGAAACTTTTTTCTGTTAATGCGGTCGTTTTTCCTCAATTTCTTCCTTCAGCTTGTCAAGTAATGATACATAGTAAATGGTTTTTCCTGTTCCAAAATAACCGATTAAGATATGACTATCACAAAAACAGGTGCCATCACTTTCCCAGACCCCAAAAAAACAGTTTTTGCGTTTTTTGGAGAACATTTCCCCTTTGCAATCCAATGTTTTGATCGTATTTTCGGTTGTGGGGTATAAGGTTGTATCCAAGTTTCATCTACAGTAGTCAAACGGCGACAAAAGTCTGATATATTGCGCTAAACTGTACCAACAGTGCGTTGGAAATGTTCATTCGAACACGTTTTTGCAAACGCGGCACCTAACGCACAGACTGCTTTCTCATGCCTAAATATTGAGTGACGAACACGTTTTTGGGATGTATTCATAGCCCCTTCTATCTCTCACACTTTAATTTGATGGCTGTCTAGCACCATTTGGAGAACTGGAGCGATGCTATCGTCAGAGATAGCAGTTTTTGCGTTCTCGTCTTCAAAGCTGGTACAGCCACTTTTAAATTCAGCTGCCCAAAATTTCACAATGGAAAAAATGACGGTGCAGAGTCCTCGTTCACAGCGTCCAACTCGTCTTTGATTTGCGTTGCCATACTGCCTTTCAAAAACAAATATTTAATAACAGCTCCGTACTCGATTGTTTCCATTTTCACAAAAAGGCTGACACCGACTCACGCAAACGATTGTCAAACACATTCCCTAACTTTTGTTGATGAGCGCTGCCAACTTTGTGTTGAGGTCGGATACCTTTCAGACCACCCTCGTAAGTACACTGTAATGAAAAGACAAGTAAACCCCAACTAAGGCCTAAAAATGTAACGAATTATATGGGGATCTTTTAAAAATTAAATAAATTTAGAATAAAATTCTAGACAGAATATTTCTATACAAATCATTTACATAAAAATGAATAAAGATTAGTAAAAGAGGGAAATTTTATACCGTTCAGCAAAGGCAGCCTAATTATTTTTTCAAAAAATTATTGAAGTCAAACATTCATATTCGTAATTTGGCTTTCATAAATAAAATTGCTTGTTCTTCTGGGACGAGGACCCGATTAAGTCTTTTGGACTTCGTGATGGAAAGTTCAACTACAGATGTGTAGTGAAGAAACTCACATCGCTCTCTCTGCGTCCCTATCTCTCCGTCTTATCAGTACTCCTGCCTTTATAAAACTAAACTATCGGCCATACCTCACCACCAAAAGCATGGCCGAACATTCCCCCTCTTAGGTCACGTGTTTGAACTTTTTCAATGATTGTAATAACCCTATTAGCCCAGAAATAATTGATTGAATGGCCAATGACCAGTTGTTTTTAAAAAAGTCACGTTTCACTTGACGCCATAAAACCTGTGAGTGTTACTATTTCTGCTACTTTGTCTATCGTTGGTGTCACGTATCCTTCTCAAGTCGGCGACAAAGTGTCGGCAATCCTTGATGGGACTCATTTCCTTCTTTAAATTTTAACGTTAAATAATATTATATTATCTGGCAAGCAAACAGAATTTCCTGCTAAATTTTGTTGACGTGCGCAGGCAAGTCGCACCCATATTCGAGGATGCTCATTTAGTTATGGTAAGGTCTGTCATTGTGTTATTTTTTAACTCAATTTTATATCCCATCTGTCCATTAGGACAAGAAGTACATTGTATGAAATAGTAAATATATATTATACACAGAGAGACTTGAGAGAGATGCTTCCAGTGAAACCACTCCACCAATATATACCTTAATGACTATAAGACAAAACTTTTTAAACTTTCTACCACAAATCTTACTAAATTATATCTAATAGGTCATTGGGTTTTAACTTTTTCAGGCATCTAACTTCACAATTTGGTTTGTACAATGTTCGCACGAGCTGGTTTGGATGGACCTCAGTTTTAGCGGAATAGTTTGTACTAAACCCCTTGATTTCCTCCCTTATCGTTGGTATTTGCAGGTCTTGAGCAATTATGGAGTTTGGTACATACCAGGGAGCGTTTACTATGAGTCGTAGCACATTGTTTTGGAATCTCTGCTGGATCTCCAGATTGGAGTGAAAGACAATATTGCCTGGAGCTTCCAGATGTTGCGAAGGGACAAAGACCAGGAGAGACAGTCTGGCAGAACTAATGCTTGGAGGAAGGTGGTTCCTTGCAATATATTACAGAATTTTTTTTAAAAAAAAATTGTATACCAAAGGAGTCTTAGCGGCAAGTGAAGACCAAATAGACACAGTGATCGGCATTTTCCAACCTTTCAAGTAACTCAACACCATTCTCGACTAAGCCCAATATTTGCATTATAGTTTTTCTTACTTTCAATTTTCCGCCCACGGTCCTTGATAATAGCCATTTAGAATATCCTTTTACTCTCCAGAATTATGACAACTAATTAAATTTAGATTTTTTAAACATATTAAATATTAATTTCAGTTATTATATTAAAAATAAAATATGTAAAACCAATTTAATGTTTATATATTTAAATACCCGTCAGAATCTAAAGTGTTAAGACACCACACAATGCTTCCCAAAACGAGTCCGGAATACAACGACCAATTAGCTTATTGTAATGATATTAAAATACAAAAGTCGTGCATTGCACCATGTGAGCACGTTAAAAATGAAAACTTTTTTCTATCACTTTAGGATATATTTTAATAGCAAATGGAGGTGGAGAAAAAACGTAAGCCATGATTATAAATTTACAAAGAATCTGTATTTTACGGGCAGAATTATCGAAGCTACCGGAAGAATTCTGACGTTGGCTTACAAACCACTTATGGGACTATTCCTTGCTTTGACGCAAGATTTAGATAATGACAGTGAGTGGGCTTAATCAATAACAGCTGAATATGGTCCTGATACCAAATGTGTTTCTTGTCGCATTCAGGAGGCGGCGTTCATTTTTGAGACAGGGAAAGCTTTCCGATATCAAACGAGTGTTGATATTATCTAGTATATATTAGAATTGTTGTATGTCTTCCATTATTGAAATGTTCGTTAGCCTTTCTTCCCGTCTTTATGATCAATGTTTATTGTCACATTAAAAACATTGGCAGCATCAGTCTTATACTGTTTGCTACGTTATTTGCCGAGCCGAACTCTTAATATCAATGCTTCCTTAAAAGAAAATTCTGGAATTATTTAATTTTCTTATGCACATTTAGGATATTTATTTAATTCTTCTAAATAATGGCAATAGTGCATTTTGTCATGAAAGTAGGAGGAAGAAAAAAAGATTAATGTGACACTACAGTGAAAATGATAAGATATCGTTTCAGCTGATGATCATTGAGACTGAGTATTCTGTGACACGTACTTTGGGCAAAACATTACATGATCCTTTTAGTGAGTTTGGGAAAATACATACTATAACCACACGTAATGCGGAAGATGTTCCTTTTAAATTATTTCTTAAGCATCAATGCAACATTGGACTGAATCCATTTCCTTAAAACCTGAATGGTGAGGTGTAAAGTTTTGTAGTTCAAAGATACACCTCATTTCATTTAATTGCATCATAAAACTCCTGCCACCATCTGACCATGAAATGCGACTTTGGCCAAAGGAATTCGCCGCCAGCCTTTTGTTTTGCGCTGCTATGTTTTATGCTAACGTGTAGGAGCCAGGTGTGGCCTTGAGCTCTCGGGAGAGAAATCTCCAGCCGGGAATCGATACGAAAACCTTTGACGAAAACGACGCAAATTTGGCTCAACCACATTAAATTCTCAGATTTTATATACATATATTGGCAGACAAGTCTGTCAAAAATTATATATATGTATATATATAATATAGCACGTAAAATATATATATATATATATATATTGTAATAATCAAAATGACCTTTAAATAAACCACCACGTAATTCGATAAAAATGTAATAAACAAAATAAAATGATTGAAATGAAAACAACAAGATAGAATGCCAGCACGTGGTGGCCAAATAATCTAATAAACAAATGAAATGAGATAGAAATTAAACAACTTTTTAAAAAATGACAAATTAATTTAATAAACAAAATTTACTCTTTGTTGATTTGCAATAATATTTTTATTAAGCGACGGCTTCGGTAAAAACTTAATTTTAGGGCCGCCTATCGGGCATCCAATAAAGATAGTGCAACAAAATTACATTTAAATTTACAATACACAATTATTTCTGACTTGAAAATTATTATAATTTTAATGAAATTATTGAAATCTGACAGTAAATGATATTTACTAAACAAGGTTTACCGTTGAGAAATTCTTTTAAGTTGTATTACCATTGTCTGGTCATCTGCGGCTCGTGCTCACTTAAAAGCCAAAAAGGAACAACTGAAACTAAAAACTAAAAACATGCACTGGCTACATGGACGAAAATCACAACTCACTACTGAAAACAAACTGCTTTTATATAAAACCATATTAATACCTATATGGTCTTAATGGATCGAATTATGGGGGAGCAGACTTTTCAATCAAAGACATTGCGCACCTTAGTCAATGCACCGTGGTACATCAGTAACCATACACTCCATCACGACCGCAAAATTCCATTTATTACAGAAACCATCAAGACGTATGCCACCAAAATCAAATATAGAACACTAAACCATCGCAACAAAGAAATCGCCGACCTCTACTCCAACAACCCGTAGCGAGAAGATTGAAGAGATTATGGCCAGCAGACATTACTGAATGAATCCAGGAGACCCGCAACTGGATGGTGCCCTAGTCAAGTCAATTAATAATTTTAAAAAAATACTTATTACTCTAGTGTTAAGAGGAATTATGTTCAATCTGTTTTGTCAGTGTAAAGTACAGCACCTTATAGTATTGTTCAAATTTCGATCACATGTGTGTACAGCGACGCATTATCGACTGTCTGAAACGCTCAAAAATCCAGTAGTACTGCTTCCGCGGCTGCGATAATCCTAGCAACCATATCCGTGCGAGTATCGACCGGAGTTTCGTAACATACCCCCAGAAAAAGAAATCAATTTGCGTCATGTCTTGTGACCGAGCTTGCAATGGAGCAGGACAACTGTGACCAATGCAACTGAAATGCAATAATTCTGTAACGACTCACTGGAGACCAGAAGCTATCACTGAAAAACCTCTGAAAGTATGTCGGTGAAGATCTGGTTCACTCTGTATACTTGCGTGTGTGTTAAAATAATGTAAACCGAAAAACAACGGGAACAGGTATAAAGGGTGGCATTGTATTTAAAAGTACTACTGCCGTAATTTTCCTTGGATAATTAACCTTTGTAAAAGTGAAGTACTTCCTTCAGATTCTTTACTTCCCCAACGGTAACAATGCAAGATAAAAACAGACACTAAAGATATGACGGCTTTATTAAAAACACAGCAGAACCCAGTGAGAAACAACCGTGTAAATCACACTTATGTAGAGTCTATTGGCATATTATCTTTCACTATACAATAGAGAACCGTAAAGTGAGCAGCGATGAAGCGAAAGTGAGAAAAAAAAACTAGCAAGAACGAAAATTCCAAATCAAGAAAATTGTTTTCGTTTTGATGTTTTATTGTTAACTTAACTTTACGATGAAATATGTTGATTGTTTTAAGATCAATTTAAATTTCATTCTATCAAAATTAGCATGTAACGTCGATAGAACGCAGCATTATTTTTGGGCGCTTTTAGGGTACAAATCATACTGTTGAGGGAAAATATCGGTCGGAGTGGGTCTGAAAACCCAGGGTAAGACCTGAATTCTGTCTGCTGTAATTGCACAAATTAGGCTATCTCATCACAAACAACGTACAAAAGCTGATCTTCATCGTCGACGTGATCTGATCTACGTATTATTCAGAGAAAGAAAGAGCTAGAGAGAATTTTTTAATTATTTTTTACCAAATGTTCATGCCAATAATATTCAAGGAAATACTGGGAAAAGAGATAAAAATTGTTATGGAGCTTTTAACTGTACGGTAATTGTTGACGGAAATATGAAAACTCTTCGTTTTTTGATACGGTTATCATCAACCCATACGTTTTTAAAATGGGAATGTGCTTGTGTTAATCGTAAACAATTGTAATGGAAAAACCTACAATGCATGCTAATACTACTCTGTCAGATCGCTTGATCTGTGTTCGCTGAAGGCTCATTCGGAAAATTATTTCCTAAAAGTTCTTCGCACAATACCAGACATATTTTTCTCATAGTTCGATTTACATAATAACTTTAAATCAATAATAACTATTTGCAGCAATAACCTTACTGAAAACAATTTTACATTACACTGTTGGGCTGTAGCAGCATGACTGCGAAGATTGTCTAGCCTTCAGCCACATAAATTTACACAAAATTATTACAGTTTCTCCGGTTATAAATTATTTATAAAATTCATGAGACATCTCTTCCACGAGGGTATTGTGGGATCGAGATTTTCTGATTTCAAACAGAGCTTTCGAAGTGACACTGCACATAACGGAGAGTTATGAAAGTATTTTACAGAAAAGAAATTTTGTGATTATGAATTTTATAGCTTACAGGGTTTTTTTTGTCGTATGGTCCTAGAAATTGGATGTCGGTGATCCACCTTAGACTGGCGCAGCCGTGGTTCAGGGATGGCTCCTCTGGACACCTCGTAAGTGGCTTGAGAGTTTTGTTGCCCCCAACGAACAGCGAAGATGAACTGGTTCCTGGTTCGGGTTTCGTGACAGCGAGCAGGTTGGAATAATTCGCCCCGTGCGATATTCTCTGGAATTTGTCAACCAAATAAATTTTAACATTTCGCGGCTTCGAATAATTGACTCATGAAAATGACCCACACAGCATAATAATTTCGCCGTGGCGCCTAGTCAAGAATGAAACCTTGAAAATTATTGACCACTCTCTTGTCACCAACCTGATAATGTTCAAAATATTAAATTAATTCTACAATTAATAGATTGAAAAATGCAAATGATTCAAAATAAATAGGTAATTATCAACGATACCTTTTCATTACAATATCCATTTCCCAAATATTAGCGCTGTCGATCCAGAATTCTTGCAACTCGATGAAAAAAAAACACGAACAAACGATATCAATAAATTTGGATATAACGCAGTTGTGGTGATGCTTTTACAATTCTGTCCTATATTCACTATAACTCTTTTACGAATCGTATTGCCTTCGAGCCTGTGTTGGTTCAAAGACAGAGTTAACTGGATGACTATTAGTAGCACACTTGGGTTATTGTTTCGTGCACCACTTTATGAAATATACTAATGATATTTTATTTCATGACTCTTTAAACCTATTGTTCATTTTATCCCATTCACACATTTCCGGGACCTTCATAGGACTCGTTTTGAAGATAAAGTTGTTTACACAGAATTCAGTAGTGATTAAGTGTACGATTACAGTCTAACTAAAGCACGCAACGCAGCCTAAACCACAAAGTATTTTTAAATTTATGTTAATGAGTTTTTTTGATATCCTCCATAAAAATAATGGATTCTCTCTTTCTATATCAGCTGATGCCCGGCGATGTTTGTTCATCCTAATCCATTATTAGACAAAAAAATAAAATAGTTCTATTTATGGCGTCAACTTTATTTTCAGAAATAGGTTTTTGAGGGTATTCCGCGTTCTGGTGACTTCTGTAAAATATAAAAGGTGGGGGGAGATGTGGAAGGGTTAACAAGTTTAACCAGGGCCTCCTGACTAAATGTGATGCAGAGAAAACTACATAAGATAGGTCGTATTCTCGGTACTTTTATGAACCCATTCCGATAACTAAAGGTGGGTTTCGCTGGAGCAACGCAGCATTCTTGACTATATGCCTCGACAAAATTTTGAAGCTGCTGGTCGACTGCTCCAATGGGAGCAACAGACAATTATTGCCGTATTCCCAGCATCTGTGAAACCCCCCTGATCATACACGTGTCACAACTGACCCTGGTATCTGGGATCATAAATTAACTACTCGGATTTAGAACGAGCTCTCTCCAAACTTGATTATAAACAATATTTTTCGTTTCAACAGCGAAAACAAAAAAGGGCTGAACCGATCCTTGAACTAACACCGAAGTTATCTAGGGAAGATACATAACATCTCGAATAAACTCTACAATACTTAAAAGACTAACGCCGTCCATTGAGTTCAGTTATTAGTTGTAATATCAGGGAATCAGTGACAACCGAGAGATACAAACTGCTTCACCCTCTCACTTAATAAAGTAGCTTCATTTACATTTCCCTGTAAATTATTTTACTAAAAGCCTTCTCGAGGGCTACACAGAGTTCTATTTTAAGAAATTTTGACTAAATTTTAACTGGTCTGGAACCAATCAGCTTAACACTTCGACATTAATGTTCCTTAATGACGACGGGGGCTAATAATGGAATTAAATAAAATACGTATTGTCACAAATAAGTTTAGTGACTGCACAAATTATGTATTCGACACTAATTTCTATTCTAATTTGAATTGTTTGAATGTGACTCTATCTTGACAGCTCTACAGCCGATTATGGCTGAACGTGTGTTCCTAGTTATCTCAGAGCCCCTTAAAACGATGAGGACTATAAAAATCTTTGTCATTATAGACATAATATTAACCATTTATCACCACAACCCTCATATTTAAGTGAATGGACTTGGCCGTAACTAGCATGTGAAATATCGCTGTTCATCTCGGTGGCCTCTAAATATATGGATTCGGCATTAATCTTGGTATTTTGAGATATTTAAATTTTTATTATCCGTAATTATTTATAAAATGTGTTTGAATACCTCATGAAATTTCAAATTCTATACTGCAGTTAATTAACATCATCAGTAATTGAGATCTACTGAAACATGAAACTGCGTGACAATGTATTCGTCTTGTTTTATTTTTAGACAATAAAATGGAGCATCTAAGGGGATTTATATATTAATGTAAGAAATGAATAAATTAAGGAATAAGACAAACAAGTAATGCATTCATTGATCAGTTGATTACAACTGCGTTCAATGAATGAATTAATAAAACGCATAATGAGCCTCCTTGATTGTCGTCAGTCAAATACAAAGTCTCCAATAGACGACCTCTAGAATATACTGAACTTGGAATATTTATTTCTGTAAGAAATTTTCTGGAATCATCTTAACCCCCTCACCTTACGTCATCATCAAACACTTACTTCGCATTATCCCACCACTTTTCTAATACACTCTTCCGCACACTGTTGATAATGGAATAACTGGAAACGTCTCTACAATTTTTTCTCTCTCCATTTTTTACAAATTTCAGTTCCATATTAATTTTATTGTCTTTCAGTTGCCCGTGCAAACAATACATTTGTTTTCCGGATATTAAATTGTATATTTATAACCAAGATGATAAATAACAAAGACTTTACCGGTGTAAGAACTGCATAAACAATTTCTGGGTTTGACCGGAGTCAATTAAAATTCAAACCCAACATATCCATGGCTTGTGTTGCCATATTTTGCTAAATGTTTGCAATTTCATAGTATCTCTAACTGGGTGTGGATTTGCTTAGAAGTAAAATAAATAGGTTGATAACCGTATCAAACGAATCTTCGCGAAAAGCCGTATTTCCAAAAATTAGGATGTAAATAGTATCTTTCGCAATAGTACGTTTCCTTAATGGAACAAACGATTAACTTCAGATAATAATTTAGGAAGGACTTTATTTGACGATTTCTAAAAATTAGTGTAATAAAGCTATTTCCTCTCATACATTTTATATAAAATAGCAGTCGAAAATTTCCCTAATCACAAAGAAATTATATCAACCATATAAATACGAAGGCTGTTGACTACAGTTAATTAAACAATGTTAATCTAACTCTATTGTTAAATGGTTTGTAATGAATTTATGACAATATTTACATATATTATTAAATTGAAAAACAAAAATGTTATATTAGATTTATTAATTTTTGATAAGACAATACATATTCTACGAACTGTGTACCAAACTTTTATTAAAGAAACCATCAGAAGGATAGAATCACATCTGGAACCACTTTGAGCAACCAGCGGGACGGTTTTTTACCCCTCCTGATCCTCGTAGCCACGAACATTTTGTTATGAAGTGACACACTAAATACGCATGAAAATCCGCCTAGGTAACAACAGTTGATTGAAATTATTAAAAGGCCCAAACACATCGTAAGAGCACTTATCTCCTCGTAAAGTTTCATTGGGCAACATGAAGAACAACTGCGTGCGAAAATAAACGGCCCTTACGATACGTATTATTAAGCTTTTAAAGAAAAAAACGCGTTGAGCCAAAAACAATCAATTAATTTAATATGTAATGGATTTAACTGGCGTACAGGTCTGAGAAGCGGAAAATTGAGGTAGGTAAAGGTACGCGGAAATCTGTTACAAAGACAATTTGAGACTAGAATTTAGAGAAGACCTGCCTTGAGGCAAAATTTAAAAAATATGGATCTACACACAATAGAGGACGAATGAGTAATTGTAAGGAAACCGCCCTAATAATTTGTAAATTATGAAGAAAAAAAAATTGTGTGGAAAGGGATGTCTGCGTTATAGTCTCAGTGTGCGAGATGATAAAAGATCGTGCACGGACGTAGAGCAAGACTTCTTCTTCTAGTTCTACTCAGTTTCTGGTGTCCCTATAATGTCGCCCGAGTGCATCCACAGTGCTAACAAAGGAAAGGGAGAATATGCGAATTTGTGTTGGTTCTTTATAACATTTTCTTTATAATTTATGACTTATGTGGGTTATACAAGCCGTTACGCTTGGTATCGTTTATGTTATTTTTAGAGGCGGATTCATCTGAAACATTTGTACGCAGGAATAACGCCGTTATTGAAATTTACCATATCATTTGTTTTTGTTTTTTCATACGAATTTCTGAACATAATTACTGGTCAAGAAAGTTGACAGTGCGGGAGTCGCTTCAGCAAGCTCTCCGTGCATTGTATTAGGTATGGATAATAATACATTGGAAATAGTAGAAGTTCCTACAGTCAAAATATAAACTCTGTTTTTGTATGTGTCTTGCAATAAAGTATTACTTACATGTACCACTTCATAGACTTCAGGATCATTCACATAGAGGTGTATGGGGCGCGCTACCTCTGCGTATGTCTTCTCCTCTCTCTGGTTTTTGATCTAAGGTTCGCACAAGCCGAGGCACATCGATAGTTTTGAAAGGTGTATGCTCCAAGGTCAAAACCTTGGCCATACGTTAAGTGTTGTTCGCTATTCCTATAGGAACAATCGGCCAGCTGCCTCCTAAACTGGTCGTGATATGGAGAAGGGAATGCTGCCTCGCCACAGTAAAGCCCACTCCTGTAATCGGAAGGGCATGGGAGAAAAACGAAGGTCTCTACCTACTTGATACAGATTTTCTAGAGTTGCCTGGTAGGATCCTTAAAACTATAGCCCTGGGGCGTTAGTTAACGATGAATACCTTGCACTAGCATTCTGCATCCCTCCTTTAAGTCCATTTCGTATGCTATCAGAGGGTGACCAGACCATGGATTACCCTATATATATAGACAAAATTAAGATCTAATAATAAATGCGCCCTTAACTATACAAACCAAGAACCTAAATTTCAATATTACTATTAATATTTAGTTTACTATTATTTTCTGTGCTTATTACTAAACCACAAATTTACTGCGAATACCGAACAGGCACCCTTTAATTTTTGTGTGTTCAATAACGTTGTCTTTACACAATTTTATTAGTAAACTAGCTGCGTTCCCGGTTTGTCATAATTAATCTCAGCGACATCGGTAACTCCAATATCGGCTGTTTTCGCGGTTTTTTGTAACGCCCCCCACCTCTAATATTGCTCCCCTCCCATGCCGAACGGGGTTGAAATTGTACACAAAAAACATACGGGGAAACACTATCAATCTCATTGACCCATAAAAATATTTCTACGACGCAAATATCGGCATGGTTGAAAATTTCATTGCACGTCCACCCATCTTACCATCACAGTGTTTGTTTCCTGTTCTAAAGAAACATATGTATGAAACACCTCTAGTGTAGATTTGTAAGCGGAACATACACACAAATATATTTTCACACACAATCAAAAAGTCTATTTTATTTATTAGAAGATTATGATGTTTAATTCCTGTCTTAAGTTAAAAGTTTTATAATATATTATAAATAAATAGAAAAAAATTAATAATAAAATTCCTAATTGTAAACATGAACTTCGCCATTATACTATTATATTCTCTTCCGAGGTCTAAATGCGTGTCTCACAGTGAATAATTATAGAATTCTAGAATGAATAATAGTTTCACCTACCTTTTTTTTCAACCTATTTCCAGTCGTCTTGTAAGCTGTATAAGTTCTATGAAATTCCGTACTTCACCGATTACCACTCCAACAAATAACGATTTCCGCCTACGTCAGATCATGTTTCTTCGTTTTAATGATATTTATAGACGCTCTACAGTGCTGGTTTGACTTACAAATAACTCGCGTAAGTCGGTTAGTCATAATTCCTTGAAGTCGTCGTAAAAATGTTAATCACACTGAATAGTTACCTAAAAGGACATGAAAACAAATTCGTATGGCATTATTCACTACTATTATTTAACAAGATGTGGATCGTTTTAACCTCTGGCCAGAAAATCGCGGATCAAGTAAAAATAATCCGACCCGACCCGTTTCCTAGGAGTCTCTCTTAAGCAATCTAGGCTACAATAACAAGTACTCGTCTCTTCCAAGAATTCTTGTACTTTTGTGCAGTCTTACGCTTTACAGCCTTACGTAATATATATTTATCTTAAATAAACTGGCGGCATAAAAACGTTAAGTTACCAAGCATCAAATGTTTCCAAACTGTACATCTTTACCAAACTGCGTTGCACAGAAATAGGCGTGAATATGTTTTACTGTAAATTGAAGCAAGTCTTTGAAATTGGTGCATTAAATCCAGTGAATACCCACAAAAAACATAACCAAGTAAGAAGCACAAATAGTGGATTTCTATTTCATTATTTTTTTTAAAAAAAATTCATTTTTTCAATTTAATAGTGGACTTTGTTTTACTCTGTAGTCAGATTTTCTGGTGAATCATAAATCTGATTTTTTTAAAAGTATTTCAATTAATCTCCAAAGACAAAACTTCAACATTAGTAATAGATCACTCTTGTTTTGAATGAAGTCTACATATTGCTAATAACACAGTTTGTTTAAATTTTTACCATGCAACGAAATTTATAAAAATTAGCTTCATTTCACTAAATTTACCGCCTCTAATTTCGACGCTTCACTTTCAGCCTGGTAAACTTTACGTAGAAAATCAGACTCTAATAAATAAGTCCATGTTTAAATGTAGTCTTTCTCGTGTAGAGAATGAATAAAGTCTTCTCGGGCTTCTAACCGAATACACAATTGTATTCGCGTCGTTCCGATGACGTTCGCTACCATCGTCTTCAAGCTAAGTGCTAGTAACAACGCTAAATAAAATTATGTATATATAAATATTATCGAATAAATATTTACTATAACAGAAAATCTCAAATTTATATTATAATTATTACCAATTTTACACATTATAATTATAGCAAAGTACTAGAAGACGTCATCGAAACGAATACAATTGTTTGGACGGTTAGAAGCCCGAGATGACTTTATTCAAGTCCATATTTGTTCGACAGATTATGACTATTACTAGCCGCAAATTTTACACATTAATTGCTATAAATCCCCTCCTTTCTTCCCCCCTCCCCCCTCTGCGTCTCTTACATATATATTTTGTTATTCTCTCGACGACCTCAATACCGTTGTCATAACCTTGTATTATTTCTATCAGAATCTTAATCGTAGTAATCCCATGTATTTACCTTGATCTAAAATATGATTACATTGCGTTCCAGATCTGTCAACTGTTCACAGTATGTGCAAATCCTGAACATTTTCCCAGATAACTATTTCCAAATATGACTATTTTACTTAAGTACCAGATTAATTGTTATAAATCAACATAATTAATGCAGTAATTAAAAACAATTTTTATTAACAATAAATTTTAGTTCGATTAAAATTAGTTTAATGCTAATATTAAATGTTTCATGCATAATTCAAAATAAAGAAAATGGAATTGTTTTCATACAGTTAATAACCATAACCGGCATTTTTCTTAAAAATAGTAAGGAATTATTTTACATAATCGGAATTCAATCGATAGTTCATAGGATTTTTTTTGCTTAACACACATATTTTGTTATTCGCCATTAATCGTTCATCAATAACCAAGACGTTATTATGGTTGATATGGTTAATATCGAATAAAGTCTTCTCGGGCTTCTAACAGCAAAGACTTTTATTGAAGACGATGGCAGTGAACGTCATCGAAACGACGCGGATCCAATTTAATTACTCGGTTAGAAGACTTTATTCATTCTCTACACCAAGAAAGACTGCATTCACGGTTAATATCCTTTAAAGTATGTCATGGAAGGTAATATTTCCATTATCTTGTTAGTGTTGACTCTAATGCCTTGATAAATGTTTCTGTGTAAGAATTACGAAATAAAATCAGCTATAAGGTATGTTTATTTATTACACTGACAAAGTTAGTCCAACTTAATATGTATATGATTCAAGAACAGAAAATATTTTTCAATTAATGTTCAGCCCATAAGGCTTTGAAAAATGGTCATTAAGAAATGTAATTGTTCAAAATAACAACATATTACTAAATATGTAAAATTATGTATATATAAATACGATCTAATAAAAAATTTACGATAACAGAAAATCTTAAATTATATAAATTTATATTATAGTTTCATAAACAAATAGAAATTACGCATTATAATTGCTAATCGAACTTAATCTGACTTGTATATTATTATTATTTGATGGCTCGAGAGCCCATTGAGGGCCTTGGCCTATCAGGACGACTGCCAGGCTGTCTTCTTACATGACACATTCTACATTTAGGAGTGACACGCGGTCAGTGTGTCAATTCTCCCTCACTATAATTAGTGAAAAGTGGCCAAAAGTCAGAATTTTTTATTAAATACTAAAATTTTCACTCAATTAAAATACATAACGTTACATCCCTTAGTTTAGTATCAAAACAATGAAATTTGAAATTATACGTAAAAGCAATTAAAGGTTGAATCCAAAACCTACAAATAAATACAGTATGTTTACTTGCATCATGAAACAATTAAAATTGTTTAATAATTAAAACCTAAGAGATGAAACGTTGTGTATTCTACTTTATTGTAAGTTTTATTGGTTTATAAATTTTTAATAATATTACACATTCTTGTAATAGTATTTTTATGCGTGTATTTCGTTTATCGGTAATAAAACTGGTTACTGTTTCGAAAATGTGGTAGGAGTTATAAATTTTACTTTGATTAAACATATAAATAAATAGATGCCTTCGTGTATTCCTGCGTGTGTGACGGTGGTTAGGGAGTGACGTGCAAAAACAATGCCAAAAATATCAATATTGATGTCGAATCCGTAGTTTTAGGTGCCGCTGAGATCCGATGCTTTCTAAAGCTAAGTTAAGCCTCTTCAACGCAGTGAGAAAGGATCAATTTTACATATTGGTGTCGATCACTAAGTTGCTGTGGTCGATTGATAATAGTCCCAAAATTATTGAATGAAAGATAATGATTCAAACACTTTTATCCTTCGTTATCACTCATTCCGACGGTTTCTCTTTTAACTTGCTTTCGCCATACAATCAACAAGTCACAGGGGTATCTTTTTAAATATTTGTAGTTTGATTTGTGCTCATAATGTTTCTGTTCATGGATGGATAAAGCCAAGATTATATTTATTTTTGAAATATAAACTAAAAATAAGGTTTACAATCAAGTCTGAGGGATTTTACGCTGCAGACAGAATTATTTTATTTTCTGTCTAATATAAGATTGAGATAAATACACACGCGTGAATCGGTGAGCAATCAGCCAGTAGAAAAATAAATTTACGTTCAGCAGAAACATGAAAAGAATTAAGTGTAGGAATTTTTAAACAGAAGAAATAAATTCATAGTTGTTAGCAATAATTAAAAGCAATAAACTACGTTAAAACTAAATCCACCTAAAAAATTTTAGAGATAAATTTTAGTCTTTCGATATTGGATTGAGTATAAGGTGATCAGACTATTGAACCATACATGAATATAGGCTTAACATTAAGTTGATAAAAGAATCTTAATTGTATTAACAGAAATAAAATATTGACAATTTCTTTTGATACATCCTAATAAATAATTTATTTATAATAAATATATATGTGAAACAAATTTCATTATTGAATAATATCGGAATTCGAAGTTTTTATGAATCCAAGCACAAACTATTCACATAGTTTAATTGAATATTTTCGTTCATATAACTTAAAGGAAAATAAACTCATTATAACATACCTAAATTATTGAAAAAATCAAACAAAATAAGAATTATATGCCAATAATATTCATTTTCTTAACAATAAATGAAGTGAAATAATTTTTTCCTTAGTTTATGAAGAATTATAGTAACTATTTTTAAAATTCAATATATTCATGTTTTACACAACGTAATGAGAACTTTTTTCAGAAATTGCCAAGTACTTTATAGTATGGCTCCTAAAATACAATTAAACCCCCTCTTGTAGTAAACAAATTGAAACCCAATTATGATATTCTGTTCTGAATTTCTTCGCTGGAATCTAGACGTGGGAAATGAAGGCTATATGATGTTCGACCAGATGGAAGACCAGTGTTATGAACGCAATTAAGTGCGAAAATATTCGTGTACTTATAAGCACGCGTTTACGTATTAAATCTGCAGCCTGGTAAATTACTAGTGACCAATAACAAATAAATTTAAATATTATGATACTGTATAAAAATATTTTTAACGCTATTATGTGTCTACAAATCACATTCTTTAATAATAGTTATTATACTTTTAACGTTACCCTTTCGCACTGCTTACCTTGTAGGTCGTGTTATGATTATTTACGTAACAGCCTTCGCGGTTTAATAGTTTTTCCGTTAAATTTTCCACAGGAAGGCTGATGTCCGACGTGCCAAGCTCTCGGGCTAACAAAATTTTTTAGAATAGTATATCATAGATCTTCTATTTATTTACACATGCAAGATTAAAGAAATGTAAATAGATAATTAGAATCAATTTATTGTACATTCGCGTCCTCGTTTGGGCCATCAGTTATGTTGTACCAGAAAGTTCTACATAATTTGGGAAAAAGAAAGGAATGTCACTAATGGAATATTATTCAAACCAATGAGTCTCGGGAACACTTTTCATAATAATAATAGTAGAGTACCATTTTTCAACAGAAACTGGAGCGTAACCCAGAGAAACAGGCCAAGAAAGATGCTGTGGTACTTCCGAAACCAAACTGGCCACCACTTGGATCACAACACCCCAGACATGACTGTAGTCGAGAAGAAATGTGTCTGGATAATTGACATTGCAGTGACCAGTGACAGTCAACTTCAAGAAAAAAGACACGAAAAAAATTCGCGGAGGAAAGACCTTCACGTCGAAATTGTACGGATCTGAGAAAAGAAGGACAAACCCATAATTGTTGGCGCTCTTGCAGCCATACCATCAAGTCTTCATACATGGATTGTATGGGTCTTCAATTGATAACTGTCCACATAAAATAAGCAGATCTAATTGGAATTACGATTTCCAGTTGCGTGGATATGAACCGAACCGTGAAGAGCTAGTACCTGTCAAGATCAGGCGACTGTGATTAAAATAATAATAATGAGATGTATTTGTACAACTGAGGCATAGTTTTACATGTTCCACGAAGGAACTTGTGTACTCAAGTTATTCTCAAAGAGAAAAGAGTGGACAAGAACGAATTACGTTCTGAAAGATATATATATACGAAGTATATGAGTTTACTTTTCTAAACGAACTGGTAATTAATATATGGAGCCTATACGTTTGACATGTTTCAAGATAAGCTTCTACTATTACAAATATATCTGTCTATGCATTTTAATTTTTCAGGAAAGCTAATTGTCTTTAAACAACGTACTTAATGAAATCACCGTTAAGTGGATTGTGATCATTAACATATACATAAATGAATGTTTCTCTGGGGTTCACCCAATGATGTCGGCAAGTAGCTCTGCTGCTGTCTCCGAAAGTGTGGTGCAATGTTGCGCAGAATCTCAAGGACAAGGATTAACTACTCTCAACAGAGGGCAGAACAAGGAGGGAGCTATGCATCACAAAGTCAACATTGCAGGACCCACTTCTAACTTTTATAGATAAAAAATGTTTTATTTCAGATTACAACTTGACTACGAACATCTCGCTGACAAGCACTTCCTTCAACACTTAGTTTTACCAGATAAATTTTATAAAGCCACTTTTATTAATCCAGTCAACACAAAAGTAAATTATGACAGCATAATTGTGAACTTCTGAATAAGAATGCCTTTCTTCACCACCAGTACGTCTTTTATTTTTCCATGCAAAGCTATTACAGTTTATTTCTTGTTTACCTGTGGATCAATTTAAATAACATTTTCCTGGAATAACGTTTATCAAAAGAGGCACAAATGCATAAACGATTCAGGTCAATATAGCCAATGTCCAAGAAACTGTGTAATAAGTAAGAAGCTCAATAGATGCAACGTGGTTTTATCTACCTACTATTATTTTTGCTCTGATGTAAAAAAAAACATGCAGCAAAATTAGGACACTAAATCGAAACCAGATATATGCGTAAGTATAAAACATTAAAAAACGAGCAGCTTATTTTCATATTCAGATAAATAGTCTTTATTGTGTAACACAGCTCTGTTAAGAATTTGACTTTTGTGATTGTCCAACTTTGGCAACGTTTTGTACGCATTTCATAGGCCATTACTGGGAACGTTAACGGTACTAAAACGTCTGCTAAATGAAAAATATGGGCATTACGTAAAGGTTATGAAATATTCTACATTTGCACTCGACGTTCAATTGTATTGTTGAAATTCGTACATACTGAAAAATGTCAATTTGTACCAAATATTTTATGTAAATATTTGACATATCAGAAGCATATCATCTTTGTGTCAGAGAGGTTTTAGCGTTGCGAACGTTTGTTATTAGAGGAGTAAAAACACTTCACAATTCATTTGTTCCTACTTCGATGAATTCCCTAATGTTTATTGTACCGTGCATGGCATTTAGATATTTATACTTTCAGATCCATAATTTTTTATTTTCCTTTGTTTCACTTGAGATTAAGATATAATTCTGGCTATAAACTACCTCACCAGAACAGAAATACAACAATACAGCTAACATGTATTAATTTAAAAATTGACGAATATCTGAATATTTATGATAAATATCAAACGATATCCACCAGCATGGTAATGAAGAACAAAATTCAGGATAATTTTGTTGTGAAAACATAATAGTCATCAATAAACTATTATTATTCATACAAGTTTAGTAAAAATGAGTCTTTTGGTATATAAATATCGCACAATAAAATTAATTGGAGTATGACAAATATAAGGAAACAGGATAATAAAATCTATATTATAATCAGTAGACAAAGAGAGACAACTTCAAATGCTGTACCTTATCAGTAAAATTAATCTGGATTTCTTAAACAATTCCAGATGCTCGTTCGCGAGGAATAGAGAATATTAATAGCCAATTTTACACCTATACTTCTTTTAATTTCAAAGTAAGTCTAAAACATTAAATACTAGCTGAGAAAATTCATCCTGATTATATAATAATTTAGTAATTACATATAATCTATTATAAATTAATGTTAACGAATCATTATTATAAATAATGTTTTACTATTCATCACACAACGACGTTTCCAAACTTTTTTGTACTTTATGTTTTTATGTTTATACGGTATCAAAAAAAAACAATATTTCAAATTACAAATTTACTTAACATTTATTTCTTTTTTTTTTCTTAAAATGTAAAGCGATATAATATTAAAAATGTTATTTTTTCAACATTACAGTAATTTATTAATAAATTTTACGAATCATAAAGTAATTATTCACCTAATTTTTTAAAAATAAAATTCAAAGTTATGCTAAAAAAATTATTTACAGGTATTCAATTTTTAAAAAATTATATAAAAAAATTAAAAAAATAATATATTATAAATATTACTTAATGTATAATAACACTTTTAGTGTATATTTGTATATGTAATTTGAAAAAATTATTATTTATAACATTTATTATTAAATTCAAGATTGTGGTAATTTATTATTTGATTTTAAATATTATATTATTTTACGTTTTAAGATATAAAAATAAGAAGAAATAAATTTAATTTAATTTTGTAATTTGAAATATTAGTTGTTCTTTTCCACATTATGACAAAAATTTGTTACTGTAAAAATAAAACAACCTGATTAAAGTATAAAAAGGTACTAACATGTCGTTGGGTTGAATTATAACTCTTAAAATGTCGGTACACAATAAACTCTATTATATATAGAATAGAGGTATTATCAATAAGTTGCAGTGTCGATTTATACCAATTTCCATTTACTCTACGCATGGAATATTCTTTTAGATACAAATGTAATAACTCTGCATGACCCTGATTTGTTTTGCACTAGGATTCAAGTATCTGTCAGTCGTTTCGTTCGGACGTTGTCTTCGTAGGACTAGACTAGTAAACTTAATGATGCACAACATGCTGAATTTAAATATCAGAGAGAGAGTTCTAGCTCATATATCAGCGTTCGATGTCCGAGAGAGCAAAACTTTGACAACCTGACAGAACAGAATGGTGATCGATTGTTATATTAGAACATTATTTGGAATTTTAATATCAGAGTCTGTTATTATAATCTGTAAAGTATTCGATTTTCTATTTGAGATAGACGAACGAACGACAATGAAATATTTTTGATCGTTACAAGCCAGGTAAACATACTGTGGTACGTACCGAAACGTAACAATTTGAGTTACAATTAGGAACCATCCGACAAAGCTACACTCATCGTCATCGTAACATGACTTTTAGCTTCGCGTAATAAATCCACGAAGTATTAAGTGAATTTTTTTATTTGAAATACTCCATTTCAGTAATAATGGATTCCTATATGTCAATATGTATAATATGTATGAAGTACACTAATGATTTTGAGCCATGAAGAAATTTTTCTTCAGTCGCCATTTTTCATTCATATTTTCATTTTCTCAGTAAAAGCATTGAGCAAGAAATATAAAAGTTTAGTATTTTGTAATTGAGAAATAAAATCTAATAAAAATCTAAGTTTTCACGAATTTACTTTTAAAAAAATATTGTTAGTTTAAATAAGACATAGAAATTTGGAGCTATTCTATAAATCACAATTTTAATGTACATTTAATTGGTATGGAATTTCAGAAAGACTCTCCACTTTATTCCACACAAATTGCATATTATCCTTCATTATACTGGATTGAATAACTGTTTTACTGAAACAATTTTATGTATCCTTAAATAGCTTTGTGGAATAATAAAAATCATTTGTGTAATTGTATACAAGTAATTCCAGTTTACCTCTGCTCTATTGTGTTTATTATTATTATTAGGTTTTAAAATATTCGTTTGTGGCAGACAGTACATGATTTCTGACCTCATTGCACAATGACTATAAGTTTTCCCTGATTCCAATGATCTTCCTTAGTAATCATATGTCCTCAACCCAATAATTTCTCTTTCCTTTTTACAGCATATCTAAACCCTGTATCTAAGGATAACACACAAAATAGTTTTCTGGTAACTAAATGTAACATTCAATATTTTTTAACTGTAGCATACTCATTATATTTAATAGTGTAGTCATGATTAACTATTTATTATTTATATATTAATATTTTTATGTATTAATAATTATTATTATCCATAGCCAGACTGAGGAAACGTTTAAAAAACAAAACAAACCTTTCTTTCAGTCAGACAGCCTGAAGAGCGTATAAATACGTACAGATTGATTAATAACGGGTTTAGTAATTACACCTTTTTAATGGTCGTTAAATATATGAATAGTTAATTGTGACTTAGATATATTTGTGGTCTTCAATTACCATTGATATTTTATTACCTACATTTTAGTGATCGAGAAAAACATTGTTTTTGTATATTAATCTGTGTTGAGTCTATTATTATATTAGAACTGAACTAAATAATGCGAAATAGATGCAAATTAAGCGGTAATATATATAGCACTATGCTACTCTGCATGAAAAAAAAAAACAGGAGGAAAAAACCGAAGATCTCATAAATGCAAAATCGCGACTCATAAATCATGAAATTGAATGCTTTGGCCGCATAACGTGCAGATTGTTGACAGAGTTCCTCCAGCGTTCGTGACGTAACGGGTGACGTAGTTGAGGCGCGGAGTGTGTAGTAGGCGCGCGTCGGATCGCCACTCATTCGCCGGCCCGCCGTCGCCGTCGCCGCACAGTATGACGTCACAGCAGCTCACGCCGGAGGTAAGCCAGCTTCCAAGCTAGCCCTGGTAGCAGCGACGTGGTCCAGAACCCGCGTTTGGAGTGTGTTAGGCCACGGGGAAAGGGTAGACAGCGATAAGCGTTCACGTGTGCTAGATTCCACGAGGCCGAAGCGCAGGTACACGTCATGCGGTGTCTTGTCTTCGCCGAGCCGGATTTGTAAAAATCAACTCGTGTTAGTGTTCATTCACGTATATATTTCGTATCGGGAACAGTGAAGGTAGACCACGTTCCTGGCAATTACGCTGTCGTCAATTTTGAAGAATTGTTTATTGCGAAAAAATGTGTGTTTTGTGATTATATGCAAATGATGAATGCCACAGATCTTGCTAACTGGAAAAAGTAGGGTTTAGTCTGATTATCAAGAATTTCGTATAAATTTCATACTTGTAATGTGCAACTTTCTGCGAGGCTTAAAATTATTCAATGCCCCAAGACTTTATTACCTCCGCATTCCTCAACTTCTGTTCGTCATCATAAATCACTGACTTTATTGCGACATGGAAAATATGAAGATTCTAATAGTGCAAAATTTATTTTGATTATTTTGATAAGCGTTGAAGATGTTCATAAATAATTATTTTCGGAAGAAAATATTGATGAGAAAGATTAATATGATAAACAGTATCTAATTAACTGAATGTTATATTTCCTAATAGAAGTTCTTTTCCGTCTGTTCGAGTATATTTTTTTCTAGCACAGAAAAATTTGAGTTATTTCATTAATGGATTCTAAATCATGTCATACCCAATCCCTTTACTTGCTATTAGAAAATATTGTAGTAACCGATTTTAACGCTTAAAACAAAATATTGTAGTAACCGATTTTAACGCTTAAAACAATTCAGGAAAAATTTTATTGTTATGTTTCGATAATTACAGTCGATGTTTACGGGTGTCAGATGTTCCAGGATTCGGATTGTGTAAATGAACGTATAATCCATCAAAGCATAGATGTAAAATCAAGTTTTAAATTATTTGATTTGAAACTTATTATTTAAAGACACTACACTAGCATTAGTCTGGTGGAAAATTATCAGAAAAAGTTTTTGTTTCCTGAGGTAAAGCGTTACTTGAAATGCACCTTATCAGCTACGACGGTGTACGTGGCACGCGGGCGTCCAGTGTCAATGCTTCTAAACTACAGTATATTGAAAAAATTATTATAATAAAGAGTTATAGTGTTCGTTTCGCGATTCATTACTCGGTTGTCTACAAATCCAAGGACATATTGGCAGTAACACGCGATTAAAGTATTTCCGTTTTATTATAATTTTAATGACCTCCGTCCTATTTTCGTGGTCCACAGCGACGTAAAATTTTAAAGAGTTTGGAAGTTATCTGGTTCCTGAAAATAAAAAGGTAAATGAGTTTAGGTAGGGACAAGAGACTTCTCTCATGTAGTGTTGAAATGCTAAAGCTTCGTCGCAGAAACTGCGTAGTTTTACACAAGTCTTCTCCAAGTAGACAGTGCAGAATCTGCACACCGGAAACGCAAGACACCTGCGAGGGGTTCGATATCTGCAAGATAAGGGAAAGGGTTTCCAGGAAACGCCAGTTGGTAAATAGTACACATATGTCCTACCTTCAATAAAGAGACACCGGAATGTTTACAAAGAATACATATTTACCAATAATTTTAGTATTGGGATAATCTGTAGCGTATCATTTTTTCACCGTATCACAAACTATTATCAATTATCAACTCTGTCCGGTCGCATCCAGGAAAGAGAATTATCCAGAAGGAAGGATTTGGATCTCTAATTCAAGGCAAAGGCCAATTTCCTGGAAATTTTCTTTCACTCCTTCCACGCAAACTCGATGAAGATAATAGTTTGCAGATATAAATTACGCTATTATCGGTAATCATACAATTATAAATACGGTGGAGATTTGATCATTTTTCTAACGACCAAAATTATGAGCTATATTTACGAAAACACGTGAAATTTAAATAGATTTAAAATTAGAGTAGATCGTTTTAGTTATTTGCGCTAATCTTTATTTACAGATACAATAACATTATATATTCATAGGCCTATAATGTTTCTTTTGTGGGACAGAGGCCCTAGTGAAACTTTGTTCTCCTTGATACTTAGCATGATATATAAATAATCAATTCAAGTAGATTGATTTAACATTAGCCACAAATCCTTTCGTACTTATTTATCAAAACCATGAAAATAATATTTCAGATTTCCGTTAACATATACAGTAAAACGTTTACACTTATCCATAATTTTTATTTACTGTTGAGCGGACTTCGTAATTGGATAATATTTACCATGTCACGTATTTGTAAAGGTGTTCGCTCAAGTTTGAGTGTTCTAGTTTCCGTTATTTATTATTGGTGCTTGTCTGCGAACTTCAGTTTGTTATAAGCATTCCATCGGCATGGCGGGAATATAAATTTGGACAGTGCTTTACTCCCCAAAACAATCGAAAGAGGGTATGTAAACATAGACATGTGCGCAGGCGCATGCGTGCGTGCGTACGTTGCGTGCCTTGTGCTCTCGCTCTTAGCCTCCCGGAGCGAGAGGATTCCCGCCATATAAATAGTCGCGTATTGTGCGTGCGCTATATTTACATGCGTGTCCTGCAGGCGTAGTATTCTCGGGCAGGATTGCGCTAATAGGTCTGCCAACGGTGTCACAAGATTGAGGACGTAGTATGACAACAAACAACTAGTCAGAAAACACACCTTCACAATGAGTGGAGACATAATAAGTGAAAGAACCACCTTCGGTACCACCAAGTCACAATCCTGAACAAGTAGTCAAGATGGCTTTCTCTCGAGCTGAAAATATACACGGACACCTGTGATATGGGAATAACATTCAAAACGTCCGAATGTAAGGTTCAATTAATTGAAATTCTTTCGCTATTTCTCCTCATTCAGAAAAGAAACGACACCAAGGTACCGATCCAAAAACAAACATGTATGAGATATACGACAAAGGGATAGAAAAATTATTCGTATTTGTTTTATGAACGTACTGTCAAGTTTTCGTCAGTGTCAAGACAATTCCTGAAATTGCATTTTTGAGATGAGACATGGAAATATTAATGAAAACTAAAGTACGATCATGAAAAATCTATTTTCAGTGAATTAAAATCCAGCGGTTTTTTGCAAATTTATCGAAAAATGGTTCGTGGTAAGCAGCAGATTCATTGTTTGCTGTTTATTAGTATTTTCTTGTGCTTCGGAATAGACAAAACGAGGGGTTAAAATTGTATGAGTTAGACCTATTTACGGAAACCAAGGCATTCTCTCATGAATGTAATCGTTTGAATGGATAAGATTTCGGTATTTTTTAAACCAGTTTATCATTTACTTTTTTCCGATTAAAATTAAATTCTTTCTACAAATATCAGAACAAAATATTAGGCTTCCAACTGAATTAAATGCCACGTAAAGACATTTAAAATGTAAATATAGCTCATTTCGGGCGATAAAAAACAAAATTCCAGTCTCAGTATGGTTCAGTAATTTTATTACAAAGCAGAATCTTTAGATCTTACTCGGTCATAATTGTCTAAAAAATAAACAAATAAAATAATCTGTTTATAAGTATATTGTCGTATGTGTAAAAAACTTGTAGTTGATTATTGTCGAAAAAACTGCTTCGTAATAAGAACAATAAACCATAAAGAGACCGGTTATATTGCTTTTTTTTCAGTAAAAAGTTATTCAAACAGTCCTACCTCTTAAACATCACTGTCATTTCTCGTTGTAGGACCTCACACGAGAATGGATTATATAAACACTCGGACTGCACATTTATACAAACTCAATATTCTAATATCAGATGGCAGAGGAAGTATTGACCAACTTCCTCTGCCATTTCCTCTTCTATAACACGTTGTGAAAACTCCTGCAGTCAAAAGTATACTTTAGTCAGGGAATATAAGAACGATTTCCTTGTTGCTTCTACGGTAATCAAGATTCTGCACAGAATCTTCCTTATAAGAGTTGCGAAATTAATGTGACGTAACACATTCGTGCTGTAACAAGGGCCTAATTGTCCAACCTTATTGCGGTATCTAATCTGCAAGGACGAGAGACTACTACCTTGGTCTCGGGTAGAGTTACTTAAGGAGAGCGCTGTATCGGATGTCCAACACTTTGAACAAATACTTTCTCTGATAACGGAACGCATTAATTTTTTTATTAAGTAACTGAAAATATTATTTTAAAGAAACAATAGTTTTTTAAAAAATCAAATCCGTGGGGAAATATCGAAAAACGTTTTTTTATATATTTTTCTTGTGTAGTTCAGGTTTCTAAATGAATAACTTGGCTCTTTTTAATATCAATATCTCGGTTACATTATTTTATAAATGATCTTAATCGCATAACTAGAATTTATTTCGTAGTATACAAGAAATATTATTCAAATTACGAGTACCCTTATCCACAAAGATGTCGACGGAATGCAAAAGAAAACAGCATTATTTAAATAAATCAGGTTTTAAAAATAATGCACGGTAATAAACTATAATATCTTATGTCCGGCCAAAGAGTTTTCCATTACGACATAACAAATTTCCTTCCTCTCGACTACAGTAAAAGAAAATAAGTTGGTTTCAGAATGTCCAGAATAGCAGTCAGAACATGCAATTATATTCTCTTGTCTTTAAGTATTGCGAACTAACATTGTTGCATCTATTGATGCAACAAATAAGTATTGAAGAGATGTTTTACAACTCAGCGATGTTTACGCAATCGTCTGGAGGCGTACCTGTATCCTGGAATTATATCTCTAAAAACCGCTGATAATTGCTAGATTATCCGCTTTGCATTACTCATAATCTAGCCTCATTGACCTTCTTGGAAGAAGTTTTCTGTTCTAGATAGGTGAGTTGTCCTCTTGCCGACGGTGCAAAACAATTCCACTGATGAGTTGGCGAAAAGGTAGCTTATGTCAAGAGGACTACTTCTGGTTCAACTGTCTACAATGATTCGATTTCTTTGCGTTGATCTTTCTGAATCGTCTCTGAATTTAATTCAACGTTTTAATCACATTAATTTCAGATCAGGAAGGAAAAAAACAAACTTTAAACCATTAAGTACACGAGATTCACAAAATTCATGCCTTTATGACGTATATAAGTCTTATGTTCCAATACTTAATCAGTTATAATTTCGTATAAACGTAAACATACTTTGTCGGGAGATGTTGCATAACTTGAATGCAAGCAAAATTCACGATTAATAAATTTTAAGTGAAAAGATAGCAAATTTTTGTCCCAGCGTTCCTTGTAAACTACAACATTTATTTTTAATACATAGACCTGACACTTCCGGGACACACATTTGCCATATTAACGGAAATTACCGGCGTTTACTTTTATTAGTTTCGTTTTTTCAGCAGTCTTTGAGTAGCTTCTACGTCTAAATTTGAATACGTTACTGGTCGTCTGTCTTTCAACTGATGCTTGTATATTTCGGTAAGCATTACTATTAATGTTAAAGTGCAGAATTTAATTCCTTTTCTCGCATGCACAACTGAGTAGTCGCTAATTATCACATATTAACAGTAAAATAGTACACACCTCGGCCTGTTTTTAGAGGTATCTGTTCCAGGGTCGCAGACCTTGGGCACACGGTAAAACTTGTTCGGTGTTCCCATTAGAACAGTCGGCCATCTGCCTCATAAACTGGTCAAGGCACGGAGAAGGGAATGCAGCGACCCCACAGCAAACCCCACTCCCAACATCTAAAGAACTTCGAACAAGTACCAAGTACCCAGACATATCTGATGCAGGTTTTCCCTGCATCACCTTAAGTGAATTTCCTGGTAGGATCCTTAAAAATACAATCCGTGGGTCCTAATCAACCCTTGGCTACCTTCGTCTGCCCCTTCAGCATACCCCCCTTTTAAATCTCTTCCTGTGCTATTAAAGGGGAGTTGCCACCACGTGGATTCCCCTCATGTAGTCTGTTACTCTAATATATATATATATATATATATAGTAAGCAGAACACGAGCTCAATATATGTTGAATTAAAGTCAACTGAAAGTTTGTTCATTTTCTACAAAAGTTTAGCAAACGTTATCAGGAAAAAGTGGTATCAACGTAGTCATTAAACAGAAATAGCCTTAGAGGCACCATAAAAACAGCGATTATTGCCAGATAAGTAAATATTCTGCATCCCACTCAATGAATAGCGATGTCATGTCGTATACGGAGATGATTTTATAAAATGTTTCGTAGCTCTAAATTACAGTTATTTAAAATTTCATTCGTTCTGTATGATGATGTACCATGGACCGTTAAACTGTACTCGGTTCTCTAATCGTCACAAAGCTCTTTCTATCATCAACAGGTGATTCCACTAATCAAGAAATACGGCCTTGCACTCTTTCACTTATCAATTGCACTGCAGAATTACTCCGTTCTAGTACACTGATAACTGCCATAAGACTTGACCTGGAAAGCAAGCAGGTTCTATTTTTCCTGAAAAATGTTTGAAAATATTTCGAAATTTTCCATAAATCGAGAAGACGAATGGAATAAAGAATATAAACACAGCCGACCTCCTGTGGTGTAGGGGTCAGCGTCACTGCCTCTCATCACAGAGGTTATATGTTACAAATTCTGAGATCGTAACACAGTTTTCAACGTAGAGGAGTTCATTAAATAAAACAAACCCTTAAGACATGCAACAATCCGATGTGATGATATAAATAAAATGTCGATAACAAATCCTGAATATAATTTGTCAAATAGGCACAGTGTTGAAGTCAGAATTTAATTTAAATTTTATATTACATTCCGTAGCCAACGTTTATTCATATCAATGTCGATTTAGAAAACTATAAAACTTTCATTACATATCTACTTTGGCGTTAATTCCGGTAGTGACACTTCTATGGATGTAATTTTGAGTGTACAAGTAGAAGTATTCCTCGTTGTATTAATTCCCTGTACATTAGCGTTGTCTGCTTACTTATCCTTAGTGAGTGTTGTAGTTAATCTCCGTATGAGCTATGAAATCGTAATTCAGCAACGAAAAACGATTGCAACGGATATGATCTTTTTGGAGTAGCGTTTCTGCGGCCAGCGTACAAGTATAGCTAGGTGGTGTGCTCTGTGTAGTGTCTTCAGTGACACATGACCATGGAGATGGTATCGGGACTCCGTTGGAAGAGTTCCACCGTGGCTGGACCGCGTCAATAGGCCGGTGTCTTAAAATACAATGTGGTGTTGCTCCACAGGCGCCCAAATGCTCGATCAAGCCGGCTGCAGGAAAATGCAATCACGTGCCAGTGTCCTGGCCGAATATATTATTCCCTGGTAATTTGCAAGTGTCAAGGGCTTCGCCCGAGGTTGTGAAAGATTGTCAACATCATGAGCGAGGACAGCGCTACCACGTGCCTTAAAAAGACAACGGACTTGTGTCTGTCACCTCACTTCACTCATACTCCGAGTAATTCGACTTTATTTCACATTAAAAAATCGATAACACCTGTCAAATTCACGCAGATTAAAAACCTATAATTTCATTTTGCGGTCATCTGCTCTTAAATGCGCGGTGAACGTCTTACACTACTCGTAATGTAAATAACATATCTGATAGTTGACAGTGACATTACAGTCAATTACTTCACGTGGGAATGAAAACATTAACGTTAGGTTTAGTTTTTGGCTCAAAGATTTGTCTGCCCTGCATAATAGATTATCACTATCCTCTTTATCGCGTTATTTCTAACTTATACTTTCATGTGTCTTGTATGAGTCCAGTTTTTTCTGCATCTCTTACTTTTTGTCACTTTGCACTATCTGCAATTATGTTTTCTCGCAACAGTGATACTAATAGCATGTCCCAAAATTGAAAAGTAAAATCTCCATGTTGAATTCTAAGTTCCAATTTACAATTTTCGATTAACTCAAAACTATTTTGGAAGAAACCCGTTCAACAGTATTTCTGTAAAGCGTACAAAATCCCTGTGATATCAGATAAAATTGAAGATTGGAACGCCCGTTATTTTGACTGAAGATGGCGATTGGCGCTTTAATATTTCTATAAGCTTGATCACGACTCTTTATTACAACGAAAATAAGTTTTACCATGTTCTTGTGAAAAGCGGACAAAATCACCGAGCACGACAGAAATTTAATTGAAATCCCTTATTGCATGAATCGTAATTATCAATAATTCGGTTCCTATTTATATTTGTCTGACATAAACTGATCAATAAATAAATAATACAATGTTTTCGTTACGTTTTCTTGGAACCTCTTCAGTTGTACAAGTATAAAATTAGTTATACATGAATTCTACACGAATTAATATAATTTATTCCCAGTAATATTTTGTAATTTCAATAAATAATAAAATTTTGGACAAAAATTTCTAAATGCGTTTACTTAATGCATGCATTAAGCAACGAAAATATACCATTTTCAAAGTATTCAAACTCATATTTGTTTAAGTAATTATTTAGTACTTTTTCTGTGAGTCTTCTTCCAATAAATATTTTGTGAAATGGATTCAATACGTTATTTTTCCAACTCGTTAACTTTATTAAATTAAAGAGTCAAAATTTATTACAAGTACGATAATTTTATTACGATGAAAGTTTTGATATACTTCTTTAGTAAGGAAACTTCATTTACGGTCTCAGTTTCACTCAGAGCTAATAACGATTTGTAAATAAAAAAAAAAAATTCTCGCTAATAAAAACGGTAACAGTAGGCTTCGTACGTTTTACATTCGGATAATGAACGAATCCCTGTTTTAACTGCTGAGGTGATCGTAACCCGTAATGGCACCACGTAATAAAAATCCAGATTCATGCAGCAGTAAAACTTAAGTTTCCACATCAACTTTCTTTGTTCTTTAAGTTTATTATATTGTATGTGGCCTTTCCCATTATTCCATTGTTCAGTAATTCTAATTTATCATTCACAATTCACGAGCAGGATTTAAATTCATTTATTTCACTTTTTCCGATTATAAGCAATCCTATTTCTTGTCAGCTCCCCCCGCCACCCCCCCCCCACCATCACCACTACCTTCCTTATTTATTACTTACTTCGCTATCAAATATGACAAATGGTCTTGCGTCGTCTTCTGTTGTCCTTGGTAACAATGCATTGCGTCTTGAATAATTTACATCAACTAATTGTTTTGCGTTATGGCCTGAAGGACTATAAATCCCTCTGCAGCTCTAATACAGAATCATATTCTTATCGTCACATTCCTGTCTTTTTGCATGTATGATTCCTAGTAAGGTACTTTCCGTAATTCTGAGTATTACCTACGTAATAATGTCAAAGTAAGATAAATGAGTGAATTCATGAAACACGCTTTAAATTAGTCTTGAATATTTGGATAAATGAGTTCGAATTAGGACTAAAATACCTCTAAATATTTATCTCGATAATTAATTATCACGTAAGACTTATTAATTGTGTCAGTTTCCACTGGCTACAAATTATTTTACCATTATTTCAGTTTTCCGTTAGTTCACTCTTAATCCACGCAAATGCTGCCTTATCTAGGTGATTTCCAGTATTTATTTATACAAATATTATATTACGCAGGAAAAGGAATTAATTCTTTATATGTTTTAAAACTGAATTAATTTTATTTTTAGATATTTAAAAGCATTACTACAGTATACGAATCAAGTACAGACCTTTACAAACACAATAATATCAATTAGCCGCCAAACTTGAATTGAAAAAAAAATCCTAATTTAAACTCCAGGAATAAGAGAAATTAATTTTGTGGGTGAACCGATCCTCGATCATAAAACATAGAGGTGTTCTTGGGCGAATCATAACATAAAGGTTTCCGTGGGAGGATCAAGGCGATATAATATCCTCCTTGCAGTTCTTACACAGCTCTTGTCACTTTCTGGTCGAGAACGGTAAAGCAAGTCTCATTCTAAATTACAATATCTTAAAGTTCAAAAGGACATAAATCGCAATTCGATGGATAAAAACTGTTACGGTCTCTCTCTCTTTCATATTCATATAGACGCTTTTTCTATTATTTTAGAAAAAATTAGAAGATGGGAAATAGGTCGGTAATTCGAAATATAAATACGCGTGCCATTTTTAAATAGTGGAATTACTTTAGCTTATTTAATGAATCCGGAAGTTTTCCTGTAACGAACGACGAATTAATTATGCATTGAAATGGTCCTGTTATGGCTTCTTCGCATTCCTTAACAAGTTTACTGTTAATTACTTATATATTTTTTGAGTTAGTATATTTTAAGTTCCTCATTCTATTTAATACATCACCCCTAGTTAGCGGTAGTAAAAATATTGAATCATCATCCTTTTTCTTCACGTTGTGAAGGAGATCGTGAACGTAATTGTCTTTAGGTGTCGTAATATTATGCAGACATTGTTTTTGTACAATAATATATATATATATATATAATTTTAACAAAGACATACACGTAATAAAATTATTCTGCTTTTACTCGCTTCCAACTAATTTTCATTTTAAATTAAATTTAAAAACCCACACTCAGATACAAAAAAATAGTACTCAGCTTACCACAACGATAAGATCTTAGAACTTAGATAATAATATTGTTAACCAGTAAAATAATTTATATATAGGAAGATTTATTAACCGTTCTGATATCGTACTAATTTTCTAATTTTTGGGTTTTATCTAGTTATATTACAATTAAAAACTATGCAGAGTTTAATGAAGTTTGAGCATTATCATGAATATGAACACATCCAAAGGACGTAAAAATATCTGATAAATAACGTTAATAAAGAGACTATTAATGTAATACTTCAAAATAAGATTAAAAAAAGTATTACATTAATTTAAATCATTATACGCAATTCATTGAAACAAAATACGTTATTTAACGCTAAATCAGAGTAGGTATTTCAAAGATCGTTTTAATACACTCAATTTTCTTCTATTTATAAATGTAAATGCCGATTTCCTAACTTCTCTGTCTCATCTATTAGTCGCTTACGATTTCCCGGATTTCTGTAAATAATTCTCTCCGTCGATAAAGTCGCGCAATTTGTGCTCAAAATCGATATTTGAGTTTTATTTCTGTAATAGTGCCTATAGTTAACAGGAAAATAACGATACGAATGATGAAACCTTTTTTTATTTACCCGATACATCCAATTACTGGTGGTCGCCTTCACTGAGCCAACATGCATAAGATCTTTTGACTGCTCTAATAAATTTTGTATATCACTTTCCGTGAGGTTGCATGGAATCCCATTCTTTTTTGTTTGTATGCATCTCTTTCTCTGTTGAATATTGGTCCAGTTTAGCGCCGGCTTGATTTTGGCGAATAGGATACATATTTATCGCCATGATAACCTTTGTTAAACTTCTGTTACCGACTTTTGAGTTTAACGAGGTATTTACTGTAATTGCGCCGATCGCTTTTGGTATCCGACATTTTCCGATGTAGTTTATATTACATATTGCTACTGAGTGGATCAACCGAGTTGTAACTTGTTACAGCGTAAGAAAACAGCTCAAAGTCGGGTGTAAGAACTGTGCACATAACAACGAAAACAGTTCCTTCAGTTACAGCATCAGTTTCGTTCTTATTTTGTCAGACCGCATATAAATCAAAGTCCCTGATGTGGGTTCCAATAATGAAGTTGAAATATTATATACATGTATATTATGTGAATTGACGGTTGGTGCAGTGTTAGAGCACATAAATAAATTATTTTTTCTTAATTTTAAGAACCTTTATAATAATTTTGTTTAAACGGTGTTAATTTCTTTTTGATTTTGAAAACTTTAAACTCCTCCCGCTCACGCTATAGCAGCCAACTGGCTGGTAATCTCTGTGCTATCGATAGCTCGGCACAGGGTCTCTCCGGAATGAGAATGCGTATGCACAGTATTCCGTTTTACCCCCTGCACAACCCGTAAACCTCAGCAAAGTGACTCATTTCTGTGCTGTGGGCCAATGCCATCATGCGTGGCTTGATCCAAAATTAATTTTATTTAAAATACTTTCGTCATAAATTAAAAATTCTTTATTAGTTCTCAAATAAAATAATGTCAAACGGGAGCTTTCGGCTTTTTCCTAAGCCAAATTCATCTGTTATTTATATAAAAAATTACAAAGTATTTAAAACATGGTAAAATCAACTACACGTGTCAGTTGACAAATCTCAAGTGCAGTTGTTTCTCTAAGATCCCAGAAACGTTGTGTGGTATTTATATTAGCCTTTTTGTATGAATTGGCTATCTTTCTTATTCATTATTTAAAAAATAATTTGGAAAAAGACGAAAGCTACTTTTTGACATTATTTTATTTAATGACTGATAAAGCTTTTTTTAATTTATCACTGATTTTATGAAAAGTATTTATCCTGAAGTTCTAATAATTTCGTGTTAGAAATATGTGTCAACTTGATGTTAAATTATTCCGCTTTTGAAAATTAGGCACTATTGGAAACTATGTAGACGGACGTCGGAATGTAGTATATTATGAGTCGGTAACACTATCAGTGTTGTAGAATAATTAATATTTTTCATAGTTATCCCCGTAAAAATGTTTGCATAGCTTTAAAAAACTCACGAGCCGCCATTGGCATGTCTTTTCGAGAATAAGTCTGTGATAAGCAATCCGAACCGTAAGTAATGACGACAACCGAAACAAATTTAAGTGGACCTGAGAACAGCGACACTATGAATTGAGAGCAGGAAGCGTGTATTTGTCGAGTAAGCAACATTGAGTCTGCACGAGTGTGGGTAAGTGAACGCAGCCGTGAATGGCAGTGAGAAGTTAGTTCAAGGAAGGTCGTCGCCTGCGACGTAGGCAGAGCTCTGTACTCCACGCCTGTGCGACTGTTCTCAAACTGTCTTCCATCCTTGAAGTCAAAGTTACAGTTCCTTTCAAATACTCGTCCTAGCATCATAGTTACTCCTGCTCTAAGATTCATGCTTATTTCCGCGAGTCCATTCACTTAGATGATGGGAAAACTTAAAAATGATCTCAAAATTCAAAACTTCTAGGCCCGAATCATCCATCCGTAAATAATAAATAAACCTAATAATTAATAATACGGCCTTCCTTAGTTTCCAGTCAACTGTAATAATATAAGAAACAAATACACAGAATTTGTTTTTTAAAAAAAGGTGGACATTTCGACGCTTTTTTCTCTATTGCTGTGAAAGAAAGTCTCAAATTAGCGTCTAAACGTCAACCTATGTTTAAAAATTTTTCTGTGCAGTTTTTTCTCATATTAAACTTGTCTGGAAATTAAAGTCGTATTATTAATTAGTAATTGAATCAGACGTTAAATCCGTGAGCTCAGTGGCATTTATAATAAATAATTTCAGCTCTCAAGTAATAAATAGGTTTAAATACAAACATATTACATCCGTTATTTAAATTTTGTTAATTAAATTTAATAGTTAAATTTATGTTAATTAAATTCTGTTATATAATGTCCGAGAAACGACCAGGTACCCCGATTTTTTTATATATAACGTTGGAGTAGAATATCGAAGTATAAGAATCTTAGAAAGAAAGTTATGAGATGTATACCAATACCATTTTCTATAATTAAGGTGTCAAAATGTTTATAATAAATTGTTTTATTACATTTCCAACTTCGAAACCTGAGAAAATAACCAGGAACTGGTGCATCAACGAAAATTAATTTATATCATAAGTATTATTAAAAAATTGGCAGTGTAAATTCTTCAATAAAGTGTATGGTCTGTAAACAAACGTATGTAGCGAAATACTTATTTAATAATGATTAATTGGGTAAATATATATGAAAAATTTCCATGAAGTCAACAGAAATCTATGTTTAATATCGTCTTCAAGAACACAAAATCAGTTTATAGAAGAACCCTGTGATGAAGTGTCCCAAATGGGTCAATGATTAAAGTTATATTGTCAACACTCAAGAGACCATCCCCTTACAAGGATTGTAACATTCTGAAAATATATTAAATATTATAAATAAATTCCTAAAGGTAACCAATATAAAATATAATATAATATAAAATAATCATTTACGCTATTTTCCAAAGTAAATGGAAGAATTCGCCATAAATAACCGTTTCGAAAATTTATAATTTATTTTATTCATACAGAAGGGAAGTGAACTGATTGAGGAGTTATTGAATAACTCAGTTGTTTTTTTCGGAGATAGACAAGGAATTCTCACTGTTCTACTCTATTTTAAATATTATGGAACGTATCGTAAATATAAAACATAACTTTTATGTTATGTATCAAGTGCTAAGAAGCACTTATGGATCATATTGGTTTGGTACTACCAGACCAAATTTTCTCTTATAACTCTTAATTGTCTGCTGTTATAATTTGAAATTCTTGAAGATACCAGTATAAGAAGTATAGATAACAGAATGGAAGTAGAATAAGTTCACAAAAATATTTAAGTGAAACTCTTTAAACAAAGAAAACGAAAGAAGCTATGTAATAAAACTCTTCATTTCAATAGGTACAGAAAAAGACTGTTCCTCTTCATAATTGTGAATTTAGAGCACGATAAAATAATTCATGCATTAATATATGTGTAGATGAACTGGATTTAGACCACATACTAGTACTGAATAGATCATCTAGATGTCTTTTCACAATTTACAAACATATCACTAGATAAATGGAAAATCCTACTAACAATCACACCTTGGTCATAGAGGTTTAAACAGGTGGAGTGTTGTGCAGGTTAGTTTCACGAAGATCCACGCTACTCTTCATATCCGAATGCACAGACTTTCACTGTACGGCTGCAGCTTGCATAAGCTTAGCAGAGTCGAGGATCGCGAACCGGTCCTCCGGAGCCTGGGAAGTTTCCACTAGCTGTTAACTGGAAAGCTCGCCCAAGAACCAAGTTCACGCCACTTCGTTCCGGCGGAGAACAAGGTCTGCCTTGCATCCGTGTCTCAACCTACATGCATGCAGGACAAATTAATAGGAAAGGAGGAAAATGATTATGAAGTTGTAGACGATCGTTCTTCGCTAAAGTAGAAATTTCTGACGCTCTTAGCAGTAGTCTTCCAGTGCAAATAACATTAGCTATAGCATTTGAATATAAGTCGCAACCATACATTCGTTGGGTGATATTTAGGGAAGTCGGCGGAAAATATTTATTGAGAACTGAACATTAAATAACAATATGTTAAAATATTTTATTTCGTTATTGTGATTAATAAATGTCCTGTTGTATAAAATCTTCTCGGGAAATCAGCCAGGTGGTATCGTTAATTCGCCACCCCGTTTCACCTGAAGATTTCACGAGAATATTTTGTCCAACAACTACACCGGGAGAACCTCCGATCATTAAATGTCCTGTTACTTGTAATTTTGTGTTACGAATGTTACGAATTTTGTAAACCCTTCAAGATGACCCGTCTCACTCCTATGTGATTGATATATATGAAAAGTTAATCCGGATTCGGAACTTTGTAGGGTGCTCTATAAAAGACAAAGAAAGTCGGATTTAAGCGGCATTGTAGCGCTCAGAACAAGACGCGTCGCCTGCGTGGTTTACGCAGTCTGACAGTCCGCCAGCTAAGAGTTCGCCCAGGAATGCGAGTCTCGTGTCAGGCACCTGCGACTCTATCACGTAAAACCAAGGTATGCCTCCTTCCGCCCGCAAGTTTTGTCTAGAGAATAAGCAAGCGGTAATTATTAAAACACATCAACTCGAGCGCTTGGACTGTAATATACTTAATCAAATAAGAAGACTGGAGCTATCAGTTACATGTAGTAGCCAGAAAATATTTCCTTAAGAGAATTATGCTTGTTGAAAACACAAATTTTCTTTATGAAAACTGGTATCTATTTACTCTGTCTGTCCTACGCACTTCTCAGAAAAACTTTGTTTATTAGGATAAGAATATACAAAAATAATTCAAGTTAAGTCACACAAGTATCCAGGAACGTATTCACATTTTTGCCCCCAGAAAAATATATTGGGGCAGACTACCTTGAGTCCACTATCCTCCATCAATGTTTCAGCACAAAGGAGATTTTACAGCAAAATTTAATGCGACTTTTTTCCCCATAATAAAATACAAAGCCTCAATCGTAGAATGTCCTGACCCATTATTAAATCCAAGATAGACCGAGCTTAATTAAATCTTGAGATATTGAAAGTATTGGCTGAATTGCGGTAAGCCAGTAACGCCAAGTCCTTATGAATGGTCGGTATCAATTGGGCTGAAACGCTGTTCCCCCAGATAAAATGAAAAGTGATGGTATTTTGGATCAGTCGAGATCTGTCTGAATATCGGGCGTCAGATGTAAATACTGCGGCATTACCAACGATAGCGCTTGGTCACGTTAAGTTCCAGTGGCTGCGAACTGTAAAACTTTATCGCCTGAATTGTTTACGCGACGAATAGGTTACCATGGTGACTCTTAACGTCACTCATCCGAATCACATCATCTGGAAGTGAAGGCCAAACTGCGGTATCACAACACGTGTTTCGAGAATAAAAAGTAACGGTTCCGGAAATTATTAAGTGCTACAGTCGCTGAGACATGTCTCATTTATCATGAAATATATAGTTGTGTATATGGAAACTATTCTGCTAGATTCACAATAAAATGCATGAATGGGAGTAAGCTTAATGTTTACATTATAAATTAAAATGATGTAAATGAGGAAGAAAAGTTATTGACGAACTGCGGACGTTTTATAACAGTTGCTAGGATTTAAATTGGTTATCAGTTTCAACTACTATTATACGCCAACATCATCTTCAAGTACTGGCAAATTACAGCATTATAAAATTTTGTCCTCCCCTACAATTTTATAATCATTGCATTTATCAAACCAAGTGCACACTTTTATAATTTCTGTAGCACATTTAATATAATAACTATATAGTCCATAGACCCAATACGTTCGTGTACGAACCAAATTTGAATAGAAGCTTCCAATACAATGTTAGAAGCCCCCAATTTTTTCATATTTTCACTTGTTGCTCTCCTTTGCTTCTTCTTGGTATTATTATTATAACACATTATTATATATACAGTCATTTACGCAAAACTGTGACTAGAAAGCACAACAATCCCTTCAATTAATCGTCTTTGAAGTAGTTCTCGTTTCAATAATTATTGCTTTTTTCTTTTTGTAATTAAAAAAATGTTGTATTTTCCAAATACTGTAATGCTAATAAACGGTAAAAATTAGAAGGATCGTAATTTCTTACTATAAGGAGGATATAAAATAAGAAGGTTATGATCAGTTCTTTTATCTTTAAAGACTGGATTACTTCGTAATTAGGTGCTAAATTTGGGCTATAGCTGACGTTATCTTATAATTTATCAAGGAAGAAACACCAGTGAATATCAACCCAGTGATTCATGTGTTAAGGTGCAAAGCTCAAAAAATAGTGATCTTGGGTTCGATTCGCGAGTGAGAAAGAAAGTCCTTTATTGGCAGTAAAAATGTTATTAATTTTAATATAAACTAATATTGAAAATAATGTGTATTATTTTACAAGTATATTTTTTTAAAATCTCACGTATAACAACTAAATTCATTACTATTGACATAGAAAAAAGACTGAATTTATAGGTAATGACCATATTATTAAACGCCAAAGGTTCATATGGAAATAAGAATGAATTACAGTTCCGATAAGTTTAGATTAGGATTCTAGTTAAAATTATTTCAAGTTTTTAACTACCATAATTTTCTTGCTGACCATAAATTTATAGTAAAGAAATTATTTATTGTATTAATAAATACTTATGGATTTTATGTGCGTTTTGAAATACCTCGATGCATGATGTTCCGTGGAGTATTTTCATTTTCTCTTGATGATTTTCAGATTGAAATTGGTATATAAACTGAGCAACAAGCGTTAGTTTTTACCCTCGGCGTGTATGTGGGTCAAATAACAAACAGCCGATGAAGCTTTACAAACTATCCAATTAATTTCTCAACTCTGCATTACGCTCCAGTTGAAGAGGAACTGTCTCATCGTTCGATTTAAATACAGCATACCAATTCTCGGTGATAATAGAAGAAGTGATTAGGATCTACCATAACCAGATCCGAAACACGGTTATAATAAGCAAACAGTGTGGCAATCTCAATAATACTTCTTCTGAATCTAGCCCACTATCTATTAATTCACATCTACGTTTGTCTATGAAGGCAATCCAGTTATAGTATCGAAATAAGGTACCCTCCCTTATTATTTCTCTTAGGAAGAGTGATAGTAGAACCATTTAAATTCAGTGTCATATAAATCAGTCAGTTAGTTTTCACAATAAACCAAGATCTTCAGTACCAGCCGGATATTCTACATGACGAAGAAATAGGTGTAGACAGGTTATGTATAGGGTAATCCACATAGTGGCAACTCCCCTCTTATAGCATAGGAAAAGGAATGAAAGTGGGGATGCGGAAAGGTAGAGCAAGGTAGCCAAGGGTTAACTAGGGCCCCCGGTTTTGCTTTAAGGAGCCTACCTGGCATTTCGCCTCAAAGTGATGAAGGGAAAACCCTATAAAAACTTGCATCAGGTAGGTCGGGCATTTCCATATTGAATTTTAGTGGTAAGTTAAACATGTCGTAAAACTACTGCAATATTTAATTAATGATTCATCGTAACTAAAAGTGCGTCAGAGAATAATTATTATATCCGTAATTTTAAAAAATTCCGTGTGATTGCTCAAGAATGTGCAGCACAAGACTGGTCTGTAGTTGAAAATAGTATTGTTCCGTCACATAACCCGCAGCGATAATCCACTTGACGCCAATAGGACACTAATTGCTCTCTGTTAATTAACAGATCCGCAAGGTCAGTGTGAAGGATCCTCTGACTTCATTTAAGCCCGTAACCTGTGTTCCTTTCTGGCTGCATGCTTTCTGCATGTGTGAAGCATTAAACGTCTTGTCGCTCTGGGTGACTTCTTCAAAATAATCAAATTATTTTGTATACCCATGAGTGCGTTTCTCGGTCTATCTGAATGACAGCAATTGGATGTTTCGAATTTTTTCCTCACGAAATAAGCATATACAAACACTGTACAAAAATATTTAACTCCAGCATTGAAGCGAATTCTTGAAATTGAAATATTAGCAGAAAAATGCTGAATTAACATACCTACAGACCATTTTTCAATGTCGAGCTGAAAGTATTATGCTGATTGCGTTGCTTTGAGATATCAAAAATTTAAAATCCTGAGACACACTTAAATATTTGTAAGAAAATATTTGTAGAAGTGTTACATTCTACGAAAAAGGAGATATATATTAAAATGGAACAAAAAGTCGCAAACAAAGGTTTACTGATTCTCATTCAATTGTTTATAAAATCTTAATAAAAACTAAATACAACAAAATCCACACTGACTTCTATTACTCTCAAATAAACCATCATTATTTTATAGAAGATATAGGTTGTATATATCAACTCAATTTGCTTAATATCAAAGATTCATTTTGATTATGTACATGTAAGAATAATTTATTTCCTGGAAAATCCTCAGATAGTTGTAATTTAGTAGTTATTCTTTTTTAAAAAAATCACGGTTGTAATGTTGCAATTAAATAACTTGTTAACATTGTTTTAATGCATTTTTTGAAAACATCTTAGTTGTGTACCATAATTCTGCCTTTATAAATGAAGAAGTTTTGGATCGTTCAACCACGTTTCATATAATTCTTTACCAACCAATTTTAGTAATTAAATTCTTGCCATAAAAAATAATATAATTCTCATGAATTTTAATAAACTCTAAATCAATTCATTATGATACGATATGCATTATTTGTGTTTATAAATCAGTTTAATTTTTATATTATATATTTATATGATATTTAATTATATGTGTAACCAAATGTAGTAAACAGCAATGGAATATGACTGTGAAAGTTTCACTATTCCCATTGTAATATATTTATCGGAAGGGCTTAATGCGTCTGAAAATTCAATTGTCTCCTTAAATTTAATATTGAGTAATTCCCCCCACTGTCTCAAGATAAAGTTGATTTCCATTCTAACTTCCTGCTTTAGTAACATTGATTCGGCGTTTTCTTGTTCTAAATAGTGAAACTTGTCCTTCAGAACGTGACGAAATTGCCATACGGTGCTCAGTAGAGGAAAATGTTTTTCTTTGTTTTCTTTTTCTTCACGTCCAGACCGTACGTTAGTTAGAGATGAACGAAAATTAGCAAACATGGGGCAGTCAGTTGTCACACACACCTTGCGCTATCTGTCCCTCTATCACTCGTTGTGACTTCTCTTTCATGCGCACGCTCTCTGCCAGGCTATAAATCTATATATTTCTTATATATTTATTGAGTATCTTTATGTATTGAAGCTAGTGAAATCATATATTTTTTTACTAAAGTTTTATTCTGGTCGCGTCGACAACGTGGTCACTGGCTACCCATACATAGTTTACAAAAGAGTACTTATTTACATAAGATTTGATGTGATCCAGTATTCATTCCTATAATAAACATGGAAATAAGCAGTTTGAAACGTTTATTTGACATGTCATTGAATAAGAACAACAGCAAATATTGTAATTATTTTTTCACTTTCAGATATTGATACACAATTTTATGTTCATTTTTACCAATAGAGATTAATTATATATTTCAAATGTGGATTTATTTCATTAAGTAAGTTAGCATTTTTTTAAATTTGTTCCTGCCCGCCCTAGTGCAGTGAAAATTCTGATAGTCGTTCAACTGCATAGTGATGATAACTTTAGAACTTGATTCTTGTATGGCTATAATTACCGGGTCGACATTTTTTATTTTCTTTCTCCTTCTGCTGAGACTGTTGCAATTCCACTGTAATGTTCTCATAGTCTGTTTTTATTAGAAGGAGACGTCTGCTTCGGAAGATAACTCACTCTCTTGTTTTTAACTAATTTTATTAGCCTTGTAATTCCATTTTTGTCGTTTTATCATATATGTGTGAGTAACCTGATTCAAATATATTTCCTATATAGTACGTGCGTTAAATCAAATATTATTATTGATATGCTCGTTTTGGATATTAATAATTTATATTTTTAAAATAATATATTTATCAAATACAAACAAATTTGGTGCACAACGTTTTCTGTACAATTATAGGACTCATGAGGTACAAATTTAACTTTTCTCAGTCTTAAGCTGAGCAGCGAACTTATTGAATTTTGTCAGTATTTTGTTATTTTGTCAATTTATTATTATAAATATCTGCTCAACAAACATTTAAATCACATGCAATTTTTACAGTTACAATACATTTGTATTAAAAAAAATAATTTGGCAGAGAACTCGTGACCATTAGTTGGTATACTGCAGTCGAGAGTAAAAACCGTAATTAGAGTGGGTTCTCTGTAATGGTCCACGTAACTGTTTTCCTTGTAAGTACGTAAAAGTTAATTTAACACTCAGTGAGCCTCTGTTCGCCTCCACCCTGTCGGCAACAACATAAGTTTAATGATTGGAGCTGAAGCTTGGGATCGTGCGGCATGGAGTCCCAGGTTCGATAGCTGAGAAAGTCTGATAGGACAACGACCCGCTGGTATCGCTAGCGCAAGTAGAACACGACACACGGGTTTCCTTTTTCAAAAACCGATGCGGTCAAAGGAAGCGCTATAATTGCAATTTGGAAGCTAGGTCAGCTGGAGTTTCAGACAAACATGCACCCGTCAAGAATTTAAAGCAGACAAACTTCCTATGTCGTTATTGCTAACGATTCTCTTTCAAACAAGGAAAACAGTTACGTGGACCATTACAGAGAACCCACTCTAATTACGGTTTTTACGCTCGACTGCAGTATACCAACTAATGGTCACGTGTTCTCTGCCAAATTATTTTTTTTAATACAAATGTACTGTAACTGTAAAAATTGCATGTGATTTAAATGTCTGTTGAGCAGAAAATTATAATAATATATTGACAAAATACTGACAAAATTCAATAAGTTCGGTGCTCAACATTTCCCCTAACTTAAAACTGAGAAAAGTTAAATTTGTACCTCATGAGTCCTATAATTGTACAGAAAACGTTGTGCACCAAATTTGTTTGTATTTGATAAATATAATATTCTAAAAATATAAATTATTAATATCCAAACATGTTGAAATAATGGCAGTTATCGGTAACCCTTTACATTTATTTATTATTATTTCATATTTAATTAAAAATAATTTTGAAATGAATCCATTCTAAAAGTACATCTATTTTTAGATATATTCATTAATTCCAAATTTAATTATGAAGAAGCATTACCCACATAAAAATGGTTTTCTTTTCGCATACATGTTAAAAATCAAATTTTAATTGAATTATCTGGATGTTTAAATAAGTGTTAAGATTCCATCTTAACGTTATTACTTCTCATTCATTCGTATATGTGTATGTTTCATTAATTGAAAAAAATACTTTTTTTAGTTTATAATTTATCTTATAAGGAAAACATAAAGCAGTCACAGATGGGCAGTAGTGTGCAGTTGCTGTGGCAACGGTTGTAATGTAAAAATATCTTCTCTGAATCAGGAGCATCGATGACAAGTAAAATTTCTCGGTTTCATCAATCAATAACCGGGTATTAGTCAATGTTAATCAGTACACTGTAAACTATAATTAATAGAATAAAAATAAATTAATAAATCAACAAATTTCTTTCCGGAATTCATCCAATAAGTTTGCGACGGACCACTTAATTGCGGATATATAAATTATACAGTAAAAAAGGAAATTTTTTATCATGTTAAAACAATATTAGGATGGTTTGTGACCACAAAAAGCAATTTTAGAGTTACGATGATCTGATTATAAGGGCTTTAAAGCGATCGTTTTTGGGAATCGGTGGCGGATAGGGGAGGGGGCATTGATTATGGGATATATACCGTGAAGCAGGAGTTCGCGTGACCGCGGAACGCCGAAGATAGACTCAGTTCCACGAGGGCATTACTTACTCATGCTTCACCCTTACCTTTTGAAGAAAAAGTCGATATTGTCCGTAGACGGCACCTTTCAGATAATTCAATTAGATTCTTCAGTGATTCTGTGTCCCTATATCAATATTTTCTATATCATTTTCGTAATAATTTATTTAACAAAAGTATTAATGTACTGGACAGAACTGACTGAATAGTCTTTAGCCATTAGACAAAAATAATTTTAAAAATATGACAGCAACGGCAACATTCAGCCAAACTTAATAGCGACTATCCCGTTACAGGTCACAGCCATTTACATTACCTAAGTACAAAAATATAGTATTTTGGGTTTGCATACAAAGTAATAGAGGAAGAAAATTATTATTGCTTCGTATCAGTATGCTCGTTGAATTGAGCAAATAAACATAATTATTGTGATTCAAGTATTGTTATCGAATCGATAAAAAAAATACTATTTACTGTGTACATTGCCGTGAATAGCAATAATGATTATAATTATTTTAATATAATCAATAAAAATTCACATGAAACGAGAGAAAAGGATACTGTTATATAGTGCTGTGTTTTGTGCGAAAGAAGTTTTATTTTAATATTCTTTCTTTGTTATTTCACGTCGGTAACATAATCACTTTACGTAATCTTCCTCGTTCGTGTTAAAATTGACCTTCCAAATAAGGCTGATTAGTGTAGCGTGTATATAGTAGTGAGCCGGTTTCAGCCAGCAGGTTACAATAGCGTTTGCCAAATTAGAAAATTGCTGCGACCATTGGTGTCCGTGATGACCACGCCGAGCCAACAAGACGCGTGTCGGTCACAGTGATCATCTGCGCCAGTAAATTAATCTCTTCTCGGCTCCAGGAAAAATTCCTTCCTCAGAAATATATTTCTATAACGTATAAATTGAGTATGTATATCTTCACTGTATCTATTTATACGCTAGCCGTTTCCGTTCTGCAGACAAATCAAAAGATAAACTGAAATCCATGAAAAATCAAGCGAATCTTTCAAGAGATTTATATAAAAAACTCAAAATTTATGCCGTTATTACGACACTCCTCTATGACTTTACTCTTTAAAAGGTTCTTTCTGTCATTTTTCAATCAAGTCAAACGTTATTGTAAATTTGATAGAGCTATCTATTTTAATCTTTAATGCGTTGTTTATTAGGTTCAACTCCGAAAAGATACTGACATGCTTGTTGTATACTCGATCTTCAAGCATTTTTTAACTTTTGTCCAATTTTGTACCAATTTAATAGCCATTACCGTTATTGGAAGAATTATTGGATGATAATTTACGAGCTCAAAGTACTCAGCAAATAGTTAACCAGCTATTACGATAAATTGAAAAAAACTGATACAAAAAATCGCCTCCTATAAGAAACCGTTTTTTATACGTTCCTTAAAAACATATAACTTATGTTTCTATCTTTTTCGTTCAAATCCTATAAGATAAAATGTAATAACTTGATCTATCAGAATTAACTGATGAAAACTTCTTAATAATAGCAACCAAAAAATATCTTATTGCTCTAAGTCATCTTAAATAAACTGCAGTATTTATATCGGATAACCACCAATACAGTCACAATTTATTTTGACAGAGAATATCAAAGTTAGGAGTACTATGGTTACTACATATCAAATATGGCAGCAATTATCCCGTGACCAATTTAAAATTATAACGGTCATAAAGCTATTATATAAATATATTATTTTTTAATTCATTTTTTAATTAGTAATAATTTTTTCAATTGATCAAGTATTATCTTTCAGACAAGTATAATTTTTTAAATTTTTGTAACTCAAAGGTTCTACACGTGTCAGAACTGTTACACAACGTTATTGTAAACTTTATCTTCGCCCTTTTGTCGACGTTTCCGCGATTGTTACGTTCAGAGCAGCGTAGTGGTTACTCGTGTGAACTAATTGAAAACGGCTAAGCAAACCGAAGGCTTATAAAAAAACAAAATAAATTGTGACTGAAGTGGTGATTAACTAACATATATATATATATATATATATATATAACAATATATCGGTCTTGTTGTAATAACAATATAAAAAGAATAAACTTCAGTTTATCTGAAAACATCGTAATTGAGTGAGCATAGTTTAATTTCTTTCAACAGCCTGCGACAGACTTGCACTACACGAGTAAAAATCAGCTTTGAAGCAGAGACGAGAATTTATTGGCGCCATGCTGCAGGGATTCCCCCTGGTTTTGGCGGGATGCTGAAATTGCTTTGCGGCCTTGACACTCACTTGTGCCACTTACTTTGGGATGATGCCCATTAACGTAATCACTCACATCCATCCACACTTCTCTGAAAGCAATCTGCAGCGACCGGTCCGCTCCTAAGATATAGAATATGAACGGGAAGTGCTGAGGCGGTTTCTTTCCCTGCTTACGTGAATCGTCATAGAATTTTATAGAAAACAGAATCTCAAACACTCTGGCTCTGGCAGGTTCACTTCTAGGTGAATTAAGCCTTCCTGCCAAAAACTGTGCTTCATTTAAATATTCACGCTCCTCAGCCTTTTAATATTTCTTATGATAAGTAAATGTTAAAGACTTTTCGTCAGGCAACAAATATTTTATTCTTAATGTTGATAGTATCTTGCGAAAGGAAAAATGATCTGAATTTGAACTTTAGTTATCATTTAAGTAAGTTAATTTATTAATTCAACTTTCAATTATTCCAGTGTATTGGAAATTCGTTCAATCTTCAGGCTTCAGAACCATATTAACTTCAAACCTTTCAAAGATAACACGTATGTGCGTTAAAAGTAATAAAAGATTTTATGGGTATTTTATAGTTTATTCCAATGATAAATTGAGATAAAAGTTAGTTTATTGTAGGTTACACTGGACATCTAGAGCGTCAGAATGTTGGGTTTTCGTTCTTACATATCCCCCACACTTCAAATTGAAATTCTTATTAACATCAGTCTGGCATAAGGCGGAAGTTCACGTACTGTAGCGCTAGTCCACGCATCACACGAACCGACATAGATATCGTAATCACATTTTGCCACATCAGCTATGGAGATAGGAACTCGAGCGGTTGAAACAACTTCCCATTAAGCGCGGGGCCTTACGTTCTTTTAACACCGTTCGCCCTCTATTATAATTAATATAACGTAATAATTCACACTTAACTTTTAACTATATTTTAAAGTCGTTAGATACTATAAAGAACGACGGAACACGCATTCAAATTCAAAAAGTGTTCCTGACGTAGAGTTAGTCTTCCCGCAGAGCTTCAATGCTTTGCCTCCTCGTTTCATTCAAGGCTCTCAAAACTCGGTCAATGTGAATCTCAAGCATTCGTCGTCGAAGACAAAGTTCTCTCTGCCATATATACGAATAATTTATACAGGGAAATATTCCGAAACACATATTCGCCTCGGTTATCTTGTAACAGCAAATTACTTCGGTATGATTTTGTCGTAGTAGTTGATAAAGAAAAACTAGGCAATTCAATACAGTCAAGTAATATATATTTCAAGGATCATTACTATTGGTAATAATTAAATTTAATCTCCCAAAAAAACTAGTGTCCTGGTCTTTACACTTTTAAAATTATTTACCATACACTTTAATTACATAAACTTTGCTATTTATATGCAATCCATCAGCGTACTTCAGAAAACTTACGAATCCAACACTGTTCATAACGAACTCATGGGAGTTTCATAGGTAACTCCGGCATTATAAAGGTTTAAGGTCTTTCCCGGTGAACTGCATGTATGAATGACGATGTCAATCATGAAAACGTCACTGATAACATGTATAACCCAGTTGGAAAACCCGAGAGAAATTCATACAAACTCTGGCCTTACCAGGTGGTGCAACGTAATCGATGTGTTCTGGGGCCAAATTTTAGGGCTCTGTCATCGATTTAACATATTTTCAATTTCAAGTCTTATTAAACGTTTATTGTTTTCCGTGAGTACGTCAACTACGCATAGTTAGAATTCGTCTACGATTCACTAGATTCGCCCAGACATCAGTTATCCTTAATGCTTACCGCAGAAGCTTATTTTGTTGTTCTTCAGGTCTAGATGTAAACGAAGTCTCTTACAAAAGCGGATACTAATCAGCGCATTCTTCGAGCTTCACACGCACAGGAAATTGCGTGCGTAGACCGAAGCACAGACAATCAAACTCTGCATATCGTGTGATGCTGTTCCCTATAAATTTGATTTCCACTACATCCTTTTTTGTTTTCACTTATTAATTATGCTGTTTACTTACAACAAACATAAAAACCATACATTATCATTTAAGTATATGCGATGCGTAAATAATATACGTATATCCTATAATATATATATATATATATGACCCACGTTAATAATCTTCTGAAAATAAACGCTGTTGGTTTATATACTTCTGATCGTGACCGTTTGTTCTGGATGAAAATAATAACTTGAACTAGTTGATAACCTTACCGTTGTTACAGCCCTGAAGATTGAAGAAGCAAGAGCAGGATCTGATCACTAATTTGAAGGGTTCTGGCAAGCAACATCGTACAACAGTTGGTACTAAAGTTAGTCCATCATGTTCCGATAAAAATTGACAGAAAACACGTTAGACAGATGCGCGTTCGTCATTATCTGTTAAAGAGTAAATAATTTATAAAATAAATAAATAAAGATTATTATCGCGATTATGAAAGTTCAACTGGTACGATAGCTCTAAAGCACTTCTTAAACACACACACACACACACACACACACACACACACACAAGTTAGCTAACTACTAATATTTAACAAGCGTTCACTTGTTACGATCACCTTATACACATTCGATCTCAAGGAAGAATGAAAAACCACCTGGTTGGTTACTTTTCTCAAAATGGAGATTTTCATTACATTGAACTGCAAACGTACATAATCTTAACGACTATTTTAAACGTGAAATAAGTTGTTTTTTGTATTCGTTATGATAAACTTGGTAATTGATCCACATACACTTTTATTATTTCAGGCTAACAGCTTAAGGCCAACAATAACAGAATATGACTCCAAGAAACGTGGAGTCCGTACAGAACTCGCAGACCTCGTGTTAAACAAGTAAGTAATCTTAATTTCCTTATAAATACTTCGTAATTTTAAATATCAGGAAATAACATGTAAAATAATTACTTTTAATAACTATGCGGTTACCGTAAATTATTTGTTCGAAATGTTTCTTATAAAATTGTGGTTTCATGTTTCTCTACATCATATCTCGTTTTAATTCAATTTATTTTTAAAATTCCCCTTTTTAAACACAACACTAGAACACTAAGATTATAGTAAAACTGAGTAAAATATTTTGGTAACTATTTTTTAGTATTCACAAAATTAAGCATGATCACCATAAAGAACGACGACCGTTCCGTGCTACGACACAGAGACGCATCATAAGTGCTTAAGAACTAATACAATTTGAACCATTCAATAATTAAAAATCACATTTTTAAGTATTTTATATTTTCAAAAGAAAAATAGTATTTAGATTTTGAGTAGTTTTTTAAAAATATTCACAATTGAAGAATATTTTAAGGGACGGAATTCCGAAGACATCCTGAAAAATGTAAAGCACGATCCTGCGGTACACATGAAATTACATCTTTTAGCAATAATTAGAAAAGCGAATATTCTCATGCAATTATACTGATATATAATGGAATCCGTGAATGAGCTTAATTTTGTTTTTAGGTACAAGTGTGACAGAAATGACGTGCCAATTACTGTGGCTGCTGGGTCCACAACACCCTTGGTGGACAGGCTAGCTGTAGATGAAGAAAATGGGGGATACAATCCTTTTGAACACAGAAGGCTCACTCACCCAACAACGTGAGTACTTACTTATATTGTGCCAAATATATCCCATAATATTTTATTGATATGTCTCATCAGAATACAATTACATTTTAAGAAAATGTCAAATGATAACATTAAAGAAAATTATGAAATTCAATTAAAGAACAACAATTTAGTTTTTAGGTTTGAAATCAATATTACATGTCTCAGTTCTCAAAATGACATTTAATATTTTTTATCATTACATGATACTCAAAACCACAATGATCACTTATTTTATAATTGATAATTTTTTTCAGACATAGGTAACTAGATGCAATTTATTTTGTTTCAGTGACGCTGATACATTAATCCACTTACTCAAAGGTAGTTTAGGATCTGGTATTTTGGCAATGCCATTAGCATTTTATAATGCAGGCTTGGCATTTGGTGTTATAGCAACATTTATTATTGGATTTGTGTGCACTTACTGTGTCCACATTTTAGTAAGTATATATGTATATTTTAGATTTAAAAAAAATAGAACTTCATTTAGATACTGAAAATTTAATATATACACCCTGAAAATTTTCATGCACATTTGGAATGAGAAATTACAGAGGAATTCAGAAATAAGACAGATGTTACAATTTTTCACTTCCTATTTTCAGTTTCCTTCCAGTCTTGGACAATTTCACATTGCATTCATATAAGACCTCGAAATTGTTATATAATTATACTCAAAAAGTTTTGCACCATAGCCTAAGTTAATTCTTAAATTCTGTCTAGGTAAAATGTTCACACATATTATGTCGAAGGACCCAGGTTCCATCACTTGGATTTGCAGAAGTTGCAGAGGTTGCTTTTGTGACTGGACCCAAATCAATTCGAAAATTTAGTGGATTTGCTAGGTAATGTGAATTACACACATTAAAATATTTAAATCACATTGCATTTTCTCAACAACTTGATCTTTCATGTATTTTGTTTATTTCAGTGGCACAATCAATACATTTTTAGTTATTGATCTAATTGGATGTTGCTGTGTGTATATTGTCTTTGTAGCCAGAAATGTGAAACAGGTAAGACCAGAAATTATTTTTCTTCAATAGAGTAAAGAAATGAGAAAAAACATAATTTGTATTGTTTTTAGAATAATTAATACAGTTTTACATGATTATTGATAATCAAGGAAAACTTAAATAAAGTTGAAATTTCTGTTACTTGCAGATAGTAGATTTCTACTCAGATAATGACTGGCCCATTCAATATTACATGCTCATTATGGGCCCAATTCTAATATTTATGAATTGGTTACGAAATCTTAAATATCTAGCACCATTTTCAATGCTGGCAAATCTGTTGATTGCTGTGGGTCTGGGAATTACATTTTATTATATATTCCGAGATTTACCACCTATTTCAGAGAGTGGGTTGCCACAGTTTTCTTCATGGGCACAGTTACCACTTTTCTTTGGCACTGCTATATTTGCATTGGAAGGAATTGGTGTGGTAAGTAGAGCTTATTATTATTGAGATTCACTTTAAAGGTTCATTAAACTAAAATATTCCATTCATATACATCAATTTGATTTACAGGTAATGCCTTTAGAAAACAATATGAAAACTCCACAACATTTTATTGGATGCCCTGGAGTGTTGAATATTGGTATGGCTGTGGTTGTCTCACTGTACACTGCTGTTGGATTTTTTGGATATGTAAGATTTGGAGATAAAACTGAAGGAAGCATTACTTTAAACTTACCTACCAATGAAGTGTAAGTTCAACATGAATCCTTATTACATGAGAGAAAACAAACAAACAAAATACAGCACAAATGATTGGATTATTATTTTCAAAAAAAAATATTCTTATAGTATACTTTTACAAAAATATCCTTCAATATTAAATGCTAACCTATCCATGTTTGTAAATCTGAAAGAAAAGTACATTTTATATTTTTTTAGATTCAAAGTTCTGAAAATTTAGAATATTTTAGATATAAATGGGTTAAAATGCCAGGAAAAATTAAAATTTATTTATTAGTAAGTGGAATCATTTCGCAATTTTCATAAGTCTTCATTTGTAAATACTTTTATTTGCAGGCTGGCACAATCAGTCAAGGCAATGATTGCAGTTGCTATTTTCCTCACATATACACTGCAGTTTTATGTTCCATTTGAAATAATTTGGAAAGGCGTGAAACATAGATGGGGACCTCAGAAACTTATTATTGAATATGGAGCAAGAACACTTCTAGTTATTGGAACAGGTAATTTTTAGCATCCACTAACCTCAATATTATTAAAAGAAGTATTAAATTAATATACAAAAACATAATTTACAATAGTTGCTCATGGCCAAACCTTCAACACCAACCATTTCTGCTAAGGTTTCACATTAACCATCCTCAAAGCCTTACCACACAATTCATCAGAGACTGAACTCCATCTGTAAGAACTCTCCATCCAACATGTTGTTCAGTTCAGGCAAAACCCTTGACTTAAGATTTGCTAAAAACTGCCTATATATATGTGATATTGGTATGGAAAAGAAAATCTTGTGGCTTACCTGGAAGTGAAGTGTGATGTATCCATAGGGAACCAAAGGTTGTTTTTTTTTCGAAGGCTCTAGGCCTTCTTCCTGCGAGTCCACAGCCAGTCGGTGCACAGAATGGTGTAACACTCCTTCCTGGAGAAGGAGGCTGAGAGCCTCCGAAAATTTGAAGAACAACCTTCGGTTCCCTATAGATACACTGCACTTCACTTTCATGTAAGCGACAACCCACCTCTCTTTTCTTTCCTTTCCATGCCAATATTGCCAGTATATATATTACGTGGACAGGAAATAGATCGATAATTGTGAGATTAACTTAAATTTGAGGGTCCCTGGAAGGAGAATTTTAAATTGCAAAGGCATAATGAGTGAGCATATATCTTCATATTCTATCAATTTTCTTAAACGTAGTATTATTATTGCTATAACATTTGGGAGACCCCTTATTGAAACATATTATGTTGTAATAATTGCAAACATAAATCAGTAATAAGTATTATTGATTTATATTATATTATATTATTTATTGATCTATAATGTGATATAAGTGAGAATTATATTAGATTTAGTGTTGTGTTTCAAAATTCCATTTCTAAAATCTGTATCATTTTAACAAGAATTTTACTTTTTTTCTAGTTGTAATTGCAGCAGCAATTCCTAATCTTGGACCATTTATCTCGTTGGTGGGAGCAGTGTGCCTCTCTACTTTGGGTATGATCTTCCCATCCATTATTGAACTTGTCACCTACTGGGAAACAGAAGGTTTGGGCAGATGTTATTGGCTCCTATGGAAAAATATTCTCATAATTCTGTTTGGAATCCTTGGCTTTGTAACTGGCACATGGACAAGCATTGAAGAAATTATTATGGAAATGTGAAATGAATGTGATTTGCTGTTGTTTCTCACAAAATACTATCGGCAGCCAACTAATGCTTCCTAGATCCGTCCCCATCAGCACAGTGTACAATGCCACACTGGTTGCATAAATCAATTTGGATGGTGGAAATTTGTTACAGAAGCCATGTGGTTACAGAAGTATAACCACAGTTATAGTTGTATATTTATACAATTAATATTGATAGTTGTAACAGTATTTGAAGACAACTAAATATTGTTTGAATTTAGTAATGAATGACACAAGAGAAAATACTAGACTGAATGTATTTATATATTTTTTATTATCATTATTAGCCTTGCCTTAGGATGCTAATGTTTTAGTTAGCAACTTTATCATCAACAAGGCATGATAGAGCTTTATTAGTAGTTAAATAGCTGTGAGTAAATCACCTGACTTCCTGTCACAGAGTTTGAGTAGGAAAAGTACTTGGTTTTAGGCAAATTAATTCATTACATTCCTGTGTATAGCTAAGTTTACATCCATGTGTATAATATTACTGTCTGAAGTAAAATGTAAATATAAAAGTAAAAATTCAACCATTATTTACATTTTCCATCCTTATAAAATAAGTAATTCTTTTGTATAAATTGTATAATTGTGAAAAATGTGTTAGAGCAAAAGTAAAATAAATATTTGCCTAAGACCAGGCCTGTATAATTGTGACATAAAACTCTTTCTTTTTATTTGAAATGGTTGTCGGAATAATAAAGCAGATCCTATATTTAACTACCAACAGTTAATTGTTATTTTGTTTCTAAGGAAAATGTAATTGGTGCTATTCTAATTTTTGTAATCATTGTATCTCTATGACATATTTTTCATAGCTTATAGAATCACTAGAATCAAGAAGAGTTCTTTATTCTCTTCTGAGCTTCAGTATTTTTAAATAAAAGTAGGTAGAATAAATTTTATGTGTACAGTATTTTGTAAAAGAAAGCCTTTAATCAATGAGGCCCAATATTATAAACTAATTTTTAGTGCCTACATTATAATAGTGTATAAATTGGAAAAGATTGAATTAACCGGTGCTTACACAGAAATTACAGCAGTTCAAAAATCCCACTATAGAATATGTTAACTGCAGTTTATTATTTTTATACAAAAAGTAGAAATTATTCTGAACTCACTTTATTTTTAACAGAAAATAGTGTTATATTCAGAGGTGTACTAATGAATTTTGTATATTCAGGATGATGAAATATAAAGCTGATAAAAATACTCAGAAAAGGAATATGATAGTACAATAAGTATATGTTTCAGTAAATATTAATTATTTATTTCTGTAAAAATGTTTTCAAGTTTCTACTTCTAAAGTCATTCAACTATTAAATAAGAAATTCTGAAATAAATAATTTATTTTTATGTAAATTACAATCTAATATGAGTTAATGTACTACACACATACCATATACTGGATTTTTCAAGTCAGGGATGAGTGAGTATTTTTGTAACTTCAGGAGTTTCTAAACCAAATTTATTTTTCAATGAATAAATTGTAAATGGGAGGATCACTGTTCAGCTATTAAAAATCTTCAATTTGGTAAATATAATTTGGCTCATACAATTTTTAAAATTATTTTTTATTTATTCAATGCCAGTTTTAAATACAATATATTCTCAAGATATTTCTGCTAATGACATACAAATATTCTTACTTTACTAAAACATACTTTTGAGAAATTCCAAACTCGGAAAAGTGCAAATAAATCAGAAAACTATTTAACTTCATATTAATAATAATCCATAGCTAAAAAAATTGATATTACTTCCAAAATATATGGTTTTGTGTAAAAAATTGTAAAATTAATTTCCCTTTTTAATGTAATGAAGTAACTGTGATATATTATACAATGACAGTCTTAATGCTTGTAGATTTGGGATTATAGTAAATGTTCAGAAGTTGGCATATATTTTTATACAGTAGTTGCTTTAATAATTTTAGGAGTGAAATAATGGTGCCTCATTGAGAAACAAAAATTTTTAGGAGTGTACATAAATCTTTTAAAAATTAATATAAACAAATCAAAAGTAACAATGTTCTTAACTTCAGGAGTGTTACAACTGTATTAATTAACTATTGGTTGTGAATATGGAAAATATTGGTCATAAATATTTAATAAATTATATGAAAATGTTGTGTTATGGATCTGAACAGTCAATATTAAATTTCTCAGATATTAAATATTTGTATATTGAATGGTCTAGTCAAAATATTCAAGATTTTGCATCCTGTATAGTTTAGTTAAATGTTCCTGGCAAATTTTGTTTGCTCAGCACTCAGGTATATAAATTTTGTATTTAAGTGCTATGGTATTAAAGTTTCTGTGTATTAAAATTAGGCAAATTTAAGTTGTAAATCAGGGTGTAAAAATGCATATTTTAAATTTGTAACATTTAAGTGACTACATAAAATTGTATAAGTTATAATTATTCACATATCAAAAATGTATTAAGCAGAAAATCAAGGAAACTGTATATTGGAAATGGACAGAACCTTTGAAATTATAAATCTTTTGTTGGAGTTGAAATTGTACACAAGTTATCAGCACAAATAACCTAAATTAATTGGATTAGTATTTCATCATTTCTGTAATAAAACACTTCCTTTTAAAGAGATAGTAATAAAATCATAGGTATTTATATTTGCAAATGTAAATAAATATATTTAATGTTAACAATTCTTCTTATTTCTAATCAATCTAATTCATTCATATAAATCCAACTTTGTTATGGCAAATACCATTGTTCAAACCTTCTAATTAATGTATTTGCTGTGGAGTAATAATTTTATTTTTTGTTATCAAGGATCAATGTTTTTCCCAGTGAATTACATGAATGAATTTCTTTTGTTCATTCAATATTTTTGCTGTTTATGCATCAGCAAAAGTTCATAATGAATTAAAATTAACCTTCATTGTACTCTAGTTTCACAGCTGACCAGAAGGATACATTGCTGGATCACTGATAAAACTAGCTTTGAACCAAACAATTAAATATATTATGGCTCATTTGGTGAATCAATGAAATAACCAATTTACCATATTCTTACATATCTGTATTAAAATTAAGTATTCCTTTCTCATTCTTCAAGGGTAATATAATCAAATTTTAATATGATATTGATTAATAAATGGAATGTGGATGAAACATAAAAGGTGGAATTTTGATATACACATGTATATTTATTTTGAATTCAATTCATTCACATAGGGTACAGTTGCCCTGTGCAGAACTATAATGATAACTGTTCGATTAGTCAACTATTTTATTAATTATCGTCATAGACCCATGACGTCATAAACAGAGCCTTCTATACATCCACCCCTTTAACTCTTTCTTTTTATTTGAAACAACAACATATAAACACAAGTAAAAATTAAAACATGATAAATAAGTCTATCGGGTTTTTTAATCTGACGTCCATACCGGGAAGTTTGTCCAATTTGATTGGAATCTGCCGAATCTTCATTATGACACTCCATCTCCTCTTCTCTTCCCTCCACCTGAAGTTCTCCTTCAGCGTTGGCCTGTGTCATTTCTCTTTGGTTTCCTATAGCGTTTTAAATATAGTCGTTCTCACTGGGTACCAAATCGAATCGATTTCTCCGAACAGTATCCTTCTCTGTATTTATAATGTAAGATCGAGGAGCCTTTGACATATTTTTAATCGCTCCATATCGTCTCAAGTCTGTAAGTCTCGGGGCTGAAGTTTTGACAGTTCATGAACTCCATGTCGCCGATTAAAATTAACTTCTTGACACTTTCTATAATTACTTTCATCCTTCCGAAGTTGCCACGAATTCGGTAATTTTGGCTTTAGCCAAGATGGTCGAGAAGGAGCTAATGTTCGCAGTTGACGACCCATCAACAATTCAGCTGGCGAAAATCCATTACTCAATGGTGTTGCTCGATAACTTTGTAAGGCTAAATATTGATCTGTACTTTTCTTAAAAATATTCTTTACAATTTTAACCATCACCTCTGCTAAGCCATTACTCTGAGGAAAGTGATAACTTGATGTAATATGGGAAAACCCCCACATTTGAGCAAATTGACCAAATTTCGAAAAAGTAGAGAAAAAATGAGTCCCATAATCACTTGTTAGTTTCTCATGAATACCATGGCGGGCAAAAATTGATTTCAGGTGACGAATTATTTCTTCAACCTTAAGTTTATAAAGTAGAGCAACTTCTCGATATCTGGAGTAATAATCAACAACAACTAATACCTTTTTTAAAAAAATGAAATAAATTCATAGTTAAATGTTGCCATGGACAGCTCGGAAATTCTGAATAAATCATGAGTTCACGTCGATTTATGGCCTCTTCAACACATTGATTACATTTTTTTATGCCGTCTCGTCTCAAGGCCTATTATGGGCTGTTGAGCCAAGGAGTTAGTTAGGCCATCCATTTTTACAATATTCCTTTAATCTTTCACTGTCCTCATCAGTCTCTTGAGCTCTTCTTATCTCTTCTAATCGTCGGTCAGTTCCCGGCAAATCGTTAATTATACTACGGGCATAGGCTGCAATTTCGTCCTCAAATTATTATTCTTCAGTTTGACATAAAGGTCGACGAGACAAAACATACGCAATCCCCAACTTCTTTCCAGGCACAAGACGAATTGTATGTGCATATGGAGCTAAGCGAATCCGCATTATCTGTAATTTTGGAGAAAGATCATCCAAGCTTTTTGTCGTAAAAATCGAAATGAGTTGCTTATGATCCGTTTCCAGTGCAACAGTTAATCCGATAATAAAATTTTTAAACCGTTAACATGCCTAAATTAAAAAATGAAACGGGACGAAAGGATCCATCATCCTGCTTCTGCTTTAAAACGGCTACGACTCCACATGCCGCTGCATCCGCCGTAATTACAGTTGGTCGGGTTGGATCGTACCAGACTAGGATCGGCGCTGAAGTCAAAGTTTCACAAACCATGCGTTTCTGTTTCTCTCCCCATCAGAATTTCCTTCTTTGGGCTTAACAGGCCATTTAGAAGATCTGAAATCGAAGTTAATTTTTGTATAAATTTAGAAAAATAATTCATGGATCCCATCAAACTACGCAATTCAGCTCGATTATCTAATTGTTCTATCGTCAGAATCGCCTCAATTCTCTCCTTGTCAATGTGAATTCCCTTCTCATCAATAATGTGTCCCAAGAACTTAATTTTCGAAACTCAAAACTGGTATTTATCCCTATTTAATGTGACTTTAGCATCTCGCAGTCGTTCCAATACCGCTTTTAGCTGAATTTCATGTTCTGTTTGAGTCTTCGCATTGACGAGAATCGAAGTAAGCCTGCGAGAGAATTCTCTCGCAGGTGAACCTTCCCAGAGAGCTCTGAAGGAGGCTACCATTGGGGATGCCTTCACATCTCTCTGATTTTTGAACTAAGGTTCCCACATGCCGAGACACCTCGGCCTGTTTTGAGAGGTGTATGTTCCGGGGTCGCAGACCTTGGGCATACGGTAAGAGTTGTCCGCTAGTCCTATTGGAATAAACCGGTCAAGGCACACCGAGGAGAAAGCTGCGTCCCCACAGCTAACCCCTCTCCCGTCATCTGATGGGCGTGGGACAAGTACCAAATGCCTGACGTACCTGATGCAGGTTTTTCTAGGGTTTTCCCTGCATCACCTTTATGCGAATTGCCGGGTAGGATCCTTAAACCATAGCCCGGGGGCCCTAGCTATAAGAAGGGAGTTGCCACTAAGTGGCACCTAAAAAAATAGACGAGAATATCGCCCGAATTAACTCTGACGCCTTCCAATCCTTCCATAGTATGACTCATTCTCTTCTTAAAAACCTCAGGTGCAGCATTAATACCGAATGGCAGTCTTTTATATTTAAACCGACCAAATGGGGTAAGGAATGTTGTTAAATCCTGTGACTCCTCATCCAAAATACATTGCCAAAACCCATGATTTGCGTCCATCTTTGAAAAATATTTTGCTTTGCGAAGTAGTGCCAAGACCGTTTCGGTAACTGGCATCGGATGAAATTCCCGACACACATATCGATTTAGTTGAACGTAGTCTACACACATGCGAATTTTAGCATTGGGTTTGGGAACCAAAACAAGTCCTGCTCACCAATCAGTTGGCTTTTCAACATGTTCAATAACTCCCATTTTCTTCATCTCTTCTAAATTTCACTGAATTTCATCCATCAATGACAAAGGAACATGTCTCGGTTTTGTTATAGCGTATGGAATAGCTTCACTTTTAAGTTTAATTTTACATGGAACTTAGACATTTCCCAATCCTTTAAACAACTCCGGATACTCCAAAATAGGATTAATCATATTTGACAGTTCTGTTGAAACAACCCGAATATCATTTCTTGAAATTATTCCCAATTTTTCACATGTCTCCCCATCGAACAATGTCCGTTCAAGCTTATCAACAACATACACCAGTATTTCAATTTTCTCATTATCATATTCAACGACTGTCTTAAAATATCCTGGTGACTGCATTTCTTATTGATCCGCATTATACAAGCGACGTAAAACTGATTGCAATTGAATGTTACTGAAAATTTTCTGATATACTTTCGTTGAGATACACGTAATATTTGTTCCGGTATCAATTTTCCCTTCAATTTTTACATTATTAACAAGAATCGATACATTCCATTTTTGTCAATTATTATTTATTGTATCGACATTGTACTCACTAATGACAGTGCCCAAAAAGAGATCTTCTTCATTTAAATTCTCCAATTTAACATTTCGCGCCACCACTTGCGATAATGCACTTTTACTCATCTAGCCAGATGTCTCCGTCTCTCACATCTGAAACATGTCATTTTATTTGCGGGACAACTTCGCGGAGTAAGTCCTTCACCTCCATATTTATTACATTCAACAGCTTGTTCAGACTTCATATTGTCCGATTTTGCCCAACGAGTATTTGTTTCTCCCTTTTGTCGGAAAAATTCTTGATTATGCTGTTTTCTCGATAAAACTCTATATCAATTTTCGATTTTTGTTCGGGTTTTAAATCTTTGCCTTGAATCAGGGGCATTTGTCACTTAACTTGTTCACTCTGTTTAACCATTTGTGTTGCTTTTTCAAGAGTTAAGTCCGTAATCAATTGATGAGTAGAAAAAACCAAAAACAGTCTCCAAGTTTATAACTTTATTAAATATATAGTCGGAAGCTTTCAACTCATTGTTATAATCATCCTGAATGAACATTAAAAACGTTACCACTTATATAAAAACATCAAGTTACGAATACATTGCAACACCTTCAGCATAACATACCTTCTTGTCTTATAATTAACATCACATTAACTTTAAAAGGTATTAGTACCTATAGGTACTTAGTCACTACTATAGAACTATGTTGTTATTCAACAAGGTCTGTTTTAAAACTTCTCCATTAAGTGGTTCAGTGTGCAACGTCTACGTCAACAGTCCTTTTTACCATAATCCGTAATCAATTGCATTCGTTCAGATACCTTGATATCTCGCAAACCAACGACAATTCTATCCCGAATTAATTCCGCTTTTAATTGTCCGTATTCACAATACGGTTATGTAATGCCGTAATAAACTCGGCCGTTGTTTCTTCTTCACCTTGTATCCGCTTATTGAACATTGCCCGCTCATAAATAATATTACGGTTCACAATAAAATAATCGTGAAAGCCTTTTTTACATCTTCGTATTTGTTCTTTTTGTCGTCCGTCATATTTAATGCCACGAAAATATCATCACCTTGTTCGCCCATTATGTAAAGAAGAGCATTAACCTGTTCAAATTTCTGATTTGGAACTAAGTACGGAAAGAATACGATATCTTTCAAAACGTCGTATCTATCGGGTCCATTCATCTGCAGCTTTAGTGAAGTTTAAAGAATCCGATGGTTACCATGCATTAATTCAGTCCGTTGCCTTCCATTGTTTTGTTGATAACCACACACTACAAAACATTAACTCAATTTTCTCTCCTGAATTTTCCCCGCTGCCATCATGTTTGATTAGTCAACTATTTTACTGATTATAATCATGGACCAATGACGTCATAAACAGCGCCCTCTATACGGTATCCTTGTTTCTATGCATAAGGTTTTCCAAATTGACCTTAGTTTTCTGTCATTTTTTAGTGTATGATGTTTTAACAATGAAGACTGCAACTGTCAAAGTCAGTGTGTAGAAAATGATTTATTGCAATCGCTTACCCGTTCCCTCGGAACCTTATAATGGACGAATGCCGGCCCGGGCGCCACTGCATGCACAGAAAAGATTTATTTTAAATTATACAAACGACAATCGTCTCATTAATTAACATTCGCGATCCGCGCGATCCACACCTGGGAGCCGATAAACGATTTGCCAGGGCTCGTGAGTACTTGAGTCGAGCATGAGACTCTCAATAACTGTATCTCAGGGGTCCTGGCTTTGATCAATTACGTAAGGAAGGATCACTTAATTAAAACAAAATATAAACATAAAATGCAGTTTAATGCACAAATGGGGATAATACAAATACTCGGCACGACTTCTCAATCTTTCATACACTCGTATTCATAAACTTAAATCTAACAAGTCTCCGTAAATTTACTATTTTGGCCAAATTTATCAAACTTAATACTTCCTTAACACAGCCGGTCATTGGACCCACAACTCTTAATTCGCCCTACTTTCACACGATGCAGGGAAAGGGAGGGAAGTTTGCTTACTGTGCTGCGACGCGTTGTTTTCCGATGACGTCCAGGTTCAGGTTCAGGTGCCTGGCCGGTCGGCTGACCAAATCCTCGCACGCAGAGAGGCGGCTAAAACACATAGGCGCGACGGCCTACACTTGCGCCGCAATCACGGTTCTCTCCTCCAAGAACCTCCTCAGCAAAATCTCCTACGCGTCCGTCCCTTACAGTTCACCAAAACTGACCACGTCCGCGCTCCTGCCTTCCAGGACACGACTCGCCTCCACCACACTACTCCTGTCAAAGACGGCGGCTTAGTTTCCCGATGAGCCGAATGTTGGGTAACAACTGTCCCGTCTCCTGGCCCACACCTTCTCCTTCGCCGTCCAGGACCCGACTTCCCAAAAACCGCCACAGCTGTGTCCAGCCATGGTCACCTTTTTCCGAGCACATTCACCCCTACGGTCGGAAAATGACCTGACAAGGCGTCCCTCGCAAACCCACTTCCTGTCGCCGTAAACTAGGTCCCAATGACCGGACGTGTGAAAAATTTTATCTCCAACATGCCCACACAAAGACAACTAGTATTAATGTTTAAAATCACTTATAACATTATATACTATGGAACATGGAATTCCAAAGTTTTAATTATAATTCGTGGATAATTCTAATAATTTTCTAGGTCCCTTGAAGGCTCTCTTGATTTATCGCGTACTGTATCCTACACCGATAGTTGCAATGCTACCAAGTATCTTACCTATGCTGGAAGCACGGCCATTATGCCTCATGCCCGCTGTACACCTCGGAGAGGCACAAGAATGTACAAGGTTACCTCGCCCTACACCCTAGGTCCCAACGGCATTGTGTGGCATCACAAGAGGAAGACTTTGCGTTACTCCCTCAGACGTGGCATTTAATCTTACTTCAAACTAAGTACAAGTGGCATTACCTTACCTCGCCTCACAACACCTCGCCAACCCTCGGGTCTCAGTCGACAAGTCAAAGGGACGCTAAGCGAGAGGCGAGTCCCCACTAGTGTTTCTTGTACACGCTCCATCTTGCTTGCTTGGTTTACGTGCACCTTTGTGTTTATGAACTTAATTATTTTTGCGAAATTATAGTTTCTGTAATTTAGAGTGGTTGGATAAAGTTTTCATAATGGAGTGGAGGATTGAATTTACTATTGAATTTTTGGAAGCATACCAAATTTAATCCTTCCTACCAAAATGACGCATTTGGGGGAAAGATTAATTAAAATAAAGAATAATTTAAATCTTGTTTTAGATCGATTAACTGATATTATCCACCATCTTCTGGGTGTAGAAGGCTTCCTAATATATTTTTTATTGTAAATGTACTCATATTTATAATACGTATAGGCACAAAACTCCGCTAAAGCGGCAACATTGATTTAATCAATTCTCGTTGAGGCAATTAAAAGTGACCCATTGTACGATACTACGGCAGTCATTAGAATTAGAAAAACACAATATTAAAACCATCACTAGCAAAAATTCGGAATTTACTAAAATCTGTAAAACTAGCGGAGTTTACGAAATTCGGGTTAAAATATATTGGCAAAATAATCCGTACAAATAAAAAACGAAGATTCCAAGTCGGCTGTAGCAGAGCGCGCTCTCAGGACCGGACACAAAATTTATTTCCCCAAGGTTAGGATTATGGATCGCATCAGAGGCTGGCCCTTACCAGATACCGGGCGTCATATGCGATCAAGATATATGTTGACGGTGAGTAAAATTATCAGATAAACTATTAAAATTAGAACCTGCGGAAACTAATGAGCAGTGACAGCGGGTTCCAACTGAGAAAGACCTGTCAAAATTTTCATTCATCTATCTATATAATAAAAAAGCATGTATATTTGTATGTATGTATGTATGTATTTACGTTGTTCTTTATACAAATTTTATCGCGTGGACAGAATGCAACAAAAATTAGTATACGTATTCTGCCAAAATCGAGAACCGGTACTGTGGGGGTGAGAAACCCCTAGAATAAACGTGGAAATAATTATAATTGAAATAAGTTACCAATTAGTGTTAAATTACTACGCGCCAAGAAACCGTGACGTCACGTCACACGTTGGCGCGTCATAAAAATATAGTTCCGTAATATTTTGGATTCAATATAAAATATAATTTTATCTAGAAATACACCATCGAACGATAATAAAATACAATGCGAAATACTTAACGTTCCTTTCAGAAAATATAAGTTAAATTTTGCAGCCATCTTTATTTTTATAAATATGGCGTCGTTTGTTTACATTCAGAGTTTCAAATGTATGTCGGCGGAGAATGATTTAATTTCATTGTATAAAGCTGGTCATAAAGTACTAAGTAATATTTCTGGAGATAATAAGGTACGATTCGTGAGTTGTGAGTATATAAATACGTACGGAACCCCCAATAAAATTCTTATATTGCCGATATTCAATTAATGCACTGTGGGTCTGATGTACGAACGGAACTAGGAACAATTAGATTGAATTAAAAGTACAATTAATTTTACTGTAAATGTATGTTTTTACATTTGTATAAATGTAATAAAATTAGTGCGTGAAATGACTATCTTAAGGTTTCGGGGAGTTATTTAGACAATCTTAAGGTACTGGGAGTAATTCTGACTCTCTTAAAGTGCTGGGAGTAATTCTGATTCTCTTAAAGTACTGGGAGTAATTCTATCTCTCTTAAAGTACTGGGAGTAATTCTGACTCTCTTAAAGTAATGGGAGTAATTTTGACTCTCTTAAGGTACAGGGAGTAATTCCGACTCTCTTAAGGTACTGGGAGTAATTCTGACACTCTTAAGGTACTGGGAGTAATTCCGACTATCTTAAGGTACTGGGAGTAATTCTGACTCTCTTAACGTACTGAGAGTAATTCTGACACTCTTAATGTACTGGGACTAATTCTGACTCTCTTAATGTACAGGGAGTAATTCTGACACTCTTAAGGTACTGGGAGTAATTCTGACACTCTTAAGGTACTTAGAGTAATTCTGACTCTCTTAACGTACTGGGAGTAATTCGGACTCTCTTAAAGTACTGGGAGTAATTCTGACACTATTAAAGTACTGGGAGTAATTCTGACACTCTTAAGGAACTGGGAGTAATTCTGACACTCTTAAGGTACTGCGAGTACTTCTGACTCTCTTAAAGTAATGGGAGTAATTCTGACAGATTTAAAGTGCTGTGAGTAATTCTGATTCTCTTAAAGTACTGGGAGTATTTCTGACACTCTTAAGGTCCTGGGAGTAAATCTGACACTCTTAAAGTACTGGGAGTAATTCTGACTCTCTTAAAGTAATGGGAGTAATTCTGACAGATTTAAAGTGCTGTGAGTAATTCTGATTCTCTTAAAGTACTGGGAGTATTTCTGACACTCTTAAGGTCCTGGGAGTAAATCTGACACTCTTAAAGTACTGGGAGTAATTCTGACTCTCTTAAAGTACTGGAAGTAATACTCACTCACTTAAGGTACAGGGAGTAATTCCGACTCTCTTAAGGTACTGGGAGTAATTCTGACACTCTTAAGGTACTGGGAGTAATTCCGACTCTCTTAAGGTACTGCGAGTAATTCTGACTCTCTTAACGTACTGGCAGTAATTCTGACACTCTTAATGTACTGGGACTAATTCTGACTCTCTTAATGTACTGTGAGTAATTCTGACACTCTTAAGGTACTGGGAGTAATTCTGACACTCTTAAGGTACTGGGAGTAATTCCGACTCTCTTAAGGTACTGGGAGTAATTCTGAGTCTCTTAACGTACTGATAGTAATTCTGACACTCTTAATGTACTAGGACTAATTCTGACTCTCTTAATGTACTAGGAGTAATTCTGACACTCTTAAGGTACTGAGAGTAATTCTGACACTCTTAAGGTACTGGGAGTAATTCTGACTCTCTTAAAGTACTGGGAGTAATTCTGACTCTCTTAACGTACTGGGAGTAATTGTGACACTCTTACGGTACTGGGAGTAATTCTGACACTCTTAAAGTACTGGGAGTAATGCTGACACTCTTAAGGTACTGGGAGTTTTTCTGACACTCTTAAGGTACTGGGAGTAATTCTAACTCTCTTAAAGTACTAGGAGTAATTCTGACAGTTTTAAAGTACTGGGAGTAATTCTGACTCTCTTAAAGTACTGGGAGTAATTCTGACTCTCTTAACGTACAGGGAGTAATTCCGACTCTATTAATATACTGAGAGTAATTATGACACTCTTAAGGTACTGGGAGTAAGTCTGACACTCTTACGGTACTGGGAGTAATTCTGACTCTCTTAAAGTACTGGGAGTAATTCTGACTCTCTTAAAGTACTGGAATTAATTCTGACTCTCTTAAGGTACAGGGAGTAATTCCGACTCTCTAAAGGTACTGGGAGTAATTCTGACACTCTTAAGGTACTAGGAGTAATTCCGACTCTCTTAAGGTACTGGGAGTAATTCTGAATCTCTTAACGTACTTGGAGTTATTCTGACACTCTTAAAGTACTGATAGTAATTCTGACTCTCTTAAGGTACAGGGAGTAATTCCGACTCTCTTAAGGTACTGGGAGTAATTCTGACACTCTTAAGGTACTGGGAGTAATTCCGACTATCTTAAGGTACTGGGAGTAATTCTGACTCTCTTAACGTACTGAGAGTAATTCTGACACTCTTAATGTACTGGGACTAATACTGACTCTCTTAATGTACAGGGAGTAATTCTGACACTCTCAAGGTACTTAGAGTAATTCTGACTCTCTTAACGTACTGGGAGTAATTCTGACTCTCTTAAAGTACTGGGAGTAATTCTGACTCTCTTAAAGTACTGGGAGTAATTCTGACACTCTTAAGGTCCTGGGAGTAAATCTGACACTCTTAAAGTACTGGGAGTAATTCTGACTCTCTTAAAGTACTGGGAGTAATACTCACTCACTTAAGGTACAGGGAGTAATTCCGACTCTCTTAAAGTACTGGGAGTAATTCTGACACTCTTAAGGTACTGGGAGTAATTCCGACTCTCTTAAGGTACTGGGAGTAATTCTGAGTCTCTTAACGTACTGATAGTAATTCTGACACTCTAAATGTACTAGGACTAATTCTGACTCTCTTAATGTACTAGGAGTAATTCTGACACTCTTAAGGTACTGAGAGTAATTCTGACACTCTTAAGGTACTGGGAGTAATTCTGACTCTCTTAAAGTACTGGGAGTAATTCTGACTCTCTTAACGTACTGGGAGTAATTGTGACACTCTTACGGTACTGGGAGTAATTCTGACTCTCTTAACGTACAGGGAGTAATTCCGACTCTATTAATACACTGAGAGTAATAATGACACTCTTAAGGTACTGGGAGTAAGTCTGACACTCTTAAGGTACTGGGAGTAATTCTGACTCTCTTAAAGTACTGGGAGTAATTCTGACTCTCTTAAAGTACTGGAAGTAATTCTGACTCTCTTAAGGTACAGGGAGTAATTCCGACTCTCTAAAGGTACTGGGAGTAATTCTGACACTCTTAAGGTACTAGGAGTAATTCCGACTCTCTTAAGGTACTGGGAGTAATTCTGAATCTCTTAACGTACTTGGAGTTATTCTGACACTCCTAAAGTACTGATAGTAATTCTGACTCTCTTAAGGTACAGGGAGTAATTCCGACTCTCTTAAGGTACTGGGAGTAATTCTGACACTCTTAAGGTACTGGAAGTAATTCCGACTATCTTAAGGTACTGGGAGTAATTCTGACTCTCTTAACGTACTGAGAGTAATTCTGACACTCTTAATGTACTGGGACTAATACTGACTCTCTTAATGTACTGGGAGTAATTCTGACTCTCTTAAAGTACTGGGAGTAATTCTGACTCTCTTAAAGTACTGGAAGTAATTCTGACTCTCTTAAGGTACAGGGAGTAATTCCGACTCTCTAAAGGTACTGGGAGTAATTCTGACACTCTTAAGGTACTAGGAGTAATTCCGACTCTCTTAAGGTACTGGGAGTAATTCTGAATCTCTTAACGTACTTGGAGTTATCCTGACACTCTTAAAGTACTGATAGTAATTCTGACTCTCTTAAGGTACAGGGAGTAATTCCGACTCTCTTAAGGTACTGGGAGTAATTCTGACACTCTTAAGGTACTGGGAGTAGTTCCGACTATCTTAAGGTACTGGGAGTAATTCTGACTCTCTTAACGTACTGAGAGTAATTCTGACTCTCTTAAAGTACTGGGAGTAATTCTGACTCTCTTAAAGTACTGGGAAAAATTCTGACTCTCTTAAAGTACTGGGAGTAATTCTGACTCTCTTAAAGTACTGGGAGTAATTCTGACACTCTTAAGGTCCTGGGAGTAAATCTGACACTCTTAAAGTACTGGGAGTAATTCTGACTCTCTTAAAGTACTGGGAGTAATACTCTCTCACTTAAGGTACAGGGAGTAATTCCGACTCTCTTAAGGTACTGGGAGTAATTCTGACACTCTTAAGGTACTGGGAGTAATTCCGACTCTCTTAAGGTACTGGGAGTAATTCTGAGTCTCTTAACGTACTGATAGTAATTCTGACACTCTTAATGTACTAGGACTAATTCTGACTCTCTTAATGTACTAGGAGTAATTCTGACACTCTTAAGGTACTGAGAGTAATTCTGACACTCTTAAGGTACTGGGAGTAATTCTGACTCTCTTAAAGTACTGGGAGTAATTCTGACTCTCTTAACGTACTGGGAGTAATTGTGACACTCTTACGGTACTGGGAGTAATTCTGACTCTCTTAACGTACAGGGAGTAATTCCGACTCTATTAATATACTGAGAGTAATTATGACACTCTTAAGGTACTGGGAGTAAGTCTGACACTCTTAAGGTACTGGGAGTAATTCTGACTCTCTTAAAGTACTCGGAGTAATTCTGACTCTCTTAAAGTACTGGAAGTAATTCTGACACTCTTAATGTACTGGGACTAATTCTGACTCTCTTAATGTACTGTGAGTAATTCTGACACTCTTAAGGTACTGGGAGTAATTCTGACACTCTTAAGGTACAGGGAGTAATTCCGACTCTCTTAAGGTACTGGGAGTAATTCTGACACTCTTAAGGTACTGGGAGTAATTCCGACTATCTTAAGGTACTGGGAGTAATTCTGACTCTCTTAACGTACTTGGAGTTATTCTGACACTCTTAAAGTACTGATAGTAATTCTGACTCTCTTAAGGTACAGGGAGTAATTCCGACTCTCTTAAGGTACTGGGAGTAATTCTGACACTCTTAAGGTACTGGGAGTAATTCCGACTATCTTAAGGTACTGGGAGTAATTCTGACTCTCTTAACGTACTGAGAGTAATTCTGACACTCTTAATGTACTGGGACTAATACTGACTCTCTTAATGTACAGGGAGTAATTCTGACACTCTCAAGGTACTTAGAGTAATTCTGACTCTCTTAACGTACTGGGAGTAATTCTGACTCTCTTAAAGTACTGGGAGTAATTCTGACTCTCTTAAAGTACTGGGAGTAATTCTGACACTCTTAAGGTCCTGGGAGTAAATCTGACACTCTTAAAGTACTGGGAGTAATTCTGACTCTCTTAAAGTACTGGGAGTAATACTCACTCACTAAAGGTACAGGGAGTAATTCCGACTCTCTTAAGGTACTGGGAGTAATTCTGACACTCTTAAGGTACTGGGAGTAATTCCGACTCTCTTAAGGTACTGCGAGTAATTCTGACTCTCTTAACGTACTGGCAGTAATTCTGACACTCTTAATGTACTGGGACTAATTCTGACTCTCTTAATGTACTGTGAGTAATTCTGACACTCTTAAGGTACTGAGAGTAATTCTGACACTCTTAAGGTACTGGGAGTAATTCCGACTCTCTTAAGGTACTGGGAGTAATTCTGAGTCTCTTAACGTACTGATAGTAATTCTGACACTCGTAATGTACTAGGACTAATTCTGACTCTCTTAATGTACTAGGAGTAATTCTGACACTCTTAAGGTACTGAGAAAAATTCTGACACTCTTAAGGTACTGGGAGTAATTCTGACTCTCTTAAAGTACTGGGAGTAATTCTGACTCTCTTAACGTACTGGGAGTAATTGTGACACTCTTACGGTACTCGGAGTAATTCCGACTCTATTAATGTACTGAGAGTAATTATGAAACTCTTAAGGTACTGGGAGTAAGTCTGACACTCTTAAGGTAATGGGAGTAATTCTGACTCTCTTAAAGTACTGGGAGTAATTCTGACTCTCTTAAAGTACTGGAAGTAATTCTGACTCTCTTAAGGTACAGGGAGTATTTCCGACTCTCTAAAGGTACTGGGAGTAATTCAGACACTCTTAAGGTACTAGGAGTAATTCCGACTCTCTTAAGGTACTGGGAGTAATTCTGACTCTCTTAACGTACTTGGAGTTATTCTGACACTCTTAAAGTACTGATAGTAATTCTGACTCTCTTAAGGTACAGGGAGTAATTCCGACTCTCTTAAGGTACTGGGAGTAATTCTGACACACTTAAGGTACTGGGAGTAATTCCGACTATCTTAAGGTACTGGGAGTAATTCTGACTCTCTTAACGTACTGAGAGTAATTCTGACACTCTTAATGTACTGGGACTAATACTGACTCTCTTAATGTACAGGGAGTAATTCTGACACTCTTAAGGTACTTAGAGTAATTCTGACTCTCTTAACGTACTGGGAGTAATTCTGACTCTCTTACAGTACTGGGAGTAATTCTGACACTATTAAAGTACTGGGAGTAATTCTGACACTCTTAAGGTACTGGGAGTAATTCTGACACTCTTAAGGTACTGCGAGTACTTCTGACTCTCTTAAAGTACTGGAAGTAATTCTGACAGATTTAAAGTGCTGGGAGTAATTCTGACTCTCTTAAAGTACTGGGAGTAATTCTGACACTCTTAAGGTCCTGGGAGTAAATCTGACACTCTTAAAGTACTGGGAGTAATTCTGACTCTCTTAAAGTACTGGGAGTAATACTCACTCACTTAAGATACAGGGAGTAATTCCGACTCTCTTAAGGTACTGGGAGTAATTCTGACACTCTTAAGGTACTGGGAGTAATTCCGATTCTCTTAAGGTACTGCGAGTAATTCTGACTCTCTTAACGTACTGGCAGTAGTTCTGACATTCTTAATGTACTGGGACTAATTCTGACTCTCTTAATGTACTGGGAGTAATTCTGACACTCTTAAGGTACTGGGAGTAATTCTGACACTCTTAAGGTACTGGGAGTAATTCCGACTCTCTTAAGGTACTGGGAGTAATTCTGAGTCTCGTAACGTACTGAGAGTAATTCTGACACTCTTAATGTACTGGGACTAATTCTGACTCTCTTAATGTACTGGGAGTAATTCTGACTCTCTTAAGGTACTGGGAGTAATTCTGACTCTCTTAATGTACTTGGAGTAATTCTGACACTCATAAGGTACTGGGAGTAATTCTGACTCTCTTAAAGTACTGGGAGTAATTCTGACTCTCTTAACGTACTAAGAACAATTCTGACTCGCTTAACGTACTGGGAGTAATTCTGACTCTCTTAACGTACTGGGAGTAATTCTGACTCTCTTAAAGTACTGGGAGTAATTCTGCCTCTCTTAAAGTACAGGGAGTAATTCCGACTGTCTTAAGGTACAGGGAATAATTCCGTCTCTCTTAAGGTACAGGGATTAATTCTGACTCTCTTAATGTACTGGGAGTAGTTCTGACTCTCTTAAGGTACTGGGAGTAATTCTGACTCTCTTAATGTACTTAGAGTAATTCTGACACTCATAAGGTACTGGGAGTAATTCTGACTCTCTTAAAGTACTGGGAGTAATTCTGACTCTCTTAACGTACTAAGAACAATTCTGACTCTCTTAACGTACTGGGAGTAATTCTGACACTCTTACGGTACTGGGAGTAATTCTGACACTCTTAAAGTACTGGGAGTAATGCTGACACTCTTAAGGTACTAGAAGTTTTTCTGACACTCTTAAGGTACTGGGAGTAATTCTGACTCTCTTAAAGTACTAAGAGTAATTCTGACAGTTTTAAAGTACTGGGAGTAATTCTGACTCTCTTAAAGTACTGGGAGTAATTCTGACTCTCTTAACGTACAGGGAGTAATTCCGACTCTCTTAAGGTACTGGGAGTAATTCTGACTCTCTTAATGTACTGGGAGTATTTCTGGCACTCTTAATGTACTGGAACTAATTCTGACTCTCTTAATGTACTGGGAGTAATTCTGACTCTCTTAATGTACTGGGAGTAATTCTGACACTCTTAAGGTACTGGCAGTAATTCTGACTCTCTTAAAGTACTGGGAGTTATTCTGACTCTCATATGGTACTGGGAGTAATTCTGAGACTCTTAAGGTACTAGAAGTAATTCTGACACTCTTAAAGTACTGGGGGTATTCTGACTCTCTTAAAGTACTGGGAGTAATTCTGACTCTCTTAAAGTACTGGGAGTAATTCTGGCTCTTTTAAAGTACTGGGAGTAATTCTGACTGTTTTAAGTACTGGGAGTAATTCTGACTCTCTCAAAGTACTAGGAGTAATATTGACACTCTTAAGGTACTGAAAGTAATTCTGATACTCTTAAGGTACTGGGAGTAATTCTGACTCTCTTAAAGTACTGGGAGTAATTCTGACTCTCTTAAAGTACTGTGAGTAATTCTGACTCTCTTAAAGTACTGCGAGTAATTCTGACACTCTTAAGGTACTGGGAGTAATTCTGACTCTCTTAAAGTACTGGGAGTAATTCCGACTCTCTTAAGGTACTAGGAGTAATTCTAACTCTCTTAACGTACTGGGAGTAATTCTGACACTCTTAAAGTACTAATAGTAATTCTGACTCTCTTAAGGTACTAGGAGTAATTCTAACTCTCTTAACGTACTGGGAGTAATTCTGACACTCTTAAAGTACTAATAGTAATTCTGACTCTCTTAAAGTACTGGGAGTAATATTAACACCCTTAAGGTACTGAAAGTAGTTCTGATACTCTTAAGGTACTGGGAGTAATTCTGACTCTCTTAAAGTACTGGGAGTAATTCCGACTCTCTTAAGATACTGGGAGTAATTCTGACACTCATAAGGTACTAGGAGTAATTCCGACCCTCTTAACGTACTGGGAGTAATTCTGACACTCTTAAGGTACTGGGAGTAATTCTGACTCTCTTAAAGTACTGGGAGTAATTCTGACTCTCTTAACGTACAGGGAGTAGTTCTGACAGTTTTAAAGTACTAGGAGTAATTATGACTCTCTTAAAGTACTGGGAGTAATTCTAACTCTCTTAAAGTACTGGGAGTAATATTAACACCCTTAAGGTACTGAAAGTAATTCTGAATCACTTAAGTTACTGAGAGTAATTCTGACTCTCTCAAAGTACTGGGAGTAATTCTGACTCTCTTAAAGTACTGGGAGTAGTTCTGACAGTTTTAAAGTACTAGGAGTAATTATGACTCTCTTAAAGTACTGGGAGTAATTCTAACTCTCTTAAAGTACTGGGAGTAATTCTGACTCTCTTAAAGTACTGGGAGTAATTCTGACTCTCTTAAGGTACTGGGAGTAATTCTGACTCTCTTAATGTACTGGGAGTAATTCTGACACTCTTAAGGTACTGGGAGTAATTCTGACTCTCTTAAAGTACTGGGAGTAATTCTGACTTTCTTAACGTACTAAGAATAATTCTGACACTCTTAACGTACTAGGAGTAATTCTGACTCTCTTAACGTACTGGGAGTAATTCTGACTCTATTAATGTACTGAGAGTAATTCTGACTCTCTTAACGTACTGGGAGTAATTATGACACTCTTAAGGTACTAGAAGTTTTTCTGACACTCTTAAGGTACTGGGAGTAATTCTGACTCTCTTAAAGTACTAAGAGTATTTCTGACAGTTTTAAAGTACTGGGAGTAATTCTGACTCTCTTAAAGTACTGGGAGTAATTCTGACTCTCTTAACGTACAGGGAGTAATTCCGACTCTCTTAAGGTACTGGGAGTAATTCTGACTCTCTTAATGTACTGGGAGAATTTCTGGCACTCTTAATGTACTGGAACTAATTCTGACTCTCGTAATGTACTGGGAGTAATTCTGACACTCATAAGGGACCGGGAGTAATTCTGACTCTCTTAATGTACTGGGAGTAATTCTGACACTCTTTAGGTACTGGCAGTAATTCTGACTCTCTTAAAGTACTGGGAGTTATTCTGACTCTCATATGGTACTGGGAGTAATTCTGAGACTCTTAAGGTACTAGAAGTAATTCTGACACTCTTAAAGTACTGGGAGTATTCTGACTCTCTTAAAGTACTGGGAGTAATTCTGACTCTCTTAAAGTACTGGGAGTAATTCTGGCTCTTTTAAAGTACTGGGAGTAATTCTGGCTCTTTTAAAGTACTGGGAGTAATTCTGACTGTTTTAAAGTACTGGGAGTAATTCTGACTCTCTCAAAGTACTAGGAGTAATATTGATACTCTTAAGGTACTGAAAGTAATTCTGATACTCTTAAGGTACTGGGAGTAATTCTGACACTCTTAAAGTACTGGGAGTAATTCTGACTCTCTTAAAGTACTGTGAGTAATTCTGACTCTCTTAAAGTACTGGAAGTAATTCTGACTCTCTTAAGGTACTGGGAGTAATTCTGACTCTCTTAATGTACTGGGAGTAATTCTGACACTCTTAAGGTACTGGGAGTAATTCTGACTCTCTTAAAGTACTGGGAGTAATTCTGACTTTCTTAACGTACTAAGAATAATTCTGACTCTCTTAACGTACTGGGAGTAATTCTGACTCTCTTAACGTACTGGGAGTAATTCCGACTCTCTTAAGGTACTAGGAGTAATTCTAACTCTCTTAACGTACTGGGAGTAATTCTGACACTCTTAAAGTACTAATAGTAATTCTGACTCTCTTAAGGTACTAGGAGTAATTCTAACTCTCTTAACGTACTGGGAGTAATTCTGACACTCTTAAAGTACTAATAGTAATTCTGACTCTCTTAAAGTACTGGGAGTAATATTAACACTCTTAAGGTACTGAAAGTAGTTCTGATACTCTTAAGGTACTGGGAGTAATTCTGACTCTCTTGAAGTACTGGGAGTAATTCCGACTCTCTTAAGATACTGGGAGTAATTCTGACACTCATAAGGTACTAGGAGTAATTCCGACTCTCTTAACGTACTGGGAGTAATTCTGACTCTCTTAAAGTACTGGGAGTAGTTCTGACAGTTTTAAAGTACTAGGAGTAATTATGACTCTCTTAAAGTACTGGGAGTAATTCTAACTCTCTTAAAGTACTGGGAGTAATTCTGACTCTCTTAAAGTACTGGGAGTAATTCTGACTCTCTTAAGGTACTGGGAGTAATTCTGACTCTCTTAATGTACTGGGAGTAATTCTGACACTCTTAAGGTACTGGGAGTAATTCTGACTCTCTTAAAGTACTGGGAGTAATTCTGACTTTCTTAACGTACTAAGAATAATTCTGACTCTCTTAACGTACTAGGAGTAATTCTGACTCTCTTAACGTACTGGGAGTAATTCTGACTCTATTAATGTACTGAGAGTAATTCTGACTCTCTTAACGTACTGGGAGTAATTATGACACTCTTAAGGTACTGGGAGTAAGTCTGACACTCTTAAGGTACTGGGAGTAATTCTGACTCTCTTAAAGTAATGGGAGTAATTCTGACTCTCTTAAAGTACTGGAAGTAATTCTGACTCTCTTAAGGTACAGAGAGTAATTCCGACTCTCTAAAGGTACTGGGAGTAATTCTGACACTCTTAAGGTACTGGGAGTAATTCCGACTCTCTTAAGGTACTAGGAGTAATTCTAACTCTCTTAACGTACTGGGAGTAATTCTGACACGCTTAAAGTACTAATAGTAATTCTGACTCTCTTAAAGTACTGGGAGTAATATTAACACTCTTAAGGTACTGAAAGTAATTCTGATACTCTTAAGGTACTGGGAGTAATTCTGACTCTCTTAAAGTACTGGGAGTAATTCCGACTCTCTTAAGATACTGGGAGTAATTCTGACACTTATAAGGTACTAGGAGTAATTCCAACTCTCTTAACGTACTGGGAGTAATTCTGACTCTCTTAAAGTACTGGGAGTAGTTCTGACTCTCTTAAAGTACTGGGAGTAATTCTAACTCTCTTAAAGTACTGGGAGTAATTCTGACTCTCTTAACGTACTGGGAGTAATTCTGACACTCTTAAAGTACTAGGAGTAATTCTGACACTCTTAAAGTACTTGGAGTAATTCTGACTCTCTTAAGGTACTGGGAGTAATTCTGACTCTCTTAATGTACTGGGCGTAATTCTGACTCTCTTAATGTACTGAGAGTAATTCTGACTCTCTTAAAGTTCCCGGGAGTAATTCTGAATCACTTAAGTTACTGAGAGTAATTCTGACTCTCTCAAAGTACTGGGAGTAATTCTGACTCTCTTAAAGTACTGGAGTAATTCTGACACTCTTAAAGTACTGGAAGTAATTCTGGCTTTTTTAAAGTACTGGGAGTAATTCTGACTGTTTTAAAGTACTGGGAGTAATTCTGACTCTCTTAAAGTACTAGGAGTAATATTGACACTCTTAAGGTACTGTAAGTAATTCTGATACTCTTAAGGTACTAGGAGTAATTCTGACTCTCGTAAAGTACTGGGAGTAATTCTGACTTACTTAAGGTACTGGGAGTAATTCTGACACTCTGAATGTTTTGGGAGTAATTCTGACACTCTGAATGTACTGGGACTATTTCTGACTCTCTTAATGTACAGGGAGTAATTCTGACACTCTTAAGGTACTGGGAGTAATTCCGACTATCTTAAGGTACTGGGAGTAATTCTGACTCTCTTAAAGTCCTGGGAGTAATTCTGACACTATTAAAGTACTGGGAGTAATTCTGACCCTTTTAAGGTACTGGGAGTAATTCTGACACTCTTAATGTACTGCGAGTACTTCTGACTCTCTTAAAGAACTGGGAGTAATTCTGACAGATTTAAAGTGCTGGGAGTAATTCTGACTCTCTTAATGTACTGGGATTAATTCTGACACTCTTAAGGTACTGGGAGTAATTCTGACACTCTTAAGGTACTGGGAGTAATTCCGACACTCTTAAGGTACTGCGAGTACTTCTGACTCTATTAAAGTACTAGGAGTAATTCTGACAGTTTTAAAGTACTGGGAGTAATTCTGACTCTCTTAAAGTACTGGGAGTAATTCTGACTCTCTTAACGTACAAGGGAGTAATTCCGACTCTCTTAAGGTACTGGGAGTAATTCTGACTCTCTTAACGTACTGGGAGTAATTCTGACACTCTTAATGTACTGGAACTAATTCTGACTCTCTTAAGGTACTGCGAGTACTTCTGACTCTATTAAAGTACTAGGAGTAATTCTGACAGTTTTAAAGTACTGGGAGTAAATCTGACACTCTTAAGGTACTGGGAGTAATTCTGACATTCTTAAGGTACTGGCAGTAATTCTGACTTTCTTAAAGTACTGGGAGTTATTCTGACTCTCTTAAGGTACTGGGAGTAATTCTGAGACTCTTAAGGTACTAAAAGTAATTCTGACACTCTTAAAGTACTGGGAGTAATTCTGACTCTCTTCAAGTACTGGGAGTAATTCTGACTCTCTTAAAGTCCTGGGAGTAATTGTGGCTCTTTTAAAGTACTGGAAGTAATTCTGACTGTTTTAAAGTACTGGGAGTAATTGTTATTCTCTCAAAGTACTAGGAGTAATATTGACACTCTTAAGGTACTGAAAATAATTCTGATACTCTTAAGGTACTGGGAGTAATTCTGACTCTCTTAAAGTCCTGGGAGTAATTCTGACACTATTAAAGTACTGGGAGTAATTCTGACCCTTTTAAGGTACTGGGAGTAATTCTGACACTCTTAATGTACTGCGAGTACTTCTGACTCTCTTAAAGAACTGGGAGTAATTCTGACAGATTTAAAGTGCTGGGAGTAATTCTGACTCTCTTAATGTACTGGGATTAATTCTGACACTCTTAAGGTACTGGGAGTAATTCTGACACTCTTAAGGTACTGGGAGTAATTCCGACACTCTTAAGGTACTGCGAGTACTTCTGACTCTATTAAAGTACTAGGAGTAATTCTGACAGTTTTAAAGTACTGGGAGTAATTCTGACTCTCTTAAAGTACTGGGAGTAATTCTGACTCTCTTAACGTACAAGGGAGTAATTCCGACTCTCTTAAGGTACTGGGAGTAATTCTGACTCTCTTAACGTACTGGGAGTAATTCTGACACTCTTAATGTACTGGAACTAATTCTGACTCTCTTAAGGTACTGCGAGTACTTCTGACTCTATTAAAGTACTAGGAGTAATTCTGACAGTTTTAAAGTACTGGGAGTAAATCTGACACTCTTAAGGTACTGGGAGTAATTCTGACATTCTTAAGGTACTGGCAGTAATTCTGACTCTCTTAAAGTACTGGGAGTTATTCTGACTCTCTTAAGGTACTGGGAGTAATTCTGAGACTCTTAAGGTACTAAAAGTAATTCTGACACTCTTAAAGTACTGGGAGTAATTCTGACTCTCTTCAAGTACTGGGAGTAATTCTGACTCTCTTAAAGTCCTGGGAGTAATTGTGGCTCTTTTAAAGTACTGGAAGTAATTCTGACTGTTTTAAAGTACTGGGAGTAATTGTTATTCTCTCAAAGTACTAGGAGTAATATTGACACTCTTAAGGTACTGAAAATAATTCTGATACTCTTAAGGTACTGGGAGTAATTCTGACTCTCTTAAAGTACTAGGAGTAATTCTGACACTCTTAAGTTACTGAGAAAAATTCTGACACTCTTAAGGTACTGGGAGTAATTCTGACTCTCTTAAAGTACTGGGAGTAATTCTGACTCTCTTAACGTACTGGGAGTAATTGTGACACTCTTACGGTACTCGGAGTAATTCCGACTCTATTAATGTACTGAGAGTAATTATGAAACTCTTAAGGTACTGGGAGTAAGTCTGACACTCTTAAGGTACTGGGAGTAATTCTGACTCTCTTAAAGTACTGGGAGTAATTCTGACTCTCTTAAAGTACTGGAAGTAATTCTGACTCTCTTAAGGTACAGGGAGTATTTCCGACTCTCTAAAGGTACTGGGAGTAATTCAGACACTCTTAAGGTACTAGGAGTAATTCCGACTCTCTTAAGGTACTGGGAGTAATTCTGACTCTCTTAACGTACTTGGAGTTATTCTGACACTCTTAAAGTACTGATAGTAATTCTGACTCTCTTAAGGTACAGGGAGTAATTCCGACTCTCTTAAGGTACTGGGAGTAATTCTGACACACTTAAGGTACTGGGAGTAATTCCGACTATCTTAAGGTACTGGGAGTAATTCTGACTCTCTTAACGTACTGAGAATAATTCTGACACTCTTAATGTACTGGGACTAATACTGACTCTCTTAATGTACAGGGAGTAATTCTGACACTCTTAAGGTACTTAAAGTAATTCTGACTCTCTTAACGTACTGGGAGTAATTCTGACTCTCTTACAGTACTGGGAGTAATTCTGACACTATTAAAGTACTGGGAGTAATTCTGACACTCTTAAGGTACTGGGAGTAATTCTGACACTCTTAAGGTACTGCGAGTACTTCTGACTCTCTTAAAGTACTGGAAGTAATTCTGACAGATTTAAAGTGCTGGGAGTAATTCTGACTCTCTTAAAGTACTGGGAGTAATTCTGACACTCTTAAGGTCCTGGGAGTAAATCTGACACTCTTAAAGTACTGGGAGTAATTCTGACTCTCTTAAAGTACTGGGAGTAATACTCACTCACTTAAGATACAGGGAGTAATTCCGACTCTCTTAAGGTACTGGGACTAATTCTGACACTCTTAAGGTACTGGGAGTAATTCCGATTCTCTTAAGGTACTGCGAGTAATTCTGACTCTCTTAACGTACTGGCAGTAGTTCTGACATTCTTAATGTACTGGGACTAATTCTGACTCTCTTAATGTACTGGGAGTAATTCTGACACTCTTAAGGTACTGGGAGTAATTCTGACACTCTTAAGGTACTGGGAGTAATTCCGACTCTCTTAAGGTACTGGGAGTAATTCTGAGTCTCGTAACGTACTGAGAGTAATTCTGACACTCTTAATGTACTGGGACTAATTCTGACTCTCTTAATGTACTGGGAGTAATTCTGACTCTCTTAAGGTACTGGGAGTAATTCTGACTCTCTTAATGTACTTGGAGTAATTCTGACACTCATAAGGTACTGGGAGTAATTCTGACTCTCTTAAAGTACTGGGAGTAATTCTGACTCTCTTAACGTACTAAGAACAATTCTGACTCGCTTAACGTACTGGGAGTAATTCTGACTCTCTTAACGTACTGGGAGTAATTCTGACTCTCTTAAAGTACTGGGAGTAATTCTGCCTCTCTTAAAGTACAGGGAGTAATTCCGACTGTCTTAAGGTACAGGGAATAATTCCGTCTCTCTTAAGGTACAGGGATTAATTCTGACTCTCTTAATGTACTGGGAGTAGTTCTGACTCTCTTAAGGTACTGGGAGTAATTCTGACTCTCTTAATGTACTTAGAGTAATTCTGACACTCATAAGGTACTGGGAGTAATTCTGACTCTCTTAAAGTACTGGGAGTAATTCTGACTCTCTTAACGTACTAAGAACAATTCTGACTCTCTTAACGTACTGGGAGTAATTCTGACACTCTTACGGTACTGGGAGTAATTCTGACACTCTTAAAGTACTGGGAGTAATGCTGACACTCTTAAGGTACTAGAAGTTTTTCTGACACTCTTAAGGTACTGGGAGTAATTCTGACTCTCTTAAAGTACTAAGAGTAATTCTGACAGTTTTAAAGTACTGGGAGTAATTCTGACTCTCTTAAAGTACTGGGAGTAATTCTGACTCTCTTAACGTACAGGGAGTAATTCCGACTCTCTTAAGGTACTGGGAGTAATTCTGACTCTCTTAATGTACTGGGAGTATTTCTGGCACTCTTAATGTACTGGAACTAATTCTGACTCTCTTAATGTACTGGGAGTAATTCTGACTCTCTTAATGTACTGGGAGTAATTCTGACACTCTTAAGGTACTGGCAGTAATTCTGACTCTCTTAAAGTACTGGGAGTTATTCTGACTCTCATATGGTACTGGGAGTAATTCTGAGACTCTTAAGGTACTAGAAGTAATTCTGACACTCTTAAAGTACTGGGAGTATTCTGACTCTCTTAAAGTACTGGGAGTAATTCTGACTCTCTTAAAGTACTGGGAGTAATTCTGGCTCTTTTAAAGTACTGGGAGTAATTCTGACTGTTTTAAAGTACTGGGAGTAATTCTGACTCTCTCAAAGTACTAGGAGTAATATTGACACTCTTAAGGTACTGAAAGTAATTCTGATACTCTTAAGGTACTGGGAGTAATTCTGACACTCTTAAAGTACTGGGAGTAATTCTGACTCTCTTAAAGTACTGGGAGTAATTCTGACTCTCTTAAAGTACTGTGAGTAATTCTGACTCTCTTAAAGTACTGCGAGTAATTCTGACACTCTTAAGGTACTGGGAGTAATTCTGACTCTCTTAAAGTACTGGGAGTAATTCTGACTTTCTTAACGTACTAAGAATAATTCTGACTCTCTTAACGTACTGGGAGTAATTCTGACTCTCTTAACGTACTGGGAGTAATTCCGACTCTCTTAAGGTACTAGGAGTAATTCTAACTCTCTTAACGTACTGGGAGTAATTCTGACACTCTTAAAGTACTAATAGTAATTCTGACTCTCTTAAGGTACTAGGAGTAATTCTAACTCTCTTAACGTACTGGGAGTAATTCTGACACTCTTAAAGTACTAATAGTAATTCTGACTCTCTTAAAGTACTGGGAGTAATATTAACACCCTTAAGGTACTGAAAGTAGTTCTGATACTCTTAAGGTACTGGGAGTAATTCTGACTCTCTTAAAGTACTGGGAGTAATTCCGACTCTCTTAAGATACTGGGAGTAATTCTGACACTCATAAGGTACAAGGAGTAATTCCGACCCTCTTAACGTACTGGGAGTAATTCTGACACTCTTAAGGTACTGGGAGTAATTCTGACTCTCTTAAAGTACTGGGAGTAATTCTGACTCTCTTAACGTACTGGGAGTAATTATGACACTCTTAAGGTACTAGAAGTTTTTCTGACACTCTTAAGGTACTGGGAGTAATTCTGACTCTCTTAAAGTACTAAGAGTAATTCTGACAGTTTTAAAGTACTGGGAGTAATTCTGACTCTCTTAAAGTACTGGGAGTAATTCTGACTCTCTTAACGTACAGGGAGTAATTCCGACTCTCTTAAGGTACTGGGAGTAATTCTGACTCTCTTAATGTACTGGGAGTATTTCTGGCACTCTTAATGTACTGGAACTAATTCTGACTCTCGTAATGTACTGGGAGTAATTCTGACACTCATAAGGTACCGGGAGTAATTCTGACTCTCTTAATGTACTGGGAGTAATTCTGACACTCTTTAGGTACTGGCAGTAATTCTGACTCTCTTAAAGTACTGGGAGTTATTCTGACTCTCATATGGTACTGGGAGTAATTCTGAGACTCTTAAGGTACTAGAAGTAATTCTGACACTCTTAAAGTACTGGGAGTATTCTGACTCTCTTAAAGTACTGGGAGTAATACTGACTCTCTTAAAGTACTGGGAGTAATTCTGGCTCTTTTAAAGTACTGGGAGTAATTCTGGCTCTTTTAAAGTACTGGGAGTAATTCTGACTGTTTTAAAGTACTGGGAGTAATTCTGACTCTCTCAAAGTACTAGGAGTAATATTGATACTCTTAAGGTACTGAAAGTAATTCTGATACTCTTAAGGTACTGGGAGTAATTCTGACACTCTTAAAGTACTGGGAGTAATTCTGACTCTCTTAAAGTACTGTGAGTAATTCTGACTCTCTTAAAGTACTGGGAGTAATTCTGACTCTCTTAAGGTACTGGGAGTAATTCTGACTCTCTTAATGTACTGGGAGTAATTCTGACACTCTTAAGGTACTGGGAGTAATTCTGACTCTCTTAAAGTACTGGGAGTAATTCTGACTTTCTTAACGTACTAAGAATAATTCTGACTCTCTTAACGTACTGGGAGTAATTCTGACTCTCTTAACGTACTGGGAGTAATTCCGACTCTCTTAAGGTACTAGGAGTAATTCTAACTCTCTTAACGTACTGGGAGTAATTCTGACACTCTTAAAGTACTAATAGTAATTCTGACTCTCTTAAGGTACTAGGAGTAATTCTAACTCTCTTAACGTACTGGGAGTAATTCTGACACTCTTAAAGTACTAATAGTAATTCTGACTCTCTTAAAGTACTGGGAGTAATATTAACACTCTTAAGGTACTGAAAGTAGTTCTGATACTCTTAAGGTACTGGGAGTAATTCTGACTCTCTTGAAGTACTGGGAGTAATTCCGACTCTCTTAAGATACTGGGAGTAATTCTGACACTCATAAGGTACTAGGAGTAATTCCGACTCTCTTAACGTACTGGGAGTAATTCTGACTCTCTTAAAGTACTGGGAGTAGTTCTGACAGTTTTAAAGTACTAGGAGTAATTATGACTCTCTTAAAGTACTGGGAGTAATTCTAACTCTCTTAAAGTACTGGGAGTAATTCTGACTCTCTTAAAGTACTGGGAGTAATTCTGACTCTCTTAAGGTACTGGGAGTAATTCTGACTCTCTTAATGTACTGGGAGTAATTCTGACACTCTTAAGGTACTGGGAGTAATTCTGACTCTCTTAAAGTACTGGGAGTAATTCTGACTTTCTTAACGTACTAAGAATAATTCTGACTCTCTTAACGTACTAGGAGTAATTCTGACTCTCTTAACGTACTGGGAGTAATTCTGACTCTATTAATGTACTGAGAGTAATTCTGACTCTCTTAACGTACTGGGAGTAATTATGACACTCTTAAGGTACTGGGAGTAAGTCTGACACTCTTAAGGTACTGGGAGTAATTCTGACTCTCTTAAAGTAATGGGAGTAATTCTGACTCTCTTAAAGTACTGGAAGTAATTCTGACTCTCTTAAGGTACAGGGAGTAATTCCGACTCTCTAAAGGTACTGGGAGTAATTCTGACACTCTTAAGGTACTGGGAGTAATTCCGACTCTCTTAAGGTACTAGGAGTAATTCTAACTCTCTTAACGTACTGGGAGTAATTCTGACACGCTTAAAGTACTAATAGTAATTCTGACTCTCTTAAAGTACTGGGAGTAATATTAACACTCTTAAGGTACTGAAAGTAATTCTGATATTCTTAAGGTACTGGAAATAATTCTGACTCTCTTAAAGTACTGGGAGTAATTCCGACTCTCTTAAGATACTGGGAGTAATTCTGACACTTATAAGGTACTAGAAGTAATTCCAACTCTCTAAAGGTACTGGGAGTAATTCTGACACTCTTAAGGTACTGGGAGTAATTCCGACTCTCTTAAGGTACTAGGAGTAATTCTAACTCTCTTAACGTACTGGGAGTAATTCTGACACGCTTAAAGTACTAATAGTAATTCTGACTCTCTTAAAGTACTGGGAGTAATATTAACACTCTTAAGGTACTGAAAGTAATTCTGATACTCTTAAGGTACTGGGAGTAATTCTGACTCTCTTAAAGTACTGGGCGTAATTCTGACTCTCTTAATGTACTGAGAGTAATTCTGACTCTCTTAAAGTTCCCGGGAGTAATTCTGAATCACTTAAGTTACTGAGAGTAATTCTGACTCTCTCAAAGTACTGGGAGTAATTCTGACTCTCTTAAAGTACTGGAGTAATTCTGACACTCTTAAAGTACTGGGAGTAATTCTGACTCTCTTAAGGTACTGGGAGTAATTCTGAGACTCTTAAGGTACTAAAAGTAATTCTGACACTCTTAAAGTACTGGGAGTAATTCTGACTCTCTTCAAGTACTGGGAGTAATTCTGACTCTCTTAAAGTCCTGGGAGTAATTGTGGCTCTTTTAAAGTACTGGAAGTAATTCTGACTGTTTTAAAGTACTGGGAGTAATTGTTATTCTCTCAAAGTACTAGGAGTAATATTGACACTCTTAAGGTACTGAAAATAATTCTGATACTCTTAAGGTACTGGGAGTAATTCTGACTCTCTTAAAGTACTGTGAGTAATTCTGACACTCTTAAAGTACTGGGAGTAATTCTGACTCTCTTAATATACTGGGAGTAATTCTGACTCTCTTAATGTACTGGGAGTAATTCTGACACTCTTAAGGTACTGGGAGTAATTCTGACTCTCTTAACGTACTGGGAGTAATTTTGACTTTCTTATCGTACTAAGAATAATTCTGACTCTCTTAACGTACTGGGAGTAATTCTGACTCTCTTAACGTACTGGGAGTAATTCTGACTCTATTAATCTACTGAAAGTAATTCTGATACTCTTAACGTACTGGGAGTAATTATGACACTCTTAAGGTACTGGGAGTAAGTCTGACACTCTTAAGGTACTGGGAGTAATTCTGACTCTCTTAAAGTACTGGGAGTAATTCTGACTCTCTTAAAGTACTGGAAGTAATTCTGACTTTCTTAAGGTACAGGGAGTAATTCCGACTCTCTAAAGGTACTGGGAGTAATTCCTACACTCTTAAGGTACTGGGAGTAATTCCGACTCTCTTAAGGTACTGGGAGTAATTCTGACTCTCTTAACGTACTGGGAGTAATTCTGACACTCTTAAAGTACTGATAGTAATTCTGACTCTCTTAAGGTACAGGGAGTAATTCCGACTCTCTTAAGGTACTGGGAATAATTCTGACATCTTAAGGTACTGGGAGTAATTCCGACTATCTTAAGGTACTGGGAGTAATTCTGACTCTCTTAACGTACTGAGAGTAATTCTGACACTCTTAATGTACTGGGACTAATTCTGACTCTCTTAATGTACAGGGAGTAATTCTGACACTATTAAGGTACTGGGAGTAATTCTGACACTCTTAAGGTACTTAGAGTAATTCTGACTCTCTTAACGCATTGGGAGTAATTCTGACTCTCTTAATGTACTGGGAGTAATTCTGACACTATTAAAGTACTTGGAGTAATTCTGACACTCTTAAGGTACTGGGAGTAATTCTGACACTCTTAAGGTACTGCGAGTACTTCTGACTCTCTTAAAGTACTGGGAGTAATTCTGACAGATTTAAAGTGCTGGGAGTAATTCTGACTCTCTTAAAGTACTGGGAGTAATTCTGACACTCTTAAGGTCCTGGAAGTAAATCTGACACTCTTAAAGTACTGGGAGTAATTCTGACTCTCTTAAAGTACTGGGAGTAATACTCACTCACTTAAGGTACTAGGAGTAATTCCGACTCTCTTAAGGTACTGGGAGTAATTCTGACACTCTTAAGGTACTGGGAGTAATTCCGACTCTCTTAAGGTACTGCGAGTAATTCTGACTCTCTTAACGTACTGGCAGTAATTCTGACACTCTTAAGGTACTGGGACTATTTCTGACTCTCTTAATGTACAGGGAGTAATTCTGACACTCTTAAGGTACTGGGAGTAATTCCGACTATCTTAAGGTACTGGGAGTAATTCTGACTCTCTTAAAGTACTGGGAGTAATTCTGACACTATTAAAGTACTGGGAGTAATTCTGACCCTTTTAAGGTACTGGGAGTAATTCTGACACTCTTAATGTACTGCGAGTACTTCTGACTCTCTTAAAGTACTGGGAGTAATTCTGACAGATTTAAAGTGCTGGGAGTAATTCTGACTCTCTTAATGTACTGGGATTAATTCTGACACTCTTAAGGTACTGGGAGTAATTCTGACACTCTTAAGGTACTGGGAGTAATTCCGACACTCTTAAGGTACTGCGAGTACTTCTGACTCTATTAAAGTACTAGGAGTAATTCTGACAGTTTTAAAGTACTGGGAGTAATTCTGACTCTCTTAAAGTACTGGGAGTAATTCTGACTCTCTTAACGTACAAGGGAGTAATTCCGACTCTCTTAAGGTACTGGGAGTAATTCTGACTCTCTTAACGTACTGGGAGTAATTCTGACACTCTTAATGTACTGGAACGAATTCTGACTCTCTTAAGGTACTGCGAGTACTTCTGACTCTATTAAAGTACTAGGAGTAATTCTGACAGTTTTAAAGTACTGGGAGTAAATCTGACACTCTTAAGGTACTGGGAGTAATTCTGACACTCTTAAGGTACTGGCAGTAATTCTGACTCTCTTAAAGTACTGGGAGTTATTCTGACTCTCTTAAGGTACTGGGAGTAATTCTGAGACTCTTAAGGTACTAAAAGTAATTCTGACACTCTTAAAGTACTGGGAGTAATTCTGACTCTCTTCAAGTACTGGGAGTAATTCTGACTCTCTTAAAGTCCTGGGAGTAATTGTGGCTCTTTTAAAGTACTGGAAGTAATTCTGACTGTTTTAAAGTACTGGGAGTAATTGTTATTCTCTCAAAGTACTAGGAGTAATATTGACACTCTTAAGGTACTGAAAATAATTCTGATACTCTTAAGGTACTGGGAGTAATTCTGACTCTCTTAAAGTACTGTGAGTAATTCTGACACTCTTAAAGTACTGGGAGTAATTCTGACTCTCTTAATATACTGGGAGTAATTCTGACTCTCTTAATGTACTGGGAGTAATTCTGACACTCTTAAGGTACTGGGAGTAATTCTGACTCTCTTAACGTACTGGGAGTAATTTTGACTTTCTTATCGTACTAAGAATAATTCTGACTCTCTTAACGTACTGGGAGTAATTCTGACTCTCTTAACGTACTGGGAGTAATTCTGACTCTATTAATCTACTGAAAGTAATTCTGATACTCTTAACGTACTGGGAGTAATTATGACACTCTTAAGGTACTGGGAGTAAGTCTGACACTCTTAAGGTACTGGGAGTAATTCTGACTCTCTTAAAGTACTGGGAGTAATTCTGACTCTCTTAAAGTACTGGAAGTAATTCTGACTTTCTTAAGGTACAGGGAGTAATTCCGACTCTCTAAAGGTACTGGGAGTAATTCCTACACTCTTAAGGTACTGGGAGTAATTCCGACTCTCTTAAGGTACTGGGAGTAATTCTGACTCTCTTAACGTACTGGGAGTAATTCTGACACTCTTAAAGTACTGATAGTAATTCTGACTCTCTTAAGGTACAGGGAGTAATTCCGACTCTCTTAAGGTACTGGGAATAATTCTGACATCTTAAGGTACTGGGAGTAATTCCGACTATCTTAAGGTACTGGGAGTAATTCTGACTCTCTTAACGTACTGAGAGTAATTCTGACACTCTTAATGTACTGGGACTAATTCTGACTCTCTTAATGTACAAAGAGTAATTCTGACACTATTAAGGTACTGGGAGTAATTCTGACACTCTTAAGGTACTTAGAGTAATTCTGACTCTCTTAACGCATTGGGAGTAATTCTGACTCTCTTAATGTACTGGGAGTAATTCTGACACTATTAAAGTACTTGGAGTAATTCTGACACTCTTAAGGTACTGGGAGTAATTCTGACACTCTTAAGGTACTGCGAGTACTTCTGACTCTCTTAAAGTACTGGGAGTAATTCTGACAGATTTAAAGTGCTGGGAGTAATTCTGACTCTCTTAAAGTACTGGGAGTAATTCTGACACTCTTAAGGTCCTGGAAGTAAATCTGACACTCTTAAAGTACTGGGAGTAATTCTGACTCTCTTAAAGTACTGGGAGTAATACTCACTCACTTAAGGTACTAGGAGTAATTCCGACTCTCTTAAGGTACTGGGAGTAATTCTGACACTCTTAAGGTACTGGGAGTAATTCCGACTCTCTTAAGGTACTGCGAGTAATTCTGACTCTCTTAACGTACTGGCAGTAATTCTGACACTCTTAAGGTACTGGGACTATTTCTGACTCTCTTAATGTACAGGGAGTAATTCTGACACTCTTAAGGTACTGGGAGTAATTCCGACTATCTTAAGGTACTGGGAGTAATTCTGACTCTCTTAAAGTACTGGGAGTAATTCTGACACTATTAAAGTACTGGGAGTAATTCTGACCCTTTTAAGGTACTGGGAGTAATTCTGACACTCTTAATGTACTGCGAGTACTTCTGACTCTCTTAAAGTACTGGGAGTAATTCTGACAGATTTAAAGTGCTGGGAGTAATTCTGACTCTCTTAATGTACTGGGATTAATTCTGACACTCTTAAGGTACTGGGAGTAATTCTGACACTCTTAAGGTACTGGGAGTAATTCCGACACTCTTAAGGTACTGCGAGTACTTCTGACTCTATTAAAGTACTAGGAGTAATTCTGACAGTTTTAAAGTACTGGGAGTAATTCTGACTCTCTTAAAGTACTGGGAGTAATTCTGACTCTCTTAACGTACAAGGGAGTAATTCCGACTCTCTTAAGGTACTGGGAGTAATTCTGACTCTCTTAACGTACTGGGAGTAATTCTGACACTCTTAATGTACTGGAACGAATTCTGACTCTCTTAAGGTACTGCGAGTACTTCTGACTCTATTAAAGTACTAGGAGTAATTCTGACAGTTTTAAAGTACTGGGAGTAAATCTGACACTCTTAAGGTACTGGGAGTAATTCTGACACTCTTAAGGTACTGGCAGTAATTCTGACTCTCTTAAAGTACTGGGAGTTATTCTGACTCTCTTAAGGTACTGGGAGTAATTCTGAGACTCTTAAGGTACTAAAAGTAATTCTGACACTCTTAAAGTACTGGGAGTAATTCTGACTCTCTTCAAGTACTGGGAGTAATTCTGACTCTCTTAAAGTCCTGGGAGTAATTGTGGCTCTTTTAAAGTACTGGAAGTAATTCTGACTGTTTTAAAGTACTGGGAGTAATTGTTATTCTCTCAAAGTACTAGGAGTAATATTGACACTCTTAAGGTACTGAAAATAATTCTGATACTCTTAAGGTACTGGGAGTAATTCTGACTCTCTTAAAGTACTGTGAGTAATTCTGACACTCTTAAAGTACTGGGAGTAATTCTGACTCTCTTAATATACTGGGAGTAATTCTGACTCTCTTAATGTACTGGGAGTAATTCTGACACTCTTAAGGTACTGGGAGTAATTCTGACTCTCTTAACGTACTGGGAGTAATTTTGACTTTCTTATCGTACTAAGAATAATTCTGACTCTCTTAACGTACTGGGAGTAATTCTGACTCTCTTAACGTACTGGGAGTAATTCTGACTCTATTAATCTACTGAAAGTAATTCTGATACTCTTAACGTACTGGGAGTAATTATGACACTCTTAAGGTACTGGGAGTAAGTCTGACACTCTTAAGGTACTGGGAGTAATTCTGACTCTCTTAAAGTACTGGGAGTAATTCTGACTCTCTTAAAGTACTGGAAGTAATTCTGACTTTCTTAAGGTACAGGGAGTAATTCCGACTCTCTAAAGGTACTGGGAGTAATTCCTACACTCTTAAGGTACTGGGAGTAATTCCGACTCTCTTAAGGTACTGGGAGTAATTCTGACTCTCTTAACGTACTGGGAGTAATTCTGACACTCTTAAAGTACTGATAGTAATTCTGACTCTCTTAAGGTACAGGGAGTAATTCCGACTCTCTTAAGGTACTGGGAATAATTCTGACATCTTAAGGTACTGGGAGTAATTCCGACTATCTTAAGGTACTGGGAGTAATTCTGACTCTCTTAACGTACTGAGAGTAATTCTGACACTCTTAATGTACTGGGACTAATTCTGACTCTCTTAATGTACAAAGAGTAATTCTGACACTATTAAGGTACTGGGAGTAATTCTGACACTCTTAAGGTACTTAGAGTAATTCTGACTCTCTTAACGCATTGGGAGTAATTCTGACTCTCTTAATGTACTGGGAGTAATTCTGACACTATTAAAGTACTTGGAGTAATTCTAATACTCTTAAGGTACTGGGAGTAATTCTGACACTCTTAAGGTACTGCGAGTACTTCTGACTCTCTTAAAGTACTGGGAGTAATTCTGACAGATTTAAAGTGCTGGGAGTAATTCTGACTCTCTTAAAGTACTGGGAGTAATTCTGACACTCTTAAGGTCCTGGAAGTAAATCTGACACTCTTAAAGTACTGGGAGTAATTCTGACTCTCTTAAAGTACTGGGAGTAATACTCACTCACTTAAGGTACTAGGAGTAATTCCGACTTTTTTTAAGGTACTGGGAGTAATTCTGACACTCTTAAGGTACTGGGAGTAATTCCGACTCTCTTAAGGTACTGCGAGTAATTCTGACTCTCTTAACGTACTGGCAGTAATTCTGACACTCTTAAGGTACTGGGAGTAATTCTGAGTCTCTTAACGTACTGAGAGTAATTCTGACACTCTTAATGTACTGGGACTAATTCTGACTCTCTTAATGTACTGGGAGTAATTCTGACACTCTTAAGGTACTGGGAGTAATTCTGACACTCTTAAGGTACTGGGAGTAATTCCGACTCTCTTAAGGTACTGGGAGTAATTCTGAGTCTCTTAACGTACTGAGAGTAATTCTGACACTCTTAATGTACTGGGACTAATTCTGACTCTCTTAATGTACTGGGAGTAATTCTGACACTCTTAAGGTACTGAGAGTAATTCTGACACTCTTAAGGTACTGGGAGTAATTCTGACTCTCTTAAAGTACTGGGAGTAATTCTGACTCTCTTAACGTACTGGGAGTAATTCTGACACTCTTACGGTACTGGGAGTAATTCTGACTCTCTTAAAGTACTGGGAGTAATGCTGACACTCTTAAGGTACTGGGAGTTTTTCTGACACTCTTAAGGTACTGGGAGTAATTTTGACTCTCTTAAAGTACTAGGAGTAATTCTGACAGTTTTAAAGTACTGGGAGTAATTCTGACTCTCTTAAAGTACTGGGAGTAATTCTGGCTCTTTTAAAGTACTGGGAGTAATTCTGACTGTTTTAAAGTACTGGGAGTAATTCTGACTCTTTTAAAGTACTAGGAGTAATATTGACACTCTTAAGGTACTGAAAGTAATTCTGATACTCTTAAGGTACTGGGAGTAATTCTGACTCTCGTAAAGTACTGGGAGTAATTCTGACTTACTTAAGGTACTGGGAGTAATTCTGACATTCTTAAAGTACTGGGAGTAATTCTGACTCTCTTAAAGTACTGGGAGTAATTCTGACTCTCTTAAGGTACTGGGAGTATTTCTGACTCTCTTAATGTTCTGGGAGTAATTCTGACACTCTTAAGGTACTGGGAGTAATTCTGACTCTCTTAAAGTACTGGGAGTAATTCTGACTTTCTTAACGTACTAAGAATAATTCTGACTCTCTTAACGTACTGGGAGTAATTCTGACTCTCTTAACGTACTGGGAGTAATTCTGACTCTATTAATGTACTGAGAGTAATTCTGACTCTCTTAACGTACTGGGAGTAATTCTGACACTCTTAAGGTACTGGGAGTAATTCTGACACTCTTAAGGTACTTAGAGTAATTCTGACTCACTTAACGCACTGGGAGTAATTCTGACTCTCTTAAAGTACTGGGAGTAATTCTGACACTATTAAAGTACTTGGAGTAATTCTGACACTCTTAAGGTACTGGGAGTAATTCTGACACTCTTAAGGTACTGGGAGTAATTCTGACTCTCTTAATGTACTGGAACTAATTCTGACAGTCTTAAAGTACTGATAGTAATTCTGACTCTCTTAAAGTACTTGGAGTAACATTAACACTCTTAAGGTACTGAAAGTAATTCTGATACTCTTAAGGTACTGGGAGTAATTCTGACTCTCTTAAAGTACTGGGAGTAATTCCGACTCTCTTAAGATACTGGGAGTAATTCTGACTCTCGTAAAGTACTGGGAGTAATTCTGACTTACTTAAGGTACTGGGAGTAATTCTGACACTCTGAATGTACTGGGAGTTATTCTGACACTCTTAATGTACTGGGACTATTTCTGACTCTCTTAATGTACAGGGAGTAATTCTGACACTCTTAAGGTACTGGGAGTAATTCCGACTATCTTAAGGTACTGGGAGTAATTCTCACTCTCTTAACGTACTAAGAGTAATTCTGACACTCTTAATGTACTGGGACTAGTTCTGACTCTTTTAATGTACTGGGACTAATTCTGACTCTCTTAATGTACAGGGAGTAATTCCGACACTCTTAAGGTACTGGGAGTAATTCTGACACTCTTAAGGTACTTAGAGTAATTCTGACTCTCTTAACGTACTGGGAGTAAATATGACTCTTTTAAAGTACTGGGAGTAATTCTGACACTATTAAAGTACTGGGAGTAATTCTGACACTCTTAAGGTACTGGGAGTAATTCTGACACTCTTAATGTACTGCGAAAACTTCTGACTCTCTTAAAGTACTGGGAGTAATTCTGACAGATTTAAAGTGCTGGGAGTAATTCTGACTCTCTTAAAGTACTGGGAGTAATTCTGACACTCTTAAGGTCCTGGGAGTATATCTGACTCTCTTAAAGTTCCCGGGAGTAATTCTGAATCACTTAAGTTACTGAGAGTAATTCTGACTCTCTCAAAGTACTGGGAGTAATTCTGACTCTCTTAAAGTACTGGAGTAATTCTGACACTCTTAAAGTACTGGGAGTAATTCTGGCTCTTTTAAAGTACTGGGAGTAATTCTGACTGTTTTAAAGTACTGGGAGTAATTCTGACTCTCTTAAAGTACTAGGAGTAATATTGACACTCTTAAGGTACTGTAAGTAATTCTGATACTCTTAAGGTACTAGGAGTAATTCTGACTCTCGTAAAGTACTGGGAGTAATTCTGACTTACTTAAGGTACTGGGAGTAATTCTGACACTCTGAATGTACTGGGAGTAATTCTGACACTCTTAATGTACTGGGACTATTTCTGACTCTCTTAATGTACAGGGAGTAATTCTGACACTCTTAAGGTACTGGGAGTAATTCCGACTATCTTAAGGTACTGGGAGTAATTCTCACTCTCTTAACGTACTGAGAGTAATTCTGACACTCTTAATGTACTGGGACTAGTTCTGACTCTCTTAATGTACTGGGACTAATTCTGACTCTCTTAATGTACAGGGAGTAATTCCGACACTCTTAAGGTACTGGGAGTAATTCTGACACTCTTAAGGTACTTAGAGTAATTCTGACTCTCTTAAAGTACTGGGAGTAATTCTGACACTATTAAAGTACTGGGAGTAATTCTGACACTCTTAAGGTACTGGGAGTAATTCTGACACTCTTAATGTACTGCGAGTACTTCTGACTCTCTTAAAGTACTGGGAGTAATTCTGACACTCTTACGGTACTGGGAGTAATTCTGACTCTCTTAAAGTACTGGGAGTAATGCTGACACTCTTAAGGTACTGGGAGTTTTTCTGACACTCTTAAGGTACTGGGAGTAATTTTGACTCTCTTGAAGTACTAGGAGTAATTCTGACAGTTTTAAAGTACTGGGAGTAATTCTGACTCTCTTAAAGTACTGGGAGTAATTCTGGCTCTTTTAAAGTACTGGGAGTAATTCTGACTGTTTTAAAGTACTGGGAGTAATTCTGACTCTTTTAAAGTACTAGGAGTAATATTGACACTCTTAAGGTACTGAAAGTAATTCTGATACTCTTAAGGTACTGGGAGTAATTCTGACTCTCGTAAAGTACTGGGAGTAATTCTGACTTACTTAAGGTACTGGGAGTAATTCTGACATTCTTAAAGTACTGGGATTAATTCTGACTCTCTTAAAGTACTGGGAGTAATTCTGACTCTCTTAAGGTACTGGGAGTAATTCTGACTCTCTTAATGTTCTGGGAGTAATTCTGACACTCTTAAGGTACTGGGAGTAATTCTGACTCTCTTAAAGTACTGGGAGTAATTCTGACTTTCTTAACGTACTAAGAAGAATTCTGACTCTCTTACCGTACTGGGAGTAATTCTGACTCTCTTAACGTACTGGGAGTAATTCTGACTCTATTAATGTACTGAGAGTAATTCTGACTCTCTTAACGTACTGGGAGTAATTCTGACACTCTTAAGGTACTGGGAGTAATTCTGACACTCTTAAGGTACTTAGAGTAATTCTGACTCACTTAACGCACTGGGAGTAATTCTGACTCTCTTAAAGTACTGGGAGTAATTCTGACACTATTAAAGTACTTGGAGTAATTCTGACACTCTTAAGGTACTGGGAGTAATTCTGACACTCTTAAGGTACTGGGAGTAATTCTGACTCTCTTAATGTACTGGAACTAATTCTGACAGTCTTAAAGTACTGATAGTAATTCTGACTCTCTTAAAGTACTTGGAGTAACATTAACACTCTTAAGGTACTGAAAGTAATTCTGATACTCTTAAGGTACTGGGAGTAATTCTGACTCTCTTAAAGTACTGGGAGTAATTCCGACTCTCTTAAGATACTGGGAGTAATTCTGACTCTCGTAAAGTACTGGGAGTAATTCTGACTTACTTAAGGTACTGGGAGTAATTCTGACACTCTGAATGTACTGGGAGTTATTCTGACACTCTTAATGTACTGGGACTATTTCTGACTCTCTTAATGTACAGGGAGTAATTCTGACACTCTTAAGGTACTGGGAGTAATTCCGACTATCTTAAGGTACTGGGAGTAATTCTCACTCTCTTAACGTACTAAGAGTAATTCTGACACTCTTAATGTACTGGGACTAGTTCTGACTCTTTTAATGTACTGGGACTAATTCTGACTCTCTTAATGTACAGGGAGTAATTCCGACACTCTTAAGGTACTGGGAGTAATTCTGACACTCTTAAGGTACTTAGAGTAATTCTGACTCTCTTAACGTACTGGGAGTAAATATGACTCTTTTAAAGTACTGGGAGTAATTCTGACACTATTAAAGTACTGGGAGTAATTCTGACACTCTTAAGGTACTGGGAGTAATTCTGACACTCTTAATGTACTGCGAAAACTTCTGACTCTCTTAAAGTACTGGGAGTAATTCTGACAGATTTAAAGTGCTGGGAGTAATTCTGACTCTCTTAAAGTACTGGGAGTAATTCTGACACTCTTAAGGTCCTGGGAGTATATCTGACTCTCTTAAAGTTCCCGGGAGTAATTCTGAATCACTTAAGTTACTGAGAGTAATTCTGACTCTCTCAAAGTACTGGGAGTAATTCTGACTCTCTTAAAGTACTGAAATAATTCTGACACTCTTAAAGTACTGGGAGTAATTCTGGCTCTTTTAAAGTACTGGGAGTAATTCTGACTGTTTTAAAGTACTGGGAGTAATTCTGACTCTCTTAAAGTACTAGGAGTAATATTGACACTCTTAAGGTACTGTAAGTAATTCTGATACTCTTAAGGTACTAGGAGTAATTCTGACTCTCGTAAAGTACTGGGAGTAATTCTGACTTACTTAAGGTACTGGGAGTAATTCTGACACTCTGAATGTACTGGGAGTAATTCTGACACTCTTAATGTACTGGGACTATTTCTGACTCTCTTAATGTACAGGGAGTAATTCTGACACTCTTAAGGTACTGGGAGTAATTCCGACTATCTTAAGGTACTGGGAGTAATTCTCACTCTCTTAACGTACTGAGAGTAATTCTGACACTCTTAATGTACTGGGACTAGTTCTGACTCTCTTAATGTACTGGGACTAATTCTGACTCTCTTAATGTACAGGGAGTAATTCCGACACTCTTAAGGTACTGGGAGTAATTCTGACACTCTTAAGGTACTTAGAGTAATTCTGACTCTTTTAACGTACTGGGAGTAATTCTGACTCTCTTAAAGTACTGGGAGTAATTCTGACACTATTTAAGTACTGGGAGTAATTCTGACACTCTTAAGGTACTGGGAGTAATTCTGACACTCTTAATGTACTGCGAGTACTTCTGACTCTCTTAAAGTACTGGGAGTAATTCTGACAGATTTAAAGTGCTGGGAGTAATTCTGACTCTCTTAAAGTACTGGGAGTAATTCTGACACTCTTAAGGTCCTGTGAGTATATCTGACACCCTTAAAGTACTGGGAGTAATTCTGACTCTCTTAAAGTACTGGGAGTAATACTCACTCACTTAAGGTACAGGGAGTACTTCCGACTCTCTTAAAGTACTGGGAGTAATTCTGACACTATTAAAGTACAGGGAGTAATTCTGACACTCTTAAGGTACTGGGAGTAATTCCGACACTCTTAAGGTACTGCGAGTACTTCTGACTCTATTAAAGTACTAGGAGTAATTCTGACAGTTTTAAAGTACTGGGAGTAATTCTGACTCTCTTAAAGTACTGGGAGTAATTCTGACTCTCTTAACGTACAGGGAGTAATTCCGACTCTCTTAAGGTACTGGGAGTAATTCTGACACTCTTAACGTACTGGGAGTAATTCTGACACTCTTAATGTACTGGAACTAATTCTGACTCTCTTAAGGTACTGCGAGTACTTCTGACTCTATTAAAGTACTAGGAGTAATTCTGACAGTTTTAAAGTACTGGGAGTAAATCTGACACTCTTAAGGTACTGGGAGTAATTCTGACACTCTTAAGGTACTGGCAGTAATTCTGACTCTCTTAAAGTACTGGGAGTTATTCTGACTCTCTTAAGGTACTGGGAGTAATTCTGAGACTCTTAAGGTACTAGAAGTAATTCTGACACTCTTAAAGTACTTGGAGTAATTCTGACTCTCTTCAAGTACTGGGAGTAATTCTGACTCTCTTAAAGTCCTGGGAGTAATTGTGGCTCTTTTAAAGTACTGGGAGTAATTCTGACTGTTTTAAAGTACTGGAAGTAATTGTGACTCTCTCAAAGTACTAGGAGTAATATTGACACTCTTAAGGTACTGAAAATAATTCTGATACTCTTAAGGTACTGGGAGTAATTCTGATTCTCTTAAAGTACTGTGAGTAATTCTGACTCTCTTAAAGTACTGGGAGTAATTCTGACTCTCTTAAGGTACTGGGAGTAATTCTGACTCTCTTAATGTACTGGGAGTAATTCTGACACTCTTAAGGTACTGGGAGTAATTCTGACTCTCTTAACGTACTGGGAGTAATTCTGACACTCTTAAGGTACTGGGAGTAATTCTGACACTCTTAAGGTACTTCGAGTAATTCTGACTCTCTTAACGCATTGGGAGTAATTCTGACTCTCTTAATGTACTGGGAGTAATTCTGACACTATTAAAGTACTTGGAGTAATTCTGACACTCTTAAGGTACTGGGAGTAATTCTGACACTCTTAAGGTACTGCGAGTACTTCTGACTCTCTTTAAGTACTGGGAGTAATTCTGACAGATTTAAAGTGCTGGGAGTAATTCTGACTCTCTTAAAGTACTGGGAGTAATTCTGACACTCTTAAGGTCCCGGAAGTAAATCTGACACTCTTAAAGTACTGGGAGTAATTCTGACTCTCTTAAAGTACTGGGAGTAATACTCACTCACTTAAGGTACTAGGAGTAATTCCGACTCTCTTAAGGTACTGGGAGTAATTCTGACACTCTTAAGGCACTGGGAGTAATTCCGACTCTCTTAAGGTACTGCGAGTAATTCTGACTCTCTTAACGTACTGGCAGTAATTCTGACACTCTTAAGGTACTGGGAGTAATTCTGAGTCTCTTAACGTACTGAGAGTAATTCTGACACTCTTAATGTACTGGGACTAATTCTGACTCTCTTAATGTACTGGGAGTAATTCTGACACTCTTAAGGTACTGGGAGTAATTCTGACACTCTTAAAATACTGGGAGTAATTCCGACTCTCTTAAGGTACTGGGAGTAATTCTGAATCTCTTAACGTACTGAGAGTAATTCTGACACTCTTAATGTACTGGGACTAATTCTGACTCTCTTAATGTACTGGGAGTAATTCTGACACTCTTAAGGTACTGAGAGTAATTCTGACACTCTTAAGGTACTGGGAGTAATTCTGACTCTCTTAAAGTACTGGGAGTAATTCTGACTTTCTTAACGTACTGGGAGTAATTCTGACACTCTTACGGTACTGGGAGTAATTCTGACTCTCTTAAAGTACTGGGAGTAATGCTGACACTCTTAAGGTACTGGGAGTTTTTCTGACACTCTTAAGGTACTGGGAGTAATTTTGACTCTCTTAAAGTACTAGGAGTAATTCTGACAGTTTTAAAGTACTGGGAGTAATTCTGACTCTCGTAAAGTACTGGGAGTAATTCTGGCTCTTTTAAAGTACTGGGAGTAATTCTGACTGTTTTAAAGTACTGGGAGTAATTCTGACTCTTTTAAAGTACTAGGAGTAATATTGACACTCTTAAGGTACTAAAAGTAATTCTGATACTCTTAAGGTACTGGGAGTAATTCTGACTCTCGTAAAGTACTGGGAGTAATTCTGACTTACTTAAGGTACTGGGAGTAATTCTGACACTCTGTACTGGGAGTAATTCTGACTCTCTTAAGGTACTGGGAGTAATTCTGTCTCTCTTAATGTTCTGGGAGTAATTCTGACACTCTTAAGGTACTGGGAGTAATTCTGACACTCTTAAGGTACTGGGAGTAATTCCGACTCTCTTAAGGTACTGCGAGTAATTCTGAGTCTCTTAACGTACTGAGAGTAATTCTGACACTCTTAATGTACTGGGACTAATTCTGACTCTCTTAATGTACTGGGAGTAATTCTGACACTCTTAAGGTATTGAGAGTAATTCTGACACTCTTAAGGTACTGGGAGTAATTCTGACTCTCTTAAAGTACTGGGAGTAATTCTGACTCTCTTAACGTACTGGGTGTAATTCTGACACTCTTACGGTACTGGGAGTAATTCTGACACTCTTAAAGTACTGGGAGTAATTCTGACACTCTTAAGGTACTGGCAGTAATTCTGACTCTCTTAAAGTACTGGGAGTTATTCTGACTCTCTTAAGGTACTGGGAGTAATTCTGAGACTCTTAAGGTACTGGGAGTTATTCTGACTCTCTTTTGGTACTGGGAGTAATTCTGAGACTCTTAAGGTACTAGAAGTAATTCTGACACTCTTAAAGTACTGGGAGTAATTCTGACTCTCTTAAAGTACTGGGAGTAATTCTGACTCTCTTAAAGTACTGGGAGTAATTCTGGCTCTTTTAAAGTACTGGGAGTAATTCTGACTGTTTTAAAGTTCTGGGAGTAATTCTGACTCTTTTAAAGTACTGGGAGTAATATTGACACTCTTAAGGTACTGAAAGTAATTCTGATACTCTTAAGGTACTGGGAGTAATTCTGACTCTCGTAAAGTACTGGGAGTAATTCTGACTTACTTAAGGTACTGGGAGTAATTCTGACACTCTTAAAGTACTGGGAGTAATTCTGACTCTCTTAAAGTACTGGGAGTAATTCTGACTCTCTTAAGGTACTGCGAGTAATTCTGACTCTCTTAACGTACTGGCAGTATTTCTGACACTCTTAATGTACTGGGACTAATTCTGACTCTCTTAATGTACTGGGATTATTTCTGACACTCTTAAGGTACTGGGAGTAATTCTGACACTCTTAAGGTACTGGGAGTAATTCCGACACTCTTAAGGTACTGCGAGTACTTCTGACTCTATTAAAGTACTAGGAGTTATTCTGACAGTTTTAAAGTACTGGGAGTAATTCTGACTCTCTTAAAGTACTGGGAGTAATTCTGACTCTCTTAACGTAGAGGGAGTAATTCCGACTCTCTGGGAGTAATTCCGACAGTCTTAAGGTACTGGGAGTAATTCCGACTCTCTTAAGGTACTGCGAGTAATTCTGAGTCTCTTAACGTACTGAGAGTAATTCTGACACTCTTAATGTACTGGGACTAATTCTGACTCTCTTAATGTACTGGGAGTAATTCTGACACTCTTAAGGTATTGAGAGTAATTCTGACACTCTTAAGGTACTGGGAGTAATTCTGACTCTCTTAAAGTACTGGGAGTAATTCTGACTCTCTTAACGTACTGGGAGTAATTCTGACACTCTTACGGTACTGGGAGTAATTCTGACACTCTTAAAGTACTGGGAGTAATTCTGACACTCTTAAGGTACTGGCAGTAATTCTGACTCTCTTAAAGTACTGGGAGTTATTCTGACTCTCTTAAGGTACTGGGAGTAATTCTGAGACTCTTAAGGTACTGGGAGTTATTCTGACTCTCTTATGGTACTGGGAGTAATTCTGAGACTCTTAAGGTACTAGAAGTAATTCTGACACTCTTAAAGAACTGGGAGTAATTCTGACTCTCTTAAAGTACTGGGAGTAATTCTGACTGTTTTAAAGTTCTGGGAGTAATTCTGACTCTTTTAAAGTACTAGGAGTAAAATTGACACTCTTAAGGTACTGAAAGTAATTCTGATACTCTTAAGGTACTGGGAGTAATTCTGACTCTCGTAAAGTACTGGGAGTAATTCTGACTTACTTAAGGTACTGGGAGTAATTCTGACACTCTTAAAGTACTGGGAGTAATTCTGACTCTCTTAAAGTACTGGGAGTAATTCTGACTCTCTTAAGGTACTGCGAGTAATTCTGACTCTCTTAACGTACTGGCAGTAATTCTGACACTCTTAATGTACTGGGACTAATTCTGACTCTCTTAATGTACTGGGATTATTTCTGACACTCTTAAGGTACTAGGAGTAATTCTGACACTCTTAAGGTACTGGGAGTAATTCCGACACTCTTAAGGTACTGCGAGTACTTCTGACTCTATTAAAGTACTAGGAGTAATTCTGACAGTTTTAAAGTACTGGGAGTAATTCTGACTCTCTTAAAGTACTGGGAGTAATTCTGACTCTCTTAACGTACAGGGAGTAATTCCGACTCTCTTAAGGTACTGGGAGTAATTCTGACTCTCTTAACGTACTGGGAGTAATTCTGACACTCTTAATGTACTCGAACTAATTCTGACTCTCTTAAGGTACTGCGAGTACTTCTGACTCTATTAAAGTACTAGGAGTAATTCTGACAGTTTTAAAGTACTGGGAGTAAATCTGACACTCTTAAGGTACTGGGAGTAATTCTGACACTCTTAAGGTACTGGCAGTAATTCTGACTCTCTTAAAGTACTGGGAGTTATTCTGACTCTCTTAAGGTACTGGGAGTAATTCTGAGACTCTTAAGGTACTAGAAGTAATTCTGACACTCTTAAAGTACTGGGAGTAATTCTGACTCTCTTCAAGTACTGGGAGTAATTCTGACTCTCTTAAAGTCCTGGGAGTAATTGTGGCTCTTTTAAAGTACTGGGAGTAATTCTGACTGTTTTAAAGTACTGGGAGTAATTGTGACTCTCTCAAAGTACTAGGAGTAATATTGACACTCTTAAGGTACTGAAAATAATTCTGATACTCTTAATATACTGGGAGTAATTCTGACTCTCTTAAAGTACTGTGAGTAATTCTGACTCTCTTAAAGTACTGGGAGTAATTCTGACTCTCTTAAGGTACTGGGAGTAATTCTGACTCTCTTAATGTACTGGGAGTAATTCTGACACTCTTAAGGTACTGGGAGTAATTCTGACTCTCTTAACGTACTGGGAGTAATTTTGACTTTCTTATCGTACTAAGAATAATACTGACTCTCTTAACGTACTGGGAGTAATTCTGACTCTCTTAACGTACTGGGAGTAATTCTGACTCTATTAATGTACTGAGAGTAATTCTGACTCTCTTAACGTACTGGGAGTAATTATGACACTCTTAAGGTACTGGGAGTAAGTCTGAAACTCTTAAGGTACTGGGAGTAATTCTGACTCTCTTAAAGTACTGGGAGTAATTCTGACTCCCTTAAAGTACTGGGAGAAATTCTGACACTCTTAAGGTACTGGGAGTAATTCTGACTCTCTTAAAGTACTGGCAGTAATTCTGACTTTCTTATCGTACTAAGAATAATTCTGACTCTCTAAACGTACTGGGAGTAATTCTGACTCTCTTAAAGTACTGGGAGTAATTCTGACATTCTTAAGGTACTGGCAGTAATTCTGACTCTCTTAAAGTACTGGGAGTTATTCTGACTCTCTTAAGGTACTGGGAGTAATTCTGAGACTCTTAAGGTACTGGGAGTTATTCTGACTCTCTTATGGTACTGGGAGTAATTCTGAGACTCTTAAGGTACTAGAAGTAATTCTGACACTCTTAAAGTACTGGGAGTAATTCTGACTCTCTTAAAGTACTGGGAGTAATTCTGACTCTCTTAAAGTACTGGGAGTAATTCTGGCTCTTTTAAAGTACTGGGAGTAATTCTGACTGTTTTAAAGTTCTGGGAGTAATTCTGACTCTTTTAAAGTACTAGAAGTAATATTGACACTCTTAAGGTACTGAAAGTAATTCTGATACTCTTAAGTTACTGGGAGTAATTCTGACTCTCGTAAAGTACTGGGAGTAATTCTGACTTACTTAAGGTACTGGGAGTAATTCTGACACTCTTAAAGTACTGGGAGTAATTCTGACTCTCTTAAAGTACTGGGAGTAATTCTGACTCTCTTAAGGTACTGCGAGTAATTCTGACTCTCTTAACGTACTGGCAGTAATTCTGACACTCTTAATGTACTGGGACTAATTCTGACTTTCTTAATGTACTGGGATTAATTCTGACACTTTTAAGGTACTGGGAGTAATTCTGACACTCTTAAGGTACTGGGAGTAATTCCGACACTCTTAAGGTACTGCGAGTACTTCTGACTCTATTAAAGTACTAGGAGTAATTCTGACAGTTTTAAAGTACTGGGAGTAATTCTGACTCTCTTAAAGTACTGGGAGTAATTCTGACTCTCTTAACGTACAGGGAGTAATTCCGACTCCCTTAAGGTACTGGGAGTAATTCTGACTCTCTTAACGTACTGGGAGTAATTCTGACACTCTTAATGTACTGGAACTAATTCTGACTCTCTTAAGGTACTGCGAGTACTTCTGACTCTATTAAAGTACTAGGAGTAATTCTGACAGTTTTAAAGTACTGGGAGTAAATCTGATACTCTTAAGGTACTGGGAGTAATTCTGACACTCTTAAGGTACTGGCAGTAATTCTGACTCTCTTAAAGTACTGGGAGTTATTCTGACTCTCTTAAGGTACTGGGAGTAATTCTGAGACTCTTAAGGTACTAGAAGTAATTCTGACACTCTTAAAGTACTGGGAGTAATTCTGACTCTCTTCAAGTACTGGGAGTAATTCTGACTCTCTTAAAGTCCTGGGAGTAATTGTGGCTCTTTTAAAGTACTGGGAGTAATTCTGACTGTTTTAAAGTACTGGGAGTAATTGTGACTCTCTCAAAGTACTAGGAGTAATATTGACACTCTTAAGGTACTGAAAATAATTCTGATACTCTTAAGGTACTGGGAGTAATTCTGACTCTCTTAAAGTACTGTGAGTAATTCTGACTCTCTTTAAGTACTGGGAGTAATTCTGACTCTCATAAGGTACTGGGAGTAATTCTGACTCTCTTAATGTACTGGGAGTAATTCTGACACTCTTAAGGTACTGGGAGTAATTCTGACTCTCTTAACGTACTGGGAGTAATTTTGACTTTCTTATCGTACTAAGAAAAATTCTAACTCTCTTAACGTACTGGGAGTAATTCTGACTCTCTTAACGTACTGGGAGTAATTCTGACTCTATTAATGTACTGAGAGTAATTCTGACTCTCTTAACGTACTGGGAGTAATTATGACACTCTTAAGGTACTGGGAGTAAGTCTGACACTCTTAAGGTACTGGGAGTAATTCTGACTCTCTTAAAGTACTGGGAGTAATTCTGACTCCCTTAAAGTACTGGGAGTAATTCTGACACTCTTAAGGTACTGGGAGTAATTCTGACTCTCTTAAAGTACTGGGAGTAATTCTGACTTTCTTATCGTACTAAGAATAATTCTGACTCTCTTAACGTACTGGGAGTAATTCTGACTCTCTTAACGTACTGGGAGTAATTCTGACTCTATTAATGTACTGAGAGTAATTCTGACTCTCTTAACGTACTGGGAGTAATTATGACACTCTTAAGGTACTGGGAGTAAGTCTGACACTCTTAAGGTACTGGGAGTAATTCTGACTCTCTTAAGGTACTGGGAGTAATTCTGACTCTCTTAATGTACTGGGAGTAATTCTGACACTCTTAAGGTACTGGGAGTAATTCTGACTCTCTTAACGTAAGTAATTCTGACTTTCTTATCGTACTAAGAATAATTCTGACTCTCTTAACGTACTGGGAGTAATTCTGACTCTCTTAACGTACTTGGAGTAATTCTGACTCTATTAATGTACTGAGAGTAATTCTGACTCTCTTAACGTACTGGGAGTAATTATGACAATCTTAAGGTACTGGGAGTAAGTCTGACACTCTTAAGGTACTGGGAGTAATTCTGACTCTCTTAAAGTACTGGGAGTAATTCTGACTCCCTTAAAGTACTGGGAGTAATTCTGACACTCTTAAGGTACTGGGAGTAATTCTGACTCTCTTAAAGTACTGGGAGTAATTCTGACTTTCTTATCGTACTAAGAATAATTCTGACTCTCTTAACGTACTGGGAGTAATTCTGACTCTCTTAACGTACTGGGAGTAATTCTGACTCTATTAATGTACTGAGAGTAATTCTGACTCTCTTAACGTACTGGGAGTAATTATGACACTCTTAAGGTACTGGGAGTAAGTCTGACACTCTTAAGGTACTGGGAGTAATTCTGACTCTCTTAAGGTACTGGGAGTAATTCTGACTCTCTTAATGTACTGGGAGTAATTCTGACACTCTTAAGGTACTGGGAGTAATTCTGACTCTCTTAACGTAAGTAATTCTGACTTTCTTATCGTACTAAGAATAATTCTGACTCTCTTAACGTACTGGGAGTAATTCTGACTCTCTTAACGTACTGGGAGTAATTCTGACTCTATTAATGTACTGAGAGTAATTCTGACTCTCTTAACGTACTGGGAGTAATTATGACACTCTTAAGGTACTGGGAGTAAGTCTGACTCTCTTAAGGTACTGGGAGTAATTCTGACTCTCTTAATGTACTGGGAGTAATTCTGACACTCTTAAGGTACTGGGAGTAATTCTGACTCTCTTAAAGTACTGGGAGTAATTCTGACTTTCTTATCGTACTAAGAATAATTCTGACTCTCTTAACGTACTGGGAGTAATTCTGACTCTCTTAACGTACTGGGAGTAATTCTGACTCTATTAATGTACTGAGAGTAATTCTGACTCTCTTAACGTACTGGGAGTAATTATGACACTCTTAAGGTACTGGGAGTAAGTCTGACACTCTTAAGGTACTGGGAGTAATTCTGACTCTCCTAAAGTACTGGGAGTAATTCTGACTCTCTTAAAGTACTGGAAGTAATTCTGACTCTCTTAAGGTACAGGGAGTAATTCCGACTCTCTAAAGGTACTGGGAGTATTTCTGACACTCTTAAGGTACTGGGAGTAATTCCGACTCTCTTAAGGTACTGGGAGTAATTCTGACTCTCTTAACGTACTGGGAGTAATTCTGACACTCTTAAAGTACTGATAGTAATTCTGACTCTCTTAAGGTACAGGGAATAATTCTGACATCTTAAGGTACTGGGAGTAATTCCGTTTATCTTAAGGTACTGGGAGTATTTCTGACTCTCTTAACGTACTGAGAGTAATTCTGACACTCTTAATGTACTGGGACTAATTCTGACTCTCTTAATGTACAGGGAGTAATTCTGACACTCTTAAGGTACTGGGAGTAATTCTGACACTGTTAAGGTACTTAGAGTAATTCTGACTCTCTTAACGCATTGGGAGTAATTCTGACTCTCTTAATGTACTGGGAGTAATTCTGACGCTATTAAAGTACTTGGAGTAATTCTGACACTCTTAAGGTACTGGGAGTAATTCTGACACTCTTAAGGTACTGCGAGTACTTCTGACTCTCTTAAAGTACTGGGAGTAATTCTGACAGATTTAAAGTGCTGAGAGTAATTCCGACTCTCTTAAAGTACTGGGAGTAATTCTGACACTCTTAAGGTCCTGGAAGTAAATCTGACACTCTTAAAGTACTGGGAGTAATTCTGACTCTCTTAAAGTACTGGGAGTAATACTCACTCACTTAAGGTACTAGGAGTAATTCCGACTCTCTTAAGGTACTGGGAGTAATTCTGACACTCTTAAGGTACTGGGAGTAATTCCGACTCTCTTAAGGTACTGCGAGTAATTCTGACTCTCTTAACGTACTGGCAGTAATTCTGACACTCTTAATGTACTGGGACTAATTCTGACTCTTTTAATGTACTGGGAGTAATTCTGACACTCTTAAGGTACTGGGAGTAATTCTGACACTCTTAAGGTACTGGGAGTAATTCCGACTCTCTTAAGGTACTGGGAGTAATTCTGAGTCTCTTAACGTACTGAGAGTAATTCTGACACTCTTAATGTACTGGGACTAATTCTGACTCTCTTAATGTACTGGGAGTAATTCTGACACTCTTAAGGTACTGAGAGTAATTCTGACACTCTTAAGGTACTGGGAGTAATTCTGACTCTCTTAAAGTACTGGGAGTAATTCTGACTCTCTTAACGTACTGGGAATAATTCTGACACTCTTACGGTACTAGGAGTAATTCTGACTCTCTTAAAGTACTACGAGTAATGCTGACACTCTTAAGGTACTGGGAGTTTTTCTGACACTCTTAAGGTACTTGGAGTAATTTTGACTCTCTTAAAGTACTAGGAGTAATTCTGACAGTTTTAAAGTACTGGGAGTAATTCTGACTCTCTTAAAGTACTGGGAGTAATTCTGGCTCTTTTAAAGTACTGGGAGTAATTCTGACTGTTTTAAAGTACTGGGAGTAATTCTGAGACTTTTAAAGTACTAGGAGTAATATTGACACTCTTAAGGTACTGAAAGTAATTCTGATACTCTTAAGGTACTGGGAGTAATTCTGACTCTCGTAAAGTACTGGGAGTAATTCTGACTTACTTAAGGTACTGGGAGTAATTCTGACACTCTTAAAGTACTGGGAGTAATTCTGACTCTCTTAAAGTACTGGGAGTAATTCTGACTCTTTTAAAGTACTGGGAGTAATTCTGACTCTCTTAAGGTACTGGGAGTAATTCTGACTCTCTTAATGTTCTGGGAGTAATTCTGACACTCTTAAGGTACTGGGAGTAATTCTGACTCTCTTAAAGTACTGGGAGTAATTCTGACTTTCTTAACGTACTAAGAATAATTCTGACTCTCTTAACGTACTGGGAGTAATTCTGACTCTCTTAACGTACTGGGAGTAATTCTGACTCTATTAATGTACTGAGAGTAATTCTGACTCTCATAACGTACTGGGAGTAATTCTGACACTCTTAAGGTACTGGGAGTAATTCTGACACTCTTAAGGTACTTAGAGTAATTCTGACTCTCTTAACGCACTGGGAGTAATTCTGACTCTCTTAAAGTACTGGGAGTAATTCTGACACTATTAAATTACTTGGAGTAATTCTGACACTCTTAAGATACTGGGAGTAATTCTGACACTCTTAAGGTACTGCGAGTACTTCTGACTCTCTTATAGTACTGGGAGTAATTCTGACAGATTTAAAGTGCTGGGAGTAATTCTGACTCTCTTAAAGTACTGGGAGTAATTCTGACACTCTTAAGGTCCTGGGAGTAAATCTGACACTCTTAAAGTACTGGGAGTAATTCTGACTCTCATAAAGTACTGGGAGTAATACTCACTCACTTAAGGTACAGGGAGTAATTCCGACTCTCTTAAGGTACTGGGAGTAATTCTGACACTCTTAACGTACTGGGAGTAATTCTGACTCTCTTAACGTACTGGGAGTAATTCTGACACTCTTACGGTACTGGGAGTAATTCTGACTCTCTTAATGTACTGGGATTAATTCTGACACTCTTAAGGTACTGGGAGTAATTCTGACACTCTTGAGGTACTGGGAGTAATTCCGACTCTCTTAAGGTACTGCGAGTAATTCTGAGTCTCTTAACGTACTGAGAGTAATTCTGACTCTCTTAATGTACTGGGACTAATTATGACTCTCTTAATGTACTGGGAGTAATTCTGAAGCTCTTAAGGTATTGAGAGTAATTCTGACACTCTTAAGGAACTGGGAGTAATTCTGACTCTCTTAAAGTACTGGGAGTAATTCTGACTCTCTTAACGTACTGGGAGTAATTCTGACACTCTTACGGTACTGGGAGTAATTCTGACACTCTTAAAGTACTGGGAGTAATGCTGACACTCTTAAGATACTGGGAGTTTTTCTGACACTCTTAAGGTACTGGGAGTAATTCTGACTCTCTTAAAGTACTAGGAGTAATTCTGACAGTTTTAAAGTACTGGGAGTAATTCTGACTCTCTTAAAGTACTAGGAGTAATTCTGACTCTCTTAACGTACAGGGAGTAATTCTGACTCTCTTAAGGTACTGGGAGTAATTCTGACTCTCTTAACGTACTGGGAGTAATTCTGACACTCTTAATGTACTGTAACTAATTCTGACTCTCTTAATGTACTGGGAGTAATTCTGACACTCTTAAGGTACTGGGAATAATTCTGACTCTCTTAATGTACTGGGAGTAAATCTGACACTCTTAAGGTACTGGGAGTAATTCTGACACTCTTAAGGTACTGGCAGTAATTCTGACTCTCTTAAAGTACTGGGAGTTATTCTGACTCTCTTATGGTACTGGGAGTAATTCTGAGACTCTTAAGGTACTAGAAGTAATTCTGACACTCTTAAAGTACTGGGAGTAATTCTGACTCTCTTAAAGTACTGGGAGTAATTCTGGCTCTTTTAAAGTACTGGGAGTAATTCTGACTGTTTTAAAGTACTGGGAGTAATTCTGACTCTTTTAAAGTACTAGGAGTAATATTGACACTCTTAAGGTACTGAAAGTAATTCTGATACTCTTAAGGTACTGGGAGTAATTCTGACTATCTTAAGGTACTGGGAGTAATTCTGACTCTCTTAATGTACTGGGAGTAATTCTGACTTACTTAAGGTACTGGGAGTAATTCTGACACTCTTAAAGTACTGGGAGTAATTCTGACTCTCTTAAAGTACTGGGAGTAATTCTGACTCTCTTAAAGTACTGTGAGTAATTCTGACTCTCTTAAAGTACTGGGAGTAATTCTGAATATCTTAAGGTACTGGGAGTAATTCTGACTCTCTTAATGTACTGGGAGTAATTCTGACACTCTTAAGGTACTGGGAGTAATTCTGACTCTCTTAAAGTACTGGGAGTAATTCTGAAATCTTAACGTACTAAGAATAATTCTGACTCTCTTAACGTACCGGGAGTAATTCTGACTCTCTTAAGGTACTGGGAGTAATTCTGACTCTATTAATGTACTGGGAGTAATTCTGACTCTCTTAACGTACTGGGAGTAATTCTGACAGTCTTAAAGTACTGATAGTAATTCTGACTCTCTTAAAGTACTTGGAGTAATATTAACACTCTTAAGGTACTGAAAGTAATTCTGATACTCTTAAGGTACTGGGAGTAATTCTGACTCTCTTAAAGTACTGGGAGTAATTCCGACTCTCTTAAGATACTGGGAGTAATTCTGACTCTCTTAAAGTACTGGGAGTAATTCTGACTCTCTTAAGGTACTGGGAGTAATTCTGACTCTCTTAATGTACTGTGAGTAAATCTGACACTCTTAAGGTACTGGGAGTAATTCTGACACTCTTAAGGTACTGGCAGTAATTCTGACTCTCTTAAAGTACTGGGAGTTATTCTGACTCTGTTAAGGTACTGGGAGTAATTCTGAGACTCTTAAGGTACTAGAAGTAATTCTGACACTCTTAAAGTACTGGGAGTAATTCTGACTCTCTTCAAGTACTGGGAGTAATTCTGACTCTCTTAAAGTCCTGGGAGTAATTGTGGCTCTTTTAAAGTACTGGGAGTAATTCTGACTGTTTTAAAGTACTGGGAGTAATTGTGACTCTCTCAAAGTACTAGGAGTAATATTGACTCTCTTATGGTACTGAAAGTAATTCTGATACTCTTAAGGTACTGGGAGTAATTCTGACTCTCTTAAAGTACTGTGAGTAATTCTGACTCTCTTAAAGTACTGGGAGTAATTCTGACTCTCTTAAGGTACTGGGAGTAATTCTGACTCTCTTAATGTACTGGGAGTAATTCTGACACTCTTAAGGTACTGGGAGTAATTCTGACTCTCCTAAAGTACTGGGAGTAATTCTGACTTTCTTATCGTACTAAGAATAATTCTGACTCTCTTAACGTACTGGGAGTAATTCTGACTCTCTTAACGTACTGGGAGTAATTCTGACTCTATTAATGTACTGAGAGTAAGTCTGACTCTCTTAACGTACTGGGAGTAATTATGACACTCTTAAGGTACTGGGAGTAAGTCTGACACTCTTAAGGTACTGGGAGTAATTCTGACTCTCTTAAAGTACTGGGAGTAATTCTGACTCTCTTAAAGTACTGGAAGTAATTCTGACTCTCTTAAGGTACAGGGAGTAATTCCGACTCTCTAAAGGTACTGGGAGTAATTCTGACACTCTTAAGGTATTGAGAGTAATTCTGACACTCTTAAGGAACTGGGAGTAATTCTGACTCTCTTAAAGTACTGGGAGTAATTCTGACTCTCTTAACGTACTGGGAGTAATTCTGACACTCTTACGGTACTGGGAGTAATTCTGACTCTCTTAATGTACTGGGATTAATTCTGACACTCTTAAGGTACTGGGAGTAATTCTGACACTCTTGAGGTACTGGGAGTAATTCCGACTCTCTTAAGGTACTGCGAGTAATTCTGAGTCTCTTAACGTACTGAGAGTAATTCTGACTCTCTTAATGTACTGGGACTAATTATGACTCTCTTAATGTACTGGGAGTAATTCTGAAGCTCTTAAGGTATTGAGAGTAATTCTGACACTCTTAAGGATCTGGGAGTAATTCTGACTCTCTTAAAGTACTGGGAGTAATTCTGACTCTCTTAACGTACTGGGAGTAATTCTGACACTCTTACGGTACTGGGAGTAATTCTGACACTCTTAAAGTACTGGGAGTAATGCTGACACTCTTAAGATACTGGGAGTTTTTCTGACACTCTTAAGGTACTGGGAGTAATTCTGACTCTCTTAAAGTACTAGGAGTAATTCTGACAGTTTTAAAGTACTGGGAGTAATTCTGACTCTCTTAAAGTACTAGGAGTAATTCTGACTCTCTTAACGTACAGGGAGTAATTCTGACTCTCTTAAGGTACTGGGAGTAATTCTGACTCTCTTAACGTACTGGGAGTAATTCTGACACTCTTAATGTACTGTAACTAATTCTGACTCTCTTAATGTACTGGGAGTAATTCTGACACTCTTAAGGTACTGGGAATAATTCTGACTCTCTTAATGTACTGGGAGTAAATCTGACACTCTTAAGGTACTGGGAGTAATTCTGACACTCTTAAGGTACTGGCAGTAATTCTGACTCTCTTAAAGTACTGGGAGTTATTCTGACTCTCTTATGGTACTGGGAGTAATTCTGAGACTCTTAAGGTACTAGAAGTAATTCTGACACTCTTAAAGTACTGGGAGTAATTCTGACTCTCTTAAAGTACTGGGAGTAATTCTGGCTCTTTTAAAGTACTGGGAGTAATTCTGACTGTTTTAAAGTACTGGGAGTAATTCTGACTCTTTTAAAGTACTAGGAGTAATATTGACACTCTTAAGGTACTGAAAGTAATTCTGATACTCTTAAGGTACTGGGAGTAATTCTGACTATCTTAAGGTACTGGGAGTAATTCTGACTCTCTTAATGTACTGGGAGTAATTCTGACTTACTTAAGGTACTGGGAGTAATTCTGACACTCTTAAAGTACTGGGAGTAATTCTGACTCTCTTAAAGTACTGGGAGTAATTCTGACTCTCTTAAAGTACTGTGAGTAATTCTGACTCTCTTAAAGTACTGGGAGTAATTCTGAATATCTTAAGGTACTGGGAGTAATTCTGACTCTCTTAATGTACTGGGAGTAATTCTGACACTCTTAAGGTACTGGGAGTAATTCTGACTCTCTTAAAGTACTGGGAGTAATTCTGAAATCTTAACGTACTAAGAATAATTCTGACTCTCTTAACGTACCGGGAGTAATTCTGACTCTCTTAAGGTACTGGGAGTAATTCTGACTCTATTAATGTACTGGGAGTAATTCTGACTCTCTTAACGTACTGGGAGTAATTCTGACAGTCTTAAAGTACTGATAGTAATTCTGACTCTCTTAAAGTACTTGGAGTAATATTAACACTCTTAAGGTACTGAAAGTAATTCTGATACTCTTAAGGTACTGGGAGTAATTCTGACTCTCTTAAAGTACTGGGAGTAATTCCGACTCTCTTAAGATACTGGGAGTAATTCTGACTCTCTTAAAGTACTGGGAGTAATTCTGACTCTCTTAAGGTACTGGGAGTAATTCTGACTCTCTTAATGTACTGTGAGTAAATCTGACACTCTTAAGGTACTGGGAGTAATTCTGACACTCTTAAGGTACTGGCAGTAATTCTGACTCTCTTAAAGTACTGGGAGTTATTCTGACTCTGTTAAGGTACTGGGAGTAATTCTGAGACTCTTAAGGTACTAGAAGTAATTCTGACACTCTTAAAGTACTGGGAGTAATTCTGACTCTCTTCAAGTACTGGGAGTAATTCTGACTCTCTTAAAGTCCTGGGAGTAATTGTGGCTCTTTTAAAGTACTGGGAGTAATTCTGACTGTTTTAAAGTACTGGGAGTAATTGTGACTCTCTCAAAATACTAGGAGTAATATTGACTCTCTTATGGTACTGAAAGTAATTCTGATACTCTTAAGGTACTGGGAGTAATTCTGACTCTCTTAAAGTACTGTGAGTAATTCTGACTCTCTTAAAGTACTGGGAGTAATTCTGACTCTCTTAAGGTACTGGGAGTAATTCTGACTCTCTTAATGTACTGGGAGTAATTCTGACACTCTTAAGGTACTGGGAGTAATTCTGACTCTCCTAAAGTACTGGGAGTAATTCTGACTTTCTTATCGTACTAAGAATAATTCTGACTCTCTTAACGTACTGGGAGTAATTCTGACTCTCTTAACGTACTGGGAGTAATTCTGACTCTATTAATGTACTGAGAGTAAGTCTGACTCTCTTAACGTACTGGGAGTAATTATGACACTCTTAAGGTACTGGGAGTAAGTCTGACACTCTTAAGGTACTGGGAGTAATTCTGACTCTCTTAAAGTACTGGGAGTAATTCTGACTCTCTTAAAGTACTGGAAGTAATTCTGACTCTCTTAAGGTACAGGGAGTAATTCCGACTCTCTAAAGGTACTGGGAGTAATTCTGACACTCTTAAGGTACTGGGAGTAATTCCGACTGTCTTAAGGTACTGGGAGTAATTCTGACTCTCTTAACATACTGGAAGTAATTCTGACACTCTTAAAGTACTGACAGTAATTCTGACTCTCTTAAGGTACAGGGAGTAATTCCGACTCTCTTAAGGTACTGGGAATAATTCTGACATCTTAAGCTACTGGGAGTAATTCCGACTATCTTAAGGTACTGGGAGTAATTCTGACTCTCTTAACGTACTGAGAGTAATTCTGACACTCTTAATGTACTGGGACTAATTCTGACTCTCTTAATGTACAGGGAGTAATTCTGACACTCTTAAGGTACAGGGAGTTTTTCTGACGTTATTAAGGTACTTAGAGTAATTCTGACTCACTTAACACATTGGGAGTAATTCTGACTCTTTTAAAGTACTGGGAGTAATTTTGACTGTTTTAAAGTACTGGGAGTAATTCTGACTCTTTTAAAGTACTAGGAGTAATATTGACACTCTTAAGGTACTGAAAGTAATTCTGATACTCTTAAGGTACTGGGAGTAATTCTGACTCTCGTAAAGTACTGGGAGTAATTCTGACTTACTTAAGGTACTGGGAGTAATTCTGACACTCTTAAAGTACTGGGAGTAATTCTGACTCTCTTAAAGTACTGGGAGTAATTCTGACTCTCTTAAAGTACTGGGAGTAATTCTGACTCTCTTAAGGTACTGGGAGTAATTCTGACTCTCTTAATGTTCTGGGAGTAATTCTGACACTCTTAAGGTACTGGGAGTAATTCTGACTCTCTTAAAGTAGTGGGAGTAATTCTGACTTTCTTAACGTACTAAGAATAATTCTGACTCTCTTAACGTACTGGGAGTAATTCTGACTCTATTAATGTACTGAGAGTAATTCTGACTCTCTTAACGTACTGGGTGTAATTCTGACACTCTTAAGGTACTGGGAGTAGTTCTGACACTCTTAAGGTACTTAGAGTAATTCTGACTCTCTTAACGCACTGGGAGTAATTCTGACTCTCTTAAAGTACTGGGAGTAATTCTGACACTATTAAAGTACTTGGAGTAATTCTGACACTCTTAAGGTACTGGGAGTAATTCTGACACTCTTAAGGTACTGCGAGTACTTCTGACTCTCTTATAGTACTGGGAGTAATTCTGACAGATTTAAAGTGCTGGGAGTAATTCTGACTCTCTTAAAGTACTGGGAGTAATTCTGACACTCTTAAGGTCCTGGGAGTAAATCTGACACTCTTAAAGTACTGGGAGTAATTCTGACTCTCTTAAAGTACTGGGAGTAATACTCACTCACTTAAGGTACAGGGAGTAATTCCGACTCTCTTAAGGTACTGGGAGTAATTCTGACACTCTTAAGGTACTGGGAGTAATTCCGACTCTCTTAAGGTACTGCGAGTAATTCTGACTCTCTTAACGTACTGGCAGTAATTCTGACACTCTTAATGTACTGGGACTAATTCTGACTCTCTTAATGTCTGGGATTAATTCTGACACTCTTAAGGTACTGGGAGTAATTCTGACACTCTTAAGTTACTGGGAGTAATTCCGACTCTCTTAAGGTACTGCGAGTAATTCTGTGTCTCTTAACGTACTGAGAGTAATTCTGACACTCTTAATGTACTGGGACTAATTCTGACTCTCTTAATGTACTGGGAGTAATACTGACACTCTTAAGGTATTGAGAGTAATTCTGACACTCTTAAGGTACTGGGAGTAATTCTGACTCTCTTAAAGTACTGGGAGTAATTCTGACTCTCTTAACGTACTGGGAGTAATTCTGACACTCTTACGGTACTGGGAGTAATTCTGACACTCTTAAAGTACTGGGAGTAATGCTGACACTCTTAAAGTACTGGGAGTAATTCTGACTCTCTTAAAGTACTGGGAGTAATTCTGACTCTCTTAAACTACTGGGAGTAATTCTGGCTCTTTTAAAGTACTGGGAGTATTTCTGACTGTTTTAAAGTACTGGGAGTAATTCTGACTCTTTTAAAGTACTAGGAGTAATATTGACACTCTTAAGGTACTGAAAGTAATTCTGATACTCTTAAGGTACTGGGAGTAATTCTGACTCTCGTAAAGTACTGGGAGTAATTCTGACTTACTTAAGGTACTGGGAGTAATTCTGACACTCTTAAAGTACTGGGAGTAATTCTGACTCTCTTAAAGCACTGGGAGTAATTCTGACTCTCTTAAAGTACTGTGAGTAATTCTGACTCAATTAAAGTACTGGGAGTAATTCTGACTCTCTTAAGGTACTGGGAGTAATTCTGACTCTCTTAATGTACTGGAAGAAATTATGACACTCTTAAGGTACTGGGAGTAATTCTGACTCTCTTAAAGTACTGGGAGTAATTCTGAAATCTTAACGTACTAAAAATAATTCTGACTCTCTTAACGTACAGGGAGTAATTCTGACTCTATTAATGTACTGGGAGTAATTCTGACTCTCTTAACGTACTGGGAGTAATTCTGACAGTCTTAAAGTACTGATAGTAATTCTGACTCTCTTAAAGTACTTGGAGTAATATTAACACTCTTAAGGTACTGAAAGTAATTCTGATACTCTTAAGGTACTGGGAGTAATTCTGACTCTTTTAAAGTACTGGGAGTAATTCCGACTCTCTTAAGATACTGGGAGTAATTCTGACACTCATAAGGTACTAGGAGTAATTCCGACTCTCTTATCGTACTGGGAGTAATTCTGACTCTCTTAAAGTACTGGGAGTAGGTCTGACAGTTTTAAAGTACTAGGAGTAATTATGACTCTCTTAAAGTACTGGGAGTAATTCTAACTCTCTTAAAGTACTGGGAGTAATTCTGACTCTCTTAACGTACTTGGAGAAATTCTGACACTCTTAAAGTACTGGGCATAATTCTGACACTCTTAAAGTACTGGGAGTAATTCTGACTCTCTTAAAGTACTGGGAGTAATTCTGACTCTCTTAATGTACTGGGCGTAATTCTGTCTCTCTTAATGTACTGAGAGTAATTCTGACTCTCTTAAAGTTCCCGGGAGTAATTCTGAATCACTTAAGTTACTGAGAGTAATTCTGACTCTCTCATAGTTCTGGGAGTAATTCTGACTCTCTAAAGGACTGGAGTAATTCTGACACTCTTAAAGTACTGGGAGTAATTCTGACTCTCTTAAAGTACTGGGAGTAATTCTGGCACTTTTAAAGTACTGGGAGTATTTCTGACTGTTATAAAGTACTGGGAGTAATTCTGACTCACTTAAAGTACTAGGAGTAATATTGACACTCTTAAGGTACTGTAAGTAATTCTGATACTCTTAAGGTACTGGGAGTAATTCTGACTCTCTTAAAGTACTGGGAGTAATTCTGACTCTCTTAAAGTACTGTGAGTAATTCTGACTCTCTTAAAGTACTGGGAGTAATTCTGACTCTCTTAAGGTACTGGGAGTAATTCTGACTCTCTTAATGTACTGGAAGAAATTATGACACTCTTAAGGTACTGGGAGTAATTCTGACTCTCTTAAAGTACTGGGAGTAATTCTGAAATCTTAACGTACTAAGAATAATTCTGACTCTCTTAACGTACCGGGAGTAATTCTGACTCTATTAATGTACTGGGAGTAATTCTGACTCTCTTAACGTACTGGGAGTAATTCTGACAGTCTTAAAGTACTGATAGTAATTCTGACTCTCTTAAAGTACTTGGAGTAATATTAACACTCTTAAGGTACTGAAAGTAATTCTGATACTCTTAAGGTACTGGGAGTAATTCTGACTCTCTTAAAGTACTGGGAGTAATTCCGACTCTCTTAAGATACTGGGAGTAATTCTGACTCTCTTAATGTACTGGGCGTAATTCTATCTCTCTTAATGTACTGAGAGTAATTCTGACTCTCTTAAAGTTCCCGGGAGTAATTCTGAATCACTTAAGTTACTGAGAGTAATTCTGACTCTCTCATAGTACTGGGAGTAATTCTGACTCTCTTAAAGGACTGGAGTAATTCTGACACTCTTAAAGTACTGGGAGTAATTCTGACTCTTTTAAAGTACTGGGAGTAATTCTGGCTCTTTTAAAGTACTGGGAGTATTTCTGACTGTTATAAAGTACTGGGAGTAATTCTGACTCACTTAAAGTACTAGGAGTAATATTGACACTCTTAAGGTACTGTAAGTAATTCTGATACTCTTAAGGTACTGGGAGTAATTCTGACTCTCGTAAAGTACTGGGAGTAATTCTGACTTACTTAAGGTACTGGGAGTAATTCTGACACTCTGAATGTATTGGGAGTAATTCTGAAACTCTTAAGGTACTGGGAGTAATTCTGACTCTCTTAAAGTACTGGGAGTAATTCTGACTTTCTTAACGTACTAAGAATAATTCCGACTCTCTTATCGTAATGGGAGTAATTCTGACTCTCTTAAAGTACTGGGAGTAGGTCTGACAGTTTTAAAGTACTAGGAGTAATTATGACTCTCTTAAAGTACTGGGAGTAATTCTAACTCTCTTAAAGTACTGGGAGTAATTCTGACTTTCTTAACGTACTTGGATAAATTCTGACACTCTTAAAGTACTGGGCATAATTCTGACACTCTTAAAGTACTGGGAGTAATTCTGACTCTCTTAAAGTACTGGGAGTAATTCTGACTCTCTTAATGTACTGGGCGTAATTCTGTCTCTCTTAATGTACTGAGAGTAATTCTGACTCTCTTAAAGTTCCCGGGAGTAATTCTGAATCACTTAAGTTACTGAGAGTAATTCTGACTCTCTCATAGTACTGGGAGTAATTCTGACTCTCTTAAAGGACTGGAGTAATTCTGACACTCTTAAAGTACTGGGAGTAATTCTGACTCTCTTAAAGTACTGGGAGTAATTCTGGCTCTTTTAAAGTACTGGGAGTATTTCTGACTGTTATAAAGTAGTGGGAGTAATTCTGACTCACTTAAAGTACTAGGAGTAATAATGACACTCTTAAGGTACTGTAAGTAATTCTGATACTCTTAAGGTACTGGGAGTAATTCTGACTCTCGTAAAGTACTGGGAGTAATTCTGACTTACTTAAGGTACTGGGAGTAATTCTGACACTCTGAATGTACTGGGAGTAATTCTGAAACTCTTAAGGTACTGGGAGTAATTCTGACTCTCTTAAAGTACTGGGAGTAATTCTGACTTTCTTAACGTACTAAGAATAATTCTGACTCTCTTAACGTACTGGGAGTAATTCTGACTCTCTTAAAGTACTGGAAGTAATTCTGACTCTCTTAACGTACAGGGAGTAATTCCGACTCTCTTAAGGTACTGGGAGTAATTCTGACACTCTTAAGGTACTGGGAGTAATTCCGACTCTCTTAAGGTACTGGGAGTAATTCTGACTCTCTTAACGTACTGGGAGTAATTCTGACACTCTTAAAGTACTGATAGTAATTCTGACTCTCTTAAAGTACTGGGAGTAATATTAACACTCTTAAGGTACTGAAAGTAATTCTGATTTTCTTAAGGTACTGGGAGTAATTCTGACTCTCTTAAAGTACTGTGAGTAATTCTGACTCTCTTAAAGTACTGGGAGTAATTCTGACTCTCTTAAGGTACTGGGAGTATTTCTGACTCTCTTAATGTACTTGGAGTAATTCTGACACTCTTAAGGTACTGGGAGTAATTCTGACTCTCTTAAAGTACTGGGAGTAATTCTGACTCTCTTAACGTACTAAGAACAATTCTGACACTCTTAAAGTACTGATAGTAATTCTGACTCTCTTAAAGTACTGGGAGTAATATTAACACTCTTAAGGTACTGAAAGTAATTCTGATTTTCTTAAGGTACTGGGAGTAATTCTGACTCTCTTAAAGTACTGTGAGTAATTCTGACTCTTTTAAAGTACAGGGAATAATTCCGTCTCTCTTAAGGTACAGGGATTAATTCTGACACTCTTAAGGTACAGGGAGTAATTCTGACTCTCTTAAAGTACTGGGAGTAATTCTGACTCTCTTAAAGTACTGGGAGTAATTCTGACTCTCTTTAAGTACTGGGAGTAATTTTGACTCTCTTAAGGTACTGGTAGTAATTCTGACACTTTCAAGGTACTGGGAGAAATTCTGACTCTCTTAAGGTACTGGGAGTAATTCTGACTCTCTTAACGTACAAGGAGTAATTCTGACTCTCTTAATGTACTGGGACTAATTCTGACTCTCTTAATGTACTGGGAGTAATTCTGACACTCTTAAGGTCCTAGTAGTAATTCTGACACTCTTAAAGTACCGGGACTAATTCTGACTCTTTAAATGTACTGGGAGTAATTCTGACACTCTTAAGGTACTGGGAGTAATTCTGAGTCTCTTAACGTACTGAGAGTAATTCTGACACTCTTAATGTACTGGGACTAATTCTGACTCTCTTAATGTACTGGTAGTAATTCTGACACTCTTAAGGTACTGGGAGTAATTCTGACACTCTTAAGGTACCGGGAGTAATTCTGACTCTCTTAAAGTACTGGGAGTAATTCTGACACTCTTAAGGTACCGGGAGTAATTCTTACTCTCTTAAAGTACCGGGAGTAATTCTGACACTCTTAAAGTACTGGGACTAATTCTGACTCTCTTAAAGTACTGGGAGTAATTCTGACTCTCTTAATGTACTGAAAGTAATTCTGACACTCTTAAGGTACTGGGAGTAATTCAGACACTCTTAAGGTACTGGGAGTAATTCCGACTCTCTTAAGGTACTGGGAGTAATTCTGAGTCTCTTAACGTACTGAGAGTAATTCTGAAACTCTTAATGTACTGGGACTAATTCTGACTCTCTTAATGTACTGGGAGTAATTCCGACTGTCTTAAGGTACAGGGAATAATTCCGTCTCTCTTAACGTACAAGGAGTAATTCTGACTCTCTTAAAGTACAGGGAGTAATTCCGACTCTCTTAAGGTACAGGGAGTAATTCTGACACTCTTAAGGTACTGGGAGTAATTCCGACTCTCTTAAGGTACTGGGAGTAATTCTGACACTCTTAATGTACTGGGAGTAATTCCGACTGTCTTAAGGTACAGGGAATAATTCCGTCTCTCTTAACGTACAAGGAGTAATTCTGACTCTCTTAAAGTACTGGGAGTAATTCTGACTCTCTTAACGTACAGGGAGTAATTCCGACTCTCTTAAGGTACTGGGAGTAATTTTGACTCTCTTAACGTATTAGGAGTAATTCTGACACTCTTAACGTACTGGAACTAATTCTGACTCTCTTAGTGTACTGGGAGTAATTCTCACACTCTTAAGGTACTGGGAGTAATTCTGACTCTCTTAATGTACTGGGAGTAAATCTGACACTCTTAAGGTACTGGGAGTAATTCTGACACTCTTAAGGTACTGGCAGTAATTCTGACTCTCTTAAAGTACTGGGAGTTATTCTGACTCTCTTATGGTACTGGGAGTAATTCTGAGACTCTTAAGGTACTAGAAGAGATTCTGACACTCTTAAAGTACTGGGAGTAATTCTGACTCTCTTAAAGTACTGGGAGTAATTCTGACTCTCTTAAAGTACTGGGAGTAATTCTGGCTCTTTTAAAGTACTGGGAGTAATTCTGACTGTTTTAAAGTACTGGGAGTAATTCTGACTCTTTTAAAGTACTAGGAGTAATATTGACACTCTTAAGGTACTGAAACTAATTCTGATACTCTTAAGGTACTGTGAGTAATTCTGACTCTCTTAAAGTACTGGGAGTAATTCTGACTCTCTTAAGGTACTGGGAGTAATTCTGACTCTCTTAATGTACTGGGAGTAATTCTGACACTCTTAAGGTACTGGGAGTAATTCTGACTCTCTTAAAGTACTGGGAGTAATTCTGACTTTCTTGACGTACTAAGAATAATTCTGACTCTCTTAACGTACTGGGAGTAATTCTGACTCTCTTAACGTACTGGGAGAAATTCTGACTCTATTAATGTACTGAGAGTAATTCTGACTCTCTTAACGTACTGGGAGTAATTATGACACTCTTAATTTACTGGGAGTAAGTCTCTCACTCTTAAGGTACTGGGAGTAATTCTGACTCTCTTAAAGTACTAGGAGTAATTCTGACTCTCTTAAAGTACTGGAAGTAATTCTGACTCTCTTAAGGTACAGGGAGTAATTCCGACTCTCTAAAGGTACTGGGAGTAATTCTGACACTCTTAAGGTACTGGGAGTAATTCCGACTCTCTTAAGGTAGTGGGAGTAATTCTGACTCTCTTAACGTACTCTGAGTAATTCTGACACTCTTATAGTACTGATAGTAATTCTGACTCTCTTAAAGTACTGGAAGTAATATTAACACTCTTAAGGTACTGAAAGTAATTCTGATACTCTTAAGGTACTGGGAGTAATTCTGACTCCCTTAAAGTACTGGGAGTAATTCCGACTCTCTTAAGATACTGGGAGTAATTTTGACACTCATAAGGTACTAGGAGTAATTCCGACTCTCTGAACGTACTGGGAGTAATTCTGACTCTCTTAAAGTACTGGGAGTAGTTCTGACAGTTTTAAAGTACTAGGAGTAATTATGACTCTCTTAAAGTACTGGGAGTAATTCTAACTCTCTTAAAGTACTGGGAGTAATTCTGACTCTCTTAAGGTACTGGGAGTAATTCTGACACTCTTAAAGTACTGGGAGTAATTCTGACTCTCTTAAGGTACTGGGAGTAATTCTGACTCTCTTAATGTACTGGGCGTAATTCTGACTCTCTTAATGTACTGAGAGTAATTCTGACTCTCTTAAAGTTTTCGGGAGTAATTCTGAATCACTTAAGTTACTGAGAGTAATTCTGACTCTCTCAAAGTACTGAGAGTAATTCTGACTCTCTTAAAGTACTGGAGTAATTCTGACACTCTTAAAGTACTGGGAGTAATTCTGACTCTCTTAAAGTACTGGGAGTAATTCTGGCTCTTTTAAAGTACTGGGAGTAATTCTGACTGTTTTAAAGTACTGGGAGTAATTCTGACTCTCTTAAAGTACTAGGAGTAATATTGACACTCTTAAGGTACTGTAAGTAATTCTGATACTCTTAAGGTACTGGGAGTAATTCTGACTCTCGTAAAGTACTGGAAGTAATTTTGACTTACTTAAGGCACTGGGAGTAATTCTGACACTCTGAATGTACTGGGAGTAATTCTGACACTCTTAAGGTACTGGGAGTAATTCTGACTCTCGTAAAGTACTGCGAGTAATTCTGACTTACTTAAGGTACTGGGAGTAATTCTGACACTCTGAATGTACTGGGAGTAATTCTCACACACTTAAAGTGCAGGGAGTAATTCAGACTCTCTTAAGGTCCTGGGAGCAATTCTGACACTCTTAAGGTACTGGGAATAATTCCGACTCTCTTAAGGTACTGGCAGTAATTCTGACTCTCTTAAAGTACTGGGAGTAATTCTGACACTCTTAATGTACTGGGACTAATTCTGACTCTCTTAATGTACTGGGAGTAATTCTGACACTCTTAAGGTACTGGGAGTAATTCAGACACTCTTAAGGTACTGGGAGTAATTCCGACTCTCGTAAGGTACTGGGAGTAATTCTGAGTCTCTTAACGTACTGAGAGTAATTCTGACACTCTTAATGTACTGGGACTAATTCTGACTCTCTTAATGTACTGGGAGTAATTCTGACACTCTTAAGGTCCTGGGAGTAATTCTGACACTCTTAAAGTACCGGGACTAATTCTGACTCTCTTAATGTACTGGGAGTAATTCTGACACTCTTAAGGTACTGGGAGTAATTCTGAGTCTCTTAACGTACTGAGAGTAATTCTGACACTCTTATTGTACTGGGACTAATTCTGACTCTCTTAATGTACTGGTAGTAATTCTGACACTCTTAAGGTACTGGGAGTAATTTTGACACTCTTAAGGTACTGGGAGTACTTCTGACACTCTTAAAGTACTAAGAGTAATTCTGACACTCTTAAGGTACCGGGAGTAATTCTGACTCTCTTAAAGTACCGGGAGTAATTCTGACACTCTTAAAGTACTGGGACTAATTCTGACTCTCTTAAAGTACTGGGAGTAATTCTGACTCTCTTAATGTACTGGGAGTAATTCCGACTGTCTTAAGGTACAGGGAATAATTCCGTCTCTCTTAACGTACAAGGAGTAATTCTGACTCTCTTAAAGTACAGGGAGTAATTCCGACTCTCTTAAGGTACAGGGAGTAATTCTGACACTCTTAAGGTGCTGGGAGTAATTCTGACTCTCTTAAGGTACTGGGAGTAATTCTGACTCTCTTAATGTACTGGGAGTAATTCTGACTCTCTTAAAGTACTGGGAGTATGTCTGACACTCTAAAGGTACTGGGAGTAATTCTGACACTCTTAAGGTACTGAGAGTAATTCTGACTCTCTTAAAGTACTGGGAGTAATTCTGACACTCCTAATGTACTGGGAGTAATTCTGACACTCTTAAGGTACTGGGAGTAATTCAGACACTCTTAAGGTACTGGGAATAATTCTGACACTCTTAAGGTACTGGGAGTAAGTCTGACACTCTTAAGGTACTGAGAGTAAATCTGACTCTCTTAAAGTACTGGGAGTAATTCTGACACTCTTAAGGTACTGGGAGTAATTCTGGCTCTCTTAAAGTTCAGGGAGTCATTGTGACTCTCTTAAAGTACTGGGAGTAATTCCGACTCTCTTAAGGTACAGGGAGTAATTCTGACACTCTTAAGGTACTGGGAGTAATTCCGACTCTCTTAAGGTACTGGGAGTATTCCGACTCTCTTAAGGTACTGGGAGCAATTCTGACACTCTTAAGGTACTGGGAATAATTCCGACTCTCTTAAGGTACTGGGAGTAATTCTGACTCTCTTAACGTACTGGGAGTAATTCTGACACTCTTAATGTACTGGGACTAATTCTGACTCTCTTAATGTACTGGGAGTAATTCTGACACTCTTAAGGTACTGGGAGTAATTCAGACACTCTTAAGGTACTGGGAGAAATTCCGACTCTCGTAAGGTACTGGGAGTAATTCTGAGTCTCTTAACGTACTGAGAGTAATTCTGACACTCTTAATGTACTGGGACTAATTCTGACTCTCTTAATGTACTGGGAGTAATTCTGATACTCTTAAGGTCCTGGGAGTAATTCTAACACTTTTAAAGTACCGGGACTAATTCTGAATCTCTTAATGTACTGGGAGTAATTCTGACACTCTTAAGGTACTGGGAGTAATTCAGACATTTTTAAGGTACTGGGAGTAATTCCGACTCTCTTAAGGTACTGGGAGTAATTCTAAATCTCTTAACGTACTGAGAGTAATTCTGACACTCTTAATGTACTGGGACTAATTCTGACTCTCTTAATGTAATGGTAGTAATTCTGACACTCTTAAGGTACTGGGAGTAATTCTGACACTCTTAAGGTACTGGGAGTAATTCTGACTCTCATAAAGTACTGGGAGTAAATCTGACACTCTTAAGGTACCGGGAGTAATTCTGACTCTCTTAAAGTACCGGGAGTAATTCTGACACTCTTAAAGTACTGGGACTAACTCTGACTCTCTTAAAGTACTGGGAGTAATTCTGACTCTCTTAATGTACTGGGAGTAATTCAGACACTCTTAAGGTACTGGGAGTAATTCCGACTCTCTTAAGGTACTGGGAGTAATTCTGTGTCTCTTAACGTACTGAGAGTAATTCTGACACTCTTAATGTACTGGGACTAATTCTGACTCTCTTAATGTACTGGGAGTAATTCTGACACTCTTAAGGTACTGGGAGTAATTCTGACACTCTTAAGGTACTGGGAGTAATTCTGACTCTCTTAAAGTACTGGGAGTAATTCTGACACTCTTAAGGCACCGGGAGTAATTCTGACTCTCTTAAATTACCGGGAGTAATTCTGACACTCTTAAAGTACTGGGAGATTCCGACTCTCATAAAGTACTGGGAGTAATTCTGACAGATTTAAAGTGCTGGGAGTAATTCTGACTCTCTTAAAGTACTGGGAGTAATTCTGACACTCTTAAGGTACTGCGAGTAATTCTGACACTCTTAAAGTACTGGGAATAATTCTGACTCTCTTAAAGTACTGGGAGTAATTCTCACTCTCTTAAAGTACAGGGAGTAATTCAGACTCTCTTAAGGTACTGGGAGTAATTCTGACACTCTTAAGGTACTGGGAATAATTCCGACTCTCTTAAGGTACTGGGAGTAATTCTGACTCTCTTAACGTACTGGGAGTAATTCTGACACTCTTATGGTACTGGGAGTAATTCTGACACTCTTAAGGTACTGGTAGTAATTCTGACACTCTTAAAGTACTTGGAGTAATTCTGACACTCTTAAGGCACTAGGAGTAATTCTGAAACTCTTAATGTACTGGGAGTAGTTCTGACTCTCTTAAAGTACTGGGAGTAATTCTGACAGTTTTAAAGTACTGGGAGTAATTCTGACTCTCTTAAAGTACTGGGAGTAATTCTGACTCTCTTAACGTACAGGGAATAATTCCGACTCTCTTAAGGTACTGGGAGTAAGTCTGACTCTCTTAACGTACTGGGAGTAATTCTGACACTCTTAATGTACTGGAAGTAATTCTGACTCTCTTAATGTAATGGGAGTAATTCTGACATTTTTAAGGTACTGGGAGTAATTCTGACTCTCTTAATGTACTAGGAGTAATTCTGACACTCTTAAGGTACTGGCAGTAATTCTGACTCTCTTAAAGTACTGGGAGTAATTCTGACTCTCTTATGGTACTGGGAGTAATTCTGACACTCTTAAAGTACTAGGAGTAATCCTGACTCTCTTAAGGTACTGGGAGTAATTCTGACACTCGTAAGGTACTGGGAGAAATTCCAACTCTCTTAAGGTATAGGGAGTAATTCTGACACTCTTAAGGAACTGGGAGTAATTCTGACTCTCTTAATGTACTGGGAGTAATTCTAACTCTCTTAAATTACTGGGAGTAGTTCTGACACTCTTAAGGTACCGGGAGTAATTCTGACTTTCTTAAAGTACCGTGAGTAATTCTGACTCTCTTAAAGTACTGGGAGTAATTCTGACAGATTTAAAGTGCTGGGAGTAATTCTGACTCACTTAAAGTACTGGGATTAATTCTGACACTCTTAAGGTACTGGGAGTAATTCTGACACCCTTAAAGTACTGGGAGTATCTCTGACTCTCTTAAAGTACTGGGAGTAATTCTCACTCTCTTAAGGTACAGGGAGTAATTCAGATTCTCTTAACGTACTGGGAGTAATTCTGACACTCTTAAGGTACTGGGAATAATTCCGACTCTCTTAAGGTACTGGGAGTAATTCTGACTCTCTTAACGTACTGGGAGTAATTCTGACACTCTTAATGTACTGGGACTAATTCTGACTCTCTTTATGTACTGGGAGTAATTCTGACACTCTTAAGGTACTGGGAGTTATTCAGACACTGTTAAGGTACTGGGAGTAATTCTGAGTCTCTTAACGTACTGAGAGTAATTCTGACACTCTTAAAGTACTGGGAGTAATTCTGACTCTCTTAAAGTACAGGGAGTAATTCTGACACTCTTAAGTTACTGGGAGTAATTCTGACTCTCTTAATGTACTGGGAGTAATTCTGACACTCTTAAGGTACTGGCAGTAATTCTGACTCTCTTAAAGTACTGGGAGTAATTCTAAAACTCTTAAGGCACCGGGAGTAATTCTGACTCTCTTTAAGTACCGGGAGTAATTCTGACTTTCATAAAGTACTGGGAGTAATTCTGACAGATTTAAAGTGCTGGGAGTAATTCTGACTCTCTTAAAGTACTGGGAGTAATTCTGACACTCTTAAGGTACTGGGAGTAATTCTGACACTCTTAAAGTACTGGGAGTAATTCTGACTCTCTTAAAGTACTGGGAGTAATTCTCACTCTCTTAAGGTACTGGGAGTAATTCTGACTCTCTTAAAGTACTGGGAGTAATTCTGACACTCTTAAGGCACCGGGAGTAATTCTGACTCTCTTTAAGTACCGGGAGTAATTCTGACTTTCATAAAGTACTGGGAGTAATTCTGACAGATTTAAAGTGCTGGGAGTAATTCTGACTCTCTTAAAGTACTGGGAGTAATTCTGACACTCTTAAGGTACTGGGAGTAATTCTGACACTCTTAAAGTACTGGGAGTAATTCTGACTCTCTTAAAGTACTGGGAGTAATTCTCACTCTCTTAAGGTACAGGGAGTAATTCAGACTCTCTTAAGGTACTGGGAGTAATTCTGACACTCTTAAGGTACTGGGAATAATTCCGACTCTCTTAAGGTACTGGGAGTACTTCTGACTCTCTTAACGTACTGGGAGTAATTCTGACACTCCTAATGTACTGGGACTAATTCTGACTCTCTTAATGTACTGGGAGTAATTCTGACACTCTTAAGGTACTGTGAGTAATTCTGACACTCTTATAGTACTGATAGTAATTCTGACTCTCTTAAAGTACTGGAAGTAATATTAACACTCTTAAGGTACTGAAAGTAATTCTGATACTCTTAAGGTACTGGGAGTAATTCTGACTCTCTTAAAGTACTGGGAGTAATTCCGACTCTCTTAAGATACTGGGAGTAATTTTGACACTCATAAGGTACTAGGAGTATTTCCGACTCTCTGAACGTACTGGGAGTAATTCTGACTCTCTTAAAGTACTGGGAGTAGTTCTGACAGTTTTAAAGTACTAGGAGTAATTATGACTCTCTTAAAGTACTGGGAGTAATTCTAACTCTCTTAAAGTACTGGGAGTAATTCTGACTCTCTTAAGGTACTGGGAGTAATTCTGACACTCTTAAAGTACTGGGAGTAATTCTGACTCTCTTAAAGTACTGGAGTAATTCTGACTCTCTTAATGTACTGGGAGTAATTCTGACTGTTTTAAAGTACTGGGAGTAATTCTGACTCTCTTAAAGTACTAGGAGTAATATTGACACTCTTAAGGTACTGTAAGTAATTCTGATACTCTTAAGGTACTGGGAGTAATTCTGACTCTCTTAATGTACTGAGAGTAATTCTGACTCTCTTAAAGTTTTCGGGAGTAATTCTGAATCACTTAAGTTACGGAGAGTAATTCTGACTCTCTCAAAGTACTGAGAGTAATTCTGACTCTCTTAAAGTACTGGAGTAATTCTGACACTCTTAAAGTACTGGGAGTAATTCTGACTCTCTTAAAGTACTGGGAGTAATTCTGGCTCTTTTAAAGTACTGGGAGTAATTCTGACTGTTTTAAAGTACTGGGAGTAATTCTGACTCTCTTAAAGTACTAGGAGTAATATTGACACTCTTAAGGTACTGTAAGTAATTCTGATACTCTTAAGGTACTGGGAGTAATTCTGACTCTCGTAAAGTACTGGGCGTAATTTTGACTTACTTAAGGTACTGGGAGTAATTCTGACACTCTGAATGTACTGGGAGTAATTCTGACACTCTTAAGGTACTGGGAGTAATTCTGACTCTCGTAAAGTACTGGGAGTAATTCTGACTTACTTAAGGTACTGGGAGGAATTCTGACACTCTGAATGTACTGGGAGTAATTCTCACACACTTAAAGTGCAGGGAGTGATTCAGACTCTCTTAAGGTCCTGGGAGCAATTCTGACACTCTTAAGGTACTGGGAATAATTGCGACTCTCTTAAGGTACTGGCAGTAATTCTGACTCTCTTAAAGTACTGGGAGTAATTCTGACACTCTTAATGTACTGGGACTAATTCTGACTCTCTTAATGTACTGGGAGTAATTCTGACACTCTTAAGGTACTGGGAGTAATTCAGACACTCTTAAGGTACTGGGAGTAATTCCGACTCTCGTAAGGTACTGGGAGTAATTCTGAGTCTCTTAACGTACTGAGAGTAATTCTGACACTCTTAATGTACTGGGACTAATTCTGACTCTCTTAATGTACTGGGAGTAATTCTGACACTCTTAAGGTCCTGGGAGTAATTCTGACACTCTTAAAGTACCGGGACTAATTCTGACTCTCTTAATGTACTGGGAGTAATTCTGACACTCTTAAGGTACTGGGAGTAATTCTTAGTCTCTTAACGTACTGAGAGTAATTCTGACACTCTTATTGTACTGGGACTAATTCTGACTCTCTTAATGTACTGGGAGTAATTCTGACACTCTTAAGGTACTGGGAGTAATTCAGACACTCTTAAGGTACTGGGAGTAATTCTGACTCTCTTAAAGTACCGGGAGTAATTCTGACACTCTTAAAGTACTGGGACTAATTCTGACTCTCTTAAAGTACTGGGAGTAATTCTGACTCTCTTAATGTACTGGGAGTAATTCTGACACTCTTAAGGTACTGGGAGTAATTCAGACACTCTTAAGGTACTGGGAGTAATTCCGACTCTCTTAAGGTACTGGGAGTAATTCTGAGTCTCTTAACGTACTGAGAGTAATTCTGACACTCTTAATGTACTGGGACTAATTCTGACTCTCTTAATGTACTGGGAGTAATTTTGACTGTCTTAAGGTACAGGGAATAATTCCGTCTCTCTTAACGTACAAGGAGTAATTCTGACTCTCTTAAAGTACAGGGAGTAATTCCGACTCTCTTAAGGTACAGGGAGTAATTCTGACACTCTTAAGGTACTGGGAATAATTCTGACTCTCTTAAGGTACTGGGAGTAATTCTGACTCTCTTAAAGTACTGGGAGTATGTCTGACACTCTAAAGGTACTGGGAGTAATTCTGACACTCTTAAGGTACTGAGAGTAATTCTGACTCTCTTAAAGTACTGGGAGTAATTCTGACACTCCTAATGTACTGGGAGTAATTCTGACACTCTTAAGGTACTGGGAGTAATTCAGACACTCTTAAGGTACTGGGAATAATTCTGACACTCTTAAGGTACTGGGAGTTAGTCTGACACTCTTAAGGTACTGAGAGTAAATCTGACTCTCTTAAAGTACTGGGAGTAATTCTGACACTCTTAAGGTACTGGGAGTAATTCTGGCTCTCTTAAAGTTCAGGGAGTCATTGTGACTCTCTTAAAGTACTGGGAGTAATTCCGACTCTCTTAAGGTACAGGGAGTAATTCTGACACTCTTAAGGTACTGGGAGTAATTCCGACTCTCTTAAGGTACTGGGAGTATTCCGACTCTCTTAAGGTACTGGGAGCAATTCTGACACTCTTAAGGTACTGGGAATAATTTCGACTCTCTAAAGGTACTGGGAGTAATTCTGACTCTCTTAACGTACTGGGAGTAATTCTGACACTCTTAATGTACTGGGACTAATTCTGACTCTCTTAATGTACTGGGAGTAATTCTGACACTCTTAAGGTACTGGGAGTAATTCAGACACTCTTAAGGTACTGGGAGAAATTCCGACTCTCGTAAGGTACTGGGAGTAATTCTTAGTCTCTTAACGTACTGAGAGTAATTCTGACACTCTTAATGTACTGGGACTAATTCTGACTCTCTTAATGTACTGGGAGTAATTCTGATACTCTTAAGGTCCTGGGAGTAATTCTAACACTTTTAAAGTACCGGGACTAATTCTGAATCTCTTAATGTACTGGGAGTAATTCTGACACTCTTAAGGTACTGGGAGTAATTCAGACATTTTTAAGGTACTGGGAGTAATTCCGACTCTCTTAAGGTACTGGGAGTAATTCTAAATCTCTTAACGTACTGAGAGTAATTCTGACACTCTTAATGTACTGGGACTAATTCTGACTCTCTTAATGTAATGGTAGTAATTCTGACACTCTTAAGGTACTGGGAGTAATTCTGACTCTCTTAAAGTACTGGGAGTAAATCTGACACTCTTAAGGTACCGGGAGTAATTCTGACTCTCTTAAAGTACCGGGAGTAATTCTGACACTCTTAAAGTACTGGGACTAACTCTGACTCTCTTAAAGTACTGGGAGTAATTCTGACTCTCTTTAAATGTACTGGGAGTAATTCAGACACTCTTAAGGTACTGGGAGTAATTCCGACTCTCTTAAGGTACTGGGAGTAATTCTGTGTCTTTTAACGTACTGAGAGTAATTCTGACACTCTTAATGTACTGGGACTAATTCTGACTCTCTTAATGTACTGGGAGTAATTCTGACACTCTTAAAGTACTGGGAGTAATTCTGACACTCTTAAGGTACTGGGAGTAATTCTGACTCTCTTAAAGTACTGGGAGTAATTCTGACACTCTTAAGGCACCGGGAGTAATTCTGACTCTCTTAAATTACCGGGAGTAATTCTGACACTCTTAAAGTACTGGGAGATTCCGACTCTCATAAAGTACTGGGAGTAATTCTGACAGATTTAAAGTGCTGGGAGTAATTCTGACTCTCTTAAAGTACTGGGAGTAATTCTGACACTCTTAAGGTACTGCGAGTAATTCTGACACTCTTAAAGTACTGGGAATAATTCTGACTCTCTTAAAGTACTGGGAGTAATTCTCACTCTCTTAAGGTACAGGGAGTAATTCAGACTCTCTTAAGGTACTGGGAGTAATTCTGACACTCTTAAGGTACTGGGAATAATTCCGACTCTCTTAAGGTACTGGGAGTAATTCTGACTCTCTTAACGTACTGGGAGTAATTCTGACACTCTTATGGTACTGGGAGTAATTCTGACACTCTTAAGGTACTGGGAGTAATTCTGACACTCTTAAAGTACTTGGAGTAATTCTGACACTCTTAAGGCACTGGGAGTAATTCTGAAACTCTTAATGTACTGGGAGTAGTTCTGACTCTCTTAAAGTACTGGGAGTAATTCTGACAGTTTTAAAGTACTGCGAGTAATTCTGACTCTCTTAAAGTACTGGGAGTAATTCTGACTCTCTTAACGTACAGGGACTAATTCTGACTCTCTTAATGTACTGGTAGTAATTCTGACACTCTTAAGGTACTGGGAGTAATTCTGACACTCTTAAGGTACTGGGAGTAATTCTGACTCTCTTAAAGTACTGGGAGTAATTCTGACACTCTTAAGGTACCGGGAGTAATTCTTACTCTCTTAAAGTACCGGGAGTAATTCTGACACTCTTAAAGTACTGGGACTAATTCTGACTCTCTTAAAGTACTGGGAGTAATTCTGACTCTCTTAATGTACTGAAAGTAATTCTGACACTCTTAAGGTACTGGGAGTAATTCAGACACTCTTAAGGTACTGGGAGTAATTCCGACTCTCTTAAGGTACTGGGAGTAATTCTGAGTCTCTTAACGTACTGAGAGTAATTCTGAAACTCTTAATGTACTGGGACTAATTCTGACTCTCTTAATGTACTGGGAGTAATTCCGACTGTCTTAAGGTACAGGGAATAATTCCGTCTCTCTTAACGTACAAGGAGTAATTCTGACTCTCTTAAAGTACAGGGAGTAATTCCGACTCTCTTAAGGTACAGGGAGTAATTCTGACACTCTTAAGGTACTGGGAGTAATTCCGACTCTCTTAAGGTACTGGGAGTAATTCTGACACTCTTAATGTACTAGGAGTAATTCCGACTGTCTTAAGGTACAGGGAATAATTCCGTCTCTCTTAACGTACAAGGAGTAATTCTGACTCTCTTAAAGTACTGGGAGTAATTCTGACTCTCTTAACGTACAGGGAGTAATTCCGACTCTCTTAAGGTACTGGGAGTAATTTAGACTCTCTTAACGTACTAGGAGTAATTCTGACACTCTTAACGTACTGGAACTAATTCTGACTCTCTTAGTGTACTGGGAGTAATTCTCACACTCTTAAGGTACTGGGAGTAATTCTGACTCTCTTAATGTACTGGGAGTAAATCTGACACTCTTAAGGTACTGGGAGTAATTCTGACACTCTTAAGGTACTGGCAGTAATTCTGACTCTCTTAAAGTACTGGGAGTTATTCTGACTCTCTTATGGTACTGGGAGTAATTCTGAGACTCTTAAGGTACTAGAAGAGATTCTGACACTCTTAAAGTACTGGGAGTAATTCTGACTCTCTTAAAGTACTGGGAGTAATTCTGACTCTCTTAAAGTACTGGGAGTAATTCTGGCTCTTTTAAAGTACTGGGAGTAATTCTGACTGTTTTAAAGTACTGGGAGTAATTCTGACTCTTTTAAAGTACTAGGAGTAATATTGACACTCTTAAGGTACTGAAACTAATTCTGATACTCTTAAGGTACTGTGAGTAATTCTGACTCTCTTAAAGTACTGGGAGTAATTCTGACTCTCTTAAGGTACTGGGAGTAATTCTGTCTCTCTATATGTACTGGGAGTAATTCTGACACTCTTAAGGTACTGGGAGTAATTCTGACTCTCTTAAAGTACTGGGAGTAATTCTGACTTTCTTGACGTACTAAGAATAATTCTGACTCTCTTAACGTACTGGGAGTAATTCTGACTCTCTTAACGTACTGGGAGAAATTCTGACTCTATTAATGTACTGAGAGTAATTCTGACTCTCTTAACGTACTGGGAGTAATTATGACACTCTTAATTTACTGGGAGTAAGTCTCACACTCTTAAGGTACTGGGAGTAATTCTGACTCTCTTAAAGTACTAGGCGTAATTCTGACTCTCTTAAAGTACTGGAAGTAATTCTGACTTTCTTAAGGTACAGGGAGTAATTCCGACTCTCTAAAGGTACTGGGAGTAATTCTGACACTCTTAAGGTACTGGGAGTAATTCCGACTCTCTTAAGGTAGTGGGAGTAATTCTGACTCTCTTAACGTACTGTGAGTAATTCTGACACTCTTATAGTACTGATAGTACTTCTGACTCTCTTAAAGTACTGGAAGTAATATTAACACTCTTAAGGTACTGAAAGTAATTCTGATACTCTTAAGGTACTGGGAGTAATTCTGACTCTCTTAAAGTACTGGGAGTAATTCCGACTCTCTTAAGATACTGGGAGTAATTTTGACACTCATAAGGTACTAGGAGTAATTCCGACTCTCTGAACGTACTGGGAGTAATTCTGACTCTCTTAAAGTACTGGGAGTAGTACTGACAGTTTTAAAGTACTAGGAGTAATTATGACTCTCTTAAAGTACTGGGAGTAATTCTAACTCTCTTAAAGTACTGGGAGTAATTCTGACTCTCTTAAGGTACTGGGAGTAATTCTGACACTCTTAAAGTACTGGGAGTAATTCTGACTCTCTTAAGGTACTGGGAGTAATTCTGACTCTCTTAATGTACTGGGCGTAATTCTGACTCTCTTAATGTACTGAGAGTAATTCTGACTCTCTTAAAGTTTTCGGGAGTAATTCTGAATCACTTAAGTTACTGAGAGTAATTCTGACTCTCTCAAAGTACTGAGAGTAATTCTGAATCTCTTAAAGTACTGGAGTAATTCTGACACTCTTAAAGTACTGGGAGTAATTCTGACTCTCTTAAAGTACTGGAAGTAATTCTGGCTCTTTTAAAGTACTGGGAGTAATTCTGACTGTTTTAAAGTACTGGGAGTAATTCTGACTCTCTTAAAGTACTAGGAGTAATATTGACACTCTTAAGGTACTGTAAGTAATTCTGATACTCTTAAGGTACTGGGAGTAATTCTGACTCTCGTAAAGTACTGGGAGTAATTTTGACATACTTAAGGCACTGGGAGTAATTCTGACACTCTGAATGTACTGGGAGTAATTCTGACACTCTTAAGGTACTGGGAGTAATTCTGACTCTCGTAAAGTACTGCGAGTAATTCTGACTTACTTAAGGTACTGGGAGTAATTCTGACACTCTGAATGTACTGGGAGTAATTCTCACACACTTAAAGTGCAGGGAGTAATTCAGACTCTCTTAAGGTCCTGGGAGCAAATCTGTCACTCTTAAGGTACTGGGAATAATTCCGACTCTCTTAAGGTACTGGCAGTAATTCTGACTCTCTTAAAGTACTGGGAGTAATTCTGACACTCTTAATGTACTGGGACTAATTCTGACTCTCTTAATGTACTGGGAGTAATTCTGACACTCTTAAGGTACTGGGAGTAATTCAGACACTCTTAAGGTACTGGGAGTAATTCCGACTCTCGTAAGGTACTGGGAGTAATTCTGAGTCTCTTAACGTACTGAGAGTAATTCTGACACTCTTAATGTACTGGGACTAATTCTGACTCTCTTAATGTACTGGGAGTAATTCTGACACTCTTAAGGTCCTGGGAGTAATTCTGACACTCTTAAAGTACCGGGACTAATTCTGACTCTCTTAATGTACTGGGAGTAATTCTGACACTCTTAAGGTACTGGGAGTAATTCTGAGTCTCTTAACGTACTGAGAGTAATTCTGACACTCTTATTGTACTGGGACTAATTCTGACTCTCTTAATGTACTGGTAGTAATTCTGACACTCTTAAGGTACTGGGAGTAATTTTGACACTCTTAAGGTACTGGGAGTACTTCTGACACTCTTAAAGTACTAAGAGTAATTCTGACACTCTTAAAGTACTAAGAGTAATTCTGACACTCTTAAGGTACCGGGAGTAATTCTGACTCTCTTAAAGTACCGGGAGTAATTCTGACACTCTTAAAGTACTGGGACTAATTCTGACTCTCTTAAAGTACTGGGAGTAATTCTGACTCTCTTAATGTACTGGGAGTAATTGTGACACTCTTAAGGTACTGGGAGTAATTCAGACACTCTTAAGGTACTGGGAGTAATTCCGACTCTCTTAAGGTACTGGGAGTAATTCTGAGTCTCTTAACGTACTGAGAGTAATTCTGACACTCTTAATGTACTGGGACTAATTCTGACTCTCTTAATGTACTGGGAGTAATTCCGACTGTCTTAAGGTACAGGGAATAATTCCGTCTCTCTTAACGTACAAGGAGTAATTCTGACTCTCTTAAAGTACAGGGAGTAATTCCGACTCTCTTAAGGTACAGGGAGTAATTCTGACACTCTTAAGGTACTGGGAGTAATTCTGACTCTCTTAAGGTACTGGGAGTAATTCTGACTCTCTTAATGTACTGGGAGTAATTCTGACTCTCTTAAAGTACTGGGATTATGTCTGACACTCTAAAGGTACTGGGAGTAATTCTGACACTCTTAAGGTACTGAGAGTAATTCTGACTCTCTTAAAGTACTGGGAGTAATTCTGACACTCCTAATGTACTGGGAGTAATTCTGACACTCTTAAGGTACTGGGAGTAATTCAGACACTCTTAAGGTACTGGGAATAATTCTGACACTCTTAAGGTACTGGGAGTAAGTCTGACACTCTTAAGGTACTGAGAGTAAATCTGACTCTCTTAAAGTACTGGGAGTAATTCTGACACTCTTAAGGTACTGGGAGTAATTCTGGCTCTCTTAAAGTTCAGGGAGTCATTGTGACTCTCTTAAATTACTGGGAGTAATTCCGACTCTCTTAAGGTACAGGGAGTAATTCTGACACTCTTATGGTACTGGGAGTAATTCCGACTCTCTTAAGGTACTGGGAGTATTCCGACTCTCTTAAGGTACTGGGAGCAATTCTGACACTCTTAAGGTACTGGGAATAATTCCGACTCTCTTAAGGTACTGGGAGTAATTCTGACTCTCTTAACGTACTGGGAGTAATTCTGACACTCTTAATGTACTGGGACTAATTCTGACTCTCTTAATGTACTGGGAGTAATTCTGACACTCTTAAGGTACTGGCAGTAATTCTGACTCTCTTAAAGTACTGGGAGTAATTCTGACTCTCTTATAGTACTGGGAGTAATTCTGCCACTCTTAAGGTCCTAGGAGTAATTCTGACACTCTTAAAGTACTGGGAGTAATTCTGACTCTCTTAAAGTACTGGGAGTAATTCTGACTCTCTTAATGTACTGGGAGTAATTTTGACACTCTTAAGGTACTGAGAGTAATTCTGACCCTCTTAAAGTATAGGGAGTAATTCTAACTCTCTTAAAGTACAGGGAGTAATTCTGACACTCGTAAGGTACTGGGAGAAATTCCAACTCTCTTAAGGTATAGGGAGTAATTCTGACACTCTTAAGGAACTGGGAGTAATTCCGACTCTCTTAAGGTACTGGGAGTAATTCTGACTCTCTTAAAGTACGGGGAGTAATTCTGACTCTCTTAATGTACTGGGAGTAATTCTGACTCTCTTAATGTACTGGGAGTAATTCTAACTCTCTTAAATTACTGGGAGTAGTTCTGACACTCTTAAGGTACCGGGTGTAATTCTGACTTTCTTAAAGTACCGGGAGTAATTCTGACTCTCTTAAAGTACTGGGAGTAATTCTGACAGATTTAAAGTGCTGGGAATAATTCTGACTCACTTAAAGTACTGGGATTAATTCTGACACTCTTAAGGTACTGGGAGTAATTCTGACACTCTTAAAGTACTGGGAGTATCTCTGACTCTCTTAAAGTACTGCGAGTAATTCTCACTCTCTTAAGGTACAGGGAGTAATTCAGACTCTCTTAACGTACTGGGAGTAATTCTGACACTCTTAAGGTACTGGGAATAATTCCGACTCTCTTAAGGTACTGGGAGTAATTCTGACTCTCTTAACGTACTGGGAGTAATTCTGACACTCTTAATGTACTGGGACTAATTCTGACTCTCTTTATGTACTGGGAGTAATTCTGACACTCTTAAGGTACTGGGAGTTATTCAGACACTGTTAAGGTACTGGGAGTAATTCTGAGTCTCTTAACGTACTGAGAGTAATTCTGACACTCTTAAAGTACTGGGAGTAATTCTGACTCTCTTAAAGTACAGGGAGTAATTCTGACACTCTTAAGTTACTGGGAGTAATTCTGACTCCCTTAATGTACTGGGAGTAATTCTGACACTCTTAAGGTACTGGCAGTAATTCTGACTCTCTTAAAGTACTGGGAGTAATTCTGACTCTCTTATGGTACTGGGAGTAATTCTGACACTCTTAAGGTACTAGGAGTAATTCTGACACTCTTAAAGTACTGGGAGTAATCCTGACTCTCTTAAGGTACTGGGAGTAATTCTGACTCTCTTAATGTACTGGGAGTAATTCTGACACCCTTAAGGTACTAGCAGTAATTCTGACTCTCTTAAAGTACTGGGAGTAATTCTGACTCTCTTATGGTACTGAGAGTAATTCTGACACTCTTAAAGTACTAGGAGTAATTCTGACTCTCTTAAAGTACCGGGAGTAATTCTGACTTTCATAAAGTACTGGGAGTAATTCTGACAGATTTAAAGTGCTGGGAGTAATTCTGACTCTCTTAAAGTACTGGGAGTAATTCTGACACTCTTAAGGTACTGGGAGTAATTCTGACACTCTTAAAGTACTGGGAGTAATTCTGACTCTCTTAAAGTACTGGGAGTAATTCTCACTCTCTTAAGGTACAGGGAGTAATTCAGACTCTCTTAAGGTACTGGGAGTAATTCTGACACTCTTAAGGTACTGGGAATAATTCCGACTCTCTTAAGGTACTGGGAGTAATTCTGACTCTCTAAAATTACTGGGAGTAGTTCTGACACTCTTAAGGTACCGGGAGTAATTCTGACTCTCTTAAAGTACCGGGAGTAATTCTGACTCTCTTAAAGTACTGGGAGTAATTCTGACAGAATTAAAGTGCTGGGAGTAATTCTGACTCTCTTAAAGTACTGGGATTAATTCTGACACTCTTAAGGTACTGGGAGTAATTCTGACACTCTTAAAGTACTGGGAGTATCTCTGACTCTCTTAAAGTACTGGGAGTAATTCTCACTCTCTTAAGGTACAGGGAGTAATTCAGACTCTCTTAAGGTACTGGGAGTAATTCTGACACTCTTAATGTACTGGGAATAATTCCGACTCTCTTAAGGTACTGGGAGTACTTCTGACTCTCTTAACGTACTGGGAGTAATTCTGACACTCTTAATGTACTGGGACTAATTCTGACTCTCTTAATGTACTGGGAGTAATTCTGACACTCTTAAGGTAGTGTGAGTAATTCTGACACTCTTATAGTACTGATAGTAATTCTGACTCTCTTAAAGTACTGTAAGTAATATTAACACTCTTAAGGTACTGAAAGTAATTCTGATACTCTTAAGGTACTGGGAGTAATTCTGACTCTCTTAAAGTACTGGGAGTAATTCCGACTCTCTTAAGATACTGGGAGTAATTTTGACACTAATAAGGTACTAGGAGTAATTCCGACTCTCTGAACGTACTGGGAGTAATTCTGACTCTCTTAAAGTACTGGGAGTAGTTCTGACAGTTTTAAAGTACTAGGAGTAATTATGACTCTCTTAAAGTACTGGGAGTAATTCTAACTCTCTTAAAGTACTGGGAGTAATTCTGACTCTCTTAAGGTACTGGGAGTAATTCTGACACTCTTAAAGTACTGGGAGTAATTCTGACTCTCTTAAAGTACTGGAGTAATTCTGACTCTCTTAATGTACTGGGAGTAATTCTGACTGTTTTAAAGTACTGGGAGTAATTCTGACTCTCTTAAAGTACTAGGAGTAATATTGACACTCTTAAGGTACTGTAAGTAATTTTGATACTCTTAAGGTACTGGGAGTAATTCTGACTCTCTTAATGTACTGAGAGTAATTCTGACTCTCTTAAAGTTTTCGGGAGTAATTCTGAATCACTTAAGTTACTGAGAGTAATTCTGACTCTCTCAAAGTACTGAGAGTAATTCTGACTCTCTTAAAGTACTGGAGTAATTCTGACACTCTTAAAGTACTGGGAGTAATTCTGACTCTCTTAAAATACTGGGAGTAATTCTGGCTCTTTTAAAGTACTGGGAGTAATTCTGACTGTTTTAAAGTACTGGGAGTAATTCTGACTCTCTTAAAGTACTAGGAGTAATATTGACACTCTTAAGGTACTGTAAGTAATTCTGATACTCTTAAGGTACTGGGAGTAATTCTGACTCTCGTAAAGTACTGGGAGTAATTTTGACTTACTTAAGGTACTGGGAGTAATTCTGACACTCTGAATGTACTGGGAGTAATTCTGACACTCTTAAGGTACTGGGATTAATTCTGACTCTCGTAAAGTACTGGGAATAATTCCGACTCTCTTAAGGTACTGGCAGTAATTCTGACTCTCTTAAAGTACTGGGAGTAATTCTGACACTCTTAATGTACTGGGACTAATTCTGACTCTCTTAATGTACTGGGAGTAATTCTGACACTCTTAAGGTACTGGGAGTAATTCAGACACTCTTAAGGTACTGGGAGTAATTCCGACTCTCGTAAGGTACTGGGAGTAATTCTGAGTCTCTTAACGTACTGAGAGTAATTCTGACACTCTTAATGTACTGGGACTAATTCTGACTCTCTTAATGTACTGGGAGTAATTCTGACACTCTTAAGGTCCTGGGAGTAATTCTGACACTCTTAAAGTACCGGGACTAATTCTGACTCTCTTAATGTACTGGGAGTAATTCTGACACTCTTAAGGTACTGGGAGTAATTCTGAGTCTATAACGTACTGAGAGTAATTCTGACACTCTTATTGTACTGGGACTAATTCTGACTCTCTTAATGTACTGGTAGTAATTCTGACACTCTTAAGGTACTGGGAGTAATTTTGACACTCTTAAGGTACTGGGAGTACTTCTGACACTCTTAAAGTACTAAGAGTAATTCTGACACTCTTAAGGTACCGGGAGTAATTCTGACTCTCTTAAAGTACCGGGAGTAATTCTGACACTCTTAAAGTACTGGGACTAATTCTGACTCTCTTAAAGTACTGGGAGTAATTCTGACTCTCTTAATGTACTGGGAGTAATTCTGACACTCTTAAGGTACTGGGAGTAATTCAGACACTCTTAAGGTACTGGGAGTAATTCCGACTCTCTTAAGGTACTGGGAGTAATTCTGAGTCTCTTAACGTACTGAGAGTAATTCTGACACTCTTAATGTACTGGGACTAATTCTGACTCTCTTAATGTACTGGGAGTAATTTCGACTGTCTTAAGGTACAGGGAATAATTCCGTCTCTCTTAACGTACAAGGAGTAATTCTGACTCTCTTAAAGTACAGGGAGTAATTCCGACTCTCTTAAGGTACAGGGAGTAATTCTGACACTCTTAAGGTACTTGGAGTAATTCTGACTCTCTTAAGGTACTGGGAGTAATTCTGACTCTCTTAATGTACTGGGAGTAATTCTGACTCTCTTAAAGTACTGGGAGTATGTCTGACACTCTAAAGGTACTGGGAGTAATTCTGACACTCTTAAGGTACTGAGAATAATTCTGACTCTCTTAAAGTACTGGGAGTAATTCTGACACTCCTAATGTACTGGGAGTAATTCTGACACTCTTAAGGTACTGGGAGTAATTCAGACACTCTTAAGGTACTGGGAATAATTCTGACACTCTTAAGGTACTGGGAGTAAGTCTGACACTCTTAAGGTACTGAGAGTAAATCTGACTCTCTTAAAGTACTGGGAGTAATTCTGACACTCTTAAGGTACTGGGAGTAATTCTGGCTCTCTTAAAGTTCAGGGAGTCATTGTGACTTCCCTTAAAGTACTGGGAGTAATTCCGACTCTCTTAAGGTACAGGGAGTAATTCTGACACTCTTAAGGTACTGGGAGTAATTCCGACTCTCTTAAGGTACTGGGAGTATTCCGACTCTCTTAAGGTACTGGGAGCAATTCTGACACTCTTAAGGTACTGGGAATAATTCCGATTCTCTTAAGGTACTGGGAGTAATTCTGACTCTCTTAACGTACTGGGAGTAATTCTGACACTCTTAATGTACTGGGACTAATTCTGACTCTCTTAATGTACTGGGAGTAATTCTGACACTCTTAAGGTACTGGGAGTAATTCAGACACTCTTAAGGTACTGGGAGAAATTCCGACTCTCGTAAGGTACTGGGAGTAATTCTGAGTCTCTTAACGTACTGAGAGTAATTCTGACACTCTTAATGTACTGGGACTAATTCTGACTCTCTTAATGTACTGGGAGTAATTCTGATACTCTTAAGGTCCTGGGAGTAATTCTAACACTTTTAAAGCACCGGGACTAATTCTGAATCTCTTAATGTACTGGGAGTAATTCTGACACTCTTAAGGTACTGGGAGTAATTCAGACATTTTTAAGGTACTGGGAGTAATTCCGACTCTCTTAAGGTACTGGGAGTAATTCTAAATCACTTAACGTACTGAGAGTAATTCTGACACTCTTAATGTACTGGGACTAATTCTGACTCTCTTAATGTAATGGTAGTAATTCTGACACTCTTAAGGTACTGGGAGTAATTCTGACACTCTTAAGGTACTGGGAGTAATTCTGACTCTCTTAAAGTACTGGGAGTAAATCTGACACTCTTAAGGTACCGGGAGTAATTCTGACTCTCTTAAAGTACCGGGAGTAATTCTGACACTCTTAAAGTACTGGGACTAACTCTGACTCTCTTAAAGTACTGGGAGTAATTCTGACTCTCTTAATGTACTGGGAGTAATTCAGACACTCTTAAGGTACTGGGAGTAATTCCGACTCTCTTAAGGTACTGGGAGTAATTCTGTGTCTCTTAACGTACTGAGAGTAATTCTGACACTCTTAATGTACTGGGACTAATTCTGACTCTCTTAATGTACTGGGAGTAATTCTGACACTCTTAAGGTACTGGGAGTAATTCTGACACTCTTAAGGTACTGGGAGTAATTCTGACTCTCTTAAAGTACTGGGAGTAATTCTGACACTCTTAAGGCACCAGGAGTAATTCTGACTCTCTTAAATTACCGGGAGTAATTCTGACACTCTTAAAGTACTGGGAGATTCCGACTCTCATAAAGTACTGGGAGTAATTCTGACAGATTTAAAGTGCTGGGAGTAATTCTGACTCTCTTAAAGTACTGGGAGTAATTCTGACACTCTTAAGGTACTGCGAGTAATTCTGACACTCTTAAAGTACTGGGAATAATTCTGACTCTCTTAAAGTACTGGGAGTAATTCTCACTCTCTTAAGGTACAGGGAGTAATTCAGACTCTCTTAAGGTACTGGGAGTAATTCTGACACTCTTAAGGTACTCGGAATAATTCCGACGCTCTTAAGGTACTGGGAGTAATTCTGACTCTCTTAACGTACTGGGAGTAATTCTGACACTCTTATGGTACTGGGAGTAATTCTGACACTCTTAAGGTACTGGGAGTAATTCTGACACTCTTAAAGTACTTGGAGTAATTCTGACACTCTTAAGGCACTGGGAGTAATTCTGAAACTCTTAATGTACTGGGAGTAGTTCTGACTCTCTTAAAGTACTGGGAGTAATTCTGACAGTTTTAAAGTACTGCGAGTAATTCTGACTCTCTTAAAGTACTGGGAGTAATTCTGACTCTCTTAACGTACAGGGAATAATTCCGACTCTCTTAAGGTACTCGGAGTAAGTCTGACTCTCTTAACGTACTGGGAGTAATTCTGACACTCTTAATGTACTGGAAGTAATTCTGACTCTCTTAATGTAATGGGAGTAATTCTGACACTCTTAAGGTACTGGGAGTAATTCTGACTCTCTTAATGTACTAGGAGTAATTCTGACACTCTTAAGGTACTGGCAGTAATTCTGACTCTCTTAAAGTACTGGGAGTAATTCTGTCTCTCTTATGATACTGGGAGTAATTCTGACACTCTTAAAGTACTAGGAGTAATCCTGACTCTCTTAAGGTACTGGGAGTAATTCTGACTCTCCTAATGTACTGGGAGTAATTCTGACTCTCTTAATGTACTCGGAGTAATTCTGACACTCTTAAGGTACTGGCAGTAATTCTGACTCTCTTAAAGTACTGGGATTAATTCTGACTCTCTTATAGTACTGGGAGTAATTCTGACACTCTTAAGGTCCTAGGAGTAATTCTGACACTCTTAAAGTACTGGGAGTAATTCTGACTCTCTTAAAGTACTGGGAGTAATTCTGACTCTCTTAATGTACTGGGAGTAATTTTGACACTCTTAAGGTACTGAGAGTAATTCTGACCCTCTTAAAGTATAGGGAGTAATTCTGACTCTCTTAAAGTACAGGGAGTAATTCTGACACACGTAAGGTACTGGGAGAAATTCCAACTCTCTTAAGGTATAGGGAGTAATTCTGACACTCTTAAAGTACTGGGAGTAATTCTGACTCTCTTAAAGTACAGGGAGTAATTCTGACACTCTTAAGTTACTGGGAGTAATTCTGACTCTCTTAATGTACTGGGAGTAATTCTGACACTCTTAAGGTACTGGCAGTAATTCTGACTCTCTTAAAGTACTGGGAGTAATTCTGACTCTCTTATGGTACTGGGAGTAATTCTGACACTCTTAAGGTACTAGGAGTAATTCTGACACTCTTAAAGTACTGGGAGTAATCCTGACTCTCTTAAGGTACTGGGAGTAATTCTGACTCTCTTAATGTACTGGGAGTAATTCTGACACCCTTAAGGTACTAGCAGTAATTCTGACTCTCTTAAAGTACTGGGAGTAATTCTGACTCTCTTATGGTACTGAGAGTAATTCTGACACTCTTAAAGTACTAGGAGTAATTCTGACTCTCTTAAAGTACCGGGAGTAATTCTGACTTTCATAAAGTACTGGGAGTAATTCTGACAGATTTAAAGTGCTGGGAGTAATTCTGACTCTCTTAAAGTACTGGGAGTAATTCTGACACTCTTAAGGTACTGGGAGTAATTCTGACACTCTTAAAGTACTGGGAGTAATTCTGACTCTCTTAAAGTACTGGGAGTAATTCTCACTCTCTTAAGGTACAGGGAGTAATTCAGACTCTCTTAAGGTACTGGGAGTAATTCTGACACTCTTAAGGTACTGGGAATAATTCCGACTCTCTTAAGGTACTGGGAGTAATTCTGAATCTCTAAAATTACTGGGAGTAGTTCTGACACTCTTAAGGTACCGGGAGTAATTCTGACTCTCTTAAAGTACCGGGAGTAATTCTGACTCTCTTAAAGTACTGGGAGTAATTCTGACAGATTTAAAGTGCTGGGATTAATTCTGACTCTCTTAAAGTACTGGGATTAATTCTGACACTCTTAAGGTACTGGGAGTAATTCTGACACTCTTAAAGTACTGGGAGTATCTCTGACTCTCTTAAAGTACTGGGAGTAATTCTCACTCTCTTAAGGTACAGGGAGTAATTCCGACTCTCTTAAGGTACTGGGAGTAATTCTGACTCTCTAAATGTACTGGGAGTAGTTCTGACACTCTTAAGGTACCGGGAGTAATTCTGACTCTCTTAAAGTACCGGGAGTAATTCTGACTCTCTTAAAGTACTGGGAGTAATTCTGACAGATTTAAAGTGCTGGGAGTAATTCTGACTCTCTTAAAGTACTGGGATTAATTCTGACACTCTTAAGGTACTGGGAGTAATTCTGACACTCTTAAAGTACTGGGAGTATCTCTGACTCTCTTAAAGTACTGGGAGTAATTCTCACGCTCTTAAGGTACAGGGAGTAATTCAGACTCTCTTAAGGTACTGGGAGTAATTCTGACACTCTTAAGGTACTGGGAATAATTCCCACTCTCTTAAGGTACTGGGAGTACTTCTGACTCTCTTAACGTACTGGGAGTAATTCTGACACTCTTAATGTACTGGGACTAATTCTGACTCTCTTAATGTACTGGGAGTAATTCTGACACTCTTAAGGTACTGGGAGTAATTCAGACACTCTTAAAGTACTGGGAGTAATTCTCACTCTCTTAAGGTACAGGGAGTAATTCAGACTCTCTTAAGGTACTGGGAGTAATTCTGACTCTCTTAATGTACTGGGAGTAATTCTGACTCTCTTAATGTACTCGGAGTAATTCTGACACTCTTAAGGTACTGGCAGTAATTCTGACTCTCCTAAAGTACTGGGAGTAATTCTGACTCTCTTATAGTACTGGGAGTAATTCTGACACTCTTAAGGTCCTAGGAGTAATTCTGACACTCTTAAAGTACTGGGAGTAATTCTGACTCTCTTAAAGTATTGGGAGTAATTCTGACTCTCTTAATGTACTGGGAGTAATTTTGACACTCTTAAGGTACTGAGAGTAATTCTGACCCTCTTAAAGTATAGGGAGTAATTCTGACTCTCTTAAAGTACAGGGAGTAATTCTGACACTCGTAAGGTACTGGGAGAAATTCCAACTCTCTTAAGGTATTGGGAGTAATTCTGACACTCTTAAGGTACTGGGAGTAATTCCGACTCTCTTAAGGTACTGGGAGTAATTCTGACTCTCTTAAAGTACGGGGAGTAATTCTGACTCTCTTAATGTACTGGGAGTAATTCTGACTCTCTTAATGTACTGGGAGTAATTCTAACTCTCTTAAATTACTGGGAGTAGTTCTGACACTCTTAAGGTACCGGTAGTAATTCTGACTTTCTTAAAGTACCGGGAGTAATTCTGACTCTCTTAAAGTACTGGGAGTAATTCTGACAGATTTAAAGTGCTGGGAGTAATTCTGACTCACTTAAAGTACTGGGATTAATACTGACACTCTTAAGGTACTGGGAGTAATTCTGACACTCTTAAAGTACTGGGAGTATCTCTGACTCTCTTAAAGTACTGGGAGTAATTCTCACTCTCTTAAGGTACAGGGAGTAATTCAGACTCTCTTAACGTACTGGGAGTAATTCTGACACTCTTAAGGTACTGGGAATAATTCCGACTCTCTTAAGGTACTGGGAGTAATTCTGACTCTCTTAACGTACTGGGAGTAATTCTGACACTCTTAATGTACTGGGACTAATTCTGACTCTCTTTATGTACTGGGAGTAATTCTGACACTCTTAAGGTACTGGGAGTAATTCAGACACTGTTAAGGTACTGGGAGTAATTCTGAGTCTCTTAACGTACTGAGAGTAATTCTGACACTCTTAAAGTACTGGGAGTAATTTTGACTCTCTTAAAGTACAGGGAGTAATTCTGACACTCTTAAGTTACTGTGAGTAATTCTGACTCTCCTAATGTACTGGGAGTAGTTCTGACACTCTTAAGGTACTGGCAGTAATTCTGACTCTCTTAAAGTACTGGGAGTAATTCTGACTCTCTTATGGTACTGGGAGTAATTCTGACACTCTTAAGGTACTAAGAGTAATTCTGACACTCTTAAAGTACTGGGATTAATCGTGACTCTCTTAAGGTACTGGGAGTAATTCTGACTCTCTTAATGTACTGGGAGTAATTCTGACACCCTTAAGGTACTAGCAGTAATTCTGACTCTCTTAAAGTACTGGGAGTAATTCTGACTCTCTTATGGTACTGAGAGTAATTCTGACACTCTTAAAGTACAAGGAGTAATTCTGACTCTCTTAAAGTACCGGGAGTAATTCTGACTTTCATAAAGTACTGGGAGTAATTCTGACAGATTTAAAGTGCTGGGAGTAATTCTGACTCTCTTAAAGTACTGGGAGTAATTCTGACACTCTTAAGGTACTGGGAGTAATTCTGACACTCTTAAAGTACTGGGAGTAATTCTGACTCTCTTAAAGTACTGGGAGTAATTCTCACTCTCTTAAGGTACAGGGAGTAATTCAGACTCTCTTAAGGTACTGGGAGTAATTCTGACACTCTTAAGGTACTGGGAATAATTCCGACTCTCTTAAGGTACTGGGAGTAATTCTGACTCTCTAAAATTACTGGGAGTAGTTCTGACACTCTTAAGGTACCGGGAGTAATTCTGACTCTCTTAAAGTACCGGGAATAATTCTGACTCTCTTAAAGTACTGGGAGTAATTCTGACAGATTTAAAGTGCTGGGAGTAATTCTGACTCTCTTAAAGTACTGGGATTAATTCTGACACTCTTAAGGTACTGGGAGTAATTCTGACACTCTTAAAGTACTGGGAGTATCTCTGACTCTCTTAAAGTACTGGGATTAATTCTCACTCTCTTAAGGTACAGGGAGTAATTCAGACTCTCTTAAGGTACTGGGAGTAATTCTGACACTCTTAAGGTACTGGGAATAATTCCGACTCTCTTAAGGTACTGGGAGTACTTCTGACTCTCTTAACGTACTGGGAGTTATTCTGACACTCTTAATGTACTGGGACTAATTCTGACTCTCTTAATGTACTGGGAGTAATTCTGACACTCTTAAGGTACTGGGAGTAATTCAGACACTCTTAAGGTACTGGGAGTAATTCCGACTCTCTTAAGGTACTGGGAGTAATTCTGAGTCTCTTAACGTACTGAGAGTAATTCTGACACTCTTAAAGTACTGGGAGTAATTCTGACTCTCTTAAAGTAGAGGGAGTAATTCTGACACTCTTAAGGTACTGGGAGTAATTCTGACTCTCTTAATGTACTGGGAGTAGTTCTGATACTCTTAAGGTACTGGCATTAATTCTGACTCTCTTAAAGTACTGGGAGTAATTCTGACTCTCTTATGGTACTGGGAGTAATCCTGACTCTCTTAAGGTACTGGGAGTAATTCTGACTCTCTTAATGTACTGGGAGTAATTCTGACACCCTTAAGGTACTGGCAGTAATTCTGACTCTCTTAAAGTACTGGGAGTATTTCTGACTCTCTTACGGTACTGAGAGTAATTCTACACTCTTAAAGTACTAGGAGTAATTCTTACACTCTTAAAGTACTGGGAGTAATTCTGACTCTCTTAAAGTACTGGGAGTAATTCTGACTCTCTTAATGTACTGGGAGTAATTCTGACACTCTTAAAGTACTGGGAGTAATTGTGACTCTCTTAAAGTACTGGGAGTAATTCTGACTCTCTTAAAGTACAGGGAGTAATTCTGACTCTCTTAAAGTACTGGGAGTAATTGCGACTCTCTTAAGGTACAGGGAGTTATTCTGACACTCTTAAGGTACTGGGAGTAATTCCGACTCTCTTAAGGTACTGGGAGTAATTCCGACTCTCTTAAGGTACTGGGAGTAATTCCGACTCTCATATCCTTATTTTTATGAAGTAGGTTTTTTATTATTCATATGGCTATCTTTTGAATTTTTTATACTTCTAAACTATATTAAAATAACCAAATACAGTGAAAAGAAGTGATGATATACATTTGTCTGTAATTGGATAATATTTTTATTATTAATAGTTTTCAAAACATATGTAAATTTATCATTTTAGAAATTAAGTTGTTTCAAATGTGTCATAGTCAAAATTATTAACTCATTTGGATAGAAATGATCAGCTAATTAACAATCAGGCAACAGCAGTGTGTGAGTGGTTTGTAACAATTCAGGATTATTTAATCACTTATGGCTATTTACAAATTAATATATATATATATATATATATATATATACACTAACTTATTTGGATAGGTAACGAGCCAGGCTGTAGATGACATACCATAAATCTGTATACAGTATATATAATTTATTAATGTATTTTACTTCAAAGACTTCCAAAACTTATATATAAATAATTTTTCCAGCTCAAAGTTATGCTTTCAATTGTTTACTTTGCATTGTAGCTTAGATTGTAAAAAATTACATATGTGAATTTAAAAGGCTCTTCCCAAATTTGGAATCTAAATTAATGTTTACTATGTCCAAAAATCATCTGATTTAGATAAAATTTATGAAATTCTATATACTATCCCATTTGGAAAGTAAAAAAGTACAGAGATCAGATTACATGATGAATGTTGATGTGGTTCAGTTACATAAAAATATCCGAAAAATACATGTTTACCGGTAGTTTAAATATATTTCTGGAACAATGAAATTAATAAAATTTCTCTACATGTTCTCCGTGTTTAATTTCAACCCCTTTTGGGATTGGGAGGGGAGCTCCCCTTAGGGGTTTGGGGTGGAGTGGCATTACATAAAAATAACGCAAAAGCAATCAAGATTGGAGTCGAATTCAGGGTTATGTATGTCACTGAATTTGATTATGACATTCTCTTTAATCCCCAGGCACGGGCACGGACGGGGTGGAATTTTTAAAAAGTATTAAATCGTCGATATTAACGTGGAATAAATAAATGTCAGGGCCATTAGCGTTGATAGTATTTCTACCGATGTTGTTTGTAAAATTTCAACCCCTTTCAGCGTGAGAGGGGAGAACGCTTAAGGGTGGGGGATGAAATATTCTAACATCCTACGACAACCGATATTTGATTCAGATAAATATTTTTGGGGGTCAAAGAGTTGATAATGTTTCTAGCAATTTATATTTTTTCAACCCCTTAGATCATGGTAAAGGAGCACCCTTAGGGTGGGTATGGAAGGGCGTTACAAGGAAATAACGGGAAGACAACCGAGATTGGAGTCAAACCCAAGGTTATGGATGTCGCCGAGTTAAATTATGACAACCAATTTGCTCATTTAACCCCCAGGATTTGGGTGGTTAGGGGTGGATATTTTGAAACATGCAATCACGGCGGTTATTAGCGTAGAATAATTATTCTCAAGGGTTAATTAGATTGATTGTATTTCTACTGATGTTGTGTGTGTAAAATTTCAACCTTTATCTTGCAGAACTCAAGGAGTATATTTAAGAAGAAATTAGGAGGTATGTTTGTTGCGACTGATGCAATAAAATTCAATGTATTTTATAGATTTTCAATTAATGCACTATCGGTATAAACAATGTACGGAACAGTTAGATTTACTTTTTCGGTTTTATATAAATAAGTACACGGGCAACGCCGGGCACCCAGCTAGTAAATAAATAATTATACGGACTTGAGTCAGAAAAGTATAATATTTTACGAATTTTCGTGTTATTAATTAATTTTATGACGTCCCGTCCACTTTGGGAACCTCTTCAGGTTGGACGGCTTTTAATCTATAATTTATAAATTAATAACATAAGTATTTATAAAGTTTTTCAAGAACAATTACGAATTATTGTAATTAATTTAATTTTACTTACTATTTAGTATACAAATCAAGCATAGAATTTAGAGGCAACGATGAGGCATTGACCAAATATATCGGTCATTTTTACATGTTTGAAGATGACCACCCCCACAAATGTGCGATAGTCAAAATGTATTTATTCCAAGCAAAAATCGGCCGATTACATTGTCCGAATATTTTTACCCAGGTTGTCACAATTAGACTCAGCAACATTCATAGTCTCTGAATTGATTCGAATCTCGGTTGTTTTGGTGTTTTTTTAATTTAACGTACCTCCCCCCCCCCTTAAGCTTGCTCCCCTCACAGGGGTTGAAATTATCCACAAACAGCATCGGTATAAATACTATCAAAGTAATTAACCCCAGGAAATAATTATCGCAAATATCGACCGCTTAACATGTTGAAAATTTCCAACCCCGTCCGCTCCCTCTTCGTAATTAAACTCAGTGACAACTATAACCCCGGCTTCGACTCCAATATCGATAGTTCTGCTTTCATTTTATGTAATGTCACTTCATGCCCACCCTTAAGTGTGCACCCCTCCAAAGACCGAAAGGGTGTTGAAATTATACACAGAGAACATGTAAGCAAATTTTATGAATCTCATTGATGCCGAAATATATTTATTCGGCCGGTTAACATGTTTTAAAATATATTCCGCCACCCAACTCCGCCAAGCCCCTCACACCCCCGCACACCACCGCCAATCCCCGTGCATTTCCCACGCTGTCATAAATACATTCACCTATATCTCCAATCTGGGATTTATTCACGTTATTTTCTCGTAACGTCCCTCCACCCCACCCAGAATTGTGATATTTCACGTGTGTCAAAGGGTTGAAATTAAAAGCAAAATCGGTAGAAATCTTATCAGTGACATTTTCCCCGACAAATATTTATTCACTACATAAATCGACCGTTTAACATGTTTAAAAAAATTTACACCCACGCCAACCCTTACTTGGGGGAATAATTTAACTTCAAACTCTTTCGGCCTTATCAGTAGAGCACCTTTAGGGGTGTGGTCGAGGAACGCTACAATAAAATAACGCGAACACAACCGAGATTGGAGTCAAATCCAAGGGTATGGATGTCGCCGAGTTCAATTATAGCATTCAATTGGCCATTTAACCCCAAGTGGCGGGAGTGTATGGGGTGGACAGAGGTGGAATTTTTCTAACATGTTAAACGATCGATATTTGCGTGGAATAAATATTTTTAACGGATAATTACATTTAATTGTAACAATTAATTTTATGTTTGTAAAATTTTAACCCCTAGCGACAAGAGTGAGATCCCGCTTAGGGGTGGGTGTGGAGGTGAGATGCCGGAAAATAACGCTAATACAACAGAGATTCTATTCAAATCGAAGGTAATGTATGTCCCTGAGCTTATTTATGACAATATAAGCAACCCACGGGGGTGGACTAAGGTGGGAAAAGTTGGGCGGTGGTGGGTGGGGAGTATAAATTTTAAAATAAGTCAAGCTCCAAATTTTTCGTCGAATAAATTGTAATAATTTAAAAAGACTAATACTGGCTGTGGCTAAATAAAAATAACTATGTGAAAACAATTAATCAAAATTTATTAATGTTTTAAATACAATATAAAAATTACACAATAATATTTAGAATCTCATGGTCTTTACTGGGTTTGATAAATGGGTGAATTGAATTTACAATAATTTATAATTACATTTAGCCTTTATTGAAGTTAATTCATCTAAACCTCGACGAATTTTGTTGCGGATGACAATAAGATTACAGATTGAATTTAAATTAACTAACAAAACAATTAAAGAAATGAATAATTAAAGAAAAGAAATAATTGAAGAACGATCTGACGTATCTTAAAGAAATGGTTTACAAATAAATTTTAGAGTTTTTTTTACTTACGGCCGACCAGGTCTCAATTTTGGGGTTTTCTGTGCACACGTTTTTGGGGATATCACTGAATTTAAACTGTTTACAAAACACTTGTCGAAACTTGATGTTCTCTCAGCTGGAAACGGCTACTCCTTCCGAATTAATGGTCAGTCAGATTAATACCAACTTTCTCTCGATGACATTGGTGACGGTCTCTTTACTTATTGAGTTTTTTTTACTGCGGCATGACTTATCAGGTTACTGTTTGTGGCTTTACTTATTGAGAAACTTTCCTGCGACCTTTACTTGATCGAATTATATGTCCAAACTTTACTCGATGAAATTCTGTGTGCCACACCAACTAAACTCGTCTCTTAATAAGGTTTTGGCTGCCACTCTTTACTCAATAAACATCTGCCAACTACACTCGTTTCGCTTCTCCTCGTTGACTGTGTCTGTTCGTCTCGTAGATTGTTGACTGCGTACGTCTTAACAATGTACTCTTTGTCTCGCCGCCCGCTTTGTCGCGGTGTATGCTTTATATAGTCTAATAATGAGTCCTTTAATCTGCAATTATAACAATGGATTAATTACTAATTTCTACAAAATATATTACGGCAACAATGAGATTATTAAAATTTCACTACACGTTCTCCGTGTTTAATTTGAACCCATTTCGGGATTGGGAGGGAGCTTACTTTAGGGGTGGGGGTCAACGGGAGTTAAATATAACTAACGCGAATAAAACCGATATTAGAGTCGAATAGAGAGTTATGAATGTCGCTGGGTTTAATTCTGACATTTAATTTGTCATTTAACTCCGAGGGTTGGAGATTGACGTGAGTGGAATCATTGAAACCACGGCCGATACTAGAGTTGAATAATATTTTTCAGGGTTAATTAGATTTAAAGTATTTCTACCCAAGTTATGATTTTATTTATGACAATCCGGACAACGCGCGAAGGGTGGGGGGGGGCAGAGGTGGGAGGAGTTGGGCGGAGGATAGAAATTTAAAAACATGTTGTCCGGCAATTTTTTGGGTCTAATAAATATATTTCGGGATCAATGAAATTAATAAAATTTCTCTATATGATTTCCGTGTTTAATTGCAACCCCTTTCAAGAATTGGAGGGGATCTACCCTTAGGGGTTGGAGTGGAGTGGCATTCCATAAAAATAACGGAAAATCAATCGAGATTGGAGTTGAATCCAGGGTTATGGATGTCAGTGAGTTTGATTATGAATTTCAATTAATCCCGCGGGGTGGAAAATCGTCGATAATAGCGTGGAATAAATAAATGCCAGGGCCATTGACGTTGACAGTATTTCTACTGATGTTTGTAAAATTTCATCCGCTTTCAGCGTGAAAGAGGAGCACGCTTAGGGGTGACGGTTGAAACATATTAACATAATAAGACAACCGATATTTAAGTCGGATAAATATTATTAGTGGTCAAAGAAATTTATAGTATTTCCACCGATGTTATTTGAGTATAATTGTAACCTCTTTTATTATGGGAAAGGAGCACCCTTAGGGTGTGTGTGTGTGTGGACGGCGATACAACGAAATAACGCGAATAAAACCGAGATTGGAGTCAAAACCAGGGTTATGGATGTCGCTGAGTTTAATTATGATATTCAAATGATCATTTCGCCACCATTAGCGGGGGTATTAAAGGATAGAAAGTTTGAAACGAGAAATCACTGCGGTTATTGGCGTACAATAAATATTTTCAAGGGATAATTAGATTGATAGTATTTCTAACGATGTTGTGTATGTAAAATTTCAACCTTTATTGGCATAAGAAGAGAGCACGCTTAGGGGTAGGGGTGGACAGGGGTGGAAATATTCAAACTTGCTAAAACAGCCGATATTTGAGTACTATAAATATTTTAGCGGTCAAAGAGATTGATAATGTTTCTATCCATGTTATCTGAGTATAGTTTCAAACCCTTACAGCATGGTAAAGGAGCATCCTTAGGGATGGGGGTGGAGAACCTTTACAGGAAAATTACGCGAATAAACCCGAGATTGGAACCCAAACGAAGGTTATGTATGTCACCGAGTATAATTATAACATTCAACTTAGCATTTAACTCCCAGGGATGGGGGTGGACGGGGTGGAAATTTTGGAACATGCAAATAACGGCAGATATTTGCGTTAAATAAATAGTTTCCATGGTTAATTATATTGATTTATTTCTATTTATGTTGTTTCTGTATGATTTCAACGTTTTTCGTCACGGGCACCGGTGTACCTTTAGGAGTTGAGGGGCGTTTCATAAAATTAACACACAAACAACTGAAATTCGAGTCAAATCGGGGTTATGGATGCCGTTGAGTTTATTTACGACAATCTGGTCAACGTATGGGGGTGTGCGGGGGTTGGCGTGAGTTAGAGGGGCTGAGTGGAGGAGGGCGGAGCTACAAACTTTGAACATGCTAACCGGCCGATTTTTGCTTCGAATAAATATAATTCGGCACCAACGGCATTCATCAAATTTCACTACATGTTCAATGTGTATAATTTCCACCTCTTTCAGGCTTGGGAGTGGTGCAACCGTTAAAGGTTGGGGGTGGAGTGGCATTACATTAAAATAACGTAAACACATTCGAGTTTGGAGTCGAGTCCGGGGTTATGGATGTCCCTGGGCTTAATTATGACATTCAACTTGCGACCCCCACGGGTGAGTGTGAACGAGGTTGGAAATTATTCGAACATGTTAATCGGCCGATTTTTGTGCCTAATATTTTTCACAGTCAATTCAATTCAGAATATTTGTCGTTACGTTTTTTGTGTATAATTTCAACTTCTTTCGGGCTTAGGAGACGATTACGGATAGGGGTGATGTTTGGTGGTGCGTTACAGAAAAATAAGGTCCATACGACTGGGATTGGAATCAAATCCAGGGATATGGAAGTCGCTGAGTTTATGTATGACAATCTGGTCAACACGCGTGGGTGTGTTGCGGTGGGAGGGGGTTGGACCGTTGTGAGTGGTGTTGGGTGGGGGTAAAAATTTGCAAACATTTCATACGGCCGATTTTTGCGTCAAATAAATATATTTCTGGATCAATAAACCTTATAATGTCTCTCTACATGTTCTCCTTGTATAATTTCAACCCTTTTCGGGTTTGTGAGGGAAGCATCATTAAGGGTGTAGCATTACTTAAAATTATGCAAAACAATAGAGATTGAAGTTGAATCCAAGGCTTTGTATGTCACTGAGTTTAATTATTACATTCAACTTGCCGTTTAACTCCCCCAAGCGTGGTTGGTATTTTTGAAACATGTTAATCAGCCGATATTAGCGTCGAAGTATATTTTTTGGGGTCAATTAAATTTATAATATTTCTCTAGATGCTCTCTGTGTATAATTTCAATCCCTTTTGGTATGGAGGGTAGAAAGCTTGGAGGTGGGGTTTGATGGGGCGTTACATGAAAATAACGCTAATACGATTGGAATCAAATACGGAGGTATCGATATCTCTGAATTTAATTATGACATTCAACCTTTTGTTGAAGCCAAAGTATAGTGGGGACGAAGGTGGAAATTTTGTAAAATGCTCAAACGGACGATATGATTTATGAAAGAAACTTTTTCGGGGTCAATGAATTCAACTCCTTTCGGCATGGGAGGTGAGCACATGTAGGTATAGGGGGCGAAGTGCATTACATAAAAATAACACAAAAGGAACCGAGATTGGAGGAAAATTAGGGGTATGGATGTGTGAGATTCCGGGCAACGCCGGGCACCTAGCTAGTTTATAATAAGAAAGATAGTCAAATACAGACAAAAGAAATGATTATATAAATACCACACAACGTTTCTTCCGGTGCAGAAAAATGCGATAGCAGTTGTATCACTGTAGGTTCTTGAGTTTTTACTACATCTGAAGAAAGGAACAAGGCTTACAGAAACGTTGTATGGTATTTATATCACCACTTATTTTTATTACTTATTGTTAGTAATCACTTTATGTTTAAAAAAATTAAAACATTAATTTACATACTTACACCAAACGAACAGAGGCGGCTCGTTCGTTTGTGCTCATGTACTACTGCACATAATTAAATTTAGGAAGAATATTTTGTTTCTTTAATTTTAAGAACCTCTATAATAATCGTATGTTAAACAGATTGAATTTCTGCTTCGATTTCAAAGACTTTAAACTGCCTTACTTGCTATCTGTGCTCAAATTTCCATAGCACAGGATCGCGCTCATTAGTCAGGAATGCGCATGCGCAGTACGCTCCTGCACCAACCGAAAATCTCCTCAAACTGCCGCCCCGCCGTGCTCAATTCAGCCGAGCACAGGTCCGTGCCGTACTATACAGCACAGTAAGAGGACGGAATAAGAAGCAAAATTAAATTAAATTAAATTTGAACCATTCAGTAATTTAAAAGCTTATTTTATATTAGTTTATTTTATGGAAAAAACGTTTAAGGGGCTGAATTTTGAATTCCTGCGTCATTATGAGCAATTCTATCGCATAGTCCTGCAATACTACTATCTAAAAATTAACTTTATTTAAAATATACACCAAGGAAAATTCTTTCGTGTTAGAAATGCGTGTCAGCTTGATGCTAAATTATTCCGCTCTCAAAAAATAGACACTACTGGAAACTATGTAGATGAAATTACAAATGTAGCGTATTACGGGTCGGATCATTTGCCACAGAATACTGGCAACACTATCGCTGTTGCATTATTATTATTTTACATTGTTATCGTCGTAATAATTGTTAGGGACGATTTTTAAAAAACTGACGATCCGCCACTGCAAACGAACATTTAATTGAAATAATTATCTGGGCAAAGACGATATAGAGAAAATATGTCCTTGAACGCGTGTATTGCAATCGACCAATCGTGAAACCCATTTTTGTGAGTAAAATTTCCCTATAATCACGAGCTGACGAATGTGTTGCGATCAGCATAATTTCCTCGGATTACAGAGGTCACCGCAGTTCCAATGATATTTGTATTTGTCTTTCTCACTTTCATTATCATTTTTAGACCTATCAGATATTCGTTCATTAATTCCAGCATCTACCATAATAAATTCATAATTATACTTTACTTATACAATACTGGAAAAGTGTTTATGTAGTAATATGAGCCTATATGTCGTGCGTTTTAATTGACACATGCTCTGCCCCTTGAAAAATCGGAAAATTCTACTGTTCATTAAATAAATTAGAATTCAGGTTTTGCATCTGTCAACTGCAATTGCAAAAAAAACTCTTAAAAATATGCATTTTCTCACAGTGGCAAAATGTTCCTCCAAGAAAGAAGAACTTAATGAGTGCAATGAATTAATATCGCTAGCACGCAAACACCTTGAACAAACTGATTACGACAAAATTGTTTCAGCGTCGACTGTAGAGATTCCGAAAATGACGCTTCAACAATAATTAGGCCGTTAAAAGGCCAAATGGCACCCTGCTTAGAGATTCTGTGCAAATTAATTCTCCAAGTCGCAGATCTACTCCATACAAGTGTGTGCAACCAAGCCCCATTTATTATGATTCCCAACATGCTCGTTCTCTACATTGCATGGGGGAACCTGTTAATGAAAAAAAAAGTTCCGTTCCCTCTCAAGCTTCACAATATTTTTCAAATTTTCAATAAAATAAAATTAGTTTCAATCTTACAATTGCTACATATATATTGTACTGATTTGACTTTATTACCATATATAAAAAAACTTTATTACATAAAAAATATAAAAAATACATTAAAATGATTGGGCGCCAGCAGATATATATAATCTGCAAAAAATAACAATAATTAGCTCCGGCTTGGTTATGAAATCCTCCTTCTCTACAAGGTAATGTGGGCTGCTCGATAGCTATTCATGAACAGAGCTTAGTTCCGTACTGTGTAAAAAAAAATTAACTTCTGAAGGCACTTTACATTAATGGTGACCCTTACTTTAACTTGTGGCGTCAGCCGACTTGCAGCGCAACACTGGTCTTGTAGCAGCCCACGATCTCCTTCTTCGGCCTCCCGCGATGGACGTCTCTCCAAAACTTTTGTCCCTTACAGCTCGCCAAATTTTCCGCCATCTCGGCTCTCTCACTTCACTTTCAGTCCTCCCTCTGTCTGTCTGTCCACTTTCACCCCGTTCAGAGTATATATTCTTACTCCGCCCCCCCCCCCCAACGATGCAAAAAAAAGGGACGCGTATTCTCGGCTTATTGGGGCCTCTCGGGCACACGTGCACGTTTAATTAATTATTTCTCATGGCCGTGGACAAAGGGCGGCCACTTAGCGATGTTATTCACTACAATTGCTCCAAATATTGGCAGTTCACACTTTTCAAATGTGTGCACTTTGACAAGTTGAAAAGTCAAAATTTCCAGTGAATATAAAAATGAAGGTATCGCCAATTCTGCACACCAAACAATCTATTTTTAATGAGTATATAACACGCTCATGATCTCACCCAGTTCATACACTTCGCCATGTTAATGTTTATAGAGCGATGTCATCAGCACAGTCAGACGTTCCATAGCTCCGTCATCGCCCACTTACATGTAATCACCACATTAAAATAGGACATTCATTCCGTTAATTTTATACACAGCTTTCTATACTAAAATGTTACGCATATTAAATCTAAACAGAATGTCTTTGGTGATATGGCACCAAATTATACAAGTTGAAGACTTTAACTGGACCGCCATCTCTTTTCCACGCATGGTAATAGTTTATGTTTCCACATTTAACAATTACATATGGACCCTCGTAAACCAGCAATAACTTCGCGCAAATTTTGTTAGCAGGATCAGGAACTCTTAAACTTTTCACTAAGACTAATTCGCCTTCATAAAAGACATGGTTTCTTACCTTTTTCTTCTTTTTACGAGAAGCTGCACTTTTACTTAATCGTGTCATCACTTCCTTTGACACTGTATCGTTGTCCCAATCTTTACTGCTGGAGGGAAACTCAATAAATTTCTCTAACGGCAATTCCAACTGCTGCCCGCTTTGTAGCTCCTCGGATATTTTTCCAGTAACGCAACTAAAGTTTTCATTTACAAAATTTTGAATTTGTCCCAAATAGGTCGCCCAGCTGTTATGCTTTTCTAGGCACCGTATGCGCAACATTGCCCCTATAGTTCGCATGTATAATTCAGACGCATTACTCTGAGGGTGTCTAATGGACGTGTAATTTACTTTCACACCTTCCCGCTCTAAAGCTTCACGCCACCTGGAGTTGTAAAATTGGGTTCCATGATCTGACACAATTCGTTTAGGTTTACCATATTCTGGTATGTCCTTCTTTAACATAGAATTAAGACACGGTATCATTCAGGCATTCTTTAGTCCGTACAGGCGGATAAGTTTCGTGAAAACGATTATTTAATTTCTTCATTTTAGTCGCTAACTTATTGATCCTAGCCACATTCCCGGTTTTAACATAATTAATTGTATTATTCACCGTCCGTTGTTTATCAATAATTTCAGTTGAGATTTCTTCTCTCAACTCCTTAATAGTGTTCGATAGTTTATCATCGTTTCGAATTTCTACTTCCCTAACCGATTGTTGCACGTCATCAATTTTTTCCTTCACTGTTTCTTCTAAACTTATGTTATTTTCATCAGTTTCTTTTAAAATATCAACCTTTTGCAATTTTAACTCTTGCCGTATGTAACTTGCTATATTCTCTACTTTCCCTTCTATATTTGCTACTTGCCCCTTAAAATCCGTTACCTCTTCCCGCAGAATTGTCATTATTTCTAGTATTGCTTTGTATTTCCCCTTTTAAACCTTCAACATTTTTATTTATATCTGCCCTTACTTCTTTCAAACATTGCGTATTTTTTTCTGTCTGTTCCTTGACACCTTCCATCATCTGTAACAATTTATCTAATATTTCATATGTTTCGTCTTTCACTATTTCTCGCATCTCCCATGGTGAATCTTTACTTGATTCCACAGAGGCTAATTCTCCTTCAACTGCTACTAATTCACTAATATTCTGATTGCTCATCTTTAGAAATTTGCCAGACTTCAACGAAATAAAATTAAAGAAATGCCAAAAGAAACCCAAATCTTGCTTGAATTTAAGGACTACTAAACAATACATACATATTAAGGACAATATTTACGTCAGCGAAAAAAATTTAACAATGCCTGATACGAAAATTATTTAATTTCGAGTTACTTCAGAAAAGAGGTTGCAAAGAAATTCTATAAGCTCTGTTTTGAATATCCACCCAAAAAAATTCGAAGCCTCACGTTGGCGCGCCAATTTGTAATGATTTGACTTTATTACCATATATAAAACAACTTTATTACATAAAAAATATCGCCACTTAGCGATGTTATTCACTACAATATATATATATATGTATATATATATATATTGTAATACCAATTAATTAAGACATTAATTGAGAAATTGAAAATCTAAATTGTTTGAGAAATCCTTTGTAGCGGCAGGAGATTTTGAAACAACAATAGAAAATCCGGTTCTGTTCCTTTGTCGAAAGGTCCGTCAAAATGGCGTATCCGCGCTAAAATTGCGAGACGAGAGTATAGTTCGCATGGAGATTTGGTGAGAGAGAGTTCACGGAAAGACCTCGTCGAGGTATAACAGTTTTTGGAAGGAGAATTCAACAGGACAAAGTAAAACATTCATAAAAGTATAACGTCGAAACCTGCTAAGAAAAAGCAGTTTTTGTGTCCATAGCTAGCCTGAAATTGCAAAAGTTTCGGTTTAAGTCCGGAACAATAAAGACTACCCAATCGACAAATCGCAGAAGTCACCTAGGGCGAGCGGTCAACCGATAGATGACGAAAGGAGGGTCATCCGAGTTCCTGACGACATATAATGTTTTGGATTAAAAATTTGGTGTAGAATCTGTGAGTTTAGAAGAAGCAGTGTAAAACCCCACAATAGTGTTTTCGAAAATTAAAGGTACGCTGGAATGCTGGGGAGACGTGAGTAACAATTTACAAAACAATTAATTATGTAAACGTGATTGAAAGATAGCCGTCAGATTTCGTTCTCTTTTTTATTAAAATTGTTAATCAGAGTCAATCTTTTTACTTTTAATTTCGTTCACAATTAAATTTCGTTCTGGTTTAATTGACCAGTAAATTTCTTCTCTTTTGATTGTAATTTGTTGTTGATAAGATTATAAATATTATTGATTTCTCCATTATCAAACCCAGTGAAGACTGAGAAATTCAATATTATAAATTTGTAATGGTTTGAGTTATTGCCACAATAAATCTTTTGTTTGTAAAATTTATCAATTATTTTCATTTATTAAACGACATTTTATTTTGTATATTACAATATATATATGTATATATAATAAATTTAGAATATTTTTTTTGGAATAATGATTTGATTTTACTTATCTTTATGTAATCCTTCAAGCTGCGTATTTTGGCTGTCCAAGTTTTCAATATCATTTACGTTTCTTCTGGAGGTGTTTAATGTGGGGTTTCCAAGAGAGCTTTGAATCGGAGTCCTAGGTAGTTGGTTTCTGCTTTTGTGGGTATTTCGGCTTGTTTAGATAGAGAAGGATTTTTGGATACTGTGAATGGGACGGTTACTGATTTGGTGGGATTTATGCTGATTCGCCATTGTTTGGACCAACGCTCTTGGTGCGAGAGTGCTGCTGACTGAAGAGGTTGGATATTGGAGGTAAGAGAGGAGGTTTGGTAGGAGATGGCAATGTCGTCTCCGAAGAAGATTGTGCTAGTGGCGGGATGTTGTGGGATATCGTGGGAGAAGATGTTGTATAGGCAGGGGATAATAACGCTTCCTTGGGGGACACCTGCAGCGATGGGGTGGGGTTGGGAGATGTGATTATTTATTTGATGGCGAAGGTTCTGTTGAGTGCGACGTGTTTGTGCAGAGTGGCACGATACGCGCAACATAACTCTTATTTGTACTTCCTAATGGAAGACTACAAGCCATTCTTTCTATCCGTATGCAATTGCGATTTCACAGGAAGCAGCAACTATATAAACTGATTTTGTAACTACACAAAAACCCTCGGATTCCTTAGAGTGCGAACATAACAGAGCGGCGAGGCTCGAGGTTAGCAGAGAAGCAACCAGGGAAATGTCACGTGGTCAAAACGATACTTTAATTACATATTCTTGTACAGTTTTAGAAACATGATAATTTTATTTCTTAAACGTGTAATGGAAAATTTTGTCAACTGTTTCATTTTTTGCTTGGAAGGGTCTATTTAAAATTCGTGGTAACATTATCTTATATTTTTACTTTACAACATTAGCCTCAATAGATTCGCTAATTCGGTCTTGGATCATTTTATCACCTGCCAGTCAATCCACCTAAATGTACGTTCACAGAATTTAAATGAAATTAACATTATAATTCAGAATAAAATTATTATAATTATTACAATAATCCAAATATCCGCGATATCTACCATTACACGTTTAAGGAATAAATTTTTTCTTGTTTCTAAAAATAATAAGAATATGTAATTTAAATATCTCCCAGTTACGAGTCACTAATTGTTAAACTTGTAGGCTTTACGAGAAAACACTTTTTTTGGAGGGGTAACAAGCTACATGAGGGTAATCCACATGGTGGCAACTCCCCTTTAATAGCATAAGAAGGGATTTGAAAGGGGGGATGTGGAAGGGTAGAGGAAGGTAGCAAAGGGTTGGTTTAAGGATCCTATCCGACAATTCACCTAAAAGCCCTAGAAAAACCTGCATAAGGTAGGTCTGGCATTTGGTACTTGTCCCACGCCCTTCCGATGGCGGGAGTGGAGTTTGCTGTGGGGTCGCATCTTTCCCCTCGCCGTGCCTTGACCAGTTTAGGAGGCAGCTGCCCGACTATTTCAATAGGAATAGCAGACAACTCTTACCATCTGCGAACCCGGAACACACACCTCTCAAGACAGGCCGAGGTGCCTCGGCATGTGGGAACCTTAGTTCAAAAACCAGGGAGATGTGAAGGCATCCCCAAAGGTAGCCTGCTCCAGAGCTCTGCGGGAAGGTTCACCTGCGAGAGAATTCTCTCGCAGACTTTCTTCTACGAGAAAACACTGTGGATAGAGCGTTGTGAACCTCCTTGTTAACGTTTTGACCACGAGACGAGCCCCTTTGATTACGTCACATCTTCCTTGTCGTTTCTATGATAACCTCGAGCCTCGACGTTCTAATTCACAACGTCATGGTCTAGAAAAAACGTGGCTCGTGAACCTACTTGTCACACCAATGAAAAGACGTTCTTGGTCACATGCGTATTTCAAATTTTCCCTCTAAATTCTGTGTCGTTTTACAAAAAAATAAGCAGAATCACTAATTCGTACATGCTTTTCAGAAATCTATGGTTCAAATAAAATTGAAAAACACCCAGGTCAAGTCGAATAAGAAGTAGAGGAATGTTTCCAGGTATGCCTATGGATGGTGGCAGCGCCGGCTCTAGGGGCGAGCAACCCTGGCATTTGCCCGAGGGGACAAAATTTAGGGGCGCCATTTTTTCTGTGTAAGAAAAGTATTGATGTGTTAAATACCCATTTAATAGAAAATTTCATATACCGATTTTTTTGTTCGCTACAAATTTACAGTTCGTAGCGTATTTATATTGTTTATGTCTAAAAGCTGAATATATTTTCACTATTATTGACAAATTAACGCATAATTTATAAAAGATGCAGCTAGAATTTCTTTGAACATGCATTTATTTCTCTGAACAGAATAATATTAACACGCGAGCAGAGTGATTTTCAACTGTTCTGCTGTTTTGAACTGCATGATTCCCAATGCTATTTTATGTATATTTATAAATTTATCCTTTTATTAAAATTTTAATAAATTGATTTAATTTTTACTAAATATAAAAAATACTACCTTTATTTAATATATATATATATATATATATATATATATATATTGTAATGCCTTGAAGGAAAGGCATGGTTGCTGATTGATGGGCTGGGCCGTCGGAAGCAAGGCACATGCAGGGTGGCCTGTCGCAAGATAAATCTGTTAAGGAAAGGCATTGTTTCTGATTAATGGCCTGGACAGGTCACTTGTTGACTTGGGGTCGAGGGGCAGTTTGGGCGGTCTGGAGAATATAGAAACGCGCACGTGTGAGTGCGGGGGTGAGAATACAAGTGCTAAGTAATTACGGGTCCTGTATCGATGTGACATGACAGAGGAGCTAGCAATTTGCTAAAGAACTGCAGCTGCATAACGTAAATCTCGGGAGGAAACTGTCAACGGGCAGTTGCGACGTAGTTTTGGGAACAAAGGAAAAGAGAAGGGATATATAAAGAGAAGAGAAGATTTTTGAGAGTTAGTTGAGTTTTGGAGCTAGGAGGTGGAGTTAGTTGAGTCTTGGAGTCAAGAGGGGAGTGAGAGTTGTGGAGGCGTACGGCGAGCACCGAGTATGGAGAAATTTTGCAGCCTGCCAGAGAAATAGCAAAATTATTCAACGATAAACAACAATGCAGAAGTTCAATCTGTTGTAATATCAAAATTTGACCACTGTCTTCGATGGTAGGAGACGAGGACACTGCATCCAACGTCGAGTAGTTTCACCACGAGCAAGTGGGATGTCCTTCACGAACGGAGAATCAGCTATCGTCGAACCAGTAATATGTGTTAGAGTCAGTGTTTAAACGTCCAGTCTATAAAGTGTGTGTGTGTAATGAACGAGCCAAATGTTCCTGAGTAATCGTAAGTTGAAATTTCATGGTATTAATATGTGTAAACGGAATTAAAAGATACAGTCAGATATCGTTCTTTTCTTTTGTGTTAATAAAATAAACTCTTTTAAATTTAGAATCAATCTGGTAGAATAAGTTCATTATAAGTTTCGTCGATGTCTAGACGATTAAATATTTCTGTTTAATTTAAAGATAAATGTTGGGTTCTTCGATTATTTAAGTGTTCTGTCCGTTATCAAACCCAGTAAAGACCCATAAGAGAAAGAGATGCTTTTATAACATTAAATTGTATAATTGTAAATTCTGTTAAATAAAAATTATTTGTTGTTTATAATCTTAATCTTTTTATTTCTCGACCCCGTTGTTTAATACAATATATATATATATATATATATATATATATATATATATATATATATATATATATTGTAGCAATAATTGATTAGGTCATTAAATTAATTAGGTATAATTTGAATTGGTTTTAATAAAATTTAATTGTAGCGGCAGGAGCTACCAAAGCGACAATGAGCGGCGAGTTCTTTTCATTTGTTGAAAAGCCAAAATGGTGACTGCGCGCGCGAAAGGATGTCAGTCTGTACGGAAACGGGGTCGAGAAAGGATAGACAACTAAACCTGCATACGAGAAGTTAGAGTTTGCGGTTGGCGACGAGAGGTGAAACATTAAAACAAATCTTCACCGGGATACGTGGTAGAAATAAAACAGTAAAGTTCTGCTCTGAGCCTGGGTAAACCAAAGGAGAAACAAAAAGCTTAAAATCTGCGTCGAGAAGAAAGTAGTTAAAGGCTGGACTCTGCATATGATAAGTCAAGTCTGCTAACATTAATTACAAATCACACGTTCCTGTATGGAAGCAGGAGTTTGCTTCACAAATTGAACAATCTTCGCATTGATGAATCCGGTATCCGGTATTGGCTAGCTGACCAGGAAGAAGAGACAACAACCGAGGTATCTGACAACTGAGGACTTGCACTTCGACCGCGTGTGTAAAATCTGCAAGGATGTTAGAATCAGTGTAAAAATTTGCATTTTTAGTGTAGTGTTGAAGTTACAAAAGAAATAGTTGGTGCTAGTCGGACATTACGTGAGTAACCAAAACTTTGATATAAAATTTTGTAAACGATAATTAGAAAGGTAATAGTCAGATTTCGTTCAAGTTCAGTTTCTTTACATTTAGCTTTCTTTCATTTCATTTATCGTTATATTATTTTAGGTAAATTTTTATGTTTGGACTGTTAATTAGTTTATAAATCAATCACTTTTCTGTTAATTATCAAACCCAGTGATGACCCTGAGAGAAGATCTTAATTTGATTGTATTGTTTTAATTTTGGAAGCCACAAGTGAATAAAATAATAAATTATTTTATTTGTTAATAATTTTATTAATCATTTCTTTTAATTAAGAGCAAGCCGTTTTATTATTACATAAATGGCTACCACAACGTGAGGCAAATTCAAATTAAACGCATAATATTTTAACATTACATAAATGGAGCACAACGTGGGGCAAATTAATTAATCGCTTAACTTGTCGATTATTACATAAATGGCACCACATCGTGAGGCAAATTAATCGATAATTCTTCTGATTATTACAATATATTGTAATACCCAGTTAAGAAGGACATGAATTTTGTTCTTATTTCATCCGATTTGTTTACCAACTCAGACTGGGGGTTTCTTGAGTGGTTAGTATAAAAAAGGATAATAATAAAATGATGGATAAGTGGTTTTTAGAGAAGGGGAGGACTATAATTTGGGCGTTTAGCGGCTCTTAGGGCTAATGGTTGAGACCGACATCTGGATGACGGAACCCTAAATGCATAATGACAGAAGTTTTATGGACATACAATTATATTAAAAGGGAATATTTATTTTAATTGTATTGAGTGCCTCTCGGAGCGTGAGAAAGACAACAGCTGGTGTTTGTTTGGCGAACGTGGAAATTCAAAAACTGTGAAAACAAGGGAATATTCTGGAGAGGGGAGAGCAGATAAAAAGACCAGTTGGACAGGAGACGTCAGACAGAGGGGAGAGAGCGTTGGTGGAGGTCCGCAGGGCGGACGCAGGGCCAAGTTAAAGTGGCCGAAACAATTTTATATGTCAGTAAGTTTGCATTCAGGAGAGAGCGTTGGTGGAGGCCAATTTAGGTGGCCGAAAGGAATCAGCAGTCGGTAGGAGTTTCGTCGTGGAAATCTGTCTGTCAGCAGGGTTGGTTGTTTGGAGGAAGTCACTGTGAGAGTAATATCATCGAGAAGAAGTGGTTCTTAAAGCAAAGTGTGAGTGCAACCTAGTGCTCTTTAAGCCTGTATAAAGTGAGTGTGTGCTGGTATGCGAGATATCCAAATTGAATGGACCAAAGAGATTGAAAGTTTATTTTTTTCTGTATTCATTATGTAAATTGTTAAATAAGGGTAATAAGTCAGATTTCGTTTAATTTCGTTTTTCATTGCATTGTTTAATTGTAAATTTTGTGTTCCGTTTCCTTATCAACACAGTAAAGACCCTGGGGTACCGAGTCTGATTTATTAAAATGTATTCTAGATTAATAAAATTGTTTTGTTGATAAAATTTAATAACGTGTTTAATATAATTTCCTATAATCATAATTATCCAGAGAGGGGTATTACAATATATATATATATATATATATATGTATTGTTATAAACACCAATGCTGATATTAATATAAATTTAAAATTTTGTTCAATTATAAAGGTTTCTTGCGTAAGATAATGGCCATGTATTTGAAAGAATATTCGAACACGCACTATTACCGTGAGAGTGGTGGATTGAGAGAATTTTCATAAGTTTTTTGTTCTTGTGTTTTACGCATTGTTTGATCGGTCGACTTCGGGGGTGATAAGTCAATCTTGTGGAGGGATGAGTTTTGGGTACCAGATTTATGAGTCTGCTTGTGGTGTTCGTCGAGGACAGAGATCGCTGAGGCCAGTTGCAAGTAGTGTTAAAATTTGATTTTAGTATGCATGTGGAGGCCAAGAGAGAAGGTAGCCGTCGGGAGAGGTCGTCCGGAGTCGGACGAAGAGTAAGGAAGTTGTTGAGAAAGTAAAAATTATAAATATTTTAAAGAGTTGAGATAATTATTGAACTGTGAATGAAGAATAATTTATCGAAGATTTAAAAATGACCGGTTCACATGTTAAAAACGTCTTGGGTGTTGGAGAATATATTGGCTAGCTGATGCGTGCGTCCGTAAGCAGGGTTATATAGTCTGGTGCTCTAAAAGGATTCAATTGAGTGTGTTGTGAGATTGTATTTGCAATAATATGACCTAATTTCACAATTAAAAGTTTTTATTTATTAAAAAGTTTGTTTTTGTTAAATTCTGTGCAACTGAAATTGAAGATCGATCAAAATTGCAAAGTAGAGTATTATTTTTAAAATTTGCGAAAAATTTCTCGTAAACTTTGCGTAATTGCTGTTACGTCAAATTTCATTTCATTTTGAGTTTGTATGTTGGGGAATATTTATAAGTGTAACATTTTTGTTATTTCAACTGAACAATTTTCTATTAATTTGATATTTCATTTTAATTCTATACTTTTCACGAGGCCTGATAAAAAGCCCTGTGATAAAAAGAGTCTCATTTAAATTAATAGTCGTGGCATTGATATGTAAATTTATATGCAAAATTCATTTTTCTGATTTTTACTAAATTCTTTTAATATTATATTAATTAAATTTCAGTCTCATAATTTCTAACCTTTCACTAAATGTTAAGAACTGCTATTAAAATTTAATAACCTGAATATTTCATTAATTTGGTTTAAATTGTTCAAAGTAAAGTAAAATTTAAATTTCTTTAAAAATAAGGTATTGCATTAAATTGCTTTACAAAGTAAATTCAAGTAAAGAAAAGCTTTAAGTTGTATTACATTAATTTAAAATCTTCAAATTGGATATTACAATATATATTATTAAGAGACGGCAAATTGTATTTTTGTCCGTCGCGACATAACGGCTAGAAGGGGCGCTGATTGTTGAGATACAGCACTTGTGAATTTTTAATCCTTAAAACTGTTTGCAGTAGCTAAATAACGTAATGTTACTGAGAAACGTTGACTTGCAGGAATAGCATCTCGCATTTAATTTCAGGTATAACCATTCCCAAATAATGTACCGTCTATTCACAGAAAGTTTAAAAAATAAGCTGGTTCACATATTCTTAATTCACCTAACAAATTTTCATGAGTGTATTCATTTCTTTTTTGGAACCATTTCCTTCGTCCGTCTGTGTCTTTTCTCCTTTTTAAATTGCCACACTTGCTTTACTCTAATCGGAACAGATAGAGAAGTTAAATATTATCATATAATATAGTATATAAAGAATTTATTCACATTCACTTATTTTGGGTTAAGATTACGCCATAGGTCGAGGCCGGAAGTCGTGTTCTGCTTTTTTAGGCGGGATATCTCCAAGTGTGGGAGTGTGTAAACTGACAAGCAGCTGTATCGTGACGGATGTAACGATGTCTGTGCTTCAGATTTCATTTATAAAACTATTTGTATCAAATGCAGAAATTTTATTGAAGTGTTAACATAATTCAGCTTTCCTGTCGAACATATATTACAATCTCGTTTTAGATATATATTATATTTCGGCTTATCTTCGTCAGATTGGCAACGAAGACATAGTTTAAGTAACTATTGCATTCCCGAAAACTGATATATATGCAGGTACGAAGTTTATTACATTAACAAACCATTATTATGATCTTAATTGATGAATTCCTAAAATCAAAATCATTGGTTTTAGCAATAAATATTAGTATTACTAAGTTTCGTTGTCATTAGTTTTATTTTAATTAACTAGTTACATTTCTTACTTTTAATTAACAGAATGCATGACTGTATTACTGAATTTAATTATATAATGGATACAGCTGTTCCAGGTATTACATATTTTTTAGTAAATGCATATTTAAACTTATCAGATAATGTCCAGACCTGGAACATTTCTCACAATACAATTGTTAACATCTCAGCTGTTGCTAATGAATGTTGAAATATTTTTACTATTATATTAATAACAATAAAATATGCTAATCTTCAGAAGATGCAACATCTTTATAATAATTTTAGTTATAATCCCTTATATCTTGCCATCAATTTCCACCTGCAAAATGACCTCAAGAACATTATTGGAGTCACTTCTACCCATATCAACATCAGGATCTCTAACTTTTATGGTACCTCAATCTTATCTCTTTGAAATTTTGAATCTGACATTAGTTGAGACAGTTTCACACATGCATAAGTGTGAGATTTTCCACACTAACCAGAGGGTACTTGATATTAGCCATAACACATACAAATATAGAAATATATGCCCAGCCAGCACTCAGTTCAGACCTTCCTTCCTGACGAAGAGGGCTCAGGACCTTGAAAATTTTTACTATTCTGTCACCTCTGCTCGACTGGACCAACTATTGATTTCCAGTAAATCGACTTTGTTGTCACTCCTTCTACTCTAATTGAGACCTCATCACATTTTCCTCATTTCCAGAACTTATGGTTAGTTTTATACATTATTTTTTTTTTTTGGTGTAGACAGGCTATGTATAGGGTAATCCACATAGTGGCAACTCCCCTCTTACAGCATAGGAAATGGATTTGAAAGGGGAGATGCGGAAGGGTGGAGGAAGGTAGCCAAGGGTAACTAGGGCCCCCGGGTTATGGTTTAAGGATCCTACCCGGCATTCGCCTAAAAGAAATGCAGGACAAACCCTAGGAAAACCTGCATCAGGTAGGTCGGGCATTGGGTACTTGTCCCACGCCCTTCCGATAGTGGGAGAGGAGTTATTAAAGTATTAATCACATTAATGTGTCACTGTCACTGCAAGAGAGAAAGCGTTTCAGAAAATGAAGCTGCAAGAGGAATATTTTACTTGATATTTTTTTAATGTTCCAACAAACATAAGTTTGTTTAAAAATATTATGATTAAATCTTTGCTTCCATGAATAAAAAAGTAAGCATGAATAACTTTTAATGAAGAGATAAATATATATTGTAATGTAATAATAAATTTTATGAAGAATAGATTATTATGATCCAACAGAGGTTGAAAGCTCATATAGTAATCAAATAAAATAACTATTGAAGCTGATTTTGTAATTTTAGTTTAATTCTTTTATGTGTATTTAATGTTATCGTAATATACAACTATTGCAGATAAGTCTAAAGCTGAGCGTCTGTTCTTTTTGAGTTTGACTTGTACAAATGCAATAACCCTCAGTGCACATATAAATTATATGTTAGCAATATTTAGTTGTGTTTGGCTTTAGAGGCTTACTTTATTCTGTAATCATGTTTGATTCCAAGATATTTGAAGCTTACAATGTTTGACAGTGTTGTATCTTCTGTGTTTATCATTCAAATTTATGGATGAATTCATCTTTAGAGTTCAGAATACATGCATTTCATTTGGAAGTAAATGTAGTTTTCTGCTACACAGATTTATAATTGTACTGGTAATCTTCTCAGATAACTGATAATAGTGAGTTTCAGCTGTTAATATTTAAATCTTTATTATGTTGTGAGTGAGCATGCATTAAGAATGCACTAAAATATCCAATATTGTAATCAGTTGTTAAATGTTCATCATTTACAATACTACTATAAGTATTTCATCAACTGCACTATTGAAGCAGGATCTTTTACTTCTCTAATGTCTATTAATCATATATTTCTAAAAAATTTATAACTTAAATTGCATTCCATTTTTAAGTGATTTTTTTCTGTGAGGAATAGATGTAATTGTTAAAAATATATTTGGTGAAAATATCATTTTTATTACCTGGTTGCTAGTATAAAGTATCTTATTTCTAGATAAGATGCGGATTCATTGGTTCAAGAAAAGAGTACTTATAGTTTCAATATCTGCTATCATTTTCTTCTTTATTTTACGAACTCATCAGTACAATATAAGATTTAAAAAAATTATAAGATACACTAAACCTATAACTGTTTGGGAATATGTGGCAGACTTCAGTAATATGAAGAAACTTAATCCAACATTGTAAGTATACATAGGGAAACCATTTACTAGACTATTAAAATGTCCATTATTGTTTTTAAGATAAATACTGTATAACAACAACAATTTTTCTGCCTTCAGTGTGGAGTGCCATTCAAAATAAAATGATAATATTTAAACCATCTCATGTTTCAGAGTTAATTTTATAAAAGAAGATAATTATGTTGTCTAATGTACTACCTAATATATTATGTTTCTAATATATTTTTTGATTATTTTTTCTTGTTATGTAATGAATGACATGTTCTTGTAGAGAACAATTAATATTACATATCTGTATTTAATAACTAACCACTAAATTATCTATGACACTACCAATTATAGTAATTTAATTTTTGGTTATGTAATATTTTCAGTTTGCTTGTGTATAAGCCTGATATTAGGTGTTCTTTCTTCCAACGAAGGGCAATTATTAATGTTAACACTGTATATGTGTTTTATATTTACAGGATAGATTTTAATATTAAAGGGGAAAGTGGAAATTATGATCATTGGAAATATTCTGTTGAATATTCTGAATTTCTTCCAAAATTATCATTTATTCATCATGTGACTCATGCTCATTTTGAAGTGAAACCTGAAGGAGATTCATTCATCATTCGATCCAATCATAGTACCTGTTTTCTACATGGAACAGTGTGCTGTAAGTATTTAATTTTAATGTTATAACATAGGATTTTTTAATTTTGTAACAAATATTTTTTTTACAGTTCCATCAACTTCAGATTTAACATTTACACCTTTGGGACCAGATACTCTGTGCATAGAGCAAATAACTTTTTCATGTCCATTTATATTTTCAAGTATGTGTATTAGTGATACCAAATACCAGAGAGATGAAGTCTTCAAAAATCTTGAAAATAATTTCGCCCATCCGCATATATTTAGTACTTATATGCAATAAATCACATTAAATGAACAAAATTAGTTTTCAAATAAATTATGTGCTTACTTTTAAAAACTTTTTATTAGCTATGTTATGCATAAAAACTAAATATATTGATATGATTGTTATTTATGTGTCTGTATTTATGTAAATTTATGTAATATGCATGCATTAGCTCAATTTAAATTGAATTAAGTATATAGTGACCAAAATTTTATTTAATTACAGTTTGATAAACATGTTTCTGTCCTAATCCTTACTTTTATCAGGTATATATAAACATTTGCATTTGAATAATTTGATTACGACATGTTTGGATTTCATATAGTTATTAAATGTCTTACTGTTTGTAAATTTTCTGCCATTTCATTTTTTATATAATTTATTACATCAGATGAAATTAACATGATAGATTAATTTGAAAGTTAATGAAGTTAATTTTATAGTAAATGTTAATATGACTTCAAATTTATTATCACTTTCTCCAGACTCAAAATAATAATTAAAAATTATACATAAATCCTGTAGCAAAATCAAATTATTCTCCCAATCTCATTGTAAACATCTTAATTATTGTAAAACTTATGTGTGAATGTCGGAATTAAAATCAGTGACTTCTGTAACCCCAATTTTTACAAAAGTCTAGGTAAGTTTCCAATTTTTTATGAAACAACACCATCACCCATAGGGGTGCTTCCCTACCTTGCTGTAAGGAGTTGAAATTGTTCACTTCATTCTTGTGTACAACAATAATGGAACATATTTCAATCCTATTTTTAAGATTGTTGCTCATTGTTTGCAAAGGAATGGGAGTTTAAACATGTAACATATAGTCCATACTTTCCACAAAGCAATGTATTCATTGGGGCTGCAGTGAAAATTGTGAAGCACAGAAAGCTGACAGATACAAAGCATTGCAGAAGCAGAGTCACATGATGAGGCATATGCTAGCACTGAAAAACAGCAATTCACCTTATGGCGGGCTATGACAAGGAGGTGGGGTTAACCTACAGCTCTCTGTAAATACAGGACAGATAACACTTGACAAACACTTTGTTAAAAGGTCATCAGTGAAAGTCATCGAAACATAGTGCATACAATTTTTCACTTAGTTAGAAGCCCAAGAAGATTTTATTAATAATTGATTCCTCATTTGTATGATATTAGTACACTGAAAGGACAGTTCCAGAGAAGCTGGTGACACCTTAGCCTGATAGGGATTAGCGAGTTGTACATGCAACCATAATACGATGACAGCACAACAAGGGAGAATGTAAGGCTAATCTCCCAAACACTTCAGTAAAATAAAATTGGTGTCCACAAAGATAATCAACAGGAGTAAGTCACAAAAAGTGTGTGACCAAACCACAAACAGCCTGAATTTGTGTTACGTTGTGGGCGTGATGTGTTGTCTGTGAAAATATAATTATATTAATCTGACTTTTTTAATTAATGAAATAACATCAACAAATTGGTCAAAAGTTTATTAAGATCAATTTAAAACTCAAAATGTGTTGTCCCTAAATTTTGGGACATCTTTAGGTGAAAAACTTAAATAAAATATTAATTTATAATAATTAATTACATGGGGGTTGGTGAATTAATTTTCAATGGTGTACTTTGCACAAATGTTACAGATTTTTTCTGCACAACCTGACTGGACCAACTTTTGATTTTCGGTAAGTTGGCTACCCTATCTCAGTTTCCTATACAAATGTGTTAATTAATTTGACCTAAATGTTGTATATCCTGGCAAATAAATATGAATTCACATAATATACCCTCCTTCAATTTACCTACCAAAGAAACACCCAAAATGTTTCTTTATAGAAACAATTCTAGTGCCAAGTGAGAATTATCTTGGGCTAGCCCTTGATGTTAAATTAACATGGGCACAGCATTTTGGAACGTGGCGCTGATAACAAGGAATCGACTTTGCTCATTCAAGTATGTATTGGAGAAATGATACCACTCTGCTTATACACCAGGATTATTGTACTTAAGCCTTTCCAACCTCTTTGACAGAATGAATGTGGTATATAGGGATCATCTTGCAAACTCTCACATAAACTGTATATAAATAAAAACAGAGTTTTAATGTTGATAACAGTTACATCCTGGTAAGTAAACTACTCAGTTATAAACTCAGACCTTGGTATAAACACTTGGACACCACAAAAAAAGATTACAATAGTATTTCATATCAATCAGCCCCAATACAAAACTTGGCTAGAAACCCTCTGTCTCCATGAGCTCTACATCAGCTAAAAATAAAACCCACAGGATGAACTGAAAATGTAAACAAGACATCAGCAAAGATACTGAATCACTATGATTATATTAGAAAGGGGCAACCACTGGGTTGTACTCTGATGCAGGGACTGGAAATTTTTTAACACTAGTAGTGTTAAGGCATCCATAGCTCCTTTAGAAGTGTAGTCAGAAGAAGAATTTAAAAACGTGCAAATATTTGAAATTAGTACTGAATAAATAATTATCAGGGTCGATGAGAATGATAGTGTCTCCATATTGCCATTAATCTGTTACTATAGATTATAAATCATTTTGTGATGTCCATTCTTAATAACTTGATTGCACATAAAATCATTTTGCTGAGATTTAATGATTTGATGACTCTAATTCCTCTACTTTGCTGGTTATAGGTGAATGGCATGTAGACATTTTATTCTCTGATACAACATTTGCATCAGCACGTTTAACTATGCCATGTTCGTCAATTACTTTTCTGCTAATAAGGACCCATCAATGCCACATAAATGTAATTTATATTAATAACTAGATTCAGTTTAGTATCAATCCCACATAATGTGCATGTACTGACTGTATCAGTTTACAGTAGCTTAAAAAGGACTTGACAAATCCATGCCATGTATTGTGTTCCAAAGGTGGACCAACACATTATTAATGTGTTCATCAGATAGTCAATGTTTTGGCTCATCAGAGTATGGAAGTACCCAAAGGAACTAAGCTAAAACTTATTTTTCTGTTGGCAATGTTGTTTCAGAAGGACTTTCACTGATTTGTTGGCACAATGCCAGACTGAGTATGATCTTTTTGTAATTTTTCACACCATAATATGTATCATCAGTAAGCATCACCAAATCACTTCATTTAATGTTTTAATTATTATTCATCTGCTTTAATTATAAATATTTAGTGTGTATCATGAATTACTAAGAACATTACTTACACTTATATGCTACTTAAAATATAATAGGGCCCCATTTTTAAAAAGTATAACTAAGAAGTTGCTCTAGGAGCTCTACTTCATAAAACTAAGACAAGTCTTTCTGCCTAGAGCAGACTCAACACAGTCTCAGATATAAAAACCTTGACTGTAGCAATTTTTATTTTTAAAAACAAAAGTTTGAAATACTATTTATTTAATTTGTCTTTCTTTTCATCATACAGTGAACTATTTATACTCTTAATTAGTCTTATTGTTTAAACAACAAACGATAAAGATTGATTTATAAACATTAAGTATAATTTCCAGAATATTTTATTCATACCGTGATATAGTCTATTATTTGATCATTAATAATAAGAAAGATAACCAAATACTGAAAAAAGACGTGGTAATCGAAATAACACACAACGTTTCTAGGCTGTTGCATTTTTTCTGCACCTGAAGAAAGAACCAAGGCTTTGAGAAATGTGTAGTATTTATATTATCACTTCTTTTGTCTGTATTTGGCTACCTTTCTTATTAATTTTCAATCAGATGTAAATTTTTCCTCTTATGCTTTGATTATAGTTGCCTATGCATACTATCAATATATATATATATATATATATATATATATTGTAATGCCTGGAAAGTAAGGCATTGTTTCTGATTATGGTCTGGACTGTTGAAAGGGAAGTTTTGTAATGTGTTTATTTAGGACTGGTCTTGAGAATTCGGAACCGTGCACGTGCGTGTGGCCTAAATCTGGGGCACAATGTAATATTTGCTAAGTGAGGCATTGTTTCTGATTAATGGTTTGGACTGTTGAAAGGGCAAGTTTTGTAACGTGTTTATTTAGGACTGAGTATTTCTTCGTTTTGAAAATCTAGGTGTGTGAGGGTGCAAAAAGATAAATAGTCCTGTCTGGATTGTCGGCTTTCGGACATGACAGAGTAGTTAGCCATTTGCTGACTAAGGAACTGCACCTGCATAATATAAATCTCGGGATAATGGAAGAAACTGTCAACGGGCATTTGCGACGAAGTTTTGGAACAATGGAGCGGAAGATAAGCTATTGAGAGGAGTTAGTTAGAGAAGTTAGTCGTGAGGCGATCACGGAAGCTGGTGGACGTGATGGGGAGTTATTCTGCGACCACCGAAGATGGTGAATGTGTTTAAGAAGTCAATCGTGCTGTGATCAGCGAAGCTGGAGAATGTGACTAGGAGAGACATCGGTTAAGGGAGGAGAATGTGTTGTAAGTTGCAGTCTGCGAGAGAAATAGCCAAATATTCATCGATAAACATTTTGTATGCTGAAGTCTAATCTATTCTAATCTCAAAATTAGACCACTGTCTTCGATTGTAGGAGACCAGGACACTGCATCCAGCGTCTAGTAATCTTCAGAACGAGCAAAAGATATGTCCTTCACGAACGGAGAACCAACTTTTGTCAAACCAACAGTGTGTGTTAGAATCAGTATATAAGGTGTGTGTGTACGAACGAGCCAAATTTTCCTGAGTAATCGTAAGTTGAAATTTCATGGTATTCATAGATGTAAACCGAATTAAAAGATAAAGTCAGATATCGTTCTTTTCTTTTGTGTTAATAAAATAAACTCTTTAAATTTAAAATCAATCTTGTAGAATAAGTTCGTCAATAATTAATTTCGTCTATGTTTAGACGAATAAATATTTCCTTTTATATTAAAAGTAAATTGTTCTTTGATTATGTTTAAATGTTCTGCCGTTATCAAACCCAGTAAAGACCTTTGAGAGATTGAGATATGTTTTTTTTATTAAATTGTATCATTGTTTCAAGTTTTGTTAAATAAATTTGTTTGTTTTAAAGTTAATAATTTTTCATTTAAAAGCCCATCTTATTTGATTATTACATTTTGGCTACCACATCGTGGGGCAAATTAATAAGTAATTGTTTATTTATTACAATATATATCAATCCATGTTGAATTTAGTGTTCTAAGACATACTTCCTTCGCATTACAGTATATTAGGGATTCGTGTTCACTATAACGGAATTAATATTAAGATTCCGATTCAGGATAATGCAGATAATTATTTTATTCGCTTTGTTTCAAATTATGAACATTATTTTCTTGTGAGTTTCCGACTAGACTGCATTTCCGGATATCAGTATTTACTTATATGATGATAGAAAAAAATAAAAATGTAAAATAGTGAATATTTCCGTTATAATTCAATAATAATGTCAACAATAAGGAGTTAAAAGAAGGAGAAGCTGTATTAGTTGGAACGTGCTACAGGAAAGATTGTAACGGAGAGAATTGAGAGGGAAGTTATTGTTAAAGTGTGAATAAGATTTCGACGCCCTGCAATCCTGATAAACTTATAAAATTTGAGTATTTATAAGATTTGTAAATATTTTAAAAGACATAGTAACCGCTAATTGAATTTATCTGTCGACCAATATATATACTGAGAGAATTTTACGAAAGTGTAGAGAACGGGTGCTCAAACTGTCGATCGCGGAAATATGTCCATACTCTTCCAAGAAGTTAACATGATACCGAGATACTCAAAAACGAAAAATGTATTTGTTATTTGGCTTTTTTAAAAGATTTGACACGTCATAAAACCATCACCGACTTGATTAGGCCATAAATGCTAGAAAAAGTAGATTTCAGCTACATAACTAAATAAAAATTATTTGAAAAATTTTCCGGCTTTGAAAGCAAGGGCAAGTCCTGAGTTAAATTATGGCTTTTACGTGTCAGAAATAAATATTCTGATTGGGTTTGAAAGACGTTCTTCCGATTTTAGCTAATTGACAAATTTTGTAACTTTTATGGGCTATAGACGTTGAAGAATATCTGCTACTGAAATATCAAACACCTTTTATCTAGACTTGTTTGTTTTATGCCGAAAATGAAATTTCGCAGATTACTTAAGATATACATCTCAAATCCAGAGTTGGTGATGCAAAATTTTGGTCTTTTAAACCTTTAAAGAAATATCCATGTTTAAAACAAATTGCACTTCAAACAAAATTATTCAATCAAAATATCGCAGTTGGATAACAGCTGTCATCCTGTTTGCGATTGTCTATCAGTAATTACGTGCCATCCTATGAAAAGTGCGCAGACGATCATCAATTGCCATTATGCTTCGTCTTTGTCGATCGATCGTTTGACACATATTTTCTTTGTGGTCGATCGAAGTCTGAGCACTCTGGTGTAGAGTTTTTTTAGTCTATTCGGCGGTAACAACAAATAAGGAAGGTATAGTAAGTTTTGTTGAGTGGGATTTCGTTGAAGTCCTGTTTTCTAGTACTACTAAATAGGTTTCACATGTCACGCTACAGTACAGTGCTTCTATATATATAGACGAAAGAATGCAATTGTTATCTTATTAATGATTATCATAGAATTGTATGCCATTGTTTGTGCGGAAGTTACATTTATTCCGTGGTGGTTCGCTGTTCTTTATCGTGAAGAGTTAAAAAAATGCAGATCGCAGTTAATTTCTTTAAACCTTCAAAAGTAGCGCTTTTAAGTCCCATTTTTTATTTAATAAACTACAAAAAAGAAAATCTCACGTTATAGCACTTCGGATGAATATGTATTGCACGATTCTATGCTGAAAGTTCTATAGAAAATTTACAATCCATTTAAACATAAACAAAGCAACATAGTTTTACCCTCAGACTATAGTACTGTTTTATTATCTTCCGCATGTTTTCTTGGTCTAAAAGATTATATACACATTTTGTGCTGAAGCTTATAGTAGTATGATGAAACATTGACAAGATGAATCGCTAGGTAAAAAAGGAACGTTGATTTACTGTAATTTAAAATCAAAATTTCCAAAAATTGACTGCTTTGGGCCTATTATATTTATAAAGTATACAGACGATAAATAATTAAACAGTACTAAAATTACAGATAACTATGAGAGTGACAACATACATTTTTATTACATTTCTTTTACTAACTAAAAAAACAATAGACATTGTTACCAATATTTGTATTACAACAAAATCAAACATACTTCCTTTTTAAAGGTTTGCTAATACTCAACATAATCTCAATACTAACACCCTCCCTCAAAACTATAAAATGCTATTATCAAACAATATATGAAATTTCAATAAAGACATCATGAAGTCAAATTTTTACAAACATATTTTCAAACTGTGAATTACTCATGGCTTTTGTAAATACATCAACTAATTGATCATCAGTGCACACACATTCAACCTTTATAATATTGTCATTAATTAAATTTAATACAAAATTAAACTTTACATCTTTTGTTGTTTTCAAAATTTTGAATAAGTTTGATGGCACTTTGGTTATCCTCAAATAAACAATTTGGTAATACTTTGATACCAATACTTTTAGCAAATTTTTAATATACAGTAATTCACAAGAAGCTGCACAAACTCTGATTCTGTACTAGATAATGTAACAAATGATTGCTTCTTAGAGCACCAACATATCAAGTTATTAAAGATTTTAAAACAATATATCCACTTATAGATTTGTGATAAGGCATTTTTAGTCGAGTCGGCATCACTTTACCGAACTAATTAACAATCACCATGATGAAAGTACAATTTATAATTCACAGTGTACTTTGAGAATTGTCTTTTCACATTCTTCACTCACTTTGTTTAAATTTAAATTCTTATCTATAGGAGTTTTAGCCTTCTACATTAAATTTTCTACCTAAATTTTTAATAACAGATATCTGATCCAAAGTTATAATTCTGCTTTTATGATCTCTATATATGTTAATACCTAAGAAATAAAAACTATCCTTAATGCAATTTTTCAGTTCGAATGTCTGGCAAAGTTTCAATTTCACATAATTAAGAAAATCAAAATCATTAAATGCAATTAAAATATCATTCACATACAAAAACAGGTAGCATCTTATGTCTTTGTGAAGAAAACTGTACAAACAATAATCAGAATTTATTAAATGTTTCATTCCAGGCTTTTGGTGCTTTTAACCTGTATATAGCTTGATTCAGCATACAAACTTTATTTTTATCAGCATCTGACACTAAAACATTCTGGAATTTTCATAAAGATTTTCTTCTTGAGTTAACTGTGTAAGAAAGCATTTTTAACATCTAATTGTTCCAAGTAGATTGTAGTTGTTAAAAACAGATATAAAGATTCTCAATGTAGAAAGTCTTGCTACTGGTGCATGAATTTGTCCAAACTCACCAAAACTACTTTGTTCAAAACCTCTTGCTACCAACCTCGCTTTATAAATACTTTTTCTTTCATTATCTTCTTCTCTAAACACATATCTATTACTCATTATTTCTTCTTTATCTGGCTTATCAACTAATTCCCATGTCCTATTATTTTTTAAGGCACTGAATTTGTCTCCAATAGTGTTTTCCCAGCATTGCCAATTTGTACTTACTCTTTCCTCTGAATATGACTTTGGAATATCTGAAATTTCACTATTTAATGCTAAGCAACTTATATTCATTTCATAGTAATTAAACTTTGCTGGTACCTTCACTTGTTGTTGAGGTTTTCCTTTTTCTGTATTATTTTCATGAACATTTTCTACAGAATTTTCCTGCTTATTTAAACTAAGGTTTTCTTCTACTTTTTCCTTCATCACATCATCTTCAGATTCTTTGTCACTCACATCATTAAAGTTCCAATTTTCATATTTGTTTAAAGAGAATCACCTTTCATTAAATACCACATTTCTGGAACATATTACTTTATTTTCTTTGTCTTTCCACAGCTGATATCCACACACTGTATATCCTACAAATCTGCATTTCAAGCCCTTACCACCTAATTTGATTCTCAATGAATCAGGAATTCTAGCATACAACTGAAAACTTTCATATTAACATTTGGCTTTTTATCATAAAACATTCATATGGTGTTTTATGTTTTACTAAGCAAGATGGAGTTCTATTGGTGATATATACAGCTGTCAAAACTGCATCTTCTGAAAATATTTTATCCATATGTGCCTGCATGATCATTGATCTAGCCATATCCATCAAGGTCTGATTCACTACCAGCTATTCCATTAAGATGAGGAGGTTTGGGAGGTGTATAGATTTTTTTAATACCTTTTTTTGCACCAATGTCAGAAAAGTTTTTAGAACAATATTCTCCTACTTTATCACATTTTATTTTACAAATTTTCTTACCACAAAACAAAGATGACATCTTTGCTTTGTAATCTTTCAAGCAATTAAATATCTCATCTTTACTTTTCATAAGATAAACCATAACAAATTTGGAGTAATCGTCAACAAAGTTTACAAAATACAAATTGTCACTTCAATACATTGGTCTAATAGGACCACATATATCTGTGTGCACAATACTTGTAATACTCTACTTGATCTAGATGATATGGAATAATATGGAAAACACTTCTGTTAACATCTTACACACATCACATATAGTTGTTTCAGAATTTTCAAATCGCATACCATTTACTAAATTTAAATTCTCAATAATGAGTTATAATTCAGATGCCAAAGTTCCTTATCTTTATTGCTGGCTGCCAAGTTTGCATATTCATTGTTTCTACATTCAAAGATTATTTTATATAAATTATTTTGTCTAAAATCTTCAACATAAACACTTTTTACTTTTTAAATTATTTGGCCATCAGCACAAACAATTTCAAAACCAGCCTTTTCAATCATAGGAGTTGACAATCAATTTACCCTCAAACTTGAACACACATCAAATTTTTAATTGTAATTGACACACTTTTTCCCCTATTATATTCAGTGCCTCAAAGACCCATACAAATACTAGACATACCATGTTTTATTTGATTGTACAACAGCACTTGAACAAAATGCCTCAGCATTATGATCATCTACCTGCTTCTCACAACCGTTTCCTTCTACATAAATAGCCATATTTTTATTTTTTCTTGGTTTATTAATTTTTTTTCTAAAATATTGCTTTACTTTACGTCCCATTTTATCACAAACATGACATTTTACTCTACAGTTACTGGCATAATGCCTCATTTTATCACACTTGTAACATTTCAGTACTTTTTGGTCTACATTAAATGAAGAAGGCACATCTCTGACAGTTAAATGATTTTTTCTCAAATTTTTATTCACTGAAAACTCCAGAAGTCTACTCTTGACAAGCGCTAAATTTAGATCACTATCAGACAATGTTTGTAAAGCAATTACTACATTTTCTGTGGGCATAGATGCTTCAAAATTGCTTCCCAAATTTTTTAGGTCCCTAAATATTCTGTCATTTAGGAAAATGGTCTTGTAAATTGGCCCCATATTAATATTTTAATGCAATAAGTTCTTTTAATAAAGAAAATTTGAAGCATGTACCTTTTTTGCTAAATATCCTCTCCAATCATTGTGTATGCTACCTCTGTTTCTTTCACATATTCCAAGTACAAATCTGTTACACTTTTGATAATTACCATACAGGTATTATTATTTTTCTTATTCCAATCATCATCTCTTGTATTTAATTGCTCTGTTTTTAATATATCGTGCAAATCCATAGGCGCCAAAGCAAAATGAAATCTAAATTTTCCATTGTCAAAATTATCTCCATTAAACAGAACAATTTATTTTCAGCATGACTCACCATTATTTTCACTTTATAACATCTATTTAATATTTTACTTTTAAACTTTCAACACATTCCATCTGGGCCCATAGCCAATGTTGGAATTAGAAAACAAATGTATTGAATATATTTTTATTTAATATTACTAAAGTTACAGATAACTATGACAGCAGCAGAACATACATTTTTTTATTACAACATTTCTTTTACTAACTAAAAGAAACAATTGACAGTGTTACCAACATTTACATTAGAAAAAAATTATTCACACTTGCATTTTAAAAGTTTGTTCATACTCAACATAATCTCAATACTAACAAATCTGCCCAAATGGTGTGGTGTCTGGTAGGTGTAAGATAATTTGAAATACAACATACTGTAGATTTGTTTTGTTCAGTTTTCTTTCCCTATATAACTTTTCTTTCTTTTTGTTTTTGTGATGATACAGAAACATGGAAAAAAGATTCTGGAGTCAGTGTGCTGATGCTTCCAGCTCTGTCATGGTAGTAGACTCAGGTGAATATGTCAATTGATTTCATGGTTAATATTTATATTAAATTTTTTCTTGTGGACTATCTTTTATAATCTTCGTAAAATTTATCCAGAGCTGTGTATATGTAAATGTGTTTTGAAGATCTGTTTCCAGTAAAACATATTTTTATAAACTAGATGCTTGCAAAGTATTATCCAAATAATTGTTATTATGTAAAACCATTTCCAGTCATTCTGCTCAAGTATTATTCCATTAAATTGTATTTTAAATTTTGAGTTAATAAATGTAAAGAAAGGCCACAATTCACATAAGAAATAATTGCTCTTAATCTATCATTATGACAACCTTTTATTTTTCAGTATGTTTTATAAAAATTTATTAGGTTTTCTGTCATGTGATAAATGAATAATGTACAAACTATAATATAATGAAGGGAAAAATTAATTAATAACTTAGATTTTCTAGTGAAGAATAAAATCATAATGTTGAAACCACTACTACTCATCTGCATGTAAAGTTCATTGTGCTTTTCATCTTTTATTTTTAGCTGTTTGTAATTGTTAAGCTAATTTTGTATATTAACAAAGATAGCCCAATTCAGACAAAAGAAGTGATAATATAAATAACACACAACATTTCTGAAAGCCTTGTTCCTTCTTCAGGTGCAGAAAAATGCATGAGAATAGACAGACACATTTGCACGAGTCACTTGACAAAATAGCTTTTTTCCTTACTTTCTCTTCTTATGAATGCTCAATGTATTAGTTCACCCAACAGGAAGAAGTGGGAAAAACCCAGAGAAGATGAAAAAATAAGTTTACTCAATGACAACACATGGACAAAAACCAATAAGGAAGACATACAAGAAAGACATATCAACCAGGTGGTTATTGAAGTGGAAATATGATGTCTGTAAAACACATTGTTGCAGTTTTTATATGAAGTTAATGGTTGGTTTTGATGAGGGAGTGGTTGAGCTGTGAAATGCTATTTATGGTCTGAGACTGTTCTTCCTTAAGTGGATTTAATGATCAACCAGTTACTTGAGGGAACAAGGACTGATTCAACTGAAAACATCAGTGCATCTTTATTGACTGTCTAGGAGAACTGTTCCCAGCAATACATCTGGACGATTGGGAAAGACCATATGAAAATAAAAAGACTGATGAAGAGTCAGTTTGTAATGACTTATACAAAATCCAGACATTTACCTGAGAATTCAAATTTAAAAAACATCTGATGTAATGTTCATACATACAAAAATGTTTGTTTAATATAATATGCAAGACTGTAAAATTATGAAAATACCTATGAAACTATTGAAGAATCTCTGAGGAAAAAATTCCTCTGCCATGCTATAATCACATTGAAAGCCAGGAAGACTAGACCTAACTTTGCATTCAGCATAAACTTCTAAAGCAGACAAGTGGAACTTTCAATATCTGAGGATGTGTGGCATCTACATCAAGAAGAAGGGAATTTGTTATGGGAGAGCTCTTGAAACAGCAAGGTAACTCCAAAGTAGAGCATATTGTGATGCTGATTATTTAGGAGACATGAAAAACAGTAACAGCTCACTAGGTTGCATTATTGTGTACAGTTGTCAGGTGAATAAATACGAACATTGCTGTGTATGAGACAACATAATGCCATATCAGAAGTGCCATAAACTGATTAAATCTGGAAAGATTAACAAGAGTGCCAAACGCATGTCCAATACTACTTCATATCTATCAGTACTGTATCATGGTGAATAATTTGATTTAAATACTGTCATGCAGACAAACAGCTGGGTGGTATGATGACCAAACCTCTTATGATTGACCAATTCATAAATATGTTTATGGTAACAGAGTAACTAGATAAGTATTTTTTTTTTTCAGAAAAAGTTCTCGGGTTTCCACCTGGGTCAAACCACATATATTGTGCTATGTTTTGATGAACACATGCCCTGTAGTCATATTCCAGGTGTGGTTTGACTCAGGTGGAAACCTGAGAACTTTTTCTGCAACAGTTACACCAGGAAAGCATTAAGTTGTTTTTTTTTGTTTCAGGAAGTGATTGTCATTATGTATAACCAGTGTATTACTATTGTTCTTGCCAAAGTCTCAATGTTTCATTTTGTACCTAAATATTTTCTTACATGTGTACTTTTATAAATACTGTTTACTATATTTGTTTAATATTTTCAAATATTAAAAAAAATATTTTTATGGGAGTGTGCTCAAAATAATGTGTTCTTCCTGGTAAACACTAAAATTTTTCAGACTCAAGATATTCCTCATAATGTTTTTTGGCACACAAAATGACTGCGGTATCTGTATGTATGAAAGTGTTACTGTGGAATTTAAAAAGTGTTTTGTGAATGAATATTAAATAACATCCATAATAGTAAAAAATTAAAAAAAATACATCTGATTGAAAATAATGAATAAGAAAGATAGCCAATTCAGTGCCTCTGGGAGTAATTCCGACTCTCTTAAGGTAGTGGGAGTAATTCTGACTCTCTTAACGTACTGTGAGTAATTCTGACACTCTTATAGTACTGATAGTACTTCTGACTCTCTTAAAGTACTGGAAGTAATATTAACACTCTTAAGGTACTGAAAGTAATTCTGATACTCTTAAGGTACTGGGAGTAATTCTGACTCTCTTAAAGTACTGGGAGTAATTCCGACTCTCTTAAGATACTGGGAGTAATTTTGACACTCATAAGGTACTAGGAGTAATTCCGACTCTCTGAACGTACTGGGAGTAATTCTGACTCTCTTAAAGTACTGGGAGTAGTACTGACAGTTTTAAAGTACTAGGAGTAATTATGACTCTCTTAAAGTACTGGGAGTAATTCTAACTCTCTTAAAGTACTGGGAGTAATTCTGACTCTCTTAAGGTACTGGGAGTAATTCTGACACTCTTAAAGTACTGGGAGTAATTCTGACTCTCTTAAGGTACTGGGAGTAATTCTGACTCTCTTAATGTACTGGGCGTAATTCTGACTCTCTTAATGTACTGAGAGTAATTCTGACTCTCTTAAAGTTTTCGGGAGTAATTCTGAATCACTTAAGTTACTGAGAGTAATTCTGACTCTCTCAAAGTACTGAGAGTAATTCTGAATCTCTTAAAGTACTGGAGTAATTCTGACACTCTTAAAGTACTGGGAGTAATTCTGACTCTCTTAAAGTACTGGAAGTAATTCTGGCTCTTTTAAAGTACTGGGAGTAATTCTGACTGTTTTAAAGTACTGGGAGTAATTCTGACTCTCTTAAAGTACTAGGAGTAATATTGACACTCTTAAGGTACTGTAAGTAATTCTGATACTCTTAAGGTACTGGGAGTAATTCTGACTCTCGTAAAGTACTGGGAGTAATTTTGACATACTTAAGGCACTGGGAGTAATTCTGACACTCTGAATGTACTGGGAGTAATTCTGACACTCTTAAGGTACTGGGAGTAATTCTGACTCTCGTAAAGTACTGCGAGTAATTCTGACTTACTTAAGGTACTGGGAGTAATTCTGACACTCTGAATGTACTGGGAGTAATTCTCACACACTTAAAGTGCAGGGAGTAATTCAGACTCTCTTAAGGTCCTGGGAGCAAATCTGTCACTCTTAAGGTACTGGGAATAATTCCGACTCTCTTAAGGTACTGGCAGTAATTCTGACTCTCTTAAAGTACTGGGAGTAATTCTGACACTCTTAATGTACTGGGACTAATTCTGACTCTCTTAATGTACTGGGAGTAATTCTGACACTCTTAAGGTACTGGGAGTAATTCAGACACTCTTAAGGTACTGGGAGTAATTCCGACTCTCGTAAGGTACTGGGAGTAATTCTGAGTCTCTTAACGTACTGAGAGTAATTCTGACACTCTTAATGTACTGGGACTAATTCTGACTCTCTTAATGTACTGGGAGTAATTCTGACACTCTTAAGGTCCTGGGAGTAATTCTGACACTCTTAAAGTACCGGGACTAATTCTGACTCTCTTAATGTACTGGGAGTAATTCTGACACTCTTAAGGTACTGGGAGTAATTCTGAGTCTCTTAACGTACTGAGAGTAATTCTGACACTCTTATTGTACTGGGACTAATTCTGACTCTCTTAATGTACTGGTAGTAATTCTGACACTCTTAAGGTACTGGGAGTAATTTTGACACTCTTAAGGTACTGGGAGTACTTCTGACACTCTTAAAGTACTAAGAGTAATTCTGACACTCTTAAAGTACTAAGAGTAATTCTGACACTCTTAAGGTACCGGGAGTAATTCTGACTCTCTTAAAGTACCGGGAGTAATTCTGACACTCTTAAAGTACTGGGACTAATTCTGACTCTCTTAAAGTACTGGGAGTAATTCTGACTCTCTTAATGTACTGGGAGTAATTGTGACACTCTTAAGGTACTGGGAGTAATTCAGACACTCTTAAGGTACTGGGAGTAATTCCGACTCTCTTAAGGTACTGGGAGTAATTCTGAGTCTCTTAACGTACTGAGAGTAATTCTGACACTCTTAATGTACTGGGACTAATTCTGACTCTCTTAATGTACTGGGAGTAATTCCGACTGTCTTAAGGTACAGGGAATAATTCCGTCTCTCTTAACGTACAAGGAGTAATTCTGACTCTCTTAAAGTACAGGGAGTAATTCCGACTCTCTTAAGGTACAGGGAGTAATTCTGACACTCTTAAGGTACTGGGAGTAATTCTGACTCTCTTAAGGTACTGGGAGTAATTCTGACTCTCTTAATGTACTGGGAGTAATTCTGACTCTCTTAAAGTACTGGGATTATGTCTGACACTCTAAAGGTACTGGGAGTAATTCTGACACTCTTAAGGTACTGAGAGTAATTCTGACTCTCTTAAAGTACTGGGAGTAATTCTGACACTCCTAATGTACTGGGAGTAATTCTGACACTCTTAAGGTACTGGGAGTAATTCAGACACTCTTAAGGTACTGGGAATAATTCTGACACTCTTAAGGTACTGGGAGTAAGTCTGACACTCTTAAGGTACTGAGAGTAAATCTGACTCTCTTAAAGTACTGGGAGTAATTCTGACACTCTTAAGGTACTGGGAGTAATTCTGGCTCTCTTAAAGTTCAGGGAGTCATTGTGACTCTCTTAAATTACTGGGAGTAATTCCGACTCTCTTAAGGTACAGGGAGTAATTCTGACACTCTTATGGTACTGGGAGTAATTCCGACTCTCTTAAGGTACTGGGAGTATTCCGACTCTCTTAAGGTACTGGGAGCAATTCTGACACTCTTAAGGTACTGGGAATAATTCCGACTCTCTTAAGGTACTGGGAGTAATTCTGACTCTCTTAACGTACTGGGAGTAATTCTGACACTCTTAATGTACTGGGACTAATTCTGACTCTCTTAATGTACTGGGAGTAATTCTGACACTCTTAAGGTACTGGGAGTAATTCAGACACTCTTAAGGTACTGGGAGAAATTCCGACTCTCGTAAGGTACTGGGAGTAATTCTGAGTCTCTTAACGTACTGAGAGTAATTCTGACACTCTTAATGTACTGGGACTAATTCTGACTCTCTTAATGTACTGGGAGTAATTCTGATACTCTTAAGGTCCTGGGAGTAATTCTAACACTTTTAAAGTACCGGGACTAATTCTGAATCTCTTAATGTACTGGGAGTAATTCTGACACTCTTAAGGTACTGGGAGTAATTCAGACATTTTTAAGGTACTGGGAGTAATTCCGACTCTCTTAAGGTACTGGGAGTAATTCTAAATCTCTTAACGTACTGAGAGTAATTCTGACACTCTTAATGTACTGGGACTAATTCTGACTCTCTTAATGTAATGGTAGTAATTCTGACACTCTTAAGGTACTGGGAGTAATTCTGACACTCTTAAGGTACTGGGAGTAATTCTGACTCTCTTAAAGTACTGGGAGTAAATCTGACACTCTTAAGGTACCGGGAGTAATTCTGACTCTCTTAAAGTACCGGGAGTAATTCTGACACTCTTAAAGTACTGGGACTAACTCTGACTCTCTTAAAGTACTGGGAGTAATTCTGACTCTCTTAATGTACTGGGAGTAATTCAGACACTCTTAAGGTACTGGGAGTAATTCCGACTCTCTTAAGGTACTGGGAGTAATTCTGTGTCTCTTAACGTACTGAGAGTAATTCTGACACTCTTAATGTACTGGGACTAATTCTGACTCTCTTAATGTACTGGGAGTAATTCTGACACTCTTAAGGTACTGGGAGTAATTCTGACACTCTTAAGGTACTGGGAGTAATTCTGACTCTCTTAAAGTACTGGGAGTAATTCTGACACTCTTAAGGCACCGGGAGTAATTCTGACTCTCTTAAATTACCGGGAGTAATTCTGACACTCTTAAAGTACTGGGAGATTCCGACTCTCATAAAGTACTGGGAGTAATTCTGACAGATTTAAAGTGCTGGGAGTAATTCTGACTCTCTTAAAGTACTGGGAGTAATTCTGACACTCTTAAGGTACTGCGAGTAATTCTGACACTCTTAAAGTACTGGGAATATTTCTGACTCTCTTAAAGTACTGGGAGTAATTCTCACTCTCTTAAGGTACAGGGAGTAATTCAGACTCTCTTAAGGTACTGGGAGTAATTCTGACACTCTCAAGGTACTGGGAATAATTCCGACTCTCTTAAGGTACTGGGAGTAATTCTGACTCTCTTAACGTACTGGGAGTAATTCTGACACTCTTATGGTACTGGGAGTAATTCTGACACTCTTAAGGTACTGGTAGTAATTCTGACACTCTTAAAGTACTTAGAGTAATTCTGACACTCTTAAGGCACTGGGAGTAATTCTGAAACTCTTAATGTACTGGGAGTAGTTCTGACTCTCTTAAAGTTTTGGGAGTAATTCTGACAGTTTTAAAGTACTGGGAGTAATTCTGACTCTCTTAAAGTACTGGGAGTAATTCTGACTCTCTTAACGTACAGGGAATAATTCCGACTCTCTTAAGGTACTGGGAGTAAGTCTGACTCTCTTAACGTACTGGGAGTAATTCTGACACTCTTAATGTACTGGAAGTAATTCTGACTCTCTTAATGTAATGGGAGTAATTCTGACATTTTTAAGGTACTGGGAGTAATTCTGACTCTCTTAATGTACTAGGAGTAATTCTGACACTCTTAAGGTACTGGCAGTAATTCTAACTCTCTTAAAGTACTGGGAGTAATTCTGACTCTCTTATGGTACTGGGAGTAATTCTGACAGTTTTAAAGTACTGGGAGTAATTCTGACTCTCTTAAAGTACTGGGAGTAATTCTGACTCTCTTAACGTACAGGGAATAATTCCGACTCTCTTAAGGTACTGGGAGTAAGTCTGACTCTCTTAACGTACTGGGAGTAATTCTGACTCTCTTAATGTACTGGGAGTAATTCTGACTCTCTTAATGTACTCGGAGTAATTCTGACACTCTTAAGGTACTGGCAGTAATTCTGACTCTCTTAAAGTACTGGGAGTAATTCTGACTCTCTTATAGTACTGGGAGTAATTCTGCCACTCTTAAGGTCCTAGGAGTAATTCTGACACTCTTAAAGTACTGGGAGTAATTCTGACTCTCTTAAAGTACTGGGAGTAATTCTGACTCTCTTAATGTACTGGGAGTAATTTTGACACTCTTAAGGTACTGAGAGTAATTCTGACCCTCTTAAAGTATAGGGAGTAATTCTAACTCTCTTAAAGTACAGGGAGTAATTCTGACACTCGTAAGGTACTGGGAGAAATTCCAACTCTCTTAAGGTATAGGGAGTAATTCTGACACTCTTAAGGAACTGGGAGTAATTCCGACTCTCTTAAGGTACTGGGAGTAATTCTGACTCTCTTAAAGTACGGGGAGTAATTCTGACTCTCTTAATGTACTGGGAGTAATTCTGACTCTCTTAATGTACTGGGAGTAATTCTAACTCTCTTAAATTACTGGGAGTAGTTCTGACACTCTTAAGGTACCGGGTGTAATTCTGACTTTCTTAAAGTACCGGGAGTAATTCTGACTCTCTTAAAGTACTGGGAGTAATTCTGACAGATTTAAAGTGCTGGGAATAATTCTGACTCACTTAAAGTACTGGGATTAATTCTGACACTCTTAAGGTACTGGGAGTAATTCTGACACTCTTAAAGTACTGGGAGTATCTCTGACTCTCTTAAAGTACTGCGAGTAATTCTCACTCTCTTAAGGTACAGGGAGTAATTCAGACTCTCTTAACGTACTGGGAGTAATTCTGACACTCTTAAGGTACTGGGAATAATTCCGACTCTCTTAAGGTACTGGGAGTAATTCTGACTCTCTTAACGTACTGGGAGTAATTCTGACACTCTTAATGTACTGGGACTAATTCTGACTCTCTTTATGTACTGGGAGTAATTCTGACACTCTTAAGGTACTGGGAGTTATTCAGACACTGTTAAGGTACTGGGAGTAATTCTGAGTCTCTTAACGTACTGAGAGTAATTCTGACACTCTTAAAGTACTGGGAGTAATTCTGACTCTCTTAAAGTACAGGGAGTAATTCTGACACTCTTAAGTTACTGGGAGTAATTCTGACTCCCTTAATGTACTGGGAGTAATTCTGACACTCTTAAGGTACTGGCAGTAATTCTGACTCTCTTAAAGTACTGGGAGTAATTCTGACTCTCTTATGGTACTGGGAGTAATTCTGACACTCTTAAGGTACTAGGAGTAATTCTGACACTCTTAAAGTACTGGGAGTAATCCTGACTCTCTTAAGGTACTGGGAGTAATTCTGACTCTCTTAATGTACTGGAAGTAATTCTGACACCCTTAAGGTACTAGCAGTAATTCTGACTCTCTTAAAGTACTGGGAGTAATTCTGACTCTCTTATGGTACTGAGAGTAATTCTGACACTCTTAAAGTACTAGGAGTAATTCTGACTCTCTTAAAGTACCGGGAGTAATTCTGACTTTCATAAAGTACTGGGAGTAATTCTGACAGATTTAAAGTGCTGGGAGTAATTCTGACTCTCTTAAAGTACTGGGAGTAATTCTGACACTCTTAAGGTACTGGGAGTAATTCTGACACTCTTAAAGTACTGGGAGTAATTCTGACTCTCTTAAAGTACTGGGAGTAATTCTCACTCTCTTAAGGTACAGGGAGTAATTCAGACTCTCTTAAGGTACTGGGAGTAATTCTGACACTCTTAAGGTACTGGGAATAATTCCGACTCTCTTAAGGTACTGGGAGTAATTCTGACTCTCTAAAATTACTGGGAGTAGTTCTGACACTCTTAAGGTACCGGGAGTAATTCTGACTCTCTTAAAGTACCGGGAGTAATTCTGACTCTCTTAAAGTACTGGGAGTAATTCTGACAGAATTAAAGTGCTGGGAGTAATTCTGACTCTCTTAAAGTACTGGGATTAATTCTGACACTCTTAAGGTACTGGGAGTAATTCTGACACTCTTAAAGTACTGGGAGTATCTCTGACTCTCTTAAAGTACTGGGAGTAATTCTCACTCTCTTAAGGTACAGGGAGTAATTCAGACTCTCTTAAGGTACTGGGAGTAATTCTGACACTCTTAATGTACTGGGAATAATTCCGACTCTCTTAAGGTACTGGGAGTACTTCTGACTCTCTTAACGTACTGGGAGTAATTCTGACACTCTTAATGTACTGGGACTAATTCTGACTCTCTTAATGTACTGGGAGTAATTCTGACACTCTTAAGGTAGTGTGAGTAATTCTGACACTCTTATAGTACTGATAGTAATTCTGACTCTCTTAAAGTACTGTAAGTAATATTAACACTCTTAAGGTACTGAAAGTAATTCTGATACTCTTAAGGTACTGGGAGTAATTCTGACTCTCTTAAAGTACTGGGAGTAATTCCGACTCTCTTAAGATACTGGGAGTAATTTTGACACTAATAAGGTACTAGGAGTAATTCCGACTCTCTGAACGTACTGGGAGTAATTCTGACTCTCTTAAAGTACTGGGAGTAGTTCTGACAGTTTTAAAGTACTAGGAGTAATTATGACTCTCTTAAAGTACTGGGAGTAATTCTAACTCTCTTAAAGTACTGGGAGTAATTCTGACTCTCTTAAGGTACTGGGAGTAATTCTGACACTCTTAAAGTACTGGGAGTAATTCTGACTCTCTTAAAGTACTGGAGTAATTCTGACTCTCTTAATGTACTGGGAGTAATTCTGACTGTTTTAAAGTACTGGGAGTAATTCTGACTCTCTTAAAGTACTAGGAGTAATATTGACACTCTTAAGGTACTGTAAGTAATTTTGATACTCTTAAGGTACTGGGAGTAATTCTGACTCTCTTAATGTACTGAGAGTAATTCTGACTCTCTTAAAGTTTTCGGGAGTAATTCTGAATCACTTAAGTTACTGAGAGTAATTCTGACTCTCTCAAAGTACTGAGAGTAATTCTGACTCTCTTAAAGTACTGGAGTAATTCTGACACTCTTAAAGTACTGGGAGTAATTCTGACTCTCTTAAAATACTGGGAGTAATTCTGGCTCTTTTAAAGTACTGGGAGTAATTCTGACTGTTTTAAAGTACTGGGAGTAATTCTGACTCTCTTAAAGTACTAGGAGTAATATTGACACTCTTAAGGTACTGTAAGTAATTCTGATACTCTTAAGGTACTGGGAGTAATTCTGACTCTCGTAAAGTACTGGGAGTAATTTTGACTTACTTAAGGTACTGGGAGTAATTCTGACACTCTGAATGTACTGGGAGTAATTCTGACACTCTTAAGGTACTGGGATTAATTCTGACTCTCGTAAAGTACTGGGAATAATTCCGACTCTCTTAAGGTACTGGCAGTAATTCTGACTCTCTTAAAGTACTGGGAGTAATTCTGACACTCTTAATGTACTGGGACTAATTCTGACTCTCTTAATGTACTGGGAGTAATTCTGACACTCTTAAGGTACTGGGAGTAATTCAGACACTCTTAAGGTACTGGGAGTAATTCCGACTCTCGTAAGGTACTGGGAGTAATTCTGAGTCTCTTAACGTACTGAGAGTAATTCTGACACTCTTAATGTACTGGGACTAATTCTGACTCTCTTAATGTACTGGGAGTAATTCTGACACTCTTAAGGTCCTGGGAGTAATTCTGACACTCTTAAAGTACCGGGACTAATTCTGACTCTCTTAATGTACTGGGAGTAATTCTGACACTCTTAAGGTACTGGGAGTAATTCTGAGTCTATAACGTACTGAGAGTAATTCTGACACTCTTATTGTACTGGGACTAATTCTGACTCTCTTAATGTACTGGTAGTAATTCTGACACTCTTAAGGTACTGGGAGTAATTTTGACACTCTTAAGGTACTGGGAGTACTTCTGACACTCTTAAAGTACTAAGAGTAATTCTGACACTCTTAAGGTACCGGGAGTAATTCTGACTCTCTTAAAGTACCGGGAGTAATTCTGACACTCTTAAAGTACTGGGACTAATTCTGACTCTCTTAAAGTACTGGGAGTAATTCTGACTCTCTTAATGTACTGGGAGTAATTCTGACACTCTTAAGGTACTGGGAGTAATTCAGACACTCTTAAGGTACTGGGAGTAATTCCGACTCTCTTAAGGTACTGGGAGTAATTCTGAGTCTCTTAACGTACTGAGAGTAATTCTGACACTCTTAATGTACTGGGACTAATTCTGACTCTCTTAATGTACTGGGAGTAATTTCGACTGTCTTAAGGTACAGGGAATAATTCCGTCTCTCTTAACGTACAAGGAGTAATTCTGACTCTCTTAAAGTACAGGGAGTAATTCCGACTCTCTTAAGGTACAGGGAGTAATTCTGACACTCTTAAGGTACTTGGAGTAATTCTGACTCTCTTAAGGTACTGGGAGTAATTCTGACTCTCTTAATGTACTGGGAGTAATTCTGACTCTCTTAAAGTACTGGGAGTATGTCTGACACTCTAAAGGTACTGGGAGTAATTCTGACACTCTTAAGGTACTGAGAATAATTCTGACTCTCTTAAAGTACTGGGAGTAATTCTGACACTCCTAATGTACTGGGAGTAATTCTGACACTCTTAAGGTACTGGGAGTAATTCAGACACTCTTAAGGTACTGGGAATAATTCTGACACTCTTAAGGTACTGGGAGTAAGTCTGACACTCTTAAGGTACTGAGAGTAAATCTGACTCTCTTAAAGTACTGGGAGTAATTCTGACACTCTTAAGGTACTGGGAGTAATTCTGGCTCTCTTAAAGTTCAGGGAGTCATTGTGACTTCCCTTAAAGTACTGGGAGTAATTCCGACTCTCTTAAGGTACAGGGAGTAATTCTGACACTCTTAAGGTACTGGGAGTAATTCCGACTCTCTTAAGGTACTGGGAGTATTCCGACTCTCTTAAGGTACTGGGAGCAATTCTGACACTCTTAAGGTACTGGGAATAATTCCGATTCTCTTAAGGTACTGGGAGTAATTCTGACTCTCTTAACGTACTGGGAGTAATTCTGACACTCTTAATGTACTGGGACTAATTCTGACTCTCTTAATGTACTGGGAGTAATTCTGACACTCTTAAGGTACTGGGAGTAATTCAGACACTCTTAAGGTACTGGGAGAAATTCCGACTCTCGTAAGGTACTGGGAGTAATTCTGAGTCTCTTAACGTACTGAGAGTAATTCTGACACTCTTAATGTACTGGGACTAATTCTGACTCTCTTAATGTACTGGGAGTAATTCTGATACTCTTAAGGTCCTGGGAGTAATTCTAACACTTTTAAAGCACCGGGACTAATTCTGAATCTCTTAATGTACTGGGAGTAATTCTGACACTCTTAAGGTACTGGGAGTAATTCAGACATTTTTAAGGTACTGGGAGTAATTCCGACTCTCTTAAGGTACTGGGAGTAATTCTAAATCACTTAACGTACTGAGAGTAATTCTGACACTCTTAATGTACTGGGACTAATTCTGACTCTCTTAATGTAATGGTAGTAATTCTGACACTCTTAAGGTACTGGGAGTAATTCTGACACTCTTAAGGTACTGGGAGTAATTCTGACTCTCTTAAAGTACTGGGAGTAAATCTGACACTCTTAAGGTACCGGGAGTAATTCTGACTCTCTTAAAGTACCGGGAGTAATTCTGACACTCTTAAAGTACTGGGACTAACTCTGACTCTCTTAAAGTACTGGGAGTAATTCTGACTCTCTTAATGTACTGGGAGTAATTCAGACACTCTTAAGGTACTGGGAGTAATTCCGACTCTCTTAAGGTACTGGGAGTAATTCTGTGTCTCTTAACGTACTGAGAGTAATTCTGACACTCTTAATGTACTGGGACTAATTCTGACTCTCTTAATGTACTGGGAGTAATTCTGACACTCTTAAGGTACTGGGAGTAATTCTGACACTCTTAAGGTACTGGGAGTAATTCTGACTCTCTTAAAGTACTGGGAGTAATTCTGACACTCTTAAGGCACCAGGAGTAATTCTGACTCTCTTAAATTACCGGGAGTAATTCTGACACTCTTAAAGTACTGGGAGATTCCGACTCTCATAAAGTACTGGGAGTAATTCTGACAGATTTAAAGTGCTGGGAGTAATTCTGACTCTCTTAAAGTACTGGGAGTAATTCTGACACTCTTAAGGTACTGCGAGTAATTCTGACACTCTTAAAGTACTGGGAATAATTCTGACTCTCTTAAAGTACTGGGAGTAATTCTCACTCTCTTAAGGTACAGGGAGTAATTCAGACTCTCTTAAGGTACTGGGAGTAATTCTGACACTCTTAAGGTACTCGGAATAATTCCGACGCTCTTAAGGTACTGGGAGTAATTCTGACTCTCTTAACGTACTGGGAGTAATTCTGACACTCTTATGGTACTGGGAGTAATTCTGACACTCTTAAGGTACTGGGAGTAATTCTGACACTCTTAAAGTACTTGGAGTAATTCTGACACTCTTAAGGCACTGGGAGTAATTCTGAAACTCTTAATGTACTGGGAGTAGTTCTGACTCTCTTAAAGTACTGGGAGTAATTCTGACAGTTTTAAAGTACTGCGAGTAATTCTGACTCTCTTAAAGTACTGGGAGTAATTCTGACTCTCTTAACGTACAGGGAATAATTCCGACTCTCTTAAGGTACTCGGAGTAAGTCTGACTCTCTTAACGTACTGGGAGTAATTCTGACACTCTTAATGTACTGGAAGTAATTCTGACTCTCTTAATGTAATGGGAGTAATTCTGACACTCTTAAGGTACTGGGAGTAATTCTGACTCTCTTAATGTACTAGGAGTAATTCTGACACTCTTAAGGTACTGGCAGTAATTCTGACTCTCTTAAAGTACTGGGAGTAATTCTGTCTCTCTTATGATACTGGGAGTAATTCTGACACTCTTAAAGTACTAGGAGTAATCCTGACTCTCTTAAGGTACTGGGAGTAATTCTGACTCTCCTAATGTACTGGGAGTAATTCTGACTCTCTTAATGTACTCGGAGTAATTCTGACACTCTTAAGGTACTGGCAGTAATTCTGACTCTCTTAAAGTACTGGGATTAATTCTGACTCTCTTATAGTACTGGGAGTAATTCTGACACTCTTAAGGTCCTAGGAGTAATTCTGACACTCTTAAAGTACTGGGAGTAATTCTGACTCTCTTAAAGTACTGGGAGTAATTCTGACTCTCTTAATGTACTGGGAGTAATTTTGACACTCTTAAGGTACTGAGAGTAATTCTGACCCTCTTAAAGTATAGGGAGTAATTCTGACTCTCTTAAAGTACAGGGAGTAATTCTGACACACGTAAGGTACTGGGAGAAATTCCAACTCTCTTAAGGTATAGGGAGTAATTCTGACACTCTTAAAGTACTGGGAGTAATTCTGACTCTCTTAAAGTACAGGGAGTAATTCTGACACTCTTAAGTTACTGGGAGTAATTCTGACTCTCTTAATGTACTGGGAGTAATTCTGACACTCTTAAGGTACTGGCAGTAATTCTGACTCTCTTAAAGTACTGGGAGTAATTCTGACTCTCTTATGGTACTGGGAGTAATTCTGACACTCTTAAGGTACTAGGAGTAATTCTGACACTCTTAAAGTACTGGGAGTAATCCTGACTCTCTTAAGGTACTGGGAGTAATTCTGACTCTCTTAATGTACTGGGAGTAATTCTGACACCCTTAAGGTACTAGCAGTAATTCTGACTCTCTTAAAGTACTGGGAGTAATTCTGACTCTCTTATGGTACTGAGAGTAATTCTGACACTCTTAAAGTACTAGGAGTAATTCTGACTCTCTTAAAGTACCGGGAGTAATTCTGACTTTCATAAAGTACTGGGAGTAATTCTGACAGATTTAAAGTGCTGGGAGTAATTCTGACTCTCTTAAAGTACTGGGAGTAATTCTGACACTCTTAAGGTACTGGGAGTAATTCTGACACTCTTAAAGTACTGGGAGTAATTCTGACTCTCTTAAAGTACTGGGAGTAATTCTCACTCTCTTAAGGTACAGGGAGTAATTCAGACTCTCTTAAGGTACTGGGAGTAATTCTGACACTCTTAAGGTACTGGGAATAATTCCGACTCTCTTAAGGTACTGGGAGTAATTCTGAATCTCTAAAATTACTGGGAGTAGTTCTGACACTCTTAAGGTACCGGGAGTAATTCTGACTCTCTTAAAGTACCGGGAGTAATTCTGACTCTCTTAAAGTACTGGGAGTAATTCTGACAGATTTAAAGTGCTGGGATTAATTCTGACTCTCTTAAAGTACTGGGATTAATTCTGACACTCTTAAGGTACTGGGAGTAATTCTGACACTCTTAAAGTACTGGGAGTATCTCTGACTCTCTTAAAGTACTGGGAGTAATTCTCACTCTCTTAAGGTACAGGGAGTAATTCCGACTCTCTTAAGGTACTGGGAGTAATTCTGACTCTCTAAATGTACTGGGAGTAGTTCTGACACTCTTAAGGTACCGGGAGTAATTCTGACTCTCTTAAAGTACCGGGAGTAATTCTGACTCTCTTAAAGTACTGGGAGTAATTCTGACAGATTTAAAGTGCTGGGAGTAATTCTGACTCTCTTAAAGTACTGGGATTAATTCTGACACTCTTAAGGTACTGGGAGTAATTCTGACACTCTTAAAGTACTGGGAGTATCTCTGACTCTCTTAAAGTACTGGGAGTAATTCTCACGCTCTTAAGGTACAGGGAGTAATTCAGACTCTCTTAAGGTACTGGGAGTAATTCTGACACTCTTAAGGTACTGGGAATAATTCCCACTCTCTTAAGGTACTGGGAGTACTTCTGACTCTCTTAACGTACTGGGAGTAATTCTGACACTCTTAATGTACTGGGACTAATTCTGACTCTCTTAATGTACTGGGAGTAATTCTGACACTCTTAAGGTACTGGGAGTAATTCAGACACTCTTAAAGTACTGGGAGTAATTCTCACTCTCTTAAGGTACAGGGAGTAATTCAGACTCTCTTAAGGTACTGGGAGTAATTCTGACTCTCTTAATGTACTGGGAGTAATTCTGACTCTCTTAATGTACTCGGAGTAATTCTGACACTCTTAAGGTACTGGCAGTAATTCTGACTCTCCTAAAGTACTGGGAGTAATTCTGACTCTCTTATAGTACTGGGAGTAATTCTGACACTCTTAAGGTCCTAGGAGTAATTCTGACACTCTTAAAGTACTGGGAGTAATTCTGACTCTCTTAAAGTATTGGGAGTAATTCTGACTCTCTTAATGTACTGGGAGTAATTTTGACACTCTTAAGGTACTGAGAGTAATTCTGACCCTCTTAAAGTATAGGGAGTAATTCTGACTCTCTTAAAGTACAGGGAGTAATTCTGACACTCGTAAGGTACTGGGAGAAATTCCAACTCTCTTAAGGTATTGGGAGTAATTCTGACACTCTTAAGGTACTGGGAGTAATTCCGACTCTCTTAAGGTACTGGGAGTAATTCTGACTCTCTTAAAGTACGGGGAGTAATTCTGACTCTCTTAATGTACTGGGAGTAATTCTGACTCTCTTAATGTACTGGGAGTAATTCTAACTCTCTTAAATTACTGGGAGTAGTTCTGACACTCTTAAGGTACCGGTAGTAATTCTGACTTTCTTAAAGTACCGGGAGTAATTCTGACTCTCTTAAAGTACTGGGAGTAATTCTGACAGATTTAAAGTGCTGGGAGTAATTCTGACTCACTTAAAGTACTGGGATTAATACTGACACTCTTAAGGTACTGGGAGTAATTCTGACACTCTTAAAGTACTGGGAGTATCTCTGACTCTCTTAAAGTACTGGGAGTAATTCTCACTCTCTTAAGGTACAGGGAGTAATTCAGACTCTCTTAACGTACTGGGAGTAATTCTGACACTCTTAAGGTACTGGGAATAATTCCGACTCTCTTAAGGTACTGGGAGTAATTCTGACTCTCTTAACGTACTGGGAGTAATTCTGACACTCTTAATGTACTGGGACTAATTCTGACTCTCTTTATGTACTGGGAGTAATTCTGACACTCTTAAGGTACTGGGAGTAATTCAGACACTGTTAAGGTACTGGGAGTAATTCTGAGTCTCTTAACGTACTGAGAGTAATTCTGACACTCTTAAAGTACTGGGAGTAATTTTGACTCTCTTAAAGTACAGGGAGTAATTCTGACACTCTTAAGTTACTGTGAGTAATTCTGACTCTCCTAATGTACTGGGAGTAGTTCTGACACTCTTAAGGTACTGGCAGTAATTCTGACTCTCTTAAAGTACTGGGAGTAATTCTGACTCTCTTATGGTACTGGGAGTAATTCTGACACTCTTAAGGTACTAAGAGTAATTCTGACACTCTTAAAGTACTGGGATTAATCGTGACTCTCTTAAGGTACTGGGAGTAATTCTGACTCTCTTAATGTACTGGGAGTAATTCTGACACCCTTAAGGTACTAGCAGTAATTCTGACTCTCTTAAAGTACTGGGAGTAATTCTGACTCTCTTATGGTACTGAGAGTAATTCTGACACTCTTAAAGTACAAGGAGTAATTCTGACTCTCTTAAAGTACCGGGAGTAATTCTGACTTTCATAAAGTACTGGGAGTAATTCTGACAGATTTAAAGTGCTGGGAGTAATTCTGACTCTCTTAAAGTACTGGGAGTAATTCTGACACTCTTAAGGTACTGGGAGTAATTCTGACACTCTTAAAGTACTGGGAGTAATTCTGACTCTCTTAAAGTACTGGGAGTAATTCTCACTCTCTTAAGGTACAGGGAGTAATTCAGACTCTCTTAAGGTACTGGGAGTAATTCTGACACTCTTAAGGTACTGGGAATAATTCCGACTCTCTTAAGGTACTGGGAGTAATTCTGACTCTCTAAAATTACTGGGAGTAGTTCTGACACTCTTAAGGTACCGGGAGTAATTCTGACTCTCTTAAAGTACCGGGAATAATTCTGACTCTCTTAAAGTACTGGGAGTAATTCTGACAGATTTAAAGTGCTGGGAGTAATTCTGACTCTCTTAAAGTACTGGGATTAATTCTGACACTCTTAAGGTACTGGGAGTAATTCTGACACTCTTAAAGTACTGGGAGTATCTCTGACTCTCTTAAAGTACTGGGATTAATTCTCACTCTCTTAAGGTACAGGGAGTAATTCAGACTCTCTTAAGGTACTGGGAGTAATTCTGACACTCTTAAGGTACTGGGAATAATTCCGACTCTCTTAAGGTACTGGGAGTACTTCTGACTCTCTTAACGTACTGGGAGTTATTCTGACACTCTTAATGTACTGGGACTAATTCTGACTCTCTTAATGTACTGGGAGTAATTCTGACACTCTTAAGGTACTGGGAGTAATTCAGACACTCTTAAGGTACTGGGAGTAATTCCGACTCTCTTAAGGTACTGGGAGTAATTCTGAGTCTCTTAACGTACTGAGAGTAATTCTGACACTCTTAAAGTACTGGGAGTAATTCTGACTCTCTTAAAGTAGAGGGAGTAATTCTGACACTCTTAAGGTACTGGGAGTAATTCTGACTCTCTTAATGTACTGGGAGTAGTTCTGATACTCTTAAGGTACTGGCATTAATTCTGACTCTCTTAAAGTACTGGGAGTAATTCTGACTCTCTTATGGTACTGGGAGTAATCCTGACTCTCTTAAGGTACTGGGAGTAATTCTGACTCTCTTAATGTACTGGGAGTAATTCTGACACCCTTAAGGTACTGGCAGTAATTCTGACTCTCTTAAAGTACTGGGAGTATTTCTGACTCTCTTACGGTACTGAGAGTAATTCTACACTCTTAAAGTACTAGGAGTAATTCTTACACTCTTAAAGTACTGGGAGTAATTCTGACTCTCTTAAAGTACTGGGAGTAATTCTGACTCTCTTAATGTACTGGGAGTAATTCTGACACTCTTAAAGTACTGGGAGTAATTGTGACTCTCTTAAAGTACTGGGAGTAATTCTGACTCTCTTAAAGTACAGGGAGTAATTCTGACTCTCTTAAAGTACTGGGAGTAATTGCGACTCTCTTAAGGTACAGGGAGTTATTCTGACACTCTTAAGGTACTGGGAGTAATTCCGACTCTCTTAAGGTACTGGGAGTAATTCCGACTCTCTTAAGGTACTGGGAGTAATTCCGACTCTCATATCCTTATTTTTATGAAGTAGGTTTTTTATTATTCATATGGCTATCTTTTGAATTTTTTATACTTCTAAACTATATTAAAATAACCAAATACAGTGAAAAGAAGTGATGATATACATTTGTCTGTAATTGGATAATATTTTTATTATTAATAGTTTTCAAAACATATGTAAATTTATCATTTTAGAAATTAAGTTGTTTCAAATGTGTCATAGTCAAAATTATTAACTCATTTGGATAGAAATGATCAGCTAATTAACAATCAGGCAACAGCAGTGTGTGAGTGGTTTGTAACAATTCAGGATTATTTAATCACTTATGGCTATTTACAAATTAATATATATATATATATATATATATATATACACTAACTTATTTGGATAGGTAACGAGCCAGGCTGTAGATGACATACCATAAATCTGTATACAGTATATATAATTTATTAATGTATTTTACTTCAAAGACTTCCAAAACTTATATATAAATAATTTTTCCAGCTCAAAGTTATGCTTTCAATTGTTTACTTTGCATTGTAGCTTAGATTGTAAAAAATTACATATGTGAATTTAAAAGGCTCTTCCCAAATTTGGAATCTAAATTAATGTTTACTATGTCCAAAAATCATCTGATTTAGATAAAATTTATGAAATTCTATATACTATCCCATTTGGAAAGTAAAAAAGTACAGAGATCAGATTACATGATGAATGTTGATGTGGTTCAGTTACATAAAAATATCCGAAAAATACATGTTTACCGGTAGTTTAAATATATTTCTGGAACAATGAAATTAATAAAATTTCTCTACATGTTCTCCGTGTTTAATTTCAACCCCTTTTGGGATTGGGAGGGGAGCTCCCCTTAGGGGTTTGGGGTGGAGTGGCATTACATAAAAATAACGCAAAAGCAATCAAGATTGGAGTCGAATTCAGGGTTATGTATGTCACTGAATTTGATTATGACATTCTCTTTAATCCCCAGGCACGGGCACGGACGGGGTGGAATTTTTAAAAAGTATTAAATCGTCGATATTAACGTGGAATAAATAAATGTCAGGGCCATTAGCGTTGATAGTATTTCTACCGATGTTGTTTGTAAAATTTCAACCCCTTTCAGCGTGAGAGGGGAGAACGCTTAAGGGTGGGGGATGAAATATTCTAACATCCTACGACAACCGATATTTGATTCAGATAAATATTTTTGGGGGTCAAAGAGTTGATAATGTTTCTAGCAATTTATATTTTTTCAACCCCTTAGATCATGGTAAAGGAGCACCCTTAGGGTGGGTATGGAAGGGCGTTACAAGGAAATAACGGGAAGACAACCGAGATTGGAGTCAAACCCAAGGTTATGGATGTCGCCGAGTTAAATTATGACAACCAATTTGCTCATTTAACCCCCAGGATTTGGGTGGTTAGGGGTGGATATTTTGAAACATGCAATCACGGCGGTTATTAGCGTAGAATAATTATTCTCAAGGGTTAATTAGATTGATTGTATTTCTACTGATGTTGTGTGTGTAAAATTTCAACCTTTATCTTGCAGAACTCAAGGAGTATATTTAAGAAGAAATTAGGAGGTATGTTTGTTGCGACTGATGCAATAAAATTCAATGTATTTTATAGATTTTCAATTAATGCACTATCGGTATAAACAATGTACGGAACAGTTAGATTTACTTTTTCGGTTTTATATAAATAAGTACACGGGCAACGCCGGGCACCCAGCTAGTAAATAAATAATTATACGGACTTGAGTCAGAAAAGTATAATATTTTACGAATTTTCGTGTTATTAATTAATTTTATGACGTCCCGTCCACTTTGGGAACCTCTTCAGGTTGGACGGCTTTTAATCTATAATTTATAAATTAATAACATAAGTATTTATAAAGTTTTTCAAGAACAATTACGAATTATTGTAATTAATTTAATTTTACTTACTATTTAGTATACAAATCAAGCATAGAATTTAGAGGCAACGATGAGGCATTGACCAAATATATCGGTCATTTTTACATGTTTGAAGATGACCACCCCCACAAATGTGCGATAGTCAAAATGTATTTATTCCAAGCAAAAATCGGCCGATTACATTGTCCGAATATTTTTACCCAGGTTGTCACAATTAGACTCAGCAACATTCATAGTCTCTGAATTGATTCGAATCTCGGTTGTTTTGGTGTTTTTTTAATTTAACGTACCTCCCCCCCCCCTTAAGCTTGCTCCCCTCACAGGGGTTGAAATTATCCACAAACAGCATCGGTATAAATACTATCAAAGTAATTAACCCCAGGAAATAATTATCGCAAATATCGACCGCTTAACATGTTGAAAATTTCCAACCCCGTCCGCTCCCTCTTCGTAATTAAACTCAGTGACAACTATAACCCCGGCTTCGACTCCAATATCGATAGTTCTGCTTTCATTTTATGTAATGTCACTTCATGCCCACCCTTAAGTGTGCACCCCTCCAAAGACCGAAAGGGTGTTGAAATTATACACAGAGAACATGTAAGCAAATTTTATGAATCTCATTGATGCCGAAATATATTTATTCGGCCGGTTAACATGTTTTAAAATATATTCCGCCACCCAACTCCGCCAAGCCCCTCACACCCCCGCACACCACCGCCAATCCCCGTGCATTTCCCACGCTGTCATAAATACATTCACCTATATCTCCAATCTGGGATTTATTCACGTTATTTTCTCGTAACGTCCCTCCACCCCACCCAGAATTGTGATATTTCACGTGTGTCAAAGGGTTGAAATTAAAAGCAAAATCGGTAGAAATCTTATCAGTGACATTTTCCCCGACAAATATTTATTCACTACATAAATCGACCGTTTAACATGTTTAAAAAAATTTACACCCACGCCAACCCTTACTTGGGGGAATAATTTAACTTCAAACTCTTTCGGCCTTATCAGTAGAGCACCTTTAGGGGTGTGGTCGAGGAACGCTACAATAAAATAACGCGAACACAACCGAGATTGGAGTCAAATCCAAGGGTATGGATGTCGCCGAGTTCAATTATAGCATTCAATTGGCCATTTAACCCCAAGTGGCGGGAGTGTATGGGGTGGACAGAGGTGGAATTTTTCTAACATGTTAAACGATCGATATTTGCGTGGAATAAATATTTTTAACGGATAATTACATTTAATTGTAACAATTAATTTTATGTTTGTAAAATTTTAACCCCTAGCGACAAGAGTGAGATCCCGCTTAGGGGTGGGTGTGGAGGTGAGATGCCGGAAAATAACGCTAATACAACAGAGATTCTATTCAAATCGAAGGTAATGTATGTCCCTGAGCTTATTTATGACAATATAAGCAACCCACGGGGGTGGACTAAGGTGGGAAAAGTTGGGCGGTGGTGGGTGGGGAGTATAAATTTTAAAATAAGTCAAGCTCCAAATTTTTCGTCGAATAAATTGTAATAATTTAAAAAGACTAATACTGGCTGTGGCTAAATAAAAATAACTATGTGAAAACAATTAATCAAAATTTATTAATGTTTTAAATACAATATAAAAATTACACAATAATATTTAGAATCTCATGGTCTTTACTGGGTTTGATAAATGGGTGAATTGAATTTACAATAATTTATAATTACATTTAGCCTTTATTGAAGTTAATTCATCTAAACCTCGACGAATTTTGTTGCGGATGACAATAAGATTACAGATTGAATTTAAATTAACTAACAAAACAATTAAAGAAATGAATAATTAAAGAAAAGAAATAATTGAAGAACGATCTGACGTATCTTAAAGAAATGGTTTACAAATAAATTTTAGAGTTTTTTTTACTTACGGCCGACCAGGTCTCAATTTTGGGGTTTTCTGTGCACACGTTTTTGGGGATATCACTGAATTTAAACTGTTTACAAAACACTTGTCGAAACTTGATGTTCTCTCAGCTGGAAACGGCTACTCCTTCCGAATTAATGGTCAGTCAGATTAATACCAACTTTCTCTCGATGACATTGGTGACGGTCTCTTTACTTATTGAGTTTTTTTTACTGCGGCATGACTTATCAGGTTACTGTTTGTGGCTTTACTTATTGAGAAACTTTCCTGCGACCTTTACTTGATCGAATTATATGTCCAAACTTTACTCGATGAAATTCTGTGTGCCACACCAACTAAACTCGTCTCTTAATAAGGTTTTGGCTGCCACTCTTTACTCAATAAACATCTGCCAACTACACTCGTTTCGCTTCTCCTCGTTGACTGTGTCTGTTCGTCTCGTAGATTGTTGACTGCGTACGTCTTAACAATGTACTCTTTGTCTCGCCGCCCGCTTTGTCGCGGTGTATGCTTTATATAGTCTAATAATGAGTCCTTTAATCTGCAATTATAACAATGGATTAATTACTAATTTCTACAAAATATATTACGGCAACAATGAGATTATTAAAATTTCACTACACGTTCTCCGTGTTTAATTTGAACCCATTTCGGGATTGGGAGGGAGCTTACTTTAGGGGTGGGGGTCAACGGGAGTTAAATATAACTAACGCGAATAAAACCGATATTAGAGTCGAATAGAGAGTTATGAATGTCGCTGGGTTTAATTCTGACATTTAATTTGTCATTTAACTCCGAGGGTTGGAGATTGACGTGAGTGGAATCATTGAAACCACGGCCGATACTAGAGTTGAATAATATTTTTCAGGGTTAATTAGATTTAAAGTATTTCTACCCAAGTTATGATTTTATTTATGACAATCCGGACAACGCGCGAAGGGTGGGGGGGGGCAGAGGTGGGAGGAGTTGGGCGGAGGATAGAAATTTAAAAACATGTTGTCCGGCAATTTTTTGGGTCTAATAAATATATTTCGGGATCAATGAAATTAATAAAATTTCTCTATATGATTTCCGTGTTTAATTGCAACCCCTTTCAAGAATTGGAGGGGATCTACCCTTAGGGGTTGGAGTGGAGTGGCATTCCATAAAAATAACGGAAAATCAATCGAGATTGGAGTTGAATCCAGGGTTATGGATGTCAGTGAGTTTGATTATGAATTTCAATTAATCCCGCGGGGTGGAAAATCGTCGATAATAGCGTGGAATAAATAAATGCCAGGGCCATTGACGTTGACAGTATTTCTACTGATGTTTGTAAAATTTCATCCGCTTTCAGCGTGAAAGAGGAGCACGCTTAGGGGTGACGGTTGAAACATATTAACATAATAAGACAACCGATATTTAAGTCGGATAAATATTATTAGTGGTCAAAGAAATTTATAGTATTTCCACCGATGTTATTTGAGTATAATTGTAACCTCTTTTATTATGGGAAAGGAGCACCCTTAGGGTGTGTGTGTGTGTGGACGGCGATACAACGAAATAACGCGAATAAAACCGAGATTGGAGTCAAAACCAGGGTTATGGATGTCGCTGAGTTTAATTATGATATTCAAATGATCATTTCGCCACCATTAGCGGGGGTATTAAAGGATAGAAAGTTTGAAACGAGAAATCACTGCGGTTATTGGCGTACAATAAATATTTTCAAGGGATAATTAGATTGATAGTATTTCTAACGATGTTGTGTATGTAAAATTTCAACCTTTATTGGCATAAGAAGAGAGCACGCTTAGGGGTAGGGGTGGACAGGGGTGGAAATATTCAAACTTGCTAAAACAGCCGATATTTGAGTACTATAAATATTTTAGCGGTCAAAGAGATTGATAATGTTTCTATCCATGTTATCTGAGTATAGTTTCAAACCCTTACAGCATGGTAAAGGAGCATCCTTAGGGATGGGGGTGGAGAACCTTTACAGGAAAATTACGCGAATAAACCCGAGATTGGAACCCAAACGAAGGTTATGTATGTCACCGAGTATAATTATAACATTCAACTTAGCATTTAACTCCCAGGGATGGGGGTGGACGGGGTGGAAATTTTGGAACATGCAAATAACGGCAGATATTTGCGTTAAATAAATAGTTTCCATGGTTAATTATATTGATTTATTTCTATTTATGTTGTTTCTGTATGATTTCAACGTTTTTCGTCACGGGCACCGGTGTACCTTTAGGAGTTGAGGGGCGTTTCATAAAATTAACACACAAACAACTGAAATTCGAGTCAAATCGGGGTTATGGATGCCGTTGAGTTTATTTACGACAATCTGGTCAACGTATGGGGGTGTGCGGGGGTTGGCGTGAGTTAGAGGGGCTGAGTGGAGGAGGGCGGAGCTACAAACTTTGAACATGCTAACCGGCCGATTTTTGCTTCGAATAAATATAATTCGGCACCAACGGCATTCATCAAATTTCACTACATGTTCAATGTGTATAATTTCCACCTCTTTCAGGCTTGGGAGTGGTGCAACCGTTAAAGGTTGGGGGTGGAGTGGCATTACATTAAAATAACGTAAACACATTCGAGTTTGGAGTCGAGTCCGGGGTTATGGATGTCCCTGGGCTTAATTATGACATTCAACTTGCGACCCCCACGGGTGAGTGTGAACGAGGTTGGAAATTATTCGAACATGTTAATCGGCCGATTTTTGTGCCTAATATTTTTCACAGTCAATTCAATTCAGAATATTTGTCGTTACGTTTTTTGTGTATAATTTCAACTTCTTTCGGGCTTAGGAGACGATTACGGATAGGGGTGATGTTTGGTGGTGCGTTACAGAAAAATAAGGTCCATACGACTGGGATTGGAATCAAATCCAGGGATATGGAAGTCGCTGAGTTTATGTATGACAATCTGGTCAACACGCGTGGGTGTGTTGCGGTGGGAGGGGGTTGGACCGTTGTGAGTGGTGTTGGGTGGGGGTAAAAATTTGCAAACATTTCATACGGCCGATTTTTGCGTCAAATAAATATATTTCTGGATCAATAAACCTTATAATGTCTCTCTACATGTTCTCCTTGTATAATTTCAACCCTTTTCGGGTTTGTGAGGGAAGCATCATTAAGGGTGTAGCATTACTTAAAATTATGCAAAACAATAGAGATTGAAGTTGAATCCAAGGCTTTGTATGTCACTGAGTTTAATTATTACATTCAACTTGCCGTTTAACTCCCCCAAGCGTGGTTGGTATTTTTGAAACATGTTAATCAGCCGATATTAGCGTCGAAGTATATTTTTTGGGGTCAATTAAATTTATAATATTTCTCTAGATGCTCTCTGTGTATAATTTCAATCCCTTTTGGTATGGAGGGTAGAAAGCTTGGAGGTGGGGTTTGATGGGGCGTTACATGAAAATAACGCTAATACGATTGGAATCAAATACGGAGGTATCGATATCTCTGAATTTAATTATGACATTCAACCTTTTGTTGAAGCCAAAGTATAGTGGGGACGAAGGTGGAAATTTTGTAAAATGCTCAAACGGACGATATGATTTATGAAAGAAACTTTTTCGGGGTCAATGAATTCAACTCCTTTCGGCATGGGAGGTGAGCACATGTAGGTATAGGGGGCGAAGTGCATTACATAAAAATAACACAAAAGGAACCGAGATTGGAGGAAAATTAGGGGTATGGATGTGTGAGATTCCGGGCAACGCCGGGCACCTAGCTAGTTTATAATAAGAAAGATAGTCAAATACAGACAAAAGAAATGATTATATAAATACCACACAACGTTTCTTCCGGTGCAGAAAAATGCGATAGCAGTTGTATCACTGTAGGTTCTTGAGTTTTTACTACATCTGAAGAAAGGAACAAGGCTTACAGAAACGTTGTATGGTATTTATATCACCACTTATTTTTATTACTTATTGTTAGTAATCACTTTATGTTTAAAAAAATTAAAACATTAATTTACATACTTACACCAAACGAACAGAGGCGGCTCGTTCGTTTGTGCTCATGTACTACTGCACATAATTAAATTTAGGAAGAATATTTTGTTTCTTTAATTTTAAGAACCTCTATAATAATCGTATGTTAAACAGATTGAATTTCTGCTTCGATTTCAAAGACTTTAAACTGCCTTACTTGCTATCTGTGCTCAAATTTCCATAGCACAGGATCGCGCTCATTAGTCAGGAATGCGCATGCGCAGTACGCTCCTGCACCAACCGAAAATCTCCTCAAACTGCCGCCCCGCCGTGCTCAATTCAGCCGAGCACAGGTCCGTGCCGTACTATACAGCACAGTAAGAGGACGGAATAAGAAGCAAAATTAAATTAAATTAAATTTGAACCATTCAGTAATTTAAAAGCTTATTTTATATTAGTTTATTTTATGGAAAAAACGTTTAAGGGGCTGAATTTTGAATTCCTGCGTCATTATGAGCAATTCTATCGCATAGTCCTGCAATACTACTATCTAAAAATTAACTTTATTTAAAATATACACCAAGGAAAATTCTTTCGTGTTAGAAATGCGTGTCAGCTTGATGCTAAATTATTCCGCTCTCAAAAAATAGACACTACTGGAAACTATGTAGATGAAATTACAAATGTAGCGTATTACGGGTCGGATCATTTGCCACAGAATACTGGCAACACTATCGCTGTTGCATTATTATTATTTTACATTGTTATCGTCGTAATAATTGTTAGGGACGATTTTTAAAAAACTGACGATCCGCCACTGCAAACGAACATTTAATTGAAATAATTATCTGGGCAAAGACGATATAGAGAAAATATGTCCTTGAACGCGTGTATTGCAATCGACCAATCGTGAAACCCATTTTTGTGAGTAAAATTTCCCTATAATCACGAGCTGACGAATGTGTTGCGATCAGCATAATTTCCTCGGATTACAGAGGTCACCGCAGTTCCAATGATATTTGTATTTGTCTTTCTCACTTTCATTATCATTTTTAGACCTATCAGATATTCGTTCATTAATTCCAGCATCTACCATAATAAATTCATAATTATACTTTACTTATACAATACTGGAAAAGTGTTTATGTAGTAATATGAGCCTATATGTCGTGCGTTTTAATTGACACATGCTCTGCCCCTTGAAAAATCGGAAAATTCTACTGTTCATTAAATAAATTAGAATTCAGGTTTTGCATCTGTCAACTGCAATTGCAAAAAAAACTCTTAAAAATATGCATTTTCTCACAGTGGCAAAATGTTCCTCCAAGAAAGAAGAACTTAATGAGTGCAATGAATTAATATCGCTAGCACGCAAACACCTTGAACAAACTGATTACGACAAAATTGTTTCAGCGTCGACTGTAGAGATTCCGAAAATGACGCTTCAACAATAATTAGGCCGTTAAAAGGCCAAATGGCACCCTGCTTAGAGATTCTGTGCAAATTAATTCTCCAAGTCGCAGATCTACTCCATACAAGTGTGTGCAACCAAGCCCCATTTATTATGATTCCCAACATGCTCGTTCTCTACATTGCATGGGGGAACCTGTTAATGAAAAAAAAAGTTCCGTTCCCTCTCAAGCTTCACAATATTTTTCAAATTTTCAATAAAATAAAATTAGTTTCAATCTTACAATTGCTACATATATATTGTACTGATTTGACTTTATTACCATATATAAAAAAACTTTATTACATAAAAAATATAAAAAATACATTAAAATGATTGGGCGCCAGCAGATATATATAATCTGCAAAAAATAACAATAATTAGCTCCGGCTTGGTTATGAAATCCTCCTTCTCTACAAGGTAATGTGGGCTGCTCGATAGCTATTCATGAACAGAGCTTAGTTCCGTACTGTGTAAAAAAAAATTAACTTCTGAAGGCACTTTACATTAATGGTGACCCTTACTTTAACTTGTGGCGTCAGCCGACTTGCAGCGCAACACTGGTCTTGTAGCAGCCCACGATCTCCTTCTTCGGCCTCCCGCGATGGACGTCTCTCCAAAACTTTTGTCCCTTACAGCTCGCCAAATTTTCCGCCATCTCGGCTCTCTCACTTCACTTTCAGTCCTCCCTCTGTCTGTCTGTCCACTTTCACCCCGTTCAGAGTATATATTCTTACTCCGCCCCCCCCCCCCAACGATGCAAAAAAAAGGGACGCGTATTCTCGGCTTATTGGGGCCTCTCGGGCACACGTGCACGTTTAATTAATTATTTCTCATGGCCGTGGACAAAGGGCGGCCACTTAGCGATGTTATTCACTACAATTGCTCCAAATATTGGCAGTTCACACTTTTCAAATGTGTGCACTTTGACAAGTTGAAAAGTCAAAATTTCCAGTGAATATAAAAATGAAGGTATCGCCAATTCTGCACACCAAACAATCTATTTTTAATGAGTATATAACACGCTCATGATCTCACCCAGTTCATACACTTCGCCATGTTAATGTTTATAGAGCGATGTCATCAGCACAGTCAGACGTTCCATAGCTCCGTCATCGCCCACTTACATGTAATCACCACATTAAAATAGGACATTCATTCCGTTAATTTTATACACAGCTTTCTATACTAAAATGTTACGCATATTAAATCTAAACAGAATGTCTTTGGTGATATGGCACCAAATTATACAAGTTGAAGACTTTAACTGGACCGCCATCTCTTTTCCACGCATGGTAATAGTTTATGTTTCCACATTTAACAATTACATATGGACCCTCGTAAACCAGCAATAACTTCGCGCAAATTTTGTTAGCAGGATCAGGAACTCTTAAACTTTTCACTAAGACTAATTCGCCTTCATAAAAGACATGGTTTCTTACCTTTTTCTTCTTTTTACGAGAAGCTGCACTTTTACTTAATCGTGTCATCACTTCCTTTGACACTGTATCGTTGTCCCAATCTTTACTGCTGGAGGGAAACTCAATAAATTTCTCTAACGGCAATTCCAACTGCTGCCCGCTTTGTAGCTCCTCGGATATTTTTCCAGTAACGCAACTAAAGTTTTCATTTACAAAATTTTGAATTTGTCCCAAATAGGTCGCCCAGCTGTTATGCTTTTCTAGGCACCGTATGCGCAACATTGCCCCTATAGTTCGCATGTATAATTCAGACGCATTACTCTGAGGGTGTCTAATGGACGTGTAATTTACTTTCACACCTTCCCGCTCTAAAGCTTCACGCCACCTGGAGTTGTAAAATTGGGTTCCATGATCTGACACAATTCGTTTAGGTTTACCATATTCTGGTATGTCCTTCTTTAACATAGAATTAAGACACGGTATCATTCAGGCATTCTTTAGTCCGTACAGGCGGATAAGTTTCGTGAAAACGATTATTTAATTTCTTCATTTTAGTCGCTAACTTATTGATCCTAGCCACATTCCCGGTTTTAACATAATTAATTGTATTATTCACCGTCCGTTGTTTATCAATAATTTCAGTTGAGATTTCTTCTCTCAACTCCTTAATAGTGTTCGATAGTTTATCATCGTTTCGAATTTCTACTTCCCTAACCGATTGTTGCACGTCATCAATTTTTTCCTTCACTGTTTCTTCTAAACTTATGTTATTTTCATCAGTTTCTTTTAAAATATCAACCTTTTGCAATTTTAACTCTTGCCGTATGTAACTTGCTATATTCTCTACTTTCCCTTCTATATTTGCTACTTGCCCCTTAAAATCCGTTACCTCTTCCCGCAGAATTGTCATTATTTCTAGTATTGCTTTGTATTTCCCCTTTTAAACCTTCAACATTTTTATTTATATCTGCCCTTACTTCTTTCAAACATTGCGTATTTTTTTCTGTCTGTTCCTTGACACCTTCCATCATCTGTAACAATTTATCTAATATTTCATATGTTTCGTCTTTCACTATTTCTCGCATCTCCCATGGTGAATCTTTACTTGATTCCACAGAGGCTAATTCTCCTTCAACTGCTACTAATTCACTAATATTCTGATTGCTCATCTTTAGAAATTTGCCAGACTTCAACGAAATAAAATTAAAGAAATGCCAAAAGAAACCCAAATCTTGCTTGAATTTAAGGACTACTAAACAATACATACATATTAAGGACAATATTTACGTCAGCGAAAAAAATTTAACAATGCCTGATACGAAAATTATTTAATTTCGAGTTACTTCAGAAAAGAGGTTGCAAAGAAATTCTATAAGCTCTGTTTTGAATATCCACCCAAAAAAATTCGAAGCCTCACGTTGGCGCGCCAATTTGTAATGATTTGACTTTATTACCATATATAAAACAACTTTATTACATAAAAAATATCGCCACTTAGCGATGTTATTCACTACAATATATATATATATGTATATATATATATATTGTAATACCAATTAATTAAGACATTAATTGAGAAATTGAAAATCTAAATTGTTTGAGAAATCCTTTGTAGCGGCAGGAGATTTTGAAACAACAATAGAAAATCCGGTTCTGTTCCTTTGTCGAAAGGTCCGTCAAAATGGCGTATCCGCGCTAAAATTGCGAGACGAGAGTATAGTTCGCATGGAGATTTGGTGAGAGAGAGTTCACGGAAAGACCTCGTCGAGGTATAACAGTTTTTGGAAGGAGAATTCAACAGGACAAAGTAAAACATTCATAAAAGTATAACGTCGAAACCTGCTAAGAAAAAGCAGTTTTTGTGTCCATAGCTAGCCTGAAATTGCAAAAGTTTCGGTTTAAGTCCGGAACAATAAAGACTACCCAATCGACAAATCGCAGAAGTCACCTAGGGCGAGCGGTCAACCGATAGATGACGAAAGGAGGGTCATCCGAGTTCCTGACGACATATAATGTTTTGGATTAAAAATTTGGTGTAGAATCTGTGAGTTTAGAAGAAGCAGTGTAAAACCCCACAATAGTGTTTTCGAAAATTAAAGGTACGCTGGAATGCTGGGGAGACGTGAGTAACAATTTACAAAACAATTAATTATGTAAACGTGATTGAAAGATAGCCGTCAGATTTCGTTCTCTTTTTTATTAAAATTGTTAATCAGAGTCAATCTTTTTACTTTTAATTTCGTTCACAATTAAATTTCGTTCTGGTTTAATTGACCAGTAAATTTCTTCTCTTTTGATTGTAATTTGTTGTTGATAAGATTATAAATATTATTGATTTCTCCATTATCAAACCCAGTGAAGACTGAGAAATTCAATATTATAAATTTGTAATGGTTTGAGTTATTGCCACAATAAATCTTTTGTTTGTAAAATTTATCAATTATTTTCATTTATTAAACGACATTTTATTTTGTATATTACAATATATATATGTATATATAATAAATTTAGAATATTTTTTTTGGAATAATGATTTGATTTTACTTATCTTTATGTAATCCTTCAAGCTGCGTATTTTGGCTGTCCAAGTTTTCAATATCATTTACGTTTCTTCTGGAGGTGTTTAATGTGGGGTTTCCAAGAGAGCTTTGAATCGGAGTCCTAGGTAGTTGGTTTCTGCTTTTGTGGGTATTTCGGCTTGTTTAGATAGAGAAGGATTTTTGGATACTGTGAATGGGACGGTTACTGATTTGGTGGGATTTATGCTGATTCGCCATTGTTTGGACCAACGCTCTTGGTGCGAGAGTGCTGCTGACTGAAGAGGTTGGATATTGGAGGTAAGAGAGGAGGTTTGGTAGGAGATGGCAATGTCGTCTCCGAAGAAGATTGTGCTAGTGGCGGGATGTTGTGGGATATCGTGGGAGAAGATGTTGTATAGGCAGGGGATAATAACGCTTCCTTGGGGGACACCTGCAGCGATGGGGTGGGGTTGGGAGATGTGATTATTTATTTGATGGCGAAGGTTCTGTTGAGTGCGACGTGTTTGTGCAGAGTGGCACGATACGCGCAACATAACTCTTATTTGTACTTCCTAATGGAAGACTACAAGCCATTCTTTCTATCCGTATGCAATTGCGATTTCACAGGAAGCAGCAACTATATAAACTGATTTTGTAACTACACAAAAACCCTCGGATTCCTTAGAGTGCGAACATAACAGAGCGGCGAGGCTCGAGGTTAGCAGAGAAGCAACCAGGGAAATGTCACGTGGTCAAAACGATACTTTAATTACATATTCTTGTACAGTTTTAGAAACATGATAATTTTATTTCTTAAACGTGTAATGGAAAATTTTGTCAACTGTTTCATTTTTTGCTTGGAAGGGTCTATTTAAAATTCGTGGTAACATTATCTTATATTTTTACTTTACAACATTAGCCTCAATAGATTCGCTAATTCGGTCTTGGATCATTTTATCACCTGCCAGTCAATCCACCTAAATGTACGTTCACAGAATTTAAATGAAATTAACATTATAATTCAGAATAAAATTATTATAATTATTACAATAATCCAAATATCCGCGATATCTACCATTACACGTTTAAGGAATAAATTTTTTCTTGTTTCTAAAAATAATAAGAATATGTAATTTAAATATCTCCCAGTTACGAGTCACTAATTGTTAAACTTGTAGGCTTTACGAGAAAACACTTTTTTTGGAGGGGTAACAAGCTACATGAGGGTAATCCACATGGTGGCAACTCCCCTTTAATAGCATAAGAAGGGATTTGAAAGGGGGGATGTGGAAGGGTAGAGGAAGGTAGCAAAGGGTTGGTTTAAGGATCCTATCCGACAATTCACCTAAAAGCCCTAGAAAAACCTGCATAAGGTAGGTCTGGCATTTGGTACTTGTCCCACGCCCTTCCGATGGCGGGAGTGGAGTTTGCTGTGGGGTCGCATCTTTCCCCTCGCCGTGCCTTGACCAGTTTAGGAGGCAGCTGCCCGACTATTTCAATAGGAATAGCAGACAACTCTTACCATCTGCGAACCCGGAACACACACCTCTCAAGACAGGCCGAGGTGCCTCGGCATGTGGGAACCTTAGTTCAAAAACCAGGGAGATGTGAAGGCATCCCCAAAGGTAGCCTGCTCCAGAGCTCTGCGGGAAGGTTCACCTGCGAGAGAATTCTCTCGCAGACTTTCTTCTACGAGAAAACACTGTGGATAGAGCGTTGTGAACCTCCTTGTTAACGTTTTGACCACGAGACGAGCCCCTTTGATTACGTCACATCTTCCTTGTCGTTTCTATGATAACCTCGAGCCTCGACGTTCTAATTCACAACGTCATGGTCTAGAAAAAACGTGGCTCGTGAACCTACTTGTCACACCAATGAAAAGACGTTCTTGGTCACATGCGTATTTCAAATTTTCCCTCTAAATTCTGTGTCGTTTTACAAAAAAATAAGCAGAATCACTAATTCGTACATGCTTTTCAGAAATCTATGGTTCAAATAAAATTGAAAAACACCCAGGTCAAGTCGAATAAGAAGTAGAGGAATGTTTCCAGGTATGCCTATGGATGGTGGCAGCGCCGGCTCTAGGGGCGAGCAACCCTGGCATTTGCCCGAGGGGACAAAATTTAGGGGCGCCATTTTTTCTGTGTAAGAAAAGTATTGATGTGTTAAATACCCATTTAATAGAAAATTTCATATACCGATTTTTTTGTTCGCTACAAATTTACAGTTCGTAGCGTATTTATATTGTTTATGTCTAAAAGCTGAATATATTTTCACTATTATTGACAAATTAACGCATAATTTATAAAAGATGCAGCTAGAATTTCTTTGAACATGCATTTATTTCTCTGAACAGAATAATATTAACACGCGAGCAGAGTGATTTTCAACTGTTCTGCTGTTTTGAACTGCATGATTCCCAATGCTATTTTATGTATATTTATAAATTTATCCTTTTATTAAAATTTTAATAAATTGATTTAATTTTTACTAAATATAAAAAATACTACCTTTATTTAATATATATATATATATATATATATATATATATATTGTAATGCCTTGAAGGAAAGGCATGGTTGCTGATTGATGGGCTGGGCCGTCGGAAGCAAGGCACATGCAGGGTGGCCTGTCGCAAGATAAATCTGTTAAGGAAAGGCATTGTTTCTGATTAATGGCCTGGACAGGTCACTTGTTGACTTGGGGTCGAGGGGCAGTTTGGGCGGTCTGGAGAATATAGAAACGCGCACGTGTGAGTGCGGGGGTGAGAATACAAGTGCTAAGTAATTACGGGTCCTGTATCGATGTGACATGACAGAGGAGCTAGCAATTTGCTAAAGAACTGCAGCTGCATAACGTAAATCTCGGGAGGAAACTGTCAACGGGCAGTTGCGACGTAGTTTTGGGAACAAAGGAAAAGAGAAGGGATATATAAAGAGAAGAGAAGATTTTTGAGAGTTAGTTGAGTTTTGGAGCTAGGAGGTGGAGTTAGTTGAGTCTTGGAGTCAAGAGGGGAGTGAGAGTTGTGGAGGCGTACGGCGAGCACCGAGTATGGAGAAATTTTGCAGCCTGCCAGAGAAATAGCAAAATTATTCAACGATAAACAACAATGCAGAAGTTCAATCTGTTGTAATATCAAAATTTGACCACTGTCTTCGATGGTAGGAGACGAGGACACTGCATCCAACGTCGAGTAGTTTCACCACGAGCAAGTGGGATGTCCTTCACGAACGGAGAATCAGCTATCGTCGAACCAGTAATATGTGTTAGAGTCAGTGTTTAAACGTCCAGTCTATAAAGTGTGTGTGTGTAATGAACGAGCCAAATGTTCCTGAGTAATCGTAAGTTGAAATTTCATGGTATTAATATGTGTAAACGGAATTAAAAGATACAGTCAGATATCGTTCTTTTCTTTTGTGTTAATAAAATAAACTCTTTTAAATTTAGAATCAATCTGGTAGAATAAGTTCATTATAAGTTTCGTCGATGTCTAGACGATTAAATATTTCTGTTTAATTTAAAGATAAATGTTGGGTTCTTCGATTATTTAAGTGTTCTGTCCGTTATCAAACCCAGTAAAGACCCATAAGAGAAAGAGATGCTTTTATAACATTAAATTGTATAATTGTAAATTCTGTTAAATAAAAATTATTTGTTGTTTATAATCTTAATCTTTTTATTTCTCGACCCCGTTGTTTAATACAATATATATATATATATATATATATATATATATATATATATATATATATATATATTGTAGCAATAATTGATTAGGTCATTAAATTAATTAGGTATAATTTGAATTGGTTTTAATAAAATTTAATTGTAGCGGCAGGAGCTACCAAAGCGACAATGAGCGGCGAGTTCTTTTCATTTGTTGAAAAGCCAAAATGGTGACTGCGCGCGCGAAAGGATGTCAGTCTGTACGGAAACGGGGTCGAGAAAGGATAGACAACTAAACCTGCATACGAGAAGTTAGAGTTTGCGGTTGGCGACGAGAGGTGAAACATTAAAACAAATCTTCACCGGGATACGTGGTAGAAATAAAACAGTAAAGTTCTGCTCTGAGCCTGGGTAAACCAAAGGAGAAACAAAAAGCTTAAAATCTGCGTCGAGAAGAAAGTAGTTAAAGGCTGGACTCTGCATATGATAAGTCAAGTCTGCTAACATTAATTACAAATCACACGTTCCTGTATGGAAGCAGGAGTTTGCTTCACAAATTGAACAATCTTCGCATTGATGAATCCGGTATCCGGTATTGGCTAGCTGACCAGGAAGAAGAGACAACAACCGAGGTATCTGACAACTGAGGACTTGCACTTCGACCGCGTGTGTAAAATCTGCAAGGATGTTAGAATCAGTGTAAAAATTTGCATTTTTAGTGTAGTGTTGAAGTTACAAAAGAAATAGTTGGTGCTAGTCGGACATTACGTGAGTAACCAAAACTTTGATATAAAATTTTGTAAACGATAATTAGAAAGGTAATAGTCAGATTTCGTTCAAGTTCAGTTTCTTTACATTTAGCTTTCTTTCATTTCATTTATCGTTATATTATTTTAGGTAAATTTTTATGTTTGGACTGTTAATTAGTTTATAAATCAATCACTTTTCTGTTAATTATCAAACCCAGTGATGACCCTGAGAGAAGATCTTAATTTGATTGTATTGTTTTAATTTTGGAAGCCACAAGTGAATAAAATAATAAATTATTTTATTTGTTAATAATTTTATTAATCATTTCTTTTAATTAAGAGCAAGCCGTTTTATTATTACATAAATGGCTACCACAACGTGAGGCAAATTCAAATTAAACGCATAATATTTTAACATTACATAAATGGAGCACAACGTGGGGCAAATTAATTAATCGCTTAACTTGTCGATTATTACATAAATGGCACCACATCGTGAGGCAAATTAATCGATAATTCTTCTGATTATTACAATATATTGTAATACCCAGTTAAGAAGGACATGAATTTTGTTCTTATTTCATCCGATTTGTTTACCAACTCAGACTGGGGGTTTCTTGAGTGGTTAGTATAAAAAAGGATAATAATAAAATGATGGATAAGTGGTTTTTAGAGAAGGGGAGGACTATAATTTGGGCGTTTAGCGGCTCTTAGGGCTAATGGTTGAGACCGACATCTGGATGACGGAACCCTAAATGCATAATGACAGAAGTTTTATGGACATACAATTATATTAAAAGGGAATATTTATTTTAATTGTATTGAGTGCCTCTCGGAGCGTGAGAAAGACAACAGCTGGTGTTTGTTTGGCGAACGTGGAAATTCAAAAACTGTGAAAACAAGGGAATATTCTGGAGAGGGGAGAGCAGATAAAAAGACCAGTTGGACAGGAGACGTCAGACAGAGGGGAGAGAGCGTTGGTGGAGGTCCGCAGGGCGGACGCAGGGCCAAGTTAAAGTGGCCGAAACAATTTTATATGTCAGTAAGTTTGCATTCAGGAGAGAGCGTTGGTGGAGGCCAATTTAGGTGGCCGAAAGGAATCAGCAGTCGGTAGGAGTTTCGTCGTGGAAATCTGTCTGTCAGCAGGGTTGGTTGTTTGGAGGAAGTCACTGTGAGAGTAATATCATCGAGAAGAAGTGGTTCTTAAAGCAAAGTGTGAGTGCAACCTAGTGCTCTTTAAGCCTGTATAAAGTGAGTGTGTGCTGGTATGCGAGATATCCAAATTGAATGGACCAAAGAGATTGAAAGTTTATTTTTTTCTGTATTCATTATGTAAATTGTTAAATAAGGGTAATAAGTCAGATTTCGTTTAATTTCGTTTTTCATTGCATTGTTTAATTGTAAATTTTGTGTTCCGTTTCCTTATCAACACAGTAAAGACCCTGGGGTACCGAGTCTGATTTATTAAAATGTATTCTAGATTAATAAAATTGTTTTGTTGATAAAATTTAATAACGTGTTTAATATAATTTCCTATAATCATAATTATCCAGAGAGGGGTATTACAATATATATATATATATATATATATGTATTGTTATAAACACCAATGCTGATATTAATATAAATTTAAAATTTTGTTCAATTATAAAGGTTTCTTGCGTAAGATAATGGCCATGTATTTGAAAGAATATTCGAACACGCACTATTACCGTGAGAGTGGTGGATTGAGAGAATTTTCATAAGTTTTTTGTTCTTGTGTTTTACGCATTGTTTGATCGGTCGACTTCGGGGGTGATAAGTCAATCTTGTGGAGGGATGAGTTTTGGGTACCAGATTTATGAGTCTGCTTGTGGTGTTCGTCGAGGACAGAGATCGCTGAGGCCAGTTGCAAGTAGTGTTAAAATTTGATTTTAGTATGCATGTGGAGGCCAAGAGAGAAGGTAGCCGTCGGGAGAGGTCGTCCGGAGTCGGACGAAGAGTAAGGAAGTTGTTGAGAAAGTAAAAATTATAAATATTTTAAAGAGTTGAGATAATTATTGAACTGTGAATGAAGAATAATTTATCGAAGATTTAAAAATGACCGGTTCACATGTTAAAAACGTCTTGGGTGTTGGAGAATATATTGGCTAGCTGATGCGTGCGTCCGTAAGCAGGGTTATATAGTCTGGTGCTCTAAAAGGATTCAATTGAGTGTGTTGTGAGATTGTATTTGCAATAATATGACCTAATTTCACAATTAAAAGTTTTTATTTATTAAAAAGTTTGTTTTTGTTAAATTCTGTGCAACTGAAATTGAAGATCGATCAAAATTGCAAAGTAGAGTATTATTTTTAAAATTTGCGAAAAATTTCTCGTAAACTTTGCGTAATTGCTGTTACGTCAAATTTCATTTCATTTTGAGTTTGTATGTTGGGGAATATTTATAAGTGTAACATTTTTGTTATTTCAACTGAACAATTTTCTATTAATTTGATATTTCATTTTAATTCTATACTTTTCACGAGGCCTGATAAAAAGCCCTGTGATAAAAAGAGTCTCATTTAAATTAATAGTCGTGGCATTGATATGTAAATTTATATGCAAAATTCATTTTTCTGATTTTTACTAAATTCTTTTAATATTATATTAATTAAATTTCAGTCTCATAATTTCTAACCTTTCACTAAATGTTAAGAACTGCTATTAAAATTTAATAACCTGAATATTTCATTAATTTGGTTTAAATTGTTCAAAGTAAAGTAAAATTTAAATTTCTTTAAAAATAAGGTATTGCATTAAATTGCTTTACAAAGTAAATTCAAGTAAAGAAAAGCTTTAAGTTGTATTACATTAATTTAAAATCTTCAAATTGGATATTACAATATATATTATTAAGAGACGGCAAATTGTATTTTTGTCCGTCGCGACATAACGGCTAGAAGGGGCGCTGATTGTTGAGATACAGCACTTGTGAATTTTTAATCCTTAAAACTGTTTGCAGTAGCTAAATAACGTAATGTTACTGAGAAACGTTGACTTGCAGGAATAGCATCTCGCATTTAATTTCAGGTATAACCATTCCCAAATAATGTACCGTCTATTCACAGAAAGTTTAAAAAATAAGCTGGTTCACATATTCTTAATTCACCTAACAAATTTTCATGAGTGTATTCATTTCTTTTTTGGAACCATTTCCTTCGTCCGTCTGTGTCTTTTCTCCTTTTTAAATTGCCACACTTGCTTTACTCTAATCGGAACAGATAGAGAAGTTAAATATTATCATATAATATAGTATATAAAGAATTTATTCACATTCACTTATTTTGGGTTAAGATTACGCCATAGGTCGAGGCCGGAAGTCGTGTTCTGCTTTTTTAGGCGGGATATCTCCAAGTGTGGGAGTGTGTAAACTGACAAGCAGCTGTATCGTGACGGATGTAACGATGTCTGTGCTTCAGATTTCATTTATAAAACTATTTGTATCAAATGCAGAAATTTTATTGAAGTGTTAACATAATTCAGCTTTCCTGTCGAACATATATTACAATCTCGTTTTAGATATATATTATATTTCGGCTTATCTTCGTCAGATTGGCAACGAAGACATAGTTTAAGTAACTATTGCATTCCCGAAAACTGATATATATGCAGGTACGAAGTTTATTACATTAACAAACCATTATTATGATCTTAATTGATGAATTCCTAAAATCAAAATCATTGGTTTTAGCAATAAATATTAGTATTACTAAGTTTCGTTGTCATTAGTTTTATTTTAATTAACTAGTTACATTTCTTACTTTTAATTAACAGAATGCATGACTGTATTACTGAATTTAATTATATAATGGATACAGCTGTTCCAGGTATTACATATTTTTTAGTAAATGCATATTTAAACTTATCAGATAATGTCCAGACCTGGAACATTTCTCACAATACAATTGTTAACATCTCAGCTGTTGCTAATGAATGTTGAAATATTTTTACTATTATATTAATAACAATAAAATATGCTAATCTTCAGAAGATGCAACATCTTTATAATAATTTTAGTTATAATCCCTTATATCTTGCCATCAATTTCCACCTGCAAAATGACCTCAAGAACATTATTGGAGTCACTTCTACCCATATCAACATCAGGATCTCTAACTTTTATGGTACCTCAATCTTATCTCTTTGAAATTTTGAATCTGACATTAGTTGAGACAGTTTCACACATGCATAAGTGTGAGATTTTCCACACTAACCAGAGGGTACTTGATATTAGCCATAACACATACAAATATAGAAATATATGCCCAGCCAGCACTCAGTTCAGACCTTCCTTCCTGACGAAGAGGGCTCAGGACCTTGAAAATTTTTACTATTCTGTCACCTCTGCTCGACTGGACCAACTATTGATTTCCAGTAAATCGACTTTGTTGTCACTCCTTCTACTCTAATTGAGACCTCATCACATTTTCCTCATTTCCAGAACTTATGGTTAGTTTTATACATTATTTTTTTTTTTTGGTGTAGACAGGCTATGTATAGGGTAATCCACATAGTGGCAACTCCCCTCTTACAGCATAGGAAATGGATTTGAAAGGGGAGATGCGGAAGGGTGGAGGAAGGTAGCCAAGGGTAACTAGGGCCCCCGGGTTATGGTTTAAGGATCCTACCCGGCATTCGCCTAAAAGAAATGCAGGACAAACCCTAGGAAAACCTGCATCAGGTAGGTCGGGCATTGGGTACTTGTCCCACGCCCTTCCGATAGTGGGAGAGGAGTTATTAAAGTATTAATCACATTAATGTGTCACTGTCACTGCAAGAGAGAAAGCGTTTCAGAAAATGAAGCTGCAAGAGGAATATTTTACTTGATATTTTTTTAATGTTCCAACAAACATAAGTTTGTTTAAAAATATTATGATTAAATCTTTGCTTCCATGAATAAAAAAGTAAGCATGAATAACTTTTAATGAAGAGATAAATATATATTGTAATGTAATAATAAATTTTATGAAGAATAGATTATTATGATCCAACAGAGGTTGAAAGCTCATATAGTAATCAAATAAAATAACTATTGAAGCTGATTTTGTAATTTTAGTTTAATTCTTTTATGTGTATTTAATGTTATCGTAATATACAACTATTGCAGATAAGTCTAAAGCTGAGCGTCTGTTCTTTTTGAGTTTGACTTGTACAAATGCAATAACCCTCAGTGCACATATAAATTATATGTTAGCAATATTTAGTTGTGTTTGGCTTTAGAGGCTTACTTTATTCTGTAATCATGTTTGATTCCAAGATATTTGAAGCTTACAATGTTTGACAGTGTTGTATCTTCTGTGTTTATCATTCAAATTTATGGATGAATTCATCTTTAGAGTTCAGAATACATGCATTTCATTTGGAAGTAAATGTAGTTTTCTGCTACACAGATTTATAATTGTACTGGTAATCTTCTCAGATAACTGATAATAGTGAGTTTCAGCTGTTAATATTTAAATCTTTATTATGTTGTGAGTGAGCATGCATTAAGAATGCACTAAAATATCCAATATTGTAATCAGTTGTTAAATGTTCATCATTTACAATACTACTATAAGTATTTCATCAACTGCACTATTGAAGCAGGATCTTTTACTTCTCTAATGTCTATTAATCATATATTTCTAAAAAATTTATAACTTAAATTGCATTCCATTTTTAAGTGATTTTTTTCTGTGAGGAATAGATGTAATTGTTAAAAATATATTTGGTGAAAATATCATTTTTATTACCTGGTTGCTAGTATAAAGTATCTTATTTCTAGATAAGATGCGGATTCATTGGTTCAAGAAAAGAGTACTTATAGTTTCAATATCTGCTATCATTTTCTTCTTTATTTTACGAACTCATCAGTACAATATAAGATTTAAAAAAATTATAAGATACACTAAACCTATAACTGTTTGGGAATATGTGGCAGACTTCAGTAATATGAAGAAACTTAATCCAACATTGTAAGTATACATAGGGAAACCATTTACTAGACTATTAAAATGTCCATTATTGTTTTTAAGATAAATACTGTATAACAACAACAATTTTTCTGCCTTCAGTGTGGAGTGCCATTCAAAATAAAATGATAATATTTAAACCATCTCATGTTTCAGAGTTAATTTTATAAAAGAAGATAATTATGTTGTCTAATGTACTACCTAATATATTATGTTTCTAATATATTTTTTGATTATTTTTTCTTGTTATGTAATGAATGACATGTTCTTGTAGAGAACAATTAATATTACATATCTGTATTTAATAACTAACCACTAAATTATCTATGACACTACCAATTATAGTAATTTAATTTTTGGTTATGTAATATTTTCAGTTTGCTTGTGTATAAGCCTGATATTAGGTGTTCTTTCTTCCAACGAAGGGCAATTATTAATGTTAACACTGTATATGTGTTTTATATTTACAGGATAGATTTTAATATTAAAGGGGAAAGTGGAAATTATGATCATTGGAAATATTCTGTTGAATATTCTGAATTTCTTCCAAAATTATCATTTATTCATCATGTGACTCATGCTCATTTTGAAGTGAAACCTGAAGGAGATTCATTCATCATTCGATCCAATCATAGTACCTGTTTTCTACATGGAACAGTGTGCTGTAAGTATTTAATTTTAATGTTATAACATAGGATTTTTTAATTTTGTAACAAATATTTTTTTTACAGTTCCATCAACTTCAGATTTAACATTTACACCTTTGGGACCAGATACTCTGTGCATAGAGCAAATAACTTTTTCATGTCCATTTATATTTTCAAGTATGTGTATTAGTGATACCAAATACCAGAGAGATGAAGTCTTCAAAAATCTTGAAAATAATTTCGCCCATCCGCATATATTTAGTACTTATATGCAATAAATCACATTAAATGAACAAAATTAGTTTTCAAATAAATTATGTGCTTACTTTTAAAAACTTTTTATTAGCTATGTTATGCATAAAAACTAAATATATTGATATGATTGTTATTTATGTGTCTGTATTTATGTAAATTTATGTAATATGCATGCATTAGCTCAATTTAAATTGAATTAAGTATATAGTGACCAAAATTTTATTTAATTACAGTTTGATAAACATGTTTCTGTCCTAATCCTTACTTTTATCAGGTATATATAAACATTTGCATTTGAATAATTTGATTACGACATGTTTGGATTTCATATAGTTATTAAATGTCTTACTGTTTGTAAATTTTCTGCCATTTCATTTTTTATATAATTTATTACATCAGATGAAATTAACATGATAGATTAATTTGAAAGTTAATGAAGTTAATTTTATAGTAAATGTTAATATGACTTCAAATTTATTATCACTTTCTCCAGACTCAAAATAATAATTAAAAATTATACATAAATCCTGTAGCAAAATCAAATTATTCTCCCAATCTCATTGTAAACATCTTAATTATTGTAAAACTTATGTGTGAATGTCGGAATTAAAATCAGTGACTTCTGTAACCCCAATTTTTACAAAAGTCTAGGTAAGTTTCCAATTTTTTATGAAACAACACCATCACCCATAGGGGTGCTTCCCTACCTTGCTGTAAGGAGTTGAAATTGTTCACTTCATTCTTGTGTACAACAATAATGGAACATATTTCAATCCTATTTTTAAGATTGTTGCTCATTGTTTGCAAAGGAATGGGAGTTTAAACATGTAACATATAGTCCATACTTTCCACAAAGCAATGTATTCATTGGGGCTGCAGTGAAAATTGTGAAGCACAGAAAGCTGACAGATACAAAGCATTGCAGAAGCAGAGTCACATGATGAGGCATATGCTAGCACTGAAAAACAGCAATTCACCTTATGGCGGGCTATGACAAGGAGGTGGGGTTAACCTACAGCTCTCTGTAAATACAGGACAGATAACACTTGACAAACACTTTGTTAAAAGGTCATCAGTGAAAGTCATCGAAACATAGTGCATACAATTTTTCACTTAGTTAGAAGCCCAAGAAGATTTTATTAATAATTGATTCCTCATTTGTATGATATTAGTACACTGAAAGGACAGTTCCAGAGAAGCTGGTGACACCTTAGCCTGATAGGGATTAGCGAGTTGTACATGCAACCATAATACGATGACAGCACAACAAGGGAGAATGTAAGGCTAATCTCCCAAACACTTCAGTAAAATAAAATTGGTGTCCACAAAGATAATCAACAGGAGTAAGTCACAAAAAGTGTGTGACCAAACCACAAACAGCCTGAATTTGTGTTACGTTGTGGGCGTGATGTGTTGTCTGTGAAAATATAATTATATTAATCTGACTTTTTTAATTAATGAAATAACATCAACAAATTGGTCAAAAGTTTATTAAGATCAATTTAAAACTCAAAATGTGTTGTCCCTAAATTTTGGGACATCTTTAGGTGAAAAACTTAAATAAAATATTAATTTATAATAATTAATTACATGGGGGTTGGTGAATTAATTTTCAATGGTGTACTTTGCACAAATGTTACAGATTTTTTCTGCACAACCTGACTGGACCAACTTTTGATTTTCGGTAAGTTGGCTACCCTATCTCAGTTTCCTATACAAATGTGTTAATTAATTTGACCTAAATGTTGTATATCCTGGCAAATAAATATGAATTCACATAATATACCCTCCTTCAATTTACCTACCAAAGAAACACCCAAAATGTTTCTTTATAGAAACAATTCTAGTGCCAAGTGAGAATTATCTTGGGCTAGCCCTTGATGTTAAATTAACATGGGCACAGCATTTTGGAACGTGGCGCTGATAACAAGGAATCGACTTTGCTCATTCAAGTATGTATTGGAGAAATGATACCACTCTGCTTATACACCAGGATTATTGTACTTAAGCCTTTCCAACCTCTTTGACAGAATGAATGTGGTATATAGGGATCATCTTGCAAACTCTCACATAAACTGTATATAAATAAAAACAGAGTTTTAATGTTGATAACAGTTACATCCTGGTAAGTAAACTACTCAGTTATAAACTCAGACCTTGGTATAAACACTTGGACACCACAAAAAAAGATTACAATAGTATTTCATATCAATCAGCCCCAATACAAAACTTGGCTAGAAACCCTCTGTCTCCATGAGCTCTACATCAGCTAAAAATAAAACCCACAGGATGAACTGAAAATGTAAACAAGACATCAGCAAAGATACTGAATCACTATGATTATATTAGAAAGGGGCAACCACTGGGTTGTACTCTGATGCAGGGACTGGAAATTTTTTAACACTAGTAGTGTTAAGGCATCCATAGCTCCTTTAGAAGTGTAGTCAGAAGAAGAATTTAAAAACGTGCAAATATTTGAAATTAGTACTGAATAAATAATTATCAGGGTCGATGAGAATGATAGTGTCTCCATATTGCCATTAATCTGTTACTATAGATTATAAATCATTTTGTGATGTCCATTCTTAATAACTTGATTGCACATAAAATCATTTTGCTGAGATTTAATGATTTGATGACTCTAATTCCTCTACTTTGCTGGTTATAGGTGAATGGCATGTAGACATTTTATTCTCTGATACAACATTTGCATCAGCACGTTTAACTATGCCATGTTCGTCAATTACTTTTCTGCTAATAAGGACCCATCAATGCCACATAAATGTAATTTATATTAATAACTAGATTCAGTTTAGTATCAATCCCACATAATGTGCATGTACTGACTGTATCAGTTTACAGTAGCTTAAAAAGGACTTGACAAATCCATGCCATGTATTGTGTTCCAAAGGTGGACCAACACATTATTAATGTGTTCATCAGATAGTCAATGTTTTGGCTCATCAGAGTATGGAAGTACCCAAAGGAACTAAGCTAAAACTTATTTTTCTGTTGGCAATGTTGTTTCAGAAGGACTTTCACTGATTTGTTGGCACAATGCCAGACTGAGTATGATCTTTTTGTAATTTTTCACACCATAATATGTATCATCAGTAAGCATCACCAAATCACTTCATTTAATGTTTTAATTATTATTCATCTGCTTTAATTATAAATATTTAGTGTGTATCATGAATTACTAAGAACATTACTTACACTTATATGCTACTTAAAATATAATAGGGCCCCATTTTTAAAAAGTATAACTAAGAAGTTGCTCTAGGAGCTCTACTTCATAAAACTAAGACAAGTCTTTCTGCCTAGAGCAGACTCAACACAGTCTCAGATATAAAAACCTTGACTGTAGCAATTTTTATTTTTAAAAACAAAAGTTTGAAATACTATTTATTTAATTTGTCTTTCTTTTCATCATACAGTGAACTATTTATACTCTTAATTAGTCTTATTGTTTAAACAACAAACGATAAAGATTGATTTATAAACATTAAGTATAATTTCCAGAATATTTTATTCATACCGTGATATAGTCTATTATTTGATCATTAATAATAAGAAAGATAACCAAATACTGAAAAAAGACGTGGTAATCGAAATAACACACAACGTTTCTAGGCTGTTGCATTTTTTCTGCACCTGAAGAAAGAACCAAGGCTTTGAGAAATGTGTAGTATTTATATTATCACTTCTTTTGTCTGTATTTGGCTACCTTTCTTATTAATTTTCAATCAGATGTAAATTTTTCCTCTTATGCTTTGATTATAGTTGCCTATGCATACTATCAATATATATATATATATATATATATATATATTGTAATGCCTGGAAAGTAAGGCATTGTTTCTGATTATGGTCTGGACTGTTGAAAGGGAAGTTTTGTAATGTGTTTATTTAGGACTGGTCTTGAGAATTCGGAACCGTGCACGTGCGTGTGGCCTAAATCTGGGGCACAATGTAATATTTGCTAAGTGAGGCATTGTTTCTGATTAATGGTTTGGACTGTTGAAAGGGCAAGTTTTGTAACGTGTTTATTTAGGACTGAGTATTTCTTCGTTTTGAAAATCTAGGTGTGTGAGGGTGCAAAAAGATAAATAGTCCTGTCTGGATTGTCGGCTTTCGGACATGACAGAGTAGTTAGCCATTTGCTGACTAAGGAACTGCACCTGCATAATATAAATCTCGGGATAATGGAAGAAACTGTCAACGGGCATTTGCGACGAAGTTTTGGAACAATGGAGCGGAAGATAAGCTATTGAGAGGAGTTAGTTAGAGAAGTTAGTCGTGAGGCGATCACGGAAGCTGGTGGACGTGATGGGGAGTTATTCTGCGACCACCGAAGATGGTGAATGTGTTTAAGAAGTCAATCGTGCTGTGATCAGCGAAGCTGGAGAATGTGACTAGGAGAGACATCGGTTAAGGGAGGAGAATGTGTTGTAAGTTGCAGTCTGCGAGAGAAATAGCCAAATATTCATCGATAAACATTTTGTATGCTGAAGTCTAATCTATTCTAATCTCAAAATTAGACCACTGTCTTCGATTGTAGGAGACCAGGACACTGCATCCAGCGTCTAGTAATCTTCAGAACGAGCAAAAGATATGTCCTTCACGAACGGAGAACCAACTTTTGTCAAACCAACAGTGTGTGTTAGAATCAGTATATAAGGTGTGTGTGTACGAACGAGCCAAATTTTCCTGAGTAATCGTAAGTTGAAATTTCATGGTATTCATAGATGTAAACCGAATTAAAAGATAAAGTCAGATATCGTTCTTTTCTTTTGTGTTAATAAAATAAACTCTTTAAATTTAAAATCAATCTTGTAGAATAAGTTCGTCAATAATTAATTTCGTCTATGTTTAGACGAATAAATATTTCCTTTTATATTAAAAGTAAATTGTTCTTTGATTATGTTTAAATGTTCTGCCGTTATCAAACCCAGTAAAGACCTTTGAGAGATTGAGATATGTTTTTTTTATTAAATTGTATCATTGTTTCAAGTTTTGTTAAATAAATTTGTTTGTTTTAAAGTTAATAATTTTTCATTTAAAAGCCCATCTTATTTGATTATTACATTTTGGCTACCACATCGTGGGGCAAATTAATAAGTAATTGTTTATTTATTACAATATATATCAATCCATGTTGAATTTAGTGTTCTAAGACATACTTCCTTCGCATTACAGTATATTAGGGATTCGTGTTCACTATAACGGAATTAATATTAAGATTCCGATTCAGGATAATGCAGATAATTATTTTATTCGCTTTGTTTCAAATTATGAACATTATTTTCTTGTGAGTTTCCGACTAGACTGCATTTCCGGATATCAGTATTTACTTATATGATGATAGAAAAAAATAAAAATGTAAAATAGTGAATATTTCCGTTATAATTCAATAATAATGTCAACAATAAGGAGTTAAAAGAAGGAGAAGCTGTATTAGTTGGAACGTGCTACAGGAAAGATTGTAACGGAGAGAATTGAGAGGGAAGTTATTGTTAAAGTGTGAATAAGATTTCGACGCCCTGCAATCCTGATAAACTTATAAAATTTGAGTATTTATAAGATTTGTAAATATTTTAAAAGACATAGTAACCGCTAATTGAATTTATCTGTCGACCAATATATATACTGAGAGAATTTTACGAAAGTGTAGAGAACGGGTGCTCAAACTGTCGATCGCGGAAATATGTCCATACTCTTCCAAGAAGTTAACATGATACCGAGATACTCAAAAACGAAAAATGTATTTGTTATTTGGCTTTTTTAAAAGATTTGACACGTCATAAAACCATCACCGACTTGATTAGGCCATAAATGCTAGAAAAAGTAGATTTCAGCTACATAACTAAATAAAAATTATTTGAAAAATTTTCCGGCTTTGAAAGCAAGGGCAAGTCCTGAGTTAAATTATGGCTTTTACGTGTCAGAAATAAATATTCTGATTGGGTTTGAAAGACGTTCTTCCGATTTTAGCTAATTGACAAATTTTGTAACTTTTATGGGCTATAGACGTTGAAGAATATCTGCTACTGAAATATCAAACACCTTTTATCTAGACTTGTTTGTTTTATGCCGAAAATGAAATTTCGCAGATTACTTAAGATATACATCTCAAATCCAGAGTTGGTGATGCAAAATTTTGGTCTTTTAAACCTTTAAAGAAATATCCATGTTTAAAACAAATTGCACTTCAAACAAAATTATTCAATCAAAATATCGCAGTTGGATAACAGCTGTCATCCTGTTTGCGATTGTCTATCAGTAATTACGTGCCATCCTATGAAAAGTGCGCAGACGATCATCAATTGCCATTATGCTTCGTCTTTGTCGATCGATCGTTTGACACATATTTTCTTTGTGGTCGATCGAAGTCTGAGCACTCTGGTGTAGAGTTTTTTTAGTCTATTCGGCGGTAACAACAAATAAGGAAGGTATAGTAAGTTTTGTTGAGTGGGATTTCGTTGAAGTCCTGTTTTCTAGTACTACTAAATAGGTTTCACATGTCACGCTACAGTACAGTGCTTCTATATATATAGACGAAAGAATGCAATTGTTATCTTATTAATGATTATCATAGAATTGTATGCCATTGTTTGTGCGGAAGTTACATTTATTCCGTGGTGGTTCGCTGTTCTTTATCGTGAAGAGTTAAAAAAATGCAGATCGCAGTTAATTTCTTTAAACCTTCAAAAGTAGCGCTTTTAAGTCCCATTTTTTATTTAATAAACTACAAAAAAGAAAATCTCACGTTATAGCACTTCGGATGAATATGTATTGCACGATTCTATGCTGAAAGTTCTATAGAAAATTTACAATCCATTTAAACATAAACAAAGCAACATAGTTTTACCCTCAGACTATAGTACTGTTTTATTATCTTCCGCATGTTTTCTTGGTCTAAAAGATTATATACACATTTTGTGCTGAAGCTTATAGTAGTATGATGAAACATTGACAAGATGAATCGCTAGGTAAAAAAGGAACGTTGATTTACTGTAATTTAAAATCAAAATTTCCAAAAATTGACTGCTTTGGGCCTATTATATTTATAAAGTATACAGACGATAAATAATTAAACAGTACTAAAATTACAGATAACTATGAGAGTGACAACATACATTTTTATTACATTTCTTTTACTAACTAAAAAAACAATAGACATTGTTACCAATATTTGTATTACAACAAAATCAAACATACTTCCTTTTTAAAGGTTTGCTAATACTCAACATAATCTCAATACTAACACCCTCCCTCAAAACTATAAAATGCTATTATCAAACAATATATGAAATTTCAATAAAGACATCATGAAGTCAAATTTTTACAAACATATTTTCAAACTGTGAATTACTCATGGCTTTTGTAAATACATCAACTAATTGATCATCAGTGCACACACATTCAACCTTTATAATATTGTCATTAATTAAATTTAATACAAAATTAAACTTTACATCTTTTGTTGTTTTCAAAATTTTGAATAAGTTTGATGGCACTTTGGTTATCCTCAAATAAACAATTTGGTAATACTTTGATACCAATACTTTTAGCAAATTTTTAATATACAGTAATTCACAAGAAGCTGCACAAACTCTGATTCTGTACTAGATAATGTAACAAATGATTGCTTCTTAGAGCACCAACATATCAAGTTATTAAAGATTTTAAAACAATATATCCACTTATAGATTTGTGATAAGGCATTTTTAGTCGAGTCGGCATCACTTTACCGAACTAATTAACAATCACCATGATGAAAGTACAATTTATAATTCACAGTGTACTTTGAGAATTGTCTTTTCACATTCTTCACTCACTTTGTTTAAATTTAAATTCTTATCTATAGGAGTTTTAGCCTTCTACATTAAATTTTCTACCTAAATTTTTAATAACAGATATCTGATCCAAAGTTATAATTCTGCTTTTATGATCTCTATATATGTTAATACCTAAGAAATAAAAACTATCCTTAATGCAATTTTTCAGTTCGAATGTCTGGCAAAGTTTCAATTTCACATAATTAAGAAAATCAAAATCATTAAATGCAATTAAAATATCATTCACATACAAAAACAGGTAGCATCTTATGTCTTTGTGAAGAAAACTGTACAAACAATAATCAGAATTTATTAAATGTTTCATTCCAGGCTTTTGGTGCTTTTAACCTGTATATAGCTTGATTCAGCATACAAACTTTATTTTTATCAGCATCTGACACTAAAACATTCTGGAATTTTCATAAAGATTTTCTTCTTGAGTTAACTGTGTAAGAAAGCATTTTTAACATCTAATTGTTCCAAGTAGATTGTAGTTGTTAAAAACAGATATAAAGATTCTCAATGTAGAAAGTCTTGCTACTGGTGCATGAATTTGTCCAAACTCACCAAAACTACTTTGTTCAAAACCTCTTGCTACCAACCTCGCTTTATAAATACTTTTTCTTTCATTATCTTCTTCTCTAAACACATATCTATTACTCATTATTTCTTCTTTATCTGGCTTATCAACTAATTCCCATGTCCTATTATTTTTTAAGGCACTGAATTTGTCTCCAATAGTGTTTTCCCAGCATTGCCAATTTGTACTTACTCTTTCCTCTGAATATGACTTTGGAATATCTGAAATTTCACTATTTAATGCTAAGCAACTTATATTCATTTCATAGTAATTAAACTTTGCTGGTACCTTCACTTGTTGTTGAGGTTTTCCTTTTTCTGTATTATTTTCATGAACATTTTCTACAGAATTTTCCTGCTTATTTAAACTAAGGTTTTCTTCTACTTTTTCCTTCATCACATCATCTTCAGATTCTTTGTCACTCACATCATTAAAGTTCCAATTTTCATATTTGTTTAAAGAGAATCACCTTTCATTAAATACCACATTTCTGGAACATATTACTTTATTTTCTTTGTCTTTCCACAGCTGATATCCACACACTGTATATCCTACAAATCTGCATTTCAAGCCCTTACCACCTAATTTGATTCTCAATGAATCAGGAATTCTAGCATACAACTGAAAACTTTCATATTAACATTTGGCTTTTTATCATAAAACATTCATATGGTGTTTTATGTTTTACTAAGCAAGATGGAGTTCTATTGGTGATATATACAGCTGTCAAAACTGCATCTTCTGAAAATATTTTATCCATATGTGCCTGCATGATCATTGATCTAGCCATATCCATCAAGGTCTGATTCACTACCAGCTATTCCATTAAGATGAGGAGGTTTGGGAGGTGTATAGATTTTTTTAATACCTTTTTTTGCACCAATGTCAGAAAAGTTTTTAGAACAATATTCTCCTACTTTATCACATTTTATTTTACAAATTTTCTTACCACAAAACAAAGATGACATCTTTGCTTTGTAATCTTTCAAGCAATTAAATATCTCATCTTTACTTTTCATAAGATAAACCATAACAAATTTGGAGTAATCGTCAACAAAGTTTACAAAATACAAATTGTCACTTCAATACATTGGTCTAATAGGACCACATATATCTGTGTGCACAATACTTGTAATACTCTACTTGATCTAGATGATATGGAATAATATGGAAAACACTTCTGTTAACATCTTACACACATCACATATAGTTGTTTCAGAATTTTCAAATCGCATACCATTTACTAAATTTAAATTCTCAATAATGAGTTATAATTCAGATGCCAAAGTTCCTTATCTTTATTGCTGGCTGCCAAGTTTGCATATTCATTGTTTCTACATTCAAAGATTATTTTATATAAATTATTTTGTCTAAAATCTTCAACATAAACACTTTTTACTTTTTAAATTATTTGGCCATCAGCACAAACAATTTCAAAACCAGCCTTTTCAATCATAGGAGTTGACAATCAATTTACCCTCAAACTTGAACACACATCAAATTTTTAATTGTAATTGACACACTTTTTCCCCTATTATATTCAGTGCCTCAAAGACCCATACAAATACTAGACATACCATGTTTTATTTGATTGTACAACAGCACTTGAACAAAATGCCTCAGCATTATGATCATCTACCTGCTTCTCACAACCGTTTCCTTCTACATAAATAGCCATATTTTTATTTTTTCTTGGTTTATTAATTTTTTTTCTAAAATATTGCTTTACTTTACGTCCCATTTTATCACAAACATGACATTTTACTCTACAGTTACTGGCATAATGCCTCATTTTATCACACTTGTAACATTTCAGTACTTTTTGGTCTACATTAAATGAAGAAGGCACATCTCTGACAGTTAAATGATTTTTTCTCAAATTTTTATTCACTGAAAACTCCAGAAGTCTACTCTTGACAAGCGCTAAATTTAGATCACTATCAGACAATGTTTGTAAAGCAATTACTACATTTTCTGTGGGCATAGATGCTTCAAAATTGCTTCCCAAATTTTTTAGGTCCCTAAATATTCTGTCATTTAGGAAAATGGTCTTGTAAATTGGCCCCATATTAATATTTTAATGCAATAAGTTCTTTTAATAAAGAAAATTTGAAGCATGTACCTTTTTTGCTAAATATCCTCTCCAATCATTGTGTATGCTACCTCTGTTTCTTTCACATATTCCAAGTACAAATCTGTTACACTTTTGATAATTACCATACAGGTATTATTATTTTTCTTATTCCAATCATCATCTCTTGTATTTAATTGCTCTGTTTTTAATATATCGTGCAAATCCATAGGCGCCAAAGCAAAATGAAATCTAAATTTTCCATTGTCAAAATTATCTCCATTAAACAGAACAATTTATTTTCAGCATGACTCACCATTATTTTCACTTTATAACATCTATTTAATATTTTACTTTTAAACTTTCAACACATTCCATCTGGGCCCATAGCCAATGTTGGAATTAGAAAACAAATGTATTGAATATATTTTTATTTAATATTACTAAAGTTACAGATAACTATGACAGCAGCAGAACATACATTTTTTTATTACAACATTTCTTTTACTAACTAAAAGAAACAATTGACAGTGTTACCAACATTTACATTAGAAAAAAATTATTCACACTTGCATTTTAAAAGTTTGTTCATACTCAACATAATCTCAATACTAACAAATCTGCCCAAATGGTGTGGTGTCTGGTAGGTGTAAGATAATTTGAAATACAACATACTGTAGATTTGTTTTGTTCAGTTTTCTTTCCCTATATAACTTTTCTTTCTTTTTGTTTTTGTGATGATACAGAAACATGGAAAAAAGATTCTGGAGTCAGTGTGCTGATGCTTCCAGCTCTGTCATGGTAGTAGACTCAGGTGAATATGTCAATTGATTTCATGGTTAATATTTATATTAAATTTTTTCTTGTGGACTATCTTTTATAATCTTCGTAAAATTTATCCAGAGCTGTGTATATGTAAATGTGTTTTGAAGATCTGTTTCCAGTAAAACATATTTTTATAAACTAGATGCTTGCAAAGTATTATCCAAATAATTGTTATTATGTAAAACCATTTCCAGTCATTCTGCTCAAGTATTATTCCATTAAATTGTATTTTAAATTTTGAGTTAATAAATGTAAAGAAAGGCCACAATTCACATAAGAAATAATTGCTCTTAATCTATCATTATGACAACCTTTTATTTTTCAGTATGTTTTATAAAAATTTATTAGGTTTTCTGTCATGTGATAAATGAATAATGTACAAACTATAATATAATGAAGGGAAAAATTAATTAATAACTTAGATTTTCTAGTGAAGAATAAAATCATAATGTTGAAACCACTACTACTCATCTGCATGTAAAGTTCATTGTGCTTTTCATCTTTTATTTTTAGCTGTTTGTAATTGTTAAGCTAATTTTGTATATTAACAAAGATAGCCCAATTCAGACAAAAGAAGTGATAATATAAATAACACACAACATTTCTGAAAGCCTTGTTCCTTCTTCAGGTGCAGAAAAATGCATGAGAATAGACAGACACATTTGCACGAGTCACTTGACAAAATAGCTTTTTTCCTTACTTTCTCTTCTTATGAATGCTCAATGTATTAGTTCACCCAACAGGAAGAAGTGGGAAAAACCCAGAGAAGATGAAAAAATAAGTTTACTCAATGACAACACATGGACAAAAACCAATAAGGAAGACATACAAGAAAGACATATCAACCAGGTGGTTATTGAAGTGGAAATATGATGTCTGTAAAACACATTGTTGCAGTTTTTATATGAAGTTAATGGTTGGTTTTGATGAGGGAGTGGTTGAGCTGTGAAATGCTATTTATGGTCTGAGACTGTTCTTCCTTAAGTGGATTTAATGATCAACCAGTTACTTGAGGGAACAAGGACTGATTCAACTGAAAACATCAGTGCATCTTTATTGACTGTCTAGGAGAACTGTTCCCAGCAATACATCTGGACGATTGGGAAAGACCATATGAAAATAAAAAGACTGATGAAGAGTCAGTTTGTAATGACTTATACAAAATCCAGACATTTACCTGAGAATTCAAATTTAAAAAACATCTGATGTAATGTTCATACATACAAAAATGTTTGTTTAATATAATATGCAAGACTGTAAAATTATGAAAATACCTATGAAACTATTGAAGAATCTCTGAGGAAAAAATTCCTCTGCCATGCTATAATCACATTGAAAGCCAGGAAGACTAGACCTAACTTTGCATTCAGCATAAACTTCTAAAGCAGACAAGTGGAACTTTCAATATCTGAGGATGTGTGGCATCTACATCAAGAAGAAGGGAATTTGTTATGGGAGAGCTCTTGAAACAGCAAGGTAACTCCAAAGTAGAGCATATTGTGATGCTGATTATTTAGGAGACATGAAAAACAGTAACAGCTCACTAGGTTGCATTATTGTGTACAGTTGTCAGGTGAATAAATACGAACATTGCTGTGTATGAGACAACATAATGCCATATCAGAAGTGCCATAAACTGATTAAATCTGGAAAGATTAACAAGAGTGCCAAACGCATGTCCAATACTACTTCATATCTATCAGTACTGTATCATGGTGAATAATTTGATTTAAATACTGTCATGCAGACAAACAGCTGGGTGGTATGATGACCAAACCTCTTATGATTGACCAATTCATAAATATGTTTATGGTAACAGAGTAACTAGATAAGTATTTTTTTTTTTCAGAAAAAGTTCTCGGGTTTCCACCTGGGTCAAACCACATATATTGTGCTATGTTTTGATGAACACATGCCCTGTAGTCATATTCCAGGTGTGGTTTGACTCAGGTGGAAACCTGAGAACTTTTTCTGCAACAGTTACACCAGGAAAGCATTAAGTTGTTTTTTTTTGTTTCAGGAAGTGATTGTCATTATGTATAACCAGTGTATTACTATTGTTCTTGCCAAAGTCTCAATGTTTCATTTTGTACCTAAATATTTTCTTACATGTGTACTTTTATAAATACTGTTTACTATATTTGTTTAATATTTTCAAATATTAAAAAAAATATTTTTATGGGAGTGTGCTCAAAATAATGTGTTCTTCCTGGTAAACACTAAAATTTTTCAGACTCAAGATATTCCTCATAATGTTTTTTGGCACACAAAATGACTGCGGTATCTGTATGTATGAAAGTGTTACTGTGGAATTTAAAAAGTGTTTTGTGAATGAATATTAAATAACATCCATAATAGTAAAAAATTAAAAAAAATACATCTGATTGAAAATAATGAATAAGAAAGATAGCCAATTCAGTGCCTCTTTCCCCAACAACATACTCCTCTACTCTGTGACATGCTACTTAGTAAGAAGAATGTCAAACTTCGAGGGCCAATTCTGAATTGGCCATCTTTCTTATTCATCTGTGACAGTACTTGAAACACTGTTGAAACACACACAATCTGTACATAATGTCTGCTTTTATCACTTCAAGGCTCCATTGTGTTCTATGACATAAGCTAATGTAAATTAATAATTATTACCAAATTTACTTCACAGCTCTTAAATTTGCACATAACCTCTGGGGCAGGTTTGTTATCTTGTTTATTGGCTCCATCTATATTTATATATAATTGTAATTTGCCCATTTTTTTTATATAAAAATTTTAGCCATTAATTTTTTTTTTCAATATTTAATGAAGGAATTACCTTCCTTAATTTGCACAGTACCTATTTTGTTGTTAGTAGTAATAGTAGCAGCTGCAGTAGTACTAGTAAAAGTAATATGAGGTAGTGCACACACGTATCCTTTCTTACTATTCATTGGTGCCCCGTGTAGTCAAAAGGTTGGACAGCGCTGCTCTAGGGTTTACTTAATTCAATTCAACACAGTCACTCAATCTGTTACCTATTCTGAGAAATTTATGGGTTTTATTCAATTTATTAATAATAATGTAATAATTTGTGTTAACATAACGTTGAATTATAAATGTTGTATGTTTTAGTTGGGACAATTAACCATGAAAAATTACGTGACGTAGAACTCCTTGAACATCCAACTATGGTTTCAAGGCTTAATAAGGTGAGTTATTTACCATATTAACTATTTACCAGCAAAATTGATCAAATTTACTTATAGAGTAACATACAGGGTGTGGTAAAAAGAAAGATAAAATCCATTCCAAATAAGATATAATGTTTATATTCTTCAAAAGTTTGTTACATGAATGTCATTTAAACAGACCAGTCAAGTGGCAACCTCCACTGCTTATGCACTCATCAACTAGACATATACGAGCAGATTTTTTTTTAACAGACCAGGTTAACCAATCGGATTCCCCAATTTGGGAGGCATATGACAGTGTGAAGGATGCAGCTTGCTAATGCCATGTACAGATTGTATCTGTCACTTTGTTAGTTATTCATTGGTCAATCAAATAGGGATCCTCTTTAGCGGACCAATTCTCCTCCTCACCCCTCTCTTTCTTCGCTTGTCCCTCTCTATGACTGTGTCCCTCCTCTCTGCCTCTCTATCTGTATCCTTCTGTTTCCCCCATCTCTCTCAATGTCCTTTCCTCCCTCTGTCCATGTCTCACCTTCTGTGCCCCCCTTCCACACACACTAAATATATTCTGATTATCTGCCAAAGTGTTTCCTGGAGACATTCAACCTCCACAATGTACTTGTTAGCCTTGTAAACTCAACCTCCTTAGTGCCCTATCCTTTGAATTGTCAGGGGCTGAACTCCATTTTTTAGGAACATCTTCCACACAAAGTCCTGGACTTAGCCTCCTCTAAATAGTTCCTACTTCCTCAACAACATACTCCTCTATTCTGTGACATGCTACCTAGTAAGGAGAATGTCAAATTTTTGAGGGCTTATGTCTCAAAACAGGACTATACAGTTCTGTGTTTGTACCTATACTACTTATATGTATTTATTTACAGTATTTAGCACAACCTTTCCTTTGCTGTGACCTACCCTGGACATAGAAAGTTAGTGATCTAGTGGGAATTCTATTGTTACTAGCCACACTGTAGTTAGAACTCCATATTTTGTGTTCAGCTGGCACACAATGATTCTCTCCTGAAGAGAATTTTAAGAAAATTTGAAGGAATTTCTCTAGATATACTTTTCTAAAGGTAGGGAGTTCTTTCTATCACACCCTCTATATAATGAAGGAGATACAGATTTATTATTTCTATTTAGAATATGATTTTTTAACTTTTAGTTCTGATTAATCAATCATAAAATATTTAAGTCCACATCATAAGTTTAATTGCATATTTTTTGTAATTGTATTTTTCACATTATAAGTGTTTTAGTTGCTATCAGAAAGTGTACTGTCAGAAACTTCAGAATACAATTTATTCAGCAAATTAGGATAATTTACATAATTATTACATAATTTTAAAATGAACTTTATGTTGAATCACTTTTACACAGATTTAAATAATTTAAAATTTATTGAAATAGGTTAAACTAAAGGTATTTTGCAAATTATTATGTTTTCTAAGTTGAATTTATTCTTTTTGAAAATTATATATATATAAAATAAGTGAACAAACTGAATTTTCTAATATTTGTGTTACAGAAATTGTCACTTGTAAATCAGAAAATGTCTATTTTACTTGATAATTCAGAAAATTTGAATTTTAAACAAATGGAAGTAAGAGCTTTGGTTCGTGAAGTATTAATGCAGGAGGCACTCAATCAAAATGATTGATTTTCTAATTAAAAATAATGTAATTTTTTGTATAAAAATATATTGAACAATAAAGAATGGTATTAAATTGAGGTTATAAATTTTATAATTGTTCTGTGTTACACTGACAATAATTTTAAAGCATATAAACTCCTTGTGTAATGCTAATCACAAAATATTTTCTTGGACAATATTATTGTTAACTGAATATTTTTATATTTAACCAATCACAAGCCTGAAGTATTTTTACTTAATAAATATAATCATTTGTTAAATTAACATAGCACTGTTAAAATAAAATAATTTCTATACTTGAGTGGTGTCTTAAAATTTATGCTGTTTATTCATATTTTGCACAACCAAATTCTGATCCATTTGTTATTACTTGGCCCACACAGTGGTCAAAACTTGCTCCCTTAAGTTTTAATGACATTAAATATATTTTATCCAACCTTTTTTTATGATTATTATCTTTTCATCTTTTTTTAACTATGTTGGATTCAAAATAAAAGTATTCATTGGGTAACATGTTTTTCAACAAATTTACATTCAATGACCTCTGGTTAAAGTATATATTCATTTATGTATTTCATGACACAGATTGAGTGTATATATTATGCTATTTCACACACAGATTGTTACAACCTATGACTAAGAGAGAGTGACAATCGTGACATGAAACTTTATGCACTAAATGCTAATGTCTCCTGAATAATAAATTAAATGGGATGGATCATATTAATCAATTAATAAAGAAACTCAGGTCAGCAGTATGAATTATGACCAACTTTATGTGCTCAAAAATAAAGTTTATTTCACATATTTTCATTCTGTTTTGCCAGTTGTAATTATATTCTGGGGTAATTCAACAGGCTAAGACACTTTCTGCTACTCAAAAATGTGTGTTTCCAAACAATGTCGGGTCACAACACATTGCGAAGAAGTCTCTTCTAAAAATGGGATATTTACTCATTAAAGTTATTTGTGATTACACATTCACTTATTTAGTAAAAATTATGATATTCACAACTTCAAATGAAGAAACCACAACATAATCTACAAAAAATGTAAATCATTGTCAATAGCACAGAATGGTGTCCACTATTCAGGCATTTTTATCTTTTACAAATGTGACCAAGAATTAAACAATTATATAATCAAAGTAAGTTTAAAGCTGAGTTAACTTAATTTATCCTTCGACACTGCTTATGTTCAGTAAAAGAATTTATAGAAGAATATCATATTTAAATGTAAAACATCAGCAGCACCATGTGTTGTTATTATGTAATATGTGACTGTAAATACATTAAACTAAAAATGTATGCCCTGACACATTACACATCTTCAAAGCCTATACAGAATGTATGGAGCATTACTTATTAAAATAAAAATAAAGTGCAGTAAGTGATGAGAATACACATCAGTGACAAAACAAAATTTAGCAGAAAATAAGTTGTTTTTACTTGAACAGCAAGTTTGTAATTCTAATATTGTACACAGGAGATTGGTGTTAGTTAAATAGGTTGGACGGCATAAGAGTGACTTTCACAGGTGGTCCAACCTGATGTGCAGGAGTGATTTGGATTGGTCTTTGGTACACTGTAGGAGTGAGATAAACAGCCAATGTGACCAGGTGAGGTGTGTTTTGAAAGTGATATGGAAAAAAAGTTTCAGATTGAATGACAATAAAAAATTCATGAAAAATGCTTTGTTTCCATATCCTAAATTCAATTTCATTAAAAATACTTTACCCCACTTTTCATGTGTATGTTTTGTATTCCATAATGATTCTCCTTTCATCATCCCCATTTCTATCCCTTTATATTCTAGTTCTGGAACGATGTTTCCCAATTTGGGGCACATGCCCCACATGAGGCCAATTCGAAAATCTTGTTTAGAATTTAAAAACCGATAGCTATAATTTAACTTGTACAAAAGGAAAAAATTGTTGGTATCTCAATATTAAGTAAGCATTTGGTAAGTTTGGTGCTTTCTGTAGAGCAATAGAGAAATTTTATGGTTTATCTTTAGAGCAAAACTTTCTAAGTGGTCATTAATGACCCGTGCAATAAGCATAACTGTGAAACAATTTAGAAACTAATTTAGCAGCACTCAAAATAATGCAATGTTTCAATTAATAACTGATTGTTATTATCCACTAGGTCCAAACTCTTCATTCTCACAGCGTTGCCACCGAATTCCCTATTACGATAAATCATGAGTTGACAAAAGTGCTCGCAACAATTCTTGCAGTGTAGTATGGCTTTCAGACGACCTCGCATCCAGATATTGGCATGTAATATCGAACTAAGACTTAGATTATATATTAAATATATCTTGTAAACTTTTATGGTATATAAATATTTTATTTTCCTTTTACAAAGGCATTAAACAAAAGAATCAATAAATACCATTTAACATGATATGACTCCTAGACGAAATTTTCAAATCGTACATACTTTTAGTATTTCTCATCCCGACTTTCGAAAATTCATCACAAATATCTATCCTCCTTTTCTTTTCACCGTGATCCCAGAAATCCAGTGTAAACTCGATCTCTTATTCCTGTGGGAATTATTTTACTGTAATAAAACGCCCCTCAAATGCTGAATTTTCGGCGCTGGCACAAATTGCCCGGTTTTACGTCTTGGGGTAATTGTTTCCATGTTACCAGATCTCTAAAAATTTTGATCAATTTACGAATCTAGGGTGCTCCTGATCAACATGGAAGCCGCAGTGCAAGGACATGCTCTTTTAATGCTTTCGCGTTTGTTTTAAACTGCCTCTCTTGCGGCACACTCGCTCCCGTTAATGCAGCCAGCTGGTCATGCCGCGACAGCACACGAGTTGTATTGTATGAGAAATACGCAGGTATACCTTTTCACGCCCCCACCTCTGCGTCTTACATTTTAGGTAATATTTATTTTAAACCATCACAATCCATAGTTATTTTAAAGAAAACATTTAAGAGATATCCAAGTGCAAAAATCTACTGCATGACCCTGTATACAATATTAACATCTTGCGTAGCTTGTTCCAAAAATTAAACTTCATTTAAACTATTTGTATAGGAAAAATACTTTAATTTTAGAAATGCCTGTCAATTTGGTGATATATTATTCCGCTTTTAAAAACTGGACACTATTGGAAGCTATGTAGACGGAATTAGAAATCCAGCGTATTCAGTGTCGGGTCAGTGTACTGTAACACTGTTGCTGTTGTAGTATTAATATTTTAATACAATGGTCAAAAGCTTTTGAGATTGTCAATTGAACTGTGCAGTTGTGTCGCTCCAGACTCGTCGGTTTTTGTTTTCTTAGCTCCTGAAGAAAGGAACAAGGTTTTCATAAATGTTGTGTAATATTTATAACTTTTTTGTCTGTATTTGGTTATTTTATCATTTTTGAATCGACTTATACTTTTATCATTTTATTACTGTTGAAACGGGTTGGTTTATAATTGATATAATTAAAGCGATCGTTTCAAGGATTTATTAATCATGGAATTGAACATGGACAAATATTTACATGAAAAACATATACAAATTATACGTGTTCAGCTAGCCGAGCAAAACAATCGGGTATCTTAAATCCCAGATTCAACATGGGACGTTTCGGCGCGAGAATTGACAAAGTCAAGGGCACTCGTTGGAAACAATTTTTTTAACAAATACACAACTGATATTGATATTAGAAAATGAACAAATACTCAAATTTAAAATACAAACACGTTTTATTGGTATTGTAAAAATTAAATAATAGTAAATTAATTCTATACCATACAATTATAAGTTATACCACGAAGTAATCTATAATAACACGGTTACCAAAATTTCTCACTACTATTAAAATTCTGTTGTCTGCATCACGGTGTTTTTTTAATTATTATATATTGTAATAATTGAAGGGAAATTAATATTTAATAATTATAAACTGTTTAACTGGAATTGTTATCGGCAAAGAGACTATAATAAAACAGGCTAAGGTATTGTTAGACATAGCGTGCGTGAGTTGGTGAATTTTACTGTCGGCGGTCAGAAACGACAGCAAGTGGTCGTGTTATAAATAGTCGAGACGATTTACTTTTTTTTGGGTGTAGACAGGCTATGTATAGGGTAATCCACATAGTGGCAACTCCCCTCGTATAGCATAGGAAAGGTATTTGAAAGGGGGGATGCGGAAGGGTGGAGGAAGGTAGCCAAGGGTTAACTAGGGCCACCGGGCTATATTTTAAGGATCCTACCCGGTATTCGCCTAAAGAAATGCAGGACAAACCCTAGAAAAACCTGCATCAGGTAGGTCGGGCATTGGTACTTGTCCCACGCCCTTCCGATTTCGGGAGAGGAGTTTGCTGTGGGGACGCAGCATTCCCTTCTCCGTGCCTCGACCAGTTTAGGAGGCAGCTGGCCGACTATTCCAATGGGAATAGCAAACAACTCTTACCGTATGCCCAAGGTCTGAGACCCCGGAACATACACCTCTCAGAACAGGCCGAGGTGCCTCGGCTTCTGGGAACCTTAGTTCAAAAACGGAGAGGAAAAGGCATCCCCAAAGGTAGCCCCTTCGTATCTCTCCTACAAGGTTCTGCCTGCGAGAGAATAGCCCTCGCGGACCGTGTGCGATTTGAAATATTGAAAAGTAAAGTTAAATAGCAGTCAGCAAAAATAAACGACAGCAAGCGGTCGTAACCTAAATAAAAGAGACATTTTTGAAAAAGTAAAGTTGGACGGTATACATGCAGATGGTGACTCAGAAAGATTTCTGAGTGTTACAGGTTAAGACAAACAATCCTAAAGGTCTTCGAGGAGGAATTTCTGTATCACAGCGAAATTGGAGTAATTGATGGTAAAGTTCGTCTACGAGGTGCCGCCAAAAGTGAAGTGTAAATTCAGTGGAAGAATGTCTGTTTTAATATTTTTTTTAAAATTGAGAGTGTGTGTCGATAAAAGGATTCAATTTCCCAGGTACCAAGGAAAACTGTGAGTTATAAATCATTTAAATTATTTTGTAAACGTTAGATTAAAGATAACATCGTCACATTTCGTTTTTTTTCGTAAAATGTGTAAAATATTAATTTGTAATTTGATTGTTTGAAAAGGGAGTAAAATATTCTTTATTTAAAGGCCCAGAAAGGACGCTGAGATCAAGAGAAAATTTATTTGTTTGTATGAAATAAGTAATTATTTTAATATAATAAATTAATGAGTTTTGTAATAGAATAAAATTTTATTATTATCCTTTCATGTAAAATTAAAGTATTTCAACGCGGGCTAACTTTAATATAACTTCATTTTAAATTGTTTTCATTCTATTTTTCTACATTTTGGCTTCACCAACGGGTGGCTAAATCATATTAATTATTGTTCTTTCAATAAGCATTACATCTTAGGCACATCAACGCGTTGCCATTTTGATTTTGTTTAATTAATTGTTTATCACCTGATTATTACATTTTGGCGACCTCAACGTGAGGCACTGCCTGTTTATTAACTAATTAATTTCAAGTTGTTTATTACATTTTTGGCGTGCTAACGTGTGGCAAAATTTAATATTTGATTTCATCATCGTTCATTACAATATATATATATATATATATATATATATATATATATATATATATATATATATATATATATATTGTAATACTAATTAAGGAGGCCATGGATTGTTTGGTTTACAATGTTTTGTCTGACGGCAGGCGATCTCAAAGAACGGCAGTGATGGCGGGCTCTTATTGATATTAAATGAGAGAGACCATGGATTGTTGATTTATAATATTTTGAGTGATGGCGGGCTCTTTGTCGCCGAGATTCGTGGGAACTGTAAGAGGACGCACGAAGGTGGAGCCGCTCCAGAGAAGCGAATAGTTAGTTGGGCGCCAGATCTCGAGGGAGAAGGACGTTTTAAAGCAGATCGTCAGATTCTGGTGGAGAAAGAGTTGGTCAGCAGAGTTTAATAGGAGACGTCGACGTGCCGTTGGGCCGATGATAGGCAAAAATATAGCAAAATAGAGTTGAAGACTGGTTTTGAACATAAATTTGAGGACAGTTAAGCGGCGACTGTATAGTTTGAAGAATTCTGCAGCAGATAAAATAGCTCTGCCAATTTGTTGGTTGTGGTATATGGAACATTTAATAGCCTAAGGGCAAAATATCTCATGATCTATTCATTGAACACTGTAACACTGACCGGTTTCCCTGTTAAAACATCTTGGGTGTCTGCGTAAATAGTGACTGATTGACTGCGGGCGAAACAGTGGTTGTCAATAGGCGAGGTTCTATTGTCTGGAGTTCTGAAAAGATTGAAGTGTGTGTATTCGTGAAAGTGTATGTGCAATTTTATGCATATGACGGCCTTTCTAGTGAAGTGTGTTCCTAAACTTCGAAATCATTAAGTCTGCTACCAGAAGGACAGTTGTAAGTACTAACCAAAATAATAAATGTTTGTAAACGGTAATTAAGGGTAGTGTAAAAAAATATTTTAATGGGCTGGGTTTTTACGTTAAATCAAAAAATATTGGCCATTAAATAAATTTTTAATAAGTTTATTAAAGTTAAGCATGAAAAACTCTTTATCTCAGGCACCTGTGGCTTACGTAGAAGAGATTAGCTGCCCGTTATCAAATACGTACTGCTATGTCTGTGTTCTGTTCGTCTGCTGTAGCTCTCGTAACCAACGTACTGACGCCTCCGAATCTCGCAGCTGGCAGAACGGGTTAACTGCAGCGAGATCAGGGGGTGACCACTAGCTAAGGCGTCGGCCTCCGAGATTATTGCGACGTACTGGCGTCTCCGAATCTCACAGCTGGCAGAACTGGTTAACTGCAACGACGACCTTTTTGCATTATGAAACTGCACCATGAGCGGAGCTCATCACCTACAACTGTCCCTCAGTAGCGCATCGACCAGACTGTCTCATTTTATTACGAGCGGTGCAGGTCCGTTTAATTCAAACGTGCGCCATATTGCCAATCTCTGCCGTCGTACTCTAAGAAGCTTCCCATATCTTGCTCATAAACTTTCTCACAAACTTCCACTCATTTATTTTCCATATTTTAGTTCCCTCCATTTATATCCTCCCATTATTTTTACTTTTTTCATTATTAGAAAACTTGGTCGAAATGTCATTGTTTCACTGATTCTTCCATTGTTACACGAGTTATAATACGAAGCTGCAGTTCTGTAGTCAACAATGGCCAACAATTCAGTCATGCGGATGGCAACAATCGAGACAGGACACGAAAATTATTTGGTTGGAAATATTTATGTCCTTCACACCCACGCACACCTCGTCCAACATTTCACAGAAAACAACTCCTGGCATCCGTCCGCCAATGTACGATTTAGAATTCTTCAAACTACAGCAGACAACACTTCCGAAAACAAAGCAAATTAAACCCAAATACACGCGTTACAGTAGAGTCGGATTTCGTTTCTTTTCATTTCATATTCCGTGCGTTTCAATTTGTTTAATTTGTAAATTATTTAATTGTAATCTTGATTTATTTCTTACTTATCAAACCCAGTGAAGACCCTGAGAAAAAGAGTTATTTAGATGTATTTGTTCGTAGAATATAAAAGTTTATATTTTCCTTGAATGTCACAAATTATAAAAATAAATAATTGGTTTGTAAATTTTTAATGAATATGGCGTAACAAAGTAGGGATAATAAATTATACTTTTAATGAATAAATTTGTTTTAATAAATAATAATTTTTTTATTAAAGCCCATCTTGTTGATTATTACGTTACTGGTTCCACAACGTGGGCAATTTAATAATTATTAATTTTTTATAAAATTAAATATTCTTTTGTTTATTATAATATATATTCATGAGTAATTGAATGTAATCTTTATATTTTAAAGGTCTACTAATTAGTCAATATCTGAAGATATCTGATGTAAGCATCAAACGTCGTGTATGTCTAACAAAATTGTATGATGAAATTTCTTTATTATACATTTTATTCTGATTTGTTTGGCAATTAAAATTTATATGACAGCTTTCAAGATTGTAAAATATATTTAAATTCTATATATGATTTACTTCGGTCGATGACTATCACGATCTGTGCATGTGAGAATAAAAAATTTGTGTTATTTATTTTCTGCTAAAATCACTGATGCTGTTTATTATAGATGATAAAAAAATTACTAATTAACATATCAACGCAGATACGAAAATTCTGAAGCTTGATACGTGAAAATTCACGCAACCCTGTATTAATAATCATTTTTTTCGGTGAGTTTTTTGTCTCTTACTTTACAAGCTATAATAACGCTACATTACATGTTATAATAACATGAATTTTATGCATATTTTGTAAACAAAATATTGCACTCTTAGTAATAAAGTTTTATGTGATTTATTAAGCTATTTAAGTTATAAACGTACAAATTAATACCATTAATTAATTGCATATAATTATTGTATTCTTAATTATTTTGTACACTAAAATATTTGTGTTTTGATGTAAGTTTAAATTTCTAAACGCTAATTATTGAGGGTTAAAATAATTATTATTTGTGATTTCATAATAGAACGTAAACTATTTCGTTATCCGGGGAGTAATGGAATTAATAATAACTACGTTTCAATCAAAATGACTTGCGCCTTAACGCCCCATTCCCTCCTAGGCGCGTCAAGGATTGAGACATGGCAGGTACCTTGCGTGTATCTCTGGCCGTCGTCAATGTTGCACCCTCGTACTCTCCCGAGTCCTATGGATCAGGAACTTTTCAGACTTTTCGTTCGTCTCTGGCGACGGTTCGTCGAGGAATCTCCCTATACTCTCTTCACAGCCCCTTCGCTGCATGTAAAATATCGATATTCTCGACCATTTTTAGGTCGATCTTTCCTGAACCAAGAAACGAGTTTATTTAATTTTGGGATTTCTGGAAACATCGTTTCCCACAGTGCGACACTCCAGGTAACGTCCGAGGGTTCACTGTCTACATGCCTACGTCCAGGCTGAACGGATTATCTCTTCGCCACGGTAGCGTCTGGTCAAATTCCAACTTGCCAAGCTCTCAACCCCTGCTAATATATAATGACATTAAATAATATATATATATATATATATACCAATTATAAAACTACCGCTCTACAATATTTACATAGTTAACCTTGTAAAAATCGTTGTTTGTGGTGATGTAGCACATAACTTAAAAAACTCACGGTCCGCCACTGTCGACATCAACCAACGATGCGAGCAGAGAAAATAGCCCAGTATTCATCGCACTGTAGTCGCTGCTTCGGTACCCAAGAGCGATTTCCAGCGCTGCTCCTACATTAACGACTTTATTGAAAAGCATGGTTACATTTTCGTTGCTCCGCTAGTATCGCTGCTATAGCCGTTTGTCGCAGTTTCAATATAAATACACACTTAAACGTTTATGATTTATAGAAAATGGAACTTTTATAGAAGGTTGTCTATGTGCGTTGATGTGGTAGATGTTTGGATACTTAGTTGAAGATAGTAATTTTGTACAATTCAGTAGTAGTTCATATAAGTTTTGGATTAAAAAAAAACTGAAAAGAACTGTAACTATACTTATATCTTTTATTAAAATTTTTAATATCATCCCAGTAGAAATGTTCCGACATCATCTGAAAATTCAATACTCAAATTATAAAATATATATTTTTTGAATAAATCGTAGTAACAATTAATGAAACTGTAGTAGTAGGGATTTTCCCTGCCACACGCATTATTGCTGATAATTTGGGCTACATTTAATTAAATTATAGATTTTTTTATCCTATATATTGTAATGGTGTGCATAGGGTTTCCAGATGTCTTGCGAGAACCCCCCCCCCCCCCAACCCACTTACCCATATAGTCAACAATCTTGAGGCGCGTTTACACCAAATATTTTCAACATTGTCGCCAACAATGTTATAAGGAACAAATTTTGGTAAGAAGAAAAGAAAAGAAAAAATTACGTCTGTTTGAAAATTAATAATACGAAAGACAGCCAAATAGGGACAAAGTAGTTATGATATTAATACCACACAATGTTTTCTGGAAACCCTGTTCCTTTCTTCAGGTGCTAAGAAAACTAAGAAAACAAAAATCAAGAAGAGCATAAAGAGCATAAAGAGAGACAACTTCACAAATCAGTTGTCTTATATGAACACTACAGACATAGAAAACCTTTAAAAGATCCATTTAATACAAAATTGCTCTAAGCTCTTGTGTGTTTTAGTTTTATTATCAACTGAAGAAAGGAACAAGGCTTCCATAAACGTTGTGTGGTATTTATATAATCACTTCTTTGTCTGTATTTGGCTATGTCTTATTATTGTTGGTAACAAGACCCGTCAAAATTGTTACCAAGAAATGTTGCCAACATTACCCACAGCCTGTGGGAAATATAGATTGCACGAAAAAAATGTTGTCAACAAATGCTCTTTAAGGTCCGTTGCATACACGGCGATTTTTATGGCGGCGTGAAAATTATCGTGGCCTGTCAAAGGAAACGGGACACTTACACACTTAGCGATTATTATCCCGGAGGTAAATTTTCCGTCGTACGTTTCCTAATTGAGAGTGCTGTGAACAGTCTAGTTCGAAATGAACAGAGAACTGATTCTAGCATTACTGGTATTTCATCGTCGAATGAATATGAGAAGAAAAAATCGACGCTTTTGGGTTCATCCAATTAATGAAAGAAGAGAGGAAGTTGGAGCTTTCTACACGCTGTTTGAAGAGTTGAGGCAGGATGACGCGAAATATGTTCAGGGTTTTATCTCATAAAACAGGTCTTTCTTGAATTAATGAAATAAGTATTTCAATATGTATGATGTCATCTAAATTATTCATATTCGAAATATGAAAAAAATGAAAGGACACAAAAGATTCCATACGAAAATTCTAATCAAGAATGAAAATAGCTCCAGCGGTAGAAAAACCGCCCTGTTTGCAAACATGCATTGGGTTACGTAGGTCACTAGTTGCAAATTGCGATAAATTTATCGCTGAGCGTTAGAGTCATCGAGCGACTTCTCAAACTGTCGTCCGAGCCAATTTTATCTCCGCGTTTATTTACCGCTCGATGGGCAAGCTCTCATTTAATTAAATGTACTATTGAGGTTTCGACTACAGCGATAAATTATTTCAAAGATAATAATCGCCGTGTGTGTAACGGACGTAATTCTTCTAAGTTGTCAATATTGTTCCCAACTCCTATGTAAACGCGGCTTTAAACAATTTATTTTTTTCTTCTCCCCGAGATTTTCGCTCGCTTTGGCTGCCATGTAGCTTGTATTTAATTTTTAATTTATATTGCATAAGAATATAAAATCAACGAATTGTAACATTGATTATTTATTAATTGGATCAGGAACAGTCCAAAAATAATCGAAAAGATAGAAATGGGAATTAAAATATTTTTTAAATATAAATATATATATTGTAATATACACAATTAAAACCTCGTTTAATGAATTTGAAGAATTCGAGCCCCACGTTGTGGAAGCCAAAATGTAATAATCAACTAGAGGTCGTTAATTTAAATTAATGAATTTGAAGAATTTGCTTCTCGTTGAAGCTATTTATGTAATAATTAACTGGAAGGCGTTATTTAAATAAAAGAATTAATACAATTTACAAACAATATTTATTAATTTTGTGGCAATAATTTAAAACAATTACAAATTTAAAATATTAGATCTCAGGGTCTTCACTGGGTTTGATAATGGACACATTAATTATGTTTAAAAATCTTATTAACAAACAAATCACAATTAAAAGAAAAGAAATTTACTTGACAATTAAACTAGAACGAAATTTAAAAGGAGAACGAAATCAGACTTCTATCTTTTAATTACGTTTACATAATTAATTAATTTGTAATTTGTTACTCACATCTGTCCAGTTGGTTCCAGCATAACTTTCGTTATCAAAACACACTATTGCGAGATTTTACACTGATTCTAAGATTCACAGATTTTACACTGATTCTAATCAAAATTTATATGTCAGGAACTCGGATGTTCCTCCCTTTTGTTGTCAGCTATCTGTTGACTGCTTGCCTTAGGTGAATTCCGCGGTTTGTAGATTTGCCAGTCTTTACTTCTTTGGACTCAAACCGAAATTTTACTATTTCTGGCCGGCTATGGACAAAACTGCTTTTACTTAGCAAGTTTCAACGTTATGCTTTCGTGAATGTTTTACTTTGTCCTCAGAAATGTCCAGGCACCAACCAACTCTGTTAAATTCTAATCGCCAACTCTGTTGAATTCTCGTCACCAACTAATAGTTATACATCGACGATGTCTTTCCGCGAACTGAACTATCGTCTTGCGTTTTAGCGCGCATACGCCATTTTTCGGACCTTCCGACAAAGAAACAGAGCTGGGCTACATTGTCGCTATAGAAGCTCCTGCCGCAATAATAGATTTCTCAAACAATTTAAAATTTTATGTTCAAACAATTAATGTCCTAATTAATTGGCATTACAATATCAATATATATATATATATATATATATATATATATATTGTAATAAACAACAATTTAGCCTTTTAATTAATTTGCCCCACGTTGAAGCGCCATTTATGTAATAATCAAATGGAAGGCTTTTATTAAATGAAAAGTTTAAACAATTAACAAACAAAATATTAATTTTATTTCGTGGCAATAAAAGATAACTACAAACAAAATTTGAGATCTGTCCTCTTAGGGCCTCTACTGGGTTTGATAACACAAAAAAATTGATTTAAAATCGTATTAACAAAACTGTTCACAATTTACCTAAACAATATGTCGATAGAATGAAAGAAATTAAAAAGTAAAGAAATTAACTCTGATTGATAATTTTTTTAAAAAAGGGAACGAAATCTGACTTTATCCTTTAATTTGCGTTTACAATATTATTCAAAATTAGGTTACTTACGGACCGTCGGTCTGTACCAGAACAATCAATTTTACCTCGTTCGGACACTTTACACTCTTTAATTATTTTATATCAGGCCTTGGTTTTCACTGATTATACTTCACTTTAAAATTTGGCAAGATTGGCTGTATTCCGTTGATTGCTCCGCTCCACAATAATTTACCAATGTTATTCCGCAACAATTCCTCCACGAAGATTGTACAAAGTTCTATTTATTGGTATTACTTTACAATATTCACGTTGCAATATATCGGTGAATGTTATACTCTGCTCAATTTTAAAATATCGTTCTCTGCAACGTTTTCACAGTCGGCCGCTTCTATTCTCCAATGATTCACCAACTTTATTATACTATGCTCGACGATGTCTGACCTCTGTACAATCCAGACCACAACGACCAACTAACTCTGCTTTAGCGCACGTAAACGCCGCTCCGCGCTCTCAACAATAGGAACAGAGCTCACCCCTCATTGCCGCTCGGATCGCTCTCGCTATAATACAACCTTTTCGCTAAACAATTCAAATTTATTTCAAAACAATTAATTGATTAATTTAAAGAACATAGTCATACAATCATATTAAATACGTTCAATTACATCTATAGAAATTCTATTCCTTTTATATGTACATTGAATCTCAATCAACTAGAATCTCAACGTTGCCATTATGGTCTGGTAAGGAGAAAATATACTCGCACATGCGATATAAATCTTTCAATTGTATCGGAAATTCAATTTTCCGATTTGGATGTACGATGGTCTGAAATGCTTAAAATGTTTGTATAATAGAAAATTTTTAAAACTGTGACCTTTGGGCTTCCCGAAAGGTTTGTTAGGGACACTGACATTTACCATACTAGTATTAATTAAAAGAAATTTGCAAGAATTGTCTTGCTTTTTGTAACCGAAATGAGATAACAATGAGTTTTAAAAGAAACGTTTATATTTTTATATTCTTATAATTTGTATCAGAAAATTCAAGATATTTTAAGAACTTTAAATTTATAATTTTAATAAATAATTCACCTGATAATGTCCAAAATTAAGGACGAGACGAAGTGATATAAGTTATTACTAAGTTACTTACATTGTTAGTTAATAAATATTTTCTGAATGTTTGACTATTATATTTATTACTTGTATTATACTCAGATTAATATCAATAATAACTTTTAACAACAATCTTGCAGTTCCGTATAATTTCATTAATTGTAACAATGATGCTTTTAATAAATATGTTATACTTTAATATTGGAGTCTTACAGGCACATATGGAAGCAACAGGTTTGAATTTTAACTGTGGTCGTGCTTTGTGAGTCGAAGCCCTTCCCTGAGCCTAGACGCGAGTCCTCTGGCGGCCGTGACTGGCGGGTGGCAGTTGCAACCGCGATGTTGACGGTGCTGCTGTGCGTCGCCTCCGTGCTCCTGCTCACGCTACTCGTCCGCAGACTCACTACTCGCCCGACCAACTTCCCCCCAGGTTTGTCCAACACGTTGAGGTTGAGTCGAATCAATTTTAAAAATGATTATCATCTGTCTTTGTTTTACATAAATTTTACGTTCCTAAATTCTTCAACTACGTCTAACCGTGGCTTAACTAAAAACATTAACTCAATATCACTGTTCACGCTATTTAATCGTATTCAACTCTCGATCACTGATCACATTATGATGCAATTAAAATAATCATAATTTACATTTACAACACGCAGAAAAACGATAAAGCGGTCGACGTTCATTTAGTTCAAATGGAATGAATTAGTTTCCTTCGATAATTATTACATTACTAGTACTATGTGGTTGATGGTGAATTACCGCCGGAAAAAGTATAAAACAAATATTAATTGTAATTATTTTAAACTTATCATGGATAAAATCGTATGTTTTCTGTCTCCGGTAATTTCACCGATTTTAGTGTCGCACGAACTTTTCGGCTATTTGACGAAAATATAATCATGTTACAAAATGTCTAGGGACTACATTCTTATTAAATATTTAACTCACTTAAATTAGTATAATAAATATAGTTTTTATCTTCATTATTTCATTACTCTTCAAATGGATTTTTATTAATATTTTTTTAGTTTTCTAATGTTTATACAGGTAATATTTTCTGATACTATCTACAGTCATATTTCTACTTAATATTTGGAACAGGTTATTATTTTTATAAGTGCAAAAATAATACACAAGAAATACATTTTTGTGAAAAGTTAAGCAGGCAGAAGCTAGATTTAAGCCTTAACAATTACGAACATGAACTGAAATTACAGCAAAGACAAAGTGGTTTTTAACTTTCTGCTCGTTCATATAAAATAAGGAAATCGTTTGTGTGGGGTTTTATATCATCGTGATTTTTTATTCTGAATTAGGCTCTTTTCTCAGTATTAATTTTCAAAACAGACGTATATCTTTGATTTTAAGAAAACTGGTCATTTGTAACATTTTCTCTTCGGCTCTAGAAATTTTGCCTTCAATTATCCTGTAAAACATTGGCAGTTAATTGAAGATATAGAAATCGAAAGTTTTTCATTCCTCCAATTGATTGTGGAAACAGTCTGTGGTTAACATGTAAAGTATTTCAATTTGCTTAACTTTAAGTGACGTAAGATATTATATATTTATTATAAGCTAATTTTGTGGCGTAAGAGGGTAAAATGCCGGTATTAGTCTAAACAACTAGAGATATGTGATTTATTAATTAGCATTTTGTGGTTTATGCCATATACTTATTACATTTCTTTTCAATTTATAGACGAATTTAAAATATACAAATTATTTCAGTCAATAATGAATTGCTTGTTCTTCACTATCAGTTAATCAGCCTCAAAATATAAAACGTTTTTTATTAATTACATAAAGAATTAGCCAATTAACAGACAAAATTAAGTGATAAAATAAATACCAGAATTAATTAATAGTGTTAATTATTTTACGTCCTAATATTGTCTGTTAATTGGCTTTTTCTTTATCTAATTAAAATATGTATTACAGAATGAAGATTGCCTTCGTTGCTCAGTAAAGAAAGAATCGGTTTGTGATTCTGACCCGTGTGAGAGATTAATATGTGCTTAATAATAATAATACGACATTAAGCAGACAATCTAAAAATGAGAAACTGTTACAAAGAAAATTTAAAAGTGCCGGACGTTTCGACGCGGATTGGCGTATTTTTCTAACGGCGAAAATATTTTTTCCCTGTCGAAACGTCTGGCACTTTTCCTTTGCAAATGTTTTACTGATTTTAAGATTGTCTGCTTAAGGTCGTATTTATTATTATTATTAACATATGATAATTTATATGTTATCATGTATGTTTAAATCTATGTGATGTGCTAAGCAGTGGCGTCACTTCCGTTATACAAAGGCTGTCTATATCACAGTATTATATTACCGCTAATATGAAAAGTTTATCTTCAAATCGATTTACATAATTCGTATACAACACAGATAACAGAACTTTTAGCCGAAAATTTCTTCTGCATAAATAAATTTTTGAGACTCGGTAACGGGGGAAAAATTATATGAATGTAAATATTGAGAATACGGAAGGCGGAAAATTATTTCTAATCGTGCAGGCGCATTGTTCTGGAGAAAGAGGATAAATATTGCGCGTTGATGTACTTCGAATCATTATACAAATGGTCCAATAAAGTTTCCATTCACCGTCTTATCCGTGATGCCGCGATGATACGAGGTGCGTGTAGACTCTAGTTTGCATTGTTTTTTTCCATATCTCAACAATATGATTTCTCCTTGGATGGATTTTCAGCATTCAGTTTCCTATTACCTTCTACCTTCAAGTAGTTAATGAATGCTTTATCAAATAATATAAAATTCCATTACGTTGTTAAACAATACGGCCTGTTTATTCTTTAGAGAAGGTTTGTACAACTCTAAATGTAGGGCGGGACGTAATAATTTATTAAAGACTTGTGAGGGCCGAAAGGAAATAGGTCGTGACACATTGCATCGTTTTTCATTAACAAGTTTGTCGTATTCAGGAGATGTATTAGAAGTAGCTGTTCTCGAGATGACTTCCGAATGATCATTACTCATACATTAACGTTGCTTGTATTTGCTAATGTTCGCATGTTAGTATACCCAAAAAAATGCCTTAATCGTTTTAGTGCAACTTCGTATAGATTCTTCTCACGGTCCCTGGAAATCCTGGAAATCCTGCAGGGTGACGAACTAAAAACTTGGAAAATATCTTCCCATAGAGCTGCCCAAGATCTGTACCTTTGACATTACTTGCAACGACGGTTTTAGAACGAATAGTTCAGTGCCGCCACGAATTCTTTACGCAATCACAAGCATATTACGAGCGACTTCAGTTGGTGAACAGTAAGTTATGTTGATTGAGAATTCGTACGCGATAGATTATTTTTTATACATAATATTATAAACTTTTATCAAAGTCTACGCGGGCCGTATGTTGTGGAGGCCTGTTTTAGAGAAACAAAACTACTCATTATGTCCTCCTGTGGTGAGTCACAGCAGTTACGATTCATCGGAATCGCTTGCATGAGTCGCTCTCTGCCACTCCGACTTAGATTAGACACAAATATTGATTGGGATGAAAACATTCGCATAAAATATATAAATAAAAAATAAGTAGCCAAATAACAGACAGAATTATGTGATAATATAAATACCACATAACGTTTACCCAAGTGGTAAATTTTATCACACTGAATTGCCTCATGATCTTTTTATAGAAACTCAATCGTAAGCATTATTTTGTAGTTGTCAAGTCTCATTAAAATCCTCCGTCCTCTTTATTTGACGGCATTCATATTTTCCCATTAAAGTTAATCGTGTTTAATACATATTTTGTTAATAATAATAATAATAATAAAATCTTATGTACTGTCTCCAATTTATTTTAAAAACTTAAGAAATCTTTCGACATTTTGACATGATCGTTCTTTAAAAACACAGTTGTTTCAATGAAGTTAATACATTTAGTTAAAATAAAACACTTAAAAGTTTTTATATATAAACATGAGAACTAGTGCAGATATAGGCACTCGTCCAATAAGTGCTTTCGTAGACGAATAATAATGACATAATGTCGAAACCTTTCAGAATATTTAAAAATAAAACGGAGACTGTTCAAAAGGTTTATTATTAATAATAATATATTTAAAAAAGTACAATCTTACTTAATACATACATTGTATGTTTCAATTCTCATCCATACCAGTTTAACTCGGGTTACATTCTGTAGTCAAAACTACGAAAATTTCCTATTTTGAATCTCATTGAAGTTAGATCGGAAGTAGGCGAAATTATACACGACATAAATTCCAAGCACGAGCAGTCTTGCTCGATGACTCACATTGATTCCGTAAGGAGATAAGCGTGGTGCGTTGCTTTAATCAGCAAACGACGAGCAATCTCAAGGCATTTGGTCTGGTGCAAATGTCGCCCAGCGTGGCTTCCTGCCAACATGTTTACGAGCGTCAAAGGCCAATACTCTGGCCAACGTGCTCTTTAATCTTTAAAGTAACTTTAAAGTTATCACAAAATTACCTTAGTAGAAACAAAATATTTTAAACTAAGTATGAGATAGATTAAGTTTTCCGATCTAATTATACTACTAAACAAAAAGCGTATTTTATTATTTAGTATTTCTTAAACTATACCTAAACACCATAACTTTGTGAACGATAATCAGGCCTACCTTTAATTATCAGAAAACCACTAGTTCGAGTGTTATATTACGTTCATTATTATATATATATAAGCTTGAAAACGAGTGCTTTGATGGGAAACACTGTGTTCTTTTTGCACTTAGAATATGAACGATTTCTTTTCGCCGCCGACGCTCTTATTCATATTCGATCAATCGCCTTTTCATTTTATATCCACCAAAGTTATCGACCATTACGGTCGATCTAACTGTTAAGACTTGCAAAAAGCAAAACACCTTTCATTCACACCGTCTATAAGTTCTCGAACGCAAGCACTGATCCTTTTCCGCGAGGGAAAAATGTGAATATTATTCTGTTCAATTCCCAAAGTTGTCCAACCGATCGTCTCTAAAGCATTGTAATTCGATGTAAGACGATGAAGAACAACATACGTGTTAATTTTGTTATTAATCTCCGAATCTTAAAATACGTAAATATACGTTTTGTTCAAATATATTTAACTTAAGTTGTATAAAGCTTCTTTAATCATTGTGCTACTACTTTCAACAAGTCGACTGGTAAGTCACAATTTCCATTGGTGGTTTTTCGCTTCAAGTCCATTATAGCTCTATTTCAGTCTTAAATTTTCTAGGTCCTTTATCATCTTCGTTTCCCAGCTCTTTACATCTCAACGTCTTGTATTTTTTCTGATTATAGAAGTTTTCCCATACGTTTAGAAACTTATCTTGCTCTGTGGTGAACTGCCCTTTACAGTCGTCTTTTCAAATGTTCTTATTCCTTGGTTTTCATTTCGTTCCATGTGTTCCGTCTTCTGATTAATCAGATCATACCTTCCACGCTTTTTTCAGCTCAATACTTTCATCATTCCTTTCAGTTACTTTTCTTTAGCACTGTCAATTGCCTTTCGTAGTTCATTGTTCAGAATCATACTCTACCACTTTCGCCCAACTTTTCCACTATCTCTTGTGATAGCCAAGCCTTCCTATTTTCTCTTTCTATTTTTCTTACATTGTTGTCCAGTGTATCTGTAAAAATATTCTTTATATTGTTCCACTGCGTTTCAGTACTTTCAATTAGGTTAGTCAATTGCCCACATTTGTGTTCCAAGTCCCCCGTATTGACTTCATTTCCCTCCGACCACTCATATCTGGATATTTGGGAGTCGTTCCTCTAAGGGGTGCATCTTCCCTTGAGGAATCTTGTTTCCCTGGATTTACTTATGGTTTACGTGAATTTCATTCTTGTTAATTTAAAAACTTTGCAGAGCCTTATTACTAGTGTCTTAAAAAAAGTTTCTGATTTCCATCATACCTTGTTTGATCATTTGCTTGGAATAACATTCACTCTTTAAAGTGAAACAGTTAATTCTGTATACATGTATGTAGCACATCCAAAGACTAGATACAGACCAGTTTTTGAGTTGCTCTGATCCATACTCCGGTTAAAATATTCTTATATGAATTACATTAATTTTTTCTGTCATATATAAGTACATATAAAAACTTGTTTATTTACAACTAATTTTTATTATTAACAAAATTAACATACAACCTAAAATTTTACAATCAAATAAAAAAATTCAAAACAATATAAATTAATTTTTTTACAAAAAATTAAATATATTATTCTTTGATTTCAAGAAAGAAAATGGCATCGTCCATCATTGACTGCCTATCACTTAAAATTAATCATAATCCGGAAAATAGACTCTCAACACTTGTTTGAGAAGTTGTCATCCTTAAACGGACGTTGAAAATCCGGAACGGAAACATGTTAAAATTCTTCCGTAGAAAAATCGGAAGGTACCAAACGGTTGTGCTGTTATAATAAATCGTAAACAAATTCTTGCTAATTTTATGAATTAAAAGACAAACTTCAAGAGAAACAAGAACTCATAGAATGTTATTTAAAAGTGACAGACTTTTCGATGCGGATTTGAAGTTTGTATGAAGGTCTTATTTAGTATTTTATTATTAACATTAACATTGCGTTATATTTAGAAATATTTTTAATCAGTCATCAAATTGAAATGAAAAAATAATTCATTTTCAAATTCTTTAATTTAGAGTTTTGAGTTTTCTGCAGTTCTTCATATTCAAAACCTTTAATTTAGAATTTTGAGGGGCTTTATGAAATTTGTCATAAATATCTGTACAAGGAAAAAATTCACATCTCAAGTATATCTGTGGACTGCAAGTTGTTAAATAATTCAAACCAAAATCAGTCCTCGAGTTAATCAGTGTTACATTAACACTTCGTCTTTATTTAAAAAGTAGCTTTCGATAATTAGTCATCATCAGCTGAAATTAAAAACATAAAATTACACATCAAACTACATCAAGGTCAACTTCGTTAAGACAAAGTTGTGTTAATGTAACACTGATTAACTGTAGTACTGATTTTTTGTTCGAATTATCCAAGCAAAAATTTTTAGAACCATTTACATTTTAACTAGGCTCCTACATATATTTTTTATACATAAAATTATAATTTTAATACTCTTTCAAAAAACATCAATTTTCATTTTTGAAACCGAAGAATTATTTTCTCATTTAAATTTCACTACTAAAAGCATTGCGTTTAATTACTAAAATCAACATTTTATCGTAAGATTATTATGTGCGAAATCTAAATTTGCACCACTTAAGCCAGTTACCATACCACGTCTCAAATTATGTGCAGCTCAAATTTCAGTTAAACTTATGGAAAAGGAAAAGAATGCAGTTGATGTAAAAAGTGATAAAATATATTACTGGTGTGACTCAACTATAGTACTGAGTTGGCTATATTTGGAGCCACATAAACTTAAAATTTTTGTTAGCAATCGTGTATTAGAGATACAATCGCTTTCAAATTCAGAAGATTGGCACAACGTAGTATCTCAGGATAATCCTGCAGATTTAGCTTCAAGAGGAGTCTACCCAACAGCTCTACGGAACTCAGTTATATGGTGGGAAGGTCCAGCATGGGTTTCACGCTATGAATTGCTCATTTCTGATTCAAGTGAAATGATAACAAATGTTCCGAAAATTAAAACTGTGGTTGAAACAACTGCCTTGTCTCATTTATTCCATTCCATTATTAAATTTGAAGATCACTCAGATTTGAATAGATTAGAGACGATAATAACTTATTGTTTGCGATTCATTAATAATTACCATTAATAATATATCTTTGTATCATTCATTGTATTATGTTGAAAAATGTACATTTTTCAAGGCGGGGAGTTTATGTTAGTTACTTATTGTAATCACGCCTTGATATCTTTGTGTGGTGTAGCGCATCTGTAGCACAAGGTATTCTTTGGAAAGTTGTTTATGTTTTGTCTCAGTCCGCCTTCTGTTTTTTATATTGTTGCATGCTGCATTTTTAACAGTCAATAAATCACTTCATAATTGCACATACGCAAGTTTCATGTTTTGTGAAAACAAATGGAAATACAGTCCTAATAATACAACATAAAATATTGGTCCTTCCGGGCCTGGATATTGAAGCAGAATTCTCAGTGTTTATTCGTCCTCATAGAAGTTCAGTGAATATTATGCAGCATTACGCAATCACGCAGATTCAGAAATTGTGATCAAACATAACCTCACAAATCACTTCTACCACGGTGCGGCGCAAAGACATATATAAACAACATACGTTTATATATCTCTTTGGTGCGGCGGGAGCAAAAAAAACAGAAGACGGACTGAGACAAAACATAAACAACTTTCATATAAATTTTATATTCTTTAAGAAAAATCACAAATTATTACATTATGTTTATATAATGATCGTCGAAACAGACGACTAAATTTCATCCTATCCTCGAAAGGAGGGATTATTACATACATTAATTGAGGATTTGGGTTAGATGAAAATGTATGAATCAATGATTTTCGAATGTCCATTGCCTCACTTGACAAAACTTTTATCTTAAGATTATTTGTTGTTACATAAAGTATTAGAGTATATACAATTAAAATTCTGTACATAATTAACCTGGGAACTTGGCACTTAAGTTAATCCAGCAATTAACATAATTTTGCAAATTTTTTCTTGTATTTTAATTTGGGTGTCTGAGGGGCATACATTGTTGAGTTATGAGGGATAGCTGGTGATGTTGAATTTGATGGGATGGATGGAATGGGTGTGTGGGGCCTGCGGGTATGAGGATGGGGTGGGTTAGGAGGTGCCAGAGTGTTCTGGGGGAAGGATGAGGTCGATAGGGCGTTTTCTCTTAAGGCGACGTGCGTGTGGGGGTGGGGGAGGGTTGCTGGATCGTGGTGTTAGGATGGTTGAAGGTGCTTTTGATTAATGAGGTTACGGATTTGGTGATAATTGAGTTGACTTGGGGAAGTTTAATGTTGTGTTGGATTATGGAATTTCTGAGGTACCAGGGAGAGTTAGTGATGATGCGAATGATGCGAAGGATTATGTTTTGTTTGGTTTGGGTTTTGGCTGAATGGGGTTTGGCTGTTGCACCCTATATGGATGAGGCGTAGGACCAGGTGGGTTGAATTATGGAGAGATATACTAGGCGTTTTGTGCTGAGTGTGAGTGGGGATTGACGAATTACATGAAAAAATTCAAGGATACTCTTCAGTGCCCAAAAACTCACTTTAGAAATTGTACCCCAAACATCCGAGATGCTGGACATAACATTAAGGTAAATATAAATATATGCTATGTTTATGTGCGGAGAATTAAAAAATATGCTTCATCCCACCACAGATGACACAAGGACGTCATTGTTGTCTCTCAGGACGTACGCAGTGGCAGCTCCGGGCGACACACTCGTCTACGTCCGTTTTTTTCCGGACGGAGGAATCCGGAAGAAAAACGGATAGTGTGAAAGTGGCCTGAGTATTTCATGTTTTTATGATGTTACTGCTGAAAAAAATCCAGCCACTATAGTTCCTGATGGGATAACTTCCTGTTAGGGATTTTCCTCATCCCTGCTCCTGGGCATGGATTTCAAAATAAGGTTCTTATAAGCCGTGACACCTTGTCTTATTTGAGGGTTGTATATACCAGGGTCGCAGATGTTGGGCATACGATAAGAGTTGTTCTCTGATGATACTGGACCAGTCGGCCAGCTGCCCGTCAAATTCGGCTGGAGTTTTGAATTCTGCGTCCCACATTAGACCAAATTCTCTTTATCGGAAGAGCGTGGGACAAGGTCCGAATGCCCGTCCTACATGATGTAGTTTTATCTAGGGATTTCCCTGCATCACTTAGGCGAATACCGGCTAGGATCCTTAAAATACAGCCCGGGTCCTAATTAGCCCTCGGCTACATTGCTCTACCTTCCGCATTACACCTTTTCCATCCCTTCGTATGCTATTAATCTCCAAATCCTCTATTGCATTGCAGTCTTCCTCAATATGTTTGTCTTCTGTTTACTTGTTATCTTGATTACGTACAGTGGAAATTCTACAACTGTTTTCTATTAAGTGCAATACTTTTTCAAAATCTTCCGAATCTATATTTATTATATTACAGATTGGCTATGACAGTTCAACAATTGCTGGCTCCTCAGCAAAATCAATTATCAAATTCCTTTTGATTCGCCGTTGGACGTCTGAAAGACCTTCCCTCTCTTCTGACGCACTTAATAAGATTCTTTATCTGGACTCAACATACACTTCAAAATGTGTGTTTAAAAAAAGCTTTTCTTTCCGCTTTATCATGGATGACAGAATTCCATAAGCAACATATGTACCAAATTCTTCCATACATGTTTCCAGTTTACTACATTCTTTCATAAACATCCCGGTGTGTGATCGGCAGCTTGATGGGCCATTGTCAATATATATTTTTTCTACAACAGCTCTGATACTTGTTACTTCTTCTTTGCTAAGTTCTAGACTTGGTCGCAGTAGTAAATAAGAATATTAACTGTAGCACACACATATATAGCTGTATATAGAGATTTAGAACCATACATTTTAACAAAATATTACGAATTTTTGGCAGTCGTAATTTTTCCACAACCTGTTCAATTTTCCCTAGTATTTTTATTATTCTCTCATTCGATCCCAATGGTCAATTGAAGAAGTGAATTCCACACCTCATTAGTTGAATTTTCATATTATCAATAGTCCGCGCTGGCAATGTTAGAGAAGGATCTATAACACATTTGTTGCGAAATGATTATATTCATTTCTTCGATGTCTTCAGTTTTTTTATTTGCTTTGTCCTTGGGAAATATTTTTATAATCGCCAAGTTTATTTACAGCACCTGTCATGGCCGCTGCATTATCTACACAAATACTTAGTACCCGTTTTCCATATATTTATAATTTATTTTAAGTTTCTTTAATTTGATTTTTTACATTGAAATGAAAAAAATTAGGTCTGATTTTTTTTTAAATTTCAAGGCACTAACATTTTGTGCCGTACATTGAAACTGATCAAATATGACCAACCATCAACTTACATCTACATTAAATCTAATTATTATGATACTATTGTTCGGCAAGTGACGTTCAAAGTTTTCAACACTCTAACGGGACATCACTCCACGCACTAGGTCTGTTCTGTAACACTCACTACAATAACTGGAAGCATTTTGTCCTCCTAAGTCGGCGGTGTAAGTTTGCGTTGTCGAGTAGACAAAGGACGCCTGTGTTGGGATGTCGATGAAGACGGTCTTCATGCTTCCCGGCAGCTCTTTTTATTACTTTTTTAATTACTGGGATCTGTAGGTCTCTATGTAAGTCAGTGTTTCTTATATACCACGGGGCGTCTACGATGATTCGCGCAGCACCTTGTTCTGCCCGTATGGATGGATGCTCCTGACGTTGGTATCGCTTGCACATCCCCAAAGTTGGATGCCGTAAAGCCAGATCGGTTTAAGGACCTGATTGTATATTCGTATTTTGTTTTGTAATGACATTTTTGAGTATCGTCCCAGGAGCCAATATAGTTGTCGCATTCTTATTACGAGTTCCTCCCTCTTTTTCTTCACGTGCTCTTTCCATTTCAGCTTTGTGTCCAAGGTCATGCCTGATTGAAATTTAATTTTTGAAAGATACCCAATATAGACAAAATAAGTGGTAATGTTTTTGAGATCCTTGTGCCTTTCTTCAGGTGCTAAGAAGAGCCTTGAGCGGCGACACAAGCAAACGTAAGGTGATATAAGCAGAAAAAGCGAAGAAAACGCTTCGACAATGGGTTAGCGTAACAATAAGGGAACGTCCACAATGGGAAAGCAGAAGGTTTAGCGTAATAATAAGGGATCGTAGCAATTGTTGAATTTCATAGTGTCAGTTTGTAAATTAATTGCTGTGATGTTTGATTTAATGTGAAGCATCTCTTGACACCTCGTGTCAATGTCTAAAATATTAGCAAAAAAAAAAAGACCTAAGCATTTTAGTCTCTTAATAAACACGTAAACATTAGATTAAACGAAATCCGTTATTCTACTGTCGTCGTCCCCAAACATCTCAATCCAAATTTTTTCTCGTACTCCCTTATTACAAATTTCTACAAAACAAAACCTTGTGTTTTTTACAAAATCTCTAGCTCTAATTGTAATTTCCGCTACATAGGGCAATCAAAACGTTCCCTTAATACCCGTTTCAAGGAACAAATATCTAATATCAAACTTCCCAACGATAAACAATCTGTAGTCTCCAAACATTTAATCGAAACATACATTTGATTGGCAAAATGCTAATATTTTAGACATTGACACCAGGTACAATTCCAGACTCATATCAGAGATTAAATCAAACATCACAGCAATTAATGTACAAACACACTATGAAACTCAACAATTGCTACGATCCCTTATTATTACGCTAAACCTTCTGATTTACCATTGTCGTTGCTTCCTTATTGTTACGCTAACCCATTATGGAAGCGTTTTCATCGCTTTTTCTGCTTTTATCACCTGACGTTTGCTTGTGTCGCCGCTCTAGGCTCTTCTTAGCACCTGAAGAAAGGAACAAGGAACCCAGAAACATTGCTTGGTATTTATATTATCACTTATCTTGTCTGTTATTGGCTACCTTTCTTATTATTATCATAGATTTTTTACATATGAAGAGTTAATGCTTGAATATCAATTGTTTTATTTCAGTTTTCTGGTTTTTCTCATTCCAAAATGTTCATTGAAGACAAGAAAATTTATATTTTCGCGGGTTGCAGATTCCAGCTTTAAATAGCGTAATTGCTCGTTTAAAGTCAGTCTTAGATTGATGTGAGCTGGCTAAATGACGAATGTCATCCTGTCCTGTCGATACACCAAGCTTCTCATCAATTTCACCAGCAATCCTTTGTTATTTTATTATGAATATAGTGAGTGGTATTATACTCATAAAATCCATCTCAACAAGTCCTCGTTAATATTTGCTATCCATAGTGATTTTGTAAAATATAATATACATATGCGAACAGTGTAGCAGTACTAATTTCCATGCTCCGTTCCTGCTCCGAACAAAAATCCGTTGTTCCACCTGCTCCATGCGCCTGCTCCGGATACGGTTTGAACAACAGGTTGTAAACAGTGTTAATCAGTAATTTACTTTGAACTGTAAACGGTTAACATTTCACGTTATTGAATAAGCTTTGTTTTTTTTATATAACCATTTTCCTGGTGTGAAATTTTTTTTATCAACTGTAGGGTAAAAGGTCAGAAATCAAACATATTGCTGATAGGCCTAAATAAAATCTTTAACCTCTAGCTGTATCAGTGATATCATTAAAATTGCAAATAATATATCTGCGAACATTTTCCTTGTCTGACAAATAATTTTTATCAATTGGACGTTTAAAGTCTGAAGTGTTATAAATTTTAGATAGGTCTACATAAAATATTTAACCTTGAGCTGTATCAGTGACGTCATTCAAATTGCAAATAGCATATCACCCAACGTTTTCCTTGTCTGAAAAATTATTTTTATCAATTAGGCGGTATAAGGTCAGTAGTCAAACACATTGCAGATAGGCCTAAATAAAATCTTTAAACTCGAGTGACATCTCTCAAATTGCAAATAGGACAGATATTCTTCTTTCTTTACCATACGAATTATAATTTAATGAGAACGTAATTCCGTCGCATTTATTATGATTTTTGTAAATAATTATAAGATGTCGAGGCAAATACAATAAACGAGTCGATTTCGGTGAGAAGGGAAAAATATAGGAATCTTTCTCACTATTAAGGTGAATTAATAAGAAACTGATCTAATTGCGAAAAAGAGGTAACACATGAAAGCCGACGAAAGGATTATCATTCCTCTCGTCAGCCCAAACTGACATTTAATAGTTTTCGCTTTCGCTTTTGTGTAAAATGAAGAATTTGCATTGTGGTGTGATCGTGTCCCTCGTTTATAATTTTGGATGATAAAACTTTTCTATATTGGCATCAACACCAGATACAAAGTGCCCACCAAGGGAACAAGAATTTATTTGCTTTCGTAGACAATGTCCACGCCGGGAAGCGGATGGGACAATATTTTTGTCCTGCCCACACAGCGGGTGGTCACTAGTCAGAGAAACTGAAAGAGGACAGATGTGCAGTTGCTTGGGGGACATCAAGGAAGCTGTGTGAAACTGAGTGGACGTCGGAGAGAGAGTATTGAGTTTGGCAAGGTGCGTCTGGATGCAGACAAAATATGCTGCTGTGCTCAAGATTGAGAAGTGCAGAGCTTTCAATCAAATAAGCTCTGAAGGCGACAAATGGCAACGAGTTTACAAAGGAAGCCGTGAGACTAAAAGTGACTGGACGATGGAGGATTTTCTGTGGACGCTGCTCGCCATTTCCAGATGGCACCTGCTTGACGAAAGCAAATCCCTCAGTTGTCTTTTATTACAAATTTTCAAAAACATTTCAATGGTCATTTTCATTCTAGTTTGTTTCGCATTTCTCCCTGATATATTTCTTATTTTACAGTCCGAATTTTGTATATGTGCGTGAATTGTTAATAGTTTGGCATCATTAATTTGTGAATCAAGTTAATTTTGTTATTAAATTAAAATAAATTTATATCAATCAAATGTTAATAATAAATTTAAGTATTTATTTACAAAATTTTGAGTCTCAATAAACAACCTTACCACAGGATCAAATTGAACATGTAATAAGGCAATTTTCTAAATTATCGGTACTCATTGGATTATTTTCCTTTGAATATTTATTTTAGTTTCAGTAGACAATATGTACTTTAAGGAATGACCAGAATAAATTATGGGATTTAGCAGATGTTGTAGGCATGAGTCCGATAAGTACTAAAAATGTAAATTGTAAATCATTTACGGAATGTTAATTAACATGGACAGTTGACTCACGAAGTCCGAGTTTTGTATTTCCGCAGTAGTATGTTTGAAGATTTCTAGCTACCGAGCACTCGAGGTTGGGTGGCGAGAATAGTATTATAGCTTATCGGGTGTAAAGCACACAGTCACATACATGAGTGAACTGTGCGTATGATTAGAGATGTGAGAAGCAGTTATGGTCCATGTTTATAAGAATCGTTTCAGATAGTAGAAGGTCATCCTCTGTTGACCTTGTGATGCCCTATTATGGAAAACGACGCCCATGATGTATGATGTATAACAGAAATTAAAGCGGCTTTCGCACAAACAAAATCAAGGCTATCAATGAGGAAACTTAAGCCTTAAATATTTTTCTTATTGTTGAAAGTGACGATTTAGATTAACTTAAATATAACTCATGTGCATGTATGTAAACAATTTTATTATTATTTCGCCAGTGTCGAATTTATAGCTCAGAAGCCTGGACAAATTTACACAAAATCAAATTTTTTAAAAATGGATAGAAAAATCCAATATCTTGAGACTAGAAAAAACCAACTCCAGATAATAGCTGTACCATCAGTCTAGTTGAGGAAATATGGAAACACTTTAAATATATTTTTTTACACATAATGTTATTTGAAGCATAAACTCTGGCTATTATCTGAGTAGACTAATCACAGTTCAACAAAGTTTCTATTAATATCACTGGCACTGTATTCAGGTGAAGTGTTGAGACAGAGTGTGGTGGTCCTTATGTACGCTGGGATCCAAATAGGAAAATTCAGAGAGGATGCATGTTAAGTTAAGACCTGGGCGTGGAAAAGAGAAAGTAAAGCTTGTAACGATTGTCCCTACCGTTAATTAATGTAGATGGGTTCCATTGATTTCTGACAAATAAAAAGACAATTTGTTTTATAATTTTTTTATTCGTAAATGTGAAATAACATTTCCAGGAATTAACAATATTTACTCTTCGGCTTTAATTATCAGATTCCTTTCCTCAGGGACTCGGGGGCTGGTTTGAATAATATCGGCATAATTAGCAAATTGACAATTTAAACCGCGACCGCCCCCTTACGTTTTGCTGAATTCGCTCCCTGGTACCTGCGGCTAGCGATAGACGGCAGCTTCTTCTCTTCACTGCGATCGAAGTTTTCTGTCGCGATGACTCTTTGAGGATGACGATTGAGATGCAGCAAAATATTTTAGGCCAATAGAACACCTGTCTATTTGATTATGAAGTCAACAATTTTGATTCCCAGACTTGACTTGGCGTGTTTCACTTTTGCCGAGCTAAGCGTTCTTCCCTTGTCACCTCCTTATCAACAACTATAACTTCCCACGGGATTTTCCCGTGGTGTGATGAGTCGCTTTTCTGTGTCTGCGCGCGGGTCCGTGCTATTGTTGATGGATTATCTGGTCTAGACTAAAGTGAACACACGTCCCGATTTTGGCGGGACAGTCCCGCTTTCTACCGATTTTTAAAAATGTCCCGCTTTTTAGAAAATATCTGCCTTTCTTATTTTAAATGTATTGTAAAAATATATTGGCTATTATTTATTAAGCATTATGGTGAATATAAAGAAATAAAAAAAACACATAAAATGCATGCAGAGTAAACTAAATTAGGCAATGTACCGAGTTAGATTTACTCGGTGGTGTTTGAACAATAAAATTATTGCCTATTGTGCGGATAACACTAACACAAATTTTGGTGGAAAAGCTAGAAGAGGTATCAATAACGTTTTTACGAAACTTAACGAACATTTGAACCAAAAACTTATTGGAGTAGGTTGTGTAGCGCACATTCTACATAATACTATTCAAACAGCATCTGAATTACTTCCAGTTGATGTTGAAAATATTATTGCAAAAATTTATTCGTATTTTTATATATATACTGTGCGTGTTGAAAGTTTGAAGGATTTTTGTAAAAGCGCAGAAATCGAATATAAAAGAATTCTTGGTTACAGCAGAACACGATGGCTAGCTCTTTTACCAGCTGTAGAAAATATTTTAAAAATATACGAACCATTAAAATCATACTTTTTATCACAATATAAATGTCCAAGAATATTCCAGCTCTTTTTTGAAAATGACACATCACAAATTTGGCTTCAGTTCATCCACAACATTATTTCACAATGATGTGAAAATTATTGAAGGGGTCAAAATTTCAATTACGGTAGTGTCAAATGAAATCAAAAATTTAAAAAAAAATTCCGGGAAAGAATTGATAAGGATTACATTCCTTTAATTATTCTAAAAGGCATCACTAGGTTGGAAGAACAAGGTGCCATTAAACGACCTGAATTTCTGAAACATGTCAAAAATTTTTTATAATAACTGCTTGGAATATCTTGAAGAATGGACAGTTCAATTCGAAGATATTTAAAATTTTCATTGGGTGACATTAAAAAAGTAGATTTTATGGGAATATGTGGAAAAATCGTTTGAATATATTAGTAACCATTTTCCGAAATATAATATTTGTAAAAATGATCTTTTTGATGAGGTTTCATTGGTAAAATGATATGTTACAGATAGAAAATTTAAATGTTGGTTGTCTGCAAATGTGGAAAGAGACAAAAAATGGATGGAGTTATTCCTTAATTTTAAACAGAATAATATTCCTTATCAAAATATTTTGAAAAGTGTAGAATTCGCGCTCTCCCTTCCAGGAACAAATGCAGCAACAGAAAGTGTTTTTTCCAGTATCAATAAAATATGGACAACTGAAAAAACGCTGTTGAACAATAAAACTTTAAAAACTATATTAAGTGTAAAATATAATTTGACCAATTCGTGTGAAATATTTCACGACATTTTAATAAATGATCAGAATCTATTGCAAAGTATTCACTCGGATCAAAAATATGACCGTGTAAGAAAATCATAATTTTTTAAAATAAAAAATTTAATTTGATTAAAAATCATGATGCTCAAATTATTATTTTTTACACATATTTTTATAGTTACCAATAATTATAACAAATACATTTTTGTAGAAGTATATGAATGTATACAATAAAATATATATAACTAAATTGTACGTCTCATTTCATCCCATTTGTCCCGCTTTGTCTCAATGAAAATGTGGTCACTTTGGTCTAGACAGACTGCCATTTCCGCAAATTCCTTGTCTTTGACCACCTTCCCTTATTATAAACGCTCGGAATTTGAGCATTTGCCCCCTTTTTATAATAATTTAAACCGAATTATTTCAAGCTGCTAGCATGCGATACGCTGTAGCTAAAACCTTAACAGGGAGTTTAGGAGAGAATAAATATCTGAATGGATATGTCATGAAACTTGCGGGAAATGTTCTGTTGAGACTAGAAACGTAATAATCAAATATAGAGCGCGAAGAGAATCATGATTTGGTGACTGCAGCGCAGTTTGCAGTTACCTTAAAGAAAATGTATACACTGAAAGACATTTTAAATCAAAGAATGAATTGCAACATTCTTTTAAAATTTATTCCCCCCCCCCCAAACTGCGCCCACCCCGCGCGATACCCAGGTTGTCATAAATTAACACAGCAAGATCCATAATCCAGATTTGACTCGAACCTCTGTTGTTTTCACGTTATTTTCTTGTAACTCCCCTCCATCTCCACCCCTAAGCGTGTTCCCCTACCATGCCGAAAGGGTTTGAAATTATACACAAACAACATTCAATCTAATTAACCCTGAAAAATATTTATTCAACTTATATCGGCCGTGATTGCGTGTTTCAAATTTGTACCCTCGTCCGCCACGCCCCTGGGGGTTAAATGGCTAATTGAATGTCATTAAACATATTAAACTAAGAGACATCCATAACCCTGGATTTGACTCCATTCTCAGTTGTATTTGCATTATTTTCTTGTAACGCCCCCCATCCATAAGAGTGTTCCTTTCCCAAGATGTAAATTGTACTCAGATAACATAGGTAGAAATTCTATCAATATATTTCGCGCCAAAAATATTTATACTATTTAAATATCGGCCGTTTCAGCATGCTTGTTTCATGGTCACGAAGAACACGTCCACGAAATTTGGTGAAATTTGCGCCACGGGTGTAGTGCTCACCTCCCATGCCGGGAGAGGTTCAAATTATACACAAACAGCATCGGAAGACGTACTATTAATGTTATTGACCCCAACAAATATTTCAATCCGGATTCGACTTCAATCTTGATTGTTTTTGCGTTATTTTTAATGTAATGCCACTCCACCTCCACCATAGAGGGTGCTTCCCTCCCAATCCCGAAAGGGGTTGAATCTCATTGATCCCTTAATATATTTATTCGGTGCAAATATCGGACGGAAAACATGTTTGATATTTCTAACACCGCCAGCCTCTTCCACCCCAGAACAACCCCGCGCGTTGCACATGTAGTCATAAATAAGCTCAACGACATCCATTTCCCCGATTTAACTCGAATTTTGGTTGAGTTTGCGTTGATTTTATGAAACACCATTCTAAGCCCACCCTTAAGGGTCATTCCATGCCAAGTGACCAAATTTTCAAATAATATTTTTAGTCGTCATCTCCAATCTTGCTGAAATTTTCTTTTGGGACAGATATGTGTGTGAGACAATTCTGTGTAAAATTTCACCTTCACTAGTAGTATAGAGGGCGCGCCAGGGCCTCCTGAAAAAAAGTTACCTGTGCAATTCAACCGTGCGCGTGAATAGATTGTGAAGTTTGAAGTACTACTGTTGTGGAAGTGTAGCAGCTAGCTTCCTGAAAAATGGCAACCAGAGACAACTTTTTATGCTCTATACGAAGGTTGCAGTTCAAAGGTTCAAAAAGTTTTATTTTTATTGCTGTTATCTCACAAAGTTGCTCAAATAATCTGTCATATCAATTTGGAGCACATTTTTCATTGCTTACAACTTTGCAACAAAACCTTCCACAAACTTATGCCAAAGTATCAGCCATTAAGCTCACTTAGTTGTCAAGATTTTCGCAATTAAATATGAGTTGCAAATTTGGCGCGTCAAATTTTGTGCATTTTCGCACACAAATAGCAAAAAACCTTTCGCTACAATCAATTTCTTTTTGATACCATTGGAAAGAGCAGACTTTTTTCTGAGAGTCATCTTATTCCTTTTTTGAGACTCGTCATTTAAGACCAGAAAAATTAGTTTGTAAACTCCAACAATGCACTCCAACAAAGGCAGTCTAATCAACAGTGAGGTTGTTTTGCCTGGCTATGGGGCGTGGCCCCCTGGCGATGGTGTTTGAAATTTAGGCCTTGAATGAAGTGATCTGTACATACACACTCATTTAAAACATGAAATTGATAGTGGCTCAGTCACCATGGACCAACGCAAGTATTTTTGATTTTTCAATGCATATATAACCTTCTAATAGCATTAATTTTATTAGATAAGATTCACATATTGCATAACCATAAATAAAAACCACTTGATGAAATGAAGTATAATTAATACCAATAGTATGAATGAACCAGTACAAATGATTTGCTTTCATCACATATCATGTTATTTAAAGGAGTGCATTTTTCCAAGTAATTTTTCTGGCCTTAAATGATGAGTCTCTAAAATGAAATTAGATGACTATAAAAGAAAAAAGTCTTCTCTTTCCTATGGTAAAAAATTAACTTGATTGTAGCAAATGTTTTTTTTGCAATTTTGGTTTGAAAATTCACAAAATTTGACACACAAAGTTTGAACCTCATATTAACTAACATATATCTTGAGAATAAAGTGAGCTTGAAAGCTGATACTTTGGTAGTTTAAAATACGTAATGGGATCAGGAAGTTTACCAAAGCATAAGTTTGTAGAACGTCTTCTTTCAAAGTTATAAACTCGAAAAATCGGCCTCAAATTGACGTGACGGGGTTTTTGAGCAATTTTCTGAGATAACAACAATAAAACTAAAACTTTTTAAACCTTGGAACTGAAACCATCGTGTAGAACGTAAACAGTTGTCTCTGGTTGCCATATTTCAGGAAGATAGCTGCTACAGTTCCACAACAGTAGTTCTTCAAACTTCACAATCTATTCACGCGCACGGTTGAATTGTACAGGTAACTTTTTTCAGGAGGCCCTGGCGCCCCCTCTATACTACTAGTGAATCTTAGAATTTGGACATCACTTGAAGCTTTATTCAACACTATCACCAAATTTCATCATAATCCATGGTAGTACCCAAAAGGCGATTTGGTCACTTGGCATGGAATGACCCCTAAGCGTGCTCATCTCCCGTGCAGAAAGGGGTTGAAATTATACTCAAACAACATCGGTAGAAATGCTATCAATCTATTTAACCCTCAATAATATTGATTCACGCCAAAATCGTCCACCCTCACAGTGTTTGTTTTCCTGCCGCAAAGAACACGTGTACGAAATTGGTTAAATTTTCTCCACGAGTGTAGATTTGTATGCGGAATATACATTCGCTCATATAGGCAATTATATTTAATGGAGAAGACAGAGATAAGGGTCCAGTTAGTCCTTCATAAAAATCTAAAAGATTTTTTTTTTCTGAAAGCACGTTTTATATTGCGGCTTATTATTATTCCTATCACGCAGTATACAGTCCACTGATAAGACTTGGCAGACACTCTCATTAAAATTTCTTGAGCGACGCTTGGCCTGTAATTCTCCTACGCCTTATCCTTTTACTTAAAAAATTTCTATTCATTAGGGAAGGATGCGAATTTGGCCCTGTATTAGGAATTAATAACAGAATTTTACTGAATGATTTGGGAAAACTAGGGAAGACGCAAATCGTAATGAACGGCGAGGATTCAAGCCCCAGTCCTTCCATCTACAAGGTTTACCGCACCGCCGCCTCGTTGGGTTTATACCTGAGGTTATGAGAAATGCCACCCTATTCAGCATTGCGTAACTGGGTAAACACACACAAAAGACAACAGGAGTCAGTAAAAATAATGTTCTGAGGATGAATCAGACCTACCTACTGAGTCATAGGACGATAAAATGTAAACGAAGAGAACGAAATTCATTACAAGATTTATGTGGAAGTTAACCCATTCTTAGCTTTTTATTCGAAGACAAGATCCTTTCCGATTAAGTGCGAGAAAATTTGTCATCAATATTTTATCTCTTAAGACAATATGATTGTTTCCAACATTTCAATATCTTATTTATTTTACATAGCTCCAATTAACGTTTCTTCCTGTAATGCTGATTCTTCGATAGTATATTAAAAGTATTTAAAGTGGAATTATCGGAGCAGCATGGCCGTTACAAATATTATGTGTGCGACTTGAGTAACTGTTCAAACAAAAAAAGTGAAACAATAGAATTAAGTTTGTCAGTTTCTAATATTTTTGCTTTAGACGTTCGATACCAATAAAAATTTGCCCGTGAAACTATCATAAATTATATTTTCATGCCTTTCAACCGTATTTTACTTTTTAATTTCTGTTTGTCAAACAATGCTATAAAAACAGACGGGGCAATCTCCGATTCAATCGCATCGTATGATGAGTTTGAATCTACCAGTTGGTACGCTGTTCAACAAATGTCGGACCTTTGTCACGAAAACATTAATTTGTGTCATACAACATGTATTTACTCGGATATCCTTCAAAGTTGTAACATTAGGACCAATACACTCTGAAGGGACGTCGGGCCGAGACCTAGCAGTGGCCTGACACGGGCGAGACGCCGGTGGTACGTGTTCAATGTACATTCAAGGGTCTTCCAAGAAACAGCCTATGTTATCTGACGATGTAATTATAAACCTGCTTTATTTAGGAAACATACAACGTGCATCCTTTCTGGTTGAGAAAAGGATCAATTAGTGGTATATTTAGCATAATGAGATGGCTCGACATGTATCCTGAACATTTTCAGAAAGTTTTAACAAACTGCCATGACTCCCATAGTTGAGCACTCCTATTACAATGATCATTCCTCATTACAACCGTCATAGGACGCAGTCCATATGACTCTAAATTCATACTTCCTCATATTTAGTATAGTTTTATAATTAGTGTATATTTTTTAAATTTAATGTAATTAGATATTAGCAAGGGTTGAGAGCTTGGTAAGTTGGAATTTGACCAGGCGCCACCGTGGCGTAGAGATAATCCGTTCAACCTGGACGTAGGCGGTGAACCTAGGACGTTACCTTGGTCGTACCGTGTGAAACAATGTCTCCAGAAATTCCAAAATTAAATAAACTCGTTTCTTGGTTCAAGAAAGATCGACCTAAACATGGTCGATAATATCGATATTTTACATGCAGCGAAGGGGCTGTGAAGAGAGTATCCTCGACGAACTGTGTCCAGAGACGGACGAAAAGTTTGAAACGTGCCTGAGCCAGAGGACTCGGAGAGTACGAGTGTGCAATATTGACGATGGGTACACGCAAGGTAACTGCCAAGTGTCTCAATACTTGACACGCCTGGGGGGGGGGGGATTACCGTAGTTTATGGTTAAACCTGAGATTTAAGGGATCTGATTGCCTTGTCCGGCTAGATGAATATGTATAATTTTATATTTTATTTTCTTTATGTAAATTTTGTCCAGGTTAAATTTCATAATTAATAAATCCTCGATAAGATCTCTTTATTTTCATCCATTGTAAACCCATCCGTTACAATATTCAGAACTCCACATTCTTAAATAATTCATAAGTATTTACCTTTAGAAAATAAATTTTGCATATATACTGGAAATTCCAATAAAAATATAATTATCAATTTTGATTTTTTAAGTTGAACTCCACAAATTTGTTTGAAATTTCACAAAGACATTAATCAAAGATAGTCCGCGCCACGTCTCGGCCCGTATTATTTTTCTAACTTGAGCTATTGAATGTTGGAATAACTTTTCTGATTTATTTTAGTTGGTCTTCACTTTTCGTGTATGTCTTTATTGAGTTCAAATTGAGAATTCTGCAGAAGTTTCAATTCTGGGATCATCGAAAGTCACAGTAAGGAATGTCGGCATGGGGTTACGAGTGTGCAGGGTGTCGTACAAATGCTATGTTAGCCCAAGAAGTCTGAATGTTATCGCGATGGAAAACTAGAAGCTAACGGAAATTATCCTTACGATCATCCGTTCATTTTAATTTTCAATTTTCGTGCATCTTTTCAAATTTATTATTTCATTATAATACTGTTTTTGTTCACATTATGTTTTGAAATTACGTCCACATTGAGATTATTTATTAGGAAATTTGTTTCAGGTCCTCCATGGCAGCCGCTTCTCGGGAACAGGAATCTTGTGGTGCAGATGAGCAAAGAGTTGGGTTCGCAGCATGCGGCCTTCGTGAGTCTATCGGACCAGTTCAAAACGCCTGTCCTGGGACTCATGCTGGCTGGACAACTCACCGTCGTCGTCCAGACCGTCGACGTGGTCAGAGAAGTCCTTACCAGACACGAGTTCGAGGGCCGTCCGGATACATTCTTCATTAGGTTGCGCACCATGGGCATGCGAAAAGGTCGATCAACGTTTTTTTTATTGAAATTTTATGGTCCCGTGAACCAAATATTATTGGGGGACCTTCTACATTATTTAACTAATGGGGTACATAATATTTTCTTTATTCTAGTGCGATGATTGTGGTTGCATTCAGTTTCTTCTCAAATTAGGTGATGGATTTTGGCACTGGTTAAGAAGGCTAGTAATGAAGCGTTGCTTACATATCTCTTTTAGTATTGCATAGTTTGAATTGGTTTTATTTATGGAACGCTAATACAAGATGTAATTACCTACGAAATTGTTACTTACTTACAGATACATACAGATTCTTCGTTTACTTTATTCATTGCTGTTCATTTTCTAGTTTTGTTTTCACTGTGTTCTGCTTCGTTGCACTCTCTCACCTTTGACACTTTTCAGTCGTAAAATACATTACTGCTAATCAGGGTCATAAGATTTAAACATGAATAGCATATAGATAGTATGTAAGTGGTGGGATGGGACTCTTGTATCTTCTTTAATATCCTATGACAACCATTATATTGTTTATAGACACGAGGTTTTTATCGTTTTGTTGCACAACCTTTTTCCGTAATTGTTGGGTTTAAAGCTTCTTCTTTAACGTAGAATATGAACGTTGTGGTTCTCCATTCTATAGGAAGGATATTGAGATTCGGTAAGATAGCCGCATAAAAAAATATTTCTTAGAGTAGGAGTCAACCTTGTGACGGGCGTGACTCAAGTAAAAGGACAGCGTAAAACAAATGAGGTATTGTTGGAAGCAACATTAAAATCGGTAATGTTAAGGAAAAAGCATCCAATATAAGATTTATGTTGACGTTCGTAAAATATGTAAAGGTTCTTCGCGTGACTAGAATACAAAACGAATGGAATAGAGGACTATTATACTACTATCACCAGACTTTCATATTTTGGAAGGTAAATATAATTTCTGTTAGCGTCCAGTTTTCCAACTCAAGGAAATCAGTTTTATCATAGGGGTATTCATGTAATGGCGATTTTAATGTACGGACGGATCAAAGAGAATGGTGACCATGAAGAATCTAAATCTCCAGACCGAAATGGACCTTTTTGCTTATAAGAAAAACTTTCCTGGGTTGGAAGAAACGGTCTAAATTGTTACAGCAATGACCTTAACAACGCTGACATAAAAACGGCTCCCATTTCCCATTTGAAACAGACTAATACGTAGGTTTTAGAGTGCGTCTCCTTTTCTTATATTAAATTAATTCAAAAGTTTATTTAATTTTACCGCTCGGCGTGGCACGCGCACTTGGAAATTGTTATGGAGAAAGCAAGGGTTCAACTTACTTGCAGGTGGGCATTTCTCAATTCATAGGACAAAGGAAACTGCCGACAATAGCTAATGCCCCATTGTCCTGCAAGTGCACTTTGCAGCTGCTACAGTGGCGTTTTCCTAGAAACCTTGACAAGCGGTGGTTGTGGTTTTGGCGGGAAGCAGAGGATCCTCCTGGCTGGTAGAATAAGTCACTGGATGGAAAAACAAGACATTTTTGGAACGGTCGTTGCGGAGGGGCAAAAGAGAAAAGTAGAGTTTCAGTTGCTAGAGAGGTAGAGAAAGGAACGAGGAGTTGTTGGAGACAGACTAAAGTCTTAGCGAGAGAGTAGCCGCCATCAGAGACCGCGAACATCCAGAGTCCACAAGCAACCCGGCGCCGAATCTTTCCACTCCGCAGTCCACACTACCATTAGATGTCTAAGCAAGATTCGCGTACTACTTTGCGTGCCACACTTTGATCCGACAAATTTCATGTGACCCCTGACAGAAATAGTCACACATTTCCTTTTTTTCCTAATTGAGGTCGGAGAAGATCCACCCCATTGTTGTACATAATACCTTCCTCTTTGGTAATAAATTATATTACTTAATAAACCCTTGTACATTTAATTTTGATCACGGCCATCTGGATGTAATGAAGAGAATGTTACAATGTGTAAGCAGGAATTGACAACTTTACAACAAGCGTTGGGGGACTCGGTTGGGAAATGTATTAGACTAAGGAGCAAACTAATAGCCGACGTTCGACAAAGATTTACGAAACACTCAATCGGATGCTGATGGAACAGATTGGCGGACTAGGAATCAGAAACATACCACACTTCTTCGTTCTCACCAAATCGTTTCGAATACATAAGACCGTCATTTGTGTTAATTATGAGACAGAGAAATCTGAAACTATGATGAAAGCTCTAGAATGGTAATTGTAGGTCGTAGAAGCAAAGATATGCGCCCTGTGCCTTCGATGGAAATACGTCTACTACCGCGACTTATTTGTACACAGCAGCTGAAGTGGTTGAACACAGGTGGATCGGGTGTGAAATAGCTTCATGATAAGATAGCACTCGATAGCCTGAAAGATTTACCCTCGTCAAAACTTCATGGCTGCTCGAAGCATAGTTATTTTCCCGATTATTAACAGACCTCAAAATTCAAGTTTTCCAGAGGCCTGCATCATTGAAATATATTATTGAAAACTTTCGAAAAGGTAGTAAGTACTAAATCCGTCGGCTGCCTGATATGATCCTCGACGTCAATCATGAAATGTGTCGTAGCAATAAAAACATTAATATAATTCGAAATATCTGGGACTCACTCTAGGCTAGAAGCTGTGCTTTAAACCTCACAGTAAGGCAAAGGAAAGAAACGTATTTAATTATCGTCGGCCAGTTCCATTGTATGAATGCGTATCCTGTATAATCCACCCAAAACATACCTGTGAGTAATGGCTAAGTCCCCATACATACCATCTTCATGATCTATACAGAGCTCTCAAATTTTAAACCGTAGATGACCATATACTGCAAAGAAGGAACTACAATCCTTCTTTTATTTCGATAATGTCCTGAGGACCACGCACTTCCAAGATGATTGACAGACTGTCACTTGCATGGCATATTCTGTATTTAGGAGTGACTCGTGGTCAGTGTGTCAATTCTTCTTCAGTCTTAACCCCGGTTTTCTTGACCATAGTAGACAAAAAAAACATAATTGACCGTGCCGGGATTTGAACCAGGGACCACTGATGCGAGGCTATGACGCTGACCAGCACACCACGGTTGGTCTTCTGAAGCAACCACAAAGATTGTAAAAATTCTAAGTTCAAAGAAATACCGGGCCCAAGGCATGGTAGGGTACAATCATTAAAAATGGTAAATACTGTCCTCAACTAAATCTTTTGATTGCTATACTTCGGGACTGCTATCAAAATGTTAAAATTTATTTGTAATTTGTCTAGAGCTCTATACATTTCTGTGGACAAACAGTTTTTAGTTTAATGAAATAAAGAACTATTGTTAGAGGAATATTTACATGAACATTGGGATGAAGGTGAATGGATAGTCTGGAAACACGGACTAAGAAGTCCGGAATATTCGTGAGTCTGATAATTTGAAACAATATTTCTGGATCTTGACGATATTGTTGATAATGCAGGAAGAATTGCCGTGATAGTGAGAGATTTCTCTAAAGATTTTGATGTAGAACTACTGTTATGTCTGTACTGGCCACTTTGAACTTTTTGTGGGTATTTAAAATATTTAATAAAAAAAATTTATTTTTAATTATTTATTTGTAAAGTAACTCAAATTAAATTTTTATAACGTCATAAAAAACGAAAATTATTACAGGTCTTAACTTTGGAGAGCAGAAATAATTTTCTTATGTAGCTTCAAAGGGCTACTCTCATGGAATGTGGACGGAAAATTGAAAGTAAAACAAAATGCAACTATCGCGCTTAGACGAGAGTGGTGTTCAGTTACTTGGAAATGTTGATTACGGGTGTCTCTTCTGTTGACTGTCTTAGATACGTTGTCGTGGATCCCTCCGGAACTTGTTCGGAAACGATGCTGGATGAAGTTGGCGTAGTCAGCTTTACCGCTTGATCGTCGAAGTTGTTAGTCTGTAGTGGGCTAGACTGGACCTAGCAACACCTTTTGTTATTAAAAATGATTCATAGAAAATTTTCCAATATAAATGCCAGGAGACACCTTACTCCAAACACGTGTTCTGCCGGTCTATCTCTCTGGTTCTTTGTCCTCCATTTTCAACATCTTGAAGCAATTCAGTAGCACGAAAGTGTAAGAGGTCTTCACACTTGATTAATAGAGTACTGAATAATAGTACAATACAGTATTTATCACTCGTTTGACCTGTCTTAGAATTTCGGACAGCCAGTTGGGATACGTAGAACCGAACATACCGTTGTTCTAGGCAGAATTCAGAAATGGGCTTCGGTTTTGTGTGACTCAAAGTTTCGAAGAGTTCACAGCTACCTGAGAAACCTTCAAGGAAAGGAAGGAAAACGTAATTATTTCTGCACTTTACTAAGCTTATACTGACGAACTGTCATGGAGAGATATAATAGAGCGTCTTTTTTTTTTGGTAACAGGCTACATGAGGGTAATCCACATGGTGGCAACTCCCCTTTAATAGCAAGGGATTTTAATAGGAAGGGATTTGGAAGGGGGGATGTGGAAGGGTAAAGGAAGGTAGCCAAGGGTTAACTAGGGCCCCCGGGACCCTTGACTACCTTGCTCTACCCTTCCGCATCCCCCCTTTCAAATCCCTTCCTATGCTATTAATGCGGAGTTGCCCAACGTGGATTCCCTCATGTAGCCTGTTGCCCTAAAAAAAAACTTTTAGCTTGCAAGCTGTCTTCATTTTCTTCTCCTTAACGTTGCAACCCATGTAGGGATTTGTCCTACAGGGGCTACTGCCAGACTGTCATCTTACAAGACACATTATGAATTTATGAGTGACACATGGCCAGTGTGTCAATCAGTCTTAACACTAGTTTTCTGACCCTGACGAGCACAAACATCCCTGCGTATGCCGGATGCGAGGCTGTGACGCTGATCGCTACATCACAGCAGTTCTGTAGGTTGTGATCAATTCATAATTAAATCAAGCAAGAGTTTGTTTTCTTTTATTTAAAACAAGTTTTGAGACTGATATTTGTTTTCTCAATGAGTGATTTAAAATTACGTATGAAGAAGGGATTCACGCAGTTGAATGTTTAAGGAAACGTCCGTGAATATTATTATCTGAAACACATATAGACGTCAAAGCCTTTGACTCCTATTATAATAGAAATTTCTCAGAAGGCGATAATGACCGTTTATCTGTAAAAGAGGTTAAGGTCATGTCGAGTTCTTTTTCATACAAGATGCAAGAGTATCATCGGCATAAATCGTGAAAAGTTGACAGTGATATTTCATAATAGCCGGGAACTACGGAGTTATCTAGTCATGCCATAAATGCACACAGTTTAAAAAATGTACTCAACCCTTATTAATTTCAATCAAATTGTTATCTTAAATCCCTAATTTCCATCGTATCAGTAAAATACAGTGTTTTGATGTTTACTTCTGTTTTGGAATCATCAGACATGCGGCTGTTTTATTTAATTTTTCTATCTTGTTCACTAACTGGCCAGATTATTAAGCACATTAGTTATGATATTGACATAAGAGACAAATTACTTACGATATCTTCTTGAAGTTAAATTATGTAACAACATTGGTCGCTAACTTTAATTGGGTGTATGTGCATATTAATTAGAATATTATGTTATTGAGAGTATTTTTGAACAGCCTAAGGTTGTGAGTATTTTTGTATTTCTTAAACTTCTTGGAGTGTTTTGACTCTCTAATTGTATCTTTTACTCTTATAAGATACCTTATAAGCCTTTCCGTTACAAATCAGGAACCTACTAGAGTCTCTAACACTTCAACTTGCATTGATTACATTATATGTAACTTCGAGAAACAGGCTTACCGCGTGGATGTTCTAGACACCGGACTCTTATGACCACAAAGGTCAGCTAATGCTCTTAAATCAAGATTTATTACAAACAATTAAATCTCATCATCGGGTCATTAATACAAGAAAACTGTGTCGTTCTAAATACGCCATGATATCGAATAAATTTCTGTTATTAATGAAGTTGCTCCATTAAAACAAATTGTTAAAGGGAATAATCTAACAAATCACTGTGTTACTAAAGGAATCCGAATCTCGCGAGATTTACACGTTATGAAACAATTGAACTCAAGTTCTCAGTTTATAAACTATTTTACATTATGCAGACTTACAAAAAAAGTGCTCGCCGCCGCTAGGAAACTTGCTACGTCTAAATTCATTATCAATTCAGATAATAAAATAAAAGCCACATCGAATGTAATTCATAATTCTTCTGGGAAACAAAGATTTGATGCAAAGAAAATCTGTATTCTCCAAGATGATAAAATCATTTCAAACACGGAAGCAGCTTCTGCGTTTAACCATTACTTTTTTAATGTACATATACAATATGTGGATAATGTTACGACACCTAAAGACAATTCCGTTCACGAACTTCTTAACAATGCGAAGAAAGGCGCTGGTCATTCAATATTTTGATTATCGTTAACTATGGGTGACGTATTAAATATAATAAGGAGCTTAAAATGTTCTAATTCAAACGATATATATATTGAATTAACAGAAAACTCGTTAAGGAATGCGCAGAAGCTATAGCAGAACCAATTCAATACATAATTTATTCGTCGTTCTTGAAAGGAAAATTTCCGGATTCTTAAATGTAGCTAAAGTAATTCCACTATTTAAAAAGGGTATGCGTACTGATATATCGAATTATTGATCTATTTCCCACCTTCCAATTTTCTCTAAAATACTAAAAAAAGCGATACATTTGCGAGTTGTTTTTCTTAGAAAAACATCGTCTGACCAGAACAACATGGCCTCCTCGAAAATAAATCCACTAACAGCGCTATGAACGATTTCGTACAATAAATCCAGGACTCTGGAAGATAAATTAAAAGTAACAGCGATATTTTCAGATCTCTCCAAAGCATTCGAAATGGTTGATTACAAAATTTTACTAAAAAAATTTGTGTTCTACGGAATTAGGGGAAATGCTTCCTTACTTTTCAAATCCTAACTTACTAATCGAAAGCAAAATGTCGCCATAGACAACAATGACGGAAATATTTATGTCTCTGTTTGGAAGGAAATAACTGTGGGGACCCGCAGGGGTCGATTCTTGGACCGCTGCTTTTTATTTTGTACATAAATGACCTTCCAGATTGCATCAAAACTATAAAATCAGTTCTTTATGTCGTTGACACGAACTTAATAATAGCCGGTAGCGGCGTGAAACAATTGAAAAAAATTCGAAAGTGCCCTGAAGTTATTATTAAATGTCTGGTTCAGTGCTAACAACTTACAGAAAACTAAACTTGTTCAGTATTCTTCCAGTAACAACAACACTGAATTAGCGACTGATCATGCAACATTTCTCGGTGTTCACGTTGACGGAAAGTTACGATGGAATGAACATATTAAGGAATTCCCAAGTAAACTTAGTTCTGTGTTAGTTTGATTATTAATGCAACAAATAGATACTTTAACTGCAAAAACTGTATATTATGCATATTTCCACTCAAACATGTGCTATGGAATTACGATCTGGGGAGTTTCTTCTCGCTCTGCGGAAATATTTAAATTACAGAAACGTGCGATCCGAATATCATATGGCAAAAATTACGGAGATAGTTGTAGACCTCTCTTCAAAGCTTTTGGAATTTTAACGTTACCAGTGCATGCATTTTAGGAACTATAAAAGTCGTAATCAAAGTCTATTTGTTACCAACGGGGAATTCCATGAATATAATACCAGAAATCGCGCGACATTACGGACAGACAAACATCATCTCTCACTTTTTGAAAAAAGAGTACATTATTCAGGAATAAAGCAATTTAATTGTTTTCCTCTTAGCACCAAAAGCGTAAGCAGTTACATCGTATTTATTAAGAAATGCAAAACTCTTCTTAACAGTATTACTCTGTTAACGAATTTGTAAATTGGTCTGAGCCAAACTCACATTTGTTCCCTAGAAAGTACTGGTTAATTTATGGAATACAAATATAAATTTTTATTGTCTGTATGTCCAACTGATACTTCACAACTGTTTATTTCATGTCGTCCGCACGAGATTTGCAGCCTGAGAAGAGCTGCCAGAGAAATTCTTCCGGAGCCGCCAACACTTTGAAGGCTCATCAATACAAGAACATGATATACAAATGGGAGTGTTATTCGTGCAGTGCAGTGTTATTTTTGGAAAACGTTTTAGTGTTATTAGCGAAGTGAAGTTCAGCTTACAATTATTTTTTATTCCTTCCTTTATATTTAAGATTTCTTACTTGTGAAATGTTCTGTAATCCTTTCTTCTTTATGTATATTCTCCCTTAACCTATTTCATGTAATTTCAAATATGTTCACTTTAAATTATTTGTATCACTATTTATGTATAGTTTTTATAACATCTACAGTATTTATGTATATTTGTAAGTAATATCAATTTGACTTGTCCTATTACCTCAGCAGAGGAATAATGGAACTAATAAATCTAATCTAATCATTTTTGAATTTTAAAAAGTGTTAAAAAACAGACGTACGAATAAGATATTACTTTTTAAATAATAAATAATCACGAGTCCTCAATTTCAAATCCTTTATTAATTCGCCATCCACAGCAGAAGATTTCGGTATCACTCCATAACCATCAGCAAGTGCACTTATACAACTAAAACAACATTGTCCTGATCCTCAGTAACTCGACCATTGACGAGCAGATGATTATGGCATGATGCCGAAAACTTCTGCCATGGTCGAAGAATTAATAAAGGATTGGAAATTAACAACTCGTGGTTATTTAATTAAAAAACTAGATTCTCATAAATATTATTTCTATGTATTATATTTGGACTACTCGCTCCGCATGGTTACCGACTGCTATGATCACTATTTCGTCAGCAAAGCTGAAAATATTGTTTTTGGGAGTAACATCAAGACGTAGTACGCCTTGGTCATTATATTCCACAGGAGGTTCCCCAGGACCGATCCTTGTGGGAAGCCCCCTGTGACTACGTACTTACTTCGGTGTGTCTGTTAAACATCAAGGTACTATAATTAATGTAGTTATCCCCTATCTTCTTGAGTTATGTAGGCACCTTCAGTCTGCTCAGATACAGCTCCACCTCGCCGAGTTGAAGTCGTTTTTGATATCCAGAGAGACCATAGCGTCTTCATCTCTTCCCTCGAATAGCTATACGGGCAGTGTGGAGTACCAATGATTGAAGGCCTTTCCTGAATCAGTATTCGTAGTCGGAGAGACTGTTCTTGTTTTCTTTCGCTTCCGACAGTCTGTTATGAACCAGCCGCTGGAGCACTTTGCACTTAGCATCGAGCACAAAGAGCAGACGGTGTGACACTGACAGTCGAGACTCGGGGAAGATACTCTCTTTCAGGTAAAAATGAAACAACTTCAGACAAACCTTTAGTCTCGTCTTCATTGGTGATTTAACACCGAAGTTTGGCACGCCATCAGGTCCGGGTTCCTTATTGAATCTAATTCGTTTTACTGCATTAAGCTCTTCTCGGGTTAATTTGGAGACCTCTGCGTTTTTAGTCTCGTTGGCGAGTGTAATACCATCCGCTTGTTTTGGGATCAATGTAGCAACAATTAAACGCAGGGTTTGGGGAAATGTTCGTGACTGAAACGTTTTCTATTTACCCATCAAAATCTTATATGGCATGCAATCTTACTGCACAGCTCACGCATATCACCGATTTCAGTCATCGACGGTCCTCAAATTATGGTCTTCTCCTACCCACTGATGGAGCCATCAAGTGGGATAACACAACGCGCGCAGCGATGTTGGCCACGCTTCCGTGTCAGAGTTGCGTTGCTGGCACTTTTCAGAAATTGCACGACCTATTCCGCTTTGTTGGAGGTGGTTCCCACCAGTAGTTTCATAGTACATGATGACTTTAAATATAATCCAGTCGAAAGGATGGTCCTTCCAGTTAATATCACTGGCTTAGTGTCGGACGCTTCGCCTCTTTCCATGTACTCGGAGACCCAATTCGTAGATGTTAGCATGGGCGTTGTGGAATTCACCTTACATTTAAATAAAATAATATTCCTGTCTTATTGTGGATTAGAATGTTGTGTTTATATTTTATTTCTACGATTGACGATCCAAAAACGATGCATCAAATATTTGTCTTATTTTGTTCACTTTTCTCAGAAAAACGTTCTGAAGGATTTCGATTAAACTTTTATCACTGTAATATAGACTCGACAGATTCAAACTGTCAGTCACCACCTTGAGACAAAATAAGAGACATTAACATTTTTCACTTTTTACTAAAAAACTGTTGAGCCAATATAGATGTAACTTTCTTCATTTTTATTTAAAGGTGTGATAAGGTACTTACCGATACAAAATTACCATTCGACACCTTCGAAAAAATTAGGAGGTGATGCATTCCAAAATCTAGTTTTAACTGCTTGGAACATATTTTTATTCATTTTTAAAGAATATTAAATATATTATTTATACGGTGCATCAAATAACTTTGAGATTAAAGAAAATTACCAAATATCTTTTGAAAAGGGTAAAACTTTAAATGGTAGATGGTGGGTTTAAAAATCATATTCGTTAATTTTGATCGATTTTGGTTAAGTTCTACATTTAAAATTGGAATGAAAACAAGTAATCTAAAGTAAAACAATCCTGTGTTGAATTCTCTGATATCAACTATATTTATATTTTCTTGTGTTTATATAATTGCCCTCAGTTTACAATTATTTGAATTCTGTTCGTCTTAATCCTATTACTTAATGTGTCTCTGACAAGTCTGTCACCCTTCCACTTTATTTATTATTTCACCCATTATAAAAAATTAAATGGATCTCTCTGGTTTTTAACCAATGTTCTTTCCCTACTTTTCCGTATCCTACCTTTCAGTCCCCTTCCTATGCTATAAGAGGGGAGTTGAGCGTTTTCGAATCGCTTTCGTGCCGTCACTGACACTTGTTTACTCATGTATTTCAGGCCGACTTTACGAGAATAAGTCCTTAAAGCGTGATAGAGCGCTGTTCATTGGGATGCAACTTCTTCCAATACGAAGATATAATTTGGGCCCCTGCGTTTCATCTTCCTGTTTCCAGGGAAGATGCGTTCTGCTGAAGCATCGTGCTCCTCCCCCCCTTCCCACAGGACCCAGTGCCTTCCCCAAGGGCTTGAGGCTTCAATATCGTACCTGCCCCTCCCCAACACTCTTAGGTTTCTGTTACCCAGGACAAATTGCTAGCACCCGTCACATACAAGTGAAATTAGGGATATTCGAGCGGATCACCCTGTAAATAAATATTTGTCTCCAAAACTAACCTTAACGCTAAAAAACAAGCACCCCGTATGGAGGATGGGTAACCAGTTAATATTTAATAAATGACATATGAATAATAACTTAGAGAAACGCATGTAATAGAATTTTGATGTGCAGGAATAACATGCGTGGATGGTAAGCTGTGGCACGAGCAACGTGCATTCGTGACGCGGCATCTGCGCTCGCTGGGCTTCGGAGGAGCCTACATGGAGGACAAAGTGTGCTCGGAGGTACAAGAGCTCCTGGACGAACTGAAGAACCTCGAAGGCGGGAAGGGCCAGCTCAAGCCGATTCTTGCACCCGCCGTCATGAACATCCTGTGGCAGTTCGTTGCCGGGTCACGCTTCCCTAAGGACGACAAACGTCTCATGCGTCTGCTCCAACTCATGGAGCTGCGCACTCGGGCTTTCGACATGGCTGGCTCGGGATTCCTCAGCACCTTCCCGTGGCTCAGGTTCATCGCGCCCTCTTCGACTGGCTACAAACTTATGTCAGAACTCAACAGCAGCCTGCGCGCATTCTTCCTGGTTGGTCACTTCTTCACTCACTCATAAAATTTATTTTTACTTTTTAGTAGGCTATTACAGTATTCTACTAAACATAATAAACTTTATTTGTACAGATGTAGTATCAAAATAATGGTGCCAAGTAGAAATGAAGGTGCAACAGATTTGATTACAACTAGAAAAGAAGTTCGTCGGTATCATCATCCAAATTCCTTACATCATAATTAATGTTACGTTTCTAGATTTTGTTACATTTATATTTTGCAAGTATAAAAACATTGTATGACGTTAATTTCAAGCGTAAAGTATGTCTATGCTGAAAGCAGATAGACAGGGAAGAGTTGATTCAGGTGAGAGAAACGCTCGCAAGTGGCAGAAACAAAAATTCTCACAATTTACAAATAACAGTAATTCACTGCCCCTCGCAAAGGAAGATATCATGATATTAAAGGAAACATTTTAGAATTAGTACGTGAAACGAGGAAGTGTGGGTAACATGTAATTAGCATAATAAACGGGAAAACTGATGATTAAATTTCTTAATACACAGAAAGATTAGAGTTAACGGCTTGTCAAAAAAGGGTTGATCGTTTATAAGAAATAAAATTAAATTTACACTACTATTGATACGCAAGATATTTAGCAATAAACATGATATGATTTCAAGATTCAATTTTGATTATCGTACATCCCGTATGTTATTTAGTAAAATAAATTTTGGATTACTTCCACCAGGAAACAATTAATGAGCACAAGGAAACGTATGACCCGGAGAACAAGAGGGATCTCATAGACGCTTTCATTCGCGAGATGATTTCAAGTCAGTGGAATTCATCAACGCCAACTACATTCACAGGTAAATAATTTAATTTTAAGTCCGGGGTTCCAGTTAACTCTTGCTACCCTTTTATATTTACTCTTCAGCGTCCATTCCTATTGTGTTAAAGGGGATAAGCCACCACGTGAAATTAAGTTTCCCATAATCTCAGACACAGGTCAGCTTCTAGTTTTCTATGCTCGGGCGTTGCAGACGTTGTCATCCATGTCCATTGAAATAATGGCCCTGACGCGTCCAAACCTGGTCAAGGTATGCAGACGAAAATACAAACTAGTCATCGGAAGAGAGTGGATAAGTATAGGGATCCCGATTTACCTGTTACGGGTTTTCCTAGGGTTATCACAGCAACAAATTTAGGAGAATGCCGGGTAGTATCCTTAAATTTTAGCCAGGAGGCCCCAGTTAATCCTTAGTTACTTAGATCTACTTTCGCATCACCACTTCATATCCTTGCCTATAATACTTACGGGGACATGGATGACCCTCATGTACTCTGTCACCCCTGCTTAAAGCTAACCGAAGTTTTAAAACTTTTCATTGCAATAAGGATTATTTGTTTTATGTAGATTAATAAGATAAATATAGGTGATAATAGTATTGAAACCTACGTTAGTTTTTGCGCGTGCGGGATACCATAAAAATCCTTCAGGAGGGAAAACATGAATTTACTCGTAAAAGGATATTAATTTACCATTAACTTACAGAAAAATTAAAAACTAACAATTTTCTTATGTGCTGGGGTGGACGATGTGTATGGGTGCCCAACGACAGATTAAGAACCTGTGGTGAAGTTTTCTGTGGAGTAAACATGGAGAGAGGTTGATTGGAAATTCGAGTAAAGTAGGATATTTTTTTATCTTCGATATGTTTGTGCTAGGTTTTGTGCAGAAGTAAACATAATGATCATTTAGAGACTCTTGTCAGAAATACTTAAGCATATGCAGTTGGTTTTTGCATGCGTGAGAGAAGAGGTCAAACATTCTAAGATAGTTTAGAATGTAGATTAATAAATTAAATAAATAAATAATTTCACTTATCCTAAGAGCATTTCGATTTGAAATTACAGACAATCAGTTGCTGATGATGTGCTACGACTTCTTCGTAGCCGGATCCGAAACAACAAGCAACACCATACGATACGCCTTTTTGCTCATGCTTATCTATCCTGAAGTTCAGAAGAAAGTCTATGAAGAAATAATTTCCGCCGTTGGAAAGGATCGGCTACCGTCCCTCGAGGACAAACTTAGGTAGGTCTAATGTAAAAGCTCTACCTGTACAAATAAGTTTTTACTCAATTAATTGTGTTTTATATCAAGATTTTTACTTCTTTTAATTGCGTATTTGTGTCAATTTTACAGATTCAAGACTTATAGTTATATCACGAATTAAAATTCCTCCAAACATCCGTCGACTGGTTGAAAAATTATAAGAGAAATTATATTTATTTCAAATTGAAGTTAAGTATGTACTAAATCAAAGCGAATAGTCATTAAGGACATCTGATAGGCGTCTGATCTGTGTGGAACGCGAGCCGAACGTAGTTATGCTATCCGCTTTGCTTTTTTTATTATCATAATCCCGAGAATGTATCGCCAGGCTGTAGTAAAAGAAAACGACCTCCAGAACAATAAGTTTAATTATACACCGAAAGGTTACAAAAGCAGTTATAAAGCAAGTACATTCCACCCGCGTTGCTGTTATCATGCAGGAAACCCGTCGTTTCTGATAAAGAATAGTGTGCGTCAGGAAACAATTTTAAATTTCGATAAGACAGTTCTCGGTTTACGATAAAATCTACTACCCAAGGAAGTCCGATATATCTATAACTAATTGTTACTAATCGAGGTTTTGTTATGCTATTTCTTAATTGAAAAATTTTATTAAATTAACTTATTGTTGAAAACATTCCCATTTCCAATGGACTTATGGCCGAAGGAATTTCCTATTCACATTAGCTTCTTCCTATTTTCAGAACAGAACCTACTAGGCCTACATCGTAGAGCACTTGGTTGTGGATTTATACTGAATATTGGAAACTGACTTGTTTCATACGGTTTATTGTATTGCGAACTAAAATTCATCATAAAAATGTATTATTTAATTTGATAGAGTTGTATATTTACTTACAACTGTCATAATAACACCCATTAAAATTATCATAAATCATGATTTGGTAAATACACACCTTATTTCATGTCATCACATATTTGAAAATTCGTAATAGTGTTTTACACAATTTATCACTACTATTTGCATTTAAAAACTTACCTCACATGCCTGCACTACTTCTCTCCCAGAAATCCATTGAATGTTAAGTAAACCTGTCCCAATTTATTAGCATCAAATTGTACAAATGGATCCTTTATAACTATGAGACGAAACATCTTCACTATATAACCATTACTTTCGAAAAGTAAACACTTCTATATTCAAAAATATATTAATAAAAATAATAGTCTTATTCTCGCCGAAGAGAGGTTACTACTCCCTTCCTCATCCCCCAAAGTGACCCATATAATGAAAATAGGATTGAATGAAAGTAGACTCTTATGTTTTTTAGTTTTCATAGCACCTGAAGAAAAGAAAGAGGTTCTTTATTTCTGTATTTGGCTATTTTTCTCATTATTAATTTTCAAATCAGACGTAAATTTTTCATTTGAAAATAAAATAAGTTGTGGTGTCTAACTAACCACTTTCGAATCTAAGAGGGTTTTTAATGATTACCTAAAAATCTGTTTTTGAATTATTTATTTGGAATGTCATAAACTCAAATTTTATAATAAGTTTAAAAGAAACTAAATTTATTTAATAGGCCTAACTCTGACAATCAGAGAGTATTCATATGTAGCTTCTAATGGTTACACTCAGGAAACGTGGTCTGACACTAAATAAATAAAAATCTAAAATGCTTAGATGATGATGGTCTTCAGCTACTTAAAGAGTTGGAGAATGCCGATTACTGCGTCTTGCCCGGTGACTGCGGTCGTTGATATACTCCTGTTCCTTCTGGTTCTCGGGAAACTCGAACATTGATGAATCTCGGCTGGTTTGTGTCGTTGGCAGATGTTTAACATCTCTCGCTGCTGTCACGCGCTGTTAGCCAAAGTCGACTTGTCTACTTCTTTGGTTGGCTTGTAATTAATAAAATATTTTGTGTTTTTTTAAAACATATTTTTGTAGTTAGAACTAGCTTTTAACGCGGTCGCATGACTAAAGCATCTGCCGAACTGCCTCTCGCAGGTCCATTTTTACCTGGCAACATCTGCAAGACTCCCGCTCCGGGGTTTACAACTAAAGATTGTTCAGACAAACTATGCCCAAAAAAAAAGTAAGCCTGCGAGAGGATTTCTCGCAGGTGAACCTTCCCAGAGAGCTCTGGCGGGGGCTACCTTTGGGGATGCTCTCACATCTCTCTGGTTTTTTTGAACTAACGTTCCCACATGCCAAGGCACTTCGGTCTGTTTTGAGAGGTGTATGTTCCGGGGTCGCAGACCTTGGGCATACGGCAAGAGTTGTCCGCTATTCCTATTGGAATAGTCGGCCAGCTGCCTCCTAAACTGGTCGAGGCACGGAGAAGGGAATGCTGCGTCCCCACAGCAAACTCCTCTCCCGCTATCGGAAGGGCGTGGGACAAGTACCCAATGCCCGACCTACCCGATGCAGGTTTTTCTAGGGTTTTCCCTGCATTTCTTTAGGCGAATGCCGGGTAGGATCCTTAAACCATAGCCCGGGGGCCCTAGTTAACCCTTGGCTACCTTCCTCTACCCTTCCGCATCCCCCTTTCTAATCCCTTCCTATGCTATTAAAGGGGAGTTGCCCTATGTGGATCATCCTCATGTAGCCTGTTTCCCTAAAAAAAAAAAAAAAAAAAAACTATGCCCTTCAATTACAACGCCCACAGAGACTCCTGATCGTAACTAAATAACCATTCTCGAATATGCATGCGACTTGCCTGCGTGCTTTAACTAAATTTAGCTAGAAAATTCTTTTTGCTTGCCGGATAAAATAAAATTATATAATATTGAAATTTAACAACACTTTTACATTTAATTGAGGAAACGAGTCAACACAAAGTGGAATTAAGAATTAAATTTAAAGCAGTGAGAAATTCATCAAGTGGAATTTAGTAAACAGTTAGCTTCTTGACAATAAACAAGTAATGATTAAATTGCTTGGTATACATGTGAATAGAAACGACGGCAAGTGAGATAAGTATGTGGCCGGTAGATATTATTAATTCCTTAATGGATTCCAACATTTGTAAGTAGATTTTTTAACGAATGATGTAGTTCATCTTTGAGGCCATTATATAATAAAGTTTGTAAAATACCTGCTAACGTATGTATGGACTGTTTATGGAACGAACCTCTGGCTTATGGAGTTTGGGGAGTGCGTAACAACGTTCAATGTTCCTGACATGAGGAAGAGATCAAGTAATTAGTATACCATATTTCTTAAGTGTCCATCTTTTCACCGATTCTTATAATTTCTCAATAAGTAGATTTACGCAATTCCTTAAATATGAATTATTAGTGATAGCATTAGATAGAAGATGGTTAACTTTATTTAAATTTAATAGTTTTATCAATTGCAACTGTATATGTACCTTTATATATAATATCGTTAATCTTGTTTTTTATATCTAATATATTATCGGAAAATCACGTTAATATTCTATCGTGACTTATCGACGGTCACAGTAACGATTTATACTATTTCGCCCTCCAAACATTAAATTAATGCTCAAACGTTTCCTGACTTTGCACCTAATAATTCTCAGATAGACAGCTTTGAGCCTTATTTTGTAATTTTATATTACTAGTTGAGTAGTTATAATACTTTTTAGACGTCATACAACGGCATGAAGGCGATGAACGTCTTACGATGGAGTCAAATTTTAAAACCACTGTAATTTGCAATACGGTTATAGCTGAAGTTATACGTCTGTATAAAATATATAGCTTTCAATGCTGCACGAAATATGCCTAATGAGAAAATGGTAACAGCTATCAAAATGAATTATGTTGTAGAAAATTGTTGAAAGATCTAGTCTCTGTGAGGTCGTATGAGAAGACGGAAATTCAGGATAATTTGTTTTATTTGCAGAAAGTGCTTTAGTTGTGAAGCTGCCAAAGTCATGCATATATTTCAGTAAAGGTTGCAGAATTAACAATTTATTTAACCAGAATTTATTCAGGTGCAACTGTAACGGGTGGGTTTATAATTGATAAAAAAAGGATTTATTATTTATGGAATTGAAAATGGACAAATATTTAGATGCAAAAAAAATACAAATTATATATATTCAGCTAGCAGGGCAAAACAATCAGATACCTTAAATTTCAGGTTTAACCATGGACTACGGTAATTCCCCCACGTGCGTCAAGGATTGAGACACTTGGCAGTTACCTTGCGTGTATCTCTGGCCGTAGTCATGTTGCACCCTCGTACTTAGATTAGGCACGTTTCAGGATTTACGTCCGAATCTGCCTATGCTCTCTTCACAGCCCCTTCGCTGCATGTAAAAATATCGGTATTCTCGACCATTTTTTTTCCATCTTTCTTGAACCAAGAAATGTGATTGGTCCATGTAGTCATGAGTTTATTTCATTTTTGGATGTCTGGAGACATCGTTTCCCACAGTGCGACACTCCGGGTAACGTCCGAGGGTTCACCGCCTACGTGCCTACGTCCAGGCTGAATGGATTATCTTTTCGCCATGGTAGCGTCTGGTCAAATTCCAACTTGCCAATCTCTCAACACTTGCTAATGTCTAATGACATTAAATAATATATATAGGCCTACACCTATTACAAAACTATCGCGCTACACAGCATTCGCACTAAAGTGTTATATGCACGGTAAAAACAGATTTTAAGCCTTTGTTTTGGACATGATGAGGCTCGTGTGTGAAATTGTTCTGGAAAGCATTCAGTAAGATTAAACTTCGAGAGTTTATATTCTCAATGAGAGGCTGTTTTGTGTTTCTTCTTTTTATTGCGCAACTTCATATAATCTAAAATTTTTAACTTACGTATAAATACTGTCTTCGTAAGCAATAAAAAACAGGGTAATAGTGATAACTCTAGATTTCTTCGCGGACATTGATTAAATTTTAACATAAATTTATATTAGTAAAAGTTTCTCGGGCTTCCAGCCGGGTAAACTCGTCGATAGCACGCGACGTTTCGATGACATTCAGCGTCATCATCTTCTGGCGAAGTGCCGAGTTGTCTGAACGGATCCCCTTATATATGTTTGCGGCAGTGGCGGGGGTAGGTGGTCCTCTGATTGGCTGGCGCCTCAGTCTGCGGCGGGGTGTCGCGCGCATCTCCAGCTGGCTTCGTGCAGCGGGTGTTGGTGCCGCCCACCGCCTTCCCGGCGGGGTCGGACGCGGGAGTCGCATTATCGGCTCCCTTGTCCTGGGAAGTTCCAGCGTCCCGAGCTTGGGCTTGTCGTCTCAGACCGGCGACTAGTGGTCCCCAGGCCCGGCTGAGACCGAACCCCGTGTCCCTGTTCAGGAGGTTGTCCTGCAATCTTATCTCCACTGCCTCTAGTAGCACACTGTCCCAGTAGTTATTGGCGTGGCCTAGCAATCTGGTATTTTCCCGATTTATCCGGTGTCCGGTTACAATAGCATGCTCGGCCACTGCGGATTTTGTCGGTTGTTTTAGTCGCCACCACCTCAGGTGTTCGGTCAACAGCGTCCATCCCAATATCCAGTTTACCATGGAGGTAGAAACTAGAGGATGTCTGCCATTCCTGGACGTTTTGGTAACCCGGAGACCAGACGGGACGCTCGCGCACAGCGTATACAGGAAACCAACTCATACGGACTTGTATTTGCACGCCAGCAGTTACCACCACCCCACCCAAAAGTCCACAGTTCTGAGTACGCTAATACATAGGGCCCGTACCATCTCCGATGGGAAAAGCCTATAGGGAGAAATTGAATTTCTCAGAGGAACCTTTCGCGCCAACGGCTACTCGGAGGAACAGATTCGAAGGGCGATAAGGGGCAGGAAGCTGAGGAATATTGAACAGCCGAAGAGTGAGAAAGTGGCTTTCCTCCCCTATGCGGGTAGCACCTCGGGAAAAATAGGCAGGATCCTGGCGAAGCATGACGTCAGAACTGTCTTTCGGCCTCAGAGGAAAATTAGGAGTTTCCTCCCCCCAACTAAGGATAGCCTTGGCCTTAGAACACCGGGTGTGTATGAGGTCACGTGCGAATGTGGCCAAAAATACGTTGGCCAGACTATAAGAACGGTGGAAGAGAGAATGACCGAACACCTGAGGTGGTGGCGACTAAAACAACCGACAAAATCCGCAGTGGCCGAGCATGCTATTGTAACCGGACACCGGATAAATCGGGAAAATACCAGATTGCTAGGCCACGCCAATAACTACTGGGACAGTGTGCTACTAGAGGCAGTGGAGATAAGATTGCAGGACAACCTCCTGAACAGGGACACGGGGTTCGGTCTCAGCCGGGCCTGGGGACCACTAGTCGCCGGTCTGAGACGACAAGCCCAAGCTCGGGACGCTGGAACTTCCCAGGACAAGGGAGCCGATAATGCGACTCCCGCGTCCGACCCCGCCGGGAAGGCGGTGGGCGGCACCAACACCCGCTGCACGAAGCCAGCTGGAGATGCGCGCGACACCCCGCCGCAGACTGAGGCGCCAGCCAATCAGAGGACCACCTACCCCCGCCACTGCCGCAAACATATATAAGGGGATCCGTTCAGACAACTCGGCACTTCGCCAGAAGATGATGACGCTGAATGTCATCGAAACGTCGCGTGCTATCGACGAGTTTACCCGGCTGGAAGCCCGAGAAACTTTTACTAACTTTCTACACCGGGAAAACCTTCGTTCTAAATTTATATTCATCTCATTAATTTTTTCCTTTTAAGATTGCCGTACACAAGGGCAGTGATAATGGAGTCACAACGTTTCTGCCACATTATTCCAGTAATAGGACCTCGAAGAACACTTCGAGACACAACTCTACTTGATTATTCGTTGCCTAAAGTAAGTGACAATTACTATACTTATGGGTTGAAACGAAAAAATAGGTATCTGCTCTACTCGTTCGTAGAACATGATGGCAGAATTAATTTAAGAATAGGAATATCCTTAAATGGTTATCAGTTATGAAATTTTGGAATTTTTTAGCAATACATTACGTTTCTTTATTTTTAGTTTAACTATTTTAAGTTTTTTTTTGCTTTTTTTATATTAGAAGTGTATGAACACTTTAAGTTGTCTGTTAAAATATTAAACCAACTTACGACGATTATAGCATAAAAGATATTTATTTTTATCATCTTCTAGGTGATTTAGAAATATTCATTTAGTTTTTAAGTAAATTCAAGAAAAATATAGTTTTAAATTGAGAAATATCATTTCAATTTCCACAGAACACCGTGGTTTTAATTAATGTCTGGACGCTGCACAATGACAAGTCACACTGGGGTGACCCTGACAACTTTAGACCAGAACGTTTCATTCGAGAGAATGGACAACCTTCTACCGACGACTGGTTCGTGCCTTTCGGGCTAGGTAAGAACTATTTGTTGTTGCAGCAAGTCAATTTGGAGCCCGGAGACTGGCCATTACTGCATTGCTAAAGTTACTTCATCCATTAAGGATACTCGTAATCTTTCACATGACCAATTCAAATATCTGCTTTAATTCAGAGAGCCAGTTAATAAGTTTTTATTTATTAACAGATATGACATTATCGTTGATCCAATAACGTATATACCATACAGTTGTTACAATGACTTAATATAATATTGGTATAATTATATATTTCGATACGTAACACTCGTGTACCTGACTTTAGCAAATATCCCAAGGAAATCGATGACTTCGACGGCGCTTGTGCTGACGTTGAAACTGTCACAGTTACCCGAACTTATGGGTGAGATACGTGGACGACACTTTCATGGAAGACAATAATTGGAACTGTTCCTACTGCATGTGAATGGTAGTATTAAAGGCACAGTGGAAGTGGAAGATAACGGATCATTGCCGTTCGTGGATGTTTTGGTGACTCGAAAACTGCTTTCACGGGCATGAGACGTATAGGAAACCAACCCAAACCAAACAGATATTTACATGCTACGTCACACCACCATCAAGCGCAAAAACGAGCACTAATTAAAACACTATTCTATAGAGTGGAAAGAATATGAGCCGAAGAAAGTCTGGAATGAGAAAATACACAATTGAAGCAGGGCCTTAATAAGAATGAATGTAGAAGCGAACTTATCGAAAATACAGGGGAAAAAAGTATTCGGCAAAATATTCGAAGGAGTACCAGAACATATTAGTGGCAGGAGATTAAAGAAAATCGAGCATAATTTCAGAGCTGCCAAAAAATTAGAACATTTTACTCGCCAGTAAAAGGCAGGCAACTTATTTGTAAATCAAATATCCTAAGTAAATTCTAATATTTGGAAAGTAGTACATCAGAGAAACCGGCTGGTCTGTAAATACCAGATTTTAAAATTATTAACGATATAATCGTTGACAGTGAAGCCAAAAAACCATCCAGAAAAGCTACAAAATACACCTCGAAGAGACGTGACACGGAAAATTCTTTCTAAACGCGGATGATTCTAGAGAATTGAAATCCGAAAGAGACTAGCAAATTTTTAATAGAGATACTCCCGCTGTGGTTTTCATATATTTCATATATCAATTACAAATATATCAGTTACAACCAGGATAAATTGCGAGAACAAGAAATCGGGGGAATTCGCGAGGACCTTCCACACTTAGCTACCCACATACGTGGACAAGGGTAAGCAGATCGCAATTAGCGTGAAGTGCCCGGCTAGCTCAGTCGGTAGAGCATGAGACTTTTAATCTCAGGGTCGTGGGTTCGAGCCCCACGTTGGGCTAACATTTTTGTCGGATATTGTTCCAACATCTATCTTGAATACAATATTAAAATCAAATAACAAGCACCCACATACCGCCCGGCTAGCTCAGTCTGTAGAGCATGAGACTTTTAATCTCAGGGTCGTGGGTTCGAGCCCCATGTTGGGCTAACATTTTTGTCGGATATTGTTCCAACAACTATTTCGAATATAATATTAAAATCAAATAACAAGCACCCACCTCCCGCCCGGCTTGCTCAGTCGGTAGAGCATGAGACTTTTAATCTCAGGGTCGTGGGTTCAGCCCCCACGTTGAGCTAACATTTTTGTTGGATATTGTTCCAACATCTATCTGGAATATAATATTAAAATCAAATAACAGGCACCCACATACCGCCCGGCTAGCTCAGTCGGCAGAGCATGAGACTTTTTAATCTCAGGGTCGTGGGTTCGAACCCCACGTTGGGCTAACATTTTTGTCGGATATTGTTCCAACATCTACCTCGACTATAATATTAAAATCAAATAACAGGCATCAACATACCGCCCGGCTAGCTCAGTCGGTAGAGCATGAGACTTTTAATCACAGTGTCGTCGGTTCGAGCCCCATATTGGGCTAACATTTTTGTCGAATATTGTTCCAACATCTATCTCGAATATAATATTAAAATCAAATAACAAGCACCCACCTCCCGCCCGGCTAGCTCAGTCGGTACAGCATGAGATTTTTATCTCAGGGTCGTCGCTTCGAGCCCCACGTTGGGCTAACATTTTTGTCAGATATTGTTCCAACATCTATCTCGAATATAATATTAAAATCAAATAACAAGCACCGACATTCTGCCTAGTTACCTTAGTCGGTAGAGCATGAGACTTTTAATCTCAGGGTCATGTGTTCGAGCCCCACTTTGGGCATTCTTTTTCTACGAACATTATGGCAACGTCTATCTCGGATGTAATCCTGAAATCAAACAACAATGACCCACATACCGCCCGGCTAGCTCAGTCGGCAGAGCATGAGACTTTTAATCTCAGGGTCGTGGGTTCAGCCCCCACGTTGAACTAACATTTTTGTTGGATATTGTTCCAACGTCTATCTGGAATATAATATTAAAATAAAATAACAAGCACTCACATACCGCCCGACTAGTTCAGTCGGTAGAGCATGAGACTTTTAATCTCAGAGTCGTGTGTTCGAGCCCCACGTTGGGCTAACATTTTTGTCGGATATTGTTCCAACATCTATCTCGAAAATAATATAGATTTAAATATAAAGCACCAACATACCGCCCGGCTAGCTCAGTCGGTAGAGCATGAGACTTTTAATCTCAGGATCGTGGGTTCGAGCCCCGCGTTGGGCTAACATTTTTGTCGGATATTGTTCCAACATCTTTCTCGAATATAATAGTAAAATCAAATAACAACCACCGACATTCCGCCTGGCGAGCTCAGTCGGTAGAGCATGAGACTTTTAATCTTAGAGTCGTGTGTTCGAGCCACACGTTGGGCTAACTTTTTTGTCGGATATTGTTCCAACATCTATCTCGAATATAATATTAAAATCAAATAACAAACACCGACATTCCGCCTGGCTAGTTTAGTCGGTACAGCATGATACTTTTAATCTCAGGGTCGTGGGTTCAGCCCCCATGTTGAGCTAACATTTTTGTCGGATATTGTTCCAACATCTATCTCGAATATAATATTAAAATCAAATAACCATCACCTACATACCGCCCGGCCAGTTCAGTCGGTACAGTATGAGACTCTTAATTTCCGGGTCGTGGGTAAGAGCCCCACGTTGGGCTAACATTTTTGTCGGATATTGTTCCAACATCTATCTCGAATATAATATTAAAATCAAATAACAATCCCAACATACCGCCCGGCTAGTTCAGTCGGTAGAGCATGAGACTTTTAATCTCAGGAACATCTGATCGAGCCCAATTTTGGGCGTTCTTTTTCGCCGAACATTCTGGCAACGTCTATGTCGGATGTAATCCTAAAATCAAACAACAATGACCCACATACCGTCTGCCTAGCTCAGTCGGTAGAGCATCAGGCTTTTAATCTCAGAGTCGAGTGTTCGAGCCCCACGTTGGGCTAACATTTTTGTAGGATATTGTTCCAACATCTATCTCGAATATAATTTAAATTTAAATAACAAGCACTCACATACCGCCCGGCTAGCTCAGTCGGTTGGGCATGAGATTTTTATCTCAGGGTCGTGCGTTCGTGCCCTACGTTGGGGGAACTTTTTCGCCGAAGATTGTTGCTACGTCTTTCTCGGATGGAATACTGAAATTAAATAGCCAGCAACGACATTCCGCCCGGCTGGCTTAGTCGGTAGAGCATGATACTTTTAATCTCAGCGTCGTGGGTTCGAGCCCCACGTTGGGCTAAAATTTTTGTCGGATATTGTTCCAACATCTTTCTCGAATATAATATTAAAATAAAATAACAAGCACTCACATACCGCCCGACTAGCTCAGTCGGTAGAGCATGACACTTTTAATCTTAGAGTCGTGTGTTCGAGCCACACGTTGGGCTAACATTTTTGTCGGATATTGTTCCAACATCTATCTCGAATATAATAAAAAAATCAAAAAACAAGCACTAACATACCGCCCGGCTAGCTCAGTCGGTAGAGCATGAGACTTTTAATCTATGAGTCGTGGGTTCACGCCCCGCTTCGGGCTAACATTATTGTCGGATATTGTTCCAACATCTATCTCGAATATAATATTAAAATCAAATAACAAGCACCGACATTCTGCCTAGTTACCTTAGTCGGTAGAGCATGAGACTTTTAATCTCAGGATCATGTGTTCGAGCCCCACTTTGGGCGTTCTTTTTCGCCGAACATTCTGGCAACGTCTATCTCGGATGTAATCCTGAAATCAAACAACAATGACCCACATACCGTCTGGCTAGCTCAGTCTGTAGAGCATGAGACTCTTAATCTCAGGGTCGTGGTTTCGAGCACTACGTTGGGCTAACATTTTTGTAGGACATTGTTCCAACATCTATTTCGAATATAATATAAATTTAAATAACAAGCACTCACATACCGCCCGGCTAGCTCAGTCGGTTGGGCATGGGATTTTTATCTCAGGGTCGTGGGTTCGAGCCCCACGTTGGGCTAACATTTTTGTCGGATATTGTTCCAACATCTATCTCGAAAATAATATAGATTTAAATATAAAGCACTCACATACCGCCCGGCTATCTTAGACGGTAGAGCATGAGACTCTTAATCTCAGGGTCGTGCGTTCGTGCCCCACGTTGGGCGAACTTTTTCGCCGAAAATTGTTTCTACGTCTATCTCGGATGTAATACTGAAACCAAATAACAAGCATTGACATTCCTCCTGGCTAGCTTAGTCTGTAGAGCATGAAACTTTTAATCTCAGGGTCGTGGGTTCGAGCCCCACGTTGGGCTAACATTTTTGTCGGATATTGTTCCAACATCTATCTCGAATATAATATTAAAATCAAATAACAAGCACTCACGTACCGCCCGGCTAGCTCAGTCGGTAGGGCATGAGACTTTTAATCTCAGAGTCGTGGGTACGAGCTCCACGTTGGGCTAACATTTTTGTCGGATATTATTTCAATATCTGTCTGGAATATAATGTTTAATAAAATAACAAGCACCGCCCGGCTAGCTTAGACGGTTTAGCATGAGACTCTTAATCTCAACGTCGTGGGTTCGAGCCCCACGTTGGGCGAACTTTTTCGACGAAGATTGTTGCTACGTCTATTTTGGATGTAATACTGAAACCAAATAACAAGCAACGACGTTCCGCCCGAATAGCTTAGTCGGTAGAGCATGAGACTTTTAATCTCAGAGTCGTGAGTTCGAGCCCCACGTTGGGCCAACATTTTTGTCGGATATTGTTCCATCTATCTCGGATGTAATACTAAAATCAAATAACAATGACCCGCATACCGCCCGGCTAGCTCAGTCCGTAGAGCGTGAGACTTAATCTCTGGGTCGTGGGTTCGTGCCCCTCGTTGGGCTAACATTTTTGTAGGAATCTGTTCCTACAACTATCTCGGATGTTTTACTAAAATCAAATAACCATCACATACAGACCGCCCGGATAGCTCAGTCGGTAGAGCATGAGACTCTTAATTTCAAGGTCATGGGTTCGAGCCCCACGTTGGGCGATCTTTTTCGCCGAAGATTCTTGCGACGTCTATCTCGGATGTAATAGTAAAATCAAATAACAATCACCCACATACCGCCTGGCTAGCTCAGTCGATTGAGCATGAGACTTTTAATCTCAGGGTCCTTGTTCGAGCCCCTCGTTGGGCTAACATTTTTTCGGATATTATTTCAATATCTGTCTCGAATATAATGTTAAAATCAAATAACAAGCACCCACATACCGCCCGGCAAGCTCAGACGGTTTAGCATGAGACTTTTAATCTCAGGGTCGTGGGTTCGAGCCCCACGTTGGGCGAACTATTTTGTCGAAGACGGTCACGAGAACTATGTTGGTTGACGTACTTTCATTACTTATTTGAGGTTCACCAGTATACCTAGGCCTGATAATGCTCGTACTAGTCAAGCGAAACATAGGAGAACGCGTCGTAAACAAACGTAACCCAACAGCATCAGAAATAACTGGTCACTAATAGTTTATTTTTTATTTTTGTCACATCAACTGTGAAGCGACATTGTAGGTCTAATATGTTGCATTTCTTTGTTGGAGAAAGTACTTAATATTGGGGGTTTGTGAGTAGGGAAACCAACGGACACAACATCTATGCGCTCTCCGGGATTTGAACCCTGGCGGCTGTGATGTGATCCAGTGGTACTGACATCTGCAAAACAGGAAGTCTGCAATTAAGTTTTGAGATCCTATTATCCCAGTTGTTCGAAGTTTAGGTTTCTACGAATTATCTATTCTATTATTTCCTGTTTCTTAAGTTTTTAGTAGGGTTAAATGCTATCTAATCACTAGTAATAAAAATTGTAAATATGAATTAATATGATTTCTATGAGTTTACTGTTATTCTTACAGGAAGGAGACGTTGTCTGGGCGAAGCACTTGCAAAAAGTACAATTTTTCTCATGTTTACGTCAGTTATTCAAAACTTTGAACTGTCTCCTGCTGAAAATACTAATCTGAATATCAAAGGACTGAATGGAATAACACTGTCTCCGAAACCATTCAATATAGTGTTCAAGTCTCGCTGAAGCTACGTGAGAATAATGGACATTAAATTAACCTTTTAACACTCAGGAACTGTAAATCTATCTAATAATTATGATAACTATATTTCCAATATTATAAGAACAATTGTATCAAATATTTATATCACGGCGATGAAATTTTGTTAACACTAAATAATTAAACTTTATATCTTGTGTTTAATGTGAACCCTCAATTTTTATATTATTGTAAATTACTTAGTAGTAGTTAATTTCAGTTTTATGGAATTTTATAATTATTTATTATGCCCTACAATTTATATTTCAATATGTAACGTTAAAGTGCGTCAGCTGGAGCTTCGTTTGTTTAACGGACCTTGAATATACAAATGATTCGTGACTTCAGCAAATTCATCATATATTTAAATAATCAACATACATTAAAAATTTAGTATTGGAAGTCTATGTATCTAATACATCTAATTTATGCAACCAAATTATTATTTTAATTAAGCTACTTAAATCGAATCATATTACATTAGGAAATAAGTATTCAGATTTCAGCTTCATTTAGTGACGCCATATGTAAGTTACAATTTGGAAATTCGGTAACTGAAACAAGATCTTAAACTAACAAATAGCAAATATTTCTAAGCCTTTCAGGCTTGCAGTGTCCCATTGATTGTGTAGTGATTGAGTACCTTTTTCCCTTCCAGAAGAATAATGAGTAGGGATAATCTCTAGGAAATTACCTTTTATTTCCAAGAAAATTCAACAGATGTCCATGACTAAAAATAACACATTTTATAAAATAGCATAACACAGATCGGCGGTATAAACATCTGGAATAGTCTAATTAAGAGAAGCTTCTGATAGTTAAACTCTTTTTAAGTAACTCATTATTATGATGACTCGTGTATTTCACATGTATGTGATGATAAATGTAGAACAAGTTCTTCCTGTCTTGATATAGTTATATTATAAAAAGTAGGCATTGATGTAAACTGATGTTGCCTTGACATTTTCTAAATAACACAAATATATATTGTAATGCTTAAAATGATATTTATTTAAACAAAAGATTAGTTAAATGATTTGAATTCAATAGTTGGTTGATGAAATTAATTATATTTTTTATTATTTAAAGAGAAGGATTTCAAAATAATTACGACATTCTTTAAAACTTTACAAGACAATTTACTTTTATTCAGGTGAAATTTTACAACATTTTTAAATGAGATTATTTACATTTAAAGTTTTCAATTTCATAGATTTTACAACTCATTTCTCAGGGTCATTTATCTGGGCCTTCTAAGTAAAGAAACAACCTTTATATTTACGTTTAAAATAAAGTTCCTTTACAACCTAAGAAGTTAAACAATCAAATAAACGTAAAATCGAAAGCTGACGACTTTATCTTTAGTTATCGTTTACAAAACTTGATCAAATTTCTTTGTACTTACAAAACATCTGCTGGTACCAGGCTTAAACTCTTGGGCGCAGGCTCACCTCACAATTCACATTAAAAGGCCATGAAATCACTGAATTTACATTTGATTAAACAAAACACGGTCGTAACTTTCGGGTCTCTCCTCTGGAAACTGGAAACTGCTGCTCCTTCCAGACTAATTATCTCTCTGTGGAATTATGTGACGGTTACTGTCTTTATAGATGTTTATTGTGGCGTGATTTATTAGGTTACCGCTTGTATCTTTATCGTTGAGTTTTACTGTCCACAACGTTTTACTCAAATTCAATTTTCAACCTTTCCGGATGAATCTGTCCTGCCACTCTGTTCGTTGTCTGACTTCCAACAACCCAATTCCGACTCCCAACACCCGACTGTCCAAAGCCCCGCGGTTCAGCACGACAAAAGCCCGCCTGTAGTGTTGCCTTGATATTGGTGCCGCTAACAATCCACCATAAATATACTAATTAGTATTACAATATATATATATATATATATATATATACAATGTATATATACAATATATATATTTACGTATATATTTACATATATATATATATACGAACCATTTCTCAAGTTTCAATATTTTACAAAGCAACATTTTTGCGAAAAAAAAATTACTGAACTAAGCAAAACCCGCATTTCAGCAAATTTTTCTTACACTGATTCACAAAACTAGTAGCTATTATTGTTCTTTACCTCTGGAAGAAGACATAAAATTGTACCTCTATGATGAATACTCTGGCAGAGAGCAAGGCGATGCTGTCCGATCTTAGAGTTCAGATTCAGATTTATTATTAATTCCATTAGTCCTCTGTCGAGGAAATAGGATATGGCATAATATAAGTTTACAAAAAAAAAGAATCAAATATTAAAATTACAAACTTCAAGAAACAAACATTGACTTTACTAAAAACTATATAATGTAAAGCAATGGTAAATCTATCTATTAAATAAAATTGTCTGTATGCGTGTATGTTCCGCATAAATATCTACACCCATGGAGAAAATTTCCCCAAATTTCGTGCACGTATTCTTTGCGATAGGGAAACAAACACTGTCGGGCAGCGGGGGTGGAAATATTCAAACATGATAAAACAGCTGCTATTTAAGTCATAAATATTTTTAGAGGTAAAAGAGATTGATAGTGTTTCTAACAATGTATTATTTGTATTATTTCAACCCCTTACAGCGTGGGAAAGGAGCAATTATTAGGGGTGGGGGCGGACGGACGTTACAAGAAATTAACGATGGATACAACCGACATTAGAGTCAAATCCAGTGTTACGGATGTCGCTGAGTTTAATTCTGGCATTAAATTGGCCATTTAACCGCCAGGACCGGGGAGAAATTTTGAAACATGTTATGACTACCGATATTAGCGTTGAATAAATAGTTTTCACAGTTAATTAGATTGATTGTGTTTTTACCGATGGTGCTTGTGTATAATTAACTTTCCAGAATGAATGGGCAACGCGTGGGGTTGGGCTGGGCGGAGTGGGGCGGGGTTAGATTTTTTCTAAAATGTTAACCGGTCGATTTTTTCGTCGAATAAATATTTGTCGGGATCTATGAGATTAAAAAAATTATCCACATGTTCCCTGAATATAATTTAAAACGCTTTCGGGTTTGGGAGCGGCACCCCAGTAAGGGCGTGGGTGGAGTGGCATTACGTTAAAATAGCGCAAAATCATCGAGATTAGAGTCAAATCCGGGTTTATGGATGCCTCTGAGTTTTATTATTCCAACATTTTCTAAGATGGAAGTATTATGAATGGATACAGTGACATCAAGGAAATTAAGAGAATGGTTAGGTTCAAGTTCATGGGTGAATTGTAAGTTGGAATGATAATTATTGAAAGTATTGACTATAAGGTTGATTTGAGAGGTATTAACTATACAAGATTCTCACTAATTGGTTCAGAAAACCTACATACTCTGGACGTGTTCTCAATTATCTTTCTGTTCGTCCTCTAAACCAAAGAAGCGTTATGGTATACAATCTTGTATTGAGAACTATTTACTTTCTAACTCCAAGTTCTATCAACCCAACTTAAATATTGTCCGAAACGTTTTAATCTCCAATGAGTACCCTTTAAATTTAATTTTTAAACACATAAACAGCAGACTAAACAAAATCCAACATCCTACTGTCAATCGTCCCCAAACACCTCAAGCCAAATTTTTCCTCGTACTCCCTTATTACAAATTTCTACATCACAAATTTGTTCAAATATTCAAAGAGTATCAAATATCTATTATTTACAGATCCAGTAATACACTTTCATACTTGATTAAAAACCACAAGGACTCACTTGACACCCACAACAAACATTGTGTTGTTTACAAAATCACTTGCTCTATTTGTAATTCCTGCTACATAGGGGAAACAAAACGTTCACTTAATACACGTGTCAAGGAACATATATCTAATATCAAACTTCCTGTTGATAAACAATCTGTAGTATCCTAAAATATAATCAATTCTAAACATACATTTGATAAGCAAAATGCTAAGATTTTGGACATTGACACCAGGTACAATTCCAGACTCATTTCAGAGATGCTTCACATTAAATCAAACATTAAAGCTATTAATGTACTACTATTAAACTCAATAATTGCTATGATCCCTTATTATTACGCTAAACCATTTTTTCCCCATTGTCGTTGCGTTTTCGTCGCTTTTGACCCATTACAGTTGTGTTGCTCTAGGCTCTTCTTAGCACCTGACGAAAGGAACATGGGTCCCAGAAACATTGTGTGGTATTTATTGTAGCGCGATAGTTTTATAATAACAACCTAGGCGTTTACTTTATTTTGCCTCTCGTTGTGGTAGCCATTTATGTAATAATTAAAGGATAGGCTTTATTTAAATGAAAAGATTATAAAATTTTAACACACAAAAATATTTATTATTTATTTGTGGCTTCCAAATATTACAATCAAAACTTAATGTCTTATCTCAGGGCTTTCACTGGGTTTGATAATTAGGTCACGATAAATGTATAATTTGACTATTAACAATTCAAAATATAAAAAAAATTAACCTAAAAACAATATGAAATATAAGTGGAATGAAAGCTGAATTAAATGAACTCTGAACGAAATCTGATTATCCTTTTAATTATTGTTTACAAATTTATGAAACTTATGCTATTTACGGACCGTCGGTCTGGTACCAGAACAATCAATTTTACCTCATTCGGACTCTTTTACACACTTTAATTTTTAATATCAGGCTTTGGTTTTCACTGATTCTACATTTCACTTTAAAATTCGGCAAGTTTGGCTGTATTCCGTTGACTGCTCCGCTTCACAATAATTAACCAATGTTCTCCTGGAACAATTTCTCCACGAAGGTTTTGGAAAGTTCTATTCTGACAAAAACTGCTATTACCTTCCAATATTTACGATGCAATACTTCCGTGAATGTTTATTTGTATTAATTCACGACTTTAACTGGTAATACATTAACGACGTTTAGTCTCTGCTCAAGTTTTTATTACTTGTTCTGCTCCTTGCAATGTTTCGCAGCCAACTAACTATCGTAGTGCCTCCCGAGTTTTAGTTCGCATTTCCATCTCGGCTTTTCATCAAAGCAACAGAGCTCAGCGCTATTGTCGCTTTTGGTTGCTCAAATACCGCTTACAATACATTTATTCGCTAACAATTTAAATTATTTAAAAGCAATTCATGGCTTAATTAATTGGCATTGCAATATATATATATATATATATATATATATATATATATTGTAATGCATTGAAGAAATGCATTGTAATGTAATGCATTGGTTCAAAACAGCGCACATTTCGTAAAGAGAGTGCGAGTGAAAAGATATTGCGGGTCCTGTCACGACGTGACAAGACGGAGCGGCAAGACATTTATCTCTGATTAGTGCACTTGGCTGTCAGAGGAAGTCGTAATTTGTAAGGACGGTGTGACAGAGGTTATGTTAGGGCAGGCTATTGTCTCTCATGAATGACCTGTCAAGTGGCATGTTTACTTGGGATTTGTAGGGAAGGACGGAAGAATGAAACGACGAGTCCAGAGTGATTGCGGGTGCGGGGTAATTGCAGGACATGTCTCGATTGTCGGTTTTCGGACAAGACAGAGCAGCTAGCGAAAGGACTACAGCTGCAAGGAAGTAAAATATCTGAGTAATGGAGAAGCTGTCAGTAAAATCAGACGAGGCCATGGGACAGAGCGGAAAACAATGATGCCAGTAGGATATATAAGGGTGAAACAACCTATTGTGAAGACAGTCAGCGTGGGAGGACAGTCAGTGGCAGTCAGCGAGAGTCAGCGTGGGAGAGGAGTCAGCGTCAGTCAGCGTAAGAGAGAGATGCTGTGGGCATCAAACTTGGAAGTCAAAGACAGTCAGAGTGGAGCCAGCGTGCTGTGTGCATTGTGAGTTGAATTGAGTCAGAGTTGGTCAGCGTTAGTCAGCATCAGTCAGCAAAATTATTCAACTATAACATTTTTACATACAGAAGTTCTATCTGTATGAGTATGAGAATTTGACCTGTCTTCGATGGTAGGAGATCAAGATACAGCAACCGGCGTCTAGTAGTGTCACGACGAGCAACTGGGATATCTTCGCTGGGTATGGAAAACCAGCTATCGTCGAACCAGTAATAAGTGTTAGAGCCAGTGTGTGTAAACGTCCAAGCTATAAAGTGCGCGTTTAATGAACGAGCCGAAGGTTCCTGAGAAATCGTGAGTTTAAATTTTAACATGTGTAAACGTAATTAAAGGATAACAGTCAGATATCGTTCTCTTCTTTTGATAATAAAATAAACTCTTGTAAATTTAGAAGCAATCTGTAGAATAAGTTCGGTAATAAGTTTCGTCGATACTTCTATTTAAGTTAAAGATAAATGTTGGGTTCTTTTAATATTTAAATTCTGTCCGTTATCAAACCCAGTAGAGACCCATGAGAGAGAGAGAGATCTTTTTAAAATATTAAATGTATAATTGGAAATTCTTCTTGTGTTAATAAAAATTGTTTGTTACATATTAAAAATAATGATAAAATGACAGATAAGTGGACTTTTAGAGAAGGGAAGGACAGATAATTAGAGCAATCTTAGGGCAAATTGTGTGACCGACGGTACCCTGAAAGGCATCATAACAGATGGACGAGGCAATTATACTAAAAGGAGATGCTTATTGTAATGGATTAAGTGGCTCTCGGAGCGGGAGAAAGCTAACAGATGGTGTTGGTTTTGGCGAACCTGTAATTTCAAAACAACTGTGAAAACAAGGGAATATCCGGGAGCCGCGATATAAATAAGAGAGCATATAAAGGCAGAGTTAGTTTTAGAGGGGACCATTATTATTTTCGGTTGGAGAGGAGACGGACGTGTCAGCGGGGAGAGCGATGGTGCAGGTCCGCAGGGACGGACGCGGGGCCAAGTTGAAGTGGCCGAAACAATTGTTATGAACAGTTGGGAGTTATAGAAGAAGGCAGTTGGAGTGAGTTAGTCGGTTGGAGAGGAGACGGCTGGGGAGAGCGGTGGTGCAGGTCCGCAGGGTCGGACTCAGGGCCAAGTTAAAGGGGCCGAAACAATTTTATATAGTTACAGTGGAGTTATAGAGGAGATATAGAGGAAGTCAAGTTGCAGTCATTATCATTTCGTGTTGGAGAGGAGACGGACGTGTCAGCGGGGAGAGATCGCTGGTGCAGGTCCGCAGGGCGGACGCAGGGCTGAGAGTAATCAGCTGGACATCAGTCGTCAACAGTTGGGAGTTTCATCGTGGAGGTCTGTCTGAAAGCAGAGTTGTTTGAATTCGTCGAGATGGTGACGTTGTCAAGAGTGTGAGTGCAGCCTGGGGACTTTTAAGCCTGTATGAAGTGAGTGTGTGGACCAGAGAGCGTGTAAGTTTATTTTTCTGAATTAATCATTGTAAATTGCTAAAAAAGGGTAAAAGGTGTCAGATTTAGTTACTTTCGTTTCATTTGTTTCAATCGTTTCAATCATTTCGTTTTTCATTTATTGTAACTGTATCTGTTTAATTGTAAATTTATGTTCTGCTTTCCTTATCAACCCAGTAAAGACATTGAGGGTACCGAGTCCAATTATTTAAAATGTATTCTAGGTAAATAAAATTGTTGATTTATAAAATTTCAAAAGATTTGTGTAATTGAAAATTGTGTTTTAATAAAAGATAATTGTTTGTTTAAATTGATGGTAGTTTATTTTATTTGATGTATTACATAAAATTGCTACCACGACGTGGGGCAAATTTCATTAAACTAAAATTTATTAGTGATTATTACAATATATTATTTTAATGTAATTAGATATTAGCAAGGGTTGAGAGCTTGGCAGGTAAAATTTGACCAGGCACCGCCGTGGCGGATAGATTATCCGTTCTGTCTGTACGTAGCGTGTTGACCCCCGAAGGCGACCTTGACTGTCACACCGTGGGAAACGTCTCTCCAAAAACACAAGAAATGAAATTAACACGTGACTGTCTGAACGAATCACATTTCTTCGTTCAGGAAAGATCGATCCAAAATTGTTTGAGACCATCAATATTTTACATGCAGCGAAGGGGCTATGAGAGACTTCGACAAACCGTCGCCAGGGACGGACGTACAGCTCCAAACTTGCATCATCCATAGGATTCGGAGAGAACGAGCGTGCCACATGATCACGGCCAGAGATCAACGCAAGGTAACTGCCAAGTGTCTCAATCCTTGACCCGCCTGAGGATTATCACTACATAAATGGCGCATCCAACGAGGGTATTTTCTCTATGAGATGTGGTACGAGACTTGACAGTAACGTCTTGCATTAAATTATAATTTGGGGATGTTGGACATGATTAATAATATGAAGGCATGGAATAAGGTTTTATTTTCTTTCAAGTAAATGAGCCCAATTTTAACTTCATGTATTTTTTTGTTTAGGGAGAATTTTAACTTGGATTTCAGGCAGCGAAACTATTAGCATAATTGGGAATATTTTATTGTGATGAGTTGGTTAAGATTAAGTTAATTGTGTGTTTTGGGTGAACGCGATTGTATTTGTGCCGCGGATTGTGTTCTTTTATTTTATTGTCGTATGGAATTACGTTCCGGAATGGAGGCGAGTCAGGTAAACGCGGACAATTCTCAGAATGTATCGGGGAAGGTAGCGGGATTGTAGCCTCACCCACGGTCACGGGATGTGGAAGGCTGGAGCCTTGCTAATGACGATGATGGGAAGAATAGATGCAAAATTTAATAGATTAGAGAAGAGATTCGATGGTTTCAAAAGTCAGGATAACAAGCACTTAGCGGTTAACTGAAAGTGCAGTAGTATAGAACCCGAGGACAATAATAAATTTCGGGAAGTGGAGCAGAAAATAGAGAATGTAAAGGACGATATAGAAAAAGTAATATTTAACGCGACGGAAGGATTAGCGGAGCAGTTCGAGACCAGAGAAGCGGATTTAACGAAACTAGATGGGATTGATGCGGAAAACAGAAATAAATGCGATGAAGTAGAAGAGCGTTTGGCTAATGCGGAAGTTGGAATTCGGCCAAAGAAACACTGGAAAACTGTAATACGCAAATTGGGGCAAGGGCGGAAGAGTTGAGGGAAAATATTAACGAAAATGCTGCTGGAGGAAATGGACAGTTGGAGGAAGTTGCAGAAAATTGCATGAGAGTGGATAATAAATTGCTTACATACCGACTTTCGGAGACGGTATTTTAAAAATAATTGATAATCAATTTAGATTGGAGATTGCTACGCACTTAGGCGATGCAAATATTTTGACTTTCGAAGCGGCATTCGGGTTCGTGGCGAAAGTTAAAACAATTTTTCGAAGTCGTTCGCGGCCAGACGACTACGTACCGATATTCGGGGGTCAAGATAGATTGAGACATGTGGAGCCTAGACCGGAGTATCATCCGAAGACATGGGAGCAGCCCTGGGAAATGGCGACAATCTAGGACCGAAGCCACTTAATGATAGTTGTAATAAAGAACCCCGGTCTTTAAATTAATTTTAGTTTAATTCGATCTTGATCAATTGTTTATTTCAATCCTGACGCTATTAGGTAACGAGGGCTAGGGAGTATTTCACTTCACTCTTCTTTCACCAAAACTGTATCCTTTCGGAACGAGCGAGGCGGAGACGGAGAAGCTGTGCAAAGTTCAACCTACCACGAGACGACTGCCCTTCATGCCGCTTGGAGCTAACAATACAGTGGAGTAGAGATGACCTTCCATATCTCCTAAAAAATGCCTAGGCAATAGGGAACGGTTAAAACATTCTATCATTTTGATATGTTTAAGTTTAATTTATATTTTATTTTGTGTTTTTTATTTATGTTTAGAATAAGAACAAACAAAAGTCAGGAAAAGCAATCCGATCTATCGCGGTTAAGTATGAGATCGCCTTAAGGAGTTCTCCGTAAGTGAATCTCATAGGGGGAATTTATGTAGCGCGATAGTTTTATAATTGGAATATATATATATTATTTTAATGTAATTAGATATTAGCAAGGGCTGAGAGGTTGGCAAGTTGGAAATTGACCAGGTGCCGCCGTGGCGGATAGATAATCCGTTCGGTCTGGACGTAGGCACGTAGAGTATTGACCCCCGGAGGATACCAGGACTGTCACACCGTTGGAAACGTCTCTCCGAAAACCCAAGAAATGAAATTAACTGCCACGTGTCTCAAACCTTGACGAATCCTTGGGTAATTACCGTAAACCATGATTTAATTTGGTATTAAGGGATCCGATTGTTTTGCCCGGTTAACTGAACACTCATAATTTGTATTTCAATTTTATTTGTCCATGTTCAGTTAAATGAGTTCTGGAAACTATCCCTTTATTTTATCAATTAATAAACCTACCACTACATTATATTAACTTTTTTGTTTGTATTTGCAATTTTTATATTCATAACGAATAACGTTAGAAAATCAATATTGAAATCACCACAGATAATTATATATTTTCCTTCTTTATGAACTTTTGAAATGATAAATTCCAGAATTTCAAGGAACATTACTATTTGGTCTACGATAAATACATAAATCCACAAAAAAAGAACACCTTTACCAGTCGCTATTTCAATTGAGATAATTCGAAAACCTGCTCTGTACTATATGAGTGAAGATTACAATTGGAGGAACATTCGTTTTTTGCATAAATGCAAGAATATCCATTTTTAAGTGTACTTTTATTAAAGTACGCTAGTCTTTTATAACCGGTATTTGGAAACATTTCAGCTTTCGGACTAGATTTCCAATGTTCTGTTAGTGCTAATTTTCCCAGCAAATAGATTTATACAGTGAGTCAACTTCAATTTGTCATCTACACATATCCAAAGACCCGGGAAAGTTTGAGTCAGCTGAGAATTTGTCAACAAAACTGCTACGAACCTCAGCTGAGATCTGAACTAAAATAGTCTTATCTAAGTTGTTTTGTGAGAGAGCCATTAAGGAAATTTTCACCAGTTTTGCGTAACCGATATCATCATGAAACATGCACTCAAACAGAAACATATTACACTTTATTGCCAATTAATATGTTGATTGAATGAAATTTTATTTAAAAAATAATTAAATGTTGCTGACTTATGTCAGACGAAATACAGATCGAGTCAAGTTGCGCTGAATCAGGAACAAAGAATGCTGACTCTTTTTATCTATAAAAATGAGTGTGGATCAAAGCTTGCATAGTATTTCATCAATCATTGGGATTGGAATGCAAAAACTAAGTATAAAACTTTATAGTAATTAATACTATTGCGGTATTGAACTGTATTCAGAATTAGTAGTTTATGTAATTTCGCATGCTCATTACTTTACGCTGACGTCTTCATATTAGAGTGCTTTCAGAGAGTCATAAAATACTACATTTGTACACTATTACTTACTTACTATACGGCACTACAGGCCTGGGTGTGCCTTGCTCTCCTGCACAGTCAGCCTCTATGCTACTCTATTCTTAATCCTCTCTCCCCGTTCTTCACCTTCAAAATTCTCAAATCCTCCATTACACTGTCCGTCCACCTCCATCTTGGCCTTCCTCTTTTCATTGTCGAATAGTCTTGCTTTGAGAAAATTTTGAGGTATTCTGTCTTTTTGCATCCTTTCCACATGACCCCCACCATTGCAGCCTTTGGGATCTATATCTTCTCCCTTAATTATTTAATTAATTTCATGATTATACATAATTCTCAACACTCCATGTTATATTACAAGCCCATAGATTCTTCTCATTACTTTAATTTCAAATTTTATCAAAATTTTCTGGTTTATTTTAGCCATTGTCCAAGTTTCTGCACCATATGTAATTACATGACTATTAATGTTTTGTATATTAATATTTTAGATTTTCTGGTTAGCAATTTACTTTTCGTTAATTTCAGGTTTGCAAATTATGCTTTATTTCCTGCTTGAATATTATCCTTAACGGTCGTATCCATGCTACCATCGTTATGTATTATGTTTCCCAGGTATTTAAAATTAGATAGACCTTCTGTTCAATTTCAAGGCATGCGGCTTTTTTTTGATTGTGTAGCCGATATAACAATATATTTAGTTTTCCTAGTATTCACTAGCAATCCCATTTCTACAGCCTTTCCTCATAATACATTATAGACTTCTATTATTATATTTTTAGACCTGGCTACTATAGCAATGGCATCTGCATCTGCCCATATCTGATTCATATTGTTAAAAATTGTACCCCTTTGATGTAACTCTTTTATAACATAGTGCAGGGCCAACATAAATAAAGTGGTAGACTTACCGTCTCCTTGTTTCACTCCTCTGTTGAAAATAAAGCTCTCACTTAATTTATTGTCAATTCTCACTCTAGCTGTTGTATTTGTCATTGTCATCTTTATTAATCTAATTATTTTTGGGGGAATTTTCATTTGATTCATGGCCTCAAGAATTTTTTTTCTATTAACACTATCGAAGGTTTTCTTAAAATCTATGAATAACATATGCAAGTCTAGCCCATGTTCTCCACCACTTGTCTTATTGAGAATAATTGATCTGTTGTGCCTGTATTAGGCCTGAATCCACATTGATATTCCCCTATTATTGTTTCTGTTACCAGTTTAAGTCTTCTATTAATAACAGTTGACATTTTTATATGCCACATTCAATACAATTATAGCTCTATAGTTACTACATTCTAATATATCCCCGTTTTTAAAACATGGAATGGATTATCCCAGTATTCCACTACTCCAGAATTTTCTCCTTCTTCTTCCATATTGAGACAATTAATTTATCTAGTGATTGGTTCACCTCCATACTTGATCAGTTCCGGCGCTCTATTGTTCTTAATTTTCTTCAATATACCTACAATTTTATCCATTGTTTGGGAATCAGTAACATAAATATCGATATTATTAACTTCTTCTTCTCCATTATTCTGTCTCTCTGTCGAGTCTTCTTCATTTTGTTCGATATCTTCTGTTTCATTTAGTAATTCTTTAAAGTACTCTGACCACCTTTCCATTTCCTTTCTCTCTTCCCCTTCGATTCTCACGTCTTTGCCTTTACATCCATTCACTCTAGGTTGAAAACCTCTTTTCATTCTATCTACAGCTTTATAAAATTTCCTACTTTCGTTTTGTTTATTCAGTTGTTCAATTCCTTTTATTTGGTGTTTTATCCACCTTTTTTTTTCTTTATTAAGTTGTTTGCTTTTATTATCAACTCTTGATATTTTTGCTCTGGTTTCTCATTGTATCATTCTCTCTCAAGCTTTATTCTTTTCTTGTATTATAGTGATACAGTCTTTATCAAACCAAGCAGGGGTTTTCTCCAATAATTTATATAGCAGTTTCATTAACTGTCATTTCTATTACTTCCTATTGTTCCTCTACTGTATTACCTCTTGCGTTATTCAGATTCTCCAATTTATCATTTAACATCTTTTGATATTTCTTTATTTCTTCAAAATTTTCATTTAGATTAGAAATATTCCAGCACCTCCCCTTAATCTTTTAGATCTTTTGTACCATTGATAATCGTTCTCTCACATTTTTTCGTTACAGTTTGGGCCCATACAACTTCTTACGTCTATTAGGGATGAGAAGTGCCGAGTCTTTATGGTCGATCTGGTTAACTTCCGTACTACCGGGCATTTTCCAAGTTTCTAAATAAATATATTTATGGGGAAACATCGTACTTTTGATAAACATTCTAGATCTGGCTGCCAATTGAATCAGGAGGTCACAATTTTCATTATTCTTATCATTCAATGTATATGGGCCTGCCGTTTCTCTTTGATCTTCATATTTGCCAATTTTGGCATTAAAATCTCTAAAAATGATAACCATATAATAACTGCATGTTCCGTCACATATTTCATCGAGTTTGTTTTAAAAATTCTCTTTCTCTATTTATCGTTTCTCTTCTGTTAGGACATGTGCTGATATATCTTCCTTTCATTCTAAGTTTAAATCTTCTATCATTAAAAGTTTCATATACTTTCTCTTATTTATCAAAAAACCTGTTCCCAACTGCCATGTTCTTTCTTTTGGTTCGCTATATATCATAGTGTACTCTGGCTTATCTATCCTTTCTGTTCCGTGTCAGCGAATTTCTTGTAAAGCCAGAATATCTATTTATATTTTATCATTTCATTGGCTATTTCCTTCAATTTTCCTGGTTGTTTCATTGTTTGAACATTCCAGGTTTCTATAATCCACTCCTTATTTCGGTTCTTGTCAACATGTGAATCACCAATCCAAGGCTGATTTTTAGGCACCCCTATGCCTAACCCCCAGCCTGGAGAACGAGGGTATCTCTTTTAGTCTGGTTCTTTCCTCAAGACCTGTCTGGCTAGGGAAACCCTGCCAGTAGTTATACTACTGCCGGCATAGCTCTTGAGGTCATTAGAACACACAAACCCCACCGCCACGATATGGCAGAGTTACCATTGGTATACGTATACTATTACTGAATCTTTTATCGTCATGTTTACTAATCCTCGGGTGCTAACTATAAACGTTTATATAATATTTATTCTTTTTTCACTTTTCTGCATCGTGAGGCATCCATTTTCAGTTATAAAATGACACACCGCTCTCATTGTTGTTGAGACTGGTGGATTTGAATTCATATACAATACTGTTTAGTGGACAATTATCAGACTCAGAAAAAAATTAAGAGTATTCTGAAACGGTGACAGTGAGACTGACAGCTCAGATAAGTTAGTGAGAAAACAAATTGTCGTTTAGAATAGTAATAAAATACTACGATGGACTTAAGACCAACGTAGTTATTTATTACTATTCTATTTCCAACCATACTGAAGTAAAAAAGATAATCATATGCTGTTTAATAAAATTTACTTGTTTTTAGATTTACAGAGTGTAACTCATTTCTTGTTACTGGTAACGTATAGCCCGCAAACCCTGATGCCCGCGAACATGGCTTCCACAGTGGACTGGATTCCTGAGGCAGGCATGTCGAAGCCGTATGAGCCTCCTCCAGGCAACTCCACGGTGTAGGCCATAGGAACTCCAGCACTCATGTTCCAGTCATCGCTGCTGCCAGCAGTGGCTCCTGGAAACATGCAAACATGCGTTCACAAATGTCCACTCCCTTGAAGTTATCAGCGCTGAACGAACTGAGAGCAATATGTGGAACCAAGTTCAGTCAAGAACTAACGAAGATATGCGATTTGCGAGTTTTATGCATTTCAAAATAGCTTTTAAAAAACCTAAACGCCCTATATATTTCAAATATAATATATATATTAATTATAATAATTTAAAAATATTGCTTTTATAATGTGAAATTAAATTTCATGATAATTCTGTGTAATTATAATTTAATAAAGCAATTTTTTACCCTTTACAGACACTATTTTATTTGGAGACTTACTACGTTTCGAAACATTTTCGTATCTTCTTCAGGTTTTCTTCCAAATTACTCTAACATATTAAACAAATAACATATTTAATAAGTTCATTAAATTTTGAAAAGACTTCGAGGCACATTCAATTAAAACACAAACGTGGTCGTGGCAAGACAATCCTAAATAAGATAGATCGAGTATCGAAACGTTGTTATCCTCTAAATAAAATAGTGTCTCTAAAATGTCAAAAATTACTTTTTGACTTCAAAACAGGACGCAAAATAAAAAATTGTAGTTCTAATTTATTTAATACAACAGTAGATTACTATGAAATTATGACTGCTCGTTTTCACAATTTCTTTGTGACTTTCTGATTCTTATCAATGAGTTGTGGACAAATTATATTTAATGTAATTATATTATTTTTATTCAACTTTATTTAATGATAATCATTGCTCTAATAATTAACACGCATATTGTAATGTACGAGCAATATATCCGACAAAAGACATGAATGAATAAGAGAAAATGCAACGTTGTGAATTAAATAATTTATCTTCAAGCACCATCACTTTTATTTTCTACTTAACTTCAAATCAATTGTGGATCAGAAGATCACATCCATTCAATTCTTCAAATAATTTTTGCGTGTTCTGATGTTTATTAAAAGGAAATTAAACGCAGAATATATAAACAGAATTGATTATGGATATTTTCTATAATTTACTTCATAATTTATTTAGTCTTGACTGAACCTTCGTAGCGTTCGGACGAATTCTCCGCTCCATCGAATTGTTATCGTTGAATATCCTAGGAATAGTTGTGCCCTCGTGAGGAATACTCTGCCTTAATATCTATAAGACCCTTCGTGTGACTGTGTTCTTTCATCCAGTGCTTTGTCTCATGAGTGACTTCACCACAACATCGCCGGTAACAACCGCCTACCTGCTACGCTGCGACCACCCTCTAACGGGACATCTGAATGTAAGCAACGTGCTGCAGGATTATGGAGTACGAAGGTGAGTTGGAAACATGCCAAAAAATAAAGGGACTGCAAAAGCACCTAACACACGCTTTGAACGTAGTCGACACGATTAGAAAGAGCTTGCAAGTCTGCTGCAAAAGAAATTTACTCCTGAAAATTCTGATGAAGAAGAAGAGCTGGTTAACAGAGAAACTGCATGGTAACTACCAAAGAATAAGAAGCGTAAAACTGTAGCATCGCCCGTGCAGTTCGAGATAAATCAAATTAAAATGAATACTAATGACGCTAAAGTCATCATAAACAATGCTAACGGTTATAATAAAATCAAGCAAAAACTGGACAAAATCAACTTAAAGATACATTGATGAATAACCAAGACAATGCAAGAACATAACCGAGAATAGCACTCTTACGAAAATAAACAGAATAGGCCAATCAGAATTATAATTAAAATCTACATTCATCCTGTGACATAGGTGAAATGGGTGAAGAATTAAGGCAAAAATCATTAAAATAGAAACAAACTCAGAAATTAAATCAAAACCCTGAATACATTAACCTACCTATGTTCATAACAGCATTTGAAAACACAGAAGACCTCAAAAAAGTATATGAACTACAATGCTTAGCTAAAATGAAAATTAAGGTGGAACCAGGGAAAGCCAACAAAATGATATCACAATGCAAAAAATGCCAAAGGTAGGATATACCCAAAGATTCTACAGACGCCCTCAATGTGCAGGAAATCATCGCACTGCATCATGCACTAAACTGAGAGAAACTCCAGCTGAGTGCTCAAACTGCATGGAAGCGCATCCTGCTAATTATAGAGAATGCTTTGTAGCAAAACAACTACAAAAAATAAGAGAGCAGCAAACCTAGAAGAGACAAACCACAGAAAAAATTTTTACTTCTAAAAAGGTGGCAGAAAGATACTGTCAGAGAAGGCAACAAACCGCAAACTAAGACTCCATCTCTTCCAAACGAAGACATGCAACAAATGTTGACAATTCTAAAACAACTTGGAGAAAGACTAGATAGAATTGAAACAAAGATGACAGGAGCAACTCACAAAAGAAACTAATGGACCAAGAAGACATAAGGATAGCGATTTGGAATGCCAACGACATCCTAAACAAGAGAGCAGAACTTTAAGTATTTGTGAATTATTTTTTCCATATCATTTTTGACGGTAGAAACACTATGTTATTCGTAATTCCTAAGTACATTTATTTGCTTGTATCGTCTTGTTTACTAGTCGATTTCCAGATTGTTTAGTGTTTCTTGAAAGACTGTATTAACAGTTTATTAATTATATACAAAATTATTAGTCTTGAACATGAGACAAATCTCGTAACCTACAGTATAGTTGTTATGAATATTCTCCGTTCTCATACTTTCTGCCGCATGAAGTTGATTCATTTTTACTTTCAGGCAACCAAAATTATTTTGTAATATCTAAAGTTAGAGTTGTTTTTATTCATCAATAAACTAAACCAAAACTCAGTTTATTTTCAGAACATCCTAATACAAACCTCAATACAATTCCCACCACCTTAGTTCCTCAAAATTTGCAGCAAACAAATCGTTTTCGTTTTGCCTATGCCACCACAGAATTCGCAACAATCCGATAGCACAGAGTTAATTTAATAGAAATTTCTATGTTTTTGTATTAAATTTTGGACATAACTCTAACTTACCTAGGAGATCGACGGAATTTCCATATTCGTAGTATTCGCCTCCTGCTCTGGTAATGGCATTGTTAATACTACGAGCCAAGGCATCCTGTAACGAAAACATCAAATATTGCCGATTTCTGATTCTACACCAATTCCAAAAAATAGCCTCGGAAATTTGCTATCCAAAAACTGTTAGTATAATATTGAAATAACTTACTAGGTCTTGCCAGTTGTCGGGAAGAACATAATCGTAACTCCAAGGGTACAACAGATACTGTAAAAAATAACAACACTTTAAACTTCAAAGCATATTAATATTATATATTTATGTAAATTAAAAAAAATTCTTTGTCATAATACTTTTTATATGAATTGGAAAATTAGTAAAAAAAGAACCTTAAACAATTGTGTTCTACAATACATAATTATTTATATTGTTTCTTCATAAATTTCTTGCTTGACTAAATCAAGCTTTTTGTAATTTGTCTACTAATTTGCAGTCTACAACAGTTTCATTGTAATAAGTGAATTGTATACAAGATTATAGCATGAGGTGGGTAATCGTACATTGATCATTCCCTAGTATTGTGTGGTTTAGTTAATTTAGATCGTGTTGTGCATCAGATCCGTTGGCCACATTCGTCCGAGTCTTCTTTCTATCACTGGAGGATTAGTTATTTCTGGTACAGTGTTCATCATCGTGTCGTTCGGAGTCGAGTTCTGAGAGTCTCTTCATTTTTCCTCGGTAATGAGTGGTATGTTGAGATCATTATGCACGGTGAAGCGTTAGTGTTGGAGCGTAGTATTTTAGATTGGATTCTTTGAATAATTTTTTGATTAGAGGGCTTGAGCATCCCCATAATTGTATGTCCATATGGATTAATAATACATTTGTATATTAACTGTACTATATTATCCAGTGATGGAACTAGAATGGTTATATGAGTTAACTTGACGAATTTATTGCATAACTTGTTTGAAAATTGATTTTATATTCCAAATTCTCCCCAGGGTAACCTAAATGATAATCGGCTTTCTACGTTCTACGCAAATCTACATTATGTTTATACATATTAAAACGGATTTTATTATATGACAGTTACAATTCTGAAAAATTAAATAGAATTTTACAACCTGTAGATTGAAATTAGAGTAATTTCTTTGATCGTTCTATGTGTCTTTGCTTCCTCTATGACAAGAAAATTTAATTAATATAATTTTTGATGACACTAGCAAAAATTATGCTCAAACCCGGCGTTTCCCAACGTGGGGCCCACGTCCCATGAGGGCAATTTGATTGTTCAGGGGGGCAATTAAAAAAACAGCTAATTTAGAATTTAACTTGTACAAAAGGAAGAATTGTTAGTATCTCAATTTGAAATATCGGCACTAAATGCCTTGCTTTTTTCGACAGAGTCTATGTGCCTCGCGTAGACCACAACTTCTCCCTCATGGTCCCTCCATGGAAACTTCATTGCATCCCAACAGACTAAAAAATGCCACGAAACCTAAAAACAACCAACAAGGGGAGGAAGGATTTACTGCACTCCAGAAGGAACATAATTATACTCTGACACTGACGCGTCCAGGTCAAAGGAAGGAGTAGGCTGCGCTTTTGTCACTGCAAATACCTCCAGATCCACATCAATAGACAAGGAGGCATTTATAATCACTGCTGAAACCTTTGCCCTACTCATGGTAACCAGTTTTTAATTTATTTTAGGCATCTTTGTTGAGGTGTATATGTTTACATGCATGTATAATCTTATATATGTATAGTTAAATAATTAATAACAATATGATAAATCGATACTATATTTTCGTTACTATGGTATCGATTTTCGATTGCAATGCTACACACTGAACCACATAATGGCGCTGCTTTAACACAGACCTTGTTGAATAAACAACATAGTTTTATAGTAGTGACTAAGTACTCATAGGTACTAATGTTTTTTAAAGTTAATGTGATTTTAATTATAAGACAAGAAGTTATGTTATGCTGAAGGTGTTGCAAAGTATTCGTAACTTGATGTTTTTATATAAGTGGTAACGTTTTTATTTTTCATTCAGGATGATTATAACAAAGAGTTGAAAGCTTCCTACTATTTATTTAATAAAGTTATAAACTTGGAGACTGTTTTTGGTTTCTTCTACTCATCAACGTCTATGTCTACGTCAACAGTCCTTTTTACCATAATGAAGATAGCGTGGATTCCCACACACGCAGGTATACCATGAACAATGGAGGCTGACCAGATGGTAAAGGGAGCAACAACGAAACATCTCGACTACTCCTGTATGTACAAAAAAGGATGCCTGCGCAACCCTCTCTGGCTTCTTTGAAAAAAATTGTCTACCAACCAAACTGGAAGGGATATTCTTCAGTGAGATGGAGTGCTACTACGACTTATCTCTCCCCCGAAACATCACAAGAAGACAACAAATAATAGTATCAAGAATTCGCACCTCGGTCTGTTTTGAGAGGTGTATGTTTCTGGGGTCGCAGACCTTGGGCATACGGTAAGAGTTGTCCGCTATTCCTATTGGAATAGTCGGCCAGCTACCTCCTAAACTTGCCAAGGCATGGCGAGCGGTAAGGTGCGACCCCACAGCAAACCCCTCTCCCGCCATCGGAAGGGCGTGGGACAAGTACCAAATGCCGGACCGACTTGATGCAGGTATTTATAGGGTTTGTCCAGCATTACTTTTAGGCGAATGCCGAGTATAGCCCGGGGGCCCTAGTTAACTCTTGGCTACCTTCCTCCACCCTTCCGCATCCCCCCTTTCAAATCCCTTTCCTATGCTATAAGAGGGGAGTTGCCACTATGTGGATTACCCTATACATAGCCTGTCTACACCAAAAATAAAAAATCGCACCTTGGACACCAAATTAAGCCATAATTTTCAGTTTTATGCTTTACCTCAGCCTGTATGTACGGTTTGTAGGTCTGCAATAACTATAAAACATCTACTTTTTCAATGCACTCTGTACGACAGGTCAATAAAAAAATTTCGCGCAACCCACACCAGAAGAGAATTTTGCACAACATCCGCAGCAATTCACTCACTGCTCGAATTCATCGCAGTCACAAGAGTCGCTAAAGAAGTATAACCCACCACAGTTCTTAACTATGTATTCTAAGATACTGAAAATGTTGAAATATATGTTTTAATTTAATCATGTACAATCGCCAAGAACAATTTTGTTGACGCGACTCTAAACCACCCAATAAAAAAAAATTGAAATAAGAATTATGTAAGTTTTGTACCTTCTATAGAGCAACACTTGAAAACTTGCAGTAATGTAAATTACAATTTACTTGGAGGGTATTGTTTACTTAGTGGCTTAGCGTGGGTTTCAGCAACCAAGGACGGAGACCAAAAAGTTCCAAAATTTACAGAAATTCTGAAATTTTGCCGCCCTTTAAAAGTTAAAAATCTTAGATTAATATAAATAACTACTTTGTTTACGTAGAGAATTAGTATTATTGAAGAACCGTATTACACAAGTTGTAATTAGTCTTCTTTATGGAAAAATTCAATTTTCGATTATATATAAATATATGTATATGATACACAGAGGAGCATTTGAAAGACTTAGGTGGGGAATTGTAAAAAAAATGTTGGGAAACACTGATTTAACCCTTATGTCGTGCACATATTCTGGAGTCGACTCAATCTGAGAAGCTTGCATCCTATTCATCTTCAACCACAGTACACTTTGAACTGAGAATTAGTGTTGCGAATCATTCAATACTTTTTTTTCTCATCTGGTGCCGATTCACATTATACATATTACGATGTTTGTGCCGTTCTGACTAATGAACCAAACTCACTCCAAAATTCCAGTCTTCGCGCTACGTGGCATCACACCGGTATCAAATACATATTTTGTTATTTCGTTCGTATTTCTGTTTTCGTGTATGATTAATATAATATTTTACAATTATTTGAAGGGCAATATCTTTTATTTAATTATGAACCAGTCCGCCCGTGCCAAATGCTCATAGTCTGCAAACAATTCAGAGCGGTAATGTGAATGATAGTTTTAAAGTATTAGAAATGTAATCGAAATTTTTGCATTGACCAGGGAAAACATATCTCCACCAATAACCTTGAAGTGGTGGTGGGGCTTGAGTGGTCAAGTGATCCTGAGAGCTATGCCAGCGGTAGCGTAGCTACTGGTAGGACCTCCCTTGCTGGACAGGTCAAAGGTGATGACCCAGACTAAATGGGTTACCCCGGCCCTCCAGGTTGGGGGTTGGGCTTGAGGTTAACACCCTCCTCCCGTAAAAAAACCAAAGTTACGAAAATCCAAAGAGTTGAAGCCGGACGGATGAATAGACAACGATGTAGAAATTGGAAGAGGACAGCATATGACCGTGAAGGATAGAAGAAGCTCGTTGGAAAGACCAAGGTTCACTACGGACTGTAGCGCCATGGAAGAAGAAGAAGGGAAAACATATAATGAAATGTAAATAGAAAATACTATTTAAAGAAACTCAATTCTTCAGAGTTACATTATGATAAATCTTATGAAGTATCGTAAACTGACGAAGTGAAAATTACAAAACTTATTTTAATGATTTTGTATTTGTTTTTCTTCTGGTTGGTTGTGGAGTCATTGTTCATCTTTAATGAATATTTGGAACGAACCTGTGTAGAAAAAGTGCGTACGAAATCGTGAAAGAGAATATTGGAAGACCATGTCCAACAGACATGTCGATGTTGGTAATCGAAATATTTTGTTAGTTTTAACTGGTATTTATTATTAGTAGTCAATATTACACTGTAAAGCCGATGAATCCATATATACCAAATTTTTGGTGGGTAGGTCTGATTTGTGCCGGCGTGCCGTGGTGTAGTGGCCAGCGTCATCGCATCGCAGAGGTTCCTGCATGGGCATGGGTGTTTGTGGTCGTCCTTCTCACGAAAACTGGGGCTAAGGCTGTGGGAGAATCGACACTCTGACCAGGTGTCACTCCTAAATCCAGAATGTGTCATGTAAGATGACAGTCTGGCAGCCGTCTCGGTAGGCCAAGGCCCATCATGGGCTGTCGAGCCAAAGAGTAATTTTTTGTGAAAACATCTCACTTTTAAAATTGTACTGCTGCTGTAAAGTTTACTAACACTATATTCATTTGAAACTGTTCTCCGAAGTGAATGTCTTTCACTTTTATGGCTGTTCATTAAAACGCAAATGTTCTTAGTACGCTTTGGAACTATGATTTTAATAGAATAAATGAATAGACATTAACCTTTATCTTGTTTGCAAAAGTAATTCAAACGTGTACATTTAAAATGTTGTGAGAAAAGTATTTACAATAATATAACAAACCTACTCATATGAATATTTGGCCAAGAACAATTGAAGAAATTAGTTTAAAGTAACAAAATAATCTGCTATAATTTTCATGTTTACAATATTTAAGTTAAAATAATGGCCACTTACTGACAATATAGGATATAAAAGTTACATTATTACATTGAAAAATAATACACACGTTTGGCGTACCTCATTAGGTGAACTAAAATGTACAAAGGTCTTAAACCCAAATAAAACTGACAAAGATATTAAGCAGAAAGTAATGCGTCATAGATACTGCTGAGTTATCTTGTACAACTTTGGACGTTAATAATTTATTATGAATGATTTCAGAAATTTATCTGTTGTGGTACAATCGTTATCTACAATCTTAGTATTGTCATAATCGAATGTTGTTCAAAGTACAATGTTTGTTTATAACCGATTGTTTTGTGATATGATAGATTATAGTTCACAATGAGCTTTTTTTAAGCTTGTGTTCAGAGTTTTTTTTGGTTGTCCTATATAAACAGCAGGGAAATCATCGCAAGAAATTTTATATTCTATATTATTGTTGTCCTGAGAATTTATAGGGTCTTTGTAAGTAAAGATAGTGAAATGTTGGATTTATCTCCTGAAACTATTGTGAAAAAATTAATAAAATTAAAAAACTTAGGGTTGTGTTTCGGTTTAGGAGTTATTTTGGAATAAAATGTTGAAATCCTTGGGCTAGCCATTAGTGACAAAGATACCTACTACAGATACTAAATTAAGGGAGTGAAAAGATGGTTGCAACAGAAGAATGGCTCTATCTTATAAATTGCACACCATAACCTATTTTTGATTGATGGAATGATAAGAAAAATAATTAGGGACTATCATTGAAAAAGTGTGTTTCCTATACCAGTTGTAAGATAAAACAGAATTATTAAGTGTAATGGAGAAAATTAAGAGAATTATCGTTAGGCAATTCATGTGTAACCAATAGTTCTGAATTGTATTTATTAAAGACATCAATGATATGGTTTATTTTCGAGGATTGAATAATGCAAAAATATGTCATCAATATACCTATAATAGCAAAGTTGTTGAACTTCAAGATTTCTCTAAATGCCTAATGACAATTAAAGCGAACAGAGGAGACAGTGGACTGCCCATTGGAATAAAAGTGGGAATGATTAAAAGAGAAAAGTGTAGATTTCAACACTATATTGAGAGCCATTAATATTTCATTTCGAGGGGTGATGTATATCGGTTAAACAAATGCCATCTGGATTTGAAGCTAGCGATTGCTAACTCATTGGTGACGGATGTATCTATAACGCAATGCTTAATATATTTGTCAATTTCATTTGGGTTGACGTCTTTGTAATGTATTAATTTAACTTTTAGATCCTACACTGTATGTGGCCATTATTTTAATTTAACAAAATAATCATTTAAAATCCGTTCGTGACGTGGCAGCTTCCATCGTTAACGTACGAACTCAATGCTTTTCGTTTTTATATTGTCAGTACTTACAGGTCCATAGCTGTGTAGAGCCAAATACAGCTTTATGCGTCCAGAATTGGCTTGGTTGATATCTCTCAGGGTTCGTGATTCCAGTTCTGAGAATCCAGCTGGTCCAGCAAATATATCAGAGCATGGATCCATGCTTACACCGCTCTCTTTAAAACAGAACAATTAACTTCATTAAATTCCCCGATCTATTTTTGGACAAAATATGATCGGAGATGTTTCAAACGTTTCATTTACAATGAATATATAAAACTTAAGCACAAACCGATAACTATTTATAACCTATACCACTAAAATTTTAAGCTGAAACGTCAAGGAATGTAAATGTAACTCATACTTTTTTATGATAAATTATTTTCAGAAATCACAGATTTTCAAAGCTAATGTTTTGAAGCAATATGTTGCAATATTATAAATATATTTAAGAATATTTTATTGCCGTACCTGCCCAATGATAATCGAAATTTCTGTTGGGATCAGTTCCTAAACAGTTAGATCCAGGAGCAGGGGCTCGGTTTTTTCTCCAAAATCGGTCCTATTTTGTTAAATGAATGAAAAATAATACTAGAAATTAAAATTATTAAAGCATATTAGTTACTGCGTGAATATATAATTGTTAAAATAGAAGTAAACAGGCTTTCAAGCACAAAATATAACAGTAGTATGAATAATAAATTAATAATAAACATCTTAGCACAGGAATTTTGTCATACTTTTATTATCTTATGTCAATTCAAAAGATTATTGCGACGATACCCCTTAATATCTAGTTTGCATGAGAGTAAATGCATATTAGACAATTACAACCCATCAAGCCTTCACGAAAATTACCTAAAAAATAACGAACAAAGGCGGATTACTGACGTCATACTTAATGATAGAAACTAACGTCAGTTCTGGTATACTCGTATCCGTCAGGGTTGAGCACGGGAACTATGAGCCAGTCGACGGAGGCCGTGATGTCGGAGTTGACGGCGGCGTTCTCAACCAGCTGGTTGATGATGTAGAGGGCGGTTGCGGGGGCGATCCACTCTCGCGCGTGGATGCCGCCGTCGATGAGGATGGCAGGCTTGCTGCCGCCCCCGCCCGTAGAGATCGTCACCAGGGGAATTTTTCTTCCCTCGGAGGAGGTACCGGGGAACGTCACGGTCACAACATCTGGGTACTGAGTGGCGAGGCCTTGAACGTAAGCCACGATCTGCAACGATGTCGTTATTTGAAAGTCTATTCTTTCTGAGAACTTGTATTTAAATTAATATTAATTTTTATATACTTTCAGCAGCACGAAACTTAACTGTATAATTCATATAATGTATTCACACTTCCAATCCTACTTCTCTATTCCATCCCATTTTGCACAAAGTTGAAACATGTGTTCCGTGCAATACACTTGATCTCTATTTCTTACCGATATCATATATAATTTAATATTATTTACATTTATATGACGCTTTTCATGAATGCCAGACAATTTTTAATTCAGCACTTAATATAATCCAGATTATCTTTTGATAATATTTAAAACGCTCTACTGTGATTTCGCTGATTCTATAACCCCCTACACTATGTATCCTATTAGATCCTACTATTAAAATTCCTGGTCATTCCGTCAACGAATATTCTTCCAACCTGCAAACGATAATTTAATTTCATATATGTTACTTTTATCTTATATTTACTTATAAGTATTTGTACTGGTTCATTCAAACTATTCGAGTTTATGATGTTTAATGTCAAACAAGTGATTTTTATTTATTGTTTTGCAATATGTGAATCTTATCTAATAAAAGTAATGCTATTAGAAGGTTATATATGATTTCAAAATCAAAAATACTTGCGTTGGACCAAGGTGACTGAGCCACTACCAATTTCTAGCTATAAATGAGTGTGTATGTATACATCACTTCTTTCAAGGCTTAAATCTGAAACCCCATCGCCTAGTGGCCACGCCCCGTAACCAGGCAAGGCTCATGGCTGATTAGACTGGCCTTTGTTGGAGTGCATATTATAATTCAATTTGTTATTTAAAAATGTAATATTAAATATTGGGGAAATTATAAACAATAAATAAAAACTATTTGGTTGACATTAAGCATCAATAGTTTGAATGAACCAGTACAAATGATTTGCTTTCATCACATTCGTGCAGTATACCATATTATTTTAATTAGTGCAATTTTCAAAGTAATTTTTCTGGCCTTAAATGATGAGTCTCAAACGTCAAATAAGATAACTCTATCAGAAAAAAGCCTGCCCTTTTCGAAGGTAACAAAAAGAACTTGCTTGTAGCAAAAGGTTTTTTGCTATTTGTATGTGAAAATTCACAAAATTTGACGCGTAAAATTTGAAACTCATATTTAATAGCGTATATCTTGACAACTAAGCGAGCTTAATAGCTGATACTTTGGCAGCTTAAAAGAAGTAATGGGTTTGGTTAATTCATCAAAGCATAAGTTTGTGGAAGGTTTTGTTGCAAAGTTGTAAGCAATGAAAAATGTGCTCCAAATTGATGTGACATTATTTGAGCAACTTTGTGAGATTACAGCAATAAAAATAAAACTTTATGAACCTTGGAACTGCAACCTTCGTGTAAAGCATAAAAAGTTGTCTCTGGTTGCCATTTTTCTTAACAACTTTTACCTAGATAATTATCACTACACTGTGCTGTGATTTACATTGAACCTTCTTTCGCCTTCAGCTCCACCGCTTAACTGCTTTGGATAATATAATCCAATCAGTGACTGCTGGTGCACATATGCTTATGAGCTACGTCACATAAAGAAAATTGGAAAGAATGATATATTCTTAATTATTTGGAACCTTTATAAGAATTGTCTTTCAATGCTGAGAATTTCTGTTTCGATTTCGAATATAAACTGCGCGCCTGTCAGCGCAGTAACACTGCCTAGTGCAACCATGTGGCTGCTTCAGTATTCAGCCACGATTCAGGACAGAATGCCTGTATGGAATGAGAAATGCGCATGCGTAGTATTTCGTTTCAATTCCGTGGAGTACCCCAAAGATCGACAAACTGCTTCCGTTCTGAGCTCTGGGCCAGTGAAGATATACAATTCTGCACATTTTTGGCTTGTTACTAAAATTAACTTTATTGCAAAAATGTATGAAAGAACAAGAATCGAGTTAGAAACGTCTGTCAACTTTTAAAAATTAGACACTATTAGTAGAAACTTTTTAAACGGAATTATTATATTATATTACAGGACGGTCCATTCGTCGCAGTGTCAATAACACTATCGCTGTTGTAGTATTTTACAATTTTAGATGGTAAAAATTGTTGCATATGTGATACATCAGCCCAAGCAACCATTTAGCAACTTAAAAATACTCACGAGCCGTTAAGTCAAAAGTCGTTACTTGTTTATGCGTTCCATCTTTAACTAACGTATGCTAATTATACCTGTTTAATTAACTAGTTTTCTATAAATCAACTTCCTTGTTGAAATGAATCGCTCTATTTACTATATGTTTGTGACTGAATATTATTTTACCGTGTCATTTCAATGGATAAGAAAATGTAATTGTCAAACACAACCGATTATAATTATCATTTTAATCTTTAATAATAATGTTAATGTATCAATAAGAAATATGCGACAACGCGAAAGTATTAACATGAAAACCTTTTCCGTTACCTCTTGTGAACTTATAGAATCATTTTAGCTTCAAATGTCTTGACTTCGGAGTTGGATTTAGACCTGGGTAATAAGTTCAGTTCCTTACAACGGTAGAGAATTTAATAATAAAGGTCAGTCTCCCTCCTCAAGGGCTGAAGAATTCCTTAATAGTTGCTTATTAATAGACAATAAAAGTTGACAAGCTTTGTGAAATAATAATTTAGTATTGTTTTTGAGAAGTATGGTCTGAAATATGATTATTTAATACAGTCGCCAATTTCTAAACTTTGGATATTCTCCAGCTGTTACAAAGACTTGGATCCTTATAGAACTGATTTCTATAGGAAATTTATTTCGGAAACCTCAGTTAAGAGCATCGCTGATTCTTGTAATATATGCAACTATAAGGTCACAGTTGAAAATAAAACCACAGTCTGTTATCATTTAATATTCTTATACAAATTACTTGCAAATAAACCTAGGATTAATACGCAGAGTAAGAGCACATTGCATTAGTGGCTGTTGGAATGTAGACAATTCCTGTAGTTTTTTATGTTGTAGAATTGTACATGTTTTGTGCAAAATAAAAATCGAGCAAGGGTAGTCCACGATGGGTATAATAAAGAATGTAGTCTTTCTCGGTGTAGAGAATGAATAAAGTCTTCTCGGACATATTGCTAGAAGCCGATGACAGTGAACCTCATCGAAACGTCGCAAATACAATTGTTTACTCGGTTAGAAGCCCGAGAAGCCTTTATACGATGGGTATGTTCGCGGTATACCAACTCAGGAGTTGAAAACAGTTCCTAGATTAATTTTGGATTTTCATTGAACACAATCTGGTCCTGACATGACCTCTCTGAAATTAGTGCTGAAATAGAGGAACTTGGTATAAGAACATTAGATGGCATTTATATTCACATGGCGTGCGTGAGGCAACTGGTGCACTTAATAGAAGTTTGCAGAATGCCGGAATAAATATTTCATATACTCTATAGTCACCTCAAGCAATAAAAAATCTTGAACTATTGCAGGTCATTCACTTAAATTCAGCATTAATTAAATAAATTTATTTTAAGAAAATAAACAATAGAATTTTAATTATGTCGTAAATTATAATACTAAACCAAAGAGTTTACTTGCGATGCTCTTTTTTTTGTTTCTTTCAATATCTGAAATTTTCAAAAAATAATCATAAAACTAATTAATAGTTACTCGTAATATATGAATAGTAATTTAATGAAACTACCAAGTTCAATTTGTAATTATACTAAGAACAAATTAACTGTATTTATTTCACATGTAGCAGGACATGGAAAATAAGAAATAACTATTATAGAAATAAAAATTTGAGACCTTAAGCGTTATAGTCAAATTCTTTAGAAAATATTACCTCGTCGTAACTGTAGTACTGATCAAACGTAATTCTTCCTGAAGGGCTGGATCTTTTTACATGTCTAGGATGAATTTGCATTCGTTCATTTTGCAGTACACTGAAAATGAAATAAAGTAGCTTCATTTCAGAAAGGATGTACGGCTCATCAATTTGCATATGGTTATATTTTATTTTCAGTTAACTGCTGAAATAAAACTTATAGATGTATTTACTTTGAAATGAGATTTTAAATATAATTACTTTAAAAACCACTGTTTAGAATCTGATAAAATTCTAATATTTAAAGCAGTTAATAACATGAGGTTTTTTTTTCATGTTACAGGAACAGTGCATTTCTTAGCAAAAGGAATTAAGTTGTAATTATCAAATAAAAGACATTTTGTTTTGAAGATAAATTTTAAAACGCCTGTTATGATTAATGATTAGGCGGTAGTTAAAGTTTATAGAAGAAACAAGAAAACTCTAGAGAAATTACAAATATATGCATGATAATTATATTCGTTAATATGAAATTACATATTAAATAGTTATAGGTCTTTATTGACCAGTCTTCAATTAAATAATTCAGAATTGTTTTACAAATTGCTCATCAGTGGTTTGACACATAAAGTCTGACATAAACACCGAGTCAGTTGTATTAAGATTAGCACGTGGCAAAATCTTGAAAATCACGTAACCCGTAATTTCCAACAGATATGATAGTTCTATTTGATTTAGAACGCCATAATGATATCATCACATTGTGTACAGGTTCTCGTGGAAAATAAGATATAGCTGATATCTATTGACACAGCACAAAGGTCTAATTTTTGAAGTCAACAATTATCTTGAAGCTTGGAAGTGAAAGATAGGTTCAATCTGTCAAATGAATATCTTTGGTATTATCAGCTACCATTCACTTTCTTGACTTATCTCACATTTCACTTAAATTGAAGATTTTGATAAAACTCAGATATATTATAACATATTATATAACAGACAACAGATCTCGATAACTAATTAATACATTAACTCGATGACTAGCCAGCTTTTTACATAAACTAATATTGGGTCGATGGAAACATATGTAGTGTACTCTCGCTCTGGTATAACGTTTTATTTGCAATCAATAAAATACAAGGATGAAAAAATTTACGTCCGATAAGAATGAATAAGAACGATAGCCAATTCAGACAAAAAGTGTAATATAAATACCACACAACGTTACTGGGATCCTTGTTCCTTTCGTCGGGTGCTAAGAAGAGACTAGAGCGACACAACTGCACTTGTTAGTTGACAAAACTCAAACGCCAAGTTTGATTTTGAGTTTTGTCAAATGACAAGTGCAGTTGTGTTACTCTAGGCTCTTCTTAGCACCTGATGAAAGGGACAAGGATCCCAGAAACGTTGTCTGGTATTTATATTACACTTTTTGTCTGAATTGGCTATTTTTCTTATTCAAAATACAAGGATGTTTTCTCCAAAAACTAGGGTGCTTTAACAATTTCAAGTCTGCAGAAGTTTGCAGATTAGAAGAAGCCAAAGTCGTAAAGCATCTTCGTTAATGAAGGAGTTTTCTAAAATATTAAAATTATACAGTGCGTTCGGAAAGTCTCTGTGCACTTGACTACGGATGTAGATGTACGTTCGAAGTTCGAAACGAAGTTGGTAGAAGACAAGTTAGCAGAACTGTTTTTTCATAGATACGCGATTTCTTTTAATTCGCTCTATTGTTACGTAACATTTAACTCTTTTTGGTTCAGTTGATGAAAGCTATTGGGATGTGTAGTGATGTAAATGCACAGCAACTATCCGAAAACCCTGTATAATTCCGTCTGTATTAGATTGTGACTAATTAACAGATAACATTACTTATTTTTCTAATTAGTCTCTAAAATATTTTTGGAAAGAGATAAGAAAATTTGATCTTCATGGAATCACCTCGCGCAAACTCCTGGATTGTTGCTTTCGTCAGGTAAGCGATTAAGGCCGTTTATTAACGGGTTACTAAAAAACTTGATGCAGAATAAAGGCAACATCCACTAAAATTTTTGTGTAATTTTTGTAAAAATTGAATAATTATAAATAGAATATGAACAAGTTAGGTTAGTTACAATATAATAAACTATCTAAAAAGCTGCGAGACAAAGCAAGTGCCTCTGTAAACTGACGTCGATAATTTTATGGAAATTACGAACAACAAAATTAATAAATCAAAAACATAGTAAAAATTAAATCTAGAACAATACAGCCTATGACTGTCGTCAGTTCTTTCTACATTCCAGTATTACAGTCAAACGGAAAAAGTTGAAACTCGCAAGTACTGCAAATGCAGTTAGTTGAAAATGTCATTTACTTACGGCCCGTAGTTATCTATGATGACTTCGTATTGCATCTTAGATCCTTTCACAACACTTTCAAAAAACCATACTCTGGCAGGAGCGACCATGATGTCTACAGGTTTTCCAGCTTTGATTACTTTGGACCAGACGTCAATTCCTTTCTTGCCTTCAAACATGGAGAGTACTTTCACCTGAATATCATTTGGAGTAACGCGATACACTTTGTATCTGAAAGAAAAGAAAAGTGAAATCAGTAATATGAATGAAAAATGTCTGCCTTTGCTTAAAAATTCTGTTCTCCAAAATAGCAAACAATAATTCAAGTATTTATGTGTGTAGTCCGTGGCTTCAGATTCAATAATTGAGTTTAGTCGAGAATCTAAACCGACAGAACATTAACGAAATATACAACAATTCCGAATAACGAACAGATGCCAGAATTCTCTATCTTTGTTAGTTTAATATTTAATGAAACTACAGAAAGTTTCATTAACAACAAGGAGATAATGTGATTTGAAAGTCCTGGCTTATAATACTAGGCGTAACCACTGTTTTTACTCACAAAACACATTTTTTTCATAGAAATAAAAAAAATCATTCAAAGAACCGGCCATCACTAGCTACACACGTTTTCTGTCATTCAGGGAATTTGTGGATACCACGAAAAAGCAAGCACTCATCAAGAAATATTCATCGACGAAAACAGGTGGTAGTCGGAAGGGGCCTGATCTCGTAAATAAGCGACATTGGGGCACCTCCCAGTTGACTACCTCCAAGTAGTTTCCGACCATTGTTGACGTGTGCAAAGGTGCGTTGTCTGGGAGGAATATCAGCTTGGCATGTCTTCGCTGATAATCCGATATTTTTTCACGCACAGAACGATTCAATTTGATCAGTTAGTGGTGGTGGGAACTGACTGTTACACCAGGTTTCAATACTTGATAAAAGACGATATCCTGCCGATCCAACGTCACCGTTACTTAAACAGTGCGGAGGGCGTTGGCTTATCCACCAAACGTTCAACATCGTCTTCCGTCCGAAGCGATTTGGTCTTGCGGACGATGTTGATGGTTGGCCGAGATAAACCCGCGATTTCTTGCTATTAGGATTATCGAAAAATATTTACTTTTCATCGCCAGTTACAATCCGATGTAGGAAGGACTTTCTTTTATGTCTGACGAGCAAGATTTCGCATGTGTTTCGACGTCGCTCCATCTGCCTATCGTTAAATATGCGTCATACATTTTCTGATCTTTTGAATCTTTCCCATGCTATGTAGGTGTATGGAAAAAGGTCGTTGAGTAACTTTCTCGGCAAGCATATGGTAGCAATTGGTTATTTTCCTCGTCCAAAAGAGCCTGTAATTGATGGTCCTCAACCTTCCTGGGCCGATTTTCACGCTTATTGTCGCTGAGGTCAAAATTGCCGTCATTGAAGCGACGAAACCAATCTTTGAATGTTGTTAACGATAAAGCACTGCCGCCATAGGTCTCCTCAAGCATTTAATACGATTCGGCAAGCTATTCCTACAAATTGAAGTAGAAAAGCAGAGCTTTCCGCACATGCTCTTGGCAAAAACTAGTCATTATTACCAAAGGAAAAATTTATGTTCTTGATGATGTGAACTGACTATTGTTGAAAGATGACAACCTCATAAATAAGACCAACGTGCCCATAGTAGATTTATATGATATATGAGCAAACAACGGATTTATTCTTATACAGCTGCTATACATTCTTGATTACCTTTGGTGATATTTTTAATCGGTATTTATTTCATTTTTTCACGTTGGTTATTTGACGCGAATGTCCATTTTTAATAGGTTTTTTAGGGCAACAGCTACATGAGGGTAATTCTTGATTACCTTTGGTGATATTTTTGATCAGTATTTATTTAATTTTTTCACGTTGGTTATTAGACGCGAATGCCCATTTTTAATAGGTTTTTTTAGGGCAACAGCTACATGAGGGTGATCCACGTTGGGCAACTCCTCTTTAATAGCATAGGAAAGGATTTGAAAGGGGGGATGCGGCAGGGTAGAGGAAGGTAGCAAGGGTTACTAGGACCCCCGGGCTATATTTTAAGGCTCCTACCCGGCATTCGCCTAAAGAAATGCAGGGAAAACCCTAGAAAAACCTGCATCAGGTAGATCGGGCATTGGGTACTTGTCCCACGCCCTTCCGATAGCGGGAGAGGAGTTTGCTGTGGGGACGCAGCATTCCCTTCTCCGTCCCTGACCAGTTTAGGAGGCAGCTGACCGACTATTCTCATGGAAATAGCGGACAACTCTTACCGTATGCCCAATGTCTGTGACCCCGGAACATACACCTCACAGAACAGGTCGAGGTGCCTCGGCTCGTGGGAACCTTAGTTCAAAAACGGAGAGGAAAAGGCATCCCCAGGTAGCCCCCAAGCGTTATATATTAATGTTTCACATTTTGTTAAGTGTGAGAGCAAAAATTATTTATTTAGGCGAATAGATTTTTTTACTGCAAAAATGATTGCGATCTATATGAACTATATTTAATTTTATTACATATCAAACGAATAGTAGTTCTCAATCTTCTTGATCACAAATCTCCCAAACTAATTATTTTATTTATTTCTTAGTTTCCTCTTAAACATTCATGATAAATTTTTATATTTCCCTTTCCTTGTAAATGATAACGTGATAATTTTTGTTTTTTAATATTACTTTTGTCATTTTACGAATTATTGTTAACATTTATAAAACACTAATTGTTCGTGTACCTCAAGAATATTTTCTCGGTTTATAAAATTTATAGGCTACTCTTTTCTCCGACTTTTCTATCTTCAAATACTAATGTAGTATTTTTTTCAATTCGACTTTATTTGTATTTTTTTACCGGACCATTTCGAATTCGTTCTAGCTTTATTTCAAAATATACAATTCTGTTATACCATCGCCTCTTTGTTTATATAGTTTCGTTTACATCGCCAATAGTAATCTTCATGTTCTACTTGTGTACATGACTTCAACTCCTATTCTACTATACTTTAACAAAGAAGGTAGCTAATAATAGAGATTTGTAAAAAGCATTATCAGTCCACTTGCCACTAATAGATTACGGTCACAGTGATGACGGGGATTTTCGTAATCCAATAAGGCTCAGGACAGATAACAGATCATGTAATCAATTCACTTGAACAATTTCATTATCTTTTATCGTCGTTTTTAAATCTTGAATTCATTATTATTATGCGAATCATTTTACGGATGTGTGAAAAGAATTTTTCATTTTTATCGTGAACTTATTTAATATCGATGAAAATTTTCAAAGAATCGTACCTTTTATTCAGTAATTATTATTTAAGTCTGGAATAGCAATGAACACAATTATTTTATTACATGAATTTTTTGTTTACTAATCGTTGAATTCTAAGATGAAATTTCTTTGTAGGACAATTTTAAAGCTGGATGTAGCAGTATTTCTAATCATAGATATATGTATGTTTAGCACATGAGGTGAATGAGCAAAATATATTCATTTTCCATATTTCCCGAAGGATATGGAAAGACTTATAAGCTTTAAATGATCCTGTATATATAGTTAATAAATTAATCTACAAAAAGTGCATATTTTACAAAGACATCAAGTGTGAAAGTATAAATAAGGAAATAAGTATTTTCAGCAGTTTACTTGTGGTCTCTCGAAAATTTAGTCGATTTCAGTGATGTCTTCTGGTAATCTAACAATATTTCTCAACGGAGGATTTTATCAATTCTTTACAATACAATTCAAACTTACATTCGTGAAAGTGATAAGAGATAGAAATTTTTTTGCTAAATACTGAAACTTCCATATATTACAATACTCTCGTTTTCTTTGTGAATGGAACAGGATAAAAATAAGTTTTACGTAATAATTAAATCCAAAATAAACTTGACGTCATGTCCACGAAACGAGCGATCATGCATTTGAAAACAGTTTCAGTGAAGAGACAGCGGATACATTTTCATTGCTTAGAGTTTGATAATTCATTTTCTTCTAAATGTTCTGAAAAATATTTACGAAGAACATTTTGAAAACTAATGCTTCGATTACTGTGTTATTTATAGCATTTTAAGTGCTTTGTTGATGTGTTTAAAATTTGATGGCTCGGCAGTCTTGATTAGACGTTGAACATAAAATGGACGGAATGGATACTTGCGACTCATTCGAACAAGCTTTTTCTAATTTGATTTTATAGTATAGATTTTATGTTCATCTATATGTAGTGTTATTTGTTTCTTGTAGTTAAAACGCAAAGGCAAACAGTATACATTTGGGAACACCAAGGTAGGTCCTCGGCCTGTTTTGAGAGGTGTATGTTCCGGGGTCGCAGACCTTGGGCATACCGTAAGAGTTGTCCACTATTCCCATTGGAATAGTCGACCAGCTGCCTCCAAAACTGGTCTAGGCACGGAGGAGGGAATGCTGCGTCCCCACAGCAAACTCCTCTCCCGCTATCGGAAGGGCGTGGGACAAGCACCCAATGCCCGACCTACCTGATGCAGGTTTTTCTAGGGTTTTCCCTGCATTTCTTTAGGCGAATGCTGGGTAGGATTCTTAAACCATAGCCCGGGGGCCCTAGTAACCCTTGGCTACCTTCCTCTACCCTTCCGCATCCCCCCTTTCAAATCCTTTCCTATGCTATGAAAGGGGAGTTGCCCAATGTGGATCACCCTCATGTAGCCTGTTGCCCCCAAAAAAAACAAAAAAAAAACTTGGGAACACGGTAAGAGTTGTCCGCTATTCCTATTGGAATAGTCGGCCAGCTCCCTCCTAAACTGGTCAAGGCACGGAGAGGGGAGAGCTGCGACCCCACAGCTAACCCCTCTCCCGCCATAGGAAGGGCGTGGGACAAGTACCAAATTCCCGATCTACCTGCTGCAGGTTTTTGTAGGGTTTTCCCTGTATCAATTTTAGGCGAATTGCCGGGTAGGATGCCTAAACCATAGCCCAGGGGCCCTAGTTAACCCTTGGCTACCTTCCTCTACCCTTCCGCATCCTCCCTTTCAGATCCCTTCCTATGCTATTAAAGGGGAGTTGCCACCATGTGGAATACCCTCATGTAACCTGTTACCCTAAAAAAAAATAAAAAAAAGCTGGTTACGGACAAAACAAATTTACTTATGCTTGTCTACTCAGATAATCTTCATAAAATACAAATATATAATTAAAAAATTACATAATTGAGGAAGTTCGTGCCACTTGTTTCCGTGTTTCAGTTATAGTGCCACATGTTTTTGTTTATTTTGGGCAACAGGCTACATGAGGGTAATCCACGTTGGGCAACTCCCCTTTAATAGAATAGGAAGGGATTTGAAAGGGGGGATGCGGAAGGGTAGAGGAAGGTAGCCAAGGGTTACTAGGGCCCCGGGGCTATGGTTTAAGGATCCTACCCGGCATTCGCCTAAAGAAATGCAGGGAAAACCCTAGAAAAACCTGCATCAGGTAGGTCGGGCATTGGGTACTTGACCCATGCCCTTCCGATAGCGGGAGAGGAGTTTGCTGTGGGGACGCAGCATTCCCTTCTCCGTGCTTCGACCAGTTGAGGAAGCAGCTGGCCGACTGTTACAATGGGAACAGCGAACAACTCTTACCGTATGCCCAAGGTCTGTTACCCCGGAACATACACCTCTCAAAACAGGCAGATTAGCCTCGGCTTGTGGGAACCTTAGTTCAAAAACACGAATATAATAACTTGTGTTGCATAATTAACTACGAATGAAAGAGCCACTTATCGAAATAAAGCAAGTTCGTGGAGACTGTCATACGGAATAGCTCATGATAAACAAACAGGAAGTTTAAATAATACAAAATTGAAGGTTATTATGCAAGAACATATCTCCGTGTATTCGACTATTAAATTAGGTTTCAACCTGTATATTTCAGTGCTTTCTCATCTTACATTACTTATTTCATATTGATCTTTTTTATAATCTACTCCAATTTACTTGCTCGCGGAAAATTCTTCAATCAATTTAATCATTTTATATACAACCATCACAGCAGAATCGGAGGAGAAAACATAATTTGAATAAATTCCTGTGAATGGTAAAATACATACGTTATAATTAGGGATACGTACATTAGCGGATGTTATCTAGGAGGTAGTGACAACTGTTCTGCAGTCGACAGTCATCTATCTGTGACTCAACAAATTAATCCAGCTTCTTCAATTGCGGAGTCAGGCGTGAGATTGTCTCTTTCCGTGCCACATGCGTAATTTGAAAAACGTTGCAACGAAAAAACTTCACCAGCCACAAAACCCTCTTACGAAGAGACCTGTTCTCACTGCTTCAAAAGATCCGAACTCAGAAGATAAATAAATAAATTTATAACTTTCATATTGAGAGCAAGTGCATATGCAATTGAATTAATTTACCTTGATAAGGTATTTGGCAGCTAAAAGAAACCTATATTGTTCACTTAACTGTAAAAAATAATAATATTGGCTGCAAATTGTGGTTAGAATATTTAAATTACCTAATGTTCTGCGAAGCGGTATTAGTTAATTCGGATCTGAATATAACTGAGTTTCACAAACTAATTAGAATACGACAATAATAATATTAAACGAATAGTTATATATTTATGGATTTTTCTGGATTTTAAGGAAGAAAAACCTGACACAGTCCCAACTTTTTGACAGTCTCAAATTTTTACAGAAGCTTTCGACCTAATATTTGGCCATAATCATCTATAAATATATTATACAAGCTTTAACATTTATGGCTTTACATGACAACTTTTGTTTTTGATTTCACATCTCCGTCAACATTAAAACTACGTACCTGTAACTCTAAATAAATGTTAATGCTTGTATATTATATTTACAGATGATTATGACCAAATATTGTGCAGAAAGCTACTGTAAAATGGCTAAAGAATTTAAATAAAGCATTTAAATTGTCAAAAAAATCAGGAAACGGAAATTTAAGGGAATACATACTCCGATTGGATATTCCTTATTCTGGACTTACGAACGCAATATATCACGAAACTGCAAATTGATAAAAAAGAACTATGGAAAAACTGACTTTACGGATAAGTGAGAGTATGAATTAATGTAGTGAAAATCTGAACTGGACTTAAAGGAATGCACAAGACACTTGAACTGGCCCGATCATAATGGAGCGAGGAGATGCCCGTAGGTAAAAGTGTCCTAACTAGAAACTAAGAGATTATAAGTGACCAAGAAAGCAATCATTGGATGGGTGGGTCGAGGACGTAAATGATACAGCAGGCTTTAACTGAATTAATGGCAGCCCAATGTGGAGAAGAATCAGTCAGCGCTGTAAAAGCGGTTAAATTGTGAAACTATCTATTCTTTGAAAGTATTTTTCAAGGAGTAAATGCTGTTAAAAGTTGATACGACGTTCGTTAATCGGGACATCTCTTCCCTGAGGAAATGGTTCATTATTGGAATCTTACCCATCGTAGGTCTTGTAGGCAGCTACCGCCCCCGCAAGGAGCAGAGCCGAGAGGAAAAGCAGTGTCGCGCGCATCTCAGACTCAGACTGCCCCAGCTAAGTGCCAGGCCTTAAGTAGCTGTCCACTGACTTCTAGATAACGCGGACTACCAGCTTATCGGTCGAGCTTCACTCAGCTAATTTCTTCTGTGGTCAGATGAAGCTAGGTGTGGCTATGGGCCATCCATTGTTTGCTTCGAAAGAATGCTGCCGCCTGCCCCCCCCCCCCCCCCTTCCAGACTCATGTCGGCTCTTCGCCTTCATTTCTTTACTGGCAACGGACGGACACACAAAGTCAGTCTCAACTTAAACCTCAGAATCGAAAAGGTAAATATATTTGAAAAAATTGACTATAGTATTTCTTACCAACCTGCAAAACCCTTCATGTTAAAAAATTATTTTTTCGATATATCTTTCTTGAAAAATGATACATAATTTATGTATAACGCAGATTTCTAGAGTGCTAGTTATGATGTAAATAATTTGAATAAAAACCTATACTGCAGTCTCAATAAAATCGTTTATTATATTTGACAGCTTTCGACAACGTGAGTCATACTCATCCAACACACAATTCGTTTCAAGAAATGTATAAGATGGAAGTTAAAAATTTATAGCTTAAAACGCTGTGAACACAACTTTACTATCCAGAGCATACAAAAGACGTTCATCAAATCTATAAATTTTTAACTTTCATCTTGTACATTTCTTGAAAAAAATTGTGTTGGATGAGTATGAGTCATGGAGTCGAAAGATACCAAAAATAATAAACGATTTTATTGAGGCTGCAGTATTGGTTTTTGGAATTATTTACTGTACATAAATTTACTGAACATTTCCGTAGAGACAAAACACGCGCACACATATTGGAGTATTCAAGGCTTAGCGGTTTACCAGAAATGACCGTAACCCTGGTTGTTACGTACACACCTGACTGAACTACTCCACTGAAGGACACGCTTATCACACATTTTGTAACGGTTACGTTCATTTCAGATTAAATGCATTAAGAAGTCTTAGAACGAGTAAGATTCACGACGAAAAGCAATTAGAATTCGCTTCAAATAATAAACAAATTATTACATATGAGTCGACTATAAAAACAATAGAAGTCTTTAGGTCTGACTGTACAATTAACTTAATAATGATATATATATTCTGACTATTTAAGCTAAATCTAATTATAAATAATACAGCCATTTGAAGTAAAAAAAATATTTATTGAAAATTACACTACGTTTCGATTGCTAATTTGCGATCTCTTCCGGTATGACATTTTACTCTACAAAACTAAACAAATACTGTAACTATGCTAGAGAGGGGGATTAAAATTTATAAACCACGCCCTTCCGATAGCGGGAGAGGAGTTTGCTGTGGGGACGCAGCATTCCCTTATCCGTGCCTCGACCAGTTTAGAAGGCAGATGGCCGACTGTTTCAATGGGAACAGTAAACAACTCTTACTGTATGCCCAAGGTCTGCGACCTCAGAACATACACCTCTCAAAACAGGCAGAAGTGTCTCGGCTTGTGGGAGGGAACCTTAGTTCAAAAACGGAGGAAGGATAAGGGATTCCCAAAGGTCTCCCCAAAGTCTTCTCTGTCTCTCCAGAAAGGTTCTGCCTGCGAGAGAACAGCTCTCACAGGCTTCCTGATAGGTTTTTCTCAGCAAATCTGCGTTGGTATTAAATATCGCGGGATTACTCTCACCTGTTGAGGGGTTGAATTTTTGGGAATTTTGGCTAGGTCTTTGGATAGCTAAGTTAACTTCCCATAATCCGCTGCCTTTTGTCCCGATACACGATTTCTTATGGACGCCTCCGTCACCCCAGCGCCAACTTTTAAAACCGTATTTTCCCAGCAAGCCACAGCTCGGCTCTGGCTATATAAGCATTTTACTTAAATCATATAAAAATCTTTTAGCAATTTCGGGGTGTTCATCTGCGCTACAATACAATAATTAAAATAATTTTTTATGAAAGATCGGCTAATAACAAATAATATAAATTTTGGTGAATTTACAAATTTTGATAGTCAGGGTTGTTCTGCGATGACACTTTTTGCCGAAATACACAATTTAAACGAGAACGACCAGTAAAAACTCGGTTTCATTGTTGACTGCGGTTTACAGTGGAAACAATTTAGAATTGAAAATTATAGCAATATATTAATTAAAGAATTACAAAGCAAAGTGTCATTGTAATTATTTAATTTATATATTATATTTCTACGCGTTTAAGATTGTACACGAAAATTTGTTTCGCCCTACCACCCTACTCCTAGGGGTTTTTTCTTTTTTTTGGGGGGTCAAAGGACCTTAAAGGCCGTGTCCCCTTGAAAGCACGCACGGCCAAGCATGGGGGTCTACCACTTTCTACACCCCCTCTGCACGTGCTGTTAGTAAACTAACTTGGAACACAAGGATTGGGAACTTGTGTTTGATCCGCACCTGAGGGCATAATACCCTTTAATACGGTCATTCACGGAGATAGCTTGTGAGAGAGACACAATGAAGAGCGTAGGACTGAGGGAAAAAAGTGCCAATAATTCAACCTGAAGGGTCTCCTTACCGGGGAAAAAACCTCAGCTACAGTTAGATGGGTTGAAGGACACAATGAGCTAGAAAACTGCTCTTGTGCGACAGCAACATGCACATGGTTTTGTTGGTAGGAATAAGTTAGTAGTTGGTTGTGGGTATCATGCACGTCGATCCTCTTCTCGTTGAGGAGGACGGATCTCCGCACACGTCCTGTGAAAAACCGTAAACAAGCGTGGTCAGTTAAATCGTTATGAGCCGATCATGGGGGTTCTGGGGAGAGGAGGAGTTGTTTTGGGTGTTTGTGTTTTGTGACGCGGGTGTGGTCATAATTGCCCAGTCGTCTTATGATGGTGTTGTGTGAGAATTGTGTCTTGCTGTACGGGCGTACAGCATGTTCTCTGATAACATCCATTAATGGCAGGATGTATAATTCGCGTTGGACGTCTTTAGTTCGTGCCCTCCAAGGTGCCTTGGCGATGATTTTAAGGACCTTGTTTTGTAAAACCTGGAGGTTACGTAGATGTGACTTGGCTGCATAGCCTCACCCACACTGGTCCTGCATACGTCAGGATTGGCCGTATGAGTGTTAAGTATAGAGCGCGGGCTGTGGATGTGTTGAGGGTGCTTGTTCTGTTAAGCAATGGGTAGAGCTGTTTCAGTCTAATGGTTGTTTTTCGAATGGTATTTGTGGTATGGAGTCTCCATGTCAAGGCCGGGTCAAATGAGACTCCTAGATATTTAACCGTGTCTCGGAATTGAATCGGGCGCTTGTGGAGTGTGAGTGGACGACAGTCTTTATGTAGGCGTGCGTGTCGTGCCTTACGTGTAAGTAGGAGTGCCTCGCATTTACCTACGTTGATCTTAATTCGCCATCGTGTTAACCATGGTTCGAGTGCGTTGAGTGCGCGTTGTAATTTACTATTAAGTGCCCATGGTCGCCTCGACTGAGCAAAGATGGCTGTGTCGTCTGCGAATATGGCGACCTGGGTTTCTGGTGTTGTGGGGACATCGTTAATGTAGATGTTATGTAGGACTGGCCCTATGATACTTCCTTGAGGCACTCCTGCATGTATTCCCCTTACTGTGGATTGTGTTGTGTTGACATCCACGAAGAATGTCCTACGTGATAGGTATGAGTGGAGCAGCCGTATGAGTGCGAGCGGGAACCTACAGTCATTGAGCCCGTCTTACAGGCCGTTGTGCCATATCTTGTCGAAAGCCTTTTCCACGTCGAGGAAAACGGCTGCCGTAGACCTTGCCAGATTATACCCTCTTGTTACGTGTTCAACTACTCGTAGTAGTTGGAGTGTTGTGGAGTGTTGATTCCTAAAGCCAAATTGCTCCGGCCTTAGGAGATCGTTTTCTGTGCAGTGTTCTGTGATCCTGCGCAGCATTACCTTCTCGACCACTTTACCTAGCGAGCAAAGTAAAGTTATGGGCCTGTAGTTGGTCGGAAGTGAGTGGTCTTTCCCGGGTTTTCGGAAGGTCAGTACCTTCTCCTGTTTCCAGGTGTCCGGGAAGTGTTGTGTTCGGAAGATGGCATTCGTGATGTCTGTGATCTGCTCGAGTGCTCGGGGGGAGAGCTGTTTGAGCACTCGATTCTGAATGCCATCCGGGCCAGGCGCCTTACTGGGATGTGTTTGCTGTATAGCCCACCGTATTTCACCTATGTTTGTGTGCCGTAGAGGCTCGGCGGCTTCTTGGGCTAACAGCTGTGTAACAACCTGGTCCGTTTCAAGTGTGAATATCGGATCTGAGGGATCGTCATTCGGTTGGAATGTGGCCTCTAGCGTGTCGGCCAGCAGTTCAGCCTTCTCCGAGTCGGAGTATGCGTGCCCTGCTGGTCCGTGGAGCGTTGGTATTTGGTATGCTTCCCGCGTGAAGTGTCTTGCCATCTGCCACGTGGAGCGTGTGGAGGTGTCGAAGCTGGCTAGGAGCTTGTCCCATTCCATGCTTCGGTGTGTTTTGATGTGTTCTCTGATGATGTCTCTAAGTCTGTTCATATGGGTTTTGTATATTTGCAACCTAGTTCGCTGCCAATACCTTCTAAGTCTATTCCTTAGGGTAATTAACTCATTTATGCTATCAGGGAGCACCGTCCTGTGTTGGTGTGGAGTTACCGTTCGTATGACTTTGGATATCGCGTCCTGTATGGCAGCGGTGAGGGACTGAACAGACTGGTCTTTTTCCGCCGCGGTGTTGATGTTGTCGGTGTGGTTCATGTTTCTATCGAGGGTTTCCCGGAATAAATTCCAGTTGGCCCTCCTATAGTTGAACATGACGCGCTTGTCTTTGTACTGTATGGTGCATGTGTTGCTAATGAGTACAGGGTAGTGGTCTGAAGTCAGGTCCTGTATGACCGTGAGGTCAAGAGTGTCTGTGCCCTTGATAAGGGCTATGTCCAGGACATCTGGCTGTGCGTTTCGTCTTTCGGGCACGTAAGTTGCCTCACGTGGTCCTAGGACGATGTAGTATGTGTTTGTGGGTGAGCGTATAGTGCGTCTACTGTTCCATAAGGGGTGTTTACTGTTTAGATCCCCAGCTTCTATTACCCTTCCTGAGATGTTAAGTAGCCGGTCTATGTCTCTAACATCTATTTGGGGCCTGCCTGGTTTATTGTAGACGGCTACGAGTGTAGTGTATGCTCCATTTAACTGGATTCTAACAGCTGTGGCTTCAAGCTTGTTTAATCGTGGAAGTGGTACAAACGAATGGGCGGTGTCTTGTTTTACTATGTTGTGTAAAGTGGATCTTATCCGCGGGGACAAGGTGTGTTTCGTTCACTAGCGCGATGCCTACGGCATGTTGCGTCATGAACGCGGCCAGTTCGACCCTTTTGTTTTACAGGCCGCAAGCGTTCCAGAAAAGGATACGCGTGTCTCGACCCATGTGCTGTCTAGCCATGAAGGTTGGTTAGCGACGGGATAAAGTTGGATAGCTGTCTCTGGACAGCGGATGGATGGCGGAGGTGATTTGTAGGAGCATGGTTTCCAGGATTTTGGAAATAAGGGACTTGACTAAAGCAGCCATAGGGTGTTCTGTGGTCTGCCTATTGCTTTTTTCCGATGTGACAGCGGCCTGTGTGGGGGCAGGCAAAGAAGGAGCGGATGGCTTCTGCTTTGTGTGTGTGGGTGGCCTTGGTTGGCTGGGGACGGCCATCCTTGGCGGGTTTTGCGTTTGCAGAAGGCGCGGCAGATTTTTTGTTTTTGGGCTTGCCGGCCTTCTTGTGTTTGTGGCTCTTAAACAGCCGTGTAGGTGGAACAGCTTGAGTTTCATTACTTTTATGTAACGGAATTTCACCCAATTCCTATTCCACACCTAGGGCATGAACTACAGCTTAACTGACATACTGAATGTCCCTGGATTTGACACCAATCTTGGTTGTTTCGCGTTATTTTAATGTAACTCCTCTCCACCCCCTCCCTTACTAGTGCTGTAAGGGGTTGAAATTATACATTTAAAACATCTGGATACAAACTATTAATCTCATCAACCCCTAAAACTAATTATTCGACGCTAACATCGGCCGTCTTAACATGTTTTTAAACTTCACCTTTCGTGAGTTTCCTAACGCTTCGAAACCTTCAGCCATAAACCTTCGCGGAAGTGCACATAACAACTCACCAAAGTTTCATCGTAATCGGATGAACGGTTTAGGAGCGGATAGGGAACACAGACAGATATTACCTACTTATAAATAAACTAGCTGGGTGCTCGTCATTGCCCGGGATGTCATTTATCCGACTTGACTCGAATCTAGGTAGATTTTGCGTTATTTTTATGTAACGGAACTCGACCCCTATCCCTAGATGTATTTACGTCCCATTCCGAATGGTGTTGAACTCATTGACCCTGAAATAGCTTTGTGGATGGTATTCACCATCCTCGTCCAGCGATTAGAAGCGACCTTCGCAGAAGTGCTGAATAAAACGTTAACATCCAGTTGTGTGTTTGAGTTCTTACTGCCGTACCACATGACCGAACTCCCAACACGTGTATGACGGATCTAGTATCCCACATTGGTGACACCGAACGAAATGGAACACGTAGTCAATCTCCAACTTACGGTGCCCAACAAAGGACATAATGGACGTCCCCGGCAACTCGACGTTCCAGGAGCAAGTATATGGGATCGCGTCTAGGCCACCTTTCTTGCTGGACAACCCGGAGTTTAGGTTTGCCCAAGCAGAACTCCAGTTCCAGAACTCCGGCATCACAAAGGACGAAACGAAATTCAATTACGTTGCGGCGCACCTGGAATCGAGATGGGCAACAGAGGTCCAAGATATTATAATCAGCCCACCAGCCAAAGACCGCTACGTTCGACTCAAGGAAGCGTTTGTAATAATAAGCTCGGTAGCTGTTCTTATTACAATGAAAGTAGGAGGTGAAGTTCGCTGGAACTGTGGTGCTGCGATGAACTTGAAGATCCAGTAGAGCGGTGTTCACCTCCAAGAAGGATAGTTTGTCAAGGATTAACGAAAGGAAAGAAGGTTCTCCGGGATGTGGAGTCGTGTTGGAGCTAAGTCCAACTTTCAGGACGGCGAGGAAGTTCTGGCTGCAGGGAGACAGACTTGAACTCCAGTATAGTAGAAATAAGGATTTATTATTGATTGTACAGCTAATATCAATAATAAATTGAAGATTCAAAGGTTGAGAACATGAATCAGCCAGGTGCTAAGCATACACCTGGCTGAATCCAAATCATGAACTAACTATAGGAGTCGTGCCTCAGGTTTTAGTATATCTGGGCATGACCCATATTCCACAGCTGAGGAATGTGGAGTTCGCGAATTAGTAAAAGCAAGCGTCAGCGAACGTCAGCGCTCTGAATTCCGACAGCTCGCTTGCAGTTGCGACTGCTTACTCCAAATTCCTGGAATACTTAATATTACTTCCTTAATACTACATTACACCTTAGTACGACGTCTTTCATCGTCGGAAGAAAAGCGCATGCGGCATCTCTTCACAGTAGCAGACATTGGAGATGGGACGCCATCACAATTCCTACGCTACCTGCGAACCCTCGGTGGACCCACACTGCAGCCGGAGAACGTTCTGCGAACGCTGTGGCACCAACGACTCTCGCCGTCCGTCCAGGGTAATCTACAAAGCCAACTTGCTCTGCCGTTGGACGCTATTGCGGAATTGGTTGACAAAATTGTAGAAGTCTCGCTCCCTGGCCCTGCCGTGTTTGCGGCGACCACAGTCGACGCCGTGGCTGCAGCCCCCAAGGACGTCACGGCGCAGCTCGCCGACCAGGTTCGGGAACTTTCCAGTCAAGAAGCTGCCCTACAGGCGCAGCTAAACCAGCGTAACATGAGCCAACAATCTCGTAGCAGTTCTAATCAACGGACCACTCAAGGAACCACAGGGCATTCAGGAATGTGTTACTATCACAGACGGTTTGGCAACAGGGTGGAGCGCTGCTCGCCCCCGTGTAATTAGACGACGGGTAACGACGCCGGCAACCTAGAGTAGCGGCGTCGGGGTGCCTACAAAGAAAAAGTCGCCTCACTGTCGTCGATCGGACCAGCCAGCAGCGTTTTCTGGTGGACACGGGCTCCGACCTTTCCTGCTATCCACGGAGACTCCTACCAGGCCGACACACCGCCACAGGGTACAGCCTCGAGGCCGCCAACCAATCGTCGTTCGACACCTACGGATATATTTCGATAAAAGTGTTTTCGGCGTCACTTTAGTCCAGTTTCTCGGCTATACGGTCCTCGCAGAGGGCGTCACAGCTCTACCAGATCGTATCGCCGCCCTGCAAGAGTTCGCGCCATTCAAGACAGCACGCGAACTTAGACGCTTCCTCGGCGTCGTCAACTTTTATAGCCGCTTTCTTTCGCATGCGGCAGAACTGCAAGCGCCGCTCCATGTGGCCATCGCCAGCTTGCGTGCCAACCAACCTGTTCGTGGACTCCGGCGTTATATTCTGCGTTCGAGAACTGCAAACAATCATTGTGAAACGTCGCCTTGCTAGCGCATACTGAAACATCAGCAATATTAGATTTTTTCACCGACGTCTCTCAGACAGCCGTAGGTGCCACCCTTCAACAACAAGTGGGTGATGCATGGCAACCATTAGCTTTCTTTTCGAAGTCGCTAACTCATCAACAAGCACGTTTGCCCGCCTACTATCGCGAATTGCTCGCAGTTTTCTTGGCTGTACGCCACTTTCGTCACTGGCTGGAAGCACAACATACAGTGATTTTTACAGATCACAAGGCTCTCTGTTTTTCTTTCAAACAGCAACGCGAAAAAATGCCGCCAGTACAGGCAAACCACCTGTCATACATCTCTCAGTTCACGACGGACATCGAGCATCTCAGCGGCTCGGCTAATATTGTCGCAGACGCTTTGCGTCGCGTAAACGAGCTGTCAGTGCCGCCTGCAAACATAACATCTTCTGTCTACCTAGCCGTCCTCGCAGCAGCACAGCGTGACGATGCGGAAATTCGTCTATTCGTTGATGGCAACATGGGCCTCCAACTACAACAACTACAACGACGTCCAGTTGTACTGTGACGCCGCCACCGGACTCCCTCGACCGTACGTCCCAGCAGCACAACACAGGCATCAGGTTTTTGCGTCGCTCCACGGTCTCAGTCAGCCCGGTGCCAGGGCAACAGCACGTCTCGTGTCAGAACGTTTTGTCCGGCCCAACATGCAGCGTGATTGCCGTCTATGGGCTCGCGAATGTGAACCGTGTCAGCGATCCAAAGTCACTAGACATACGGTAGCTCCAATGGGAAATTTCGCGACGCCAACCGACAGGTTCCAGCACGTCCATATTGACCTAATAGGCCCTCTTCCATCCGTGGGGCAATCCCAAATATTTTCTGACGGCCATCGACCGTGCAACGCGTTGGCCGGAAGTTTTTCCTCTGGAGAACATCACTGCCGAATCTCGCGTTTCGGATGTCCAGAGCGAGTGACTACAGATCAAGGGCGACAAATCGAGTCCAATCTGTTTAAGTCACTGACCGCCTACGGCGGGTTTTGCAGAAACCGCTCTACTCCTTACCATCCAGCGAGCAATGGCATGATAGAACGCCTACATCGCCAGTTAAAAGCGGCTATCATGTGTCATACGGGGACTTCGTGGTTCGACGCCTTGCCACTGGTATTGTTGGGGATACGCAGCGCCATCAAAGACGACGTGAAGCGTCCGCCGCGGAGCTTACATATGGGGAACCACTGCGGCTTCCAGGGGAAATATTACACCCCAACATGGACTCGGAACATCCCTTAGACTCTACATCGTTGGTAGACAGAATTCGGTGTATCACTGCAAACATCCGCCCCACGCCCACTTCGCGCCACACACGAACCGGCACATTTGTCTTGGCCACCTGCAGCCACGCCTTCCTGCGTGACGATGCAGTGCGACGCCCACTCAGCCACCGTACAGCGGTCCCCATGTCATAATTGCACGTGACGCGGAGACGGCAACGTTACGGATACTGAACAATGTCGTACGAGTGTCTATAAAGCGATTAAAGCCGGCGTACGTCACTGCAGACGCCGATCAACCATCTCACCATACACCACATATTCCCGCCACGGTTCAGCATCCTGTAACCACCAGATCTGGACGCCGCGTCCGAGGCGTCGAGCGTCTTCAGCTATGACAAGGCGGTGATTTGGTTTAGTGTCGTGTACTTTCAAGAACTCATTTAAACTATATGTGTATGTTTGTATTTGATTTTTATAGGTATATATCAATTGTAATTTTTAAATAAGTCGCTTACTTCGCGCCCACACTCTGTTTTTCTCGGGGGCGGCTCTGTGGATGGTATTCACCATCCTCAAAGCGTCCCCTGTCCATAATTCCGGACAATAGAAACTATTCATTTGTTCTGCCAACACCTGTTCCTTTGTTCGGTTAACGGAACTTCCCTCAGGTCAACTCCGTCCCCAGTCTATCCCGGATCTGCGGATCGCACGGAGACCAGTTCTTCCTGGTCCAGCGATTAGAAGAGACCGTCGCAGAAGTTCTGAATAAAATGTTAACATCCAGTTGTGTGTTTGACTTCTTACTGTCGTACCACATGGCCGATCTCCCAACACGTGTATGACGGATCTAGTATCCCACAGCTTGATTCGACGTATATATTTTCCGTATGAACACGTTCAAAAATTTCCACCCCCGCTACTGTGGGTTAACCAAAAAACATTTATTCCACTCAAAAATCGGCCGATTACGTTGTCTGAAAATTTCTGCCCCAGCCAACCACCTCCCAAACCCATCGCGTTACCCAGGTTGTCACGATTAGACTCAGCGACATTCATAGTCTCTGAATTGATTCGAATCTCGTTTGTTTTTGCGTTATTTTTATTTACCGTACCTCCACCCCACCCATAAGCTTGCTCCCTTCACAGGGGTTGAAATTATACACAAACAACATCGGTATAAATACTGTCAAAGTCATTAACCCCAGAAAATAGTTATTTAACACAAATATCGACGTTTATCATGTTGGAAAATTAAACGGAAATTTTAATGACGTAATTAAACTTGGTGACAACTATAACCCTGGATCCACTCCAATCTCGATAGTTTCTGCTTTCTTTTTATTTAATGCCACGAATTATATAAAAAGTTTTTATTCCACGCAAAAGTCGGCCAATCAACATGTTTGTAAATTTCCACCTACGTTCAGCCTCACCGGTGGGGGTTAAACTGCAAGTAGAATGTAATAATTAATCTCAGCGACATCCATAACCCTGGATTTGACTCTAATTTCGGTTGTATTCGCGTTATTTTCTTGTAACGCCCGTCCACCCCTACCTCTAAGAGTGATCCATTCCCGTGCTATAAGGGGTTGAAATTATACATATATAACATTGGTAGAAACACTATTAATCTCTTTGGCTCGTAAAAATATTTAGCCGATACAAATATCGGCTGATTTAGCATGTTTGAATATTTCTACCCCCGCTCCTGGGGCTGGTAGACGTCTCTCACCCAGACAGTGTTTGTTTCCTGATCAAAAAAACACGTGTACGAAATTTGGTGAAATTTTCTCCACCGGTGTAGATTTGTATAAGGGACATACACACACACACACAAACACACACACACACACACACACACACATATATATATATATATATTGTAATGCCAATTAATTAAGCCATCAACTGTTATTAAATAATTTAAATTGTTAGCGAATAAATAATTTGTAAGCGGCATGAGCGAGCAAAGCAACAACGAGCGACGAGTTCTGTTTCTTTGTTGAGGAGTCGGAATAGCGATTACGCGCGCAAAAGTATAGTTAGTTGACGGGAAAAAAATGCGAGGAGCAGAGTGAATAATAAAACTTGAGCAGAGACTAGACGTCGTTAAAGAAAGCATTCACGGAAGTATTTCAGCGTAAATATTGGAAAGTAAGAGCAGTTTTCGTCAGAATAGAACTTTCCAAAATCTTCGTGGAGAAATTGTTCCAGGCGAACATTGGTAAATTATTGTGGAGCGGAGCAGTCAACGAAATACAGCCAATCTTGCCAAATTTTTAAGTGAAATGTAGAATCAGTGAAATTAAAAATTAAAGTGTGTAAAAGAGTCCGAACGAGGTAAAATTGATAGTTCAGGTACCAGACCGACGGTCCGTAAGTAATATAACTTTAATAAATTTATAAACTATAATTAAAGGGTAGTCAGATTTCGTTCAGAGTTCATTTAGTTCAGCTTTCATTTCACTTATATTTCATATTGTTTTTAGGTTAATTTTTTTTTATATTTTGAATTGTTAATAGTCAAATTATACAGTTATCGTGTCCTAATTATCTAACCCAGTGATAACCCTGAGATTAAGAGATTTTCAACATATTGTATTGTAAATATTGATGTGTATTCACTTGAACAAAATAAATTGTAAATAATTAAAATAAAGTTTTGTAAATTGTGATCAAAGACCAGCGGACAAAGATAGGGCTAATAATGTGCATCATTAAGAAATAAAAAAATAAATAAAAACTTTAAATATTAATAATTTAATTAATCATTCCTTCAATTTAATTAACGCATATCAGTTGATTATTACAATATATATATATATATATATATATATATATATATATATATATATATGTATATATATATATATATGTATATATATATGTGTATATATATGTATATATATATGTGTATATATATGTATATATATATATATATATATATATATATATATATATATATATATATTGTAATAATCAACAGGTTGGCTTTAATTAATTTAATTTAACGGAATGATTAAATATAAGGGGTTAATATAAATGAAAAACTTATTAACAATTAACAAACAGAAATATTTATTTTATTTTGTGGCAATAAAAGATAATTACAAACAAAATTTGAGATCTGTTCTCTCAGGGCCTTAACTGGGTTTGGTAATGAACAAAAAAAAATGATTTAAAATCTTATTAACAAGACAGTTTACAATTTACCTAAACAATATGTCTATAGAATGAAAGAAATTAAAAGTATAGAAATTAACTTTGATTGACAATTAAAAGAGATCAAAATCTGACTTTATTATTTAATTATCATTTACAATATTATTCAAAATTATGTTACTTACGGACCGTCGGTCTGGTACCAGAACAATCAATTTTACCTCGTTCGGACACTTACACTCTTTAATTATTTACTATCAGGCCTTGGTTTTCACTGATTCTACACTTCACTTTAAAATTTGGCAAGATTGGCTGTATTCCGTTGACTGCTCCGCTCCACAATAATTTACGAATGTTCTCCTGGATTAATTTCTCCACGAAGATTTTGGAAAGTTCTATTCTGACGAAAACTGCTCTTACTTTCCAATATTTACGCTGAAATACTTCCGTGAATGCTTTCTTTGTATTAATTCACAACTTTAACTAGTTATACATTAACGATGTCTAGTCTCTGCTCAAGTCTTATTACTTGTTCTGCTCCTCGTAATGTTTCTCCGCCAGCTAACTATCCTAGTGCTCCCGAGTTTGAGCGCACATTTCGAATTCGGCATTTTCTCAAAGCAACAGAGCTCAGCCCTATTGTTCCTCTGCTTGCCTGACCGGTATAATGGATTTATCAAACAATTCAAATTTTATGTCCAAAAAATTAATGGCCTAATTAACTATTGCTACATAATGCCCCAAATTTAGTTTGAGAAAGAAATGTCTAGACTTTTCTCTTCGAAAAACTCAATTTCTTACAAATTTTTCCCTATGTTGTCAGATTTCGCTCAGAAACCTAAATCTAATCACCGTTAATTAAAAGATTTACAAAGCTGCCGTCTAGTATTGGTGCAACGTATTATTTATTTTATACCAAAACTGTCTAGATTCTAAAATTTCTTACGGTTTAATTAATTGTGCATTTCTTATCTTAATTCTTATAAATGAAAACTACTAATATAACATAGTCAAATTTTTTTTTAAAAATTATTAATTAACTTAATTTAGTTTATTTAATTTCTAATTAAAAGTTATTTTAATACTTCCCATTTATCCCGTATCTCTAACCTCAAGTAAGCATTGACCTACTTTCTCCCAAACATTTGCAGCTGTTGTTTGTTTACATCTGGTCATATGTTCTTTGTTTACATTCCTCCGTCCATTCAGCAATGTTAAAGTCTCATGTGACAGCTGCAATGTGCCACGCCCTTTTCTATTAAATTCACTCAAGTGACAGCTTGACCATGCCACGCCCCCTTCTTCTCATCAACTTATATTCAATAAAGTTCTTATATCTTCTAATTTTATGTGCTTCAACCATTTACTTCACGTTGATCTTATCCTATTTTATCTTATTTCTAAATAATCTTTTCTATTTACATACTAAACACCTCAACGTCATTCTCAAATCATCCAATGTGAGTGAGCAATCATCAATTGATGTCTATAACTGCCCCCACCTCTACTCTATCAGCAAAATTTAGTAAACAAAACATTGTGGCAACTGCCACGAAATTAGTAAGAAAACACAAAAAATATAGAAACGTTCTCTGTCATGAATGCCGCTCACCTATCCGCAAAACACATACTAGTGGTCCCCTATCACAAACTGAATTAAGCGAGAATTTTGACCCCTCGGTATTTCAATCAAGATCACAAGAAATCCCTGCTATAATGGTCTTTCTTTTCAAACTTTCATATGTCTGCTTCTCCTCACCAATCTTTGGTTAGAATGCAGCAATATCCATTAGGAAGAAAGCAAGGAATAGCTTCAGTTTAAACAGAATGAGCACCTAAAGGTGATGAAGACCAAATCGTTGAAAGGAAACTACAATTTGTAGCAGGATGGTTCCCTAGGTGTGCTAAACCTATGATAGTTAAACACAACTATCCCTTCAGGTATACGATGGAAGAAAACAGAGTATTGAAACATAAGAAAATCTCTGTAGCTGGAGTAACCACGTATGCCACACGCGTGATTAACAAAGAATATTAATCCTCCTAATTATCTAACTCCCTTCAGTCTCCCCTTTGGTAATATGACATCAGATTAAACAAATTAAAAGGTCTAATTGCCCCTCCATCATTATCTTGAATATGATAATAATTCCTTGCTCCTTTCTTTACTACTTTGAATGGGCCCTGATAAATTGGTAACAATTTAGCATTGATCTTTCTTATTGGGTCTGGTACTCTCAAACTCTTAACTAACCCTTGATCTCCCACCTCAAATTGTATTTCTCTATTTTTTTGTTTCTCTCTCCTCCTCTGTGCTACCCTTTCCAAACATTGTTTTACTTTCAATCTTACTTTGTTCACATCCCAACCTGCATTACTAAGTGGATATTCAATGATGTTTTCTATAGGCAATTTTAACTGTTTTCCCTTCTGTACTTCCTCTGGAATATGTCCTGTTGCTGTACTATACCCTTGATTTATGTACTTTTCTACTTTCTTTAAACACTTTCCCCCATCTTTCATGTTTGTTTATGCACATTATTCTTAACATCACTGTTATGCTTCTCATATATCTCTCTGATGGGTTGCTCTGTGGGAGTCTAATGGAAGTAAATCCCACTTTTATTCCCATTTGTGTTAAAGTCGTTCTCCATTTGTTACTAGCAAACTGCTTTCCATGATCTGAAATGATTCTGCCTGGCCTCCCTTCGTCCTCACAATAAATATTTACCTCCTATTGACAGTTGTTAGTTTTTGCATCCTTAAGCCCAAATAAACGTACATATTTTTCCTAGTTAATGGTCCCAAAAGATCTAAATATATCAGCTCTCCTTTCCTTTCAGGTACTACAGTGACAAATTTTCCTTCAAATGTAATATTTCTATGTTTACACAGCTGACACATATAGCAAGTCCTCACATATTCCTTTATATCACCATTCATACCCTTCCATGACTCTGTATTCCTCAACATTTTTACAAGTTTACTGCACCCCGGATGCCCCTGCTGATCATGAAAATATTCTAGCAAACCCTTTTTACAACTTTCTGGTACTCTAACACCCATCCTTTTCTTGCCCTTTCATTATTTTTAAATATTAGTCCACCCTTTATTTTATACACATTACCACCATTCCCTTTTTTTTATAGCGAGAGGCGTTTGCGCTCAGATAATATTCATAAGTTTCCAGTAAATACTGAAAAAAATTACAGCATTCTTTAAATGTAATATTTTGAAGATAGTTTTATTTGGAATAGGTAGTTATGTTAAAAATAAGATAAGTCTACTAAAGTTGCATATATACTTATGATTAATGGCCTAGATAGAACTATCTCTGGTACATTAGGAACCTTGTTGCATAATATACTTTACTTTACTATTCCTATCAGTAATTTCGATGCGTGCTTGCGGCTAAGTTGCAGGTAATTGCTCCCTTTGATTATATGAAGTTACATTTCCGCCAAGGTCATGAAAGGGAAGTTACCAATATTTCCTCGGAAAAATAACGTAAAACTTATATTTTTAAAATGATTGTAATGTAATACAAAGAAGAAGAGCCAGGAATTAAATACTGTTTTAGTAGTTGATGTATGCTTCTGGGCTCCAAAACAATGGCGGTATTTATTGTAATAAATCAATGTGGGTCAATATAATAATTCATGGCCAATTACATAAAAAATATTATTTAATAATCTACCATTTAATATTTACTGAGTAACATTCTCACTGAGAAATCCAGAATAAAACACAACAACGTTTCGTCCCCAACATTTTGGACTCCATCAGATGGAACATAACCATTCATAAACAAAATAGGAAAAATAAATATGTTGAAAAATCCATTTATATATCAAAATAAAATATCGGTGGTATATTATGAAAGTTAATGGAATTTAATTTTGATATATAACTGGATGTTCGACAGTTTTACAACATATTTAGTTCTCCTTTTCTGTGTATGAATATTACACATGATAACGTTCCAAATATCGGGACAGATCCTTGAGCTTTATTTGTATTATAATTATATTAATTTACTAGCTGGGTGCCCTCCGTTGTCCGGGTATTTATTTTTATAAGCCCGAAGAGGTATTTAATTCCACATTAATCTATTAGTCAAGAAATGAATTATCGTATCTATGCAGGGGGAATTACATCACAGCTGATTAGTGCCTTTAGACAAGCATAAATACTACCAACACCAAATATCAAAAGTACGCTTAAAAATAGACTCGGTACCTTACATCAGTCAAAAATGCACACCTTACCTGAAATATGGTGCCCTAAGGCTCATTCCATGCCAAGTGACCAAATCGCCTTTTGGGTACCACCTTGGATTTTGATGAAATTTGGTGACAGTGTTGAATAAAGCTTCAAGTGATGTGCAAAATCTAAGATTCACTAGTAGTATAGAGGGGGCGCCAGGGCTTCCTGAAAAAAAGTCACCTGTGCAATTCAACCGTGCGCGTGAATAGATGGTGAAGTTTGAAGTACTACTGGTGTGGAATTGTAGCAGCTAGTGTCCTGAAAAATGGTAACTACAGACAACATTTTATGCTCTACACGCAGGTTGCAGTTCCCAGGTTTAAAAAGTTTTAGTTTTATTACTGTTATCTCATAAAGTTTCTCAAAAAAACCGTCACGTCAATTTGAGACAGATTTTACGTGCTTATAACTTTGGAACAAGACGTTCTACAAACTTATGCTTTGGTAAGCTACTTCAAACTTCACAATCTATTCACGCGCACGGTTGAATTGCACTGGTGACTTTTTTTGAGGAGGCCCTGGCGCCCCCTCTATACTGCTTATGAAGGTGAAATTTTACACAGAATTGTCTCAGACATATATCTGTCCCTACACAAAATTTCAGCAAGATTGGAGATGGTGACTTAAAATTTTATTTGAAAATTTGGTCACTTAACATGGAATGACCCCTAAGCGAGCTAAATTTTCTTCATGCAGCTCAATAATGTAAAAAAATACTCAGTACCATTGAGAGTAAAAAAAACTGGTACCTTAAAAGACTGAAAATTACCTGCCATACTTTATGAGAGTAAAAAATTAGTGAATAGTACTTTCGGATCCTTAAGATAGTTAAAAACACTTCCGGTATACAGAGAGAATAAAAAATACTGATTTCAGAAAGAGAAAAAAAGCTCATTTAGAGAGAGTGAAAAAGAGTTTCCCTAAGCTAATAGAGTAAAAAATGCTCCCGGAACCTGAAGGAAGTCCGTGACACTCCAAGTACCTTAAGGGAGTGAAAAATAGTTCCGATACCTTAAGAGACACAAAAATACTCACGCTACTCCAGAAGTGTGAAATTACTCCCTGTAATGTAGAAATTCTATAAAATGCCAGCCCTTCTACCCCACTTATATAGCTGATAGGAGGTTTTACCGATACACAGTTTGTTTCGTAAAGTAAGATTTTTTGTCTACTATACGTTTTGAAGATTGTACGGGGAATATTGTTTTCCCTTCCACCCCGACTTCAGGAAGCATCGAAACATACCTACAACTTAACCGGTATTAAGAATATCATTATTAAACTTAGAGATTTCCATAACCCCGGATTATACATCACGTTATTTTTATGTAACGACCCACCACCCTAAAGGTGTTCCCGTCCCAAGCCGAAAGGGGTTGATATTATAAATAAACAACATCGGGAAAAATACTATCTATCTCATTGACCTCGAAAAATTTTCTTTAGATGAAATGTATCGGTGTTTTAACATGTTTGAAAATTTCCTCCCCAGCTCCTGGGGTCTAACGGCAAGTTGAATGTCATAATTAAAGTCAGCGACATCCATAACCCTCCATTTGACTCCAATCTCACTTCTTATTCGTTATAACTCCCTTTCACAGTCTCCGATTCAGGTCAACTGTAGTCATGGTCCAATACAGAAAATGGTAGAAATTATACACAAAAAACATCGAGGAGAAGCTCTATGAATCTCATTGACTTCGTAAAATATTTGCTCCACGGGTGTAAATTTGTATGCGGAAGATATACACATTGTTTTCCCTATCCACCCCTAGTCATAGGGTAGAAGAATAACTTAACCGGCAAGTTGAATGTTATAATTAAACTTAGCGACATCGATAACCCCGGATTACACTCAAATCTCGTTTGTTTTTGCTTTATTTTCATGTAACGGTCTTTCAATCCCATCCCTAAAGGTGGAACCTCCCATGCCTAAAGGGATTGAAAATATACACAAACAACATAGGTAGAAATACTGTCAATCTCTCAGACCATGAAAAATATTTTTTCGACGAAAAATAAGCCTTTTGAGCATGTTTGAAAATTTCCAACTCCAAGTAGACGTCCACAATGTTTTTCTGCTAGTCGCAAGGACGACGTGTGTGAAATTTGGTAAAATTTGCTCCACGGGTGTAGATTTTTATGCGGAACATACACATATACAAACACACAAACACTGTATTTAATTTATTAGAAGAAGAAGATAAATTGTCAGATAACTTTTAATTTGAAGTATTGAAGGTTATTTATATATTTCAAATTCATTTCTTAAGACTGTGTTTAAATTATACAAATATTTTATTTTCAGTAAACAAATATATCTCGTTTATATCATTGCACCACTCAACGTGGCTATATGGCTGTAACAGGTGCCGTTTTGAAGTGGCTCAGTAGTACGCAACAGCGCTAATAGAGCACATGCAACCTCGTGCGCTGCTTCAAATGAAACAAATCGACCCTCGCGCTTCTTCAAATTTATTAGAATAAAATCGATATTATAAGTACGCGTTAATTAAATGTTTAATTAATATAAAAATCATATATATTAATAGTACATGGCACAAAGGCTCCACCCCTCGAGCCGATCCTGCCTTACCATACCAACAGTTGCTACATGGCAATTTTTGCAAACTCCCACGGGAGTCGTAATCTAATGAAAGCATAGTTTGGCACTTGTTTGTTATTACCAACTCCCAACTAGCGTGCGTTTTCTTCTGACCTCTTCGTAACACGCGATTCAGGTCAACTGTAGTCATGTTACGAGATACTATACATTTTTCTTACAATATTTGGCTCGTGCCATTACATCGTTTGCAGAACGTAAACGAATACAAATTCAGACAATACAGACAACGCCCCGACATGAGACATCCAGGACAGAACTCACTAACATGTCCACACCACGGGCCAAACTCCAAGCCCAAGTCAGCACATTAAACCCAGGACGCCCCAGTCCGCTCCAACACGACAAACGAAATGCCTGCAGATTTTCTGCCGCCATTTGTGGCTTTTGATCACGGCGATTAGGGTGTGCTGAACCAAAAGTTAATGGCGCGCAACAAGCCACAGAGGTTTTACACCAAACGGCGTGACAACTGCACGGCATTTTACACGTCCACTAAGGTCGACTACGAGAACTTGCAAGAGTTCTTGAAATCCAAAAAAGTGGAATACTCTCTTTACCTTCTCCGCGACGTACGTACGCCGCAATACGTCATCGGGTGCACCCACAAAACGTCCAGTAAAGAATTGGTAGTGGAGGACCTAAGACTTGTGCTACCTCGCAATGAACGCTTGGGAAATGCGTTCCAACGCAGAGAAGAGAGCCCTCCCAATGTTCATCGTCGAGCTGGAAGACAGCCCGTCAGCTGACGAAATCCTTAAGTTGGATCTAGTGCTGTCAGCGCGTGCGAGTCGAATATTTCAAACCCACTCCCAATGCTCTTGCAGTACTCCAATTGCCTGCGGTTCGAACACAGCGACATACGATACCACGCACGCCTATCACGGCCATCACGCTGTGGTCAACTGCAAGTTCAGGTCCCAGAAAAGGCTCCCTTCGCAACACCACTGGAACAGTCGGCCACCACACCCAATACACTGGCTGTTCCATCAACAAGGCTGCTTACAGTCGAAAACACAGAAGACCGGCAAATCCCCCCAAAAAAATCTACCGCGCCTTCTGCAAGCACCAAACTTGCTAAGGATAGCCACCTCCAGCCATCCAAGGCTCCAACTCACACAAAGCAGAAGCCTGCCCCCACAAAGGTCGCTGCCCCATCAGACAAAAGTGACAGGTAGACAACAGAGGACCCCATGGTTGCTTCGAAAAGACCACTCACATTCCGACCAACTACAGGCCCATAACATCACTTTGCTCGTTAGGTAAAATGGTTGAGAATGTCATTTTGCGCAGGATCACACAATACGATCTCCTACGGCCGGAGCAATTTGGTTCTAGGCATCAACAGTCCAGCTGCTTCGAGTAGTCGCCATTTTCGCAGACGACACAGCCATTTTTGTACAGTCGAGACGACGTTTGACACTCAATAATAAATTTCAACGCGCACTCAATACACTCGAACAATGATTAACACAAAGGCGAATTAAGGTTAACGTTGGTAAATGCGAGGCACTCCAATTTAAACGTAGGGCACGACCACGAACACTATTCGAAAAGCAAACATAAGACTAAAAGAGCTATACACTATGTTTAACAGAACGAGTACTCCAAACACATCCACTAAAAATAATCGGATCCCTTAATCCCAAGTTAAACCATTGTTTACGGTAATTCCCTCAGGATTCGTTAAGTATTGAGACACTTGGCAGTTATTTTCATTTCTTGGGTTTTTGGAGAGACGTTTCCCATGGTGTGACAGTCCAGATAGCCCTCCGGGAGTTAGTATTCAACGTGCCTACGTCCAGACCGAACGGATAATCCATCCGCCACGGCGGCACCTGGTCAAATCACAACTTGCCAACATCTCAATCCTTCCTAATATGTAATTACATTAAAATAATTTATATATATTCCAATTATAAAACTATCGCGCTACATAAATTCCCCCTATGTGATTCACTTTCGAAGAAACTCCTTAAGGCGATCTCATACTTAACCGCGATAGATCGGATTGCTTTTCCTGACTTTTGTTTATTCTGATTCTAAACATAAATAAAAAACACAAAATAAAATATAAATTAAACTTAAGCATATCAAAATGATAGAATGTTTTAACCATTCCCTATTGCCTAGGCATTTTTTTAGGATATATGGAAGGTCATTTTTTTACATCGTCCTTTAACATTCCATAACAATACACTTTAATTACACAACGCCGAAACACATGTCTACTCCACTGTATTGTAAGCTCCAACCGACATGAAGGGCAGTCGTCTCGCGCTAGGTTGAACTTTGCACGGCTTCTCCGTCTCCGCCTCGCTCGTTCCGAAAGGATAGACAGTTTTGGTGAAAGAAGAGTGAAGTGAAATACTCCCTAGCCCTCGTTACTAATAGCTTCGGGATTGAAATAAACAAGAATTGATCAAGATCGAAGGAGAAAAGATTCACAGACATTAGATCGAGAAAGATTAAAAGATGGAAGAAGAACAGGAATGAAGTGACAGACACAACATACAGCTAGAGACCTTTGGTTTGCAACGCCCATCATGTGTAGAACATGCCCTGAGGAAACTCGTACTTTGCTTCCTAGTCGTTCTCGACGCCGTCACCAGAGTCCGTCTGTAAACGCCTATTTCCCGACGTTAGACGCCTTGGATTTTGCACCTGTGTGACGTTCAAAATAATTAACCGTCTCCACGCGCCAAATATGCGGTAGTCATGAATTTCCTTACAAATTGGGGCCCCTACATCACTAAACAACTCTTCTACTACCTCTACCTGCTCAAGCATTTCGCAAATCACTTCCCTGTCTGTGCCACAGACGGATCGTTATATTAAAATACACAAGTTAGCTATTACAATAATCCCGGGAAATAAAATAAATACGAACAAATAAACTACAATGAATCGAAGACTTAAAACATACTAACTTTTAAATTATACACTATATTATAAACAATTAAAGTAACTTTAATTTAAAGACCGGGGTTCTTTATTACAACTATCATTTAGTGGCTTCGGTTCCAGATTGTCGCCATTTCCCATGTTTTCGGATTATACTCCGGTCTAGGCTCCACATGTCTCAATCTATCTTGACCCCCAAATATCGGTACATTGTCGTCTGGCTGCAAACTACTTCGAAAAGTTGTTTTAACTCCAGCCACGAACCCGAATGCCGCTTCTAAAGTCAAAATATTTGCATCGCTTAAGTGCGTAGCAATCTCCGATCTAAATTGATTATCAATTATTTTTAAAATACCGTCTCCAAAAGTCGGTATGTGAGCATTCTCATGCAATTTTCTGCAACTTCCTCCAACTGTCCATTTCCTCCAGCAGCATTTTCGTTAATATTTTTCCACAACTCTTCCACACCAATTTGCGTATTACAGTTTTCCAGTGTTTCCAACTTCCGCATTAGCCAAACGATCTTCTATTTCATCGCATTTACTTCTGTTTTCCGCATCAATCCCATCTATTTTCGCCTCCATTCCGGAACGTAATTTCATACAACACTAAAATAAAAGAACACAATCCGCGGCACAACTACAATCGCGTTCCCCCAAAACACACAACTAACTTAATCTTAACCAACTCATCACAATAAAATATTCCCAATTATGCTATAAGTTTCGCTGCCTGAAATCCAAGTTAAAATTCTCCCTAAACAAAAAAATACATGAAATTAAAATTCGGCTCATTTACTTGAATGAAAATAAAACCTTACTGTACGCCTTCATATTATAAATCATGTCCAACATCCCCAAATTATAATTTAATTCAAGACGTTACTGCCAAGTCTCTCGTACCACATCTCCTAGAGAAAATACCAAATCGAAGCCCTCGTTGGATGCGCCATTTATGTAGTGATAATCCTCAGGCGGGTCAACTTGGCAGTTACCTTGCGTTAATCTCTGGCCATGATCATGTGGCACGCTCGTTCTCTCCGAATCCTATGGATGATGCAAGTTTGGAGCTGTATGTCCGTCCCTGGCGACGGTTTGTCGAAGAGTCTCTTTTTACACTTTTTTCATAGCCCATTCGCTGCATGTAAAATATCGATGGTCTCAATCAATTTTGGATAGATCTTTCCTGAACGAAGAAATTTATTTGGTTCAGAGAGTCACATGTTAATTTCATTTCTTGGGATTTGGAGAGACGTTTCCCACGGTGTGACAGTCCAGGTCGCCTCCGGGGGTCAACACGCTACGTACAGACCGATCGGATAATCTATCCGCCACGGCGGTGCCTGGTCAAATTCCAACCTGCCAAGCTCTTGTAATGTAGTATTAAGGAAGTAGTATTAAGTATGCGAGGAATTTGAAGTAAGCAGTCGCAACTGCAAGCGAGGTGTCTCAATTCAGAGCGCTGACGCTCGCTGACGCTTGCTTTTACTGATTCGCGAACTCCACATTCCTCAGCTGTTGAATATGGGTCATGCCCAGATGTATTAAAACCTGCGGCGCGACTCATATAGTTAGTTCATGATTTGGATTCAGCCAGGTGTATGCTTAGCACCTGGCTGATTCATGTTCTCAATCTTTGTATCTTCAATTTATTATTGACATTGACTGTACAATCAATAATAAATCCTTATTTTTTCTATACTGGAGTTCAAGTCTGTCTCCCTGCAGCCAGAACTTCCTCGCCGTCCTGAAAGTTGGACTTAGCTCCAACACGACCCCACATCCTTCTTTCCTATCCTTTTTCCTATCGTCAATCCTTGACAAACTATCCTTCTTGGAGGTGAACACCGCTCTACTGGATCTTCAAGTTCATCGCAGCACCACAGTTCCGGTGAACTTCACCTCCTACTTTCATTGTAATAAGAACAGCTACCGAGCTTATTATTACATGGTGGCAGCGTTTGGGATATTCAGGACAGCCGTTCGCTAATATCTGAGGCGTACTGGCGTGTGGATAGACAGCGCTCCTAGGACACTCTCAGGGCAGAGAGACTCAGAAGTGCTGTACACAGTAGGCCGCTGTTACTTGGGAATCCTGTGAGCTGAATTCCGTGGATCAAGGCTTGGCACCAGTGACGTTGGCGATTTCCTCGAGAGGTAACCAGCGTAACCGCCTTGCAGCCGACGCCGCGAGAAGGGAGTGTTGCGTCGCCCGGATCTACGACCCTTGGTCTACCCTAACTTCGTTTGCTGACCGACCACCGCCTAAGAGGGTCAGCGCGGAATTGAAGAGCTAAAGGTGATCGGATCCAGCACATTCTTTCTTCCTTCCTCTTCGGAACTTTGGTAAGTCCATACCATTATGGCAGATAATAATAATGTCAGCATAAGTAATTCAGATGATGAAACATAATCAGAATATATTTCCGTTATTCAAGCTGTGAAGTTAATATCACGAACTTTTGACGGAAACCCCAGGCACTTACGCGAGTTTACAGAAAGTGTAGAAGCCGCAATAGAAATAGTCCACCCAAACAAACAAGCATTGTTGTTAAAATTTATAGAATCCAAGATTACGGGAGATGCTAAGGATAGGTTATTGGCACGTTCAAATAGAAATTCAAGGAGCAGAGTAAAATCTATTCTAAAAGAAAATTATTTAGTCAAAAGAACTTTAGAATATCATGCGGGTATTTTATTTACAGCTAAACAAGGGCCAATGGAATCCATTGCCCAATGGGCATCAAGAATTGATAGAATAGCTATTGACATTAGGCTCGAAACAAGAAACCGCCTTGAAAAACTTGAACAATCTGATAATTCTAATTATGTCGAAGGTGGAATTAAATTAATAGGAGAATTTCTAAAAGGAACATTCATTTCAGGCCTTCATGATGAAAGGATAAAATATGTGATAAAATCAAAAGGAGTAGACGAAAGTTTGGCCCAGTTAGCAGAATTTGCCTTAGCGGAAGAAAGTGAGATTAAGTCCCAAAAATATAAGGGACAAATATTTTCACCTGGTGAAAAGCGAATTTAATAAGGGGCAACAAATTAAAAGAGAAGTAAATATGGCAGCTCGTAGTCAAATGATACGATGTTACCGTTGTCAGGGCATAGGACATGTGGTAAAAAAAATTGTAAGATGAAAGCGAAGTGCGCGAAATGTAATATGTTTGGACATCAAACAAGAGAGTGCAAGAATACGGAAAACAGGAATTAAGGAACCTTGAGCAGTCGAAGGTTACCTTAATGCTAGACTGCACAGGAGATAAAATAAATACGCCTCCCAAAATAAATGTACCAATGGAATGTATTAGTAATGAGGGGTTGGTGGGGTCAATCACCTCGGTAAATGAAGATAGTAATGGGTTGCAAGAGACAACTTCATTAGTTACTGAAAATAATATAAAAGAAAATTGCTTAACAGAAGCGAAGTTATGCGCCACGCGGGAAGACGTTCTCGAGAGAAAAATGGAAATAGGTCCGTACGAAGTATTCGTGAACTGTGCACAGTTGAAATTTGGCGCGGGGGTAGCCTTTGTGGACACAGGCGCCCAGATATCCTTGGTACGGGAGAAGTCATTGAAAGTAGATACATGTATATTAAATAAAGAAACACTTATAAAAGGAATAAGTGGAGAGATACTTAAAACAAAGGGAACAATTTCGCTTTCCCTGAATAACTGCATCCAGAAAGATAAATTTGAGTTCCATTTAGTGGATAGGTTACCACGGAACATTGATCTCATTCTTGGACAAGATTGGCTTTCTTATAACCACTTTGTACTTACTAGTAAATATTTAATACCTCCATATAGTGAGACTCTATTGAGATTCCCCACTAAAGAAAAATGAAATAGGTATATTGAGAAACACATGCTAAGACCAGGTATATATTGTGCATCTAGCTTAATAGTGTGTAAAGATGATGAATTTCCATGTTTACTTGTAAATTTGACCCATAAACCTATGACTATAAGTACTGTACCAGAAGTCACGAAACCTCCAACTATGTTATTAACTCAGGCAGACAAATTAAAAGAAATAAACAACCATGAAAGGGTAAAATTACTGTATGAAAATTAAAGATTAGGACATATTAATGAAGGTCTGAATATAATACAGTAAATGTGTACAGAATTTGTAGATATATTCAGATTTCCAGGAGATGTTTTGACTTGTTCAACAGCAGCGGAATACAGCATTCCAACTCCCTCAATCCCAAAATGGAGATCAATCACGTTAAAAAATTATAGAATAGCCGAAGCCCATAAGGAAGAGGTTAGGGTACAGGTAGAGCAAATGCAATCCGAAGGAATAATTAAGCACAGTAAAAGTGAATGGAATTTTCCACTATTAGTAGTACCTAAAAAGATTGATGCCTCTGGCAAAAGAAAGTGGAGAATTTGTATAGACTTTCGCAAGCTTAACGAAGTAACGACAGGAGACAGTTTTCCCTTACCTAATATTCAAGAGATCTTAGATAAAATAGGTAGAGCTAGGTACTTTACAGCTTTAGATTGCGCTAGCGGATATTTGCAAATTCCTATTACAGAAGAGGACCAATGCAAAACAGCATTTTCCATAAATTTAGGTCATTTTCATTATACCAGAATGTGTTTTGGGTTGAAAGCAGCCCCTGCCACTTTTCAGAGGATGATGAATGCTGTACTGCGAGATTGTATACATGGACGATTGTTTACATGGACGACATTTTAGTCTTAGGAGAAATATTGAAGGAGCATAATACGAAATTACGCGAAGTTTTCGGACATTTGAGAAAACACAATATCAAAATTGAACCGGATAAATGTGAATTTTTAAAACCACAACTAAGTTTCTTGGGACATTTAGTGACAGAGGAAGGAGTAAAACCTGATCCGAATAAGGTAGTAGCAGTCAAAAATTTCCCCATTCCTAAAAATTCAAAAGATATTAGAATATTCATAGGTCTAGCAGGATATTATAGGAAATTCATAGACGAATTCAGCGCTATAGCTAGGCCCCTAACTAATTTGTTAAAAAGAGAAAATGTATTCAAATGGACACCAGTAGAGCAAAATAGTTTCGAAATTTTAAAACAGAAATTAACGGAAGTACCTGTTTTACAGTATCCAGACTTTAATCAGCCTTTTATAATAACAACTGATGCTAGTGGATATGCAATTGGTGCCATTTTATCGCAGGGTAGATTAGGAAGAGAAAAACCTGTTTCATTCGCTAGTAGAACTTTAAATAAAGCGGAAAGTAATTACAGCACTGTGGAGAAAGAGTGTTTAGCCATTGTATGGGCATGCAAACACTACCGCCCTTATGTATTAGGTAGAAAATTCTTAATAGTTACCGATCATAAAGGTCTGACATGGATTTTCAATGTTAAAGACCCCAGTTCGAGATTGTTGCGTTGGAGACTTCTGTTATCAGAGTATGATTTTGAAATTTGTTATAGACCAGGTACCAAAAATACGAATGCCTATCTGTGGATACAGAAACAATTACGACGGAAAGAAAGCAAAATATAAACAATGAAATGCATAATTGTCCAATAGGAGGTCATCAGGGAATCCAGAAAACAGTTAATCGAATTAAACTATACTTAACATGGCCGGATATTGAGAAAGATGTTTATTAAGAAATGAAAAATATGCCAAGTAAATAAGGAAATGAATAATAAAGTAAAACAACCATTGGAAGTTACAGACACTCAAGTAGAACCAAGGATGAAAATTTATCTAGATATAGTAGGGCCTCTTTCAGTAACTGAAAGGGAAAATAAATATATTTTAACATGCCAAGATAACCTAAGTAAATATGTTATAGCTATTCCCATTAGAAATCAGACAGTTGAGGAAGTAGCCGAAGCTTTTATTAATCATATTATTTTAATATATGGAGTACCTTTATTCATAGTAACATATCAAGGAACGAACTTTATGTCAGATATTTTTAAAAGGATCTGTAAAATTTTTAAAATTGATAAATTAACAACAGCTTATCATCCAGAAAGTAACGGGAGTTTAGAAAGATCTCACAAGAATTTAGTAAATTACCTAAGATGTTTTTGTGATCCTAAAACATATGATTGGGATAAATGGGTACCTTTCGCGGCTTTTACTTACAATACAACACCACACACGATTACGAAATTTACACCATACGAGATATTATTTGGAAGGAAATGTAATTTGCCGGGATATTTACAAATTAAACCCACCCCATTATATAATTATGACGATATAGTACAAAGCATAAAGTTTAAGATGCAAAGTTGCCTACGAATGGCGAAATATATTTTAATATATTTTAAAGAAAGCCAACAACAGAAAACAAAGTCCAATAAAGTTAATTTTAAGGATAAAGATTTAGTATTGTTACGGGTCGAAGCCAGAAATAAGTTAGACCCCATATTCAAAGGTCCATTTGAAATAAAGAAGGTTGAGTTCCCAAATGCAGTTATTCAGGAAGTGGGAAAAAGAAAGCAACAAACTGTGCATACTAATCGATTAAAACAATACTTTTCACCTAAGGGGAAGGTGGCTGTCAGAGATGAAGGCTAATGGGGATTGATAACTAAAAGGAGCATTAATATTACTGGTACAGGAGCATGGGAAATTTAAGATTTTTTATTTTAATACTATGGGTAGAAGGCTAAAATCTGCAGACCATAGAAGAGTTTGATTGAACTACCGGGATATATTTCGATGAGGTAGGATCTTTTATCCTGTTAAATGGAAAGTTTAAATTATGTTAATTTACAACCTACGTGGAAAGTCTTAACCTAGAAAGTGACAGAATATTGTTCCAGATTAGAACGAAACGCTTTCTGATTGCGAATCATTTCCAAATTATATTAAAGTAAAAGAATTATTTACGCAAATAATTTAAAAGAATTAAATTATCATTTAGATTCTAAAGAAAAGCCTCAAAAAACGTTAGAAATTTTATTAAATGCATTTGTACATGCTCAAAAAGGAATATTACAGCCCCAATTAATTATAATTAATAATATTAAGAAATTATTAAGAAGCCAAAGTCTGCCAAGTGGTACGGAATTTCCCAATTTTCCTTTACCAGAGTTACAGAAGTTGATAACACCACATGTATCTGGTATATTAGACATACCATTAGTCCCTCCTACCTTATATGCAAAAAAATAAAAAAATAAAAATAGATGTAGGTTAACCCTGACTCAGTAATGTGTACACTTATATATTGTAACAACTGTAACAATGGATATATCCTTCCAATAGTTCCTCTCAAGTATGATTGTTGCGAAAGTTTAAGAAAAGAAAAGTGTTTGATTGTTCAAAATTTGTGAATTTGGTGAATATTATGGACGATATACGAATAAATAAGTGAGTGAATTAAAAAGTTTAATAAAAGAGAGAGGAAGCAAGGATTTTTCAAAATTGTATGTTCACATCAGTACTAGAGGCACAACTTAAATTATTGTATTACATTTCATTTGTATTTGTTGTTGTTGTTGCTGTTGTAATGTAAAATTCAGAAGTTTGTTTTTTTTGCTTTTGGAGTAAGAGTTCTCCCCGCCAGTGCTGGCAGTACACCACGAATAGATTAATAGAAAATGTGTTTAATGTAAGAAGTAAGTACCCCACATAGGTTAAAAAAAAGAATTAGAAATAGAATAAGTGATTAAAGTTGGTTTTTTTGGGGAAAAAGAAAAACTTTTTCCAAGCAGAGGGGTGTAATGTAGTATTAAGGAAGTAGTATTAAGTATGCGAGGAATTTGGAGTAAGCAGTCGCAACTGCAAGCGAGGTGTCTTAATTCAGAGCGCTGACGCTTGCTTTTACTGATTCGCGAACTCCACATTCCTCAGCTGTGGAATATGGGTCATGCCCAGCTGTATTAAAACCTGAGGCACGACTCCTATAGTTAGTTCATGATTTGGATTCAGCCAGGTGTATGCTTAGCACCTGGCTGATTCATGTTCTCAATCTTTGAATCTTCAATTTATTATTGACATTGACTGTACAATCAATAATAAATCCTTATTTCTACTATACTGGAGTTCAAGTCAGTCTCCCTGCAGCCAGTCCTTCCTCGCCATCCTGAAAGTTGGACTTAGCTCCAACACGACTCCACGTCCCGGAGAACCTTCTTTCCTATCTTCTTTCCTATCGTCAATCCTTGACAAACTATCCTTCTTGGAGGTGAACACCGCTCTACTAGATCTTCAAGTTCATAGCAGCACCACAGTTCCGGCGAACTTCTCCTCCTACTTTCATTGTAATAAGAACAGCTACCGAGCTTATTATTACACTCTCAACTCTTGCTAATATCTAATTACATTAAAGTAATATATATATATATTGCAATGCCAATTAATTACGCCATTAATTGTTTTTAAATTGTTAGGGAATGAATTCATTGTAAGCGGTATTTGAGCGACCAAAAGCGACAATAGCGCTGTTGCTGTGATGAAAAGCCGAGATGGAAATCCACGCTAAAACTTGGGAGGCACTACGATAGTTAGTTGGCAGCGAAACATTGCAAGAAGCAAAACAAGTAATAAAAACTTCAGCAGAGACTAGACGTCGTTAATGTATTACCAGTTGAAGTTGTGAATTAATACAAAGTAAACATTCACGAAAGTATTGCATCGTAAATATTGGAAAGTAATAGCAGTTTTTGTCAGAATAGAACTTTCCAAAATCTTCGTGGAGAAATTATTTCTGGAGAACATCAGTAAATTATTGTGGAGCGAAGCAGTCAACGGAATACACCCCAACTTGCCAAATTTTAAAGTGAAATGTAGTATCAATGAAAACCAAGGCCTGATATTAAAAATTAAAGTGTGTAAAAAAGTCAGAATGAGGTAAAATTGATTGTTATGGAACCAGACCGACGGTCCGTAAGTAACATAACTTTGATAAATTTGTAAACTATAATTAAAAAGGTATTCAGATTTCGTTCATCTTTCATTTCGTTCAGAGTTCATTTAGTTCGGTTTTTATTCCATTTATATTTCATATTGTTTTTAGGTTATTTTTTTTATATTTTGAATTGTTAATAGTCAAATTATACATTTATCGTGTACTAATTATTAAACCCTGTGAAGGCCTTGAGATAAGACTTTTAATTTTGACTGTAATTTTTGGAAGCCACAAATAAATAATAAATATTTTTGTTTGTTAAATTTTTATAATATTTTCCTTTAAATAAAGCCTCATCAGACAGTTGTCTTTAGCGGACGGTCCTTCGCCATAGCAGTGGCAAAACTCCCTACACTCCCTGAGTCCGTGCAGGCCCCTGCGCCTTAGCACAGCTCAGCACACCTGTTCAGGTCCCAGAACAGACCCCCTTCGCAACACCATGGGAAAAGTCGGCCACCACACCCAATACACTGGCTGTAGATTGAGTGTTTGAGGAGACATTGCATTTGTTCCTAACAGAAGGTAGGTGACGCGTTTTTAGGCGGGGTAGCGTTAGTTTGGGGGCTGTAAGTGTGGACGTGGAAGTAGCACATTGGGAGTGTAGTGAGAAAGGTGTTTATTTTGTCTGGGTCTAATTGCAGACCGTAAAAGACAAAGCTGCGATTGGAGTTGAGTTTGATAATGTAGAAAAAGGGTCTACATTTATTTTTATCGTGGCCAAGAATGGGGTCGGATGGTTTAGTTTTTCTTTCTTTGAAGGAATGAGCAGTGTATGAATGAATTGAGGATTATGTTGTCGTTGTTAAGAGTACCGCTAACGAATTTGCATTATGCCGAAGGCGCGTGAAGTGTGATCAGAGTGACATCTGAAGAAGTAGAAGTGTTGGTACGTTGAAGAGATGAACTCCGTTGGTGCGGAGTAGTGAAGTGAACCGGATAGGTGGATAAATATTTGACAGGGAATGTGGTATATCCATAGTATGAGATTATCACATACGGACCATAACTGTGAAATAATAAAATAGCAACCGTTAGGGATAAGTGAATCAAAAACTTACACTATTGAAGAAAAAGTTCTCGGGTTTCCACCTGGGTAACAATGCGATTGAAACGCGACGTTTCGACCGACAAATGCACTGCCGTCATCTTCTAGGCCTAGAGACTGCACTAGGCCTAGAAGATGACGGCAGTGCATTTGTCCGTCGAAACGTCGCGTTTTAATCGCATTGTTACCGAGGTGGAAACCCGAGAACTTTTTCTTCAACAAATACACCGGGAAAGCCTTCGTTCTTTGACTTACACTAATGATTACCATGAAAATACAATTGGTTGAAATGGATAACAGGTAGAATTATATTTAAAATTGTGTGCTCTTGTTGTGAGGGTTGTGGTGGGTGTTCGGGAACAGTGGCGGTATTGCAAACTATAAGAAGAATTGCAAAAAAGTTGTATGGGTATGCAGTTTGCTAAATTTCTCTTCACGTTATTATTTGCGAATGAAAAGACTTCAGCTTTATATCTGACAGCCGGCATTGTGATCTGAGATATTCGCTCCAGAGCCCCCTACGGTTGACTATGAGATCATCCGCTGTGTGAAGTATTTCTTTGAGTCTGACACAGATGACGCTAAGGAAACGTCTTTAATGGAGTAATTCTTCCATGAATGAAATACTGCAGAAAGTGAGTGTATGTAAATGCACAATGGAACTATTAGGCGCATATAAATGTTTAATCTATGTGCCGTTAAGAAGTTGTTATTGTATGACATATAATCCTGGGAATTATTGAATTCATATGTTACCTCTCGCCAGAGGGTAAACGGGCTGCGGTATAAATACTGCCATTCAAAGCTTTGACGACTAGCCGAAACTAGTGGTCAGAGAAAAAGTTATCAGCATCAACTTCCCTGTTCTGGATACGGCTACCCAGTCCGAAGTGAGGACGACTGGCACCAAGGGTACAGTATCTCGCATATTGTCATAAAATTCATTGGGCTATTCCATACCCTTACCGATATTTCGGGAAATTGTGTCGTCACAAGCCTGGAATAATGTTTCTTTCCGAATTACGACGCGGTCATCGGAGGACTACGTGGCCGTTTTCAACGAGGTGTCCGCGCGTAAGAGCCGGGGAATCCCCAAAGCTTCAACAGCCAGCGATTTGGGCTCGTGCTTGGGCAGTGCACTCATCGGCCGGTCTGCGTCCGTTGCGCCGGAGACCACCCGACGAGAGACTGCACTGTCCCAAAGACCAAGAAAGTCATAGAGAGCATCTCCTTCGCTGACGTCCTCCGAAGCCTGCGGAGCCTAGGGAGGCCCGTTCACTTCCGCCTCCACCAGTACCCTTCCGGGACGAGGAGCCGGCGCAGACCCCCGCACCGAGGCAGGAGCCACAAGTGACGCTAGCCGGCGTTCACGAAATCATGGCCGATTTCCGCAAGGAAATGGAGGCCATGATCACGCAAGTAACCATGATGGTTACACAGATGTTTCAAGCTATGATGGGGAAACCCACACCCAACGGAGGACCAACTGCAGGGCGAACTTATTGGTTTTAATATCCAATTCTTAAATAATTACTTTTCCAGGGACAGGAGGAAGATGAGGAAATCCCCGAGATTGCAACCGAGGATCTACGTAGCACTCTCCCCAAGCTGCCGGCCGACAAAGCGCCGGGATACAACTGGCTCCCCAACGTTCTGCTGAGGAACCTCCTGCCGGAGGCAATCGAGTACGTCAGGAGGATATTCAACGCCCTGCTACGTCAGCGGAGATTCCCGCGCGCCTGGAGGCACGCCACCGTCTGCGCAGTACCGAAGGCGGGAAAGGACCGAAGGGAGACGAGCAACTATCGGCCGATCTCCCTGCTGCCGACGCTCTCGAAAGTCTTCGAGAAGCTGTTTCTGGTAAGACTCCAAGTTGAACTGGACGATCTAGAAATAATTCCCCCTTTTCAGTTTGGTTTCAGGAAAGGCCTCGGCACGACGCAGCAGATCATGAGGGTCGTCGAGATTGCCTCTCTTGCCTTGAACAGGGGACAGCACTGTGGTTTGGTGCTCCTTGAAGTCGCAAAAACCTTTGACTCCGTCTGGCAGTCGGGACTTTTGTACAAGTTAACGCGGTCCGCTGTGCCCAGCTGTTACGTGCGCATCATAGGTCACAACCTGCAGATGCGAACCTTCTCAGTAAGGGTAGGCAAGGCTCTTTTATCAAGAAGGACCGGCATACCGCAGGGCAGCGTCCTCGGACCTGTCCTGTACAACGTTTTCACCGCAGACATCCCGACGCCAGGAACTGGAGAAGACATCGCGCAGTACGCCGACGACACTGCAATCATCACGGCGTCGTGGAGGAAGCACGTCGTGGGAAACCGGCTCAACGCTGGCCTACAGACGATACAACAGTGGGCCACCAACTGGAGGGTGAAGATCAACGCGTCGAAGAGCCAGGTGCTGATGATCACCCGTCGTCGACCGGACAAGCCTGTCCTGCGGCTCTTTGGAGAAGTCATCCCGTGGACCACGAAAGCCAAGTATCTAGGGGTATCCTTAGATACAAGGCTAAAGTGGAGACACCACGTTAAAGATATTCAAAAAAAGGTAACGGCTAGGTTAAATCTCTTATACCCGATTATCAATTCTAGTTCGAAGCTGTCACCGAGAGAGGGGCACTCCATCTACATATCGCTCATCCGACCGATAATGGAGTACGCCTCACCAGTATGGGCATGCGCTGCGGAGTCCAACATGGAGAAAACCTTCGCCCTGGAGAGGAAGTGCCTCCGGCGAGCGCTACACCTCTTGCCACGGCCTCCAACGCCGTAGTCTGGGAACTGGCACGAATGAGCAACCTATGGGCACGGATCCTTGAAAATTCCGTAAAGTTTTACAAAACGGCCCATGAGGGTAGCATAAGCTGGTCTCATCGCTAGACTGCTAAGACCCCGAATGAAAGGTAAACACGAACCGACCTCTATCGATATTCCTGTAGGAATCGCCTTATTATTATTATTATATTAATTTATTAGGTAACCTACGAACCCCTTTACAGCTTGTATATTAATGTGATATAATATTAAAACTCGGATTCCCACTAAAATTATATATATATATATACACACAAATACTTATTTTAATATTTATTTATTATCATTTTATTTTATTTTTTATATAACCCCCCCTCCCCTCCGGAAATTTAGAAAGAACAGAGAGCGTCGGCCGGAAGATGTAGCGGAAGGCGAAGGAACAACAACATCAGCAGCGGTATCAGAGTTTTTAATAAATATATCTATTGGTAAGTTCTTTGGACACTAGTGAAATGGAACATGCGAAACTGATTCATCAAAATATATCAGATCTGTGAGTTATTCGACCAAAATCTGAAGAACTGCAGTTCGGTCCTTTAATTGTTACGCTACGACGAAAAATAAATTAGATTAAATGATTCTTCTTCTAATATAATGCAAATGAAATAGGTGGGGGCGTGAGAACTTTCAACAAGTTCTGGTAAGCTAGCGCACTTCTCAAAAGGAATACAAACATTTATCGTTATTTAAAAACAACTGCTTACTCAATTTAAAGTCATTACGGATTAAATTACTTTCAGTTTGCACATTTCAGAAAAGGTTAATCTTACATAATCCTGAAGAAATAATTCGTTCGATATTTTGTATCCCCAAAATTTGTGGTTTTATGAAATTTTGTAGTTTTATTTTCACAACAGCGAAACGAATTAGTGCCATTCCATATTTCCACACATTGAATTCGGCCGTTCTTTCGCGCATAATTCATACTGAATTTGGAACAATATCACTGTTGATGAAAAATAAGAGAGGTCGATAATTCTTCGTACCATCTCCTTTCACATCCCATCTTAAAGTGTTATGAAGCTTGTTTTTCTTGATTCGAGGAGTAAAATTCGATAAGCATGCGCTTGCAGAATATTTAAAATACAAAACCGAGTTACGTACAAAACACTGAGCTTCTGTTTGTGTTGAGGAGAGGACGGTTACATCGCGATCACGATCCTTGTTACAGACACATACACACACTCGTTCATATTAATGATGCAGGATAGGGTAATGAAATTATACATTTCAAAGAAAGGGGCAGTGTGTGCTCTGTGGGAAGACGAAAAAACGTTGGAAGATGTCGACTCTTCCTGTACTGTTGGACGGGTAGGAAGGGGAGTTCTCAGAGATGGAGTTAATTTTGTGTTGAAGCAGGGTAAGTGTGAAGCATTAGTGGAAATAACGTTGGTGTTTTTGGTGTTGGCGTAAGCATCAAATGTGAATTGTATTTTTGACAGTGTGGCACTGCTCTGGTTGTTAGCATTGGAATCGTTATTCTTTTTAGTGTTGCCGTAGAAGAATTAGGGCACGGTGCCAGAATTCTATCTGGTGAATGATTTGTGACAGGTAATATGTTCTTGTGCCGGGTTCTGGAGGACTGCAGTAGATTGAGGGTTTGAGGAGACATTGCATTTGTTCCTAACAGAAGCTTGGTGACACGTTTAAAGGCGGGGTAGCGTTGGTGTGGGGGCTGTAAATGTGGACGTGGAAGTAGCACTTTGGGAGTGTAGTGAGGAAGGTGTTTATTTTGTCCGGGTCTAATTGCAGACCGTAAAAGACAAAGCTGCGATTGGAGTTGAGTTTGATAATGTAGAAAAAGGGACTACATTTATTTTTATCGTGGCCAAGAATGGGGTCGGATGGTTTAGTTTTTCTTTCTATTAAAGAATGAGCAGTGTATGAATGAATTGAGGATTATGTTACCGTTGTTAAGAGTTCCGCTAACGACTTTGCATTATGCCGAAGGCGCGTGAAGTGTGATCAGAGTGACATCTGAAGAAGAAGATGTGTTCGTAAGTTTGATGTGAATAGATGAACTCCGTTGGTGGGGAGTAGTGAAGTGAACCGGATAGATGGATAAATATTTGGCAGGGAATGAATGAGTATGAGATTATCACATACGGACCGGAACCGTGAAATAATAAAATAGCAACCGTTAGGGGTAAGTGAATCAAAAACTTACACTATTGATTACCATGAGAATACAATTGGTTAAAATGGATAACAGGTAAAATTAAATTTAAAATTGTGAACTCTTGTTGTGAGGGTTGTGGTGGGTGTTCGGGAACAGTGGTGATATTGCAAACTATAAGAAGAATTGCATAAAAGTTGTATGGGTATGCAGTTTGCTAAATTTCTCTTCACGTTATTATTTGCGAATGAAAAGACTTCAGCTTTATATCTGATAGCCGGCATTGTGATCGGAGATATTCGTTCCAGAGCCACCTAGCGCTTGACTATGAGATCATCCGCTGTGTGAAGTATTTCTTTGAGTCTGACACAGATGACGCTAAGGAAACGTCTTTAATGGAGTAATTCTTCCATGAATGAAATACTGCAGAAAGTGAGTGTATGTAAATGCACAATGGACCTATTAGGCGCATATAAATGTTTAATCTATGTGCCGTTAAGAAGTTGTTATTGTATGACATATAATCCTGGGAATTATTGAATTCATATGTTACCTCTCGCCAGAGGGTAAACGGGCTGCGGTATAAATACTGCCATTCAAAGCTTTGACGTCAACTTTGCGCAGTGGCAATATCGTAACCAATGAGGTTTATCCGAGGTGCGATTATTGCTAGTTGAAAACTTACACCAATACCCCGCCTATTGGTTGTGAAATACCAACCAATACGGCAATTTTTGCAAACTCCCACGGGAGTCGTAATCTAATGAAAACACAGTTTGGCACTTGGTTGTTCTTACCAACTCCCAACTAGCGTGCGTTTTCTTCTGACCTCATCGTAACACACCATTCCGGTCAAATGGAGGCGTGTCACGTGATAACCTACCCTTTGTTTTCTTACTATATTTGCCTCGTGCCATTGTTTCATCGTTTGCACAATGTAAACGAATTCAATTTTCATTCCACTCGATCTTCAAGTATTATTGAAATTTGGGTTTATTCATTCTTAGCTGTAGTACGGCGTCTTTCTAAATATAGTAAAACACTTTGTGTTTGTCGTTTGCCCTTGTAATAAAATTGTACACGTCTGACTTGAGGTGTCAAAGGATGATTCTCGTTTAACACAAAGTAGCATTAATGACGGTGTGCGCCGATGCGAAATGATAAGTATGTCCACGTATTAGCAAATCCGTTAACAGTACTTAATATACTTGCAGGCGCTGTGCTTATAACTGATTACCAACAGAAAATCCTAGCAATTTAGTCCTTCACGTAATTATTTGACCTTAAGCAGTGTCCATTTGAATTAATTTTATTTCACCAAACATGATATTGGCAACTGCATCCCGAGAGATGACTTTCTTGAACATCATGATTTTATTTTATGTTGGAGTGCGGAGACAGATGTCCTCAACTCTGCTGCGTTTTCCAAGGTTTTTTCCTTATTGATTATAAAGTGAAATGTTCATTCGCCTTCACCACACATTTCTATTATTTACTCTTTTCTAACTCACAGAATATACTTTAACCACAGTTTTATAGAACATCATCAACGTCGGAAATTAACGATAACATTACAGTCTCTGTAATATCATGAAGTGAAAGAAAGAGATAAGCGAGTTCTCATCATTCTCCGGTACCAGCATTAATTCTCATAACCACATACATCTATGTACCGATTACCTAGTTTCCCAGGTTCGAACAGTTTGAACTCTATGAGTTTACTACGGAATTATGCTTTAATAAAGATTTATTTATTTGAACTCGAATATAACCAGGAATTCTGAGAGTTTTAATGTCATATAAGGATTAATATTACTGCTGATCACTTTTTTCTTTCTTTTTTTATACGCAATACTCGGATGCGTTGAGAAATACTTTCTTGAAGTGCTTCTCTTGACGATGTCAGAATGTTATTTTTCAAAGTTTTTAATAAATATATCTATTGGTAAGTTCTTTGGACACTAGTGAAATGGAACATGCGAAACTGATTCATCAAAATATATCAGATCTGTGAGTTATTCGACCAAAATCTGAAGAACTGCAGTTCGGTCCTTTAATTGTTACGCTACGACGAAAAATAAATTAGATTAAATGATTCTTCTTCTAATATAATGCAAATGAAATAGGTGGGGGCGTGAGAACTTTCAACAAGTTCTGGTAAGCTAGCGCACTTCTCAAAAGGAATACAAACATTTATCGTTATTTAAAAACAACTGCTTACTCAATTTAAAGTCATTACGGATTAAATTACTTTCAGTTTGCACATTTCAGAAAAGGTTAATCTTACATAATCCTGAAGAAATAATTCGTTCGATATTTTGTATCCCCAAAATTTGTGGTTTTATGAAATTTTGTAGTTTTATTTTCACAACAGCGAAACGAATTAGTGCCATTCCATATTTCCACACATTGAATTCGGCCGTTCTTTCGCGCATAATTCATACTGAATTTGGAACAATATCACTGTTGATGAAAAATAAGAGAGGTCGATAATTCTTCGTACCATCTCCTTTCACATCCCATCTTAAAGTGTTATGAAGCTTGTTTTTCTTGATTCGAGGAGTAAAATTCGATAAGCATGCGCTTGCAGAATATTTAAAATACAAAACCGAGTTACGTACAAAACACTGAGCTTCTGTTTGTGTTGAGGAGAGGACGGTTACATCGCGATCACGATCCTTGTTACAGACACATACACACACTCGTTCATATTAATGATGCAGGATAGGGTAATGAAATTATACATTTCAAAGAAAGGGGCAGTGTGTGCTCTGTGGGAAGACGAAAAAACGTTGGAAGATGTCGACTCTTCCTGTACTGTTGGACGGGTAGGAAGGGGAGTTCTCAGAGATGGAGTTAATTTTGTGTTGAAGCAGGGTAAGTGTGAAGCATTAGTGGAAATAACGTTGGTGTTTTTGGTGTTGGCGTAAGCATCAAATGTGAATTGTATTTTTGACAGTGTGGCACTGCTCTGGTTGTTAGCATTGGAATCGTTATTCTTTTTAGTGTTGCCGTAGAAGAATTAGGGCACGGTGCCAGAATTCTATCTGGTGAATGATTTGTGACAGGTAATATGTTCTTGTGCCGGGTTCTGGAGGACTGCAGTAGATTGAGGGTTTGAGGAGACATTGCATTTGTTCCTAACAGAAGCTTGGTGACACGTTTAAAGGCGGGGTAGCGTTGGTGTGGGGGCTGTAAATGTGGACGTGGAAGTAGCACTTTGGGAGTGTAGTGAGGAAGGTGTTTATTTTGTCCGGGTCTAATTGCAGACCGTAAAAGACAAAGCTGCGATTGGAGTTGAGTTTGATAATGTAGAAAAAGGGACTACATTTATTTTTATCGTGGCCAAGAATGGGGTCGGATGGTTTAGTTTTTCTTTCTATTAAAGAATGAGCAGTGTATGAATGAATTGAGGATTATGTTACCGTTGTTAAGAGTTCCGCTAACGACTTTGCATTATGCCGAAGGCGCGTGAAGTGTGATCAGAGTGACATCTGAAGGAGAAGATGTGTTCGTAAGTTTGATGTGAATAGATGAACTCCGTTGGTGGGGAGTAGTGAAGTGAACCGGATAGATGGATAAATATTTGGCAGGGAATGAATGAGTATGAGATTATCACATACGGACCGGAACCGTGAAATAATAAAATAGCAACCGTTAGGGGTAAGTGAATCAAAAACTTACACTATTGATTACCATGAGAATACAATTGGTTAAAATGGATAACAGGTAAAATTAAATTTAAAATTGTGAACTCTTGTTGTGAGGGTTGTGGTGGGTGTTCGGGAACAGTGGTGATATTGCAAACTATAAGAAGAATTGCATAAAAGTTGTATGGGTATGCAGTTTGCTAAATTTCTCTTCACGTTATTATTTGCGAATGAAAAGACTTCAGCTTTATATCTGATAGCCGGCATTGTGATCGGAGATATTCGTTCCAGAGCCACCTAGCGCTTGACTATGAGATCATCCGCTGTGTGAAGTATTTCTTTGAGTCTGACACAGATGACGCTAAGGAAACGTCTTTAATGGAGTAATTCTTCCATGAATGAAATACTGCAGAAAGTGAGTGTATGTAAATGCACAATGGACCTATTAGGCGCATATAAATGTTTAATCTATGTGCCGTTAAGAAGTTGTTATTGTATGACATATAATCCTGGGAATTATTGAATTCATATGTTACCTCTCGCCAGAGGGTAAACGGGCTGCGGTATAAATACTGCCATTCAAAGCTTTGACGTCAAAAGTTGCTACCTGGCTTCGGTAGGAGCAACACCTGCAGCAGCGGAGCAGCCGGACTTCCTCGTAGAGACTACTTCCTCATCCGAGGAAAGCAAGACCCAGCTTGTCTTCGGACGCAGCGACCTCGCCTTCGGACGAGAGAGCCGCACGCAGCGGACGTACTAATCATTTAATTCTTTTTCAGCGCTATCGCTTTTGGTTCCTAGCAATAAGTGCTCACTTATTGTGGAAGCAAAGGCTCTTCAGCCCCAATCTTTTACCCTTGTTGGGGGCTAGCCCCACATAGTGTTAGAGTAGGGAATTCTCTGTGCCAGCGGCCCCTTCACGTGGGATAACTGCGCGTACTGTAGGCCTGGTTAGATCTACCCAAGTCCTCCATACACAACATCCTCTTACTGACACTGCCGGAAAATCATATCGAAGAAAGGAAAGAATCTAAAGAGACTGATATCCGGTAGCCGCCAGTGGAGGATGGCGACCCCCCTCCGTTCTGCCCGCAGTTTGGAGACCCTTGATGCCGCTCCAAGCCAGGCTGCACGACCCGCCGAATGGCAGGTCGTAAAAGGCAAAAAGAAGGATACCCCAACAGGAAGTCCTGGGGTATCTCCCCTCATAATAAACAAACGGAAACAAGCGACCCCTAAACACGAGATCCCCAGGACGGAACTCGTACTGAAAACAACGCAACGGGCCAAACCCCAAGCCCAAGCCAGCACAGCGACACAGGACGCCCCAGTCCGCGCACCCACAAACAACGTGATGCCCGCAGAAGTCGTGCCGCCAGTCGTGGCGTACAATCACGGCGACCTCGGCGCGCTGAACCAAAGGTTCATGGCGCGCTACAAGCCGCAAAAGTTCTACACGAAGCGGCGCGACAACTGCACGGCGTTCTATACAACCACGAAAATCGATTACATGAACTTGCAAGAGTTCTTGAAAATCGAAAAAGTGGAATACTCATTGTACCTTCTCCGCGACGTACGTACGCGGCAATACGTCGTCCGGGGAATACACGAATCCACGAGTAAAGACTCGGTAGTGGAGGACCTGAGGCTGCAGGGCTACCCCGCCATGAACGCTTGGCAAATGCGTTCAAACGCAGACAAGCGAGCCCTCCCAATGTTCATCGTCGAGCTGGAAGACAGCCCGTCAGCCGACGAGATCCTTAAATTGGATCTAGTGCTGTACCAGCGCGTTCGAGTAGAACATTTTAATCCGCCCCCTAAGCCCTTGCAGTGCTCCAACTGCCTGCGGTTCGGGCACAGCGGCCTACGCTGCCATGCACGCCAGGTGTGCAAGGTATGCGCCGGCCATCACGCTGTGGCCAACTGCAAGTTGGAGGCGGGCGGCAAGAAGACCTGCGCCAACTGCAGAGGCGACCATTCTGCCCTTTACAGGGGTTGCCCTGCATACAAGGCAGAGCTGCAACGGAGGAAGGAGGCCTTGCGTAAAGGCCAAGCTCCTCTGCCAGCTTACCAGGCTGCTAAAACCGCCCCCTCAGCCTCCGCTGTCCGACCCCCCCCCGACAGTTGTCTCCAGCGGACGGTCCTTCGCCGCAGCCGTGGCAAAATCCACAACACTGCCTGAGTCCGTGCAGGCCCCTGCGCCTTCTGCGCAGCCCAGTACACCTGCTCAGGTCCCAGAGCAGGCACCCTCCGCAACACCACTGGAACAGCCAGCCTCAACATTAAAAACACAAGCTGTTCCACCCACACGGCTGTTCAAGAGCCAAAAACACAAGAAGGCCGGCAAGCCCAAAAACAAAAAATCTGCCGCGCCTTCTGCAAACACCAAACCCGCCAAGGAAGGCCGTCCCCAGCCAACCAAGGCCCCCACACACACAAAGCAGAAGCCATCCGCTACTGCTTTGCCTGCCCCCACACAGGCCGCTGTCCCATCGGACAAAAGTAATAGGCAGACCACAGACGACCCTATGGCTGCTCTAGTCAAATCCCTAATATCCAAAATCCTGGAAACCATGCTCCCTCAAATCACCTCCGCCATCCTCGCCGCTGTCCAGGGACAGCTATCCAATTTCTTACCGTCTCTAACCAACCTCCATGGCTAGACAGCACATGGGCCGAGACACGCGTATCCTTTTCTGGAACGCATGCGGCCTGAAAAACAAAAGGGTCGAACTGGCCGCGTTCATGACGCAACATGCCGTAGGCATCGCGCTAGTGAACGAAACACACCTTATCCCCGCGGATAAGATTCACTTTACACAACACGCAGTTTACCGCTCCGACAGACAAGACGGTCGCAGAGCCGGAGGAACTGCAATCATAGTAAAACAAGACATCGCCCATTCGCTTGTACCACTTCCACGATTAAACAAGCTTGAAGCCACAGCTGTTAGAATCCAGTTAAATGGAGCATACACTACACTCGTAGCCGTCTACAATAAACCAGGCAGGCCCCCAATAGATGTTAGAGACATAGACCGGCTACTTAACATCTCGGGAAGGGTAATAGTAGCTGGGGATCTAAACAGTAAACACCCATTATGGAACAGTAGACGCACCAACCCCAGCGGTAAGGCACTACACGCTCACTCACAAACACATAATTACATCGTCCTAGGACCACGAGAGGCAACTTACGTGCCCGAAAGACGAAACGCACAGCCAGATGTCCTGGACATAGCCCTCATCAAGGGCGTCACAGACACTCTTGACCTCACGGTCATACAGGACCTGACTTCAGACCATTACCCTGTACTCATTAGTAACACAGGCACTATACAGCACAGAGACAAGCGCGTCATGTTCAACTATAGGAAGGCCAACTGGAATTTATTCCGGGAAGCCCTCGATAGAAACATGAACCACACGGACAACATCCACACCGCGGCGGAAATAGACCAGTCTGTTCAGTCCCTCACCGCTGCCATACAGGACGCGATATCCGAAGTTATACCAACGGTAACTCCACACCAACACAGGACGGTGCTCCCTGATAGCATAAAGGAGTTAATCACCCTAAGGAATAGACTTAGAAGGTATTGGCAGCGAACTAGGTTGCAAATATACAAAACCCATATGAACAGACTTAGAGACATCATTAGAGAACACATCAAAACACACCGAAGCATGGAGTGGGACAAGCTCCTAGCCAGCTTCGACACCTCCACACGCTCCACGTGGCAGATGGCGAGACATTTTACACGGGAGGCATACCAAATTCCAACGCTCCACGGACCAGCAGGGCACGCTTACTCCGACTCGGAGAAGGCTGAACTGCTGGCCGACACGCTAGAGGCCACATTCCAACCGAATGACGATCCCTCAGATCCGATATTCACACTTGAAACGGACCAGGTTGTGAAACAGCTGTTAGCCCAAGAAGCCGCCGAGCCTCTACGGCACACAAACATAGGTGAAATACGGTGGGCTATACAGCGAACACATCCCAGTAAGGCGCCTGGCCCGGATGGCATTCAAAATCGAGTGCTCAAACAGCTCTCCCTCCGAGCACTCGAGCAGATCACAGACATCACGAATGCCATCTTCCGAACGCAACACTTCCCGGACACCTGGAAACAGGGGAAGGTACTGACCTTCCGAAAACCCGGGAAAGACCACACACTTCCGACCAACTACAGGCCCATAACTTTACTTTGCTCGCTAGGTAAAGTGGTCGAGAAGGTAATGCTGCGCAGGATCACAGAACACTGCACAGAAAACGATCTCCTAAGGCCGGAGCAATTTGGCTTTAGGAATCAACACTCCAACTACTACGAGTAGTTGAACACATAACAAGAGGGTACAACCTGGCAAGGTCTACGGCAGCCGTTTTCCTCGATGTGGAAAAGGCTTTCGATAAGATTTGGCACAACGGCCTGATAAGACGGCTCAATGACTGTAGGTTCCCACTCGCACTCATACGGCTGCTCCACTCTTACCTATCACGTAGGACATTCTTCGTGGATGTCAACACATCACAGTCCACAGTAAGGGGAATACATGCAGGAGTGCCTCAAGGAAGTATCATAGGGCCAGTCCTACATAACATCTACATTAACGATGTCCCCACAACACCTGAAACCCAGGTAGCCATATTCGCCGACGACACAGCCATCTTTGCTCAGTCGAGGATACCATCGGCACTTAATCGTAAATTACAACGCGCACTCAACGCACTCGAACCATGGTTAACACGATGGCGAATTAAGATTAACGTTGGTAAATGCGAGGCACTCCTACTTACACGTAGGGCACGACACGCACGCCTACATAAAGACTGTCGTCCACTCACACTCCACAAGCGCCCGATTCAATTCCGAGACACGGTTAAATACCTTGGAGTCTCATTTGATCCGGCCCTGACATGGAGACTCCATACCACTAACATCGTTCGAAAAGCAACCATTAGACTGATACAGCTCTACCCATTGCTTAACAGAACAAGCACCCTCAACACATCCACAGCCCGCGCTCTATACTTAACACTCATACGGCCAATCCTGACGTATGCTGGACCAGTGTGGGGCTATGCAGCCAAGTCACATCTTCGTAGCCTCCAGGTTTTACAAAACAAGGTCCTTAAAATCATCGCCAAGGCACCTTGGAGGGCACGAACTAAAGACGTCCACCGCGAATTAAACATTCTGCCATTAATGGACGTTATCAGAGAACATGCTGAACGCCTGTACAGCAAGACACAATTCTCACACAACACAATCATAAGGCGACTGGGCAATTATGACCACACCCGCGTCACCAAACACAAACGCCCAAAACACCTCCTCCTCCCCCCCGAACCCCCATGATCGGCTCATAACGATTTACTGACCACGCTTGCTTACGGTTTTTACAGGACGTGTGCGGAGATCCGGACTCCTCGACGAGAAGAGGATCGACGTGCATGATACCCGCAACCAACTACTAACTTATTCCTACCAACAAAACCATGTGCATGTTGCTGTCGCACAAGAGCAGTATTCTAGCTCATTGTGCCCTTCAACCCATCTAACTATCGCTGAGGTTTTTTTCCCGGTAAGGAGACCCTTCAGGTTGAATTATTGGCACTTTTTTCCCTCAGCCCTACGCTCTTCATTCTGTCTCTCTCACAAACTATCTCCGTGAATGACCGTATTAAAGGGTATTATGCCCTCAGGTGCGGATCAAACACAAGTTCCCAATCCTTGTGTTCCAAGTTAGTTTACTAACAGCACGTGCAAAAGGGGGTGTAGAAAGTGGTAGACCCCCATGCTTGGCCGTGAGTGCTTTCTAGGGGGCACGGCCTGTAAAGGCCTTTGGCCCATAAAAAGCTTTGACGTCAACTTTGCGCAGTGGCAATATCGTAATCAATGAGGTTTATCCGAGGTGCGATTATTGCTAGTTGAAAACTTACACCAATACCCCGCCTATTGGTTGTGAAATACCAATGCAAACTCACACGGGAGTCGTAATCTAATGAAAACACAGTTTGGCACTTGGTTGTTCTTACCAACTCCCAACTAGCGTGCGTTTTCTTCTGACCTCATCGTAACACACCATTCCTGTCAAATGGAGGCGTGTCACGTGATAACCTACCCTTTGTTTTCTTACTATATTTGCCTCGTGCCATTGTTTCATCGTTTGCACAATGTAAACGAATTCAATTTTCATTCCACTCGATCTTCAAGTATTATTGAAATTTGGGTTTATTCATTCTTAGCTGTAGTACGGCGTCTTTCTAAATATAGTAAAACACTTTGTGTTTGTCGTTTGCCCTTGTAATAAAATTGTACACGTCTGACTTGAGGTGTCAAAGGATGATTCTCGTTTAACACAAAGTAGCATTAATGACGGTGTGCGCCGATGCGAAATGATAAGTATGTCCACGTATTAGCAAATCCGTTAACAGTACTTAATATACTTGCAGGCGCTGTGCTTATAACTGATTACCAACAGAAAATCCTAGCAATTTAGTCCTTCACGTAATTATTTGACCTTAAGCAGTGTCCATTTGAATTAATTTTATTTCACCAAACATGATATTGGCAACTGCATCCCGAGAGATGACTTTCTTGAACATCATGATTTTATTTTATGTTGGAGTGCGGAGACAGATGTCCTCAACTCTGCTGCGTTTTCCAAGGTTTTTTCCTTATTGATTATAAAGTGAAATGTTCATTCGCCTTCACCACACATTTCTATTATTTACTCTTTTCTAACTCACAGAATATACTTTAACCACAGTTTTATAGAACATCATCAACGTCGGAAATTAACGATAACATTACAGTCTCTGTAATATCATGAAGTGAAAGAAAGAGATAAGCGAGTTCCCATCATTCTCCGGTACCAGCATTAATTCTCATAACCACATACATCTATGTACCGATTACCTAGTTTCCCAGGTTCGAACAGCTTGAACTCTATGAGTTTACTACGGAATTATGCTTTAATAAAGATTTATTTATTTGAACTCGAATATAACCAGGAATTCTGAGAGTTTTAATGTCATATAAGGATTAATATTACTGCTGATCACTTTTTTCTTTCTTTTTTTATACGCAATACTCGGATGCGTTGAGAAATACTTTCTTGAAGTGCTTCTCTTTACGATGTCAGAATGTTATTTTTCAAAGTTTTTAATAAATATATCTATTGGTAAGTTCTTTGGACACTAGTGAAATGGAACATGCGAAACTGATTCATCAAAATATATCAGATCTGTGAGTTATTCGACCAAAATCTGAAGAACTGCAGTTCGGTCCTTTAATTGTTACGCTACGACGAAAAATAAATTAGATTAAATGATTCTTCTTCTAATATAATGCAAATGAAATAGGTGGGGGCGTGAGAACTTTCAACAAGTTCTGGTAAGCTAGCGCACTTCTCAAAAGGAATACAAACATTTATCGTTATTTAAAAACAACTGCTTACTCAATTTAAAGTCATTACGGATTAAATTACTTTCAGTTTGCACATTTCAGAAAAGGTTAATCTTACATAATCCTGAAGAAATAATTCGTTCGATATTTTGTATCCCCAAAATTTGTGGTTTTATGAAATTTTGTAGTTTTATTTTCACAACAGCGAAACGAATTAGTGCCATTCCATATTTCCACACATTGAATTCGGCCGTTCTTTCGCGCATAATTCATACTGAATTTGGAACAATATCACTGTTGATGAAAAATAAGAGAGGTCGATAATTCTTCGTACCATCTCCTTTCACATCCCATCTTAAAGTGTTATGAAGCTTGTTTTTCTTGATTCGAGGAGTAAAATTCGATAAGCATGCGCTTGCAGAATATTTAAAATACAAAACCGAGTTACGTACAAAACACTGAGCTTCTGTTTGTGTTGAGGAGAGGACGGTTACATCGCGATCACGATCCTTGTTACAGACACATACACACACTCGTTCATATTAATGATGCAGGATAGGGTAATGAAATTATACATTTCAAAGAAAGGGGCAGTGTGTGCTCTGTGGGAAGACGAAAAAACGTTGGAAGATGTCGACTCTTCCTGTACTGTTGGACGGGTAGGAAGGGGAGTTCTCAGAGATGGAGTTAATTTTGTGTTGAAGCAGGGTAAGTGTGAAGCATTAGTGGAAATAACGTTGGTGTTTTTGGTGTTGGCGTAAGCATCAAATGTGAATTGTATTTTTGACAGTGTGGCACTGCTCTGGTTGTTAGCATTGGAATCGTTATTCTTTTTAGTGTTGCCGTAGAAGAATTAGGGCACGGTGCCAGAATTCTATCTGGTGAATGATTTGTGACAGGTAATATGTTCTTGTGCCGGGTTCTGGAGGACTGCAGTAGATTGAGGGTTTGAGGAGACATTGCATTTGTTCCTAACAATAGCTTGGTGACACGTTTAAAGGCGGGGTAGCGTTGGTGTGGGGGCTGTAAATGTGGACGTGGAAGTAGCACTTTGGGAGTGTAGTGAGGAAGGTGTTTATTTTGTCCGGGTCTAATTGCAGACCGTAAAAGACAAAGCTGCGATTGGAGTTGAGTTTGATAATGTAGAAAAAGGGACTACATTTATTTTTATCGTGGCCAAGAATGGGGTCGGATGGTTTAGTTTTTCTTTCTATTAAAGAATGAGCAGTGTATGAATGAATTGAGGATTATGTTACCGTTGTTAAGAGTTCCGCTAACGACTTTGCATTATGCCGAAGGCGCGTGAAGTGTGATCAGAGTGACATCTGAAGAAGAAGATGTGTTCGTAAGTTTGATGTGAATAGATGAACTCCGTTGGTGGGGAGTAGTGAAGTGAACCGGATAGATGGATAAATATTTGGCAGGGGATGAATGAGTATGAGATTATCACATACGGACCGGAACCGTGAAATAATAAAATAGCAACCGTTAGGGGTAAGTGAATCAAAAACTTACACTATTGATTACCATGAGAATACAATTGGTTAAAATGGATAACAGGAAAAATTAAATTTAAAATTGTGAACTCTTGTTGTGAGGGTTGTGGTGGGTGTTCGGGAACAGTGGTGATATTGCAAACTATAAGAAGAATTGCATAAAAGTTGTATGGGTATGCAGTTTGCTAAATTTCTCTTCACGTTATTATTTGCGAATGAAAAGACTTCAGCTTTATATCTGATAGCCGGCATTGTGATCGGAGATATTCGTTCCAGAGCCACCTAGCGCTTGACTATGAGATCATCCGCTGTGTGAAGTATTTCTTTGAGTCTGACACAGATGACGCTAAGGAAACGTCTTTAATGGAGTAATTCTTCCATGAATGAAATACTGCAGAAAGTGAGTGTATGTAAATGCACAATGGACCTATTAGGCGCATATAAATGTTTAATCTATGTGCCGTTAAGAAGTTGTTATTGTATGACATATAATCCTGGGAATTATTGAATTCATATGTTACCTCTCGCCAGAGGGTAAACGGGCTGCGGTATAAATACTGCCATTCAAAGCTTTGACGTCAACTTTGCGCAGTGGCAATATCGTAACCAATGAGGTTTATCCGAGGTGCGATTATTGCTAGTTGAAAACTTACACCAATACCCCGCCTATTGGTTGTGAAATACCAACCAATACGGCAATTTTTGCAAACTCCCACGGGAGTCGTAATCTAATGAAAACACAGTTTGGCACTTGGTTGTTCTTACCAACTCCCAACTAGCGTGCGTTTTCTTCTGACCTCATCGTAACACACCATTCCTGTCAAATGGAGGCGTGTCACGTGATAACCTACCCTTTGTTTTCTTACTATATTTGCCTCGTGCCATTGTTTCATCGTTTGCACAATGTAAACGAATTCAATTTTCATTCCACTCGATCTTCAAGTATTATTGAAATTTGGGTTTATTCATTCTTAGCTGTAGTACGGCGTCTTTCTAAATATAGTAAAACACTTTGTGTTTGTCGTTTGCCCTTGTAATAAAATTGTACACGTCTGACTTGAGGTGTCAAAGGATGATTCTCGTTTAACACAAAGTAGCATTAATGACGGTGTGCGCCGATGCGAAATGATAAGTATGTCCACGTATTAGCAAATCCGTTAACAGTACTTAATATACTTGCAGGCGCTGTGCTTATAACTGATTACCAACAGAAAATCCTAGCAATTTAGTCCTTCACGTAATTATTTGACCTTAAGCAGTGTCCATTTGAATTAATTTTATTTCACCAAACATGATATTGGCAACTGCATCCCGAGAGATGACTTTCTTGAACATCATGATTTTATTTTATGTTGGAGTGCGGAGACAGATGTCCTCAACTCTGCTGCGTTTTCCAAGGTTTTTTCCTTATTGATTATAAAGTGAAATGTTCATTCGCCTTCACCACACATTTCTATTATTTACTCTTTTCTAACTCACAGAATATACTTTAACCACAGTTTTATAGAACATCATCAACGTCGGAAATTAACGATAACATTACAGTCTCTGTAATATCATGAAGTGAAAGAAAGAGATAAGCGAGTTCCCATCATTCTCCGGTACCAGCATTAATTCTCATAACCACATACATCTATGTACCGATTACCTAGTTTCCCAGGTTCGAACAGCTTGAACTCTATGAGTTTACTACGGAATTATGCTTTAATAAAGATTTATTTATTTGAACTCGAATATAACCAGGAATTCTGAGAGTTTTAATGTCATATAAGGATTAATATTACTGCTGATCACTTTTTTCTTTCTTTTTTTATACGCAATACTCGGATGCGTTGAGAAATACTTTCTTGAAGTGCTTCTCTTGACGATGTCAGAATGTTATTTTTCAAAGTTTTTAATAAATATATCTATTGGTAAGTTCTTTGGACACTAGTGAAATGGAACATGCGAAACTGATTCATCAAAATATATCAGATCTGTGAGTTATTCGACCAAAATCTGAAGAACTGCAGTTCGGTCCTTTAATTGTTACGCTACGACGAAAAATAAATTAGATTAAATGATTCTTCTTCTAATATAATGCAAATGAAATAGGTGGGGGCGTGAGAACTTTCAACAAGTTCTGGTAAGCTAGCGCACTTCTCAAAAGGAATACAAACATTTATCGTTATTTAAAAACAACTGCTTACTCAATTTAAAGTCATTACGGATTAAATTACTTTCAGTTTGCACATTTCAGAAAAGGTTAATCTTACATAATCCTGAAGAAATAATTCGTTCGATATTTTGTATCCCCAAAATTTGTGGTTTTATGAAATTTTGTAGTTTTATTTTCACAACAGCGAAACGAATTAGTGCCATTCCATATTTCCACACATTGAATTCGGCCGTTCTTTCGCGCATAATTCATACTGAATTTGGAACAATATCACTGTTGATGAAAAATAAGAGAGGTCGATAATTCTTCGTACCATCTCCTTTCACATCCCATCTTAAAGTGTTATGAAGCTTGTTTTTCTTGATTCGAGGAGTAAAATTCGATAAGCATGCGCTTGCAGAATATTTAAAATACAAAACCGAGTTACGTACAAAACACTGAGCTTCTGTTTGTGTTGAGGAGAGGACGGTTACATCGCGATCACGATCCTTGTTACAGACACATACACACACTCGTTCATATTAATGATGCAGGATAGGGTAATGAAATTATACATTTCAAAGAAAGGGGCAGTGTGTGCTCTGTGGGAAGACGAAAAAACGTTGGAAGATGTCGACTCTTCCTGTACTGTTGGACGGGTAGGAAGGGGAGTTCTCAGAGATGGAGTTAATTTTGTGTTGAAGCAGGGTAAGTGTGAAGCATTAGTGGAAATAACGTTGGTGTTTTTGGTGTTGGCGTAAGCATCAAATGTGAATTGTATTTTTGACAGTGTGGCACTGCTCTGGTTGTTAGCATTGGAATCGTTATTCTTTTTAGTGTTGCCGTAGAAGAATTAGGGCACGGTGCCAGAATTCTATCTGGTGAATGATTTGTGACAGGTAATATGTTCTTGTGCCGGGTTCTGGAGGACTGCAGTAGATTGAGGGTTTGAGGAGACATTGCATTTGTTCCTAACAGAAGCTTGGTGACACGTTTAAAGGCGGGGTAGCGTTGGTGTGGGGGCTGTAAATGTGGACGTGGAAGTAGCACTTTGGGAGTGTAGTGAGGAAGGTGTTTATTTTGTCCGGGTCTAATTGCAGACCGTAAAAGACAAAGCTGCGATTGGAGTTGAGTTTGATAATGTAGAAAAAGGGACTACATTTATTTTTATCGTGGCCAAGAATGGGGTCGGATGGTTTAGTTTTTCTTTCTATTAAAGAATGAGCAGTGTATGAATGAATTGAGGATTATGTTACCGTTGTTAAGAGTTCCGCTAACGACTTTGCATTATGCCGAAGGCGCGTGAAGTGTGATCAGAGTGACATCTGAAGAAGAAGATGTGTTCGTAAGTTTGATGTGAATAGATGAACTCCGTTGGTGGGGAGTAGTGAAGTGAACCGGATAGATGGATAAATATTTGGCAGGGAATGAATGAGTATGAGATTATCACATACGGACCGGAACCGTGAAATAATAAAATAGCAACCGTTAGGGGTAAGTGAATCAAAAACTTACACTATTGATTACCATGAGAATACAATTGGTTAAAATGGATAACAGGTAAAATTAAATTTAAAATTGTGAACTCTTGTTGTGAGGGTTGTGGTGGGTGTTCGGGAACAGTGGTGATATTGCAAACTATAAGAAGAATTGCATAAAAGTTGTATGGGTATGCAGTTTGCTAAATTTCTCTTCACGTTATTATTTGCGAATGAAAAGACTTCAGCTTTATATCTGATAGCCGGCATTGTGATCGGAGATATTCGTTCCAGAGCCACCTAGCGCTTGACTATGAGATCATCCGCTGTGTGAAGTATTTCTTTGAGTCTGACACAGATGACGCTAAGGAAACGTCTTTAATGGAGTAATTCTTCCATGAATGAAATACTGCAGAAAGTGAGTGTATGTAAATGCACAATGGACCTATTAGGCGCATATAAATGTTTAATCTATGTGCCGTTAAGAAGTTGTTATTGTATGACATATAATCCTGGGAATTATTGAATTCATATGTTACCTCTCGCCAGAGGGTAAACGGGCTGCGGTATAAATACTGCCATTCAAAGCTTTGACGTCAACTTTGCGCAGTGGCAATATCGTAACCAATGAGGTTTATCCGAGGTGCGATTATTGCTAGTTGAAAACTTACACCAATACCCCGCCTATTGGTTGTGAAATACCAACCAATACGGCAATTTTTGCAAACTCCCACGGGAGTCGTAATCTAATGAAAACACAGTTTGGCACTTGGTTGTTCTTACCAACTCCCAACTAGCGTGCGTTTTCTTCTGACCTCATCGTAACACACCATTCCTGTCAAATGGAGGCGTGTCACGTGATAACCTACCCTTTGTTTTCTTACTATATTTGCCTCGTGCCATTGTTTCATCGTTTGCACAATGTAAACGAATTCAATTTTCATTCCACTCGATCTTCAAGTATTATTGAAATTTGGGTTTATTCATTCTTAGCTGTAGTACGGCGTCTTTCTAAATATAGTAAAACACTTTGTGTTTGTCGTTTGCCCTTGTAATAAAATTGTACACGTCTGACTTGAGGTGTCAAAGGATGATTCTCGTTTAACACAAAGTAGCATTAATGACGGTGTGCGCCGATGCGAAATGATAAGTATGTCCACGTATTAGCAAATCCGTTAACAGTACTTAATATACTTGCAGGCGCTGTGCTTATAACTGATTACCAACAGAAAATCCTAGCAATTTAGTCCTTCACGTAATTATTTGACCTTAAGCAGTGTCCATTTGAATTAATTTTATTTCACCAAACATGATATTGGCAACTGCATCCCGAGAGATGACTTTCTTGAACATCATGATTTTATTTTATGTTGGAGTGCGGAGACAGATGTCCTCAACTCTGCTGCGTTTTCCAAGGTTTTTTCCTTATTGATTATAAAGTGAAATGTTCATTCGCCTTCACCACACATTTCTATTATTTACTCTTTTCTAACTCACAGAATATACTTTAACCACAGTTTTATAGAACATCATCAACGTCGGAAATTAACGATAACATTACAGTCTCTGTAATATCATGAAGTGAAAGAAAGAGATAAGCGAGTTCTCATCATTCTCCGGTACCAGCATTAATTCTCATAACCACATACATCTATGTACCGATTACCTAGTTTCCCAGGTTCGAACAGCTTGAACTCTATGAGTTTACTACGGAATTATGCTTTAATAAAGATTTATTTATTTGAACTCGAATATAACCAGGAATTCTGAGAGTTTTAATGTCATATAAGGATTAATATTACTGCTGATCACTTTTTTCTTTCTTTTTTTATACGCAATACTCGGATGCGTTGAGAAATACTTTCTTGAAGTGCTTCTCTTGACTATGTCAGAATGTTATTTTTCAAAGTTTTTAATAAATATATCTATTGGTAAGTTCTTTGGACACTAGTGAAATGGAACATGCGAAACTGATTCATCAAAATATATCAGATCTGTGAGTTATTCGACCAAAATCTGAAGAACTGCAGTTCGGTCCTTTAATTGTTACGCTACGACGAAAAATAAATTAGATTAAATGATTCTTCTTCTAATATAATGCAAATGAAATAGGTGGGGGCGTGAGAACTTTCAACAAGTTCTGGTAAGCTAGCGCACTTCTCAAAAGGAATACAAACATTTATCGTTATTTAAAAACAACTGCTTACTCAATTTAAAGTCATTACGGATTAAATTACTTTCAGTTTGCACATTTCAGAAAAGGTTAATCTTACATAATCCTGAAGAAATAATTCGTTCGATATTTTGTATCCCCAAAATTTGTGGTTTTATGAAATTTTGTAGTTTTATTTTCACAACAGCGAAACGAATTAGTGCCATTCCATATTTCCACACATTGAATTCGGCCGTTCTTTCGCGCATAATTCATACTGAATTTGGAACAATATCACTGTTGATGAAAAATAAGAGAGGTCGATAATTCTTCGTACCATCTCCTTTCACATCCCATCTTAAAGTGTTATGAAGCTTGTTTTTCTTGATTCGAGGAGTAAAATTCGATAAGCATGCGCTTGCAGAATATTTAAAATACAAAACCGAGTTACGTACAAAACACTGAGCTTCTGTTTGTGTTGAGGAGAGGACGGTTACATCGCGATCACGATCCTTGTTACAGACACATACACACACTCGTTCATATTAATGATGCAGGATAGGGTAATGAAATTATACATTTCAAAGAAAGGGGCAGTGTGTGCTCTGTGGGAAGACGAAAAAACGTTGGAAGATGTCGACTCTTCCTGTACTGTTGGACGGGTAGGAAGGGGAGTTCTCAGAGATGGAGTTAATTTTGTGTTGAAGCAGGGTAAGTGTGAAGCATTAGTGGAAATAACGTTGGTGTTTTTGGTGTTGGCGTAAGCATCAAATGTGAATTGTATTTTTGACAGTGTGGCACTGCTCTGGTTGTTAGCATTGGAATCGTTATTCTTTTTAGTGTTGCCGTAGAAGAATTAGGGCACGGTGCCAGAATTCTATCTGGTGAATGATTTGTGACAGGTAATATGTTCTTGTGCCGGGTTCTGGAGGACTGCAGTAGATTGAGGGTTTGAGGAGACATTGCATTTGTTCCTAACAATAGCTTGGTGACACGTTTAAAGGCGGGGTAGCGTTGGTGTGGGGGCTGTAAATGTGGACGTGGAAGTAGCACTTTGGGAGTGTAGTGAGGAAGGTGTTTATTTTGTCCGGGTCTAATTGCAGACCGTAAAAGACAAAGCTGCGATTGGAGTTGAGTTTGATAATGTAGAAAAAGGGACTACATTTATTTTTATCGTGGCCAAGAATGGGGTCGGATGGTTTAGTTTTTCTTTCTATTAAAGAATGAGCAGTGTATGAATGAATTGAGGATTATGTTACCGTTGTTAAGAGTTCCGCTAACGACTTTGCATTATGCCGAAGGCGCGTGAAGTGTGATCAGAGTGACATCTGAAGAAGAAGATGTGTTCGTAAGTTTGATGTGAATAGATGAACTCCGTTGGTGGGGAGTAGTGAAGTGAACCGGATAGATGGATAAATATTTGGCAGGGAATGAATGAGTATGAGATTATCACATACGGACCGGAACCGTGAAATAATAAAATAGCAACCGTTAGGGGTAAGTGAATCAAAAACTTACACTATTGATTACCATGAGAATACAATTGGTTAAAATGGATAACAGGTAAAATTAAATTTAAAATTGTGAACTCTTGTTGTGAGGGTTGTGGTGGGTGTTCGGGAACAGTGGTGATATTGCAAACTATAAGAAGAATTGCATAAAAGTTGTATGGGTATGCAGTTTGCTAAATTTCTCTTCACGTTATTATTTGCGAATGAAAAGACTTCAGCTTTATATCTGATAGCCGGCATTGTGATCGGAGATATTCGTTCCAGAGCCACCTAGCGCTTGACTATGAGATCATCCGCTGTGTGAAGTATTTCTTTGAGTCTGACACAGATGACGCTAAGGAAACGTCTTTAATGGAGTAATTCTTCCATGAATGAAATACTGCAGAAAGTGAGTGTATGTAAATGCACAATGGACCTATTAGGCGCATATAAATGTTTAATCTATGTGCCGTTAAGAAGTTGTTATTGTATGACATATAATCCTGGGAATTATTGAATTCATATGTTACCTCTCGCCAGAGGGTAAACGGGCTGCGGTATAAATACTGCCATTCAAAGCTTTGACGTCAACTTTGCGCAGTGGCAATATCGTAACCAATGAGGTTTATCCGAGGTGCGATTATTGCTAGTTGAAAACTTACACCAATACCCCGCCTATTGGTTGTGAAATACCAACCAATACGGCAATTTTTGCAAACTCCCACGGGAGTCTTAATCTAATGAAAACACAGTTTGGCACTTGGTTGTTCTTACCAACTCCCAACTAGCGTGCGTTTTCTTCTGACCTCATCGTAACACACCATTCCTGTCAAATGGAGGCGTGTCACGTGATAACCTACCCTTTGTTTTCTTACTATATTTGCCTCGTGCCATTGTTTCATCGTTTGCACAATGTAAACGAATTCAATTTTCATTCCACTCGATCTTCAAGTATTATTGAAATTTGGGCTTATTCATTCTTAGCTGTAGTACGACGTCTTTCTAAATATAGTAAAACACTTTGTGTTTGTCGTTTGCCCTTGTAATAAAATTGTACACGTCTGACTTGAGGTGTCAAAGGATGATTCTCGTTTAACACAAAGTAGCATTAATGACGGTGTGCGCCGATGCGAAATGATAAGTATGTCCACGTATTAGCAAATCCGTTAACAGTACTTAATATACTTGCAGGCGCTGTGCTTATAACTGATTACCAACAGAAAATCCTAGCAATTTAGTCCTTCACGTAATTATTTGACCTTAAGCAGTGTCCATTTGAATTAATTTTATTTCACCAAACATGATATTGGCAACTGCATCCCGAGAGATGACTTTCTTGAACATCATGATTTTATTTTATGTTGGAGTGCGGAGACAGATGTCCTCAACTCTGCTGCGTTTTCCAAGGTTTTTTCCTTATTGATTATAAAGTGAAATGTTCATTCGCCTTCACCACACATTTCTATTATTTACTCTTTTCTAACTCACAGAATATACTTTAACCACAGTTTTATAGAACATCATCAACGTCGGAAATTAACGATAACATTACAGTCTCTGTAATATCATGAAGTGAAAGAAAGAGATAAGCGAGTTCCCATCATTCTCCGGTACCAGCATTAATTCTCATAACCACATACATCTATGTACCGATTACCTAGTTTCCCAGGTTCGAACAGCTTGAACTCTATGAGTTTACTACGGAATTATGCTTTAATAAAGATTTATTTATTTGAACTCGAATATAACCAGGAATTCTGAGAGTTTTAATGTCATATAAGGATTAATATTACTGCTGATCACTTTTTTCTTTCTTTTTTTATACGCAATACTCGGATGCGTTGAGAAATACTTTCTTGAAGTGCTTCTCTTGACGATGTCAGAATGTTATTTTTCAAAGTTTTTAATAAATATATCTATTGGTAAGTTCTTTGGACACTAGTGAAATGGAACATGCGAAACTGATTCATCAAAATATATCAGATCTGTGAGTTATTCGACCAAAATCTGAAGAACTGCAGTTCGGTCCTTTAATTGTTACGCTACGACGAAAAATAAATTAGATTAAATGATTCTTCTTCTAATATAATGCAAATGAAATAGGTGGGGGCGTGAGAACTTTCAACAAGTTCTGGTAAGCTAGCGCACTTCTCAAAAGGAATACAAACATTTATCGTTATTTAAAAACAACTGCTTACTCAATTTAAAGTCATTACGGATTAAATTACTTTCAGTTTGCACATTTCAGAAAAGGTTAATCTTACATAATCCTGAAGAAATAATTCGTTCGATATTTTGTATCCCCAAAATTTGTGGTTTTATGAAATTTTGTAGTTTTATTTTCACAACAGCGAAACGAATTAGTGCCATTCCATATTTCCACACATTGAATTCGGCCGTTCTTTCGCGCATAATTCATACTGAATTTGGAACAATATCACTGTTGATGAAAAATAAGAGAGGTCGATAATTCTTCGTACCATCTCCTTTCACATCCCATCTTAAAGTGTTATGAAGCTTGTTTTTCTTGATTCGAGGAGTAAAATTCGATAAGCATGCGCTTGCAGAATATTTAAAATACAAAACCGAGTTACGTACAAAACACTGAGCTTCTGTTTGTGTTGAGGAGAGGACGGTTACATCGCGATCACGATCCTTGTTACAGACACATACACACACTCGTTCATATTAATGATGCAGGATAGGGTAATGAAATTATACATTTCAAAGAAAGGGGCAGTGTGTGCTCTGTGGGAAGACGAAAAAACGTTGGAAGATGTCGACTCTTCCTGTACTGTTGGACGGGTAGGAAGGGGAGTTCTCAGAGATGGAGTTAATTTTGTGTTGAAGCAGGGTAAGTGTGAAGCATTAGTGGAAATAACGTTGGTGTTTTTGGTGTTGGCGTAAGCATCAAATGTGAATTGTATTTTTGACAGTGTGGCACTGCTCTGGTTGTTAGCATTGGAATCGTTATTCTTTTTAGTGTTGCCGTAGAAGAATTAGGGCACGGTGCCAGAATTCTATCTGGTGAATGATTTGTGACAGGTAATATGTTCTTGTGCCGGGTTCTGGAGGACTGCAGTAGATTGAGGGTTTGAGGAGACATTGCATTTGTTCCTAACAGAAGCTTGGTGACACGTTTAAAGGCGGGGTAGCGTTGGTGTGGGGGCTGTAAATGTGGACGTGGAAGTAGCACTTTGGGAGTGTAGTGAGGAAGGTGTTTATTTTGTCCGGGTCTAATTGCAGACCGTAAAAGACAAAGCTGCGATTGGAGTTGAGTTTGATAATGTAGAAAAAGGGACTACATTTATTTTTATCGTGGCCAAGAATGGGGTCGGATGGTTTAGTTTTTCTTTCTATTAAAGAATGAGCAGTGTATGAATGAATTGAGGATTATGTTACCGTTGTTAAGAGTTCCGCTAACGACTTTGCATTATGCCGAAGGCGCGTGAAGTGTGATCAGAGTGACATCTGAAGAAGAAGATGTGTTCGTAAGTTTGATGTGAATAGATGAACTCCGTTGGTGGGGAGTAGTGAAGTGAACCGGATAGATGGATAAATATTTGGCAGGGAATGAATGAGTATGAGATTATCACATACGGACCGGAACCGTGAAATAATAAAATAGCAACCGTTAGGGGTAAGTGAATCAAAAACTTACACTATTGATTACCATGAGAATACAATTGGTTAAAATGGATAACAGGTAAAATTAAATTTAAAATTGTGAACTCTTGTTGTGAGGGTTGTGGTGGGTGTTCGGGAACAGTGGTGATATTGCAAACTATAAGAAGAATTGCATAAAAGTTGTATGGGTATGCAGTTTGCTAAATTTCTCTTCACGTTATTATTTGCGAATGAAAAGACTTCAGCTTTATATCTGATAGCCGGCATTGTGATCGGAGATATTCGTTCCAGAGCCACCTAGCGCTTGACTATGAGATCATCCGCTGTGTGAAGTATTTCTTTGAGTCTGACACAGATGACGCTAAGGAAACGTCTTTAATGGAGTAATTCTTCCATGAATGAAATACTGCAGAAAGTGAGTGTATGTAAATGCACAATGGACCTATTAGGCGCATATAAATGTTTAATCTATGTGCCGTTAAGAAGTTGTTATTGTATGACATATAATCCTGGGAATTATTGAATTCATATGTTACCTCTCGCCAGAGGGTAAACGGGCTGCGGTATAAATACTGCCATTCAAAGCTTTGACGTCAACTTTGCGCAGTGGCAATATCGTAACCAATGAGGTTTATCCGAGGTGCGATTATTGCTAGTTGAAAACTTACACCAATACCCCGCCTATTGGTTGTGAAATACCAACCAATACGGCAATTTTTGCAAACTCCCACGGGAGTCGTAATCTAATGAAAACACAGTTTGGCACTTGGTTGTTCTTACCAACTCCCAACTAGCGTGCGTTTTCTTCTGACCTCATCGTAACACACCATTCCTGTCAAATGGAGGCGTGTCACGTGATAACCTACCCTTTGTTTTCTTACTATATTTGCCTCGTGCCATTGTTTCATCGTTTGCACAATGTAAACGAATTCAATTTTCATTCCACTCGATCTTCAAGTATTATTGAAATTTGGGTTTATTCATTCTTAGCTGTAGTACGGCGTCTTTCTAAATATAGTAAAACACTTTGTGTTTGTCGTTTGCCCTTGTAATAAAATTGTACACGTCTGACTTGAGGTGTCAATGGATGATTCTCGTTTAACACAAAGTAGCATTAATGACGGTGTGCGCCGATGCGAAATGATAAGTATGTCCACGTATTAGCAAATCCGTTAACAGTACTTAATATACTTGCAGGCGCTGTGCTTATAACTGATTACCAACAGAAAATCCTAGCAATTTAGTCCTTCACGTAATTATTTGACCTTAAGCAGTGTCCATTTGAATTAATTTTATTTCACCAAACATGATATTGGCAACTGCATCCCGAGAGATGACTTTCTTGAACATCATGATTTTATTTTATGTTGGAGTGCGGAGACAGATGTCCTCAACTCTGCTGCGTTTTCCAAGGTTTTTTCCTTATTGATTATAAAGTGAAATGTTCATTCGCCTTCACCACACATTTCTATTATTTACTCTTTTCTAACTCACAGAATATACTTTAACCACAGTTTTATAGAACATCATCAACGTCGGAAATTAACGATAACATTACAGTCTCTGTAATATCATGAAGTGAAAGAAAGAGATAAGCGAGTTCTCATCATTCTCCGGTACCAGCATTAATTCTCATAACCACATACATCTATGTACCGATTACCTAGTTTCCCAGGTTCGAACAGCTTGAACTCTATGAGTTTACTACGGAATTATGCTTTAATAAAGATTTATTTATTTGAACTCGAATATAACCAGGAATTCTGAGAGTTTTAATGTCATATAAGGATTAATATTACTGCTGATCACTTTTTTCTTTCTTTTTTTATACGCAATACTCGGATGCGTTGAGAAATACTTTCTTGAAGTGCTTCTCTTGACGATGTCAGAATGTTATTTTTCAAAGTTTTTAATAAATATATCTATTGGTAAGTTCTTTGGACACTAGTGAAATGGAACATGCGAAACTGATTCATCAAAATATATCAGATCTGTGAGTTATTCGACCAAAATCTGAAGAACTGCAGTTCGGTCCTTTAATTGTTACGCTACGACGAAAAATAAATTAGATTAAATGATTCTTCTTCTAATATAATGCAAATGAAATAGGTGGGGGCGTGAGAACTTTCAACAAGTTCTGGTAAGCTAGCGCACTTCTCAAAAGGAATACAAACATTTATCGTTATTTAAAAACAACTGCTTACTCAATTTAAAGTCATTACGGATTAAATTACTTTCAGTTTGCACATTTCAGAAAAGGTTAATCTTACATAATCCTGAAGAAATAATTCGTTCGATATTTTGTATCCCCAAAATTTGTGGTTTTATGAAATTTTGTAGTTTTATTTTCACAACAGCGAAACGAATTAGTGCCATTCCATATTTCCACACATTGAATTCGGCCGTTCTTTCGCGCATAATTCATACTGAATTTGGAACAATATCACTGTTGATGAAAAATAAGAGAGGTCGATAATTCTTCGTACCATCTCCTTTCACATCCCATCTTAAAGTGTTATGAAGCTTGTTTTTCTTGATTCGAGGAGTAAAATTCGATAAGCATGCGCTTGCAGAATATTTAAAATACAAAACCGAGTTACGTACAAAACACTGAGCTTCTGTTTGTGTTGAGGAGAGGACGGTTACATCGCGATCACGATCCTTGTTACAGACACATACACACACTCGTTCATATTAATGATGCAGGATAGGGTAATGAAATTATACATTTCAAAGAAAGGGGCAGTGTGTGCTCTGTGGGAAGACGAAAAAACGTTGGAAGATGTCGACTCTTCCTGTACTGTTGGACGGGTAGGAAGGGGAGTTCTCAGAGATGGAGTTAATTTTGTGTTGAAGCAGGGTAAGTGTGAAGCATTAGTGGAAATAACGTTGGTGTTTTTGGTGTTGGCGTAAGCATCAAATGTGAATTGTATTTTTGACAGTGTGGCACTGCTCTGGTTGTTAGCATTGGAATCGTTATTCTTTTTAGTGTTGCCGTAGAAGAATTAGGGCACGGTGCCAGAATTCTATCTGGTGAATGATTTGTGACAGGTAATATGTTCTTGTGCCGGGTTCTGGAGGACTGCAGTAGATTGAGGGTTTGAGGAGACATTGCATTTGTTCCTAACAATAGCTTGGTGACACGTTTAAAGGCGGGGTAGCGTTGGTGTGGGGGCTGTAAATGTGGACGTGGAAGTAGCACTTTGGGAGTGTAGTGAGGAAGGTGTTTATTTTGTCCGGGTCTAATTGCAGACCGTAAAAGACAAAGCTGCGATTGGAGTTGAGTTTGATAATGTAGAAAAAGGGACTACATTTATTTTTATCGTGGCCAAGAATGGGGTCGGATGGTTTAGTTTTTCTTTCTATTAAAGAATGAGCAGTGTATGAATGAATTGAGGATTATGTTACCGTTGTTAAGAGTTCCGCTAACGACTTTGCATTATGCCGAAGGCGCGTGAAGTGTGATCAGAGTGACATCTGAAGAAGAAGATGTGTTCGTAAGTTTGATGTGAATAGATGAACTCCGTTGGTGGGGAGTAGTGAAGTGAACCGGATAGATGGATAAATATTTGGCAGGGAATGAATGAGTATGAGATTATCACATACGGACCGGAACCGTGAAATAATAAAATAGCAACCGTTAGGGGTAAGTGAATCAAAAACTTACACTATTGATTACCATGAGAATACAATTGGTTAAAATGGATAACAGGTAAAATTAAATTTAAAATTGTGAACTCTTGTTGTGAGGGTTGTGGTGGGTGTTCGGGAACAGTGGTGATATTGCAAACTATAAGAAGAATTGCATAAAAGTTGTATGGGTATGCAGTTTGCTAAATTTCTCTTCACGTTATTATTTGCGAATGAAAAGACTTCAGCTTTATATCTGATAGCCGGCATTGTGATCGGAGATATTCGTTCCAGAGCCACCTAGCGCTTGACTATGAGATCATCCGCTGTGTGAAGTATTTCTTTGAGTCTGACACAGATGACGCTAAGGAAACGTCTTTAATGGAGTAATTCTTCCATGAATGAAATACTGCAGAAAGTGAGTGTATGTAAATGCACAATGGACCTATTAGGCGCATATAAATGTTTAATCTATGTGCCGTTAAGAAGTTGTTATTGTATGACATATAATCCTGGGAATTATTGAATTCATATGTTACCTCTCGCCAGAGGGTAAACGGGCTGCGGTATAAATACTGCCATTCAAAGCTTTGACGTCAACTTTGCGCAGTGGCAATATCGTAACCAATGAGGTTTATCCGAGGTGCGATTATTGCTAGTTGAAAACTTACACCAATACCCCGCCTATTGGTTGTGAAATACCAACCAATACGGCAATTTTTGCAAACTCCCACGGGAGTCGTAATCTAATGAAAACACAGTTTGGCACTTGGTTGTTCTTACCAACTCCCAACTAGCGTGCGTTTTCTTCTGACCTCATCGTAACACACCATTCCGGTCAAATGGAGGCGTGTCACGTGATAACCTACCCTTTGTTTTCTTACTATATTTGCCTCGTGCCATTGTTTCATCGTTTGCACAATGTAAACGAATTCAATTTTCATTCCACTCGATCTTCAAGTATTATTGAAATTTGGGTTTATTCATTCTTAGCTGTAGTACGGCGTCTTTCTAAATATAGTAAAACACTTTGTGTTTGTCGTTTGCCCTTGTAATAAAATTGTACACATCTGACTTGAGGTATCAAAGGATGATTCTCGTTTAACACAAAGTAGCATTAATGACGGTGTGCGCCGATGCGAAATGATAAGTATGTCCACGTATTAGCAAATCCGTTAACAGTACTTAATATACTTGCAGGCGCTGTGCTTATAACTGATTACCAACAGAAAATCCTAGCAATTTAGTCCTTCACGTAATTATTTGACCTTAAGCAGTGTCCATTTGAATTAATTTTATTTCACCAAACATGATATTGGCAACTGCATCCCGAGAGATGACTTTCTTGAACATCATGATTTTATTTTATGTTCTAGTGCGGAGACAGATGTCCTCAACTCTGCTGCGTTTTCCAAGGTTTTTTCCTTATTGATTATAAAGTGAAATGTTCATTCGCCTTCACCACACATTTCTATTATTTACTCTTTTCTAACTCACAGAATATACTTTAACCACAGTTTTATAGAACATCATCAACGTCGGAAATTAACGATAACATTACAGTCTCTGTAATATCATGAAGTGAAAGAAAGAGATAAGCGAGTTCTCATCATTCTCCGGTACCAGCATTAATTCTCATAACCACATACATCTATGTACCGATTACCTAGTTTCCCAGGTTAGAACAGCTTGAACTCTATGAGTTTACTACGGAATTATGCTTTAATAAAGATTTATTTATTTGAACTCGAATATAACCAGGAATTCTGAGAGTTTTAATGTCATATAAGGATTAATATTACTGCTGATCACTTTTTTCTTTCTTTTTTTATACGCAATACTCGGATGCGTTGAGAAATACTTTCTTGAAGTGCTTCTCTTTACGATGTCAGAATGTTATTTTTCAAAGTTTTTAATAAATATATCTATTGGTAAGTTCTTTGGACACTAGTGAAATGGAACATGCGAAACTGATTCATCAAAATATATCAGATCTGTGAGTTATTCGACCAAAATCTGAAGAACTGCAGTTCGGTCCTTTAATTGTTACGCTACGACGAAAAATAAATTAGATTAAATGATTCTTCTTCTAATATAATGCAAATGAAATAGGTGGGGGCGTGAGAACTTTCAACAAGTTCTGGTAAGCTAGCGCACTTCTCAAAAGGAATACAAACATTTATCGTTATTTAAAAACAACTGCTTACTCAATTTAAAGTCATTACGGATTAAATTACTTTCAGTTTGCACATTTCAGAAAAGGTTAATCTTACATAATCCTGAAGAAATAATTCGTTCGATATTTTGTATCCCCAAAATTTGTGGTTTTATGAAATTTTGTAGTTTTATTTTCACAACAGCGAAACGAATTAGTGCCATTCCATATTTCCACACATTGAATTCGGCCGTTCTTTCGCGCATAATTCATACTGAATTTGGAACAATATCACTGTTGATGAAAAATAAGAGAGGTCGATAATTCTTCGTACCATCTCCTTTCACATCCCATCTTAAAGTGTTATGAAGCTTGTTTTTCTTGATTCGAGGAGTAAAATTCGATAAGCATGCGCTTGCAGAATATTTAAAATACAAAACCGAGTTACGTACAAAACACTGAGCTTCTGTTTGTGTTGAGGAGAGGACGGTTACATCGCGATCACGATCCTTGTTACAGACACATACACACACTCGTTCATATTAATGATGCAGGATAGGGTAATGAAATTATACATTTCAAAGAAAGGGGCAGTGTGTGCTCTGTGGGAAGACGAAAAAACGTTGGAAGATGTCGACTCTTCCTGTACTGTTGGACGGGTAGGAAGGGGAGTTCTCAGAGATGGAGTTAATTTTGTGTTGAAGCAGGGTAAGTGTGAAGCATTAGTGGAAATAACGTTGGTGTTTTTGGTGTTGGCGTAAGCATCAAATGTGAATTGTATTTTTGACAGTGTGGCACTGCTCTGGTTGTTAGCATTGGAATCGTTATTCTTTTTAGTGTTGCCGTAGAAGAATTAGGGCACGGTGCCAGAATTCTATCTGGTGAATGATTTGTGACAGGTAATATGTTCTTGTGCCGGGTTCTGGAGGACTGCAGTAGATTGAGGGTTTGAGGAGACATTGCATTTGTTCCTAACAGAAGCTTGGTGACACGTTTAAAGGCGGGGTAGCGTTGGTGTGGGGGCTGTAAATGTGGACGTGGAAGTAGCACTTTGGGAGTGTAGTGAGGAAGGTGTTTATTTTGTCCGGGTCTAATTGCAGACCGTAAAAGACAAAGCTGCGATTGGAGTTGAGTTTGATAATGTAGAAAAAGGGACTACATTTATTTTTATCGTGGCCAAGAATGGGGTCGGATGGTTTAGTTTTTCTTTCTATTAAAGAATGAGCAGTGTATGAATGAATTGAGGATTATGTTACCGTTGTTAAGAGTTCCGCTAACGACTTTGCATTATGCCGAAGGCGCGTGAAGTGTGATCAGAGTGACATCTGAAGAAGAAGATGTGTTCGTAAGTTTGATGTGAATAGATGAACTCCGTTGGTGGGGAGTAGTGAAGTGAACCGGATAGATGGATAAATATTTGGCAGGGAATGAATGAGTATGAGATTATCACATACGGACCGGAACCGTGAAATAATAAAATAGCAACCGTTAGGGGTAAGTGAATCAAAAACTTACACTATTGATTACCATGAGAATACAATTGGTTAAAATGGATAACAGGTAAAATTAAATTTAAAATTGTGAACTCTTGTTGTGAGGGTTGTGGTGGGTGTTCGGGAACAGTGGTGATATTGCAAACTATAAGAAGAATTGCATAAAAGTTGTATGGGTATGCAGTTTGCTAAATTTCTCTTCACGTTATTATTTGCGAATGAAAAGACTTCAGCTTTATATCTGATAGCCGGCATTGTGATCGGAGATATTCGTTCCAGAGCCACCTAGCGCTTGACTATGAGATCATCCGCTGTGTGAAGTATTTCTTTGAGTCTGACACAGATGACGCTAAGGAAACGTCTTTAATGGAGTAATTCTTCCATGAATGAAATACTGCAGAAAGTGAGTGTATGTAAATGCACAATGGACCTATTAGGCGCATATAAATGTTTAATCTATGTGCCGTTAAGAAGTTGTTATTGTATGACATATAATCCTGGGAATTATTGAATTCATATGTTACCTCTCGCCAGAGGGTAAACGGGCTGCGGTATAAATACTGCCATTCAAAGCTTTGACGTCAACTTTGCGCAGTGGCAATATCGTAACCAATGAGGTTTATCCGAGGTGCGATTATTGCTAGTTGAAAACTTACACCAATACCCCGCCTATTGGTTGTGAAATACCAACCAATACGGCAATTTTTGCAAACTCCCACGGGAGTCGTAATCTAATGAAAACACAGTTTGGCACTTGGTTGTTCTTACCAACTCCCAACTAGCGTGCGTTTTCTTCTGACCTCATCGTAACACACCATTCCGGTCAATTGGAGGCGTGTCACGTGATAACCTACCCTTTGTTTTCTTACTATATTTGCCTCGTGCCATTGTTTCATCGTTTGCACAATGTAAACGAATTCAATTTTCATTCCACTCGATCTTCAAGTATTATTGAAATTTGGGTTTATTCATTCTTAGCTGTAGTACGGCGTCTTTCTAAATATAGTAAAACACTTTGTGTTTGTCGTTTGCCCTTGTAATAAAATTGTACACGTCTGACTTGAGGTGTCAAAGGATGATTCTCGTTTAACACAAAGTAGCATTAATGACGGTGTGCGCCGATGCGAAATGATAAGTATGTCCACGTATTAGCAAATCCGTTAACAGTACTTAATATACTTGCAGGCGCTGTGCTTATAACTGATTACCAACAGAAAATCCTAGCAATTTAGTCCTTCACGTAATTATTTGACCTTAAGCAGTGTCCATTTGAATTAATTTTATTTCACCAAACATGATATTGGCAACTGCATCCCGAGAGATGACTTTCTTGAACATCATGATTTTATTTTATGTTGGAGTGCGGAGACAGATGTCCTCAACTCTGCTGCGTTTTCCAAGGTTTTTTCCTTATTGATTATAAAGTGAAATGTTCATTCGCCTTCACCACACATTTCTATTATTTACTCTTTTCTAACTCACAGAATATACTTTAACCACAGTTTTATAGAACATCATCAACGTCGGAAATTAACGATAACATTACAGTCTCTGTAATATCATGAAGTGAAAGAAAGAGATAAGCGAGTTCTCATCATTCTCCGGTACCAGCATTAATTCTCATAACCACATACATCTATGTACCGATTACCTAGTTTCCCAGGTTCGAACAGCTTGAACTCTATGAGTTTACTACGGAATTATGCTTTAATAAAGATTTATTTATTTGAACTCGAATATAACCAGGAATTCTGAGAGTTTTAATGTCATATAAGGATTAATATTACTGCTGATCACTTTTTTCTTTCTTTTTTTATACGCAATACTCGGATGCGTTGAGAAATACTTTCTTGAAGTGCTTCTCTTTACGATGTCAGAATGTTATTTTTCAAAGTTTTTAATAAATATATCTATTGGTAAGTTCTTTGGACACTAGTGAAATGGAACATGCGAAACTGATTCATCAAAATATATCAGATCTGTGAGTTATTCGACCAAAATCTGAAGAACTGCAGTTCGGTCCTTTAATTGTTACGCTACGACGAAAAATAAATTAGATTAAATGATTCTTCTTCTAATATAATGCAAATGAAATAGGTGGGGGCGTGAGAACTTTCAACAAGTTCTGGTAAGCTAGCGCACTTCTCAAAAGGAATACAAACATTTATCGTTATTTAAAAACAACTGCTTACTCAATTTAAAGTCATTACGGATTAAATTACTTTCAGTTTGCACATTTCAGAAAAGGTTAATCTTACATAATCCTGAAGAAATAATTCGTTCGATATTTTGTATCCCCAAAATTTGTGGTTTTATGAAATTTTGTAGTTTTATTTTCACAACAGCGAAACGAATTAGTGCCATTCCATATTTCCACACATTGAATTCGGCCGTTCTTTCGCGCATAATTCATACTGAATTTGGAACAATATCACTGTTGATGAAAAATAAGAGAGGTCGATAATTCTTCGTACCATCTCCTTTCACATCCCATCTTAAAGTGTTATGAAGCTTGTTTTTCTTGATTCGAGGAGTAAAATTCGATAAGCATGCGCTTGCAGAATATTTAAAATACAAAACCGAGTTACGTACAAAACACTGAGCTTCTGTTTGTGTTGAGGAGAGGACGGTTACATCGCGATCACGATCCTTGTTACAGACACATACACACACTCGTTCATATTAATGATGCAGGATAGGGTAATGAAATTATACATTTCAAAGAAAGGGGCAGTGTGTGCTCTGTGGGAAGACGAAAAAACGTTGGAAGATGTCGACTCTTCCTGTACTGTTGGACGGGTAGGAAGGGGAGTTCTCAGAGATGGAGTTAATTTTGTGTTGAAGCAGGGTAAGTGTGAAGCATTAGTGGAAATAACGTTGGTGTTTTTGGTGTTGGCGTAAGCATCAAATGTGAATTGTATTTTTGACAGTGTGGCACTGCTCTGGTTGTTAGCATTGGAATCGTTATTCTTTTTAGTGTTGCCGTAGAAGAATTAGGGCACGGTGCCAGAATTCTATCTGGTGAATGATTTGTGACAGGTAATATGTTCTTGTGCCGGGTTCTGGAGGACTGCAGTAGATTGAGGGTTTGAGGAGACATTGCATTTGTTCCTAACAGAAGCTTGGTGACACGTTTAAAGGCGGGGTAGCGTTGGTGTGGGGGCTGTAAATGTGGACGTGGAAGTAGCACTTTGGGAGTGTAGTGAGGAAGGTGTTTATTTTGTCCGGGTCTAATTGCAGACCGTAAAAGACAAAGCTGCGATTGGAGTTGAGTTTGATAATGTAGAAAAAGGGACTACATTTATTTTTATCGTGGCCAAGAATGGGGTCGGATGGTTTAGTTTTTCTTTCTATTAAAGAATGAGCAGTGTATGAATGAATTGAGGATTATGTTACCGTTGTTAAGAGTTCCGCTAACGACTTTGCATTATGCCGAAGGCGCGTGAAGTGTGATCAGAGTGACATCTGAAGAAGAAGATGTGTTCGTAAGTTTGATGTGAATAGATGAACTCCGTTGGTGGGGAGTAGTGAAGTGAACCGGATAGATGGATAAATATTTGGCAGGGAATGAATGAGTATGAGATTATCACATACGGACCGGAACCGTGAAATAATAAAATAGCAACCGTTAGGGGTAAGTGAATCAAAAACTTACACTATTGATTACCATGAGAATACAATTGGTTAAAATGGATAACAGGTAAAATTAAATTTAAAATTGTGAACTCTTGTTGTGAGGGTTGTGGTGGGTGTTCGGGAACAGTGGTGATATTGCAAACTATAAGAAGAATTGCATAAAAGTTGTATGGGTATGCAGTTTGCTAAATTTCTCTTCACGTTATTATTTGCGAATGAAAAGACTTCAGCTTTATATCTGATAGCCGGCATTGTGATCGGAGATATTCGTTCCAGAGCCACCTAGCGCTTGACTATGAGATCATCCGCTGTGTGAAGTATTTCTTTGAGTCTGACACAGATGACGCTAAGGAAACGTCTTTAATGGAGTAATTCTTCCATGAATGAAATACTGCAGAAAGTGAGTGTATGTAAATGCACAATGGACCTATTAGGCGCATATAAATGTTTAATCTATGTGCCGTTAAGAAGTTGTTATTGTATGACATATAATCCTGGGAATTATTGAATTCATATGTTACCTCTCGCCAGAGGGTAAACGGGCTGCGGTATAAATACTGCCATTCAAAGCTTTGACGTCAACTTTGCGCAGTGGCAATATCGTAACCAATGAGGTTTATCCGAGGTGCGATTATTGCTAGTTGAAAACTTACACCAATACCCCGCCTATTGGTTGTGAAATACCAACCAATACGGCAATTTTTGCAAACTCCCACGGGAGTCGTAATCTAATGAAAACACAGTTTGGCACTTGGTTGTTCTTACCAACTCCCAACTAGCGTGCGTTTTCTTCTGACCTCATCGTAACACACCATTCCGGTCAATTGGAGGCGTGTCACGTGATAACCTACCCTTTGTTTTCTTACTATATTTGCCTCGTGCCATTGTTTCATCGTTTGCACAATGTAAACGAATTCAATTTTCATTCCACTCGATCTTCAAGTATTATTGAAATTTGGGTTTATTCATTCTTAGCTGTAGTACGGCGTCTTTCTAAATATAGTAAAACACTTTGTGTTTGTCGTTTGCCCTTGTAATAAAATTGTACACGTCTGACTTGAGGTGTCAAAGGATGATTCTCGTTTAACACAAAGTAGCATTAATGACGGTGTGCGCCGATGCGAAATGATAAGTATGTCCACGTATTAGCAAATCCGTTAACAGTACTTAATATACTTGCAGGCGCTGTGCTTATAACTGATTACCAACAGAAAATCCTAGCAATTTAGTCCTTCACGTAATTATTTGACCTTAAGCAGTGTCCATTTGAATTAATTTTATTTCACCAAACATGATATTGGCAACTGCATCCCGAGAGATGACTTTCTTGAACATCATGATTTTATTTTATGTTGGAGTGCGGAGACAGATGTCCTCAACTCTGCTGCGTTTTCCAAGGTTTTTTCCTTATTGATTATAAAGTGAAATGTTCATTCGCCTTCACCACACATTTCTATTATTTACTCTTTTCTAACTCACAGAATATACTTTAACCACAGTTTTATAGAACATCATCAACGTCGGAAATTAACGATAACATTACAGTCTCTGTAATATCATGAAGTGAAAGAAAGAGATAAGCGAGTTCTCATCATTCTCCGGTACCAGCATTAATTCTCATAACCACATACATCTATGTACCGATTACCTAGTTTCCCAGGTTCGAACAGCTTGAACTCTATGAGTTTACTACGGAATTATGCTTTAATAAAGATTTATTTATTTGAACTCGAATATAACCAGGAATTCTGAGAGTTTTAATGTCATATAAGGATTAATATTACTGCTGATCACTTTTTTCTTTCTTTTTTTATACGCAATACTCGGATGCGTTGAGAAATACTTTCTTGAAGTGCTTCTCTTGACTATGTCAGAATGTTATTTTTCAAAGTTTTTAATAAATATATCTATTGGTAAGTTCTTTGGACACTAGTGAAATGGAACATGCGAAACTGATTCATCAAAATATATCAGATCTGTGAGTTATTCGACCAAAATCTGAAGAACTGCAGTTCGGTCCTTTAATTGTTACGCTACGACGAAAAATAAATTAGATTAAATGATTCTTCTTCTAATATAATGCAAATGAAATAGGTGGGGGCGTGAGAACTTTCAACAAGTTCTGGTAAGCTAGCGCACTTCTCAAAAGGAATACAAACATTTATCGTTATTTAAAAACAACTGCTTACTCAATTTAAAGTCATTACGGATTAAATTACTTTCAGTTTGCACATTTCAGAAAAGGTTAATCTTACATAATCCTGAAGAAATAATTCGTTCGATATTTTGTATCCCCAAAATTTGTGGTTTTATGAAATTTTGTAGTTTTATTTTCACAACAGCGAAACGAATTAGTGCCATTCCATATTTCCACACATTGAATTCGGCCGTTCTTTCGCGCATAATTCATACTGAATTTGGAACAATATCACTGTTGATGAAAAATAAGAGAGGTCGATAATTCTTCGTACCATCTCCTTTCACATCCCATCTTAAAGTGTTATGAAGCTTGTTTTTCTTGATTCGAGGAGTAAAATTCGATAAGCATGCGCTTGCAGAATATTTAAAATACAAAACCGAGTTACGTACAAAACACTGAGCTTCTGTTTGTGTTGAGGAGAGGACGGTTACATCGCGATCACGATCCTTGTTACAGACACATACACACACTCGTTCATATTAATGATGCAGGATAGGGTAATGAAATTATACATTTCAAAGAAAGGGGCAGTGTGTGCTCTGTGGGAAGACGAAAAAACGTTGGAAGATGTCGACTCTTCCTGTACTGTTGGACGGGTAGGAAGGGGAGTTCTCAGAGATGGAGTTAATTTTGTGTTGAAGCAGGGTAAGTGTGAAGCATTAGTGGAAATAACGTTGGTGTTTTTGGTGTTGGCGTAAGCATCAAATGTGAATTGTATTTTTGACAGTGTGGCACTGCTCTGGTTGTTAGCATTGGAATCGTTATTCTTTTTAGTGTTGCCGTAGAAGAATTAGGGCACGGTGCCAGAATTCTATCTGGTGAATGATTTGTGACAGGTAATATGTTCTTGTGCCGGGTTCTGGAGGACTGCAGTAGATTGAGGGTTTGAGGAGACATTGCATTTGTTCCTAACAGAAGCTTGGTGACACGTTTAAAGGCGGGGTAGCGTTGGTGTGGGGGCTGTAAATGTGGACGTGGAAGTAGCACTTTGGGAGTGTAGTGAGGAAGGTGTTTATTTTGTCCGGGTCTAATTGCAGACCGTAAAAGACAAAGCTGCGATTGGAGTTGAGTTTGATAATGTAGAAAAAGGGACTACATTTATTTTTATCGTGGCCAAGAATGGGGTCGGATGGTTTAGTTTTTCTTTCTATTAAAGAATGAGCAGTGTATGAATGAATTGAGGATTATGTTACCGTTGTTAAGAGTTCCGCTAACGACTTTGCATTATGCCGAAGGCGCGTGAAGTGTGATCAGAGTGACATCTGAAGAAGAAGATGTGTTCGTAAGTTTGATGTGAATAGATGAACTCCGTTGGTGGGGAGTAGTGAAGTGAACCGGATAGATGGATAAATATTTGGCAGGGAATGAATGAGTATGAGATTATCACATACGGACCGGAACCGTGAAATAATAAAATAGCAACCGTTAGGGGTAAGTGAATCAAAAACTTACACTATTGATTACCATGAGAATACAATTGGTTAAAATGGATAACAGGTAAAATTAAATTTAAAATTGTGAACTCTTGTTGTGAGGGTTGTGGTGGGTGTTCGGGAACAGTGGTGATATTGCAAACTATAAGAAGAATTGCATAAAAGTTGTATGGGTATGCAGTTTGCTAAATTTCTCTTCACGTTATTATTTGCGAATGAAAAGACTTCAGCTTTATATCTGATAGCCGGCATTGTGATCGGAGATATTCGTTCCAGAGCCACCTAGCGCTTGACTATGAGATCATCCGCTGTGTGAAGTATTTCTTTGAGTCTGACACAGATGACGCTAAGGAAACGTCTTTAATGGAGTAATTCTTCCATGAATGAAATACTGCAGAAAGTGAGTGTATGTAAATGCACAATGGACCTATTAGGCGCATATAAATGTTTAATCTATGTGCCGTTAAGAAGTTGTTATTGTATGACATATAATCCTGGGAATTATTGAATTCATATGTTACCTCTCGACAGAGGGTAAACGGGCTGCGGTATAAATACTGCCATTCAAACACAGTTTGGCACTTGGTTGTTCTTACCAACTCCCAACTAGCGTGCGTTTTCTTCTGACCTCATCGTAACACACCATTCCGGTCAAATGGAGGCGTGTCACGTGATAACCTACCCTTTGTTTTCTTACTATATTTGCCTCGTGCCATTGTTTCATCGTTTGCACAATGTAAACGAATTCAATTTTCATTCCACTCGATCTTCAAGTATTATTGAAATTTGGGTTTATTCATTCTTAGCTGTAGTACGGCGTCTTTCTAAATATTGTAAAACACTTTGTGTTTGTCGTTTGCCCTTGTAATAAAATTGTACACGTCTGACTTGAGGTGTCAAAGGATGATTCTCGTTTAACACAAAGTAGCATTAATGACGGTGTGCGCCGATGCGAAATGATAAGTATGTCCACGTATTAGCAAATCCGTTAACAGTACTTAATATACTTGCAGGCGCTGTGCTTATAACTGATTACCAACAGAAAATCCTAGCAATTTAGTCCTTCACGTAATTATTTGACCTTAAGCAGTGTCCATTTGAATTAATTTTATTTCACCAAACATGATATTGGCAACTGCATCCCGAGAGATGACTTTCTTGAACATCATGATTTTATTTTATGTTGGAGTGCGGAGACAGATGTCCTCAACTCTGCTGCGTTTTCCAAGGTTTTTTCCTTATTGATTATAAAGTGAAATGTTCATTCGCCTTCACCACACATTTCTATTATTTACTCTTTTCTAACTCACAGAATATACTTTAACCACAGTTTTATAGAACATCATCAACGTCGGAAATTAACGATAACATTACAGTCTCTGTAATATCATGAAGTGAAAGAAAGAGATAAGCGAGTTCTCATCATTCTCCGGTACCAGCATTAATTCTCATAACCACATACATCTATGTACCGATTACCTAGTTTCCCAGGTTCGAACAGCTTGAACTCTATGAGTTTACTACGGAATTATGCTTTAATAAAGATTTATTTATTTGAACTCGAATATAACCAGGAATTCTGAGAGTTTTAATGTCATATAAGGATTAATATTACTGCTGATCACTTTTTTCTTTCTTTTTTTATACGCAATACTCGGATGCGTTGAGAAATACTTTCTTGAAGTGCTTCTCTTGACTATGTCAGAATGTTATTTTTCAAAGTTTTTAATAAATATATCTATTGGTAAGTTCTTTGGACACTAGTGAAATGGAACATGCGAAACTGATTCATCAAAATATATCAGATCTGTGAGTTATTCGACCAAAATCTGAAGAACTGCAGTTCGGTCCTTTAATTGTTACGCTACGACGAAAAATAAATTAGATTAAATGATTCTTCTTCTAATATAATGCAAATGAAATAGGTGGGGGCGTGAGAACTTTCAACAAGTTCTGGTAAGCTAGCGCACTTCTCAAAAGGAATACAAACATTTATCGTTATTTAAAAACAACTGCTTACTCAATTTAAAGTCATTACGGATTAAATTACTTTCAGTTTGCACATTTCAGAAAAGGTTAATCTTACATAATCCTGAAGAAATAATTCGTTCGATATTTTGTATCCCCAAAATTTGTGGTTTTATGAAATTTTGTAGTTTTATTTTCACAACAGCGAAACGAATTAGTGCCATTCCATATTTCCACACATTGAATTCGGCCGTTCTTTCGCGCATAATTCATACTGAATTTGGAACAATATCACTGTTGATGAAAAATAAGAGAGGTCGATAATTCTTCGTACCATCTCCTTTCACATCCCATCTTAAAGTGTTATGAAGCTTGTTTTTCTTGATTCGAGGAGTAAAATTCGATAAGCATGCGCTTGCAGAATATTTAAAATACAAAACCGAGTTACGTACAAAACACTGAGCTTCTGTTTGTGTTGAGGAGAGGACGGTTACATCGCGATCACGATCCTTGTTACAGACACATACACACACTCGTTCATATTAATGATGCAGGATAGGGTAATGAAATTATACATTTCAAAGAAAGGGGCAGTGTGTGCTCTGTGGGAAGACGAAAAAACGTTGGAAGATGTCGACTCTTCCTGTACTGTTGGACGGGTAGGAAGGGGAGTTCTCAGAGATGGAGTTAATTTTGTGTTGAAGCAGGGTAAGTGTGAAGCATTAGTGGAAATAACGTTGGTGTTTTTGGTGTTGGCGTAAGCATCAAATGTGAATTGTATTTTTGACAGTGTGGCACTGCTCTGGTTGTTAGCATTGGAATCGTTATTCTTTTTAGTGTTGCCGTAGAAGAATTAGGGCACGGTGCCAGAATTCTATCTGGTGAATGATTTGTGACAGGTAATATGTTCTTGTGCCGGGTTCTGGAGGACTGCAGTAGATTGAGGGTTTGAGGAGACATTGCATTTGTTCCTAACAATAGCTTGGTGACACGTTTAAAGGCGGGGTAGCGTTGGTGTGGGGGCTGTAAATGTGGACGTGGAAGTAGCACTTTGGGAGTGTAGTGAGGAAGGTGTTTATTTTGTCCGGGTCTAATTGCAGACCGTAAAAGACAAAGCTGCGATTGGAGTTGAGTTTGATAATGTAGAAAAAGGGACTACATTTATTTTTATCGTGGCCAAGAATGGGGTCGGATGGTTTAGTTTTTCTTTCTATTAAAGAATGAGCAGTGTATGAATGAATTGAGGATTATGTTACCGTTGTTAAGAGTTCCGCTAACGACTTTGCATTATGCCGAAGGCGCGTGAAGTGTGATCAGAGTGACATCTGAAGAAGAAGATGTGTTCGTAAGTTTGATGTGAATAGATGAACTCCGTTGGTGGGGAGTAGTGAAGTGAACCGGATAGATGGATAAATATTTGGCAGGGGATGAATGAGTATGAGATTATCACATACGGACCGGAACCGTGAAATAATAAAATAGCAACCGTTAGGGGTAAGTGAATCAAAAACTTACACTATTGATTACCATGAGAATACAATTGGTTAAAATGGATAACAGGTAAAATTAAATTTAAAATTGTGAACTCTTGTTGTGAGGGTTGTGGTGGGTGTTCGGGAACAGTGGTGATATTGCAAACTATAAGAAGAATTGCATAAAAGTTGTATGGGTATGCAGTTTGCTAAATTTCTCTTCACGTTATTATTTGCGAATGAAAAGACTTCAGCTTTATATCTGATAGCCGGCATTGTGATCGGAGATATTCGTTCCAGAGCCACCTAGCGCTTGACTATGAGATCATCCGCTGTGTGAAGTATTTCTTTGAGTCTGACACAGATGACGCTAAGGAAACGTCTTTAATGGAGTAATTCTTCCATGAATGAAATACTGCAGAAAGTGAGTGTATGTAAATGCACAATGGACCTATTAGGCGCATATAAATGTTTAATCTATGTGCCGTTAAGAAGTTGTTATTGTATGACATATAATCCTGGGAATTATTGAATTCATATGTTACCTCTCGCCAGAGGGTAAACGGGCTGCGGTATAAATACTGCCATTCAAAGCTTTGACGTCAACCGTTGCAAAGGCCTTTGACTCCGTCTGGCAGGCGGGTCTAATGTGCAAGTTGGCACGCTCCGGCATGCCCAACTGCTATGTGCAAATAATAGGGCACTATCTGAGGTCTAGGACGTTCTCAGTTAAAATGAACTCGACCATGTCCTCGAGGAGAATCGTTCGCGCCGGGGTCCCGCAAGGAAGTGTACTAGGTCCTGTCCTATACACTATCTTTACATCGGACATACCGAAGCCAGGACCCGGGTCAGACATTGCTCTATACGCAGACGACACGGCTCTCATCAGCACATCACGGGACCAGGATGTAGTCGGCGCTCGACTGTGCACGGGCCTACAGAGAATTCAGGAATGGGCCACTAACTGGCGAATTAAAATTAACGCGACGAAAAGCCAGGCCCTGATGTTCACGAGAAGGAAACCAGGTACCACGAAACACGTGCTCAAACTATTTGGAGAAACGATTCCGTGGACCAGTACAGCTAAGTACCTAGGGGTAACCCTGGATACACGGCTCACCTGGAGGCACCACATAAAAGACTTGGAAAGAAAAGTGATTTCCAGATTATGCATGCTTTACCCCATTTTCAACCCTCGGTCGAAAATATCACCAAGGGTAGGTATATCCATTTATATTTCTCTAATTAGGCCAGTCATAGAGTATGCCTGCCCGGTATGGGCAACCATTGCAGAGTGCCACCTCAGGAAACTTATAGTCCTAGAGAGGAGGTGCCTCAGAAGAGCCCTGCACCTGCCGCCAAGACTCCCAAATATAATAGTCAGGGAGATGTCAGGAGTTGAACACCTGTGGGACAGAATCCTCGGTATCTCCGAGAGATTCTACCGCAGCGCCTCCGCCAACGACAACGAACTAGTATCTGGCCTTGGGAACTACGACCCAGATAAGAAGGTAAACAGGAATCGGCCCCTGACGATTTTCCTGTAAAACCGGTGAAACTCTAAAACTCATTTATATATTTATACATATATTTATTTATTTATTTATTCAGAGATATATTTATACAAACATAGCTATATTTACTCTATTTACTCTATTAATAATTATCTCCGTAGTTCCTTATTTCCCTTCTGGGTGCAGAGCGCCGAAGAAATAAGCAGCTGAAGAGCCAGCAAAGAAGAACCCAAGAAATTAGCAGCAGCCCATTGGTATGAATGAGTGAGTGAATGTGAGAGTGAATGCAAGTGTCCGCAACCAGTAAGGTAGCCATAAAGGCGTAAAATCATAGCACACGCTATGAAAAACCAATCCGGGAAGCGACACCCAATAAAGCCAAAGTCACCAAACAACTTAGGCAGTATATATGTTTCCATTAAAGCAGAGTAGATTCCACACCAGGAAGGAACTCTGACAGACAGAACAGGAGGCTGGACCTCCAGTTAGACGTCGCTGCTGCTGCTTTGACGTCAACTTTGCGCAGTGGCAATATCGTAACCAATGAGGTTTATCCGAGGTGCGATTATTGCTAGTTGAAAACTTACACCAATACCCCGCCTATTGGTTGTGAAATACCAACCAATACGGCAATTTTTGCAAACTCCCACGGGAGTCGTAATCTAATGAAAACACAGTTTGGCACTTGGTTGTTCTTACCAACTCCCAACTAGCGTGCGTTTTCTTCTGACCTCATCGTAACACACCATTCCGGTCAAATGGAGGCGTGTCACGTGATAACCTACCCTTTGTTTTCTTACTATATTTGCCTCGTGCCATTGTTTCATCGTTTGCACAATGTAAACGAATTCAATTTTCATTCCACTCGATCTTCAAGTATTATTGAAATTTGGGTTTATTCATTCTTAGCTGTAGTACGGCGTCTTTCTAAATATAGTAAAACACTTTGTGTTTGTCGTTTGCCCTTGTAATAAAATTGTACACGTCTGACTTGAGGTGTCAAAGGATGATTCTCGTTTAACACAAAGTAGCATTAATGACGGTGTGCGCCGATGCGAAATGATAAGTATGTCCACGTATTAGCAAATCCATTAACAGTACTTAATATACTTGCAGGCGCTGTGCTTATAACTGATTACCAACAGAAAATCCTAGCAATTTAGTCCTTCACGTAATTATTTGACCTTAAGCAGTGTCCATTTGAATTAATTTTATTTCACCAAACATGATATTGGCAACTGCATCCCGAGAGATGACTTTCTTGAACATCATGATTTTATTTTATGTTGGAGTGCGGAGACAGATGTCCTCAACTCTGCTGCGTTTTCCAAGGTTTTTTCCTTATTGATTATAAAGTGAAATGTTCATTCGCCTTCACCACACATTTCTATTATTTACTCTTTTCTAACTCACAGAATATACTTTAACCACAGTTTTATAGAACATCATCAACGTCGGAAATTAACGATAACATTACAGTCTCTGTAATATCATGAAGTGAAAGAAAGAGATAAGCGAGTTCTCATCATTCTCCGGTACCAGCATTAATTCTCATAACCACATACATCTATGTACCGATTACCTAGTTTCCCAGGTTCGAACAGCTTGAACTCTATGAGTTTACTACGGAATTATGCTTTAATAAAGATTTATTTATTTGAACTCGAATATAACCAGGAATTCTGAGAGTTTTAATGTCATATAAGGATTAATATTACTGCTGATCACTTTTTTCTTTCTTTTTTTATACGCAATACTCGGATGCGTTGAGAAATACTTTCTTGAAGTGCTTCTCTTTACGATGTCAGAATGTTATTTTTCAAAGTTTTTAATAAATATATCTATTGGTAAGTTCTTTGGACACTAGTGAAATGGAACATGCGAAACTGATTCATCAAAATATATCAGATCTGTGAGTTATTCGACCAAAATCTGAAGAACTGCAGTTCGGTCCTTTAATTGTTACGCTACGACGAAAAATAAATTAGATTAAATGATTCTTCTTCTAATATAATGCAAATGAAATAGGTGGGGGCGTGAGAACTTTCAACAAGTTCTGGTAAGCTAGCGCACTTCTCAAAAGGAATACAAACATTTATCGTTATTTAAAAACAACTGCTTACTCAATTTAAAGTCATTACGGATTAAATTACTTTCAGTTTGCACATTTCAGAAAAGGTTAATCTTACATAATCCTGAAGAAATAATTCGTTCGATATTTTGTATCCCCAAAATTTGTGGTTTTATGAAATTTTGTAGTTTTATTTTCACAACAGCGAAACGAATTAGTGCCATTCCATATTTCCACACATTGAATTCGGCCGTTCTTTCGCGCATAATTCATACTGAATTTGGAACAATATCACTGTTGATGAAAAATAAGAGAGGTCGATAATTCTTCGTACCATCTCCTTTTACATTCCATCTTAAAGTGTTATGAAGCTTGTTTTTCTTGATTCGAGGAGTAAAATTCGATAAGCATGCGCTTGCAGAATATTTAAAATACAAAACCGAGTTACGTACAAAACACTGAGCTTCTGTTTGTGTTGAGGAGAGGACGGTTACATCGCGATCACGATCCTTGTTACAGACACATACACACACTCGTTCATATTAATGATGCAGGATAGGGTAATGAAATTATACATTTCAAAGAAAGGGGCAGTGTGTGCTCTGTGGGAAGACGAAAAAACGTTGGAAGATGTCGACTCTTCCTGTACTGTTGGACGGGTAGGAAGGGGAGTTCTCAGAGATGGAGTTAATTTTGTGTTGAAGCAGGGTAAGTGTGAAGCATTAGTGGAAATAACGTTGGTGTTTTTGGTGTTGGCGTAAGCATCAAATGTGAATTGTATTTTTGACAGTGTGGCACTGCTCTGGTTGTTAGCATTGGAATCGTTATTCTTTTTAGTGTTGCCGTAGAAGAATTAGGGCACGGTGCCAGAATTCTATCTGGTGAATGATTTGTGACAGGTAATATGTTCTTGTGCCGGGTTCTGGAGGACTGCAGTAGATTGAGGGTTTGAGGAGACATTGCATTTGTTCCTAACAATAGCTTGGTGACACGTTTAAAGGCGGGGTAGCGTTGGTGTGGGGGCTGTAAATGTGGACGTGGAAGTAGCACTTTGGGAGTGTAGTGAGGAAGGTGTTTATTTTGTCCGGGTCTAATTGCAGACCGTAAAAGACAAAGCTGCGATTGGAGTTGAGTTTGATAATGTAGAAAAAGGGACTACATTTATTTTTATCGTGGCCAAGAATGGGGTCGGATGGTTTAGTTTTTCTTTCTATTAAAGAATGAGCAGTGTATGAATGAATTGAGGATTATGTTACCGTTGTTAAGAGTTCCGCTAACGACTTTGCATTATGCCGAAGGCGCGTGAAGTGTGATCAGAGTGACATCTGAAGAAGAAGATGTGTTCGTAAGTTTGATGTGAATAGATGAACTCCGTTGGTGGGGAGTAGTGAAGTGAACCGGATAGATGGATAAATATTTGGCAGGGGATGAATGAGTATGAGATTATCACATACGGACCGGAACCGTGAAATAATAAAATAGCAACCGTTAGGGGTAAGTGAATCAAAAACTTACACTATTGATTACCATGAGAATACAATTGGTTAAAATGGATAACAGGAAAAATTAAATTTAAAATTGTGAACTCTTGTTGTGAGGGTTGTGGTGGGTGTTCGGGAACAGTGGTGATATTGCAAACTATAAGAAGAATTGCATAAAAGTTGTATGGGTATGCAGTTTGCTAAATTTCTCTTCACGTTATTATTTGCGAATGAAAAGACTTCAGCTTTATATCTGATAGCCGGCATTGTGATCGGAGATATTCGTTCCAGAGCCACCTAGCGCTTGACTATGAGATCATCCGCTGTGTGAAGTATTTCTTTGAGTCTGACACAGATGACGCTAAGGAAACGTCTTTAATGGAGTAATTCTTCCATGAATGAAATACTGCAGAAAGTGAGTGTATGTAAATGCACAATGGACCTATTAGGCGCATATAAATGTTTAATCTATGTGCCGTTAAGAAGTTGTTATTGTATGACATATAATCCTGGGAATTATTGAATTCATATGTTACCTCTCGCCAGAGGGTAAACGGGCTGCGGTATAAATACTGCCATTCAAAGCTTTGACGTCAACTTTGCGCAGTGGCAATATCGTAACCAATGAGGTTTATCCGAGGTGCGATTATTGCTAGTTGAAAACTTACACCAATACCCCGCCTATTGGTTGTGAAATACCAACCAATACGGCAAGTTTTGCAAACTCCCACGGGAGTCGTAATCGAATGAAAACGCAGATTGCTACTTCGTTGTTGTTAGTCTCAAGTAGCGTGTAGAATTCTTTTTTCGTAGTTAATGTCACCATCATATACTTGGATTGTTTTCGTTACACATGTTTATTTTGTCTGAATTGAATTTTTGCGAAATTTATAGCAATTAGTAATTTTTTCGATAGTAAAAAATGATTACATTATCTTTCGTTGTTTCGGTAATAATGTTTTATATTGAATGTTTTTCTGGATATTAGATTTCAGGTTATCGTGTGTCCATTTCGTGTAAAATAATTTAAATTTTGTGAGCGATTATGCTAATATTGAATGTTTTTCTGGATATTAGATTTCAGGTTATCGTGTGTCCATTTCGTGTAAAATAATTTAAATTTTGTGAGCGATTATGCTGCTTTTGTTTATCTGGCAGTATTATTACCAAATTTGTGGACCTGAAAAGTTTTTTTATTTTTGTAATTGTGAGGTAAATTCAATCAATAGATCGCATTTGAGTTTGAAATGTATGTAAATGTTTTACATTTAAACTTCTAATTACGGATGTATAGGATGTTGTGTGTGATAAACAAACTTACGTTTATTAATATCTCTGTTATTACCTGGTAATATCAAATTTTCTGAAAAAATCATGTTTTGGGCGTAGGGTTGTTGAGGCAATAATCGTCCGTAACCTCCTTGAACCCAATGTGCTCTATGAAAGGTGTTTTACTGTTAAGATTTTACGAATTTTTCATTTGTTATAGTAACATGTAAGTACCAATTGAAATTTGAGCAATGCTAAATTGAAATGGTGTTGAAATACAATACATGTGAATCACTACTTTTAATTCAGATCAGGTTGTAGGCTTAATTTCTATTATATTCAATTACTTGAAAATATAAGTATTTTGATAGTAATACAAAATGCAATAATTTATTATATTAATCAGTAATTCTTTTAATTTTTGAGGATGTATTGGAGCAGTTTATTGAAAGTCAAACTATAACTGACAATTTAATTGTTTATATAGTATTTTCAAACTGCTGACAAATATACAAATTTTGAAATTATTCATGATAAACTGAAATCCATATAAATTTTCCGTATGCTTCAGGATGTTGTCGTAATGTATTATTATGCAATTCTCATGAATCAAGCAGAGATAAGTTGGAAAATTAAAACACATTAAAGGGTTCAAATGACACTTTACCTCGTTTTTTAAACATCGCCATGATTTATGATTTTTGCTTTATGATCAAAATACACAGTTATAAATACTGTTTAAATTTCTGTTATATTTATATTGACTGTTACTAAATATTCATTTCAGAATGGAAATGTAAAATAAATATTCTCTGTTGGTTTGTGAAAACAAAAAATATTGTATCATTATTGAATAAAATTTTGTTGCAGTTCTGTCTGTGAAAAATAAGCTACAACATGGAATTGAGGTACTTGTTTTGGTATTAAACTCTTATAACTATATTTACTTATTTTATATACTGAAACATGCTTCCTGTTTGATTCTGGAACAATAAAAGCATTGAAAGAAGACTGAAATCAGACACATTTTACTCTGTCAGATGAAACATATGTCTATATCATAATTTTTAAAAGTAATTGAGATATATTTCAAGCAAGTGAACTTAAATGAAAGCAAATTTTATTTATAATTATATATTTTCAGGCAACATTGCCAGAGAAACATTACTAACATTAATTAATTATCTTAATTGTCCATTAAAATAAAGGTAAATGTAACTGATTCACCAAATTTTGTCATTTTGCTTCTGATTGTTTTAGTTCAATCAAAATCATGTCAGATTTACAGTAATTTAGTATTTTGAAACAATCATATATAATAATTATGGGATACAAAATAATTAATTAGTATTGATGCTTTCTAAATATTGTATTTATTTTATTTCAATTTATTTAGCTTAAGCTAATAATATATTATATATAAAAAAATTACTAAACACAAACTAATAGCTTACAAGACATTTCTAGCATACATTTCTTAAATTGATTGTTACTTGTGCATTTTTTTATTTTTTTAGGAAGCTGATAGTCGACTAAATACTTACTAAATATTGAATGCATAGTACTAATTTTATTTCTACATACTAAATAATATTTTTCCTTATTCCTAGTTAGGTAACAATGTACATAAATTTTCTTACTCATTAAATTCGTAAGGTAACATGATATCTTATCATTCTCTATTTTAAATATGGACAACATGGCACCACAAAAGATTTGTGGTTTTGTATCTAGCCAATTTAGTTTCATAGCATATCTGTGGCACTAGCATGTCTATTTCTACCTATAATATACCTTATTTATCTATTAATAATTTTTTGTATAAGATCTAGGTCACTTCCTACCTCTACGTACAATATAGTGCTACAGTACTGCAGATGTGGAATTACTAAAGTTTTATACACTAATTATTTGGCTTTTATGGACAACACAGCTTTTAATCTCCCTAGAAGAGCTAATTTCTCAACAAATTCCTTAATAATAAATTCTGTATGCTCATTTCATTTTTAGTTATTGTCTATCAAAATTCCAAGATTCTTGAAGCTATTTACCCATTCTATCAGAGTGTCTATATACACATAAACTTGTAGGACATTAATGTTGGTTTTTATTACCAACTAACGTACATTTGATCTTATTTCGTTTAACAACAACTTATTTCCTTTAACCATTCTGATAAATTAACAATATTCAAACAATTTAACACAGAATTTAGATCACATAATAAGTATAATAAAAGATTTATACTAGTTTCTTATGTACCTTGGGAGACCATTTAAAGGCAATACTATTTTCTTTTATAGAAATCACAATAATGTCTCTCAAAATTGTACTGAAAACAAAGTATTTATTTTAGTTTTTCCTGATACAAGATATATCTTGGGAAGCAGGACATAACAATCTCAGTCTCTTATTTTCTATGCTGTAATATGAAATTGGTATCACTATTATGTATTACTAACATTGTGACTTTTTAAAGTTTATCTCATATCTATGAATATAGGTGTGTGAATGTAGAGATCAACATATCAGTGAAGCATAAAACAAAGTACAAAATCTAGATTACATTTAAGTAAATCTGCCAGAGAAATTCTGATAATAATTCAATCTTATTTTCACCTATAAACAATAAATATATTTTGTCTCCAATATTCTTAAATTTCATTTAGCATGAGTGATGAATATTTTAATGAATTTTATATAATATAGTCAGTTCTAATATAAAAACAAAATGAGACAAGATTCCAATTGTTGGTTTAGGGTTTTGGAATTATTTTCCAAATGTTCAACTTAGTGATGAACATGCATTATTAATTAATTCTTTTCAGAATAAAGTTGCATCACATGTTGATGTATATCAGAAAATACTTTGTTGTTTATTTCTTATATACATAAAATGTTCCAATAATACTAGCTGTATAATATCTGGATAAGTAAGTAGCCAAATAACAAAAAAAAATAAGTGCTCCATTAAGACCACACAACATTTCTGCAATCGTTGTTACTTTCATCAGGTGATTCAAAAACCACAAAACCCAGACTAGTTATATTGTAATATTAATTACTTATTCCAAATATTTTAATCTTAAAGTATGAGTCAGTTTGTAATTTCAATACAAAGTTTTTCTTGGTATTAATTAAATTATTACAAAAATAAAAGTATGTGTTAATAATATTTACAAACGAATTTCAGAACTGCGCCAGGGACTCTAGACTCAAATCTGACAATAAAATATCAACCACTGTAGTATCCAGCATTTTTCTCATTAATAGGACTTAGCTACTTATGAAGACTTTTAATATAACTCACATTCCTCATTATAAATTTCCTTGCAAATGGTGCACAGACAGTGACTTTTTTTATTTTTAGAGTTTTGCATTTCTGAAAAGCTAAATTTAAATAATGGATTCAGTTGTTATTTCATCTGTCTCACTAATATACTATGTATACCTACCTTCACATTATATTGACATATTTAATTTTCTGGGTTAATTTTTAAGAGAAAGAAAATATTTATTATTGCAAATGTTTCTGAGAAATGGGGAATGAGTACTTAAATCATTAATGCTATTCATGACCAATTGAGACGAGAAAAAATACCACTGGATTAACACTTTCATCTGCACAAAAAAGGAATCCTGGATTATAATCTATTACTATTTTTATTTCATTCACAGGCTATGTTAAATAGTTAAAATGTAATGAAATTAAAACTAACTAAACAAGGTTTTAGAATTATAATATGTTAAATGCCTGTGTTAAAAGTATTTTAATGGGATAAATAAGTTGCCAAATAAAAGACAAAATTAAGAGGCAAAATAAATACCACACAAAGTTTCTGAAATCCTTGTCATTTTCATCAGATGATTCAAAAATGCAAGAGCTGTGAGAAAAAAACCCCACACAAACCAGTTGATGAAATCAAAAGCTTTTGAAAATTAAATACCATTATTTAAGAAACAATTATAATAATCTGACTTCATATTTATATAAAAATAATACAAATAGCAGCCTATTAGTCAGAAATAAATTTAATTAACCAATTTAAAAACATAATAAACTTCAAACACAATGTTTCGTCCCTGATTGGCACCTCTACTGGTGTATAGATAATGCATTCAATTATCAAATAAAATAAATTGAAAAATTTGACTTACATTCAAAAAATAAATAAAAATTTCACTTTCTCAATTTTTAATTGAATAATTAATTTTTGTGACTTAAAGACTTCTATTGGCATTATTTTATTTAAGAAACATTTTGATATTAAATTATACCATAATATTGATTTCCCAATCATACATAACACTTTCTGTTTAAAATTTCAATATTTGTAATACATATAAATCTGTATAAAACTTTATTTATATTTAGGGATGTTTTGGTTTTGCATTAAGTCTGACCCTATGCTCAGTTGATTGTTTAAATTCTAAATGGAATGATTTGCATAATAAGAAAAATAGCCAAATACAGACTAAGGAAGTGATGATATTTGGCTATTTTTCTTATTATTAATTTTCAAAACATACATAAATTTTTCATTTTGGAATGATATGCAGATTTGGATTAGTAAGGACCGTATTTATTTCTGTATAATGAAATGTATTAAAATATATTCTGTTATAGTTTCCAATGTTTTGGTAATTTACAACAAAATTTTGTGTTCATCACAAGATAATTTCTTTGGTTTCAGGTGAATCAGCCAACTACATCCATCACTTAAAGTGCTTACTTTTGAATTCTACATTCCAAATAAAATTGAACTTACAAAATACACATTAAACAGTTAACAATAAAGATTTTTTTTTTAAAAAAAACAGAATTAGCATAAGAATGTTTAGACTTACAATTAAAAAATAATGAAAAATTACTATTTCTCAAAAGTGATTGATATGACAAAACAATATATCGAGGAAACCATATGAATCAATCTTTAAATATGAGAAAAACCATATTTGCCAACCATATCAATTTCAGTATGTCTAACAAAACAAACAAATATTCATACTATTGAAGAGAATCAAATATGTTGACTGCATTCAAACTTTTGGAAAAATCAGGTTTGCAAAATTAAAATGTCTGAAAATCCATACAGGTGTGTCGAGTGTGATCAAACATTCACACGATCCAGTCACCTAACAGATCATATGAGGATTCACACTGGTGAAAGGCCATACAAATGTTGTGTGTGTAATGAAACTTTCACCAAATCAAGTTCTTTAAAAAGACACATTAGGATACACAATGGACAAAAGCCATACAAATGTGTTCAGTGTGATAAAACATTCTCAGAATCATCTGATTTGACAAAACACATTAAGTTTCACATAGGTAAAAAACCACACACATGCACTGTGTGTGGTAAATCATTTGCAGTAACTTCTGATTTATCAAGACACAGGAGGATTCATACTGGTGAAAAACCATATAAATGCATTGAGTGTGGAAAATCGTTCTCAGTATCATTTGATTTAACAAAACACATGAGGATTCATACTGGTGAGAAACAATACAAATGTGTTGAGTGTAATATCTCATTTTCAGTATCATCTGCTTTATCAAGACATATGAGAATTCATACAGGTGAAAAGCCATACAATTGTGTAGAGTGTTTTAAATCATTCTCAGAATCAGGTCCCCTAACAAAACACATGAGGACTCATACTGGTGAAAAACCATACAAATGTGTTGAATGTCTGAAAGCATTCTCAGAATCAGGTCTACTAACAAAACATATGAGGATTCACACTGGTGAGAAACCATACAAATGTGTTGAGTGCTTTAAAACATTCTCTGAATCAGGTCATCTAACAAGACATATCAGGGTTCACACCGGTGAAAAACCATACAAATGTATTGAGTGCAATAAAACATTCTCAGTATCATCTGCTTTAACAAGACACATGATGATTCATTCTGGTGAAAAGCCATACAAATGTGTAGAGTGTGATACAACATTCACACGATCATGTCACCTAACAAATCACATGAGGATTCACACAGGTGAAAAGCCTTACAAATGTGATGTGTGTTTTAAAATGTTCTCTTGTTCAAGTAATCTACGATCTCACATGAAGATTCATAAATATTAAGTCATGCAGATGTAGAGGTTATGATAGGACATTATCAGAAGAAAAAAAATGGTGGCATAATTTAAGACTATTTTTATATATTATTTGTCATGTAATATATAGATTTTGAACAGATGTTGACTATTCCTCTTTTAGATTTTCATTAGTACTATTTATCAAAACTCTGTTATTGAAATTTGTTACATTTTGGGTGTGGATTATAATTATACATGAATGATAACTTTCATGTTTCTTAGTTATAAAAATAAGAAATAAAAAAATTATTGAGAGGGTAAATTTAACCAGAACCAGACAGGATCTTCAAATGTGGTAGGAGTTTCCCCATATGAACTGTGGTATGGGAAGAAACCTGGAATGAAACATCTGCATATTATAGGGTCAACTTGTTATGCCCATGTTCTGAAGCAGAAGAGGAAAAAATGGATCAAAAGGCAACAAAAAGACTTCTCATTTGCTATGACCGTAATGAAGGGTACAGAATTTACTACGAGGAATTCCATAAACTCATCAGATCAAGGGATGTCATCTTGAGGAAAGACACTACTAACCCAGTGACTGTTGAAAACATCAACATCAAGAGAAGATTGATATAAATGAAGAGGATTCCGATTTCTCATATGAAAAAGTAACTGTGGATTGTGAAGAAAGTACAGAAGAAGAAGTAACAGAAATTCCAGATGCCGATGGTGAGGAGCTCGTTAGCAGAGGTCTCTGTAACCGGGCAACTCTCAGAGCTCTATCAAGATTTTAAGATTATGTCATGAACACTTCGACAAATCCTGAAGGACTAGAAACCTACAAAGAAGCCATAATGTGAGAACAAAAAGATTATTGGAAGGAAGCCATGCTTCATTAAATGGAGGCACTCCAAGAAAATAAAACTTGTGTAAAGAATTGTTGGAGAAAGCAAGGCCAGTTTTAGAAAACAGCAGGCATACTTGTAAAAATGATTTTCCAAGAAGCTATCATCCAGGTCATTATACCATAGCAAAGAAGCAACCTGATCACCCATCATGATTTATTCTGTATCTAGTGAAAGAGCGGGATCAAGAAGCAACATTAGCACATATGCCATCCATCAATACATCAGACTACTTCCAGGAGATAGCAACCAGTATCCACCTAGCCATTAACCATTGCTGACAAAGATCCAGATGCATATTCCATGTTAGGGTAATGTGTAATTCCGTAGGCCATACTTAGTTTCTTCCAAACTGTGTCCATTTGAAGAAAGAATGTCAAAATTTTATTCTTTTGTTATTGTGGATAATTTATTTACAGCTTTGACTAAGATTTGAATATCATATTATATTTAAAATCATAATGTAATAAAGGATTTAATTTAAGGCAATTATTCTCATTCCTTTAATAACAACAAGTTATTTCCATTTGATTGTTGACTATCCACAATTTTGGGACTTACTCAAGTAATATACAATTTTGTTTCTTAAAATTAGAAGATCAAACATAAATTTAGTGTCAAGGATCATGTCTTATGATGATTGTAACCAAAACATTTATATTATACATAATTTATATTTGATCTTCTAATTTTAACACACATTCAAACTGTATATTATCTGAGGAAATTCAAAAATTGTGGAAATATAGGCCGAAAGCTCTGCTTTTAATTGTATTAATAAAGTATTAGTAACTGTATAAAGCATTTATTTCTTGTTTCAAATTCTTCTGTGTTAACAATATACATTGTTACATAATATAAGTCTATCTGTACCCTTCGTCTAACATAAAATGGAAATAAATGGTATCTTGTTTAGAAAAATATATTTTGTGTTGAAATAAAATGTTTATATTTTAATACCATTTTAACCCTTTCTTGGTTTGTACGAGTTAGTAGTCATAGTACTGTATTTAGTAAAAGAATAGCTTATGCCATATTGAGATATCTCAATACCACCATCCAATTGTCTGTCATCACAACACTCATATACTACAGGACATAAGGCCCCCAATTGATCAAACAAGAATATTGGGGCACACTATGTCTTACTGGGACCATATCATCGTAGAGTCAATCAGCATCCGGATCAAACTCTTAAACAGGACTTTTAATTGAGTAAAGCCTAGGCTCTTGTCATCCAACATTTATGAGAGAGGGGGCTGAAGGATGATGGCCACATCACGGTCCAATCCTGACTGCTAGCAACAAGGATTCCATGGGGGGGAGGCAAACCCGCATGGCGTCAAACCAAAGAGGTCACTTCTTCACTGCTGGCCAAGGTTCCGTGGCATAGGGCCATGGCAAAGCAGTTCAAACCAGACGGCAATGCAGTGACAGTCATCGAAATGTCTTTACCAACATAACATTACCCAGTTGGAAACACCAGAAGCCTTCGATCGTTATCAAGATACAACCTGTTTTCCTGATATTATACCCATGTATGTTAGAATATTTTTTTAGGTTATATTAAGCATTATTGTGGTGGATTTTTATAAATGATACTATTTCATATATATAAAGACAAGGTAAAAGGAGAATATCAAATTAATTATTAAAGATAAATGTTTTGAGTTTTGTTTGTGTGCTAACATACAACTACAGATATAAATGTTGACAAATTGTTATAATTTATAAATTTAACATATAAATCATTTGTAGATGTAACTGACCATTGATTAATTTGGTCATTCTGACACACAAAAATTTAGATGAAAAGAAAATGGCAAAAAACTTTATTTTCTTAAAAATTCAAATCACAGCATTTATTAAAAAAAACATATAAAACAAGATTTTTGTAACAGTATGTAAATAAATTAAGTTTTTCACTTTTGAAATGAAACAGTTCAATCCAATTGTTTGTTGAGGTATGCCTAAAATTAAAAAAAAAAGTTTTTATACATTTAAAATCATATTCACATATATTCCCAATCTGATGTAATTATATTGTTACCTGTCTTGCGAGGTAGGTTAAGTAATCAACTGACTCCTTCCCAGTTTCTTTTACTAAGCTGTTGAATGAACTTTCACTGTCTAATATAAGCCTGTAGGGATGATCACATTCCTGAAAATATGCATTATAAATATAAAAATTATATAAATATTTCAAAACAAACATTTTAATTAGGACTGATTGTATTAATTTCTATTCATTCATTCAAAGCCCCTGATCTAAGTTAGCCACAAATTAAAAAATTAAAATTTTTTCAAGTGTTTATTTAACTTAATAGTCGAAAGAGTTTTCAGCTATATGCCACAATCTTTCACTTATTTCCAAATGTGGTATAATATTTATAGGTTGACTTAAAATTTTAATATTACACACACACACATGTTTTTAATAATATAATTTTCAGATTTGTTCAATTTAAAGTTTTGTTGCGTAAAATTTTGGTCACAACATAATGAGAATATTTTGAACAGTCAGGATGGCATAAGACAGAGAATTGCCAGACAATTTTTATTGCTTTTGTCTTAGCTAAATTGGTGAATAAGTAAAATGGGTCGCTCAATGTCCCTAGTGAGAACATGAATTATGTCAAGTTCTCACCACTAGGTAGCATTAATGTGACTGGAAGGGGGTGAATTTGGTGAGTAGTAATAGTTAATTGGTCTGTAGAGATTGATGGAGGAGGTTGCCATTAGGTGATAGAGTTGGACTGGTGTTGTGCCCAGTGGACCGAGCGATGTTTAATGAACAGGCTGTCTGTAGTCGTCGAAAGTAAAGAATTAAAAATTGTTAGTCTGCCTATCGTCGTTAAAGAAGAATGTCGCAATTGGGCAAGGTTGTCCGGAGTTCTACTAGGAGTATTGAAATTTGATAAAATATTTGAAACAATACTCTGTTAAGTAACAATTATCCTTAAATATAGGGAAATTGTAAGTAGCAACTTAATTAAATTATTATTTCTAAAAGGTGATACTCTTCAAGTTTCCTTCAAAACATTTTACGAAATTTAAGGAAGCAAACTGATAAATTGATTGCATAACTGATGTGGATAGAAAAAAAGGAGATTTATTTAGCTTAAGAGAAGAAGTAACACATGATTTACCAAACACCTTAAATTAATAGTATTTAACTATTTATAAAAAAACAAAATTCATTATTTTATAAGCACTTGTTAGCCTATTTCAAATAAAATTCTACACAACATTCTAAAATCTTGAATACTATTCTAATACTTACTTTTATCTGTCCACCATCCATAACAATCACTCGGTCATAATCTATAATTGTGTTCAGCCTATGTGCAATTGTAAGCACTGTGCAGTCTTTAAAGAGATTTCGAATTGCAGATTGAATTGCTGCATCAGTACTGGGAAAAATATTGAATACAAATGTGATATATTATTATATTTATATATATATATATATACACACACACACACACACACACACACACATATATATATATATATATATATATATATATATATATATATATATTATAATTTTCAATAATTAAAAAGACATAGATTTTAATGTGTGGTTTATCTCAATAAGATAGTTGGCGTCCATCTATATAATAACATCTCTTCCCCTCCAACATTATTGATCTATCATTGTATTTGAATGAGGGTGTTTGAAAATTCATCTCATCCAGTTCTATTATGTTTCTCTGTCATTCCAAAACTTCCTATTGTTATAATAATAGGATAATAGATGGATAGAAATTGTGGTTTACCTGAGTATTTCAAATAGGCCTGTGAGTTTGAAAATTTAGGGAAATTTTTTGTAGGCATTATTACCTAGTTCCTATGCTAACTTGTCAGTGTTATTTTAAAGCTGTGAGAATCATCACCAACTAAAAACATGGAATTATACATTCAGCATTCATACATTGGACCATACACACACGCACACTATATGACATTGTCATTCAGCAAGTCTATTTATGAAGTCATTTAGAATTTTTAATTAACACATTTTCCATGCCACATAACAACTGTGGCTGAATACATGGTTTAACCAAATTTGAGAGCATCAGTGTTCTTCTCAACGACTCTTAAAACTATGGATTCACAATAATGTGGGTAATTTTTTTATCATTTTGACCTTCTCACCCATGAGTACTCAAGGTTGGCCTTAACTTCAACCTCTTCACAAGTTCTCAAAGAAAGCCTTTCTTTTCATCAAGTCATGATGCCCATTATTATTGGTAAAGGTGGGCTGTATGTACTCTCGGATAACTTTAAGCAATAACATCATGTAACTCTACCTACATCTTCAATGTATAACTGGAGAAGTTTCAGAAGTCCTGCCATATGCACAATAAAGAAGGGAGAAGGTGGAGGGGAGCATTGTAGTACATTGGAGCAACGTCACTATCGTTCTTAAAAACATTCATTATATTCTTACGAATGGGATAATCAGACAGCAACAAAGTCTTTGTCTCATACCCTGTACTCATACTCTCCTAATTTTTATGGATGATTGTTTAGTGTAAAAAGTATCCTGAACTGAACACAATATATTTCCTTGTGTCAATGTTTTCAGAATAGTTTTTACACTACTAAGTTGCCGAAACAGAGGCTTGTGATGAACTGAGTTCTGACCTACCTCCACAACGAATGGTCGATTGCACATCTTACGTTCACACGTCTTGCAACACCACTTTAGTTATAGTTCTTGCCCATGGCATTTTCTGGGGAAAGGTATTACACAGGCATCTCATAGAGGTGGCTGCAAAAGCAACACTGCCAATGTGGAATCGACTTTCAACTTCATGAATGTCGTAGATAGTGGCGGCTTGTGACTTTTTAAAGTTATGTGCTACATCACCCCAAGCAACTGTTTTTTATGAGGATAACTATGTAAATTAATAATACTACATCAGTGATAGTGTTACTAATACTCTGACTTCGACCCAACACACAATCTACTACATCTCTAATTCTGTCTACATCATTTACAACAGCCCCAATTTTTAAAAGCGGAATAATTTAGCATCAAATTTTTCCTTCATACATATTTTAAATAGATTAATTTTTGGAACAACCCATGCATAATGTCAGCACTGGTGTATGCAGGGTTGTGTGGTATATTTTCGCACTATGATTCCTCTTAAATGTTTTTTAAAAATAATCTTTGATTGTGATTTTTTTAAATATTTCCCAAAATTTTTGCACTATGATGCCTCTTAAATTTAGTTTCTTAAAAATAACCTTTGAGTGTGATTTTTTTAAAATATTTCCCAAAATGCATGGATATTAATTTTGTTATAAAAACATAAACTACTTTAAAATAATATTTACAATTACTGAATAGATTTGTATGCGTAGTTTATCTAAATGTGATAGGTGGTGTCCATGTATGTGAAAACATCTCTTCCCCTCCAATTTTATTTTTATTTTCTCATTTATGCCGCATGCTGTGACCGACTCTTTTTCATTACACGGCACAAAAATGAGGCAGTTTGTAGAGTTTTATGGGTGATGCAGGTGAGTGGAAAGATATACTGCACATTTGCATTTCTCATTCAGAGACAAATCATGTGCTGTTGCAGCAATAGCAGGCTCAGCTGACCGCTTTAGCTGGAGCGATGCATAGATTCACAGTGTTAAAGACAATTATTATGAAGGTCCTTAAACCACAGCCCAGGGGCCCTAGTTAACCTTTGGCAACCTTCCTCTACCCTTTTGAATCCCTCCTTTCAAATCTCTTCCTATGCTATTAAAGGGGAATTGCCACCATGTGGATTACTGTCATGTAGCATGTTACTCTAAAAAAGTTTTCAGAAGTTGCTATGTTGTGTATGGAGCAGATGAAAACATATTAGTATTGAATGCAATTAAATAATAAGCATTATTACTGTTATACTGTGGACATCTGACACCATTTAAGGCATTAATTACTATGCTGGAGTACAGGACAACAGCACTTCTTTCACCATCCACAGATGACCACAACCAGAGGACATCAACAACCCAATGGTTATGTGAGGGACAGCTTGTTTCATTAATATTTTACCATATTTTTATTTGGTGAAGTTGTCACTCCCCAGAGAGAGAGGATCTTGAATAAATTCAAAATTAATAATTATAAACAGTTGGATCACCATAGTTTATTTAAATTTTGTATAAAATTTGATTAAATATTAATTAACTCAACCCCTTAGATGCAGTTATTTTTATTTATACATGTCAATTATTTCTATAAATGAGCTATATAAAACTGGAACATGGCATAATGATAGTGATATACTAATATTTGAATGAGGTGTTACTATTTAAAATGTAAACTACACACACGCTGAAGATAAATAGTGCTAAAGTGATAGATTTGAGGATTAGTAAATTTATTTAATGAAAATGTATTTAAAATGTTTTAAAACCTTACTGACCTTTAAGCCACTTCCCTAAAATGTCTATTCTCAATAATATTAACAAACATAGTGGTATGATTTATTGAAGATTTGAATGACAAATAAATTGCAGTTTAATTTAATAAAATTCAAAAAATAACTCTCATGTTTTACTTACTTGTGGTCCAGACTAGCTGTAGCTTCATCAAATACCAGTACTTGACTTTCTCGAAGGGATGCTCTTGCCAAACTCAGTAGTTGCCTCTGACCAAGACTCCAATTCTTTCCTCTCTCTTTAACCTCAATATCTAGACTACCCATCTGAGTATCAAGATCAACCTATCATAAAACAAAATGTCTATGATTTGGAAAATCTTTCAAAATGGGATAAAAGTTTCAAAAATACTTAAATTCAAAGAAAAATTAGATTAATTGTACAGAAATTAAAAATTAACATCATGATACCCTAAAAGAAAGTACACTAATTATGAAATCATATTAAATTTTGTAATAGAAATTTATATTGCTTTATGTGAAAACTAAAACATCTTACACTTTTAAGGGCTTCCCATAATCTTGCATCATCTATAGTTCCACTTGGATCAAGGTTGTTTCTAAGAGTCCCAACGAAGAACACAGGCTCTTGAGGAATAACTGTAATACTCTTTCTAAGCCTGGGTAATGGTATGGAACGTATATTCTCCAAATGCAGAAACACTGATCCTTCTTGTTGGTTGGGCACAAACCGCAATAAGGCAGCTATAAGACTCGATTTTCCTGCTCCTGTTCGCCCCACTACACCAATCTAGAGATAGGTTTAATATTACTACTTTTTGCTATTTATGAAAATTAATATGCAATATTATAAATAATTGCAAGTTTGGTAGAATATTCTGTGTGATTTACTGTTCAAATTCATTTTATCATTTATGTATGAGATCTAAAACCTAGAACATTTTATTTCTTCAATGGTACTTTCTCATCTATCATTTGTTATTAAATTTTATAATAATCACAAAATTCTTCCTATAACAGGGCTGTACTGTTTCTTTGAACATATTATACCATATATATATATATATATATATATATATATATATATATATATGTTTTAAATATGTTATATGTGTGAATAATGAAACTATAACACTTTATTAATCCAAACCTTTTCTCCTTTATCAACTTCAAATGAAATTCCTTTAAGTGCAGGCTCCTTGTTTGCTGTATAGTAGAAATTACTGTTTGAAAATATAATAGCTGGCGCAGCTGAATGGTTGTGGTGTAGTGATTCTTCTAGAAAAAAAAATATTTTTATTTAATAAAACAATATTTTATTAGACCCTATTTATATTATAATACAAGCCACAATGAATAAATAGTAAAGTTTAAAAGTGCTCATTATAAGGTAAGTGTATTTTGATCTGTGCCAAGCATTCTGTGAAGTGTAAAGAAACTGGTAACTCCAAACTTTCTGAATTGTAAAGATGTGGGTTTCTTGGCATCTTATAAAATATTGCATGCTCTCAGTGGAAAAAAATATGAGACTTTATGCCTAAACAACTTATTTTCTGTGACCACAGACAGATGAATAAAAAATTGTTTCTTTAAAATAATAACAATAATAAATAAATGACCTTGAGTCAGAAAAATATTTATTAACAATATTTTAGATATACCAACATTTTATTCTAGTTTTAGGACCTCTTCAGGTGTAGTAATGTCATATATAAATCATACAAAAAACTTGAGGCAATGTTTTGCTGCATTGCCTGTTTGCCTCAACATTTTTTTATATTATTTATAAATAAAATTAATAAACCGGAAGAGGTCCTAAAAGAGGACAAAAGAGCAGATTGTTTAAAATTTTGTTAAAAACCAATTACCAGGCTCGAGGCCATTTATTTATAAGATAATAATTGTCAGATATTTTTTATCATATGATTAACTATCATTGAACCAATTTTTCAGATTTATACATGTAATATTGTAACCATGAGATTATTATGTAAATAATATGAACTGCCCAATATGGATAGTAATTTATGCTGTTTGATTTATGAGAGAAGTATTTTTTTTAATTGATTTGTTTACAGTCACATCAACAGCTAGGTTAAAAGTGACTAATTAATGGAACTCAATTTTCTTATTCGGGAACCTGATTTTGACAACAGTTTCTCTCACGCTCACAAACATCCATGCCCTCACTGGGATTCGAACCTGGGACCTCTGTGATGCAAGTCAGTCATGATGACCACTACACCACAGGAGGTCGGCAGAAGTATTTCTACTTAAGAGAATATTAAAATAGTTGATACTTAAGCTTTAAATGTTATTTTTCTTCGCATGTATTTTGCCACTGGCACTGATTGGTCATTACATCTATTGACTGAGGAAGTTATCAGTTCCTTTTGGGATATTAGAGAAACATTTCCCATTAGTTAGGAAATTATTATAGTGTCTTTTTTTCATTTATGCAATAATTTTGGTATAAAATTACATTTCAATAAACAACAAATTTTTTGGTGATGCTAATTTGATATGCTTAGTCCATAAAAATATATAGGGAAAAACAACATATATTTTCAGGGGAAGATAATAACTACTATATTATATTACTCATACATTCACTTATGAATTTCATTTACCTTCAGCATTTTCAACTTCTGTTTCATGTGGAAGATTAGCAAAGTTTATTATATGGGGTATACTAGGCAAATGTGCCAGAAGATGAGAAAAATGTAAGACAAGTACTGGCAATGCATACTCCAAACTCACTGCATAATAAAGCCCAAGACCCACAAAAGCTGGACCTGGTTCATCTAAATATAAAAACAATATAAAAGCACATTTCACATTTTATCTTATTTTGAACTTTATTAAAATGTCTAGTGTAAATTGGATGTAAATTAATTAATTAATTAAGAATTATTATTGAAATGTCTTGGTGTTAATTGGATGTAATTACATATGTTATTATGAGTATTGAATGGTGTCATAATATTATAGCCCCCTTTCTTAAAGTAAGCAAACATAAAACAGAGTTTCAAATTAAGCTCATTTACTTTAACATGTATTCACACAACAACAACAGACTACGTACAAAAATAAACCATGACTTCACAAATCAGAGAAATAAAACACTCAAAGAGAATGGGAAATTCGTCACTAGTCACTAAATAAATTTTAAGTTCACTGTATCCACAATTGGGCATTCTATTGTCTGATTAAAAAAGAGGAACAACCAAGAAAAGAAAGAAAGAACAAAGGAAAAATTGTAGAGTCCCAGCAAGAGAAAATCAACAACTAAAAAGAGAAAGCTAAAAAAGTATTAAGTTAAACAAAACAAGGAATAAATAAGACAAATTTCTTTATTGAGCGAAAGTGACTGATGCAATAATAAATTTTTCAGAAGAAGATTTGGTTAAGAAGGCTAATATAGAGTGAAAGTCAAACTTCAAAGAAACTCAGCCATCATGGAAAGAATAATATTCAGATCTGCAGTATGAGAATTGCGTTGTTTACAAGGAATGTAAGAACGAGAAAAAAGTATTAACACAATCTTGTTAAGTATAGTAGTCAATTTATTATTATAGACTTGATAAATACCAATTATTCCATAGAGATTTTATTCATATAAAGGAACCTTATATGAAGATGTTCAAGTACACAACAAATTATTAAAGTGGTAAAGAATAAATATCAAAAGGATCCTCAAGGAAGTTTCACTATCCTTGTATACTGAATTGTTAAGGTAATATAAAAATTACTTTTCATATGTGTTTTTTAGGGAACCTGACAAATATTTGCTAAAACTACCATTGCTATATATTTATTATTATTAAAGGTAGCCATAATGCAGGATCTCACAAAAATTCATTGCAGAATGTATTTGAAAACACATAATTTTTGACTTCAACACAAATTAAAAAATTGAATGGTTCTTTTCATATAAATAGGGGCATAGTTTGTGTTTATAAATAAGAGATTCTAATTACCCTTCATAGATTTGCAAAGGACACAAAATCATTTCAATTACTATTACTGTTCAATAAATATACTTTAAAAACAACTATTATTGAAAATACGTACCACCAGGCAGATTTGTAAAAATACAGACATTTATTATAATTACTAGTGCTGTTATCAGGCTCAAATAAAAATTTTGTGCAATTGCCATTTTTGTGTGAGTAAGTTTTGATGAATTGTAAGCATCCTGAAAATGAAAACAGTGATCAGAGGATATTATTTAATCCTTTCGGTTTGAACTTAGATTGAGGAGTTATAAAAATCAAATAATTCTGAAATTCTTGTAATATTTTGAAGTTAAATTAGCTAAAAGAACTAAAATAAGAACATGTGAAGAGAAGAATGAAGCAACTGTTCATGAAGGCTCTATTAGATATTCTAAATGTTTTTGAAACATTCCTGAATTCAGTAAGATCACCTAAAGCTTCACCTAAATCTTAGGTGATGGAACAAATTATATTTTTAATAACTTTTTTTAATTGCTTTATTTCTTGAATATACAGCAGTATTGTAATCCAAAATAATATATAAAATAAATGAGTTACCTGATAACAATCAAAAAGACCTTGAGCATGTTTCGTTTTCCCTAAAGCTCTTATAGTTGTGAGGCCATTCAAAGAATCTGACACATAGTCAGATGTTTTTGTTCTACCTGAAATTCAGAAAATACTTGAAATAAAAAAGAATATTCACAATTAATTAGATTACTTTAGAATGCAAAATTCTAAATACATTATGAATGTATAATTTTGCTTACGAAATACTTTGAAGATTAATGAAAGTGACTATTATATTATTCTTCACTTCTTTTCTTGGTATTTTTTTACTTATATGGCTCTTTTCCAAAGAGTAGATGTATAATCAATTTTTTTGATATACAGAAACTAGAAATCAATATTGATCTTTTAAAATGTTGAAGATTCCATAGGATTTATTGGTAAAGTTCTCAATATAACATTTTAAATTGCAAAATAACTTACGACAGGACATCGTAGTATCAAAAGTGAGTGTGAGTGAAGTTGGCTTGTTCCAAATTGTTATAGACAGTAGGTTTTGAAAAGAATGATATGACAATTACAATGCTAATCTCACAAACTGACACAGGATATTTTACTATTATGAAACAATATATATATATATATATATATATATATATATATATATATATATATATATATAACTTAGATAGTGAGGAAGGATAGAAATAAATAGGAGAAATAGGAGGATTATGCTTTATGTGAATTCATATGCTCAGGCGTAGAATCACGCACATAGAAAAGCATTTGTTCAAAGCAGGGTGAAGTATGGAAGAAGAAGGAAAGACTGAAAATATTTGACCCAGGCAGGATTTGGACACACGTATTCTGCTCAGTACACAGACACCTTAACCATCTCAGCCACTGGGTCAAGTTCCTGACCAGGCAAATATAGACAGTTTTATTATGGACAAATAGTTGCTTAGTGGAGGAATGGATAGAGTAGAGGGAATGAAGTATTAGGAACAACCATTAAGGAATAAATACAATATTAGCATAATCCGTTAAGGAATTGGAACTAATTTGGTGGCAGAGTCACATACATATATATAATAAGTGGAAACAGCAGGTGATAACATACATTTACAACAATTCTAAAAAAATTGCTTGTGTCACTAGAGAAATATAAATATTAGGAATCATTTAAAATCATTTACAAATGGGATACAAAAAGAAAATGGAAACCAGTTTTAAGTTACCAAAAAAATTAATAAATAGATATAATTATAAACAATTTAAAGGTTGATGGCATAATGGTGGTGATAATGACATGATACAGATATAATGGAATTTTAGTAAATGTTAGGAAGTTACTACAGTTCTAGGAAAGGTCATGTACATTTTAAAAATGTTGGTATATGTCAATGGCTTTCAGTAGATTATCAGGAAATAATTTCTCGATGTTTAACAGTATGCTATATAATTATAATATGTGAATTATATAGCAAGTGTTGCCAAACATAATTATTTGTTGTAAAGACAGTGAAAAGAAATAAAACCATTAGTTGAACAAATTAAGACTGTACTGTTATAAGTAAACAACAGACTTTGAGAAGTCACAAATATATATTTAATAAAAATTACACTACATTTCATCACTAATTTGCAACCTCTTCAGGTATGACATTTTACAAAATTTTGATAGTAAGTGTCTTTCGCCTCTGACTGCAGCCTACATAATGTACACATTAAATATATTTTTCTGACTTCAAAAAGGCTGTTGTTTGTATATATAACACATTTGGATAGGAAAGAGAGACAGAGAAATCAATAATTGGTCCAGTCTGACATAGGTGGATGTTAAAATTTTCAAGGGTCTGAGCCCCCTTCATCTGGAAGGAAAATCTGAAATATATATATATAATATTAAGACTGTACTGCTTGCTAGAATTTAAATTGTTCAACTCCACATAACTATAGTTAGATACTCAGATAGTTATATGCTACAATCTCAAAGAATAAAGTGGAAGCTCTTTACTTACGTGATCCTTCAATCTTCTTTATTCTCCTAATTGATATAATATTTATCCTAGTTATCCATGAGATGAGTATTATCATTATGATAAATGATGCAACACATTCATAACTAAAAGCAATCATTATTATGTAATTGAAAAGAACTAGTAGAGTCATCTGAAACAAGAAATTAAGATGCATGAGCTGGAAAGATTCTATTAGTAGAAACTATAAATATTGTATATATGAAATTGAGGATGATATTACGACAAATTAATTAATATAGTCAGGATATAGAGATGGAGAATATAGGTATATATATATATATATATATATGTAAACCTTTAGAACCTATTTTGCTGTTTCCTCACTATCCAATGTGACTTCGTCACCAAATTCAAGTATATATGATATTAGTAAGGAGATGACATTGCCAAAAATAATTGCAATATTGGTATGGAAAGGAAAGAGAGATAGGTTGTGACTTACCTGAAATTGAAGTGTGGTGTCTCCATAAGGAACTGAAGGTTGTTTTTCAAATTTTCGATGCTCTCAGAATCCATCTTCAGGAAGGCCGCAGCCAGTCAGTGCATGGAATGGTGAAACACTCCTTCCTGAAGAGTGTTACACCATTCCATGCACTGACTGGCTGCGGCATTCCTGAAGACGGAGTCTGAGAGCTTCTGAAAATTTGAAGAAATACCTTCGGTTCCCTATGGCTACACCACACTTCACTTTCAGGTAAGCCGCAAGCTGTCTCTACATCATACCAATGATTTCAATTATTTTGACATCCTTACTCATATATGTATGTATATATAAGGTGTGTGTATATAGTTACAAAAACATACCTGAGAGAACCAAATAATTGTCACTGGTAGTTGCTCATCTAAAATTCCTATACTTGATGTGAAGTGACCCAGTATTGTTCCTGAAGGTGTTGAATGAAAAAACTGTATGTTTGTTCGTAGAACACTTTCTAACATTGAATTGTGAAGAAAATGAGAAGATGATAAAAGATTTTGAAACACACAGGCTGTTCGCAGGAATGTTGTGCAAATACTGACTAATAGAATTCCTCCCACAATCCATAGATATTCAAAGCGAGCAGATATGGAGAGATCTCCAGATGTTTCCAGGTTAGACCTATGAGACATAGTTCAAATCAGGCATATGCCTTTACAAGATTTTAAGCCAAGTAAAATATTATTAATTAATTATTTTTTAAAAAAATATATGAAGTTTATCAACACAACAAGTTTCTCCTAAATTTTGTTTTAAATATTACATGAGCACCAAAACAGTCTTAAATTTCCATAATTTTTTAAAGACATTTTGTGTAAATATAATAATAACATGAATAAGATATAAATAAACATTTGAGGGAAAAATCACTCACCAGTGGCTCACAAATACATTAATGGCATTGATTGTAAGCTGTGCTAGTATCATAAATACTGCCATTATAACAACACCAATTACACCCCCACCATTAGTTAAATATTTCCAAACAGCAAGGCTGTAAGGCATTGCTGATTTCTTTGATTCTCCATCAACCAATTGTCTTTCTATTTGCATTTTGCTAGTTTTTGTTTTTTCCTGAAATAATTCAATACAAAAAACAAAGTCATCAAAGTCAAGTCCAATTCGTTCTTAACATAAAAATTATTGAGTAAGAAGTAATTATTTTATGAATATACTGCAATGAGGCGGAATTCTAAATGCTTCAAATTTTCTTTAAAATTAAATATAATTTGACAAGCATTTGGAGTGTCTTGGACGGGATGAGATCATGGGGTTTGTTGAGGTGAAGTGAGAGCCGCTGGCCTTTTGCTAAGAAAACTTATTATGGTCACTCTCACACGTTTTGGCAGACCACAGGAGTAAAAACAGAGTAGCTGAGTGTGCCCATCAAAACTTGAAGCTGTCTGCAAGGGCTATTCTCTTGCAGGCAGTACCTGCGAGGGATGTTCTCTCGCAGGCAGAACCTTGTTTGAGAGACAGGAAGGGACTACCTTTGGGGATGCCTTTTCTTCTCTCCGTTTTTGAACTAAGGTTCCCACAAGCCAAGGCACCTTGGCCTGTAATGAGAGGTGTATGTTCCGGGGTCACAGACCTTGGGCATATGGTAAGAGTTGTTTGCTGTTCCCATTGGAACAGTCGGCCAGCTGCCTCCTAAACTGGTCGGAGCAAACTCTTCTCCCGCTATCAGAAGGGCGTGGGACAAATACCAAATGCCCGACCTACGTGATGCAGGTTTTTCCCTGCATCACTTTTAGGCGAATTGGCGGGTAGGATCCTTAAACCATAGCCCGGGTGCCCTAGAATATTTCATATATATTCAGACTGAATAACACATTTAACTAGGAAAGATAGACAGCGAAGTAGATATCTGAAATCAGCAGTCGGTCCAGTTTGGGCTGAGGGATAAAATTATTTCAAAGTCCTCTTTGCCAGGAAGAAATATCTGATCTTCTGCCTATCGGCCGGACACGAATTGATGAATTCCAACTAAGGTGCACCAACCATATATATATACAATGTAAGGAACTTTAATCTGGTCAAGAAGTCACATTCGATCGTTGGATAGTGAGGAAATAAATAAATAAATAGAAGAACGGCGGGAATATGCATGATGTAGAATTACGCGCAAAGAAAAGCAAATGCCCAATGCAGGGAGAAGGAATGACGAATAAGGAAAGACTGAAAATATTTTACCAATAAATTTAATGTGAACTGAAGGATGTTTGAAAAGTTAACATACAGTGTAAGAAAATTTATATTTCTGGGTTCCCAGTTTGAAGGGTTGTTAAGACAATATGTGTAAGCACATGTCAAATTAGGACAAAAGTGTTCACGTGGAAAAGTCATTTTTTTAGACGTTACATCCCCGTGGCCAACCTTAACTAACTTTGAGAGCGGTTGAAGAATTATAAGTAAAAGTTCAGTTCAGCGGTGGATTTTAGACTGGAGGAATGTTTTCAGGTCAAGAGACTTGTGTGCAATATTATAAGCACTCAAGACGCCATATTAGGGTGTTGTCTTTATAGAAGTTAGCTGACAATAGTTGAGGTCTGCCAATGCTATTAGTTGCTGCAGTTGTGGAGACTTTCATTGGTGAAACCATGTTGCTGACAGGTAGTAGCAGGCAATATTTTGGAGTAATTGAGGTTTACTGGCGCCTGCGGACAGTAGGCAACAGACCACACATCTCGTCGTTCACTTGGCTTTCTGAGGGAAATATTTCCTGGACATGTTATCTCCTTACGTGGTTACATCGGGTGGCCTACGCGCTCGCCAGTTTTGACACCTTGCTTTCATCCACAGTGTTCACATTGTCCGGTCCTCTTTCTGACCGAGAATGGCCAGTAGATTTTCTTTTTAACACAGAACATGTTCACACCCATTTATGAATTGCCTTTTTAACCGAAACGGAATCACGACGACCGAGCGCCAAGCGTATGTGCCGTTTACAATAAACTCCTCAATAACAAAAGCGCGATGCTCTCGCGACCATGCCATGTGTAGTCAACAAGAAACGACATGGTCACAGCTATCTATTCGCACATTCCCCACTGTTCTACCCACAACCCCGCCCTTACCTATGGGCTTCCTAAATCAGGGAGATCTTTATGCCACACCCTGTATAATATCATGACTACACAATTCTAGTATATTGTAACAGTAGAAGCGGGGGCGGCTCGTGGGGTAGAGTCTTTGTGCCACGCACCACTATTAATATGATTTTTATTAATTAAACATTTCATTAACGCGTACATATAATATCTATTTTACAAATTGTATTCTAATAATATTGAAGCAGCGCGCGAGTTGGCATGTGCTCTATTATTATCGCTCTTGTGTGCTACTGAGCCACTTCAAAATGGCACCAGTTATAGCCCATATAGCCACGTTCTGAGTGATGCGGCCTAAGTTAATGCCTGTTCCTTATGGCAGGGGATGGTGCCAAAACTGTTTTCGCTTAGTAGTTCATGGAGAGGTTCGATGCGCACAGCTGGTCATGATGACGTCACACCCAGGGATGTGCCCCTCTACTCAGCGTTTAATCAGCTGGTTATTTATTCCAATATTAATTATTATTTTTCCTATACCGAATTTCGACCGAAATACAAATGAAATTTAATTACTTGTGCGCGGTCTACGATAGTTCTGGCAGTGTCACCTTGATGTTAGGGCTCAAGGTGCTTCGTTGATTGAGTTTCACTTTAAGTCAGCTTATTTCGAGTGGGCGATTTGCCCAAAAATTTAATATATTTCCAGGAAAATTTGTATTTGTAGGCACCACTAATGCTTTGCTTCAGCGGCCGCCACTGAGTAGAAGTAAACATTAGAGACTCAATGGTTAATAGTTGTTAAGTACATTCTTCTTACCTTTTCTTCGTCTATTGGTTTTTGAGATTCTTGTTCTTCACTTTTATTGTTGTATAATAATGATTGGAACAAGCCTCCTGAATTTTGCATTTCTTGAAAAGAACCTTGAGTCTTCACAGATCCCTAAGAATAACGGAAAAAGCAACAACAGATTAAACACCCGAGTTTTTGTTCCATTTTGCATGGAATTCTGACTATTGTAGTACAAAAATGACACACTACTTTACTACATGTAGTAAAAAAATTATATAAAGTATAATAAAATTTATATATGCTAATTATAATTATCTGAAGTCTGATATCTCTCAGAGGTAATGCGTGATCTTTCGAAGCGGTTCTTCTGTAAGTATAGTCTGGATAGGGTAAGAACATGTACAGGCGGGCCTTTGTCGGCGGCGAGCGTTGCGAGCTACGGGGTTTACAGTCAGTTGCACACAGAATTTCATCGAGCAGTGGTAGGCAGAATTTCATTAACAGCAGTTGCGGGGAGAAATTTATCAAGTAAAAGTCGCGGGGAGATTTTCATCAAGTAAAGGTCGCAGGCAGAATTTTCAATAAGTAAAGTCGCAGGTAGAACTTCATCAAGTAAAGACAGTTACAAAGTTTCGTCGAGAAGAGCTGGTCACTGAAATTTTTAACAGAGAAAGTTACTCTGAGGAACGATGAGAGTGTGATTCTGGAAGCTGATAATCAATTGGTCAACAGGTATCGGTAGAACTTTGGAGGAGAGGATAACATTCTGATTTACCCTTAATCAGAACGAGAACTACAATATTGGCTGGAGAGAGAAAGTGATTTAAAACAAATTAAATTCTGTGAAACGATGGCCTGTTACATGTGAATAGTGTATCAAAGAACTCAAACAAACGCCTGGTACCAGTAAAACTGTAAGTAGAGAGAGAAACTTTATAAAATTTATTTTAAACGTTAAATAAGGATAAATGGTCAGATTTCAATTTCAAGTTCATTTTATTGTTTTAATTCTAATCAAATTGAATGTTGGAAATTTTGTTTGTTAATTTTGAAAGTAGGAAAAGGTTTGTTCTTTGTATAAAAGGCGCAATCAACGACCCTGAGACAAGAGTAAATAAGTTTGTAAAATAGTAAAAAAAAATTAATGTAAAATAATCACAAGAAAATTTGTTACTATTAATTTAAATAAATCATTTGTTTTCTGAGGTTTAAATTCTGTGATTATTTAACATCCTTTCATTTAAATTTAATATTTAAATACATCTGATAATTAACCATTTAAATTAAATTTGCATATTACATAATTTAGCGTATCAACGTGTGGCCAACCATTAGTTCATTTAATTATTTGTGTACTACAACCTTGATAATCGATTAATTTGCTCCACTTTGGTGAAGCCATAAATGTAATAAACACCTTGATAGGCTTTAATTAAATGAATCAATTAACAACATTTACTAAGCTTTAAAAGAAATTTATTATTGTTGATAAATTTTACAATGTACAAAACCTATTTTTCATTCCGAATTTCATCCATTTAAAACAAATACTTTAATTTTCATTTATTAATTTGTGGCATTTTTGAACATACAGTTCTTATATCATTACAATCAAATTCGTCGAATCTCTTATCTCAGGGCCATAACTGGGTTTGATAATTAGAACAAAATCAATGTATAAACTGACAATTAACAATTCAAAATATAAAAAGTTAACCTAAAACAATATGAAAATAAGTGAAAAGAAAGCTGAACGAAATCTGACTATACCTTTTTAATTATCGTTTACAAAATTTGTATAAAAGTATTGTTACTCACGGACCGTCTGTCTGGTACCAGATCTCTCTCTTGTATCTTGAAAACTACGATACTAAAAGGCCATTTTTACACTGACTCTACACTTCATTGAAAATTTTAATACACACGATTAAAATACTCCTCTGCTGTCTGGAACCTCGGATGAGCCGCCCCCTTTGGTCTGCTAGTGGTTGTCGGTCCCCTCTATGCGATAATTGTTTAATCAGCATGAAGCAACCATTTGTTTCACCGTGTGCAAATTATTCAATAAATCTCTCCGTAAAATATTTGCTTGCTTTCATGTAGAAATACAGGATCTCGCCATTCGTACTTTATATCTGCAAACTTTACTGTTCGTTGCTCTAGGTGAACTGAACTATATTATCTCCTCGTCGACCTTTGACAGTTTCATCTCTCGTACGCAGAATTTTGACTCCTTCACCTTTCAATCGCTGATTCCAGACTGGCTTTCCAAGTGCATACTGAGTTTAAACGCGCGCGGTCTCCATTGTTGAACAAAGAAAAAACCCGCCTTCATTACGCCTTTACGCATTCGTACCGCTAACAATTTAATTATATTAAAAACAATTAATGACCTGATTAATTGGCATTACAACATATATATATATATATATATATATATATATATATATATATATATATGTATCAATAAATAGGTATCGCTGATATAAATAATTAGTTACTTATTTTGAATTCTTTGCTTATTAAATTGTAAGCATTAACAGTTAGGCATTGTTTGGCGACAATTAAAAACAGTGGTAAATAATGAAAGTTAAACATAGTTCGCTTGGCGTCACGACTAAATTCTTATGCTAAGTGATATAATAATTTTAATTGACGATTTTTAAATGCCACAATTAAATAGCATTTATGTGATTGGCGAATTTATCAGAATCTTGGAACCCACTTGAGTCGAGGTCCACGGATAGATGAATATGTGATATGAGATAGCTGGGTAACGCTCGTCAATGAAAACCTCTTCTGTGAAAACGTTTAATAAGCTTCATTTATCAGACAACATCATGTAGTTGCAAATTAAAAGTCTCATATTAACTCAAAGTCTTGGGTTGGAAAAAGAAGGAGCTGCTACTACGCGAGTCGAGCGATCTGGAGCCGTCTACTCAATAATTCGGACGGACCTAATTATTACATCCTGTACGCTGTGATGGGAGTCCGAACTGGAGATAAATGCAGAAGCTCGCCTGGGAGCTGATGTGGTGGAAACACTCCACGTTGCTGTTGCTAGAGGTATTATACTTAACATTGAGTCAAAAACGTCGCAAAGGAGCCATCCATGAACAACGAAGCCAAGGTGGATTATCCCCAGTTTTGAGGAAAATTCAGTAAATTGTAAGCTACAAAATTCACAATCTCAATTACTTGTTAAAAACCTACATGCATCTCAATTCAACGTAGTAAAATATTCAAAGTTCTGTTTTTGGATTAATCCACATTGGTCTAATAAATTTCAATACCACATTTAAAGCATGAGAAATTCATGGTCAAACTTGCACGGTGTTATATGAAACTTTGCAGTCAACTAGTTGGCAATCATGATGTAAAAGAAAATAGTTTTATAAATTCTATTATAAATTCTATAGTTAAATCTGTTATTTTTGTCTCAACAAAAAATTTTAAGTAAATTATTAAAAATTATGAATTTTTTAAAAAAATAATAATTGGATTTTGGTGCTCTATCATCCAAGTTAATAAATTAGCTGAATATTACGGTGTATACGAATCTGCGAGAAGCTGAGAAAACCAGAAGAACGATTCATTTTTATATTATCTTCAGACAAGCATTTATGCACAATACGTATCAAAGACCTCCGTTTTAAATAATTAACTAGAATCCACCGGACACTTATATCTCTCGTAGGCGGAACCGTTCAGGAGAGACGGAGAGGACTAATTTTGGGGATGCCTTTTACTCTCTCTGTTTTTGAACGAAGGTTCCCACAAACCGAGGCATCTCGGTCTGTTTTGAGAAGTGTATTTACCGGGCATACGGTAAGAGTTGTTCACTGTCACCATTGGAAGAGTCGGTCAGCTGCCTCCTAAACTGTTCGAGGCACGGAAAAAGGAATGCTGCTCCCCCACAGCAAACTCCTCTCGCACCATCGGAAGACGTTGGAGACGACCTACCTGATGCAGGTTTTTCTAGGGGTTTCCCTGCATCAGTTTTAGACGAATAAACTTCAACCCGGGGGCCCTAGTTAACCCTTAGCTACCTTCCTCTACCCTTATCACATCCCTTCCCATGCTATTAAAGTGGAGTTGCCACCACGCTGATTACCCTCATGTATCATGTTCCTCTAAAAAATCCAGACACTTGAGAACATTGTTTCGTGCAAGTAACTGCCGCGGAACCAATTTTAAGGAATTTGGAATTTGTATTTGACGGAGTTTTGTGTATGAAATAAATCTTAGCTTTTTTGGCAATAAAATAATTTTCTGTTGTGAATAAAATTCTTAAGTCTCGTTATTTTCCGATCAGATGTTGATACTGTGGTGAGTAAGCTCTCAGTTGATGACGTAATAGAGAGATATAAACAGACGAGAGGGGCGGGCGAACAGCTAAAAGAAGAAATACTAGTATACAATAACTTTGTAGAATGAAGACATTCTATTAGAAAAAATAAACAAATATCAAATTACAATATAGAAACTGTAATTATCAGATATGATAATTGTTGCAGAAACTGCTGCTCCTGGAAGCAAAAGTCGTTTAGTACTCATACTATTAATTTATAATGCCCAACATACCTCATCAATTAGGACAATATGGTCACACTGTGAAAGTGTATGGAGTTGATGAGTAACGAGTAAGCGAGTCTTGTCTTTTAAGAAAGTGGTGATACATTCTTCAAATATATGTCTTGAGACGTGGGCATCCACCGCAGATAATGGATCATCCAGGAGATATATATCGGCATCTTTATATACAGCTCTGAAAAAGAAAGATAAAGCGAAACTTAATGACTTTGTCAATGGAATATGTCGAATTATGAACATTTTTTGAGCTTTTAACTCTTATATCTCGTCCCCTCCACGCGAAATCTATACAAGGGTATGGAAACAGGAACCACGTCGACAGCCACGCGATGGTTTCATAGTATGAAGGTCTCATTCGTATATAATATGATAATACAATCGAGTGTCACCACACGTCTACCCTAAAAAAACATTTGCAAGAGTAATTTCAGAATGTTATCCAGATGTTTGGCCTTAGGTGAGTGAATAATGTAATGGGTTACAGAGGATAAAAACATAATTTCTATTTGGACAGGAGAGTTCTGTACAAAAATTTTAATAAGCAGACAAGATAATCTGATCATCTAATAAACAAAAATGTATGTGGGTGTTTATGTCTGCGTATGTACTGCATACAAATTTAAACGTATACACCAAACTCAATAAATTTTTGTATACATGTTACTTACGATTCGGGAACAAACACTGTGAGGAAAGACACCTCAAACACCATTTGAGATGGGCGTGCACCGGGTTGGCATTTTCGTATTATAATAATCGAATAAATAGTTCCTGGTTCGCTGAGATTGAGATATGCTTGAAGTTGTATTAGCGGGGGAGGGGATCTCCTAGAGATGGGTGTTGAACGTGGATATATAAAAATGTGACAATAACTCATACTTCTGTCAAATAAAGTGTCTCTGAATTTACTTTTTGATATTCACAGTGCCGGATAAGTTGAAGTTCATCCCGTAGGAATACTGGGACATAAATGCGTGGAGCATTTTGTACCAGATTTGGTACACATTACTTACGATTCAGGGGGATGACTCCCCTATCTGCGCTATGGTAAGGGGAAAGTTTAAAAATTGTGAAAATGACATATTAACGTTTTGCAGAATCACTGAGATTAGTAATGTCATCCTCATTGTAGTTAAAGTTTTAACAAATCGAAATTGGTGAGGTTGAAACGGCGTTCGTTATAAAATTTGATTAATAACCAAAAGTGTACAGTTTAATATTTCTCTCACTCTCTCAACGTACCGGGAGTATTCCTGACTCCATTAGGACAGTGAGAATATTTAGGATTCCTTTATGGTTTCGGGAATGTTTCTGGAATGTTGATGTTGAAAATAACGAACATCATGCCCATGGAGGTTCTAAACATGAATAGTCATTAATTAGTAACTAAGATTTTTCTTGTACTTGTAAATGCGGCATCTTGAATTCAAGTCTCAAGAAGGATTTTGAACACTGCTCACTTGTTCAGCTTTAACACTACTGATATCCCGTTTATGTATATGGTCTGAAAACATGAATGAAGACTGTGATGCAGGTTGTAAACATAGAACGAGTCATGGAAACTAAAGGTGTCTTTGGTCGGTGGCGACTCATTCGACATTATGTTGACTTTCTTTGATTTGATTTTTTTAAACAAATTTCTAATGGTGTTGCCTTTTACTAAATCATCATTGCTGTTCAATTACTGGTCAGACACACGGTCCATAACACGTTCCACGAAGGTAAAAGGCTTCTATGAGACCGCTGACTTATGTGAATGTGGTGGTCATAGCAATATTGGTCGATGAGTTTTGTTTCGACATCTGAGGTACAGACTACTGCTTATGTTGTTTAAACCCAACAGTGTTTCCGCTCTGGTTAGACTCGGTAAACTACATATCCCTCCGTGAACTGTGCCGTAGTCTCAGCCGTTATACATGCTTAAATTTCTTAAGAGTAATCTCAGTGGTAGGTACAGTCAAGACGTTGCCTTAGGACTTCGTTATAGATGTATTAGCTGGTCTTTCATGCGACTGGTGATGCCAAATTCATGTCAAACTCGCAGGTTAGACCAATTGTCTTCAGATTTTGTACAACCAATCTTCATTTTTGTGAAGGATAGAGTTTGCGAGGGCTATTCTCTCGCAGGCAATACCTGCGAGGGATGTTCTCTCGCAGGCAGAACCTTGTAGGAGAGATACGAAGCGGCTACCTTTGGGGATGCCTTTTCCTCTCCGTTTTTGAGCTAAGGTTCCCACAAGCCGAGGCACCTCGTCCTGTTCTGAGAGGTATATGTTCCGGGGTCACAGACCTTGGGCATACGGTAAGAGTTGTCCGCTATTCCCATTGGAATAGTCGGCCAGCTGCCTCCTAAACTGGTCGAGGCACGGAGAAGGGAATGCTGCGTCCCCACAGCAAACTCCTCTCCCGCTATCGGAAGGGCGTGGGACAAGTACCCAATGTCCGACCTACTTGATGCAGGTTTTTCTAGGGTTTTCCCTGCATTTCTTTGGGCGAATGCCGGGTTGGATCCTTAAAATATAGCCCGGGCGCCCTAGTTAACCCTTGGCTACCTTCTTCTACCCTTCCGCATCCCACCTTTCAAATCCCTTCCTATGCTATTAAAGGGGAGTTACCAACATGAGGATTACCCTCATGTAGCCTGTTACCCAAAAAAATATTGTGAATTTGTAGTCTGATTGTGCAACGTTGGAGTAGGGCTGAGATGTAGCAGCGAATTTATTCAACAGAGTACAGAATTCATGAGATTATCGTGTTTCCCTCTGTTGAACAACTGGGAACTTAGTTTTTTTTACATTACTCTTATTGATGTACCAGCAATATAAAAGAATATTGAGACTCGCATCTGCTCTGTGTACATTGAATAGCCAACAAATGCCTCATAGAAAAGATATATATCCCTTTATATACATATCAATGCTCTGCTATATTAACTGTTTTAAAAGGTTACTTGCGATTCAATGATGGCATAATCCGGAAATGGTCCTGTGTGACACATAAAACAAGAACGAATGTTACTTTACTTCTGACACTATATGTTGGTTCCTGTCGTATTGCGCTATTATAACCCCAGTTTAAAGTCAACTAAGGGATAACGTATAAAACAAACGCATTTAATTCATGTTGGAACAATGACTGTCAGTGCTTCTCCCTTTTATTAGTAGGTCAAAATAGTATAAAATATTAAATAAAATGTTGCGACGGACGACTACATTCATACGGACATACGCTTATATATTTCAAAATAAGGAAAATAAATTTGTATAAGTATCTGTAAATAATATTTATAGTAAATAGTGCAGCAAACCTGGCTAGGTTAATGCGCGCTCGTTGCCCTCCACTCAAGGTTTGTCCTCTGTCTCCCACCACGCTGAGGTCTCCGTTGGGCATTCGCTCAAGGTCCATGTCCAGAGCACACACGCGAACAACTTGCTCGTACCGTTGTTTGTTGAAGGTTTCTCCGAACAGTATGTTTTCCCTCACTGTACCATGGAAGATCCAAGGTTCTTGAGAAGCGTAGGACACAGTTCCACCAAGAACAGCAGTACCCGAGCTCAGGGGAAGTTCACCCAGGAGCACGTTCAACAGAGAAGACTAAAACATATTTTTATGTAAAATGTTTAGATGTTTCAACTATAAAATCTTTATATATATATATATATATATATATATATGTATCTACTTATCTATTTACACGTTTCACAAGCATCGTTGGGCTATTTATTTCACTCTTTATATCGACAATTTGTGCAGACAATCGCTGACTCTGCGTACTTCAAGAATGGATTAGACATGTTACCTATTATTGTAGACTGAATTGGACTATCTCTATTAGACCAATTCATATATACAAATACTACTAGATTTACCTCATCGTAGCACTAGTTGCCCTTTCCGGTCCTGAACAATGGGAGATATGAACTTATGCCTTTCGTTATACTATGTTCCGTAGTAAATGTTGGAAGTAATTAAATTTCGTAAAAAAATTACTCAAAATGAGTAGTAAAAATTTCAAACTTGCCTTAAGTTATTGCCAAGAACATTTCAGACTATTGGGCCATATTTTCCATAAATAAAATAAATAGTCGTTTTATAGTACCGGTCAGCAACCAAAAATTTTGTATTGAGCTACATTGGACAAGCAGATGTGCAATTTGATAAGAACAACTTTGAGAATAATTGCTCGAGGTGCGTTTGTTTTCGAAACATTTACGGGTTGCAAATTTTGGGCTAGCTTTGAATTAAAGTTGGTCCGAGTAATACAAATTTACTGCATTATAAATGTTTTATTTTGACGATTAGAATCATTTTACTAAATTATGTAATAATAATAATAACAAAATATTTCAACCTGTATATTTGCACTTAAGATCATTTCATTTATATTTCCGTAAAAGAACGATTCCGTGTCAGTGTAATGGATGTAAAAACACTACAAAATGATGACATAGAAACAGAGCAGGTATTAATACAATGCTCAACAAAATAAGGAAGACAGATATAAGGAAACCAGAGTGGATTTTTTTTAAAAAAAAGATGGTATTATTACGGGTGTCTTAGAAGAAAAATTGGGTAACTAAACTCCCTAAATGAAAGCACTGAACTGATGTATCGAAAGACAAAATGAGGATAAATTAATAAAAATATTAAGATTGGTAGATTGAAAAGGGCAGTTCATCACAATAAAGTTCTTAAAGTATAAGACGAATACCTCTATGATCAGAAAAATCGTCAAAAAGACAATGAGATGGAGGAAGAAGATCTGGGAAATGAAGAAGAAAAGGATGTGTGAAGTATAAAAGCTATAAAGGACGTGGAGAGAAAAAGGCCAATAGAAATGACATACCAGCCGACTTATTGAAAGGATTAAAGCTGACTCAACTGATAAACCGAATTTATGAAATCTGAATGTGGCCAAAAAAATTTATTGATGTTACTATGCTAGCGCTGAAACAGAAACAGAAAGCCAAGAAAGCCAACTTGATCTCACATACTGGGAAAATTTTGGCAAGTGTCTTCAACAGAAGTGTATAACGCATGATACAAGAAGTATTTGGAGAAGATCAGTTTTGATTTGTGCAAAGAGTAATTAGGGATTTCTATGGAATGATACGGCTATAGGCCTATATGTGGATTTCCAGATCATGGAAAAAGAAGAGTGCAGAATATATCAAATACGGAAATTATACTGTTTGTTAATAAGTCGAAGAAGGTTGATATGTTTGTAGAAATGAAGAAGTATGCATGGAGTAAGCCATGACAAATTAATAAAAATATTAATTACTAAATGGTAACTAGGTCGTTCTAGAAATTTTGATATTTTCTGAAATTGTTTTAATTGTTTCACATACTTATGATTTGTTGTACAACCGTAACTGAATTAAAAATAATCACATTTTTATTTTGTATTAAATAGAAACATAGGATTAGCCTCAATAGTTTATTTTTCCATTATTCCAGGACTTCAGTGAGTCATAGTCATATTGAATTCTTGGCGTTATTTAAAAAAGTATTACGTTATTATTACAGTTGTCAGTAATCAAATAATTGCATCGTTATCACAATTGTCACGATTAACGATGTAATCCTCTGATTCGTCTATTTTAAGAAAATTGACGAGTCTTGAGGACAAATGTTTTAAGTAACGACAATGATTTAAGTTGATTATGACTCACTGTAACAATTACAAAATAAACTATTGAGACTGATTTTTGGGATTTTATTTATTGTTATAACCTAAGATACCAGTCTATCAAATTAAAGTCTGTTTATTTTGTTATCAATCTCGTCGACAATCTAAATAAGATTGCATTGTCATTATTGTTTTAATATGATCCAAATTTTATTAAAGAAAAGGAATAGACTATTTAATATAGTTTTCCTTACTTTTCCTGCTCCCACTTGTCCTATGACAATCTCTAAATTTCCGGCTTGAAGATTCATGTTGATGTGATTCAGCACTGACCGATTTGCCTCCCATTCAGCAGAAGCATCTTTGATAACAATGTTGCCTAAACCTTCTGGCGATTTTTGTGAAGTTTCCTTAACTGTAGTGCAGTTTTCTAGAAGAAATGCCTGAAAATTAGTAAAATAATATAAATAAGTTTACATTTGTCGTGAAGCCTTAAAATTTATGTTTATAAATATATTTTAAATTAAATTACACACATCAAATCTGGATAAAACAGAGCAAATTCGTGAATTTAATCTAAAACATCAATGAATGAGGTATATATTAGCTATTCGCAATGTTTGAGAACTTGGCAAGTTGGAACTTTACAGGCGTCATCGTGTCGGGGACATAAACGTTGGATTCTGGGAAGAAGCACGTAGCGATGGGCATCTGGTTTTTACCTGAGGGTTGGATACGTGATAACGCGACGTCTCCAGAAATATAAAATTTCATATGACATGACACGTGATTGCCTGGGCCACTTATATTTCTTGGTCCAGGAAGATCGATCAAAAAGGGTCGATAAGATCGAGATCTCTACTCGCAGAGAGAGTGTTGTGCAGAATCAATCCTTTCGTGACGACAGCCACAGATTCTCAAAAGATAACTGCTAAGTAATCCTTGACGCGCCTGGGGTTGTATCGAAGTCCATGTTAATCTTGAGATTAAGAGATCAGATTGTTTCCCCGTCTAATGAAACCCAGATCATTTGCATACAAATATCCCTGTAAATATTTTCATTTATACAAATTAATAGTTACCAATAAATAAATATCCATAAACGTTTCCTTGATATTAATGCAAAGCCGAAAATCACATTAAGAAACCTCTCGAATTTATGCCACACAATATGGACTAATTCAAGTAGTAAGTTTAGAAGAAATACTTGAAGGGAGCACTGTGACACGTACTCTCAGAAAAGCTATTCTTTAGCCTGCACAGGTAAAAGTACAAAAGTACAAATATTTGGACTCGCGTTGTCAACGGCGGAAGGCACACGAGTTGTATACAAGGAGATAATGATGGAATAATTGAGCGACAGTTGGCAAATTAAAAGAGAGTGAGTTAAGTGTGTGTACGCCCGGCTGTGTGGGATGATGCGCAGATTTGAACACGAACTCTCGATGCACCCGAACTCCGTGGGGAAGGGGATAAGGTACGCACGAACACTGTGGGGAGGTGTAGGGCGGTGTGAAAAAGGACGTCCTGAGTCGTAGTTTGGACTCGTATTATCAGCGGCATATGTCAAATTAGATGAGAGGTGGGGTGAAGTGCACACGACTTCGTTGTGAAGTGCGCAAAAGAAAGAAATATAAGGCGTCGTGAGAATAAATGAGGGATCAGTCAGCAGTTTGTCAGAAGAGATCGTCGGTGGACATTGGGTCCAGTTAGGTGGCCAAAATAAATAAGTAAATTATTTGGAGGAATTCGTCGTGAATCGTCGTGAGAGTAAGGTCATTGTGGAGAGGTGGCTGTTGAAGCGTAAAGTGTGAGCGCACCTTGGTGCTCTTTACGGCATGCATAAAGTGAGTGAGTGTTCATATGCAAGTGAGCCAAATTGCATGGATTACCAGAAATTGTAAGTTCTTTTTCACAGCGTTCATAGTTGTAAACTTTTAAGTAAAGGTATAATCGTCAGATTTCAGAATTCAAATTTGGTTTTTGTATGTGTTTTTCTTTATTGCATTGTAAAAGTTGTTTAACAAGATTCGTTTTATTAAAGGCCCAGTAAACGACCCTGAAAAAGATAAAATTTCATTATATAACATTAATTACTAACTGTTGTAAAATTTCATTTGATTACTTGTATAAATGTAAATTGTGTGGTAATAAATTGATTTGTTTGTCTATTTTAAAATCTTGAGCTAATACTAAAACATCCAATCATTTTAATATTTAAGTAATTTATTTGTATTTAGTACAAATTGGCGCCCAAAATTTAATAATAAAAGGTAAATTATTTGTGATTATTACAATATATATATATATATATATATATATATATTGTAATGATAATTATAGGGAATTAAAGAATTAATAATTAAACAATTGAAATAAATTGTTATCGGCGAGAACACAACACAACAATGGGTAAGACTACATACAGGCGGGCCTTTGTCGTTGGCGAGCATGTAAGCTACGGGGTACACCAGTTGGATACAGAATTTCGTCAAGTAAAGTTGTATACAAAAAAACTAGTGGAGTAAAGTTGAACCACTGAAAAATTATAAAAGGAGAAAAGTTGAAAATTGGTTAAACAGTACAGAACATCGTGAAACCAAAATCAAATTGAGTCTGGCAGTGGCGTGGAACTTTGGAGAAGGAGTGGACTACGTTCTTATTTGCTCGTAATTAGAACTATACCGACAATCTTGGCTAGAGAGAGAGATGCTTAAAGTAAAGGTCAGCAGTATTTCGGAAAAATTGTGTCTGGTGGACGATACCAGAGTTTTGGAAAGTGACTTAAAAATTAAATTCAGTGAAACAATGGCCTGTTACTTGTACATAGTGTAAAGTGTATAATGGAATCCAAACAATTGCCTGGTTGCGCTACAAACTGTAAGTAGAGAGAAACATTATAAATTTATTACTATGTAAACGTTAAATAAGGATAGATCGTCAGATTTCGGTTTCAATTTCATTTTTGTTGTTTTAATTCTAATCAAGTTTTAAATGTTCATTTTGTTTGTTAATTTTGGATGGTAGGAAAATGTAGTGTTCTTTGTTTAAAAGGTCCAATTAACGACCCTGAGACAAGAGTAAAGGAGCTTGTATAATAGTAAAAACATTAATGTAAAATAATCACAACAAGAAAATTTGTTATTATTAATTTAAATAAATCAATTGTTTGACATTTAAATCCTGTGATCATTTTAACATCCTTTCATTAAAACATTAAATTCATCCGCTAATTAATCATAATTATTTTGTATATTACATAATTGGAACCTCAACATAAGGCTAATTCATTTAATTAATTATTATTAATTATTATTTGCATATTACATTTATGGCGCATCAACGTGGGCTAATTAATTATAAATATTTATTATTACATAAATGCCTTCCTCAACGTGAGGCTAATTCATTTAAATTAATTTTAAATATTTTGCATATTACAATATATATCCTTAAAGTACCGGGGCTATTTTTGATTCATTAAACGTACCCGGACTATATTTGACTCTCTGAAGTATTTTCGACACCTTTAAGGGCATTTATCGACTACCTTAAGGTACTGGGAGTACTTCCTTAAGATACCAGGAGTATTTTAGAATCTCTTAAGATACCGAGTTCACTCCTGACTCACTTAAGGTAAAATGAATATTTCAAATACCTTAACACGTTAACTGCCACGGCAATTTTCAGAATCTCTTCGCGAAAGCCAACTACGAGTTAATTCGTACGCAGACACACTTCGACATGTCGCTTCGCTAAAGCTGAATCATGAATACGCGTCCATATTCGTCAGTACAAAGGCTGGTGGACTTATTTTTTTCGGATGAGTTTCTTGCATTACTGGTGGAACAAACTAATATATATGCTGCGCAAGAAATTGAAAAACGCAAAGCAATGAAAACATCTAATAGGTTATCAAAGTGGCAAGCCTGTAAAGAGATTGTTTAAGAAGTTCCACAAACAATAAAATATTATTTTATTTCTTGAATTTGAATTAATTTTTATAATTATATTTTTTTTTCGTTTTTTACCAATTTTTCTGTTTATGCAAGACAGCTTTGATTTATTGCTCTTTTCCCAGAAGCCATCTGCCATATTATCATTGATATATTCCGAATTTAATCGTAGCTGCACAAAAATTACAAGTAAACAAGGACGAGATAACTCGTAGTTGGCGTCCTAGAAAATAACGCAGCCTACGAGTTATCTCGTAGTTGGCAGTCAACGTGTTAAAGATCGGGGGCTATTTCTGACTTCTTTAAGGTACCTTGTCTATTCTTGATTCCATTAGGGTACCGGGAGTATTTTTAATTCCCTTATAATAGGGGGTACTTTTCACTCTTAATGCGCCGATAATATTTAGTCTCTTAAGGTAGCGTGATTCTTTAAGACACCAAAAGGATTCATGACTCGGTTAATTTACTGTCCGTCATCACCGCGTTTAAGTTGTAGTTAATCCTCCATCGGCATAGGTCGGAGTGATCTCATCAAGGGATTAATTGTCCAAATAAAGTGACGGTCTCGATACTAGTTAAATCACACGTTGACGAAATTATTACTGTGGAATTAATTCATTTTCCGGGATAATATAAATAAGTACCCGGGCATTATCTTTGATAAAAATTAAAATATAATACTTACTCGTATCCTGGTGATAGACGCTTTGCATTCTGCGCCCATGGTAATTGCTGTAGGAAAGTGAGATGTTAACCCATATTTTGTCTGATTGAAGAGTGAATATACGGCAATTATCTGGAAACAAAAAACTATGCTGATAAAAAGCCTTAAAGTGTCATCGAATAAAATTTTTATGCGTTAAGTATCAATCCAAGGTAGCATAGGGATCTGCAAATCAAGAACATTTAGACCTACGAATTGTTTCCGGTTGACACTAAGGAAAATTATTACAGTTGAGTTATTTGTTAACCAACGTCAAGGATAACTCAGGTCTGCAATTAATTTGTGTATTTTAAATTACAGTGTGCTTATTACGCAGATACGTGCGTCTATTTCATAACATAACTTTCAATCACGCGTAGTTTTTATATAAATCGCGTTGCTACGTATATATTATAATATCAAATAAATTTTATTATGTCGTATAAAAAAAATGTTTTGCCCAATAACGTGGAAAAATCTGTATGGAATACTTCTCTCTTAATTCATTATTGTAAGTTACCTGGTACGGCAGTATTGTTTTATTAAGGACTGCATATCCAAGAAGAACAAAAAATATTGGAACTCGATCGAAAAAGCTAATGAAAGAACTTAAAAATCCTCTGATAGCGGCCGTTCTTTTTATTTTGGAAAACTCCAATCTGAAAAAGAATAAAATACAATGGTCAAATATTTCACCGATGAAAGGAAACAAGCGTTTCGTTTATTAAAATGGGTGAAACTTACTTTCTCGCTTCTTTCACAAATCTTATAAAATGATCTTCCCACGCGTAAAGTTTAATTACTTTTATTCCGGTTATGACATCAGAAAGTAGGCGAAGTCGCTTGTCCGTAAGTTCCGACACAGCTTTGCGTTGTCGCATCAGGACTTTACCCAAGTGCACTGTCGACATCAATTAAAAACTGTTATTACCACATGTTTTATGCTGCATGCTCGGAATAGGATAAAGTAGTTGGGTTTTTCACAAGAAACATATTTCAACATTGATAATAATCAACTCACTATGTACAAACATCTTTCTGAAATGCGTGAGAAAATTGTTGACATTAATGATGGTTAACAATTGTGACACTTTTGTTTACTGGAGTGAGTATTCTATACATGTTTTTAATTATCTTATTCGGAAATATACATCTAATTCAACTTCATAGTTAGAATATGTCCTAAATTTTTTTAAACGACTGAAATATTTGGCAGGGAATGAATATGAATATAAGAAATACTTAACTTCATATTTATTTATCTATGATAAATAACGGGATGTTAATGTAAACTTTCCTAGAGAACAATACACGATATTACAGTAGTAATATATTTCTGACGAAAAAAAAGAGTCTGTTGACAAAGATTTATTTTCAGTTCATAACATAATTGACCATAAGTGCTGGACACGTTTTTATGTGTATGAAAAAATAATAATGACATTTATATAGGTATAATAAAAGATTTTTGGGAAACGACAGGAAAAAATATGTCCTTGTCTTGCTTTAATACTGCATAATAGCTTAACACACTTGTAGATAGTCCAGGATTACATAACGTGTGCTTTGAAGGTGAATTCATTTCTGACTTAATGGGCATACGAGCCACCCGAGCATAAAAGGTAAAACTCACTGAAAACATGCATTAGTGTGATATAATGCATGCAATTTTCCGTGAATGAGCACTTAGAGTTATAATTATGAAGTTAAATATTCCTTTCTTTATTCTAATGAGTGACCTTTCCTGACGTGTCCATGATAGACGTATGATCTCATAATAAAAATTTATTCAGTTAGTTGGCCGGCACAAACAGAAATATTAATTTAGAAGTCAACGTGAAATAATTACATAAATTTTACTGCTGTATGTAGACAGTTCACACGCGTTTTAGAATTTTCGCCACCCATTTTCAATTATTTTTTGATATTACAAGGAACAAATTCTATGCAGACTCGTAAAAATGAACTTACCTATTCTTTTATATTTGTACCGGAAGAGTTTCTAAAGAAAGGAACTATAGACAGATCTAATTTTTATTATATTAAAATGTGCTAATTTGAAATTTCTTAAAATGTTTCTGACAAGTTGACTGGTTTATTCATTTATGATTCAATTGAAGTCTGATAAATGTATGTTAAGAATGGATATTGTATAATATTATACTCACACTGTAGAGTGCAGAAGACGAGGAAGACTACGACTGCGGAGACGAGAGCGGGCAGCCCCACGACCATGTGCAGCATGATGCAGGAGAGAACGAGGTGCAGAGGGCAGGCCCACAGCCAGTGAAGCTCCTCCAGTGCGTTGTCGAACTTGTGTGCGTCGCTGCTCAGCAAAGTCAGTGGGTGCAGCTTCGAGCAAGCTCCAGCTCTCTTCTCTAGCATCTGCGACACGTATAAGTGACTCGACATTACCGCTGTTTTGCCATTTCAGACGAAGTTACCATCAATTTTTTGGTGACGAAACTACCTTCACGTTATTAATGGGATTGAGCTACTTTTCCAGTAGTCTTATGTAGATTGTTATTTTACGATGTTTGGTTACGGTTTGCCCACCGAAAAGTAAAAGACCTGTATTGCGGAAGAATACTATGTAACGAGACACTGTTCTATCGTGCCATTAAATCAAATAAATGCACTCGTTCAATCGCATCCATCTTTCCCTCCATCTCATTCCGCACTGTCAAGTCTTAAAAATTTCATCCTATCGCATAAGTCCAATTACTCTGCTATTTTGTGACAGACTCTGTTTAATAATTTTCTGCATACACACAGTCTGTAAAAGAAAAATTCTGAAGGCATCTCTTACTCGGAGTGAATCGAATAAGGCTACTCCGCCACTTTTGAACACTGTAAATACTTTATTTTATTAAGAAAAATGTATTTTTTAAACCTTCAATATGTTTCCCTTGAAAAATTTATTCCATTTTTCAGAAATAGTTTTCTTGTAAATTATTTGTAAATGCTAAGACATGAATAAAAACTATTTATCTCTAGGGATTTCATTATGTTAAATAATAATAGAAATTGACCATTTCACACATGTCTTCTGCAAGTATTTATAATTATTAATATTTTGAATGATCTATTTTTCTCGATCTTGTGTTCGGCACTATATTAGAACGGCGATTTTGACACAAGCCAATAAATTTTTAATGCTAATATCCGATAAGTGTAGTTGTTCATGATTATTCAAATACATTTTGGTTTCTTTGAATTGTTCACTAGTGCAAATGACTTCCGTAGGCTGCTTACTCATCGAGTTTGCAGACTTTCCTATGTGATGTGAAAATGTTTTTGATGAGTTACGGTGATGACAGTAGAAAATTTTCCCTTGTGACGTTACAAAGTCGCTCATTTCCACAAGATTTCTGCTCATCCAGTTTGGTGAATTTTTATCACATCTGACCTCAAAACAGAACTTCGCGCTGCTCATCCAAATGAAAAATATCTCTCAGTACTCCCTTAAGATATAAAGTAATATATTGTCGCCAACCAATACGAGGTAAAAGTCTCAACTACGATAGTTAGTCTTGGTTGGAACATACATAACAGCCTTCTATACGCGATGCGCTTCACATGTACGAAAACAAGCCTGGATGCTCAAGGACACTTGTGCCAACAATGTTCCACTTGGTTTGAAAAACCTCGTTCAGCAGCAAATTGCGGCACTTAACTACGTAATTTTCGATTCTGGAGACACGAAAACATGTTCAGACTCATTCGAATTCGTTGCGTCTACCCAAAAATATGGAGCAAATTATTTACATTTTCTTAGAGGACAAACTCATCCACTACAAGTCATATCAAACGAGTGAACAGTGAGAGAACTCACGCATATTGTCCATTAATTCCTGAGTTCTAACAAATATTTTCATAATATGACTTAACTTCATGAATATAATTTATCGGACAAATGAATAACCATCTATAGTAACAATAATATTTATTCTCAATACCCTCATTTTCGAGAAGCCGAAAGCTATAGATTGAAAAATACTAATGCGCCTGTTAAAGGTTATTCTTTACATACTTTTAGTTGTTTTTTTAGGACAACAGGCTACATGAGGGTAACTCTCCTTTAATAGCATAGGAAGGGATTTGAAAGGGGGGGATGCGGAAGGGTAGAGGAAGGTAGCCCCCGGGCTATGGTTTAAGGATCCTACCCGGCATTCGGCTAAAGAAATGCAGGGAAAACCCTAGAAAAACCTGCATCAGGTAGGTCGGGCATTGGGTACTTGTCCCACGCCCTTCCGATAGCGGGAGAGAAGGTTTCTGTGGGGACGCAGCATTCCCTTCTCCGTGCCTCGACCAGTTTAGGAGGCAGCTGGCCGACTATTCCAATGGGAATAGCGGACAACTCTTATCTCTCCCTTCGTATCTCTCCTAGAAGGTTCTGCCACATACATTTAGTTTTTTTTAGGGCAACAGGCTACATGAGGGTGATCCACATTGGGCAACTCCCCTTTAATAGCATAGGAAGGGATTTGAAAGGGGGGATGCGGAAGGGTAGAGGAAGGAAGCCAAGGGTTAACTAGGGCCCCCGGGCAATATTTTAAGGGTTGTAGAAATATGAACACGTATTACATATAACACGTCTACGAGTACGGGTGGAAGGAGATGACAAAAATAATGCGATAACGACCGAAACTTGTGTTGAATCCGACGTTATGGTAGTCGCTGAGTTTAGTTATGACATTCCGGTCCGGTTAAGTTTAATAAAACCTGGTGGTTGATGTAAATAATTTACTCCTTTACTCCATGGCTCGACAGCCCATGAAGGGCCTTGGGCTACCGAAACGGCTGCCAGACTGTTATCTTACATGACACATTCTGGATTTAAGATTGACACCTGGTCAGAGAGTCGATTCTCCCACAGCCTTAACCTCAGTTTTCGTGACCAGGACGACTTCAAACATCCATGCCCATGCCGGGATTCGAATCCGGGACCTCTGTGATGCGAGGCAATGACGCTGGCCACTACACCACAGCAGGCCGGCGATGTAAATAATAGCGGCAGAAAAATAATTTATATAAAACCAAAATCAGTCATATTTAAATATAAAAGACTTGAGGTAAGCATCATTATATTAATAAACTACAGATCCTTAAAAGTATAATCGTATTTTAATTAGTATATTGTCGTTAGGAATGATTTATTTTATAATGCATTGTAGTTAATTGAATTGCAGAAACGATGTCAGAGAAATGTAGTTATCAGCGATTACCGTAACTCCGGTTTCGACTCCAATCACGGTTGTTATCGCATTATTTTTGCAATCTCCTTCCACCCCCACGCCTAGAGGTGTCCCTCTAGTTTAAATTAGTCACTAAAACGTAGAGAGTCACACTATGAATCTGAGCGACACCTTAAACCATTTATTCGACGCCAATTTAGACAGTTTCGGATATTTTAAAAATGGTGCTACAGTTACCAAGTTTGGTTTAAATAGTTCCACACAAATTATTAACACTAATGATCGTGCATAATAAGATAAGTAGCCTGTTAATATTATGGTTCCCTATCGGGAAAATGACACATCGGTATAATGTCCTTTAGGGAAAGCGTCAATCGGGATAATGTTGTCGGGAAAACCGTGAAATGGCAGCCTGAGGGGCAAATGACGGGATCCCTTGTAAAACAATGAAATCGTCATATACACCGAGCCGGGGTTGGTTAAAAATTAACCTATTTGTTTTTCACACTACACTGGATCGGCTTCGTCTCTGCCAGGGAAACGTCCTAGACTCGGTTTGCAGGAATCTCCCCGGAAACGGCAGATCATGGAGCATGAAGTAAATAATTAATTGCTTTTTATGAAATAAAGTTGGAATTATTTTGATTTTTTTTAAATTTACAAATTAATAATTATAATTATCTGACATTAATATTTCAATAAAAAATAAACTCTATAAATAAAAGTTGTGGACCAAACGCCATGTTAATATATTTATAATAGTGTATTATAAAATATAATTAAATTACTTTTGGAAATAATGTGAAACCGTTTGAAAGTGAAACTATACGCGATGTCTAAATGGCAATTTATTAATAAAATAATAGTGAAGAACAATAGAAATAAATAACTAAAAATATGTCCAATAGAGAGGAAATGGCGAAAGGGAAAAGCAAGTCAACGTCAATTGATAGAGCGCGTCATTAGTTACGTATCGTACAGTTTTAAGAAATACTCTAACTGACTTCCTTCTAAATTTTGGACAATGTCGTAAGCAATTCTATGTAAAACATGAGAAACAAGTGTCAAACAGGCAATTCTACTTTGTCAACGCAACTGTACGATAAACCCAGCTGATTTGGCTTCCAAAAACGTTGAAAGTAGTAACAGGAACTCGACTCATGTAACTTTGACTGATGTCATTTGCATGTCTAAAATTATAATTTACTTAGCAAACACTAATGTCAACGAAAGCAAGAAAATTCCTAAAAAATATTTCTTTAAAATATCAACAAATATAACATTCTCTTTATCAATGGCACATACCTTCTTGAATATGAGATGAGAGCAGGCCGCTCGTATCTTCATTCCCATTGATCTCGTGATGTCGCCGTATATGCTTTGGAATAATATTCTGAATATGACCGACAGCACGAGCAATAGTGCGTTTATGTTCGCTTCTAGAAGTGATATGTTGTATCCTGGCGTGTAATACTGAGTAAGGTTGACCAATAATATAGGCTGAGCTAATCTGAAAGAAAATGTGTATTAATTAACAAAGTGAACATAATTAATTACTATTTTTTAACAAAAAAAACATACCTCATAGCTATTCCGAGGAAAATAAACGATCCAGACAAAGCGTACCGCAACCCGAACATTCTGACAAGTGCTTTCAGTAAACTCGGGCTGTATCCTGATTTGCACTTTGCTTTATCGAGCTCTCGTTCCCACCGTCTGTAAGGAATCAGTATTGTAAATATGAAGGTAAATTAAAGTACACCCTAAAATATTCAATTATAAACGTTCTTTTACTACTTGAAATGCATTAATTTTTTATTAAACATCCATTTCAATCGGGGTTTCGGCCACTGTGGAATAATGTTTTGAAATTGTCGTATAGTCTATAATGAATCATACATACAGTTCACTCCACGACACAAAAGGCCTCGGTTATCTCAGCTGATCGTAACAGTAACATTAAAAACCTCCGCAGATATTAAAATTTATTCGTTAAACAAGTATCTTCGTGTAGTAAAGGAAACAATTACAGTTCAGTAGATAAAACGTAAACGTAAAACCGCTATCAGACAAACAGTATTGTCTACTTTCAAAAAATTCATGCAAGAATGACTGGTTGGAAGGAAAACATTGTCATGCAGGAATGAGGAAAACGCTTCCCATTAACGGGGAACAATTATTTTCCAGTAATTCAATTTACATACTTCGTATAGGAATGTAGAGTCTAGGGTATTTATCTGTGGAATCCAAATTAAAAAATAAATATATATCTATATAAATTATCTTATTTATCTGTGTACTTAAAAATTGTATAATATACATATGTATGGATAGGACAGAGAGGAGATGATTTACCTTAAAATCAACAGTTTGTCCAGTTTGGCTGGAACAAAGTACTATTTACTGTTGATTTAAGGTCAGATCCTCTCTAACTTTCTTTCCTATCCAAATGCGTTAATAAATTTCCTTATTCGATTTATATATATATATATATATATATATATATATATATATATATATATTTTGTCGTGAACACTTTTAATTAAAGGGAAAAATGAAGGAAGTCAAAATTAAACAATTACTTTTTAAAAAATAACAAAAATTATTTATTTTACAAAATTGATTTTAGTTGAATTTACATTTTAAGTTAAGGCCTCAGCTTTTATGAGAAATATTAGTTTCAGGGCCGCTTATCGGGCCTCCAATAAAGACAGAAAAAAAACTATTACAAATCTGAGAAGTTATATAAATCTAGTAAAGTTATAGAAGTCTGGCAAAGTTTTAGAAATCTGGCGGTAAACGATATTTACTTAAAGGTTTACAGATGAACGTTTTTTTTACATACCATTTAGTTTGAGTTGCTTTGGTTTGTGCACACGTCATTTATTTTATACAACACTAACAGGCCATAGCATTGATTTTATCCTCTACTCACTTTTCAACACTTTGTTCGTATTGTCACGCTCAGTTTGCTGTGAAAAATTTAATGAAACATGATGATGATATTTAGCCCATCGCTGAATTCGACCACCACCGCACATCTGCGTAACTTTACTTTTTAATATTTTGTGACTATCTCGGTGACTTGCTCTGCTCTTTGAATATCTGACAACTGGGTTACATTCAGATCTCTCAACATCTGACAACTGCTGTCCGCTAAAGTTCTTAGCGTCCATATATGCTTTCTTGACAATACACCTCGCATGTATTATCGTATCTGCATTCTCGCCAAACAATTCTGTTATTTTATAATATATATATATATATATATTGCGATAATTAAAAAACATGTAATTATTAAATGGTCAAAAATTTACGATTTTCATTGTCGGCGGCGTAAATATAAGAATTGTGTACAATAATATGAGAACTTTAATGCTTGCTTGCTATGCGCATTGTCGCGAAGGCATGGCTGGACGCGCGGAACTTTAGAATGTGTTCGGAGTCGGCGGAGAATGTAGCAGAATATGTTCTGAAAAAATTGAGTGGCTTTTTGGGAGACGTACAGGATAGTAAGAGAGCAGAAAGAGTGTGTGTTGGGAATCGGCGGAGAGAGAGCAGAAAGTATTTTCTGGAAAGCTGCAGTGTTTTTGTCAGAACTTGTAATTGAGAAATGTTTAGACCATGAAAGCGAATCTGATTAAAAGTTCCTGTGACCATATTCACGCAACTGTATAGGGACAGCAGAGACTTAATATAGGAGAGTCCCGGGTTTATGGATTACGAGGCGATAATCTGAAGTATTTGTCCATTGCAATATTCATAGAAGCATCAAAGATTTAAAACAAAGTTATCAACTTAAAAGAGCAGGATGTGTTGTGTCTGAAAATTACAACCACATTAAATTCAGTGAAACATGGCCTGTCTGTGAAGCGTTTAAAAATAATCGAGTGAGGTCGAGTCCCCTTCGAACAGCAGAATGGTAATGTAAACTAAAAAGAGAATTTATTATCTGTAAACCTAATGTAAATAATATTTATCGTCAGATATCATATTTCACTAATTGTTTAGGTTAAGAATTTTTCACTTTGTAAGTTTTTAATTGTCTTGTCGTAACATTCTTTATTGTAGACGCGATAGTCGGCCCTGAAATTAAGCCGTGGCACTTTACCAACTTGTAACATAATTTTCAATAGTGATTAGAATTTTTTTAATAAATTAACTTTGTTCTATATTTTAAATTCCCTATTTTTCATTTAAAATCCTATCATTTCAACTATTAATTGTATTCATTTAAAATCTAATTAAATTGTATTATTACAATGTGGCTTATTTAAATTGAATAATTAATCATTTAATAGTATTTACTACAATATATACAATATTATAACATGATAATCGGTCATGTAGCATATTCCTTTGTGCCGCCGCGTATTCTTGTGTTACGTTGGTGGCGCGATCACGAATTTTCAACTCGACTCCAGGGGGAACTAAAACGGTGTAGAGTTCAAAATTGTGAGGAGCTAGTAATTGCAAATATCAATTTGCAAAAACCGAGCCGAGAAAATATATATATATATATATATTGTAATAAACAAAATAAAAGTTAAAATTGAAAAGAACAATTTAACATATAACAAAACTAATTTAATAAAACAAAATTTAATCTTGTGGAAATTTTACAAATTAATTTTGTTGTGCCACGGCTCTATAAAGGAAACTTACTTTTCAGAGCCGCTTATCGGGCCTCCAATAAGGATAGTTACATAGAATGACTATTAAATTTTACAAGACAAAATATTCCTGACTTAAATTATTATTATTTTAAATGAATTTATCGAAATCTGAAATCTGACGATAATTATATTTACACTACAAGGTTCACAAAATTAGAAAATTATTTTTATCTGCTTTATCCTTATCTGTTCATCTGAGCTCTAATCACTTAACTTGTTTTTTTAACACATCACAAATAAGTCATTTTGCACTGAATTTATGATATTTTAGTTTGCAAACACTAATCACTTTCTGATCCTAACATGGAAACAGACAAATACAATTCCAAACTGGCGACTAGAACTGGAGACGTTTAATACAACATTTCTCAGCTTCCACAAATACACTTGCTCAATCCTGATCCCAGCAACTCTGAATACAGCCTCGTCTCAATCCACACCTTCCTCCATCGTGGTCCGAGAAACTCTGAATTCACAAGTTCCGTACGTCTCAATGCTGCCTGAGGCAACAATGCAACTCCTACCAAGCAAGCAAAACAGGCTCCATATTCTTCTCAACAATCCCTAAGTTATAATGCAATGGCCTCATATTTACGCCGCTGATAATGAAAGTAATAAAATTTTATTTTTTAACTAATTACATATTCGTAATTACCACAATATGTTTATAGTAACATGACAATCGGTCGGTGGCGGGTCCTTGTTATGTTGCATTTGCTTTGGTCGGCGGTCTTTGTGTTTTGTAACGCCGCGCTGGCATTGTTGCGTTGCGTCGGGGTTTTGGCGAACGCGTCTAAAAGTTTGTCTCCGTTGGGAGTTTGCAGTGACCGGATCATAGTCTCCGCTGGAAGCTCACGGCGCACGGAAGGGGGGTATCGTAGGGAACGGTTCAGTTTAAGTTTTCAATTGGTACATCGTGACGGGCAGACATAGCTCGCGGATAGGAATTTCAAACCAATCTTGCAAAGTGCAAGCGAGTTCAATGAATTATTCGATTTGGACTGTCACTTCAATTAAAGCCACGTACTGAGAATATTGTAAATATCTCACATCTTATTATTAATAAACTGGTTGAGTCGAATTAATATTTTTCTTACTTGTTATTTTTTCAATGAAAGCTATCTGAATATTATTTTAATTTGTTTAAAAATACGTATTTAATATATTTGAGTTCAATACGGTAAAAAATACTTCAGTAAAGTTAAAATAACATTTTTGGGCTTACATGACATTATTTAATTTTTTAATGCTTATTATTTAAAACCAAGGCAATTAAATTAAGTTTATATGTTTAATTATTCCATCAAATTTGTATAATTTCAAATGCAAATGCTGTTTTGTATTTTTCATTTTTATTGAGACTTGCATTGGGTTTGGGTTATAAATAAATAATGACTTTGTAGGAAAATATTTGTATCAAGTAAGATTTTTAATTTGTCTGGCTATATCGTGGTATCCCTATACCATCCCTTATAAATTTGTTCTACCAACGAGTCCATGTCGAAGAGGTAGGAGCGTTTCCCTACAGCTCTATAAAGAAGGTGGGCAATGGTAAAATTTGGCGCCCAACGTGGGGCTTGATAATTTAAAGCGTGACACTTGTTTCTCATGTTTCACATGGTAACTTTTTAAGTCATAGTCCACAATTTAGAAGGAATAATTTAAGTGATAATATAGTGTAACAAATTAATGAATGCCTTATTTTCCAATAATTATTGACGGTTAGTTGTTAACAACTAATGAATTTGGTGATTGCGTGATTTTTTAGTTGTATGAAAGGAATGTATATTGTAATCGGTTACCACTATGTCGCTTTAAGCAGGCACAAAGAAAACGCGAATGTTAATGTCCCCACGCCGGAAATCGAATCAGACTCGAATTCAGGAGAGGCAATAGAAAGTGTGGGTCGGATTTATTCAGATAATCCTATCCCTAATCGAAATATAACCGTTAATCCAGAAATTTTATTGACTACAATCATATGCTTCCCAAGTTGCTGCTCCTACGTCAAACATTGAATCAATGTTTCAAAGGTATTATTATTATGTATTCTCTAACAGCAGTTATAAGATTTGACAGGTAGAATTCATCAACAAACTGTTAGAATTAATCAAAATACTACAAAACTTAAACAGTAGTCTCAAGAAGTTAGCTGAAAGCTGTACAAGTTGGAATAAAATAAAATGAAGAAAGGTGCACACTGAGTTGATAAACAGTTGCTGTCATCAGTGGATGGCTAAATTTTAAAGTCCAATCGAATAGAATAGAAAGTCTCAGGAACAATAACAGCGTGTCGACATATTACATGAGAAAATTGTCCAAGACGTCGTCGCTAACGCACGATGTGTTTGATCGCCATAGAGAGATACCTGAGGTTTGGTCGAAGAATTTACAATCTAATGAGCAAGTCGTTCGTATCCAGTCGACATAGAGGATATGTTCCAAAAATTCAACAAACACCACACCCTATCTTATGTGTAAAAAAGGAAAGCGTAAATTTGAGACTATGCCTCGATGAAATGATATTAAATTCAGAAACTGGACCTTGCCATGATCGACCCCCTCTAATTGATTAAGTTTTACCAAATTTAAAGGAGCCTGATGGTTTACTGAAACTGAAGTGATAGAAAATGACCGTCCATCCAAGTAACCAGAAGTTTACTGGATTCTTGTACGAAGGATGTTCGTAAGTATTCCAAAATTTCCTTTGAATTAGAGAACAGCGGAGCGGCATTACTTAGATATCATTTATGTTATACATATGTTACACTTGAAAGTTACTAACCTTTCTAATTCGATTCCTAGTTTTCTTGACATATCATTTTCGTTTATGGATGGGACATCTCCATCTTGTGGCTTATTTCTTGACATGTACCGCATTAATTTAAACGTTTCCCTGTAATAAAAAAATAAATTTGAAGGATCTAATTTATTCGTTTATTGTCAATTTCAAAATATGTTAACTGCTCTCACCAGTGAAAGCTCTTAGATATTCTTCCGCAGCATCCTGTCTTCCTCTTAGATTCATTTTTTTGCGCGTCCATTGTAGTAAAATCAGTCTGTAACGGTTTTTTAACTATGATTATTATTCTTACTGGAAGCCAAATCACTTATCTTTTTTTAAAATTTTGGTTGCTGATTTACAATCTACTCTTAACACTTAGAGTAATAAGTAAATTGTTTAATTATTAAAGCTATTTGACTTGAGTAGGGCACCGTCCAGTGGTTGGTCTCCTGAATTTATTCAGTGATTTCTTCTGGCCATAATCTCTTCAATCTTCTTGCTACGGGTTGTTGGAGGTAGAGAGAGGTAGGCGATGTATTTGTTGTGGTGGTTTAGTGTTCTATGTTTGCTTTTAGTGGTTTCTGAAATAAATGGAATTTTGAGGTCGTGATGGAGTGTATGGTTGCTGACGTACCACTGTGCATTGACTTTGATTGAAAAGTCTGCAAGATCTTGATATTTGATGGTTTACTGCACCCCAATAATTCGATCCCGTAAGACCATATAGGTATAGTTTATGTTTTTATATAGAAGCAGTTTGTTTTCAGTAGTGAGTTAGGATTTTCGTCCAAATAGCCAGTGCATGGTTTTAGTTTCAGTTGTTCCTTTTTGACTTTTATGTGGTTTATCCATGCGACGTTTTTGGTCGAGACGGAATCCTAGATATTTTACTTCAGTTTTTACTGGGATAGGTTGACTGAATATTTTAACTTGCGGGCACGTCGAGCGTTTATTTGTGAACGTAATTTGCGTGGACTCAAAAAAGGGTATAACGTCACATAAACGCATTAATTTCTTGAAGTAACATATGTAAAATTGAGACGGACAAAATTCTGCGCGGAAAATACGAATAAAGTAAAATACAAAACAATAAATTCAAAAATGAAAAACTATGTAAAATAGATAGATGGAAATAATCTATCTACAATCGTACTAAACAATTAATGCTGACGCAATTGAATGATTCTGCAAACAACTAAATCGACATACTTCAAAAATATAAAACGTAAGGTAATGACGGAAGATTTATTGAAAAATTTGTAACGGTAAGATGAAGTTAATGCTGTTAAATTATTTATATATCTATGGAATACTTGAACGAGTTCCTTAATTATTATTATTATTAATATTATGTGTACAGTTTTTAAAGTAAGGTAAATTATTTGTTAACTGCTTGTTTTCATTATATAATTACATATTACGTTTCAGTCCATATCTTCAAAACTGTCTCGAAACTTTCCTTTTGGCTTAAAGTAACAAGGATATATCCATTAGTAAAACACGTACTAATGGCCTAACCTCAAAACCTGTCAGTTTGACGCCGTCAACTGTCCTATATAATTTATAATTTAGCTTAAAAACAAGGTTTCAGAACTTAATTGGGCAAACAAAGCGAGGTAAATATTAATACAAACGTGAGCTAAGCTCAAATGACGTTTCACAAACCAATTTAAATTACAGCAGGATTCTTGGAATTTTATGCTAAAAAAGTAGAATTAACACCCTATAAAATATAAAACAATAGTGGAGCGAAATAAAGAACAGCGCCATCGATGTCATCTTGATAAATCAGAGCCATGTCGCGTATTCGTACATTTTGCATATTTTTCAAAAAGTTCCAATCGAAGGTTATTTTAAAGAAAACATTTAAGATACTGCATTTCGAAACTTTCATCATACTGATAAAATCTACCGCATGATCCCGTGACAAATATACGTTTAGCGAATAGAAAATAGCTCACTTTATACCGGACACATTTCAATGGAAACTGTTTGTATATCGCTTGATTTTGAATTACTCAACTTTATTTGTTTTAAGATTATTGAAAAATTTTCGCAGATACAAAACTGCATACGAGTGTAGTCACAGAAGTCTCGACCTAACAAAGGAAACAAAAAAACTTGGGGGAAAAATACATGTATGTTTCTCAACGTAGTCTCCTTTGATCTCCATACACTTTTGCTAACAATGTTCAGTCTCAGAAAACTCAACAACAGAATCCACATCATAGGCAAATCTTTTAGTACTAAACATTTTTAAAATTTGAAAGCTAAATTAAGCCGAGGCATGTAAGTATGGTTGCGTGAGGAAGCAATTTGAACTTTAACTCATAGATGTTGGCCTTCGCGTTATGGATGTGTGAACCGGTGAATTGTCGTGATGAAACAACACTTTGTTTTACGCCGAATGCCTGCGGTTTGCCTTGATTTCGACACTCAAACGCTGCAATAAGTTAGTATAACACTCACCGTCGATTGTTTTTCCTTCTTTAAGATAATAAATGAAAATTATTCCACGCGAATCTCGAAAGACTGACGCATGACTTGTCAGCAGATGAGACTAGCTTCACCATCTTTGGAACCCATTCTACCCTTTCAGTCCATTGCGTTGATGGTTCCTTCGTCTCAGATGTGATCAATCCATGGTTATAAATTGACGCCAAAACTGAGGTTTATGCTGTGAAACGTCGCCAAACACTCGATTCAAACATAATCACGACGTTGGTTTTGTTCAATTGGAAACAAACGCGGAACCCATCTTACGCACAACTTTCTCCTGTTCAAATTTTAGATGTACAGCACATTTTGGAAAGATAAATGTTTGCGAGCTCGCGTAATCTTCAGTCGACGGTCATCAAATACTATATTCTTGACTTTCGTCACAATTTCTGGTGTGGTCACTTCATTTGGCCGACCATTGTGATATTCGTCGTACGGCCTCGTTTAAATTCTGCCATCCAATATTTTATTGTTGTAAACGAAGGTGTAGATTTCCCCAGAGTGTAATCTTTCTCGACGTTGGTTGGTTGGGCTGAGAAAGTATTGTAACGATGATCATGTTTTGAATTCATTGAGAGCGTTCACTATTGATGCAAGTCAAACAAACTCAAAACAATGCAGTTTCTTCAAATTTAAGCTTTATAAGGTTGCAACTTTTGTTTTTCAAACAACAACCCACCATCTATACGTCAGGTGCTTCTCGGACTACTCTCGTACATATTTAGAAAATATATTTAATAGGTAATTATACCAACAATGTGTTGTTGGTTACTATAAACTTTGGTTCTAAACACACAATCTTTATTACTTGTATACATCTTGTTGGAGTTACCAGAACTTGAACAATTGTATTGTCCAACAATTAATTAAAATAGAATATCCTCCATTGCTTCGAGAGCTTAAAGACTGATAAATAAATAAAGTGAGAATAGGGAATGACACATCTGAAGAATATAAGTTAGAAAATGGTTAAGCCCATGGATCAAGTCTAAAATGTGATCCTATTCCTCATTACAATCAATGATATCGGTCACATTAATAGAACCCACCCCCCTCCCCCGCAGTAGAGATGTTAATCTTCGCGGATGACATTATTTTACTCACCAGAGGAAGTAACATCAAGCAATCAACTAATAAAATAATAATCAAGCAATAATGCAGGACGTTATAAACAACAAAGAAACAGAGTGAGTGGACAATCTAGGATTCATATTTGACCCGGGAAAGGTTAGAGCAATGATTTTCTCCAGAACGTACAAACAGGAACTATTACCTTGAAACATTTATGACACCCAAGTCAGCTATCTACACAAATATTAAACTTGGAGATGTTATGGGATTCTAAACTGACCTATAAGACCCATATTGAAAACTTTATCCTGGAAACAAAAAAGACTATAATCCTAAAACTGTTAGCAGTGAAAAGTTGCAATTTTGTCCGTAATGTGCAAATTAGGGTGCCCACATTTATGTCTACCCATAAAAGGCTATTAAATAAACTAATTACCATTCAAAATGAGGCACTACGGGTAATAACTGGATGTATGAAGTATAGACATAGAGCTGAGTAAACAGAAACCCCGTTATGGAATAGAAGCAAAACTGCCGCAATAAGCGCACTGGAGTCAACAAACGAATACATTAGAGAACAATCATCCACTCCAAGACACTTAAATAGAGACTTTTCCATCTAACCGATTACTTTTTCATACTACGCTAAAAACACTCCGAAAAAATAAATAAAATATGTCTTTCCCGGAAATAGACCATAATTATACTACAAGGGTACCGTGAAAATTTGTACTTTTACTTTTAGCTGAGAACTATGGTCGCCATATTCTCTACGTTTCCTAGCCCAGCTAAGAAGTACTAAAACATTATGTTTTACGACGAAATAATAGTATAAATCATAAGATTCAGTTGAAGGCGTAAAGTTGACATGTTTACAGATTAAGTCCTTATTATGTGTTATCCTAATGGATAAATCCATTGTTTAATTATTTTAATTTATAGACGGATCAACTGCTAAGGTCATTAGAGACTTTGTACTATGTTTAATTTGGGGAACTAGTTTCTCAGTGTGGAAACAAACACACACAACAACCATGCCCTCGCCGGGATTCGAACCCGGAACCTGTGTGATCCGCGGCAATCATAGTGACCACTACGCTACATGAGGTCGGCGATAAATTCTTGTTACTTTAAACCAAAGAAAAATTTCGAGATACTTTTGAAGATATAATTGAAACGTAATGTGTTACTATATTCTGAATACAAACGGTTATCACTTAAAATATTACTGTTTGTTTGCATTTATTTTACAAAATGTACACATAATAACAATAAAGGTACTCATTCAGGCATGCGAAGCATTCATATTATAACTAATTTGACAGAACTATTATTATCCTGCATTTAGAAACATGTCCAACAAAACTGACATACCTCAAATTAGATTATGTACTGAAATAATTATCTAATAATTAAATACATTGGAAATTTATAAATATTGAGAAATTGATTGACCGAGTGATCAGCAAGACTTATGGCTCTAAAATTTATTCAGACAGTAAAGTACGGCAGAACATGCCAATGTAGACGCATACCTCGTTTTACCTCTACAAGACGAAATAGACCAAGCGCCCTTTCACGACCAGGAGCAGGGTGAGAATGATTTCTACCAAGCTACTGGCATTTGGTTAGAATAGTAAAGAATTCTTTCCTTGGCAGTGACTTAACACAGTGTATTGATGATTACACAGCTTATCGCTTATCAGGAAAAGAAGGAGGTAAATTGTTGCACTAAGTGCGGGTAGGTATTTATACAAATTTAGTTTTTCAAAATTAGAGCACGTAATACGAAAGAAAAATTTGGTTCCACTCATTATTATTAATGGACGATTCCCATCAATATATAACAATCTCAGGCTTTACCTTATTTCATGTTGAAATCATATAATTCTAATTTAATGATTCAATATACTTGACTTACATTTATACGATTATTTTAATTACATATGTCATTACTGATGATTATTTATATCATAACAGCCTGAAAATTTAAGTACTAAACAGCAGACGCCTCTTCCAATCTGTTTAAAATGTAATAGTTTGTCATATGCCGTATAGAATTTTTTTTTTAAATTTGCCATAAAATTTATAATAAATAATCCGATTTTTAGTTTTTCTGTTAATTTACAATCTGCAACAGTTTAATTGTATGAAATATTGTGTCAACATAATTATTTATTGGGTTATAAGCAAATAAATAGAAATTAATCATTTCCGACAAATATAATAATATTTATTATATGTTACTATTTTTACATTTCAAAATTTATGTCTTAACCAATAATGAGAGGAATTTGGAAGGTTCTACAGAGAAGATACTTGGTGGTTTTGTGGCTTCATCTATACAAGGAAGGAATCTATATAGGAAGGAATAAGAAAACACGTTAAGTGTGCAATGTACCCTCGTTTGCTCAATCTTGCTGCTATTATCTTACGTACTCGGAGTATGGTTGAATTGGCATTTCCAGAAAGAAACGAGGTTGGACTAGAGATCAAGATAATCTTCGCTAATTGGCGTCACCACCCGTAAGATTAACTCTCCTTCATTGTTCCATTAACTTATCTCTCATTTCACGGCTATTTCACATTAGTTTCACTGAATGACTCCTTCTCTCCACGGTTCATGTATTTGTTTCCTCTAAAGTGTTAGCTTGGCTAACACATAAACTGTTCATCTCTAACTCCCTTTCATCGCCGTTTCTGTACGGACTTCTCCCTTCGACCAATTATCTAAGACTGACTTCATTTTCTTCCGTTTTGTCATGCGGAATGCAAGAACGATATTCTCCGCTTTCCTTCTCTAATATCATTCTCACATCCCTTGAGGCAAGGTCAATGCTTTCTTATTACGCGTAAGTCACGTAGAACCTGGAGCCCGGAAACTGCTCTAACATATTCCTTGACGGACTGATCTCTCGCCTTCCAAAGTGTGTTTATAATACCAAAGACCGAAAGATTTCAAGGTGTGTTTGTTGAACAAAACCTTCTCGGGTTTCCACCCGGGTTAGAGAGCGCTTACTGTGTGACGTTTCGATGACCACCTGCTCTGTCGTCCAAATGTCGCACAACAGCGCCCTCTCTAGGGGTCAGCAACCGGACATATTGGCTCCATGTGAGTTAAATTTTGTCTTGTTAAAACCCAATTCATATATTATTTCACATTTCGATTTTTTGTTCGCTGAACATTTACAGTGCAAAGCTTATTTATATTGTTTATGTCTAAAAGCAAATAATATTTATATTATAAAAATATATAAGTTTTTTTATTTATCAAACAATCAAGCACAAGATGCAATATTTGAATAAATCAGTAAACATAGTAACTATTTCCAATTCTTATACAATATATACCATTTAAATGCCATGTCCAAAGGCGTTCTACTAAACCACAGTAAGAATTTGTTTTAACTTATGGTCATTCTGTTGACTTAAATGGGGTGGATATATCAGAGGAAATTTCAGCAGTATCTGAGCTTTTGGGCAAAAAATAAAGACGTAGCAAGTTAATTGCAAAGTTAAATTTTGCCCCTACCTTACTATTAATTTAAGAATATTGCTAACAATACTAATAACTGTAGTAACAGGCGAAACAAGTTTCTATAAGTGAAAATTAAGTAACAACCTTTTGGGCTCACACTACTACACAAAATCATCTTAATGTTTTGCTCACTTTGGCAATTCAGCATGAAATTGCAGATCAGGTAAATTTGAAAGATGGAATAAAATTTTTTGTAGAATTGAAAGTAACAAAAAAATTGCAGTTTGATTGTTTGGGCAATAATTCACATTTTAATAGCATTTAAAATTGTAAAAAATTGTTTGATTTACAACAGATATTTATTAATGAATTTCTACTGTTTTTACTGCTTGATTGTCAGTGTTATGTTATGTAATATGTTTCTTTATATATTTATATTGTAACTTCCGTCCACGTTGTTCTTCGTCGCTTTCGACATTTTATTTAGGGCGCCAGGTAATTTTTAAATATGAAATTACTAAAAGAAATTTATATGTAATTTATTCATCGAGCAATGAGATATGCACATTTTTCCAGGGCGTGGTCTTTGATTGTCGAAGACAGACTTACATTTCGTGTTTATAATATATTATTTATAAACGAACACAAATGAAATAAAACAACCAATTAAGGTTTACGGGTTATAATATGAAAACTTAATCGTGGACGTACAGAATGTAATCAAAAATTTATATTATTTTACAATATTTTTTACAATTTTTGGAATTCACTTGTAAAAAATAAATTAATTGCAGAAAATATATGCTAAATTTAAATATTAGTAATGAATACTATAGTTTGGAGAAAACTATAAGTAAAATATTAGTGTGTCCAATTTAATACTAATTATGGTAATTAATTTAGAAACAACTATAGTTATGAAATATTTTATAGAGCTGACTTAAATTGTTACTCACACCTTACACATGTAAGCAGATTTTCGAAAAACTAATTTGTTTCCTTCAGCCTTTTCGTAGTACACTAAATAGTATTTTCATTTCCAAATTCATTTATTTTTCTTGTCTTACGTAAATACTTAATTTTGCTAACATTTTCAATGTCAATGATTTCGATTTAATTGTATAGTTTTCATATTCTTAAATTGTCGGTAACACAATTTCTTCTGAATAATGGTCAAATTGTTATGCACGCTGAGTATTTTCGGATTCCAATCTGAAACTATTACGAAACCCAAACTAACATGCAATTATGTATAACTAGAGCCAGTAACACCAGAAAAAAAATAGCAGGAATATCTTCAGCGATAAAACATTTCCTCTCTCATGTTAACGTTGCGTAACGTAAAATGGACAGCAATAAAGTTGCATGTGGTTATGCAAGTGGACTTCAATATAGATGTAACAAACATTTTCCACGTAACCATAATAGATTAAAAAGAGTAAACTTTGATTTTATCGATTTAACTTGAAAATAGTTGCGGTAGTTTGTCTATTGCTTAGATAATATTCTTATGAAGATAAAAATTCATTTCGATAAAGCTTCTTAGAGTGATTCGACTTGTCAAATTAATTTCTCAGTCACGAATTAATAAATGGGCCTGTATCTATCATATAATAAAATACAATACGTTTGTTTTAATTAATATTAATTATAAAATTAAATATTTTAAACTGATGTTTTGTATAAAGAGTTTGTTATTAGTCATTACTACTTTTTTATATATACCAAGCTAGGTGTCCGGCGTTGCCCCGGTTATCATATACCCATAACCCCCGATTTGACTCCAATCTCGGTTGCTTTTCCGTTTTTTGCTTGTAACGCCCCTCCACCCCGACGCCTATGGGTGCTCCTTTCGCATGCTGTAAAGGGTTATAATTATACACAGGCAACATGTGGAGAAATATTATGAATCTCATTGGCTCCGAAATATATTGATTAGACGCAAATATAAGCCGGTTAACATGTTTGAAAATTTCTACCCCCGCCCACCTCCTTCATCCCTACCTACAGCCTACAGCCCAGTTTTCCCTGAGCATGACGAGCTCAAAATCCATGCCCATGCCGAGATTCCAACCCTGGACGTCTGTGATGCGAGATGGTGGCGCTAACAACACCACCACAGCAAGTCCAGGTGAGCTGCTAACACATATTGCTGAACTATTATATCATTTTTCCCCCTAGTGATTACTTGAAAAAGGATTTAGTATCGTTAACAATTTGTTAAGACAGTCGGGAAATCATTAAATACTAGAGAATTTTGGGTTATTATTAACTACTGAATAAGAAAGATAGCCAATACAGACAAGAATAATAATATAAATACCACACAACGTTTCTGGGATCCTTGTCCCTCTAAGAAGAGCCTAGAGAAACACAACTCCACACGTCAGTTGACAACACTCAAAAGCTTCTGAGGCTATTGATAAAGTTGTTACGGGTGTCAATGTAAATAACACTAGACTTTGATAAATACTAGAAAATTATAAACAAATTCAAAATAAACATTTTCTCAGCTCTTTCATCTTCAAGGTAAAGTTAACTGGAAATCTTGTGCGATCGGCATGAAATAAACAATTGTAAAATATCAGTTTGTCATTCAACAAAACAGATTTATATTAGTATTACATAAATTAATCAATAATTTTATGATATCTAATGTGCGTTAGGCTCAAGTCGATTTACAAACTCTTTAATAGGACAATACGCGCCGTTAATGAGCAGAGGTTCTTAATAAAGAGGTTGTAAACGCTTTCGTTGCCAATAAGATGACATTAAATAGCTTTATTCCTCAATAATGTATATATATATATATATATATATATATATATATATATATATATATATAAAGTGAGAGATGATGTTTGTCTACCCGTATCGTCGTACAGTTTCTGATTATATAGTCTTCGAATTCAAATAGACTTCCATTACATTACATGAATTTTAGAGTTTACATAATGAATGTATCATGTGAAGTTAAAATTTCAAGAGTTTTGAACAGATGTCTACAACTTTCTCTATAAGTTTTACCACATAGTATTCTGTGTACGTGGAGGAATCAACCAGTTGTTCAATGCTTGACGAAAGGAATCAAGGGGCAAGCCATATGGTAACTCCGTGTTATGTCGTATGTTTTTCTTGTCAATTTTACGTTACGTTAATCGCGTATTTCTTTCGTAACTTTTTCTAGGCATAGGTTATTCTTTTGTAATTTCATATTTTGCTCTTTTCCATGCCAGTAGAATAGAATATGGTTCTACGGACTTTATATGTAATTATATGTATATATTTTACATAGGTTTCACGTAGGAGAAGTAGGAATCATATTTAATTTGTGAGAGAGGTGGGCTGATATGTTCGTATGTACTAAGCGATTGTGTGTGTGCGTTATTGCCTCACTACGGATGGAAAGTTGGATACGTCAGAGCAAAGCATTTGCCAGATAAACAAGGGAACTTAACACAAAATATTTTTAGTTTGACTCTGTTGCTAATTTACAGTCTACTTTTAACACTTTAGAGTAATAAGTAAATTCTTTGGTATTAATGTTGTTTGACACGAGTAGGGCACCGTCCAGTGGCGGGTCTCCTGTATTTATTCAGTGATGTCTTCCGGCCACAGGCTCTTCAATCTTCTCACTACGGGTTGTTGGAGGTAAAGGTCGACGAAGTAATTGTTGCGGTGGTTTAGTGGTCCATGTTTGCTTTTGCTGGCATACGTCTTAATGGTTTCTGCAATTAATGGAAGTTTGAGGTCGTGTTGGAGTGGATGGTTGCTGATGTACCAAGGTGCATTGACTAGGGTGCGCAATGTCTTTCATTGGAATGTCTGCAAGATCTAGATATTTGATGGTTTGCTGCATCCTCATAAATCGATTCCGTAGTATCCATATACGTATTAGTATGGTTTTATATAGAAGCAGTTTGTTTTCAAGAGTGAGTTGTGATTTTCGTCCAAATAGCCCAGTGCATGTTTTTAGTTTCAGTTGTTCCTTTTTGGTTTTTATGTGGGTTTTCCGTGTCAGTTTTTGGTCGAGGTGGAGTCCTAGGTATTTTACTTCGGTTTTTACTGGAATTGGTTGTTTGAAATTTTAACTTGTGGGCCCGTCGAGCGTTTATTTGTGAAGGTGATTTGCTTGGACTTGTTGCAGTTTACTTTCATGCGCCTTTGGTTGAGCCAATTTTCTAGGAGGCTGAGATGTGACTGGAGATTTTCGGTTGCTTGGTCCGCATCAATATCTGTTGACATTATTGCGGTGTCATAAGCAAAGGTGACGAATAGAGTGTTACCCGTGGTGGGGATGTCTGTTGTATATAGTAGATAGAGGAACACATCCCTGCGGAATGCCGGAGTTGAAGTCTTGACATGCTGAGTATCGTCCCTCGAATTGGACCTGGAAGCATCTTTGTGAGAGGTATGATTTTATGTGTAGGAAAACTTGGTGTGACAGCCATGTTTTAAATAATATATAGCAGGCCGTTGTGCCATATCTTGTAGAAGGTCTGTTAAATATGTCACAACAATTTAGAGAGGTGGCTGAGGAGCATAAGGAAAGGGTATCTAAATTTGCTAAGGAGAATAGGGATATTAAAATTACTGCTATAGAAAGCAGTAAGAGAATGATACTATATGATAATTAAAGGATAGGACACGTTGAAAAGAGACTAGAACAGCGACGTCTAGACGAAAGGGAAGAGTTCATTCAAACTATGAAAGACAAGGTGAAAAAAATGCCCAACAGACTCGAATCCTAAAAGGAAAAGTTTATCAGTTTGGGAAAATAATCCGACCAATTCCTCAATCAGGAGATGAACAAAATTCGCACATTTGTACTGTACTGAATACGGGCGGGATAAAAAATGAAGATTATAATTTTTTTTATATTTTAATTTACGTAAAAATCATGACCATTTTACATTCTCGTCTTCAGTCTTGCCAGGGTAATTCTCGCAACTCAGGTAAGTCAAAGAAAATCAAAGCAGCCTTAGAAGCGTTAATGAGGATTAGATATGGAGCGCAGGAAATATAAGCGTCTGGCCAAAACAAATTTCTCGTCACAATTTTATTGTACTTTCCGCCAAATTAGAGCCGTCGTGAACGAATCTCTTTCCGGGCCATTGAAATTTGCTACGTGAACCCTGAAGGGGGGTGGCTAACAAAAACATTTAGATTTGTGGGGTCACAAATCAGTTTCTAATTGGCTAAGATCACCAGATTCCAAGATCTTGTGGGTGGAATTTCGAAAATCCGATTTTTGAAATACATAAAGCTTCTAAATCTCTCCTTACTATTTCGACAAAGAAAGATGTTAAAGTATTTTCCATAGGGAAACCATTGATTTGATGATAAAATTACGTTTTTAAACGTGAAATAAGTACAATTCAAAATCAGATTCGTTTAGCTAAGTATTTCATGTAAAGATATACTTATTAATTCTGAAAAAATGTTATCCCATCTTTTTTTAAACTTTCTATAATTATATTAATGGGTAATGAATTGGAAAGAAATACCACATCTAAACAATTTAAAATATGAACATTTGGGAGAATAATTTTATATAAATCAACCATTTTTAATATGGTTAAATTTCATTAACAAATTGGTTAAAACTAGACTGCAATCTTAGTTATTGATGAATCGTAGAAATGTAATATCCTACCTAACCATGTATTGCATATAAATCTTGGTGGACAGAAGATTAAAAGTTTCAACTGCAATTTAGATAAAAAATATAAGAGGAATATATAATTTTTACAAAGGAAATTATTGAATTACTTTAAATTATTATGAATCATATCATTCATCTTGAAAACGAGATTATTTCATTTACTTCAGAGACCTTATACAATTTTGTTAAAAAAATACAATATGTTAGATTAAGCATTCGGCACTCTAAATTAAGAAGTAATTTTATAAGAAAATTTGACTGGCTTTTTGTGAATTCATAGTGACAATTGGTTTAGGAGTTCGAGTAACAAACTTATTCCCAGTGAAGTTATTAATTTTTAGGTAATAAATTTTGTTTAATTAACTTCAAATTTAATAAAAATCTTTTCATGAACTTTCTCAAATTATTTTAACCTAAAAATCAAATTTTTCCCATCGATTAACTAACTAATATTAAAAACCCTCCTTTTTTGTGTGTTTACAAAAAGAATAAAAAAAAAATATTAAGTTTAAGGAGATAGATTCTATGAATATAAATATCAATTACCATATAATTCCCAAATTTTAAATAAAACCCTAATCTTCTTACAATAATTAATTTTATTTCTTCTTAATATAGATGCAATCCACTTAGTTAAAATAGAAGTGTTATAATTGGGATATAGAGGTTGGTAAACACCAATTTTCGTAAATATGGAAATGAAAGAAACTCTAGGTAACTCTGTATCTTAAGTTGTGTTATCAGGGGGTGGTCACACCTAATGAACGTTTTATTGCCTGAACGCATTCTAAAGCCTTCAAAGGATAAGATTCTGGACACGGAAAAATTATTCTTATACGGAAAACACAATTATTTCAAAAACTATACAAGGAAACATCGAATAGCTTGGTTTAAAACTGACTTAAAAAGCTCACCGCAGCATAGTTTTAGAAGGAAAAATCTTTGTGAACACTCAGGTACTTCATTGGATAGCATACACGGTGTAACATGAAAAAGCAAATGTGCATGATTCACCAGGAGAGAGAAAGATATCGTAGCCCTTTGAGTCGAGATGAATAGAAAACTGAGAGAGTGGAATTTATTGTTCAAATAGACATTATTTCCAACGACATTATCTCAATTGACGTTTTTGGAAAAGTTAATATCCCGAGGGGTCATTGTCCCGACAGATACAGTTTTACGAAATAAAGTATTATATTAGCACAACACTTAATATGTTACTTACCTTATTATACTTCATTATTATTGTAAATTAATTTTTTTAAAAATCCAAAAATAAAGAACATAAAAATTTCAGGTAAATTTATTTATTCTTGTATCGTCAAAGATTTAACAGGAAATTTCGATTTTTTCAGTCATAGTCATTTATAAAAAACATTACAAACTTTTTAACAAAGGACAAACACGAAGAATTATGCTAAAATTATGTTATTCTATACATATTTGGAAATAACCTTACAGGTTTGGTTTCTTTTTACATTAACACTAATTCAAATTTTTCTTTGTGTACCAATATGAAATTGGTAAACCGATTGAGAAGGATATGCGTAGTAAAATTGTAATGTGAATACAATTGTAGTATTGGGACGCTTCTCTTAAGGCGCACGCTTAATATGTGCACATTTCACTTTGTTTTATTTTCGTTCTCCTTATTCATTATTTCTTAGTTAATATGTAATAAAATATTTTCTGAATGAATTTTGTATCCTCATTTTTCATTGTCTCACACGTTTGTCATTTCTCTTCCTGCGATCGTGTATTATGATTTCGCGGTGATAATTGACTTCGAAGATAATTACAGTGCTTAACGCTGTATTATCTCATGTCGTAAACTCACGTAAAAGAGAAACTGTCAAGATAAGTTTGCTAAATTCAACAGGTTGTTTCGACTTTAGCAGTTTAGTAACGAATTAACTATTATTATTCTCTAGAAGAATTATTAACGATCAATGACAATAATTTTAAGAAGAATTATAGTCTTATGTGGATATTCGATGATTTGCCGAAAGACTTACGCGACAGCTTTGCTACAGTACTTTGTTTATCCTAAACCAGTGGTTCCCAAACTTTTGTCTCTCGTAGACCACTTGACAGTTTTTTCTGTTTTGGGTAGACCCCCTGCCATTTTAATTTTGAACTGTTACAAATTCATCAACTTCAATAGTGTTTTTGACACCGTAGCCAGTGCTCTTCACTTTGGTTGGTTTTCTGTTAAATTTTTTTAAAAAGCACGTCATGTTTCAGACATTTATTAATCCAAACGAGACAATATACTAACATAGTAAAATTATAATATAAAATAACTACACGAAGCATAAATATTTATAATGGGATGCCTGAATTTTAATAGCAATTTCTCTATATTTGGCTCCAATTTTACTTAGTTTAATCTCAAGGTTCTTCGATCGGTGATTTATTATGTTTCTTTCTATTGTAATATGATTGGAAACCACTTTCCATGAGGTATGATAGTCCATAATGCAGGATAAGATATAGGTATGTCTCTGAAGCCAAAATTGCTGATATCCTTTTATGAACTATACTTTAACTTCTTCCTTAGCTCTTATTCCGATCAGTTCTTATCGGATACGACAATCGTTTCTTTAATGTCACCGTATGAATCGATAATCCACCGTGGTATTTCCATACCCAAAATATCCTCAAACCAAATTTAAAAGTATGTGTGCAGAATATTTAAATGTTGAAACATCATCATCCTGGTAGCTTGTCTATGACAAAGTTGGAAACTGGGGAAATTCACGCCGTGCGATATTCTGACAAGAAAAGCTGAAATGATGGAGTATAGTTAGACTGTCCCTCTGTAACTGCAAGTTAGCCTCATTAAATTTAGTGGGCAAATCTGTTAAATAAGCAACGTCTGGTTACCACTAAAGTAAATGATCTTTTCAAATGGGTCTTTTCATAAAAAAAACTCAAAAAGTGAAAGGAATCTTGGTAAACATAATCCTTTTGACGACCAGCTTACTTCAGTGTGATGGTGTAATCAATGAAAGTTCTCGTCATTTTCTTCACAAATCTGCACAAATAACCTATTATTCAACGCGTTACTTAGAATTTTGTTTATTGCGTTTATGAAAAATTGAAGAGATTGATGCAATTAGCAAATAAATGTAGATGGATGTCGCAGTTGTATCTAATTTTACTGACAAAAATTCCTTTATTACATAAAAATTGAGTGTTTGTGTAGTACAGCCTCCTATATCTGTCAATCTAAGCGCAAGCTTCGAACCAGAATTAAATAACATTTTTTAAATGTAAAATACCCTTTGGATAAACAATCGGTTTTAACAAAACATGTATACGTGAATACTCATAGGATTGATTGGAATAATATAAAAAGACAGTACATAGGTACTATCTCTGATGTGTGAATTATTCCATTTATAGAAATCCAAAATTTCTGTCACGACCTGCTTGGGATAGTTAATCACGACAAAAAATATTCTGCTAAACAATTTTTTTGCATTTAAGTACGTCAAAGAAATTAGAATAATAAACAAAACCCAGTCAAACTAATACAACTTTTTTCAAATTCCAATTGTGTGCAGACTTTTTCTCATATTATTCAGCTCGTATTAATCAAAACAAATTATAGTAATACCTAAGTCAATATAACAATACAATAAATCCAAAATATGGATATATATTAGACAGTATACGCCCATATACACAGAATACGCTTAGTCGTTATATTTTATCGAAATCAGAAGTGCATCCTTAGTTGTTCTATTTTCAAATGAGATAAAATAACTTTTTATAATATTGAATACACATGGTTTCTATCTTCATTTAATTTTGGTTCTAAAGCATCAGCTTGTGCTTTCGTATTCTCCAAAATGGGGAATTCATCAGGTTTATGAAAACCATGGGATTGGGGTAATTTCAAATATTTATTCGAGTAAAATTAATTATCAAGTACGTGGTTATATTTTACATCATGAATAACGCTACGTTATTGCCGTTTATTTATATTATAATTTCAGTCAGTGATAGTAAGTAAGAAATATTAGAATAATAAGAAACAAGGCTGCACCCTGTTTCCTAATTATTTATGTATCTTTAGGAAAAGAAGAATATGGATTCACGAAATTAATTCTAACGTAAAACATTTGGTGAATGTCACATCATAATGCCAGAGCTACGTAGAGATATTGCAAGATTTTACATTTATTTCGGAATGACACCTGATTGATTTGATGAATTTTGCAATTCAATTAAGAATGACATTAAAAAGCAATACACGAACTACCCTGAACCGATAACTTCAAAAGAACGAGTTGCAATTCCTTTGAGGCAATGTTATAATATTTAAACGAGTGTGAACGTTTTCTAATACTTAGTATAATATATTATTAACATTTTCTTTGTCGGTTTGTACGGAAAGAATGGACAAACGCGCAGCAGTCCCCGTGCGGCACGCGGGAAATACCGTGCAAGCTTCGAACCTTCACTGGGACGCAGCAAGCAGCGAGAAAATTCGTGTAGGTTTGAATATGCCCATATACCGAAATGAAAACACGTCCCGCACCTTTCCCGCACTGGTGTGAGAGGGTCTTAAAGGTACCCAGTACATTTTTTGAAGAGAAATTTTGATAATATTTAGTAGTGGGACTATATATGGGTTGTGATGAAATTAGCATTCCCTGTGCGCAGAGTTAAGTTAAATAGCTTCTTCACTAATAGATTAATGTGGAATTAAATACCTTTTCAGGCGAATATAAATAAATACTTTGGCAACGCCGCGAACCCAGCTAGTAACTAAATATAATTACTTTGGACTAGCTCAGTAAAGATTTACTTTCTACTTTTAAAATAAAGGTTCTGTATTGGTATATCCGGGAGTGCATGGTTTCGAATTTAGTTAAATACATAAACATATACGTAATTTATTACGTATAGCAACTTCAATATTACCCATAGATATTGTAATAATCAAACGGGAGTCAAATAAAAAGATTAATATTTATAAACAACAAACAATTTTTATTTATAAAAAATTTAGCAATTATACAATTTAAATTTATAAAATGGATCTCAATCTCTCATGGGTCTTTACTGGGTTTGATAACGGACAGAACATTTAACTTAATCAAAGAACCCAACATTTATCTTAAAATTAAACAGAAATATTTAATCGTCTATACATAGACGAAATTAATGATCGACGAACTTACTCTACAAGATTGATTCTAAATTTAAAAGAATTTATTTTATTAACACAAAAGAAAAGAACGATATCTGACTGTATCTTTTAATTCAGTTTACACATATTAATACCATGAAATTTCAACTTACGATTACTCAGGAAAATTTGGCTCGTTCGTACACACACACTTTATATACTGGACGTTTAAACACTGACTAACACACACTGTTGGTTTGATGAAAGCTGGTTCTCCGTTCGTGAAGGACATCTCACTTGCTCGTGGTGAAAACTACTCGACGCTGGATGCAGTGTCCTGGTCTCCTACCATTGAAGACAGTGGTCAAATTTTGATATTACAACAGATTAGACTTCTTCATACAAAAATGTTTATCGTTGAATAAATTTGCTATTTCTCTCGCAGGCTGCAAATTTTTTCCATTCTCGATGCTCGCCGTACGCCTCCACAACTCTGACTCCAACACTCAACTTCGGTGCTCACAGCCCCCTCTCCCACTCTAACTAACTTCCAAAAATTTTATCTGCCCTTTATATATTCCAGTCCCTTCCTTTTTCCTTTGTTCCAAAACTACGTCGCAACTGCCCAATGACAGTTTCCTCCATTATCCCGAGATTTACATTCTGCAGCTGCAGTTCCTTAGTTAGCAAAAATAGCTCGCTACTCTGTCTTGCCCCAAAGCCGACCATCGAGACAGGTCTAATTTGTCTTTGCACCCTCAATTACTTTGAACTTGTATTCTCACCCCCGCACGCACGTGCGCTGATCTAAATTCTTCAGACCGGCCAAACTGCCCCTCAATCCTAAGTCAACAACATTACAAATTGTTCTTTGAACTGTCCAGGCCATTAATCAGAAACAATGCCTGCCTTAACAGATTTATCTTGCGACAGGCCACCCGCAGATATCTTGCGCTGACTCTTCAATAACAAACCAAAGTACACAACATTACAACTTCCTCTGACGGCCAAGACCATTAATCTGAAACAATGCCTTTCCTTCAAGGCATTACAATATACAAAAAATAGTCATTTCCAGCTAATAATAATAATTTCGCTAAGATCATAATAATTCATAAATATCTATTTGTCAGGCGACTAACGTATAATAATTATTTTAGTCAATTAAGTGAACTTTTAGGCAAATGCCGGGTAGGATTCTTAAACTACAGCCCGGGGGCCCTAGTTTAAGCCTTGGCTGCCTTCTCCCACCTTTCCGCAACCCCGCTTTCAAATCCTTCCCTATTGTATTAAAGAAATGTAATTGAAATATAAAACTCGAAATATATTTCTATGAGCCTTGAAGGCTATTATGATTATTATTCTGACAGGATTATTCTGACATTATTATTCACCACAGTATTATTACCGCAGTACATTAGACAAGGTTAATAAATAAAACAACTTTTTGCAATTTCTGAAAAATTTAATCTCAACTGACGTCTAAGTACGAGGAAAATACGTTTATTACGAAACCACGTAAGTTCGTTTAGTCACTCTCGTGCCTCTGAGTATTACGTATTATGCTACGTCCAGTCATTAGTGCAAAATAATGCATAACAGGAAACGTAATGGAGATAATTAGAAACTGACTTTCAAGTTTACACAGTACAAGGTCTACGATACGAAACATGGCTCAGTTGCAATTTTAAAATATTGTTTTATTATGCCATTGGATTTCAGAAAACCTAGAACGAGCACATCAACAATAATTGATAAAAAATAAAAACGCCGAATAATACAATAATGGAGAAGTGGTGGGGATTAATAAGCTCCTTGTGGATTCCGATATTCGCCGTAAACGAAGTAGACGAGTACTGAACTCCCTGGTACCAACAAAATTACTATTTTCACAGCAAATTCGTAATCCATTCAGATATAAACCACGAACAGGAATTTATAAAATTACTAATTGAATTTAGAATATTTGCATAAATCTTAATTAAAACTCCTATTTATTGTCTAGTATTCAAATTACAAATTGAATTCTAAAAAGCTATTGATTGATATATTACCATGGATATCTATAGTTACTATAATACAAATAAAATTGCTCATAGTAGTAATTCTTACCAGGCGTGTTGTGCTTATCAGTTTCTACATTATTGTTTGAATTACGGGTGGCCGTTGCCACAATTGTAAACTTGAAAATATAAAATGTTAATAAGTTATTTGAATATTCAACGAGGTTATTAGAAGTAGATATCAATCTGGTAACTGGTATGACAAGTACAAATGATTTGTAAATGCATTTAATTATAAAACTAACACATTTTCAATTGATAATAGCACAATGTATCGAAACATTCTATAAACCTAATACAGCCGGGAAACTCCCACGTTTCCAGATGTTTCACCGGGACTGAGATCCTCCAGCCACAAGAGGAGGGGTAGTGCTATGTTTCCGACAGAGGGTTATTTCCTAAGCCCATCCCAGTCCCACCGAGCTACAATGCGGAAGAATTAGTCCTTACAGAACTCAATGTAACCACAATAGTCACTATTTATTGCCCTCGTTGCCGTATCCTATCCAGAAACCTGTTACATTACCTATCTTTCTTTCCCTAACTTATCCTCATAGGTGATCTGAACGCCAGACACAGACTTCGGCGATACCATAAACGTTAACAACGACGAAATCCTATACAGAGCACACCAATGAACCCCCCTCTATACCGATTCCCCTACATTCCTATCGTTCGGAACAACATAATTGTTTCTCCTAGTCTATGCCAAAAAGTAAAGAACACCAAAATACTGGACTCCGTTGCTTCTGATCACCTTTCCGTCCTCCTCTCAATAGATCTTTGTTATATAGCATCTGTCGGGCTCCAATCATAAATCCGTGACTAGAATAGAACAAATTCGAAAACATTTCAAAAGTACATTGACGAAAATAACCCAACCCCATCTGTCAACATCCCAGAAGACATCGAGGTCGTTGTTCTTCCTTCACCAACTTACTTAACCAGGCAATCAAGCAATATGTACCACAGCTAAAGATAGATACAGGTCACCCCCATCTTCCACCACATATCCTAGATCTCATGAGTTAGAGAAAGATTTACAACTAACAAGCCACCCAGGATTTTATGGAACCGGCTAAATTCTCAAGTCCTACATAATATATCCACCATCAGAATGGAAAGCTGGGAGCAACAATTGGAAAATTGGATTACGGCAATGAAAAGAATTCTGACTACAATTTTAAAGACTCACAGAAACTAAACTAAAAACAGGCAGTACAGATAGAAACCCGACAGACATAAAATTGGACCCAACGGAAGTTGCTGAAATCTTCGGTCCACGCTTCGAGAATCTTTCCCCTTCCTTTTGGATAATTTTTATGAAGCTAACTAAATCAACATAATAGAAAACCAACTCCTCATTCTTCTGCCTTCCCCATCTCCTCATGAACATAATAACCGATTCCTAATTGCATCCATCACAGCAGAAGAAGTGACACAACCCATCCGTTCTATCTGCAACTCCTCTCCCGGAGTTGATAGAATTACCTTTCTAATCCTCCGAAATTATCCGTTAGAAATGATTCCTTACCTTTCAATCACTGCATAATATTATTCCACATCCCGTTCCAATAGAAATAATGCAAAACCATTATATTCCTGAAACCAGGGACCAGATCCATTCTCATACAGACCAATCAACCTCCGAAACCTCCTACAAACAATAATTACCAACCGACTACTATTTTTCTGTTCCAACATCGTTAAGTACAGCATCGTTAAGTCCCATCATTTCGGTTTTCGTTAACGCATTTCCTATTCGGATACAATCCTTGCATGAACCACAAATTCCGACAATCAATCCCAAATTCCGGCCACGTTCTTAATCGTTATCGCATATGATCTTCCATCAGCTGGTCTCCCTCAGGGAGATATTTTCTCCGCAATCCGATTCAACTTATACTGTCATGATTTACCAATCCCAACTGGACCTACGGATAAACCTCTCCCTCTACGCCGATGAGACCTTATTCTGGTCCAGCAGCAAAAGTTACATGAAACTGAACACTTCCTTCAACACGTACGTAATATATCTCCACGAACGGTTCCACTACCCCTGTAAAAAATTCCCTAATAATTTTCTGGAAGAGAGACAACCACTCCCCCTTTCTCAAGAAAGCGATTATCGTCTGGAACAAAATCATATCTCCATCAACGTTAAAGACTATGAATCCATATCAACCAAACCCAAAATTCCAATCTATAAATCCAGAAAAATTCGTGAAAAATCCAATAAACGCCTGAATATAACTAAATGTCTGAGCTCCAAAATTTGTTCCCGTCATCGCAAAATGCTGATACATACATACAGACAGAAAATGCGTCCCTTACCATATTACAACGCTGTGATGTATTCCCTCACACAATGGTGGAGCTCCCTCAGAGCTCTAGAAGGAAAAATCCTGCGTTTCTGCCTCAGACACACCCGATTATCCTAACACTCACATTTTCCGACAGAAATTACTCGACAATTTACCTCCACTCAATCAATACCTAGCCTATCTCCGCGCCTCCTACACCCAATCGCAAAATAAATAATAACATCCCTCAAATAGTATCGATCTTTCAACAACCCGTTTCCAAAATCCAAATACCTATACCCTCCTGAAATCATTTCTCTAAACCTCCAACAAAAATATCCCGAAATATAACCCTCAAATCATCATACATACTACAACACACCCGGTCCCCAAGAACAACGAATTGATTACTGAAGAAAGAAGACCCACTCCATAGTTATCATCACATACATTAAAAAATGAAACCCAAACCAGATCTGCTCTCTAAAAAGTAACCCACGTTAATCAACTATAGCGCTGCAACAGCTATCTAAAAAGCAATGCTAAAAAGAGATAGCTACCCTAAACAGCAGGAACATACTCCCATTAACGATGACATCATCAAATGTACACCAGGCAATAAATGACTCGACAGGCGTAACACAGGCAAGAGAAATGTTATAGCCGTGAGACAACGGAACTAGGTACGGAAACACTGCCATAACCAACTCCTTGGTGCTACAACCCATATAGGGCCTTGGCCTCTCTGACAATCACAGCCCAGTCTTGTTGATCTTCAGCTCGCTTCCTCCATCTTCTTACTCCTATCTTTCACAGTTTTTGCGTTTTCCTTTCATTGTCCTTGAGTCATTATTAAAATCCATCCGGCAATGTCTGTCTATGAGTTTCGTAACGAGATGTTTTTCTGATATGGGGTTGTTAGCCCCATGATCATCCCCCAACCTGGAGGACCAGTGGACTGTTCTTTCCTTTGACCTGTCTGGCTTGGGTGTCCCTACTAGGAGTCTGAGCTCCCGCCAGCATAGCTCTCCAGGTCATTGGAACTCACAAACCTCCCCGCCGCGTTAAGGCGACAGTCCTCGGGGAGGTGAAACACTGCACACCTATATGAAATAATATGGCATAAGTCTGTACCGACGACTGACTTTAGACCCCCATTACCACAACAGTGACAATGTACTATGCCTATTAGGTGGGGAAACGGGTGGTAAAACAAAAACCATTGGCACCCTCTACAAAACCCTAATTAGACCCGTCAGACCTGTATTGCCATCCCCTTATTGTAACTGAAACCAAAAAATCCATAAACAAAATAAATATTTACGAACGAAAAGCCCTTAGGCAGCTTATAGAAGCCATTTCCGCACCAGCAATGAGACGCTCTAGCACATAGTAACAAAACCCGTACAGCCACTAACACAGACCGCTAGAAGACTCGAGAAATATACATCCATAAAGTTTACCACCGAAGCTCTCTAAGGCAGACCCTAAACAGAATTTCCACTACATGATAAAGAATCTAAACGACTTTAGACTTGAGTGACAGACGGTGTACTAAACTTTTAAGATAGATAATACCAAAAAAACTCCGCCTTCCTATCATCCAATCTATTCTTTCTGCCTTTAACTCTCTCTACGTTTAAAATAATAAAAACAAATTCTCCCCAAATTCTAACAATAGAATAATTCCACTCACACATCTCTCGCCAAAAATAATGTCAAAATACCCTCCCGCATTTAAAAATAAAAATGGGATACCTAAACACCTCGTAAAAAATCCCAGAATTATTCACACCCTGACCCACTCCTAGTGCAATCCAGTCGTTTGCCCGACACACTCTTGTCCGAAGCACGTTTTCCGACAACAGTATCCTGATTGTCGTTTGCCCGACAGTGCATTATCCCGATTCACATTTGCCCGAAAGTGCATTATCCCGATTCACATTTGCCCGACAGTGCAATATCCCGATTCACGTTTTACCGACAGGTCTTTTTCGCGAACCTTGCGGTTTTACGTAATAAAGCATAATATTAATATTTTAGGACACATAATATGTTAGTTATCATTATACATTATTATTGTTGTTAATTAAGTTATGTGTGGAACAATTTCAACCCAATTTGGTGCACGTATCACTTAAGATCCAGGAACAAATACCGTGGATTTAAGATAATTCCAGCACCCCAATTAGTGAGGTGGAAGGGGGTGCAATTTTCAAACTATACATTGGGTCGAAAAAATAGTTTACGGGGTCGTTCAGATTTATATCACTCTCAATGTTTTCAGTGAAAATTTTCATCCCCTAACAGCATCATGACAGGGGGGTGATAAAAATTTCTATAAAGACTAAGAATGACGTTATGGTAGTCGCTAGGTTTAGTTACGACATTCCAACAGGATTTACTTAAAGTTTCGCCCCTAGGGGTTGGTTTCCAGATCTCAAGTGATACATTTACCAAGTTTGGTTGAAATTATTCCACGCATTAATGAGTAACTTAATTTTAAATAATGATCATGTATAATAAGATAACTAACACATTAAGTATTTTACAATGTTAAGATTATGCTTTGATCGTAAAAACGCACTTTTCTGAAAAATTGCCGGTCCGGAAAACGTTAATCAGGATAATGACCTGTCGGGCAAACGCGCTTCGAGCAAGTGTGTGTCGGGAATTTGTACTAGACCTCTCCTACTCACAAATTCCGCATCATTTACCATCCTAATCTGTGCAAGAATCCCGACGCCCTACGTCTACCACCAACGTAGCCATGAGTAAAGAAGAAGTTGGCCACAAAATCAACAGCGTTCTATAAAGGTCAACGCCAGCATGTGTCAGCCGCCACAGGCAAATTTCCAGCATGGCCACACTACGCGATTTTATGACATTTGGGCGCTGTGCGATTATACGGGTGGCCACATTGTTTCGAGAAATCGCATGCGTTTCCAAACGTCACTCTCGAATATGCGCAAGACGCGATCCGTCGCAGTTAATAACTTGGAGGAGTGAACATTTGCAGCTTGCAGTCGCTGTACCTGGAAAAGAAAATGAAACGAAGATTCGGTGTGCATCCTATTAATGCAGTTCAACGTAATCAGTGGCAGTTACATCATCATTTGATAACTTGTATAATACATTCGAAATGATAAATCTTACAGATTTTTCTATAAAACTCTGTCGGAGATTCATCAGCTTTAAGTTTGGCTTTCCCATTGTTTATTCATACTTGGTTATTTAACCAGTCATATTGAGTAGGATCTGATTTAAAAGAATTCGATATTTATTTCGTATGTGTGTGTTTTTAATTTATTGTATAATCATTCAGTATCTTTCATATTTTTATATTAGCATTTATTAATATAATAGATTGTGCATTCTTAAAGGTAAAGTTTCACTAAGATATGTCATAGAGTCCCTATAATTGTCTTCATTACACGTGAGCCATTTCTTATGCTGGACCACTAATCTAGGATTTATCATTTATATTCATCGTTTTAAGAAGAGATACTTTCTCTATTTTCATTCGAGCATTATTGTTATTTTAGCACAATAATTAAGCAATTCCACTCTAGTGAAATTAATTAGGTAGTCGGCATAATGTTGAACATTGTGCGTTATAACTAGGTCAATATCAAAACTATTGCATTGAAAGTAGGTAAGATATATTATATACGTCAACCACTCATGGTTAAAATCGAACCAACGAAACGAAGTGTGCAGCTTCCACACTATTCTCTTCTTCATCTTCTTACCAGTCTCTTTGAATGTACCCATCACGATAGGCTGAACTAACCTGAACAAGGTTTTGAATTAAACGTTTATGTTTTGAAGTAAATATTTATTGCAATTTTCGTTTTCTCAAAAATACACTATTTAATGGTGAAATACAGAAGAATCTGATCAGAATTCTTATTCGTAAACGTAGGATTACTTTGTAATTAGAAAATAACCGAGATTGGTGTCAAATACAAGTTTACGGGAGTCACCTAGTTAAATTCTGGCATGTACTACACTGACTAAGATGTAGTTCAGCCCTTTCATGTGAGGGGGGGGGGTTAACGTTAGAGATCAACCCAGTGATCCAATAGTTACGAAGTTCAGGTACATAGCCTTAAAACTTAACTATATAATATAAAATAACGTAGTTGACCCTACAGTATATTTTATAAAAGGCTTATAGACTACCAATTATTTCTTAATGGAGAAGAAAAACACTTCAAATTTCATTCCACATTTTAATACCTACACCTTTTTGCGTTTAACAAGTTGTTGCCTATTAATTGAACCTATATTTTTTTACCGTTTCCGTTGTAAATATATTATTTATGACTGCAAACCTTTGCAAATCTTATCGAATATTCAGCATAAGCGTTGTGTGAGAATCATTGTATCGCAGTTTCGTTCCATAGTTTTTGTTTTTTAATATAAAAAGCCCTAAAGTTACTTAAAATCTATGATTGGCTCTGCAGAAGCTACAAGTATGTAAGTAGTGGAAGATGATACGAAAATTCTTGGATACATACGACTCCCTTCTCAACACCAACTTCGTGCAGAAAAGAACTTGCGTAATATTTGCTCAGCCATAATAGAATATGAATAAAAGTTATCTGTACAGTTATTTCAATATTGAATTAATTAATTAGTGAACAGGACGGTTTTGGTTAGACACTGCTCGATGATGGAAAGTTGTCGACAATATATAAAATACTAAGTCTGTTAAACATACACTTGATCATCAAGACAATATATGAGGTTTTCCTACTGTGTTATCGTGGAAATAAGGAAACAGAACACTCGAAAACAATATCGCATAACAGGTTATTCAACTTAAATTATTAAATATTTTATTCAGTTACATTCATAAATATATTTTTATTTCTAAGAGAGTATTTTTTCAATATATTCTTCTTCCATGAGAAAATCATTTCCATATTCATTGCATGGCACTTTTTCTTCGTACAAAAAAAATACCCACTATATTGGGTAGCAAAATAAGTGACTGAAATTCGTTGAATATAAATAAGCTGATTTCCAGTGCATTGCCTCAATCAAGACGTTCTGTCCTTTTGATTTTTGATGTATGCCTGCCAGAATAAACTCAATATATAATATCATTTTCAAACACTAATTTATGTACGTACTTCAGTATTTTATATTATGTATACCTGCTTAGCTAAATGAGTCAAATTATTTATGGAGTCCTTTCCCGTACTTTTTACTAAACTGTAAAATGAACTTTTGTCATTTGATAAAAGTTTATAGGGGTGATCAAATTCCTGGTAAAATCAAAAACAGAAAGTTAAACATGAATCAATTAATATACATTCATATAAATGCGAAAGTGTGTCAAGTGATTCTACGTTTGTGATAAAGAGAAAACAATTAATATTTTGTGTGCTGTGTGGATTCCTAGAGGGTGCATTCTGGTCAATATTGAATAAATCTGTGAGTTAAATATATGATGTGGCTGTTGATTAATTATATTAATAAATTCATTTAACGATGAATATGCATCAGCTGTAAAGAAAGAATAACAGAGCAACAACCCATTATTAGTGGCAATAGGAACAAAATTTATTTGGTTTAATAAAAGACATAAAAGCAATAGCAATAAAATTATGTAAGACTATAAATCTTAAAGTAGACATAAAATGTTTACATGAAGACTTGAAAAGCACAACAACTGAAATAGTAATAATAACATTTGCCTGTCATGTTGCTAGTAAAAAGGAACCAAAACTTCTTAGATACACTAACTTCGTCTGTACGATTTCCTTTGTAAAACAAGAACAAAAATAACACGAGTCTGCTGACTGAAGAAAGACATAGAACAGGAAACGGATATATTAGAAATATTGTTCAGAGAGTCAGACTGCTTGGAAGAGAAAGTATCAGAGCAGGTCCTCATGGCCATCCAAGTATTGAGCTGCTCAAAAAGTCAACAAAGGTTGTCGAACTTGATTTGGGACATACGTATTTTAAATGTATCTGTTGCAATCCTTTATTTTATAAATAGAAAAGTCTGACTAATTCAATTCGTAAATTTTCACATTGTTGTCATTAATTACCACAAATTTCAGAACCGCCTGAAACATTGTGAAATTTAATAATTTTACAAACTTTCTTTAAATCTCTGTTTAATCTATGGGGTTCAGCGGAGATGATGGAGAAATCATGAAATTTAAACTTATGTTCGTTATCTTACGAGTAATATCCGAGTTCGTATTAGGTAATTTCACTGTTTTACGTTTTTCTTGTATTCCTTTATTCAAGTCGAAACTGATCTTCTTGTTTCGCCAATGTATCGACGTCCACATCCGCAAGGAAATGAATAAATAACTGAAGTTTTGTGGGTTGTATCTGAGGGAGGCCTGGTCTAGCTTAATTTGCTACGAAGGGTATTTGTTTTGTATCCCCTAATTGTCTGCTACGAAAAGCATAATCAACTGGATAACCTGTATTCAGGTGTAGTTTATCTTTTCATGGACCTCTGACATTCGTGATAAACTGGTTAAGTGCCCTAGACCATATGCTGCATTTCTGGCACCAAATTATTCTCAACATATCATACAATCGTTATGTTTTTCGGTCCCGATTGCATTCGCACTTATGTTGATCGTCATTATCCTTGAGATGTTTCCTGCTAGTTTGCTTCAATCGTGATGAATTGTCGTTAAATTCACTAAACTGTGCATCCTCTTACTCGTCTCCGACATCTTGTCATCACAAAATTGTTTTCCAAGGTATTCATGTCACTATTTCACAATATTGAAAGCGTTTAGGAACTTTTCCCACCAAAATATTATTTTCCTAGTCATTTCATCTCCAGACATATCCTTAAAGATTCATCTCGTCGCGTCGAACGTCATAATCCAATATTATTTTTACCTGTCTTAGTTTTTCCTACTTTCCGGATAGATTGGTTCCAAGATTTTTTGTAATTGTTACTTAAAGTTTATGATACGATAATCGGATTTTTGGTTAGACCTAAACAATACTATGTCTCTCATAAAAGTGGCTAACATAAAACACACTCTTATTGTTATTCGATGTGCAATTTTGTGGTAAGTATATATATATATATATATATAATTGTTTTGGACCGCACGTTGGGCGCCAGAATGTAGAGATTGTTTGTGGCCCTAGAACTTTGCTCTCAGCTCCGTTTTGTCCCACGAGTTTGGACGACAAAATGTAGCGATCTCGTATATATAGCCCCCACTGTTCTGGGCGTTAAAATGTGACGTATACTGCTTTAAGTTTGACGACTCGTTCAGTCCTCTCGAAGTTCCTCAATAATTAGGGCGCCAGATAATTTTTTTATATAAAGAAATTTGCAAACTTCGAAATTTCTTTAATAATTTAATTCTTTGAGACAAGAGTTTTACATATATCCTCAGGGCGTGGCTTAATTTATCGACGACGTCCCGTTGGACTGCATTACATCTGAAATTGTTCCTTTCTATTATATACTATATGTGGTAGACATCAATGTCTACAATTGTATCAATTTCTAAAATGTTAAATTATTCTATTTGTTGTAATATTGAGGCAACAGTCAGCGTGGCGCAAGAATGCGGAGATTGGAATGTTTTCCAGTCTCTATTGTTGTCGGCACTGTGAGTGTGTATGAAAACTCTGAATGCAAGCTGTCGTCGGTGGATGAGTCTCTGATGGGCGCTGACCAAGTGATTAGCGGTTAAGTCTGCATGTAGAAGTCACAGGGAGGAGGTCGCCTTGGCGACAAGACTCTGTTAGTTTTAGTCAACGAGTAAAAGACAGATTATCAGGGCTGCTAGCGTTCAAGTGATAGTTAACCCCTTTCCGGATATTCAATGAAACAAACGAATAAGTGATTATAGGAAAAGTTTTACTGGCAGCCGTTGGATTGATATCAGGAGTACAATTTAATGGGAATTGAATCTGACTGATATTTGGAAATTGTAATTCAATTTTCCATGCTGTAAACATTATTACTGTTCGCCGAAATGTTGGAAATCACATTCAATGATCGTCTGTGGTGTGTTTGGGATTGGTTGTGCTGACTGAACAGTTCTGCGCAAATTATGTGTAACTTAGTGCATTAAAGAATAAGTGATATCACGTATTTCGTTGTTTGCTGAGACGGAGAAAGTTTTAATTGTGTAATGTGATAAAATTCTGATAATATTAGGATTATTCACAAAATGGTATGTAAAATCATAAGAAAGATAGCCAATTCAGACAAAATAAGTGATAATATAAATACCACACGTTTCTGGGATCCTTCATCAGGTGCGAAGAAGAGCCTAGAGCGACACAACTGCACTCGTCTGTTGACAAAACTCAAAAGTTCCCAGAAGCGTGTGGTATTTATATTATCACTTATTTTGTCTGAATTGGCTATCTTTCTTATTAATACTTTAATTGTTCTATACTGTCAAATTTCAGATTTCTTGTTCGTTTTGTTTATATTTTGGGGAGGAATCTTTGCAAAACATTTAAAAATTATTGTAAATTTCCTTTTGTTCGTTTGATTATTTTATACATTTATTATTCAATACAATTGTCTATAACTTTTATGAGGCCCGAGTCTCATAAAACAAAAGTCGTGGAAAAATCTTTTATAAATTTGTTAAACAACAAAAATTTTGTTGTAATAAATTTGAAAAACTTCAATTAACTAATTACAATCTTTTTTGTGTAATCCTGTCAATAAATTAAATTTAAATTTAGTTGAGATGTAGGTTCAAGAGAAAATTCATATACATATATGTTCAATGGAGTTGAGGTGGATGTTATTCATTATTGGAGATATTCATTTACACGTTGATGAGATTCTCAGTGCCATTGACGAATTCCATACAACCTTCAGAAAAGATGGAAAATTAACTCGAGAGGTTGATGAGGACAGACCTTATTTGAACGCCTTGGTTTCGCAAATAGATGCGGATCCAGATGCAATTATGTTATATGTTGTTGCAAGGGAGATCAAAAAGACTATTTTTCACGAGTAACAAATGAGGCCAATTTTGATAATGTTGCAATCGCAGAGGAGCAGCAGTTATGTCTAAATTAGATTTACCATGGTTTCAAATAAAAGTTTGAGGCGTTGCCCAAGAGTAATCAAGACATTCGCAACAGATTGGTGGGTTATAAAGATTCAGAAGACTGTTTTTCAGAGCCTCGGCAGATAAATCTGACGGGCGATATCTTCGAGTTTGGACACAATGAAGTAGAGAACGATGAAATACTCCATTAAATCTAAAGTCTTACGCTGAATATATTGAAATGCAAATTTGGAAAGGAATAATGGAATTGTTTTATATATAATTTCAAAGAAGGTATGAAACCAGATCCGAAGTCAGCAATGATATTGTCTCAAAAGAATGTATCTGAAGTTCCTAGTTCATTTCGAATGACAACTTATTGTACTAAATATATCCAAGACCTAACCAAGCCCTTGTGAGATTTGACACATCAAGAGGTGCAGTTTTTTTGGGGAGAAAATAGCGAAAGGTTTTCAGAAGATAAAAGAAACATTGACTAAAGAAAATGCATTGTCATTTTCAACACGGAAGATGAAACCTGTTTTATAATAGATGCAATTCAAATTGTATTGGGAACAATTTTGACGCAGAAGAGAAGACATATGAAGACAAGTGATTCTTTATGCTAGCAGAGTGTTAATATAAACTGAACAGTTGCGAAGAGAACTCCTGGTATTGTGTTGGGCATTTTCAAATCTATGTCATTGGGCCAAAAATGAAAGCATTTACTGACCACAAGCTGTGGCTGTGATCAGTCGATAGGACACAGGCAAAGGTGTCTGCATGACTAGAGAGATTGTGTTGGACATTACAACTGTAAGAGCTTAAACTCCAATACAGGAAAGGGGAAGACATCCCAAGTGATTATTTATTGCATCATCCAATGCAGCACAATAACAAGCTAGATATAAAAATAGAGATAAGTTAACTTTATGGCATGGAAAAATGTGTCAATTGCAATTACACTGAAAAAAAGTTAAAAAGATACACCTGGGTGAATGATATTTTACATAAGCTGAAAGAAGCTTTAATGAAAAAGGACCAGAAAGAGGCATTCAAGAAAGAAAAGTTGAAGTCAGTCATGCAGAATACGGGGATTCTCAATAGAAAGTTTAGGAGTTATATTGTGAGGGGGGAAATGAGTAATTCCAAAGACTTTGCAACAGGAAGCAATCTAATTACAGCATGACAAACATCAAGGGATTGTAAAGATAAAGGGAAAAATATCCCACTTGAATGAGATGAACAAAGGGTGCAGAGAAATTAATAATATTTAAATAAAGTGCCAGATATGAAAATCCAGTAGATAGCAAATTTTGGGGGGCAAAACTTCTGTATCAATATTGAGGAAAAGGAAGGTGAGGTGACAGAATCAAAATACTCCATGCATGAGGATGCCAACCAAGAGGCAACCTGGAGTAAAAGTCAAAGAGAGGGGCAGACTGAGATTTACCAATTTCTTTATTGACTGTATTAAGAGTTAATGATCAATAATTAGTATACTTAAGTAATTTATATATGGAAAGGAGAGATGTAGTGTTTGTATGTACCACTAGATGATAATAAATCTGGATACCAGAGAATCATAATATGATATGTTGTATTTCTTGCTCATTAAAATATTATGAATAATAATAAGACTGATTACACACAACCAGCAAATTAATGGAATATTAATTATCTTTTAAGACAGGTCAATATCAACTTATTTCCAAATTAACTTTAAATTAGACTTTTGTTCTATTTAAATAATTGATTTATTGCTAATATATATATATATATATATATCCATATACATATATTTATTCATAAACTCACCACAACGGATCCAGAGTCCATAACAAGTACTCGATCATAATCTATTATTGTGTTCAGTCTATGTGCAATAACTAGCACGGTACAGTCTTTAAAGAGATTTCGAATTGTTTCTTGAATAGTTGCATCAGTACTGCAATATAGAGTTTAATAAATTTAAAATAATTTAAAGAAATATATTCACTATAAAGAGTAGTACAGGCTAAATTGTGTGAAGTGGCATTTATTAATCATATTTCTATTGTTATGTATTCAGTGAAGCCCAAAACACTGCAATATAACTTCATGATTCTAATAGCTACAATAAAAAATAATCACTAACCATATTATTTCAATAACTCTGTTGGTTGTATAACTGTTTCTTTATAATATATGCCTCAATGAAGTAATGAACTATTGAAATAATAAAAGTTTCTTTTAAGATTTATATATCCTGTCAATAATAATTCCTCACATTGATTTTTCATTTGAGAAATAAATGTAATGTACATGCTCTAGAATGAAACAAAATATGTCTGTAGACGTGTATGGTGTTCATGAAACTCAACAACTGGACTTCACAAACCGTTACAAATCTGGGCATGTGTATCATAAAAATAATAATTTTAACATTACATCACTACTTTATGTATCACCTAACAATTTATATTAATATTTTTCAGTTCCTAATGACAATTACAATTTTATAAATGTATTTTGCTTACTATAATTAATTAATACAACTATTGCCCACTGTTTTAATCTCCATTGAATAAACAAAATATTTTCATTTCTTGAGTTATGAAATATTTGAAAACATTATTAAATTAATTTTTGAATAATAAGAATTAAGACATTGGTGTGAATATTGACAGTCCAGCTATAATCCAAATAACCAAAAATGTATTCTGAATAAATTTAATGTCAGTCCCATAATTTGGGATGCTATGCTATGCTCCAGCATAGTATTTACAAAAATCATCTCTTGCATGCAAATAAATTAAACTATATATTTTAGACCTGCATTAAAATATATTTCTAGAAATTAGGTTTAAAATTGGCTTATATTTATGATAGTAAGAATACGAACTACATCTATATATAGACTTCTTGGATATTTCAAATAAAGAAGAAGCGGTAGACATGTTATATATAGGATAATCCACATAATGGCCTCTCCCCTCTTATAGCATAGGGAAAGGACTGAAGAGTGGGGGGAGGGAAAGGGATTTTGATAGGTAAAGCAAGGTAGCCAAGGGTTGACTAGGGCCTCCAGGGTGTGGTTTAAGGATCTTATCTGACAATTTGCCTAAAGTGATGCAGGGTAAAACCCTAGAAAAACCTGAATCAGGTACAGCAGGCATTTGGTGCTCATCCCAGGCCTTTCCAATGTCTCTGTAGACACAGCATTTCCTTCTCTGTGCCTTGACCAGTTTAGGAGACAGCTGGCCGACTATTCCAATAGGAATAGCAGACAACTCTTACCATATGCCCAAGGAACATTCACCTTCTAAAAACTGACTGAGGTGCTTTGGCTTGTGAGAAACTTTGTTTAAAATCCAGACAGATAGAAGGCATCCCCAAACATATGTCTCTGGTGAGATTCACCTGTGAGAGCTAAGAACTGCTCCCACAGGCTTGTTCAATATTTTGATTTTTTAGGATAACAGGCTACATGAGGGTAATCCCCTTTAATAGCATAGGAAGGGAATTGAAAGGGAGGATGTGGAAGGGTATAGGAAGGCAGCCAAAGGTTAACTAGGGCACCTGGGCTATAGTTTAAGGATCCTACCTGGCATTTGCCTAAAATTAATGCAGGACAAACCCTAAAAAACCTGCACCAGGTAGGTCGGGCATTGGGTAATGTCCCCTTCTGATAGCGGGAGAAGAGTTTGCTGTGGGGACGCAGAATTCCCTTTTCTGTACCTCGACCAGTTTAGGGGGCAGCTGGCCGACTATTCCAATGGTCTGATATAATTTTTTCGTTAAGTAAAAATAGTATTCATTTTAAACTGCGAGTGGATCATTACAATAGAGCTGATGAAATGAAGGCATAGAACTCACCTATTGTCAAGACTTGCTGTTGCTTCATCAAAAACCAGTACCTCACTATTTCGAAGATATGCTCTTGCTAAGCTTAGTAACTGTTTCTGTCCCTGACTCCAATTCCTTCCACCCTCTTTCACTTCAGTGTCTAAAGACATTAGCTGATCATCAAAATGAACCTGTAAGTTATGTAAGCATCCATCAATATAAGGATAATGTAATAGAAAATTACAATAATGTTTACATTGTAAAATTCAAAATGTGTGTGTTAACATATGGCTTAATAATATATTGTAATTCAATTAATTTGAGATGCATTCTCTCTCTCTCTCTCTCTCTCTCTCTCTTTCTCTCTCTCTCTCTCTATATATATATATATTTATAACTCATGTTGGTATCATATTACATCTGATCACTATGAATAGTGGTATTACTAGAATTTTCAGACGTCTGAGATGCATTGGCCCATCACTGACAATTCTCTTGTTATGTAGTAAATTAAGTCAGCATATCAGAGACGACAACATTCAAATGGAATAGCCAAAACTCAACTGAGAAAATGGATAATCTGGAAGAACTGATTCATACAGTTAAATAATTGTGAACGCGCAAAAGAAAGGCTATGCAGCACTTGACCCTAATAACAAACACAACGAAAATAATCCCAGAGTGCTGGTTAGTTCAATAGATTGTTCTTGTAAGGAGAGAAAGCCTGAGGATGAAACCTCAAGGGTCAAGAAAATGACCGCTCAACTGACAGAGCAATCCGTCAAGCGAAGAGAGAGAAAACGGTCACGAAGCGACTCGAAAAACAGTTATCAATCGGAAATCACTACGCGGTCATTATGCGCCACATTGGTGACGTAGTAGAACATGACCTTTCGCCATGACCACCGGGCGATGACGAGCGCGAGTGCAGTGGCACTAAACAAACTGATGGTGACCATCAAAGGACCACTAATGATAAAGCGTCCCTGGAGCAAAATGACTTCTGGATTAGCGAAACGATCTCAACCATGATCCTGCGATGAGCGAACACTAATCTGTTTCCATTTCGATTATCACACTTTCGGAAATAAAAAAATATATATTATATGATGGAAAGTACTGTCGACCATGCAGTGAGAATGAAAAGAAGAAAACAGTAACAGCCGACCGAGACGATTTGAACTCCCGACGTATCTTGTATGACATATGACATGGAGGACGATCGATGATGTAGCAGCTTAAAGATACGAGACGTCCAGGCATGAATCCTCAGAACTGGACTCGTGAAATGAATCGTACGTCAAAGACGTGGAGCCACTCATCGTCTTTAGAGAACCCAGAAAAGGGAAAGGTTTAGGTTATCAGAAGGATCTTCAACTGCCAAAGCTCGCAAGGACGAGAGTGAGTCCAATAAATTCCGGAATTGCTATGATGAATTTGGAAGAATTCCATGTCAGAAGAAATATTACAAAATGTTATAAAGTTTCAGAAAGCACGAAAATTGTGAATAGAGCTAGAGAGACTGTTCGAGCCATCGTCCGAAAATCAACTGCACAATACCATGTGTATGCAGTTTTTTTCGTTTCTTAAGGTATGAAAAAGACTATGTTTCTGCTCACGTAGCCAAACTCAAGAATTTATGGAACGAATTAAACCAAAGACTTGTAAGCGAGGAAGCAAAAATGTTACTAGATATGCTTTTAGCTTGCAAAATGCTGGATATTTTGTCACAGAAGTCTTTCATGTCCAGTTAGTTACTTCTAAGTGAAGACAAGAGAACAGTGTATGATCTGACTGTGCAGTTGTGCTCTTAAGAGAGATAGAGATGAAAGGGGAAACAAGGGTAGAACCTCTTCATCAAGAAGCACGCACAGCAAAACATAAGAAGCAGAGGAAGCCAAGTATAAAAATGATGTATTCAACTATTGTTATAAGAGAAGACACCGGGTCAAGTTATGTATCAAGTGGATTACAGATGGCAGGCCGCCTAAGCTAGAGCTGAAGACTGGTGACAAAAGAGGAGGTTCTCATGTAACCATGGTGGTAACTTCAAACTTCAGTGGGCAAACAAGTCTATTCTGCTGAAGACAGTTCAAGCGATTGGTTTATTGACAATGGAGCATCGAAGAATAATAAAAGAGGGATACTACTTCACAGAGTTTGAAGAGCTTCAGCTTTCACATGAAATTACAAGAACAATGGCAAAGTTATACCAGTTGTTGTAAAAGGCCCAATTAAAGTTGTTACTTTTGTAAATGTTAAAAACCAGTTTATAGAACTCGGCATAGTATGTTCTGAAATGCAGAAGGAATTTTTTTTCTGTGCTTGCATCTCAGGACGAGATAGAAAGAAGCTAATTTCTTCCCACAAGTAAGGAATATTGGCTAAAAGTTGATTATGAAGTTGTGTTCCATGGACCGAGAAACGAGGGAGGCTGATTTATGAGTTTCGGCTCCGGAACACCCAGAAGAGAATATTGTAGAGACAAGCATTTCACTTATACAAATTTACTATGAACGATGGGGTCATTAGGACAAAGGTCACGAGACAACAAAGCTTGAACAATAGTTTGGAATAAAGGTGAAAAAGCAGATAGTTGAGGCTTGTGTATATGGAAAAGCTCATCGTTTATCATTGGGAACACGAAGAAAGGATACAGAATTTATTTCTACAGATGTTTGCGGTCCTTTTGATGAATCTATTTCGTTGTGTTTAAAGACCACTATACAAAGTTTCGCTAGGTTTTTCTGCTGCTACATAAACTGAAATTGAACAATCTTGAGATATTTATAGCACACGCAAAGAATCTAGGACAACAAGAAAGTCAAAAGTATTTTACAGAATAATTGAAACATTCAGAGGTTAACAGCTCCTTACACGACTGAGAAGAATGGTGGAAGTGAAAGGAAAAATAGAGCCATTGTTGACATTACTTGAACTTTTAAAAGTCCAATTAAGAGCTCAGCTTGTTTCTGTATTTATGGACAGAGTTGAAAGTACTTCTGTTTACTTGTTGAATCGAACCGATAAAACATCATTACCATCAATTCGCCCAAACGAAATATGGATAAAAAAGAAACCTAGGATCAAGCATTTTCGAGTCATATGATCTGTTTACTATGTTAATATTCCGAGATAGCAAAGGAAAAAGATGGACAGGACGGCAAAAAATGGTATCTCCTTGGATATGTTGGAGACGAACGTATCGAATTTACATCAAAGAGAGAAACACTTTTATATATCCCTGTGTTGTGATCTTTCAAGAAAAGAATTTAGATTCTTCAGATATCTTTAGGTGTATCGAGTCAAAACTAGGTACAGGTATATGAAATTCCAGCTCAAGAAAAAGACTATTCCTGATTTGGTTATCAGGGAAAGTTTCAAGGGTTTCAATACGGATCTATAAGAAGAATAAGGATTGTCAGAAGATTCCAATAGAGATTTTGAGGCAACAGTCAAAGATGAATTACAAAATTCACGGTTAAAAGACCGAAGCAAGTTAATTAATCCACAGCGTTATCTGCATTATATTACGGAAGCGAAAGCATTTATGGCTGGTGTATAAGAGCCAGATACATATAAGGAAACTATTCGGTTGAAGCAGAGTGGACAGTGGGAAAGACGCAATGGATTCAGAAATTAATTCATTAACTGAAAATAAGACTTGGACTTTGGAGAAGTTGCCTGCAGAAGCTAAGGCTATTCCCTATAAGTGAGTTTATAAAGTGAAGAAGAAACTAGAAGTTCAACAGATTCCAACAGAAGATCAAGTTGCGGATATAATGACCAAGCCACTAACTGGAACTCTGTTTCATCAGTTGTGTAAGTGCATGGGACTTTCATGTACTGTTAGTTTAGAAACAATAGCATGAAAAAGTGTTGAGAAGTGTTAATATTTCTGTTAGTTTATTATTCCGTGGATTGGAACTACTTTCCATGACTGTTTATTGTTTAAGTTCAGACATAAATTGTTTTTTTGGATATTCGTACTAACCACGCTCTGCAACAAATAAAGTAACAACGAGTAAATTATAATAGAGGACAATATTAAAGACCATTAAACTGTCCCCAAATTTAAATATAATGGAAAGACTCCCGAAATACCGTGTCATGTGAGAACAATAGGTTTAGGGTCCGTACGATATTGACACTGCATGCTGAGTGGTAGTCGCTAACTCTCTAGTCCTCCTTAGCTGTGCAGGTGACGACCCTTGTAGTGAAGATCACTGCTGATGTCGCGCACTCCAAAATTGCTATGCCCAGTTTAGCCTATCTCCTACACAAAGGCTACATTCTCCTAACATGTCGGAGTTCGCAAGTATGTGCCGATTGGTAAACTGCAGATCTTTTGTTGAAGTTCGCCTCCCGTACCTGTGTGCCGAAAATGAATTACTGTAGAGAAAATTACTACACTCGCCAGTTCTGAGAGAGAAGCTTTTCCTGCCTCGCATCTGGCACTACTCGTCCTTCATCGCCGCTCAATTGATCCACGAAACCTTCGTTAGATATCTTGGACGCCAATCATCATATCGCTTTTCTCAAACCAATATGCCCGTAATCTTTCGCAATCCTCCACCATTTTGTGCTTCCATTGTCACTAACCAGAGTGGTTTAATTTATGCATTACACGCACACCTAGGTCAAAGAAACATTTCACACCTCTTTGTTGTCCTACATTTCGCACTTCGGACGCTAAAAGCTGTTTGTAGCCATGCTTTAGCACAATTATTCTCAGGTTGAACCTTGCTTCCCATGAATGGAAATGATAACAAATACAGTATCGTTCTATGACATTAGCAAGACGCTAAAATAACTTTTGAAATATATGTACATACGTCACATTAATTATTCAAAACTGGACACATGATACATGTGGTTTACTACAATTTATTGCAACGCATATCTTTGAGTCACTTTAAAAAATTGTTACAATATAACAATAATGGAGAATAATTGTCTTACACTTTTAAGGGCTTCCCACAACTTTGCATCTTCTATAGTTCCACTGGGATCAAGGTTACTTCGAAGTGTTCCCAAAAAGAAAACTGGTTCTTGCGGAACAATTGTGATACTCTTACGCAGCGAAGGCAGAGGAATTGTACAAATATCCTGGGAATGCAGCATAACAACTCCCTCTCTTTGATTTGGAACAAGACGTAGTAGAGCTGCTATCAGTGAGGACTTCCCAGCACCTGTTCGACCCACGATTCCAATCTACACACATAAATAAACACATACACATGAAGTAATTGTTAGAAAAATCATTAGAAAAGGTGTTTTACAAGTATGTTGTAAAACAAGAAAGATAGAAGGATTAGCATTAGCCTGGCACACCTGATGATGTAGATCGTATTGTTAAGTTGGATACAATATGCAGTTCAAATTGACGGAGGAGTTATCATACTTCTTCCGGACATAGATAACGCCATCTAGAAATATTACATTTTTTCTCCAACTCGGCTAATCTTCATTCTCAAATAAGCCATGCAAATACTTTTATATCTTCCCTATCAATATCAATTATTTTTAAATATGTCATGTTATTTTTAAATATATGTAAGCGAGTAAGGATGTGACATTGTTAAAAATAATTAAAATTGATCTGGAAAGAGAGAATGTGGGTAACTTACCCGAAATTGAAATTCGACGTCGGTATGCAGGACAATATTCTATTGTAATACAGAAATCAATCTTACTGTACACATATTATTTCAAATTATTAGCGTTTCAATGATGACATATATTACAGAAATGTACGACCGACGGACGTGGGAGCCTGAGTCCGCCTCCGCAGGCAGGCAAGCAGTCAGCAGCACCATCGCCCACCGTCCAGCAGCGATAACGCGAGGAGATGGGACCTCCTGGATATCGGAAAGCAAGCCGCGATTCCGAGTCTCAACCACAGACTGAAGCGTCAGGCAATGAAAGGACAACGTACCCCCGCCGCTGCCTCAAGACTGTATAAGCGGGCACGCCTACAACTCGGTCAGCAAGAAAGCCTGTGAGAGCATTCTCTCGCAAGTGAACCCTCCCAGACAGGTCTGGAGGAGGCTACCTTTGAAGATGCCTTCACTTCTCTCTGGTTTTTTGAACTAAGGCTCCCACATGCCGAGGCACTTCGGCCTGTTTTGAGAGGTGTATGTTCCGGGGTCGCAGACCTTGGGCATATGGTAAGAGTTGTCTGCTATTCCTATTGGAATAGTCGGCCAGCTGCCTCCTAAACTGGTCAAGGCACTGAGAGGGGAAAGTTGCGACCCCACAGCAAAGCCCTCTCCCGCCATCGGAAGGGCGTGGGACAAATACCAAATGCCCGTCCTACCTGATTCAGGTTTTTCTAGGGTTATCCCTGCATCACTTTTAGGCGAATTGCCGGGTAGGATCCTTAAACCATAGCCCGGGAGCCCTATTTAAACCTTGGCTACCTTGTTCTACCTTTCCGCATCCCCCTTTCACTACCTTTCCTATGCTATAAGAGAGGAGTTGCCACTATGTGGATTACCCTATACATAACCTGTCTACACTTTCTTCTTTCTTCAACTCGGTTATTTTCCGTGCATAATGTTCAGGTGAATTGCCAGGTAAGCCAGGTCAGCCCTGGGTTCCTAGTTAACCCTTGGCTACCTTGCACTTCCTTTCCACATCCCGCCCCCCATTCATACCCTTCCTATGCTGTAAGAGCGAGTGTCCAGACTAGGTATTACCCCATACATTGCCAGTCAAACACACAATATTTCGTAATGAGCAATAGCAAGAGATGAAAGGGAAGTCAGCTACTCTAGTTCCAGAAGGACTATACCACTGCATGTGATTTTCCTGCTCCCGCCTTTAAGCCAGGGGTTTTAATTGAAGATTCCCATGAGCCGAGACACCTAACATAGATATGAGGAGTGTATATTCCGGGGTCGCAGACGTTAAACGTCCCTCACCTCTATGGTAGCGGAAGTGGGGCTGAACTGCTTGTTAAATTGCATGGCTAATCTCAGTATACAAGTCAACGACTTCCGAAACCGTCCATTCAACACAAACCACGTTTATTAGCATTAGCTTTATTTCATACGCTCCATCATCCTTATCGTTCGGATTAGAAACTACTTCTAGTGCGTTGTTGTTCATCTCCCACCACTATATCAACCAGTTCGGCGAATACCAACATTCAATTCAGCGACCCTTAAATCAGGGAATTCGATGCCAATCTCGGTCGTTTTCACATTATTTTTGTGACATTCCAAGGACTTTACTCTTCCCTTCCCGTTGGTGGTTGAAATTAGAATTTAACCACATCGAGGCAAACATTATTAGCAACGGTCTCGTTGGACGCTAATACTGGCCGTTATCAAGTTATTTTGTAAACCCATCCGCCTTTAATCCCCACCCCTACGTCTAGACCAAGAGTACGTTAACCTGAACTTAACCGGAATTGAGAATGTCAGAATTAAACTCATCCGTTTCCAAACTGTCGAATTGACTCCAATCTTTTCGAATTATTTTGTCACTCTCTTCCACCCTCGGCCCAAGAGACTGAACTTGAACGGCGTGGTATATGACAGAATTAAACACGGTGTCCACCGTTACCCTGGATTCGACACTAATCTCGGTTATTTCGCATTATATTTATGTAACACTATTCCAACTTTTTAAGTTTTATTCCGTTACTTTTATAAACTGTTTACCATCGTCTGAATAAATCGTGTCCGGCATTTTTCAGCTCATGAGTTTTTTAAAGTTATGTGCTACATTACTCAAAGCAAAAACAATAATTAAATATGGTAAATACTACTAACAATAATTCCTCACCGTAATGTCTGAAATAGAACTCTTTTCTTCTTCTTTTTTCCTACTGGTAATATATTAAATACTTCCTTTTGTAGGACTATTGAAAATATTTCTAGGGCTGCCATACTCTAACTACAAATAAACCACGACGATGCCTGACGTTATTTGGAAACTCTCGTACTACATAAAATAAAAGTTTCTAAAAAATCCCGACGAATTAAAACAGTAAAAAATATTTGCTAACTTTATAACCTCTAAAAAAAAATACTCCCGGTACCTTAAAGGAATAAATAAATCAACTTTTAACTAAATAGAGACCAAAATATAGCTCGTATCCTACGAAAATCAAAATTTTCCCCGGCACCTTAAAAGGGTCAAAACTACTCCGGGTAACCGTTTCTCAACCGTGCCCACCTCCACGAAGGGGAACATAAAATTTCATCAACCACCATGATTAATGCGAGATTTAAACTCAGCGACTCCTGAACCCCGGATTCGACACTAACATTGGTCTTTTTTGCATTATTTTTTATGTAAACCCCTTCCACCGCCATAATAATGCTTCCCTCCCTTGCCTTTTGGAGTTAAAATTAGGCACTTAAAAATTCTATAATGATACTATCAAATTAAGCGACCCGGAAACATTTTATTCGACGCTAATAAATTCCACCCAACCGCTAGGTAGGCGTGTCTTAACCCCTCCGTGATTGTTACTGGATCGTAAGTAACATGTGTATAAAGTTTGGTAGAAATTGGTCAACGCATTTAAGATTTTAAACTGAAATTTGTTTCACCCCCTTCGACCCCCACTCCTGGGGGATAAACTACATCTTAACCAAGATTGTAAATGTCAGACTAAACTCAATGACTTATTAACCAGTTACTTTATGTAATGGTCTTTCACCCACAAAACTAGGGGCTGAACTATAACGTAACTGGCATAGTTAATGTCAGCATTAAGCTAATTGACATATATAATCCTGGATTTGACACCAATATAGACTGTTTCGCGTTATTTTTATGTAACGACCCTGCACCCCATCCCTTATTGGTGCTTTAAGGGGTGAAATTATACACTAAAAACATGCGAATAGATACTATTAATCAAATAAACCCGGAAAAATAATTAATCTATGCTAATATCGGCCGCTTTAGCATGTTTTTAAATTTCATCCCTTGGGAGTTTCCTAACGCTTCGAAAAGCCGACAGAAACCTTCGCGGGGGTGAATTTTCACCGCAAACGGATAAATGGTTATATCGCTATATATATATATATATATATATATATATATGTATATAAAACAGTATTTATAGCTTGAAACTGGTTGCACAAAATAACTATGAGCGTCATAACTTTGAGGAAAACAAAGCAAATATCAAAATTCAGAATCTTCCCAATTAAGTATAAGTCCACGAGCTCCTTGAATCGAATTATTTGTTGAAAGAGTTTCTTTTAGTTCCAGAAAGCAATTAATGAATGCGTCTTTGTTTTCATAAATTACATTAACTGTTTTTGAAATTCCGTGAGGTTGCTGAACAACTCGAAATCGGCTGGCAACAATTGCTTCTAGGGCAGCGACCTTTTGCGTAATCTAGAAAAATATGCTGGAAAAATTGATAATCTGCTGAAAAATATCCGTGCAGCTCGATTTTGAGCCGCGGCACGTTCTATGACTAGATTTAGTTGATGCGTATAGTAATGTACATAATGACCATTTGGGTGCAAATGCTTTATTTTAAGCCTGGAAGCCCTCCTTCATACGTCTGAGAAATCAATTCATTCTTATCTTTTAAAATTATATCTAACTCATTCAATATGCATTCTAAAAGGATATTCTCATTTTGTCACCAGAAATTAAAAAATCCTCAGAATCGTTATTATGGATTACTATTTATTGTGTAACATTCCAGCAGTTGGGAATGGGAAGTCCAGACAGATCGTTTACCAACTGAGCTATACCTCTGTTAGCTCACCTGGCTACCGATCTAGAAGATAAAGGAAGAATTAAGAACAGGAAATAGGAAAGTCGGTAACGTGAGGGTTTGGGTTCAACTAATTGAACCTAGGCGTAGTGTTTGGTGTTTCGCTGCTTTTCAGTCAAATAAGAGTTGATGAAGAATAAAGAGATTTAATAGTCAGAAATAAAATAAGGAAGACAAACTGGCGGATAGCACCAGGAATCACCGACCCGTCTGTAGGTTGGATCACGACTGCCGTTCCCAAGAAGCTCTGATCAATTCGAAGACTCTTTTTCCCCTCCCTGATGATTTTAAGTCTCCAATGAGAGCTCTTAGAGAAAGGAAGATTTCTGCTGCCGTGTGCATTGCTCCACACGGCACCTAAGGTGCTGACTTGCATTAGACTCAGCTTTCTTACAGCTGCGCCCACTTATGTACGCTATGCGGAAGAGACGTTGAATGGACAATAATAGGCCTAAAGTATTGTAGGACTGTTTGGCGTACTAAGGCAACATATAAGTCAGTCGGTGATGAAGGATGGCAAAAAGCGGTCATTATAGAAAAAGACCAGACGTTTTCAATGTATTGAAAAGTAAAGTTGTTAAATAGAAGCAGAGTGCAGCATTCACCCGGATATTTCTGAGCAAAAATTTCAGAGAATACCAGTTTTGCCACAATATAACTGTGAACAGTCGTCGTGGAGGAATTATTTGAATTACCGCAAATTGGCATAATTGCGGAATAAGTCCTTTTCGAGATATAGCCAACACTTGCTAAACCAACAGTGAAGTGTAGAGTCAGTGAAAAGAAAGGCTTGTTTTTAGACAGTTGAGTGTAAAGGCCCAGTTAAAGACCCTGAGAGAGAGAGTAAAATTTTTTGATTATACGTGGTAAACTTTGTAAAAATTCAATTAATAACTTATTTTGTATCTTGAAATCTTTGTGCATCTAATAAATTAATGTGTTTGTTTAGTTAACTAAAAATTCTATTTATTAACATCCTTTCATTTAAAAGTTAAAATAAATTTAAATTGACACATTAATGTTGGGTAACTATTATTAAACTTGTTTTTCAAAGTGGTATATTACAAATTGGCTTCACCAACATGGGTTATAGTGTTTATTTAATTAATATTAATTTCGTAAATGCCATAATATATAAGATACTTATATATAATACTTTAAGATAATAAATATAAATGGTTAGGAAAAATTATTAATTGTTAAAATATAATTAATAAGAACGAAATATGACTTAAAAATTTATCATTATTAGCTGGAAATAAGCATTTTTATCCCAATTACATAACTTTCACTAAAGCTTTATTATCACACTTGAACACTGAAATGTCAGTATATATACATATACATATATATATATATATATATATATATATATATATATATATATATATATTTCATACATACATACATACCTTCTCTCCCTTCTTTATCTCAAATGATATTCCTTTTAAAATTGCTTCATCAGATTCAGAGTACCGCAAATAAGTGTTGAAAAATGAAATGGCTGCAGAGGTCTTGGTAATCATTTTAGAAGAATTTTCTAGGAAAAAAAGGAGTATATATTTTAATAGTTAGTTCTATAAATAGGCACAGATTGACAGATATGACTAAATTTAAATATGAGTATTCAAATGATGGTGGAATAAAATCTATAAATTATGTTTCTAACTGGTCATAATTATTTTGAACTTTCATGTAGATCTACAATAATTCAGTCAAATAGTAAGATGAAATCCTAATACCAGGTCAGGGTCCTGATAAACTGGTTATGTGCCACAATTTTGTTTTCAAGAAGTTGAGGCTATCACATTATTTGTCAGTAAGAAGATGAAATTTGGCTTGAGTGAAGATATTGCAAATTTTTGAGGTCCTGGGCCTCCTTATCTCTTTCACTTCAGCCTATGCCAGCAAAGGGAGTTATATAAAGCTGAATCCCAACAAAATTTTGTGTCTGTCATCCCACAAGCAAAAAGCTGCTTACAATATGTATTAAATTTACCAAAAATTTGTCTGAATATATTTTGTCTACAATTTTGGGACTTCTTCAGGCAATCAGGTAAAATAGATAAATAGCAAAATTTATATGATAAATTATAAATGTAAACTGATCAAAATATAGTAAAATAATTATACAAATTTATAGATTTAAATTAAATTCCATTAATATATATATATTATACAAACGTGAAGTTTTGAATTTAGATCTATGCACAGCATTCTATGATAATTGTAGCTGAAATGTAGTTTTTAACATTGTATTCAAGCGAATTTTTGATTCAATAAATTTTTATGATATATTGCTTATTTATTATAAAAATATGAGAAAGTTAGATGATAACTATTTTGATACAAATATGGTGTGTATATAAATAAGGCAAGGATCAATATTACTTAATAAGAAAAAGAATCAAATTCAGCAAACTTAGTTAAATATCATTATTAGTTAAATTTACCTTCACGATTTTCTGTTTCAGTTTCATGTGTAAGTTTACCAAAGTTTATTATTTGAGGTATTGCAGGAAAAAATGACAGCATATGGCCAAAGTGTATTACTAGTACAGGTAGTCCATATTCTAAACTCGTAGCATAATACAGTCCAAGACCCATAAATGCTGGTGTTGATATGCCTGTAAATTAACGTTAATTAATAATTAGCATGCAAAATGTTTGTTTTTTATTTAATGTTTCATGGTTCAGGAAATTTTTATACATATGCTTCTCATCCAAGATGTTTCTTATTATTACTTGGCATCCCATATTTACTGTACAATAGTTATAAAAATATTTTTTATTGTTTCATTTATTTGATATGTGAATATAATTTGTCAAACTTTTTCTTAAGGATTATATACAGCATTTGTATTATCTCTTCAGAATTCCTTCTTCTATTAATTTAACTTATTAGAATGTATGCTACATGCAGTCAGACACGTATCTAGGGTTTTCAGCTCCCATGCAACTGAACATTTCGCACACCATGCTGTATCCCAAAATTCAATGGTGAAATGATTTTTTTTAAAAAAAGAAGTGCATTCTACATATAATCCTATACCATAATTTATAAAATTGTTTTACTTACTACTAACTCGGACAAGTATTGTAAGATTTCCAACCGACTATACAGTGGGGCAGTCAACTTGTGTTCACTAAGTTGAAAGGTGGATAATGTTATATATATAAACTGCTGTCTGTAATGTATTTCAACCTATTATCAGTGGATGACTCATTAACTGCTGTCTTCTCCACATACTCCTGTCATCTTTCTCTATTCTCTCGCCATCACATTGCTTTTCGTAATTAAAATAGACTGCTCCTGTACATAAAACTAGTTCCAAGTTTTAACAATACTGCTGCAGAATACTATCAGCAGGGTACTTCTGGCACTACTGCCTGCCAACAATGCCCAAACAATAACTCAGAAACTGTGGTTATACTCCATGCAGTTACACAATATACTAAGTTTTTTTCTGATTATAGTGGTAGTTCTTAAACTAGGTTACTACTAATTATCACACAATATATTATTCTTATTACTCAACATATATAGCATTCATAGTCATATAAGTATCCTTAAATTACTTTGTAACATTAACTATAATCTATCACAGTGTACTAAAGAAAGGTTTAAAAATTAAAGACAGAAACTTGATCTCAGCCTATCTACATGGTTTAGTCATTATAAATGCAGTTTCTGGAGGTTGTGCAAAAATGGTATGTTATCAACTCTTAAATGCCGCAGCACATAAACTATTAATTGAAATAGATTTGATGAGTTTGGGTTATGGTTCTATCTAGGATTCTTTGAATTATTTTAAGCATAAATTAGCCATAACAAGTCCCTGTGCATCACACATTTATTATTTTTCTTCCAAAAAGAAAATGGATTATTAAACAGCAGCCCGTTGGTTAATATGAGACTTTCAACAATTCTAATTTACTTTGTACTAATTAACGTTATTTCTAAGTTACAACACGAAACATTATTTATGGCACACATATACTTACTTCCTTGTATATTTGTGAAAATATTGACATTTAATGCAATTATTATAGCTGTTAACAAACTCAAGTAAAAGTTTTGTGTTATACACATTTTTGCATGCATCAGTTTAGCTGAACTATATATGTCCTGTAAAATTAAATAAAGATCTTATTAGTGCACAATATTGTGTATTATGTTGTGTGTGTGTGTGTGTGTGTGTATGTTTATATATATATATATATATAAACACTTTAGAAAAATGTGATGAGGTCAAATTAAATAACTCATTTAGATAAGATGGAGAGACGGTCATGTCGACTTACCTGGAATCAATAGTTGGTCCAGTCTGGCTGAGGTGATAAAATGTTCCCTCCTTCTTCAGGAAGGATATATGTATATATATATATATATATATATATATATATATATATATTATGTATATATAAATATATAATTTATCACTATAAATAAAATATAAAATTTGTTTGGGCGCCAGTAGATATAGTCTGCAAAGATTTAACATAAAATTGCTCCGGCATAAAATTTAATAAGTCTCTTTTTCAACAGGATAAAGTAGATGGCTTCATTAACTATTCAGAAACAGAGATTTTCCATCTTCTGTATAAAATGTTCAGGAATGTAGACACTTTACAATAAATTTGGTGATCCTTACTTTGTCATCAAACAGCAGTCCTGCAGCAGATCACCGGTCTTCAACAATGGCTAAACACTCTACAATTCCTCATGCTTGTTCAGAGGGCTACCAATTCTTCACCCTCTCTTGATCCTCTCACAATAATTTCAAGTTCCTTACTTCTCTCGGGTGAAGATCATATATCTCAAACCCCCCCACATACACACACAATACAAAAATAGGAAGGGTACAGTTAGGACAGTTCTGGCACACATGCACAAATAGTCACCAGATGCCATTTCGGCCAGCCCATAGTTTTGTCAATTTGTTCCACTGCGGACAAAGGGTGTCCACTCGCTGCTTCCACAGTTGGAAGTTATTCACTACAATATACATATTCATTTGAATAGGAAAGAAGGTCATAGAGCAATGACTTGCCTTAAATCAGCAGTTAATGTCATCAGTCTAGGAAAAATTGTATTTCAAATTTTCAATCACAGTCTGCAAGAAAAATGGTCATACCTACTGTCCTGATGAAGGGGCCCAGTTTTTCAAAAAATTGAAATACTGTTTCTTCAAGGCTACATCAGCTGTTGATTTAAGGTATGGCCCTTTTTTGTCCCTTTTCCATCCAAATGGGCTAATTAACTGTATCACATTGTTCTCACTTTTACATAGGAAAGAGAGACAGGGAAGTTGACTTCTGAAATCAACACTTGGTTCATTTAGGCAAATTTTCAAGGGATGAGCCCCCTTGATCAGGACAGAAGGCTGGGCATACAGTTCAGACTTTCTCTCCTGATGAAGGGGTATCAGGTCCTTGAATATTAGCAATATCTTCACTCAATCCTGACTGGATCAACTGTTGATTTCAGGTAAGTCAACTTTAATTCCTCTCTTTCCTTTCTAAATGTGTTAATAATTTGACCTTGTCACATGTACCTTAAATATTAATATATATATATATATATATATATATATATATATATATAACAACTTGCTTGTGAATATAATTTTACCTAAATATAATCTCCTTAGGCTTCTGACCAAGTAAACAATTGTATCTGCAACGTTCCTATGACATTCACTCAATCATCTATCTGGCCTGTATTTGTTGAGTGTAGGTAGGCCAAATAACACCAGACAAACACTTTGCTAGAATATGACAGCAGTGAACATCATGGATATAATTGTTTACTCAGATAGAAGCCCAAGAAGACTTTATTCATTCTCTACACCAAGAAATACTGCATAATTTTACCTGGTAGCTAGAAAATTGATTTTGAGCTTGCTTCACTTTACCCAATGCTCGAATTGTTGTGAGTCCATTGAGACTATCTGAGATAAAATCAATTGATTTAGTCTTCCCTGTAATATGGAAATATATATGTATTAAAATTATCCAGATATAATAATTATAATTAATTATCATATAAATTAATCCAAAAACAAGAGATTTTGAATATTTGATAGGCAACAAACTCTTTCCAGTGATACCACTTTTATTAGAATATTGTTTTTATGTGTTTAATTTTTTATTTCATATTTCTGGGATCACTAGAAATTACTTATGAGTCTGTTAGATTTGATGGGACTACATACCCTAATAATTCTTAACACATTTTTAATAAATAATTATATACTAGCATTGATTTCCTTTATAAAATCAGGTATATTATTTATCTGTGTATAAACCTCCACCTAGAATTATAAAACTTAACAAAAACTTCAAATTTAAAATTGTATCAATTGATTTCATATTTTGTAATGAATGATATATGAATATATGTATAGTGCTCAGATTCTATATCAGAGTGAAGACAGTAATAAAGTAGTATCTGATTGAACATTCTCAGATTCATCAATGGACTGTAATTCAATTTTTCATTAGTTGGCATAACTGTTTGTAATTTTATATGCCAATGTTTTATAATCTTCTATTAAGTGTTTTTAAGGTGGTAAAATTAATTCTCCTTTTGATGTTTATTCCTTTTCATTTGTCTTGAACAATATCTTGAACATCTCTTTATTTTAATGTGTTGAACAGGTTCATTGTCTTGTTTAGATAAAAATTAGTTATAATTTATTTACATAGTACTGAATACTTGTCAAATGTAATTTATATATTTAAATATTTTGCATTGAACACAAACGTAAAAACAGTTATCATATGGCATGATAAAAAAAATTAGCAGAATCAATTAAATTTATGATATTTGAAGGAATGTACCATCTAACAATCAATTAGTTAATATTATTTAAGTGAATGAATCATAACAAACTTACTCAATCCTTCAAATTTCTTTATTTGTCTGATAGAAGTAATTGTAATTCTTGCTACCCATACAATCATAATAACCATTATAATGAATGAGAAAGCACATTCATATCTAAAAATAGTCATAACTACATAATTGCAAACAAGCAAAAGCACCATCTGAAAAACAGTGATAAATGATTAGTTAACAAAAAATAAACACAATCAATATTTTTAATTAAAATTCCATTAATATTAATACCTGAGCCACCCACAAAATTGTTGTTGGTAATTGCTCATCCAGAACACCAATACTTGAAGTAAAATGACTCAGTATTGTTCCGGAAGGTGTTGAGTGAAAAAATTGTATATATGTATGTAATACACTCTCCAACATAGAATTATGAAGCATATATGATGATGACAGAAGATTCTTAAATACATAGGCAGTGCGTATAAATGTGACAGAAACACTGATAAAAAGAACTCCACCAACTATTTCCAGATATTCCAAACGTGTCGAATTGGAAATATTTTGAGAAGATTCTAAATCTGCCCTGCAGGAAAAATGGAAAGTAAGTAAAAATTTAAAAATTTGTAGATAGAAAACACTAATTGTAAGTATTTGAATCATTTTCTACTACTTAAAGTATCTAATAAATAAATAGTTACTTTTCCTAAATGATAAAATGTATACTAAAATTAATACAAAGAGTCAATGCTTTATTAACAGTTACTAATACACAGTGAACCGTTCATATTAAGTCCATACAATCCAAAAGTTTAAACATTCTATACCCATGTAGTTAATATATAAAATTTTCATTCATTTTTTCAGTTTTACAATCATGTACAAACTCACAATACAATGTACCTAAGAATATTTCTTGCTTTATTGGTAAGAACAGTTTTAAATTCCATATGCTTATTATATTTAACTTACCAGTGACTTACATATACATTAATGACATTGATAGTAGCCTGTGCTGCTATCATACAAATAATCATAATGATGACTCCACATACACCTCCAGATTTAGTAAAATATCTCCAAATTGATTTGTAATATTGTTTTGTATATTCTTCACTTTGAACATCACTACAATTTAAATCTTCCTCGACTTTGTTAAGTTTCTGGCTTTTCTATATCATAAGAAATATATCCAACGATTAAACACACATTTCCATGAGACACATCAAAACAGATTAGTTTAAGTTTAAATTTATTACATTTGTTCAGTGTATTTTATAAATCACAAAAGTAAGGAGAGCATCAAATTATCATTCCTAAACTGGCATTGAAGTTAAGGTCTGTGTTTGAAAACAATTCCGTGCCATTTTCAATTATTCAGTATGTTTGTATAAGTCAACTGCTAACTCAACAGTAGCAATTGGTTTAGACTTTTTCATTAAATAAAAACAATTACAGGTAACAGAGTCATTGATCTCTCTCAAACAGAATGATCACAAAACATGAAAACACTTCAAATCCCACAGTATACAAATACAAACATACTCATGTTAACAAACAAAAGGATATGTGAAAACTTAATTAAACATATATAGAGATATTCACCGACAAAGCTTTGTGACTAGTTAACTTCAAAATGATACAATTGTCAAGACAGTAAGCCATATCAGAAATAATGTTCCATATATCCAATTCAGCATATGTGTCATCATGGAATTTGTAAATCTTCGAATATAATAAATTACTTACACTTTCCTTGCTAGGGCTGTGTGTATCATCTTCATTTTCACAGCTTGTTCCTGATGACAATGATTTATAAAATATTTCAGAATTCTGAATATTTTGGAATGTTCCCTGGATCTTCACAGCTCCCTTCAGATTGAAAAGAAACAAAATTGTAATCCCCTAATACAATCTATGTTCTTTTTATGTACTTTTTAAAAAATATTGTCAGTTTTGCAACACAAAAGTATGGTCGTTAGGATAATACATTAAGTTGGTGATTTAGCATGTGTTTGTGGGGCCTCTGACCAAGAAGCTTTTGTTAATAGGGCCCAGAACCTGCAGAAGACACCACTCAGGGTTAGTGCCAGCCTAGCAAGAAACAAGGTACAACGGCCTTTGTCAGACTTAGAGAGTTGATGTCTTCTGAGTTGAAAGAGTAAGCCCTCCCTTTCCTATAAATCGACTGCCATGTTACAATTTCCTGTTGGGGTTGCAAGACCCATATATTTCATTCTCATGACCATACGTCCTTTTCAAGGGTATGATAAATTATTAATAAACATTAAAATTTCAGAACTTTTGAACATAGTTTTTTTATTTTGTAGAGATTGGATTAAAGTGGATAAATGAGAATGAATATAAGAGAAATATTCAGCAATTGAGGAGCCTTTTGGCTGAGGTGTTGGCAGAATATTTTAGTTAAAAAGAAAACTTTAATTATTATTAACTAATCCTATCAATCTAATCTATCTAATAAATAAAGCAGCGTTTGTTTGTATATTTTGTATATTTGTTTGTTTTAGGGGTGGGTGTGGACATGAGATACCGGAAAATAACGCTGATACAACCGAGATTCTATTTAAGTCGAAGGTAATGGATGCCCTGAGTTTATTTATGACAATCTAAGTAACCCGCGAGAGTGGACTCTGGTGGGAGAATTTGGGTGGTGGTGGGTAAGGAGTAGAAATTTTAAAATAAGTTAAGTTCCGAATTTTGCGTCTAATAAATATATATAATGAGATTATTAAAATTTCAATACACGTTCTCCGTGTTTAATTTGAACCCATTTCGGGATTGGGAGGGAGCTTACTTTAGGGGAGGGTGTCAACGGGAGTTAAAAATAAATAACGCGAATAAAACCGAGATTAGAGTCAAATACAGGGTTATGTATGTCGCTGAGTTTAATTATGACATTTAATTGGTCATTTAACTCCGAGGGGTGGAGATGGACGGGAGTGGAATCATTGTAACAATAAACCACGACCGATATTAGAATTGAATAATATTTTTCAGGGTTAATTAGATTTACAGTATTTTTACCCAAGTTATGTGTGTAAAATTTTAACCCCTCTTGCGGCATGAGAGACGAGCATGGTAAGGGGTGGTGGTGGATTGGGACTCATAAAAAATAACGAGAAAAACCGAGATTCGAGTCAAATCGAAGGTAATGGATGTCGCTGATTTTATTCATGACAATCTAGTTAACGCGCGAGGGGTGGGCTGGGGTAGGAGGAGTTGGGCCGTGGAGGGCAAGGGGTTAGAATTTTTAAAAACATGTTGACCGGTAGTTTTTTGCGTCGAATAAATATATTTCGGGATCAATGAAAATAATAAAATTTCTCTATAAGTTCTCCGTGTTTAATTTCATCCCCTTTCGGGAATGGGGTTGGGGTGGAGTGACATTACATAAAAATAACGCAAAAGAAATCTAGATTGGAGTCGAATCTAGGGTTATGGATGTCAATGAGTTTGATTATGACATTCAATTGACAATTTAACCCCCAGGGCAGGGGTGGATGGGGTTGACGGGGGTGGAATTTTTATAACATGTTAAACGGTCGATATTTGCATTAAATAATCAATTGTCAAGGTCAATGGCATTGATAATATATATACCGATGTTATTTGTAAAATATGACCCCTTTCGGTATGAGAGGGAAGCGCACTTAGAGGGGGTGGAAACATCAAACTTGCTAAAACAGTCGATATTTAGGCAGATAAATATTTTTAGGGATCGAAGAGACAGTGTTACAACCGATGTTATCTGAGATGATATTCAATTACCCATTTAATCACATGGGGCAGGAATGGACGGGGTGACATTTTTCAAACATGTTAAATCATTGATATTAGCGTGGAATAAATAAATTCCAGGGCCATTGATGTTGATAGTATTTCTACCGATGTTGTTTGTAGGCATGATAGGGGTGGGGGTGGAGGGGATTTACAAGAAAATAACCCGAAAACAACCGAGATTCGAGTCAAATCGAAGGTAATGGATGTCGCTGAATTTATTTATGACAATCTGGGGAACGCGCGGGTATCGGCTGGGTTGGGATGAGTTGGGCGGATGTGTACGGGGGATAGAAATTTTAAAACAAGTTGACCGGCCGTTTTTTGCGTCGATTAAATATATTTCAGGATCAATTAGATTAATAAATTTTCTCTACATTTTGCCCGTGTATAATTTCAACATCTTTCGGGATTGGGAATTTAGCTCCCCGTAAGGGTGGAGTAGAATTGCATTAAAATTATGCAAAAACAATCGGCGTTGGAGTCGAATTCACGGTCATGGATGTCAATGAGTTAAATTATTACATTCAACTAACCGTTTAACTCCCCGAAGGAAGGGTTGGCGGGGGTGTATTTTTTTTTAAACATATTAAACGGTCGATTTTTGTATCGAATAAATATTTGTCGGGACAATGCCATTGATAATATTTCTACCGATTTTGCTTTTAATTTCAACCCCTTGGCACGTGAAAGATCACAATTAGGGGTGGGGGTCGAGGGGCGTTAGGAGAAAATAACGTGAATAAATCCCAGATTGGAGATATAGGTGAATGTATTTATGACAACGTGGGAAATGCACGGGGTTTGCCGGTGGAGTGCGGGGGAATATATTTTAAAACATGTTAACCGGGCGACTTTTGCCTCGTATAAATATATTTCGGCATCAATAAGATTCATAAAATTTCTCTACATGTTCTCTGTGTATAATTTCAACCCCTTTCGGGCTTTGGAGGGGTGCACCCTTAAGGGTGTGCGTGAAATGGCATTACATAAAAAGAAAGCAGAAACTATCAAGTTGGAGTCGAATCCGGGGTTATAGTTGTCACCGAGTTTAATTACGACATTCAACTTGCCGTTTAAGTCCCAAAACGGGAGTGGTCGGGGGTCGAATTTTTCAAACATGTTCAACGGTCGATATTTGCGATAATTATTTCCTGGTGTTAATGACTTTGATAGTATTTATACCGATGCTGTTTGTGGATAATTGCAACCCCTGTGTGGGGAGCAAGCTTAGGGGTGGGGTGGAGGTACGTTAATTAAAAAAAATGATGCGAATCAATTCAGAGACTATGAAATTCGATGACTCTAATTATTATGTCAATGACTTCAACCCCCTTCGGCATGTGAAGAAACCGAAATTGGAGTCATATCGGGAGTTATACATAAATGGCATCTCGGGCAACGCCGGGCACCCAGCTAGTATTACATAAAAGCCAGGATCCCTGAAGTCTCATATACTGCTCAATTAACTACATGATTCTGGTAAATCTTTTATCAACCCATTGTGTGGGTCATGTGAATTGTGTTAGTTAAATTTTAATAAGGTGCTTGTTATTTAAATTTAGAAATTAATTAATTAATTCTTTATACACAGTGTTCTCCAGGCTGGAAATGGTAAAAATTAGTATCCAAGGTTGGAGATAACCAATTACAATTTAATGTACACCAACTCTCAAACTGCTCACTTCACAGCCTTTCAATAGATGTGTCCTCTATGAATTACTTTTATTTTAAAGTCAAAATATAGCATTATATGAGTAGAACATCCATGGGAAACTGAATGGATGCCAATTTGCTCATGACACAGTAGGTTCAGGCTCACTTACAATCCTTTCATTTAAATCTTTAACCTGGTTCCAGTTCATTGCTAATATTTTCATGCTGTGGGTCTCTAGGTAAGAAATGCCATACCTGAATACTTCTTAATGGTTCTACCCCCCCCCCCTCTCCCCACACACACACAACCATCACTTTCCTTGATGGTGACATAAAGCTTCGTTCTAATGTAAAACATCAGTTCACATCAAACCTTTACTCATGGTATTTCCACAACTTCACAAGTTGTCACACTGAACTTCCTCCCTTACAACATAACCCTTAGGTTATTTAGACATATTTTCTATTGCAATAATTGAAATAATAACAATTATCTTTTCAATGACCATAACAGATTTGTCAACAATCCTAATATAATAGTAATAGTAAATACTTATTAGTGTTCATTCCATTTATATATACTTACCTCATCAATAATTATAACATGATCACATTTTGGCAGAGTATACACTTGATGAGTTATGAGCAAGCGTGTCTTACTCTTCAGAAATGAGCAAATACACTCTTCAAATAGGAGCCTAGAAACATGGGCATCTACAGATGATAGTGGGTCATCTAGAATGTATACATCAGCATCCTTGTAGATTGCTCTGGAAAAATAATTGAAAACAAACACAATGTGTAAATTAATTCATATATAATAAATGGAGAGTTTTTATAAAAAAAAACTTGCAGTTAGTTCTTTTTCAAAAGTTGTTGTTGATGGTAATTTAATAAATTTCTAGAAATACAACTGTCAGTATCAATCCCAGTATTGAAACACATGTAAAACTTTCATATCATCATATGATTGACTACAGTACAGAGGTTCCAGTTGAAATCCCTGTGGGAGCAAAAATTATGAAGAAATCATAATATTGAAAAACCTGAGAGTCTAAGTTTTAATAAATTCCAGTTTGTTAGTGACACCATACCAAACTAACGCAAATCTTGCATCGGGCTTACAGGAACCATCTATGCCTTAAACATGCAGTCAAAGAAACAGACATGAGCCGGTGAGAGTATATAGGCACACCTGCCCTTACAGGTATTGAAAGGTATAACCACAATATTTCCCTCATACAAAAGAGTTGAATAGTTAGGAAGGAAAAATATGAAAACTTGAAGAATGAGGACTATAAAACTACCACGTGATCACACACCAAGTAAATTCTGTTCCATAGATCTGAAGCGACAATTATGTCCTCCTATGAAATAAGTAACTTCTCTGTCATTGAATTATTATTCGTCTTATCTCATGCTTAACTGCCTTTGAGCCCTCATGTATTTTACTGTTGCACTTTACTCTTAAATTCATATATTCAGTTCACTCTATAAATCAAGTTTTGTTTGCTTGTCTCTCATAGACTTCTGACGTTTCTTACAATTTTTTAAGTAGTTTCTTCTTCCCGTAGTTCACTGGCACGATTTTCTTTCACTTTTGCTGTTTGTATCACTAGTATCAACTTGAATTATACACTTTACGAAATAGTTTTCTGAGTCATTTAAGGGCTCAACAAAAATAAAAGTATACAGCAAAGAACCCATAAACAATCGGGTAATATAAATTTAACAACGCACTTAATTTTATACCCCAAGTTTTTCTTTATATGGTGCCACTGAGATAAAAATCTTATATCTTTTGAAATTCGGTTTTATATAAAAGTTTTGAACTGTTCCCAGTGCACGCGAAAATAGCTGCGAGAAGCGAAGGACGATTATGTAGATCGGGTACTCAGAGGTTAGAACATTTAGATGATAAGCATCCAATTTTAACGCGTCATAAGTTTCAAGATTTCAAAATGAGCCAGTTAAAGTTATGGTTATATAATAAATAGTGCAGCAAACCTGGCAAGGCTAATGCGCGCTCTTTGTCCTCCGCTAAGGGTTTCTCCTCTTTCTCCTACGACGCTGCGGTCTCCGTTAGGCATTCGCTCAAGGTCCGTCTTCAGTGCACAGACGCGCACCACCTGCTCGTACCGGTGGATATTGAAAGTTTCTCCGAAGAGTATGTTATCTCTCACTGTGCCATGGAAGATCCAAGGCACCTGTGAAGCGTAGGACACGCTTCCGCCCAGAATAGCAGAACCCGAGCTCAGAGGAAGCTCACCCATAAGCACGTGCAGCAGAGAAGACTGAAACATTTACAATAACTTGTCTATGTTGGGTTATCTAGAAGAACAAATACTTTCATTTACTCAGTGCAACTATTGCATCTAAGAACGTATTCAAACTATTATCTTAGGGCTTAGGAAAACGTTAGTGAGCTAGATGCCAGAAAAGAAGAACCGATGGAGACGAAAGGGGGGGGGGGGTGTTAAAGAAATTGTATGTTTATACAAGTTTGTTTAGTTGGGAAAAGTGTGTAGATCCTAACTATGAAATAATTAGTATTGATAAAGCAACAAAAGAAGAAAATCATTAATTGCGAATCGTAAGGCTTTTAAGATCACCGAATAATGTATACAGTGCCCTACTAAAGCTAATGTACTTTGTGCGGCTATTCATCGTCACTTGGAATGAACATAGTAGTACCTGGTCTTCAATGGAAGAAAAGTATCTATTGTAGGAAATAGAAAAGAACAGGTATAATTACCCATTTAATTTAAATTAATTGCATATTAAATTATTTTATTGTAACAGTTTATAATATTGTAAGCATTAAATAGTTGAATATGGTTTGGACGACAGCTAAACACAGCGGTTAATAATGACTAACAATTTTGGCTTGGTGTCACGTCGAAATTAATACTTTGCGTGAAACAGACATTTCGATTGGACAATTTTTCAATACCTCAATTTAGTAGAAATTCTCTGAATCATGAAACCCGAACAACAGCAATATGGCGGATATTCAATGTTGGGAACGATTAAGTGATGTGTGTTTGAGCGAGTAAGGTCACACTCGTAAACATAAAAACGTAAACACAAAAATTTTAATAGTTAATTAATCCGGAATATTATAAAAATATCTCATAAACTGGAAGTGTCTACGGAAAATTCACACTGGAGCTAATTATCTAATCTTGAGTCTTGCTAAAACGTGGACCGCGTCGGGGACCAAACCGGAGACGTGTTCTAGAGTTGTGTGAAGAAAACATCTCTACGGTGCTGTTTTGTGGGTAGAAAACTGAACGTCTATCAAGAACTGCCGCAATGTGGTTGTTCCTGAGCCTTTTCTCTAAAACCATCACTTCTGTCTTGAATATCTTTCACTAAATATATTCCCATTTACACATTCAGTTTCGCTATACTCTACTCTCACTTAAATGTACTCTGCTTTTTTGTAACAAATTTTCCATTTACTCATCGCTCTCGTACTTTCGCATTAATTCCTTTCATATAAAAGTCTATAATTTTTTATGTTCTAATTTTAACTATGTTCACTCTTTAACTCATAACACATTTTTCTTTCCACTCATAAAACTGCCCATTTATTTTGCTCTCCAAGCATGCATTATAGATCTAAATTTCGTCCGCTTACGACGGACACTGACCAGCTACTGTTTGAATCTCCTAGAATCTGCCACACAGATATGTTTGCGTCTTTCCCCACTTCGTAAAATTTTTAATTGTCGGACAAATGGACCATCAATTTTTGGCCGCTGTCACTGAACCCCGCGCCTGGCACAGCTTTTCGTCTCTTTCAAGTGCTCAGAAATGCACAACAAAACATTCACTTTTGCTGTTATATAGTATTGTTTTGGGAACAAACATCAGAAAAAAGCTGTGTATCTATCTTATAGAATTTCGGGAAATGAATAAATCCAGTGAGAAATATTGGCAAATAGGAAATTAGTCTTTTCAAATTATTCAGAATACACAATAACGAACCGGCTTGAGGAATGTGAAAAGTTATCTTTTAACCCCGACTTGCATATCTGAAAAGGATTATGCAAGATTACACAGAGTAAACAGTGACTGACTCTGGAAATTTTCCAATTTTCAATAGAACCATTAGGGATTGAAATCACGTACAAGCAAATGTGATAGCGACGTGTTTAAAAAGTATGAAACAATTCAAAAGAATATTAACGATGCATGATCGGGAATTCTCGTAAAAATAAAAGTGATTGTATAAAAGAAGTTGGGAAAAGTAGAAAATTTGATCATATTTCTAATAATTATATTGGAGTTGGAGATTGGTTTAATTTATTGATGCATTGTAGTGAGGTGCACCGAGAATAAATGCAAAGAAGTGTAGGACGTCACATGTAGTTTTAGCTGTAGTTCAGCTTTATTAGTACTAAGTAATAATATTGTAGATGTGGGTAGAATTTTCCGGACAACAATGGGCTCTTCGTCTCTCGCCCACTTTGAGTAGCTCACGTAAGGTCAAAATCCTTTTACCGACTCTGAAAGTCCAGTTTCTCCTTAATCCGAGAAGCGTGAGGAGACCTTCAAGATCAGCGGTTCAAATCGTCCTTGGTATACGAGTTAACGTTAAATATATATTATCATGTGTTCGGGTTATTAAGCGTACCTACAAGAAGGAGCCATATGAACCAACGTATCCCTCGGGAATGGTGACCCGAAGAAAATGATAACGCAAACCTCCAGATACTGACATCCGAGCCACATCAGGACAAGGGTGACACATCCACAACATCGCACAGCAACAGACACTGTAGAAATAGCTGACGCGTAGCCCCTGGAGATTCTTTCGCAATTACTTCTGCAATTCTGGTCTGAGCATCCGAATCTTTGGTTCACAATGGTTGAATTATTTCGTCTTGCGGGAATCATGAAGACTTCCACAATTTTGGCGCGATCTAAGTCCAGGATATCATCACAAACCCGCCGAAACATAATAAGTATGAACTTCTGAAACGAGCTCTCATTAATCACTTCTCCCGTTCCGAATTATTTGATTCGTAGACGCCTGAGACGCTAGTCGCATTCCCCATCGATGCCTTACTACCACTAACAGTTACAGCGGCTATCCAACGGACATCCACGCTCAACGAATTACGGGACCGTAACATATCTCATGCGCATGATGGAAGACTACAGAAGTATCGCACGCTGCTGCACGACACAGAAGACGGTCAACGAAGTAGAAGAGTGACGGCCGGAGCGGCCCAGGGATCAATTCTAGGACCGGACTCATACGGTCTCATACGACAGTCTCCTCGAACTGGACATGCCCAAGGACGTAACATTAACCGGTTACGCCGACGTCACCGCTCTCATCGTCGCCTGCGATCTTGACGACGCCCAGCGAAAACTGAACCAGACAATGCGGCGAATCAAAACGTGGATGACACTGCATGGATTAGAGCTTGCCGAGAGAAAGACAAAAATAGTAGTCATCATGACGAAGAGAGCCAACAATGAAGTTAAAATAACGGTCGGAGACCCTGTGATCAACACCGCGCCCCATACTAAACACCTAGGTATCACTATTGACAGCAATATGTCATACTGGCCACACATCAAGAAAGCGGCGGACAAAGCAGCGAAGATGACCACGGCCCTTAGCCGCTTGATGGCCAACACAAACGGCCCGAAACAGTGTAAACGGCGATTACTTATGGCAACTACCCATTCGGTTCTTCTGTACGGACCTGAAATATGGGCACAAGCTCTGAGGAAGAAGATGTATAGAAAGAAGATGGCAGCTGTGGAACGAAGAGGGGCCCTGAGGATCACGTGCGCTTATCTCACAGTATCCAATGCTGCTGTATTGGTGATAGCAGGGATAGCGCCCATTGACCTACTAGCACTCGAGCGACAGGAGACTTGGCGTAATTAGACAGACGTCGGAAGAAAGCTGGCTAAAGAAGAAGCTTAAAAGAGGAAAGTACAGGAGTGGCAGAGAAGGTGGGGACAAGAACCCACTGGAAAATGGACCGCAAGGCTGATTCCACGTCTAGAAGAATGGATTGACCGGAAACACGGAGAGGTAAACTATTACCTGACACAATTCCTAACGGGTCACGGGTACTTCAGCAAGTACCTCAACAGGATAGGAAAAGTAGACAGTCTGAACTGTATGTACTGCGGAGACATAGACAACGCGGAACTCACTTTCTTCGCGTGTGATCGATGTCTGCAAGAGCGACACCAATTGGAACACGAGCTTGACGCCAACGTAGTAACACCGGAGACTATAATCCATATGATGTTGAGGGACGTCCACTTCTAGAACGCAGTGACAATGTACACTGAAAGGATCCTCAGGATTAAGAAGCGCGATGGCAACGAGCTACACCGGCAAAAGAAATGACGAGAAGCCGTGAGGCAAATTAGAATCGACTCCGCCCTGAAGTAATGCTAACGCGGTCCCGGGGCGGAAATCAAGTCGATTGGAAAGTGTTTCGTGGTTTCAGTGAGTAAGAGTCTCACACTACCCGAGAGGTGCGGACCCCTCTCAGGTGTCATCAAGGATTTCCACTGTTAACCCTCTAAACAAAATGCACAAACCTCCTGCACCACGGCCAGCGAGCTATCAGAATCGTCGGTTGTTACGATCAAACCCATTTCGGGCGATTTAATGTGTTTGGTTCTGTTTCGCGTCGTTTTTAAAATAAAGAAAAAAACAATCTAACACCCCTCTCCATCACACCAGACAACAATAGAGTGCACCTCAGATCAAAATCTCTTCACCGTCCCTGAGAGTCCAGTTTCTCCTGGATCCGAGGCGCGTGCGGAGCTTTTCTTTTGATCGGAGGTTGAATGCGGCGTTGACATACGAGGAACGGTAACGTAAACTCTACTCATGAGTTCGAGTTATTAACCAAATCACATGACCCAACGTATCCCATAAAGGAATTTATTTCTTTACAATGCTCTTATGCTAAAATTGATTTGAATGTTAAGTATAAGATTTGTGCTTCCGTATTACTTCAAGTGAGCTTAAACTTTCTTTACTTAGGTAGTATTATGTCTATAAATTTCCTTACCTTACCAGCGCCCACAGGACCTACAATGGCAGAAAGTTGCCCAACTTTCAGATCCAGATTGATGTTTGACAATACTGGACGATCGCTCACCCACGCAGCAGATGCGTTTTCCAGTTTTACCTGTCCCGGACGTTCCGGAGTCATTTGTACTAATGTTCCCCTCACTTCGTAAATGTTCTCAGTAAGATAAGCCTGTAATTATAAAAATCATAAACTATACTCTTAACAAAATATCTAGTAGTCTTTTATAAGTTTATATAATCTTATACCTGTATCCTTCTGATAGAACTTTTACACTCTGCTCCAACTGTAATAGCTCCAGGAAAATGAGCCGTTAATCCATATTTAGTTTGATTGAAAAGCGAATATAACGATATTACCTAAAACAAAAAGAGCAATTAGCTATGGATTTAATGTAATACTTTTCTAAAATAAAAGATGGACAGAACTCTCTGGTTTTTATTACATAAAGTTGTTAAGTAAGTACTTGACCATTATAAACAACAATTCTATTTTTCAGAATATGAATCAGGGTAAAATAGGAATAGGAGCTAAAGGAATTTGAATACATAACCTTATAAATACAGATTTTGAATGTAACAAGTTCTGTATATGTTGGCGTAGAAGATGGAAAATCGCATCAAAATAAATGCATACTTAAGAGATTTATAAAGGTATAAGTGCAGTGTGGGGGCTCGTCGTTCCGTAGTTGTTCGTCGCCAAAATACACGTTTTGGTTACACGCTCCCTCATACATTAGTACAGTGAACTGTTGTCGGCTTTCGTAGAATTTGGGAGTAAATAGTTTATTATATATAATTCGATCTTTTATTGAGCGCCACCTGCAAAGCAAGCACACTCAATAGCAGGAACGGGTAAATTCAATTACATTAATGATTTATGCTATAAAAAAGCAAAGAATTGACCCCAAAAATCACTGTGTCATGATTGGTTGTCATAGACTCGTGACCCGTAGTTTATTTCAAATTTTTGTCCCATATTCTCCTGAGCTTCTACCTTTTCTTGACGGTCCCGTAGATTTTCCTAATATGGCCCAAAATTGAATCCTGCCGACTTCTCGACGGCGGCAAGCAACGTTCCCATGTTTCGGGAAAATATTTATTTAAAATAAAATTACTAAATTTTTAAGTAATGTGCTGAAAATAGCACCACAGAACAATCTGTCCTCTTAATTTAACATGTCTACTTATAGTACTAAGGTGAAGATATAATGACATTCGTTCGGTAACAATCCTATTATATTTGAGTTAATTTTGGGGGCAATATTATGAAAATACTAAAATATTATCAAGAGCATAAATTAGGCAAGATTATGAAATAACGCAAAGAACAGTACGATATTTTTAACATATAAAGATATATCTTGTGTAATTATAATCGGTGACGATTCAAACAATTCGATAAGTTTTTTTAAATCCGCAAAAAATTTAAATTTTTAATATTTGTAGCATAGAACTATTTTTTACAATTGGTAGCAACAAAGTGTGTTAATATGAAAAAAATTACGTCTTATTGAAAATAATGACTAAGAAAGATATCCAATTTAGACAAAAAGGTAATATAAATACCACACAATGTTTCTGGGATCCTTGTTCCTTTCGTCAGGTGCTAAAAAGAGTTTACATTGTAAACTGACCAAGTGCAGTTGTGTTTCTCTAGGCTCTTCTTAGCATCTGACGAAAGGGACAAGGATTCCAGGAAAGTGTGTTAATGTTACCTGGTATGATACAATGCTTTTCTGGAACAATGTGTGGGCAAGGAGAACAAAAAAGACTTGACCTCTATCGAAGAATCCAATGAAAGAACTTAGAAAGCCTCTGATTGCTGCTGCTTTCTTTATTTCAGAAAATTCTTTCCTGAGAAAAAAAAGCACGTTAGTTACAAAGAACACAGGGCTTCAAAGTGCTTTTAGTGAAATTATTTTAAATTTACCGTCGCGCGTCGGTGACTAAGCGTTCAAAATGTTCTTCCCAAGCGTAATATTTAATGAATTTTATTCCGGATATGACATCGGACATCAGACTAATTCTCTTATCAGTCACTTTTGAAACGGCTCTTCGTTGTCTCACTAGAACCTTCCCTAGTAAAACTGTTGGCAACAATAATAATTTTATAACACATATACTTATGACTCATAGAATTGGAACAGTGAAGCAAATTAAAATACAAAATACTGAATTCTATATAATTTTCTGGAAATGCTGAAATTAAAATATATTTAGTTGAGACAAATGTGAAATTACTCATTATTCAGATATGTTAAATTATATCTATATTTTCTATAACCTAGAATATTTTTTACCATTGCAGGAAAATAAAAAATAACTGTGAAATTTTTGCCACTGTTGAATGTAACACAATTTATGAACATGTGTGAAAGACAGTCAGTAATAGAGTAACTGTTTTAGTGAAATTTCACATGCCACTTCTTTACGGTCTCATAATTTTGAAAAAAAGATTTGAATCTTTCATTACTGTTATCACAGTAAATTAGGTCAGCAGGTCGAAACATTACTCGTTAACATATATTATTCTGATAAGGGTCAAGGAAATTTTAAGAACTGTGTCTTACATGATATTTTACATGAATTACTTAAAGGAATATTGTGCAAGAAGGAAAAACTAAGCGTGTTAACAAAACTTCATAGATAAATTCTGCACGGAAGTTATTTACACATTGTTAAAATAGCGATAATAATGGGCTTTAAGAACAGTTTTTATAATCCATTCTGTGAAACATACAAGGAAAATATTTAAAATAGCTTTATCAACTACTGAAATTGTTGTTGAATGTTATTTTTCGTTGTTGTCAACCCCTTAATTGTGTCAGAAATTCTCACCTACTAAATTACGTGAAACCGCTGTTCATTGGAAACGATAATCCAATCGTGGCTTCCGTTTTAAATTATTCAGTTCCAGACAAAAAGACATGTTTAGGCACCAAGATATATATACACCATTTTACACAGATGTAGTAGCTGATGGTTATTGTATAGATGAATTGCAAATTTCACTTTGTTGCGCATTTCAAATAAGAAAGTTGTTTTAAAAATTATCAGTGTTTTCATTTCATGGATCAATAGGTTTTTATCCGTAAAAACGGATCGTGGGGCATCATTCTTCTATAGTAATTGTACATTCTCCGATTACAAAACATTATTTGGATCATAATCATTCATTCAATTTTGATAGTACTATTATTCTAGATAAAGAAACTAATTTTAATATAATGTTACAATACCAACAATTTTTTTCAATGTTAAACAGGACACTTCTCATATAAACTATATTTATGATTGCGTATTATATAATCTTTGTTAATTTATATATAGTATCCATATTCTTTGTTAAGTGTTTTTAACTTTTGCTATATTTCTTCAGTCTTGCAATAGTATTGACAAGAATGACAACAGTTGTTCGAAACGTCCATTAAATTTTCAAATTTCATCGTTCAAAATTTAGTTGTTTTATGTCTGTTATACGGGTCGATAATTCTTGAGTTAATTCCATTTGTAACTCATACGGAACTGTTCTCCCGTCTATATCAAATGGCGCGGAAAAAATATTCAAATTAAGTATGGTCTTTCCCGATGTAAATATTTTAAATCTGGTTTCAAATACGGTTATTTTCGTGTTCTTGAAGGAGATTCTTTTCTCAAATATGGAGATCTAAATACTTTAAAACTTGTTTCTAATACGGATATTTTCGTGTTCCTGAAGGAGATTATTTTGTGTGGAAAATGTGACATTTTTTTGACAACAGATGTTTATTCCAAATTATCAGTTTGCCTTGAAACGCTTTAATTTTGTTAAACGTGTTGCATATAAAGTGGCGTTTTCCTTTAAGTTCATATTAAGTCGTTAAAATTCTAAGTTATATCGACGAGAAACTCAAAATCACAGATCCGTTATCTTTGAATTTGTGGGTAATAAAATACAATTTAATTTCGAAAAACAATTGAATTTTTTTTTGTTATGCAGGGTGTAACAAGACTCAACAGCAAAATTTCAGGAATGGCGTCCTCATATTGAGAGAATAATAATATCTGTGATTAAATTACATCACTTTATTCGCTTTCCTATTGTTTTAATTGTTCTTTAAATTGGTTGTGATTTAACACTCGAGGATCGAGTTTTGATATCATGACATGTATACAATACACAATTGAACGAAATTTTCTACTGTCACTATAATGCGGTTATAGTGAGATCATGCGCGTTCGTCCACAATTGTCCATTGGTTCAGTACAAAAAGACGTCATATCTCTTTCTCGCTTATTATATCTAAATATATATTCTACACTCGAATGTCTAATAACTATTTTATTCATTTAAAACCAGAGGAGGAAACATGTAGCTGTATATTTAAAACGTAAAGCTTAGAAAGGCAACACAAAAAAACTGAGCCGGGTCGCGGGTGATAAAGCTATTTCACAGTCGACCGACATATAAAAACAGAAAATTATCTTGGAATATTTACTAATAAATGTAAAAATATCTGTTGCGTACTGTAACGTGGAAAAGTTACTTCCCCAAAAAACTTTTAAGCCGGGTGAATTGTGGTGTGTGGTAGACGGTGTGCTATATTGTATCACAGAATAGAAGACACTTGATAGTGTTTTACAGAGTATGTTGGTAAAGATTGATATTATTCTGGAATTTGTGGTGGATTTGTTCACTTAATTTATTGTGTATGTAAGTGTCAAAGAAATTATTATACAGACCCTCAATTTTTTCGTCGATTTTTTGGTTATTTAGTCTTAATTTATTATGAAATATTTTTATTTTTAGAAACAGTGACTGATGAAAGCATTTTGCAAGCCAATGGACTTACGCTGTAGAGTGAAGAAGAGGATGTAGACTGTGACTGCGGAGATGAGAGCGGGCAGCCCCACGACCATGTACAGCATGATGCAGGAGAGAACGAGGTGCAGAGGGCAAACCCACAGCCAGTGAAGTTCCTCCAGGGCCAGGTCGAACTTGTGAGCGTCGCTGCTCAGTAAAGTCAGCGGGTTCATCTGTGAGCAGGCTGCAGCTCTCTTCTCTAGCATCTGCGACACGTATTTTTATAAGTCTTTTACTTCTTTGCTCAGAGAAAGCTACCGTAATATTTAGTAATGAAACTTCCCTCATGTTGGAGGTGGATCAACATTTTCACGATTTATACCTAACTACTGTCCCAATAGTTCCTTTACTCATGTTGCCATATCCGAAACATTATTTTATGGGCTTGAAACAGATTCAATACTTATAACGTGTTTCACTGCGAACTGTAAAAGGCCATATAATTGAGTCATGCTATACTAATAGGCATTTTTAATGTTCTGCCGTGCCATTAAATGAAAAAGATTGTTATTCTGGCGTATACATAGCCCGGTTCATCTGTTTAATGGTCCTGGAGCCGTACCAAATATTGCGTCCTTGCGTATCACTCCACTCATCTTTCGTGACAGACAGAACCTATAATAATTACGTCATAATCATTGAATATCAGTAATATGACATTGAAAACTGTAGTCATCCAGTCCTCCTATATTAAAATTTGAAGCGAATTTAGTTATGTCAAACAAATGTAGAATTTCTTAAATTGTTCAGCATGTTTCTGTTTGTACGCTCTTCAAAACACTTACTCTCATATATTCGTTCGCTCCCAAACTTTCAGACGATAGAGCTTTCGTGAAAATGTATTCTAATCACGCAATTTCTTCTAAGTCGCTTCCTAATAGGCAACGCCGAATTCGCAGTTAGTAAAGTGTGATCACGTCTGTGTGTCTGGTGTTGAAAGCACCTCATATCACGTTAACTATTTTTTCATTACGAACATGCATATATTATATAATTATCAAATATAGCTTAAAATTATTTTAACCATAGTCAAATTTAAAATGATATGTCTTCAAATCCACATATCGCTGTCACAGTTATCAAATCAAGGCAATATGAAATATAACAGTACTCTTGAAAATCTGAAATTCGATTTGAAAATTAGGGGCAGTGTTGCTGACAACTCCAAATCAGGACGTTAATGTATTCAGTGCTCAGATCCTACTGGTTACACTAACATGAATAACGGTGGAGTCCGTTCTCCATTTCCCCTCAAAATACGAGGTAAAGCTGTTGTTTCATTGGATAGAAACCGGTATTTTGCCTTGATGGCCGTCACACACTAGACCAGTCTAGTATATATCACAATTACTTTTCTTCTTCGGACATACATATTTATTGTTTTACGGGAATATGAAGACCACCATGTAAGAATATCTTTCAGATGTGAGGTAGAAATAATATACATCACATCAACGAGGTTTCGTTATTAAAATACTGAAACGAAGGGAACGATCGACAACATTCAATATAACCTGCGTAGAAAATACACGTACCGCGTTAAAAAAGTTTTAAGTTTACTTGCCAGTCGATAACATTATGTAATTAATAAAATCATTATTCTTGATTGTAGTATCAGTGTGCCTACCATTACAATAGTACCCAATAATTTTCTGCTTACAACTGTTAAACTATGCTTATCGACTAGGCTATTGAATGTTTCATGTAGATTTTTCAGGTCTGTGTACATTTCACTAACGCACCGCGGCCTGCTTTTATACACTGAACGTTCTACAAGATCAGCTGGTTTTTCTTCTTTTCAGTCTTCTGGCTAGTTGTTGATTGTCTCGAATTTGACGCGCCACTAGAATTATGTGGACGTGAAGCCCAGCTTCAAGTTTCCCAACAAAACTTGGTATTTGTTCCTTGATGGTTGGAATCCAGAGATCCGTATGGATTTCGGATATACCACAGGGTTTTCTATATTTTTCGTAAAACTTAATGTTTGCATAGAATAACACCTTGGTTTCAGTATATGATTGTAAATCAATAGTTTGTTAGAGATTAAAAACTTGGAGTTTCTTTGCGAATAGTATTTTCTATATATGATGCTTAATTCGGCTTTTTTTCTGAAAATATCCTTTCCATCTACGTTTGGGGAACGTCGTGCCTAGATACTTTGCGTTATTCTCATTGGGCACAGTAGTGTCGTTTATAACTAGAGTGAGTCCTTTCATGGTTTATTTGCAAAGACGATATGGAAAAATTTATGCTTGTTTAGCTTCAGCCTCCATTATTTAATCCAGTCAACTCTTGCATTCTAGTCTTCTATGTGAATTTTTGGTCTTTCTCTGCTGTAATTATCGCGGTGTCATTTGCATATGTAACCAACTCAGTTGCTTCCAGTTTTGAAAAATCACTAATGAACAACAAGTAGAGGTGCGCTACCTTGTTATCTCTTTCATACCGAAATATTCATCTGCTTGTTTAATTCTAAATTGTCAGTCAGTTGTGTATGATGTTAATATCTCTATCCATTTAATAAAAAGGAACTTACACCTAATTATTCGATTCGGTTAAACATTATTCCAAAGTTTTCGAATATTGAGGCTAGGATGATGAATTTATCGTTCCATGACCAGCATTTACAGTCTCCAAATTATATATAAGCATATCAATTTAAATTTTTCATATATTGCATTTGCTCCCTCTATTTATCTCAATATTTAAAAAATGGAGCTATCTTATTTAAATTATGTGAAATCATATCGAATTATAAATAATTATGACAAATAATTATCGGTTTCTGACATACCTTCTTGAATATGAGGTAGGAGCAGGCTACTCGTATCCTCATTCCTGTGGATCTAGTCATGTCACCGTATATGCTTTGGAATATCATTCTGAAGACGACTGTTAGCACAAGCAGCACTGCGTTTACGTTAGCTTCAAGCTTTGATATATTGTACCCGGGCATATAGTACTGAGTGAGGTTTATTAACAATATAGGCTGACATAATCTGTAAGTAAATTTTGTTTCGTTATACGGGCACAATTAGAATAAAAATTTATTTTTCTAGTTGAATTTCATACCTCATAGCTACTCCAAAGAAGATGAATAGTCCAGCAAAAGCGTAACGCAATGCAAATATCCTCATAATTGCTTTGGTTAAACTGGGGATGTACCCGGACTTCTGCTTTGCTTTCTCGAGCTCCCGTTCCCATTGCCTGAAAATATGCAGCTATGAATATCCTAACATTTTGTTTGTATAATCGTAATTGAGACTAAAAATGTTTCAAATTTTTTAATTATTACTGGATTTATCTCATTTACTATTATTATTTTACAACAGGAATGTTTCTCTGGTCGGTCGTTAAACAAATTGTACGCAAAACGTTACAAAGCTGCTACGTTGCAATAACTATTTTACGAACTAACAGTTAAAGTTTTGATAATTCTTTTCTACTCCTGGAACACCTATTTATTACGGAGGATTTCGCAAGTCTTTCATGAAATGAGAGCTATGCCGGCGAGTAATTAAATCCTGTCCGTAGTGACTGTAAAATATTACTTCAGCGTTCATGATTTAGTAATTCTGCAACAAAGTTGACTTAAAACAATTTGATGTAGTTTCCCATTGCCACATACAGCACTTGAAATACAAAATAAGATCTGTTAGTGGTCACACTTATTAACTAGATCATAGGGAATGTTATCTATAATACAATAAATGGTTTGTTTCATTGTGTGCATTGACAAGTTCGTGTTACTACTATAGCTATGGGCGGTTACGAGGACAATAGGGAGAACTACGAGTTCCTCTCTCCACGAAATTCTTATGAAATAGCAAACGTTACTCTTTAAACTATATTGCCCACTGTTTAGACTGATTATGCTCCACGTACCACCACCTTAATACTGTGACGCAACTTCTTATACGACTGGTTTATCTAATCCAATGGCACATTAATATAACCGATTTAAACGAAGAGTATAAAAATGTAACAAATGGAGTTAATATTATCGTAAACGAGACTCACGTAAAACTATGTGTGTGTATTTTCTTTATAGAAATTTAAACTCTTATACAAATTGTAACAGTACCTGGTACACATATCCTTAAGGACCCTGAAAAACGCAGCGAGGGTTAGGAACTACTTGCTTCAGAAAAGAATTAAAGTTAAAAAAATGTGCAAATTTGTGCGAAAATTGCGCGCGCTGGTCGATGACGTCACGGCACAAATGTTAAAGTTTGTGGTAAGGAATAGCTATTATTATAAATAAAAATATGAAAGTAGCGTTTCTTGAGTTCACTTTTATATTACCAGATTTCAATTATATTTAATCCTTGTAGCTTTCATATTAAGTATTCATGTACGTATTACAAAGAAACGCTGGTTTAAAATAATAAATACTTTCCTCTATAAATGGTCACATAAGTGTCTACTAAAGTTAATAGATTATTTATTCTATGTGAATAAGTGGAAAAAAATTATGGTACATGATACGCCTCATTTAACGCGTTTAACGCAGGGGTTGTCTAGTGAATGATAAATAGTTAACATAAAAAAAATTATGTCTGATTGAAAATAATGAATAAGAAAGATAGCCAATTCAGACAAAAAACTTATAATAAAAATATACCACACAAAGTTTCTGGGATCCTTGTCCCTTTCCTCAGGTGCGAATAAGAGCATAGAGCGACACAACTGTACATATCAGTTGAGTTTTCAGTTTGAGTTTTGTCAACTGACAAGTACAGTTGTGTCGCTCTAGGCTCTTATTCGCAACTGAGGAGAGGGACAAGGATCCCAGAAACGTTGTGTGGTATTTATATTATCACTTTTTTGTCATAATTGTCTATCTTTCTTATTTATGTCAGACTCTTCAGGCTAAGTTGTCAAACACTGCTTCCAACAACAGACATGCTTTGTGACGGCAGAACAGACAACTTGACCTTGATATTACATTTTCGTAGCACATACATCATATAGTAGGAAATAAAAATTTGCCAATAAGTAACCGATACCGATTTCTTTAAAAATTCTGCGCTACTCTACTCAACTGTTGCTGCGTATTTACAAACATGACTAATTGGGCATTGATACGTAATTTAGAGAAAAATTAATAGTTGTAATCTTTTAATAAATAAAATTGACTGTTTGTTTGTGTATATGAATGTTCCACATACAAATCTACACCCGCGGAGCCAATTTCACCAAATTTCGTATATGTGATCCATTCTAACCGAAAACAAACACTGTGGGACTAACACACGACAACCACCTCCAGTTACGGGGGTGGACGGAAATGGAAATTTTCAAACATGTTTAAACGACCGATATTAGCGTCGGATAAATATTTTTCTGGGTCAATGAGATTGACAGTGTTTCTCACGATGTTTTTGTGTATATTTTCAATCCCTTTCGGCATGATGGTGGAAGGGCGTTACATATAAATAAAGCAAAAACAACCGAGATTGAAGTCGAATCCGTGGTTAAGTTTAACTCTTACCCCTATGAATCGAGTAGAAGGGGAAAACAATTTGTGTATGTTCTGCATACAAATCTACACTTGTGTAGCAAATATGATCAATTTTTGTACACGTGTTCTTTTAGAACCGGAAACAAGCACTGGGGGTAAGACCTGACTAATCCCAGCCAAGGGGGGGGGGGGAGTTGACAGGGGTGTAAATTTTCAAACATACTAAAACGGCCGATATTTACGTCGCATAAACATTTCACGGGGTCAATGAGATTGAAAGTGTTTCTCCCGATGTGGTTTGTATATAATTTCTACCCCTTAGGGTGGGGTTGAGGGGTGTCACATAAAAATAACTAAAAAAAATTAGATTGGAGTGAAATCCGGTGTTATGGATGACACTGAGATTAATTATGGCAACCCGGGCAATACTACACTACTACTATAGGGGACGCATGCAAAAATATACTCACACTAAATTCCTCTTATCATACAAAATAACATAACCAATAAATTAGGGAAAATTGATATTATAATCTTTGTATGTAAGAACAAAATTGATGTTATTAGTCTTGTGTAAGATAGTAGTAATAGTAAAAAATTACTATTTTAAAATGTAACTGGCGAATCTCTTGTTACCATCCTAAGCGAAAAACAATTGCATGGTATTTACTTAACTCTACCACAATTTGTGCTGTGCTTCAAGAAAATAATTACATTAAATTTATATATATACGTAATAAGAATGAATAATAGATCGTCTCAAATACCTCTCTAAAGCCATGCCTAATTTTTCTGACGTTTCACATTCTCCAATAGATGGTATATCACTGTCAATCATATTATACTTTGATATTTTGTTCATAAATTGAAATGTCCGCCTGTAATCAAAATAAATTCACACAAGGCACGTTTAAAACAAATTCTAGGACAAAAATCTTTAATTTTACAAATATGTTTTATCTCTTACCAGTGAAAGAATTTCGATATTTTAGTACAACATCGAGCTTTCTCATTTTTTTCAATTGGATTAATATTGAATGTCACCATATTGAACTGAAACAGAGGAAGCGCATATAAATAGTAATATTCAAAATTATTCTGTTTTGCCTAAAAATATTTATTTATATAATAACAAATTAGATTTGTATAAAGTGTCAATTTTGGGTGAGGAAACTAACTACTTTTGAGATTAATGAGTGAAATGCTGTACATCAGATCCTATAAAACAGCTATTAACATAAAAAATTGTAATGTTTAATTTATATATTGTTATAATTTCAAATTCTGAATTGTTTCAATTGTAAACCTGCACCCAATAATTTTTACTGTTCGTTCTCGTTATAAATTGTAAAATTCTGCCACGGTATTCAGCATATCAAAAGTTTGTAATTCTAACAAGATTTATATTGTTTGTTATTTGCCAAATGTTTCTTAGAAATGGTATTCTAATAATTGTAATTGTTTTGTTATTTTTGTAGTTTTAAACTTGAACCTGATGATGTCGCCAAATAATCGACGAAACGTTGTTTGATTTTACATTAATAAATTCTTTATTCTGACTTAAAATTGGCTGATGTTCATTTATTTATTAGATTGTAATTTATATATATTTGAAATTTAATTATTGGAAAGTTTCATTTGATAGTAATATTCAATTTTTATTCAAAAGTAAATGTATATTAATTTATCCACGCTGCATGCAACCCATGGTAATCATTAGCAGCCGACATGAATACCAGACTGTCCCCTGACATGACAAATTTTGGATTTAAATAGGCACGTGGTCAGTCTTATCCTAGATTTCCAATGATATTTTTTTCTATGATAGATGAAACCAAAGCGGAGTTCTGCAATGTTGAAAGACGAATACATACATACATTCATTCTAAATCGGGGGCCTCTCTGATCCAAATGACACTGACCACTACACCACAGCAAGCAAGTCGACAAAACTTCCGACTTCGTAATAGTTATTATAGTATTATGTAAAGTAAAAAATATAACTAAATGACATAAAGCTGAGGTAGCCAACTTCCTGGTGTGTGAAGAAATGAAAAGTTCTGTGTCTGCATCTTTGCGGTTTGTTATCCCTGAACTATTATCAGATGATTCTTAATTCATGAAAATGAAAGTGTCATTAACGTTGATTTCTTACCCCCTTTATGCCATTCCTATAAATCGACAAGTTCTCTTCCTTTTCGTCCATTACATTTTCTTCCCTTACCTCTTCTCTCGGTATTGTCTCTCTACCTGTCTTTATTCGCCTGATTTTTCTCCACTCATACAGTGGAATAATACATATTTAGTGAATTTCTAGGAAAATATTCCATACGTTAATGTGAATTTGTTAAATTGCCTTTAAAATTGAATCTACTTAACAAAAAAAATAACTGTAAATTTCTACATTTGCTTTGAATAAATTACGAGATTTTTACAGACATTTTAAGGTAGGAATTATCAACAAGTATAACTGAGCTATCGTTATACGAAACGTAAATATCGTAATAGTAATTCCCGAAACGTCATAGTGCACATCTACAACACAGACGGAAACCCGAAGACGATTCCTTCAAATCAGAAATATTCGTATAGAACAATTCGAACACGAGTATGGTAAAAGATAATCTTGTAATTTCCGACAGTATATATTTATTAAGAAAAACAATTACAGCACACGGTAGTAAATTCTCAAGTTAAAAGAACGATAATAAACTGTAATAAACAAAACATAACTAAGAAAACGGAGTGAGGGCAGACAGTATTTGGTTGCGTAATTTAACACTGTCAATGATGGCGACTGTTGTTTGCTATTGAAGGCGACTTTTCTACTTACGCGAAACTTCTCCTGGTGACCCTTTACGGAGCGAGCTAACCGAGGTTTATTTGAAAGTAGCAGGAAAATTGGAGTATTTATACGAACGTTAGTGTCACGTTTTGACATGATATAAACTTCTTTAATCGTTGAAAACCAGCCGATAATAATAATTCTCGTACTGAAAAGGCGATAAAAACAACTTTCTGAGGAATAAGACTCCACAATTGTGATATGCTACTTTCAATGGACACACTTTGTACGAATTAAGATTAAGTTTTATTTTGCTTTATTTTCCCCCATTCTTGTTTCCACGAACAATTTCCTCCTAAACTGGTCGAGGCACGGAGAACGGGGAAATGCTGCGTCTTCACAGCAATCCCCTCTCCCGCCATCGGAAGGGCGTGTGACAGGTACCCAATGCCCTACCTACCTGATGGATGTTTTCTGGGGTTAGTCCTGCATCAGTTTTAGGCAAATGCCGGATAGGATCCTTTAACCATATACCGGGGGCTCTAGTTAACCTTTGGCTAACTTCCTCTACCATTACGCACCCCCTCCCTCTCTGTTCAAATCCCTTCCTATGCTATTAAAGGGGAGTTGTCACCATGTGGATTACCCGAATGTAGCATGTCACTCTAAAAAACATTTTACAGCACCTTAAGATTGGAAACTTTCAACTGTTATATATGCCCGATATTAATTTAAATTAACCTAATAATATTTTGGTAGTATAGTGTATAATGTAAAATAAATATAATTTCTCAGTCGTGTTATAGGGTTTTGATACAGACGATATCACATGGTAGGCACATTCAAGAGAAACGACCCAATAGAAATATTGTATGTGTATAAATTAAATAGCTAAAATTCTTGTAATTGCATGGAAATAAATTATTTTTCTGTATTGGATGAGGAAACTTTACGTGTATTCATAAACGTATCGTCATTAACAAGTTTGACGGATGCAAATGAAATATAACGTAAATAACCATATTTTTATTATATATTGACAAGCTGCATGCGGCACCTTTTGGCAAATTACCGATAGCTCCATAGGCAGGAACAGAAGATTAACACTACTAAATGCCAAGCAAAGATGTTCAGACTTTTTTTTTCAAGGGACTAAAATTTTGTGCCGTACATTGAAACTGGTCAAATATGACCAACCATCAACTTACATCTACATTAAATCTAATTATTATGAAACTATTGTTCGTCCAGTGACGTTCAAAGTTTTCAACGCTCTAACGGGACATCACTCCACGCAATAGGTCTGTTCTTTAACACTCACTACACTAACTCTAAGGGTTTTGTCCTACGACACTCCGACTGCATAATAATGAAATATAATGGATCCAAAGGACTCAGCGATAAAGTATCTAGGGGTCCACCTAGATGTAAAACTCAAATCGAGTTGAATCCTCGTTCCTAATTTATAAATCGATTCTCCGACCCATTCTTACATGCGCCTGCCCAGCTTGGAGCAACGCACCTACAAGTTCACTCAAGAAACTTCAAACCATACAGAATAAAGTGCTAGTATCGCTATTAACAGCTCGTGGTTCATACGAAACAGTCAAATACACCAAGAATTAAAGGTTCCATTTATAACAAACTACATCCACAGCCTAAGCAGTAACTTTTTCAAAAGTGCAAAGAAATTAAACCTAGGACAAAAAAACACCCATAAAAGACTCAAACGAAAGCTTCCACAAGACTTACACACATAATTGTCAACCTGTAAATACCTGAACCCAATGTAATAAGCCAGAGGTGTGAAATATTTCATATAACCCTCTCTCCAAATACTCTTAGTCATATGATTTCTTATTATATCATAGCAGTGAATTGCATTTTACTTACAGACCCTGCTAAATAAAGTTAAAAAAAGAAGAGGCAGAATGCCAAAGGGGAGAACATGTTATCCAATCGTTAACAAGTGTCCCAGAGCTATAGAATAATGAACGTACCCAGTAGTAGCCTAAACGTAAATCAGAGAAAACGTAAGAGGATCAACATCATATACCTCGGGCTATATGCCCAAAATCTGAGAACCCGAAGCATACACTTCTCCAAACTAACTGAGCTTATGGAAAGCTTAACTCAAACCCTGGAAGCATCGGCCTCGTCTCAGTTGCAGTTGCAGTCAGCGGCAGGTCTCTGAGAATTTTTTCATTTGCGCGGATAGCTGCTGGTCTTAATGCAACAACTTTGTTACATATTACTTGCAAACGGAATATTGAAAAAATGTCAGCTAAGCAATTCTTCAAATCACACCTTTATTATTCAACGGAATAATTCGTTCTTTGGTGTCTACGGTTCCATAATATGTTTGCCGCTACAGGGTTATCTAACCAGTGCTCAACGAAATAATCAAAGGATTAGCTGAGATATTTTTCTTTTGTGGCTTGAACATTGATGAATAATGTGCCTTCTTGAGGCTTAATAAAAGCAAGTACGATATACGTTCTGACCTTCAGTATAGCTTCTTCACAGTATTTATATAAATTTGTCATTCAGACAACCTTAATTTTCCAACTTTACCAAAGGGTACATCTCATTTAATTCCTAGATTGAGAACGCCTCAAAATCACAGGACTCAATTCTCATACCTACCGCAGTAGCAACCGAAACAAAACGTAAGTAACTTGGCTTCATCTTATCAGGAACATAGAGAAACACAATGTGTACTTTCTAAAACTACATGGGCGGTTTATATTGGTCCAAATTTTAATAATTCCGTACTTTTGTATTTTGAATTATTCTTTTCCAGAGGTAGCAAATGAAATTAATGGTCTATTTGTCACACCATCATCGAGTAGAAAACTGTTCCCGTCAAACATTTTCCTCTGATAACCACATCGTTGGATTGGTTTAGCTCTCTTTCTCTCTCTCTGTCTCTCTGCGACCCATGAACATTGTCTCTAAATGACAAAACTGCGGTATTCTGATAATCAGCTAACACCTCCATCTTTATGAAGTGTGTAATACGTCATTAAATATCTGAGTCATCGATGTGTGAGGATCATCTTCAACTCGCCTTGCCCGAGCAATGATTTCTACACATCGAAGTGCGCAGGTAATTCAGCACCGATTTTTCACCACACACTACCACAGCCTTCTTGAAGAATACCTTTGAAATGTTATTTTTATCCTTTTCGATACACCCTAGGCTACCTTATTTATACTACAGATATCTTCTTTATGATTATCCGCGGTGAAAAACACAAGATTTTCTTATAGCTTTCTGAATAAACTCCATATTACAATGATAAAGATTAAATACACTGGCAAAACATATTAACACACTAACTTTACGCACTGACTATATACGCCTTCTATCATACTTTAAATGATCATTTTCAAAGCGAAAAGAAGGTAAGTTCTGTGGAGGGGTAATACAAGTGAACTCATTCGTCGTCTCACGCTGAAGGGTAAGTAACTGCTAGCAGGCAAATCCCCTGATTCACTGCACGTAAGACTCCCATAATTTTAGAACCCTTATATTTTGCAGCGACCGCATATGAGACTCAACCGAATGTTGTACCTGGAGACCTCTCACAGGCCAACTCCCACTCTCCTGTCCACGTCGTTTCATTTTTGTGTCGAGACAGGCTACATTAGGGCAAACCACGTGGTTGTCACTCCTCTGTAATTTCATAGGAAAGGAATTTGAATTTGGGTGGGGTGGGGAGGAATGCGGTCGGGAGAGCAAGGCTAGGTTAACTAGACCTCGACCATAGTATAATGTTCATATCAGGCATTTTCCTAAAAGTGATGCAAAGTAAACCCTAGAAAACCTGCAAAAACGCCATACCAATGAAGGGAATGCCGTTTGCTGAGGGACGCAGCATTCACTTCTCCATTCCTATTTCATTTTTGGAGGCTGCTGGCTGCTTATTCCAATAGGACAACTATTACCGTATGTCAAAGGTCTGCGACCCCGGAACATACACCTCTCAAAACTTGTAGTAATCTTAGTTAAAATCCGGAACGAGTAGAAGGCATCTTAGAAGGTAGCCTTTTCCGACTCCCCAGGAAGGTTCCACCTGCACAACTGAAACTATCTCCGTAGTCACCCTTGTCGTATGTTCCTTTGTTTTTTAGAGTAAGAGGCCACATGAGAGTAATCCACGTGGTGGCAAGCCCCTTTAATAGGAAGGGATTTAAGAGGGTGATGCGGAAGGGTATAGGAAGGTAGTCAAGGGTTAAGTAGGGCCTTCGGACTATAATTTAAGGATCGTACTCGGCATTCGCCTAAAAGTGATGCAGGACACACCCTACAAACCTGAAACAGGTAGGTCGGGTTCTTGGTACTTGTCCCACGCCTTTCCTATGACGGGAAGGGAGTTTTCTGTACGGACGCAGCATTCCCTTCTCCTAACCTCGACCAGTTAAGGAGGCAGATGGCCGACTGTTCCAATATATACAAATAACAACTCTTACCGTGTGCGCAAGGCCTGCGACCCCGGAACATACAGGTCTACGGGACTCCGTATGTGGGAACCTTAATTTAAAAGCAGAGAGCGAAGAAGGCATCCTCGAATAGAGCCCCCTTCTTCTCGCGAGAAAGATTACATCTTAGTGAGCTGAGAACAGCTCCGACAGGCTGTTCTTTAATTGTGCGATGTATGTTATTACTATGTGACTTATTGAGTTCCTTCTTCCTATAAGTTGCTGGATATAAGATGAATAGACTATCTTCAAACACACACGAGTTGCATCCCAAAATTTCAGCTGACAAATATCCAGTATTTGTCAGTAATTAATCCGTCAGCTGGGAAATGCATTTGTGCCCTTGTTTCGAGTTATAGTCGTTTTCTTGTCACTACATTTTCGAAATTCTTAGTGTTGTAGTTTTTTTTAGAGCAACAGGCTACATGAGGGTAATCCACGTTGGGCAACTCCCCTTTAATAGCATAGGAAGTGATTTGAAAGGGGGGATGTGGAAGGGTAGAGGAAGGTCGCCAAGGGTTAACTAGGGCCCCCGGGCTATATTTTAAGGATCCTACCTGGCATTCGCCTAAAGAAATGCAGAGAAAACCCTAGAAAAACCTGCATCAGGTAGGTCGGGCATTGGGTACTTGTCCCATCCCCTTCCGGTAGCGAGAGAGGAGTTTGCTGTGGGGACGCAGCATTCCCTTCTCTGTGCCTCGACCAGTTTAGGAGGCAGCTGGCCGACTATTCCAATGGGAATAGCGGACAACTCTTACCGTATGCGCAAGGTCTGTGAGCCCGGAACGTACACCTCTCAGAACAGGCCGAGGTGCCTCGGCTTGTAGGAACCTTAGTTCTAAAACGGAGGGGAAAAGGCATTAGTGTTGTAGTAACAGCGGCATTCCTTTTAAACATTTACTTTGAAGTTCCGCCATGGGTATAGGCCGATAGGGTTTTGTCTGCGACATTAAACAGTTGAAAATTCCCTGGTTGTGCGTGATAAACATCGGAATACGAGAGAAAGATCTCGGAGCGAAGGAGAGCGACAGCCGTCATCAACCTGAGAGGGTCCCGGCGTCGAGGCACAGAGGCAGCACATCACGCCAGACACACGCACAGTAAGGTTCCAATAACCAATTGTTCTCACGTGGCGCGGGATTCGGGGTTTAATTCTATTTGAAATTTAAGAGTTTTTTTCATGGGATTGAAATTAACGGCGCGACATTTTTTCATTATTTTCGTAATAATGGTGTAATTTTTATATCCACCACGTTTTAACCTGAGATGGGTACATGCCCTCTGGCCGGAGAAAAATAAATAATTATATATATAAATTTTGTAAATAATTTTTTTTTTATTATAATAAATTTTAAATTTTATTCCATATTGAAGGAAACTGCAACTGAATTTAACAGTATGGTAAAACAGACTTTCAAACAAGCTAAAGCACTTGAATTTTTTAATCGTTTCAAAAATGGTCGTTACAACCGATCATGTTCATGCACAACAGTGGAAACAATCAACATACGGTGAGACGTATCCCCGAAGTATAAAAACATGAAAACTCTGACATGTAGCATACAATGCGTCTGTACATTATTCAATTAATGTTGGAGATTTACTAAATAAAAAACAATAAAGATAATTTCCCGCTTCCATCGTGCTCGCATGTTTGGGAACAACATATTTTGCGACTTCAGTATTCAGTTTCAAGAAGTTAACTCGCTCCGTTACTGAAGATCTCTATTCTTTACTTCCTACAATATCTAAAGATACTCTTTGACTACGTTGAAATCTTGACACCATTGACTATTGCCAATGTGTACCTGTTAACGTCCCTACTAAAATCTCAGAAATATGACGAAAATAATTAAAAATTATAAAATGTTCTTTGTTTTTCCGCTATTGTATAAAATATTATCACACTACTTATAAAGCCATTTACGCTACTGATGTCAGTTTAATAAATATTACATAAAATTAGAATTCATTGATCAGTCATATCTATTTCCATAGTGTGCTTTTTGTGTTACGCAGATTTAATTTATTTATTAGTCGATAAGAAACATTTGATGAGTTCACTTGCACGGGTAACCTTTTACTTACCTTGTTAATTAAAGATAATTATTCATTGTAATGAAACGCTTCCTCGACTCTACACGTGCACTGATATGAAACGCCTGATAATACAACTATATGGCGAAAAACATACATAATGGGTATGTGAAATATAATAATCAGTTATCAGCTCCTTTTAATCATTTACTAGACGAATGCTGGCCCGGGCGCCACTGCGTATGCAGAGTTAATTTATTTATCTATTAATTGTTGGCTTAAAATTCAAATTACACGATCCGCTTGATCCAAACAAAAAGCTGATAAAAAACTTGTCAGAAACTCTGGAGTTAGCCGAGCATGAAACTTCCAAATTTAATACCTCAGACGTCCTGGCTTAGAGCTCAGTGTAACTGCTAGATTCACGCTCTCGTGAATTCTTGCTTAAATCTATATTATTTTAAGAGAAATTCTGGAAAATGAATGTAACACTTTGGCCAAGCATTATTCAATTTAACATGTTCATGAAGAGGACTGCACACTTCAAGAACAGCTGGCAGTGCCGTGCCTACGTTCGGCAGGGAAGAATGTGATCTAGTGAATTATAGGTGAATCTGTGCTCAGGTTACGCAATGGATCGAAAAGTCTCGTGTCTAAACAGAAGAATGATCAAAATCCAATAACCTACTGTCACTCGTCTCGAAACACCTAAAGCCAAATTTTTTCTTGTAGTCCCTCATTACAAATTACTACATCACAAATTTATCCAAATATTCAAATAATATCAAATATCCATCATTTACAGGTCCACATATATACTTTCCTACATGATTTAAAACCAGAAGGACCCACTGCTACATAGGGCAAAAAAAGTTCCCTTAATACACGCATCAAGGAACATATGTCTAATATCTAACTTCCAATTGATAAACAATCTGTAGTATCCAAACATATCATCAATTCTAAACATACATTTGATTGGCAAAATGCTAAGATTTTAGACATTGACACCAGGTACAATTACAGACTCATTTCAGAGATGCTTCACATTAAATCAAACGTCACAGCTATTAATGTACTAACAGACACTATGAAACTCAATAATTGCTATGATCCCTTATTATTACGCTAAAACCTTATTGTCCCATTGTCGTTGCTCCATTATTGTTACGCTAGCCCTTCGGCTCTCCCATAGTTGTTGCGTTTTCGTCGCTGTTGAGTTATGTCAACTGACAAGTGCTGTTGTGTCGCTCTAGGCTCTTCTTCGCACCTGAGGGAAAAGACAAGGATCCCAGAAACGTTGTATGGTATTTATATTATCACTTTTTTTGTCTGAATTGGCTATCTTTCTTATTAATTAATTTCTTATTCAATCAGACGTAAATTTTTCATCAAATTCTTATGTTATACAATAATTGTCTTTAATTCAACACCTTCACTTTAAGTCCAATAAATTAGATTTACATATAATTTGATTTATTTAACATTCTTAAAATTTTATTTTAACTTTCTTTAAAAAAATTTTTAAAAAAACATGTCTATTAAAAGAAGTTTTAAAAGGTTTCAATTTTGCTAACTGAGATTTCATGAGCGAATATTTTCAATTGAAAATTTTAATAGAATTTTGTATATTTCGTTTTTGTTGTGTCTCGTATTGAGTTTGAATTAAAGTTAAATCAGAATTTTGTTGACTACTAGCTGAGTGCCGGCGTTGGCCTGGTATTTATTTATATACGCCCGTAAAGGTATTTAATTCCACATTAATGTATTAGTAAATAAGTGATTTTTCGTAACCTACCTATGCAGAGGGATGCTAATTCCATCATAACCCATAAATAATCCAACTACTACATATTATCAAATTACTGTTTCAAAAATATACACGGTACCCTAATACGGTTAATTACGCCCCCCGTGCTCTAAGCGAGTTAAATTTTCTTTACGTAACTCAATAATGTAAAAAATACTCCCGATACCATTGAGAGTAAAAAACATTCCCGGTACCATATAGAATAAAAATTATTTGTCGTACTGAAGAGAATAAAAATGGTCAAAATTACTTTCGGTAACTTAAGAGAGTTAAGAACGGTAAGAGAATCAAAAATACCCATTTAAGAAAGAAAAAAATAGTTCATTTGCGTTAAGATAGTATAAAAGAGTCTCCGCACCATAATAGAGTAAAAAATACTCCATGTAACTTAAGAGAGTCAAAGATACTTCATGTACCTTAAGAGTGTGAAAAAATGTCCCGATACGTTAAGCGAAACAAAAATACCCTAGCTAAAAGTGTGAAAAATACTCCCTGTAATTTAGAATGTCTTTAAAATACCACTCCTTCAACCGCACCTCTATAGTTTTATCAATTTCCGGGTTTGACTCTCTAATTTCGGTTGTTTTTGCTTTATTATTATGTAACTCCCCTCCACACCCACCCCTTCCCATGCCAAAATGCGTTGAAATTATACACAGAAAACATCGGTAGGCATACTATCAATGTTTTTGAACCCGAAAAATGTTTATTCGGCTCAAATATCGACCGTGGGGGTGGTAGATGTGTCTTACACATACATACACATAGCATGATGACATTGTCCAGGTGGCCCAAACTTGCAACAGGACAGTGAGGACAATTACGGAATGGATGTCCTCAGTAGGCTTCCAGCTTGCTGGGCATAAAACGAAAGCAGTGCTCATCTCGACCAGAAAGGTCAGGAAGACTATATCACGCTAGTCATTGACTGTTGTGCCATCACGTCACAAGCGTCGCTACGCTATCTGCGCGTCGAACTGAATATAAGTATCATCTCTAAAAGGCGAGTGAGAAAACAGCAAAAGTCTGTGCTGCCATCACGAGGATAATGCCGAACACTGGTGGACCCAGACAAAATCGGCGGCTAGTAGTGGCTCAAGTGGTGAGGTTGACATTGCTCTATGGCGCTCCCATATTGGCAGACGCCACAAGTGTCAGGGAACGTTTTCGAATGGCTGCGGCCGTGTATAGACTGAGAGTTATATGCTCTTTTCGTACCGTTTCCGTTGATGCAACATTCGTTCTAGTTGGAATGCCGCCACTGGACATCTTGACTGAGGAATGCCGCAAGAAATCAGAAGGAACAGAAAACACAGGAAGGGAATCATTAACAGAGTGGCAACGTCGTTGAATAGAGTCCTCAAAGGAACGATGGACGCACCGCCTCTTTCCTGACTTCCCAACATAGACATGAACAAAACGTGAAGACTTAGATTATTATTTAACTCAACTCATGACAGGGCATGGATGTTTTCGTAAATATATCTATAGGTTCAGAAAACTACAGAGTGCTACTGATAAGATCCATAAATGAACTCAGAAATGGAAGATAAAACTCAATGAGTCGAAATCTGTACACGTGAACTTCACTTATTGAAAATTGAATGCAATACCCACAGTGAACATTAACGGTGTTGTTGTACATTACGCCAACACCGCTAAATACCTAGGCATGACCTTGGACACAAAGCTCAAATGGATCGAGCACGTGAAGAAAAAGCGCGAAGAACTCGTAATAAGAATGCGACAACTATATTGGCTCCTGGGACGACACTCAAAAATGTCATTACAAAACAAAATGCGAATATACAACCAGGTCCTTAAACTGATCTGGCTTTACGGCATCCAACTTTGGGGATGTGCAAGCGCTAGCAACGTCAGGAGCATCCAGACATGGCAGAACAAGGTGCTGCGAATCATCGTAGACGCCCCGTGGTATGTAAGAAACACTGACTTACATAGAGACCTAAAGATCTCTTTAATTAAAAAAAAAGTAATCAAAAGAGCTGCCGGGAAGCATGAAGACCGTTTTCATCGACATCCCAACACAGGCGTCCTTCGTCTACTCGACAACGCAAACTTACACCGCCGACTTAGGAGGACAAAACGCTTCGAGTTATTGTAGTGAGTGTTACAGAACAGACCAGGTGCGTGGAGTGATGTCCCGTTAGAGTGTTGAAAACTTTGAACGTCACTGGACGTAGAATAGTATCATAATAATTAGATTTAATGTAGATGTAAGTTGATGGTTGGTCATATTTGACCAGTTTCAATGTACGGCACAAAAATTTTAGTGCCTTGAAATTAAAAAAAATCTCTATAGGTTCAAGATAGTGGACAGCCCCATGTGCTTAAACTGTGGTAACCTGAAAATCTAAGGTTAATGTTAAACCTAGATCTTTGGCTATGGCAGCCATCTATAGTCCACCTAAACGTGTAATAAATGCCGACGAATATGAAACCCTGTTGCCCACACGAAGGTATCTTCACTTCCTCACTCTGAATTCGTAAAGTTTATTTCCATTCAAACTACTTCTCGCAAGTGGGGGAAAATAAGTCTCGCTTTATCTCTGAACAAACTGTTCATCAGTGTGTATAATAAATATTAAAAGCACCTAGAAAAATATGAAATGGTAAAAAAGAGAAAAGTACTGAATGAACTAGGGAATTAACTATTTTACTTTCCCGAAACTGATTATATAGTAACTGGTCTAAGATATAATATTTAAAACATGAATGCATACAATCAAACCATTATAAAAGCATAATATAAATATGATAACTATGTTTTATCTTATGTCCTGCAATACAGAAATGGATAAAGCGTAATACATTCAATCAGCAGAAAACGTAGTTGAGTCACCTGTACAACACGTGCATCTTGATCCCAACGTGACTTCAGTCACACGTTTCGCGACACGTTCTTCGAATCCAACTTATTAAAATAATATATGTTTTCGTATTAATAAAAGTGTATTAAACTTCATTTTGAACAACATATTCAATTTTTTGCACAACCGTTTATGATTTATGTTCATTACACCGAAAAAGAAATTGACCGAACTGACTGTTTATCGACAATTGTTATGAAAAATACCCTTTAAAATATATATATGTTAGCTAGTTTCCCTTTCAGTAATTTTCCATATTCGTTAAATACATTGCACTAAATGTTGTACAGAAACAGGAGCAAATTTATTAAGTAGTTACCAAGGATTCAATTTTTACTAACTTTCGGTAACAAAAACTAGAAATCATTTTAAAATTAAATAATTAGGCACAAGAAAGTAATATTCGACCTACTAATCATCCATCAATTGAGCCATACGACGATAAAACTTTTAATTAAGATTCGTCTTCGCATTCAGCCGAGTCACGTGTAGCAACTATTGAAGAAAAATAATACAATCATAAGTAGATAATACGATGTACACATCGCATAGCCTCCACAAAAACGACATTATCGATCTGCGACGTAATCGTAACGCCCACACTGCTATCACACGTACTGTCAAGTGACGTGCCGGCCAGAAAGTTGAAGCGTGACTACACAATCGCATACTGCTGTCACGTCACGTGGTTCACGGTCATCATCAAGTAATAGAGGAAGGTGGCAACAGTCCGTAGCGCAGAGCATTTTATCTTCAATATGGAAGGAGCTAGTTCAACTAGTTCTTCAGAAGAAGAACAAGAAACTGTCTGTGCCTTTCTTTTTTTAATTAACAAGAAACAAAGATAACATCGAGTATGGGTGCATGAAATTAACAAGAAAAGAGAACAGTTGGACGAATTTTATCACCTATTGCAGCATTTCATTTTTATAAGGTGTAGACAGTCTTATAGGGTAATCCACATAGTGGCAACTCCCCTCTTACAGCATAGGAAAGGGATTTGAAAGGGGGGTGCGGAAGAGTAGAGGAAGGTTGCCTAGGGTTAACTAGGGCCCCCGGGCTCTGGTTTAAGGATCCTACCCGGTAATTCGCCTAAAAGTAATGCAGGGAAAACCCTATAAAAACCTGCATCAGGTAGGTCGGGAATTTGGTACTTGTCCCACGCCCTTTGGCAGGAGTGGAGTTTGCTGTAGGACGCAGCATTCCCCTCTCCGTGCCTTGACCAGTTTAGGAGGCAGCTGGCCGACTATTCGAATAGGAATAGCGGACAGTTCTTTTCTTTTTAGGGTAACAGGCTACTTGAGGGTACTCCACATGGTGGCAACTTCCCTTTAATAGCATAGGAAAGGATTTCAAAGGGGGGATGAGGAAGGGTACAGGAAGGTAGCCAAGGGTTAACTAAGGCCCCCGGGCTATGGTTTAAGGATCCTACCCGGCAATTCGCCTAAAAGTGATGCAGGGATAACTCTAGAAAAATCTGCATTAGGTCGGGCATTTGGAACTTGTCCCACGCCCTTTGGCGGGAGTGGAGTTTGCTGTGGGGACGCAGCTTTCCCCTCTTCGTGCCTTGACCAGTTTAGGAGGCAGCTGCCTCGGCATGTGGGAACCTTACTTCAAAAATCAGAGAGATGTGAAGGCAGCCCCAAAAGTTGCCTCCTCCAGAGCTCTGCGGACAGCTCTTTTTTTTATGTAACAGGCTACATGAAGGTAATCCAAAATTTCTAGAACTTTCCGTCTCTGAGAAATTAGTGTACAAGTAACCGAGATATAAGGATAGACATAATGGTTAGGTTTTAACGGATTATCTTATAAATAAAAAAGAGTGTATGTATGTTTGTATGTTTGTTTGTATGTTTGTATGTTTGTATGTTCGTTATACAAATCTACACCGGTAGAGCAAATTTCACCAAAATTCGTACACGTGTTCTTTACGACCAGGAAACAAACACTGTCGGGGTGAGACATGTCTACCACCCCCAGAAGCGGGGATGCACGGGGGTTGAAATATTTAAACATGCTAAAACAGTCGATATTTTAGTCGGATAATAATTTTTAAGGGTCCAAGATATTTATGGTGTTTCTACCGATGTTTTCTGAATATAATTTTCATCCCCTACGCCCTGGGGAAAGGGCACCCTTAGAGTTTGGGGTGGAGAATACAAATCTATACCGGTGGATCAAATTTCACCAAATTTCGTACACGTGTTCTTTGCGACCAGGAAAACAACACTGTCGGGGTGAGACGTGTCTACCAACCCCAGAAGCGGAGATGCACGGGGGTTGAAATATTTAAACATGCTAAAACAGCCGATATTTTAGTCGGATAATAATTTTTAAGGGTCCAAGATATTTATGGTGTTTCTACCGATGTTTTCTGAATATAATTTTCATCCCCTACACCCTGGGAAAAGGGCACCCTTAGAGTTTGGGGTGGAGAATACAAATCTATACCGGTGGATCAAATTTCACCAAATTTTGTTCACGGGTTCTTTGCGACCAGGAAACAAACACTGTCGGGGTGAGACGCGTCTACCAACCCCAGAAGCGGGGGTGGACGGGGGTTGAAATACTTAAACATGCTAAAACAGCAGGTATTAGATTTGGATAAATATTTTCGGGGTCAAAGATATTGATTGTGTTTCTACCGATGTTATCTGAATATAATATTCATCTCCTACGCCCTGGGAAAAGGGCACCCTTAGGGTTTGGGGTGGAGTTGCTTTACAGAAAAATAACGCGAATACAACCGAGTTTTGAGTCAAATCGAAGGTTATTGATGTCAGTGAGTTTACTTCGGATAAATATTTTTAATTGCCCATTTAACCCGAAAGGGTGGGGGTTGGAAGGGAAGATAAATAGTCAGTACTTGCGCGTTCTTTGAGGAGAATTACGTGAATACTATTTCAACGGATGTTGTTGAAAATATAAATCCCTTTAGACATTAGTGGTGAGCTTGCTTAGGGCTGGGGGTGAGAATTGTCTATTATTCTAAAACTGCCAAAATGTTATGTGTTTAATCGTAAACTAGATTTATAGTGTTTCTACCGATGTGTTATGAGTAAAAATTCAACCCTTTCCACCACGGGAAAGTAGGAGATTTAGGGGTGGTGTTGTTCATACTATTTTAACCGATGTTGTTTCTATTAATAACGACGTTTAATTTTAAAAATAAAAATGAGTGTATGTATGTATGTATGTTTGTATGTTTGTATATTTGTATGTTTGTATATTTGTATATTTGTATGTTCGTTATACAAATTTACACCGCTGGAGAAAATTTCACCAAATTTCGTACACGTGTTCTTATGACCAGGAAACAAACACTGTCGGGGTAAGACGCGTCTACCAACCCCAGAAGCGGGGGTGGACGGGGGTGGAAATATTTGAACATGCTAAAACAGTCGATATTTCAGTCGGATAAATATTTTTAGGGGTCAAAGATATTTATAGTCTTTCCACTGATGATATCTGAATATAATTTTCAACCTCTACACCCTGGGGAAAGAGCACCCCTAGCGTTTGGGGTGGAGAATACAAATCTACACCGCTGGAGCAAATTTCACCAAATTTCGTACACGGGTTCTTTGCGACCAGGAAAACAACACTGTCGGGGTGAGATGCGTCTACCAACCCCAGAAGCGGGGGTGCACGGGGGTTACATGCTAAAACAGCCGATATTTTAGTATATTTTTGACAATCTGGACAACGCGCGGGTATCGGCTGGGTTGGGATGAGTTGACCGGCTCCTTTTTGCGTCGATTAAATATATTTCGGGATGAATTAGATTAATAAAATTTTCATACATGTTCTCTGTGTATAATTTCAACCCCTTTCGGACTCAGCAGGGTGCACCCTTAAGGGTGGGCGTGAAGTAGCATTACATAAAAAGAAACCAGAAACTATCGGGATTGTCAGTGAGTTTAATTAATTTCCTTGAAAATAACGGAAAACAACCGAGATCGAGTCAAATCGAAGGTAATGGAAGTCGCTGAATTTATTTATGACAATCTGGACAACGCGCGGGTATCGGTTGGGTTGGGATGAGTTGACCGACTGTTTTTCATCGATTAAATATATTTCGGGATGAATTAGATTAATAAAATTTCTCTACATGTTCTCTGTGTATAATTTCAATCCCTTTCGGACTCGGAAGGGTGCACCCTTAAGGGTGGGCGTGAAGTAGCATTACATAAAAAGAAACCAGAAACTATCGGGATTGTCACTGAGTTTAATTATGACATTAAACTTGACCGTTTAAGTCCCCGAAGCGGGAGTGATCGGGGGTGAAAATTTTCAAACATGTTAAACGGTCGATATTTGCGATAATTATTTCCTGGGGTTAATTACTTTGATAGTATTTATACCGATGTTGTTTGTGTATAATTTAACCCCTGTGAGGGGAGCAAGCTTAGGGGTGGGGTGGAGGTACGTTAAATAAAAACCCGCAAAAACAACCGAGATTCGAATCAATTCAGAGACTATGAATGTCGCTGAATCTAATTGTGACAACCTTGGTTAAGCGACGGGTTTGGGAGGTGTTGGGCGGGGGAATAAATTTTCAGACAATGTAATCGGCCGATTTTTGCGTGGAATACATTCTTTTTCATTATCGCATATTTGTGGGGGTGGTCATCTTCTAACATGTAAAAACGGCCGATATATTTAGTCAAAGACTTCATCCCCCTTCGGCATGGGAGGTGAGCACATTTAGGGATAGGGTTCGAGGAGCTTTACATAAAAATAGCTCAAAAGTAACCAAAAGTGGAGTCTTATCTATGGTTATAGATAAATGACATCTCGGGCAACGCCGGGCACCCAGCTAGTTAACAATAAATAATAATACGTAAGTACAATAATTCTTTCTTATATTGGAAAAGAAAGTGACTAGGGTTCCTCAAGCGCCTTTTAGCATCATTGAAAACAGAATACAGATTGTGAACAAAACATAGCGTAATATTAGAAATGTGTGCGAGCGCAGATCACAGATGCGTGACAGCCAAGTGACGCGACGTTATATCGAAGTGTGTCTCTGGTTCATAAGACGACATTGGCAGGTAGTATCGCCTACTTTTGCTACTTCACGTTAAATTGCGTGACAGTACGTGACATGATTGCAAAGTGTCTCAGCTCGAACTACAATAATTTCTCGTCAATGCTGCAGATACTAGGAGCTGGAAAATATTTTAATTCATATTATTATGCAGTTATGGCGACAAGATAAAACAGCAAACAGGAGACAGTAAGGCCTAAAGCCAGGTCTTTATGTAAAAATAAGCCACTTCAGAGAATTGGTGTAAACATTAAAACTTGATCGGTGCTGATAGGAAGGGACGCGCCAAATGGAGATTTCAGGTCAGAAATGGTCTGTACATTACCCTCTCTCTGGCACATAGAGGTTTCAGGTCAGAAATGGACTCGTCCTCCGCTAGCCAGCCGCTGCAGGTAACAGCAACCAGCATCTTGTACACCAGCATCCTGTGTGCAAATTGAAATATCACGGATTAAAAGCAGACGAAGACACAAGCGACAACGAACAATTATTCAATATTTTAGCTAGTCCTACCATCCTACCAAACCGAACAACGATCCTTCAAAGTTTATTAAAAACTAATGTACGCTGCTAAAGAACTGGTAGAGAATTTTACGGACGTAAAACATTTTAAAAGTGCTGATTAATATTCGTGTAAATGACACGTTAAGACTTGCCTGTACATTCCATTAGACTATTATCATAATTTGTATTGTATCGCCCTTCATCTCTATGAATACGTGTTTATTTCAGTCCAAATAGTTTGAACTGTTCAGTGAAAGAACGAAAAAATGGTTGTCAACAAATGCTCTAATTTTTTTTACATTTATTGGCAGCAGTGTATTAAACGCGGCTTTAGTGAACGATTAGTTATGCAAAGTGGCACTTATCTTTAGTCGATGGAAAGATTAGTAAGAGTGTTTAGACGAGACGTGAGGGTGCTTAAAAGAGTGTTTAACCCCAGAGAGACAAATGTTTGGTATTTGGCAACATCCTGTCCGTGCTGGTGGCCCGGCCCACATGGTAACTGGTCATCCTGCGGGCATTGGTTTTGGATATTGTAGCAGACAAGCCCGCAGAACTATTCCGAAGAGACTACGTAAATTTTTAAAAATTGTAAATAGATAACATCATGTTCTCTACTACTGTCAGATCTTATGTTTAATTTCATGCTTTCTTACATAAACCTTAAAAGTTCTGTTTATTGGTGACCCACGATATAACCTTGACAAAGTCTCATGTTCTATGCTAAGCCGTAAAATTTTGTATTGTTTGCATCAAATCAACTGATCATTTCACCCATATTTGTATTGTAATGCAAATATAATATTCTGTTTTAAAATATAGTAATAAGGTAAAATAGCCAAATGTCAGACAAAATGAAGTGGTGATATAAGCCAGGAGTGACACAACAGCTCAATACAGTTGACAAACTCAAAAGCGAAGCAAAACGTAACGACAATGGGAAAACAGTGGGGATAGTGTAACAATAAGGGATCATAGTTCAGTTTCATAGTATCAGTTTGTACGTTAATTTCTCTCATTTTTGATTTAATATTAAGCATTTCTGATATATTTCTGGAATTGTACCTGGTGTCAACATCTAAAATCTTATCTTTTTGCCAATCAAATGAATGTTTCGAATTGATGATTTGTTTTGAGAATACAGATTGTTTATGGGAAGTTTGATAACAGACATAAGGGAACGTTTTGTTTGCACTATGTAGCTCCTTTGAGTTTGTCAACTGTAGGACTGTTTTACGGTTGTATCACTCCTGATTCTTTTTTTTTAATCACCTGGCGGAAGGAACAAAGTTTCCAAAACCGTTGTATGGCATTTATATCACCACTTCATATTGCCTGTTATTTGGCTATTTTATCTTATTGTATCGTGATTTTGTTGTAAATTCCTTGATAAATGTTAATTGTGTATTAATATTCAAAAACGTGTGATTAGCCGAATCCCTCTCATGAAATAAAAGTAAACGCGTTTAAATAATGGTACGTTACAAATTGGCTCACCACAACGTAGGGCTATTAATATAAAAAATAGTAATTTTTTAAAATTGAAATTTGTGTATTTACAACTTTAGGATCAGTTCAAAAGTAAATATATGTAGATAAAGAGCAGATTCGAGCGCAGGAAAAGAGAAAAAAAAGTTCTGTACACTGTCCAATTTCATAAACGAAAATAAGTTTCTGTGCAATGTGCAATGTGCAATGATTTTACGAATTAACCAGAGTGGAGAAAAGTTCAGCGTCTTTCCAGTTACATTCATATACGGGAACGGGAACTGTTTATGTATGAATTACACCAGGAAAGCCTTCGTTCTCCAGTCCAGACTTGATAGATTAGTAGTGACACATCAACAAATAAATTAGTTCTATTTTTTGTTATTATTGTAGCTTTGCTGGCTTGAGACTATCAGTAAAACCCCTTTAACTTAACGCCTAGAGGTGGAAGAGAGCGAAACTTCCATCCTTATGATAAAAGTGTCACAAACAAATGTTTTATTCAGTGGAATGTGAGGCAGGTTTTACAGAAACATGTTTGTCGAGGTTTATTTAACTGAAATATCCTTATTACAGTCTCATCAGTTAAAAATTCAAGCAAACTGTGAATTAATCTTAATGACGGGCGACAACTTCATTTCAACGGTAACTTATTTGTCTTAATGAAAAACACTCGGTTTAGCTGGAAAAATATCTTTAACAATTGGTATTCCTGAATCAGTAATTGTATCATGTCAAGGAAATTTAGGATATCACTTTTCTTGAGTCTAAAAATTTCTATGATTTTATGTTCTGTGTTTCTCTCAAAATTTAACTTTCATCTAGACAGACAAAAGTCTTTCTTTCTCCTAATTTGAATTTGAAATTGAAAATAATGGCGTATTTAATATTTGTTTAGTGTTGGTGGGATGTTTCATTATCTGGTTTCACTTCTTTCAAGTCTGGTTATTTTCCCCTGAATAGTAATGTATGATTCCAAATCTTCTACCATTTTTCTTACAATATATATACAGTCAAACCTCGCTTAACGTGCACTTCTCAGAGCATATTCAGCAAAACCAAAAGTAAAAAAATGACTCGCTTAACAAGCAATTTTTCATAGAACGAGTGACGAATAGACGGTGATATAAATAAAAACGTGTAAATACTTTATACTCCCAAACGGAAGCAGGTACTTCGTTTGGGGAGAATAAAAATTAAGTAGGTACTCCGGTGCGCGTCTACTTCAAATTAAAAACCAGTGAAGTAGGAACTCAAGTTTAGTATGAATAAAACATAGTCTCTACTATCTTGGTGAATATATAATTGGAATAATTGTAGTGTGCTAGTGATCAGACTCAGTCTGGTAGCGTTTGTACACGTGCAATTATATCAAATGGCAGTATTTATGGTGCACGTGCACGAAAACATTATACTCCTAGAAGTACTACTTCTCCCGATTTCAAAACGTTATACTGATTTTCCACAAAAAACCTTTAATTTATCACAAAAACGTTTTTGGGTGAAGATAAGGGAGAGAGAAGAAGAGGTGTCGTATCTAATGTTGACAAAATAAAATTTTCTTGAATATATTGGAGACCCTGGCTTTCTAGCGGGAATAAGAGAAAATATTCGGGTTCATAAAACACCGTTCCTAAAAATTGTGAATGAGGGTGAACATTGTTACCATGGGTGAAGATTGGATAATATTTCCTGCTGAAATTTTGCGGACAAAGGAATCATAGCAAAGCTAATACACTTTTCCTTCCGTAATTGGAGTGATTGACTGCACTCACGTTAGAATTAGAAAGTCTTCACATCATGGCGACGAATACATGAGCCGAAAGGGATATCCCAATATTTACATGCAAGCCCCTTGCGATGCAGACGAATGCTTCACGAGCATTGTCCCTCAATGGCCTGGCTGAGTTCATGATTCGAGGATCTGGAGAAACTCTGATATTTTCACAACTGCAAGAAATATATTTACGAGAAATGGGGCTGTTTTGTTAGGGGATGTACGATACGCTATTTCTCCATGAACCAATCAACCAAGATCAAGTATTTAACAGTTGATTTAATTTAGATCGTGTTATTATTGAGAGGTATTTTGACTACTGAAGAAGAAGACATTCAATATAAAGTGCGACTGTAGCAGATAATGTTTCCAGAATAATTACATTTTGCTTCATACTTCATATCGTTGTAAAATTTCTAAAAGACAAGCTCGATTTTCCCGAACCTCCGGTGATGAACATTTGCAAATGTGTGAAGTTCTAGAAAAATAAAACAAATTTTAGGATTAGAGGAAAATAAAAATAAATGTAATAGCTGAACTGATATACTCACAACATAATAATTACTCGGGTAAGCGTTCAACATTCATCCACTTTTCCATTTACTACTTTTCTATTAATTCATATGTAGATAATTTTATTGCTTCCAGGAGCGAACTTTGCAAACAACTATTTTCTTCAAAATGATTATGAATTTTTAAGTAATGTACGATTCTTAGAATCACAGGATTCTATCAAAATAAATCTAAAGAAAATTTATATATATTGTAGAGATTACAAATGTGTAATGAAATATTTCATATATATTGTTTCTTTAATTATTGGCGGCGTAATTCGAGGCCAGAGCATTGTAAAGAACAGCATTGTTTGGCGCGAGAATGCAGAGTCTATAATGAGTGATACGAATTGTTGTCAAGAAAGCGTATATAAGACGCTCAGAACTTTGTACAGCCAGTGAGAGTGTGTGTGTTTGGAGATCTTGACGAAACAGACTGAAAACAATTGGAAAGTAGTATGTTGTGAGAAATAGTCAGTCATGAGTGTTCTGGGAACATGGCCAAAGGTGGCCGAATTCAGCAAAGTATTAGCTGAATATATCAGCTATTGAATTAAATTAATTGAAAAATCTTTGCTTATTAAATTGTTTAATTAATTAATTCTTAACTGTTTATTACAAATTGGTGCCTCAATGTGGGCCGAATTAATTAAAAATTATTTATGTTTATTTGGTTGGGTTTTCGTCGCTTTTGAGTTTTGTCAAGTGACAAGTGCAGTTGTGTCGCTGTAGGCTCTTCTTCGCACCTGACGAAAGGCACAAGGATCCCAGAAACGTTGTGTGGAATTTAAATTAACACTTTTTTTGTCTGAATGAGCTATCTTTCTTATTCATTATACATATTTATATTGTAATGATTAAAATAGAGCTAATTTATTAAATTGAAATGAATAACAAAATGATAAGATAAAAAACGTTTAATTTGCCAAAGATTATTTCATTTAATTTTTACAAATTATTTGCCCTAAGTTGGCACACCCAATTCAATAATTTCAAAATTTACACAACAAATATTTTTATTTTATAATTTGTGGCGTTCAAGGTCAAATACAATCTTTTATATCTCACAAACCATGAAATTTAATAATTCTTCTCAGGGTCTTTACTGGGTTTGATAAGTAAGAACAATCAAAATTATAAATTAAATAATTAACAATTCAACCAAATTGAAACGAACGGAATACGAAATCTAACAAAATGAAAAGAAACCGAAATCTGACTATACCCTCTTACCGTTTACAGAATTTAATTATTTTGGTTTTTACTTACAAATGTCCTGCTGGTACCAGACTTATTTTTGGAGCTTCACTAAAAAGCCATTAATCACTGATTCTACACTTGATCAAAGCACACGGTTGTAGTTCTTGTATGATTTCTCCGGTCCACAGTCGTATTATTTCAATGCCTTTCTGCGGAAAATGTTATTTCGGAACGCCTACGTATCTGAACGCGGCGCTAAACTTTTTGTTTCAGCTTTGCAGGTTTTTTATAACTTGTCTCTCCGTCCAGACCTTTTTAGATTTTTAAAAACATACAAGTCTCTCAGTTGAATTTCTATGCTTGGACCACGCTGTTCGTAATATTAAATTCTGCTCCCTCTCTCGACCATAAGATTCGCCAGACTGCAACCAACTGAACTTCCGTACAATGCGCGCAGTTCACAACAAAGCTAGTCTATGTTGTCCATTGTCGTCTTTGAGATCGGTGCCGCTAAACAATTCATCATAATTAAAGTCATTAATGGCCTCCTTAATTAGTATTACAATAGAGAGAGAGAGAGAGAGGTAGTTAGTGTCGGCGTTTTCTAATTGAAATAGTAAAAAATGCTTCCCTAATATTTTTGTCATGTAGGTGAACTGCTATTTGATTGATCATTTTGAAAACAACTTGGCCAAGAGGTTGTAACATAGAACTGTTCTGCTTCAATGAGCGCTACGTCATGTCCGTCCTTATCAATGACTACATTATGTAGTATATATTCAGGTGGGCTGGAGTAAAATTTGGAAATAAATAGTTAATTATTTATATTACGATCGTTGATACGACGCCACCTGCAACGCAAATACACCTACTAGCAGGAAAGGTAAATTCAGCTAAATTAGCGATATAAGTTCTATAAAAATAAGGGTTGTTCTTGGTTACCACTTCCCATGCCTTCTCGATCTTCTTGAAGGAGGCAACAATGTGAAAGAGCTGTTTCAAAAACTCTGAGAGTAAGGACGACCGCGCACTAGGCAGCCTGGTTGCGCAGCCAATCAGACATGTGGCGACTTATTGGAATCCACGCATTATGCAGCCACTAGAACCGGCACAACTGCACGGCAGCCAATTCGCTGTCCTCAGTCAGAAGAAGACAATGTTAGCTCATGGGACTGCCTTCAGTCTCAGCTCACATACGTACTCCCAAACCAAAAATTCGCGATTCGAAAGGCCATCTGGGGTACATCTTCAGAAGATCTTCAGTGATGTGAAGAGAAGGAGATGGAAGGAAATCACAAATACAATGTGTGAGAAGAATTCTACAGTTCTAAATTTCTAAAATATTTTAAAATGAATCGTTGATAAAACTAATATCTTCTTTTCGATTTGCGCTTCTTTCGAGATAAATTGTAAATAATCATAACATTTTATAGGTCCATTTCGCTCGACTCAACTGTCACTACCAGCCCACGGACATTGGATGGTCCACCGGCGTTCTTTGTGGTGGCCACGAGGGCTGTACTAAAATTCAAGTACCGAGCATAGCTCTTGCCTTTGGTGGATTGTTTAATTTCGTAGAATGGCTTGCCTAATTGTATTGATCAGGCCCAGGCGTGCCCTAAACTAAGTGATCTAACCTAACCTAATTTTACTAAACCTAAAACCTAATACTCCTATCTATAAGTTTGCTATTACTAGTCGAAATTATGCTAATATTTTCAAATTTTGAATTTTTGGCCTTGTCAAAGAATGCCCTATTTTTAATTGCTAAATAATCACTAATCATATCTAAGCCTAACAATCTATGTATATCTATCATTTTTGTATATTTTGGTGCCTGGGTGAGTATTTTTAAACATCTACTCAACTGGCTGTGAAATATATGGTTTGCTGCAGCCTGGCTGCGAAGTGCACGAATGCCCTTAGTGTATAGCATTCTAAAATTTGAAATAACATTCTGGAGGTCATATTCTAGGTTTGGATGATGTGAAGGAGCGTTGTCGATAGCAAGCAAGACACGGAGTAGCAAATTTATCTCCAGCAGATATTGTGGCTGGGTCAAACACTTAATTGATTCAATCTCTAAAATGGTCACGTGCGACGCAAGTTTTGTTGTTGAACCTTCACAAGGCATTCAGTCCCTGCTGTTCTGGGCTCTGTTCTTCTTAAAGATTCGTGGATTGTCCGAATTGTAAACGAGCAGAGGTTTAATTTTTAAATCACCAACAATAGTGTGAGACGGTCTTTCATTGGTTTGTGGCCTGTCATCGCCTTGTCCTCTGCAGTGAAAAGGGGTCGTTTAGACAACTTCTCCAGAAGAGACCCGTCTCATCACCATTAAAAACCTTCTGCGGCCGATATCCCTTAGAATTCACAAGTCACTTAAATACGCCGACAAAGTTCTCTCCTTAGCTTGCTGCTTCTCCGTGCCTCACAACGCTTAAAATTTTCGAACCACCCACGGCTTGCCTTAAATGCTTCTTCTTCACCTGTTGACGACCCTGGCGTATTCTTAATGAGATGGGCAAAAATTACTTTCACCTTATCACAAATTATATTTTCGTTGAAGAAACAAATACACCGGGAAAGCCTTCGATCTTTGATATATTTTCGATAATTGTGCTTCGCATTGGTCCATATTAAAAGCAATCTTTTAACATTGACGAGAGTAAGTGGCCGTTGCGTAGTAATTCTTGAAAACCTTTTGAAACATCAATCTTCTTAATCTTATTGTTTTTAATAAAGTGCAAATCCTTTATGTAGATAGTTTGTAGGCTAGTGCTAGGTCAACCTAACACCTCGGTCTCGTTTCTCAATGATTTGACGTTTGTCGTCTACTTTTATGAATCTTCTCCTATCCCTGCTCTCCTGAGGCCGTTTCTTCGGAGACAAAAAAATACGCAGTATGTGTTCGAATATGTGCTAAATACTAATTGATGGCCGAGAAGCAGGCAGAATCCTACGTGTGACGTTAATGGCTGAAATTAATTAAATCAGAGTTTATCTTCAAATGCTAAGCACATAAAGTGTGGGTTTCTTCTCAATGACGTAAGAATAAAGCTGAGGTGTAACGGAAAAGTCATGGTAATGCATGGTAAACTGAGTACCTACCCGTGACGGAAAAACTAATTCATAGAAGAGAAAGCGAACGAATCAGCCAAAGTAAATTTCAGAAAAATTATAATATTTTAATCGAAGATAACCTTAGCTCCAACGATTGAAATCAAATTATTAATAAAGTATGACTCATTTATAAGCTGCCTTTTTGATAATAACATATGTATTAATATTCAACTGCATAGAAACAAAATGTTTTTTATATTGTGGTATGCACAATTAAAATAAATAAATGCCACCACATTGAGAACAAATTATGTGGTATTCAAAACAGTTATAAAAACAAAACTGACAGCACGTTGTAGCCAAATTATGTAGTATTCAGTAGATGCTAAAGAAACAAAGGAAAGAAGTTGAAATTAAACCATTTTTTTAAAAAAGATAACAAAGATTATTTATTTGACAGATTTGATATTTGTTGAATTTATATTTTATATTTTAAGTAAATGACTCGGCTTTCATGAGAATCTAAATTTCAGGGCCACTAATAAAGACAGTGATTTGCAATTTTCACCAAGTTACAAATGCAAAAATATATTTAATTTACAATAACAAAAATTCATACATTGACTAACAAAAACTATAGAAATCTGACAGTAAATTTATATTTGTATAAAGGTTTACAAAAGAAGTTTTTTTACGTACCATTTTATTTAGAGCTGTTTGGTATCTGTTTGTGCACTCGTGATTATTTAAAAACAAAATTGTAGAAACTATTTTTACTCACAGGCCATAGCACTGATTTTATTATCGTCTCACTTTTCGTTACATTTAAAGTTTTTCAATTTTATAGTTTTAACAACTCTTTTCTCAGGGTCATTTACCTGGCCTTCTAAGTAAAGAAACAACCTTTACATTTACGTTACACAATCAAATTCCTTTACAACCTAAGAAGTTAAACAATCAAATAAAACGTGAAATCGAAATCTGACGACTTTACCTTTGATTATCGTTTACAAAACTCGATCAAATTTGTTCGTACATACAAAACATCTGCTGGTACCAGGCTTATCTCTCTTGGGCTCGGGCTCACCTCACAATTCACACTAAAAGGCCATAAAATCACTGAATTTACATGGATTTAAGAACATAGTCGTAACTCTGGATCTCCTCTGGAAACTGGTAGCTGCAAACTCCTTCTGGATTATTGGTTGGACAAATTGTTCCGAATTATTTCTCTCTAAAATTGGTGGCGGTCACAGTACTTATAGATTTTTATTTCGGCGTGATTTATTTGGTTACTACTTGTAACTTTATCGTTGAAATTTTACTGTCCAAAACTTCTTACTCAAATTTAACTTTTAATCTTTCCGGATGAATTTGTGCCTGCCACCCTGCTCGCTGTCTGGTTTTCAACTTCCTACTCTCAACACCCGACTGTTCTTTCAGAAAACGCTCACGGCCACACAAAGCTCGCCTATACATTGTCGCCTTTGAAATTGGGGCCGCTAAAAATCCACCACAAATATCCAATTATCAAAATAATTAATGGCCTCTAATTATTATTTCAATATATACACATATTACAACAAATTAAAAATAATTTAAGAAATACCTTCTGTATTACATTCTTCGGGAAACTTCTTCCACGCTTCTCGTGTTCTGTCCCTGTTGTGGAACAACTTGTTTGTTTTTTCTCACAAATGTCAGTTCTGACTGACTATTAACACATCTGCGTCCATTTGAGCTCTAATCGCATGCGAGAAACGCAAATGAAATTGCGATCTCATGAGACGTCGTCGATGAGAGTGAACAGCCCGCTAAGTGGAGGTAACCCCATTTGCTGATAATATATTTTTTTCGTAAGTGTAAAATCAGAGGGGTAAGCAACAGCTGATTGCATTTCAAACTAACTGCTATATCTTTGCTTAGTATTATGCGACGGTTTGTAATTAGAAAGGGCTCCCCATGATTTTTTTTAAATTAACTATTGCTGCAGATAAAATACTTGACTTAATACACACACACACACACACACACACACACACACACATATATATATATATATATATATATATATAAATATATTGTAATACTAATTAGAGGCCATTAATTATTTTAATATAATTCGATTGTTAGCTGTACATTTCTTGAAAGCAACAATCACGGCTCTTTGTCGGCGACAGTTGTTGGAAACCGCGCGCTCGTACGGAAGTCCAGTCCGGCGAACGTTTCGAGAGAGCGAGGAGGCTTACCTAAAAAGTACGAATAGCGTGGTCCAGGAAGTTCAACTGCGAGATCTATTAAACTCTATAAATCACAAGTAAATAGTTCTTGACGGAGACACTCATGATATAAAATCGCAAAGTGGAAGCAAAAGGTTTGCACCACACAGATGCGAAATAACATTTCGCATAATGGCATCGAGGAGACATACGTCCGAGGGCTGACCGAGGGAGCGGCTGATCCCAAAATTCCAGGTGGAATAACAACGGGAACTACGACCGTGTTTATTAAAAAAATGATGTGTAGAATCAGTGAATAAAGGCTTTTTTTTAGTGAGTTGTGCCCTGAAGCTCCAAGAATCAGATCTGGTACCAGAAAGACATTCGTGAGTACAAAAACAATTATTTAAAGTCTGTAAACGAGGATTAAAGGTATAAGTCAGATTCCGTTATCTTGTTTAATTTTCGTTTCTTTATTGTGTTTAGAATTTATATTACGTTCATTTCAATTTTGATTTGTTAATTAGTTTATTAAATTTGTTTGTTCTTACTGTCAAGTCTAGTAAAGACCCTGAGAGAAAGAGTAATTAGGATGAAATTGTTGTAAAATTATAAAGTTATATTTTCCTAGAACGCCACAAATAAAATAAAAAATAATATAAAATTTGGTTTGTGAATTTGAGGAAATTAAATGTGCAAAGTGAGGCTGATAATTTGTATCTTTGAAGAATAAAATTTGTTTTTTTAATTAATTAATTTTTTAATTAAAGCCTTACATTTAATCATAACATTTTGGCCCAACAACGTGGGGCAAATTTAATTCATTTAATCATTCCGCTTAATCATTACAATATATATATATATTGTAATAATCAACTATTACTCCTATCTCCGTCCACCGTTGTGGTAGCCAAATTGTAATAAACATATAAATGGGTCGAAATAAAAAAGAATAATTTTTATGAACAACAAATAAATTTATTAAACACTAAAAGAAGAATTTACACATGAATTTACTATTTTAACATTAAAATATGAGAACCCTTGCTCTCCTGGGTCTTTACTGGGTTTGACTAAGAACAGAATCCAAACCATCAAAAAAAACCAACATTTACGTTTTCAAATCAAACACAATAAACTTAACCTATAGTTTGCCTCTAAATTTTATTATCGAAGAAGGGAACGAAATCTGACTACTATCCTTTAACGACGTTTACATTATTTAATATGGTATATTCTAACTTACAGTTTCCTAGGTCCACCTTGACTCGTTCCTTAGACATTCACTTTATAGGTCCTGATATTCACTTCACTGACTCTAAATAACCACTGTTCCACTCTTTGCTGCTTGCTCCGTCTTCTCTCCCTTGCTAAAACACAAATGTCTCTCTCCCGTGCTAAGCAAAAACTGTCTTTGCTGCTTGCTCCTTCTTCTTCTCACGCTAACACCAACCAACTTTGCTGCTTGCTCCTTCTTCTCTCTCGTGCTAAGTAACAAATGTCTCTCTCTCGTGCTAAGCAACCACTGTCTTTGCTGCTTGCTCCGTCTCTCTCCCGTGCTATACCACAACTCTCATTACAATAGGCGACTCTTCTATTTATATCATCTTCCTCCCTTGTCTTTCACTTGCGTCGCCACGGCGCAGTGACAGCAACCCATTCCTCTAAATTTTCGTTCCGGCCGCCTTTCGAACTGTGACAATTCGCATTGTCACACTCCGTCTACTTAACTTACGGCTTCCTCTCTTTTGTCCAACGTCCTTTTAAGATCATTCGTTAGAGACAGTAGCCTGCTCTAACATGGCCCCTTTGTGACCATCTGCGTAAACAATTCGACTCGCCGTTTCCCAAATCAATGGGCTTCTGGACCCTCATCATCCCCTGTCTCTCATTGCAGCTGCAGCAATCACTCAGGACCACCCGAGTTGCCCTTTATTCTTTCTCGCACGCCTCTCCACGACACGTGCGCCGTCTCCAATAATATAATGCATCATATTATTACATTATATATATATATATATATATATATATATATAACTGTGTGTGTGTTCCTAGAAACGTGACTGCTGGTTCTCGAATATTCTCGTGAGATTTTCTGTATACAGTTAGAGAACTTCATATTTATTCGGTAGATCAATACGGCAAAACCTTCGTTGTAAACTTTTTTGCTGTAATCATTTAATACCACCAAAAACTGAGTCGTAATGGGACGCGGCTTTTAAACAGAGATGAGAAAGCCCAACTGGGAAACAATATGAGTTGAAATCCCTGAAAAGTTTGTTTCAATCGGAAACTGCATACGGGTACAAAAATCCTCCCAAAATACCAAACCGTAATTTCTGGAACACGAATTATTAGAGTTGATAAAGATAAAATAACATCAAAGAACCGACACGTTTTTGTAATATAGTAATGATGAAACATTTACAAGGTTTTCCGATGAGCGGTAAAATAGCCAATTAATTAAATGTTAAACTTGGGTTTCTTAAATGATTTTGAGAACTTTTTTCAAATAATATCAAATGCTAGATTATAAATATAGACTTCCTTTTAAATATCCACCTTTGCAGAATTTATTTGTAACGACATTGACCAAACCCGTGCGAAGATAATACACAAAAGCCTTTTCAAAAATAATTTATGTCCGAGTGTTTTAAGTATTTGCCAGTAGAACAATCACTAGATTAACATTCTGAATTTGTTTTTCTAAATAATTTGTGAACAGAACCAGTTACTCAGTGAACTTGTATTTACTTCAATTTTTTTCCTGTAATCCGTACTTTCCCAAACAACATTCTTGAAATACGATAAGATTAACATTATTATAATTTTTTGTCTCCTCCAGATAACGTCCTGTATATTTTACTTTTATGAATTATACTATTCATTATTACATTCTCAGTCAAGGAATAGTATTTCGTTACAGCATCAAAGTTATAGAATAAACAGTGCTAAATTAACTACAATTGTGTTCACTAATAGGATACTAAATAACCTAAGGTGGAGTCATTAATCAAGAATTAATGTATTCGAATTGTTTTACAGAACCTAGAAGATGACGGATCAGTATTTAGAATAAATAAAAATACATTTGAATTTAAACGAAGAATCTAGTGATAGATTAAAGTGGAGAAATAATTGTTCAGAACAAGAACTTGTACCGTTCGTAAGACAGAAGAAACAGTAATAATAATAAATAGATAGAACACGTGCCAAACTTGTCAGAGGAAAAAATTACAGTAGGAAACCAATATAATATTTTAACATTCTTTTCACAAACTTAGTTAAAAATATTCTATTAGATAATTATTTCCAATCACGTAATTTATTAATTGTATATTGCTATTCAACGTGACGCAAAACAGAATGACTATTCACGAATTACAATAGAATAACATGAAGAGAGCCTCTTGATCAATAGAGCGTGTCGTCAAATTCGGTAAATCATTAAGATAGTGAAGTGAAGTTTTCATTTGAGCAATGTCAGAAAATTTTAAATTTCATTATCCATACAATTTCTTTGGTACCTGGGCCGTCTATTATGTCAAATGACAAGGTTGTTTTTTCATTAAGTCCTCTAGCAAGACGAAATCAGTTGGAAATATCGTTTTTATAGAACCACCAAATTTCACTTTCACCTAGTCATTTCAGTAAACCATTATTTGTGTGCATACCTATCAAACACAATCCTGCCATTGAAAGTGCATGGGACTACTACCTGACATACCTGATGCAAATTTTCTAAGGTTTGTCCTGTATCAGTTTTAGGCGAATGCCGGGTATGATCGTTAAGCCATAGCCCGGAGATCCCAGTTAACCCTTGGCTACCTTCCTCTACCCTTTCGAATCCCTTCCTATGCTATTAAAGGGAGTTGCCACTATGTTGATTACCCTCATGTAGCCTGTTACAAAAAAAACACAATTTATGAAATTCTGCATCTATGAATTTGCAAATAATATAACTAATACTTAGTTATCTACAATAGTTAATTTCTTATTTGGCTCACGGGCCGTTCTGTTTCATGGTCGAATTTTCTTTTGTTAGAAAATTACAAATTAGTCTACTGCATAAAAAAGTAATAGAACTATAATTGTAAGGCATGAAGTACTAACATAAACAGATTATTCGACGTCAAGCCCCTGAAGTGTTCCCGTGTCACTCACACATGATTAATTCAAGGTTCCATTTACACTCTCATTTTACCGAAATTATATTGAAAGAAAAAACATCGATCTGATGGCACAGCGTAAGTATAAAATGTTCGTGGAAAAACGACATCTCAGTCCCCACGTCTCATCAATATCATTAATAATTTATACAAGAGGATAACAATGTGAAAATTTAATAACGACCCTTTAAATCTGGATAATTGACCAAAGTAATGAAGTAAGTATTAAATTCAACCCTGTTTATAGCGTGACATGTAAACGTTTCATTAAAACGCAATTTCGACATATTTCTGAGAGATACATACAACTACATCTTACATGATATTTAAAGGTACAATAAGAAACCATAACATAAAAATCAATCTATCTTAAGTGACAAAATAAGCTTTATATTAAAAAAAAAAAAAAAAAGATGCCAGGCAAAATGTATCCAAAGTATTGTTACTTCGGGAAATTCGTTTCCACGGATATTCGAACACGTTTAGAGAAGCGATGTGTTAGGACCGTCCATCAGTCCCGGCCTATCAGTGAGGGCCCACAAAAATGATTGAGAACTCTAAATTACGTACGTATAGCGTCATCCTTCCATATTATTACATTTACGGATATATATGTAGGTAACTGCAACACGTACTTTACAAGTTATTTCAATATAATTAACTACACATTCAAGTCACATTAAGTAATGAAATACATTTTCATAACAATATCTCCTGAAATGTGAAGTATATCCGCAAAAATCAGTTTAAAAGTTTAATGCTTTTACTTATCATTGAAGCCTGTAAGATTGACTTTAAATACATAAGTTAAAACATTCTGCTGGTAATTTATTTGTTATAAATAATTAGTTAAAATATTTCTGCAAACTGAAATGAAAGATCAAATAATAAATAGGAGTTTCAAGTGACATCTGTTCGTTCTCCTAATTACACACGTTATTAAATGTAATATGCAGAACGCCTACATCATGGTTCAAAACATAAATTAATTAGATTTTATAAATTTTTTTGCATAAGTTAATCTAGATATACATCCGTTAGGTACGAAAGTACGAGTATGAATACTGGGAATTTTTGTCTGCTGTCACGTGATCAGCATATTCGTTTCTCTTAAGGAGTAACGGAAAAACGAAAATATGCTAATAAAAAGAAATATCGTTTCGTAAGATTTTCAACAACATTCCGAAAATGAATACACAGAGGCTTCAAATATAATGTACTGTTTCATATTTGTAAAAGAAATATACAGGAAATTCCTACTATGTCTATAATTTACGAGACAAAAGTTAATCTAATGCTTTTATTCGAGAATTTTAAATTTAATATAATGTTGTGTATTCCATATACAATTTTTCTAAAACGGTGACTGTTAAAACATTGGGATTGTAATATAAAAACAACAGTTAATCGTAATTTACAACAATTTCGAAGACCAATTGTGCCGTTAATTAATGGAATCACTGTTTTCTCCTAATTATAACGTACAACGTAATCCTCTTAAGTTTCAAGCATAATGCACGAATGTCAACCGATCTGATTGCAGAAACACTGTTTTAGAGATACTCCAAAATGGACAAATACTTGTTAATTTGAAGAAGTTGCATTATTATCTCGCTGTTAACAAAAAATTATTGACATTTGAGTAATCCGAGGTAATTGGATTCAATGTAAAAAGAATTGAGTTTATGTTTAAATTAAGATTAAATGAATATTTTTAGTTTTCTGGAAAATATACTGTAATACAAATGTAGTAACCGATAAATATGTATGACATAAAAAATTACAAACATTAATGATATTTTAGAAAGTAGGGCTGTTTTGAATAAAAATCAATTCTTCAAACTAAAAAAAAAGCAGGACAACGAAGGTTTAATAAAAATTAATTAGTTTTTAATTATAAATGTTCTCTTCACCTAATTGAATGGTACAAAGCATCCTACAATGCCCATCTATAAAGAACAAGACATGTCAACATTTTGTGATTCGTGACGTTGTTGTTAACGTATGTATTTGAAATATATAGGATCTGAACTATATTTCTTCTTTTAATTCCCAAAATCAAGTAGCTGTACGTTTTGGGGTTATTTTCGTAAGCTAAACATTTCAACAGGACATATTTCTGTTCATCTGCAAGGATTTTTTCTAAATCTGAATATTTATGTATGGAAACAATACACATGTAGTGTTAATTAATAAAAGTATTATTGTTGATTTTAGGAGAGGCAGAAACTCAGGAATACCAAAACAACAATAACTTCAAATGTATGCCTCAATATCCCACAAGGTAAGACAATTAACAGATATCTTTATATTTGTAAAATTAAAAATTATTTTTAAGCTTATACTTAATAAGATTAACATAACTTGAGTAAATATCTTACATCAAGTATTGTTTAATCTCAGATATCAGTATCTCAGAAATATTAACTAAAGGTCGTTTCAATGTTTATAATTACACTTAGGACCCGTCAATGTTCAATAAATAAATGTAAATAATTTAAATTGTAAACTATGAAGTGTAAGTGATGTGGTTTTAAAAAAAGATATAATTTTCTCGTAATTTTTAATCTTTAAATTCTCATGATAGATAACACATTCATTCACTTAACACTAACCTCTTCAAGAATTCTGAACAATGCAAGTAGGTATCTATAAATATTTATTGATATATACGGGGAAAAAATTAAGATAATGATTTCCATTACTCTCCTAGATATATATTGTACTCATACCATTAATATGAGAATTAAGTCACTCCTCTCCCGCTATCGGAAGGGCGTGGGACAAGTACACAATGCCCGACCTACCCGATGCAGGTTTTCCTAGGGTTTTCCCTGCATTTCTTTAGGTGAATGCCGGGTAGGATCCTTAAAATATAGCCCGGGGGCCCTAGTTAACCCTTGGCTACCTTCCTCTACCCTTCCACATCCCCCCTTTCAAATCCCTTCCTATGCTATTAAAGGGGAGTTGCCCAATGTGGATCACCCTCAAGTAGCCTGTTGCCCTAAAAAAAAGGAATATATGAACTAATTTTATACTTAAGTTAACGTATTATATCTCAATATAGTGTTTAAACTGAGCAATTAAGTCACTAGGTAGTACCCAAGTTGAGGCCATAGTTATTCTCACAGATAGTTTTGCAAATTAGTTGACAATGGTAAGGTAATATTGTTATAAGTGTTTTGGGGGCATTCCATTGTTTGAGTAAATAGAGGAAGAACAAAGGTAAACAAAACAGTAGATATGCAACTGAGAGAAAAAAAAACAAAAAAACCGGGAAACTTAAACAGGTAGTGAGTACTAGAAACAAGACAGATAGAATTATCGAGCTAAGTTGATAGCGACGAATTAATAGAAGAAGAAGTGGACAACAAAGGAAATTTAGAGTGAAAATAAAGCTTACTACAACGTTTCGAACAGAAAACATATGTTCATAAACTGGGAAAGAATACAATTCACAGCTACAGTACGATAGTCGAACACTCATGAAGGCGTCTATCGTTGGAGAGACAACTATCTTGACATTTATCATCCGAATATAGAAGCAAGGTTTATTTTTATTCACATGGAGACCTTCAGGACTGTGCCTCCTAGAAAGAATGAGGGTCTAGTACTTTCTATACCCTATACCTGTTTGTAAAGTAACTAGAACACAAGGAATACGTTCTCCTGCATCGTCCTCACTTGAGAGATTAATACCCTATAATAGGTCGGTCGCGGATATAAATTATGCGATAGAGTTAATTAAGAGCCTATAGCACGAGTCAGCAGAGAAGACGGTGGCATAGATAAAGTCCTCCGTTGCCATGATGCACGCAGAATAAATACACGCAACAACGATCTTATGAGGATAATATGCATAATTAGCTGCGCACGGGGATGGCGTGGCACCTGCACAGAAAAACACTAAATTGGGTCGTCATCGAACCTGCCGCTAACTATAGGACTTAGGGAAAAATGTGCCGTTAATTCGACCTGAAGCTTCTCTATCCCGGGAAAATCCTCAGCCACAGTTATGTGGTTGCGACAAAAACATGCAACAATGTTGTATTTGAATACATAATGTTATTAGTTGGGCTTAGATGTCATTTTTATACGTCATGTCCGTGGGATACTATAAAATCCGTGAACCCGCATGGTCATCAAATGTTCTGACGTACATAAGGGGCGGGTACTGGGAGGAGGTGTTTGGGGCTTTTTTGTTTGGAGATCATAGTTGCCATGCGCATTATGATAGTGCCATGTAAGAATTATTTTTTGCTGAACAAGCGATAACATCCATAATTGGGAAAATATTCCGTTCGTGTTCTAAGGTGCCTTGGCGATGATCTTAAAAACTTTATTTTGTACTAATTGGAGACTCCGGAGACGAGCCTTCGCTGTACAGCCCCACACGGGTCCTGTGTAGCTCAGAATTGGCCGTAAAGGTGTTAAATATAGGGCGCGTGCAGTGGAAGTGTGCTTGTAATGTTACGTATATAGGGCCGTATAAAGTGAAACTATCGGATAATCAGCCTCGATTGTGGAGAGTGACTGAACGGCAGTCATTATGAAGACGTGCTCGTTGTGTCCTACGTGCAAGTAGGAAAGCCTCGCATGTAGTTAACCTCAATTCACTATCGTGTTAACCATGGTACGAGTGCATTGAGTGCACCTGGTATTTTATCGTAAAGGTCTGATGGTGACATTGACTAAGCAAATATGTCGGTGTCGAGAGCGAAAATACCGTTTCAGGAATTGTTGAGACATTGTTCATGCAGATTTATAGGACTGGCACTACGATACTTCCTTGAGGCACTCCTGCGAGTATTCCCCTTATAGTGGACTTTTTTTTGTTTACATTAGCAATGATTGTCCTGAGTGATAGTTACAAGTGTAGCAGATATAAGAGGCCTAGTGTGTCAAAGAGTCACCTTATAACACCGACCATAAGGCCAATTGGACATATATATTGATATTTAGAAAAATATAGATGGATTGTTGAGGCAAATATCGGTCGTTTGATTATGTTTGAAAATTTCCACCCCCGTCTATCCCCATCCCTGAAGGCAATAGACATCTCTTACCGCCACAGTAATTGTTTCCGGTTCGAAAGGAACTTGCCTTTAGGGGATGAAATTCGACACTAAAAGCATCGACAGTAGCATTATTAATTTCAGCGACCTCGTATACTATTTATTTGGCTTCACTATAGACAGTTATCGCATATTTTGTATTTTGAAAATGCCACCCTCTTCTGTTATTCGGTTGTAATTGACCAGTGACGCAGTGGAAGCGTGCTGGGCCCATAACCTGTTATTCGGTTGTAATTAGTGGAACTGGATGGCTATGATTTGTGAGGAAGATCACACTTGCAGAAGCACAAAATAAATTCGTTTATATTTTATTAACATACAGCCATATTGTTGAAAACCTTAACACACTTTAGCAGCAGTAACTAACACTACGTTAACATTTATCAATGCCATCTAGTGGCAGTTATTGCATCTCATTATACAATAAATATTTTTATCAACTAACATCTTCTACCCTCACCAATAGAGGTGCTAGAGTTAACTTAATTCCGCAGGGTTGTTCCTAGATCTTAAAGTGATACGTGTATCAAGTTTTTGTTGAAATTGTTCCAATTAATGAATAACTTAATTTACAGTGTTATAAAATATGAATATTATGCTTTATTTAGTAAAAATTTACCTTAAGGGGAAAACGACCTCTCAGGAAAAAGTCAATCAGGATTTTGACCTGTCGGGCAAACGTCCAGATCCCGAAAGGAACACATACGAAATTTGGTCAATATAGATCCATGGGTGTATATTTGTATGCGGAACTTACACACAAACACACACAAAAAACACTATTTTATTTATTAGATTACCTTTTCATTCCTGAGACCAAACTTACCCTTTCTTAATTTTATTTATAGTCGTATGAACGGCTAAGGTCATTAGAGACTTTGTGTTGAAATCTGTAGTATTTCAGGATGAAATTCTCTCGGGATTCCAACCGGGTAGCGTAGTTTTGTAAACACAACGTTTCGATGGCTTGCACCGCCATCTTCTTCACCTTCCAGCAACTACACCGGAAAAACCTACGTTCCTTGTAGTATTTCACTTTGACGTGTAATTATTTTGTGTGTGTGTGGGGGGGGGGGTTACCTGTATCGAAACACAACATCCATGCCCTCGCCGGGATTCGAGGCAGAGACTGTGACCACTACAACACATAAAAATATTTCTCTCTATTCATGTTAAGATTGTAAATAATTATTAATATGAATATTTTAGCATTAGATTTTGGTATTCCTTACACTTTTCTAACCGAGGGCTTCTTTGTAATACGAACCACTTGTCAGTTCTTGGAAGTCTCCAAGAATCTTACAAGTGTCGCAAAAGTGACATTCGTAGACTCAGTTAATTTCGCACTTTATATTCTGCGGATTTTTAAAGTCTGCAACGTTTGGTCAAAACCAAAATACTTTATTTATCAAAGTTATAACTGATTAGTCACAGCGACCCCACATTATTTATCTCTTCCCTCTTCTTCAATCATATCTCTCGTTGAGTTCCTTGTCTTGATATTGCATTTTAAGCCACATCTATACCAATTTGTTAACCAAATTTATTTGTTTATTAGACATCTCCTTGTCTTCCCAAATAGAGAATGTTACTATTTTTGGTTTGTTTCTAATGTAACATTCTTATGTCATTCTTCATCATCTTTGTATCTTTCACGATTGTATTTGCCGATTTATTTTCCAAACATTTTGTCTATACCCTTGTCACTTCTAAATCATCCGTCATCCATTCTTTCATCGCTTTTTGTCCGTCTTATTTTCAATTTCCTTGTGAAGCCTTTCCATATCGTGCCCCGTAACATATCAGTATTTACCCGCTTTGGAGCACAACAAAGTTGTACTTATCAAAAAATGTTCAGACTGTATAATACTTTTCAGTCCAGCGATTCTTTTTAGTTTCTTTACATATTTATTAACGATATCGAATTCCTGACAATAATATCATTATCAATCTTTCTGTTGAATCCTATATCCACTTTTCGCTAGGATAATTTAATAAACTACATATCTCGGTGCAGTCCAATCGGTTTCCTCGTTCATTTCACCAATGATGCTATTATGAATTTACAATGCCAACAGATTGTACACCTTTTACTTCGGTATAATTAGTCTAGTATTTTTAGCGTTACACATAGGAATGAATTAGTTTCTAAATAAAATGTTTAGTACAACGAAATCACTTATAAAAATTTATAATTTATTTATTAAAATAATGTTTTGTGTTTAAACTCTTGGTTTGTTGATTTTTAATAATAATTTTCAATTGAGGTTAATCTGTGTGCACAGAGTTGGAACATTTCTCGCATAAGCAACTTTGCATTAATTACATATGCCCGACCTACCTGATGCAGGTTTTTCCTGGGTTTTCTCTGCATCACTTTTAGGCGAATTTCCGGGTAGAATCCTTAAATCATAGCCAGGGGGCCCTAGTTAATCCTATGGCTACCTGCCTCTACCCTTCCGCATCCCCCCTTTCAAATCCCTTTCCTATGCTATAAGAGGGGAGTTGCCACTATGTGGATTACCCTATACATAGCCTATCTACACCTCTAAAAAATTATAATTCTACACAACACATTCCAGCCAGTGAGAGCTCCTCTCTCGCAGGAAGAACCATTCTGGAGAGAAGGAGGGGGCAACCTTTGGGGATAACTTTTTATCTCTCAGTTTTTGAACTAAGATTCCCACAAGCCGAGGCCTGTTTTTGAGAGGCGTATGTTCCGGGGTCACAGACCTTGGACATACGGTAAGGGGTGTTGGCCAGCTGTCCAGCACGGAGAAGGTAATGCTGCGTCCCCACATAAAAACCATCTTTTGCCATAGGATGGGTGTGGACAAGTACCCAATGCCCGACCCGACAGGTTTTCTAGGGTTTGTCCTGCATCTCTTTTAGGCGAATGCTGGGTAGGATTCTTAAAGTATACCCCAGGTACCCTATTAACCGTTGGCTACCTTCTTATACCCTTCCGCATCCCACCTTTATAATCCCTTCCTGTGCTATTGAAGTGGATTTGCCACCATGTTGATTACCCTCATGTAGCCTATTACTCAAAAAACTATTATTATTATATATTTATATAAATATATAGTAAATGTAAAAAATAACCTTGTCTGTGCGAGGATATAATATTTAATGACACACGGACATCATTTTCCAAAAACCGGTGATCGTAAAGCACTGTAATGGGACAGGTGATGCTGCTGCTGATGTCTGGATCGATGGTGGGAACACATACTTCATCTCCTCGATGTTAGTCTCCGCGCCCCAGCAATAGTCTCACATCGTGCTTCTCATTCCAATGTTTCAGTTATTGAATGACAAGTCAGACTATTTTATGCACTCATAAAATGGCTATAACGTTTGTTTCAGCTTCTAATGGAACACTAATCTCACTTCTCACATTCTTTTCTGATAACTGAGCTATGAAATGTTTACTGCTGCCAAGATTTACAAACACTTCCCCAGTTCACTCATATTTACTAATTCTGTGGTTTCATGAAGAGTGGTTCTTCCCCCTAAAGCAATGAGCCTCAGTTTAGTATCGATAATGCATTTTTCAACAACACCCATTATTTTTGTTTCAAACATGTCATCGATGTTTTTGCTTGGTTTGTCGGTAGTCTGCTTTCTGCTAGCAGATTATGAATTCTACTCTACTTTTATTAAACATACAAGCTGAGTTTCCGGCGTTGCTCGGTTATTTATTTAAATTAACCCGGAGTAGGAATTGATTCGACACTAACCTCTTAGTAAACATTTCATTTAACTAGCACGAATAGCGCCAGTGTTTGGAACATTTACCCATTTACTGTCAAATCCCAGACTTACCCCTCGGCATCTAACTTAAAATAAAGAAGGACCATGACTGATGGTATTCGGGAACTCTCGTACTACATAAACGAACAGTGCCAAAAATCAGAAAGAATTAAAACAGTAAAAAATACTCGCTAACTTAATAGAGTTCAATAATACTCCGGATACCTTAAACGAATAAAGAAATACAACCTTTAACTAAATAGAAACCAAAATACAACTGGTACCCTAAGAAAATAAAAAAAAATATCCGGTAACTTAAGTGGATCAAAAGTACTCAGGATAAATTTTTGTCAACCACGTCCACCTCCATGAAGAGAAACATGAAATTTCATTAACCTCCTTTTTTAATGCGAGAATTAAACTCAACGACTACTATAACCTCGAAATAGACACATCTCGATCTTTTTTGTATTACTTTTTATGTAAACCCCTTCCACCACCACAGTACGGTAAGGGTACTTCACTCCCTGCGTTTTATTCGACGTTAATAATGGCCGTTTAGGAATGTTTTTAAATTCCATCCCCTCCACCCCACCCTCAGAGGGGTCTGAAGTATTATGTGTATAAAGTTTGGTAGAAATTTGTCTACGCATTTAAGATTATATACGGAAATTTGTTTCAGCCCCTTTTACCCCTACTGTTTGTGGTGAACTACATTTTACTCAGTATAGTAAATGTCAGAATTAAACTCAGTGCATTCCATAACACCAGATTCAACACCAGCCTCGGTTGTTTAGTCATTACTTTTATATAATGGCGTTTCACCCACACCCACACTTTGGGGATGAACTACGCTTAACTGACAAAGTGAATGTCAGAATTAAACTCATTGGCATCTATAACAATGGATTTGACACCTATATCGGTTGTTTTGCGTCAATTTTATTAAACGCTCCTCCACACCCTTTCCTTATTAGTGCTTTGAAGGCTTGAAATTATAAAAAAAACATCTGGATAGACGCTAATGTCGGCCATTTTAGCTTGTTTTAAAATTTCAGCCCAGTTCACCCCTCAGGAGTTTCCTAACGCTTCGATAGGCCAACAGAAACTTTCATGGGCGTGCGCACAACAACTCACCAAAGTTTAATCGTAATCGGACAAATGGTTTAGAAGTGCATAGGGGCACGCAGACAGACATTCATTTTTATATATAGACAGATTAGCCGTCTCGATTTCCACTGCCATTACACTGCCTGCAAGAGCATTCCCTCCGTCACGAACGATCGTATGCCAATTTTTCATATCATTAAAATATACATGAACATTTATTTCTGTAATTGCCTAACTCAATTATGCATAAATTTTGTCTAGTTCATCGTTTTCCTCATTTTTTGTGAGCAGGTAAGCTTGCATTGTCTCGTCTCGGCATATTTGGTAAATTGTCAAGCGAATGTTTCCATAGTTGTTGTTCTTCAACTGTGTTACATATATCTTTTCAATCTTTCACAAATTCCTTTTCTTAACAATCCATGTGAATTACAGTATAATCTTCACTCAATTGCGATGAAACTTTGGTGAGTTGTTACGCGCATGTCCGTGAAGGTTTGTCAGCCTTTCGAAGCGTTAGGTAACTCCCAAACCGTGAATGGGGAAGAAATTTAAGTACATACTAAAACGGCCGATTCTAGCATCAAATGAATAGTTTTCAGGGTCGATGAGATTAATAGTTTCTCTCCAGACGTTTTTAGTGTACAGCGTGGGAAGGCAGCTGTTTAATTTCCTAGGTGCAGGTGTGGGGGAGGATGCGGGTGAAAGACCGTTATATAAAAGTGACTTTAATTTAGACATTTACTATACTGATTCAACACTAGGAGTCGGGGTGGAAGGTGTCGAAACAAATTTCCGCGTACAACCTTAAACGCGTAGACCAATTTTCTACCAAATTTTATGCATATGTTATTTACAATCCATGAACAAACACTGAAGAATTAAGACACATCTACCACCTCTAGGAAGGGTGGAGGGGGCGGCATTTAAAAGCATTGCTAAACGGTCATTATTAACGTCGAATAAAACGTTTTCTGGGTCGCCGAATTTGTATACTGTAATTCTAGAATTTTTAAGTGTCGTCCTAAAGATCGAAGACTTTCCTGGTAAATTGCTTTAACAAAGGTTTCTCGAGTTTCCACCTGGGTGATGATGTAAAAAAAGAAACGTTTCGAGGGCTATTACTGCCATCGTCTTCTAGGCTGAAGCCTATTTCAATTAATTTAAGTGTCTTATTCCAACTCCTCCAAAAGGCAAGCGATAGAAGTACCCATACCCTAAAACAGACTTAAATACTTCGGATACCTAAGGAGAGTAAAAAAAATCCCGGTACTTTAAAAGTAAAAAATACTCCCTTTAATTAAAATTGCCTTTTAATACCATCCCCGCATCTATAGACGATAGGGTTGTTTTACCGATCTAGTGTTTTTCTCGTCTCGTAAGTAACATTAGTACAAAATTTGGTAGAATTCGCTGTACGTGTTTAAGATTGTATGTTTTCCCCTTCCACCCCCATCCCTAGGTGTCGAAATACAACTCAACCGGCAATTTGAATGTCATAATTTAAACTCAGTGACAACCGTAACCCCGGATTCGAATCCAATCACGGTAGTGTTCGCGTTATTTTTTTAACGCCCCCAACCCCTAAGGGTGCTCCCCACCTATGCCGAAAGGTGTAGAAGATATATACAAAAAAACATGGGGAGAAACACTATCAATCCCATTGGCACCAAAAAATATTTACCCGACGCAAATATCAGCATGTTTGAAAATTTCAACCCCCGTCGACCACCGCCCCTAAGGATGGTAGTCATGTCGAACCCCCATATTGTTTGCTTTCGGTTGTAAATGAACACGTGTACGAAATTTGGTCAAATTTGATCTACGGTTGTAGATTTGTATTCGGGACCTACAAACCAATATTCACACACAAACAGTCAATTTTATTTGTTAGAAGTTAGTAATAAAGTGCCATTTTGGATGTATTAAGTGTAACATCATAACTTTTTTTTAGTATGATAAACTGTAAAGAATTATTTTTGTAGGCTGGGCTTTTACGTTAAATCAAAATAAATATTTGACCAATAAAGAACTTTTATACAAGTTTATTAAAGTTAAACATGAAAACTCTTATCTCAGGCACCTGTGGTTTTTACATAGAAGAGATCTGCCGCCCGTACCAAATGCGTACTGCTATTCTGTGTTGTGTTGCCTGCTGTAGCTCTCGTACAGACGTACTGGCGTCGACCCAGGGGTTGATCACTGGCTAAGGCGTCGGCCTCCAGGATTGATTGCTGGCAAGCCGTCGTACTAAATTGTGTGGTGCTATTCTGTGAACTCTTCACTAACAAATTGTGGCTCCTTTCTCACGACGATTCTGCCTCGAACTATATCAGAGACAACAACTTTACGGAACCTCTCTTAATAACATCCACCAGCTTCGGTGAGCGCAGAACAACTGTCCCGTTTCAAAAGCTTATCTCCGTTCCCTCCATTATATCCTCCCATTCTTTTACTTTTTTCATTGTTAGAAAACTTCGTCGAAATGATTCTTCCAAATACAAGATTTATAGCATGCAGCTGCAGTTCCGTAGTCAACAATGGATAACTATTCTGTCATGTTGAGGCCAACAATCGAGACAGGACACGAAATTACTTGGATGGAAATATTTATCTCCTCCATCCCCACGCACGTGCACGGTTTCGAATTGTAAAGACCACAGCAAAGACAAAGAAAAACTTAAACCTAAATACACGCATTACAATACACGAGTCCAAAAGTTAATCACAATTCAATATTTTGTTTTCAACCTATCAGAATGGTTGTACAAATGAATCAAATCAGGATCTGGTGCAACAGAGAAACAAATATCAGAAAATTTTGTTTTATTGTGGTATACAATCAGACTATCACTTCTATAACAATAATGGTGCCGTCGTCCGCAAAGATGAAATGTGGGCCTCCTGTGCCACATGTCCCAATACCTCGTCTCTGTACCTCTGGGCATTCACAGTAGCAGTTGCGAAGACGTACGTCAATTGAACATTATGGCTGCCCACACGAGTACGCTCCACCACCAAATGGGCGATTTTCCACGAGGTTGGGGTACCCCATCTCTATGCACAGAGCACAAGTACGATGCGGCACACACTGTGATAACGTTTTACAGCGATTGCTCAGCGTTTGCCCATTCATTTCCCTATTTTACGAATTATACTTAACTTTTGGGCAATGATCTTAAAATATTGAGAGATGTTTGATGTGACTTGAAAATTTGCAGGAAACGAAGATTCTCTGTCATTGGTAGATATAGCTTCAGGGCTATGAGTCCCATATTAGAAAAGGACGAAGACGTACATTACATAAACAAGAAAAGGCACATTAATGAAGTTAAAGCAAAGGTATTTATATTTGTATTCTATTTTGTACTATCATAACTTCAATTTAAAATTATCTGACAATCTTAAATATTATATCAATATTATTGGCAAAATAACTCTGAAAATATAGCTGAATAAATTTTCACATAATTGTATCATAAATATCATGTTTATAAAATCTTGTACTATCTAGATTTAATTGCACCTGAAGATCTTTCAAAAAGGAACGATACGTCGTCTCAATTTTATTTTGTTGATATGCCTTAATTTTTTATTTTATTAAAATACATTTCTGGCAAATTAGGTTGGTTTATTCATTTAAAAATAAAGATGTAATAATCAAAAATGATAAATTACAAATTCTTAACACAAATTTATGTTGTTCAAATTACGTTTCGTATTGTGATACGAACTTCTTCAGGTATTGAAACTAATTATATTTAACATCTTCACATATATTGTCTGCTTTATAGTTTGTAAGACCTCGAATGAATGGGTGAAATATGTTTTATAATACTCTTAATGTTTACATTATCAGATTTTAATAAAAGAATTATATAAACTAGTAATTCAAACCATTTCAGGGTGATACTGCAAAACCTAAACTTATGCAGAAGAGGTCTCATGATCGGGTGCCATTAAATTTTAATAAATCAATAGACTTAAAGTTTCTGAACCCTGCAGATGGAAAGATTGATTCCGGAAAGGGCATCCCAGAAATTCAAAAGCCACGGAAGGTTAAATGGCCAAGAAAAATACGGCGTAGGACCTCAGGTGACTAATATATTATTTTATTCGTATAAATAATTAAGTATTTGTAATAATAGGTTATTTTGATAAATTAGGAATAAAATAGAAAAATAATACACACTCATAAATTAATTGTAAGTCCACAATTAAAAATTAATCAAATCATACAGAGTTTTCTAATAGAATAATATTTTGTGATTTTACGTTATTTTTATTATATTATTAGACTATGATAATCTTTTATCAGAAATTATCTAAAGAAGTATTTCATACTTTGTTAAAAATTTGTGGGAAGATTATTTTACCCTTGTGAATAACATTTTATTAAGCACTATTTCTATCCACTTTCATGTCTAGGGAGATAGATGGAAAAACAACAACTATCCTTTCACGCAAAATCAATGTTCATTACATGTCTTCGGAAACATCAAATCAGCCCCTTCATACCTTCTTTGTGATTCGTGCTACAAGTAGTACTCACATAGAAAGTTATTAACAAAGTTAAAAATCTGGGTAAAACTAAATTGTTCGTTATTTTAGAATTTTTATTAAAATTTTAACATTGTAATGCATCCAATAAATATTTATAAAACTACATTTTGTATTTAGTTCTAAATTAAAATTGCATTAAAACTATACTGGAAGTAATTTCTCAATTCACAAAATATACCTAAAACTTCCAACAAATCCATATTCCATAAAACTCGAAAATGTGTTGCGAAATTAATGGATAATATTAAAAGGAAATATTTTGGATACTATTTGTTGATGCAAAAGCTCAATATTTATAACAAACAAAAGAGGTTTTATTAATCATATTTATGAAATTGGAAAACATATATTTTAATTGTTAACTGAAGTATCGTCAAACACGACGTATGTAATTATGTAAATGCAACCTTAATTATTAATTACAATGAGTAGTTTTCAGTGGTTGGAAAGTTTCAAATATTTAGCGTCCATTGGTTGAAAAAATTGTGGATAGCGGTAGGTCGTTTTTATATCTTCACTTACGTCAAATAAGGATATCCTAGATTTTCATGCTCCTCAATGCCATATTAAGGGCAATTTTAGTACTTTCAACAGGGTTTCGGTAATAAATCACAAACAGTACTCATAACGAAAAGTTTATTTTCACATGAATTGAAGTACAGTAAATACTGCGTTGAATGAGTACACGCTACATTAAATTAAGTCGAAAAACAGCCATTTTTAATGAGTGTGTCAATAAATCCCATATAGTGACTTTCAAACGACTGTAATATGAAAATAATTTTTCAACTGATTCTTCTCACTGAATGATAGTGATAGATCATCAAACTCTGCGTTCAGTGAGTACCTCATATTTCAAAATCGGTTAAGTAGGTCTGTATATGCATAAATTAGAAATTTTCAATTTTTTGTCATACACTCGACAGTACGTGTAAAGAGTATCTGACAGTTAAAACTCTGCATCTCCAGCAATTAACAAAAAACTGAATTTAAAACTCATAAAAATTATAGAAAATAAGGTCTTAAGAATTCAATGAAATTAAAAAATACTAATATTCGAGTACTTTTTCTCGGGGTTTCCACTGTCTAAAGTAGGCGTTGCCATCCCCGGGAGCTATGTCTGCATGTAGAAAGTGCTTGACAAGTTACTAAACCTCGACTCCTGCTGAGCTATGTTCATGGAGGAGGCCGCCGTCCTGACAGTCCAGCTCATCAGTCGCCTCTGCAAGACTCAATTCACGATTTTAATGACAACTTTCATATCTTCATTCATTTTCAGAAATTTCCCACATATATATGGTAATGTAAAACCTGTGGACAGCTGTTTTTTTCTTGCGTAGTGCTACAATCCCCTATTCACCACCAACCATAGTCTGACCACCGACCCAGGAAAATAAAATTTCAACAGCAAAAATTTTTGCCCCTTGAGCGGAATTACTTTCGCAAGTTCTCCGCTTGTTGAAAAATCACAAAAATCAAAATTAATAAACATGATAATTGAACAGAACAGAGATTCATTATTCTCTTTTGTCTAATAACCTTTCGCGAGCTACCAGAGGCACCCACGCGAGCTATCTTTTGACGAGCCTGGCCTAAAGAGACCGATATTTCGAAGTCAAAAATCTCTTGTTCATCTTCAGGGAAGAAGAGTAGCTAAACACACCAATCCAATCACTGCTTAGAGAAAGAAACCTAATTTCAGACTACTTCAGACAAACATCTATTGACGCCTTCGCAACTGAGTAACGGAAATTTTATGGAGTTCGTGGTCAAAGTGGCAGGGACTGTGTAGTTCAAGTTAGAAGGAAAATTTTACCTTTTTGGTCCGTATCGAATTAGTAGATTGTCTTGATTGCCCGAAGTTCAAGGTGATTTATATTTTTAAAATAATGATAATACATAATTTCTGGACCATTTCAAAATGGCACCTGTCGTTTATGTATATTGTTTTTTTGAGTTTATGTTTCTTGAAGTGTATGGGTCTGTGTTACGTAAAGGAGTATATCAACAAAATAAATTCTACGAATGCTCTGTTAATATAGATTTGGTTGATCGTCCGCCTTACTTATTATTGATCATACACATTGTTTTGCCAACTGTACTCACTTGTGTATTACGAAATGCCCTGATTTCGGAATTCATATCTCTTTTCTCCTTACTCGTTTCAGTAATACTATTTTTACTATTTATTTGTTATAGTTCTCCCTTAAGTCATGTATCAAGTTCATCACTAAGTTTGGAAGTTATACAGGGTTAATAATAAGAATGATAGCCAAATTCAGACAAAAGAAGTGATAATATAAATACCATACAACGTTTCCGGAAGCCTTGTTCCTTTCTTCAGGTGCAGAAAAACGAAAGAGCTTAAAGCGACAGGCTTTTTAGTTTTGCCAACTGACTCGTGCAGTTGTCTCTCTCTATGCTGTTGAGTTTTTCTTCACCTGGAAAAAGGAACAAGCCTTCAAGAAACGTAGTGTGGTATTTATATTATCACTTCTTTTGTCTGAATTCGGCTATCATTCTTATTATTAATTTTCAATCAGAAGTAATTATTTTTATTTTAGTTATACAAAGTGTTTCGCAATCCCTATTACAGAGAGGACTTAGTACATAAAGTTTTGATAACGAACCCATGTCCGGAAATGAACCATTGGAAGCTAAATAAGTTTGAAGGTGCCGACCTCTTGTGGTGTAGGGGTCAGCGTGATTGCCTCCAATCCCGGGATGACATGGATATTTGTGTACGTGAGAGAAACTCGTCAATTAGTCCCCCGACAAGGCAAAATGAGTACTCATAATGAGTCGCTAATGACCAGAGATGTCGATACGACTGCATATAAATAAATATAAAAAAAGTTTGAAGATCGAATCGATTTCAAATCTCTTGCTTTTTCCGTACGCAAACAAAATGGGCTATGGGCGACTGCTGATATAGTGTGTCTTGTGTTCATAATCAGTTCTGCTGAGTCGGCGTTCACATCAGCTGTCCTTCAGCAGTACACGTTTGAAGATTTCACTGAGATGTAGATAATTTAGATAATTTAGGGCGAAGAATGACGTAACTGCACAACGCATGTATCACGAACGTTTTCCGTATCGCTTTTTTTAGGGTAACAGGCTACATGAGGGTAATCCGCATGGTGGCAACTCCCCTTTAATAGCATAGGAAGGGATTTGACAGGGGGGATGCGGAAGGGAAGAGTAAGGTAGCCAAGGGTTAACTAGGGCTCCCGGGCTATGGTTTAAGGATCCTACCCGGCAATTCACCTAAAAGTAATGGGGGAAAACCCTAGAAAAACCTGCATCAGGTAGGTCGGGCATTTGGTACTTGTCCCACGCCCTACCGATGACGGGAGAGGGGTTTGCTGTGTGGTCGCAGCTTTCCCCTCGCCGTGCCTTGACCGGTTTAGGAGGCAGCCGGCCGACTATTCCAATGGAAATAGCGGATTCTACTCCATTCATACCATTTTTGTCAATACAACAACGGCTGCGAGAAACAGGTACTTTCAAAGCTACGAGAGCTTACTGGAGATCCACTCTCGACTTTGAAGAAAAAGCCCTTCATCGCGTAAGAGGCATGTTCAGAAAGTAAGTGTACTGTGACCATAACGAACTGAGTATTTTTTAGGGCTTGAAACACTAAGAAGTAGAAGGGGGTCTCCTGACAGAGCGAGAATCTCAGGAACACGGTAGTACGTAAACTCACGTTGTAGTGTCCAGTTGCGTGAAAGATGTCTGTATGAAATACAGGAAAGTGCGAGCCACGTGTTGTGACCCGCTTCCTACTCACGGAAGAAATGAAACCTACAGAAATGTATTCGCGAATAAAAACTGTTTACGGCGAAGGTGTTATGAACAGAACGAGTGGTGCAGGGAGTTTAGTGGAGAGAGAACAAATGTTCATAAAAAACAGAGGAGTGGAAATCACATTTTCAGACAAAGAAATCATTGCATTATGGGATAAACAGGCATCATTTTGGTAGAATTTATGCCTCGGGGAAGATCATCAATGCACAACGATAATGTGAGACCCCCCCAAAAAATCAAAAGGTGCATTCAAGTTAACAAAACGAGGGGAGTGCTGACTAGAGGACTGTACTTTTTGGACGACGCCTGTTCTCACACAGCCTAGACCACCTAGGTGCTCTTGGTCTCATTTGTTTGGGATGTTTTCAACTAACTCCCCCCCCCCCCCTCTCCACCTGCCATACCTGGCGCCTTCAAACTATTATATTTCCACCTCCCTGAGGGCACACATGCGTGGAATAAAATTTTCGACTGATGAGCAGGCTTAGAAATAGGTTCTGAAGTGGCGGATGGAGCTGGCGGGAGTGTTCTTAGAGGAGGGCACAAAAAAGCTTGTGTCACAGCTTACCATGGGCATTGAACGGAATGTCGGTAATGATGTAAAATAGTCAACAAGTGTAACAACACTATCCTGAAATTTTTTCAAATACAATTTATCTAAAAAAATATAAAAATCTAGTACACTTACTTCCTTAACATGCCTTGTAGAGAGAATCTTTCAATTAGTACTCGAAACATTACTCGTGAATGTGCCCCACACGAGTTTTGTGTGACAAGCAACTCTACCCCTACCACCCACAGAAAGCACATACACTGAGCCCAATAGTTTTTGTGCCACATGCCAATTTCTGTGTATTGTTTCTACACTATTGTGTCGACATTCCTGAATTGCCTCGACATGTGGAACTACACTTGTAGTTCACACAGGTAAAAACCAGTGTTGGCTGGTGCATATATATATATATATATATATATATATATATATATATATTTCTTTCTTAATTATAATAACCTTATTAATTTTGTTTTAAAAGTGGTATTGCTGCATCCATATTGATGATTTTAAACTGCTGCCCTTTGCATAACACAGGCTATACCTAAGCAGCCAGATGACCATCTGATTGCTCTTAGTTTCTGATCAACTTTATTGACAACTGTGCATGCGCAGTATACCTTGTGCCCTGTGCCACCCCTAAAGCTCAACAAATTGCCACATTCTTGTGTTATAAATCTTAAAGAACAGACCCGTGCCGTGTTATGAAACAGAGAGGCGTAAGCAATGATATTGTAATAAATTTGGACTATACAGTATTTATAAATCTTATTTGAAAATAGTATATATTTTCAAAACAAAAAAGGTAGTTTTAAAGAAAACAACATTTTTGATATATTATAGTGTGAAAATGTACCGCACAACGCTGAATACAAAACTGCTCAGTGGCTTGTTCCGAACATTAACATTATTTTAAATATGTTATGAGGAAAAATACTTTCACGGTAGATATGCTAGATTATTCTGTGTTTAAAAATGAGACAGTATTGGAAATTATGTAGACAGAATTAGAAACATATCAGATTACATGTGGGGTCATGTATGTAGTTTTATTATTTTACATAGTTATCCTAATAAAAGTGGTTGATTGAGGTAATGGAACACACAACTTACAAAAGTCATGAGCTGCCACTGGGAAAAACTGCAATGATTTGATAATGAAACTTATTATGCATCCAAATGGTATGTTTCTGGACATGGGTTCCTGATTAAAACTTTACCTACTAAGTTCTGTCTACAACCCCGAGAAGTCTGTAATAAGAATTCTGAAACAGGCTGTATGTACCAATCTTAGCCATCTGGCATATTGTTTCCCTTGGATTTTTATCAGGCCATTTTATTGCATTTTATGGTTGAATATTATGAAAGATTGTTCATACTACACTACAACTGCCTATTGGCAGTGGTGTAGTGTCGTTTGAATCACTATTGGCAATTGTGTTCAAATCTACTACATTCAACGTAGTCACAGTGCTGCTTCTTTGCAGTACAACTATAGACTTGCACAATATTGTGGTGGTGATACTCGCCAAATATAATTATAGATGCTTGCTTCTATTCAATTACAAAAAATTATGAAGCAATGACATAGTTTATATAGGAATTAAATCGTTGTAGTCCAAGTATTCTGGTAATATTTATATGCTATTGCAGAATTACATCAATTTTTTATTTTATGTCACCTGTGTATTGAACCTATCAACAGTCCTATGTCCTATTTTAATAACTTCTGACTTATAAATGATATCTAAGCATTGAAATTAAAAATACAATATGATTATGTTAAAAATATAATAATTATATAAAATAACCAAATGACAGATACAATGAAGTGATTATTTCAAATACAACAAAATGTTTATTGAAATCTTGTTCCATTGTCTGGTATTTATATCATCACTTCATTTTGTTAAATGAAACAAGATTTCCAGAAAAGTTATGTGGTATTTATATCATCACATCATTTTGACTAATTTAGCTAATTATGATGTAAGTATATTTAATTGTTATTCAGAATTATTAAAAACATGCATGATAAGATTTTATTGGTCCTTTTGAATCTGCAGTACATAAAAATGTTCGTAGATGAAGCAAAATTCAATTTAATATATCAACATATACAATAAAAATCTTCCCCCACCCCATCCTCCCTCTCTCTCTCTTACACATGCACATTTCATATAGGTCTTTAATAAAGTACATTAAATTAAACCAAACATAAAGCTTTTTACTTCTAAATATACTGATGACAAACTGTTCTTCACTAAGAAAGTATTTAGGTTCTTTTCAAGTTGTTAATTTTCAAATGCTTTATATATACTAGAAATATATTATACATCATACAACAAACTCTAAATAGTTTGAATGATAATTACTGTCATATAAACAGGTCAACAAAAGACTAATTCTGTCTCAGATAAACTTCCTCAGATGCTAAGTAGTGAGGAAACATTAAACACTAATAGGATGAATACAATTTCAATATTCTTCAGCAAAAAGAAAGAAAAGAGAGACACAAATCCTTCCATTTGTATGAGAAGAAATCATTTGGAAAATGGTGGTTCAGATTCCAGGTAGGGGTTTTCATATTTTAATTAAAAAATAATAGTAATTGTCAAACTATGAAATTTCAATATGTTTTTACTTGAACATGAGTTTTAATTTGTTTATATAAAACATTAAGATGAAAATTAAAAAACTACATGAATTCATTCCATTCATGCTTAAATAAATGAATTGCTTTACCTATAATGTTGACAAAATTTGTCTTTCCTAATGTTGGCTGGATAAAAGCTTGGAAAATATTTTCCAATATACTTTATTCTAAATATGTTAATTTTGATTAACTATTCTTTGTGTATAAATGATTCAAGTATATTAATGTTATGCTGCCAAAAATAAAATAAAATATTTCCTTTTTTAATCCAAATTGTTTCTTAAATTAGGTAATATCTACTTTATTGGCATTTATTGAATGGTCTAATGATCAATTGACAAACCATAGCTTACATGTAAACTTTGTTAATTTTTTTTTCAAATTTATTGATTAAAGCAATTGCATACTTTCTTACACCACAGGAAAAACAAAAATAGTCTTGTGGAAAAGCATAATATTTCCAGTTACCCCAAGAATAACAAAAATAATCTTGTGACCAATGATAAGAAATCACATTCAAGTACATTGAAAAGATGTAGGAAAAGTGTTAAATCAAACTATAAAAGTGATTCAGACAATAATGTTGTTCGAAGATTCCAAAGACAACATTTACGAAAAACATTATCATCTCCTCCAAAGGTATGCAAGTGTTTGCACTGTAATTGTAGAGATATAAGTCAAATTCAGATTAAATTAAATTTCAGAATAAATATAAGAAACTAAAACATAAAATTGTATATTTTTGATATAAACAAAAAGTTGGATCTGACATTGGTGGCAATTGTATGGTCAAACTAGTAGGTATGTTCTTCAGCCACTCCATTGTTTGTGGTGTGGGAAAGTGAATAGATTTGTCTTTTCATTAGAAACTTTAAAACTATGTTCTTCATTTCGATCCTACAACTTCATTTAATTTATTTTCTGTTCATCTCCCTCAGTTAATGTTTTGCACATTACCTTCATTTTTTATGTTCCATTCACTTAATTTTATCACTCAATCTATTTTTGTAACAATTAAATTAATACACAAAAGAGGTCAAGGATAATATTTTAAAATATTACAATACCTTGGGGACTGGTGAATTTTTTTGTAAATCAACTGTTACTCAGTGGCAGAGCAATTCTGAATTCCAGTATGCAGTTACAGTTTTAATAAATGTCATGAGCAAATCACAAGACAGACTATTCAGAAATAAACAAGGAGATGAATATTCTGATCTGAAAGAGGTAAGAGCCAGAGTGCCCCAAGGTAGTGTCCTGGGTCATATCCTCTACTTACTATATGCTAGCTCCCAATATTGGAAGGAACTAAGGTAGCTACATATGAAGATGATACTGTTTTACTTGCAGTAGAGAAAGGCCAAAACCTTTCAATTAGACTACAATAAGCCAGCAATAGCTGACTGGAATAAACAATGGAGGATAAAGCTAAACAAGCAGAAATGTACCCATATAGTACTCACAAACAAACAATCACTAAATATAAATAACACTTTTGTGCCCTATGAGTACCAAGTACCTAGGTATGACTCTAGGCACAAAACTTAGGTGGAAAGAACAGGTTAAGAAAAGAAAAATCTGAATTATGCATAAAATATAGACAATACTATTGGCTAAATGGAAGAAATTCCAAACTTTCAATTTCCAACAAACTCCTAATTTACAATCAAATATTGAAACCAACATGGTTCTACAGTATTCATCTTTGGGGTTGTGCCTGTGACACAAACATTAAGTGCATCCCATATTTTTAGAATAAAGTGTTAATAAACTTCATGAACGTTCCCTGGTATATCATAAATACTGATCTCAATGTTATTGAATAGGTCATTAATATAAATTGTTCAAACAATATTGTTTTTTTTATTTTTGCATTTATTTCCCAATTTTATATATTTGTATGTTAGATAATTAAATGATCAATGATTAATATAGAAGAACATTAACATCTGTGAAGACAAAAAACACAAGTAATTAACAACCCATATAACAGACAATAACAAAAATTATTTTTTAATTTGAATGTGATTAGTTCTGTTTACTACATGTTACACTGATGGAGAAAATTAAATAGAAAGAAGCAAACCTTTCCATACAAATTCTTTTATTACACTTTCTTCAGCTTTAACTCCATGTAAAGAACTTTAATTTTAAATTTTATTTAATAGCCCCACGTTGTAGTGAGCCAATTGTAGAGGAATGTACAATTATTTAAACTTATTTGATTATCACAGGTGTTATGTTAAACAGAAATCTTAGAAGACTAATACATAATGAATACTTATTATGTAATTTACTACAAAATCATCAAAACATGATATAATGCATTTGTTTGATATGATCAGTTGATCTGATGTGAAAATATACATTTTTACAGCTTAGCATAGAACATTAGTCTTGTTCAAGATATCTTGTGGATCATCAATAAACAGTACTTTAATATTCATACAAGAAAATATACTATTTTAAATTGCTACAAGAACACAAGTTCGGGCAATAATACTGTAAATTATGTAATTTTTGTAATAATTATAAAATGTCAAAGTCTCTACTTTATCAAACAGTTTGGCAGGTTGTAGGGCAACTCAGCAAGAGCAGGATATCACCAAACAAGTAAGATTTGCCTCTCTCAGGCTAGACACACTTTTAATAAGCCACACTGAGGTGACACATATATTAAAACTTGATAAACCTTGGCTTATCAAACCACTCATTACTAATGAAATATAATAAGTACCACTTTGCACACTTTCTACTGAAACACTTAACTCAAAAACTATATATGTGTCCTGTCACTGATCTGCTCCATTACACATTCCAAAAACTAGTAACTTAACTAACTTGACTGCCAAATTATAGATTTATTTAATGTGTTTCAAACCATGTGGCTTCTAGATCTAGAACGTTCTTGTGGGCTCACATTGTCATGTGTCATGCTAAAAATAAACTGCCAAAACTTTTGGTCATTACAAATACCTATTGTGCCCTTTCATTTAATCTTTGTTTACTTTGCTCTTTTCCACACCACAGAAGTGAAAACTCCTCAATATGTTTTTTGTTGTTGTTACATATGTAATGATAACATTTATGAAGCAGTAGTTAATAAGTCATGTAGAGTCTTTGATTTTCAATTATAAAGTTAAATCTGGTAATTGAAGTAGTGTTGATTTTTATAGATCTAAAAGAAGAACTTTCAGTTTTATATTAACTGTGGTTAACAATTTTTCTAGTAATGAAAAGTTTTTTGCCATATCATCAGATGCAGTAGTACATTAATTCCAGATAGACATCATATATTATATTTTTACACACTGACAAATAATCAACTTATTCCTTATGTAGCTGAAGTATTCCCATTATAAATGTTATTATGTTTGTAAATGTTTGTAAAAACACAGCCAATTTAGGTTTGTTTGTAAAATCTTCTAATAAATGTAATTATATGTTTGTGTGTATGTTCTGCATACAAATTTAAATATGTTGAGCAATTCTGACTAAATTCTCCCCTTACAATAGAAAACATGAGAATTTTTAGATTAATCAGCCCGGCTGGACCAACTGTTGATTTCTTGTAAGGTACATTTGATTCTATTAGAGTACCAGAAATATATTTGTCTCTCTTAACATTCCAGGAGTATTATTGACTTTATTAAAGTACCTGGAGTATTTTTGATTCTATTATCTCTTAAGAGACTATGATTATTTTTTACTCTATTTTGGTACCAATAATATTTTGGTATCTCACAGGAAACCAATAGTATTATTAAATCTCTTAATGTATTGGGAGTACTTTTTACTCTTTGAGGTACCAGATGTGTTTTTGACTCTTGCGATACTGGTAGTATTAACGACTTTATTAGGGAACCTTGAATATTTAAGGTTCTCTGAGGTTACTGGGAATATTTTCTACTCTCTTAGCTTACTGGTTTTATTTTACACTCTCTTAAGCTTCTGTTTAATAATTCTGACTCTTTTGTGGTACCTAGACTATTTTTTAGTCTCATAAGGTACCGGGAGTATTTTTGGTTCTCCAAAGGTTCCACAAGTATTTATGACTCTCAATATATGGGAAGTTATTTTGACTTATTTAGGGTTCCTTCATCAGGAAAGTAAGACTGAACTGTGTGACAGCTGAGCATGGGCTCAGGTCCTCAAAAATTTGTAATATATTTTCTGCTCAGCCCGACTGGACCATCTGTTGATTTCAGGTAAGTCAACTACATTGTCTCTCTTTCTTACCCATATGTGTTATTTAATTTGACCTTGTCACATTTTCCTTACATATATAGATATTGTAATGAATCAATAGTCCCCAAAACTGTTTTGTGGAACATCTCCATAATTTCAGTGAAAGTCTGACATGCAGAAGGCTATTGGTAGGCTGGTGCAACTGGCAGACCCGTATTTATTTTGTGAAATGCTGATGGGACACTTCATGTCATGTCTGAATTGTGGGTGTACTATAATTCATACCCTACCACAGAGAAGCACAGAGTGGTGATGAGTTTGGAGGAATAAAGGTTACACAGCTACTAAGAGATTGTTGTTACATATATTCATTAAAACTATGCAGGGCACCAGCTACCACCAGATGCCACCAAAACATACTTTGCCAAGACAATAGCCACCCTTTGATGCAGGACATCCATCACCGACACTCCCTGACATTGTCAAAATTTTGTGAGCTGCTTGCATACTGTATTTCACTGGCTTCCCATATTTGTTAATAAATTCTAATGCAGCTGTATTAAAATTTAAATTCATAATCGCTGGCCTTCAGCAACCACCACAACCCTGTGACACATAAGTCTCATGTGAATTTATTAATAATTGTATTAAATAGCAACATTAAATTATGCCAATCTTATTAAATTGAATGTTTCATCAAGCAACAACTCCAAGTATATAATTCATTTATTACAATATATATTAGTAAGTAATGATGTGACATTTATATAATTCATTTATTACAATATATATTAGTAAGTAATGATGTGACATTTTCAAAATAATTAAAGTAATTGGTATGGAAATGAAAGAGAGATAGTAGATGACTGAAATGATTATTTTTGCTGAAAATGACTTGGTTTTAAAACAGAAAATTAGACCAACAGGAATATTAGCTGCTATATATGATATTTTTTCTGTTAGTTTATAATGATTTATGTTGATTTGAATTTCATGTATCTTGTTCTCACATTATTCAAAATAACTTAAATAGTTTTTACCCAATTTATGATTGTCAATGCTTTTGTTGGTTTGTTTCAGTTTAATAAAATCAAAAATACTTGCACACGAAAATCCACCCCAAGAAGCAATAAATTTAAAAAATTGGTAAACCAAAATTTTATATAGAAATAGAATAAAATATTTTATAAATAGATAACTAATCTAAGAATACGTAGCCTGAGTAACTTGGGCCTACAAATAGGAGTGCTATATATGACTACAGAATTATTCATGTAGTAAATTATGCAAATTACAAATTAGTTAGGAAAAATGCACATGATGTATGGTTAAGTATGATATTTATCATTCCTTTCTTGAGTACAGTAAAACATGTTATTCAACATTTTTATATTTCTTCTCTCTGTGAACATTATGCATATTTGGTTTTTAATTCTCTCTCCATCTCCAGGACTTGAAATATCAATTTATGATCTTTCTATTTCTTAATAGAAATTACAACTTATAAAAAAACTTTAAAATGATGTAATTTATTGATTTTGGTTTAAACGAAGATGAAATTTTTTTATGATTTGCTACACTGTTTAAGATAGACATATCCTATTTTTATTTCCATTTTAATGCAATGTCACAAGGTTGAAACCATCGGTAGTCAAAATCACACTGAACTTTCAGACTTACATTTATGTATATATGAATGAATGAATGTCTGTGTGTCTCATTTATGTGATTATGATGAACTATGGTGAGTTATTGTGTGCATGCTTGTAAAGGTTTCTTTTGACTTTTCGAAGCATTAGGAAACTCCCCAGGAGTAAATGGGGGTGAAATTTAAAAACATGCTAAAATGGTCGATATTAGAGTTTTCAGGCTCAATGAGATTAATAGTTTCTTATGAAGATATTTTAGTGTATAATTTCAAGCCCACACAGCATGTGAAGACATCCCAATAAGGGATGATATTTATTCACACACAATTCATTAAAATGCTCTATGGCTGTATTGAACGAATCAAATAAATTTATATGAACTATCTCGGAAATTCACAGAATTTTGTTTTTTGTTTTTGTAGGGTCATAGGAGAACTTCAAATGATGAAGAACATCCAAAAAAGGAGACAAAATTGCTTTATGCAAAACATTTATTCCCAAAACCTGGTATGGTGGGTAAAACTATATCTGCAGATGCACAAAACTACTATCAGGCTAATAAAGATACAATCACGAAGAAAGTTGAATTTGAGTGTTCTCTGCCAACACCAAAACATAATCAAATTATGAAGAACAATGCCTCCAATAATTCAGGATTGGCATTCTCACGAGAGACTTGTGCACAAAACTTAAAGTCTTCAGAATCATGTCCAAAACAAACAAATTTGAACACGTCAGTAATTTCATTAGGCTCTACAGCACATTCATTAACTAACTTATGTAATGAGGAACTACCAACAAAAGCTAACAGCAAAATTAATCTTGCACGTGTTTCTCCCAAACACTCTGAAAAAACATTTAATGAAAATCTGTATAGACAAAAATCTGGTGTTAATGACATAAGAGAAGAACGTACAAATTCATTTAATAAGAAAGTAAACAAAAATAAATTGATTCCAGGTACCAAAGTATGTAGTGTAAACAACCTCTTTGGCGATTTTATATTTTCAAATTCTTTATTTGAAAAGAGTGTAAGCTCTAAGGAAAACCACCAAATGTTCACTCCAAAGAATACTGTTGTTAACAATGATCTCTCAAAACAAAACTTACAATATTATGTGCCTAATAGTTTGTCTCATGAAAGAAGTACTGTAAAAGTACTAAAACCAATTCAGCCTGATAACTCAAAGCCTGCAAAAAATTCAAAAACATCTAAACAACTCATGCCTGGTACTAAATGTGGACACACTGTTTCCGAGAGAAAAAGAAGAAATATTGGTAACTGTTTGTCTACAGTTACATATTATACTCATAATTTTAAGAAAAACGACCATTTTCCTAACAACACATCAAATGCAGCTTGGATACTTCCTAAATCATTTCCACATGATTGGTTGGATACCCAAGATGATATCCAGTTAGAAAGGAAGAAAAGCATGATGTCCTGTAATATTGAAGTAGTGCCAAATAGTATTGATTATGAATGGAGGACATGGTTTTAATTAGTGATCAGAAGTTTGTATTTCCAATATTAGAATTCTTAAAATTATGTGTAAATTGTAAGTGCAGTAATCAGTTCATGTTATTTATGTTTTCAGTAAATGTATCACCTTTAAAGTTTGATTTTTTTTTGTTTTATCATAATTAGTAATATAAATACCAGGAAATACTAATTTAATGACAAACTCAATCTTCACAGTAAAAATAATCCAAATATTTTATATTCAAAAATTTTACAATAATGACTGCAAAAAATATTTCTGAAAATAGTTTATTTTTTAGGTAACCGAATACACTATTGATTGGTTGTAATTAGTATGTATTTAGATTCATTTGAAGATCATGCTAAGTACAGTTTATCTTGTCATTAATGCAAAAGTGTATTTTCTTTACAATCAAACTGATGTATTTTTTATTTATATGAAAATTTATAGTATACAAATCTGAAGGGATCTATTATCAATGAAGACTAAATATTTTTATTTAACATATTTCGCTATAAACCATGAAATAATACTATAATCCCAAAATTCAAGTTTTTTCATGCAATTAAAAAAGTGAATGGTTTTTTATCAGTAAAATATGCTTAAGGCCACAAAAATCAGTCAGTGGATGAGCAATAGAAAAAAGAGGCAACATGAAGTTGTTGTATTTAAGTAGCATGTATATAATACGTCTGTTTTGAAATATAATAAGATAAAATAGCCAAATGACAGAATCAATTATATAAATATCACACAATGATTCAGGTACAGAAAAAAAACTTCACAATAGAGTTAACAAACTCAAAAGCTTCATCATTATAGTCCCACATTAGTATTTTTGAATTGCTGGTGAAGCTAGTTGTGCAATGTTAACATTATACTAATAAAGTTGCCAGCAACCTGCAAACACAAGAGTGGTGGCAGAAGTCAGAAGATAACAGCAGCAGCAACACCACAGTGACCTCTGTTCAACATGAGTGTGTATTGTGCATCAATCGTCAATTATTTCTCTCACTTCCCGTGTAACTTGAAACTGAGCCAGGTTAGTTCTTAAGATACATAACCAAACTTTGTGGATTTTAAAAGTTTATTTCTCGAGACATGAAACACATTAATTACTTTGGCATGGTTTTGATCTTGATTGACATTGACTACAATTTTTGTAGAGTGCCTGCTCGCCTCACTTCCTGACTTGCAACCATACTTTTGTATGAAACGCTTTTTACAATCTGTGCCTCGTACTGAGACTCCCTGTGCTTCCGAGATCTAAGCATCTCAGCTGCGACCTGCTTGCTAAGGCCGAAATGCTGACTGACTTTACACGGCACCAACAATTACAATCGCGCTCCAGCCCTAATTGTTTGGGATCTAGCCGCCAAAGAACAACTTTTTTATTATTATTAACTGAAAATCTGTTATATATGGACAATAAGTAATTTCTATAACAATTGAATAAACACTGTACTACAATAACTTGGAGGAGGTTCTTCCTGTGAAGCCACTCTCTTTAGTGTCTATCTTTAGCCAGATAGCTAATGTCAATAGAATAAATTACTGCTGGTAGAACATGTACAGTAGATAATTAGGCTTGAATCATTTTAATTGATTCTTTTCTCCATTATTAGTAAACAGATTTTTTGTGAGAACATTTAGATGCACTTCAGTTTTAGCACTAAACCATAGAATTTCACTCTTGATGAACAGAATATGTAGATCTCTGACGATTACATTGTTTGGAACATACGAAGGGGTGTTGACTATTGATCGTAGTATTTTGTTCAGGAAGCGCTGGAGTAGTTCCAAATTTGAGTTACTTGCTGTGGCCTCACAACTGTATCCTAGATGTCCAAATCGGTTTCAGGATTACTTTGTATAAAAATAACTTATGTGAGTTGTCAACTGAGATTTTCTACCGATCATCCAGTACATTTGTCGCAGCTTTATTTCCAGTTGTTTCCACTTGTAAAATATGTATTTTCTCCATGTAACACGTCTGCTGATATGTATTCCCAAATACTTGTACTTGGGACAATTGTTGATCATTTAGCATGACTGGTGGGCAGGTATCGCTGTTTAATGTAAACGTTATATGAATGTATTTGGATTCATTGACTTTGATTTTTCAATTATTTAGCCAAGTTTGTAGTATGATTAAGTGTATCAGGAGATATTCTGATGAAACTGTTGGATTTTGATGTACGGCGAGAACTGCAGTATCATCTGTTGTATAATTAGTTGTTATCAGATCAGCCGTGTAGAGGAAATAGAGAAACACTGCCGTGTGGCACTCCGTATTTTATTGGAATGAGATCAGTCTATTCATCTTGATATTTAATGAGGAAATGCCTTTCGTTAGGTAAGACTTTGGACAGGAATATATCAGTGTGGAAGATTTCTTTTTAGTTTATAGAGAAGGCCTTCATGCCAGACTTTATCAAAGTCCTGGCTGATGTCTATAAACGCCGACTAACAGTACATTTTTTTTTCAAAAGTCTTGTTGATTATGTTTGTTATAGAGTGTAGCTGTTCAATTGTACCGTGTTGGGATCTAAACCCAAACTGATGATGGGAATAAGTTCATTAGTGTCTATAATTGCCTTTTTAAAAGTATTTTCTCAAATACCTTTGAAAGTATAGGCAGAAAACTTATTGGACAGTAAGAGGATGTTTCAATATGATTCTTACCATGTTTTAATAGCATAATAATTTAGGCTACTTTCCAAGTACTAGAGAAGTATCTAAGTCTTAGTATTGCATTGAATATTAGTCTTATGGTTTGAAACCCTTTGTTTGATAGTTCTTGCAGCACCTTGCCTGTAATTAAATCGAATCCAGGTTCTTTCTTGAAGCTAGTATATCAAAAATGGTATCTTTAGTTTAATATATTTATATGTTTTGTAATGGGTCATCCATCTGATACGGTATGTTTAGAAATAGTATAACAGTATGTTCGTGTTCAGCTTTATTAATGTTAGGTGATTTGCAAACACACAAGCATTTCCTTTTCTGCTTCTGGCCCATTTACCGTGCTGATCTTTGATAGATGGAAAGGACACTTGAAGCCTTTTAAGTTTTCTGGTAGCTTTCCATAGTACATAATCAGTTGTTTCAGTAGCTGATAAGGTGCTTAGATAATCTTGGATAGATTAATTTTTTTATTTGTGTAAGTAACTACTTCAGTTCCTTTGCTGCCATATTGAATTTTCTTTTAAGTTGCCATCTTTTCCTAATTTTTTTTGTATTTTTTGTTTTATTATTACAGGACATTTTTCTTTTAGTGTAGCTCGATTGTGATCTGGTGTAGCTGCCCAAGTTGAATTACTTCGGTAAGATTAACAACTGCGACGTCTAGTTCTTCTGGTGTTTTCAAGGATGTATTTAAGTTAATCTAAAGTTGTTCTGCAATCCTCCCAGTTCATTTGTCTGCTGTATAGTGTAGGCTGTTTTTTGTTTATATAATATGAAGGAGTGCAATGTGATTATAATTGGCGTGTGGTCATATGACAAATAAAAGCAGGATTCTGCTCTAAGTTGCTTGACAATTCCGAAATTCAATAAATCTGGACTTTTCCTCAGATCAGTCAACCAATAGATTGGTTCTCTCGTGGAGCTAAATTATTTGTTTTTACGAATGCATACAGTTCTGCAGATATATTTACAGTTCATATATTGTCTTCTAGAGCTACTGTAGTTGCTTCTAAGTGTTCAGTTGTATAACATTCTAACTCATGATGCTTGATTCCTTCTCTAATATCACTACTGTTCTGCCATGTGCAGTACCATCAGGATGTCTTGTGTTATATATGAGATAATGTGGTATTTGAGGTTAATTTTGATGAGTAAAGTGCATTTCTTATATAAGCATGATATATATGTTGTGCGTTTGAAAAAATAATTTAACTTCCTGTGCGTGCTGGCTCAAACCATTGGCGTTCCATATAGCTATTTTTATCAGTTATGCCATTAGGAGATTTTATTAACTAATTATTAACTAACTCAGTGATAAGGTTCATATATATATACATATATATATATATATATATATATATATATTGTAATAAACTACCGTGATACTTTTTAATTTGCCCCACGTTGTGGTAGCCAAAATGTAATAATTAAATATGATGGGCTTTTAAATGAGAAATTATAGACTTTAAAACAAACAAATTTTTTTTACCAGAATTTACAATTAAACAATTTAATAAAAAACATATCTCTTTCTCTCATGGGTCTTTACTGGGTTTGATAACGGACAGAACCCTTAAATAATCAAAGAACCCAACATTTATCTTTAGATTAAACAGAAATATTTAATCGTGTAGACATCGACGAAACTTATTAACGAACTTATTCTACCAGATTGATTATAAATTTAAAAGAGTTTATTTTATTAACACAAAAGAAAAGAACGATATCTGAATGTATCTTTTAATTCCGTTTACACATATTAATACCATGAAATTTCAACTTACGATTACTCAGGAACATTTTGCTCGTTCATTACACACACACTTTATAGACTGGACGTTTAAACACTGACTCTAACACACATTATTGGTTCGACGATAGCTGATTCTCCGTTCGTGAAGGACATCCCACTTGCTCGTGGTGAAACTACTCGACGCTGGATGCAGTGTCCTGGCCTCATACCATCGAAGACAGTGGTCAAATTTTGATATTACAACAGATTGAACTTCTGCATACAAAAATGTTTATTGTTGAATAATTTTGCTATTTCTCTCGCAGGCTGCAAAATTTCTCCATACTTGGTGCTCGCCGTACGCCTCCGTAAACCGGTCGTGATCTGAGAATATTCTGCAGACGGGATTTTGATAACATAGTCAGTCAAAAAGCGGAGAGCGATCGGGATGGTTGTGGTGTCTGGAGCTTCTGAACGTCTGTGTTCGAAGGTGGGTTTTTGATGTTGGAGTTGGAGCTACAGGAAAGCAGATGGTTTAGTTGATACTCTGTTGAAAAGAGTATTCTTTCAATGCAAGTATTGAAATCTGTTGTGATGCATGTTGAAAGATCCGGAACATTCTAAATAAATTGAACGTTTGGAGTTGGCAATCTTACTGGCCAAACTGACTGGTGGCCGCACGCGTAACATCTGTACGAGGCGTAAGAAATCTACAACCTGGAATAAGGATACAAAAAGGATAAAGTGCTGTGTTGTGAAAAGTGTCAGTGAAACATCTGTGTAAATTCTATGCACAGAATTGGCCATTTTATTTTAAAAGTGAAGCATGTTCCTGAACCCAAAATGCAACTTGTAAGTAGATTTTAAAAATAAATAATTATTGTAAACTGTAAGTTAACGGTGAGGTGTCAGATTTCGTTGTTTTCTAGTAAATTCATTTAAATTGTATTTTCTATATTCTGTAAATTCTTCACATTGTAATTGAATATTCGCTTCTTTCAATCAAGCCCAGTAGAGACCCTGAGATATTTTTGAGTTTTATTTCATTGTAAAATTTGATTTAAATGTAATGTAAAGAAATAAAATTGAGATTGAAATTTGTATTGTTGAGTAAATAAATTTGTTTTGTTTCATTGAATTTAATAATTTGTTTAATTTAAAATTTCTATCAAATTAAATGTATTTTGTGCTCCAGTGTGGGCAAATTAATTAGCCTTCTAGTGGTAAAGAACATTTGGCAACAACAGAAGCAATTTTATCATTTGTCGTTTATTTATATTTTAGTGCGACAAAGTTTTCACATCTATTTAATTTAAAGTCTATAAATTTACTTTACAAATTTAGGAATATTTTGCAAATTAATTTATTTAAATTTTCATTTCTATTTTGATTATTACAATATATATAAATTGTAATGGTTACATATGTTCTTAAACAATTAATATGATTTAGCCGCACGTTGAGGACGCTAAAAATGTAATGTATACAAATTTATTAACAATTTTAAAATAAAGTAATAATGCCCACGTTAATGAATCTATTTAAATAATGGAAATTTTTAAATGAAAGTATCATAAATAAGAAAATTTATCTAAACTGGCCAAACAATTAATTTATTCGATGCACACAGATTTCAAATTACAAATAAATATTCGATGATCTTTTACAACATTTATTACGTACAAACAAAATTCTTACTCTTAATCTCAGGGTCTTTATCTGGGCCTTTATATAAAGAAAGATATTACTCCTTTTTTAAACAATCAAATTTCTGTGACGATTACACTTTATGAATTAATTACAAATTAATATTTACAATATTCAAAAAAAATCGAAATCTGACGATTTTATCTTTAATCAAACGTTCACAATAATTAAATGAGGTATGACACATTTTTTCTGGTACCTAGGGCATTTTAACTCTTTCAGAATCCCTTACACACACTCAATTTTCTAAAAACAAGCCATTCTTTCACTGAATTTACACTTCACCGTTGGATTAGCAAGTGTTGGCTATATCTTGTAGACGACTTATTGCAAAATTATGCCAATTTGCGGTAATTCTGATAATTGCTCCACGTAGACTTTTTAAAATTATTTGGCGTAAACTGGAACACTCAGAAATCTTTCTGCAGCACTATCCGAGTGAATGCTGTACTCTGCCTCTTCTTAACTTTACTTTTCATAACGTCTCGTCTATTTTTATTACGACCGCTTTCTGCCATTCTTGATCGCCAACTGCACTTATACGTTCTCCGCGCGCTAACAGTCCTACAATGCTTGTCCATTCTTGTGTGTGATATGTGTCTGTTTGCCAATAACAATTCAGGTCCCCAATGTTTTTAATTATTAATTATTAATTACCCTTTTAATTACTAAAATATATATATTTAGTTATTCACCCCCGCCTCCCAGCTGATTAGGGTGTAATGAATTGTTTAATTGGGATGCATTTTTAATTTTTATATTATTTATTTAACACAAAAATATTGAAATTAAAAAAACGTAATGAATTTTATTAATTGTTTCCAACATGATCACACAAATCACAGACACTTTGGGTTAACGTAACAGAGATATGTCACTCGCATTAAATACGTAGTACAGTGTGTGGATGGTTGAAGTCATTCGTTGTTGTTGCACGCTGTAGCTGGTCCCGGTTTTTCCTTACTAGCTCACCCGCTTTCTACGAACTGAGTGCTGCATACTTGTGATCGGTGCAGCTGGCTGGAGTGTCTCGTTGTTCGTTCACAAATTTCTCTGGAGATGACCTCGTACAGATAAACGATGAGCAGGTGCAAATTTTACTATGCAGATTACTAACTTAAATCCAACCCACTACTTGGATATGGATACACCTGTACCCTTCGGGATCCTGTCACCAACTCTTCCAAAAATCTCTCCTTGCACCCCGGAGCTGCACATTTTCCTGCTCTTATCGGCCAATCATGGCCTAGCGTCACCAGGCTTATTGTTCCAGAAACGCTAAGAGTTTCCCAATGCGCTTAACCAAAGGTTTTCAGTGCCACGATGTCCGCAATCTCGGGGTTACTAATCCTTTGAACTATTGAAATAGCCACGCGCTACAAGTCGACGTATCCTATTTGGGAAACAAAAGGATATTCCCAGCTACAACAAACAACAACATTTTCGAAAAGTACAAAAGTATAATTAAATTAAAATGCGCGCATTACAAGGGCTAGCACAATATCCCGTACACTCATCTTGCTCTGCCAGGTTTGTTTACAGGATTGTCCAGGTTCAACTGGCCGGTAAAGGAATATTTAAGGATGTGGGTTCGGGTTTGGTTAAATCGACTAGCAAATATTTCGACACTTTATGTATGGCTTTCGTCCGTTTTAAATACGATCCACGCTAAATTTGTCGCCAGTAACCCTTTCAACGAAGTGAAGCAAAAGAATCAAATTTTGAATAGACTGCAAAATTCCAAAACAAGAGTGGAAGACTCGTATTCAGTACAAAATGATTTAACTTCAAAATTAAAAGAAAGCCTTTAATCAGATATGCGGCAAACATAACTAGTTTTCCATATGCTTCAATATTAATATAACGATATTTTTAGAGTTATAGGGCTACATGAGGGTAATCCACGTGGTGGCAACTCTCCTTTAATAGCAGAGGAAGGGATTGGAAGGGGGGGATGCGGAAGAGTAGAGGAAGGTTGCCAAGGGTTAACTAGTGCTCTCTGGCTGTGGTTTAAGGATCCTACCCACCATCCGCCTAAATGTGATGCAGGACAAACACTAGAAAACCTGCATAAGGTAAATTCAATAAGCTCGCGCACTCAAACACAAATGTGAAAATACTAAGTTATTAATACATACTAATTATTAATACGACAAATATGCATCTAACCACACATTACGCAATGAAATTTACATGTATTAATGGAACCTTTCGGGGTGAAGCAAAACAATTTACAGTTACAAACATAATACGTGAAAATTATGTAAAGTACGCTTCTCAAATGTAAAAAACAGGTTACGTCAAATATAAAATTACACAAATCCTATGTTCCACAAAAAAAACCATAAGTTTATCCAGTACGAATTATTCTCTTTAATTATTCCTCTTAAGCGCATGGTAAAATAAACTCATAAATGTTCACACGCATTTTCATATTAACTTATGCGCGTGCAGCTGAGTTTCAAGGACGATTAATACGTAAAATGTAGCCGCTATGAACTGGATGCAAGGGAACCTTGTAGGAGAGATACGAAGAGGCTACCTTTGGGGATGCCTTTTCCTCTCCGTTTTTGAACTAAGGTTCCCACAAGCCGAGGCACCTCGGCCTGTTTTGAGAAGTGTATGTTCCGGGGTCACAGACTTTGGGCATACGGTAAGAGTTGTCTGCTATTCCCATTGGAATAGTCGGCCAGCTGCCTCCTAAACTGGTCGAGGCACGAGAATGGGAATGCTGCGACCCCACAGCAAACTCTTCTCCCGTTATCGGAAGGGCGTGTGACAAGTACCCAATGCCCGACCTACCTGATGCAGGTTTTTCTAGGGTTTTCCCTGCATTTCTTTAGGCGAATGCCGGGTAGGATCCTTAAAATATAGCCCGAGGGACCTAGTTAACCCTTGGCTAGCTTCCTCTACCCCTCCGCATCCCCCCTTTCAAATCCTTTCCTATGCTATTAAAGGGGAGTTGCCCAACGTGGAATACCGTCATGTAGCCTGTTGCCCTAAAAAAAAAAAGAACTGGTCAAGGCACTGCGAGGGAAAAGCTGCGACGCCATAGCAAACCCCAGCTGCCGCCTAAACCGGAAGACACGGCGAGGGGAAAGCTCCGACCCCACAGCAAACCCCTCTCCCGACTTCGGAAGGGCGTCGGACAAGTACCAAATGCCCGACCCACTTGATGCAGGTTTTTCTAGAGTTTTCCCTGCATCACTTTTAGGCGAATTACAGGGTAGGATCCTTAAACCTTAGCCCGGGGGCCCTAGTTAACCCTTGGCTACCTTTCTCTACCTTTCCTCATCCCCCCTTTCACTTCCTTTCCTATGTTATAAGAGGGGAGTTGCCACTATGTGGATTAACCTAAACAAACAAACAAACAAACAAAAATATGTATTTTCATCACCTGGTTAAATACTGCAGTTTGGAGTGTCCCAAGTCGGATGTGCAGGATTAATGCAGAATCTTAAGCCGGCAGGGGCGATGTCTAAATTACACGTAGCCTTTGCGTGTGCACGGAGTCAAATAGGGGGCCGACGTAGGAAACACTGGTGACCACAGGGGACGGGCATGAGACTGGGATCGGATCATGATAGACTGCTTCGGTGAAACCTCGATTGCGTCCGAGGAGGATTCGTGCGTGAGTCGCACGAGAACTGCTGATTCTAAACTCCGAATTCCGACTAAGCGCCAACTCGGACTTGAGCAGCAAAATTTCTAGTCCTGAAAATATAACATTCTGGGAGCAACTGGACAGAGCTCCTTCCTCCTTGGCTTTTCGAAGTGGAGTGATCAAAATTATTAAAAAAAAAGGGGGAGCTCCTGGCGAGTCTCAAGGTGGGAGAAAACTTTAATAAACGGTTGCTAAATGAGTTGTAGAATCGAAAACGGTGGTAGATGAATTTCAATACGTGATTAAATCGCTCAGGAGAGTGATAAAAACATGGGGTCTAAACCGGAGAAAAGGGAAGAATTTTCCCTGTCAACCAATGACGTAAAATAATAACCACAGATCTAAAATGTGGATAAAATCTAATATACGGCTTCGGTTTAACACCACACCAACAGTGGGAGAGAGACGCTTTCTAGATTAGCATTCGAGACATCCGTTTATTGACAACAATGGGAACACAGTAAATTAATAAAAAACTATAGACATAATAAATATAAAAATGCAATAAACGGGAAATGAAAGGATTTTTGTATGCAAAAAATTGAAACAAGTTTCGGGAAAAGGAATTTATTCTGGAATAAAATTGCCCAATTTAAACAATTAACATTGTAAAGGGGATAAAACATCGTAATAAAAATCAAAAAACATGTAACCATGTTGCAAACCGACTTTGACGTTACAATATTGTAAAGAATTATTTTTGAAGGCTGGTATTTTACGTTAAATCAAAAAATATTGACCATTAAATAAATTTTATATAAGTTTATTACAGTTAAGCATGAAAAACTCTTAACTCAGGCACCTATGGTTTTTACATAGAAGAGATCTGCTGCCCGTACCAAATACGTACTGCTATTCTGTGTTGTGTTGCTTGCTGTAGCTCTCGTACCGACGTCTCCTTATCTCACAGCCGGCAGAACGGGTTAAGTGCAGTGATGACTTTAGTCAGGACCATTGCAAGGCGTCGACTCAGGGGTTGACCACTGGCTAAGGCGTCGGCCTCAGGGATTGATTGCTGGCAAGCCGTCGTACTAAATTGTGTGGCTTCGATGAACTCTTCACTAACAAATTGTGGCCCCTTTCTCACGACGATTCTGCCTCGGACTATATCAGAGACAACAACTTGGAAAAGCTTACAGCAGAACTCATGAGATTTGTAGATCGGTGACACTTAAAACGTATACACGTAACGCAATACGGAGCCTCTCATAATCACATCCACCAGCTGCGGTGAGCGCAGAACATCTGCTCCAGTTTCAAAAGCTTATCTCCGTTCCCTCCATTATAGCCTCACATTCTTTTACTTTTTTTCATTATTAGAAAACTTCGTCGAAATGTCAGTTGACTGATTCTTCCATTGTTTCAAGAGATATAGCATGCAGCTGCAGTTCTGTAGTCAACAATGGCCAACTATTCTGTTGATGCCAACAATCGAGTCAGAACACGAAACTTACTTGGATGGAAATATTTATCTCCTCCACCCCCCACGCACGTGCACGATTTCGAATTCTCCAAACCCCAGCAAACAGCACTTCCGAGACAAAGCAAAACTAAACCAAAATACACGCGTTACAATATATATATTGTACGTTACTGAGTGAACAAAAGTTATTAGTCCCATTGTACGGCCGGTTGGAAATCGTACTAATTTTGTCCGAGTTAGCAGTTGGTAGAACAATTAGATAAGGGATGGTATAAGGTTATATGTCTAATACACTTTTTTTAAAATAAAAAAAATTATTTCCCCGTTGCATTTTGGGAAACAGTATGGGCCGCGAAATGTTTCGTTCTTCCAGGGAGCTGATGTCGATTTCCTCGATTGGATGCTTATAGAACAGTGAATATTTAGCCTATAATCCCGAAAATAAATTATGAAATTTTTTTTAAAAAAAAAAAGCTAAAATTATTTTCTGAGGCCTATGGAATGGCTTGTGCACTTGAAACCACTCGAAATACAAGCGATTAGGTTAAATGGTCGAATAAACACGCTGAGTTGAAGCAGGCACACAATATTGGGTTCGAGAAGCCAGAATCTCTGTAAAAAGAACGCCAACAGTATCAAAATAAATGTTCTTGTCAACAACCTACATGAGCAGGATGTGCATAGCTTGTTTCTAGTGTAGATTCCAGGTCTTCAAATCCAACAAATGTGGCTAGATAGGTCACATCGGCAAATATTGCAGATCTCATGTGAAAGCAAAAGGTTATCCGAAACCAAGGTTCTAGGCGAACAGATTGTTGTGTTGTTTTGACTAAGAAAACTCGAAACCGACGGCGCAATATTAATTACTAGCTGAGTATTTATTTAAATACAGCCTGTTGCAGAATTACAGACTTCTATGGGTTGTAGACGGAACTTAGTAGTTAAAGTTTTAATAAGGAACGCATGTTCGGAAACGTATTATTTGGATGTATAATAAGTTTCATTATCAAATCACTGGAGACAATGAGTTTTTCCCAGTGGCGGCTCATAACTTGTAAGTTATGCGCTACATCACCTCAAGCTACCACATTTATTAGGATAACTATGTTAAATAATAAAACTACATCAGTGATAGTGTTACCAACACTCTGACCCCCCATGTAATCTGCTACGTTTCTAATTCTGTCCACATAATTTCCAATCGTGTCTAATAGTTAAACACGGAATAACTAACCTTATAGTATTTTTCCTCATAACATATTTAAAATAATGTTAATTTTCGGAACAAACCGCTGAGCAGTCATGTATGTGCTGTTGATTTTCACACTTAAATGCAGCTTAAGTGTTGTTTTCTTTAAAATTTCATTTTTTTCTTGTTTTGAAAATATTGAAAAATACACTTTTATAAGTTTTTAAATTTAATTTATTCGTGCCACTCGTTGTGGTGCCATTTTGTAATATTTAATAAAAGGGTGGCTTACAATAAAAGATTATTTTACTTTTACAAACAAACAATTTTATTTAACAAAGGATTAGTACAATTTATACAATTTAATGAAAAAAACTCTCAATCTCTCAAAGATTTGATAACGGCAGAACATTTAAACGTAATCAAAGAACACAAAATTTAGATTTAAATATAAAAGAAATATTTATTCGTCTAGACATAGACGAAATTAATTATCGACGAACTTATACTACAAGATGGATTTTAAATTTAAACAGTTTATTTTATCAACACTGACATTATCTTTTAAGTCGGTTTACATAAATCATTTTACTTTTCTCTTGCTACTTACGGCTGCCCAGGGTACTTTTAACTTTCGATGCACAGTGGTGGGGATTTCACAGCTTCTATTAAATTCACAGATTCTACTAAATACTGTTGGTTTGAAAAAGAAAGTTTGTGGTATCTCGACGACTTTTCTCTGCTCTGCTTCGATGACGACTGGTTTCCTGTAAATTTAACAAGTCTTCTCTCCTATGCTTTGGCTGCGACTTTAAACCTGCAATCTTTCGACGACGACTCTTCTTAAACAATGTCTCTCTTAAACTCATCCTCCATCCTCGGTGATCGCAGCACAACTTCTCCGCTTAAACAATGTCTCTCTTAAACACCATCCTCCATCCTCGGTGATCGCAGCACCACAGACCTTCTCAAAAGCTTATCTCCTCCCTTATATACGCCCTGTCTCCTACTTTTCCATTGTTCGAAAACTTCGTCGCAAATGCCAGTTGACAGATTCTTCCATTATCCCAAGATTTATATTATGCAGATGCAGTTCCGTAGTCAACAAATGGCTAACTACTCTGTCATGTCAAGCCGACAATCGAGACAGGACCCGCAATCCCTCTGGCTGTCTTTTCCACCCCCACACGCACGTGCACGGTTTCGAATTCTCAAGACCACACATCGAGCGCTTCCAAGAACGAAGAAAACTTCCTAAATAAACAAGTTACAAAATGCCCCTCCAACAGTCCAGACTATTAATCAGAAACAATTCCTCACTTTACAGGCATTACAATATATACTATTTTCAAATAAGATTTATAAATACTGAATAGTTCAAATTTATTTCAATTTCATTGCTTATGCCTCTCTGTTTCAAAGCACGGCACGGGTATGAGCTCTTAGATTTTCTGCAGTTTGTTGAGCTTTTCGGGTGGCGCAGGGAGGTGAAAAGGTATACTGCGCATACGCAATTGTCAATCAAGTACCACAGCCCGTGCTCAGAAACTAAGATCACTGGGCTAGATGGCTGCTTAGTTCTAGAATTTCGAACTCATCTACAGTACGTACAGATAACTATGTAAAAAAATTGCTAGTACTAAAATAAAAATAGCAGAGAAATTGTTACTTTCAATTAATAAGTTTGTGTATTCTGAACACGCGAACATTAACATTCTAATTGTAACTATAACACAAGAACGACAATTTTTACCAATGTTTTTATTTCTAATTTTTTCAAAACATTATTTATCCTTGATTAAATTAATATTTTTAGACAAAAAATTGTGACATTATCGCCGGTCTCGGTTAAAAATGGTGGCTTGTCTCGCTATTATGGAATCCTCCCGTTCGTTAAAGAAGAAACACATGAAAAGCAACAGAAATTTTATTGTAAGTGGAAGTTTCAAGCACCCTTTATAATAAGGCAAGAAATTTATATACAACGTAAACTAAATTGATAAAGTCGATTATTTCAATTGTTTCCATGTTATTCGTAATTATATCCCTAATTGTAGATCATTTCACTTGTAGTGGTAGGTTTATTAAATTATAAAGTAAAGGGATATTTTCCAGAATTTCTTAATTATCTAACTGAACATGAAAAAAAAAATTTAAAAAAATACAAATTATCCGTGTTCAGCTAGCTGGGCAAAACAATCGGATCCCTTAATCCCAAGTTAAACCATGGTTTACGGTAAATTCCCTCAGGTGCGTCAAGGATTGAGATGGCAGTTACCTCAAGTTGATCTCTGGCCGTGATCATGTGGCACCGTCGATCTCTACGAGTCCTCTGGAAAACTGCAAGTTTGGGGCTGTACGTCCATCCCTGGTGACGGTTCGTCGAGGAGTCTCATCTATACTTTCTCTACAGCCCCTTCGCTGGATGTAAAATATCGATTGTCTCGATCATCTTTGGATCGATCTTTCCTGAACCAAGAAATGTGATTGGTTCAGGCAGCCACGTGTTAATTCAATTTGTGGGACTTTTGGAGAGACGTTTCCACAATTACTGTTTTTCAATTTAATTTAATAAAGAAAACCATACGTTGAAGACGCCAATTTGTGGTACTCACAAATATTAAAATGATTGGATGATTTAGTAAGAAATCAAGATTTTAAAATAGACAAACAAATTAATTCATTAACACACAATTTAAATTTACACAAGTTATCAAATGGATTTTTACAACAGTTAGTAATTAATGTTTTACAATAAAATATTCTATTTCTCAGGGTTGTTTACTGGGCCTTTAATAAAACAAATACTTGTTAAACAATTTTACAATGCAATAAAGAAAACACATACAATAACCAAATACGAATTCTGAAATTAGACGATTATACCTTTACTTAAAAGTTTACAAATATGAATACTGTGAAATACTAACTTACAGTCTCTGGTAATCCATGAAATTCGACTCACTTGCATACCACACTTAACTCACTTTAAATACAGGCCATAATGAGCACCAAATTGTGCAGCACTTTACACTGAACACTTTCGTCAGTACAACTAAGCAGACTGTTCACGTAACGGCAGACTATCACCACCTGACTTTCTTCTCACGACGACTTCTCGATGACTTATATTTATCTCGGCCACCTAACTTGGCCCAATGTTCACCGACGAACTCTTATTTATTTAGGCCACCTAACTGGGCCCGATGTCTACGAGGACCAACACCGATGAACGCTGCTAACAGATTGATCCTTCCTTTATTCTCACGACTACTTATATATTTTTTTTTGCACACCTCACCACGAAGTCGTGTGCACTTCTCCCCATACCCTCGTCTAATTTGCCAACTGCCTCTCAATTATCCCCCATTACCTCGTCCTTTTGTACAACTCGTGTACCTTCTGCCGCTGATAATACGAGTCCAACTACGACTCTGGACGACCTTGTGCAGACATCACCTCGAATCCGGGTTCAATTCTGCACACCGCCCCACAGAGTTCGGGTGCACTTTTTCACCCCCACAGAGTTCGGGCGTACTTTTGCAACATCCCCACAGAGCTGGGCGTACACACACTTAACTCACCCTGTTGAATACGCAGATTTAATTGATCAAGCCAGACCATTATACTCAGCGGTATGTGAGGCAATCAAAATTGTCCTAATTATTTCAACGACATGTTACATTTAATACGTTACGACGTATCAAGACGTGGTCGAATCGGTGGCATTCGCAAAGCTAAGCAGCCTGTGTTCACAGGAAAAGAGTAGGTGACACTGAATTCATTTATGAACTAATTTGAACACCAACCTAGACGCCTTAAGTTTTTATTCAAGCAGTAACTAAATAAAAATATTATTTCTTATCTTTTTCTGTATATTTTCTTTCATGACAGTGATGTGTGTGTAAGTGTACCGCCCTGCCGAAGCCTATGAATGTAATATGCTATAATAAATAGAATTTAAAAGAAATAACTGTCTTGACGAAATAAAGTTAAATACATGAAAGTATACTTGAAATAAAAGAACTTAAATTAGTATTTTAGAATACATGTAATTTAAAAGTAACTTTTCTGCTTTTAATAAATTGCTAACAAGTGCTATGTGTTCTCAAACTGTTAAGAAACTTATTATTACAATTTTACACCTCAATGTGGGGGTTTTGTTAACTTTTAAAATTATTTTAAGCACATCAATTGCAGGATTAATATTAACACTTCAAATTTTTAGCTATTTTTTCTGAGTTATACATTCAAAGTATACATAGTTTTTCAGGTATACACCAAACCTTCCATTAAAACTTTTTAATTTTTTATATTCATTGACAATATCTCTTGCCTTTTTATTTTTTATAAACAGGAGAGACCATTTACAGAATTGTAATTGCCCTTGTGGAGTATATATTTGTATTTAATTGAGTTGTTGTTAATGACTTATTGTATACAACACTATTTGACAAAGTATCACTAACAAAATTAGTGTTATCTGTGGATCACAGCTAATCTTGGATCCCCCCGTAAGTACATTTCCATTTCTAAATATCGTTGAGTTGCTATTTCCTGAAGACGGTTTAATCTTATTTCCAGTGTGTGTAAATAAAATTGTGCATTTTTTATGTACTCCAAATATTGTTCTTCATCATCCTTTGATATATTATCACGCTCTGTTTCATACCATTTAAACTTTTGTTGCAACAGCTGAGATTCCTGTAAATTATAATGAAACAATATATGTCATGAAGTTGTTATTAATTGCAATAATAAAAATACTTCACCCTCCATTATATTCCCTGATATATTTAATTCACAGAAGTGAACAATATTATATTTGTGTGTATATACCATACACAAATATAAACAGATGAAGAGTTATACTACCAATGCTGACAGTCAGGTGATCAACACATTGGCATAGGAGGGAAGGATAAAAAAATATCCTAAATGACTGAGGTTCGTGATAAATATTTTGTTTTGTGGGTGTGTAAGCTCATTGGTGATGGAATCAATGTCATTTAAAACCAAATAAATAAGCTTGCTGGTGATGGTTATTTAAATTCAAATTCAGTCAAATGAAAAATCTGTTTGAAGTGAAGGAAATGGAGAGGAGAAACAATTACTATCCATTCACTCCAACTTGGGTTAAATATTTACTGTGCAAGCTAACTTACCTATCAAATATATTAAATTATTGATATCTAGGAGGTGAAAAAATAATTACTGAAAATAAAAAGTGAGTAAAAATCAATGCAGAGTAGTCAAAAAATGTATAACTGAATAAATAATAATTAATAAGAAAGATAGCCAATTCAGGCAAAATAAGTGATAATATAAATACCACATAACGCTTCTGGGATCATCAAGTGCAAAGAAGAGCCTAGAGGAACAGAACTGGACTTGTCAGGCGACAAAACTCAAAAGCGACAAAAACATGATGGCAATGGGGAGCCAAAGGGTTAGTGTAACAATAAGGGAAGAATGACAATGGGAAAGTAAAAAGTTTAGCATAATAATAAGGGCTCATAGCATTTGTTAATTATAAATACAAATAAGTATAAGCATAAACAATAACACTACCAGAAAACTATAAAAACTACTAAAAGACATCAGCAACTCTAGACACCTAACTTCAGCAACTCAATGAAACCGACAAATCACTATGGCTCAAAACTAAATACCTGACCAAAAATAAAACTGATATCCCCCCACTTAAAAAAGACAACCAGTGGTTCACCACCCCTTCCCAAAGTGATAACTATTGACCAACTATTGACCAAACAATTCTCCCCAAACACCTTTTACACCAACCACAACCACACATAACTCCATCAGCCCCTACCACTATCACCCCTCCCAAAATTCCCAAATCAAAAGTACAATAAAAAAAACTAAAAAACAAAGCCTCCTCATGTCATGACCTCATCACCAATTGCCATATAAAACATCTTCCAAATAAAAACAATAATAAGGCCATCCTGAGAACCATATACTACGCAACCAAATGGAAACATGCCACAATAATCATTTTACCAAAACCAAACAAAGCAAAATCCCACCCTGAAAATTACTAACCAATAAGTCTTCTTCCTCCAATTTCCAAACTGTTTGGAAAATTACTTCTCTTTCACATAATCAACCAATTCTCCTTCCAAATTCCTGGCACACAATACAGTTTTCACCCAAAACATTCCTGCTCCCATCAATTATACTCCCTCTCCAATCTCAAACAACTCCTTCGAACAACGCCAATCCTGCATGACCACATTTATAGACATTGAAAAAGCTTTTGACAAAATCCATCACACCTCCGTTATATCCAAAATCAAAGACTATGTAAATAACACCCACTAGAATACTCCTCAACTATCTCTCCAACATCAAAATAAATAATCACTTCTCCCAACCCCACCCTATCACTTCATGCATCTCCCAAGGAAGTTTAATAGCCCCCTTCCTATACAACACCTTCTTTCACGATATCCCACGACACCCCACCATTAGTGCAATCTTTTTCACAGATGACATTGCCATATCTTATCAAACCTCTTCTCTCACCTCCAATATAGAGCCTCTTCAAACAGCACTCACCAATAGAGCATTGGTCCAAACAATGGTGAATCAACGTAAATCACACCAAATCAGCAACCGTCTTATTCAGTCTAACCAAAAACCCTCCTCCCCAAATCCCCCTCTATCTAAACAACTTATAAATACTCACAAAAACAGAATCTAGAACTCCTCTTTGATTCAAAACTCTCATGGAAACTGCACATTAAGCACGTCTTCTCCAAAATCAGCCTAAAATTCAGAACACTACATCCCCTCCTCAACAGAAATGACCCAATCACCTCTTATACCTCTCCATAATACAACCCAACTGGTTCTATACCCCATTCATATGTGGAATAACAGCCAAACTAAACATAATCCTTCATACCATTACTATCTCTCCCTTGTACCTAAGAAATTCCATCATCCATCAAGACATTAAAATTCCCAAAGTCAACTCCTTAATCAGCAAATCAAAAGAGTCTAGAGAGACACAACTACACAAGTCAGTTGAGTTAAAACTTTTGAGTTTTGTTAACTGACTTGTGCAGTTGTGTCTCTCTAGGTTCTTGCATTTTTTCTGCACCTTAAGAAAGGAACAATAGTTCCAGAAATGTGTGGTATTTATATTATCACTTCTTTTGTCTGTATTTGGCCATCATTCTTATTATGAAATTAATTGTAATTCAAAGACTTGGTTGTTAATAACATTACAATATTTAAATAAAGCAATTATAATGTTTCATACCTTCTCAAATAATGATTGTAGGTGAGTTGCTCTATCAACAAATGATTGCTTATAATCAGTAAGACATTGTTCTCTTATATGAATAGCTTCTTGTTTTGTTAAATTTTGTGGATGGCCAAGTCGTGCTAAATATGGCGCTAAATAATCAGCATCATCTTCAACTTCTCGTACACTTTTTTGTAATATTTGTAGTTCCTAAAATGTTAAAATAATCTATAATGTATACATAAAGCAAATAAGGATAATGTGACATTATCAAATTAAAAAACTTATTTGGACTGGAAATAGGTATAGATAAATATGAAGAAGGTAAAAAGAAAAATAAGCGAGTTTAATTATTGGGGGAAAAAAACAGTTTTTAGAGGCTGTTGAATCCAGAACTTTGCCATGACTGTAGGATGTGTTGGAGATAGTGTTGCTAAAAATGGATGAATCAGGGGGAAATGCTTTACATATGTCATAAATTTTGTTAATTCTGTGGCTATTGGGAATTATGTTTTAGACAGTTTGACAGAGCTGTGGTATTTGCAATGTTTTTGGAAGATGTTCTTTTATTTGCAGAGTCTGCAATAAATCTTGTAAATACATACCTACTGTCCTGAAGAAGGGGGCTCAAGTCCTTGAATATTTGTCGTTACTGGTTTCTGGCGTGGCTACTCCAACTTTTGATTTAAGTATTGAGGTTTTGTATGAACAAGGGATATAAATTTAAACTTTATACTACTTATGGGACTTTTAATTAAATCATATTAATTTCACTTGAAATATAACATAATAAAAGTAACTAGCTTCATTCATAACAATTGGACATTTATGATTTGATTGTTAATTTGCTTTACCTGTTATTGCTGCATATCAAGATAGAAACAAAAATTTAGTAATAGGTAATAAAATTGCATAAGTAACAGTGGATAATGATGTCAGTGAATGCTCTTGAAATGTCATGTCCTATGTCTTTCTTGCCTGGTTGGAAGTTAGATGAGAAAATCCTTCACTCTTTGATGTGACATTCAAAGGATTTAAAAATATAGGAATGTGATTAATTTTTTTCTCTTAGATTTAAAGTTTAATGGCAGTGATACATATATTGTTGGAATAAATAATACTGTTCAGACAAATTATTACCAAAAGCCTAACGAAACACAAAACTTCTCATTCTATCTCTACAAAGCAAATGTTTGCAATTTCATATTATTTGAGGTGAAATAATCACTTATTACTGGAAATCTCGTTAAAATAAATGCTGTTTTCTGAAACAATTATAAATAAATAAAATATATTCTGAGTTTCACAAAATTTCTCTTATTCAAAATGCTGGGAAAACATGGTTGAAAATAAGTATATAAGGTCTATGTATTTCCTTAACAAATTAAAATTGTAATATTTTCTCTTTAAATTATTGGTTACAATAGAAGAACATACTCACTCTGTCATTCATCCCTGACTTAGCATCTTGATTTCTTAATCTATCGAATTTGGATACAAATAGTTTTGGAAAATGTATTTCAAATTCTCTGGTTCTCAATATCTGTGAAATCTGGATAACATATAACAATGAAATTGGAAAATGTTCATTTCTAAGGAGTGAAATCAACTTCATATTTTCATAATCACTTTTAAGTATATATTTTTCATAATTAAAATAAGGTTAAAAACGATGATTTTAATGGGTCCAAATAGTTTTTGAACACATTCAAATTTACTTAACTTTGTCTATAGTATGAAAATTTTAAACATATTAAATTACTTTTTTAAAACACCCATAAATTTATATAGAAAGAGATTCAATTTTCCAAAATAACTAAGAGAAACCAAATGCTGAATATTGTTTACCTCATTTTCCATTTCTCTAATATGAAATAGAGATTTTTCTTCAATCTTCAGCATTTCATCTAGTAAATAAAATAAAGGAAGTTGTTTAACAGGTGGCGCATTAGTGTCATACTGGAAAAAAAGTACAAGATGAATATATATTGTAGTATTCTTTTTAATTAAATAAACGAAGGAAGAAAATTTAAACTAAACCAATTTTTTAAAAAAAGATAACAAGATTATTTATTTGACAAATCTGATTTTCATTGATGTTATACTGTTAAGTAAATGCCTCAGCTTTTACAAGATTTTAAATGTCTCTAATAGAGACAGTGATTTGCAAATTTCACCAAATTACAAAAGCAAAAACTGAATTTAAATTTACAATAATAAAATTTTATACAAACAAAAACCATAGAAATCTGAAAAGTTATAGAAAACTGGCGGTAAATGATATTTACATAAAGGTATACAGAAGAAAGTTTTTTTTTGTTTTTACATATCATTTATTTAGGGCTGCTCTGGTTTTGGCACGTGTAATTACTTTAATTTTTATAGAACACTATTTTCATTGACAGGCCATGGGACTGATTTTATCATCGTCTCACTTTCCAACACTTTAGGCACCTTTCTGCTTCACTGTCATACATATTGTGATGCTCAGTTTGTTGTGGAGAATCCCTTTAATATAAAAGTGATTATATTCAACCTATACTTTGCTGAATTTGACCACCACAGACTCTCGCCATGCTCCCAGAACACAAATGACTGCCTGTACTGTACTCTTTCTGACTGTTTCATCAAGATATACTCCACTGCCTCCCAAACACACACTCACTACTCTTTGACTATCTAAGTTCTCCTCAGACTCCCAAAACCCACTGACTGCCTCCCATAACACACTGCTCTCTGATTGTTCTATACGTCTCCTAAACACACACTACTCTCTGAATATTAGAGTGACTGTCAACGCTTAAGTTTTGAGTGTTTTATATACCTTTTCAACAATACACTGTAGCAGCCATTATAGTCTCTGCATTCTTGTGCCATACAATGCTGTTCTTTACAATGCTCTGGTCTCAAAGTTACACCGCCAATAATTAAATAATCAAATTACATAAAATATTTACATTACACAAAGTAATCTCTACAATATATATATATATATTATAATTAATTAAAAGGAAATAATTGATTAATGAACCAATTTTGGACTTGTATTGTTGGTGGTGTAAAAACACACAAGTTGTATACAAGAATATATGGCAATAATGCATGCTTGCTGGGATTGTCGAATTTCATTTGCTAGATGCTTAGTGCTCCAGAGTTTGTGGTGAGCAGTGCTCCAGAGTGTATGGTAGGAGACGGTAGAGAAAGGACATAAATTCAGAAAGTGTGTGGCTGTATATAGTCTAACAGCTATAATATCTAGAACTATCTACGGTTTTCGACTCTATGAGTGTAACAATATTATTTTCCCTGATGCAGAATAGTTCAGAGTCTAGCTTACCTTCATGAGGTACACATTTTTCTTCAATTATTGGGAGCCCCAAGTTATTGCATCAAGCACATAACAAACTTTTGAGTGTGGTAGCAGGATTTTGAGAAAAGGATCAGCAAAGCAAGTGTAGTGAGTCAATTTGGCAAGCAGCATGTGTTGCCCATTAATTCAGTGTATAATGGCTTGTCTATAAAGTGTATATGTGAACCAGCCCATGGCCTTGGTACTAGAAAAAAAATTAAGAAAAAACTGCACAACTTACTATCTGTAAACCCGCAAGTAAACGATATTATCGTCAGATTGCTGATTTCAGAGTTCAGATTATAAATTTCATATCTCATTTTTTGTATTGTAATGTTCTATTGATTGTTTGAATTAATGCCTTGATAGCTTTGTGAATTTGATTGTTTAATAAGTATTCTTTATTGAAGCCCCGGTGATCGGCCATGAGAAATAGCCGTGGCATTATTGTAAAGTATTGATATGTAGTGTGATTTAAATAATTTGTTTTAATAAATTAATTTGTTTGAATATTTTAAATCTTGATTTTTTTAATTAAAACATCTGATCATTTTAAATTATTACAAATTTGGTGCTTCAACATGGCGATTTAATTTGTTTATTTATTTTGAATATTACAATATATATATATATATATATATATATATGTATATATATATATATATATATATATATATTAAGGAAAATGTGATGAGGTCAAATTGAATAATGCATTATGATAAGACAGAGAAACAGTGATGCTGACTTACCTTATCTGGACCAGTCTGGCATAGATGGAACTTCAAATTTTCGAGGGCCTGAACTGTGTTCCAGTTGGGCACAATTTCTATATTATATATACAGAATTTGTTTTAAATAAAAATTATAAATACCTGGTGCCCCCTTGTCAGAGCAGGATTGAATGTAAGATGATCTCCCCTTTCAGATAAAGGAGGTTTAGTGTATTCTCTAACAGCCCCTGTTAATTTATCAGGCTTAATATGATATTCTATTTTCACTTCATTATTAAAAATATCAAAAATTTGCACTGCTATATCTTCATTGGGATTTTTGTTTGGGTTTCTATAAAATTTCTCTGTAAATTTCTGCAATATGAAACACAGATATAAACTAAATATTATTAAAAAAAATGTCAGATACAGCTAGATGAAAATTTAGACAAATATGCATGAAAACAAATACTACTCCACATTTTATTATGAAAGGACTATAACATGTAAATAATGATCTAAGCTAACCCTGGGACATGTTAACATCTGTAAACTTCTAAAAGTAGTATTTGAACATATTGAGAGAAACCAAGATAAGTATAAGGCAAAGGAATAAAAGGATAAAAATTCAACTAAACAATCCTGAATTTACATGATCCGAAATGACAGTGGTATTCACTAGCTAAACGTCTAACACGAATGTAGCCATCATTATCCAAAATCAAAGCAGATTTGTTATAAAAAAAACATTTCTTGCCAATATGCATGCAGAGATGTTTGTTGCTGCAGGCTCTGATGGTTTGGTGTCATATATATATATATATATATATATATATATATATATATATATATATATATATATATATATATATTGTAATAACCACACAGGGTATAAAATAAAAAAAATATATGATTTTGATTTTAACAAACAAATTTATTAACACAAGCAGAAAATTACAATTGAATTTATATTCTACTATTATAATAAGAAACTCTTGCTCTCATGGGTCTCTACTGGGTTTGACAAAGGACAGAATCAAACTATTAAAAAGACCCAACATTTATGTTTTTAAATTAAACAAAAGTACCTACTAAATTTATTTATAAACTTAACCTATAGCTTGCTTCTAACCTTATTATCAAAAGAAGAGAACGAGATCTGACTGTTATCCTTTAATAACGTTTACATCTGTTAATATTGTACATTCCAACTTACGGTTTCTCAGGTTTACTTCGACTTGTTCTTTAGACACACGCTTTATAGCCTTGACATTCACTCACTGACTCTAACACAATATCACTGGTTCGCCAATATCTGGTTCTCCATATCCAGTGAAATATTCCAGGTGTTCGTTGTGCCACTCCTTGACGTCGTTTGCTGCATGCAGGTCGCCTACCATCGAAGACAGGTCAAATTCTCGTACTCATACAGATAGAGCTTCTGTATGTTAAAAATGTTCGTAGCTGTTTCAGTTTTGCTGACTGTCTCTATTTCCTCTCCCGTGCTAACTGCCAACTGTCTAACTGTCCAACTCTTCGCTGCGTCCTCCGTCTCTCTCCCGTGTTAACTGCCAACTGTCCAACTCTTCGCTGACCGTCTCTCGTTCCTCTTCCACGCTAACTGCCAACTGTCCGTACAATAGGTGATTTCCCCTATATATACCCCTAGCCTCCTTGTTTTTCTCTTGCTGCAAAATTACGTCGCAACGGCGCGGTGACAGAATCCCATTACTCTAATTTACGTTCCGGCCACTGGAGTCCTTCCGCCGGCTGCCCGAAACCCGACACTCGCGACAGATCCAATTTGTCTTTTGACCTCTCCGCTCACAAGTGCGCGATACTAATTTCTCCAGATCCCAAGTCAACAAGTGCCTGGACCCTCATCTTCCCAAGTAATTGCGCCATTCGACAGCTCGCAGCTGCTGTACCTCACCCCCACAATTACTCAGGACTTGTCGACTGCTCTCTTTTGTCCGACTCGCACAAAATCTTTTCTTGCAAGTCCCAAGCACTTGTCAGGTCATTCGTCAGAGACAATAGCCTGCTCTAACATAGCCACTTTGGGAACATCTGCTCGCCCACGTTCTGCCTTACGAATTCTTCACGCCGTTTCCCAAATCAATAAGCTACTGGACCCGCAATCACTCTTTAGACCTAATTGCCGCATCGTCACACTCTGTCTACAAATTACGGCTTCCTCTCTGCCGCTCACCAGCACTCATCCCAGATAAATGTCTTACCGCTCCGTCTTGTCACCTCGTGACAGGACCCGCGGTTCCTTTTCCCTCGCATTATCTCCACGACATGTGCGCTGTTTTTAATCCAATGCATTATATTATATGCATTACAATATATATATATATATATATATATATATATATATATATATATATATATATATATGTATATATATATATATTGTAATAATTTAAAAAAGACTAAAGGCTGTGGCTAAATAAAAATATTTATTTGAACAATTAAACAAAATTTAATAAAGTTTTAAATACAATATAAAAAAATACACAATAATATTTAGAATCTCAGGGTCTTTACTGGGTTTGATAAATGGGTGAATTGAATTTACAATAATTTATAATTACTTTTAGCCTTTATTGAAGTTAATTCGTCTAAACCTCGACGAATTTTGTTGCGGATGACAATAAGATTACAGATTGAATTTAAATTAACTAACAAAACAATTAAAGAAATGAATAATTAAAGAAAAGAAATAATTGAAGAACGATCTGACGTATCTTAAAGAAATGGTTTACAAATAAATTTTAGAGTTTTTTTTTACTTACGGCCGACCAGGTCTCAATTTTGGGGTTTTATGTGCACACGTTTTTGGGGATATCACTGAATTTAAATTGGTTACAAAACACTGTCGAAACTTTATGTTCTCTCAGCTGGAAACGGCTACTCCTTCCGAATTAATGGTCAGTCAGATTATTACCAACTTTCTCTCGATGACATTGGTGACGGTCTCTTTACTTATTGAGTATTTACTGCGGCATGACTTATTAAGTTACTGTTTGTGGCAGACAAACCACTGAGTGAAAACCTTTTACTTGGTTTCACCCTGCAGCGTCTCTAGATGTATATCTGCCCGCATCTGACTTCCAACTTTTCCGTTTCGCTTCTCCTCGTTGTCTCACGTTCGTCTCGTAGATTTTTGAATGCCTACGTCTCAACAATGGTTCTCTGTGTCTCGCGGTGTATGCTTTATATACTCTAATAATGAGTCCTTTACTTTCCAATGATAATAATGGATTAATTACTTATTACTACAATATATATATATATATATATATATATATATTGTAATAATTTATAAATTTGCTTTTGTCATCTTTTGATAATAATTAAAGATATGAATTATGTGGCGTTTTTAAATGAAAAGAACTATTACGTGAAAACTATTAAACAAGATTTATTAACAATTTTAATACAAGTATTCAAATCACAAAATATTTGGGATCTCAGGGTCTTGAACTGGATTTGATAATGGCAGAATTTATATAATCAAAATCACAAAAATAACATTTACTTTATATGGGAATCAATGCGTCTGAACATAGACGAAATTTGTTGCTGAATAAATAATACTAAAGATTGAATTTAAACAATTTCAATTTTTATCAAGAAATAAAGAATGATCTGAATAATTAAAGATCTCATTTTATCGATAATTAAAGAACGATCTGACTTTTATCTTTTAAACGTGGTTTACAATGATTTTAAAGTTTTCTTTCTACTTACGGCAGCCCAGGTCTCATTTTAACTTTTCGTGCACAATTTTGGGGATATCACTGATTCTAAGTGCTTACAGACTCTAAATGTTCACAGACTCTAATTAGCGTAGTTTGTTAGTTGGTTTAAAAATAAATTTGTCGATTCTCGATGATTTACTGCAAACTGGATTTGTAGGTCTCGTCGATTTTTGTTGAAAATGCCACTCACTGGTTTTGTCTGTTGACTGATGATTGATTTAGTTTCTGCAATTTGATATAACAGCGTACATATTACTGGAACACATTCTCTCGTTCTTTAAATTAGACCTTTTTCATTCTCGCTGCTGACTGACTAAATTGTTCAACTTTTCGTGTATTAGAATTTTGTGGTCTTTACACCTCGCCGTCCATTGCCTGACTGTTCGTTCTTTTCGTCTGTTCTATTTGCTGTCTGCTGCCCGACTATTCGTTCGTCTCGTAAATTTTGAGCGCGTAAAACCTTCTCGACCGATCAACAATACTTTCTTTGCCTTGCCGGTTTGTTGCGGCGTCCGCTATATCCACCAATAATGAGTCCTCTACAATTCAACTTTTCAATAAGAACAATGCCTTAATTACCAATTACTACAATATATATATATATATATATATATATATATATATATATAATTGTTCCTTGCCCCCATCGGATCAGTCGGCCAGCTGCTTCCTAAACTGGTCGAGGCACTGAGAGGAATGCTTCTTCCCTGCAGCAAACCCTTCTCCTGAAAGAGCGTGGGACGAGGATCAAATACCTGACCTACCTGATGCAGATTTTCTAAGGATTGCCTTGCATCACTTTTAGGTGAATTCTGGATAGGATGCTTAAACTATAGACCACAGGCACTAGTTAACTTATCAAAACAACGAGAGAAATCAGGTCCTTCCCGCGATTAGTGTTGCGCGCTAACCTCATTAGTAGACAAATATGACTTTGTATATAGCATTTTAGGAGTAATCAGTCACAAGCATCCTGAGAATCGTTTTGGTGTATGTCTCTTGATCCCAACAATTTTTAATAATTCTGGGTTATTAAATTATTTATTATATAAATTACTAATTAAGGTTTTTAATATTTCGACAACTTTGTTTCCACAAAGCAGTTAAACTTAACAATCTTTTGCGATTGTGGATAGCAATCTGATCCACTACAACTCCGATGTGGCAACCAGAAACGTCGTTGCACACATTGTATCTACGAACGATGTTCTGGAAAATTTCCTCCAACACACCTGGTGTCTTTTCAATTCGTTGTGCGGCGACAAATCGTGATAGCAGATCTTCCTCTGAGATTGAACCACCTCGGCCTATATATCTTTGACCAAATTGTCGGTCCACATGTTCCCGAACGTGAAGTAAAAAGTGAGGGGGAGCGCCGCTGAAAGCACAAGTCTTTACGGACGTTCATTGACACAACAAACAACAACACGCCAAATATTTGTAGGAAGATTAAGTTCATGGGACTCTTTGGCTTGGGTGGAATACTGTACGTCCAAATCAAAGGACCATCCACAATACCCGCATTCATACCATTCTATGCTCGAATCCCTCGACATGCGTGACATGAGGGTTTTCGTCTGCCCAAACATAGCTATTTCGAGAATTGAGAACACAGTCACAAGTGAATTTTCGTTCATCTCTGAAGAGAATGTGCCGTGGATATAGGGGCTTGTTGATGCAACGGTAGAGAAATAACGTACAGAAGTTAACACGTGGTGCAAAATCGGCTGTCAGTGGTGATTCTACAGACTATGCTGGGAGCAACATCCATTACACGCGCAATTAAACGCATTCTCGTTGACGAGATCTCTTCGACGTGATGCAGTACGGCCTACTCAAATTCAGGAGTGCGATTTGTCTTTGAAGCACCACAGTCTTTCCTGGTAACAACAGTGAAGGTACTCCTTTCTCGATGTCGTTACGTAATTGTGGAGAAAATGGTATGCGAAGGAGTCGGGCGTTGTGTATAACGATCTTGATAAAGACGACGAGAAGATCTTCCATTACATTGATTTTCGCCAACAAAGAAACGTACCATTTGTCTATTCAGCAAACGTGAGCTCAACCATGTTGCTCGGAGACTGAAAGACACGAGAATTGGGCTCGAACCAAGGTCGAGAGGTAGACGCCAAATGGTACGTTTCCATTTTGTTTCATTGGTATTATTGTCTAATAGGTTGCTGTGTAAGAAAAGTGATGCTTAACCAAAAGTATTCGCGGTAAAACCCTTCTTTAAAATGGTTGTAGCACGGAAACAGTACGAGTACGTTTCCGGACACGGGTTCCTCCTATTCAGAACATGATATATATATATATATATATATATATATATATATATATATATATGTATGTATTCTGACTATTGAGACAACAGAAGAAAGATATTTATTTTTGGAAAATTAAACTACGAATATTACTAATGTGTTAAATTGACAGAAAAACAATTAAGAAAGAGTTAAAGTAGAATAATAGCAAATATTTTTCAAAAATAGAACAGCTAAATAAAAATTGAAAGAGCATACAATTGTAGAAAATTTGAAAATAATTTTTTGTTAATTGCTTACCCGCACACAAATATACACAATATTATAACATATTCAGACCTAAAATAGTTAAAAATTATATAAACACTATTCAAAGGATTCCTTATTTTTGTTTAATCAAGTAAGATAAAATTTATGGCATATATCATCTTAAATTAGAACACATTGAAAGTTTAAAACTACTGTAGAAAAAAAAGGAAAGTAAAATATGGTTTAGTAAGTTGTTGAGGTTCTAAACACAACTAATCACGTCAGTGAGCTACCTTTTGGACCAGGTTGAAAAGTATATGCCTTACTAATGATTTAAATTGACAGAAAAACAATAAAGAAAGAGTTAAAGTAGAATAATACCAAATATATTTTTCAGAGTATTTTTCAAAGTATAGTCTTCTGCATTAGAATCAAAATCATCTTCATCTAAAAATGTTTTAACAACCATAAAAGTTTGTTTTTTTACATTCATTTGCATAAATATAACAAAATGGATACAGTAACTGATTTCACATAATAATATAATACCTGTACACTTCTCTTAGAATTAGCAGAATCTGGCCCCTTAAAAACTACAGATCGGTGATATAATAAATCATCTCGATTCTGGAAATGTTGTTTCAAAAATAATGGATTTAATTCAACCTTTGCTAAACCATCAACACGTGCTTCATGGTAAAACTCAATTACATGTTCATCTTCCACAGCCATCATTCCAAAATAGTAAGTGTGTTCTGTAAAAATGGAATATTAATAAATTCATTATTTTTTTATATTCTATGTTTTTGACACAAAATTTAATTTCTAAATACATATAATTTCAAAAACGCCAAGATTCCAGAAGTAATGTTTTGCCAATTCTAAACTCTATGATATTTTTAAAGTAATTGAGACTGCTGGACAAAATTTGTGATAAGAGAACTAGTTATTGGCTTATATGATATAAAGCTAGTCAGGAAAATATGTGAAAATTTATATTTTTAAATATTTAAAAGTATCTATAGTAAAGTTTTATAATACAGTAATGTGTTTGCAAAATAATTAATTACTGTTTATAATAAGAAGAAAAAGAAAAATTTATGACTGATTGAAAAAATTAAAAATGAGAAATATAGCCAAATGCAGACAAAAGAAGTGATAATATGAATAATATAAAGTTTTTTCAATTGACCAGTGCAGTTGTGTCACTCTAGGCACTTCTTAGCACCTAACGAAAGGAATAAGGATCCCAGAAATGTTGTGTGGTAATACGAAAACCCTGATAGCTAATCTCAAAGTTTCTTCATTATTAAGTTAGCTCAGGAGTTTCAACATCATAACCATCATTATATGATGTTTTAACTTGAAAATTACTCATCTATGTGGTTTTTAATTAATGTTTCACTACTATGATGATATTTCAAACTAAACTGTGTATTCATGATATTACTTACCTGCTCACTAAATTCAAAGTTTTTTTTATATACCTTGGTTCAGTTTGACTAAATTCCCCCCCCCCTTTTTTACAAACAAATGTAATATGTTTCATTGTTTAAATTATTCAGACATATTCGGATAATGTTGACAGCAATACAAGAGTGCTATTTAAATTGTTTACTGTTGATTCAATTATCTTAAAAATGTTGCAAATATACTGATATGAAATAATTTGGTAAAATGATGAAAAATTCACTAAATTGTAGTTTTCCTGGTGTAAATAATTGATTTACTTCTTTCCGTATTCCTACCAGATAAGTTCATCTAAAACACGTCGTTTCGACGACTGTGCGCGTTGTCATCATCTGGCGAAGTACCGTGTGTGGTTTAGCGTGTCCTTTGTATAGACCTGCGACAGTAGGTGGTGGGGGATACGCTTATTTTAAACAAAAATTTTATTACATTAATGATTGCATAATTCAGTTTCTATAAAATAGAAAGAAGTTAACTGTAGATTTCCATTCCAAATTTTCAATAAGACAGCATGCAGTTACCTTTCAAAGCATCTTTACGGCCACGTTGAAGTCACACACGGCATTTCGTCAACTAAACGTCGCGTGGTTTCGGTGAACCAACCCGGTTGGAATCCTAAGAGTTTAATTAAATTCACTAAATATTCAAAGTGCTTTTATATTTTCTGTATGTGCAAGTCACACATTAAACCAATCCAAGAAGTCATTTGGTTTATTATCAGAATAAATCTGATTGTGAAGGCATTTGAATCATCTCTTTTCAAAATAAATAAATTCATTTTTGGTAGCAATTGGAAACAATACTAATCAAACATGATACATAAAAGTATCGTTTTAAACTACATTCTTATTACATTAATGATTGCTTCATTCAGTTTATAAGAAAGAGAAATAAGTTAGCTGTAGGTTTTTATACTAAATTTTCAGTAAGACAGCATACAGTTACCTTTTAAAGCATCCTTACGACCACGTTTAAATTTCTCGTGTATAGAATTTGTTTTGATATCATGGAATTCTTCTAGCAAACAATCAACTCGATTATAGTAAAATTCTCTTATTGCTATAGAATCTAGCCAGTCATAATCATCATATGAAACAACTCTTCTTTCAAGGCCATCTGTTTGAAGGTAAGGGCCAAAAAATTGTTCTTTTGCTTTCTTGTAATAAACTGTTTTGTGACCTGTGGGGTATCTAGCAATAAAAACTGAAACCAGAAAAAAAATTAGAACCTGAAGTAATTATAAAGTCTTATAGGTAATTCTAAAATCTTGAATGTGAATGGAAGTTGTTAACAGTCTATTAAATGCTATACTACTTTTTCTGCTTCATTGTTTCTACAAGATTATATGGACAATCAGGAATGGGGCAAATTAAAATACAGTGTATGTGGTTCACAATTTTCCGGTTAGGAGTGATGTATAAAACTGTTCTATAAATTGAACTAATTAACACTAATATGCTCTAAATGGTTTCCCTGATTTAGTGTTAAAATTATATTATTCTAAATCAATTTGATCTCTGCAATTAAATGTTACAAGTGAAAAAGATCAGTCAATTTCCTACAGTAGAAATTGATATAGATTTTGGTTATTTTATGACTTTTATATTAGAACAGTATTACAGAATACTGCTGTCTTTAAGACATTACAGTATTGTGAGCATTCCAAAAACAAGAGCCAAGAAATGAGCTGAAAACACATTTTAAATATTGTTTCTCAAAACTAAATAGAACTTTTATTTATAAACTAAATGAAACATTTATTACAATGCACTTAAATTCTGTAAAATATTATTGAAACATAGGAGGCCAAATATCACTAAATTATTTTCTCACAAATTATAAAATAAATAAAATGGGCCCTTAAAGAAAGCAGAAACATAATAAAATGTTCCAAATACAAAGTGAAAAAGTAAAATGAATGTAATTTATAATTAATCTTGCTGTATACTCAAATAAAATAAAACTGAATATGTATATTAATGGAATAATATTTATTTGAATCACCTGGAAGTGAAACATCAAGCCTCAAAACCCAAGATGTAGGTATATCAAGATGTTTTTCTTGCAGCACTTGGTATGGATCATCATCGGCTTGTCCTATTTCTTTTCGAACATGCCATGGTTCACCAGCTAAAAGATGTAACCAGCATGCATTGTCAGTCAGATCAAATAGTAAATTCTGAAACAATTTATTGTAAGAGACAATGAGACATATTAATTAAATTTAATAAATATTATTCTACAAGTCACCAAAATATTTGCTTGGGGCAATACAAAAGTAATATAATTTTTTAAAATATAAATCAGCACTCTAAATTTTTAGGTTCATAAGATGTGTATTTCTTAGAAATTTGTTAAGTATAAAAGAGAAAATAAAGCAAATATGGGCATTGAATAATTATTTCAGGAAACTCATATCTATATGGTTGTTTCACATCAATATTATTCACACATAAGATTTCTAAAACAGGCAGAATAATATACAATTATAAAATTTATATAAAATTAGGGAAGGTGGTGATGCATTAATCAGAAAATTAAGAATGCTTATATTACAGATATCAGAGTGTGACATAACTATTGAAATACATGCTTTTGTAGATACACAATTCAAATATATTTTAATCTATGATGTATACAAATTTAAACTTTATTTTTATTATTATTACCAAAAATGTGTTTTGTGATCAATTTAAGCATTAATAATATTATTTGAAAATATTAGGTAACACTTAAGACGTCAATATAAGAAGTATTGAAAATAATTATTACTAAATCAGGTTGAAAGCTGCTTATATAAATAAACTTATAGTGAGATCGATATGATGGTATTTAAATTATATAAAGCTCATTAACATAATACTTAAAAATACCCTGGATTAAACAGAAATCTGATAAAAAACCTTTTTAATTCCATGAAGCCATATGCTATGTATATATTGATATTTGCATGTATTATAATTCATTATTGGTTTCAAAATGATAAGTTTTTAAGTAATAAACAGTGTAGAATATAGTTTAATTGAATTAGAGTACTGATTGTGCTTATTTTAATTAAGTACAGCTTACAAGATGTATTTGCCTTCTGATTATATGAACTCCTGTTTTTTAATTTGAATTACTTTTATGCTGAGTGGGGAATTTTACCAAAATATTACTACTTACGATAATAGGTGGTGGAAACATGCTTTCATCATTATTTACTTGCTTGACTTAAACATATGTTGGTTATTTGAGTTTTCCACTTTAATTTCGATTTAATATACATCATATCTTATATTTTATTTATTTATCCAACAGATTCATTTCTATTTAACTTTTTGAATTTGGTAAAAGATTCAAATTAATGCAAAGTTTTACTGTAATTAATTACACTACTGTTAGCAGTAAGTCAATTTTCAATATTCTTAATCAATTAGTTAATGTTGAACATTAATGTAGCTGGATTAGACTTTGAAATAAGATTGGCAAATAGTTCACTGGTGCCATATATATTGTGGCTTAGATTGTCAATATATATTTAATAATATATGGTTATTTATTATATAAATAATAATATAGGAACATAAAATCAGATACTGAATCAATCATTACTTCTTCAACTATAAAGTATAAATATAGACAAACATATCTTCGTTCTTTGATATCTGATTGAAACTTATAAGAAAAGACATAATAGGCCTGTAGCAGTAAAATAGGTTATAATTTTTTTTATTAATAATTTCAGATGATAAAGGTGGTATAGAACAATTGGACATATTTTATTATTAATTTGGTATAATTATTTGAGTATTTACAAACATTAATTTCATCATTATATGAAGAAAAATTTGGTTAAAATAACTGTAATTGACTGTAAGATATATTTAGTATATAATCATAGTCAGCAATGTATTATATAGCTAACCTTGCAACCCTCAGCACAACTTTGTAAATTAACCCAGTAATTTGTGTGGTCCCATATGCTTTCAATACCTAAATATTGATTGTGGTCAATATTATAACTGTTCCCTGTAGATGGTTCTATGAAGAAAACATTAGAAATTTCTTTGTTTCCAGGCAATATAACAACCCAGCTGTGTAATCGCATACCATACAATTCATCTGGGGGAGGTTTCTCAAATTCCTGAAATACAGATATTATGAGGAGTTTGAATTAATTGCTACATACAATTTAATACACATTATGCTATTTCATACAACTTTTAACAGTACTTAAATATACTAAAAGGCTTTTTAGCAGGTCAGATATACCCTACTTAACCTCCGATGGCTCTAATTCTTTATATATATGTATTGCTGATGCAACACTTTATATAGTGCTACAGAAAAACTAAGCAAACAAATTTATTTTCCTGATGGACAGAGTACTAACTCACTCACTTATATGTTATTATTAATTCATTTAACTGAGCAGTCAATAACTTAGGCAAATTTTGTTGCAATAAAGAATTTAGCAATAAATAATTGTATTAATAAAATTAAGTTCTCAAGAGCATTAAAGAAAGAGAGGTAAAAATTATTCTATGCTATCCACTACAGCGGTAATGAAATGCTTGGTGGAGAATAAATGCTGAACAGTTTCATGGACTGAAAATAAAAAACAATAGAACCAATGTATTTTTTTTAAAAAAAATAACCTCTAAATTTTCACATTAACTGGTGTATTCAGGGTGGCCGATTTATCATTTTAAAAAGTGAATAATTCTTCAGAAAAAATGGTACATTCCATGTGAACCGGCCTGAACATGGGATGTGCTTTCTTTCTCCTGAAGGAGGCTGACGCCTCCGAAAATTTGAAGAACTTCCTCCTCTCCTGAATGACAACGCCGAGCTCCAATTACAGGTAAGCCAACATCTTTCTCTCTTTCCTTTCCATACCAATTGTTTTAATTATTTTGACAATGTCACTCTTACTCGCGTTCATATACTGTGTGATTCTAAGGTCATGGGGCAAACTTTGAAGGGTGGTTCAGCTTACTAAAGCATACTTCTTTTTTTTAAGAAAGGAACGTATAGTAATAAGTGACACGTTAAGGCACGAACACAAAAAATGAGACATGAAAAGAAAAGAATTGTTTATTTACATCATCATTCTTGAGATGGTTCGAGGCTGTGGAAGATGATCTCTTAGATCTTGTAGAGAAGGAAAGCAGACGGCAGAGAGGAATGGACTTTTAATTTTAGAGGCCAAGGCTCTCAGAGGGCCGCAGAACCAAGAAGTAGTATATACGAGGGTAGTTTGAATAGTTCTCCGAATGAGACAAGGATGTCGCTGGTAGCTACAAACGGCGATTCGTAGTTCAAATATAGTAAGTTTTAATCTGTTTCAAGGTATAACATACAATTTTAACCATGTTTCTTTAATTGTGTTGTGAAATATAGATGAAATTAATATTCGTGCAAATATAAAATACTTAGACATATGAGGTTTAACATCCAAGAAATTTTCACCTTTGCTTTCAAAAGTGGACAGCTGAATTCAAATGCGATCTAACTTCAATTTTGGATTATGTACGCTCAGTATGGACGACATGGAACAAAATTGTATTAATTCACACTATACAAGAACTTTATGAGATTGTAAAAGATATCGATAGATACTCGTATACTCAACATTTTACATGAAAAAGCTTTTAGTGTCATTCTTGTTTGTTAACCTTCGACCAAAAACACTCAAAATAATATTTCTCAGCAGTGGTCGGATATTTTAAAACTTTATTCAACTAATTTGACGTTGCATTATTATTTATGAAATTGGACGCATTATACATTCAAATGAGTGGAAGTGCTCCGAAAAATGGTCACTGTTTTCATAACTATCTCGAAAAATATAAAGAAATCACCGGAGAATATTTCGCAGCATCATTGGAGCAAGCAGTTAAGACAAAAAGGCTAAATTTGGCCGTGAAAAACGTTATTTCTCGCCACGACTGAGCGCACGTCTTCAGGTGTTGCTGCTAAACTGCACGAATTGCTTCCACGTGCAGCATATACGCCAGCTTTAGTTATAAGAGCTAATTTCCGATTACAGAGTCTAAAAAATGGATTACTGGGCGAAGATTTGCTTCGAACGAATTAGTGATAACTGAGACTAGCATCTCTTTAGCGGAATTTGAGGAATGGTTTTTATAAGAATCTGGAAAATCGATGACGTTGTATTGATTTTAAAGGAGACTTCGCGGGAAATAAAATAAATAAATTAGCAACATATTTTTATGTCTCAGACCGAAATCGTTCCGACTCACTAGTCGTTGCAGTATTTAAAGATTAGGGCTACAGTTCTATTGCGGAAAGCACAAGAAACGACGCAGAACGAGAACGACCCAAATAAGAGACGGAACCGTCGTTGGAGAACTATGGAAACTCATGCATGTCTACTGTTGAACTATTAAACAGGAATTGAAGAAACTGGTAGATTAATGAAATCGAAGTGTAGTTGAGGGAACGAAAGCGAGGCTTAACAGTAATGTACTAGACAAGGTAATTTTTAGACCGGGAGATACGGACCAAGATCGCGAAATCCGAAGGAAGGACTGTACGTTAGTAATGCAATTTAGCCTAATATAAATCTCCTGTGAAATGAAAATTTTAGCTGTAAAAATTGGTAGTCTACAACGACGATTCAAAAAAAAAAACATGGTTCGGATGTGGCAGAGAAGAAAGGCCAGCAGGTGCGTCCCCTGACATTCAATTGTTTCAATTCCATTCGTTTGTTGAAAATGACAGTTGATGCATCTCTTGATCCGGACGCAGAAAAATTGGCTCGTAAATCACAGGGAAAGTGAGATTAATTAAGCCGTGAGATATTTATTAATAAATGTAAGTATATTTTTACGACAATACGTTTGTAAATTACGTATTATGTAAATTTAAGTAATGTTATGAAAATTTAACAATACAAATACTGAATCTGTTTGTTATAAACTTACTTCCGTGGTCGTAGGTACTTAAAATTGTATTATATTTTAATTTAGGTAATCATGTACAACTGGCTAAGAACTGGACGCTTATCACTTGATACTTTAAGCTCAACGCTTTGGCTGAAAACGAAAAATCTCTAGAAAATATTCCCGGGAATATTGTTGCCGGTTGTTCAGTAAGATTCATTTGATTTGAAGGACTATTAGATTTTTAACATAGGACGGCTACGACGACACTTAATACAGCAGTTCCACAGATGTGGTTAAAAAATTCGAACCGGTTGGTTATTATGTGTGAAAGCCAATTTATGTTAGACCCTGCCGTGTACAACACGAGCTGGATGTTTAAGCTACTATATGCTACTTTCGCGAGGAAACCGCAGTAGTCATCAGGGTCATTCCATGCCAAGTGACCAAATTTTCAAATAAAATTTTAAGTCACCATTTCCAATCTTGCTGAAATTTTGTGTGGAGACAAATATGTGTCTGAGACAATTCTGTGTAAAATTTCACCTTCATAAGTAGTATAGAGGGGGGCGCCAGGGCCTCCTGAAAAAAAGTCACCTGTGCAATTCAACCGTGCGAGTGAATAGATTGTGAAGTTTGAAGAACTACTGTTGTGGAACTGTAGCAGCTAGCTTCCTGAAAAATGGTAACTACAGACAACTTTTTATGCTCTACACGATGGTTGCAGTTCCAAGGTTTAAAAAGATTTCGTTTTATTGCTGTTATATCACAAAGTTGCTCGAAAAAACCGTCACGTCAATTTGAGGTAGATTTTTCGTGCTTATAACTTTGAAACAAGACGTTCTACAAACTTATGCTTTGGTAAGTTAACTAAACCCATTACTTATTTTAAGCTGCCAAAGTATCAGCTATAAAGCTCACTTTGTTGTCGAGATATGTGTTAGTTTATATGAGGTTCAAATTTTATGTGTCAAATTTGGTGCATTTTCACACACTAATAGCAAAAAAACATTTGCTACAATCAAGTTGTTTTATTACCATTGGAAAGAGCAGACTTTTTTCTTTTAGAGTCATCTAACTTCATTTTAGAGATTCATCATTTAAAGCCAGAAAAATTACACTTTTCAGCTAGCTGCTACAGTTCCACAACAGAAGTACTTCAAACTTCACAATCTATTCACGCGCACGGTTGAATTGCACAGGTGACATTTTTTCAGGAGTCCCTGGCGCCTCCTCTATACTAGGAAAGCCTGCGAGAGGATTCTCTCGCAGGTAACCTGCGAGGGATTTTCTCTCGCAGGCAGAAGCTTTTAGGAGAGATACGAAGGGGCTGCCTTCGGGTTCGCCTTTTCCTCTCCGTTTTTGAATTAAGGTTCTCACAAGCCGACGCACCTCGGCCTGTTTTGAGAGGTGTATGTTCCGGGGTCGCAGACCTTGGGCATACGGTAAGAGTTGTTCGCTAGTCCCATTGGAATAGTCGGCCAGCTGCCTCCTAAACTGGTCGAGGCACGGAGAAGGGAATGCTGCGTCCCCACAGCAAACACCTATCCCGCTATCGGAAGGGCGTGGGACAAGCACCCAATGCCCGACCTACCCGATGCAGGTTTTTCTAGGGTTTTCCCTGCATTTCTTTAGGCGAATGCCGGGTAGGATCCTTAAACCATAGCCCGGGGACCCTAGTTAACCCTTGGCTACCTTCCTATACCCTTCAGCATTATCCCTTTCTAATCCCTTCCTATGCTATTAAAGGGGAGTTTCCCAATGTGGATCACCCTCATGTAGCCTGTTGCCCTAAAAAAAAAACCTCGTCTATACTACTAGTGAATCTTAGATTTTGCACATCACTTGAAGCTTTATTCAATACTATCACCAAATTTCATCAAAATCCAAGGTGGTACCCAAAACGCGATTTGGTCACTTGGCATGGAATGACCCATCAGTGAGCTGGAATCGGTGGTTATCGCGTTCGCTTTAGACAAAGAAAGTCAGGTTGATCACCCACCTTGCAGAAAACGAGGGAGAAAGGAAGAATTTTTCATCTTGTACAAGGAGTTGGTCAAAAATGAAGTTAATTGTTTTGGCTACTTCAGAATGAGTCTCTTCCATATTTTCATTTTAAAATGTATAGCCAAATATTTCGGATCAGTCAGGTCGTACAGTGCAGGTTCCTCCCTAACAAACTCAATATTTCGTTTCACATCTTCGAATTGAAACAAAGAACTGAGTCTTATTTGTCCTTCGGTTTTATACCTGTTGGGAATACGGAGGTACCAAAAGGATTATGTCCCGTAACAAAATTAAAAATATTGCACCGGAATCAGAAGCGGCGACAAGGGGGTACAGAGAGGGCAAAGGCCCAGGGGCCTGAGCTCAAAAAATTAAATTAATTAAAAATTTAAATGCCTACAACTTCTGAAGAAACGCTGATAATCCGGTAAGTCTTGGTTATATAATAACCTACAAGTTCGCAGTTCTGGTCTAATTGACGAGAGGGGGGGGGGATGTTACCGGGATTTAGGGGCCCGGACCCCTCAGTTGCCCTGTCACCGGTCCTGGCCGGGATGTAACAACAGTCTTTGAATTTTGCATCGTTATGACTTAGTAGTAAAGAAAATTCCATCTGATTTAAAGAAATTTCTTTATGAAGTTGTGAAGATCGTTAATTACGTGATAAGTCGTCCCGTCCTGTCAAGGTTGTTCAAAAAAGTATGCAACTAAGTGGGTAGTCAGATAGAATCACTCCTCCTTCACACTGATGTCTTTCCAGGTGAACTTCGGGACAAATGGAGTAAAACATGTCTGCGTCAGTAACCCTTTTTATGATGAGCAATGATTTATAAAATTAATTTACCATGCTAAAATGTTTGGAAAGCTCAACGAAATTACTAAACTTTTGCAGTGAAAATCAACTACTACATTCATCGCAAGAGGAAAAGTAACGTCATTAAAAAAATTTTAAAATTCTGGGTTAGCAGCGTAGAAAAGAACAAAATCGAATGTTTTCCACTTTCATATAATTTTCTGCAAGAAAACGTGTTGGAACTTCGAAATGAAATCCGAACGATAATCACTGGACATTTGATAACCGTGCTGAAATCTTTGTCAGATTACTTATCTTCAGATCTTCATCAGCAATAAAGTAAATATTTGAGTCTGTGTCACTGAACGAGTTTTGGGTTGGTGCAAAACGTGAATATCCTCAATTAGCCAAAAAGGCTAACTTAACTTTGCTCCATTTTGTCACAAAGTATCGCTGTGAAACAGCTTATACAAAAATAAAAACATTTAGGTCAAGATTGTTCCCGATGTGACTATACAAATGTTGGGCATAAAACCGATATTTAATACAACTATTAATAAAACCCTGAAACTATTTCATTATTCACATTAACTTTGCAATATAAAGGCTTTATACTCTTTATTTTATTGTTTTTCATTTGTTGAATGTAGTGTTCCATAAAATAAAAATGAATTGTTGAGTGTTCCGAATCTTTAAAAGTTTAGGAGCCGCTGGTCTACACTATAAAGTTTTTACAGGCCACCCAACTACAATACTTAAGCGGTCCTATGGTAGATGATTGAAAATATAACGCACATATTGACAGAAACATGGTAGGAGCAGGTTATTTAATTCTTGATGCCGTAAACTCGAACGGGCAATTAAGGTTATTATAAAAGCAGATACTTGTCAATGAAATTAATTTGGACTAATAAACCATCACAGATAATTACAAAAACGGCTGGGAATAATTTAATAGAAATATTTGGTCTGTCCACGTGAATGCGTGCGATGTTGAGAAATCTGTACATGATTATCAATATTATGAACCGATTTTTGGGTCACGTTTGATTGCGACGTTTTTTGACGACGTTTCGCCCGATAGCTCCGAGCATTATCAAGGCTAGAACAAGAATGTTGCCCTGTCATTCGAAGCTATCGAGCGAAGCGTCGCAATAAAATGTGACCGAACAAGCCAGTAATCGGTTTGTAATATTGATATTAATATAGCCACGAATACTATCCGGAACTGTACAGAAATAAACGACGAAATTAAAATACTATACTAATTAGATAAATAGATAGACAAAAACGTTCCAAATTAAATACAGCACAACGTTTTTGCAATCCTTGTTGCTTTCGTCAGGTTATTCAAACAACGTAAGAGCCGTAATAACGACACACAGAAGACACTGGCTGACGAACTCAAAAGCCAATGGATTACAACTGGAAATTAACTTTCAAGAGTCGAGTATTCCTTGAAATCCATTGAAAACAACTTGGCAATTCTCTAAAGCAGATGTTCCCGATCCACAGGCTTCTCTGAAGGTGTAGTAGTAAGTCATCGTTAAACGTTAAAAGGTCCTCTTCAGTATTCCTTGAGCAAAGCTCTGAGGATATTTGGAAATAATTTAAGGACATAGTACTTGAAGCAATGGATATAAAGACTAATTGGGAATTGTATCATATAACGAATATTTGAAATTTATTTGATTAAAGAAACGGGTTAGACTCGTATACAAAATTAGGAATTTTAATTAGTAAATTTATGATTATTTCAGCTAAAGCTATGGATTATAAGAAAAAATAGGCTTTTCAAACTTTCAAGGAAAACACGTTACCTAAAAATAATAACAGAAGAATAAATATTTCGAACTGTTTAAAGGTATACCAACAGAAAAAGACTTACTCAACTCTCACTTCATTTCAGTCTTTCATGCAAATGAGGGACATTACAATTTACATACTCAATAGGATCAATGCTAGCTAATTCTAAACATCGGTTCAGAATTTAAGAAAAATGTCATCTAAGTAAAATTCGTTTGGTATAGATAACATTCCTACAGAGGTTATCTGGGGACGCAATTAGCATGTTTAGGTGAGTGTTTCTTATTCTCATTGTGTTAATAGTCTAATATTTTTGTTAGACAATTTTTATAAATTCATTGGCTTCTCGATAACAAATTTATTTCGTATAATTTCTCAGCAGGAAATACCTGAGGAAGGTACAAACGAACCGAAACGTAGTCGTAAATAAAATATTGTCTGACATTGGTCAAAAAACTGCATTATTTATTTCATATAAACAGACGTAAAAAACCATCTATAAAATGTATTTGAAGTTAATTTGTAGTGAAACATCAACTTAATTAGACAGTCAATATTTACGTTATTAGAGCCTTTGGTCAATTATATTGTGAAATTGACATTTATGTAAAACCACACTTTATATCACACTAAAACTGGGAAACTAAGGTGTAGACAGGCTATGTATAGGGTAATCCACATAGTGACAACTCCCCTCTGATAGCATAGGAAACGTATATGAAAGGGGGGATGCGGAAGGGTTAACTAGAGTCCCCGGGCTACGGTTTAAGGTTCCTACCCGGCTAAAAGTGATGCAGGGAAAACCCTAGAGAAATCAGGTATATCGGGCATTTGATACTTGGCCCACGCCTTTCCGATAGCGAGAGAGGAGTTTGCTGTGGAGTCGCAGCTTTCCCCTCGCCGTGCCTTGAACACAGAACATACACCTCTCAAAATAGACCGAGGTGCCTCGGCATGTGGGAACCTTAATTCAAAAACCCAGAAAGAAGTGAAGGCATCCCCAAAGGTAGCCTGATCCAGAGCTCTCTGGGAAGGTTCACAAGCGAGAGAATTCGAAAAAGTGGGGGGGACAATTTAGGGTATGGACTGTAAAGAAAAATGATTCTACTTACCAAAATACGCAGTTGGTAGAAACAGTATCTAAAACAGTGTATATATTAATCACAAAGTAAATTAATTTTTCTATTATTGTAGATATTTAGGCCAGTAGTAGTAAAAAGTTAATCGTTTATAATTTTAAAACGCCAGCCTATTAGTAAAAAAAAATATTATCAAGTTTCAAACATAAAGATTAATAACACAACGTTTCATCCCTGATTGGGACTTCTTCATGTGAACAAATACCATTAAATTCAGTTATCTAAATAAAATTAAGAAACAAAGTCCTACCAACAAGATAAGTTTTAATACAATTATGGGTAAATAAAATTTATAAAGTATTAAATTTATTATAAGAAAATTTATATTTTAACATTGATTTTTAAAGAAGCCAGATTATTATAATTGTTAATCGATTATATGGAAGCTAGAAAACAATCTTTAATTGAAATTCGAAACTTTAAATTCCCTTAAAGTAAGGAAATTATTCACGATATATACGTACTGCAATTATTCTTTGTTTATTTTCTTCCTCTTCCCTTGCGTCATCTTCAATCTTTTGTTTTTCCCTGCGTTCCATTTCCAATACGAACTTGCTTTCTAAACTTGGAGGTTGTTTCGCGAGATACTTTGAGGGTAGCTTCTCTAGCACCTCTTCTTTAACCTAAAATTCAGGAATAATTCAATAGCCTTTATTCCACAGTGGATTACTCCGAATATTCTTAAATATTATCACTGAATAATAGAGACTTTGTATATTGTTAACGAGGTTTCAAACAAAAAAGTCATCCAATATACACAATGTATTTATTGTGTAGTAACATCTTTTAAATTGCAAGAACTTTCTATCCTAATGTGAACTTGTGGGTAAAAATGAAGCTTTGCAATAAAATGTGACCGAACAAGCCAGTAATCGGTTTGTAATATTGATATACTATCAGGAACTGTACAGAAATAAATGACGAAAATGAAATACTAAACTAATTAGATAAATAGATAGACAAAAACGTTCCAAATTAAATACAGCACAACGTTTTTGCAATCCTTGTTGCTTTCGTCAGGTTATTCAAACAACGTAAGAGCCGTAATAACGACACACAAGAAGACACTGGCTGACGAACTCAAAAGCCAATGGATTACAACTTGAAATTAACTTTCAAGAGTCGAGTATTCCTTGAAATCCATTGAAAACAACTTGGCAATTCTCTAAAGCAGATGTTCCCGATCCACAGGCTTCTCTGAAGGTGTAGTAGTAAGTCATCGTTAAACGTTAAAAGGTCCTCTTCAGTATTCCTTGAGCAAAGCTCTAAGGATATTTGGGAATAATTTAAGGACATAGTACTTGAAGCAATGCATATAAAGACTAATTGGGAATTGTATCATATAACAAATATTTGAAATTTATTTGATTAAAGAAACGGGTTAGACTCGTATACAAAATTAGGAATTTTAATTAGTAAAACGAAAGCTCTTGCAATTTAAAAGATGCGACTTCGCAATAAATACATTGTGTATATTGAATTATTTTTTTTGGTTCAAAAGTTCGTTATCTAAAACAGTAATGTGCCAGTTAATTTTGTTACGAAAAACAATTATTCTAGTTATTAAATATTATTTAAAGGCAAGAAAGTTGACTTTTTTCAGTAACAAGAATATATACTTAAATTTTATACTTGAAAAAATTAATATGAATCCTAAGAATGGTATGGACAGATTTTTTCACGTCAATGGAATATAGATTCACTTAAATATTAAATTATATATTGAAAGGATTGTGCAACATCGTTTGTTATAATATTGTTTGCGTGAAACTTTGTATGATATGGGGTGAGCATGAGTGGTATTGAGCAGTGCTGGCTATTTCATATTTGCACATACATAAATTTAGGAACAATTAATTTCTCTTAATTTTAAGAACCATTATAATAATTGTATTTTGAACAGTTTGAATTTCTGCGTTATTTTCGAATACTTTAAACTGCGCGCCTTGCGGCGTTCCCTCTAATGCAGCCAGCTGGCTCTCTGTCCTACCCACGACTCAGCTCAGGATCTCTCGGAGGGCTGAGACATCCGCATGCGCTGTATTCCGTTTAACCTCCCTGCACTGTCCGTAAAGCTATACAAAGCGCACCCTTTCGGTACTGTGGCCAAGTGAACAAATACAACAGTTCCATCATGCGTGGCTCTTTCATAAAATTAACTCTATTTAAAATATGTACGAAGGAAAAATACTTTCGTTTTACAAATGTGTGTCAACTTGACGCTAAATTATATGTATTTTAAAATTAGAAACTATTGCTAACTATGTAGGCGAAAAAAAAATGCAGCATATTTCGGGTCGGGTCATTTGCCCCAGAGTATTGGTAACACTGTCGCTGTTGTAATATTATTAATATTGGATATAATATCCTCGTAAAAATTGTAGCAGATGACTTAAAAACCCATGAGCTGCCACTGGCGGAATAGCGAGAGGATTTAAACCATGCGATGTAGGCTGACAGAATGAGAAATTCACTATCAATCACTCTCCGAAGACGAACTGTTAAAAACCCTGGCCTGTCTCTGTTTCCTCATTACACCACATTTTTGTAGATCTTGACGGAGAGGGAACGCAATTTCTAAGATCGTACAATCATAAGTAAGAAGTCTTACGCAACTTGATAAATTTATAAATGGGATCGGTAGAAATGCCAAGTTCAATAAAGGCATAAACTTGTTTTTACTCTGTTTCATAGAATAGAAATAGATAAAAATAGAAATAGGTAAAAAAATTAGGTTTAATCGTTTCATCAATCCTTTCTAGCTAACAACTGTTAAAAAGAATAGTTGAGATATGAATATCTCGTAAAGAAACTGGGGTATTAATTACTTCGTGAGATGTCATGTATTAGACAAAGTTTTCGGAAAGATGTTTTCGACTTATTGGTTTTACTTTTTGCGATTTAATTATTTAACGATGGTTGTATTTTATTTGATGTGAAAAATTTTACTGCGTTTGAAAGTTCATAATCACACGAATTGTTAATATTACTAGTCAGTACCTTTGGTTTTACGACTAGCAACGGGCACACTACTCTGGCCTGGTCATTGTTGCAGTACTCTCTGGTAGCGTAACCGGATACTACGTACGCAGAGTAACCGGCGCTGATGAGGTATGATACCAGGACTGTGCTGAACTCGAAACTGTGAGCTCTTTGCCTCATCAGCACAGCCGTAGGTGATGCCATCTGGTCAGGCTGCAATTTAAGAAACGCATGTGTTACTTACGAATTGTCATTATAATGTTAGCATTGTATTGATTCTTAATAATATAGTTTGAACAGGAACAACCCCATCATCACAAACTCCACTTCAGTTTATAGCACTTGTAATACGAACTAATATATTCATTGGACACACAAGATATTTGTAATCTAATAGAAACCGAGGAGGGTCACTGACACAGTAACATCTGCTCAAAGATATTAAATGTCGTAATAGTTTATTAGCCGGGACGTTTACAAGACTACAGGGACTAAATCGATAAAACAGTAAAGTGAAGAGGAGGTTTGAGAAAATTTGAGTCTGAAAGATACAAAGCCAAAAGTAAACAACTCATAAAATTAGTTATTTTTTCTGAAAATATTACGGTTTGTAATACATTTTAAATCCTACAGATTATTATGGTAATTTTTTCACTTCTCAATAATGCCGAAGTACTCAAGTATATTATTTGAATTTTCGAAACTTTAACAGATAACTTCTGAGATAATTTAAACGAAAGTATAAATTAATTAATTAATCACTTATTTCAACAAAGTACTATTATGGGAAAGAGAATTTACATAATATACTAATAAATTTTATATTTATATTAGTTACTGCTAAGTATTATAATGTGTAATGCATAAATTAAGGCGAGAATGAGTTTCCAGGGAGTCTGTTAAGAAGAAAATGGTTCAGAGTTACGGGTACGTAGAACTGTCAATCACACAGAAAGTAGACCATTATAATGGTATTCCTATATTTAACAAGTTTGTAGACAACATTAAACAGTTAAAATATAATAAAACCAATTTCAAAAATAAAGTATCCTAGTATTTCTTAGCCACTCCTTCAATTCGACTAACGAATTGACAGAATTTTATTTATACCTCGCGTCACTTATCCATAACCCCCATTTATCCATATTACAATCAAGGTAGCTTTTGCATTATTTTTATGTAACGTAACTCGACCCCTATCCCTAAATATGTTCACCTCCAATTCTGAATGGAGTTAAACTCATTGACCCTGAAATAGTTTCAATGTTCGCCGTTTGAACATATTCGAAAATTTCCACACCCGCCTACTGTAGGTTAACCAAAAAGCATTTATTCCAGGCAAAAAGGCCGGTTACATTGTTTGAAAATTTATACCCCCGCCCAGACTCCACCCCCCACCCCCGCGCGTTACCTAGTTTGTCCCAATAAAACTCAGCGACATCCATAACCCCAGAATTGACTCAAATCTCGATCTTATTATCTATATTATCTATCGAAATTTTATGAATTTAAATGACACCAAAAAATGTTTAATGGACGCATATATCGTTCGATCAACGTATTTGAAAACTTGCACCGTCGTTCAGCCCCACCCGTGGGGGTTAAACTGCATTTGAATGTCATAATAACTCAGCGACATCCATAATCACAGATTCGACTCCAATATTGATTTTTCGCGTTATTTTTATGCAACACAACTCCACTCTCTCTTTCATGGTTTTCTCTTCCCAAGCCGATAAGGGCTGTATATATACACAGAATATATTAAAAAATATTATGAATGTTATTGATCCCTAAAAATATTTAATCGGAGCACATACCGACAGGTTAACATTTTAGAACATTTTGCCCCCGCCCAAGTCCGCCCAGCACCTCCCACCCTCACCCATACCACCCGTTACCCAGGTTGTCATAAATAAATTCAGCGCACCTTTAAGCCCGAAAAGATTTGAAATTATACACTAAGAACATGTATGAATCTCATTGTTCCCAAAATATATTTATTCGACGCACGAACCGGCCGTTTAACATGTTTGAAAAGTTCTACTCCAACCCACACCTGCCCAAATCCTCCCACCACAGCCCACACCCGCACGTTTGTCACAAATAAACTCAGCGATATCCATAAACACGATTTGACTCGAATCTCTGTTGTTTTCGCTTTATTTTCTTATATCCTTCCTCCACCCCCACCCCAAAATGTGCGCATCTCACATGGCAAAAGGGGTTGAAATTTTACAAACACATCGGTAGAAATTCTCAAGCCGTTACATGTATAAACTGAAGTCCAGTTGTACGAGAATCGATTCGACTTTCTCAATTTTCAGTTAATATGCGATGTACAGTACTATTTGATCGGCGTACCTTGTCTGCTTGCTCGTGCGTTTTCAGTCCATGGCCATCCAATACCATTTTGTGGATTTTCGTCACTATTTATGGTGGTTGACCACTACGATATTCGTCTCGGCAGCTTGTACGGCCTCTTTTAAATTCTAGCATCCGATATTTTATTGTTGTAAACGAAGGGGAAGATTCCCTGAGGTAGAATCTAGCTCGATGTTGGTTGGACTGAGATTTTTCAAATGAAGGTATTGTATTCTGAACAATGTAGCGTGTTCAAATTTAACCAATTCTGTGTTAAAAACAACAACCAGGGGTCTGTACGGCAAGTCTTGTACTTCTTGAGCCTTAGAAAACTATATATTGTAATGATAAAAGAGCAATTAAGAATTAATAATTACAAACTATTGAACTGAGTTGTTACCGGCGAACACACAAAGACATAATAATGGTCGAGCATATTGAACAGGGAAGACATTGTTGGACTTAGCGTGCGTAAGTGGATGGAGTGAGCAGTCAGCCACGAGACATTGCTGAGTACGGAACTTAAATTTAGCAGTCTACAATCAGAGACTGATGATTTTGTGGTAGAGGTCTCCAGTTTTCCGTTGCAAGTTCCCGATGATTGGCAGAGAGCACAGAATCCAAGACGTATTAATACAGTTATTCAGATATTAAACAGTAAACAACGATTTGTTAGCGAGCAGCGTGTGATAAACAAAAAATTAAACATACAAATTGAGAAAGACATCAACAGAGTTTTTAAGTATTTGCAAATTATAATAAAATAGAAGCAGTGTTACATGGCCTATTCATAAGTGTTCGAGGTGAAAGTGCGTTGCAGAATCTTTACATTTTACCCTGATACCAGTACAAACAGTGAGTAAAAAGGAAACATTTGAATTAAAATTGTAAACGTTAATAAAAGGTAGAATATCGTCAGATTTCGATTTCATTTCGATTTCAGATTTCGTTTTTTTTATTTCGATTTCATTTCGAGAGTTTATTAAAAATATTTGTCAACTGAAAATTTTAAAATTAATTTTTGTTTATTTCAAATGCCCAATAAAGACCCTGAGGCAAGAGAAAAGGACATTTTTGTATAAAATTGTTGTAAAGTTCAGCAAGTAATTTGTTTTGTAAGGTAAAATAGTTGTGTATAATAAACTAATTGTTTAATTAAATTAAATAAATGTCATTGTTTCATGTTTCTTTCATTAGATAATTCTCAATTATTAGTTCAATTTAATTGATTATCTTCATTATTGAGTACCATATTTAACGTGGCCAATCGATCCATTTAATTTGGAATTATTTTACTTATTAAATTAATGACGACCTCAGCGTGGGGCAATTCAGATAAATAAATGTTATTATTTTTGCTTATTAAAATATATAAATATCGGTTTTTATTCATATTATTTTTTGACACTCCTTTGTACCCCAGATACAGGAGTTCTCAACCCCATCCTCTGAATTTTTTGAGGGGCATTTTAGTGAAATTTTCGATTATTTCTTATTGACTCATTTTACAAACCTTAAAATTTCAGGAATATTTAATGTGGTATTCAAATTGAAGATATAAACAAAAAACTCATTGGAGCCAATTAATGTGATATTCAATTAAGAAATATAACAAAGAATCCCACGATGTGGTCAATTAAAGTGATAAATTATGATTTGATAAATGAAGTAACTTAAAAAATTACATTTATATTTAATTAGTTTTTATACAAAACCTTCTCATAGATGCGAAGAGCTTTATTGAAATTCTTAAAACCTTCAAGTTCGCTTATCGGGCGTCTAACAATAATGAATGGTTACCAGCAATTATATAACCAAATTAAAGAAAAACAAAAAAATTCCAGAGTATTGAATTAAATTTACATAAGTATTATTAACATAAGAAAATCTGTAGAAATATGAAAAAATCTGAAGGTATGCTAGATTATGCTAGATTTACAATGAAAATTTCGTACATACCAATCATCAGATCACTTCACCAATAATTTAAAAGATTTTAATTAACAGGCCATGGTATTTCACATTTCACACAACCTATGTCAGCATATACGCTTGAGTGCTTACTACCACAGGCTATCAACAGTCCATTTCCAACATTTCCGCGAACAGTAACATTTGTTGATAGCAGGGAAAATTGAATGACTCTTTCCATTTTCAATTTAACTCCCTATGATTCCTACTAATATCAGTTTAATAACATCCATAACTACGTACTTTACAATTCACACGTAACCCGTTCAATTTCTTTAAAAGACTTTTAATTTTACAACCTCCAAAACTCCTTTACTTCTTCAACACATACCGGACCCAATTTCTCCCACCTCGCCTCGAACGCAGACTCAACTTTACTGTATCAGTTCATATCGTACACTGGACTGAACTCTCGTCAAAGCTTTTTCACATCACACATTTTCGACAATAATACCGTCTGAAAACTCCACATTCTTACGCAACGCCCACAGTTGTCTATAATACTTGGGCCATAATATTACGCTGCCAACACAAATCTATATAATAAAAAAGGATGTATATTTGTATGTATGTATGTATGTATGTTTGTATTTACGTTGTTCTTTATACAAATTTTATCGCGTTGACAGAATGCAACAAAAATTGGTATACGTATTCTGCCAAAATCGAGAACCGGCACTGTGGGGGTGACAAACCCATAGCATAAAGGTGGAAAGAATTGTAGTTGATTTATTTTTACGAATTTTCCCATAAGAGTTAATGTTATAATTTCGTGTAAAATTAATGCGCGCCAAGAGACCGTGACGTCACATTTATCCGTTGGCGCGTGATACAAACGAGACTTTCACGCGAGATATTCACGCGCCATAAAAGTATAGTTCCTGTTTTTTGTAATGAAAAAAGCAGTAATATTTTCATTGAGTAAAAAGTATAAATATATCCAGCAATGTTCCATCGAATTATACTAGAAAACAGTACAAAATACTTTACAATCGTTGCGGAAAATGTTAGTTAATTTAGTGAGTGCAATATGGCCACCATTTCTTTACATTTGGAATGTAGCTATCAATTAGATCACTTCAATCCTCCGTAATGTGCGAATACTGATGGGCAATTATATCCTGCAATACTCAAGAAGTACTGTCTGAAGACTTACTGACAATTATTTGTTCGCGGAGAATTATATTTCTAAAGAATAACGATGGTATGTTTGTTGCTATTATGGAATTAAATTCTATGTATCTTATAGCTATTAAATTAATGCACTATCGAATAGGGAACATTTACAAAGTGCAATTAATGTACTTTACGCAACGTATTGTCTAAATTGAGAATTGTAAAAAATAAATGTGTGTAATATGTGACGTTCAACAAAATTTTGGGTTAGGATCACAGAATTTCGTATATTCCATTTTTGGGAAGAACGTTACTAATAAGAAAAACTGACGAATTATTTCACGCGAGATTCGTTTCAAATATTATTATGTGCCTATATATAATTTCACCTTGAATGTAAATGTGTAAACGAGATTCGTTTCAAATATTGTTATGTGCGTATATATAATTTCACATTGAATGTAAATGTGTAAAGATTACGGGAACATATTGCATTTATTTTATGTTTGGGAACAACGTTTTAAGTGTCAAATTTCTGAGCTGCTAATCAGAAAAACTGTCAAATTATTTCAAGCGAGATTCGTTAAATATATTGTTATGTGCGTATATACAATTTCAATTTGAATGTAAATGTGTAAAGGTTACGGGTGATGGTAAAAACAATACTATTATTCATACTTAAAGCAATAATTTGTGGAGCTATTTTCGTTTCATTTAAAATAATACTATAAAATTCAATGAATTTCTTAGGCTTTAAATTAACATCCGTCGAAAGTATGTACGGGACTAGGAACATTTACATTGAATTATAAGTGTAATTACTGTACTTTATGCAACGTATTTATCGAAATAATAAGTTTAATTATAACCAGCAACAATATGAAAGGTTATACAATCCGTCCAACTAATGTTATTTTAAAACACTTGACTTTTAACGGGGCATATTTAGCGGGATCACGGACCAATTATATCTTCTGCCCAATCATATATTTCTACATTCACTGGAGGAGACTAAGAATGATGGAAAACACAATCCCTAATACTTCTTAATCATTATAATTTGATATATTAAAAATCTGCATAAACTGACGTATTCTTGACGTGAAATTCATGAAAAAAATTTGGTTATGTATGTATCATTATAATTTCACATGTTTCATTCTAAATGTTTAAAGTCTAAGGGACTAATTCCAAGTGAGAACTGTTAAATATAAATTTTGTGCAATATCGTTAATATTTTCTATTTGAGAGTTGACGCATATCGTAATGTATTGCATTCCTTATACAATGCTACCACCGTCAGAGAGTAGAATCCACCAAAGGGTATTTTGACTCCTTTCAGTTATCTGGAGTATATATGGTTATATTCATAACGGTTTTGGTTGTATACCACAAATGTAGCGGTGTATGTTTTACACAAAAGAAGTGATGATATACATTACTCTATTTTCTTATTATTAATTTATAAAACAGATGTAATATTTTCATTTTAGAAATATGATTTTTTTAAATAGCAGACAGTGATATTCAATATTTAATATTTATACACACACACACACACACACACACATATATATATATATATATATATATATATATATTGTTCAATAAATATAAATATATATATATTGTTCAATAAATATATATATATATTAAATATAGGCTCATATCCTCATTTTTATGAAGTAGGTTTTATAGCCAAATACTGACAAAAATAATTGATGATATACATTTGTCTGTAATTGGATAATACTTTTATTATTAATAATTTTAAAACAGATGTAAATTTATCATTTTAGAAATTTTTGAAATTAAGTTGTTTCAAATGTGACATAGTCAAAATTATTAAGTCATTTGGTTACAAATGATCAGCTGACTAACATTCAGGCAACAGCAGTGTGACTGGTTTGTAATAATTCAGGATTATTTAATCACTTATGGCTATTTACAAATTCATATATATACACTAACTTATTTGGATTGATAATCAGCCAGAGAGTAGATGACACACCATAAATCTGTATAAGGTATATGTATATACATTACTTAAAAGACTTCCCAAATTTGTATATATATAATTTTTCCAGCTGAAAGTTATGTTAATAATATTTTTCAATAAATATATATATTAGGTATAGGCACATATCCTCATTTTTATGAAGTAGGTTGTTTTATTATTCATATAGCTCTATTTTGAATTTTTATATTTTAACTATAAGAAACATACAAAATAAGTGATGAGAAACATTTGTCTGTATTAGGATATTTTTCTTATTATTAATTTACTAACAGATGTAACAGATGTGAAATTTTCATTTTAGAAATAAATATTTTTTAAATATTAGACAGTTAATAATAATGTTCAATAAATATTTATATCAGGTATAAGCTCATATCCTTATTTTTATGAAGTAGGTTTTTTATTATTCATATATGGCTATCTTTTGAATTTTTTATATTTCTAAACTATATTAAAATAACCAAATACAGTGAAAAGAAGTGATGATATACATTTGTCTGTTATTGGATAATATTTTTATTATTAATAATTTTCAAAACAGATGTAAATTTATCATTTTAGAAATTAAATTGTTTCAAATGTGTCATAGTCAAAATTATTAACCCATTTGCATAGAAATGATCATCTGATTAACATTCAGGCAACAGCAGTGTGACTGGTTTGTAACAATTCAGGATTATTTAATCACTTATAGCTATTTACAAATTCATATATATATATATATATATATATATATATACACTAACTTATTTGGATAGGTAACGAGCCAGGGTGTAGATGGCATACCATAAATCTGTATACGGTATATATAATTTATTAATGTATTTTACTTAAAAGACTTCCAAAACTTATATATAAATAATTTTTCCAGCTCAAAGTTATGCTTTCATTTGTTAACTTTGCATTGTTGCTTAGCATTGTAAAAAATTACATATGTGAATTTAAAAGGCTCTTCCCAAATTTGGAATCTAAATTAATGTTTTCTATGTCCAAAAATCATCTGATTTAGATAAAATTTATGAAATTCTATATACTATCCCATTTGGAAAGTAAAAAAGTACAGAGATCAGATTACATGATGAATGTTGATGTGGTTCAGTTACATAAAAATATCCGAAAAATGTTTACCGGCAGTTTAAATATATTTCTGGAACAATGAAATTAATAAAATTTCTCTACATGTTCTCCGTGTTTAATTTCAACCTCTTTTGGGATTGGGAGGGGAGCTTCCCTTACGGGATTGGGGTGGATGGCATTACATAAAAATAATGCAAAAGCAATCAAGATTGGAGTCGAATTCAGGGTTATGTGTGTCACTGAATTTGATTATGACATTCTCTTTAATCCCCAGGCACGGGCACGGACGGGGTGGAATTTTTAAAAAGTATTAAATCGTCGATATTAACGTGGAATAAATAAATGTCAGGGCCATTAGCGTTGATAGTATTTCTACCGATGTTGTTTGTAAAATTTCAACCCCTTTCAGCGTGAGAGGGGAGAACGCTTAAGGGTGGGGGATGAAATATTCTAACATCCTACGACAACCGATATTTGATTCGGATAAATATTTTTGGGGGTCAAAGAGTTGATAATGTTTCTAGCAATTTATATTTTTTCAACCCCTGAGATCATGGTAAAGGAGCACCCTTAGGGTGGGTATGGAAGAGCGTTACAAGGAAATAACGGGAAGACAACCGAGATTAGAGTCAAAACCAAGGTTATGGATGTCGCCGAGTTAAATTATGACAACCAATTTGCTCATTTAACCCCCAGGATTTGGGTGGTTAGGGGTGGATATTTTGAAACATGCAATCATGGCGGTTATTAGCGTAGAATAAACATTCTCAAGGCTTAATTAGATTGATTGTATTTCTACTGATGTTGTGTGTGTAAAATTTCAACCTTTATCTTGCAGAACTCAAGGAGTATATTTAAGAAGAAATTAGGAGGTATGTTTGTTGCGACTGATGCAATAAAATTCAATGTATTTTATAGATTTTCAATTAATGCACTATCGGTCTAAACAATGTACGGAACAGTTAGATTTACTTTTTCGGTTTTATATAAATAAGTACACGGGCAACGCCGGGCACCCAGCTAGTCTTCTATATAATAAAAAAGGATGTATATTTGTATGTATGTATGTATGTATGTATGTATTTACGTTGTTCTTTATACAAATTTTATCGTGTGGACAGAATGCAACAAAAATTGGTACACATATTCTTCAAAATACGAGAAACGGTACTGTGGGGGTGAGAAACCCCTAGAATAAACGTGGAAATAATTATAATTGAAATAAGTTACGAATTAGTGTTAAATTACTGCGCGAGACGATGACGTCATAAGTTTTCAAGACATTGACGCATCCTAAATATAGTTCTGTATTTCGTAATGAAATAAAGCAGAAATATTTTGATTGAATAAAAAGTAAAATTTTTTCCAGTATTACTCCATCGAATAGTAATAAAAAACAATACGAAACACTTTACCATCCTTGCGAAAAGTTAATTTGGAATAGTTAATTATCCCGCTATCTTTGATAAAGCCAATATGGCGCCTTATAATACATTCAAATGTGTGTCGGTCGAGATTTATAAAATTTCATAATATAACGTACTATTGTATCCTGTATAATATTTCAGAAGATAATAAGATTTGTCTAAGGTACGACTGCTGAATTATATGTTTGTAACTATAAAAGTATTGAAAATGACGTACGGAACTCCGAAAGTTTTTATGGTCGTTATTCAATTATGCACTATCAGTCAAAGGTATGTACAGAAATAGGAACATTTAAATTGAATTAAAAGTACAATTAATTATACTTTACGCAACGTATTTCTATAAATTTGTATAAATGTAAACAAATTATTGCGTGCAATTTGTGTCGTGAAACAAAAATTTGAGGTTAGGATAGCAATATTTGTTTTCCATTTTTGGGAACGACGTTATAGATGTTCAATTTCTGAGAAATGAAGCTGAGCAAAAATATTTTGATTGAATAATAAGTATAATTAAATCTACCAATACCACATCGAGTGATAAATATAATTTATTATGAAAGGTTATACAATCCATGGCATTAATTTTCTTTTAAATAACTTGACTTTTGACGTGGAATATTTAACGGGATCAGGGACCAATATGTTTCCCAATTATATCTTGCAATACGCACTGGAAGATACATAGAATTATGATAAAAACAATACTTTAATGTTCAAAATTGATATTTTTTTTATTGAAGACAGCGTATTTCGTAATGTTTTGCATTAATTTTATACAATGCTACCAACTACAGATTGCTAAATAGTTTAATTTCAGATGGAAAAATTATATGTCTACAAATTTAATAATTGTTTTAAATAGTGTATGTATATCTATCTATCTATATATATTATATAAAATTGTCTTATACGGGTATGTTCGAGGAGCGTTACATAAAAATAGCGCAAAAGCAACCGAAATTGGAGTGTATCGGGACATCTCGGGCAACGCCGGACACCCAGCTAGTGTTAAATAATTTTTAAAATCCTTTCATTACATATATTAATGGTCACCACAATATATTCTTTTTTATTATCATCATTCGCTCTATAGTCCATTGAAGGCCTTTGCATATTAAGACAACCGCCAGACTGTCATCTTCCATGACGCATACGCCCTATACCAGGTAGGGTAAGTCTTTGCTAAGTTTCTAAGAACAATACTCATTAGAAAGGATCTAACGACACGTTTTTGGCAGTTTAATTACTGCAGTGCTCCTGGAGTCATTGTGGGGACATAATCGAGTGAATGAACTGCGTCCTGTTCGTGATTTATTAATGACCCCTGTTAATAACAAACTAAAGTATTATATGGTGACTCCACTTTGGTTTGTCATTAATAAGAATCAACGCCGTACCAGAAGACTGAAAAGAAGAAATTCAGCTGATCTTGTGAAATGTGCAGTGTATAGAAGCAGAACACAGTGAAGTGTACACAGACCAAAGAAACTAGGTATCAAAATAGAATAAAATCTATTCGAGTTTAAATGGTAGGCATACAGACGCTATTAAACAAAATATTCATCTGAACTCTCAGAAAAGGTGCAATATATTATCATCAGCAGAGAACTAGACAAACTTAGATTTTCCGAGATTTACTGATAATTTATTAACAGTAAACTACGAACAAGATTATCTTCATTAACTATTATTGTACAGCTGATAATATAAAGAGTAAAAAGTAAATGTAGAAAAATAATGTGTTGAGAAAGTTAACACGTAATGAAGTCTCCGACAGAATTTTGTAATTCTAGGTTTCGATCAATACGGTCTGTTTCTGATATTTAAGGTAATAATAATAATTTTTATTTTTCCATGAATTGTATTTATACAATATTAGAAATAGTGAGTCTTAAAAAATATAACAAATATATATAATACATAACTTACATACAATAACACATAATTTTTTATTCGATTATAAATCTTTCATTCTATACATAACTTTTTCAGACAGATGTTGTTTCAGTCTACTTTTAAATTGTTCACCCTGTAATTGTTTTATATGATGCGGTAGCCTGTTAAATAATATAATTTCTTTGAGGAGTGGGTCCTTCTCCGTCTTCTGTAAATTTGACTAACTCTAAAATATTTATTCCCTCTAGTTTATCTAAGGTTTATTAAACTTTGAACCGGGAGAGATTTTTTCTTTTTTTATCATAGTTATTCTTACATATATATTGTGGTAATTAAAAGGCAATTATTAATTCATAATTTAAAAAACTTGGAGTCGAATTGTTAGCGGCAGAAAACACACAAGTTGCACACAAGAATAGGCAATAATGCCACAGGTTTAAGGTATTGTAGGCTGTTGGTTCTTGCTAGAGCGTGGTGTGGCCAGTCGTCCGTCGTCAAAGCATAGCAGAATAAAGGTGTCGTTGGATTGCAGAGTAAAGTCGTCGAGATATAGTAAACGAGTCGTCGTCGACGCATAGCAGAATAAAGTTGTTGTTCAATTATAGCAAGGAGTCAGTCGTCGAAATATTGCCATGTAAAGTTGTCATGTAAAGCAGAGTCGAGTCGTTTTCGAGATATTACAGTGTAAAGATTGCAGAGTACAACAGTCTTCGTCGAAATATAGCTGTGTAAAGTCTTCGTGGAGAGATTTCAGAATAAAGTTGTTGAATTATTGCAGAGTAAAGTCGTCGTCGAGATATTGCAGTGTAAAGCCAACTTTTGTCAAACCAACAGTGATACTTAGAGTCAGTGTTAAAAATGGCCTGTTATAAAGTGTAATGAGTGTGTAAGTGAATGAACGAGCCGAATTTCCCTGATATCCAGAAACTGTAAGTTACAATTTCACTAAATTCATATTTGTAAACCATTAGGTAAAGGTAAATATCGTCAGATTTCGGTTTTCAAATATCGTTTATAATTTAAAGTTAACATTTTACGTTTTCATTGTAAATAATACATTGAAGCCGATAATAGCTTCATAGAAAATTTGATTGTTAACAAATATTTTCTTTATTTAAAGGCCCAGTAAAGACCCTGAAAATTTTGATTGTAAAACAATAATAAATTATATAAATTGAAAGTTAATTACGTGGTAACTGTTGTAGAAATCATTGGATAACATTTGTAAATTTAACTATTTGTGCATTAATAAATCAATTTATTAGTTTATTTAAAATCATAATTATTATTAATATTAATATATATATATATATATATATATATTGTAATGCCTTGAAAGGCAGGCATTGTTTCTGGACCGTCGGAGGAAGTTGTAATGTGTTTAATTAGGATTGGTATTGAGAATTCAGAGCAATGCACATGCGGGTGGCCTGTCGCAAAATAAATCTGTTAAGGCAGGCATTGTTTCTGATTAATGGTCTGAACTGCCGGAGGACAATTTTGGTAGCGTGTTTACTTAGGTCTTGAGGGTGCAGTTTGGGTGGTCTGGAGAATTTATAACAGCGCACGTGCGTGTGGGGGTAAGAAGATAAGTCCAAAGTAATTGAGGGTGCAAAGACAAATTAGACCTGTCTCGATTGTCGGCTCTGTGACAAGACAGAGTAGCTAGCTATTTGCTAACTAAGGAACTGCAACTGCATAATGTAAATCTCGGGGTAATGGAGGAAACTGTCAACGGGCAGTTGCGACGTAGTTTTGGAACAAAGTAAAAAGGAAGACTGAGGTATATAAGCGGAAGATAAGATTTTTGAGAAGTTAGTTAGAGTTAGAGAGCCGTACGGCAATCATCGAGAAGTGTGTTAGAGTGGGAGAGGCGTACGGCGAGCACCGAGAATGGAGAATTGTGAGTGAGATAGTTATGCTGTGTCCACCAAAGAATGACTAAGACAGACATCGTTTAAGGGAGGAGAATGTTTTATAAGTTACAGTCTGCGGAAGAAATAGCAAAATATTCAACGATAAACGTTTTTGTATGCTGAAGTCTAATCTGTTGTAATATCAAAATTAGACCAACGTCTTCGATGGTAGGAGACCAGGACACTGCATCCAGTGTCGAGTAGTTTTCACCACGAGCAAGTGATATGTCCTTCACGAACGGAGAACCAGCTTTCGTCAAACCAACAGTGTGTGTTAAAGTCAGTGTTTAAAACGTCCAGTATATAAAGTGTGTGTGTACGAACGAGCCAAATTTTCCTGAGTAATCGTAAGTTGAAATTTCATGGTATTAATATGTGTAAACCGAATTAAAAGATACAGTCAGATATCGTTCTTTTCTTTTGTGTTAATAAATTAAACTCTTTAAATTTAGAATCAACCTTGTAGAATAAGTTGGTCGATCATTAAGTTCGTCTATGTACTAGACGAATAAATATTTCTTTTTAATTTAAAGATAAATGTTGGGTTCTTTGATTATTTAAATGTTCTGTCCGTTATCAAACCCAGTAAAGACCCATGAGAGATTGAGATCCTTTTTATAGTTTTATATTGTATAAATTGTTAATTTTTGATAAATAAATTGTTTGTTGTTTAGAAATATTAATTTTTTTATTTGGACTCCCGTTTAATTATTACAATATATTTCTTATACAGTTAATGAATTGTTTTCTCTAAAGATTTTTCTGCAAGATTCTCTTCGTTTCATTCTAAAAATATACCTAATTGCCTTTTTGTGCAATTAGTAGTCTACCCATATATATAGCTGCAGCACAATCCCATATTTCAATACCGTAGCTTATATGTGGATAAATTAACCCAAAATATACCTTAATGAGTTTGTCCCTATCTAATACTCTGGATAGTCTTTTTAATACATATAACATTGCTGTTTACTTTTTTGCATATATTTACAATGTGTTCAGGTCCGGATAATTTAAAGTCAAGTTGTATACCTAGGAATTTTGCTGAATTAACAAAACGTCGAAATGATTTATATTTTTTCCCTCCCTTTGTGTGGTTTTAGAATGACTAAATAATATATCATTTGTCTTAGCGTTCTCCTTATTCGACATAATACTAACGTTTTGGTGTTTTGCACTGTCGAATGTCATAGAACAACGAACATTCCAGCTATCACGACTTTTTTTTAGTCAGTCTTCGTAATATTTCAAGTCTAAGTCGACATAACTCGGTTGCAATCCTGATACCTTTCTTCTTCCCTCCAACGAAATGGTCTCCGCTTTTATGTGACAACGCTGATTCGCATAGATTCTTCTTTTACTTTTGTTTCCTGAGCTTTGCTCCGGCAATTTAACAGGCATAATAGTGTTTGATAAGTATTTATTCATGAGCCGCTAAACACCTGGAAGTAGAGAGAGGCGATACGCGTCACTCGTAAATTGCCGGCCATGAATAAGGCATTTATGGCCAACACAGCGCGCGCAGCCTGCACTACAACACAAACTTTGCTATTACAGATAATTTGGTGAAGTTTGTTGAAATATAATGGATATCTAAAAAATTTCAATTTGCAACGGAGAAGTAGAATACAATATAACAAAAGAAAAAACAGTTTATTCGAAAATCCTCTTTATTTTCAAAAAAATATATATCGATGTCAAGTAACAAAAAAGATCGCATTATGAACGCTGTTTTATTACCTAGCCTAATTGTTAGATCAATGCGGTTTGTATTGACAGGAATCTCCAAAATAAGTCAAATTGTGAGATTGTGTTAATTTCAGAAGCACAATTAATCGTTTCCGACAACAATACCGGGATTATTCGTCGAATTCATTCAAAAATTAATCAGAGGTAAGTGTACGACCTAAACTTTGTAGAAAGAAAGATCATTCGCTGACTTTCCAACCATTAATGTACTAAATTTCAAATGGACGCAATGTCGCAATATTATTCCTCAATCAATTGATTTAGGTAAATGGCGGTTGAAATAAGAAAAAGAAAATTCTCATTAAAATACGTATAGCCAAAAAAATATTTTTTATTTTGTTACTCCTAAGGAAATTTGAACGGTGATATGTTTCCCATGTCTTGAAAATATCCTCGAACCAACTGAATATGAGTTCGTGATCTCGGATTTTCGAAGCGGAAGAAATCATCCTAAGAGCGGCCGGGAAATTTTTAACGTGGTCTGCCAAAAGGAAAGAGGATACCTCGGTAGTTAAAGTGACCACGTACATAGTTAGATTCCTGGTTCGGTCGAAATTTTTCTGTCCTAATCCGTTAATTCAGTTTCATAGCCTTTAGAGCTGAGCTTTGATTGAAATAATTTGTTCTGTTATTGAATTAAGTCATTGTTTCCTGTGGTCAATTTATTCCGTGAAAAAATTTAAGTATATTGTAGATGAGTCTGTCTTCAGGCCTATACAACGGATAGAGAAACATCAACATGTGATCCGGAATCGACAATGATAGTTCAGTAGTTAAAGCGATCTCATTCTTAGCGGAGGTCCTGGTATCAGTCGAGAATTCGTTAATCGTGCCATATTTTAACAGTTTTTCTGAAAACCTAAAGACTACGTTACCTGAAAGCGGTTTTTCAATATTGTAATAGGGAAACAATAAATCATAATTTATAATTGGGTAATGCACCTCTTAAACCGCAGTGATGATTACTAGTTATTTTCGCCATAACACATATTAAAAATTATTTTTTAAAAAAAATATAACGTTGAATGTAAGATCATCTAACAAAAATGTTTTATTAATTTTGAATATTAGGTCATAAAAGGAAATGATACAGATGCGAAATGTTATAGGTAAAACATATAGCATAATAATGAGAAAACAAAGCTTCGATTATAAAAATTTGCACGAATTATATTACATTGAAACTATGTGTATGACTTATTTTTTATAATTATCACTAATATAGCTCTTCCATTTTATGCCCACATCATATCTATGGTTTAAAAGAAGTAACATCTACATTTAATTAATTAACTTAATCCAGAATATACGATTGCAATTGTGATATTTTCGTTTTTTAAAACAAATCACTTGTACAATACAGAAGTCCCAAATATTTACCTCATCTTTGAACGACTAATGCAATGTATATTCACAACTAATAAAATAACGTATGGATAAGTAGTTCTTGTTTTTCCTAGCTTAATTCACGACGTTTCTCCTTTGAGAAAGTTGGTAGAGTGCATCATTGAAACGTCGAAGCGGGTGAAATCCCCAGAAAATACTACGGGAAACCTTCGATCATTGGTAGATGAATTATTTAGATGGTGCAAAATATGTTACAATAATACGTACATATTGACATTCGCTAATTGTGTGGAGCATATATTTACCAAACTCATTACGATTTTACGGGAAACTATGTCTGATTATTGCGCCAAGATAATTATTTCCACTAATATTGTTTAACTCTGCCTATAAAACAACAGCATGAGACTGGAATACATAATGATCACATATTACACATATTTCGAATATCCAAACACTGAAGGTCCGAAGTGCGGGAAAATATTCAAAGTTTGATTTGAGAATCGTTTTTAAAACAAGAAAGGTTTGATTATGAAGACAAGTCAGTAACGTTCTGTCCGTAAGTAGGTCAAGTCCGATGTACGAGACAAAGGGAAGAAGAAATTTTGGGGCTGCAGTGGGAATGGCGTGGAATTCTAGGAAGTAAAGAATGACCAGTGGAGGCAAGGCTCCGGCAGACAGATGATCTACCTGGAACCAACGGAAACAATGTCGCCAGAACTATTTACGGCCTTTAAGCAGTAAATTTTATTATATCTGCCTCCACAACATTCTAGTGTGCGTAAACTTCAGAATGAGAGTGGGCAGGAAAACAAAGTATATGGTTATAATTTCCAATGTGTGTGATTTTCGGTTATTATAGGCTAACAGAATTATTTTACGCTTGAGTTGTTCATTTTCTCTCAGACAATACATCAGTCAATAGAAAATATTCCTGTTTCAAACTTTGCTCTAATACAGAAAATATGGCCTCCATGTTTATAACACTTTTTCTCAACACAGGGATTGCGTCACAATCATCTGATTGATTCTATCTCAAACTTGAGTATAATTCAAAATGGCAGGTAGTTTCTTCAACGCAAGAGAATCTTTCTTATATTATGTAAGTCCTTATATTTCAGTTTTCAAAATAGCAAGGCAATATTTGGAATGCTGTTGATCGGGATTGCCATTGTTAAGAAGGAAGAATTCAACATTTCGAACAGTAAACACTCGGTTCGTCTTCAGGGAGAGAGATTAAGAATCAAATCTGGGCACTTAAGTACAAACACTCCTTAAAGAATAAACCGACTATATTCCAGGCAGGCGGCTATCGAGCGAGGTCTTATCTGAACTCTGAACAGAGTTTTTACCGATAGAACCGCTGATGTCTTCCTTCATTCTACGCATTGGAAACCTGGATAAATAACATTCAAATTAATTTTGATGTGCATCAACCAAAATACAAGCAAATAAAATCGTGTTTATTTCTATATTGAATACGGGCCAATGAGGACAAATCTAAGGACGTAACGTTTACTATGAGGAGAGAAAACAGCTCACCAGACCATCTAAACGGGAAAAAACCTAGTACAATCAGAAATTAGATGATCGACAGGTAATCGCAGTAACAAATAAAATGTTAAAATATAAAGTGATGTTACTCTCTCCCGAAAACTACCAAGGTCTGCGAGGGCTATTCTCTCGCAGCACCTTGTAGGAGAGACACGAAGGGGCTACCTTTGGGGATGCCTTTTCCTCTCAGTTTTTGAACTAAGGTTCCCACAAGCCGAGGCACCTCGGCCTGTTTTGTGAGGTGTTCCGAGGTCACAGACCCGTTGGAACAGTCGGCCAGCTGCCTCCTAAACTGGTCGAGGTACGGCGAAGGGAATGCTGCGTCCCCACAGCAAACTCTTCTCCCGCTATCGGAAGGGCGTGGGACAAGTACCCAATGCCCGACCTACCTGATGCAGGTTTTTCTAGGGTTTTCCCAGCATCACTTTTAGGCGAATTGTCGGGTAGGATCCTTAAACTATAACCCGGGGACCCTAGCTAACCCTTATTACCTTGCCCTTCCCTTCCGCATCCCCCCTTTCAAATCTCTTCGTATGGTATGGTATGGTATTAAGGTTGCCGCCACGTGGATTACCTTCATGTTGCCTGTTACTTCTTTAAAACAGATAAACCTTAATGGACTTACGGAATCAATATTTGGGGAACTTCAAGTTTCAGCAATATTTAAATCATACAAAAATTTCAAAACAAAGTGTTGAGATTAATAGTGAATGCACCGTGGTACGTCCCTAATACAAATATCCAAAAGTATTTATCCATACCAACAGTTAAAGAAGAAATATCCAAATTCCCTGAAACACGCTGAAAGAGTGGAAGCACACCCAAACAAATTAGGGAACTATTTAATGAACCCCACAGAACAATTAAGACGTTTAAAAAGGTTTAAACTAACAGACTTGCCGGAAAGGTTCAACTAAAGTTTTGTATATATAAAAATTTTGTGTAATATAATGTATGATTAATTAAGCTAAGAACAATTGGTGGAAATTCACAGGAATGTTCCCTGCAAACCAATGTAAACAATCTTGAAGCGAAATTATTGCCTGATTTCAGACATATTGTTCAATAAATGGAGTAATTAAAAAAATTCTTCTATTTTGTTGGCGGGAAAAATGTGTAACTATTCACGAAAGTAAGATGCTTTACTAACACGACGGAACGTTATCATTTCTTCCAAATCTACATTTCATTTATTTTTGGGCGCGATAAGTGATGGCAGTTGAGTGTCCCGGACGCTTTGTTCAGACGTCAGCCTAGAGATGTACCTCCTCTTTGTCACTGTGTTGTGTTGACTTCAATCCCCCGTTGTAAGGCCTTGTAAACGCGTGCGCTTGGGGAAAAGACTATTTTAAGTGGCGGCGGCAAGATTTAGACGACACTGATAATTATTTACCTCATATAAAGGAGACGATAATCAATTTTACAAGGTACAAGGTTGTTCCTACACTTAATGCTTTCGTTAACGCATTTGAAACGACTGCAAGCAATAGTTCAATTTCCATCTCTGCAGCTCGATCCCTGGAAATTTCAGGCTTCATCGCAAATAACCAGGAACCGAGTTTATGAATTGATTTAGCAAAAATAATATTTGTACATGAATTATGTACTGATTTGATGAGTCGCCTTTACTTGATCGCAATTCACCTCATTCAATTATCGTATTAAGATTCCGAACGTTTTTTCTATCTATCCAATTTTTAGTCAGCCATCTATCGACACGTGCTGGTAGATGGCAACAGTGCACGTTGCATGAAAACCACCGTGATGATATTATATTGCAGGTGTTGGTAAAAGTATCCTGCCAAATAAAACGCATGACACTGCTAATTTAGCTAAAACGATTTGAATACATATCTACCCAATATCAGTAGAAATTTATACTGTTATTACTGGTGTTCCTTTACAGTACTTGACTAAATGAAAACCAGTTAGACAGCGTAACAGCTTATCACCACCAGAAATCTGCGACAGAATACCAGGAAGTCCCACGTTCGACCGCGCAGCTTCCGTTGTCAAGTCATACAAGCAAAATTACTACTTTAGTCCGCAGTGGTTTTATCGGGTAGATTAACAATGAAACAAGGAAATATTAAATAGCGAAAGAGATTTCTGTCTTTATCGCTGCAGGATAGTTACTATTTGTTCCAAACATTGAACAAAATCTTTCTCCTCCGCCTCTCTGATACCTCGTTGACGAATGAATGTTTTATTCCTGCCATTGGCTTTACTTCTGGTACAATTAAAAAGAATAAACATAACGTTGAGTAATACGTAAAAAAAAGGTACCAATAATACAAAGACTATAAATATACTTTTCAACTGCGCTCCACAGTTTTATTTCAACTTTGAATTGAGGTATTTATCAATTGCTGCACTATACAGCTCACAAACAAGGCATTGACATAAATACGGAAATTATTCGAATTAATGCTAAAACAGAAATATATTACGTAAATTAATATCATGAGGTCCAAATTATATATATATATATAAATATTAAAGCTTTAGAGGAATATATCAATTGATAAAATGGTCTGCGCAGATCAGTTGACTCCGCTTATCTGCGCAGGTCACACCTGCAGACTTTTGTCTGGACTCGTATCGGGATCAAAACTACGATGTTGACCGTATCGAGAAGCATACAACTAAGGATTGAACAACTAATAAGATATCATTGGAGGTTAATCAACTATAAACTATTTCGGGAAAAAAAATCCGTATTGAACATCGAGGTATCAAAATAAAATTCTTATAACTCGGGATGTGTTTCCTGTACATTATGTTTACAACTAGTTTATTTCCCGTCGTTACGTGGGTGTTTATTTGTACCAATAATCTATTAGACAGGAAAAGGGATAAGACGCATCTACAGTGAAATTTTATTTACATAGTTTTGTGTGTTAAGAACAATCTAGACTGCTGAAATGGAGAAATGAAAAAAAATTTCGTCTGATTGAAAATTAATAATAAGAAAAATAGCCAAATACAGACAAATGAAGTACTCTTCATTGACCTATTTCTTATTAATAATTTTTCCAAATGAAAATGAAAAAATTTACGTCTGATTGAAAATAATTAATACGAAAGATAGCCAATTCAGACAAAAAATTGATAATATAAATACCACACAACGTTTCTGTCATCCTTGTCCCTTTCTTTAGGTGCTAAGAAGAGCCTAGAGCGTCACAACTGCACTAGTCAGTTGACAAAACTGACAAGGATCCCAGAAACGTTGTGTGGTATTTATATTATTACTTCTTTTGGTTGTATGTGGCTATATTTCTTATTATTAATATACACTGCTCTTTTATTAACACTAATATTATCTTAAATAAACTGCTACGTACAGCAATAGGTTACAGTCTCACATTTGTGACTGAGCCATATAGGATAACAACAGGATTATTCCAATTAGAATGAACTTAAAAAATTATTAAGTAATTGTTTTTAAAAAAATATTTTCGCCCTAGTCTGTTCCCTATGCCAATAGGTACATATTCGATTAGGATCTTTGTTGAAATAAGTGTTGTGACTTATGATCCTGTTTATTTATGCTTCAAGTAAATAATAACTGTAGTAAAGTGTTGAGTTAAATTAATTGACGATTATTTTTAAAAGTTTTTTTATAATATATGTAACGATTTCCTGCCCTCGTTTATGTATGAATATTAATCCTTTTCTGTCATGCATTTAACTACCATATTCTCTTTATTCATTTTCAAGTTGTCTATTTTTTATGTTTATTAATATATATTAATATTATATACATAAATATATGATATACTTTTATTTTATTTTATAAGTATTATTCTAACGTATGTGTATGATGTCTTTGTTTATTGATACATTTATGTATTTACAAGTTGTATATGTTATTGTTGTGTATGTTATGATGTAAATTTATTTGACTTGTCCTATTTCCTCAGTAGAAAACTATTGGAACCAATAAAATAATCTATCTCTTAGGACTGCAGCAACTAATAATCTTAGCGATCCCGAAAACCATCAATGCAGAGCACTAACAATGACAGTTTTCGCACTGTATTAACATATCAACCATTTACCACCCACTATGTTAGGAGTCTTGCCCTCACAATATTCTTTCCCGCAAATTGTGATACCTGCACCAAGTTAGGTCGAAATAGTTCTATGTGTTTCAGAATTGTGCGGGAAAACACATACACACACATTTATATATAATAATAATAATTTAATATATTTACCAAATGCTACTTATTAATAATGTTCACAGACAACGCTTACAATTTTCAATTATATTAAAATAAGAACCTAATTATATATAATTAAAACAGGCTTCAATTTACTATCAGATTAACAATCTAATTTGTAAATTTATAAATAAACAACAGCCAATTTGAATTCAGAAAAATTTATTCATGGAAATATATATATATATATATATATATATATATTGTAATAATTTATAAATTAGCTTTTGTTATCTTTTGACAATAATTAAAGATATGAATTATGTGGCGTTTTTAAATGAAAAGAACTATTACGTGAAAACTATTAAACAAGATTTATTAACAATTTTAAAACAAGTATTCAAATTACAAAAATATTTGGGATCTCAGGGTCTTGAACTGGGTTTGTTAATGGCAGAATTTATATAATCAAAATCACAAAAATTACATTTACTTTATATGGGAATCAATGCGTCTGAACATAGACGAAATTTGTTGCTGAAGAAATAATACTAAAGATTGAATTTAAACAATTTCAATTTTTATCAAGAAATAAAGAATGGTCTGAATAATTAAAGATCTCATTTTTATCGATAATTAAAGAACGAACTGACGTTTATTTTTTAAACGTGGTTTACAATGATTTTAAAGTTTTCTTTCTACTTACGGCAGCCCAGGTCTCATTTTAACTTTTCGTGCACAATTTTGGGGATATCACTGATTCTAAGTACTCACAGACTCTAATTAGCGTAGTTTGTTAGTTGGTTTAAAATAACTCTGTCGATTCTCGATGATTTACTGCAAGCTGGATTTGTAGGTCTCGTCGATTTTTGTTGAAAATACCCCTCATTGGTTTTGTCTGTTGACTGAAAACTAGTTCAATTTCTGCATTTTTGATATAACAGCGTACTGGTTACTGGAACACTTTCTCGTTCTTTAAATTAGACCTTTTTCATTCTCGCTGCTGACTGACTAAATTGTTCAACTTTTCGTGTATTAGAATTTTGTGGTCTTTACACCTCGCCGTTCATTGCCTGACTGTACTACTTTTGTAAAATAGACTTTGGTGGTCTTTATGCCTCGCCGTTCATTGCCTGACTGTTCGTTCGTCTCGTAAATTTTGAGCGCGTAAAACCTTCTCGACCGATCAACAATACTTTCTTTGCATTGCCGGTTTGTTGAGGCGTCCGCTATATCCACCAATAATGAGTCCTCTACAATTCAACTTTTCAATTAGAACAATGCCTTAATTACCAATTACTACAATATATATATATATATATATATGTTATTATATATTATAAAAAATTATCTCGTATTAAGTAGCATAAAGATAATTTAATGAAAGTCAAGAACATTCTTTTACTTAATTCATATCCCCTTAAATTTATCAATAAGTACATTAATATTGAGGCCCAGGTATTGTAGGCAGGTCAGCGATGCGTAAGAATGTGGAGTTTTCAGACGGTATTATTGTCGGAAATGTATAATGTTCAAAGTGGTGAAGAAAAGCAGTGAGTCTGTGATCCGAATTGAAACAGGGAAGGTCGGTCTGAGTCTCTGATACAGGTGGATCGGAAAAAGTTATTGTAAATGGCAGTCAGACCGTGAGGACTGTTTGTTAGGATTGCTTAAAAACCATGTTAATAAGTCTTTTAAGTAAGAGTCGACAAATGCAAAGGCATACATTACGATTATTTCCATTATAAATTGAAGAATACACATTGTTGAACTGATATAATTGGTAGAATTCATAGTGAGTTGAATCAAACTGTTATTGGAAAGTGTAATTCCAATTTCCTTGCTGTCAACAATTTTTACTGTTTGCCGAAATATTTGGAAATCATAACAGGTTTGTCTGTGGTGTTAGGAATTCAATCATTCGCATAAGCTGACTTAGTTTGTGTAGAAAGTGTGATACCATGGCCTGTTTTATTTAAGTCCTTTAAATAATTTGTGAAAAGATAAATGATTGGTGAAGTTTATGATAAGTGTGATACGAGAGCTGCTACGATGTCTGGTACGTACAACAATTTTATTCTAAACCTGGTATAATATTCCGCACCGTCAGATATCTTATGTTAAAAAAACAAAACTAAATTCAATACTTTGTAAGATTTTTTTCTTCATTTGGTTATATCATTTCAGGCTAATAATACAGATAAGCGACCCTGAAGGTTTAAAGAATTTCAATACAGCCGTTGCGTTTATGTAAAAAGTTTGTATATTAAAACTATTTATATAATAATTGTAATAAATGTTTCTGTATTTAAAATTTAATTTATTAATAGTTATTTCATTTACGAAAATAAATTTGATTCTCATAATTTGAATATCACAATAATTGGAACCACATCGTGGTTTTTTGTGTTCTATTAATTTGATTACCACAATATATATATATATATATATTGTAATACTAATTAAGGAGGCCATTAATTAAATTATAATGATATGTTTAGCGGCACCAATCTTAATGACGGCAAGCTCTTTGTCGGCGAGCATTGTTGTGTACTGCGCGCATTGTACGCGAGATCAGTTGGTGGCAGTCTGGCGAATCTTGTAGTAGAAAGAGGGAGCGAAATTTAGAGTACGAACAGCGAAACTTAGTAATTTCAACTGAGAGACTTATATGCTTATCATTACATTTGTAAAAAAAAAATCTGAACGGAGAGACAAGTCATACAAAAATCTGAAAAGCTGAAACAAAAGTTTAGGATTGTTTGTTCAGATACATACGCGCTCTAAATAACATTTTCCGAAAAAGGCATCGAAATTTAATACGTCCGACGGTTGACCGGAGTAGCAGATTATCGAGTTCCTGAAGGAGTAATCCACGAAATACAACCGTGTGTTTGTTCAAGTGTAGAGTCTGTGATTAATGGCTTTTTTGTGAATTGTGTCCCAAGCTTCGAAATCATTAAGTCTGGTACCAGAAGGACAGTTGTAAGTACAAACTAAAGTAATTAAATTTTCTGTAAACGGTAGTTAATGGTATAGTCAGATTTCGTTTCTTTTCATTTCGTATTCCGTTAGTTTCAATTTGTTTAAATGGTTAATTCTTTAATTTATGATCTTGATTGTTTCTTACTTATCAAACCCAGTAAAGACCCTGAGAAGAAGAGTTATTAGATCTGATTGTTTGTAAAATATAAAAGTTTTTATTTTCCTTGAATGCCACAAATTATATAATAAAATATTGGTTTGTAAATTTTGATTGAATTTGGCGCGCCAAATTAGGACTAATAAATTGTACCCTTAATGAATAAATTTGTTTTAATAATTAATAATGTTTTAATTAATCTCTTAAGTTAATTATTACATTTTGGCTTCCACAACGTGGGGCAATTTAATTCAAATTAATAATTATCTTAGTTAATCATTACAGTATACACATATATATATATATATATATATATATATTGTAGAGATTACAAATGTGTAATGAAATATTTTACATAATTTGTTTCTTTACTTTGAGACCAGAGCATTGCAAAGAACAGCATTGTTTGGCGCGAGAATACAGAGACTATAATGGGTGCTACGAATCTTTGTAGAGAAAGCGTATATAAGACGCTCATAACTTTAGCAGAGAGCTCAGATAGTCAGAGAGGCAGAGGAGTATGTTGTGACGAGTCAGAAAGAGTACAATACAGTCAGAGAGCAGTGTGTGAGGGCCTGACCCGTATGGTAGTCAAAGCGGGAGTCTGTGGTGGTAGAATTCAGCAAAGTATAAGCTGATTATATCAGCTTCTGTATTAAAGGGATTTTTCACAGCAAACTGATCGTGACATACGTACAACAGCAAAGTCGAAAGGCGCATAAAGTGTTGGAAAGTGAGACGATAATAAAATCGTGCTATGGTCTGTCAATGAAAATAGTGTTCTATAAAAAGTAAAATATTATTGTGTGCACAAATCAGAGAAACTATAAATAAATGTAAAAACAATACTTTCTTCTGTAAACCTTTACGTAAATATGGTTTACCGCCAGATTTCTACGACTTTTCTGATTTCTATAGTTTTTGTTCTTGGTATAAAATTTTGTTATTGTAAGTTTAAATCAATTTTTGCTTTTGTAACTTGGTGAAATTTACAAATTACTGTTTTCATTAGAGCCGTTATAAGCGGCCCTGAAATTTTGATTCTCTTGAAAGCTGAGACATTTAATTAAAAATATAAAATGTAAATTCAACGAAAATCAAATTTGTCAAATAAATAATCTTTGTTATCTTTTAAATATTTTTGTTTAATTTCATATATATATATATATATATATATATATGAAATTAAACCAATTAAAGCAATAGTTAATTAGGCCATGAATTGTTTGGACATAACATTTGAATTGTTTGATAAATCCATTATAGCGGTCTGATCGAACAAAGCAACAATGGAGAAGCGAGCTTGCTTGCTTTGTCGAAAAGTAAAAAATGGCGTATGCGCGCTCAAACTCAAGAGCACTAGGATAGTTAGTTGGTCGTTGTGGTCTGGATTGTACAGAGTTCAGACATCGTCGAGCATAGTATAATAAAGTTGGTGAATCATTGGAGAATAGAAGCGGTCGACGGTGAAAACGTTTCAGAGAACGGTCTTTATAATATTGAGCAGAGTAAAACATTCACCGACATATTGCAACGTGAATATTGTAAAGTACTACCAGTTTTGTCAAAATAGAACTTTTTACAATCTTCGTGGAGGAGTTGTTGCGGAATAACATTGGTAAATTATTGCGGAGCGGCGCAATCAACGGAATACAGCCAATCTTGCCAAATTTTAAATTGAAGTGTAGAATCAGTGAAAACCAAGGCCTGATATTAAATAATTAAAGAGTGTAAAAGTGTCCGAACGAGGTAAAGTTGATTGTTCTGGTACCAGACCGACGGTCCGTAAGTAACCTAATTTTGAATAATATTGTAAACGCAAATTAAAGGATAAAGTCAGATTTCGTTCTCTTTTAATTGTCAATCAAAGTTAATTTCTTTACTTTTTAATTTATTTCATTCTATCGACAAATTGTTTAGGTAAATTGTGAACTGTTTTGTTAATAAGATTTTAAATCAATTTTTTTGTGTTCATTATCAAACCCAGTAAAGACTCTGAGAGGACAGATCTCAAATTTTGTTTGTAATTATCTTTTATTGCCACAAAATAAAATAAATATATTTTTGTTTGTTAATTGTTTAAACTTTTCATTTAATAAAAGCCTTCCATTTAATTATTACAATATATGTATATATATATGAATATGATGCAATTCAACTTTTGTTTTACATAAAATGATTTTTAACTCAGTATATACAATAATATATTGACTCCCGCCTTCGCCGAACAACAAACCATCAAAATTCGACTTGTAAAGATAAAATAAATGGTATCTCAACGGTATACACAGTATGAACCGTTGTTTCAGTAAGCTATTTAGCATTCCACGTCTTTGATAAGTGCGCTTGAAAGTGTATAATGGTAAAACACGGGATTTAGACCCACCCTGTCCTTTCATAGTTTGTTTTTTTGCGGTTGAACACCGCAGGAGGGGGTTCCATTATCCCCACGGGGAAAGTTACAGAAATGGTAACCCCCGCGCATTGCTGAAAGGTAGGTCCCAATTTGAAGCCCCTAATTAACGAGAGATCCTAGAAAGAGGCCTTGAATGGCGGCAGCTGCGGCTGTGCCGAGCAGATGGTCTGCGCTCCGCGAGCACGCGAGGTGAGGCGAGACTGGCCTCTAATCTGCCCTGCCTTCGTTGTGCGTCGTGCGGCGCCATTCAGCCATACTGCACGTGCAAACATAACAACTTCATTCACGGGACAATCCTTGTTCAATTATTTTGTGCAACAAAGTCCTTACAACTTTGTCAGGAGAAGAGCTTCTAAATAATAAATCGACCTAGATTTTAGATCGGTGGTTCTCAAACTTTTTTGTCTCGTAGACCACTTACCAACTGTTTTGGTAGACCCCCGCCATTGTAATATTCAATTGTTACACGTTCATCAACCTGAAATGTGTATTTGACAGCTTATATAATGCTCCTCACTTTGATAGGTTTAACTGTAGAGTGAAAAAGTGAAGTAAGAAACCACATATGATAACTAATACATTTATAATTCAAACGAAACAAGATGCAAATCTGGTAAGAAGAGCCTTAGCACCCGACGAAAGAAACAAAGATCCCAGAAACGTCGTGTGGTATTTATATTACCCTTTTTGTCTGAATTGGCTATCTTTCTTCAATAGCTAATGTTCAATTTACGAGTTTTGTTCGAAAAGGCTGGTAATTTTTTATAAAAGAGCAGGAAATTGTTCACTTTAGCTCCATTGTTGGTGGTGTACATGATCATTTCAAAGATATTCATGAAAGTTTTAAACATATGCCAGTCGCAGTTTATCATTGGCAGCCTTCTCTAGTGTTAGATGTGTAGTCAGGCGGAGACAATGAAAAAAAAAAAGAATTTTGCGATGTCATTAAACACTGCACAAATTAAAACCGAACTGTATGAAGTTCATGCGGACTCAGCACCAGCATTGAAGACCATTTACTTCTGTATTAATGAGTATAAAAGAGATCACACAAGCACAATATGAAACTCGCTCCACTCAGGAAAACATCGAAAACGTTCACAATATCGCAACAGAAGATCGCGTGACGTAGCTGATGCCGCAGGCTTATCAACTCAACGAGTGCATTTCATCCTCCATGAAGAACTGGACATGAAAAAGCTTTGTGCGCGATGGGTGCCGTGACTGTTGTCAATGGGCCAAAAACGGATCCGAAAAAACATTGCAACGCTGAACCTAGCAATGTTGCAAGTCGTAACTCACAAGACGTTTTGCGCAGATTCGTGAACGTCGATGAAACTAGGATCATTCTCTACACACAAGAGACCAAAAAACAATCAAGACAATGGTCAAAAGCTGGTGATTGTGCACCGAAAAAGGCGAAGCTCGTTTTGTCAACTGAAAAGGTGTCTTTTGGGATTCTCGGGGTATAATACACATAGATTTATTTGAAAATGGCACAACCATAACTGGGCTCTATTATGCTTCTGTGTTTGAAACTGGTGCTGATTGAGAAACGACCAAGATTGGCGCGTAAGAAAGTGATGTTACACCAGGACAATGCACCAGCGCACACAGCAGAAATCTCAATGGCGAAAGTGTATCATTTGCGAATCTCATCTATCCTATTGGCCAGACCTAGCACCAAGTGACTTCTTGTTCCAGAACTTGAAAATTAGGCTTGGTGGGAAGATATTACGGACTTTTTTTACAAACATTTTCAACATGTAAATTAAATTAGAGAAGTTTAAAATTGCTCTCTATTCCTACCTGAACCTTAATTCCAGGAAGCAAAGGTACATATGCCATTTAAGGTTTGTGGGGCTTAAATTACATTAATACCGACTTGCTGTCATTTATTTTACGTCAATTGTTTGCAAAATATGTATTAGTAGATTGGCAGACAAATTGGTGTTGTTGCCATTTGGTCCAACACAGCACGATTGTGTCATCTGCATATATACAAGGTAAATGGAGTGAAATACCTACTTCTCTGTACCAGAAAATTGTGAACATACGTTCCTTTCTCTGCCTCATTGAATTACTGACTCTCCATAAACAGTCATTCATTTGCACATGCAAACACATTTACTGTACATAATTCTACTTTTGCAATATAATGTTGCAGGTTTGAGACAGCACATGTTTGCTATTTAATAACATTTCAAAGGGGAGAAAGTCAAATGTTCATTTTGATGAAATATTGCCACGCCAAATAATGCCTTCAATTTTTACAAAAAATCGTATTTTCTCCAGGTATAGAATACAATTTTCTAATTTGTACAAAAAATGGTGGAATATATGCAACAATTAAAGCGTTCAACTGAAATTAATAATGAGAAAAATATCCAAATATAGACAAATGAAGAGATGATATAGATACCACATAACGTTTCGGGAAACTTTCCAATAAATTGAAGTTTATCAGATGACATAGGATACTAATGAGGACCTTGAATATCTCATAGATATAAACAAATTGAAATTAAAACACCTTGAGGTCCACTTTTTCGGTATAGTCTTTATTATGCACACGTCATTTAGTTTAACAAGAAGCTTTCGACTTGTGTTATATTCGTCTTAAATTCAGCCCGTAGGTAGTCGAACTGTTATTTGAAATAATTATTAGTATTTGATCCACATTCCATCTCTAAAAAAGCAAATTAATTGACTGGTACTGTAATAAGCTTATCAACTCTCTGGTTTGGATTCCGCGGATCGCGTAATCAAATTTTAATAAGGCCATTGTTGTTTTTAAAGATATAGTAATTTTGCATATGCAGTGGCGCCCGGTTCGACATTCGTCTATACACAACTTTCTGACTCAATGCTGATTATTTATAATATCATAAATAACAGATATTTTTAATCACTTTTGAGGCTGACATGATTTAATGCGGCGATGGCCACGGAGGCATCTACTTTTATGGAAAAACATCTATTATGAGTCATATACTAATGAAGTGGTTCCATAGTCATCCATACTGCACCTTTACAAACTGAATGCAATAAAACGTGTTCACAAATATGTAACCATGAGTACGGTATAGATATAACATGTCTTTATTTTTGATAGTGGGCTGGTGTTGCATAATGAACTCAGGTTTGATATTACGAATAATAGAGCAATAGTTTAATTTAAATAAACATTATGTTGAGTTAAAGGCAAAGATATATTTAATTACTTTTGGATTATACTTAGTTTTGTATATAGGCTAATATTAGCAAATAATGACCCTTTTTCGTGAATATAAACTGCGATATCGACTGGGGACGGCATGTAAGATCTTTGAAATATGTTCATCGATGCTGATACAGTGTCTGACATTGGGGCTCATGTATTATTCCACATCCAAATACGAACTTCGTTCGCAGTAACACCCTTCGGCTGACCTGGATCGTCACAGAACCTGAACGACTCCCTCCTCAGTTCTGTGTCAAGTGGCGATGTGCAGGTTTTCTTCCCCCTCGATAAAAACTTCTACTGGCTCAGTGACCCCGATGCACATGGCCTAATTTGGGGAGCACATGACCGTTAGGCAACCAGTTTGTCTTCGAGTGTCATCATTGTAGTCAATTTTCCTCGAGTGTTGTTGGTCGATTTTCCCATTGACTAGCAGGATGAAGAATACAGCATTTGAAACAATAAAAAAATCTCTTCATATAAAAATCTTAAGTTGGACTCACAATTTCGAACACTCCTTAAAGAAATGTGTCTAAGTTACTCTATCGTTTATTCATATCTCAGATTTTTCACTACGTTAATGTGGGAGCAATCACCGAGAATTTGGGCCGGATTCGGGCATATGGATTGAAGACAAGAGAGAACAAATTTCTCGAAGACAAAATTTTTCGATTTTCTTTCGCTGTCCGACATGTTCATGACTGCCCCATAACGAGGACTTTATCTGAAATAGGTCCCAAGAGGAGAGCTGTTGTAGATTATTATAATTTTGAAGAAAAGAGCTCAAGTTAAACGCGTGATACCGTCACCTAATGTTTGGGTTTCACAATTACGAACATTCGACAAGGAAAAAACCTTGCGCCGAACAGTATTGTGATGATCGAGAATGAAACTCTAGAGTATATTAAAGAACATTTGAGGAAGTTGCTATAATTAAATTAGAAATACTAGTAAAAAACAAAATTTGAACAAACTAACATAAAATTATTGATATAACGAAAAAGGCTTTTGAAAGGTATTATTCTGGTAAAGAACACAAAAAGCTTGAAATCCATATTTACAGAAGGTTTATTAATTTCAAAAATACCGGGAAATAAATCGAGTCAATATGGAGGATTTCCCTATATATTTAGATGAAGTAATTTGGAAATCAATAGAACTGAACACCCGAAACATCTTTCGATTATATTTGATTTACTTTAAGGCTGATCTTTGAGTTTCTGTTTATTCGATCGCAAGTAATTAGTAATCAAGTAATATTGTTTAATTATTTTCACAATTCAGTTTTCAGTATTACGGGGCCTGAAATTAATTGTTAAGACAAATCTGAATTTCTTCCCCTTTGTTACGGTGTACGTGTCAGAATATTTTTTTTGTCTCGTTAATGGTGATAACTCCTCCATTTAGACATTAACTATTAATCCCGTTTATATACCATTGCTCTGAGGGATGGTTCAATTAGACCAGCGGCTCCCATGGGAAGCGATATCGACCTCTAAGTTGTCGATGAAGCTCAGGCGTCCTTTAGATTATGCTGCAATTTGTAACGCATTTTATAAAAATTCCTTTCCTTGTTCAGAGTTAGATTCAGCCTCTTTCATAAACAGACCTTCGTGCAGAATATAAAGCACCCGTTCATGTAATTATGAGATGTCTACTACATCAAGGGGTATTATAAAGTGACGGTTGTCGATCAAGATACCAAGAAATGTTCAAGCAGAAATTGGGTGTACTAAACTTGCAGCATCTGCATGAGTGCTCGTATGAATACGTTTAAGTACATTTAACAAGTACTTAATGGCATTAAATGGTGCACAGACCTAAACAGTCTCTTTCAACTCGGATTGTTTCCGGACCGCAGTTACATTCTTGAGTGAATGTTGATCACTAGTCTTAATGCATAGGCCTATATTGAAAACGTGTAACGCTGATCGTGTCAGTCTGTTGCTTAACAAAATTCCCTACTATTTCGTAGAAACTTGCCAACCAGTGACTACGGAATAGATCAGTGTTTCCCTACCTTTTTGTTACGCATTTCTAAAGCCCCCTCCCCCATGTAACATATACATATTTTGTATATTAAAAAATTAAATTATTTCCTTAAGAAGCCTAATTTTAACTTGTGTATAACTGGTCTTCTATAGTAATAATTGTGTGCATAAAGAAAGTAATAATTTATATTAATCTGAGATCGCTAAACCTATACCCCATTCGAACTTTTGTATGAAATTACCTTCTTATTACATTAAAAGCGCTGAGTTTGCTCTAGACTACAGTAGACAACCACTTAGCACATGTCATAACAATACAGTACGTAATATACCTTCACTATACTTAGTAAATAATACTCTATGAGTACATCGTAGTATATATTACTCCAATATTTCCAATGTGGCTCTATGGAATGCACCAAACTTACCAAATGCTTACTTCAAATTGAGAAATCAACAATTTTCTCCTTTTGTATAAGTTAAATCATAGTTAGCGGTTTTTAAATTATGGACGAGCTCAGTTTCGTTTTTCTGAAGGAAAACAGTGAGAGCATTTTCTTGCAGGTGAACCTTCCCAGAGAGCTCTGGAGATGGCTACCTTTGGGGATGCCTTCTCCTCTCTCTGGTTTTTCGAACTAAGGTTCCCACAAGCCGAGACACCTTGGTCTGCTTTGAGAGGTGTATGTTCCGGGGTAGCAGACCTTGTGCCTACGGTAAGAGTTTTCCGCTATTCCTTTTTGGAATAGTCGACCAGCTGCCTCCTAAGCTGGTCAAGGCACGGAGAGTGGAAAGCTGCGACCCCACAGCAAACCCATCTCCCGCCATCGGTAGGGCGTGGGACAAGTACCGAATGCCCGACCTACCTGATGCAGGTTTTCTATGGTTTGTCCTGCATAAGTTTTAGGCGAATGTCGGGTAGGATCCTTATACTATAGCCTGGGGGCCCTAGTTAGCCCTTGGCTACCTTCCTCCACCCTTCCGCATCCCCCCTTTCAAATCCCGACCTATGCTATTAAAGGGGAGTTGCCACCATGTGGATTACGCTCATTTAGCCTGTTACTCTAAAAAAAGTTGAACTGCCCCTCCTGTGGCGCGTGGGCCCCACGTTGGGAAACCCCGCAATAAATTTATTAAGCGGTGGAATTTTATCCACGCGTCCTATCCGCTCAAATATGAAGTATTGTTTTTATTATCTATTGCATGTAAGTGTTGCCACCTGCTGCTTTTTATCACAAATGAAAACAGGAGAATGCGTATTCGAATGTAGATTTACCACAATTGAATAGACATTCCATGAGATTTGCTTCTTATGTAACTTAATTACTTAGTTCAGCAAACAAATAAAGTATCAATATTGGGATCTTTACTAGCTGCAAATAATTATTAAATGGCTAAACTTCATGCGAAAATCTTACCATGATGTATGTTAATAATTATTAGCCAATTATATAGAAGTTGAAAATGACCATCTAGGTGAAAGCTTCTTCTATTTTAATTGTTAACACTATATGAGACTGGGGTTGTTTATTTCCCTGAATTTTGATCTTAGAATAATCTATATTAATCAAATGCTAAGAAAGTATCTTTGAAACCGAAACTTTTTATCCCATCAATTCACTTTCTTCTAACGTTACAATGAAAATAAATAATTGTATTGCGTGACATGTGAAGAAGCTACGAAACACGATCAAATATTACTTTCATTCAATATCCAGTATATTACGCACTTATATAAAGTGCGTATCTGCGCTGCGTCCTTTCGCACCTTCACATTCCCTAGTCGAATATCGGATAAAACAACTGTTGCATATTTTTTAACATATGCAGAGAACCAATGAGAATGAAGACAGAAGAAATCCTCGCAAATTGTAGCTGCTTGATTGGGGTGGACAGGAAAGGGCGCAGCAAGGGCGGAAGGACTGATGACCGGATAACAACGCACAAACATCCATTTCCGGTCGACCTTCTCCGATATGCTACCCTAAGTTAAAACAACATGAGCTAGTCAAGCTGTTTGCGACGCGTTCCTGTAACGAATACGCTTCATTTTGCAAGGACAAAGTAATGCTCCAAATAGGGTAACCAGTGTAGCTGAATAAACCGAAATGATGTATTGGGATAATTAGTGCGTAACAATCGCAATGTTAAATATTTGTAAAGAACGGTTATTTTATTTAATCTCTTTCATTACTGTTATTGCCAGCCTAAAATTGTGGAAGAAACAAGTTAAATGACAGATTTTACACTTGATGTATAGGATAAAATTGGTTAATAATTATTTTTTAATTCCAACAATCTCCGCGTATCCGTTATTAACAGGCTATGAATTAAATGAATGGTACTATTATCAAAATCTTCATTTATAATTTTAATATATAGGTTAAAATAATTACTTATACTAATTTGGTCAGACACACGTATTCATTTGTTAAAACTTCACGAATTCCAAGCAGTAGCAAATTCTTCCGTAAGCGTGTTCCTGCTTCTTTGCAGAGAATATTTTCGTCCATTCCATTATTGAAATTAGATTCTCCCGGTGAATTTGATGAATGTAGACTTCTCGGGTTATATCTTGTGTGAAACACAACGATTCGACAGCTAGCTCCACCCATCGTCGTCAGCTTACGCCAGGCAGGTATTATTTCCAGTAGATTAATTATATGAAAATCTCTCATCTGTTGCTTTAACAAGTTTTTCCTTAGTAATATTCAGAAATTAGCAAGCTCTGGAAATTTTTCTGCTAATATTTATTAAAACGTAATAGCAACACACATAACTGTAGTAAAGTAAATCCCGTGCTTCTCAGCTTTTGTTGGGGTCACTTGGGATTTAATGTTCGACCCTAAACTTCGTATTTGAACAGGCATGGGCAAGGGCGAGGGTTCCGGCTATCAGACAGGATGTATTCAGTGAACTCTCCACCCACGTATTTCCTCGCCCGAAAATATTCAAGTCTTGTTCGCGCATTAAGCTTAGCAGCTGCTGTGTGTTTATGATTGCTTAAATATTATTAGATCATAAAGTGGATCTCACTAAAAAATGTAAATATCAGGAAGTTACTTTGACGGAGTATTTAAACGGGAGTGAGCATATTAGATCATTAGTGGGTAGAGGGCGCTTCATATTATCAATAGGTTCTAGAAGAAATGTAAGAGGGGAGCGAATGAAGTGGTAACATTTTATCCCTTGGTTAGACCCATTATGTAATACAGGCTTTGAGTTTCTACGCTTGTTTTAATTTACGCAAATCGTCCTGTTTCGAGAAAAAGAAGTACCAAACTGTGCAAGTCAAAGAAATTATGTTCGTAAAATTAACCAAAAGAAGTACTTGTTTCTAAAGAGAATACAAAGAATTTGATTGATTTAATAGAAAATGTACTTACGATTTTCCTTATTAATTGAAAAGTCTGAAGGGCAGATTAGATTAATAAAGTGCACATTAAAACTATAATAGTCATAGTACGATTGATAGAGAAGTGGCGTGTAGAGGCTGGTGACCGAACAATTTGTAAATGGATTTTAATATCTTGACGTGTTTCAACAATCAGAATTGTTTTTATTTCATTCAAGACGGTGTTCCACCTCTCTTTCACATTCATAAAATGAATGACTATATTCCATGTCGACGGATTAGCAGATGTGGGAAACAGGATCATGTTCATTGTCTGCGGTCTCTCAGGTCTCCCATGACTTTTGCCTGCAGTCGCACATGAAAGGTATCGCGTATTCCGACTACTCTTCATGATCTGCAATTTAGAATTGTTACAGCAGTGGATTCAATTCCTGCGATCCAGTTACTTCGTGTGTGGCAGGATATAGGTTTCCGCTTTAATGTTTGTCGCGTAACTAATGATGCTCATGAATAGAGTATAATCGATAATATTGAATCTTCCTCTATACAGTGATATATGTTTTTATGTTTCACGGTTAGAGATAATTCTCCACTGTTACTAAAAACCAAAAAGCTGATCTATTCATCACTAATATCCCCTATCTGGAAATATTCATGTAAGATCTGGGAAGCAGCAGCTTATTGCCACATAAACGAAATCCACACTTTCCAAAATAAAGCACTAAGATACATCATCAACTATCCTTGGTATTTCTCCAACTAAAGAATATACACTCAGACCTGAATATTCCCACAATAGTACAAGAAGCAAAAAAAAACATTCCATAGTCAACTACGCAGATCCATCCTAATCCATTAATTTCTCAAACTACCCAAAACCTCCCCCCCCCTAAAATATTAAGAAGACTTAAAAGAAAAATATCTGCGGATTTAACCAACTAAGGACAAATTAGAATTATAGTCAAGGTTTATCATAAGGACAATACCATGCCTGTAAATACCACTGTATAAAACCATCATATATTTTTTGGCATAAGAGAAAACATTTTAGATTTAACCGATAATTAAAAAAAAGAACGGTTAGAGACAATTGAAACTTTCAAATCTGCGTTTTCTTTATAAAACACCCTAGACTTCGCTTCTTCCGTATGAATACATTTTCAAAATTTGCTCTTTTTTTTTTTAGGGCAACAGGCTACATGAGGGTAATCCACGTTGGGCAACTCCCCTTAAATAACATAGGAAGGAACTTGAAAGGGGGGATGCGGATATTTAAGAAGCAATATAAGGTTCCTCTTTCATTGTGTGTGTGTGAGTTTGAGAATACATTTACGAACCAATATATTATTCGTAATTAATTATACACACGATTTGCTGCAAATGTTAACAGCTTTTGTTTGGGCAAAAAATGACATTAATCTTACGATTTATCTCAAATTCGATATCTGCAGAGTACGTCGAACATTTTACCATAAATCTATACTATTATTTTTTCTTTTTATACAACTTCCAATTTACTTATTTATATGAAGTTAATACAAAAAATAATGAATGAGCATTCTATAATAGAGCATTGCCCTGAGAATGTAATGTAGGTATTTGACGTAGTTTTTCACGACCATGATGTTATTACGCGTCAATTGCAAATTCTGTACCATCTGAATAAATTGCATTACCTTATTGTGTATGTTTAGAAGCCACATTCTTTGCAACGAACTACAACAGTGCTACAACTTTTACGAGTAAATGCAGGAACTTCAATTATTTCATACGAATTTCATTTCCAGTGAGATTGTGTTTGACTGTGTGCGCCAGAAGTGTTCAACATTACCATTAAATGTTATATTATTTACTGTTATGTTATGTTGGTATTTTTTAATGTCAGTATTCCTAAGATCCTGTTTTTAGACAAGGCTGCAGCAATAAATTAGTGAAATAAGCAGAAATTTTATAACAAATGGCTGTCAGCATTCGCAAATTTGATTATGTTTTCAAATGAATCAGGTTTAATTTATAATTTGCCGACGGTACAAATAATTACTATCTCGCGCATTTTTTCGTTCTTCGGGTGACTAAGAACCTGGATTCAAAAGATTCAAGCCTCTTGATTTAACAAAAAGATTTACGTGAAGTGACAAATATTCTACGATGTCAAACTTCTAGTTTTAATTTTGAAAAATGTTCAATGAAAAGTTTTTCACAAATACTTTTAATACTGTATGTGTGTCAAAACAATAACTAAATATCACTTTTAATGACAGACTGTTAGAAATAAATAAATTTTAAAAAAATTCCGGTCCTAGAATTCGGCCATGGAAGATCTGTGATTCGTAAATTGTACGTGAGACGCATTCTGTTTAATGAATGGAGGAATTTCGAACCGGAAATGGACACGTCAGGGTTGGTTTAGTTATAGAGCGTCCGCCCGAGTAAGCGGGAGGTCCCGGGTTCGACATTTCTCCATTCTCATACTTTAATTCACTTAACCACGACCTTTACGGAAAAATGCTTGTGAAAGCTCCTCTGTATTCCTGGAGTGCAGCATTTTTTAAAAAAAATTCTGCAAAGATCCATGATTGACGTTTGAGTTGTATTTACATCATAAAATGATATTTAAAATACAAGATGTGACAATTTTTTTAGTACCGCAACATACGAAAATTAACATGACTGGAGTTACCTCTAAAAATGCTATTGTTTTCAGATAATAATAAATACTTTCCACTAAACAGAAAGAAGATACTCCATATTTGTAATTCTCTGAATAAAAAAAGGGCATATAATGCTCATAACCTCTTCCTTACTTATGGAATTTCTGTGACCAATGCACTCACAAAGTTACTGTAGATATGGTCTTTCTTATTTAGCGTATTGCGAGGTCAACGGAATCAGACACACTATAACCCTGACTGAAAAAGAACGGTAACCAATTAACGAGCCATCTGCGATACCACTGGGAGTTTCAGATTTCATTTCAAAATGGTGGATATTTAGAAATTGACTATGCAACTGTTATTATTTTCGAGTTATTTAACTGTATATATCAATGTTTCTTTCCATTCCTAACCGGTTGTCACAATTTATAAAATACTAACCGACTGCCCGTCGTTGAACTGGTATTTATTTAAATTAGCTCGGAATTGATTGGCCAGTAAGCAGTTTATTTAACCAACAGCAATACCACCATTGTTTGGAACTTTTACCTATTTACTTTCCTCTCCCCGACCTAACCCCTCGACAGCTAACTTCACAAATATTCGCACAAATATTTGATTCGTTTACTGACGTGTAATTTTCTACATGGGTCCAAAAACACTGTGAGTAATTATTTTAATAAGGATCATCTTGTCTGTTTTATAATTCAAGTAATGGCCAGCAGATGTGACAAATACGATGAAATTGAATCTCAAATAAATTAGGCAATCCAATCAACGTGCTTGAAAGTTGTGCGCCTTGTTATGCCTCCTGCAGGATTATACTCGTAAGTCGCAGAGACTGGCGATGCCAGATGTGAAGTACGTGCCAAACTTGGCTGCCTTTGTCCCTCCCCGAATCGGGAGCTATTCTCGTGCCGTGACAGGTGACACGAGGAGAATTTTTGTTGCCGAGTGAGAGTGCCTAATGCCCATGGCGCCGGAACCGCGACTGCTGATAAAGACGCTCGCTCGTCTTCCAGCGAAGCGTTAAGAAAAACAAGACTATTTCTCCAGAACCAGCGAATAACACACTGTTTTACTGACGCGACGATCGCGCGATAGCCACCCTCTGTCACGAACTTTGTAAAAACAAATATAAATTACACACAATTTTCGGCTTCATTTAACACGGAAACAATAAAACAAAGAAAACACTCAATCTCTCTTCACTTGTTTATATTTCCAAAACTTAACTTACAAAAATCCGTTATATTAAGATAATCGCATTGTCGGCACCTCAACACATTATGGCCTAATCGAAATCTGTGAATCCGATAATGCAGAAAATGTGGACCTCCGTTCCTCCAAGTATTCATATTCGTATTCTGTGTAAAGTTACTAAATGCCAAAGGAAGATCACCGAGTCGTAATCCGTCAACTCGATGACGAAATAAAATATGGAAATTAGTTTTCTTGACAGAAATTTTAGGATGAATGTGACGTATAGTGACTAGAGTATTTTTTAGGGTTGGGTTGGGCAGTGGGGAAGGTGTAGTTCTCAATCTTTTTCTGATCTCTTCGGCACAATATTTGCTTCAACAGATATTCCTTAGTATGAGATCTAGGTAATATGAGCTCTTTCTTTTCCAAACTATTCTTACCGTATACTGCACCTGCCATCACTATCCTGGGCGTCTTACGTCAACCAACTTGACTCATAATCGTGTTAGTGTGCATTAAAAGTATTTTTTTCACAACTCGCTTGTTTATTACTTTAATAGCTCTTTAAAGTTTCAAACATTTCCGTACTACTAAATTTAAAAAGTTTACAGTCTCCTCTTTTCAGGCTTTCAACTTTTATGTTTCACATCCATGCAACCGTGAGTATTCCACGCAAGTGGTTACAGAAACTCTTTGCGAAATCAGATTTCAATAAGGATACTAATAGATTCCTCTTCTTGACAAAACTTTTCTTATGATGAGGAATTATACTGTTTATAGATTTATTTATATGTTACGGACTCTTGACCACTTTACATTAATAAAACACTTAAACAAAACTAACATTTTAAAAGAAAATTACATTTAACATACATTATCCAATGTTATTACATAATTATTCATAAATCAAAATCTTATCTTTTATCAACAATAATATTTCAGGAAGTTTTAAATCAATATATGAAGAAATAAGCATATCTGACATTCTCATTATTGGATTGTTTAAGGTATAATTAGCTCTATAATTCTTTATCACAAACATATTTTTCAATCTATACTTTCTAAAAGGAACTCTAAAATTTAATTTTTCCAGTAAATCAAATCAATCCGTATTATTATAAACTAACTGAAAAAAAATTAAAATATTAAGAGATTCCAGACATGGGATTTTCAATTCTGTAACATAATTTTTATAATTATAGTTTTGTAAATGGGTCTGGAAAATTCATTCTAAAGGACATGCTTAAAAATTTTATGCTATTGATGGGTTATTTGATTTGTCCATCCCTGTTGATCTTTGTTCCCCAAATAAAAAATTTCGCATTTTCTACGTCATACCAACGAATTTTTAGAACAAGTGGATCAGTATACTTATGCATTTGGTAATAATCATTACTTAAAATTTCCCTAATGAAAGTTTTATTTGGTATTCTGAGTAAGAAGGGAAAACAAGGCTCAAAGGAAGACACAAAAAGAAACAGCAGAGGAAGCCGTCCAGACTAAAATGTTTTTTGAGAAAGAGAATAAAATATAAACGGCGAGAAGTGGAAGTAATAATAGGTAGTATTAAGTGAAAGTAGAAATTGCTCCAAGGAACGTGTATACATCAAATTCGACCTGGCCTTCGACAGTTATTTTTACGGAAAGTATTCGGATGAGGAAATCTTTTTTGTTTTTTATTGTCTTTCTTGTTCATTTACTCTCTGCATTTTATACAGTCTTCCTTGTGGATTTTCTATTATAATTCTATTCTTCTTTGCACTGCTTATTTAGAGAATGGAATATTTACAGTAATGTTTTGCAGCACTTTCAACAAATTTTGAAAGTAGATAGAGTTTCCCCTATTTAACTGAAAATTTACTGGAGTACTATGACCATTAATTTTATCTTTGTTTCTGTAAAGTTCTTTCTTCCCAGAGTCGAAATCAATATTGTTTTCAAATTTTATTATTGGTATTCGGACTCTTAGTAATTAATTCCATTTACAAATTTTAACTTAGTGAACGTAAAATAGATATTTCCTATCTCAATCTTAAAAAAATTATGTTAAAGCCCGCGCTCTGACGTCACACGAAAATTTACATCGATAACAGCAAAGTGAAATCAAACTTCCCGATTATGGTAACATAATGACTTTGTTTGTTTTATTGGTTTGTTACCACATTAACAATCACATACATGATTATTGAATTGTACGAGATTTTAACTTAACGTCGATAAACGGGAATGTTTGCTGGATGATTTGATTTTGGACGTTATTTGCAATCGTTGCGTTATTGAATAACTGGAACGTTTGACAACTGGTACAGTCCAAACTATTTTACTCGATTTCTGAATAATACTTATTAGTGAAGCAGCGTCGGAATAATGAGCACAACATTCATTCAGTTACGAAAACAAAACCACTGATCATGGCTGAATCATATGACCTGTTATTTAAATATTAATAACTATCGTTCCTTGTGAAGGAAGATCACGTGGAAAAAATAATTATGTATAATTACGAGGATGTTCAGTACAAAATTACAGAATTCAAGACTAAAATTTGCATTGCTAAATTCTTCTCATTATGATTATTTTTGCTTACTACAGTAAAGTAATACAAAGTTTTCCTATATAAACTTGGTTACCAAATTATGCAGGTAGATTATTAAAATATTCCAACACAAATACTCAAGGCCACGAAATATTGCCATAATTAATAATAAATCTATAAAGTGAACTTCTTAATACCAGTAAGAATAGATCTAAATTACTATAATTACCTTATTATTATTATCATCATTGTGGCTCTTGCTTAACATTCAAAGGAAATTTTTAAATAACGCGTATTTGAAACGTAATTTAATTCAAATAGCTGTCGCGTTCTTGCAAATTTGTTCGAGTAAGTGTACCAATATATATATATATATATATATATATATATATATATAGGTAGCCAAGAGTTAACTAGGGCCCCCGGGCTATGGTTTAAGGATCCTACCCGGCAATTCGCCTAAAATTGATGCAGGGAAAACCCTAGAAAAACATGCATCAGGTAGGTCGGGCATTTGGTACTTGTCCCACGTCCTTGGCGGGATAGGGGTTAGCCGGGGGGTCGCAGCTTTCCCCTCGCCGTGCCTTGACCGGTTTAGGAGGCAGCTGGCCGACTATTCCAATAGGAATAGCGGACAACTCTTACCGTATGCCCAAGGTCTGCGACCCCGGAACATACACCTCTCAAAACAGGCCGAGGTGCGTCGGCTTGTGAGAACCTTAATTCAAAAACGGAGAGGAAGAGGCATACCCAAAGACAGCCCCTTCGTATCTCTCCTAAAAGGTTCTGCCTGCGAGAGAACATCCCTCGCAGGTTACCTGCGAGAGAATCCTCTCGCAGGCTTTTTCTAGAGGAGTTTTTTTTTTTAGGGCAAAAGATACATGAGGGTGATCCACATTGGGCAACTCCCCTTTAATAGCATAGGAAGGGATTTTAAAGGGTGGATGCGGAAGGGTAGAGGAAGGTAGCCAAGGGTTACTAGGGCCCCCGGGCTATATTTTATGGATCCTACCCGGCATTCGCCTAAAGAAATGCAGGGAAAACCTTAGAAAAACCTGCATCGGGTAGGTCGGGCATTGGGTACTTGTCCCACGCCCTTCCCATAGCGGGAGAGGAGTTTGCTGTGGGGACGCAGCATTCCCTTCTCCGTGCCTCGACCAGTTTAGGAGGCAGCTGGCCGACTATTCCAATGGGAATAGCGAACAACTCTTACCCCGGAACATACACCTCTCAAAACAGGCCGAGGTGCCTCGGCTTGTGGGAACCTTAGTTCAAAAACGGAGAGGTAAAGGCGTTACCAAAGGTAGCCCTAGAGGAGTTTGGGTTCAATTAAAAAAATATATATTTCTAATGGTGAAGCGAGTGAGCGAGAGAGAGAAATGAATTGCTTTTCGTACTAGAAAATAATTATGAATAAAGTATTTTCAAATTATAACATAGAAAATTTTGAATTTAATAATACATAAATGTGTGTATTCAGATTTATAAATTTATAATTTTATTTATTAGTTTTTATTCGTGAATGTTGAAACTGAAATTTCACATAATTAAATTAAATGTAAGCAGATTTCGTTTATATCTTTCCGATTTCTAATCTCAAAAAATGGTTGTAACAAGCATGATAATTTTTAATTTCCTTAGAAATTTATTGACATTTGCACACTGCGTACGGACCACTTATTTACGAAATTATTTTTGATGGTGGAAATATTTATGAATTGTTACCATACTTATTTATACAAACATGAAAGTAATTTTCAAATCAGAATTCTGAGCAGATATGACTAGAAATCAATCACGGGATTTGCTCATTGTAGAATAACTAGGCAGCATATAAAAATATTTTTTATATATCGTTTCTGTAGAATAGTAAACAAATAAGCCTAAAAATTAATTTGGATCACAAATATACTCATAAAACCTATTTAAAGTAAATATAATGGTAATAGTATAATGGTCATACTATTTCAACGAATGTGTTGATCCGGTGACTAATTAATTACCACTGGGTCGCGTGGGTTTCTCTGTTACCATAAATACCGAAACACGGAGGTTTCCACTTATTATAATTATACTATAATTAACACACTGTAATGTCACACAATTGTGTGGAAAGCCGTTTTAATTAAGAGACGAAAAAATGGTTTCATTATTTTACGTATTGCTTAACTGAATGGTTTTCTTTTTCATTTTAAGAAAGTCTATTCCTTGCTTCGATGTACTAATTCTATGACATTTTCAGTCGTATATGATATAAAAGTAACTTCAAAATATCATATTGCAATAAGTAAATAGAATATTAATAAATTTAGTAAAACTTGTTCTATTAAATTATGAGCCAATATAATCAGTATAGCAATTATGTAAAATAGAATCAATTCTATAATCAAGTAGCTCTCAGGACAAAATATTAAATATCGCTCTTAAGTTTTCCTGTGAAAGAATTTAACAAGTTTCTACGAAAACTAATGTAGGCACTATAGAAATGCCTTGTGAAAAAATTTCCGAGAAAAAACATCCATTGTAGCCGGCTAGTTTTACATTTTTATAATTATTGTTATTATTTTCGAATAATTTAATTACTTATATCGTAAATTTATTCGAAGCTAAGGAAGGTATTATATATATAAACGTAAAAATAATAAAGAAATATTTAATTAATAATTTTACATCAGTATCTGGTTTACATAGATTTAGGATTGTTCGACTATGAGTTAACAATAAAATTTTGGCAAAAATTCCAATAAGAATGATTTGAAAACAAACGCTCCTTTTCAAAGTAAAACCATGAAATGATATTGGTATACTTTATAATTCCTTAACTTAATCCATATTTCCAGAAATTTTATGAATGCTTTAATCAATTAGCCTAACATTTGAAGATGCCATTTATCATTAACTGGAACAATTGACAGCGTAATCCTGCTGAAGTTCCACTTTTAACGGGCCCATGACAAATCGGATAAGAGGAGTTAATAAAAATGTTAGTTATGTCCGTTTTGAAATTAATAATAACAAAAATAGTCACATACAGACAAAATAGGCCTACTATTGTTACAGCAAATAATTAATGGACAAACATATACTACGAAACTCAATAATTACAAAGATCCCGTATTGATACGTTAACCCTTTGGCTTCCCCATTATTGTCGTGTTTTTTCGCTTTTGAGTTTGTTAACTGTATTGTGCGGTTGTGTCACTCTAGGCTCTTGTGATTTTAGCTTTCTTAGTACTTGAAGAATAGAAGATGGTTTTCTGAAACGTTGTGTGGTATTTATATTACTTCTTTTGTCTGTTTTTTTTGACTATTTTTCTTATTATTAGAAGTTAATTATGAGTCTCTTGTGATTTTAGCTTTCTTAACACTTGAAGAATAGAAGATGGTTTTCAGAAACGTTGTGTGGTATCTTACCAAAGAGCGTCTTATCTCACAGCACTAAGCTGATACTTAGAAAAATAAACCAGTTTTTTCTGAGAAATTATTTGTTAGATATTCTCGTTGAGAGAAGGAAAAATAGCAGATACAAGAAATTAGTATTGAAAGCTGAAGTGAAGGGATTCGAGATAGCTCAGGAAGTAAACTGAAAAGTTCCGACTGTAAAGTTTTTCAGACTCTTACGCTTAAGCTCTAAGCAGATGTTATCTTTCTTTCTACGAAACGTAATTCTATCATCTTCTCTTCTCTAATTACTACAACACATATAAAACCTTCTCTTCCACCCTAGTTTCCGTTCGCAACTCACTTCTACTATCATATATATTATTTCTCTTTATTCTCTAAGCACAAATGAACTCCATAAGTATGTATGATCAATTTGTAAGTGCTCCTGCTTTGGCTATTCTTTTTCTACATAGTTTTCCCGACAAATAATACTAACAAATAGTAGGCTTTTTTTTGGAGGGGGGGGGGTGTAGACAGGCTATGTATAGAGTAATCCACATAGTGGCAACTTCCCTCTTATAGCATAGGAAACGGATTTTAAAGGGGGGATGCGGAAGGGTGGAGGAAGGTAGCCAAGGGTTACTAGGGTCCCCGGGCTATGGTTTAAGGATCCTACCCGGCATTCGTCTAAAAGAAATGCAGGACAAACCCTAGAAAAACCTGCATAAGATAGGTCGGGCATTGGGTACTTGTCCCACGCCCTTCCGATTGCGGGAGAGAAGTTTGCTGTGGGGACGCAGCATTCCCTACTCCGTGTCTCGACCAGTTTAGGAGGCAGCTGGCCGACTATTCCAATGGTGATAGCGGACAACTCTTACCGTATGCCCAAGGTGCGTGACCACGGAACATACACCTCTCAGAACAAGCTGAGGTGCCTCGGCTTGTGGGAACCTTAGTTCAAAAACGGAGAGGAAAAGGCATCCCCAAAGGTAGCTCCTTCGTATCTCTCCTACAAGGTTCTACCTGCATGAGAACATCCCTCGCAGGTACTGCCTGCGAGAGGATAATCCTCGCAGACGCTTGAATAGTAGGCTGCAGAGATAAAATTGTGTTACCTTTTTGAAACGCAACACGACTGAGAGTAAGTGCGTTATATTCCATAAACAATAACTTGACCGAAAAATAACAAATTACTTAGATTGCCAATACGGCAACACATAATTTTTTTTATTCCGTCGGTACTCTTATAACCTCTCGACTGTGTCACAATTCACCAAACTATTTATTTACAAAAGTTCGTTCTAAATGTTCCCAAAAGAAAATAAAACCAAGAACTCGACAAACAGGAAGTAGGTAGGTAGGATAGATGCGATGTCTCTTCTTACAAATTGATTCTAGAATGGTTAAGAGAATAAAATGAGACAATGTAATGAAATCATCATTGTATAAGAAACATGTGTAAGAAAAACAATTCCAATTATTGCGTTACTTTCGTTTAATGCGAGTCGTCACAAAGTTTTCATTGAGGAGACATTGCAGTATGCAAATTAATTTATCTGCAGAGTAGTAGTTAACTACGTTATACCCATGGTGCTCGCCACAGGCTGATATTAGTATGGTGCAGCTTGCTGGGATCCGTATAAGAAAAACAGAATCCTTAGTAAGAACCGCGAAATTAGTACAGATACGACCTGGGCATGGAAGTGAAAAAGTAAAGCTGCTGGCGTGGGACACACTACAGGCAAGAAGGGAAAGAGCTAGACTTCACTTTCTCTTTAAAACCTTTGCACGATAAAAACCTTGGCAGGGAATTCGAGGTAGAAAGAACTAACTAGGTACGGAACGACTGATCATATTTTCAAAATAAATACCAAGCAGCAGAAACGGATGATGGCAAATAATCATTCCTAAAAAAGGCAATAAATGACTAAAACAATGTATCTGAAAGAGATTTTGGAGCAAGTCCTCTAATGGAAAGAAAATTTAGGCTCAATCTGAAATTTATGTAGTGTGTAGTTGAGTGCAGTAAAGCGAAGTAGATTCGTAATGTCAGTCAGATTCACAATCAATAAACTAAAGTGAAGTGTTATTATAGTTTTGTCTCCTTATTTAATATCTATTTTCAGGTATTAATCAATTGTTTTATTTTTCAGGCCAGAGTAATACTGTATACATACGAGTATATGTATCTTTTTCAAAATTTACCTTCCATTAATATTATTATTTATATATTTTTATGATTGAAATACTGTCCACGCGTCAGGTTTCTTATATAAAATAATGATATTTATTTATAATAATTTCATTTACAGTAAATTCATTTATTGTAATTTCATGTGTTGGCACCAGGAAAACATATTAAATATATACATCCTACTTCATATTATAAAAATAACCGAAATAAATACCAATAATTGCTACTTAAGAATAGATTCGGTAACGTTTAACTAAATTACAAAGCAACAACATAAAATAATGAAAATGGCTTCTTTCCCCATCGCGTCTATAAGTAAAGATAATCAGTAGTGAAACGCATCGATTATGTAGTTGTTGTTTGGAATACGTCTCTGGGTTTTTAAGTTTAAAAGCGTATAATCATTGGTACAGTTGAGAGAAAGTGAAATGAAAGTCGACTTGGACATGTAATTTTTAGTTACTGTTTCTAAAGAAGCAATAAGATGACCTTTAAAACGGAATAGCTTGGTTATATATCTCCAATGGGTCAAGATGTTGCTTAAATTTATTCGAATTAGAACAGAAACATACAGAGTCTCAGAAAATGACATCAGTTATTGATATGGAAATATTAGATCCGAAATTCTTATAAAAATGAATGCATTGTTTTAAAAAGTCATAAATATTTACAAGACACAGAGTAGTGTTTCAAAGTATCAAAGTACTGCAGAAGGAAGAATTGAAATTATACAGACATGCACCTGATTATTAGAAACTTTTTTCTGTATATATGTATTACTGTATATCGTTCATAACATTTTATAACCTTTGATACGGTAGTGAAAATTGTAATGAAAAAATGCGTAATGCAGTGATCAAAATTTGATGTGCTATATTTTCCAACAGTTAAAAAATTAAATATTTTCAAGTATGTTTTCTACGTAATATCTAATTAATATATTTTTAGCTGTTGACATACTGAAATTAGAATAAATATTGGTTAATTTGTTTTAATAATAAGAAATATAGTCAAATACAGACAAAATAAGTGATAATACAAATACCACACAACGTTTCTAGGATCCTTGACCTTTTCTTCAGGTGCTAAGAACAGCCTAGAGCGACACAACTGCACTCGTCAGTAAAAAGGCTTTTGAGTTTTCTCAACTGAGGAGTGCAGTTGTGTCGCTCTAGGCTCTTCTTAGCACCTGAAGAAAAGGGCAAAGTTCCCAGAAACGTTGTGTGTTATTTATATTATCACTTATTTAGTCTGTATTTGGCTATCTTTCGTATTATTAATTTTCAATCATCCGTACATTTTTTTCATCTTTAATTCGTTTTAACTCGAGTTTTCAGAGAATTTGAATAGCTTATTTGATATGTATTGTATCAAAACTTGAAACACAGATAACCAGGTTCCCCATGATTTCTATTTGACGGAGGTTTTCAATGTATATCTCTATTTTTTACATGTAAAAACAAGAAATTTTATGAAATGGGCCTAATATTTAATAAAAATTGTGTGTTAATTTTGGAGCGGTATGTGGGCTAACAATGATACATTCGATCACAGCGAGGATGAAAGTATTGGTCTAAGATAAAGATAATTGAAACCGAAGAAGGAGTATACGTATAAGAAACAGCCGCAGACTGCCGTGTCCCTGGGCTGGACTGAACAGAGTAGGTCTATCATGTTCTTATCTTCTGAACTGACACTCATTGCTCCCTGAGGACGAATATAGTTTATTACTGTTCGAAACGCGAGTCTACCACTCAATATTCTCTTTGAATTACGTATCTTCCCACTCTGAATCTAATTTGTTTCTCTCCATCTCTGAATTAATATATTTCTTCTCAAAGTTAGGCAATCGAACACGCGAACAATATTTTCTCTAAATTAAAAGTCTCACTGTGGAGGTCCACAAAAATTTCTTAATTATTATGGCGTAGTATATCAACTTCCGAACGTTGCCATATTTTTCAAGATTTAACATGTAAGAGCATAAATCGAATTTTTAAAAATAAGATGAAATCATTCATAAAAACATACTGATGTTATTTTATATGAACATGTGCTTCGACACGAAGCATCGTCAACAAAATAATACCAGAGAGCACTAATTTCATTAGTATTTATATAAACCTGGCATTGTTTATATTATGAAAAAATATGAACAATAGCTTTTATTCAGCGCAGAAGGTGTGATAATTAAATAACACACTTCTTTATTTGAGTGTCGTACAACAATTAAAATGGAAACACGTGTACTTTTGCTACTCTGATAGTAGACACCATTTTCTGCTAACTCTTGTAATGAGCAGCTCAGAGGTTAGTGAACTTCGTTAGTTGTTCCGACTCCTAAATTATTCCCGCAACATTCCCTTTTTACTCGACCCCGAAGCAGTTTCGATGCTCCTCGTTTTGTCAAGATTACTGCCGTGCGAAGAAAAACTCAGCAGTTTTTGTAAAGCAAAGGGTGTCGCGAATAACGATCGTGTGACACGGAAGTTGTGTTCGTAGTTCCACGTGAACATGTGTCACAGATTGGAGACACATTGTTTGAATAAATTATACATTTACCATATCGCCTCTGACAGAAAATCAACCAAAATCTATATAAATTGAGATTTCCGCTATTTCACTTTAACACGAAAGTTATTTTCCAGTAACATTCAAAATTTAACTAGGAAGGATATGTTATATTATATACAGTCTCCTACAAAAATCAAAGCACAAGGAAATATTAGTTTATGCCATCAAATAAATTTGCGTCCTTATCTACAAGCAAGTTCATAATTGTAGTTTTATATTTGGGCAACTCAATATCAAATGTTTTAGTTGTCATACATTTTATTTACTTTTGTGTTTCTGTGAGTAATTCTAAACATTGATTTAAAAACTTGAATCGCTTTAATTTTAGACTTAGTAAATCATTCAGAGAAAAATAAAATGTATAGACCAGGACCTCATTATGGAGATATCTAGTTTGAAGTCAAACGAAACCACGCAATTTTTCTAAATATTAAACAGTTAGTAAAGAGTCAATTATTTACTGAAACCCCGAAAAACCCGAGTTCAGGAACATTCTGAGTTCAAATACGGAAGTATGGAAATGATATCGGTTGTTTTACGTCTGTGAAGGTTACATATGGCTGAAGTTTCACAAAATTAAACTAGATTAAAAAGAATAAAAAAATTAAGTCCTCCTTCCCTTTAATTAATGTATACGCTTCGATCTTCAGCCATATTGCATAAATAATAACCTAAATACACATTACAAATTTAACGGTCATAAATCGCAAAAAAAAACAACGATATCACAAAATTAGATCATATGATCAAGATATTCATTATCCAACAGATCCTACGATTGACATTCCTTTAACCTGTGTTTTAACGACGTTTGGTATGCTTGCTCAATGTGAAAAATCCTAACGTTCAATTTATAGAATCTGTCGGAATTCGTCAAATGGTAAATAAAGCAAATTTATTATTCAATTACAACGTTCCAAGAGTATTTTCTTGTACATTTAACGCTGATGAAAGTCTTATCATAGATCAGAACTAGGGAAAAAAAATAATACAACTGCTATGAACTATAGACATTTAACAAAGAAACAATATAGCGAACCATATAATCGTCAATGATCGAACGTTTTGCCGACGAATATGCCTGATAAGTTCTTGGTCAAAGAAAGCTTAAGCCACGACGTTTCGATAGCAGACCCTGCCAACTTTCCCAGTTGAAAAAGATGGCAGATTCTGCAATCGAAGCGTCATTGCTACAGCTTTCTTTTACCCGGTAAAAAACTCAAGTAATATTTATACAAAATAATCGTCAATAAATCTTAAGGAAGCCAGAAAGTGGAAAGTAATACAAGTAGATGTACTTATGGAAGGACGTATAGAATTGTTTATTGATAGTCAGTTGGAAACTCCCTCATACTGAACGTAGGGTTTCCCGGTAAATCGATTTAATAAATGATAGTCGGCTTATTAAACGAGTTAAATTTTTGTCACAACACATCGTTTCCGTGACTTTCATCTACCGCTGTCGTCAGGTAGACAAAATGTCCAAAAACATAGATAGATTATTCCCGAATCCACTCTTTTCGAGATCGCTGCTAAGAACGCTTACAAAACTCCGGATGCCGGTGATGAACGACTTCAGCAGACATCAGCATGGAGAATATTTTAATAAAAATTTCAATGTTCCGATTATTTCAACAATTTTTATATCTTTTCATTATGTCGCCCAACTGTAGCGACGTATCATATTGCTACACGTAGCAGTTTATTTCAAAGAATATAATTTTTCATTATACCAACTTTGTATATTGTTCTTATACTTTTAATATGCTTGTAAATAAAATAGTTATATTTAATTAATCTTTCTATCTAATAGAAAGAGAATTGTAACTATATAATCGATCCTTTGATTGCAATGCTCAGTGGTACAAGAGTATTGCTGCAGTTGAAGACTATTAATCCAAAAATTTATCTCAGCTTTATGAACATAATTTTATTTTAGAAACGTTTTGCCAACAATTTTCTTACATTTTTCTTCAGTTCGAAGTAATGATTTTACTAACAGATCAGTATTCCCTCAATCAATATAATTAAATGTAATTAAATATTTTCGTAATTTCCATATTTTTATAGTAGTTGTTAATAATTTTCCTAGCGAGTATGTTGTCAAGTAATCGAGCTAAATTGTACACAAGAGAAAGATGGAAAATTCAAAATGTAAATACCACCTTGCAGTTTCTATATAATTTATTCAAAGCTCCTCGACTTATAACTGCAAACAAAATCAACTGAATACTATTTAAGTCTAAAATTTTCGCTCCTTTAAAATTACATTATTTTACTTCGCTCAAAGCTGTCATTACGTTCCGCATCGCGCCCCCTTTCAAATCCGTTCCTAAGCTATTGAAGGGGAGATGACACCAAATGGCAATTAATTCATAATTTTTCCTTATTTGTCATTTTGTGTAGTAAACCAATTTTGAAAAGAACTAGTCCGACAATTTTAGTGAAAATTATGTCGAATCGTTACTAAACGAAATCCAATTCATGAACAAGGATTTACCCGTTTCGGAAATTGAACATTTCGAATTATTTTTTGATAAAATGCAACGATCTGTGATTACTTTTATTTTGCTCTGTACAAATATCAATAATAACATTGAGAGGTAAGATAGAAGTATTTTTATGTCTTATATAGAAATACATTGGTATTAAATATACAAACATAAATAAGAACAAGAAATGACCTAATGATGTAAGTCCCTTTCCAACATTGGCATTTAAATGAAGAAAAAACCTCAAGTCGTTCCTCGTGAGTGGCATCTGCACGAGTTATATCTTTATCAATTTGATTTCAAAGTCTGGAATTTGTACGAAAAATCTGTAGCCAAAGAGAATCGAATGGCATAGTGTGTGTGTGTGTTGAGCATTTTGCAGAGAGAGAAGTGTTCGCTTAGATTATTGCATTTGTCCACATTGTTTTTTGGATTACTCACTTCTACAAATTTGTGTACCACAACTAATTTTGAAAAGAACGTCTTCTTTATTGCATTTAGTAATAAACCTATAACACCATTAATAATTTTACTGAAAATACTAAGTGTTTAAATGTTGGGTCAGTTATGTGTAAAATAAAATATAATAAATAAATTTAAAATGGCATATGCGCGAGTTTTTGAACGAGAATTTACCCGGCTTGGATATTATTGGGTAATGAAGAAACTAATACATTTTCTATTTGCCAAATAAAACCGTTTATTGTTGCTGTCTAAGACGCATAGGTCCCCATGAACACGTATTTATCTATATAAATTAATAATTATAGCCATAAGAGCGATTATAAATTTTGTTAAAAATCATAAACAAAGAACTTACTTTAATTTCATTGTACTCCAATTAAGTCATTTATTGTAATAAGATTTTACCAAAAAATAAATATACATATGAAACAGTCGAGAAACAAGATATTTTTTGGAAATTCTAATTAACCTTAAGCAGTAAGTGAATACCAAACAACTATTTTTTTATCGAAGACTTTCACGGTGTATTTGTCGACGAAAACATTCTGGGGTTTCCACCCGGGTCATTGTAGCGCGACGTTTCAACGGGCAAAGGCACTGTCGTCATCTTCTAGGCGAAGTTTTTATTTCATTTTAATTGTGTCTGCATTACGCGGACATAATTCAAAAAATCTTATCAGCGTCGAAATAACAAAAAAATATTGTACTTACATTATTTTTGCGGGTTCAATACCTATGAATCCTGCAAATTTATGCCAATTCTTTGCAACATCCGAAAATTGAGGATTTTACGGGTTCTAAACCAGTATATTTATTATAATCAGAATCAGTGGAATAAACTTAGGCAATAAAATACTCTAAAACAATTCAATTTTCAGTAATTGTAACAAAAAACACTGATTTAGCAATATAAAATTAATTCAAAATGGTACTTGTAGTACGAATTTGCTATAAAAAAAAGGAACAACCAGAATAATGGGTTAGAAAATTAATAATATTTATAATGTCGTTAAAATTAAGTAAAACAATGCTATATAAGTTTGTTATAAACAGTAATTTAGAGGTAATTAATATGTCTTTGGGAAATCTCAAATATTGTCTTTTAGCTTTGCTTTCGAGTTTGTCACCAGGCTTGTGCGTTGTGTCGTTCTTACGCCTCTCGCGTTTCTTGAATCACTTTTTTAATCACCCGAGGAAAGCATCAAGGATTGCAGAAACGTGGTGTTGTAATTATTTAGCTCGTATTTTTGTCTGTTATTTGGCTACCTATTTATCGAATTATTATACTTGTAACACAAAAATTTTATATTTCAATTTGAAATTGTCTATTATTATTATACGAATGGATCAGGAATTTAATTTTCTGATAAAAAAGAAGAAATGGTAAATAATAACAATGTGTAGATAGGCTATATATAGTGTAATCCACATAGTGGCCACTCCCCTTTTATAGAATGTGAAAGGTAGCCAAGGATTAACTAGGGCCCTTGGGCTATAGTTTAAGGATCTTACTCGGAAATTTGCCTAAAAGTGATGCAGGGAAAACCCTAGAAAAACCTGCATCATGTAGGTCGGGCATTTGGTACTTGTCCCACGCCCATCCGATGGCGCGAGAGGGGTTTGTTGTGGAGTCGCAGCATTTCCCTCTCCGTGACTTGACCAGTTTAGGAGGCAGCTGGCCGACTATACCAATAGGAATAGAGGACTACTCTATCAAAGATTAAAAAGCTAAACGGCAGTTACAAAACAAGAGAGAAAAAGTCAAACAACAATAAAAAACGTGAAGTGTTACAAAAAATACCAGAAGTATCAGAAATGCAGTAATAAATCGTCTAGAAAAAAAAAGAGTATAATAGATAGTATAAATTGAATAGATTTTCCGACGTTTCGAACAAACTCAGTTAAGAGGAATATTCAGAGGTTTGGCATTACAGTACGAATACTCACGATGTCAGAGCCCTAGACAGACAACTATCTCGATATTTAGCATACTAATACTTATAATAACATTACTACGCCATTGCCAATTATCTATTATTACATTGTCGATGTATGTGTGTAATAAATATTAAAATCTTAAGGGTGTTCAGTATGACAAGAATTCCAAAGCGGGAAAAACATTATCGACGTCAATAAGTTTCACAACTATCTTATTCAGGTATTTTGTATTGAAAATAAATATTTCTTGCCATGCACGATTGAAAATGTTAAATACTGAACTAATAAATTATGAATTCCGCATTATCCAATCACAATCCATGTGAGAAATTAAGAGTTTCTAAACATTAAAATTTCCATATACATCAAACCTTTAAATAAAAAGAATTACTGAACAATTTATTTTAAGATTCTGTTTTTAAGAGTAAAATAGATTATTATAAAAATAAAGTTAATATTGGAATTAATTTATGAAAGTGTTAACCATGAGATCTGAGATCAACGATTGGAGCTTTGTCATAGTCAAAAAATAAACCAGAAACCAAATGCAGTTTTTATTCTGGGAGTCCTAATTGAAATAAATATTAGTGATCTTAATTTCAATTATATAATTTATAGGCAATAATAATTCGTTTCATTTCCGAAAGAATTTCCAGTGTATTATTTGTATCAATGTTTGTAGCGATTACATTCCTTGATTGGCCTATATTCGTTTTGGGTAATGTGTAGTGCCATTTATTAGAAATTTTTTATTATATTATGAAAAAAACGGCCGTGGTATTTTCTTAGGAGTTGACTTCATCATTTGCTTGCGTGATTTAAGGAAGCCAGGGAAATTTCTAATCAGGAATGTCTGAGCTGGATTCGAAGATCATTAGTTCCCAGTTTGAAAACCTTGGTTTACCGCGGAGTTTGCTCGTAGGGTTTCTAATATAAGTTAATTAGTCTCACCATAATCCAGAACCTGATTTAGAATTATTCAATATAGTTCATAGATGCAAAGACTATATTTAATTTTTGAAATCGTTGTTATTGGTCGTTCTTTGTCAAACGGACTCGTTTTCTGGCCTCATTGTATTTTTTAATACTTACAAAACTAAGAAATGGTGTTGGCCATCTCGAAATAATAATGGTTAATTTCGGAGTAGTAACATACTATGAATCGTTGTTTTCAATTCTGCATAAAAATAAACACAATCGTGTAGCTGGTTCGGTGATTTTCGACGTAATCCTAATTATTTTTTGCGTCGATGAAAGAACGGTCCACCAGTTCACTCCAGAGATATAACAGCAGTTTAAACATCGGCTTTCTACAGGCGAATTGGTTCCGAAGAATGTAAAGATATCAGCCGGATAGGTGAAAGCCACGGGTTCTTGGGATACACGCATAATTTATTCACATCGCAAATTTAGCAAAAGGACGTAAGATAAATGGAGATTATTCCGCGTTGTTATTAGACAGACTGAGATGAGAAACAAACAGAAAGCGTTCATATTTGGAAAAGAAGAAAGTTCTCTCAAGTCAAGATAATAAACTGATAATGGCGAAAATTGTTCCATTTGAAGGTTGCCTTTTTCTCACTTCATAACGTGAAAAATTGTCTCGCGAAAAAATCAAATCAAGTGAGCATATAACTACCTAAATAATTGACTTTTTTTTTAAGACCTTACATACTGGGCGACTAGCAAAATTTGGAGAAACAGTGAGCAAAGTATACATAGCTAAAATAAAATTATGTTGAGAAATAAAAAATGAATAACATTACATGCTTTTTTAATTGTTTTGTCACTAAGTATTTACCTACTCTGATAGTAATAATTAATACTATCCTTCTATTATCACTATTGTTAGTTAGATAAATAAATAGCCAAACCCCAGATAAAATGTGATAATATAAATACCAACGACGTTTCTGCAATCGTTGTTGTGATTAAAAATGTAATAGCTGTGAGAACGTGCAATCCAGATGGCGAACTCAAAAGCAACAAGGATTGTTGAAACATTTTGTGGTATTTATATTAATACTTCATTTTGTCTGTTATATATTTATTTATCGATTGAGTATTATATGATTTTCCATTTTGTTTTATTCTTACGTAGTAAGTAATCTCGGTATATTCTCGCTTTGCCACCTAAGGTGAGTTCAAAGTGCCTTTTGCAAGTTGACAACGACAATGTTTGCAGAGTATAAAAGTATACGCCTATGTCGGCCACAGGGTATTTCGCGCCTAGTCTATTTACGTCAGCGTCGGTTGACGTCACGTGAACTTTGCCTATAAGGAATACATATCGCTGGCAACCATTACTCCTAGATAATCTTTGCATGGCAGCGACACAAAATCTGTCATCAAACAGTTTGGGATATTACATGCACTTTCGATGGATGCAATTTTTGGCATTTAAGTTTTGAAACACTAAAACGAGTCAGATTATAAAATTCCACAATAGGTGTATAAACGCATAAAACTATTTCATGTTTAAGACCACATTTGGTTTTCAAATTTACTCGTTATAATCACCTTTACACTAGTCGGAAATATAATTTCATCATAAGAGCAGGATATTTTTCCATATCACGACTTTAATATATGATCCATGGTCCACTGAGTTCCAATTTCTAAACAATATATACTTTATATACTTAAATAAATAATGCATTCACAATTTTTATGTCAATAATTCAGGTATTTGGCAATTATATTACAAGTCAACTGTTTTGAATTCATCATTTGCTTCTTACCGCTTTCAATATTGTACAAAACTGTACAAACTGTTATTTATTTACCAAGCATACTTTTACGATTTATGCAAATATATAATACCTTCAACACATGTCGTGCTTATTATCTGTCTACCCTCTAATTCTAGGATTAATGTCTGATTCCGAACTTTCAGTATCTGTTTATGGAACCTTTTGTTTTTCTTATTCTTGTTAAATTATTTGGTTATCCAAATATGGGTTCAGTAAAGAAATAGTAAAATTTGCACGCAATAATTTAAACATACATCAATAAACTTTACAAGTCTTACATGGTTTTAATACTATACAGAGTATCGATTTCCCCTCTTATTTATTGACATATAGGTGAATTTAATTGGTCATTCCCCTTTATAATTATATTAGTTTTCCGTACGATTATGCCATCCCTTAATAGCGAACACGAGGAATAGAACTGGATAAAAACTAATATTATGAACCGGCCCGTCAAAGAACGTATACCAGATGTGAGAGGAAAACAGACGCGGTAACGGTATTCCTCATTTCCCACGCGCTACTTTATTGTTCCCCTGTCTCGAAATAGGTTTAGTGGAGGGGAAAAGTGAGTCATCCATAAAGCCCTGTAGACAAATGCAATAATCTGTGCAAACACTTCTCTGTACGAAATGTTCGTCACCCACATTCCTTTGTCTTCCGTTCCTTTTCGTCTACAATTCCCAGACTTTGAAATAAAATTGATATCAAAAGTTTGTATAAAAAAAGGGTAGTTACTTCGTTCAAAATTATTTCCTGCACCGTATATGCTATCTTTCTCTTCTCAATTTAAACTGTTCCGCCGTTTGTGCTTCTCGTAATAATACATACTCGTCCTAATTGTATTTAGTTAGTAATTTAAAAGCTAATTTTCTATAGCATCACTAGGTTCTGTTCCTGTTCTTAGTTTTATTTTGTATATTCCATCCAGTGTGTTCATAAGTAAAATATTAAAAACTAGAATCTTAGGTTTCGATGAAGTTGATATTTGTATTCTAAAAAGAACCGTATTCTCAGATCGTTGCATTTGAACTAACAAAATAGTCTCAAAAAATGTGCAATTGAACAGGCCGGAGTGAAAATAATAGAAGTTTGTATCTATAAAATGGAAAATGGTGTAATCTTTTTTATTTAATACATTTCGAAACCAAGTAAATTCGTATCCACGATATCGTGCATAGTAACTTCAATATTAATTTCGGTCCCGTTCTCTTCGAGATAAGTCGCGGAATATAAAATTGACAAATCAGTGTATGTTATGAATATAATTGATAATTTATATTCTTTAAAATGTTATCCGAGGAATATTGTTATTAACCTAAAGTATTTAACTACAATTGATTCTATCTTAAAAAAGGAACAGAATGGTAATTTTAGGAGTAATAAAAGTACTCTAATTTTAAAGGATTCAGTTAGAGGTACGAATAAACACTATATTTCAGAATGTATACACTCATATTCATTTTTTTTGGTCAGATTGTAGTTATAGTTAAAATGCTTTGAATAATTGTCCTAGAAAGTGCAGAGTTGCATTAATACTTGTTACTTCCACTTTTTTATTATCGATTACTTGATATAAGACATACAATGAAAATGATTAGCTAGGCAAAAATTTAAATTGACGACAGTATTGATTTCAATTAAATTACATCAAATGAGAACTAATCTGTGTGTAGCCATCATTTAGAACTGAAGCTGATTAGTAAGAAAGATAGCAATTTCAAACAAAAAGCGATATTATAAATACCACACAACGTTTCTGGGATCCTTGTCCCTTTCCTCAGGTACGAAGAAGAGCCTAGCGCGACACAACTGCACTCGTCAGGACAAAACTCAAAAACTAACAAGTATCCTAGAAACGTTGTGTGGAATTTATATTATCACTTTTTTGTCTTTCTTATTAATTATTTTTAATCAGACGTATATTTTTTTATTGAAGCTGATTAGAATAGATTTATTAGTTCCAGTATTCCTCGGCTGAGGAAATAGGGTAATAGAACAGTTAGATAAACTTCGCATTTAGTAAAAGAAAAATGTGATAATATTTTTTTCTATCATAGACCTGATTAAACGTGTGGTGAATTTATATTGAACACAATATTCTTCTCGAACAGTAGAAAACAAGTGGAATAAATTACAAGATTGTATTAACCACTAGCTCAACTATATATTCGCAAATGTCACACGAGACAGTCCGCGGTTCTGAATTCTAGATATGTGATTGATTCTGTGATTACATTCCTTAATCGAAGCCACGAGTCTAATCTTGATCGCACCACTAACATAAATCACACTGAGACTACTGATAGTCCGCCTTGAGGAGAATGTCTAGGAAAGCAATTCCAAGACACGAGGAATTCTACCTCAAGTAATTCTTTTAATTTTAAAATAACACTTTACGAAAATAATTAATTCCTGTATTTGGTTTTATTTTACTAACCATTCCTGTGTATTATCTTGAAGTTAATCGCATATTAAAATGATGACAATATGCCAGGGTTCGAAGTAGAAAAAAGATGAGGCGGGTTAATTCCAATATACATGTCCTGTTAACAACAATAATTTCCGTTGTCAAAAGTTGAAAATTGAATGAAAGTTCAGGAGTATAACGTTTGTAAACAGCCTGTCACAATAGCTAAAATTTTGAGAACGAATTAAATATATGCCAAAAATATGTAACTTATAATTTAAAGGAAGTGAATGGGCAACTTTATATCTCTTTGTCTCTTTCCGTGCAACAAATAACTGTTAGGTAAGACATTAATTATCAAATCGTAGGTTATAATTAGCGCTACACGTCGGTCAAACGGGAATCAAAAAACTGTGCACGTTCTTAAGGATATAGTTAGAATTTTAATCAAAGGATTTGTCTACGATGCATACTATTGATAGCAGAGAGCTTGGATTAATTCATATCATTAGATTCCACGAATTTATGACATAGTTGTGATGTTCTAAGCCTACCGACATAATTAGATAAGCAGGACAGGAACAACAGATTTCCAAAAATGCTTAATGATTGCAACAATTACACTCCAGAAATATTATGTATACGTGTTTGAAATTATTGTGTTCATCATCTCAACTGACTCTCAGTTATAAAATATCACGGTGTATTTAATTTTTTCATTGTTCATACTGCCAAATTAGACTGTGTACGTATGAATATATCAGAAAACATTTTTGTTTTTAATAGTTCCCTAACATTTCCTTACAATATAAAAGATGTAAGCCCATGGGTTGTAAGTGGTTATTATACGTGAATAAATCACCTCTGTTCGTACTACCAGCAAACTGGGGTCGTTCATCTTATGCGTTGCAAATTTTTAAACTTCAAAAGAGGGCCGTACGAATCATATCGGGTGCGGATTGTTTCGGAATCTTGGGGTTTTAACATTGCCTTGTACGTATATTCTAGAAATTTTAAAGTTTGTCTGAAGAAATAACAATTTATATGCCCTAAAAGGAGCAAATAATTTATACAACACTAGAAATCGCTCTCAACTCCGCATAGAAAACATCGCTTAAGACTTATTGAATAAAGCATTCGTTATTCCCAGATAAATCTATTCAATAGTCTTCCGGAAGAAATAAAAACTTTAAATATACAAAATATATTTATTAAGAGTTGTAAACCTCTATTAATTAATGGAGAGAGTTCGCAGAAAGGAAGGATAGATCAGATCCTCTTTAATAAAATAGTTTGCTTGTATCCTATCAAGTTACGATGATTATATTCTATAATTCTATAATTTAACTGTTGACTTACATTCGTTTTTATGTTCGACGGGAATCAATGTCAGATTTTCTACTGGAAACTCCATCGAAGGGAAATTGAAGATGAATTAAAATATTATTTCTATAATTACTAATTACTATCATATTAATATCTTTAACGTAGTTTTAAATCATATATTTTTTTCTAAAGTACAATGTTTAACGTAGTTTTAAATCATATACTTTTGGTAAGGTACAATGATTGTTTTTGTAATTGTGTATTTGTAATAATTATTATGTTCATGTAATATTATATTATGACGTATCCTATTTTCTCGAACGAGGACTAATGGAATGAATAATAATTATAAATTATCTATTTTCTACTATATCACCTGATAGATCCCAAGAGATCGGACAATGCAACGCTTAATAAAATCACCCATAAACAATATTGTCAGATATAATCCAGCATATTCAGAATTTTATTTCGTAAAGCTTAATACTACCAGTTCGATTTAATTTCTATAGTGTTACATCAAGGCGTTTATTTGGTGCAGTACAAAGTAATTTTATATCTTGTTTCTAAAACCTTTTTTTTAGGACAATAGGCTACATGAGGGTAATCCACGTTGGGCAACTCCCCTTTAATAGCATATGAAGGGATTTGAAAGGGGGGATGCGGAAGGGTAGAAGAAGGTAGCCAACGGTTACTAGGGCTCCTGGGCTATATTTTAAGGATCCTACCCGGCATTCGCCTAAAGAAATGCAGGGAAAACCCTAGAAAAACCTGCATCGGGTAGGTCAGGCATTGGGTACTTGTAGCACGCCCTTCCGATAGCGGGAGAGGAGTTTGCTGTGGGGACGCAGCATTCCCTTCTCCGTGCCTCGACCAGTTTAGGAGGCAGCTGGCCGACTATTCCAATGGGAATAGCGAACAACTCTTACCGTACGCCCAAGGTCTGTGACCCCGGAACATACACCTCTTAAAACAGGCCGAGGTGCCTCGGCTTGTGGGAACCTTAGTTCAAAAACGGAGAGGAAAAGGCATACCCAAAGGTAGCCCCTTCGTATCTCTCCTAAAACCAAACAGATTACGTATTTTATAGAACACGTTTCACAAATGACAGTAAGTATATTATCTATTATCTTAAATCTATGTTTTGCAAAGTTGTTTTGAAGTAGTTTCTCTAAATTCATTCCCTTTATGAAACTACTTCGCAAGTAGGAGTCTCGGATGCAAGATATAGTTGTCAATTCCGCTTGTCAACGTTGCGAGAACAATACGATATCGAGGCTGAATGTCGACCGCAACGTCTGAAACCAAACGCTAAGGCTACAGTTTACGAATTCCTCAGAAATGCTAATTTATGTGCATGCAAAATTTGGCTTCCCGTCGTGAACTCGACGTATTTAGTTGGGATATTCTGTCTGATTTGACCTACATAGGCGTGGACACTTTGCCACTAATAATTAAAAATATCTTAACTAAAACTTGCACCAAAATATGGAATGAAACAGTGGCGAATACTTATATAGGGCGGTTGATCGGAAAGTGGTCGGTCTGAGATGGAAAAATAAAAAGGTTATTTCCAATTTATTTTATAAGTCGTCTTTTACGTTAATACACTTGGTCTATCAAATTTTCAGCATCTTTAAACCTATATCTTTGAAATATTTTCTTAAAATCCGCAAACTTGTCTCTGCTATGACGTCTATATTTGAAGCACATTTTCGTACACAGAGCCACTTCTTTGCATTCAAGACCAAGAGACAATCGCAGATAACAAAATCTGGAGAACATGGTGTGTGAAATTCGCTTAGCAGCTAGAACTGAAGACGTGTGTATTGTCAGAGTGGAAAATAATTAATTTCATGGCTCGAATGTGAACCATTGCTCCAATAATTTCACGAAGTTTTTCTTTAATGATTTCTCCAGACATTCGATAAAGCCATAAGCTAAACACAGTGTTTCTGTTCTATTGTGATGGAAAACTTATGGCTTTTAGATCAACTCCATGAACTCTTTGGACTCGGTGGCGTAATAATAAATGCTGAGAATAGTTCAACTACGTTTCCCATTTGTCCCTATTAGCGTCAACCTCATTCAAGCTGAGAACTTTCCGAATGAGCCTTGTGCGTAATAACTGAACTTTATCTATAAAAATCTGGTACATAGTTGCATATAAAACTACGAACCATAGATGTTAGTGTCATTAAAATTGATCTCATAGCGTCATATCTTCGGGATAACCAGCCCAATTGTGAAGCAATACGTAAACTCTTACAGAACCTCTACAATATATTATTTATGCCTACCTATCCACGTGACTGTAAAATAGGAAAAAGTTAAATAACTTCAGAAATATCTACTTGAAAACTACTTACTAGGTGATTATTTATTTTTTTCTTATAAAAATATAAGATAATAAGTCAGAATGAACAGAAATTCCTTAAAAGTAAATAAGGCTAGAACGTATGATTTCGTAAGAAAATACTACACTTGAAAATTTAAAGTTCTGGTGAGGTAATTTAAGAATTTGCAAACTTAAATCAGTTATATTTTACGGTTAATAACAATAATAATTTTTTGTTGAATAACAATTGATAATTTATAGTGTAACAACAACGTCAACTCTTGCGTGTAAGTTTAGTTTAGTTTTATAATCATATGCTATCTCTTCAAGATGTTTGCAAAGTTGAAATACTGGTGCATCTTTCTAACAATTGGAAATAGTGTTATGGCAACTCGCAGAGGAAGTATACAATTAATTGTTCTGACAAAGTCGATTATTTCATTTCTGAGCCTACCTTTCTCTCCCTTGCTCATTTCGAATTTCAAATCTCTTACTATGCTATTAAAGGGGGACTGCCAACACGTGGATTCCCTCGTGTAGCCTGTTACGAAGAAGAGGAAGGAGACAAGTTTTTTTGGGTCACCCCCGTCTTACAGTATAGAAAAGGGACTGAAAGAGGGACGTGGAAAGGATTAACTAGGGTCCTCCGGCTGTAGTTTTAAGTATCTTCGCCTATAAGTAATGCAGGTAAAGACCTAGAAAAATCTGCATCAGGTAGGTCGGCCATTTGGTACTTGTCCGTCCCACGCCCTTCCGATAGCGGGAGAGCGGTTTGCAGTTACTCACACACACACACACACACGCATATATATATATACCTGCTACTACTGGTTTTGTAGCACCCTTACAGGAGAGTAGGCTATGCTATGCCTGCTGGCAAGAGTTGTCCTCTATTCCCATTTGAAAAGTCGGCCAGCTGGCTCCATACCTGGTCGAGTTATGGAGACCGTAATGATGCATCCCGACAGAAAAACACCACTCCACTCATCAAAAGGGAGTGGAAGAATTACTGAAAGCCCGACGTGCAAGGTTCCTGCATCTCATTTAGATGCATTGATGTATAGAATCCTGCGGGAACTACTTAAACCTTGGCTATCTTGCTCTCCTATCCGCATCCCCCTCTTTATGCCTTCCTATGCTATTAAATGGGAGAGATCACCACATGGATGACTCATGTAGTCTATTACTAAAAACGATCATATTCTAATATTTAGACTATTGATTTAAAGTGAAGAGTGTATATTTTGAGCAATACTTTCTGAAGAAATATTCCGAAATATTTCCTCTTACGCACGAGAAAAAGAATATTGTTTTCATATACTACGTGATTATGACGCTTCTACCTCGGCTACGAATGTAAGGCGATATTATTACAAAAATTCTGATCGAGCACTTTCTCGCATCATTTAAATAGTTGATATATATAGAATTTAAATTATCTAATTCTCTTCTCGGTTTAATGTTCCAAATGAACAGCTTTCTAATAACGAGACCTGTCATGAAAATCATTAATAATAATGCTTAGTAATTATATGATAAAATAGCCAAATACAGACAAAAGAAGTGATGATATAAATACCACATCTTTCTGGAGAAATATAGAATTTAAATGTATTGTATTATATTCCCGAACTAGTGTATTTCATTTTCTTTATTAAAGCTTATCATTTTGTGTGTGAACATTTCACATTTCGTGGTTATCTTTTTCATTTATGAATAGTTGACTCTTTAATGTATTTTATAATAGATGTTCGAAACGAAGAATTAATCTATGAAACAAGAATTTATATTATTATTGTTTTCACCTGACTATTTCCTCCTTATACGGCTAATTGAAATAATAATTCGATATCCTAAAGAGGCGTAATTTAATTCAATGTTGCTTAAGAAACCTTCTGTACATCGGAGAATTCCTTACAACGATACTCAAATATTTTTGATGAATTTTTCGTCCAACGTATTTGGGATGTGGGAGAATGTAAAGCAATAATTATGCCGAAGTCAGTCATTCTTTTTTTACCTACAAAATCCGTCAAACATACGGAAATATGTGTTTCGATAAGAGGGCTTGGATGACGTGAGGAAGAAAAGTGAATGTTCATAATAAAATAAAGAATTACAAATTGCACTACAGCTAGTGTTTTATCAACCTATTACGTTTCACATTCAGAACTCGATCCGGTGGATTAACATTTGACAAGTCATGTTTGTATCTTTCGCCGACGAGAAAAAAAATTGGTTGTTAGTTAGGGATAATTCAGGGTAATAAAGAATTATAAAACACAGAGAATTAGAATCGTAGAAATCTTTCTGATTTAATCTGAAAATATTAAATAATATGAAGGTAAATTTGAAGCAAAACTTACTTTATGACGTATTATAAGTGTCGTATGGTGTAAGTGAAGACACGGGAATGTGTGTAGTGTTGTGAGCAGCGTAGCGTGTTGCAGGGAGTGGCCAGTTTGGGCGGAATCCATGGCGACGCTCTCGGCCCCAAACACCTTAACTTTCCCATGCCTAAATTAAGAAACCATTAAATAGCTCAGGGGCATCAGCTATACAGGCTTCGTAACAACTGAAACTTCTACAAGCAAATTATAATCGCCAAGGCATTAAGAAAAATTAAAAATGTTAAATCAAAATCGGACAAAATGAATGAAAAAATATTTCAGAACGAAAGGTGAAGAAAGGTGTCTCTAACCGCTGACGAAAGTGGAGTCACAGTTTGGGGTAGATAAGGAGTTTCTAGGCATCGTTGGGGGATAGACACGTGCGATGCTATTGATTGAGCCTAGGAGACGGGATCGCGTCCCGTCTTTTGTCCGCGATTTGGCGGCGTTGGCGGCGGCGGCGGCCACTACGCTCACGAAACTTTCCTAGCTTGTAAGTGGAAATATAGAAAACCTCACTACACACATTTAACATCTTGTACACGGAAATGATCTTTTCGGGCAAGAAATAAAAATATATCAATAAACCCTTCGAGCGTCAACACGTTCCGGGTGACAGACGCAGAAGGCGATCACACAACCGATCTCATCAAACGACAAAGGTAACAGATGATGTAATGAGGATACAAGATATTATGTCTGAGACAACAGATACGTAAAGAGAAATTGCTAGTTTTGGCGAGCTCGCTTGAAGCTACCTTAATGTTACTTAATGAGTGATAAACGAATGTCCAAAGTATGATGCAAGCGTAATGTAAAACAATCGATTAATTATAAATAACTCCAATCTTGGTGAGACTATATTCCTGACTTGTATATCCGACTGCTATAAATATATTTCATCGTTTACGCCCGTAACGATGTATCTCGGTTTAAAAGCGACTTCATTCATTTCGCGGCTTGGTTGTGTTTCGATGATGAAAGGAACGACGTGCTAAGTAATTATGCTGTGTTCCGGAAAATCGCGTCATCGCCGGAAACTAGTTACGTAATCATTAACGAAACATAAATATTGACGTCAGAATTAATAACAGGGCAAATCGCGCTCAGTGCCTTTGTAGCTCCCTGCTGGGAAATTTATTATAATAGGTGTCGATGCCTAAAGTCGCCCTCGCAGCACCTCATCGAGGGATGAAAAGTTGCTAGTCTCACTGGAGTGAAGTAGACGAGTTTTCGAGAGCAACGATTCGACTTTCGACTGTTTGTAACTGAGTAGTGACTCGGCGGCGGCCGTCTTCGCCGACGTCCGTTGATAGAATTCGTGCGGACGAGGCCGGCTAAAATTGCGCAGAAAAAAGAAGCCGCGAAGTGATTAAGAGGGGAGCGCGCCTACCTGGCCCACCACGGCCTGCATGGTTCCTCAGGTAGCCAGGAGAGCTGAGCCGCCATTTAGCATACGAATACACACAGATACCGACCGTATCACCCTTTGGCAACAACGAAACGGTGACGGCGCATGTCATTACGCACCATTTAAATTGTTTTTCGTGTCGACGATCGTGGAAATCCTCTCACAAAAAATTTAAATTAAACACGTCATCCCTTCGACCCCGGTCTCTATTTTCTTTTCAAACACTAGTCCGTTTCGGTCGAATGTGACACATTTTCCCTCTGCCGTGGTAGTTCGTTAACGGCACCACTTTCTTCGGTCACGGCGAAAATAATTTGTAAGTCCGCATACGAGATTGGGAATTCTACGTTTTATTTTATTTTAGTGACTGAAAATACAAACGCGATGATCGCGAGTAAAACTATACCGCCTTATCACCCTGTACAGGCTTAAAAGTGGTTTAACGTGATTTGCTTAGAATTGAAAGGACTTTCTTTGTTCCTCCTGTAAATTTGAAGCGTTGTCGATCCGAAATAGGAGGCGGGCTTTAAAATTTTGCAGATGTTGGAAAGTGTGAAAGCGTGTTATATGTAACGCGTTAGAAGCGTTTAGTAAGATCTTACTTGGAGAACGTGGCGCGAAAGGGAATTTCAATTCATCAAGTCCGCTGAATGAATTACAAGAATAAACTCATTGAAACCGCGATAACGTGACGGTTATTTTTCACAGGGAAGGTCACTCAGGACCGGTACGCGCTATTTTTCAACTTGAGGCAATCGGCACGTTGTTTTTTTTTCTCCCGATGGCCGAGAGTAAGAATGCGACGGGAGCGCGTTTTGTATTTGTTTTGTTAGAGGTGGTGGCCGAGGTAACGGCGTACGTGCGGTTTTTGGGCGCGGAGAATAGAGGAGTTTGCAGGGGCCAGTCTCGCGTGCTGTAGTAGGAGCTCTCCTTTGTCACGGAGCCGGGTTGGCCGCGAAAGGGCGACTGCAGTCGATATCAGCAGGGACAGTCTGTACCTACCTTGCCAAGTCTCGCGGCCCTTACGCCCACGCATCACCTTACGCTCACTATTCTACGTTCAAATATCAACCAGAAGCTGATAAATCTCGTGTCGGTGAAATTAATGAAATTTGAGGGTCGATCCGATGCGGCATTTTAAATCTTGTCCCGTCCCCGCGGCGATGTGTTCCCAAGAAAGCGGGAATACAATTCGGCGTTGAGACGAAATTTAAATTTCATTTCACATCGCATCGATCGTTTTCACGCGCAAGAATTTTTCTTTACTGTCGTGGACCGTTCTTGGAATCGACATTAATATTGCCTAGTTGGAGGCGGTGCGCCATCTTGTTCGTACTCATCTTGCTCCCGCTTTAATTTACCTGAATTAACGGTGTCCTAAGCGAAAGATTTTTCTCCCGTAAAAGTATGAATGAAATTCTTCATGTTTCTGTGCTATGTAATATGAGTGGAAAATCTGAAATACATCTCTGTTTGAACACTGTTTAGTAATTATCAACTCTTCGAATTTTAGCTAGAACGTTTAGTTGGAAATTGGTTAACGGTGGCGAAAATTCAGCCTGTTCGAGATTTAAGTAGGTCAACAGAAGAGTCAGACCAACGCTGCAAATAATTTTTTATTCGGCTTTTTTCCTTAGTTCTACTAGTTTAATATTTTGCTACCCACGTCTTCCACTCAGAAAGATCGTTGTGTAGCAATCTGTTAACTACTTCGTTGGACGGTTTACACAAAGAAAACAGGTAAAATGTCTTGGACGCTTGCGTAAACTCTGAATATATTGGTGTAAGGCGTTTGGACGGGAGGTGGGCCTTCGGCATGGGAACCGAGTGTCGAAGCCGGTGGCGACGGCGGACAGTGTGGCAATTCTCATGGCAGCAGCGCCTAGATGCGGCGTCAGGCCGGCCGCTGATTAGTGTGGCACACACAACATGGCGGATAGCGTGACGGCGCGGCCAGGGGGGGAGGGGGGGAGCTTTAGCTCGCGGGTCGGCGGAAGTGCCTGCCGGGGAGACCAAGCGAACCAACAGCCGGGTTTTTGTGTCCTGTGTACCTCACAAAGGCAGGCGCCGAGCTGATGAATTGCTTGCTCAGCTCGCCCCGACAAAACTCCCAGGGCCAGGGCCTCCGACGCCGCTTTCATTTATTATCCGCGCTCGACCTAGACAATTCGGAATTAAAACTGCGCCGCCAATTTGCAATAAACGGGCGATAGCGTGCCCTCGGCGCGATTGCCGAGTGCCTCGCTAGGGCAGCCGGCTCCACTCAACGCGAATCCGATTAGGGCCGCTGCCACGGAGTCGTATTCTTTTTAATATTCCCCGCGCCTCTTCAGCGGCGCCCGTAAATATCACGGTCACGAATTTGTGAGCAGGAGGGGGAGGACAAACAGCGCCATGAATGGGGCTTTATATGGCACACACTAGGACTAGGGTAACATGGAGTATTACGTCGACCACTCGCCCTTCGAATAAATAAACGTCGCTCAAATTACCATAAATGGTTCATTTAGCAAACCCTCGATTAACTCACCTACATAACGGTAACATTCATACGTGAACATATACTTTCATCATTCGGTTTGATTTTTATACTACAGAATCAAGCGTGGTAGACTTTTCTGCCGATCCTTCAAGTATATAAAATCATATTTTTATGGACTTTGAACTAATCTTGCGGATTATGATGATTAGATTATTTGTTTGCGATACGATGGTTTTTATGTTTTCCCTTCCTTTCTTCACCGGCATCCAATTTTCCGCATTTACTTTTCAAATTCTAGCTATGAAACACCCAAGAGAGGATAGTCATGTGACTTATGTGTTCCAGCTTTCCTCAGCCGTTTTCTTAGCGAAAAAGGAAGTGTTGGAAGAAAAGAAACTAAACTCAAAATCATTAAAACGGAAGGGTATTCTAACAGCAATCTTCCGCAATGTCCCGCAACTAATTGCTGAGAATCTTGTAATATATCCTTCGAAAAATACGCATCCCGTATATATTACTTTCACAGTATTAAATCGTATTATTTAGTTCTCATAAAGAAGACGGTGATCAACAGTAAGTAATAAGAAGTAGTTAGGAGTAATATCGATATGTATTTAAAACAAATACAATTTAATTAAAGACATGATATTCGTATTTCCCTAAAACAATCACATATGCTAGTAACAGAAAATACGTAAAATTTGTTGTTGTATTTTAAATAGTTTCATTGGTGACAATAACGGAAGCACGGAAACAAAAATAAATACAATGATTTGCTCATCAAGTAGAATCTGGAGTGCATATAACGGTATTTTGAGCGTAGGCAGGTTATGCACAAGGTAATCCTCGTACTGGTCACTCCTCTCCTATGGTATAGGAAAGGTACTGAAAGGTGGGATGCGGAAAGGTAGAGCAAGATAGCCACGAGAGCCACCGTCTTGGGGTTGTAAGGATCTTACCCGGGAAAACCTTCGTCGGGAAAACCCTAGAAAAAACGGCATCAGATAAGTCAAGCCTTTGGTACTTGTTCCATGGCGGGAGAAGGATTTGTTTTGAGGACGCAGCATTCCTTTCTGCGTGTCTTGACGAGTTTAGGAGGCAGCTGTCCGACTATTACAAATAGGAATAGTGGGCCACTCTTACCGTACGCCAAAGGTCTGCGACCCCGGAACATACATCTCTGAAAATTGACTGAGGTGCTTTGGCTTGTAACCAGAAAGGGAAGAAGGTATCCCCTTCCATCCTTTCAGGAAGGATTCACCTGCGAGAGCTGAGAACAACTAACACGGGCTTCCTTCATAACAGTATTTTAGAACAATAGGAAATACAGTAAATGCTCCTCCGAAAAACCGAATCAAGACAAGTCGCGTTCAATAGACTGCCATACTGAAAAATTCGGTAAAGTTGAGATTTTAGGTGTTAATTGAACACTCTAACAAGGTTATGTTTCCTTCCAAAGAAAATGTGGAAATAGAAGAGCAGTTGGGAGACGTTAATGATACCTAAGGATACAATGGAATGTTAAATGCAGTGTGCAATCAGTGACTGAATGTAAGATAATTTTGCGAAAGTCACATACGAAATTAAGGCAACCAAGAAAAACAAGTAGGAACATTTCTACTATGCTCAATTGTAACCGGTTTTAAGGATTTTTGAGGGACGGCAGAGTGCACAGTCTATTGGTTTATTATTGCTGATAGATTATTGAATATTACAATGACAAAATAATTAAGTCTGAATTGTAGTGACAAAAATAATTATTATTTAATAAACGGTTTTAAAAATACACTGAGTTTGGAACATCAACAGTTCTGGTTATCAGCGACTCAGTATGGGCAATCATTTTATCTAGTCGGGGGACTGATTTGCCGAGAGTTTCTCTCACGCACAGAAACATCCAAGCTCTCGCCGGGATTCGAACTCGGGACCTCAGTGATATGAGGCAGTCACGCTCACCGCTACATCACAGGAGGTCGACATTGCATTTAAGGAGTGCGAATGTAGTGCCCTTCCGCTATTAGATACGGACTTAGTCAAAGTATTCGTAAATATATCATGAGATAAATTTCTGAATATCAGTGAAAATATTAGACAGAAAGATATGTGTTCTTTTTACATCCGACAGGAAAACAAAGGGAGATAAGAAAATTATTTTGCTATTGCACGAAAACATGGCCAATGTTTTTTTTAAAAAAAAGGGTTACTGCAGAAAGATGGTAAAATTAAAGTGGGTAGAGACAGTAACAAATGAACACGTATGGCAAATAGAACATGACGAATGATTCATACTGAGAGCAGCTCTTTAGAAGATACCGTACCGGATCGGACCCATCTTGTTACACGTATTTAGTGAAGGGCAAATGAATAAAAACAATACACAGGATTCACCATAAATATTTACAGACATTGGATTAAGAATATATTGTATATAGAAAGAAATAGAGGGATGAACCTTCGCATCAAGATCTTGGGAAGAATGTTAAGAATGTTTGGTGACATGTTGCTTTTAAATCGAGGGATATTATAGTGTAACGAATTGTTTGGGGTCTCAATTTATAGAGCGACGTGCAGTACAGTTGTCATCAGCTGTAGAATTACAATTTATGGACTTACATTGCACCCAAAATAATAATTTACTGAATTATTATTTCTTTTTTCGTGTTTTATGGAAATATGGAAGTAAAATGTTAAATAAATTGACTAACATTAATTGTAAAGTTTAGCATAAAATTTAATATTTTCTGATTTACTAACTGAATTTGTGAAAAATAATATTAAAACATTAATTTTTCTAAAATTAGTTAACTTACGTTTTTGAACAATAGTAACGCACAATTGAAAGAATTACGCGCTATTCAGATATCCAGTCTTCTCAAAAATTCTTAATGGATTTCGTTGAAAAAGATAGTTTAAGGAGGAGGAGCACATCTTGGCCCAATATTAACCTGAAGCGTCAGAAAAAAAATGGTATGGCAACTTTCTCCTTCTTTCCGTTTCCCACCAACCCTCCCTTACATCGCCATTAGTCTGCACGCTTCGGGGATAATGAATGCGATAAAAAAAACTAGCGGTTTGGGTTTAACTGTTCCACAGACACCTTATAGATGTACTCCGATATTTTTGAGGAAGCTGTTAAGTTCTCGATAAAAGTCGTTAACACCGTATCCTAGCGACTGCATAGTGCGGGTGTACGAGGAAATTTTCGTGGTTGCCTTGAATCCTGAACATCATCCTGGTGGTATTTGTTATATTATTAACTTCATTAGTGAAATGAGTGAATGGTGGCGGGGCTACGGCGCGGCGAAGTCTATTGGCCATTAGCTGCTCTTAAAGAGGGGAAGAAGTAATTAGGAGCGATCCTGGCAATGGAACTTGGGAAATGCCATACAGACTATTAATTCACGATATTTCAAATATAAGAATGCTACCACGAAACTGCGTCGTTCAGAAATGCGCAAGCAGTAATTACCATCAATCACATGATGACATCATGAACGAGAACAGGCAAAATGTATTAAACGAGTCATTTGAAAATATCGTAAAAATTAAATTATTGCGAGGTTTAGAAATTCTGTATTAATTATTGGGCAATCGAAAACATATGAGATGAAAAATATTTTAGTGTACTCGACTGGGTAGTATAGTCTATACGCCACTGATCTTTCAGACTTCACGCAACTACACCGCGAGAACGGGCGATCTACTTCAAATACTAGAAAAGCGTAACCAAAAGGGATAAACATCTACATATTTGAAGATTCTTATAATACAATATAACACCACTTACAAAAGTGTCGTATTTTTAGCAACCATAACAATCGTTTATTTCCAGAGATTTCAATCTAAGTATATATCAGCTGATAAAAAAATAATAGAATTGAAGCGTGTTAATAGTTTTCATTATAATAGCCGCGTATAAAATAATTGAAATCTGATAAATTTTAGAATTGGAGAATAACCTAATTTTAATGAGAAAAAATAGCTCTAAGGAAATGAGTATACGAAAATTCTTTCATTGTAAAGACGTATCCATATTACCGTTATTTACACTTTCACTGCAGTTATGTTTGACGGGCTAATGTCTCCCATCTAGTTTGACCTGATCGATTGTCCTGTTGGTGGTCGCTTATTGTCTCGTGGGTTCCAGGTCAGAACCCGTTTTGTTCATGCTCCCAACGTGTGCTCCCCGCTGACGCTGATATTTCAGACTTACTATTTGTCCCTCTTCTCACAAAGTCAGTCTCTTCTGTTATTTACATCAAAATTCGCTTCTTAGTCCTCCACGTTAGAAAAGTCCTTTCGTTAGCATTGTGCAATTTATTGATCAAATATCTAGTCCGTATGACATTACTGGGAGTACACATCGGTCACATACATGTCTAGTTTTAATAAATGCTGATAATGGATAAAGCGACATCCGATAGAAAACATAGCTCCAGCTATGAAAGTTCACACGGCATGAACTTCGATTTCTCTTGATATTACAGGTAACGACAAATAAGAGAATAGTTTTACGTGAATGTGTGTATTATCAACAGTTTATAATATTGCATAGTTTCATAACTGATATAGTGCTTCTAACCGGAACACAAAATTTCCAGAAAAGTTGGTCTATGACTCTGAACATGACTCTGCTTGTTTGTAATTTTTTTCAATGAAATGAAACTTGCCTTAGGAGGCTTAAGACACACAAAAATATGACGACTGCTATGCGCAGATTCGGTCTTGAGACTTATCTCAATCGTCTCTCACGAAACATATGACACAAAATCTCAAAACCTGAAAGCTTTTTCTGATCTGATCTGATCTGATCTGCGATGACCGACTGCGTGCGTCGGATTTGGCTACAGAGTTTTTGTCTTCATGTGTGTGGGGTTCTCAAATGGATACTTATGGTGAATCTGCATCTTTATTGGTACGGATTATAAAGGCCCATTTTCGATAGGCCTTCCTATCTGACTCTAGAGCGTCTTATGATTGAATTAGATCAAAAATTTATAGCATTGTCGGACTTATATATTAGTTTCAATAAGACTACTTCGATAAATAAAGAAATTTTTCCTGAAACCAGATATTATTTATTTGTATAATTCTTAAATTCTTATTCTATTTCATCACAGAAAAAAAGATACATTCAAAAAAACTAATATTTATGGAACAATTTAATGTTCTGGGCGACCGCTTCAATTCAACAATTCAAAAAACAGCCATCCTCTAAGTTTTATATGTTGATAAAATTTTATGTTGAAGCAAAATAAAAACATAATAATTTAGGTCAAAGTGAGACAGACTGTGAAATACATATGAAAGAGGGCCTGGGTAGAATATGAGTGTATCGCGTACAGCCGCTTGTAGAGAATAGGTAGGGGACTTCGTGAAGGGGCATTTACGAAGCCAACCCAGCGTAAAATGTGATGCCAGTGCGTGTTACAATAACTTCCATTGCCATTCCTCCGAGAGGGAATCCTCTCACGCCCTACTGCCAGGCAAATCTGAAGGTGTGTCACTCATTTCCGAAAATCTGTACTATTATAGTATTAGTGCCTTTAAAGACAAAAGCTTTGCACATAAAATGATTTGTAGATGAAACACAATTATATTTAACAATTTCAAGAATTGATTATTAAATAATTTTGACATATAACTTTCAGATTCAAATCGAAAAATCGAGTTTATTTGAGTCCTACATGTTTCTTATTGCCGGCAATACACCCATGCACACTTACATTACCAAACGCGTGGTCTCGACTATTAGAGATTTATAAATCGAGTAGAAATAAAACTTTTGTAAACTATTCGTACGACTGTTCAACGATTCTCAGAAAATATAGGACTGTTTCCAGGACAATATTTACTAGGACCGTTTAGTCGGTAATGATTTCCATCGCATGATGGCATAAATCAAACATATGAAAATGATTATTTTAATAAACACGGGTGAGTGACAAAGTGTAAGTTTCATGTTTATACCAATGGTTATGTAGCGTTTTGAGGCGTTTCAGAACCAAATGTTGAATAACACTAATACTATTGGTCACATGAGATTTTCTTATATACCAAGTATACCAGGAAAACATTCACACTTTTACATAACATATTATTCAACACGTGGTTTGAATTTAGGGGAAGGACTATCAAAAGTATAGTCTTCGGAAGAAGCTTTACCGCTCCTTAACGACAACAGAGCTCAAATGTTTCTGGGCATCCAAAATTGATCTAAATAATAGATAACAATCAGAAATTGATAGTCGTTAAAACAAAGAAGGCATAGATTTCTAAAATAACCTAATAGAATGTATTTTTTCGAATATGTTAAATGATCTGAGTATATTAGGACGGGAGAGTTGGTTACAAAAAGGACCTGAAAGGTAGAGAAGTCAGTTATTGTACAGATATCATTTGGGCGATATATATACCAGAAAAGTAGAATACTTTATATCAATAGTGGTGCCAACAAGGAATTTGGGCCTCAGGAATCGTTTCGCATGAAACACAAATTGAGTGATGCTTGCAAATAACTGAAGGTCTGTGAGTTTGCCATTTTTATATTTATTTTTATTTCTCATTTTTAATTTAATTTTCTACATAAATAACCTCAGATATATATGTTTATGTTACATATTTTTTAATATTATATCATTGCAGTTTTGTAACTATTTGTTAATAATCAGATGAATTTTTCATTTCAATGTCAAATAATTATAACTTGAATAAAAATTGATTAATTGTATATTACAATATACTTATTTGAATTGTAAGATATATTTTCCGATTCCCATTAAATTATTCACACTCCCACAAAAGGTCTTCTTAAAAATTAAATTAACTAAATAATGATTTATCGTCTGGACCAAATTTATTATTACTTTGCAAAAAGCTTTCGATACGTCTGATACAGCTTCCTAATATCGGGCTAAGATATTTCGTGAAACAAGTAATTTCTTCTGTAACATATGAAACCTTCATAATGGAAAACGATAAAACAAACAGTTCATACTATGGACGAAAATTATGCGTCAGATGAGGTGTATTAAATTCTTAGACTTTGTGATGACAAACGAAATGTGCTATGGAAACCTAAATGAGTTTTCGATACTCTGATAAGTTATTGCAATAATAAATATTCACAATTCTGTTAGTTAATTATCCTTACGAATAAGAAGACGAAACACTGATGGAACTGCATCGTGTAAGTGGCTGTTGAGAGAAAAATGAATCATTATACTAAATTACGACCCTGACTGAGAACAGAAATTTCGGCTCAGAGTTGTAAATCAATGAAATTATTGATATGTTTTTTTTGTCATATCTGTGAAAAAAATTGTAGCTATTGCAGAAAAAAAAACATGACTAAAGAAGTGGAATTTAATGTAATGTATTTTTTATCACGGAAAAGATATAGGCACATACATTTTTACATTTGACAATGCAAGAAAAATGTAAAGGTGCGCATTAAAGTGCCTCATGCATTGGTGCATGGTTACATTTGGGTTACATTTATCGTTGGGCTATTATTGCACAGAGGGTTTCGATTAGGCATCACAAACTGGAGGGCAAACAATAGTACATCTTATGAAGCTAACTTCCGGTGTAAAGCGGTTCTTTGAATTTTTAACAACCGGTTAACATTTTGATAATGTTGATATGTTTAAGCCCACTTAATAATATTAATTTATGTGAGCATCTTTAAACGACGAGAAGACGTAATCCAAAGACTGACAGTTTACTCTTTCCTAGAAATACCGACAGCTGGTCGAACTATCAGCCTGGAGATAACACGTTAAGTGGCATACCCTTTGTCGTTAAAATAAGTGAATAACACCAGATGTTCCAAGATTTACCATTGGGCAAAGTTGTAAAATCGAAGCTCAATCTTCTAAACAGGGAGATTGATTCTGTGTGACGTAAACAATTTATGGGCGGTGCCTACGCAGATTACATTGTTGGATAACGAGGTCGCCCAATGAGAAACGAGAAAATGATGAAAGGATTAGAAACATTATTCAGGTATTCCAATGTCTATGATATAAAATACCAAAGTAGATATATTAAATAAAAGTGCAAGAAGAGATAGAAGCAGAGGAAACGAAAGGTAATTCCAGTCTGTCGAATAGTAAAAAACTTTGTTCGTCTTCAGGGATAAGAAAGGAATGTGAATCAGATGTGGGGCTCACGGGTTCGATCACGAAATAAATCTAATAAATTCAGATTATTTCATAGAGTGTGTTATCGAGGCTCTAAGCAACTGACCGAGACATCACATCTTAGGTAATAAATTTCAAGTTTAGATTGAGAAAATTATGCTCGAGTGGGAGAGGGAAGATGATACAGAAATACAGTCTGCTCATAAGCGGATAGTAAGACGAAAAGTTAATATAGGAGCATACGTTGATAGCAGGTGGATAAGAGGTGCATGAGTTGAAAACCAGATTACAACGCTCCAGCCTCGACAACATATCACTACTTTTGATTTGAAGTTGTTCATTGTTGTACCTAAAGAAGTTATATTAACGATTTTCATGACTCGAATGATAGTAACAGGTGGACCTTATGGACCAGAGACACACTTCAATCACGGTACGTCTCGTCACTGCAATGTCTCGGGTCGTCAAGTATCTGTGATCTGAGCACTCACATGATGATACGCCATGTCACATTCTTCAATCTGTATTCTGACTTAAACGTTATCAGAGTCGCTTGAGGATCCCTAGTCACTTTCAATAAAACAAAGAACTATTTTACTTAATTACCGTAAGTATTATTAATAATTGTTAATAATCCATTAATCGTGACAGTACGTCTCCACCTTTATTTAACAAAAATATAAGATGGCATACCACAGATCCAGGTTAATCATGATAAAATGAGGGTCCGGAGACAACAAGATGGCGGTTACTGTAGTTCAGAAACAGTTCGAGAAGGAAAAGTGCCACAGGAAAGGGCGATATGCTAAGGACCAAAATGTGTTTCAATTTATAAATCATGTTGCAAGTTAATGTTTATATATCGATGTAATATTGTCGAGTTTTTAAATAATTGTAATTTCAGTAAACGGTAATACAAGGGTCATACAGTGTCGGAATAAGGACGTTTCACCCGATACGATCTGAATATATATATATATATATATATATATATATATATATATATATACATATATATAAACAAATTGGAGCAATGTGGCATTGGCAAATTAATTAACTCATTTGGATAGAAAATAGAGCTGCTGACTTACTTTAAATCGACAGTTGACTGGCTTCTCCAGGTTGGGAAAAAATAATGACAAATTTTTTAGGTCATGAGCCCCCTTCTTCAGGACAGTAGGACTGAACGTCGTGCCGGGCGGCGGCCCAGTCATATATATATATGAAATCGTCGAATAGTAAAGACTGCAAACAACTTTGCGTATATGCGAAAAGTGGCAACGATGCAGCAGATGGCCAGTTATATATTTCACTCATTTTGGAACATGGATAAAATCTGTACTAATAGAAGTTGAATATGATGTGCTGCATAAAAGCAGCACATTCCAAATGAGATCATCTTTATTCTGGAAAATTAACTTACAAGTAAAATTGAGTATTTGCGCAATACTATATAATAAACATCCCTGGTTTAAAATTACAAAGGAAACATTTTATTTATAGGTTGCCCTCATTCACTTATGCGGTTTGGAACGTCTAGATATTTATAACCTTATATTGTTTGCAATACAATACAGAATATGGGAGAACGGGAGGAACGATCCCCAAGATAGTAATGAGACAGTTCAAACGTAAAAAGAGGGGCCGTCAGTCACGTTCCGCATATAAATATCTCCAATCCGAAATAGACGCCGCCAGTGCAATAAATAATAATAGTTGACTTTCCCTGATCCCCCACCCCTCCCCCATAAACAACTAAATGTTTAAACATCAAACCGCCTAGTAATCAAAATAGTAATTGGGTCAATATTCTTGGATAAAGAAGGCTTACGAAACAAACAATACAAGATATATCCCTTCAGTAACTGGTCCTCAGAGATCAATTTTTTTTTCAGCTCAATGGTTTAAGGTGTTTTTTTTCGGTCGAATTTAAATGTTGAGGATTTAAATTTTGTTTTATGAGGAAGTACCAAGGTGAGAAGTGTGTAAGACGTTGGTAAAGTCTCGTGGATGGTGTTGGCTTCCAAAGATCGGATGATCGTAAGCGCAATGGTATTGATTCGGGCAGTTGTCGGGGCGTAGGACTTAGGCCAAAGCCTTTGTCCAGGCAAGGCGTCTCCTCCCGGAGCGCGGTTAATTTATGCAATGCAGCAGTCGCAGGTACACGCTGTAATACGCCTCGACAAACGAAAACTTCCTTCTACCCGTCGCTCCGCCGAGTGAACTTCACTCTAAACCTCATTTCATGGAGATTAAAGACATATTTTATTAATGTGATGAACTTAATAATAACCCACTTAGAAATATGTGCGTTAGTGCATATTTAAGCTAAACTGGACAACTTAACACCGTCCGATACCTATTAAAGTTTTAAAAGTACAATGACAGTTCAAAAAGAGAATTCCAAAGTACTTTTAAATGCCGAGATTTTAAAAAGTTATCAAGCGTTTGTGTTTTTGTTATTAACTTATGAATTCCTGGTTTCAGATGGCACAGAAAAGCGCCATAGGTGGAAACATAATTTTATTCCACATTTCAAGCAGTTCGTTCTGAGTTTTATGACACGTATGTAGGCTAATACCGGTCTTTATATAATGCAGCTGAAATTTTCTTCCATTATTCTGAACAATTGACTTATTATTCTCGTGCTAGTCGTACGTACCCTTACGGTTTACGGCCATATTCTTCTCTTGTTGTAATTTTTATAACTCTCCATATTCATCTCAATGTTTCCTTTTCCACTGTAAGTTCAATTTTCTTTTTGTGTTCCACAAGGTCTGCAACTCTTCATACTAATTATGGATCTAATCTTCAAGCTCTCTCTCTTATAGCCATACCCAGCATAACTCGTTCCAAAATTTAATTTCACTACTGGCATACTGTGAACAATCATGCAATCTCAGTTTTTGATCTGGCTGTCAAAATTAGGTGTACACATTACTCAAATATTTGCCTCTGAAGTTCGAGCTTGAGTTTGCTATGAGCAGGCTTTAGTGAACATGTTTTCCTTTATTTTCTAGTGTTATGACAATAATCGATTTTTATTTTTGTTCCTTATTTTCGACAAGCTAATTCTCAGAATAATCTTCGTTCTTATGGGTTTATAATTATGCTTTATATATATATATATATAATTTGCCCATTGTGGAGAATAGGGAATGCAAAATGTGAATCGTAAGTGATACTTTAACTCTTTTAGTAATGAACTTTTGAGTTATATTGACTGAAAATTCAATATAAGGCTTTAGTCTGTCACATCTAAACTATAAAGACAAAACGTGTCATGTAAGTAACACAGGGACCAAAGCGGCCGCCAGAGGCGTTAGCTTCGTCGGCGCAATGTCGCCTAAGCTCTTAGGATAGGAATATATTCGGTAATATTGTAATAAATATCGTTCTCTAATCGAATACAGAAATTATAATTCAGGCTTCATAGAAATAAACAGTAACGATACGTTAAAATCCCAGCAAACCAACTACTTTTGGCAATGTCCGTAATAAAAAAATACCAATTGAAATATTTCGGAAATTCGTGTTGCAGCTCTACTGAATTGAAAAAAAAAATCCTTGTAACTCATTAGTAGGTAAATATGATAACATTATTTATATATTGTAGCAGCTATACCTATTGTTTATGTTACGGACTGATACTACACCATTTGTCAGTACAATAATTCCTCTTCTAATCTACAAACCAATCATTTTTCTTTCGCATTTTTCAGTATTTATTATCACAAGGCGGGTTTAATTCTCACCATGTTGGTTTCAATTCGCTCCGGATTATGAAAGTAATGTACGATTTACTCAATTTCCTGTTGAGTTTAATTAAGAAAGAATCTTGTTTAGGTATTTGTGTATCAATTGTGCCAATTAGAGTTCAATGTGAAAATAAAGTTTAATGAGTGAACATCGCCGGGTTATAAACAAAGAACGTCAAAAAAGATTAGTGTTGACCAAAGACATCAGGAAAGGGAAATAATTAGATTAGCTGTTCAGAGAGCGAGACAGAAAAAACATTTGCGAAAGAACAGCGCAAAGAGAAACGTTAAATAAACAAAATTTAATAGAAAATATGAGTTCGGTCTAAGAAGGTACCACCATATCGAGCTGCTGAAAACATATAAAACGCTGCCCATCTTGAATTTTCGACACAGGTGAATCCACGATTTCCACATGTTGTGAAAAAGGCAAACTAAAATTAACATCGATTGAAAGAACCACCTGAAACGTCCAAAGGTTTATTGATCTTGCATAATATAAAAAAAGAATAACATTAGAGATAGAGGACGCGGTGACTAGTTAACTTTAAATTCAATTCAATTTTAGATATACCTGATTTTAAAGATTAAGTAATAAAGAATAAAACGTTTTAATTGAGGTAATAAAACTATATATTGTTACTTATAATTAATTTGTTTTGTAGTGTATAGTCACGTTCTGATCTTCGTTGTGCGCTAATGGTGGGGCGGAGGAGGAAGAGGAGTGGCTGGGAGTCGAAGTCGGGGCTTCAGATTCCGTGTTAAGGGTCGATACAGCTAAGCATTGGGCGTCAACCTATATGTTGTCTCCCATGTCTTGAACAAAAATTTGGATTATTATGGTGTGAATGTTACACGGCCCAAACATATAGTTCTGAAAATTCTCAAGAGTTTTTACGCACAGATAAATGGCGTTATAATCCTATAAAACTCGAATTTGTATGAAAAATCAAGAAACGTTATAGAAAATGCTTTAGATTCGTGAAAATGAGTGCACAAACGTCAAAACCCAACACTCATATGTTTCAGCTCGCATTAAAAAGCAAACAAATGTGAAGAGTGGTACATGTGTCCGATTGTTGTCATTACAGAGGAGAGATAAACCTACTAAATGCATCTTAATCCAGAGAGTCGGCTATAGGCGCCTTCGTGATTATTCGGTGTTCGGTGCCCAGTTCAGATTCCTAACCTTAATCTCAGACGGGTGTTTTTTTAAAATTTGAAATAATGGTTTGTTTTTGCCTTCTTCCACTCTAATAGTTTCTTCTATTACAGGGAATTATTATGCAACAGTCGATATCAAAGATCTTAAAAACAATGTCTACAAACTTCAACGAGAATTCCATGTGACTGTACATAAAAATTTTTCAAATTCGGCTTCAAATGATTAATTTCGTAATTTAGTTTAAGGTAAGCCCGCACTTATTAATTTGTATACTGCTCACCGAAAAATACGATAGTAACAAAAAAATTACTTCTTTAGTTGCCGAATAAACCATTTTTAAATAAGAATAGTTCATAATAATATGCGTTCATTTCCAAATAGAATACTGGTACAGATTTTCTACAAAAATAGTAAAATTATATACATTTGAAATTTGTGAAACTTACAATTGGAATTAATGCATATTTCGATAAAATGATAATAATATTTAATACCAATTATCTGGTATATTATCTTAAGTATTGTAAAATATTCAGGAAATCAAAATAATAAAATTTATTTACGCCTGATTATATCGCATCCTTGCGTGTCTTTAGATTCTCACAAAATACAGTGGCTGTATGAAGGTAAGGAAAACAGCCTAAAAAATTATTGGCAAGGTTATTAAAAGGTCACTCTGCGGATAAATAGATTCTTGGTCTGCTAAATTAGTGTTGTGTCTTACTTGCACTAATTTATTAAGTTTTAAAGAAAGCTCAAGTCACTTCAATACTCTCGTGAGAAAGAACTCGGATTTTTTACACAGACCATATACTCCATACTATCCAATAAACTTTCATGAAAAATATAATATCATCATTATGCTCATAAATGTATGGATATACATGGTGTAAATTACAAAAATAATAATTGCATAATAATGTTGTAAGTTACAGATAATAGGTCTAAACCGATTTTGATACTGAGTTATAAAAAATATTAATATAAAGACACAAATATCTGGTTCATATAATATATTGTATGATAGCAAACCATACATGACTATGACCTCTAATGGTCGAAGGTTTCTTTTTAACTATTGACAACGGTTAAAAAATAAATCATTGAATAATTTGAAGTGGACTTTCTTGGTATTTCTCCATCAACAAATAAACTTTAAAGATATGTACGTTTTATTTGTTTTGATTTTGATTACACATTTATGAATTCACTTGTAGCTTCATTAACAGCTTCACGCCTTTTTTTGGGGGGGGGGGGGATATTTGCTGGAAGGAGACAAAAGCTTGAAAATTTCTTAAGGTAAGTTATATATAAAATGCTGTTTATATGTATTGCTTGAAAGAATAACTAGTAACAGTGGCCCGTAGTATACCACCGGGCTAAGCTTGTCCAACTAATGGTTAATATAGTTTCTCAATACTGAAGAAACACAATCAAACGTGATATCTCTTACTATACTTTACATTTACTAAATTTCTGTACGTAAACTCCGATTATTAGTGTGAGATGACGTCAGTCACCGTCACTGTGTTGCGTTCGCTATCTGCTATACACTCGTCTTACCCATAACCTCGACTCCCTGAACAATATTATATACACTTATCTTGTGATAAATAACCGTAAAATGTACATTTATATAAGCCAACACTAGGTTCGATTTAAAATATGTCATGCACATAAAACTCTTTATAGATATTATTTAGCTTATAAATGTTTTGCAATTGCTTTGACGGAAAATCAATTGTAGGAGTTAGTTAGAAGATTCATAAACTATGTCAATGTAATGCATAAAATCTTCGATAAGTAGCATATAAATTACAAAGCTACATCTAAGGTCATACAATTTATTACGTTTAAAACGCATCAATTTACAGGAGCTTTCATATTCATCTGTAAATATACATATCAATCAATAAACTGCTTGAAACTGTCATTTTATTTCTAAACTCTGTTACTATTTATACTGTCTCAATGCACAGACCAGCTTTCGTGTGTTTAAAACAGCTAATTACTGTATCTGCGGCTGACGTATGCCATCCGCATTAATCCGAGGTTACCTATACGCCAATCCGAGTCTACTCGTACTTACCACTGTGAATAAAAAGTAAGGTGAATTTATTTATAAAATATATATTCTTTATTTATTCTTTCAAATCAATTTCCTCCCCTTCAAAGTAACCCCCGTCCGATAAAACGCACTTTTTCCAACGTTTTTTCCAGCCCTCTAAACAGTCGGAATAGTCTTTTTCCGGTATAGCCTTCAAGACCTTCTTCGATTCGGTTTTTATCTCCTTAATCGTGTCAAAACGGCGTCCCCGCATTGGCCTTTTGAGTTTGCTGAATAGCCAGAAGTTGCACGGAGCCAAATCAGGTGAATACGGTGGTTGCGGAACGATATGAGTAGAGTTTTTGGTAAAAAAAAGTCGTGAAGAACCAATGCAGTATGACAAGGTGCATTATCGTGATGAAGGAACCAAGAGTTGTTCGTCCATAATTCCGGCCGTTTCAGACGACGCATAACGTTCAAATAATATTCTTTGTTGACAGTTTGGCCCAGCGGAATGAATTCATAGTGCACCAAACCACGATAATCAAAGAAAACTGTCAACATGACCTTGATTTTCGATCGACCTTTCGGTCTTGCTTCACCTTTTGCACTATATTCGCTGGTTTGGTCGGTGGTTTCAGGGTCGTATGCGTAAATCCAAGTCTCGTCTCCAGTAATGATGCACTTCAAGTAGTCCTGATAGTCAGACAGCAAAGTTTCACACAAATCAACGCGACGCTTTTTTTCCAAAAAACTGAGCGATTTTGGCACCAATCGAGACTTGACGCGTTTCAGACACAAAACATTCTTCAAAATAGTTTGGGGTGAGCCAAATGATATTCCAAACCTATCAGCGAGATCTCTAATTGTCCATTGACGATTTTCAAGCACCAAATCTTCGCTTTTTTGGACGTGGGCCTCGTCGGTAGTCGTTGATGTTCGTCCAGAGCGCGGTTCGTCTTCAACGCGTTCTCGGCCCTCTTTAAACTCGTTGTACCACTTATAAACGTTTTTTTGCGCCATAGTTTGATCACCAAAGGCCTTCCGCAACATTTTCAACGTGTCCGCACAAGAATATTCGTTCCGCAAACAAAATTTGATGCAAGTTCTTTACTTAACAAAATCACGCATTGCAAAAATCGAAAAATTCACTTTTGGTTGTTTACAAAAACACGTGTAACTCGGAGATAATTAAATCTTTTAACAAACAGACGCTTGGAAAATATTATAGACAGTCCTACCAACCTAGGGGGAAAAAATTAACTGCCTTCCTAATACCCGGGAGTTTTAAATAACAATTTCACCTTACTTTTTGATCACAGTGGTATATGCACATCTTCAGGCTAATTGCATTATTACTACGCGTCCTTCACACAGTACTGTACCATTGTTGTCGTTAGCTTTTGACAGACAGATTTTTGCCTACAAAGTATATTATTGATTAGATACGGCTTCCGCCCATCTGTTTCCGTAGCACGTTCTACTTTATTGTATATCTATTTTTATTTATGGATTTTTGGAATCTAGGCTTTAACTATGTGGTTATTGTACCAATACACATTTTCTTAAATTGACATCCAAGCCTTTATTAACCTACCAATGTATCTTCCTTAAATTTGTAATTAAGATTGGTAACGCTGAGAGGTTATAAAAAAGTGTTTTGATTTAAATCTATAATAGTAAAATAGTTCTAACACCGCGGCATGCTAAATGTTTCGGAACTGAGTCCGTGTAGAAGTAACTTGTTATATTTAATTTGGCAGCCAATGATATGCAATATAAGACTCATACTTAACAGAAGTTGGACGATGTTTTCCGAAGGTGACCGCTATTCTCATTGACTTCAGTTAAAATCCAACTGTTAACTAAAGTTTATTAATTGTAGGGAAAACAATTAAATATGATAACTAATGCAGCATCTCTGAAAGAGAAGAAGTAAAAATTGGAGACAGGCTATATATATAGGGTGCATAGTGGCTATTCCCCTCTTATAGCATAGGAAGGGATTTGAAATAGGGGATGTGGAAAGGTAGCCAAGAGTTAACTACAGTCACCGGGCTGTAGTTATGAGGATACTACCTTGAAATTCGCCTAAAAGTGATGTAGGACAAACCCTAGAAAACCTGCATCAGGTAGGTTGGCATTTGGTAATAGTCCCACGCCCTTCTGATACCGGAAGTGGGGTTTGCTGTGGGGACGCAGCATTCCCTTCTTCGTGCCTCGGCCAGTTTAGGAGGCAGCTGGCCGACTGTAACAATGGGAACAGCGAACAACTATACCCAAAGGGCGTATCTGCGATACCGGAGCTTACTTTTGTCTATACTGTCTCACGAGTCTAATATGTATAGAGATAAAATTATAAATAAACCCGATTTCCTTAGGTAAGCTCAATTAACGTTTGACACAACAGCATAAACGAAAATGTCACTATCATCTGTAATTAATAAAATATACACCCGTATAAACACAACACGATTATCCAGGATGAACTAAAAAAAAAAAGTGGGATCCTTGAACGATCGAGAAGTCTCATAGAACCTCAGGCAAAATGCCAAAACTAACGTCACAGGCGAAAGTTTTGGTCCCTTCGTTAATTAAATGTCACAGTTGGCTTTTAGTATATGATTCTAAATAGCCTCTCGCATAGATTCACTGAACTCCAACTGTTCTATTGATCGCAGAAACCACAGAACTCTTCATTTTACAATTTAACAAAAAATATAGACTTGTAAACTAATAATTTAGAGGGGAGAAGCGATCCATAAAAATAAACCCTAAATTATTAAAACTTGTGCAATTAGGGCTGTGCCTCCAACTGAATCAAGAAAGAGACGCGGGAAATATTTTTCGGATAATATTTTATTAATAATTTTTACCTCAGGATTTGTGAAAACACAAATCGTCTGTAACTACTTGTAGACTTTAGCGTATTTGGACATTTTTCACAACGCATTCGTATTTCACTGCGCAAATTTAAAATTGATTGAAACAAATTTATGTACACTGATATAGATCTCTCAAATTTTTATGTTTATAAAACTTTAACGATAATTAATACGTCAATTTATATTAAATTTATCGAAAAATCACAGTACTTATCGAAAAACCATCCTTCGGACAGGAAACAGCGGTTAGTATGCTCTGTCGCTACATAAAAAATAACCCTAGTTATTTTCAAACCTCAAACATTTAACAAAAGTAAGTGCCCTGCTTATGGCGTCAACATTTTACAACTATTAAATGGAACTTCATAGTAAAAATAGCATTATTAATATTTATTCTGATGGATTACAGAAATGCAACTATTTCACGACTACCCCGTCACATGATGCCATATTCATTAACTAGATACGTTGACCGCCGATACTAAAAAATCGTCAACTTTTACTTTAATAAGAACAAAAATTATTATAACAGAATATTTTGTATACTGAATCAAAACATACTTTTGGACTTTTCATTTTTGAGCCAAACATTTTCGTGACTTTCATTTTATTTTTAAAATAAAAGTAGTAATTATCTAACTCAAAATAATATATTCAATCTGACATACCTATAAACTGTTTTATACTGATTACGGGACACATTTTGCGTCAGAAATTTTTCTCTTGGTTAACGAAAATAAGCTCGAAATCCACTCACTTCGGCTGTAATCACCTAGAAAGCAAGACGTAAATGTTTTCTGTTCTAATCGCTTTCAGTACTAAGATTTTTCAGTAATAATAAATTTAACAATTGAATTTATATGACTCCTAATTTAAGAAGAAGTGTAGGTAAATCTACTTTTTCAGGATTCACTGAAGGGACCTCTGACACATTATTTTAACTCACGCAGTGATAATTATTATCTCTGCAGTTCCATTCTTACAGCAAATGTCCGAATAATAATAAAACGGCACAGTTTTGCTGCCTTTTGCTGTTTCCAAATAACAAGCATATATAATGACGATAGGGCTTGCGGTCGTCGAAACGTCGCGATTTAATCGCTGTTGACACCCGAGTGAGAACCGAGAACTTGTTATACAATAAGCATATAATTTAAATTAATAAATATTCGATAAAACTGTTACTTACAAGATAATGATTCCTACTCCACTTCATATACAATGTTAAAATCCCATTTTAAAAAGGAGCAGCCACATAAGAACTGAAATAGTTGGGCGAATTTTGATTCCAGGATGAAATAATGCACCAGATTAACTCATTTTATTTCTTTTAAAAGTGTAATGACCATTCAAATTTTAATGACTATATAAAGCGCACTAAAGACACTACGAACGTCAGGTTAATGGAGAGAAGAAGTGATACAGTAAACTACTGTAAATCGGAAGCAGTTTTCCGCGGAATAGAGTATTAGCTGAGAGCGATGGAGAACAGGTTTCTTTCACTGCAACTAATTAAGTAATAACTAGCCAACTCACTCCAGAGGAACCTCTTTAATGATAATTACGGCTGTTATCACAGTATTAAGAACATGGACTGATGACTGATAGTCCAAACATGAAATCATTGTTACTTTAAAAACAGAAAAGCTTACTTAATAATTCCTCGCTTATTATTAGTTTATATTTATGAAATCATCATTTTCATACAGAAAACAATAAATTGGCAGCATAAGAATAAATGGGGATAAGGAGGAGGGGGGAACCTATCCCTTTGGTTTGCCTAAAAAACCTTGACGCTCTCGACTTTTAAGAAAATAGATTTAACAACGTCAATAAATACTTGATTTTAAACATGTTCGATGAAATAATTAATTAAATTGAGCATGATAAATAATTTAGTTCCTTTCCTTTAATGTAGTTTTTTAAAGCTTCAAAGTAGATTTTCAATTATAATTGTGAGGTTACCAGTTCCCCGTCCTCTAATAATATTTTCCACTCACAAACACACAAAGGTGAAGAAGGAGAAAGGACGGGTAATAAAATATAAGCGATGTTCCTAGAAAATGATTTTACTTACCCGAATTAAATGCTTTCATCGATTTGGCAGTAAGAAGTATATCTCACGGGAAACGAAAAGAAATCTCATATTCAATTTTAAAGGTGGTTACAAAATTAAGTATGTGATGAAGTTTACATGTAATTATATTATTTAGCTTGTCCAAATTACAGAAGTAAAATATTACGGAGAGGACACAAATATTAACCCTAAACTCCTTAAACAAAAGCTGATTACACAAGACTCATCAATTATTATACACACGCCTGAACAAAAGGTTATCCAAATATTTTGTCCCTGCCATTCGTTTTTTCTTTAAAAAATCTTATATTTGGCATATTTCCTATATTCATTTACACATTTTTCATTTTATAACCGGAAAATATTGAATATAAGTAACGTTATTGCATTTTCTGTATGTATTGTTACGTGAGGAGAAACGACTCAAATGTGATCCTAGACCTGTTTCTAATATATTATATTTGCGCAGAATAATATTAAACATGACATGTTTCAGAATTATACGTTTCCGTAATGCAGAAATTAAAACAGAAATCAATTGTAATGAATTTAGCCGCAATGTTCGAGATTCACGGTCTGATATCTACAATAACAGATGGATAGGTAGGGGGAGACCAGTTTCACGACCTACACGTTCTCCTGGCCTCAATTGCCTGGATTTTTATCTGCGGGGCCTCCTTAAACAATTGATTTATGCAGCAGACACTCCTAATGCAGAACATTGTATCAACGTCTGTAGAATCAATTTAAAAATTTTTATGATGTTAAATTCACAGCACCCGTTAATAATCAGATAATGTGTCAATTTGTTCGTTCATTAATAACTTAAAATTGAAGAACCGTCGGCCATGTGTTTATCTGGAATTATTTTTCTTGTTTTGGTTTGGAAGAACCAACCTGCAAGAATTGTAAAAGTATTATTGAAATATCCTGCGTAATAGAATTTGCCTTATATGTAAGAAATACTTTAGGATTTGGATATTTCTGATATTCCATTGTCTGGGTACGGGAGTTGAAAGTTGAACAAGAAAAAGACAGAAAAATGAAAAAGCAAAGAAAACAAAGGAATAAAAGAAAGAATCCAACCAAGCAAAACGAGTTAGGTTTATTGAGTTAAAGTGACGACCTGAAAGATAGTCTAGAAGTTGAGGAAAGGATGTAGAGATTTACTCCAAAAACGCTTCGAACAGTAAGGAAAACTCTGTTCATCTTCAGTGAGAAAGTGGCACTCAAATACGCAACATGAGAGTCCCTATACTCATTAGGGGGCAGACTTACTAAATTTGGCGTGGTCCTAGAGTGACAACTGTCCCAGTAAATAGCATCTGAATCAGGACAATGGAATAGCCGAAAATCTAAATAACAATGTTATCTCACCATTGTCAACAAATGGCAAATCCAGTAAGAAATAGTACTATAAATTTAAAAAATAACAAACATCAAAATAACATAACAAAAACTTCAAAAGGAATAGAACTGAAAAACTGCAATCGGATATTAAATTTACCGCAGAAGTTGAATTATTTATAAAGCTCAAGATTTCAGGTAAGCCGTTCCATTCCCTTATGGATATATAAAGAAATCTTCGTAGATTTATTTTTCGGAAATATGCAGTTTCTATATAAAGTTTAAAATTTATTTCGGGTCGGATTTCGTAAAGACCTACAATGTTTGAATTCTATTCTATTCTCGGAGTTTCCTTCAATGAGCTTCTCATTGCTCCTGCCTTCTCCACAAGCCAATTTTCTTTTAGCTTCAGAGTCTATCATGTTTTCTATTTTGTATTTTTTTGTGCAGGTTCCACATTGTAGGGTTCTTGGCTCAATATTTCCGAATCGTTCGAAAAAAGGAACTGTAAGCACTTTTTAAGATTTATTTTTAGTACACGTTAGAAGTAATGAGTTGCTTCTTTCCTTTAGCTGACACAGAATTAATCGCTCTTTAGTGTTTCCAATTTTGACTTTATTTAAATTTACTTATTCTACTATACCTTAAATTTTTATTTATATTATGAATTTAAAAATATACATGAAATTTTATTTATTATTGATCAGCTTAGAAAATTTTGTTAGTTCAGTAATTACTTTATTATAGATTTATAGGCGATCATTAGCGACTTATATATATGTTACGGTTTTACATTTTCGTTACATTTAAATTACTTTATACAGATTATTTTTTATAGCAAACTCTATATATGGCAAACTCTATATATGGCTGCTTGTGAGTTTTATTAGTTCAGTAATTGTTCAAACTGAAATAAAGCAATGTATTTTAAATATTATTTGTTGAACTTACACAGCGTCTGTAACTAAACGGATACAAGTAGCAATACTTTGAATGTTTCTGAGAGAAAAGCTAAAAAAGATGTGAATTTAAATGTAATAATTCACAATATACAAGTAAATTACACCTTCTGAAATGCAAAAAGAAATTTTGTTCATAAAAGTAAAATTGAATAATATCTTCAGATAACGTAATTACTCACCCCTGCGTATGTTATGTACGCTTTAAAATAATTCAAAGCAATACGATTAATCGGTAGATGTAAAAGAAAAATAATGGGAACGGAGAAACGACTTGAAGGTAAAATAATTGAGCATTTTCATTGTAGTGTATCAAAGAACAGGGTATAACAATTAAATGATATCCTTATGATATATAAATTATTTTTATGTCTAATTTAGTAATATAGGTTGATATTTCTTATTAATAAAAGTAGTTACCATCTGTCAGTTGATGTAAATTGTCAAAACGACCCTATTTTCTGATGTAGACAGAATGCTCAATAAATGTGGTTAAGGTCTCGGTATGCAAGCAGTGGGTATTTATATTTGTTTACCATTTTAACAGGGCGATATGACCTAAAAATTTAAAAAAATTCAAACGCAATTTCAGTTGCAACGCTGCTTACACGTTGCCGAATTCTTCCCAGTTTGATGTTAAACATAAAAATTTAACTAAGAGACATTATAATGAAATGATTGGTATATGGTGATATATTCTGCGTTTTTGCCAAATTTCTCTAAAAAAAAATAAAACATGTGTGTAACCGATTTGTGTCCAGTTAAATTTAGTCTCCAAGCAAAGCAACACGTTCAATGAACTGGTGCCGACTAGAATAAACATTGACGTAAGTAGATTCCAAGGAAGCAATCTGCCGCACTCACTTTGTCTTTAGATGTAAACAGTGATTAAGAAACACGTGGGCCCGACGCTCGTTTGCTGACCTCCGTTGCGGATCGATTCTTACACAGTTTCGACTTTGATTTCCGAAACGTCGAAGCCAAGGTTGAGTCGGAAGCCCAGCGCAAGGATGGGGGAACTTCCCTTCCATTTCCTTCTAATTACACTTTCCCTTCGTAGACGTCGATGACTTAATATATTGGCGTGCGTCCAATAATCTCCGCGACGACAGAATGAAGTTTGTCCACATTGCCGCTGCGCGAGGATCAATAATTTAATTTGCTGGTCTTAATTAAATGTGTACTTTCCTTTAAGCCCTTTATCAAGGACTGACAAACATCTTTATTTGGAATATCTATATATATATATATATATATATATATATATATATATATACGGAATGATAACCATTACGATAATAGATAAGTTGAAAGTCAAGAAAGGAAGAAGGGAAAAGTTTATGCGATGAATGATATAGACAGGTCTTACGACACATGAGTTGTTTCGAAGTACAAATAATGGAAAGAGAGGTACTGGAAAACAGTGTAAGGGAGAGCTGACCTTCAAATATATTGAACGTCAAATATTGGAGCAAAGGTATAATGAAGATTGGTCGGAACGAGAGGGGGATAGTGACAGAATTGATTAATATCTATGGGAGTGAAGGAAATATAAATTTGTATGTATTAGGAAAGCACCAAAAGGCAATAGTACTGTGAATGAATTTTCAGTGGCATGTTACGATTATTCTCGGGGCTTCTTATGGTCAGACATGAAAAACTTATTAGTCCTGTATACCCACATTAATGTTTCGTTTGAACAACAAATCAATGAAATCAGATTTTTCATCTGTTGTAAAATTTAAGAAAGTTCTTTCATATAATGAGAAATTTTCTTATCGCTAAGTGAAATTGGATATATACTTCATTGAAATATATTAAAAAACGATGTCCATTAACATCCACCACTTATGAGATAAATATCTTCGAGAATTTCCCCTCAGATGCAGAACATCAAATTATCGTGTGTAATTTAATGCTACTGCTAAAGTGCGATGAAAACGTTTGAAAACTGCCATAAATTAGAATATTTTAATTACAAAGACACCATGTTAATGATAAAATATTAGTAACATTTTTTGCAACTAAATAAACCTATAGAAATAAATACATGAAAAAGTGAATTCTTATGAGTTAGTCAGTTGGTTTGTGCGGTGTGCCATCGCTCTTGCGATTTTGAATCACCTGACGAAAGCAATAAGGATTGCAGAAACTTTGTGTGAAATTGTGAAAAATTGTCTGTTAATTGACTACTTTTTTTTAATTAGAAGTGGATTATGTTTCTACTCAGAAAGTTTGAGTTTTCCTGTAAGGCCATTAAATAGTATTAAAATGAAAGAAATGAAACGAAGTTATAACTAGTAAAAGTTCCAAAGTAATCCGCCAACAGGTTAAAGTTTTGCAAATACATAAGTTCTACTCCTCAAAAAGACTAGATCCACTACGTTTCTCGTTTCATTGAAAAAATTAAGAGGCCAAAAATACCATTATTAGGAATTAAATATATATTTTTCGATGGAAGCCCTATAGGCGCATACACGAACTGTGCGTTGGAACATACTGAACAGATTACATGTTAAAATATTGCATTGATCAATAAATAGTTGGAATGAAAAATCTACAATCGAAAAACATGGCTAAAATCTGATCGGCATGACTACTTCATACTTCATTACTTTATCATGAAATCGAATTTTAAAAGGATATTAAAACTATAACTGCAGGTAAAGTTATATTCAAAATTTAATTATTAATCTATCTTTTTTAAGACGATTTGCATTCCCTTTAAGAGTTCAATATTTGCTCAAACAATAACAAACAGCTATTAACCGGAAACAAATACTATGGGGGTAAGCGAAGACTATAACCCCTAGGAGCGGAGGTGGGAAGAGGTGATAATTTTTACCATAACTTTTAAAACGGGTGATATTTGCTTCGAAATAATAGTATTTTTTATCAAATTTTGCACAAGTAACAGGCTACATGAGGTTAATCCACGCGGTGGCAACTCCCCTTTAATAGCATAGGAAGGAATTTGAAAGGGAAGATGCGGAAGGGTAAAGGAAGGTAGCCAAGGGTTAACTAGGACCCCGGGCTATGGTTTCATTTAGAATAGGAAATAAACAGTTTGGGGTAAGACGCGACTGCTATAATAAATACATTAAGTATTTGATTAAAATAAACACAACTCAATTTTTGTTTTAATGTGGAGACACTAAAACTTCACTCTTAAATTTATTTACTTCATTTTTTTTAAAAAAAATACTTTTTATTGATCTATTTCTTAATAATATTTTTTCCAAATGAAAATGAAAACATTTACGTCAGATTGAAAATAATGAATAAGAAAGGTAGACAATTCAGACAAAAAAGTGATAATATAAATACCACACAACGTTTCTGGGATCCTTATCTCTTTTCACAGGTGCGAAGAAGAGCCTAGAGCGACACAACTGCACTGGTCAGTTGACAAAACTCAAAAGCGACGAAAACGCAACGATAATGGGAGAGCCGAAGGGTTAGCGTAACAATGATGGGGGAAACGACAATGGGAAAAGAGAAGGTTAAGCGTAATTATAATGGATCATAGCAATTATTGAGTTTAATAGTGTCTGTTTGTACATTAATAGCTGTGATGTTGGATTTAATGTGAAGCATCTCTGAAATGAGTCTGGAATTGTACTTGGTGTCAATGTCTAAAATCTTAGCATTTTGCCAATCAAATGTATGTTTATATGTTTGGAGAGTACAGATTGTTTATCAATGGGAAGTTTAATATTAGACATATGTTCCTTGATACGTATATTAAGGGAACGTTTTGTTTGCCCTATGTAGCAGGAATTACAATTAGAGCCAGAGATTTGTAAACAACACAATGTTTTATTCTGTGTCAAGTGGGTACTTGTGGTTTTTAATCAAGTAGGAAAGGGTATTAGTGGATCTGTAAATGATGGATATTTGATATTTTTTGAATATTTGGATAAATTTGTAATGTAGAAACTTGAAATAAGGGAGCACGAGAAAAAATTTGGCTTGAGGTGTTTGGGGACAATTGACAGTAGGATATTGGATTTTGTTCAGTCTGCTGTTTATGTGTTTAATAATAAAATTTAAACGGTAATAATTGGAGATTAAAATGTTTCGGACAATATTTAAGTTGTGTTGATGAAACTTGGAGTTAGCTTGTAGCTCTGTCTACAAGATTGTATACCATATCTCTCTTTTGGTTTAGAGGATGATCATAAAGATAATTGAGAACAGGTCCAGAGTATGTAGGTTTTCTGTACCAATTGGTGAGAATGGTAATATTGTGATACGTTGTGTGGTCTTTATATTATCACTTTTTTGTCTGAATTGGCTATCATTCTTATTCAAAAATTTTCCAAGATTTCGTTCTAATACCGAATCAATCACAATTGAATATTGGTTTTAAGGTTTATTATTGATATAAAAGGCTTATCGATTTTATATTCCTTCTAAAAGTGCTATAATTGTTAATTTGTAATTTTAATACGAAAAATGTCCACGATGTTCTGAGTCAGAAATGGACAGGATACTTTGGATACGACACGGTTGATTATAAGGTAAATATATATTCAAAGTGGGATATTAATATATTTGAAGAATACGTCTTCAATAAAATCGTTGCGATTTCCAACCAAATCGTAAAATATTCTGCACGAATTTTCGCTCCGTCATTAATATATCAAACATGAAATAAAAGATGTGTGTTTACTACCGATTTATAAATCGATCACAATTTATTCTGTTTTCTTCGATATGATGTGAATTGGTATACGTATTTACAAGACAATTGGAATCTGTGAATAAAATCGACTCAAGTGATGTCACTTTTAACATTATTTTCTTTGTAATCGTTTAGGGTTGAACTGCTGGTTGTTTGTGGCGTTTGCAACCACCCCAGGGAGAAGAGCAGAGGTCCAGGCATCCATTACGCTGCCAGCTGCAGGAAATTCTAGCGGCCGTTTTCTTGGAACCGTGTTGCCCCAAGCACTTCTGTACGAGTGACAAGAGCGTCTCTAATAACTTTAAACCTAAACACTTTATTTTCCATTTTGTGATGGGAAGACAGGGCAAGAATAGAATTCCTACGATTAAGATTGTCAAAAAGTTAGTTAATGAAGTCCTTTCGTTTTCATTCGACAAAGAAGCCCAAATTTATCTCATTGTCCGCGGAAAGCTGCGAAGTCGATATTTTACAGACATTGTATAAGTTTGACGAAACGATTATTTGGGTGATGGACCATTAACAACCGAGAAAACAACCAGACTGTCTGGATTTAGGAAGGGAAGTGGCTAGTATGTCGATCCTCGTCAGCCGTACCTCTCTGTTTTGTCAGCCATCTTAAAACGTCATTGGCATTTCATCCCAGTGTTTGGTCAAAGAATTCGAGAAACTCAAATCAAAACGAACGGAAGAGTATAGGAATCCACAATCCACCTCATGATGAATGATGAGATCAAACCCTGTAACCGCATCCGAATACACTCAATCATAATCCTTATAAATTACTTATTAAACTCTACATAACACTATAAATGTTTAAATTTCAAAGTGTATTTTTGCCTTCGGAAAAATAACAACACGATTTGTAGTTTGTTTAGAACATTATTCTTTTACGTGCGTCTTGATATTGCTAATCACTTAATTTATAATGTCATATTTATCGGCATTATTGAAAAACCCAATTCTTCACTTAATAAAAACTATGAAACATCAAACACTTAAATCCGAAAGACCAAAACATAACATAATCAGGAATTACCAAAAGTAAACTACAAAATTTCACGCAGTAATAGAAATACCAAATACGAGTACGTATCATGTTATTAATCTTCGTTTATATGATTCCTTGCATTTACTAAAATTGAGCCTGATGTGGCAGAGACTGACTGACTCTTCGTATTTCTAAGGTATAAATAAAGAAGCAAAAATATTAAAGAAGGAGAGCAGAAGGTAGAATGGTGTTTCACAAAAAAGAAGTCAAATCATTGAGATTTTAATTTTTTTAAAAACTCATCAGGGACTAGGTCACTTCAATAAGCATTTCATAGATAAAAATAGAGTACATAAGTTTTAATACACATATGTGAATTGAGAAAATTAATCAACGTATACTTGTAAACAAAAATTAAACAAATATATAAATAGTAAAAAAACAAGAATGTCGAAATATAATAAATGCGTACAAAAATCTAAAACACTTACAAAATAACAAAAATTTAATACATAATAGATAATTGAAAAATTTAGATTCAAAATAATAAAAGTGAAAATTAAATACTTTTAGGACTTAACCATTCACAAACGAGAAAATTTTATATTTTATGAAAAACAAAACACAAGAAATAGAATATTTAACATTCTTAAAATATATTTAAAAAATATCTCATAGATATTTTATTACAAACTAGGCCACATACTTGTTGGGTCTATCATTGGTTAAAATTCTCGTCGTCGGAGAGATCAAAGTTGGTAAAATATTAATATAGATTTTATGATGCGAAAGTAAATGAATGCAAAGAAAACAAAAAACTAGACGTATTTGAAAGAAAAAATGAGTGTTACGAAACAAGGTTTAAGATTGATTTGGGCGGATAATAGAACCGTCTGAAAAATGATGATGGAAGGAATTATTGAAATAATAATTTTCTGGGGAACACTACGTTGAAGAGTAAGAATGTAATAGGAACAACAAATATATATATATATATATATATTGTAATAAATATAAATAAATAGATGATTTTAAATTAAAATAAACCTCACGTTGCAAAACAAAATGTAATAAACACATTTATTTTATTAAATTTATTTAATTAGATTTTAAAGATAAGCTTTACGTTATAAACAAATTAAAAGTTAAAATGATAGGATTTTAAATGAAAACAAGAATTCAAAATATAACAAAATTAATTTAATAAAAACAAATTCTTACCTAAATTGAAATTTTACTAGTTGGTAATGTGCCACGGTTTAATTCTCAGGGTCGCCTATCTGGCCTCCAATAAAGATGGTTACAAAATGACAATTAAAAACTTACAATGCAAAAAATTCCTGACTGAAATAACTATTGAAATACGAAACTGACAATAATTATATTTACACATTAGGTTTAAAATTAATAAAATTCCCTTTTTTGTTTACTTTACCCTTATCTGTTCGTCTGGGCTCGATCTCACTCGATTTTTGTTAAACACATCACAGACAGGCCATATTTCACTGAATTTAAGGTGGTTGTAGTTTTCAAACACAAAGCACTTCCTGCTCTTAACTGTTGATAACGTTGTTTTTTTTAAAACTTTTATGATTGCATGAATATGGCAATAGACAAAATACTTTAGACTGTCGACTTGTGATTCCAAAACCCGGGACATTAATATAATATGTCTCTGCTGCCTAATCACACTTGCTCAAATATGGTACCAGGAACTTTGAATCAGGGACTCCACAATACACACCTTTCGCCTTCCTGGTCCAAGCAACTCTGAATTACATACTCCTCAAAACACACTTTTCGCCGAGGCAACAATGCAACTTTAGCAAGCAAGCATTATAGTCTCCTTATTCTTGTAGACAATCCTTAAGCTACAATGAAATGGCCTCATATTCACGCCGCAGCCGATAATGAAAATCGTAAAATTTTGTTTATTAAATAATTACATATTCGTAATATATATATATATACATATATATATATATATATATATATATATATAATAATAGCGGTCTATGTATTTGGAAAGTAATAAGTCAACTGTTGGAGCTAACTTCTGCTAAACAAATATTTATTAAACTCTAAAAGATTGCTAATTTAAATCGCATAATTTAAACATGATCAAATATAAATTTAATAGCAGTTAAAAAATATCACTCGGTTCGTCATCGAAGTCTGCTGATAATATTTTATTCGCTCAACATACTCTACCGCGTTCTCTGCTGCACACGTTTCTATTTCGAAGAATTTATTTTATTCAGTCTAAAATTTCATTTTGGGAAGTTCCAATGAAGAATTTTTGGAGACGTCTGTTGTTCGTTTTTAGACCACAAACTGTGGTCACCCCTCGCAAGACGCGGTGGGTTTTCCCTCCGCGGCGTACGAAAACCAAGGTCGCAGATCCGAACACGATCGCGGTCCGGAGGAAGGCTAACCATCCCCGTGGTGTCGGTAGCAGTTAGCAGTACTGCTGGCCAACAAAATAATCAATGGAAGATAAATGATTTCGTGTCATTTTCAGACCGGAAAACCTTATCCAAAAATAAAAAATGACTAGCATGCTATTTCTCTGGGCGTTGTATTGAGAAAAAACTACGAATAAAACATTCCTTTTACTTTCACGATAGCAATTATTTCGATTAAATACTGCAATACAAACCGAGTATGTACAAAAGTAATGCCTAAGAAAGTATAATAGAAGTATATAATGTATAACATTCTATATATTTGATGTTACAAAAATAAGAATAATTTTGAATAAAGTCTTCTCGGACTTCTAACCGAGTAAACAATTGTAATCGATCCCTGACATCGTCTTCTAGCAATAGACTATCTTCAAAACATCGCGAATACAATTGTTTACTCGGTTAGAAGCCCGAGAAGCCTTTATTCATTCTCTACATTCTTTATTAAGAATACCTTTATTTTTCTACTTGACAAATAAACAAAAGTCTCAAATTTGTTACGTTCTGTGTTTCATCAGACTTGGGATGAAGGATGTAAATGGGGAGTAAACGGAATAAGGAAACTTGGCAAGCGTTTATCTGCAAGGAACGTAGCTAATCACTGCATTCCATTCCAAAAATAGTCCCTGCTACCCTCAGCAGCGCTCCCCTCGCCGTTGCCCCGCCAGTGACCACGTGGCCCAAGAAACTTTATGGTTGTGTAAATAAAAATTGACACTCATCATCAATATGGGGAATTCATGAAAAATTTATGTATAATGTACAGTCACATATTAGTTACATTGTATAAAATACACAAATTGAAATTTTAATTCCTGAACAGGATTACAGTAAAATGCAAGTAAATTCAACGAAGAGTTATCATATATTACAAAAAAGAAAAATGTTCCTCCAGTTAGGTATGAAATGGGGTATGAAGTTGTTACGGAATACAACCGTTGTAAATATCTTGGAATCAGGATTAGTAAGGATCTAAATTAAGGAATTCAAGTCAGCGAAGTCGCAGGTAAAGAAAGGTAAAGGGCTCTTCATTTAGTAAATAGGATTTTGAAGGAAAGTACGAGGAAAACCAAGTTATCTGCTTACAGATCACTGGTCCGGCCCAATTTAGATTATGGGACAACTTGTTGGGAACCGTATAGAAATAAACACACGCTAGCGTTGGACAAGATTCAAAAACGGACTGAAAAGTTGTCAGGCGGTCGATTCGCGAACAATCCTCGTGAGCATTTAGAATCACTAAGCAGTAGGAGCAAACACGCTTTCTGCAATATACAAAGCTTATATGGATCAACCAGCCTGGAAATAAATTAAAAATCATCGCTTGACGCCAACTTATATTTCTAAAAATGATCACGCATTAAAAATTAAAGAAAAAGGAATGCACAGACGTTGACAAATATTCATTTGTTAATAGATCAATTCGCGACTGGATTTCATTGCCTGCAGAATTATTGACGACTTTTCCGAATAGCGCTGATCATTTTAGAAGTAGGAAATAATCATGGGGTATTTTATATATATATATATATATATATAAATATACTACTTACACTTAATTAGCTCTATCTGGTTATCGTGATAAACAGTGAAGTGATTTATGAGAAAATAAAAATCAAATAAAAAAGTGAAGTTCAGTAAAAAGAAATTAAGGGGGGGGGGGGGTGGAACGTGTTTCATTTTTTTCAGGTAAATTATAATAAACTTTGCAAAGACAGTTTGTTTATGTTACCCATATAATTTTATGCATATTATATTTGTATATATGTCATTTTTGTATTATGTTATTTTTGTAGATATAGCTACAACCTGGTAAATGCCCATAAATAATAATAACAATTTCCAAGTCAGTTTGTCAATAATTATTATTTAAAAGACTGGAAATCCATATTCAATAACATTACAAATTATGAAAATGTGCATACAATTCTTCCCATTTTTCTTTGTATTTACCCAACTTTTCTTCTTTGGGGTTAATTACAGTTGTTTCAGATTGTGTAAAATGGTTAAACAAATTGTTATTAAGGTCGTGCTCGAAACTAAGTAGTTTAACTTCAAAACTAAATACAGTCTGTGATAAATTAATAATTATTCATTTCGGCATACAGCATATTGAGTGCTTTCACATGTTCCTGTAATAAATATTAAGTTAGAAAGCGAAGCTTCATGTTATTATTCTTTCTAATTTAGTTCTTTTGATTTTGCAAATGTTTTAGTAGGATTTAGAAGTTCCACAAAACACACAACATAGTAAATTGACAGGTGGCTTAGAACTCACTATAAGGATAAATTATTAGGTAATTATTCTGTTTCGCCTTTTACTCACAATTTTTATAAAAAGCTTCTAAATTGCCAATTAGTTTTGAAAAACTGTTAGTTACATGGGAAATTTAATAATGCTAAGCGAAAAAAATCTGAAATAATAATAATTGGAACAGATATAAATTATCAATGAGAGGCGCTTTTGTCCTTTGGTATAGTTGATATCTCAAAATAACTCAAGTTAAATGTTATTCATATAGTGGAAATTTCATCTAAAATAGACAAGAAAAAAGTTGATCTTGTTAGCAGGAACAATTCGTATGAACGAGTTTCTGACTTGGCTGCTTTTGGAACTCTCATGTTTGCGATATGAATTGACTATTCTACAAGGATAGTGTCTTACAATTCAATTTTTTTTGGAAATGATTTCCAATTATTAAGAATATTATTCTTCAGATCTTCCATTATCTGAATTGAAGTTGAAATTGGTAAAGAATTACGTACGCGGCTGAAGGCAGTAAGGAATGAAGACAAGGAAGGGAAAAAACCTTCGTTTGTGAGGTGATCGTTTTATGGCGATTATTTAAATGTAGTGGCAGAAAGCCATACTATGATGAACTTTAGAGAGCGAAGGCTTTCCCGGTGAATTTGTTCTAAATACAATTCTCGGGTTTCAACCCGCGTTTCCACAACGTTTCGAAGGCAAGTTCCGCCATGGACAGGTAGAATGCGGTGCCGAATGAACGCACCTTATTTAACCCAGCTGTAGAAAAGTAGATATCTTGGCTTTCGTAGCAGATGTGAATGTTTGAGCATCTGGAAATTGGATTGATGATATAATGTTAATGGTGAAACAAAATTAAAACCTGAAACTTGAATCGATGTTGAAAATAAAAATGTCAAGGGATCAAACATACAAACGGTCGTTATAAAACACTGATTTTTTCAAGGCGTCTGCCAGAAGCGCAGTTACTATAAGTTCCCCGAAAATCTATCAACCCACTCAAACGCTATTGGCAGAGAATTTGTTCCTAGCTGATGATGACGATTTATTTTCCTCTCTCGATGTGGGAAAACGTCGTAACACTGGTATCACCCCGAATATTTTTGAACCCCAATCATTTCAATATAAATTAGAAGGAGATTCTCAACATTGAAAAGTAATCTGCAAACGTCATAAACGTAAAGCAATCTTTTGGTGGTTCTTTTCAATATACTCCCGTCATTTTTAGAACTAATTTAATTCACGTGTGAAAGATAAATCATTAATACCTCCAACGTAACATTAATAAATTTTCTTTTACTGTGTTGTCAATGTTTCATAGAGAGATAGTCATTCACATTACCGTCAGCATTTTAGGTCTTCTCTGTAAGTAAAGTTGCATTTGTTAAATTACATAAATAAATTAACACTTTACTTTTGTTTGGCATTTAATATCCAATCCCTCAATTACAACTTCAGACACACTGTTTGTAAAGAACTCATTGCATCTTTGAGACCACAAATTACATCCATATTTCCTAGAGACATTGGATATTTTATCACATAGGCTTACGTGTTGCCTAGTGTCAACATTTTAGCATTTTTGTATTTTTTTAATTCGTTGCACTCATTTATTTTTCTTTGTTCGTATACGATAAGGACATGAAGTCATAAAAAAACATTATAACAATATTGGTGTTGTAACTTCCGATTTATTTTCCATTTAGTGTCGCACGGATAATAATTGTTCTTATGTCGTGACAAGTAAAGACTCAGTTGCGGTGGGTGAGAAGTCGAATGTAATCGTATTTCCAAACTACACCAGAAAATTCAGGATACGAAAAGTTAAAATCCGGGTTCTCCCGCAACTTAACAAGACGGCGACAGAGACAGAGACTTAAGAATTTCTCGGGATTTCAACCGGGTGTAGTTCCTGAAGATGATGGCAGTGACCACCGTCGAAACATCATTAAACTACTAAAATGTTTGTCATTCGGTCTGAATATTGAGAACGGCAAGTTAATCACATTCAGCCGGAAAGCCTTCGTTCGATAATTATTGAATGTTTTTGGAAGCCCATACGATAAATTACTACATCCCCGAAATCAAGTGTGTTCTAAATGGGACGTAGTTTTCAACAATTGAAGACATACAAAGGAAAACGGCAGAACTACTGGGGTACCTCACGGAAAGCGATATTCAGACGTTTTAGCAGTGGAAAGAGCATTTCCAAAAGTATGTTGCCTCAATGAAGCTTCTTGGAAATAAACAAGACATTTAGTTTATCATGTGAATTAAAGAAGTTACAGCGTCACTCACATAAATTTTTCTCAATCTACGAAAGTAGCTAATATTTATTTACATATTGTCTTTCTTTAAAATTATATGTTATACCAGATAGGATTTAATATCTACTGAATACTTTTATTCTTGGAATTACATTTTCCATTATTCTTAACTCTTTAGTACCTCCAAATCAATAATCAACATACTCTCAAGAAAAACGAATTTTGTGACATAAAATTAAGGTAATAATATTTTTATGGCTGTTTGCGTTAAGTCTTTTTTCTGACAATAAAAAGTGTTTTTTTAATGTCATACAAATAGTCTATGTCGCTTAAATTGTGTGACAGCACTTTTTATCAAAAGACATAAAAAAATGGTTACGTAATAATCTGATTAAATCCTATTATTTCCGAAAAATCTACCCGATCGGCCAACATGTCGCAAAATTGTTTAATGAGTAGGAATACTCGTGACGCAGGACGAATGAGAACATTCGTGTTAACGATCCATTAGTGATGTTTTGCCGTCTAGTAGCCTGCAGTCGTGTTGTCGCCTGTCATCCATCGTCTTCCTCACCAACATTGTAATGTCCTCGCGGCTCGAAATAGTTACAGAAAAACCATGGAGGCTCGTTAATCCCGCTGCGCGTATAAATTGATCGTTAAGATCGACAGTACAAGTTTGTATTTCAAATTAAATATGTAGCTTCTCAGAAAAAATAGAGTAAACTCATAGGTAAATTATAGGCTTTCTGGTTTTCAAGTTTGTTGACAATAATGTAGAAATATTTGGTGCATAAATTATCGGGTTTTCCATTGATTATAGTAGAAAAAATTATGAGAAAAGTGGAAGTAGAAGGAGAGAATGATCCTACGCTTTGAACAGTATATACTTTGTTCGTCTTCAGGGAAAGGGTTAAGAATCAGAGCAATGCGCAAGAGTCCGAACACTCCCTTAACTAAATAAACCTACTAGATTCAACTTATTCTAGAGAGAGATGCTGACGCGACAGATGAATATGGTCATTTCATCTTCTGAAAATTTTGATGAATAAAGAATATAAAGAGGGCTCCTATTGGTGTACCTTTTATTATCTGTAAACAAGAAGTTTAATTAAAGTATTTGTATAGAAAAAATATTTTCTACGCAATTTTTATAGAATATTATACGGGCAAGTGATTAATCAAACGAATGAAAGAGTTTGTCATGTGCGCCACAGACCACGAAAATTAACACGTTGAGATAACTCGTAGTTCGATGAGTTATCTTATTGTTTCTTTACTTACCAAATTTGTGCAGCTACAATGAAATTAGGTTGGCTTTACATGAACAGAAAATTTATTAATAAATGAACAGGAAATATAGTCATACAAAGTTTAATTAAACTCAATAAAGAAAATAATATTTTTATTGCTTGTGATAACATTCTTCACTGATTAGACAGAAATAACGCGTTTATTGATAATATTTTTTTAAGTTTGGTAAAAATTTGACAAAAAAAGTCGTAATAACTTTTTTTAAATAATTTATATAAGCTTCTTTATGAAAAAAATGGGAGCTTTTAATAATATAATATGATTAAATTAAATTGGCTTTTTACACCGACATCCTGGACAGTGCTGTGGCAGTGAACGTGTTAAACAAGTTCAAACATAATTGATTACCTACTCAAATTGAACAGACGTATTCTACTAAAGCAAAACTGTTAACGGAATATTGACTATGTGTTGAAAATATTTATCAATTACCTTTTTTGTGATCTCATCACGAGGTCAGTCATCCGCAACGTTTAACATTTACTGGGAGAAAGATATTTGTTACCAAAACCATTAAGTTAGACATAATATCGCAATTCAATATCGAAACTATTTACTGAATCAACAGCATGTCTGCTGACGTGTTATCAATATTCTCTCCTATCTTAGAAATGCTAGTAGTTTTCAGATAGTGGTCGCTATAAGCTGAATGAATATAACCAGAACAAGTGGTTTTGCCGAGAAACCAGAGCAGAAGGTACTCTAATGTTATCAATGTTTTTATCCGTCCAGTGACGTTAATTCCTTATACTCAGTTTAAAATCATTTTCTATATCAATAAAAAATAAAAGCTGTACAGTGAATATAATCGAGATATTTTGGCATATTTTTATGTTTCATGCACCAGGGTATTCGAAAGTGATGCTATTTTAATTCCTGTGTCAGTCTCTTTTCATAATAAATCGTTTTCGAATAATATTTCACCTTTGTTGTACAAACCGTGAAATTTTTAGCGATGTAAAACAGCATATTGAGACTAAACGAGAAACGTTCCAAAGCGTGATGTTATTTTTTTCGGCAGGGAATTTGTTCCTTTCACAGATCAATAAATAAACGTTTTGTCTCTGAAGTGGGAAATAACATTCAAATTTTTAAAAATATTAACCCACCACTACAAAAACATAAAAAGTTTAATGTATAAGACGAATTCACTGACAGACGAGAAGATATTAGTACAATAATTTTGTGAATAGTACCAAAATGGAAAAAAAATTCGTACTGAAACATTGAGTAATAAATATCTCGTTAAAGAAAATATAGGCCTATACCCCAAACTATCAATAAGATACAAATATTTTTGCCAAAAGCAAATGTTAAGAATCGTGCATAATATTTTCCTCGACGTATGAAGGACAGACAGAATGTATTATTTCTCTTAGACAGTTACAACAATACTAATAAATATGGTACAGTATCTATGTGTAGATACTTTCTGCATATTACTGTCTCGGCTATTTTTCTTCTCGATACTTGACAACAAATAATAAACTTCGTTTATCAGCAAGACTTTCCAGACTGCTGAACATAATTTCAGTCACCTTTGAGAAACATTGGAATACTTCGGTAAACACTCAACGATTGAGTACAATTAAAAACAACAATGTTCTTGGATCGACCACACTGTCTCACTTTCCAAAAACATTCAACACGCCGTGACAGTAGAATATCCTTTTTTCTTACTATTATTCCTTTAATTTCGTCTGCGAGCTTATAAAACTCTCAGCGTTATCAATGTCAACTAAAAAATTTGAATTACTGACTTTTTTCGAACGGCGGAGATTTTACATGGTGGATATAAGTCAAGAAAATACTTGAAGCACATTAATACTAGAGTAAGATTGTTAGCCCTTACTAAATTAATAAAAATTCGAGATAAGGGATGTCATAAGCTCTTTTATATTCATATCTGAATTACGAAGAGCCAAAATATGCTGGAAAGAGTTTATTCGAGAAAGTAGTGCAGGACATTATGGTTATGTTGTAATGATTCAAAACACAGAAGATGAAAATTTATATCCGAGATGTCTTCTCCTCCCTCTTGTTTTGAAACTAAGGTTCCCACAACCCGAGGCACCTGTTTTGAGAGGTGTATGATCCGGGATTGCAGATCTTGGGCATACGGCAAGAGTAATCAGCTACTCCCATTGGAATAGTCGGCCAGCTGCCTCCTAAAATGGTCGAGGTATTGGAGAATGGAATGCTGTGTCCCCTCAGCAAATCCCACTTCCACCATCGGTTTCTAAGAGCCCGAGCAATCTGATACAGTAGGTTTCTAGGGATTGTCCTCCAAATCACTTTTAAGCGAATTCCGGGTAGGAGCCTTAATCTATAGACGGGGGGGGGGGGGCTAGTTAACCCTTGGCTATCTTTATCTACCCATTTGCATCCCTCATTTCAAATCCCTTCCCATACTATTAAAGGGGAGTTGACACATGGAGGATTATCCTCATATAGCCAGTTACTCTAAAAAAAACTGTGTCGGATACTCACGAATGTAATGGAATACAAATTAGAATGCACTTTATATTTTGGTAAGTACTTTTTTATCCTATAATAAAATTATTTAAAATTAAACACTACAGAAATTCTCTTAATCTAGTAATGTACTTTACGCGAATATCTCTCTTTCCTAACTATGTCGACAAAGGATTGTAGACGGGGTAACTTTTTTGTACAGTACTCTCCAGTTTGGTCTGTATCATTTCCTAATTTTAAGATATAAAAGTGCAATGACTTTAAAACGAGCTTAAAGTTTTTCTCCGACCATCACACAAAATATTTTTAACTTCGTGAATCACTGGATACCGAAAACTATAATGAAATAAGCGACAAAAAAACAGAAATATAGAATAGCCATGGGACTATCAGAATCATTTTTCAGACATGAATTATAAATACAAATAATAATAAGGATAAAAATTAATATATCAGAAAATGCAATGTATATATCGCTTTAAAACAGCCGAGTCGGCCTTAGTTAAATCGTTTAGCTAGAAAGGCATGATTGGCGATATTAACTATTAGTTGTTTTCAGTGAGGTATTATCATAAAAGAGTTTCTAAGATATGAGTTATAATTTACAATTGAAAAATTTCCGAGATTTCTATATTTTAATTTTATACGCATTTTAATTAAGAAATTAAAATAATGATCAAAATTTTCGTTATTTCGATACATGATATAATACCGTACATTTAATTTAGTGTTTTCAAAATGTAGAACTTGTAACTGCTTCGAATTTTCTATTCTATTGCAACATCTATTCAACGAGTATAATGCCCTTTTATTTAATATAATAGAAAAAAAAACTTAAATTGTTTAATTTTCTATTACTAATCTGAAGGAATCTAATGAATGGAAGTAGTGATAAGGCTAGTTGAAAATAACAAACTGAAAAGTTCGAAATATTTGTTGACGATGTGCGAGGAGAAAATGGCGAACTTCAGATTTAAAAACTGGGAAAGAATAATTTTAAAAGAAGCGTGAATAAAAGAATGGTAACGAATTGAAGCAGTCAATATTAGTGATCACAAGTGCTAGAATATAGAGCTCATATACGTGTAACGATATGTCCAAACTAAGTAACACCGTTGAGTACATTCTGTTAGCCTTGTTATTGAAGGTTACAAAAAAAACTGTTTTCAAGGAAATATTTACCCTTCAAACTGAAGCTGCAGGCATGGAGAACGTTGTGAAAGCAGAGAAAGCCCAGTCCTACCCCTAAAGAGCCAAGGTCAAGTTTGACATCTGCGATTGTGACTGAACTGCAACGTCGCCTTACAGGCCAAAGAGTATAGAAAATATGGAGGTTATTTTAGGACCTGACATTTCTCATCATTTCATTTCTCCCATTTTTTATGGAAATCTATTATTAGATAATGTTTTTCTTTATACACTTACATTCTTACTGACTACTTGAGCATCAATACAATTGCAGGACACGCCTGACATAAAACTTATTCTCCGTTTTTCACTTTCGAACGTAACAGAACAGGCTGTGCATCACTTTTAACTATCTACAGTAAATTTTAACCAACCACGCAAATACACTTGCCAATGTTCACCTATCGCTCGAAATGGCTATCAAAACAAATAATACGCTGCTAACAAATCCTTGCAAAGAACTACCTTTTATTTATTGAGCGAAGGGTGTGAATTTATTATAAAAAAAAACACGAGAAGATACAAGCGCGTTAACATATTTAAGTAGTCTTCAGGAAGTACTTTTGTAAGTAGTTTATCTTTTACTTAAAATCAGAATAAAAATCAATAAAGAATTAAAAATATCTATATAGATTGCAAATCAATTCAATAATTAGTTGTAAAATATTTTAGTGACTTCTATCAGCATTCCAGTTTTTTCTTATTAAATTTCAAAGCATCTTGACTTTTCTTTTTTACGTTTTGTTTCCACGATATATTCTAAATTTGACGTTATATTTTTCATTCTGAATTATCCTAACGCAACTGACCAGAAGTAATATTCACAACCAATGATTGCTTTTCTTAATTTCGTGATAGGGGAATTACTTAATGAACACATCAGGGAGAAATTAAAACAACACGAGTACGCTCGCAATACAAAACAAATTAAATTAAAACGCTGTACGTGTATATTCCATTGATAATCGTTACACACATTTGCTACTCAAACGGCCAATTCTTTTCATCTTAATTCACTAATCATCGAATAGCTCATCAACCATAATACCTTTCCCCTACCATTCATGTCTGCCCATTCATCACCGCACCGCACAAACCATTTCATTAAATTTATCACATAAAATTGAAAGTTTCTAAAGTCTAATCATAATGGACTGGAGTTTTTTATCGCTAAGAATCGTACTACATAAATTAAAGTGTTGTAATTCAGAAGCACGAATTATAAGTTAATTCAACCTTACGTAAAAGTAAAATTAGTTGAATACAGAAAAGTAAGAAATCCGGAATATGTTTCAGCAAAGCACTACCCAATTGCTTGTTACATAACAAACATAAAAAAAATATAACAGGGAACGCCCGCTTTTAAATACGACGTACATTTCTCAGAGGATGTTGTATTATTGCTGTGTATACATCAATATCTATAAACTGTTATCGACTAATAAAGAAATGGATGATTTTGATTTAAGAAGAAGCAGTTTGGGAACGTGTTCTTTAATTATAAATCTATTTAAGATTTTGCTTTAGAATTCGAAGGTTGCGAGAAGAGCTGCATGCCCACCTCGTTGGCCGAGTTCCAAATGATCTGTCATAGTGACGCTCATATAAATTACAATCTATCAGCTGCACCGTACTATATTAATCGTTTCACATAATAGGTCCTTCAATTGGTCTGTATTATAAAATGTCTGATTTTTTATTCGACGTTGACGATACTAACTACTACGTGAACAAATATTTACTATCTATTTTACTCCCTTGAAAAATTTCAGGTTCTGTATTTTGCAAGGATTACCGGAAATGAGCTACAGAGCCGTACCGGATTTCACCACATTTGCCAGAAATGTTATTTTTCGCCTTTTACAAATAAATATGTAATATCATAAATAAATCAGTCAATATAATCAGAAGAATTTGAATGTAATATAATTATATGAGAAAACCAAAAAAAAAAGGAATGAAACGTTTTGACCCAAATTTAAAGTCACATCAAGGATAAAATTTAATAACAAATAAAACCTCCAATTAAATTAAATCTATCGAATCCAACAAATAAACTAAATAACAAAAACTCTTCATAACCTTCTTGAAGGAAAATTTGGATTGAAGCAGGGGTAAAATATCAATTATCAGGTTCCAAACATATTCAAAATTTTTTGAAAGACACAATGGGTAGTCCATTCAACTGATTCTTACTTTATTGGTTCATTGTTTATTTTATTTATATTTAATGTCAGATAAATACCAATTTTAAATGTGTAACATCATTTCAAATATTGTCGAAATGAATCATTATGACACTGGATTAATGGGTAAATTCAATTGTATTTATTTATTGGTTGAGTAGTGGTTATAAATATCTTAATGTACATTCGGAGCCACAATCTTCTTTTCAGAAACACTATTGCCAAGCACCAGCTGATGTACTCTTATTCTACTTGTACAGAGCTTGGCAATGTCTATTTAGTTTATTTTTTAACTCGTTGAAAGAGATCTCTTTCCGGAAACATTCGACTCATCAATCTGAGTACGAATCGAAAGGAAGTCAACACCTGTTACCAGAGGCGCTACTTGCAAAGAGAATTGTTAACATCGCATCAAAAGGGAGGACTTGCGATCACGGACAAAGTAAGCATTGACGATAACAATAATGCATTTAGTTAATCCTAATTAGATATTAAATTCGTATTTATCGTGTTATTTATATCCTTTAGTTAAAGCGAACAATTCATTGCGTTCTAAACAACGTTCAATTTTTTACGTGAAACAGACCAGCAGATGAAAGGATAGAGACTGGATTACATAATTAAATTGATACGGCACATGTATTCATTGAAATAAGTGTCAGTCTATTATTTTCCGTATAACTCATCACTACTTAAACCTAAAAAAATCTACATATTTAGTTCGTATAAACTTGAAAATAAACATTTGCTAGTTTCTTTCTCAGTAAACGAAAATTAAATAGAAATAAATCCGTGATAGGATCACGTTTAAGGCTGTCTGTGATTCTCCTTCAAGAACTAGAAAGAAAGTGAATTGGGGAGCGATTTAGTGAGGGGGAGATGAGAGGGTGAAAGACAGATGAGGGCCTGAGTATGATGGGTGAAGATTACTTCGGTTATACGTAGTTACAGCCTCTATATTAAGTTTATTTTTGTTTGTGATAAATTAACCTCCGTTTATGTGTGAGCAATCTGCAAAGAATGTATCCTTTTTTTCGAATTCATATCAGGATGACCATGATAAATTAATCTCTGTCCGTGCCCACACCTTATTTCTTTATGTTCTTGCTCTTACACAAGGACAACGATTTTCGAGTATTCCACGATTTTATTCGGTCCACGCACTTAAGTTCCGAGTACCGAGAATTCCACGCTTACAGCGTTTACTGTACAAATAGGCACAGACTCCCCGACTTTCCTATTATTGACACAAATGGAGCGGACAAGGATGGCAAATGATGTTCTAACACATGCGTGGGTGAGTCAGGAAAGCTTCAGAAGTCCAAGGTCAATATTTCTTAGCTTGCGGACTTCAGAGCAAAACTACACATGAATACGTATCTCAAGCATGACAGTTCGTTTTTAAAAAAGTGTAACAGTTGTGTTAAAACGGCGACACGATTGTCTTAAAGGCTTCCAGTTGAGTAGTAGGGAATAATATTTTTGGGTAAAATAAAATGTAATAACCGTACTAACGAAAGCAAGGGATATATTTCTCGGACTGGTTGATGGTATAGTGCATTTTCCTTATTAATTTGCTATATTTTTATTCTTATTTAGCACACCACCTGCTTGTGAGATGTGGTCGTTATTCGTTTTAAAGTGACATTAAATGTAGCGACATGGGTTTCATATTATGGCCAATACAAAACTTATGTTTTTAATGAAGCGTATATGACAAGTATATCTTACAAAAATGAATTATTAAATTACAGATTTCCTTTGCCAGCGTCCTTTCGGCCATTTTCGTGAGAAATCCACGAGGGTATATTTGCGTGTACCGTATAGGGAGAAGAATGACACAAAAGATGACTAGATTGTATCACTTTTTCACTGGTTCCTATTCAGTCTTTTGTGAATCTATACAGTGTTTCCCAACCGTTTTTTTCACTGTACCCCAACTAAGTATTTCTAATGCCCTCCTATGTAACGTATACATATTTTTTATATTAAAAATTGAACTATGTCTCAAGAAGCCTAATTTCAACTTACGTATCACGATTCGTCTATAATAATAATAATTATGTGCATAAACAAAGTAATAATTTAATTTAATCTGAGGTCGCTATACATATCGCCCATTGGAGCTTTTGTATGACATTAAGTTCTTATATCATTCAACACGCGGAGTTGTCGTTAGACTACAGTAAACAGCCATTGCCATTGCCATTGCATGTCATAGCAACCGTCCAATATAGTACGCTCTATTCCTTCATTAGACATCTGAGCTCATCGTAGTTTATATTACTGCAATCTTTCAAGTGTGGCTCTATGGAAAGTACCAAACTTAGCAAATTTTTATGGCAAATTGAGATACCAACAATCTTTGGTTTAGTATAAGTTAAATCGTAGCCAGCGGTTTTCAAACTCTCGACGAGTTCATTTTCGAATTGTCCCCACGTTGGGAAACACCGATGTAGAGTTTCCTTGTTAACAGAAACAATTACAGGTTTCGCATAGTTTGTGTATAACCACATAATGTTTTATATACAAACATATGCTTCTTATAAAAATATCTTTGATTTGTTAATCGTGTGTGTGTGTGGTTAAAAAGGAAACTTTCAAATGAGAAAGATGGGTTAGTGAGGAAACTATCAGTAAAGGTTTGATACTGCAAAGCTGCAAAGTTACGGAAAGAATTCAAAACAACGGTATTTGAATCTTCGTTTAACCTAATGAATTAAGAATCGCAATGGGATTATTCCATCTGAAATATAAATATTGTTCTGCTGTTCATGCCGTACTTTCTCTTTCCAGAAAATATACTGGTCATAAGATTGATTTAATCTTTCTACCTGATAATAATTTCATGGTTTTAATAAACCAAACTGTGGTAAATCTCTAGCAACCTTTCCAACAATACAGTCTGAAAAACTAAAATTCAATTATTTTCCAACCTGCAACTTAACTCTTGTCAGCACGTCCATTCTTGGTCTTACTATTATATAGGCGCCAATTCAGTAGAACGGAGAATACGGTCAATTTAGGAAAGTTCCGCTTCTTCAAATACCATAATCTTCACGGCGGCATGTTTCAGGAAATTCTTGATTACTGCCAATTCATTTCTTCGTCCATCACATACATACGTTACACTTGCTTACTTCTTGGACCAACAAAAAACAATAAATAAAAGCACAAACTCTTACAAATGCGACGATGGAGACAATCGACCGTCTTCGTTTCTATGTAGCTCTTTTCGTAGAGAATTCGTCGTGACTTTCAAACTGGAACTCTTATTCGTGAAGATGGGCTGATGTCTAATTCAAACGCTGGTTTCTACCGTCCGTCTTTCCTAGACGAAGAGCGGGTTCACGCGAAAATAATTATACTATATTTTGTGGATTATATTACAGGACCTAACAATTTTAAAGATTTGAGAAAAGTCAACTCGTTACGGTACTTCAGTTGCTTACTCATCGCTTCCTTCAGTTTTATTATAATAATTATGAAGCTAGAGCAACCGCATAATTCTCAGAGGACGAGACAACTGAAAATGTACGTGAGTCAATGAAATTTATATGGGAATAAATTAATTAACTCGTAGAGGTGGGCAACGAAAATACTCATTGAGACGTAAAGTTGCCTCACCGAATCCTAAATTTAATGATGAATTAATAAGTCGAACGCTTTGCCTTTTAAACAATAGATATTGTTTTACGAATCGCGTCGCGGTCCGCCAAATCTACGTTAAGCTGATAAGCGTAAACCTGCATTAAAATGTATGGATTACAGATTCAGTCGCTGAACTTATATATTTGGCAGATAATTCACAAACAAATATCAATAAAAAATCTCAACTGCTAGAAAACATTAATGAAATTATGAACAAATAAGCTGTTAAATAACGTTTTATTCGCAACTCTCGATTACACTTATAATGTAAATTTTTTCCCTAAACTAAAACAATTCCTTTAACCTACTTCAAATGTAGTATTTCTATTACTTAAGATCATGACGCCCTCGAAGCAATATATTTTAAGTGCTAATTGATGTATTAAGAAATTCGATCATTGACCGTCATTTTACGGATGTGAATTTCGAAGATATACTCCAGTTTCTATACCTGCACTCCAGAGAGAAGCTTTGCATAACTCGCAAAACCTAACCCATTTCTGCAAAGCCACACAGACGTTTGATAATCGATTTAAGATTTGCATAAGTTCGCCTCTATCGAGCCATAATCGGCTCTAAACCCTAAATTGTTAGACGAAAATCTACAGTAGCACCTACATAGAATAGCTGCCAAGCAAACAAACGCAAGCGTTTGGCACATCAGGAAATCCTTCATTCGTTCCGGCTCAAGGAAAAACCGTGCCGGCCTCTGCCTCACCCACCGACTTTCACCCCGAATTCTTTTTATTTAGCGGCAAGTTCCGCGACCTTTGTCAAATACAGAGGCCTGAGAAGCTGGCTGAGGGACAGGCTCATTTTTGAAGTCTTATTAGTGAGAGGGTTGGGACTTCGTGTTTCGCTGTCTCCTACATTTATCCATGACGAAGAACAGAAGTCATGATCTAAATAATAATTTATTTCTTCCTGCTTTAATGCCAGTGGAATATATTAATAGCGTTGGAAAGAGTTTCAATGTAGTTGTGAAGATACTCCTACCTATACTCTAGAATAGGTCGTACACGAGATCCATGAGCAACCGATTTGACCTTCATTGAACTCAAAAAATCTGCAATATATGAAAATTAATAAATGGTTAATGAAGAAATCAATAAACAAAAAAATTAAGTGATAAAATAAATATCACACAACGTGTCTGCGAACTTGCTGCTTTCTTCAGGCGTCATAAATCAAAAATCGTCACAGCTTTTGAGTACTTGTGCTTTCTTAAAGATCTTGATGGAATTAAAAGAGTAGAGATGAGAATGTTAGTTACATATTTTACATTAACATTGATGAATTTCATGGGATAACAAAATAGATTTATCTACTAAATTCTTTAGTAAGACGGATGTTCCGAAAGAAAGCTGAGAATCCAGCCAGAATAGGTAAACTCATGTACCAATTACGTCATAACCATTTTACTTGGGATAATAGATACTTCATGTAAAGTAAAGTATGATTTTCTTATATTTCATAACTGAACTGAATGGTTAATTTTTACTCATTAAATGCGTTGACGAGTTCACCAATTTTATTAAGCGGAAAAATACAATTAATGTATAAGAAATACGCTTGAAACTGAGTTTCTCAAGACAACAGTTTTATACGTCACGCATCAATTTCTGAAAAATGCGGATATCCCATGGTAGGTTCTGAAATTTTGTGTTAATAAGCACTGTTAAAAGTAAAAAAAAAAGAGTAAAGAACGAGGTTTACAAAAGTTTCCATTTCTAACCTATCAACAACAGTGCAATCGTTATACAGAGTCCACCTGGATTTTTAAACTTTGAAAAGTAGATGAAATGGAACAGCAAAAAATACTATGTATATTTTCGCCCAAGGGCAACATCAGTTCTCACTTTTTCTAAATTTGGACACACTATCTAACCCTCTCAGTATTCTATTTTCTGTCTCACAATGGAACAAATACTATCATCTGAATTAATTTCCAACGTGATCGGTACTGTCCAATTCGATATTTATTATATATTAACTGTCAGCTCGTCAAGTTCGTAACCGTATTAAGAAAAACGTGTACGTAGTGGCGGTCACGAAGGTGTGGCACGTGTGCGATGACGTAAGCCGCGATAGGGCGCGCTGGCGAAGCATTGTTCGCGCACGTAGCCCAGATTAACTCGCACGCCGCCTTCCTTGCGCCACACGTACGCTCGCGCACTCGGCCAATTCCGCGAGCAAAACAGTCGCTAATTGCGACGTTGTTTGTGGAAATTTTGGCGACGGGAACGCTGCTGGCTAAGCAGGCTGTGCCGCGAGCGAGATAATGAAGGCGGCGGGCGGCAGCGGCGGCGGCGGCGACTCGTCACGAGTTAGTGGCTCCAGACAGGAAGCCGGGCAGGGCCGGGCAGGGGCAGGGGCAGGGGTGCCCGCCCGATAGCACAGCACAGCACGGAGCGGCGTCGCTGCGGCGCTCAAAACAATGAGCCACCTTCACTGACAACCAAAACTTTCCTAATTTCACATTGCGTTGCTAGAACGCGTCGCGGGGGGTTCCTCAGCCCCTCAGATAAACTCCTAACATCGCGATCCTTACACTCAATTTCGTGGCTTATAAACGAAATATATTACTTCAATATCCGACCATCCCAGTTGGACGAGCCAAACCCTCAACGCCTATTCTTAATTACTCAATTTATGTACTGCGATCTCTGCCGTCTCCGCATCGTTCTTTCTTTCGACTTTAACACCACAACAGCGTTCATTTCCTTACAATACCTACGCATTTGTTGAAATTAAAATTTTACCTCTGATTGATAATTAATAATAAGAAAGATAGCCAAATACAGACAAAATAAGTGATAATATAAATACCACGCAACGTTTCTGGGATCCTTGATCCTTTCTTCACGTGCTAGGAAGAGCCTAGAGAGGCACAACTGCACTTGTCAGTTGAAAAAACTTTATATTATTCATATTATCACTTATTTTGTCTATTTGGCTATCTTTCTTATTTTTAATTTCTTCAATCAGACATAAATTTTTCATTTTCTTTTTTTTATATACAGTAATTAATTATGCTGTATACATATTACTCTATTATAAAACTTTGCTATAGATACTTTTAAATATATAAATTTTCGCATATTTTTCTGCTGAGCTTTATATCATATAAGCCAATAACTAGTTCTCTTATCACAAGTTTTGTCCTGCAGTCTCAATAATTATATATATTAGACAGGAAAAGGGATACGACGCATCTATAGTGAAATTTTATTTACATAGTTTTGTGTGTTAAGAACAATATACACTGCGGAAATGAAAAAATGAAAATAAATTACGTCTGATTGAAAATTAATAGTAAGAAAAATAGCCAAATACAGACAAAATAAGTGATAATATAAATATCACACAACGTTTCTGGCATCCTTTATCCTTTCTTCAGGTGTTAAGAAGAGCCTAGAACGTCACAACTAGCCTCGTCAGTTGACAAAAGACAAAGATCCCAGAAACGTTGTGTGGTATTTATATTATCACTTATTTTGTCTGTATTTGGCTATCTTTCTGTTATATTCATATATTCCTCCTATTTAATCTTCGGCCATATTCTGTACCGGAATATTCCAAAAACTTCTAGTCTTGTCCCTTCGGGCTTACAGAATCCTCTATGTTTTCCCTTCACATAAATAAAAACCTAGGCTTGAATATGTCAAAACATGCAGGTTTCTATTTAGAAACACCGTTACATAAATTGTCTAATTTGCGGAAGATACGACGTGGTAAAGGTTGATAATGATCAACAATTCACGCGTATTTGATGCAACAGCTATGATCTTTCTGTGGGTGTTCTGATACAGTACACGTCTAACGGTTTAGGACGTTTCAGAGAAGCAGGTGAATTTAGAATGAAGACTGAAAAAGTAGACTAACAGATAATACTGAACAGAAGAAAGAATGAACGACTGACGTTAAGAACAGTAAACAACTTTTCTTTATAAGTTTAGAATAAGCTTCTTAATTCATCTCGGCTTTCTGTCTTGATGGTCGTTCAGATTTATCCTTCTGCAAATCTAACAATGGAAAGTAGAAAAATATTTCTATTCTCAGAAACTTGTTTTCCAAGCCTGTGACGTCCTAAAATGGTAGAGGGAAGTAACTGAACAGTCAATGTTGGCAACACTGCTTCGAATTTTTTATTCGACTCTTGCTATTTTTAAACCGCAAATGTGAAAGATTGCAATAAATATTGATATTTGCTTGAAGGTTTCATTGAGTCGCGTTTTGAGGTTCTGAAGAAATAGAACTCGTAGTGGTAGCCCCTATATTATTACGTATAGGCCTACATTACTGCGGCTTCTCTGGATAACACCCTTAAAGCAATTAGCCGTATTCAAATCAATTATCATATAATTATGTCGTGTTCGTCGTCATTACACGAATTAATCTTCTTGAAAACTGTTCAATCATTTAGTATCCTGCTTTGTTACGGAAACTGTCTTCGATTTTGAAGCTAAGGAAAATTTGTTGTTGTAAGGGATTTTGCTTTGTTTGACGAGGGGGACCAGGCAGGTTTTCCTCGATGTCATAGGTCTCTGACGGCGTTTTCGAAGACTGCATTCTTCAGTTTCGCGATTTCGATGACGAATATGCTATTACTGTCTGCACATTTTCATTATTTTTTATTCTATTCCATTGTTCGTTCTGAATTACGGAAGTAAAATCTCCAAATGGCAGGTAAAATGACGAACATCGCCTCGTTAGGAATTACTCTTGTAGAAAAGTCTTGGAAATGGTTCTCCTGAAATTTACTTTGTGGTGGTTTTAATAAGTGGAGCATATATAGTAGAAAGAAGGCATTCCATGTGTAATTAATTTATGAAAAGACGGACGCAGTCTACTCAGTGATATTCCGCCCGCTACTTCTATCGCCATCGGGTGACAATGCTGTTCGTTGCCCCCTCAACTTTCTAACAAGATTGAAATATGAGCTGGTGCCAGGTAGAGCGAATAACGTGAACACGTCTTCCTCGCTTCATTTTTAAGTAATCTTGTACCGTTTTCGACGACGTACAACTGAATCTAAAGAGGAAATCATGGCAGGACCATTCTTTTGTCAACAACATTGGCCAGAACAACTTACTACGTGCTAATCTTCCCAACTGTTATCACGTATCAGTCATGTGTGCAGACATTCTTGCGTTCAGTTTCGTTATGTTCAGATTAGGCAGGCGAGACCAGATACGGGATAAGCTTGATAATAGTCTTGGTCTGTATTGTAACATCTCTCTCATAACTCTGGAAAACTTAGTGATCGGGTCGCCGATGATTATACGGGCGAACAGAACTGCATTACGGATCAACAACGAAAGTAAATATATTTAATTTGAAACTATTTCCAAACGATTTTTAGAGACAAATCGAGACGCATTGCAATTGGCCAGTACGTTTCGACCCGACGGATACATCATCAAAGTTTACTCTACTGACGTTTTCTCGATATTGTTGTCCCGAAACTAAAATCGATCGTCAAGCACAGAAAAGCGATGTCTTGAACATCACGACAAACGTTTCGTTCCTTCGATTCGCGCGGATTTCACAACGTATGAGTATTTGCAACAATCTTGAAAGGAATATTATTTTCCTTGTCCTCTCGCGACGAACATTGACAAACACTTGCTTGCAGATGTTTGCCTCACCAACTTAGTGGAATTTCCTGGTTTGCTAATGCTTCCTTCGTTATTTACAAGCAACTGCGCACCCCTAAATTTGCAGAGGTTGTGTTGAGAATATCGGTCGCTTATCGCGGCTAGGAGGGTGCGGCGCGAATGGAAATCCCTGCGCTCCTCTAGAAATATGCAACCAATCAACAGGAAAAGGGCGGAGTTCACCGTCATTTCCCTCATTAGGGCTGACGAAAAAACGTGGCCGCGTTATAAATACGTTAGGCAGAGGCAGGCGAGCCGCCGAAGAAAGAACCGGTCGCCGCGAGGCACGTTATCGTGGCGTGACACTGCGTGACTCCGGAGCACTACTTTAGCAAGGTCACGCGCGACGTTGCTTTTCCAAACTGCGTCTAATTCGGCGGAAGTGCGTCACATACCTTTTTTGTTTATTTAAAAAAAACCGCTTTACTCGTCGCGATGAACGGAAAACTTTTGCAATTTGCGTCTTGTTTCCGGCGGTCGCGCGTTTTCGCGTGAGCGCGGCGTCAGTCGCGAGGAGCGCTTAATTAGGCGGTGCGGCGAGGTCCGCGATCACGCGAACCGACTATACCGCCGCGCCGCGTTAGTTTGAGCGGACGGTACAGTCTCCTGCTGCTAGCCTGGGGAAGGGCGGCGCCAACGCGACCGACCTGCTGTAGTGCAAAACCGGACACCTGGGGACGATCACGTGAACTTGCTTCTCTTCTCCGTGACGAACCAAGCAGCAAACAATAAAAGTTGAGGGGGAGGCGACCACGCAACAGGCTGTGCGGGGGGCGGCGGCGGGGGCGGGGTGGTGCCCACATGTCACCCGCCTTTGTTCGCCTGGCCCATATACTCCGTTCAGCGCCGCATCGCGCTCTACCGGTTTATGAATTCCGTCCGCGCGAAGAGAGGCGCTCAGCAGTGCTGTTCTCTGCAAAATGTTGACGTCAACAACTTTTCTGACACGTGGTCAAGTAAGACGCAAAAATAAGTAGGGGCGGCGCGAAAAAGGTTACTCCGCGCGTAATATTTGTGACAATGGTAAGAAATTTGATCGTCGTGCACACGATCTGCGACTCGTCAAAATGTCAAATGAATTAAGAAATAGCGAAGATGTGCAATTATTTTGGAGTTCGCGGTATTTAATAAAGCTCGCACAGTCGCGGACACGAGGGGGACAGTAGGCGGAGGGTTGGAGGGGGGTCTCGTCGCTTATGCAGGCAGTTTCGGAGAAGGTAGGGAAGCGGCAGGAGGATAAATCGCAGGATGTGCTAAATTTGAAGCCCTTGCAGCGAAGACCGCGGGCGCGAGCGCGCGCGAGAGAGAGGAAGTAGGGAGGGAGAGAGAGAGAGGGAAGGAAAAAAACAGGTTGTAGCTTCACCCTCGCGTGGGCTCGCAGCTGCCATCTTGTCCCTCCCCACACGTTGCCTGGTAACGGTCCTCCCTCTCGCGGTTCCGTCGTGTCCAGCCAGCTAGCTGCTGGCCAGAAGCGCGCGACCCAACGCACAGGGGGGTTATTGATCGGACAAAGGACCTTCTGCTTGTCTTTCCAGTCCCTAACTGACCGCGTGCGTGCGTGAACGCGCCTCCTTATTAAACTCCGCGCAAGCTCTGCTGCTCCGAGTTTCGTTTTTGCCGCGCCGTAACTTTTTTAATAACTCATACATTACGAGTGAAAGTGTGCGTGGTAAAAAGTGTTGCGATTGGTCGTTGTTTCGCGCCAATACGATACCGTGGGTGGAGCTATCAAATTATTCGCAGAATTTTTGAACGGAGACGAGACGAAATCGGGAATTGGAACTTTTTTTTAGGTGCGAGTGCGCGTGCGGGGCCGACCTGAGCATGGCCACGAAAGCCATCGTCCCCGTGAAGAGACCGATACGTCAGTTATCCGTGCTGGAGAAACTCGAGGCCATCCAGAGAGTGCACAACGGCGAGTCGAAGGCTTCCGTGGCGAGAGACATCGGCGTGCCGGAGTCTACACTGAGGGGGTGGTGCAAAAGTGAGGAGAAATTGCGCAATGTGGCTCAGTCGTGCGGGACGCCCGAGTCCCAACACTCGGACAAAGAGGTCGCTCCGGACGTCGATTGCGGACCTTCGGAACGGAAGAAGATGCGCGGCCTGGAGGAGAAGAGTGCTCCCGAACTGGACGAGTCCCTGTGGTACTGGCTGAAACGTGAGCAGCACATGAGCGGCGCCGACAAGCTGGCGAACGGCGACTGCGACGCCGACGGCAGCAGCTGGTTCTGGCGCTGGTACAAGCGGTACGGCTTCTCGCAGTATCCGGACCCTCTGGCGACGGCCGGGGCCCTGCACAGGGTGAACGGCGATCCTGTCGGAGCCAGGGCGGCCGTGCTGGACAGCGTCCTGCTCAACCCCCGGGACAACAACAACGTGTCCAAGCTGGAGGACTCCGACGACGATGACGAGGAGGACGAGCCCCCGGCGACGGCCGCCGAGGCTGTAGGCCACGGAGAGAAGTTTCTGCGGTGGTTGGAGTGCTGTTCCGACCCCAGCGTGACGGCCATGCAGATCCTGCAGTTCCGCTACTTGCTCAACAACGTGCGAGCGTGCGCCGACCGCAGGGCGAAGCAGACCAAGACCAAGACCAGGTCTCGTCGCAAGTAAATCCTTACCACGATTTGTAAGTAGTGTCTCACTCGTGTTTTTGCTGCTGATCGTAGTGAAGCTTTAAGTCTGTTCAATTTGTTGAGTATTGTTTGTATTTATAGGAAAAGAAACAACGGCGGTTACTTTTATTGCGTGTGTAAATGTTCGCAAGAGTCGTCGACATTAGATACTTAATTTACTAAATGAAAATATGAAAGAACTTATTTTGTGCGTAATGTAGCGTTAACGGACGGTTAGACCCCGGGACGTGGGACATCGCGATGATTCGCGAGGTACGATGTGATTAGACTGAGCACGTTTACGTTCTATTTTCCGAGCTAAGTTTTGACATGTGTACTTACCTAAGTCGACCGTACTCGGAAAGTGGAAAGACGCTTACCAGTTTTGTCGGTTTCGGCAGTATTTCGTAGTCGAGATGATCGGAGACGAATCTGGCACATCCTTGCCAAGAAGACATTTCTGGATATCCGAGACTGGTCGGCCGAATCGTCGTGCATACCATTTTCTGCAAGATTCAGTGAAATTAACGATTTTCTTTTATAGAAATGTTGCGCGAAATGATTTCAGTTACGATTCAAATTTTTGTTTATTTATTAATATTAAATGTTTGATCTCAGGGGTTGCGACGTTTATTCCTTTATTATATGTATGTAAAGCGTGCAATTTTTTACGTGCTAATTCGACAGATATTATCGACGGTAAAAGAGCCTTGAGAACAGTTCCCTACGTCAAGTTTTAGTACTTTAGAAATGTTAACGAGAAAATAAAATGTATTGTTCTCTTCTCATATAAACGATATCGGTACGTTAGCGAGCTCCCAAATATTGATGTGATATTGGATTTTTATACGTTTGAAGTCGTTACATAAATTTAAGGGTCTAAAGTTTCTTTTTAATGTATTTTCGAGAGGTATGTCGTGTAAGGTTTATGTCGTGGACGAAGTTTACGTTGAGGTAAATCAAATTATCAACGTCTATAAGATTTTTCCGAGTACAGACGAAGATAAACTCTCGGGAAACTCTTGATAACCGAAAACAGACGCTGCAAATGAAAGTTCCGATACAACTAAAGTTCCAAACTAAATGGCAAATAGTAAATAATTTTTGTGATCAAATTTCCGATGTTATATACCTAACAAAGAATGTGTTTATATTGGTAACATCTTTAAACGACGAAAGATGAATTATATTTTCTACGCAAATATAACAATATGATCATATTATTGAAATAGTTCAGCTTTCTTTGAACAATGTAATGTAAATCAGTTTTAATATGTACGCCACATGTTAGGCTTAAAATAATTTTGTAAATAAAATGAGGCACTGTTGTGCCGATTAAAAATGTTTACCTGAATTCCGCATTCATTATCCGCAGCCAAGAACAATGGTTTCCGATCTTTGTACGTGAAATAATACTGACGCCTGAAGTTCTCTGCGTACCATAGTAATAACTTTTCCTTCGTGCTGTTCTTTCTGAAGGACGGCGGGTAAAATTTTCTCCTGAAAAGATAAGTTAGAATTCGTGAACGTTAGTCGGTGTCATGTTACAAAGAGAGGGAATCATTCATTACTATGCTTCCTAATTTCCTGTCAATATTACGTCTTGTTTCCCCGAGTACGTGCAAGTACCGTTTTAGTGCCTTAACACCCCCGAGCAAGACAATATTTTTACATGAAATGTTAATTTGTTTCCATTTCATTCTTTCAAAAAACTGTCTTGAGAGGCGTCATTTTAATTTTCAGGTATCGAAAACAATGTAATAAACTTCTTAGTAAGAGTGATGTGTTAATATAGTTGTTTTTGTTTGTATGAAGGGTGGCTGAGCTTTGTGTTGCGCGTTTACGCGATCACGGCGAGCCCAGTCATGACTTCCATTCATAAAACGCAGCGCGCTGTTTAAAACGTATGAATCAGCTGGATAGTGGGGCGCCGCTTGCGCAATACCAATGTTTTTATGCTGCCAAGGTCGAACGGAAGCGCCGCGTGGCCTCACTTCAAATACGCCGGCTGTAATTCAATACACAAACTCTTTACCGATAAACATCGGCCTCACAATTTATCAACTTATTGTAGTTTTATATCGTTGATCTGCATATTCAACTCCGATGTCGTTGAATTAAATAAAATAACACGCAATCGTGACGGAACGATGTCCGAAGGAGAAACTTGCAGGGAAAAGAAAATTCTGCTCGTGAAGTTGGACTTCTTACATAAAACAAATGAAAAGGTAAGAATACAGAATCTAGGAGGAATATCGATCGTAAATTGTGCTCGTCAACAATAAGAGGATGTCAATCATCGGTGCCTTCATTTCCGAACGAGACTGTAGGAAACCCGGAAATACTTTCGAGATTTGTCTAAAATTGAAACGCCATGATTAATTGAGACAATAAAATAATAAGCTACCTTTCAACAGTATGCCGATAAACGTTAATTATTGTCGAAATACCACTTACAACAAATTCTTTCCGGAAATATGAGAAATAATTTAAGTCTACTGCAGTAGACTTTCGTTATTTGTCGGGCAAACTGACATGTTTCGCCCGTAATCATCGCGTATTAACTAGTTTGTAGTCATTGAATTGATTTGCTACGACCATTTTCACGCTTCTCGAAATGAAACTTGTGGACAGGTTTATCTTTTGATAAATAGCTGCAAGGTTTCCGAGTTTGAGCCAAAAATGAAGATTGTGTGACGGAACATTTAAAATTACGCTGTCCAAAACCGTGGTCGTTAGTTATGTGAAACTGCGTAGGTGTGGTTTTTCCCCGTATCAATCAATTTTTATAACTTCTGTTCTCGCAAATCCGCTCCATTCTTAATTATTTAGTAGTGTAAAACTTTATTTTTCATAAGACTGCAGTAGAATTAAATTATTATTTCAGAAAGAATTCGCGCGTGGCTTGTCATTTAGACATTTTCGAGGACGATTAATAATATCAGACGAATAATTGCTTAGAAATTTGTCGACATTTAAGATGTTATTTACGTTTCTGGTGCAAAGATTCTCCAATCAAAATTGTGCAAGTGTGTCTAAGAACAATTTTAAGTTGGACAATTTCAGACTCTTTGGTCTCCATTAAAGTAAAATGTCCAATAATGAAAGCAGCACATTACAAAGATGGAAATTCACATTTAAAAAATGATTAGAAATAATAAAAGTAATTTTAACGAATGTAGACCTTGGTGAATCTGATGAATGTAAAGTTTTTATTTGTGTGGAACTCGACGTTTCTGCAACTAGCTGCGCCAGCTCTTATTGATGACTGAGCTTGCTGACGAAACGTTTGTTCCAAACATCATATAACTCTGGTTGAAATCTGAGAATTATACATTCAAAACGTAATTTTTGTGTAAGAATTTGAAAGTTTACAGTTTCTTCAAATAGGTGCTTTCGTGTTTCTCTTTGGGAATTGGTCATACAATTGCCTTCACAACAAACTGGTAGTAATTGAAACTGTAGCTTAATCTCAATAATCACTGAAAAAGACATTTTCACGTTAGTTGTAATTTGAAGGATACCCAGAATATTTGAAACTGAAAATTCAAGTCACTTTCACAATAACTAAAAAATAAACCCACAGGATATCTCAAACCATTGTGCAAAGAATGACTGGTAATTATTTTGCTGATTTCTTATTAGTGATAATACATTAATCTAAAGTAAGCTAAGATGATAAAAGGTACATTAAAGTTACAGAATCTATTATAATCGGTTAAAATCCAAATAATTTTCGTATGAGAATAATTTTGTTTCTAATCGCAGAACCCAAGTTCTATTAGTGGTAGAGCATTTCCTTAAAATTAATGAAATAAAACGAATTTTAATTCTACTCTCGAAACGTCTGCCCTATAAACTACGTTAAGGGGGGAGGGGTAGTATTTATGTATTTGTAAGGTTAAGAAAATTGACGCTGTTATTGGAAAGCGTGCTGTACTTCAGCTTTAAAATAAATTAACGCGATTATTTATGTCTCATGTAAAACAATGTAGTGGATGATAAGCAGTTAATAGAACATTATCCATAATTACCTTTCTATTTTGTGTTATTAAAAGGTTTTTAGAAAACAATAAATTGTTTCTTAAAAATATTTTTCAGATTATAAAACATCGTTGTCTTCGATATGCAATTTTAATGATGTTTTCATTAATTATTATAATTTAAAATCGTCGAAATGTGGCGACGTAAGTATGAGCAGCTTTTCAATTTAAATATCAAATACTGAAGAATTACGTATTTTATTCGCAACGTAACTTAGAGAATCTATTATATTCGGTTAAAATACAAATAATTTTCGAATGAGAATAATTTATACGCAACGTTTTAAATGTCACTAAAATGACAAACACGTGATTGGAAATGTGTGTAGCACAGAGAAATATAAAAGTAATGCTGTAGGACATATATTGAAATAAATAAGTTTAACATCTCTAGATAACTAAAATATATAACCATTGACGCACCTCGTAATCTCAAGCCCGAAACATATTATTTTGTGTATTTGTTTATTAAAATTTATAATAATAATCAAATATGAATAGCAACGGACGACTAAGAATGGAATGACCAAACGATTTCACACTTTAGAATTGATTTAATAGTTATATTGCGGAACCCCATTATTCTAAAATGACTCCTTACGGAGATATGATATAATAAATAGGATTGGAGAAGAGACGAATGATTTTACACACAAATACAAGGTACAGTTTCCGAATTTACCCAAATGTGTTTAGACGGGCACAGTACATCGCAGCAGCTGATCAACGAATATATATTTCTACGCACACAACCCTTTCAAGAGAACGTCCGAAAGATTTTCAAGGTAAGTAACAATTTTATAAATATGGAGGAAAATTTAGAATATATTTTTACTACTTATGGTCATCCTGTCCAAATTCTAATACATTGTTGTTATATGTGCAGATAATATTTTTTATATAATTTACTTACAATCCGGTCACAATACCCACCGTACATGAAAACTATTCTCTGCATAAACAGAATTTTATTATAATTTCATATTATAGTCATTGTTTATTATCCTTCAGTAAATAGGAATTCATAGTATTGTCACTGTGCAATATAGCATACGACTCTAAATGCGGAGTATAATCTTTATTTACTTATGAAAACTTAATACTACACATATTTTGTAAGAAATTGTGTGAAAATTAAGAAAACCTATTTAGTCTCAAAGCAACGGTAAGAATCAAAACGTGAAGTTATGTGTAGCTCTCCTCAAAATAGTACCAGCCGATCTTCTGCCACGAAGAACTGAAAATATTTTTTCACAATACTATACAAGCTGTATTTATAAAAATTTCACTTATGAGTCGATAGATTAATATAAAATGGAAGTAATGTTTTTAGGACGGACTCGTTAGGATCGAAACGTCGATAGTGTCTATTTTCCTTTACTGTGAACTCATGCGGTGGTTTGCCCGTGCAAAGACTCGATGCGAAGAAAATCCAGCATAAGAGTTCACATAAATTCTGTGTGGCTGATAAAACGTTGAGTCGGAGTTGCCCATCCTTGTAGAGTGAATAACGAGTATGTTATTCGTTTTTAGAAATATTTTACATATTTAAACGGTAAGTAACCAAATTACTCACAGAAATTATGGCAGAACAATTACGACCTGAGACAATCACTTTACATTTATATTCAGTAATTCTATGAATTATTTCCGCTCGATCAGTCTTTTCGTAAACAATCCGAAATACGACATAGATGCTCAAACCATATAATAGACTCGCCACTTTTTAGGTTCATATATTTAGATTAAGTTTTCAGCGTAAAATTCAGTTATTAAGAAATAAAAAGTTTTAACAAGATAAGTGAAGTTGTTTTGTTAATTTTGGAACTAGTTGTGTAAGTATTACTTGAAATACAAGCATGTTTAAAATACATTAACAAAAGGGTTAATACTTCGAAATTGTTGCACGAAGTTTGCATTATAAGGTCTAGATATGTCTTCTACTGTATTTAATATTCGACCAACGTAACGGCACTTCGTTGATATAACGTAGAAAGCTTATATTCCAATTTGAATGGTAAGCCATCAAGATCTTTTAATAATGAAGAATAAAATTGTATTGAATTTTATAACGTTATAATACTTAATTAAAATAAATGGTCTCAACATTTAACATGCCTTGTATGAAGCATTTGTTTAATGTAATTAAATATTCCACTAAATTCAAAGCCGTATTATTTTTGTATTAAATCTATAGTGCAGACAAGAAATCACGAATATATATATATATATATATAACCAACAAAACTAACTTCCATAAATGTGGAATCTATGGATGGATGATTTTTTAGAGTTGCTACCCTGCAATTCTTTATCTTTGTACTTGTATGTACAAATAATAAACATAAGTAAACAGTAAGAAATGAGGTTACAGAACAAAAACTTCGGTCACCTTCGGCAAACAATGCACGTCGGAGGGTAAGCGCGTTATAAAAGTCCAGGAAAAATAAATTATTTCGACCGTCAAGGACCAGACTGATTTGTTTAATTCAGTCCCCACTTTCTTAGCCTCTAAAGTATTCTCTGCGTATGTTCGTTTTAAACATGCATGAAAAACATGGACTCAACAATCGCGAAGAAGGAAAAGAAAATATTTTCAATACATGGCGAGCAGAATTTCAAACAACGCGGAATATTTATTCAAGGCTGGGGTAATGTAATATAACCTGTTCATGTTTTATAAATAAAGTTTGCAAAGTGAGCACGAATTATGATCCTTCTCTAAAACGCTTTAGTGAAGATTTGAACCAACCTTGCCAACAACAGGAACACAATCAGTAATAAAGTTACATGCGTGACTGTGACGCAAACACATTGTGCTCATTTCTATTTTCATTATTATTAAAATAGTTCAGAATCCTCTAAATTAATCCGTGTAAGAAAATTAAACCTAAAAAAACTGCACAATGCGTTCAACCCTTTTATTCTCAACAATTGTTAATAGAATGCTATGCTAAATTTAGTCAAGATGAATGCTTTTCAGTTTACAGCAATTTATCACATATGTAAAATTTTTCAATAGATGACTTGTTAAAATTAAGCATTAGACCGATATAATTACATAGAATAGTGCATGACTAATATAAAGAAATTTATTTATTTAAATTTAAATTGTAAAACATAAAACGTCGTTTAAAAAGTATATTAATTGGATAAATAAAAAGTCAAATAACAACCAAAAAATATTATGTATAGCTTATATATAAACGTACTTATTTCATTACAACTGCTTGATAGTGGAGTAGACTCTATTATACGGCCTAGTTGCAAATAATTCTGTGTAATACGGAATACTTTAGTTAGTTCTGACAAGTACAATACTCCTTGCTGTATGCAGTATACAATTTCACCACTCTCGCATCTTGCTTTTTTACTTCATCAGTTTTCATCGGATATCAAGTACGTTTTTCATGGTACATTAGACAAACATAAAGTACTGGTACCTGTCTGAACTAAGCTGCCACAAAATATGGATAAGTTTTTTTAAGAAACAAATTGTTGTTGGCGGTAAGTATTTACAGAAATCTTCCCCGACCTTATGCCAGTTAGTCGACTTTTTTATTATTTTTAGTACGGGATGTATCATAATATTTAAGTTTTATGAATTTCTTGGACGAGATTAGTACTAAAATCAAGCTTACTTTCCAACTAGATACAATTTTTCTGCGATAAAAATAAAATGATCGAAACTCGTGCCTTAAAACATTCTGAAAGTAAATTATGTTCATCAGAAATGATAGGGTTGTGGAACGTAATATGTACATATAAGCAGGCGTACTCGATAATTTATCACATGATACTAACGTGTAAGAAGAACTAAGTACGTGATCGTTACGACAAGAACTAAACATGAAAGGGCTGGTTCTTAACCACATCAGCGCCAAAGCCAAATAATCAACTGCAGCAGTTCCTGGGTGAAAGCGAATCTATTGGTGTACCATATCACACAAATGAGGAAACATTCGTGCTTTACGACCATTTTCAGATCATAACCACCAATGTATATATTATAGTATACTAATCTCTTATAAATAAAAATGAGAATATGTTTGTATGCATGAATGTATGTATGTGTATGTTCCGCATGCAAATCTACACCCGTGGAGCAAATTTCATACACGTGTTCTTTGCGACCAGGAGACGGTCCCTGCCGGGTTGAGACACATCTACAACCCCCAGGAGCGAGTGTGGACGGGGGTGGAAAATTTCATACATGCTAAAACGACCGTTATTAGAGCCGGATAAATATTTTTCGGTGTCAAAGAGATTCAAAGTGTTTCTAACGATGTAATGTGTGTATAATTTCAACCCTTAACAGTATGGGAAAGGAGCAGCCTTAGCGGTGCTTTACAGGAAAATAACGCGAATACAACCCAGGTACGAGTCAAACCCAGTGTAATGGATGTCGGTGAGTTCAATTATGACATTCAATAGGCCAGTTAACCCCAACAGTCGGGGGTGGAATTTTTGCCTGAAATAAATATTTGTCGGGGTCAATGACGTGGATATTATTTATACCGTGTTGTTTGTAAAATAAAATATCAACCCATTTCAGCATGGTAGGCGAGGACCCTTAGTGGTGGGGGTGGAGGAACGTTTCATATAATTAACGAAAAAACAACCGAGTTTCGAGTCTAAACGGAGTTAAGGATGTCGCTGAGACTATTTATGACAAACTGAGAAACGCACGGGGGTGGGTGGGAATTGGCGGTGATGAAAAGGGGTGGGCGGGAAAGAAATTTTCAAATTTGCTAACGGGCCGTTTTTGCGTCGAATCAATATAATTCGGGATCAATGGCATTCAAAAGATTTCACTACATGTTCTCTGTGTATAATGTTAACCTCTTTTAGGCATGAGAGTGGTGCACCATTAAGGTTTGGGGTGGAGTGGAATACATGAAATTACGCAAACACATTCGAGTTTGAAGTCGAAACCGGGGTTATATTTGTCACTGTGTTTAATTATGACATTCAACTTACAGTTTAACTTCCCCAAGCGGGGGTAAACGGGGGTTTAAATTTTCAAACCTGTTAAGCAGTCGATATTACGGCATGGGGTGGTGGTGAAGATCCGTTTCAAGAAAATAACTCGAATACAACTGAGACTGGAGTCAAATAACCAAAGTTATGAATACCGACTGAGTTTAATTATGACATTGAACTAGCAACTAACCTCCCAGGGACGGGGTTGGTCGGGGGTGGAAATAATTAAACATGGATAATCTACCGATATATGCGACGACTAAATATTTTTCGGGGTCAATGAGATTCATAAAATTTATCTACATATTCTCTGAGTATAACTTCAACCCTTTTCGTACTTATCAGTAGAGCACCCATAGGGGTGGGGATGGAGAAGCGCTACAATAAAATAACGCGAATACAACCGAGATTGGAGTAAAATCCAAGGTTATAGATGTCGCTGAGTTCCCCCAGGGGCGGGGTTGGATGGGGTGGACGGGAGAAGAATTTTCTAACATGTGAAACGGTCGATATTTGTGTTAAATAATTAATTGTCGAAGTCAATGGCATTAATAATTTATCTACCGATGTTGTTTGTAAAATTTAACCCATTTCGGCATGAGAGGAAAGCGCACTTAGGGGAGGGGTTGGAAACTTTCAAACATGCTAAAACAGCCGATATTTATGTAGATAAATATTTTTAGGGATCGAAGAGAAAGATAGTGTTTCAACCGATGTTATGTGAGTATAGTTTCAACCCGAAACGGCATGGGAAAGGAGCACTCTTACGGGTTAGGGTTGACGGGCGTTACCAATAAATAACGCGAATAAAACCAAGATTGGAGTCTAATTCTGAGTTTTGAATGTTACTGAGTTTAATTATGACATTTATTTGGATATTTAATTCCGAGGGGTGGAGGTGGACGGGGGTAGGAATATTGAAACAAGAAATCACGACCGATATTAGAGTTGAATAAAAGTTTTTCAGGGTTAATTCGATATATAGTATTTCTACCCAAGTTGTGTTTGTAAAATTGTAAAAACTCGTATTGCGGCAAGAGGGACGGCATGGACAAGAAAATAACGTAAGAAAAACCGAGATTCGTGTCAAATCGAAGGTAATGGACGTCGCTGATTTTTTTTATGATAATGTGGACAACACGCGAGAGGTGAGCGGGGGTTAGGAAATTAAAACATGTTGACCGGCAATTTTTTTGCGTCGAATAAATAAATATTGGGATAAAATAAAATAAATTAAAAATTTCTCTATATGTTCTCCGTATTTTATTTCAACCCCTTTCTGGATTTGGAGGGTAGCTTCCCTTAGGAGTTGTGGTGGAATATCATTACATAAAAATATCGCAAAAGCAATCGAGATTGGAGTCTAATCCAGGGTTATGTATGTCACTGAGTTTAATCCCCTGGGGCGGGAATGAACGGGGTGGCATTTTTCAAAGTCGTCGATATTAGCGTGGAATAAATAAATGCTAGGTCCATTGACGTTGATAGTATTTCTATCGATGCTGTTTGTTAAATTTCATACGCTTTCAACACGCTTAGTGGTAGGGGTTGAAACATTGTAACACAATAAGACAACGGATATTTAATTCGGATAAATATTTTAAGTTGTCATAGAAATTGGTAGTATTTTTACCGATTTTATTGGAGTATAATTGTAACCTCTTACAGCATGGGAAAGGAGCACCCTTACGGATAGGGGAGGGATCTTTTACAGGGAAATTACGCGAATTAACCCGAGATTGGAGTCAAAACCAAGGTTATGTATGCAATTGAGTTTAATTATAACATTCAACTTAGCATTTAACCCCCAGGGGTGGGGGTGGACGGGTTCGTAATTTTGAAACATGCAAACACGGCAGATATTTGCGTTGAATAAATATTTTTCATAGTTAATTAAATTGATTGTATTTCAATTGATGTTGTTTGTGTATGATTTCAGCGCATTTCGTCACGGGTAGTGGTGGACCTTTAGGGGTGGAGGGGCGTTTCATAAAATTAACACAAAAACAACTGATATTCGAGTCAAATCGGGTCCCTGAGTTTAATTATACGAATCTGGTCAACGCTTGAGTGTGTGTGGTGGTTGGCGGGGGTTTCAGGTCTGGGTGGAGGAGGGCGGGGATGCAAACTTTGAACATGCTAACCGACCGATTTTTGCGTCGAATCAATATAATTCGGGATCAACGGCATTCATAAAATTTCACTACATGTTCTCTGTGTATAATTTACACCTCTTTCAGGCTTGGGAGTGGTGCACCATTAAGGGTTGGGGATGGAGTGGCATTACATAAAAATAACTTAAACAAATTAGAGTTTGGAGTCGAGTCCGGGGTTATGGATGTCTCTGAGCTTAATTATGACATTCAACTTGCAGTTTAAACCCCACGGATGAGTGTGAACGAGGTTGGAAATTATTCAAACATGTTAATCGCCCGATGTTTGTACTTAATATTTTTCGCAGTCAACTCAATTCAGAATATTTGTCTTTACGTTGTTTCAACCCCTATCGGGCTTAGGAGGTGATTACGGATAGGGGTGATGTTGGGTGGTTCATTACAGCAAAATAATGCCCAGACGACTGGGATTGGAATAAAATCCAGGGATATGGAAGTCGCTGAGTTTATTTATGGCAATCTGGTCAACGCGCGTGGGTGGGTGGCGGTGGGAGGGGGTTGCGCCATGGTGAATGTTGGGAGGGGAGTAAAAATTTGCAAACATATCAAACCGATTTTTGCGTCGAATAAATATATTTCGGCATCAATGAACCTTATAATATCTCTCTACATGTTCTCCATGTAAAATTTCAACCTTTTTCTGGTTCGGGAGGGAAGCATCCTTAAGGGTGTGTCATTACTAAAAATTATATAAAAAAATGGAGATTCGAGTTGAATCCAAGGTTTTGTATGTCACTGAGTTTAATTATTACATTCAACTTGCCGTTTAACTCCCACAAGCGTGGGTGGTATTTTTAAAACATGTTAATCGACCGATATTATCGTCGTAATAGCTGTTTTTGGGGTCAATTAAATTCATAATATTTCTCTAGATGCTCTCAGTGTATAATTTTAATCCCTGTCGGCGTGGATGGGAGCAAGCTTTGGTTTGGTGGGCCGTTACATGAAAATAACGCGAATACTATTGGAATCAAATTCGGGGATATCAATATCTCTGAATTTAATAATGGCATTCAACTTTTTGTTGAACCCAAAATACAGTGGGGACGTGGGTGGAAATTTTGCTAAATGTTGAAACGGACGATATGATTTATGAAAGAAACTTTTTCGGGGTAAATGAATTCAACCCCTTTCGGTATGGTGCATTACATACAAATAACGCAAAAGCAACTGAGATTGGAGTCAAATTCGGGGTTATGGTTATACGACATCCCGGCAACGACGGGAACCCAGCTAGTTATTTTATATCATAGGGCCTCTAACTGTAATGGTAAACAAACAACGCCACCACGTTGCGGCGCCAAATAATATGGTATTCAAATTAAAAATATTAAACAAATACAACGTTGCGGCCAATTAATGTAATAAATTAATAATGAGTTGCTAAATTGAATAGTTAAAAAATTAAATTTTAAATATGAAATGTTTTTTACAAATTTATATTTAGTAGAATTTTGTACAAAACGTTTACATAACTGCCTTAGCTTGATTGAAATTCTTAAATCTTCAGGGCCGCGAACAGTTATAGTAATTCACAAATATAACCGATTAAATTAAAACAAAATGTTAGAAAATAAGGAATTAAATTTACAAGAGAAATATTAACAGGAAAAATCTATAAAAATCTGAAGAAATTTGATGAAATTTTAAGTAGTCTAAAAAATCAGACGGTATGCAATTTTATACTTGGTTTACAATGAAAATTATCAGAACACCTCTCATAATTAATTACTTCAATCATAATTATTCACTTCCCCAATAATTTAAACGGATTTTACTTAACAGACCATGGTATGTCACTGTTCAAACCCAAATCAGCAAAACAAACCAGATTTCCACAGTCAATGAAGTCTTTTACTTTGCCATATTTCCGGTCAAACTGATTTCCGAACACGTCTCCAATACTCCTTCTGTAACTTTTTCATCCAACATCAAAGAGCCAACTGTACTTTACTGTCCTTGTTATTTTTGCAGACTCAACACTTTACTGTTTCATGTAAAACGCAGGCTGAACACGACCCTTACTGCCCGGTTCTATTACAGACGGACCATGGCAGCTATTGGTCGGCTTCCGTTGCACACTGCATGAACTGTTCTCTCGTCCATGATTTCAACCTTAAAAAAGCCGTCTGAATACTAAACATTTTTATGCAACGCTAACTATTGTCAACAATGTGCCACAATATCACGCTGACAATATAAATATTAAAGTAATTATAAAAAATCATTTCATTATACACTTTGGTGGTCACCACAATATATATACATATATATATATATATATGTATGTATAGTGTAGTAATTAAAGACATGTAATTATTTAATAAACAAAACTTTACGATTTTCATTGTCGGCAACGTAAATATAAGAATTGTGTACAAGAATATGGAGCATAGAATACTTGCTTGCTATGGGCATTGTCGCGAAGGCATGGCTGGACGCGCGGAACTTTAGTTTTAGGAGGCTGACGAGAGTGTTTTTTTTAACTTATAATTGAGAATTGCTTGGACCAGGAAAGTGAAACTGATTCAAAGTTCCTGTTACAATATTCAAGCAAGTGTGTAGAGGCAGCAGAGATATATATATTTAAGTCCCGGGTTTATGAATTTTTAGTCGACAATCTGAAGTATTTGTCCATTGGCATATTTATGCAAGCATCAGAGATTAAAACAACGTTATCAACTGTAAAGAGCAGGAAGTGTTGTGTCTGAAAATTACAAACACATTAAATTCAGTGAAACATGGCCTGTCTGTGATGTGTTTAACAATAATCGAGTGAGATCGAGCCCTCTGCGAACAGCAAATGGTAATGTAAACTAAAATAAAATTTATTAATTGCAAACCTAATGTAAATAAGAATTATCGTCAGATTTCATATTTCAGTAATTCGTTAAGTCAAGAATTTTTCACATTGTAAGTTTTTAATTGCCTTGCGACATTATTTATTGGAGGCCCGATAGTCGGCCCTGAAATTATGCCGTGGCACTTTACCAACTTGTAACAAAATTTTCAATTGTAATAAGAATTTTTTTAATAAATTAGCTTTGTTTTATATTTTGAATTCTGATTTTTCATTTAAAATCCTATCATTTCAAGTTTTAATTTATTTATTTTAAATCTAATTAAATTGTATTATTACATTTTGGCGCCTCAATGTGGGATTTTCTTTAAATAATTAAATTTGGATTATTACATATTGGCGCCTCAACGTGGGGCTTGTTTTAACTTATAATTAATCATTTAATTGTGTTTACTACAATATATATATATATATATATATATATATATATATATATATATATATTGTAATAACCAGCTAAGAAGGACAGGAATTCTGTTTCTTATTTTTGTCAGATTTGTTTACGAACTCAGACTGGGGATCCTTGAGTGGTCTGAACATATAAAAGATAATGATAAAATTATGGGTAAGTGACTTTTAGAGAAGGGGAGGTCTAATAATTGGGGCATTTTGCGGCTCTTAGGGCTAAATGGTTGTGACCGACGGAACCCAGAAAGACATCATAACAGATGGACGACGTAATTATATTAAATGAAACGTTTAATTTAATTGTTTGAGTGGCTCTCAGAGCAGGAGAACAGCAACAGATGGTGTTTGTTTGGCGAAAGTGGAAATGAAAAAACTGTGAAAACAAGGGAAGATTCTGGAGCCCGGATATAAATAAGAGGGCAGTTGGACAGTTCGAGAGAGGCGAATGCCGAGTAGGTCAATAAAATCGCAGCCAAGAGGCCCTAATAACTCGAAACTGCGTTTCCCTCCCCTCCTTTCCACCATTTCCCCCCTAACGCATGATGGAGGCTAGCTCGGTGTGTGGTCGCGCGGAGGGCGGTTCCTCGGGAGGCCGGTGAGGTGGCTGATACCTTCTACAGGGCACCCTTTCTTCCTACCTACCTACATCAACATCTATACACATAAAACCCCTTTCCTTCCCAGTCTTCCTTCCGGTGGGTTTGCTGCGGTCTGCTTTGGTTCAAGCCAATTTATTATTAACTTATATCTATTGCCGAAGAGGGCTATACGCCCTATAACGGCTCTGGGAATTCTTCCCAGATAAAATACATTTGTTCGTTCGTTCGTTCGACAGTTCGAGAGTCAAGAGGGCTACTCTCTCGCAGGCAATACCTGCGAGGGATGTTCTCTGGCAGGCAGAACCTTTTAGGAGAGATACGAAGGGGCTACCTTTGGGTATGCCTTTTCCTCTCCGTTTTTGAACTAGGAACTTTCGTATGCTATAAGAGCGGAGTTGCCACTATGTGGATTACCTTATACATAGCGTATCTACACCCCCCCCCCCCAAAAAAAAGACAGTTCGAGAGGTTCATTATTATTTTCGGTTGGAGGGGAGTCGGACGTATCAGCGGGGAGAGCGATGGTGCAGGTCCACAGAGACGGACGTAGGGCCAAGGTAAAGTGACTGAAACAATGTTATGAACAGCAAGGAGATTTTTAGCATTCAGTAGGGAGAGGAGACGCACGTGTCAGCGGGGAGAGATCATCGGATGGTAGGCCGATCTACGTGGCCGAGAGTAATCAGCTGGACATCAGTCGTCAACAGTCGGTGGGAGTTTCATCGTGGAGGTCTGTCTGCCACCAGAGGTGTTTGAATTCGTCGAGTGGGTGACGTCGTCAAGAGGAGATGGCTGTGATAGCAGAGTGTGAGCGCAGCCTGGTGCCTTTTATGCCTATATGAAGTGAGTGTGGACCAGAGAGCCTGTAAGTTTATTTTCTGAATTAATAATTGTAAATTTCTAATAAAGGGTAAAAAGTGTCAGATTTAGTTACTTTCGTTTCATTCGTATCAATCGTTTCATTTGTTTCACTCGTTTAAATCATTTCAATCATTTCGTTTTTCATTTATTGTAACTGTATTTGTTTAATTGTAACATTTTGTTCCGTTTCGTTATCAACCCAGTAAAGACCTTGTGGGTACCGAGTCCAATTATTTAAAATGTATTCTAGGTAAATAAAATTGTTTTGAGTTATAAAATTTCATCATATTTGTGTAATTGAAAATTGTTGTGTAATAAATGATAATTGTTTGTTTAAACAGTTATTTTTATTTGAGATATTACATAAAATGGCTACCACAATGTGGGACAAATTTCATTAATCAAAAATATATTAGTGTTTATTACATAAATTTGCGCCCAACGTGGGGCAAATTTCATTAATCAAAAATTTATTAGAATTTATTACAATATATATATTTCGTTACAATGTTTTTTTAGTGTTACTTATGCGAATTAGATTTTAATTTTAAAGCCATGCTAATGTTTGGCTTCAATCATTTTTGCGTTTATCTAACGACAACGAAATAGTTTTAAAATTTCACTTTGTTACTCGGTTCACCTTTGCCGAAATAACTCTGGTCTAACAGAGCTAACGGCTGATGATTTTCTTCGACGTAATTATGACAAATTAAGAAGGAAAATTATAGAAGAAATGCACTGAATTAATGGCAGGTTGACATAATAAAAAAATTCATTTTAATTGTGTTTGTGTCATTCAAAAATAAGACGTTACAAAGAGACAATAAAAAAAATATTTCCCTACTTTAATAATTTATTTCCAATTTATCAAGAGCGATATTTATAATCCTCTAATTAAATAAACTACCAAATATTTTTGTCAGGTGCACGAAATAAAAATTATTATTTTTAAACGTTTTATTTTGTTAAAGAATGTTTAAGCAATGCCATAATCGACTTCATTTCCGAAATAATTTTTGCAAAATTCCTAAATATTAATTTAATACATTACATTCATTTTGAAAAATGAACAATTTAAATAAATTCGTCATCTCCTGAATGTATTCAAATATAGCTTCGGGACATCCTGAAGAGTTATATGTACTTTACGTGATTGGAATCTCAATTATGACACGGATAACAAACACTGTCGACTACTCGTACATCCACGTTACTAAGGTTCACGTTATAGACTGACGGGCCTCCCCCCTCAATATAATATAGATTATTATTTTATCCTCTTTCAATCATTATTGTAATTATCCCTTTCTCAGTACATTTCTTTCACCCTAAATCACTTGGTAAAAATTCTCAATATCTCTACCCCTCTCAAGAGTCATGTATTTCAATTCTGAAACAGGGGTACTGGAAGATCGGAATGACTTTTCCTGAAATAATATTTAATTTATTAATTTATAAGGAGACAATTTCGAGTTTTCTCGCTTACATGTGATGGACTATTGAGTGGCCTTCGAAAATAGGAGAACCAAATTAGATAAAATTCAGTGAATTATAATGTCACGGTTAGCAATAAACAATCTCACATTTCGTCGTTGAACTATCGTTTTTTTTATTTGCAGAACGTTCGTTTGTTTTAGAATTAACGTTAGAATACGTGTCTATAAAAATAAAAATACGTGTTTGAGCTTATAGTTTAACTAAACACCCAAGTAAAAAGCTTTGACGTTCGCAGGAATTGCGAGATCGTTAAAATTCACTAAAAATCAATTTTAAATCTATTAGGGAACTCTACGCACAAGACGTCTTCAGCATTTGCAGTGCTTGCTTCTCCCCAGCAAAATAATAAATATAACATAATTACGTCGCAATAGTACTACTTCAGAGTGTGGCATGTTTTTCATATCTCATATATTTCAACTAATAATTTCTAGAAAGAGAATAACGTTAAAATCAAGCATTACTTTAAAAAGGCGATAACAAACACACAAGTGTAAAAAATTAACCATATGTAAAACGAGCTTAGTATAAGTAAAATGATATATTGATTACGTATGAGACGATACCATTCATATAATTAGCATTAATGAAAGTACGATATTGTTTGTTAACTTTCTCTATACGTAAACTGAAGACTTTCGAACCCACACTCTAAAAAACCTGGATATTTATTCATCGCAAAATTTATCATGTAATTTATAATTTAATCATAACCATGGTTCTAACTCTCCAGTTGTAAAGCTTTCGAGTTTGTCAACTGCATTGTGCGGTTGTGTTGCTCTTCGCTCTTGTGGTTTTTTTTTCTCTCCTGAAAAAATGAACAGTTTCGAGAAGCGTTGTGTGGTATTCATATCGTCACTTGACTTTTCCTGTCATTTGACTATTTTATCTTATTATTATATTTCAAAATAGACGTATTATATTCTCATTTGTATTGTGAGATATCCCTGAACTCAATAAAGAGTGAAATTTTATTCGCAATTTGACGTTATTAGTAAAATAAAGCACCTGAATGAAGACGAAGAAAATCAAAGTACTTGCTTTACACGGTCGGAATGACGTATAGAACCTCAGGCGGTTTAAGCAAGCCCCTATAGCGGCAGTTTTGGTCTCTGAATTACTTACATCAAAGTTTTGGCCATTATAGTATGATGATGGTGATAATACTTAAGTATGGTGTAACACAGAGTAACTATTATAAACAAATATTAAGTGAACTGGACAAAAATCACACAATATGAAAATCACGAGGAGAGAAAAATAATGCTATCCGATGAATAGTATTGTAAATGATAGAAATAATTATTCAATGTGGTTTATTAGAGAATAATTATAGAAAACGGAATTACTATTTTCGTTGAAAATATTGATGCACCGGAAACGCCGACTGAATCCAATTATTGTTCTGAGTGGATTGGGAATTAACGTCATATTTAAATACCTCATGAAGAGAAGAAGAAAAAGGTGTAGATAGGGTAATCCAAATAGTGGCAACTCCCCTCTTATAGCACAGAAAAGGGAGTGAAAGAGGGTATCCGAAAACGTATAGCAAGGTATCCAAGGGTTAACGGGCCCCGGGCTATTTATTAAGGATCCTACCCGGCAATTCGCCTAAAAGTGATACAGGGAATTTGGTACTTGTCCCACGTCCTTCAGATGGCGGGAGAGGGGATTACTGTGGGGTCGCAGTTTTTTTAGGGCAACAGGCTACATGAGGGTAATCCACGTTCGGCAACTCCCCTTTAATAGCATAGGAAAGGATTTTAAAGGGAGGATGCGGAAGGGTAGAGGAAGGTAGCAAATGGTTAACTAGGGCCCCCGGCCTATATTTTAAGGATCCTACCCGGCATTAACCTAAAGAAATGCAGGGAAAACCCTAGAAAAACCTGCATCAGGTAGATCGCCCTTCCGATAGCGGGAGAGGAGTTTGCTGTGGGGACGCAGCATTCCCTTCTCCATGCCTCGACCAATTCAGGAGGCAGCTGGCCGACTATTCCAATGGGAATAGCGAACAACTCTTACCGTATGCCCAAGGTCTGCGACCCCGGAACATACACCTCTCAAAACAGGCCGAGGTGCCTCGGCTTGTGGGAACCTTAGTTCAAAAACGGAGAGGAAAAGGCATACCCAAAGGTAGCCTCTTCGTATCTCTCCTAAAAGGTTCTGCCTGCGAGAGAAAATCCCTCGCAGGTATTGCCTGCGAGAGAATAGCCCTCGCAGGCTATTAATTTTTAACAGGGGTCGCAGTTTTTTTTTTTAGGGCAATAGGCTACATGAGGGTAATCCACTTAGGGCAACTCCCCTTTAATAGCATAGGAAGGGATTTGAAAGGGGGGATGCGGAAGGGTAGAGGAAGGTAGCCAAGGGTTAACTAGGGCCCCCGGGCTATATTTTAAGGATCCTACCCGGCATTCGCCTAAAGGAATGCAGGGAAAACCTTAGAAAAACCTGCATCGGGTAGGTCGGGCATTGGGTACTTGTCCCACGCCCTTCCGATAGCGGGAGAGGAGTTTGCTGTGGGGACGCAGCTTACCCCTCGCCATGCCTTGGCCTGTTTAGGAGGCAGCTGGCCGACTATACCAATAGGACAGGGGTCGCAGATATCAGTGTCAATATTTATATACATTTGCTAAAATTGTGACTGCATGTAGGAGGATATTTATCGGAAACAAATCCGCTTGAGACTGAATTCTGTTTTCCTCGAAGTCATTACATTCCTCTATTTACGTGACACGTTGAAACTATTTTAAATATTTTCTTTATTATCAGCGTAGCCAATCCGGCCAAATCTATGCTCAAAGACTTTATTTCCGTAACTTTATAATATTTTTAGAGTAACTGTCTACATGAGGATAATCCACATGGTGGCAACTCCCCTTTAATAGCATAGGAAGTGTTTTGTAAGCGAAAGGGTAGAGGAATGTAGTCAAGGATTAACTAGGACCTTCGGGCTATAGTTTCCTTTAGAGCGGGAAAGAAACACTATGAGGTAAGATACGAATGCTATAACAAATAAATTAAGTATTTGCTGAAAATAAACACAACTCAATTTTTTTAAAATGTGAAGACACTATAATTTCACTTCTTCAATTTATTTTCCTGCATTTTTTTTAAAAAAATATTTTACTGTCATTTTTTAAATAAAAATTTCCAAGATTTCGATCTAATACCGAATCAATCAATTGACTAAAAGTGAAGAAGCCCAAACACCAGAAACATGCATCAGGTAGGTCGGGCAATCGGTACTTGTCCCACGGCATTCTGATGGCGGGAGAGGGATTTGCTGTGGGGATGCAGCATTTCTTTCTCCTTTCCTTAACCATACTATTCGTATGAACGAGGGATACTCTGTATTCATGTAACAGAACACTACTCATCCAGAATTTGAGTTTAGACATAATTTTACTACTGCTCTCACAGGACATCTTTCTGAACATCATACAGGACGAACGGCTAATGCATTTGTTTCCCCACAAAAAGAATGCTCCGGACGAATTTGCGTTTAAGCGTGACGTCTTTATTAATAATTCGCTGAATCATTACGTGATAGTTGAACATTTGATTCCTTTTCAATTCATTCTCTTTCTAATAAGGAATAAATCCACTTCTTCCGCGCACTTTTCCTTCCGGACCCTCGACGAGACTTTCCCCGAGGTTCCAAATGAAGGTGGGCTTGTACATGCTCAGCAAATTTCGTACAATGAGTCACTTGTACTTCCGTCAACGAGAATGGATTAAATTAATGTTCCCGGTATAACCGTCTTTTGTGCTTATGCGTATTATAAATATATGTACATTTACGATAAGACGCCCAGGAGAGATGGTGGACAACATCAGTTAATCCTTCTAGACTATGATTTGAATTCATGATGAAAAATTTGTGACTTTTATAATAATGTAAATAAGTAAACATATGGCCTTGAGTCAGAAAATTTTATTTATTAACGAAACATTTAATTTACTATTTCGTCTTAGTTTTAGGACCTGTTCAGGTTTAATATCCTTTTTTTATTATATTTATAGTCGCATCAACGGTAAGGTCATTAGCGACTTTTTTTCACTGCTTTTCACTGTCGGGTCACTAATTTTGTGGGAGTATCGGAATGGAAACAGTATACAACATCCATGCCCACACCGGGATTCGAACCCGGAACTTATGTGATGCGAGGTAGTCACGTTGACCCCTACACCACAGCAAGTCACGCTGACCCCTACACCACAGCAAGTTGGAATCATAATTTTGTTAATAGATCACTCAAAAAATTTAGATGTAAGGCAGCAAAACCTTGTCTCTAAATTTTTTGCGCGATTTATGTACAAAATTATTAAGCGTGAAGGGATCCTGAAAAGAATACTAATTAGAGGCCATTAATTGTTCTAATATAATTGGATTGTTAGCGCTACATTTCTTTGAAAGCATCAATCCCGGCTCTTTGTCGGCGACAGTTGTTGGAAACCGCGCGCTCGTACGGAAGTCCAGTCCGGCAAACGTTTCGACAGAGCGAGGAGGCTGACCTAAAAAGTACGAATAGCGTGGTCCAGGAAGTTCAACTGCGAGATCTATTAAACTCTGTAAAACACAAGTAAATAGTTCTTGACGGAGAGACTCTTGATATAAAATCGTAAAGTGGAAGCAAAAGGTTTGCACTACACAGATGCGAAATAACATTTCGCATAAAGGTATCGAGGAGACATACGTCCGAGGGCTGACCGAGGGAACGGCTGATCCCAAAATTCCAGGTGGAATAACAACGAGAACTACGACCGTGTTTATTAAAAAAAATTATGTGTAGAATCAGTGAATAAAGGTCTTTTTAGTGAGTTGTGACCTCAAGCTCCAAGAATCAGATCTGGTACCAGAAAGACATTCGTCAGTACAAAAACATTTATTTAAAGTCTGTCAGATTTCGTTATCTTGTTTAGCTTTCGTTTCTTTATGGTGTTTAGAATTTATATTCCGTTTATTTCAATTTTGATTTGTTAATTAGTTTATTAAAATTGTTTGTTCTTACTATCAAGTCCAGTAAAGACCCTGAGAGAAAGAGTAATTAGATGAAATTGTTGTAAAATTATAAAGTTGTATTTTCCTAGAACGCCACAAATAAAATAAAAAAATAATATAAAATGTGGTTTGTGAATTTGATGAAATTAAATGTGCAAAATGAGGCTGATAATTTGTATCTTTGAGGAATAATTTTTTTTAATCAATTAATTTTTTAATTCAAGCCTTCAAGTTGATCATTACAGCTTGGTGCCTTCAATGTGTGGCTAACTAGAAATTTAAACCACTCCTTTCTAGAAGACAAATGATTCCGGACCATTTGCATTTCGAAGTCAACACTCTACCATAGAACAGGTCCATAGGATAGTAGATGAAATTTAAAAGACTTTAGAAAATAAGAAATACTGCTCAGCTAAATTTCTTGTTGTTGTTCAGCCTTTCTATAAAGTCTGGCATAAAGAGCTACTCCACACGATCCCAGCATTTGTAACTTTTAAAATCTTAGACACTTATAGATTTTTATTTTCATTGATTGTTAAATTCTATATAAGTACCCAGATATTTCGCAAATAGTACGCCTTTTGACTTTCAATGCAACCTGTATGTATTCTAGGTTTTGTCTTACCTTAATCCATGACTTGGCTTTAATTATGGTATCATTTAATGATTATATGATGTCATCAACAAAGGATATGAACCATCTACGCAGGATCATTAAAAAGAAAGTATAAAAAATAGCGTTTTGAATATCGTTTCGACTGGAACACCACAACTGACTGATATAACTTCTCTACTTACATGATTTATTTTCACTTTTATATTTTCAATTTTTTGGTAAGACATACCTTGAGCCGAGTGCACATCCTTACACGTGATAGATCGGTGAACGTACCAGATCCTTGATTTATTTACAGTCGCATCAACAGTTCTGGTTATTAGCGACTTGGAAATCATTTTTTCTAGTCGGGGGACTGATTTGCCAAGAGTTTCTCTCACGCACACAAACATTTATGTCCTCGCAGGGATTCGAACCCGGGACCTCTGGGATGTGAGGCAGTCATGTTGACCCCTACACCACAGGAGGATACGTATTTTTTTTAAGACATAACACGTCTGTGGAACCGACTTGAAAGTAACACTGTTTGGAAGGTGGATGAGCATATATCTTCATTTCCCAAAGAGAAAATACATATTATACGTTTGTTCCTATTACATATTAATGACTCAGGTTTAACAGTTCTAAAGATTCATGAGCCTTTCGCTGATAATCTCTCCGAATTGAAAAGGGTTGTGAAATATGAGTTTCATGCCAAAGAGAAATTGTACAAAATACAGAAAATATCTTAATTGTATTGTTACTCTGTAAATTTTTGAGGGAAACGTTCATTTTACGAATTAATAAAACAATGTCTCTGAATGGGATACTAGTTCGGTTCATTTAACCATTAATTACTTTCTTTTAATTTTAATTTCTTTTGCTTACATTTTTCGAAACTACTTACTGTGAGTACTATAATCTACTAACGCTGACGTTTCGAGCAATGTTTATAATATGGGTAGCAATTGGCTATTTATTTTACACTTTATATTACACTCAGTTATTCAATTGCATTAAATTATCAATAATTGTTTTTTATTTTTGATTATTACATACATGTGAGCCATTATTGTATTCCATTTAATTCCTATAGCAGATCCAAACTTAAAGGCTGAATTGCTATTCAGGAGTAGAAATCCTCAACATAAACATAAGTAACAGCAGTAGTCTGTCACATTGTTGTCCGATGTCTGGCCGAATTAATTTTTCAGAAACATGCCTAAATTTAACAGTTTGTACAGATGTAAGTATGTCTGTGGACCCATTAAAGATGTGTAGGGGTTTTTATGTCATAGGCCTAATAGGTAACTGTTTAGGAAAATTAGGATGAAAATGTTTTGTCACTGTTAAGCATTACGACATAATACGCATGTTAAAATGAAAAAAATTACGTCTGATTGAAAATAATGAATAAGAAATATAGCCAATACAGCCAAAAAAGGTAATATAAATACCACACATTTATATTACCTTTTTTGTCTGTATTGGCTATCTTTCTTATGCATAATACGCTTGCTTTTGAGTGTTGTCAACTGACCTGTGCAGTTGTTTCTCTAGGCTCTTCTTAGCACCTGACGGAAGGGACAAGGATCCCAGAAACGTTGTGTGGTATTTATATTGCCCTTTTTTGTCTGTATTGGCTATCTTTCTTATTCATAATACGCATGTGTTGAGCCGACTTAAAAGAAAACGTTTCTTGATTTCAAATATTGTATCACAAAACAATTTAAGAAAAACGTAATATGCATTATTACAATAGTAAACAATTATTATTAATTTGGGTTACTCGTAGCTGAAATATGACAATTCAGAAAATGTTTTCGGGTTTCCACGAATTTATAACGGTATTTAAAGAGCGACGTTTCGACGACTTCCAGCACTGTAATTTTCCACTTCCTCTTGTTTAGTCCCACTTCGAGGCTTAAATACTGTGCTATTAGCGTGGAAATCCAAAAATATTTTCTTCTGCAAATACACCGGGAAAGTCTTCGATTTTTAATGACAGAATTCAGTTGAACTTCGTGTAAAAGAGCTACAATGTTGTAACAGAACTTACATATAACCAACTTTCGAGATTTAGAGACATTCAATAAAGGCTAGACTACTTTAAGCTCTTAAGGTATATGAGATTTAATCTGAACGATTTTGCTTTATCTTTCGGATTATTATTGTCTATATTGTGTTATTCACTAGTTGATATCCAAAATTTCTGATATTTTTAATTTCCATATCTACGGAAGTCTAGTTCCGGGACGATGTTATCAAATAAGATGTTTTACCGTACCTTCATATAAATCTTGGAAACACTCAGCTTTCTGAACACAAATAATTTCAACAAAGTGTTCACTTAAACAATCCATTCTGTAACAATGATATGCAGACTTTCTAATCAATAATGATCAAATTTCAATATCTCACGAACTATATAAGATAGAAATATTTCATATGAAGGTTCAAAGCTTGTTAGATCAATTAAATGCCAATAACGGCCCTGTTGTTTTTTTACACGATAATAGCAACGCCACAGGAGACGGCGTTCTCTGCGTTGCGGAGTGAATTAATTGTTTATAAGTTCAACACAGAACAGGCCTACGAGTGGCATAAAAGATAACTGTACCACTGTGAACAAAAAGTAAGGTGAATTTATTTATAAAATATAAATTCTTTATTTATTCTTCCAAATCAATTTCATCCCCTTCAAAGTAATCCCCGTCCGATAAAACGCACTTTTTCCAACGCTTTTTCCAGTCCTCGAAACAGTCGGAATAGTCTTATTTCGGTATAGCCTTCAAGACCTTCTTCGATTCGGTTTTTATCTCCTCAATCGTGTCAAAACGGCGTCCCCGAATTGGTCTTTTGAGTTTGCTGAATTGCCAGAAGTCGCACGGAGCCAAATCAGGCGAATACGGTGGTTGCGGAACGATATGAGTCGAGTTTTTGGCAAAAGAACCAATACAGTCGTATGCGTAAATCCAAGTCTCGTCCCCAGTAATGATGCATTTCAAGTGGTCCTGATAGTCAGACAGCAAAGTTTCACACACATCAACGTGACGCTTTTTTTTCCAAAAAATTGAGCGATTTTGGCACCAACTTGACGCGTTTGAGACTCAAAACATTCTTCAAAATGGTTTGGGCTGAGCCAAATGATATTCCAACACTATCATCGAGATCTGTAATAGTCCATCAACGATTTTCAAGCACCAAATCTTTGTTTTTTTGGACGTGGCCCTCGTCGGCAGACGTTGATAGTCGTCCAGAGCGCGGTTCGTCTTCAACACGTTCTCGGCCCTCTTTGAACTCGTTGTACCACTTATAAACGTTTTTTTTGTGTCATAGTTTGATCACCAAAGGCCTTCCGCAACATTTTCAACATGTCTGTACAAGAATATTCGTTCCGCAAACAAAATTTGATGCAAGTTCTTTGCTCAACAAAATCACCCATTGCAAAAATCGAAAAATTCACTTTTGGTTGTTTACAAAAACACGTGTAACTCGGAGATAATTAAAGCTTTTAACAAAGAGACGCTTGGCAAATATTATACACAGTCCTACCAAACTAGGAAAAAAAATTTACCTTCCTTCCTAATACCCGGGAGTTTTAAATGACAATTTCACCTTACTTTTTGATCACAGTGGTATATGCAAGGGAAAAGCAGTGGTCATTCTCGCACATCAGATGAAAATGTTACGCGCATTCGAGCTACTTTCATAAAGGAACTTCGAGAAGTCAATGAAAAAAGGGAAGCAGTAAACTTGGAACTTATCAGAATTTGAGGACAGCGAAAACACTAATGTGTCTATCGAGCATAAAAGAAACAACGAAGTTGAATATTTTTGCTCCACTTCTGTGCAAAGTTGATTGGTCTTTCGTTTTAGCGGATAAGTTTGTATTTGAAATTTCGTATCTGGATGTCACAAAGCTGTTAAGAGCAGAATGATTTCATTTCTATGCAAGACGATGCTGCAACTCCCTTTCATTTGTAGGAGGCACCTGAATGTCTCAATTCCAGGACGACGGATTAGAAGATGTGGGAAATACGAGCTTATTCATAGCCTGAGACGTCCCACATCTTACTCTTCTGACTTCTACCTTCGTGGACAAATGAAAGGTATGTAGCTCCTATGCTGGCTACTCTTCAAGATCTACAATGTTCCAGCATTGGATTCAATTCAATAACCAGGAACCATTTAATTCGTCTGTGGCAGGATATAGGTTTTTCATATGAATGGTTGTCGAATTAAAAATGGTACTCATGTTGAGAGTATACTCTATAATTTTGAATCGTCCATTACAATAAAGTTTTTTTCTCGTGTCTTGTTTCACGACCTGCGAAATAATGCAAATAAAATATGGGTTGATGACGCTGAAAATGACACCTAACTTTCTGGCCAGGATCTTATTAACGGCGATAAACCTAGGGTGTGCAGGTAAAACCTTGAAAAATTGCAGTCTTCACTATAGAATATCCCTTTCTCTTCGAAAACCGATAAAACTGTACGAAAGTAGCAGGAAAAATAAGTCATTGTCGATATTTTCTTTCTTATTTGACGAGTAATGCGAATGTGTTCGGACCGTCAACGGTACATTTACAGGCAGATGGAAACTATGAGAAGCAGAGTAAAAGAACGGATACTCATCATGGCTCAATAGTGCATCCTCCGTCCTGATTTTTTTTTACATTTTTCTAAACTTTGAAAATCCACTCGAAGGAAGACGGTTTGACGCCATTGAAGTAGTTCGAGCGCAATCGCAGTGGATCATGAACTCACCGATGCCGAAAAGTTTCCGGCGTTATTTCCTAAAGAATATTGTTATATACAAACACGAGTCAAATATTTTGAAGGCGAAATCAGCACTTTCAGTTCGGAAACTTTTACATCTAATGACAGAAATGAATATACTCTAATTGCACTAACAAACGGAAAGAACATATAGAATACAAGCTAGGTGCTTATGACAAATGGTATGTAGTTGTATAGAGTACATACGGAGAGGAACAAGATGTCCTTTGGCGTATGAACGGAATTAATGTGTACTATTCAAGAAAATAAGGAACAGCAAATCTGAAACTTTTAGAACAGGAGGCGCAGGAAAAAAACATACATACATGTCTTAGGAAAGATAAATGGCGAATAAATGTAATCGTAAATAATATTACTTAAAAGCGAGTACAGTTCATCAAGGAAATATCCTTAAGTTAAAAGAAGAAAAACAAATATCGGGTGGATACAATCATATTTTTCACAAAATGCTTTACATTATCACGCTGATCTGAAGCAATACGAGACACATGTATGTCACTCAAAATGTGCGCACATGTAATCAAGCAAACATGTGTTTCTAGTGAAACAATGTAATTCATTATTTCCCAGCGGAATAAAAAGATCCCCTCAATTAAGTTATTCAAATAAATTACCAGGATTAATACGTTGTTATAATACATGGTTTAACCAAGTAGCTATATAAGTAACAGGTAGAACCAAATAATATCGAATGCTGTGGCATATTACATACATTTACAGACCTCGAGAAACCATTCTCCTAAAGAAAGATACTCAGAAGTAAATTACATAGAACATTGCGTCAAAAAGCTAAATATAAAAACGTAGATGGAAGTAACTGTATTAGTATATTTAAAGACAAATAACGCTGAAGTTCAAAATAAGTATAGGGTTATAACAAAGAGACTCGATTTCACTCAAATTGTCCACGACACTGAAAGAAGTGTTTCACAAAGTAAGTTGGAAAGGGCAAAGATATGGGTTGGATAGCAAAAAATTATGATTTTCATATAGCATTTTCATAATTTCTGGAAGTGTCATGAAGTCAGAAAAATGAATTCTGGGACCGATGACCGTAATCAAACAGTCAAGTCGAAAGATTAAAATGAAACAAAATTGAAGTTCCAAGTATGCTCTGGGAAAACATGTTAGTAGTTACGGAAACATGTAATAGATATTACAGGATTCTTAATATACGTACACCTTCCATTGTGGGGGACGAAAGTGAGACATCAAATATGAGAGAAATGGCGGTACTTCGAGATTATTAGACAACGCGCGGCTGCAGGTGGAATTAAAATTTTTCGCATTCGAGAGCCTCATTTAGGAAATAACATAGTGTAATATAAAAGTTGTCAACTATGATATGTATCTTATAAATAAAAGAGAGTGTATGTATGTTTGTATGTTTGTATATTTGTATGTTCGTTATACAAATCTACACCGGTAGAGCAAATTTCACCAAATTTCGTACACGTGTTCTTTACGACCAGGAAACAAACACTGTCGGGGTGAGACATGTCTACCACCCCCAGAAGCGGGGGTGCACGGGGGTTGAAATATTTAAACATGCTAAAACAGCCAATATTTTAGTCGGATAATAATTTTTAGGGATCCAAGATATTTATGGTGTTTCTACCGATGTTTTCTGAATATAATTTTCATCCCCTACACCCTGGGAAAAGGGCACCCTTAGAATTTGGGGTGGAGAATACAAATCTATACCGGTGGATCAAATTTCACCAAATTTCGTACACGTGTTCTTTGCAACCAGGAAAACAACACTGTTGGGGTGAGACGCGCCTACCATCCCCTGAAGCGGGGGTGGACGGGGGTGGAAATATTTGAACATGCTAAACCAGTCGATATTTTAGTCAGATAAATATTTTTAGAGGTCAAAGATATTTATAGTCTTTCCACTGATGATATCTGAATATAATTTTCAACCTCTACACCCTGGGGAAAGAGCACCCCTAGCGTTTGGGGTGGAGAGTACAAATCTACACCGCTGGAGCAAATTTCACCAAATTTCGTACACGGGTTCTTTGCGACCAGGAATACAAACTGTCGGGGTGAGACGCGTCTACCAACCCCAGAAGCGGGGATGGACGGGGGTGGAAATATTTAAACATGCTAAAACAGTCGATATTTCAGTCGGATAAATATTTTTAGGGGTCAAAGATATTTATAGTCTTTCCACTGATGATATCTGAATATAATTTTCAACCTCTACAGCCTGGGGAAAGAACACCCCTAGCGTTTGGGGTGGAGAATACAAATCTACACCGATGGAGCAAAATTCACCAAATTTCGTACACGGGTTCTATGCGACCAGGTAACAAACACTGTCGGGGTGAGAAGCGTCTACCAACCCCAGAAGCGGGAGTGGACGGGGGTTGAAATACTTAAACATGCTAAAACTGCAGGTATTAGATTTGGATAAATATTTTCGGGGTCGAAGATATTGATTGTGTTTCTACCGATGTTATCTGAATATAATATTCATCTCCTACGCCCTGGGAAAAGGGCACCCTTAGGGTTTGGGGTGGAGTTGCTTTACAGAAAAATAACGCGAATACAACCGAGTTTGGAGTCAAATCGATGGTTATGGATGTCAGTGAGTTTACTTCGGATAAATATTTTTAATTTCCCCTTTAACCCGAAAGGGTGGGGGTTGGAAGGGAAGATAAATAGTCAGTTCTTGCGCGTTCTTGGAGGAGAATTACGTGAATACTATTTCAACAGATGTTGTTGAAAATACAAATCCCTTTAGACATTAGTGGTGAGCTTGCTTAGGGCTGGGGGTGAGAATTGTCTATTATTCTAAAACTGCCGAAATGTTATGTGTTTATGGGTAAACTAGATTGATATTGTTTCTACCGATGTGATATGAGTAAAAATTCAACCCTTTCCACCACGGGAAAGTAGCAGATTTAGGGGTGGTGTTGTTCATACTATTTTAACCTATGTTGTTTCCATTAATAACGACGTATAATGAAAAATAAAAGTGTTTCAGAACCATTGCTTTTTATACTCTTTTAAAAAGTTTTTATATTATAAATTGTTATAAACATAATTTTACATTTATTCCGTAATTGAAGTTGTATTATTGTGAAGAAATAAAGCAACAAATAATCACGGACAAATAAATGTAACAAAAACTCTACATGCTAACGTAGTTTATAATTTAGTTTACTACAACTTCAATGAAAATATTATCCACGTAAACTACATTATTCGAACAATTGTTCTCGAAATCCTAAACCAAATAAATCAATCCATTAATAATCACTTTTCTACCAGAACGAAAGGGCTTAATATGAATGATTATTACACTTAATCTTATAAATAAAAATGAGTGTATGTATGTTTGTATGTTTTTATGTTTGTATATTTGTATGTTTGTATATTTGTATGTTTGTATATTTGTATGTTCGTTATACAAATCTACACCGCTGGAGAAAATTTCACCAAATTTTTTCGTACACGTATTCCTTGCGACCAGGAAACAAACACTGTCGGGGTGACACGCGTCTACCACCCCCAGAAGCAGGGGTGGAGGGGGGTGGAAATATTTAAACATACTAAAACCGTCGATATTTCAGTCGGATAAATATTTCTAGGGGTCACAGATATTAATAGTGTTTCTACCGACTGTTGGGGTGAGACGCGTCTACCACCCCCAGAAGCGGGTCGGGATTATCAGTAGAGCACTTTTAGGTGTTGGGTGGAGGAACGCTGCAATAAAATAACACGAATACAACCGAGATTGGAGTCAAATCCAAGGTTATGGATGTCATCCAGTTCAATTATAGCATCAAATTACCCGTTTAGCCCCAAGGGGCGGGAGTGGATGGGATGGAAATTTTCTAACATGTGAAATCATCGATATTAGCGTGGAGTAAATAAATGCCGGGACCATTGACGTTGATAGTATTTCTACTGTTGTTTGTAGGCATGATAGGGGTGGGGCTGGAGGGGATTTCCTTGAAAATAACGGGAAAAGAACCGAGATTCGAGTCAAATTGAAGGTCATGGATGTCCCTGAATTTATTTATGACAATCTGGACAACGCGCGGGTATCGGCTGGGTTGGGATGAGTTACCGACTGTTTTTTGCGTCGATTAAATATATTTCGGGATGAATTAGATTAATAAAATTTCCCTACAAGTTCTCTCTGAATAATTTCAACTCCTTTCGGACTCATAAGGGTGCACCCTTAAGGGTGGGCGTGAAGTAGCATTACATAAAAAGAAACTATCGGGATTGTCACTGAGTTTAATTAATTTTCTGGAAAATAACGGGAAAACAACCGAGATTCGAGTCAAATCGAAGGTAATGGATGTCGCTGAATTTATTTATGACAATCTGGACAACGCGCGGGTATCGGCTGGGTTGGGATGAGTTGACCGGCTGTTTTTTGCGTCAATTAAATATATTTCGGGATGAATTAGATCAATAAAATTTCCCTACATGTTCTCTGTGTATAATTTCAACCCCTTTCGGACTCATAAGGGTGGGCGTGAAGTAGCATTACATAAAAAGAAACCAGAAACTATCGGGATTGTTACTGAGTTTCATTATGACATTAAACCTGACCGTTTAAGTCCCCGAAGCGGGAGTGGTCGGGGGTGAAAAATTTCAAACATGTTAAACGGTCGATATGTGCGATAATTATTTCCTGGGGTTAATTACTTTGATAGTATTTATACCGATGTTGTTTGTGTATAAGTTAACCCCTGTGAGGGGAGCAAGCTTAGGGGTGGGGTGGAGGTACGTTAAATAAAATCCCGCACAAACAACCGAGATTCGAATCAATTCCGAGACTATGAATGTCGCTGAATGTAATTGTGACAACCTGGGTAATGCGACGGGTTTGGGAGGTGTTGGGCGGGGGAATAAATTTTCAGAGAATGTAATCGGCCGATTTTTGCGTGGAATACATTCTTTTTCATTATCGCATATTTGTGGGGGTGGTCATCTTCTAACATGTAAAAACGGCCGATATATTTAGTCAATGACTTCATCCCCCTTCGGCATGGGAGGTGAGCACATTTAGGGATAGGGTTCGAGGAGCTTTACATAAAAATAGCACAAAAGTAACCAAAATTGGAGTCATATGGATGGTTATAAATAAATGACATCTCGGGCAACGCCGGGCACCCAGCTAGTGAAATAATAATGAAAGGCCAAGATCGTTATAATATTCAAGTCAAGTTAGTGCTTAAGTCATGAACGAGTATTTGTCAAATGTATACTGGCAGTAATGACATACATCTATAGACTGCAAGCCGCCGAGAGAAGTATCGAACTAATCCCGCACTTGTGAAAAGTAGGATAGACTAATTGATACTCGTAGTTGTAGTGGGCAATGACACGAGATACGGAGTGTGAATGTAAATTCTAAGAGTCCTGGCCTGTAACCCACGAAGCCATAAAGCCACATTTAAGCGGCGAAATTTTCCGAGATAGCTGCAGTCATGATTTCAATAGTCACAAAACCTATCATCGTATAGGTAACCTTAGATTTACTATCGCAATGTCTCCTTTGATTTTTGAGAGTTCTCCCACGATAGAAAATGGAAAAATACTGGCCAGCCTAATCTTTCTGAAATATAAATTCTATTTCTTTTGGTCAATTCTCTGATCCAATTTTTTTTTTCATTTTTACTTTTACCGATGACAGCAGTAAACCTTGTAGTTACCTCAATGCCGGCCATAGTAGTCTCAATATTTGCGATTACACTATCACGTCAACTGGACAGTGCTGTCGAGGGTACATCAAGCGAGTTCTTTCTTGATCGTATTGTCAGTGTGAGCGAATCTTGGAGGTAAAAGCATAAATGCAGTAAAAACTAATTAAGGTTGTCTTCGCCGTGAAATATGCCATGTTTTTGCATTATAGCATTCGTTCAGTAAAAAATAATAAGGAAATAATGGTCGAAATATTTTATAGGTAAAAATTTACTAATTCGTTTTTACCAAACCAAGAGATGACAAATATGAGCGAATAAGCGTATAATTGGAATCGTACCATTGTTACTTCCGTCCACGAATAGCTGTTGAATACCTTCGGGAATGTCGGAGACGTTGTAGTTCCGCAAATAATGCTTGGGTCATAAAATATTGTGCTAAATACGATTTGTTCATCCTTGTCTTTCATAGACAATATTCGATCCTTAATGCCATTTCTCTATTAAATTATAGAAATACCAGTTTCATTGGAGTTCACTGAATACCTAACTGTTCCAATTCAACAATACACTGTTAAAATGAAAAAATCACGTCTATTTTGAAAATTAATAATAAGAAAAAATAGTCAAATACAGACAATAGAAGTGATGATACAAATACCACACAACGTTTCCAGACACGTTGTGTGGTCTTTATATTATCAATTCTTTTGTCTGCATTTCGCTATTTTCTTATCATTAATGCATTCATTGCTAATTTAAAATCAACGTACACACGATTCATTAATCCTTGCAGCAGCAAATAACGTGGCAGTATTAAATGTACGCTGTACCCAGAAGAGACTTTGCCCAATTACAATGATTGTGTATATAAGTGGTTCATCAATAGATAAATTACTGAAAGCGCTAGAGCAATTTAGCCTTCGAGATATTCGTATTTCCCTCCTTTATCGATTGCTGCAGGATGGTCCAAAAACTCTTAACACAGTATGGTTACTGAGAGAATTGATAAAAGGGGCATTGCCGACATATTAGTAAAAACTGCCGGGGAATTACAATTAAATTGCAGTCTGCGATCAAAACTAAATAATTAGTGCATACGACCGTACAATCAAAAAATAGCTGAAATATTTTAACGTGAAACCCATATAATTTTCACCGGTACAACGCGAAAGTTTGAAACGTGAGCCTTCAATATATGTAAATATACATTGTTATGACTCTCATTCCTACAATTTTGTTTACATTTATGTATTTTCTTCCTCCTCTAAATTCTATGCCTCATTTCGAATTCGTTTCCTACTCCTCCAACTTCCATTTTATTTTTAAGTAAGCTGTGGGACATTTAATAATTAACTATTCTGTAAAACAGAGAAAACATTTTCATAGATGCGTAGGCTATGATATCCGGTTCTCAATTATTAACGCAATAATCGCCATATCAATAAGTGCATCCCATGAAAACTTCTTGTTAAGTTCTATAGGTATGCCCTATAACAACGATGTGACGAATTAGTCTGCTCATATTTAATTGTTGATGTTACATAATCTTATTTATATAATAAAATTTTTATAAGTTCTCGCAACTAGTAGTGTTCAGCTAGGCTAAATAAATTAATTATACAAAACCATTTCAATTTATATTAATTTTTTATGAAAATAAATTTGTGGATAATCTAAACTTACTATTTGGTTTTTGTATAAATAAATGAGGCTCATAAACTAGGACAAATAATATATCGCAAATTCTGTCCCGAAGAACATTAGTAAATAAAAACTTTATCAACCTTATTTATTTATACACATACTTACTGTTCAATATTTTTCACGGCGTCTTTTGGCCAACAAAGCTTAATAAGCCCCAATTCATTTGAAATTTCTTTTAATCTTTCACCAGTTATTTCTACTACTTCATATTTTTCCGCCTCCTCTTCCTCGAGCTCCTCTTCACCAGACAGCGTACTATTAAATTCAATGGTTGACGCTTGACTTCCTGGTGTAACCTCACTCGTACTTGCGAAAATAACTGATTTTGACATTTTGTTAATATATACTATATCTGGATATTAAAATTAAAAGACATAGACGGCACTTCATACGTTTACTTACACATCACTGACATGTTTACATTGTTGCTAAGCATTGGTGCCAACACGACAGAAAAAAAAAATCTTTTAAGCATAAAGTTTCACGGCTCTTTCTCCTAATAACCATTTGTGCTCTTTAATTTGTAAAGCTTCCCATTCCATTTTAAACAGTGTTTGATAATCAAATGACGTATCATCCTGTGGTTTACGAGTTCTATCACCTGAGATATTTGAATTTGTAGACAATATTAAGTTGTAGACGCTTTGTAGTCCGAACACGCATAAGAAATACCACGATACAGAAGAAATCCACATTGCATTTAATTGAGAAACCTGCACTCCTCTTTGAAGCATTCGTTTAAACAGCAAAGTTAAAGGAAATGGTACCTTTGTAGTGACATAACCAGAAAAAAACCAATTGATGAATTCACCAATTAGCAACATTGGAATTGCATGTGAAATATTTCTTTTAAATGCATCCAACATCATAATAGGATCGTTAGCAGCTGCAATACTTGTTCTTGCCTTCCTCATCAAGCAACCAGTCTCACTATTATTGAAGTAATGTTTCCTCATTAAGAATGCGCTTTTTTGTAAATAATCACCGTTTTCACGAAGTAATTTAGCTCTGATTAAAGCGTGATTATTTTTCACATGTATTAAATTTACGACTTGAGATGATAATAATATATTTAAATAGTACCTCACAATTCCTACGAAGAAAACGATTAAAATAATTGGCAGGAAAACCCAAACTCTAATCGACGCGTCTAACGTGAGATCTGACATAGTGGTCTAGATTCACTGCCAGTGTTACCAAATTACTATGTGAACTATCTTTTTTTTCAAAGAATATTCGACATGGTATTTTGTTAGTATATCACAATATTCTGCATTATCTGAAATATGTCCAAAGAATAACAAATAATTATTCAATCCGGATAATCATTATTAAAAATAGAATTATCGGAAATCTTAGCTCTACTAATAATAACGAATTAGTACGGTATAATCTAATGTTAGAACTGAAGTGTTTTTATATATATTTGGTGGGTCATAAGATAAAAATACTTCAGAATGAAAAGATTGTGAATCGTTCATAAATATTTGAATTGACTTACCCAAAGGTTAGTAAGGCATATAATCAAAATTTAGGCTACCTTTAAAATCTATAAATGCAAAAAATAGAAAATGTTTATTTTAATGTTTATATTTACTACAATAAATATAAATGTGAACATCTTATGTTCAACATGTTTCAAGTTTATACCAATATTATTTACACAGACATTATATTTTATAATTTTTGCATACCAATATAATGAAAATATTATTTTCGACCACCTCTCACTGATGCTGTTGGTGTAAGTTATTAATGTATTGAAGGATGCTGTGTTAGACTTATTTTAAGTGCTCTGAACAGTGTTCACAATTTATTGGCTTAATGCAACTGGAGAAAATATTAATTAATATTAATCTTTTTTAAGTGTTAATGAAATTGACTATGGCATCAACATATTATATCTAATATATTTTCCTATACACAGTTTGTTATGAAAATCATAGTATATATGCTATCAATCTCAGAGGTTCATTTTCACAGGTAAATAAACAGAGGTTTTCTTGAAAATGCAAAAATGGAATATGTCACATCACATTCATTCATACTTTAGTTCATTAGTGTGTACTTAACTAGGAGTATTAGAAGGTATTATAACATCTAAATAACTCAAGCTGATGCAATTTATCTATAGTTTGCCGCTAACTTGAGACACCTAGACCACATAGATCCTAATATTCAGAATACTATTAATAATGATGATAATAGTAATGTGGCATATGATGGAAGATCGTGTGTGGAGTGGAGATTGTAGTAAAGATGGATCCCTTCTCAACTACTCTTCTTAGAACCTCTTCATTTTTTACCATATCTGTCCACTTTATTTTTTTCAATTCTTCTCCAACATAACATTTCAAAACTTTCCAGGTATTTTGTTTTCCCTCTTTATTAATGTCCATGTTTCTGATTCAGATGCAGATGCAGCCCTTTACCATATTCTAACTCAATTCTAGGTTTAATTTACTTATCTGTAGGGCTCTTTTTATGATGAATGCCACTGTAATACATGACCTTATTTCACACTAGCCGTCATTTGTCTATCAAAAGACTTCTAAGGTACTTGGAACTGTTCAGCTATTTGTAATTGATTTCCACAAATGTATGTTAGAATACTATGGAAAATATTTAAAGAAATTATGCACATAAAAACACATATCAACATCTTGTTAAGTTCGGGCCACAACGAAAACATATTGAAGTAAGAAGCAAATGGCAAAAATGATTGAAACATTTTAAATGACTTATTTGTGAATGCTCCCAGTTTAAGTGCTCATACACCTAGTACAGATCAAATGCCACAGTTCCTGAGTTGTGATAATGTTAATCTATAAAGGTCCAAACTAATCCTTGACACTACAGAGGAAATTGTACAAAATAATAAGCAAATGAAGACCAAATGCTGCAGACTAGACATGTGTCATTTAATGTACTGAAACTCATCAAAGAAAAATATTACTATCCAATTGCAATAATTAAACCAGAATTCAATATTGGATGGTTTCAATGGGACTGAAAGATATTCATTGTGACAAGTCTGCATTATCCAATTGCACTAGTCAGTGGCATAGTGGGGGCGACCTTCCACAGTTATATGGGGCCGGAAATATTTATGATTTAAATACCTAAATAAGGTGCAGTGATTTTGGCCTATGTGCTATGCTACTGGAAATAGTGTTGAAGTACAGGAATCTGGACTGAGAACTTTCTGAATCCAAATAATGCAGTTAATTCTTGTCGATATAGTTTTCAATGTGGTCGGTCAACAAAAGCTATAAGTTACATTAAAGATTCTAGATAATGTGAAAGATCTAATTGTAGCAGATCAGTTGGATTGAGTATCCCACAGAAAATCCTGTGTTGCAGGCTTCAGGCTCTTAGCATATTGAAAAAAGTTGCCATAATATCTATACCTCTGACAGCAATTGAGTGGTGACCCACATGTTTCAGTCAAATGAGGTCATACCAGTCAAGCTGCTAGGATTTTAGCCAGAACCTGCAAGCATGTAAAGACTATTCCAGTCTTCATCTAATGACCTACCTGGAGTGTCGGGTAATTAGTATAGTACAAGACAGTGGAAACTTGATCACCACAATAATCTGGACCAACCAGGAGAACTGTGGATCTGATAGGGCTGAAAGTCAAAAATTGGCTGCCCCCCAAACATAAAAAAATGACTATAAAATACTGCGGACTGTAAATTATTTGCAATGGTAATCCAATTAATTTCAACATCTGAAGAAATGAACAAGGTTTCCAGAAACATTGTGTGATATTTATATAATCACTTCTTTTGTCTGTATTTGGCTATTTTTCTTATTATAAACCAATTAATATGGTTGAGGGATTCTTTGAACTGAAATAGAATTTGATACTTCAACCTATTTTTAGTAAACATCCTCAGTATATGTTTGTTAACCATAATTTTGTTTTTGGCAATAAAGAATTATTATTATTAATAATACAGGAAGGAGCAGAATCAAAATAAAATAAATTTGATCAAAAAATTAAAAACAAATACGAAAATTTATTAAAACAAATATGTTTATATACATAATATTTCAGTACAAATTTCTGAGAGTAATAAAATCTATCACAAAATTTATAACACAACATGATATAAATATACAGTATCAATATACACATAATAGCAATTAGAATAGAATGGTAACTAACATGATTATATAAAATATTTTAAACAGTTGAGACTAAGAAAGTCTTTTAAACAAAGTTGACGTATTATTATACTCAAGAACAATTAATTAATTTTTAAGGAATGTAATATGAATTTGAGTTATTGCCTTTTGTTATACACAAAGTGAGACCAAGAGATGTCAAACAAATAAAAATTAGTTGAAAATGACATTTTTTTGTTGTGATTCATTATTACTTATCAATAAATATGGAAAGTTGAATACAACATTCATTTAAAATATCATATTGGTTGCAGCGTAAAAATATTCCTAAAGATTTTGTAACTCAATAGTTTCATTAGGTTTTGGAAAATATAAGGGAGAAATTATTACATTTGAAGTTTGGAAAATGTGATGTTTAACAGGATAGATATATTTTTATATGTAATATTATACAATAGGTATAAAATAAAATGAAACAAAGCAAGACACTGACACAACTCAGCTAATTTGTCATGTTTTCAAAACCACATAATTTAATGAACTGTTCGCTCATGAGATATTGATGTAGACTTCTGGAACACTTCCTTACAGTTTTTGAACAGTTTGAAAATAGCTTAATGAGTAACCTTCAAAGTATTACAACAACAAAACCATAAAATAATAAGAAAGATATACAAAAGAAAGGATAATATAAATACCCCATTGATTTCATATGCAATTTCATTCTATGCAAGCCTTTTTGTGAACAGTTTAAAAAGCCTTAAGACTGCTAGAGATTAGTATGGTTTTTATATTATAACTTCTTTTGTCTTTATTTGGCTATTTTTCTTATTAATTTTAAATCAGATTTTTCATATTAAAACCATAATAATGTATTAACAGCATTTTAAAGATTCTTAAAAATATAAATAACTTAAGTTTATGGTCTAATGAAGTAAGTATTTTGATTGAACTATTGTACTTTGACATACAATTTAATTTTTATATTTTCAAACTTCATTCAATTATTCCCTTGACATAACTTATGCTATGATAAGAAATACAGGATACATAAAACAAATGAATTATACTTTTTTTTTACTTAAAATTGTGAATAAGTAGTAATATTTATATCAAATATAACTTGAGTTAGTTCTAACTTGTATGCACTATTCATTAAAATGTTTTCCATATGAGAAATGTTTTAAAAAAAACTCATAAGAAAGAATATTCTCCATTGTATTGGACCGTGAAAGAACACTATAAATCTGTAACAAATTTAAATTATGCAATACAATTATTTATGATAATATAGTATATAACTACTACTTTATGTATACATATGTAGCTTTTGGCTACATATTATACATATATGAGGAGGACAAATTTGGAATTACAAATAACTATAAGACACGTCCTTTTTATGGAAGAAAAAATGTTTGAATATTAGAAAAGTATATTAATCTACCGCCAAGACCACAAATATTCCAATATGAAATACCTGTTTTATTCTTCACTTCTCCATTTATCAACTGCTTCTCTACGGGCATCAGGTACTAACTGACTTCGCATTCCTCCTAATACATTAGATGTTGCTTCGGTAACAAGAATAATAGGTTTAACAACAGTTGGGGGTATTTGCCTAAGAACACCACCAACTGCGCCAGAAACTCCTTTATGTTCATGCTCTTCACTAGCAACTCTCACAATATTTTGTGCTGTTTCACCCAGACCCTAAAAAAATGAAAAGGATGTAAAAAAAATTCAACTAGTCACAAACATATTTATGAATTTTGTTTTTTTAAATTATTTCATAATGTGAATGATCAAGTGTGGTCTTTACATACTAAGTATGGGCACAGAAACTTTTGGAAAATTGTATAAGTGAGAAGAAAGTGACAAAAGTTTCATTCAAGTAATATTGGAATGTATAATAAAATAAGTTTGTTTGTGGGCATGTACATTGGAAATTTGTGTTTTTGATGGTAAATTATGATTTAATGTGACCAGACAAGGTTCTAGAAACTACGAGAAAAGCTTTGATATCAACTGCTGAAGCTGACAAAAGGAGCCAGAATAGGAAGTTGTAAGATAAAAAACTTCCAAAACAAGATAATAGCACTACAAATAAAGGAAATTTCATATTTTAAATTTAGAATTTTTTTTTTCAAAATTAATTTCTCTAAGACCATATAACAATTTCTTATACGAGAGTTGTGTCACAATTTCTGTAAGTTTAAATACTAAACCAGAACCGAAACAAAGTCCTCAGATTTAACACAAAATTTATTTATCATATGTCACATTATATAAAGTTGCTTTTGGCTATTGTAGCAATAATCATCTATAAAACCATTTTATAACATACAGATATTACATATACATGAAACACTAACTGTACTACTTTATATTCACACAAAACATATCTACGACATAAGTATATATGTATTTATTTAATCTACAAACATAAAAAATGGTTGAGCGGATAAATGCTCACAAAAGGGAGAACTATAATTGGAGGTATTTGGCGGCTTTTAGATATAGTGTCTGACTGACGGCGGAACAAGACTCCAAAGGAATGACGGCCAGCAGTTTTGTTGACATTCAATTACAAGACCCTTGAATGTTTATCTAACAATATTTTGAGTAGCTCTCTTAGCGTGAGAAAGCCAGATGTCATACGAATGTGAGAAAAGAGGAATATTCTGGGGAGGGGAAGCTGATAGGAAGGCGGATAGGCAGTTGGAAGTCAGAGATGGAACGAGGTGGACATGGAGTCTGGGATTAGTTGGATGCCAGAGAGCAAGGGAGAAGGACATGGATGGAAGTTAGAGGGAAGTCAAAGCTAGAGGAAGGCGGATGAGTCGAAGGAAGTGTATGGATGGAGAGGAGAGATGTAGGCCTATAGTGGGCGGTTTTGGCATTAAATATGGCCAAAGTAATGAATTTAATAGAAGGGTTTTAAATATTTGAGATGTATGGTGAAGCTGAGAAAGAGTTTAAAATGGCAGAGATTGTATGTAATAGAACTGTTATCATGGTTTTGTTGTGAGACCTAGAACATTTGAATAGACTGAACATTTTGGCGGTATCAATCATACTTGACAAATTGAATGGTGGGCGAAACATTTTAGTCCGTACGACGAGTCTGGATACCGAAAGGATAAAGTGTATGTGTTTGTGAAGCATGTGTGTGAAAATCTGTGTTATTTTATGCACAGAAGGGCCATTTAGAGTGAAGTGCGTTCCAGAACCCCAAATATATGATAAATTCTGTAAATGTTAAATAAAGGTAATTAGCCAGATTTAGTTTATTTTAACTTCATATTTTGTATATTTGTTTAAATTGTAAATTTTATTGTATTTTGTTCTTATCAACCCAGTGAAGACCCTGAGATATAGCGTTTGATTTATTAAAAATGTAAAGTAAATTGATTGTTTGTGTAACTTGATCTTGATGTGGAAAAATAAAAATACGGATTCTTGAATTGTATTCTGAATGAATAAATTGTTTTGTTTAAAAATTTAATGACCCGTTTAATTTAAATACCTGTAAAAAATCATCTATATTTTGTGCTCCAATGTGGACAAAATTAATTAGTTTTCAAGTTGTTATTAAAATTTGGGCAACAACTTGAAGCAAGTTTATAATTTGTCGATTATTTATATTTTGGTGCGACAAAGTTACAAATTTAATTTAAATTCTTTATTTGTGGTTATTACAATGTAATATATATATATATATATATATATATATATATATATATTGTAATGCCAATTAATTAGGACATTAATTGTTTGAACATAAAAATTTAAATTGTTTGAGAAATCCTTTGTAGTGGCGGAGTTTCCAGAACATAGCGACAATGTAGCCCAGCTCTGTTCCTTTGTCGGAAGGTCTAAAAATGGTGTATGTGCACTGAAAACACGACGATAGTTCAGTTCGCGGAAAGACATCGTCGATGTATAACTGTTAGTTGGTGATTGGAATTTAACGGAGTTGGTAATCATTTCTGAGGACAAAGTAAAACATTCACGAAAGCATAACGTCGAAACTTGCTAATTAAAAGCAGTTTTGTGTTCATAGCCGGCCAGAAATAGTAAAATTTCAGTCCAAAGCAGTAAAGACTGGCAAATCTACAAACCATGGAATTCACCTAAGGCAAGCAGTCAACAGATAGCCGACAACAAAAGGGAGTATCACCCGAGTTCCTGACATATAAAATTTTGATTAGAATCTGTGTAAAAGCTGTGAATTTTAGAATCAGTGTAAAAATCTCGCAATAGTGTCTTTCAATAACGAAAGGTAAGATGAAGTCAACTGGACAGATGTGAGTAACAAATTACAAATTAATTAATTATGTAAATGTAATTAAAAGATAGAAGTCAGATTTTGTTCTATCAGAGTTAATTTCTTTACTTTAATTTCGTTCTAGTTTAATTGTCAAGTACATTTCTTTTCTTTTAATTGTGATTTGTTTGTTAGTAAGATTTTTAAACATAATTAATGTGTCCATTATCAAACCCAGTGAAGACCCTGAGATTTAATATTTTAAATTTGTAATTGTTTTAGATTATTTGCCACAAAATAAATATTTTGTTTGTGAATAATTAATTCTTTTATTTAAATAACACCTTCCATTTAATTATTACATTAATAGCTTCAATGAGAGGCTCAAATTCTTCAAATTTCATTTAATTAAAGATCATTTAGTGTATATTACAATATATATATATAGTCATACTCCACAATGTTGGCAAAAATATAATTTTTAAAATTAGACAATTTATTTTGTAAGACAATGATAATGTAATTGACAAAATGTTATGGGGTGAGAACGTTGGATTAAGAGCTGTCCCAAGTGGCTTTTTGTGATTATTGTTGTTTTTGATGGTTAGTTGGAGAGAGAATAGTAAAATTGAAGACCTAGTTCATTGCATGTGAAATCAGGCTGTTGCTATTTCACAACATCAGATGTTGATCATGTTAGTGGAAAGGGTGGATTTTTGGGCAGTGAAAGTTGTAGTAGATTGCCAGATTCTGTTGGAGAAGGTTTGAGAGTTTGTCAGATGTTGTCGTGGCCATTGTTAGGCCAAAAATATGGCAAAATAGAGTTAAAGATTGGTTTTGAATATAAAAGAAAGTATAGTTCAGTGGAGACTATGGTTTGAAGAATTCGACACCAGATACTATTTAACTCTGCCAATTTGTTGGTTGTGGTATATGGAACATTTAATAGACTGGTACCTAGAGGCAAAATATCTCATGATCTATCCAATGGGTATTATTATCAACTCTGGCCAGTTGCCTTGGTCAAAATATCTTGGGCATTGCAGAAATACTGACCGACTGGTGGTTGCAGGTGAAACATTGTGGGTCCGTAGGCAGGATCCTATTGTCTGAAGTGTGTTTGTGAAAGGGAATGTGTGATTTTATGCACATAACGGAACATATTTTCAAAAGTTTAATGGTTTTTTTTAATTTTCATTTTAGTTTCTGTTAATTGTGTGAATTTGAAATTGAAGATTGATTTCAAATAGTATGTAGAGTATTATTCTTAAATTTAGTCAAATTAATACATTGTAAACTTTTCACAATTGTTGCATCATCAAATTTCATTTTGTGTTTCTGTTTTGCGGGATGTTATAGTTAATATTTATGTAATTGCAGATCAAAAGTTTTCTTTAAATATTACGAGTCTGATAGTGTTTTTCCCAATGCTGTTTGTGTATAATTTCAACCCTTTTCGGAATGGGAGGAGAGCACCTTTAGGTATGAGGTTTGAAGGGCTGTTACATAAAAATGCTAAAACAACAGAGATTGGTGTTATGGAAGTTGCAGAGTTTAATTATGATATTCAAATTTCTGGTTAAGATGTACTTCAACACCTAGGAATGAGGTGCACGGAGTGGTGTAACACTCCTTCCTGAAGAAGGAGGCTGAGAGCCTCCGAAAATTTGAAGAACAACCTTCAGTTCCTCATGGCGACACCGTACTTCACTTTCAGGTAAGCCACAACCTATCTCTCTATCCTTTCCATACCAATATTTTTGACAATGTCACATTCTCACTATTACAATATATATATATATATATATATATGTGTGAAGCAATTTTAACAAAATTTTGTATAAATGCTCATTTCTAACATAAATCAAATATTATGGGAGTAAGACAATACTAACACCCTTGGGGGCAGCAATGGACAGTAGATATTTTAAAATACTATTTAATTGTAAATAATTGTGTCAAATAATATTTTTCAGGGTCAATGAGATTGATAGACTTTATCCCAACATTGTTTGTGTAAAATTTCAACCATTTTTGGCATTGGAGGGAACCATCATCAGGGGTGGGATTGGAGAGATATACAGTAAAAATAACATCTAATGAAGATGGTATTGTATAACTCTATTAGTTAATGTAATGGGTAGTGTTTTAGGTGATTTCAGAATACCAAGACTATATTGGACACTTAGGTTTTTGTGGCTGTCTCAAGATGTCTTGACTCAATTAAGGTACAGGGTATCAATGTACCTATTATGATGAAATTAACATTCCATCTGCATATGTAGGTTAAATTACTGCAAAACTCTGTTCATTAATGCCGCGGATTACTCTGTTAACGAATCATCCTGAGCCAAACTCACATTAGTTCCCTAGAAAATACTGGTTAATTTATGGATTACTAATATCAATCTTTATTGTCTGTATGTCCAACTGATACTTGTTAATTTCATGTTGTTCACATGAGATTTCCAGCCACTGAGAAGAGCTGCCAGATAAATTCTTCCAGAGGTGCCAACACTTTGAACGGTTCATCAGTACAAGAAGATGATATACAAATGAGAGTTTGTGCAGTGCAGTGTTATTTATGGAAAACTTTTTAGTGCTATTAGTGAAGTGAATTTCAGCATACAATTATTTTTATTCCTTACTTTATATTTAAGATTTCTTACATTATGTAATGTACTGTAATCGTAGCTTATTCTCTCATATTTATGTATGTAGTATTCCTTATATTCTCCCTGAACCTATTTCATGAAACTTCAAATATTAAATTATTCAATCACTATTTATGCATAGTATTAAAGATGTAGAGTATTTATGTATATCTTATTCATATGTAAGTAATATAAATTTAACGTGTCCTATTTCCTCAGCCGAGGACTAATAAATCTAATCTAATCTTTTTGGCTACAATTTTAATGTAGAATTAAATACTTTTTTGGGCTTATATAAATACCAGGAGATTGGGAATTCAGCTATTAATAAATAAATATAAGATTTAAGAGAATATTTACACACTTCTCTAACAAGAACAATTGCATTTGCCATTCCTTCTCTAATGTCTGCTGGCTGTGTAAACTTTCGTCGTTTTCCTTTGGAAGTACGAGATCGTCTACGTACACTAGGTCCTGGAGATACCATGTCATATGCCATTTCAGCAGTGCTCTGTGGAGATAAGGAATACCTGTTATACTTTTAAGAAATAAATTTTAATTGCAAAAAAAAAATAATTAGATTATACAGATAAATGTTGATAAGAGTGTCAGAAATAACCAATTAATTCAATATGAACAAACAAATATTTAAGATGAATTAAATATGACTACGGTAAATTGCAGAAAACTCCAAACAAATTAAAAAATTAAATACCTTTGTTTAAATTTATTAATTTTTTTTATTTTACTGATTTAAACCACTGGGGTAAATACAAACATTATTAAATATATTTTTTATCATTTCTGAGGAAATTGTTGTACTACTTAGGAAGATTACTCCCATATTATTGTTTAAAAAATATATATCACTAAACTTATGGGCACATCATGCCTGATTCTTCTATAAAGTTATGCATTGATGAAGGAATGCTATTTCCTTAGGTTTCTATAATAATGAAACAAAATATAGAAATAATACTTAAACCCCCTTACTTGTATGGCCTGGACTATTCTATTAGTCAATTCCAAAGCTGCCATGGCCGTAGATGTTGTAAAAGAGTTAGCTCCACGTTGCAGGCCTCGCACTATTCGTCCATCTTTCTGATACTGTTCAATTGGCAGCCAAAACAAATCTCTAATTCCTTGAACTGAGAATTTTGTTAATGAACTTGAGATAAAATTGTCCATTATGTAAGCATTAATATATTTCTATAGTATGTGTTCAATAACTTTGTGTTTCCTTGGAAAGATTTTTGCATGTACTATAGAAGATTATTGACATTTACATTTTTTTTTACATGATTTGGAATTATAAGTAATCTAATTGTGTTGTAGTTGTAACATGAAGATAATAGGTGTTAGGTGCAGAGAAAAATTAATTGAAAGGCTGATGATTTATATGAAACTCATTTCTATGGAAGCCATGAATTTATTTGCTGTAGCACATGAGCACATATACAACAACCGTAACTGGTGAACAGTATATTAACAGTATTGGTAATAATAATGATAGAAATTGCGTTGACAATAACAATAATTATTACTGTTATTATTTCTATTTTTATTAATATTAGTGATGTTGTTTTAAGATGTTTTAATATTAGAAGTATTTTAGGGTTACAAATTGGTTTATTTGCAATTGGCCAAGCTTTTACTTTATGTAACTATCACCCAACCAATGCCCATTATTGAAAGAAAATACACTGTATATACTAGTTTTGATAGCACAATTTGACCTTTTTTTGATACCATACGACTCCTATGTTTATTTACTGGCTTTAGTAAAATGAAATCATATTCTCTGTGTTATTTCATAATTCAATGTTAATCCACTTACAGAAAATCAGTTTATAGTATAATTGAATATCTGATTTATTTTAGAATGTATCAATTGTTTTCATTATGCTTGTCATCTGCAAAATTAACTCCTTTATAAGTTCATGATTATGATCAGATAATCTATTAAATACTGGAAAAATGTAACTTATTTTCTGTGAAATGTCCATAATATTATTTTCAATTCTGATAATATGTTGGAAAGCTATTTTTTTGTTGAAAGTTTGAAAGTTATAAGTGGTGATTGAAATTATTCTTTTCTGAATCCATTAATTAAAAATTTTAAGTTTCCACAGATTATATTTTTAAGTCTATTTTATAAAGTTTATGTGGTCATAATTCTAATAGTTACTATATAATTTAGAATTAGCAATATGTGACAAATAAATCATTAAGATTATGAATTTCATATTTGTTCAATCAATTGCAATTGCAATTGCACAGCATTCAAAATCAATTTGTAAACATAATATGCATACTTGTAAATGTTTTGGTAAGTATTAAACCACTCCTCCTTTCTCTTTTACAGATCTGCAGAAATATAAAGTAAGAATGTTATTACTTTAATTAATTAAATCATTTCTCTAATATGGTGTTTACTCAAATATTATTCAGTATATTTTTATTGAACTTCTCTTAATAAGATTATTCGCTCAATTAAGGATCAGGTGCGAAAATCTCAACTGCACCAGGAATCAAACTCAGGACCTCAATTTGTGCCACTCTGAACTGCACCTGGGTGCAAACCCAAGAACTATTTATCCAATACTTATGTATTTCTTTAAAATACATGCTCATTTCATTTACAACGAACATTGGTGGCAGAGCATGCCGTGGAAATTCTGCACAAAATTTATTTATATAACATCAATATTTATAGAAGAATTTGGCAGTGTATGGAAATTGTAAGTTAAACCTATTTTATATAATTTTAATACTAAAAATTGTTTTACTCAACACTTATTCAAATACAATTCTTATTTGGATTTTTAGATTTACTCCATTGTACGGCTGATTAAGATTAAGGACGAAACAATGCGTCATTTTTATGTTTTTTTAATAAATTATTTCTTAATAAAGGTTATTTTTACGCCTATTTCTGACCAATTTGTTTATGTTCTTACATTTTTTTTTAAAAAAACACTAAGAATATGCTAAAATATTTCAGTATCACTTTGAGATTAATATTATTACATAATAACATTTGTATTGGAGGACAAATGATTTGTACAATGCTTCATGTTTTTACTTGATGGTGGCAGACTAAGAGGAAATGAACATACTGAAAACAGATTACCACACCATGACCAGAAAATGTGACTGCACGATTCTTGAAATTAATTAATCAAACGTTTACATCATTTCTTGCACAATGAATGCAAACAATAAAAAAAACATATTACAAGGAAACTTACATAGTTGCACAAGGGCATGCATTGGTCCAACGCCTCCTAATAGTCCAGGTAACTGATTTTTCTTTATATCTTGAAGCCACTCTGACATAACAAATGAGATCAATTTGTCAAATCCCAGGAGCCTCCATTTATCATGAAAGAAATAAAATATTAATAGGCCTTAAATTAATTGCAATGCTTTAACATAAATTTATGAATTAACCAATACCAAGTACTTATGAAGATTGTTTGAAAGTTTAAGTATTATTTTCGTTCATAAAATTAAAATCTTACAAAAGGTGTTTCAAAAAATATATAGATTGGGAACTAGAAAAAATGGGAAATTAACTAGCAGAAATTTCCCACCTTCTGACATATTACAGTAATGCACATTTCAGCAAGAAAGAAATGCAATACCAACAGGAAAAACATAACAGGATCAAATTTACTTAACATAATACTAATAATATACATGAATGATTATGGTCAGGTTGATGTGTTTTAATGCCAGACTGTTTTATGACTCCACAAGGTGTAATGAGAGCTATTATACATTGATTTTTTTTATCTATTATGGCCTTGGATCTCCAACTGGGAAATGGCCTGAGAGACTGCTTACATGTGTGTCCACAATTTATTTATGTCAGCAAATAGAGGGCATTTTTACACAAGTTGTTTGATAAACATTTTGTATACATGTCCAATGGGCAAATGGGTAGACCATTTATGCTTTGAGCCAAAGAAATCTACAACATTCCACACAAAATATCAGGAATGATATTTCTAGAATAGCATTAACTGTTCACTGAAAAAAGGATATGACAAGGCTGTACTCATGAAATAGTTGATAATAGTTAGTAAGTACCAACCAACCTGATGAAAAATACTCAATGTCTCCTATAACATAACACGTGTTAGGCCAGTATAGCACTTAACACCGCACAGTCATGTGCATAGAATCATAATTTAAATCAAGTTAATGTGGGACTTCTCTGAAAACTCTCATGTATACTAACCATTTTGGTTTTTTGTAACCAATTGTCTTAGATCCACCGATTCTACACTCACATTCCTACTTTGGTTTGATAGCTCACATAAGCAGCAATATGGTGATACAGAAATGAACTTCACACAAAAAAATTATTCATTCCCATTTGAACTGTACGGTTTGCATATAATGCAACATTTTAGTACTGCTGTGCATAATGACTTTTAGAAAAAGGTTTACACTTACTTGTCATTCTCTATATTATATTTTCTGTGTTTCACATGCCTATCAACTTTTATTTATTGAGTTCCCCTTCAAAATTGTCCCTATTAGATATTATACTCTTATGTCCAGCACTTCTTTCAATCCCTGAAACACTTCTGGAACTCGATCTCTTAGCTCTTTCTGCAATGTGCTTTTAATCTCACATATGCTAGTAAAATGACGGTCATTTAAGGTTCTCTTTATTTTTGGGAAGAGTGCCATGTCGGGTGAATATGGAGACTGTGGGGTCATTACAGTGTTGTTTTTGGACAAAAAGCTAGGGACAAGTATGAAGTATAAGCATGAGAATTATTGTGGTGCAAAAGCTATAAATTGTTTCACCACAAATCTGTGCGTTTTGTTTATTGCTTCAGATGCACGGCGTTTAACTTGTAGGTAGTTTTATTAATCATTTGACCATGTGTAAAGAACTCATGATGCACTAAAATCGAAGAACACAGTGAGAATAACCTTCATATTCAACCACACTTGGCGAACCAGAATGTCTCTATTGGGATGATTTCGATGCTATATCTGTAAACTCATGTTTAATCACCCATTATGACACATTAAGTAGTTCTGAATTGTTGTTGACTTAATTTAGAGAGACACGAGAAACTTCCTTTCCGTTTGAAAATCAATTATTTTGGAAATTATTTTGCTGTTGTACATTTAATACCCAAAACAAAAGAAAAAACTTCATGCAAAGAACCTCAGCGACCTATGAGTATGCAACCATTCATAATTATTTCTGTCACTTTTTCTGTGTTTTCATTTATTATTGATGTGCTGCAAAGTCCAGTGCGCTCATCAATTAGAGCGTCTTCACAGCCTTTTTGGAAACACTTATACCTCAAATACACCATTGTTTTACTTATAGCTGACTCACGAAAAGCAATATTTAACATTTCTAAAACAGTGCTTCACTTTAATATTTATTTTAATTGCAAAATTTATATATAATGGTACATATTGGTGGTGATATTCTAAATTACACTGACAAGTCAAATCATAGAGCAACATCAGCTACAGATCTGTCAACTACTGAATGAAAATAACAACAAAAATTCTACAAATTCTCTACCATGTAGAATTCTTCTTTAATACTCAGATGAGCTACAATTCTGCTCTCATGAAATGGAATTCAGAAATCTTTCTGACACTGTTTCAGACACAGATGCACACAAGAAAATCAGTTACAGGGAAAAAACAATAGAATAATTAGGCAATAATTTGGTAGAAAAATATGAGGATCTTTTTAATATTGGAACATTTTTATATTCTGACTCAGTAAAATTAAAACTATATGAATAGTTCAGTCAACCATATGAGTACACGGTAATGAATCACTGGTACCTTCAGAACTTTCCAAAACTTCTATTTGGACAGAAATACTTTGCCAAAGGATGAGAAGTAATGTAATGATAAAACCAGCAAAATATGTAGCATATCTAAAAGAACTTTACAGCTTATGGATATTTATTCTTCTGCATAAGAGAAAGAACTAACATTTTCCAATAATAAATGCTTTGTACACACTTCGTGTGCTTTGCTTTAAAATGACACCTTAAACATTTATGTAATTTGTTTCAATAAATTTCTATGAACTTATAAAGTTGTTATGCCCTTTTCATAACACTGCAGATAAAAATACCTGCTTTCAGAGGTTAAATTGAAATTAAATAATTCAGGGTAAAACAAAGCAATTATGGTGAAATGACAATGTTTACTGTGTAGGTAAAATGTAGTAAAGCCTATTATAAAACTAAAAATTAAAATATTATTATGTAACAAATATTAAATAATAGAGCAATTAAATACCCATGTCTATAAGATATCCTTTTCAATCTAAACTCTGAAGAGTTCAGCTGTCCTAAACCCATGAGCAATCCAGCAAGAGGTCCATGAGTCATGTCAACGTGTTTCCCTTGATAATCCAAGCGAATTGGTACTTCAGGTGAAAAAACAAAACTCCTGAAAGAATATGAAGATGTAATTTGAACAGTTTTTAATAACACATTTCAATACAAGTGAACAGATGGTGGGCAAAGATGAAGGTATAGGGGAAAAGGTGTAGAAAAGGGACAATGACTTGGATATTACTTATATATGTAAAATGTTAAGGACTTGAATTTGGATTCTTGGGTAGTGAGGAAACAGAAATATAGGAGAAAGGTGGGAATATGCTTTTTAAGGAAATCATATGCTTGGGCATAGAATTACGCACAGAGCAAAGCATATGTTCAATAAGTAGAGAGTATATTTAAGGACCCATACCAAGTAATACTTATTATATTATAATATATTACAACAATTATGTTATTGGTAAGGTGGATGGAGGAAGTTGGTGGAAATCCTTTAATGTGACACATTTGGTGCCGTTATATGAAAGAAAACTTCCTCTAGAGCAGTACTGTCCAACCTTTCAACTACTAGGTACGAAAGGGTGCATGGGTGCACTACCTCATACTACTTTTACTACTACTTCTATTACTAACAACAAAACTGGCACTGTTAATTTAATGGCTTAAATTTTTAAATAGTAAAAATTGGCAAATTACTATTATATATATATATATACAAACTTGGATAGTGGGGAAGGATAGAAATAAATAGGAGAAATAGGAAGATTGCGCTTTATGTGAATTCATATGCTCGGGCGAAGAATTACGCACATAGAAAAGCATATGTTCAAAGCAGAGAGAAGGATGGAAGAAGAAGGAAAGACTGAAAATATTTGACCCAGGCGGGACTTGAACCCACGTATTCTGCTTAGTACACAGACGCCTTAACCATCTCGGCCACCGGGTCTATATTTAGTTAAAGGTAGTATGTCTTTACTCCTTTAAGGTACTGGTAGTAGTTTTAGACTTCATTAAGTTAACCAATATTTTTTACTGATTTAATTCATCATGATTTTTTAGACACCTTTACTTTATGTAGTAGGAGAATTCCCGAATACCATCAGTCATCATCCTGGTTTATTTGATGTTAGATGCGAACAGGTTATGTCAGGGAGGGGAATGTAAATAGGTAAATGTTCCAAACACTGACGCTATTGACGTTCGTAAAATAAAATGTTTACCTATATATATATATATTACAGAAACACACTCACCGAAAAAAAATTGGAGGTGGTGGTGGTTTGTCATCACATCCATCAACAAATTTTTTAGTTATTTTGTTTTGAAATTCATATTTATTACTTTCTTCCTCTAACTGAATTAATAGTGTCTGAGATTCAGAAGAAGGTTCACTATTTGATGCCCCAACATTTACAGTCATTACAGGGGCCTGGTGTGTCGGTGTACTATGTCGTGAATTGTGATTCTGAATGGTTTCATCTGAAAACATTTTGATGGATTAAAACAAACCAAAGTATTCAATCAAAAATCACATTCATTAAATCAATGAATTTTTCAGTTCAAACTTATACCAACCCTCTAGTTTAACAACTCCAGAAATTTCATTGAAGAAATTAAACAAGAAAACTAATGCATCTTGGTCAATATTGAGTTTTAGTGGCAAAAGAGATATTTTCAAACAGCATTCTTGAACTTTCAGTTTAGGGTCAGGCCTTATATGAACAGCTTTCAATACCACCTGAAATAAGTAGATATGAAGCAATAATAAACATTTAAATTTTACAAAGACAATCATGCAAAAAAAAGAACCTTTGCATTGAAAGTACAGCATAGTACCATAATGTACAGATTATATCAACAAGATTTCGTTTATATATAACATGAAACAAACACATTCACATAAATTAACTGGATAGGAATGGGAGATAGTGCTAGTATACATATGGACTAAAGATGGGTTATGTTAATTGTACTCGTTATAATGTGATTCTGAGGTTAAGTAGCCTGGGATTATTATTGGAACTGTTAGAATTTTGTATAGCCACATCTACACAAACTACTTTAACAACAACACAAGAAAAACTTAGAACTAAAAAGGTTCACTCCTTGTTCCAAGAGACCACACCATTCAAGGAGGTTACACATAACACTTATTTCTTAATTAGTTTTCATTAGCACTTCCTCCAAAAAAAATAAAGAAAAATTCAATATTTCACATATTTAATTTTATTTAAACCAATCCTTTATATAGCATTTCAAACTGGATAATTTCTAATGGCTTAGTCAGCAGGTCAGCTAACTGACTAATCCCATCAATGTGATCCAATCAAAGTTCTCTATTCAAAACTTTTTCCCTTATGTTGAAGTGATGGGCAATATGCTAAGATTTTTTATGATACACTGGATTCTCAGACAACATCACTATCTGTCATAGCCAATATAGAATGTAGGTTTGTCTGAGTTGGCAGTTTGAGTTAAATTATCCAACCAGATTTCTAGCCACATCAACTCCTTTGCTATTATTTCTCGTGATTATGTCGCGTGATGTAGATGTTGACAGGTGAGCGGCCCGATGAACCATTCGAAGAGAAATGATGCGTTATCAAACTTTCGATGCAAACCAGTCTTTCTTCAAAATTTGTACCCTCATTGCTTCCTGGCGTCGGTACTTCAACCGTGGAGATGGAGGTGACAGAGTTTGCTTCAAGCACCTTGTCCGCCAGGTCCGCGAGCATGTCAGTGTCGGTTATCGCAAAGGCGGCGACGATTTCCCGTGTCGCCTTTGGCAATCGGGAGACTAACAGATCCCGGAGAAATGATGAGCTGGTCGCTGCCGTCTGATGTACGAGGAGCTGACGCATTTCTCGGAGCAGCTGCGATGGCTTTTTGTCCCCAAGACTGACACGGGATATTAGGCGTTCCAACTTCACCTGGTTGGATTCTGCACTCCGAGTGATGAGAGCGTCTTTCAATGATTTGAGAATGGGGTTGACGATCACGTCAAGTACCAACTCTGTCGTTTCCGTCGATAGCACAGAGACTACGGTGTGGAACTTAGTGCGGCTGGCGGTAATGGCGGCCATAGCGCATTGGGTCTCCACGTGAGCAAACCATGCCTCGGTATTTCGCCACAAAGGCGAAATTTTAATGGACACTGCCGAGATCGTCGCGGTGAAGGGACGGAATCAAATAATTTGATTAGTTAATTTAAAACATTTCTTAAAAATTTGGATATTTTTCACTAGCGGTTGGAGAAAGCGACGATACAATTAGCATCACTCAACTGTTGATTTTTATCTGTGGAGCTAAAAGAATTTGTGTAATGGAAGAACTAGCTGCATTAAGAAGTTAAAAAATAGATAATGAAGTCGCTAATAAACAGACAAAAGGTCTTCATAGATTAACGATGGCGAAGTTGCATTTTTTTTTTCAAGTATTAAATTATAGTAACATGTACGATTTGAAATGGAAAAATTTCACGTGTGTAATGGTGCAAAGTACATGACATGTTTATTAAAATTACAGAATTAAATATTACTGTAAAACCCTGATTCATAATTCATCAATATACACGTTCAACGTGTTGGATAGTGTTTTTTTTTAAAATGAGTAAACTTAACTGACACCAATGCTGAATATTGAATGGATGCACAGTGGTACCAGTTGTGTCACAAAGTAGCCCATGGACTTTAGCATCATTTATGCAAAGTGGAATCTTTTACGAAGTAAATGAGACTGCAAACTTTTTACTAACCATTGTGATAAATACCATGCCGCTGTTTGTGTGAAAAGATCTCTCTGACAGGATTTTGCACAGAAGAGTAATACCAAAACACATGCACATTTCCATTTATTATAAAATTATTAAATTAGAATTAAAAATGTAGCATATTACGTGAGGGGTCAGAACATTCGTAACACAATCACTGATGTAGTTTTATTATTTTACTTAGTTATCCTTGGGGTGATGTAGCATATAACTTTAAAAACTCATGTGCCACCACTGGCCAAAGGTAATATTGAGCTTCGTGTAATTTTCATTGCAGTCAAAAACAGTCAATCAACTAGTATGTATAAATCATCTTCATGTAGTGATAGAAGAAATAGAATATATTCACTTATACATACCATATTAGCATGTGATTGCTTTGGCCTAGTCTCACTTGAATATTGATATAAAAATTTGTTAATTTGTGAAGTAGCAAGTCGATCTCTGACTTCAAGTTCATTAACTAACAGGACTTGGCGTGATGCTTCAGGTGTTGTATCTGGATACACTTCATGCTGGAAACGAACCTGAGAAAACAGAACAGTTATAGATACAATTATCTTTTACACAAATATATTTCACAGAGAAAGAATAAAATTGGCTAATTATTTTAAACTCCCACCAATATATTTTCTGTAAGAATATTTATATAAAATGATACTGACACAAAATAGTCATCTTCAGTCACTCAAAGGGTTTATAAATGGGCTGAATGACTACATAATAGTACACAAGATCTTAGAACTCAACCAATTTATACTATCACAAACATAAAAACCTGAAGAATGTATCAGCATTCTTTATCATAATTTTAAAATTTTTGCAAAGTATTTGTTAAAAAAATGTAGACATTAGACATCCCAAAGAGTGCCACATTAGTAGGCTACAACTATTCCATAGGGAGAATGAATGACATTGTAAATCAATGCCTACAAACTTTGATACCTTCATTACACATTTTCTCCACTACTTCTCCAAAATTGAAAAATCAATTCCAAATCATACTCATCACAATAGATGTTGCGTCTTTGGTTATCAAAATTTTCCAATCCAAGCCTATAGAATGTATGGCATTTACATGAACATATTATCTCTTTTCCTTGAAAGAGATTATTGACTTGATTTTGAAAATTAATACTAATGCATAGTTAATTTTAACTAATTGGCATTAATAACTACAATACAATCAGCAGTGAAATGTATCAAACCTGCTGATGAAGAGGATGATTTCCTCATCAATTTTTAAATTGCCGATATTATAAAACATCAAATGTCTGAATTATGTCTATGAATTAGATACAGAAGTAGCCAAATAATAGACGAAATAAGTGATAAATAAATATACCATAAAATTTCTGCAATCCTTAAGTGCTAACCTCAATTGATTCTACAGCACACAAAAAAACAACAACAACACAAACTCAAAAGCATGGTTTAAACACCAAGAGGGTTCATAGCCATTGTTGATTTTCAACATATCAGTTTGTACATTAATAGCAGCAATGTTAGATTTAATATGAAGTACGGTGAGGTATTTATTTAATCACTTGTGTGGTGTGATTGTATCCCCCATCATAATTTGGCTTAACACCAGCATATAGAAAGTGCGCACCAACGGAAAGAATTTGTTCGTGTAAACAATGTTATATGCCAGGTAGCGGAAGGGACAGTATTTTTTTGTCTTGATGACCCCCAAGGTCAGTTGCACAGAGGACAGCAAGGACTGTTTATCTAAAGAAGGAACGGGATGGATGGAGAGGCGAGTTGGCGTCTGATGGACACTTGAGGACGACAACCAAGCGGGACCCAACAATTGGCTGGCAACGAAGGTTTATGGATACCCACAGAAAAAGAAGTGACATTGCCTGCTATTTTCTGGAGGCAACTGGCACATGTGCGTGAGCTTATCCTGTGATTAGCTTTCTTTTACATTTCTTTAAAAAGATTACAATTGCCATTTCAATTTTTAGTTTGTTCGATTTCCACCCCAAGATGTTAAAAATAAATGTGCGCACTTTGCATATGTCTGGTTGAAAGGTGCAACATTTGGAATAAATGTACCAGCGTAAAATTATTAATAAATTCAAATTCACATAAATGGAAACAAGGAGTCTTAGTAAACAACCTTACCACACTTTATTTTGTTGGTTATTTGGCTACTTTTTAATGCAAATTTTTAAAATACCTTCCAGTTATGTACTCAGAGTTTTATGCACAGATAAGCTCTTACTTATTCTTGAAATCAATAATAACATCATAAATTCATTTTGATAATAAGAATTTATACAAAATAAAATACAATTTTAGAGAGAAAAATTGACTCCACATTTAGTCAAGCCACTTCACTTAATATTTGATTTTCAACCAGTTTTCAGTAACTAACAATTTCTGCCATAATGTTTCCTTCTCATTTCTTAAAGACCAAGTCACAAATTCTGGCAGGTATTAACTTTAACAGGAACACAGTAATTAATAATATATTATTTATCATCATATTCCTTATACAGGCCTAAGAAAAACAGAATTATTATTAACATTAAAAATTTAATAACAACTTAAGTGATTCTTTTCTTACCTTATTAAGTTGCAGTTCCATTAAAACATCATGTTGTCGACCTGGCCCTCCTTTTGTTTGCCAACTAACATGTGGTACAAGTTTTGGGGTAGCAAATAAAGGATTGTTCATAAAGAACTGTACCTGTTTAAGACCAAAAATCTAAATTACTTTCATTAGGTTTAGTTATAATAAAATCCATTCTTAGTTTTGAAATTTTTTGACGATGGTGATGCAATATTTCAAGTATTAATTGGGTATTTCATTATTTGAGTAACAAGGGAGAAAAAGTAAAAGAAAACAGTAGAGAGATGAAGTAATGTTAAAAGATATAGAAACAACAAAGATAGACAGATTAGGTTTATCAAGCAAATGATCCAGCAGAAAAACTGAAAAGGTTAAACTAGTGTGAAAGTAGAGGTTACTCAAATTTTTTAAACAGCAAAGAAATTGTTCGTCATTGAAAAAAATTAACATTCAGAGGTACAGTACAGGACTCAAAACACTCATCTACTTGATCTAGTCTTAGACATCTATTTTGACATTTAAGGACTACTACTTCAAGTAGCTTCTTCCTTTTATCAAAGACCATGGAATACCCTATAAATACTTATAACAACTTATTCCTTGTTAACAGATTAGGATACAAAAACCTTGACAGGACTGAGAATTGAGCCCAGGGCTACTGTTTAATAAGCTCTCTCCACACTCTAACCATTGAGCTATCCTCATTGACTACTAGTCACATGCAAGCAATCTGGTGTATAAACACGGAGACAGTCAATGAGGATACCAAAGTGGATAAAGTGATTCCTGGTCCTGTTGAGATTTATTTATCCTAATCTAACAATTCACTTTCCCAACATTTAAAGCTGAGCTTGATCAAAAACATTTGTTCTGTTCTTGAATTCATTCCTTGTTTTAAAACATCTAACACAATATGTAAACAATTCATTTATTTATCAAATATATATTCATAAACACATAATGAGAAATGTGTACAATAAAAATAGACAAATTTTTGGCAAGTTACAAAGCCTGTTGTTGATTTAATGGAATATACAGTCTATGTAAGTCTATGTACTTTGGAAATAGTGGATATGGATATGGGCAGCCACAACTTTCTCATGTGGGCTGGTGAATAGGAGAATCTAGGAGGTCTCTCCAAATGGATAGTGGCCGTACTTCCAATGTTGCTTATCATTGGAGGCATTGAGAACAATTCCGAGAAGGGATTCTCAATTATGTGTAGTATATGTATATAAAATATGTGATCCAATGTAATGGTTACACAACTGGTAACACCTAAGATGGGAAAATGTGAACAGAAACGAAGGAAGCAATAAAGTGCATTACTTATATCAGAAAATGGGCATTTGTTGGAGAAATGAACGTTGTTAGATAAGAATTATATTGGGCTAACTTATGTATTCAAGAACTGGAAAAGTTAAACATGGATTTGTGGGTGGTGTCTCTTGTAACTTTAGCTTTAGCAATTCATTAATTAGGAATATGTAGTTTGGAAAGGCAGACAATGAATAGAAATGAATGACAGATTTCTAAGTATTGTTTATTTTATTAAACTACTTATGTAGTATTTTAATAGTTTTTTGTACTTTAATAGAATGTACAATTCTTCCCATGTTCTAAAAGCATTTCAAGCTTTTTGTGCAACATAGGAGGTGTCAGAATAGTCTTTTTTATGGGCCAGTTACTAACAGCAAAGGAATTATCAAATAATATACAATCAACTCAAACAACAGCATCATTTATAACAGAGTAAATCCAACATATCTCAACAATTTAAACATTGCTCCACCCCTTCAAATAATGAGAGAGCCTTGAGGAAAGTCAGCTGCTCCATGTCCCTCTATTATTTCCAAAAGAGTTTATTAATTTGACAATGTCACATTATTCACATTGAAGTATGGAGCAGCCACAGGAAACTGAAGGAAGTTCTTCAAATTTTCAGAGACTCTCAGTTTCTGTTTTCATGAGTATATACACATGTAAGAATGTGACATTGTCAAAATAATTGAGATCATTGGTAGGGATAGGAAAGAAATCTATGTCCCTCTATTATTTCCAAATGAGTTAATTAATTTGACAATGTCACATTATTCACATTGAAGTGTGGAGTAGCGCAGGGAACTGAAGGAAGTTCTTCAAATTTTCAGAGGCTCTCAGCATCCTTCTTCATGAGTATATATACAAGTAAGAATGTGACATTGTCAAAATAATTGCGATTGTTGGTAGGGATAGGAAAGAAAGCATAGGTCAGACAGATATTCTTCAAATTTTCAGAGGTTCCTCCTTCCTCAAAAATGAGAGTCTCCGAAAATTTTCAGTTTGATACTTGAAACTTATACTTACTTCAGATGCACTTGTCTTTGAAAATGAAACAGACCCTCCAATACCAACTTGAACCTCATTTTGTGAATGCATAGTATTCAATTTATTAAGTGGAGGTGTGGGTGGACAGCTTTTACTGAAACAGATTAACTAAAACTAGTTTTATATATTAAAAACAGACATATCAAATTTAATGGAAAACTAACCATTCAGCCTTTGAACAATCTTCTATTTTAACAGTTTTCTTATTTATTTGAGTTGCCTGAGGAGCTGAAAAATCTTGTCCGCCATACATATGCCAAACAATGCTCATTTCCCGAAGAGTGTAACGCAACACAGCACTTGGATAATGTTTAGGAGCTCTGAGAAGGTCGGTTTTCCCATGAGGAACAGAAAAATGGTTATCAATTACTCGAACTGGTTCTTGCATCAGTAATCTTACTTCAGGTAGACCATTTTGAGGCTGAAAGTTTGAAATAGATTTTAGCTTGATTATTATTAAAGTAATGAAATATGCTGAACAATAAATTGACCAAACTTCACAGTTGGTTTATAACTAATAATTAACTATTTATTACAATATAAGTAGTGTGATATCTTAAAGTAATCAAAAGTTTCAGTTTCTGAAATTTGGATGGTTTATAGTTGAATTAATTTAATAAAGCAGTAAATATTGTCAATGAAATAAATTAATATTCAAACAGAATCCTTACCAAAATACCAGATCCTGCTTCTCTTTCCAAAATACAAAATTCTTCTTCCCAGTTTTCATCATCCTCAACTCCTTGAGACATTTCAGAGTCTCCCAAGGGCTTTATTGGTATAGGATGATTTTCATCAGGAAAGAAGAATACTTCAGCCCCATATTTGTTTGTTCTTGCTTTAGATAATTCTGAGAGTAGAAATTTTAATGATTTAAACAAGAAAACAGAACCAGGCAAATTCATGATCAAAATATACCAGAATAAATAATTTATAATTGCCTATTATGAAATTTCTAGGTATAGACTAGCATTGTTGATAATACTTATTTGCCCAATTTGGAGAAGAAATACATGAAATAAGAGTAGACTGACATTCAAATCTGAAACAACTACATTCATCTTCAGGAGAAAACAGGAGCTTCACTTCATGGTACAGTCCACAACATAGAATATTGCACTCGATTCAGATGCAGAAAACCCTAGGAAACTATATCCCTGACCTTATCACTCTTATATAAAATATTTCTTCTCAAACCAGCTAATGGAACATCTGAACAATATTATCTTATTAAATTTCAAATCAAAGAAATGTCGAACGTGCTTCATCACCTTAAAAAGTAATGAAAAATACATATTTTTATTTGAATAATTTTTCCTTCAATTTATAGTACCAAAACAAAATATAAGTAAAATAGTAAAACCTTTAACAAAAGCTCCCAAGGGTAAAACAAAACAATTATTTTCTGAAAATATAACTAATATTTGAAGCGAAGAATGCTGATGTATAATAAACGCCTATATTGTTTTTATGAAAACAAATGACCACTGCCATTAAGGTAAATAAAAGCTTTTTCTTGAACTTATTGGCAGTAAATGAAAAATATTGTACAACCTATGGATATGAAACCAAAACATCTATCCAAGTGATTATACTAGTGACAACGATCAATAAATTTACATCAATGATCAAAGGCTTTCCCAGCGTAGTTGCTGCAGAAAGTGTTCTTGGGTTTCCCATTGGTACCCACAGCAATTAAACCTCCATGTTTCAATGACCACAAAGTCTATCATCATCTTCTAAGTGTCTAGAAGATGATACCAGAAATTGCAGTTGTCAAAACATTACAGTTTAACTGCTGTTGGTACCCTTAGAAACCCGAGAACTCTTTCTGCAAGAAATTTAAGTGATTAATTATCACAAAATACTTACTGGTTCTTCCATTTGATGCAAGCGAAAGATTTTCTGCCATAGCTTCTTCCATTAAATCATGGACATGTTCTACTTGAGATTTTGATAAATTTTGAGAATTATTTTGATTATTATCTATTTCAGACCTTTTAGTATTAACAAGAATAGTTTCTTCAGTATTAGAAAATTTACTTGGACTCTCATTTACAGAATTAACATTAATGTCATCATCATTCATAGATGTCAGATCACCATCAGATGCAAAATAAGTAAGTAATTCAGTCAAGGCTTTTCCAGAATCTGCACATGTTCTTATATGAAGTACATTATTTGAAGCTCGAAGATCAATTCTTGGAGCATAGGTAGATTTATCACTTAATCTCAAAGACAACTCGAACAAGCCCATGTCCAAAACACAAACGTAGTCTTTCCTCAAATCGACTGGAAAATTTTTCTGTCTGGTATTCGCCTTATTAGAAATAAATAATGCAGCATCCTCAGCAATGAATCGAAGGGTAGAAGTGCTTGTCTGAGCTGCAATGTTGCTTGAAATACTAAAGCTACCTACAGTGACAAGTGACTTCAATGGTAAATATAGGGGCCTGTAAAGAAAATAAGTAATGCTGTTACAATAATTGTCTAAAATTAACTGAGAATTATTATAGCCATTAATATATTTGTTTTACAAACAAATAAAATTATACAAAATATACACACATATGTTTGACAAATGGAACAATTAACTTAAAGCATCATAGATTTCCTTTATTGAAACCGAGTTTTCTGCGCTGAGAGACACGAAGGGTAGGAGGGAGTATATGTCCCATCAACTCTTGTTTTTGTTAGTGTGCTCACTTTCATATCTGATATTTCATCAAGCTTTCTCATGCCACTCAAAATTCAACATTCTTCTGTAACACATTTTACAAGCTTCCAATCTCCTACACTCAGACCGTCCACATTTCACATCTGTGCAATCCTGTAGTATACAGACAGTTTTAGAAACCATCACTGAAATGCAATTTCAATATCAGAGACTAATAGAAATCTCTTCATGAAAAATATATTCTTAACCTGTGCTATTTCACCTTTGATGACTTCTTGGTTCCAAATTATAAATAGTAACTCCTTCTCTGGTAAAGGAAAAATATAATCTACAAATTTTAATATTGGATTTATTAAACACTTCTGAATTTAATTCCCGTTTCAAGATTTTATTTTAATTACTTAAAAAAAAAAGGTAGAAGAGAGTCAATTGCTTCCTTGAAATAGAGGGCCAATGGTGCCATTTCCCACAGAAACCATTTCAAATATTTGTACATCCTAGTGTAGTGCTCAGGAGATACCAGCACACTGTATAGTAAGACGGTATCAGGTACATTCATTTTATCTCCCGAGGAAGGAGTCTACCATTTTCATAAATTTATATACATATACATATATAAAACACTTACAGAAAATGTGACGAGGTCAAATTAAATAACACATTATTCACATCACAAGTTGCCACCCAAATCACACAATACACTCCCTCCCATACAGGAGGGCATGCATTTGCTCCACGTGGAATAGTCTGGCCTCTTACACCAACCGGATCCTCAATGCCTTCATCAATAGAAACTATCCCAGAGACCTCCTCCAAAAACAAATAACCCATGCCCTATCAAATATCCAAACACCCACACCCACACTGGACCAAAACAAGAAAAGTAGTCCACCCCTCACCACAACCTACTTCTCTGGATTACAAAAAATCAATTCCTTTCTCCGCCTAGCGTACACTGGACTGCAATACAACCTTGACCGAAAAACCACTATACCCCCATCTGCCCAAGGGTTGTCTTCAGACACCCACCCAACCTCCGCAATTTACTTGTCCACCCCTGCAAAACCCATGCCAGATTGCAAACCTTGTTGTAGGAACAGATGCCATGTCTGCCCTATCTTACAGCCTACATATGTTTATGTGCATGTTTATATGTTTATGTATGTTTAACCATATATGTATGTATAAAGTATTTTGTATGAATGATCACTATCAGAACCTTTCCTATGTCACGAAAGTGGCCTGGTGAGTTGTCAAATGTTTATGGGCTCCTAGCTGTGCGGCGGTGAAAACTCCACAGTTCGCAGTCAGCTGGAGCACGGAATGGTGTAACGCTTCTACCTGAATACATATGTATGTTTGTATGTGAGTGCGTGTGTTTGTATGTGCATGTTTGTATGTATTGAGATATATGTATGTATAAAAGGCTATATATATATATATATATATATATATATATATATATATATATATATATATATATATATTGTAGCACCAAATATATTGTAAAAATAGATAATTGATTGGTTTAAATTAAATTAAATTAAGGGTACACAATATTTAACTGAGTCCTTTTAATTGCCTCTAAGTAATTTCAATTTACTCACTCACGAATTTGAATTTAAGACTCAAACACATTAATTGGGCATACCTCAGGACGATTTTATGAATCGGCAGAAATCTCAATTGTTTACATCACAGACCAAAACACACCTGTTCGTCTTTGCAGTCTGCTAGAAGCTTCCCAGTGCAGGTAGACTGATTGAGCCACTTCAAAATATTTCACAGGAAATCTGTAATTGTAGGCCACTTCCTCCTTCTCTCATCAGCATAATAGTAGTTCTGAGCATCAGTGATGTTTAGCTATCTTTATTTCTCTTTTTCAGTTGATCAGGCTTTTTTCCTTTAAGTGATTGATTTGAACTTTACATTTCTCACATACTACTTTAAACTTCCTAGACTTACTCTCCAATAGGTATATCAGAATTTTACATTTCTTTCCTCCTCTTCCTCCTTCTCCAAGTTATAGGAACTGCCCTTTTTGTCGCTTGTCCATCTTCCAGCTAGACCTTCTTCATTCCCCACCAGAGGAGGGTGGAAACCTCTTTATGTGTTATTTCTCAGCCAATCTTACAATTTTTCTAACCTACTCTTGCCTCTTAGAAGGGTTGACATTTGGGAATTATAGTGAGGTTGTTGGCTCCTGAGACAGGGGTTCTCCCATAATCCTCTGCCTTTGTCTGGAGGCACGATTTATTCTGGACAGCTCTGACACCCCAGCACCAACTTTCACATGTATTTTCTCAGCAAGCTACAGATCAGTTCTGGGTATATGGACAAATAATTTTTTTGGGGGAGAGGGGGTGTTCTCATCCGCTACAATATATATATAATTGCAATATTGGTATTGAAAGGAAAGAGAGATAGGTTGTGGCTTACCTGAAAGTGAAGTGCTGTGTAGCCATAAGAAACTGAAGGTTGTTCTTCAAATTTTCGGAGGATCTCAGCCAGCCAGTGCACAGAATGGTGTAACACTCCTTCCTGAAGAAGGAGGCTGAGATCCTCTGAAAATTGGAAGAACAACCTCCAGTTCCTTATGGCTACACAGCACTTCACTTTCAGGTAAGCCACAACCTATCCCTCTTTCCTTTCCGTACCAATATTGCAATTATTTTTGACCATGTCATATCCTTACAAATATCATCTATATTTATATATATACTAGCTGGGTGCCCGGCGTTGCCCGAGATGTCATTTATCTATAACCCCCGATATGACTACAATTTCAGTTGTTTTTGTGCTATTTTTATGTAACGTTCCTCGAACCCTATACCTAATGTGCTCACCTCCCATGCCGAAGGGGGTTGAAGTAATGAGAAAATATATCGGCCGTTTTTACATATTAGAAGGTAACCACCCTCACAAATGTGTGATAATCAAAAAGTATTTATTTCACGCAAAAATCGACCGATTACATTGTCAGAAATTTCTACCCCTGCCCACAACCTCCCAAACCTGGCAAGTTACCCAGGTTGTCACAATTAGATTCAGCAACATTCATAGTCTCTGAATTGATTCGAATCTCGGTTGTTTTTGCAGTTTTTTTTACTTAATGTACCTCCACTCCACCCCTAAGCTTGCTCCCCTCACAGGGGTTGAAATTATACACAAACAGCATCGATATACATAAAATGAAAGTAATTAACCTCAGGAAATAATAATCACAAATATCGACCGTTTAACATGTTTGCAATATTCCACCCCCCAACCACTCTCGCTTCGGGGACTTAAACGGCATGTTGAATGACGTAATTAAACTCAGTGAAAACTATAACCCCGGATTCAACTCCAATCTCGATAGTTTCTGCTTTCTTTTTATGTAATGCCACTTCACACCCACCCACCCTCGGAGTTAAATGACTATTTAAATGTCATAATTAAATCCAGTGACATTCATAACCCTATATTTGACTCTAATCTCAGTTTTATTTGCGTTAATTATTTTTAACTCCCGTTGAGCCCCACTCCTAAAGTAAGCTCCATCCCAATCCAGAAATGGGTTCAAATTAAACACGGAGAACGTGTAGTGAAATTTTAAATTATATATTTATTCGACGCTAAATTCTCCCACCTTAATCCACCCCCGTGGATTGCTTAGATTGTCATAAATAATTACATTCGATTTGAATAGAATTTCGATTGTATTAGCGTTATTTTCTGGTATCTCACCTCCACACCCACCCCTAAGCGTGATGTCACTCATGTCGCTAGGAGTTTAAATTTTACAAACATAAAATGGGTGGAAATACTATAAATGTAATTATCTGTTAAAAATATTTATTCCACACAAATATTGACCGTTAAACATATTAAATAATTTCCATGTCTGGTTCACCCCTGCCCTTGGGTGTTAGATGGCCAATTGAATATCATAATTAAACTCTGCGACATCCACAACCCTGGATTTGGTTGTATTCTCATATTTATTTGCGTTATTTATTTTTTTACTCTCGCCCCTAAGCGTGCTCTATTCCCATCCTGTATCTCTTCGATACCTAAAAATATTTATCTGCCTAAATATCGGCTGTTTTAGCATGTTTGAATGTTTCCACCCCCTCCTGTAAGTGTGCTTCCCTCTCATGCTGAAAGGGGTTAAATTTTACAAACAACATCGGTAGATTTATTATCAATGTCACTGATCTTGTCAATTAATTATGTTACAATTAAATGTATTTATTCTTTAAAAATATTAACTTCTCGCAAATATCGATCGTTTAACATGTTAGAAAAATTCAAGCCCTGTCCACCCTGTCCCGCCCCTTGGGGTAAAATGGCCATAGCTATAATTGAACTCGGCAACATTCATAACATCGGATTTGACTCCAATCTTGGTTGTATTCGCATTTTTTATTGTAGTGTTCCCACCCCTAAAGGTCCTCTACTGAAAAGCCCGAAAGGGATTGAAGTTATACTCAGAGAACATGTAGAGAAATTGTATGTATCACATTAATCCCGATAAATATTTCGTCGTTGCAAAAATCGGTAGATTAACATGTTTGACAATTTCCAACCCCGTCGCTGGGAGGTTAATTGCTAGTTTAATGTCATAATTAAACTCAGCTTTATCCATAACTTTGGTTTTGACTCCAGTCTCTGTTGTATTCAAGTTATTTTACTGTAACATTCCTCCACTCCAACCCCGTAGGATGCTCCTTTACCATGCCGTAAAATGTTGAAATTTTACTGACATACGTTGGTACAAACACTATTAATCACTTTTACCCGGAATTTTTTTTATCAAACTCAAATATGGGCCTTGTTAGCTTTTTTGAAGATTTCCACCCCTAACCACCCCTGCTTGGGGAACTTAAACAGCAATTTGAATATCATACTTAAACTCACCGACAACTATAACCCCGGATTTGAGTCCAATCTCGATTGTGTTTGCGTTATTATGATATAAATCTACTCCACCCCCACCATTAATGGTGCTCCACTCCAATCCCGAAAGGTTATATTAAATACTTGGAACATGTAGAAAAATATAATAAATCTCAGTGAACCAGAAAAATATTTATTCAACGCAATTATCGACTGCTTAACATGTTTGAAAATTTCACCCCCCATCCATCGCCGCTAGGGGAAGTTAAACTGTAAGTTAAATGTCATAATTAAGCACAGTGACAAATATAATCCCGGATTCTACTCAAAACTCGAATGTTTTTGTGTAATTTCATGTAATGCTACTCCACCCCAGCCATTAAGGGTGCACCACTCCCATGCCTAAAATAAGTTGAAATTATACACAGATAACATGTAGTGAAATTTTATGAATGCTATTGATCCCAAATTATATTGATTCGACGCATGTTTGAAAATTTCTTTCCCCACCCATATCCTCTCATCACTTGACAATTCCCACCAACCCCTGTGAGTTTGTTATAAATAGTCTCAGCGACATCCATATCCCCGATTTGACTATTATCTCGGTTGATATGGCGTTAATTATATGAAACGCCCCTACACCCACACACATAAGGGTGCTCCCATCGCATGCCAAAAGGGGTTGAAATTATACACAAACAACATCAGTAGAAATACAATCAATATAATTAACCTTAAAAAATATTTATTCAACGCAAATATCTGCTGTGTTTGCATGTTCCAAAATTTTCATCCCACTACCCCTGCCTCTGAGGGGTACATGCTAAGTTGAATGTTATAACTAAGTGGCATCCATAATCTACGATTTGGCTCCAATCTCGGTTGTATTCGCATTATTTTCCTGTAAAGTATCTCCATCCCAAATCCTAAGGGTGCCCTTTCTGCAGGGTGTAGGGGATGATAATTATATTCGTATAACATAGGTAGAAACACTATCAATATCTTTGACCCATAAAAATATTTATCCAACTCTCATATCGGTTGTTTTAGCATGTTTAAATATTTCCATCCCCGCTTTTAGGGGTTGTAGCCGTGTCTCACCCCGACAGTGTTTGTTTCCAGGTCGCAAAGAACACGTGTACGAAATTTGGTGATATTTGCTCCACCAGTGTAGATTTGTATTCTCCACCCCAAACCCTAAGGGTGCTTTTTTCCCAGGGTGTAGGGGATGAAAATTATATTTGGATAACATTGGTAGAAACACTATCAATATCTTTGACCTATAAAAATATTTATCCGACTAAAATATCGGCTGTTTTAGCATGTTTAAATATTTCCATCCCCGTCCACCCCCGCTTCTGGGGGTGGTAGACGCGTCTCACCCCGCCAGCCTTTGTTTCCTGGTCGCAAAGAACACGTGTACGAAATTTGGTGAAATTCGCTCAACCGGTGTAGATTTGTATAAGGAACATACAAATATACAAACAAACACTCTGCTTTATTTATTAGAAGAAGAAGATTAGATTTGTGTGTGTGTGTGTGTGTGGAGTGATAGAATTTACTTACCTATAATCAACAGCACAATCCCAAAGATGTATGTGTAATTCAGTTATTACACCAGGAGGATCATATCCTGCCACAGGATAGTCACGTACATCAAAAAAATCAACAAACTGAGTAAACCAACTGGTACTACTGTGACACATGCGATGTCTCAGAGTTGCTCCTCGTATTCCAGCAGCCACTCGAAAAGTCTAGTAAAAATTTATAAAAAAAATTTATAGAAAAAATTTAATGTTTAGTTTTAAAAAAATTACCTTTCTTTTGGTATGTTTTCAGTTATATGTTATTATCAAGAAGAAATTGTATATCAAAATTTTAGTAGTTTAAAGTTTACATTAATAGAGAATTTTTATTATGGTAAAAAGGACTGTTGACGCTGATGGTTTTAAAGAAGTGGTAACGTTTTTATTGTTCATTCAGGATGATTATAACAAAGAGTTGAAAGCTTCCGACTATTTATTTAATAAAGTTAAAAACTTGGAGAATGTTTTTGTTAGGATTTGATGATGGTATTAACATGGTTGGACAAATTAAGTGTATCTAGTTTCAAGTGGTAAATCATTACTGAAAGCAAATAGTAACTGTTGATTTTTGGAGCTGCTTAGTAACACTCCAGATATCATGGCTTCCAAAAGAGGCAATTATTGTCAAAATTTTTATGAACATATATTACTTGCAGTGGTAATATAACAGTAGAAAAATCTTTATATCTATTAAAAAGTATTTAAATAATTGAGAATGTTTAACTAACAAAGAATGCAAATATATCTGAATTTGTCCAAAAAATATGGTGAGCATAATAATGAACAACAGATTTTGAGTACCTCATTCATGATGGAGAAATTAACATTCTGAGGCCTTTCACTTATCTTTATTATTTTCAATTTTTTGTTACTTTCAGTAGAGAAAGACCAAAGTCTGCCTACTAGAAGACTAAAATAAGCCAGCAATTAAATATCTGAACAATGGAGGATAAAGCTAAACAATGAGAAATCTATCCAAATAGTATTCACAAATAAACAAAGGAACCACTGTCATGAAATATAAATGGCACTATAGTGCTGTGTGAGAACAACCCCAAGTACCTAGACATAAATTTAGAAACCAAACATAGCTGGAAAGTGCATACCAAGTTCTGTATTCCAACCATAACAGAACAAATCAACACTGTATTGAAAAAAATTAAACTGGCTCATCTTGTGTAAAGTGCAGTGTATAAAAGCAGAGCACAGTGTGTGAGTGAAGTGTTAACAGACCATAAAAATCTAGAAGACAACATGGGATAGATTCTAGTCGTTAGGTATGTAGGTTAAGATTTTTAGAAGAAAATTAATGGTTAGTCTTAAAGGACTAGTTTTAATGACCGGCACATGGTTGCAGATAAACAAAATATACTTTTGTAAAATACTTTACAAATAAGACACAATCTGAATAAAACTGTATGCAAACAATTGGATGTTTTACAAGGTGATAGTGCTATTGTTTTCAAACATAATTTAATAAGCCCTAAGAAAAATTTGGTGGTAGTAGGATTTAAATAAATTCTCTGGAAAAATAAACAAATATGAGTACCATAAATAGGAGCATATTTATAATTCTATATAAAATACTTAATTATGGAGTAGTAAAAAATAACTTAGTGCAACTTTTAGTACTCACAAAAATCATATTATGACAATAACAACAAAAGATTGAGTTTTCACCACAAAATTGGTTTTTAAAAATGTATAATAACGAAAAATATATTGAGTGGTCTGTTGGGATTTGTATTGGATAGTCTTTATGAGATGCTTTAAATGAAACCACAAAATCTGGAGAGGAAGATACTTTGAAACTCAGAACAGTAAACCAATCCCTGGAAGTTGCTGTTGGAACAATAGTAGTAATCAGTCTTAGTTCTCTGAACAAAACATATGTGAATTAACTAGTCAACAAGAAGCTCAAAATAATCATTATTATACTATAATCAAGTGGTAAAACAATCATATACTTAAATAAACAAGAGAAATCAAAGAAGAAAAATTATTTTGTTTAATAGAGTAATAACAAATTAGAAGTTTGTTCAACAAGTTGGAGATTGTTGCTAAAAACACGACCATTTTTAGAACTATGATAAAAATGGGATATTAGCAGTGAGTAAGCTGTTTATTGAGGTCATCAGCAATTTTAATCTGGTTAGTTGATTATGCTTATGAAATAAAAAGCATATCACCATTCTTATTGTATTTAATCATTTTTTAAAATTTGTGTAATATATTTTTATATAGTATTTATTTCACTAATTCATATAGTATTTGTGATATTATGAATATGCTGAATTGTTGACTTTAAGCTGATGCTCAATGTTAAACAAAAATAGTTAAATACTGCAATAAAAAAATCCCAAGTCAGAAAAATAATTATGAATATATTAATTTTAAGATAATAAACTACCTTTAAATTAAGTAAATTTTCATCAACTTGTATTTTTATGGCAACTGTCAACATGTCAAGACTGTTTGCACCTGTTCCAACTGTCAATTGTTGGTCTAAATTGGCTCCTGTATCTGATCTGTATATTGTAGGTTCTAAATGAGAAGGTGGAGCTGATCCAATACATCTTAAAGGCAGTGGACCTACAGGTGTTGTCACAAGACCTGTAATTTATTTTTATAAATTTCAAATTGAAACAACACTAAATACAATTCAAGGCAATAAAAACCATCAAAACATTAATCATACCATTATGATAGAAAGCAGCTTTATTAACTTGAAGGCACATATAACCCAGGCCAGATTTTCCTTTATACCCAGATACATTAAACAAGTTTCCATCTTCAAATTGTATTTCCAGTTCACCATGCTGCCCAGGAATTACATTTCCACTTGAATCCTGTTACACCAAACAATAAATATAAACAGAACTAGAAGATATACATATATTTATATTTAAGAACAGGGAAACTCTAAATGCTACAATGTTTCATTTAATAATAAGATAAAATAGCCATATACAGACAAAAAAGTGATAATATAAATACTATAAAACATTTCTGGAACCTTTGGTCCTTCTTCAGGTGCTAAGAAAACTAAAAACATAAGAGCCTAGAGAGACAACCACACAATACAGTTGATGAACTCAAAAGCACCTCATGATAGGAACATGGTTCTGGAAATGTTGTGTGGTATTTGGTTATTTTATCTTATTATTAATTTTCACAACAGATGAATATTTTTCATTTTAATGTTTCATTTACTTACAGGGAGTGTGATATCATCTTATTTTGTTTTATGATGTTACTACAAGTGAAGCGGGACATAAAAGTACATTCATTTTTTAAATGTATTTTATTTACTTTCAATAGGCTTCTACATATGTAAGAGTTTAGACCAACATTCTCTTCTTCAGGACAGAAGGACTGAACATCAAGCTGGCCAGAAAAATAGTGTGTTGTGTATGTTGATTGTTGCAGCCTAATAGCTGGCCTGCCCGGTTTAGAATTAAACAATGTGTGGCCATATGGCATGACATTCAATCATACAGGACTTCGGAAGCCCCTTAGATTCTTGAAAATTTGGCATGTTATTGATTCCCAGCCTGGCAATGTGAGCTGTCAATTTAAGGTATGTAAACTGCATTCTATCTGTCTTTCCCATTCAAATAAGTAAATTAATTACTTGGTTTATAAATATGTATTGTAACATATCAACATGAGTGTCTGATGATAGGTGTGTAATTTGGATACATTGTCAAGTATTTTGTGTATTATTAAGTTCTCCTTTGGCAGGTAGAACCTCGGCAATAGGGGCTGGTGCAAGAGTGGTATTGTTTGTGTTTGTAAATTCAGACCATGTTTCGGCATCTCAGCGATTCAGTGGTTGCTGAGGCATAAAAAACTCAAAACACGTTCTCGCTCAGTGCAGGGCATAGATATTGTAAAAAGCATATTATACAAAAGTCTAATAAGGAGCTGAGGCCTTATTACAAAAAATGAGAATTATTTGTTGAGAAGGATTAATAACTATAGATATTAAATTTTGATTACTGCATTTCGTCACCCAGAATGTTGGGGGTTTTTGGAAGTTCAAGATTTGCATGTGGCGACAAATGTCAAAAATGAGGACGAGATATGAAAATTAGAGATGAGAACAATGTACATATAGCAGTGGAAATTCTGAAGTACGTGTGGTTGCAGGAAGAATTTCATAAACACACGCACACACCAAACATACGCACCCACTCTTCTTTGTTTTCGTTTCTCATCCTCATTTTCCTTTCCTTCCTAATTATTGTTGTTTCTCGCCACATGCCAAATCTTTCAGTTTAAAATATATATATATATATATTGGTATGGAAAGGATAGAGAGATAGGTTGTGGCTTACCTGAAAGTGAAGTACGGTGTCGCCATGAGGAACTGAAGGTTGTTCTTCAAATTTTCGGAGGCTCTCAGCCTCCTTCTTCAGGAAGGAGTGTTACACCATTCCGTGCACCGGCCGGCTGCGGAATGGTGTAACACTCCTTCCTGAAGAAGGAGGCTGAGAGCCTCCGAAAATTTGAAGAACAACCTTCAGTTCCTCATGGCGACACCGTACTTCACTTTCAGGTAAGCCACAACCTATCTCTCTATCCTTTCCATACCAATATTTTTGACAATGTCACATTCTCACTATTACAATTAATATATATATATATATATATATATATATATATATATATATATATACACACATGCTCCTTCCTGAAGGAGAAGGCTGAGAACTTCCAAAAATTTGAACTTCTTTCAGTTCATTGTGGTTACACTGTGCTTTAATTTCAGGTAAGCCACAAACTATCTCCTACTTCTTCCTTCCTTTTCCCTGCTTTTCTACATGTGTGATTCTATCCTTCCTCATTATCCAAGTTTGAATATATATATATATATATATATATATAATTGCAATATTGGTATGGAAAGGACAGAGAGAACCTTCAGTTCCTTATGGTGACACCGCACTTCACTTTCAGGTAAGCCACAACCTATCTCTCTCTGTCCTCTCCATACCAATATTGCAATTATTTTTGACAATGTCATATATATATATATATATATATATATATATATATATATAAACAGAAAAATGTGGCTATGTCAAATTACATCTCACATTTAGATAGGAAAGTGAGACAGGAAAGTTGATTTATCCTAAATTAACATTTGGTCCAGACAGTCAGGCTGAGGAGTGAACATTTTTCAAATTTTCGAGGCCCTGAGCTCCCTTTTTCAGGAAGGAAACCAGAACTTTGCTGGATGGGCATGATATTCAAATTACAACTAAGGTGCACCAGTTATTCGACAGTAACAATCGACATCCAACAAAGCCAACAACTTTTTCTGCCTCTCATGGAAAGGTAAGTGGAATGGAAAAATAACAGAAAAATACATCTATGCGTACATACATACACATTAGAGTGCAAGATAAAAAATAAAGAAAAGAGAGGAATTAAGGAATTATGTCTGATTAAAAATTAATACTGAGAAAGATAGGCAAATACAGTCAAAGGATTGATAATATAAATACCAAAATACATTTCTGGAAGCCTTGTTCCTTTATTCAGGTGCAGAATAAATGCAAGAGCCTAGGGAGACACAACTGCACAAGTTGGTTGACAAAACTCAAAGCTCTTGAGTTTTGTCAACTGACTTGTTCCTGGAAGGAGTGTTCCCAATGATGAATTGCAGCATACGATGAGTCAGGATGAATATATATTAGGAAATTATAAAGTAATATGGTACCAAAAAAATTATACCCTGACTGGAGCAAACACATTCAGAATTCCTTGGTTCACTGCTAAAGTTATTGCCAAATCACTCTGACCCACAAACCCACTGCCTTCCATTTGTTGCCGTCGCTTCTGGCGCTGTTTGTGTTCATAAACTGAATAATATACTCCATCATTGTCTTCTGAGTCAGTATCTGAATCTAAACAAATTAAGGTAGGTTATAGATGAAACAAGAATAATTTACAATTATTTTCGTACTTCTAAAATAAAATAAAACCAATCCTTCTTTATATAAGCCTTTATTTACCACACAAAATAGTTCACACAGATATTCAGGCACAATTAATTTCCAGACTTCCTCCCCACACTTACAAATATTATTTGAATATAGTTTTCTTTTTTCACATATCTTATTTGCGTATTATAGTTGTGCATGCCAACATTTTGGGACATGAATCATCAGTGAATAACGTCAGGAAATTAGTCTTAAAGATGGATATCATGAGGCAGAGAATTAAGAAATTGTGATAAGCCTAATTCTGTTTCTTCAGCAGCTGGTCTGATCCTCTGTGATGGAGAATTTTAGAGCAGTAAGTGTGTAGAAATAGTAAAAAGATGTTGCAGGTATGGTTGATAGGATATGAAAACAGTGCTTCATATAACCATACTTGGTGGTTGACACTGTGTGCAGGGACAAGGTAATTTGGATTTGTCTCATGTAAAAATCAGAACTATGTCTGCAACAGACTTATAGTTTTATGCACTGTAAGGATTGGAAAGAAAGAATAAATTCATGAAATAATAGAATATTAAAATTTTAATACAAAATTGTTGATAACTTAATATTTCAGAAAATCATGTGTCACCATCAGTCTACTGAATATGGACACAATTCCCCTCACTGAGATGATCTCTGCTCTTGTGGATTAATCATCAAATCATTATTATTGAGCCTAGCTTTCTTCATCAATGACAAACATAATTTTGACTCTGCCTCTGGAATTACCCAATAGCATTCAGCCTGGCCTCTATCAAGAATTATAGATATGTAATATAATTTGACAATTATGATTTAATAAATAAATAGGATCACAGCAAATTCTTCAGAAAAAAGTGTATTAATCACTCTAAAATCAATTTTATATTTCTAACTAATTGCATAAATTTTGTTCAATTAGGCAATTATTAAATTTAAAACCTCGTACTTGAGCACTTCAGTTGTACAATTTCATTTAAATTCATAATTTTGATTGGCACAGGGTAAAGATTTTTGATGAATGTAAATATTATTCCATATTGATGAACTAAATGTTACATATCTGAACGAATGTTTTGGCCATTAATGTAAAAACAGACACCAATAATTTAAATAAAAATTATGATTCCTTATTATTCCACATATTTATTCATCCCAATCTTATATTAGATCAGTAAAGGAATTTATTTGACTACCCCCCTGGTCATACTGAATATTTTATTATTAACCCCTTTTCAGCCCACAGAACATTTGACTTAACCAGCATTTGGAGTGTTACTGTTCAGATCAACAACACCAAAAACTATGGATTTGAAAGTGATACAGGCACCTTGGGACAATTTTCCCATTCCCACTATCCCCTCAACAAGTTAATGGATGAAGCCTTAACTTAAGCAACATGGTAAATGTCAGCATTGAGCTTAGTGTAGTCACAACCCATGATTTGACTCCAATCTCCGTAAAAATAAATTATTTTTAACGACACCCACTTTTTTTTTCCGATCTTAAGTAACATACCCCAAGTCAAGCTGAAATTACTACATGTCTTGACACAAAGAAACAACCATTTTTATTTATTAGAAGAAGATTATAATAATGATGATTTAAAATGTTAAAAAAATGCACTAATTTTCAAGCTTTGCACCTTAACCAATAAATTTAGTTGGAATCCAGTAGTATATGCATCTATTATGGTCCAAATTTGATAAAAATTCTCCTCTTTACAGTAAAAAAATAACATTCTATATCTTACCATTAATCAGCTATACAATATTTGGAAAAAGTTGAAAATTGCAAGAAAAATTACAGGGATGGGCAAAACGAATTGTTTCAAACCAAGATGACTAATATAAGACATTTCAAAGCTATATGGGCCCATTGATTCAGTCTCTATAGATGTGGCAATAATAAAAAGGCAAAAAATAACAAGTGAAAAAATTTGGAAGCTCATAACTTTATATTGGTTAGTATATATTACTGGAAAGTATACATACTACCACAAGGAGAAAAATGTTTAATAAAAGATTCTTGCTTTATCAGCAAAGTCAAATTTTTGTTAAAACCCAAGGTAAAAACCAGCAGCACTTCAGCACTGTCAAGGGATGTAAACCACCATTAGCACAAACTGATATAATAGAGTGGAAATGTCTCAACTTATCAGTATACCTGATGACAATAATCGCAGAAACATAATGTTTTGGTTGATAATATTGATATACCAGGAAAGTCTATGTTCATGAATTGTACATACTAAAATGAAAAAAATTATGTCTGATTGAAAATAATGAATAAGGAAGTTAGCCAATTCAGACAAAAAGTGATAATATAAATACCACACAACATTTCTGGGATCCTTGTCCCTTTCGCCAGGTGCAAAGAATAGCCAAGAGTGACACAACTGCACTTGTCAGTTGACAAAACTTAATAGTGACTAAAACACAATAACAATGGGAGAGCAGAAGGGTTGGTGCACCTGACAAAAGGGACAAGGATCCCAGAAATGTTGTGTGGTATTTATATTATCACTTTTTTGTCTGAATTGGCTAACTTTCTTATTCATTAATTGTACATACTTATCACAGTAAAGTAGCTACTCATAAAAATACTGAACCATATCCATAAATGTGAATTTCCTCCTCTCAGTACAAATTGAACAATAATGGCATTCCTTTGAAAAAGTGTGAACACCATGACAGATAAATTAAATTATCTATTTTATAACACAATTTGTAATGATTGTCTAACTATTTGTAATACACAGTTGATATTAGACTAAAAAATTATAGGTTCAAGTGTAATAATGTATTACCATATTGTATTCCTGATTTACAAATACTAAAAGCTGGATACACAGATTCTTGGAGTAAGGTTGACGCCAAATCAATACCATGGCCTTTGTTAGAGTAAATATCAGAATTTGAAGGTTTTGGTGCAGCTGGTTCCCACAAAAACATATCAGTATTGACTCTGAAACAATGTTTTGGACATTTAGTTATTTTCATTGTCAATGTAATAAATGACACACATTTTATAATTTCTGGTAACCCTTAAAGAGTGTTCCTTTTATTAAAGACTTACAGAAATATTAGTAAAATATATGGCAATTGAAAAAATCTTGAAGGAGATATTCATTGTAAATAACAGGAATCGCTATGAGTTACAATTTCAGCCAATGCTGAACTTTGATTACTCAGATGCAGAATTCTGTCCCATCAACTACCAACACTTTTTGTGATCCAGCTAAAGTCCATGACATCCTTTAACTTTTATTTTCTTCTGTGTTCCAGGAACTCCTAACAATTTCCACCCAACACCTCACAGGTTACCATAGAAGATGTTTCCATTTACACTAACAACCAAATTTTGGTGGCCTGGCTGCACTTGAATATTTATTGTCTTGAAACAAATTCCTTCCCAAGAACAAACTTTATGATTTCCCTTACACAATTTGCCTTACCAGAAATTAATTTTATTTCAAAGGCAACATCTATAAGTAGAGCAGCCATTAGTATCTGAATGGTCCCCTCCTATTAAAGTCTGCTTATGGGACAATTGGAACAGTATTACTTAAATTCCTCCTGATTTAAATCTGGTTTAAGTTCACAGAAGATATCTCCATTTTATGGATTCATGGGTCAGATTCCCCTTCAAAATTCTCCTAAAACCTAAATACCAATTTAAGTTTGTAATGATATCCATGTTTGTTAAGTAATTCAAAATTGTATATTTCTGTGTTTGGGTGTTCATTGGGCAGAGACGGATATTGACAGCAAGAGAAAATTCTCTTTAACATGATGGATGTTTTTTCTTGTTTAATTGTGATTATATAAATTAAATAATGGAATAGTAGATGAATTAGAGAGAAATGTTATGTAATTAATTACACAAAGTATGTGTGTTCAATATTGGCTGGACTGGAAAACAGTTGAAAAAAAGGAAAGCGTAACCAATAAATTGATAATGAATGAGAAAGATAGCCAATTCAGACAAAAAAGTGATAATATAAATACCACACAACGTTTCTGGGATCCTTTTTATTATGCTCAATATTGAGGTCGATGCCCCTTTGCATTGAAACTCAATAATTGCTACGATCCCTTATTATTACACTGAACCTTCCGTTTTCCCATTTTCGTTGCTCCCTTATTGTTATATTGCGATCCTTTCACCAGGTACAAAGAGGAGCGTAGAGTGACACAACTGCACTTGTCAGTTGACAAAACTCAAAAGTGACAAAAACACAACTAGAATGGGATAGACAAAGGTTAGCATAGCAATAAGGGAGCAACGAAAATGGGAAAACAGAAGGTAATAAGGGATCATAGCAATTATTGAGTTTCAATGCAAAGAGGCATCGACCTCAATATTGAGCATAATAAAAAACAATTGATTATTACATGTATATATATGGCTAAGTAAAACAATTAATAGCAGATGCCAACATTAACAAGGAGGCAGAAGCCAATAATATAAGATATGGTGTAAATGATTTTGTAAATGGACAATTTTTAATTGAAATTTAAGGAGGTAGATCACAAACTGGGCAGTATGAATAAGAATTTGAGCGAAGACTTTAAAAAGTCTGATGTGTTGCTTGAGAAGTTAGAAAAGTCACACAAAGTAGTGAAACAAATGGCTGATATACCAGAAGCACAATTGTTGAAAAGTGTGCTAATTAAGATGAAAAATTTGATTGTGACTGTTCAAAAAATTAACAGGACTAATGCAGGTGATAATATTAGCATTGATAGCATAGAAACCACAAATATTGTTAGACATGATTACAGCACTTTTCATATTGCAAGTGCTCAAGGATATAGTTATAGTGACTGTATTGATATTGAAGAAAATAAAAATGTATCATTATATGCAGTTAGTTCAGATGCTTTATGTGATAGGAAAGACTCATTGGAAAACAAAATTAATGAAGCTTGTAAGTATTAAGAAATGCCTGAATTACTTGACAGTTTTGAAATTTCAGGTTGCTCTTACAAAAAGTACCAAGAACTTTTTTCCTTCTGCCAAGGAATGCAATGAATATTCAAGCTATTCAGGGAACAAAAATACCATTGTGGATAGGGAAGACCTGAATTATAATTTGTTGAGCAACAAAGGATTATAATCTTTAAAGGAAGAAGCATATGAATGTGAAAATAATAATATTAATGCTTTCACAGTGGGTAATGTACATGATAATGCCCTTTTTAGAAACGGAAAAATCTTCATTTGAAAGCAGAAAAATAAACACTGAATAATGTCAAAACTCATTTTATGAAAGTAGTGAAGATGTTAAAAATTCATATAAATGGACTAACTTTTCTGGGTTTCATGAGATTATGAATTCATTTGTTCACATGAAGAAACTAAAGAACATGTGTGATGGAAAAACAATTGAAAAACTATGTTAAATGGATAATAAGAAAGATAGCCAAATACAGACAAAATAAATGCTACTATAAATACCACACGAAGTTTCTGGAAGCCTTGTTCCTTTCTTCAGGAGCAAAAATCACAAGAGCCTAGAGAGACACAACCGCTTCCAGAAACTGTGTGGTATTTATATTATCACTTCTTTTGTCTGTATTTGGATATCTTTCTTATTATTAATTATCAATCAGATGTAAATATTTCATTTTATGTTAAGTGGCTTTGCAGAATCACATATTACTGAATAGTTTTCAACTAACATCACCCTCCTTGATGTTGAACACATCTAAGTTCTGGCCACATTGGTGAAAAGGAGAGTTCACATTTGCTCTGCCTGGAATAGTCTGACCACCTAAACCAAATTAATATCCCAATTACTTTGTAAATAGAAAATAACCTACAGTCCTCATCCAAAAACAGATACCCCAAGTCATATCCAATGTACAAACGCCCACACCCATTCCCAACAAAACAAAAAACATAGTCCATACATCAGAATAACCTATTTGACTAGACTACACAAACATAACTAAGTTCTCCACCAACACTGTACTGAAATCTAAACAGTACAAAAAAAAATGCCTCCCCACCTGTTGAAGTGTTAGATTCAGACACCATCCCAACATGTGCAACATACTAATACATCTTAATTCTCACACTGTCCAACCAAAGCCGGATTGCCTGCTTTGCATTAGAAAAAGGTACTATGTCTGCTCTGCCCTTCTGTTTGCTGCAATCCTGCAAACTCCTTCACCAATAGCCACCTACAAAATCAAATGAAACACTCACTCGCCTATCCCATATCATATGCTCCATAACCTTCATCCTATTTCAGACAAACAAAAAAACATTCTCTTGAATGCCTTGTTAGCACCACAGAACTGTCAAAAACACAATTTCTAATATATGCTTATGGCCTAATGACAAATTTATATTTTTATTTGCATGAATGTGTGAGTGTATATAGTGAGGAAGAATAGAAATACATAGGAGAATTAGGAGTATTACACTTTATGTGAATTCATATGCTCAGCATACAACCACACACATAGAAAAGCATATGTTCAAAGCAGGGAGAAGGAAGGAAGAAGGAAAACTGAAAATATTTGACCCAAGAAGACTTGAACCTGCATGATCTGCTCAGTACACAGACGCCTTAATATCTCGACCATCAGGTCCAGATCCTGACCAAACAGACATATATATACTCAAACTTGGATAGTGAGGAAGGAGAATCACCAAATTAGTTCCAATTGCTGAATGGATTCTCCTAATATTGTATTTATTCCTTAACGGAAGCTCCTAATACTTCATTCCATCTACTCTATCCATTCCTCCAATTAAACAACAAATTGTCCACAATAAGACTCTCTATATTTGCCTGATCAGGAACTTGACCCAGTGGCCGAGATGGTTAAGGCGTCTTTGTACTGAGCAGAATACGTGGGTTCAAATCCAGCCTGTGTCAAATTTTTTTAGTCTTCCCTTCTTATTCCATCCTTTTCTCTGCCTTGAACATATGCTTTTCTATGTGCGTAATTCTTTGCCTGAGCATATCAATTCACAAAAAACGTAATCCTCCTATTTATTTCTATCCTTCCTCACTATCCAAGTTTGAATGTGACTTTTGTCACCAAATTAGTTCCAATTCCTTAATTGATTCTCCTAATATATATATATATATATATATATATATATATATATATATATATATATATATAGCAGCCGGCCGGTGCACAGAATGGTGTAACACTCCTTCCTGAAGAAGGAGGCTGAGAGCCTTCGAAAATTTGATGAACAACCTTCAGTTCCTTATGGCGACACCGTACTTCACTTTCAGGTAAGCCACAACCTATCTCTCTGTCCTTTCCATACCAATATTACAATTATTTTTGACAATGTCACATCCTTACTATTACAATTAATATATGTAGTAGTATATATGTAATATATACATATATATATATATATATAAATAATATTAGGAGAATCCATTAAAGAATTGGAACTAATTTGGTGACAAAGTCACATTCAAACTTGGATAGTGAGGAAGGATAGAAATAAATAGGAGAAATAGGAGGATTATGCTTTATGTGAATTCATATATTCATATTCATATATATATTGATTTTTGTAGACCAGGAAAGTAGGTTGTTGTGAGGGGTGGACTACTATTTTTGTTTTGGTCCAGAGTGGGTGTGGGTGCTTGGCGGTTTGATAGGGCATGGGTTATCATATATATATATATATATATATATATATATATATATATATAGTATGCAGTGGCCCAGTGCTCTCAGCCTCCTTCTTTAGGAACGAGTGTTACACCATTCCGTGCACCGGCCAGCTGCAGACTGCGAATTTTTGACCGCTGCATGGCTGGAAGCCCATAAACAATTAACACCCCACCAGGACACTAACTTTCTCTCTCAAGGAAAGGTCATGGCATAGGAACAAAGCACCCTATGTATACATATATACTTAAACATACAAATACACATAAACATGCACAGACATACACACACACATGCATGCATACACATACATATATGAGCATGCTCATACATACTCACATGGTCTTGTGAAAGTGTGAAAGAGAGTTCCCACAGACGTTCTGCCTCTGATGAATCGGGGGGTAGAGATTTAAGGATGGTTGGTGTGAAGCTTTGATGGAAATTGTTAAAATTGTGGCTTTGGGCGTGAGCAGCAACTGGGAATTGAATTTTGGAAAGTTTGACAGTGGTGATTGGCTATTTGTTTACGGAGGGTTCTTTTGGTTTGTCCTATATAGAATGCAGGGCAGCATCTACAGTTAATTTGGTAGATTGTGTGGGAGGATAGTCAAGTGATGTTTTATTTGATTTTGTATGTTTTTGTGTGGTTCTGAAAGGTTGTGGTGGGCTGTAAGATAGGGCAGACACCTACCTGGCATGGGTGGGAAGGTGGGGGCACGGGTTTTGCAGGGTCTGAAGGCAACCCTAGGGCAGGTGGGGAGTGTAGTGGGGAGGATGGTTTTTAGGTCAGAGTTAGATTGCAGTGCAGTGTATGCTAGGTGGAGAATGTAATTGATTTTTGTAGACCAGGAAAGTAGGTTGTTGTGAGGGGTGGACTACTATTTTTGTTTTGGTCCAGAATGGGTGTGGGTGCTTGGCGGTTTGATAGGGCATGGGTTATCATATATATATATATATATATATATATATATAGTCTGCAGTGGGCCAGTGCACGGAATGGTGTAACACTCCTTCCTGAGAGCCTCCGAAAATTTGAAGCACAACCTTCAGTTCCTTATGGCGACACCGCACTTCACTTTCAGGTAAGCCATAACGTATCTCTCTTTCCTTTCCATACCAATATTGCAATTATTTTGACAATGTCACATCCTTACTAATATCATATATATATATATATATATATATATATATATATATATATTTATATATCTGTGTCTGTGTGTGTGAATTCATATGAATTCACATAAAGCGTAATCCTCCTATTTATTTCTATCCCTCAGCACTATCCAAGTTCGAATGTTACTTCATCACCAAATTAGTAAATGTGAGTGAGTGAGTGAGTGTGTGTGTGTGTGTGTGTGTGTATGTATGTGTGTGTGTGTTTAGTGTTCATATACATGTAGGTATGTATGTGTGTATGTTTGAGAAATAAATTGTATTTATAATTTAATTGCTTTATCAAAATAAAAGTTTAATATGATAAATTATAATGTATATGAAAACAGAATGAAAAGAAACACAAAACTATTAAAATGAGACACAACAATATATAATATTTTTAAAAAAATTACATCATATTTATACATTCATTTCCGTTGTTTTACAATAAGGTTTATAACTAATATAATATTCTTACCTGTTATAAATTAATTCATACAAATGTTTTGAAGATATTTGCATGGTAGCACATGGAAGACTAACTTCAAACTGTATTCTACAATTTCTTGAAGCATATTCTATAAATTCTGCTATTTCTTGTTTCTCTCCAGGAATAACAAGTTCTTCTCCATCACCTAAATGAAAGGAAATTGTATGTCAATTCCAGATTTGGGAATGTCTGCTGTCATTAAAAACTCTTATGCAGCACAGGCCAACATTAATAATAGAATATGACAAACATCTGCATAAAATATAACAAACATCCACATAAATTGTTTCTACAAGATTGAAATAAAATGCATACATATAGAAGAAGTAAAGGGGTATTTCTTAAATAAAGTATAGCCAGATTGACTCTTGTACAATGCATAGTTACATTTAAGCTGCTAATACTTAAACTAAACTCAATAAAATTTATGAAATATGAATATATATATGTATTGAAATTATGAAATATAAAACATCTGCATTGAAAGTATACTAATTAAATAAATACAAACAAATTTAAGCAGTAAAACTAATACCTCACATTTATGCAATCATTGTTGCTACAAGAAAAATACACCACTCTGTCCCTCTTTCCTATCCCATTGAATTATATATATATATACTGTAATGCCAATTAATTAAGACATTAATTGTGAATTTGAAAATCTAAATTGTTAGAGAAATCCTTTGTGACGGTGGTCCAGAACAGAACAACAATAGACAAGCCAAGCACTGTTTCCTTTGTCGGAAGGCCCGCAAAAAGGCGCGCTAAAATTGCGAGACTTGAGTCAGTTGGCAGGAAGGTTTGGTCAGATACAGGTCGCATTAAGATATTGAGGAGTCAGCTTGTATTATGATTTGGTGAAGTACAGTTCACAAGGTTTGATGAGATAAGAGTTTGCAGTGGGACGTCGTAAAAGTAGTACCTGTTAATTGGAGACGATAGAGCAGCTAGCAATAAGGCAAGGTGAAATACAGTTTGCAGAGAAATATTGAGAATTAGCATTCAATAGAGTTGATTGGTCCCTGAACATTTTTCTCAGGACAAAATAAACATTCACAAGAGCATTAACGACAAAACCTGCTAAGTAAAAAAGCAGTTTTTGCGCACATAGCCGGCCAGAGTTAGCAGAACAGTAAAGACAACCCAAACGACGAATCACAGAATTTGCCCAAGGCGAGCGGACTACTGAGAGACGAAAGGAGGATCATCTGGGTTCCTGTCGACATATAAAAATATTGATTTAGAATCTGTGAGTTTTAGAAGCAGTGCAAAACCCGTAATAGTGTTTTAAAAATTAAAGGTATCCTAGAATGCTGGGCGGCTGTGAGTAACAATATAAAAACAACTAATTATGTAAACCTGATTAAAAGATAGCTGTCAGATTTCGTTCCCTTCTTTTGATTAAAAATTGTTAATTAAAAACCACAAGGACCCACTTGACACCTACAGCAAACATTGTGTAGTTTACCAAATCCCTTGCTCTAATTGTAATTCCTCCTACATAGGGCAAACAAAACGTTTGCTTAATAGAGTGTATATTATCTTATATTAATAATGCTCATGTACATTTAATTCAATACTTTGTAATATTTTGTTTTTCTTTAATTCAGTTATATAATTGTGAGTTACTATTAATTGCCTGATAAGTGACCCTGAAGGTTTAAAGAATTTCCATAAAGCTGTGGCATCCATGTACAAAGTTTTGTATAAAATCTAATTAAATATAAATTGTAATAAATGTTTTTGTATTTAAAATTTAATTCATTAAGTTATTTCATTTACAAATCATAATTTGATTACTAAGTTAATTGGCCCTCCAACACGGTTTTATGGTTTATTTAAAATGAATATCACATTAATTGGCCACATTGTGGGGTTTTGATTTGGTTTGTTTGATTAATACAATATATATATTACCAATATTTTTAATAAAACAATGCAATGCAAAAAAAAAAGACCAGCAATACAAAATTAAAGTTATACATTACCTTGTACATCCTGATTTGTGTTTCTATTATGTGGTGTATCACTCTCATGAATGACTTTTTTTGAGCTAAAGGGCGATGGTTCTCTGTTAGAACAATTCTCCAGAGGAATGGAGGAGGGTGGCATAGAATCATCTATATTTGGTTCTGGTATTTCATCCAACTCTCTTGGATTACTCAATGGATACACCAATATAACAGCTCTGTAATGTACATTTCAAAATTAATAAACCAAATTTTAGATTCTGAATAACATTTCTAATAAAATATTATATATATATAAATAAATATATATATATAAATAAATATATATATATATATATATATATAATTGTAATATTGGTGTGGAAATGAAAGAAAAATCACTACCACCTGACACCATACTCATTACCATAGGCGTTGTCTCCCAATATCCCCCAGGTCATCAAATTCTTTCCCCACTATTAACTTTCAGATTTCCCTCACTTAGTTTGTCCTCACAAAGAATTACTTCTCTTTTCATAATAACATCTACCAACAAATAAGTGGCACTGCTATGGGCACCCAGATGGCCCCCTCCTATGCCAACCTCTTCATGGGAAAGAAACACCTAAATACCTCTTCACTGAAACCCTTAAGCAGGTTCCAGTTCATAGATGATATTTTCATGGGCCAGATGCCCTTTCAGATATTCTTGAAAATCTAAACATTAAATTCCCTGTTAATTTCACATGGAGATACTACCCCACCAGCATCACCTTCCTCAATGTTGATTTACACCTCAATTCTGGCATAACCACCATATCATTCCACATTAAACCAACCAACACCTTACAATATCTTCACTTCCGCACCCTGAAAATACCAAATGCTTCCTACCATATAGTTTAGCCCTCAGAGAAGCTGAAATTTGTTCTACTTGGAACAGTATTGCCACCTACACTTACCGGATCCTCTATGCTCTGATAAACAGTAAATACCCTAGTGACCTCCTCCAGAAACAAATATCCTGTGCACTATCCATTGTACAACTATCAAACTCATCCTTGATAAACCCAAGAAATGTAGTCCACTCCTTACCTCAACCTACTTTCCTGGACTACAAAAACTCAACTCCTGCCTCCGTCTCTCCTACACTTGACTGCAATCCCAGATCTTAAAAATGTCCTTCCCACAATACTCCTCACCTGTCCAAGAGTTACCTTCAGGCACCCTCCTAATCTGTGCAATATCCTTGTCCACCCTTTGCAGTCCCCACTCTAACCCCCCACACCAGCCAGGTTGCCAACTTCATGGTAGGAACAGGTGACCAATCCTTCAGCCTACACAATCCTCCACAATTGGCCACGTACAACATCAAAGAAAACATTACCTTCTTCTCCTCCCACATCATAAACCAAATTAATTGCAAGCTCATCACTGCTTTCTATATTGGCCGAACCAAACTACCCCTCCATGAATGCATTGCTAACCACCTCAGCATTGACAAATTATCAACAAACAATTTCCAATAGCTGTTCATGCCCAAAGTTACAACTCCAATTTTGCCCCATGCTACACACTGACCCTCATTAAAGCCTTACTCGTCAGATCCTGAACTCCATTTTTGGGACCTCTCCTTCAAGTACATCTTACAGCCTACGCAAAGTCCTCAACTCAACATTATTTAATATTCTTTATATGTGTCATTGGTTTTCTTGGTTGTAAATTGTTGAAGTGTATTGGCTGGTGAACCTTATTTATCAATTTGTGCCTGGCAGGCAAGCAGTTCAGAACCCTCTTTCCTGACGAAGAGGCTCAGGCCTTCAAAAATTCGTAATATTTTCTCAACACAGCCTGACTGGACTGACTTTTGATTCCAGGGAAAGTTGACTCTGCTGTCTCTTTTTCCTAGCTTAATGTGTTATTTAAGTTGACCTTGTCCCATTTTCCTTAATTGGTTTATATATTGATATATATGTAACACTTAAGGAGTGCCCCAGCCAGCATGCAATTCAGATCTTCCTTCCTGTCTTAGGAAATTTGAACTTCCACCTATGCCAGACCTTCGGACTGCTTCACTTTATATTATATATATATATATATATATATATATATATATATATATATATATATATATATATATATACATATAATTGTAATATTGGTATGGGAAGGAAAGAGAGATAGGTTGTGGCTTACCTGAAAGTGAAGTGTGGTGTCGCCATAAGGAACTGAAGGTTGTTGTTCAAATTTTCGGAGGCTCTCAGCCTCCTTCTTCAGGAAGGAACCTTAATTTGGTGGTGAAGTCATATTGGATAGTGAGGAAAGGTAGAAATAAATTAGATAAATCTTTCTTTACTATCCAATATATATTATAATGATAAGGTTGAATCTTTTTAGGCTCACTGTTTTGTGTTAAATGTAAAGGTAACCTTCTTTAGTCCAGGATTTTCCAGCTATGCTCAGTATTTGATATGTGTACAAATCCTAAGATCTGTCGATGTCATTAAGTGTTTTATACAATATATATATATATATATATATATAATTAATTTCAATTATTTTTGACCATGACATGTGATATTAATAAGGATTTGACATTGTCAAAAATAATTGAAATTTTGGTATGGAAAGGAAAGGTTGTGACTTTCCTGAAAGTGAAGTCCGGTGTCACCATAAGGAACTGAAGTTTGTTCTTCAAATTTTTGGAACAAATTTGAAGAACAAATATCAGTTCCTTATGGCGACACCACACTTCACTTTCAGGTAAGCCACAACCTTTCCTTTCTATACCAAAATTGCAATTATATATATATATATATATATATATATATATATATATATATATATATATATTCAAACTTGGATAGTGAGGAAGGATAGAAATAAATAGGAGAAATAGGAGGATTGCGCTTTATTTGAATTCATATGCTCGGGCGAAGAATTACGCACATAGAAAAGCATATGTTCAAAGCAGAGAGAAGGATGGAAGAAGAAGGAAAGACTGAAAATATTTGACCCAGGCGGGACTTGAACCCACGTATTCTGCTTAGTACACAGACGCCTTAACCATCTCGGCCACCGGGTCAAGTTCCCGAGCATATGAATTCAAATAAAGCGCAATCCTCCTATTTATTTCTATCCTTCCTCACTATCCAAGTTTGAATGTGAATTAATTCCTTAAATGGATTCTCCTAATATTGTATATATATATATATATATATATATATATATATATATATATATATATATATATATATATAGATAGATAGATAGATAGATAGATAGATAGACACACACACACACACACACACACATACATACATACATACATACTCTCAGAAGAGAGTGGGTCTGATCTGAGAAGTATAGTGACTGAGTTGTGTTATTTTGTATTAGAGTTAATTATTATATGTTATTAAACAGATAAATAATAAATTGTATGTACTTATTAAGACTTAAACATGTCCAAAATTTGAAAGCATAATTTTCTTTTGAATAGAGAATTATTTCATTTTTTATTAATTTGAAAGATTGTGCTAAATTCTTAAATAATTTAACATACCTAGGCCACCCAAAACCTTGCCCACCATCTGGCAAAGAATTACCATTTTTATCATCTGATGACGCTTTAAGAAATGGAACTTTGGAATCAGTTTCTGCTTCCTAAAATCATATATAAAATCTATTAAGTACCAATTATTACAAGAAAAGGTAAATAAACAAATAAAATTACACATTTAATACCTGAAATAGTCCTAAAATATCTTTGCACTGAATTTCATATCTTCCATATGGAACGTTAGAGTCCATAGATGTATGAAAGGTCAGTTCCCTTAATTCAAAAATAAGAATATCTTTCCTTACACATCGTTTCCACCATGGAGGCCGATCCATATCATGGATTGGTCTCAAGTCAGGTGTAGGAAACCTTAAAAAAAAAATTGAAAACTATGCTTTGTAATCATTTAAGAAATATTGACAGTTTAAATTAACTGTAAGACAAAGTTATTATCTTAGGAATATATACATTGAAACAGACTCTGATTAATGTACATTTGACCAAAAATGTAATTATTTAGATTATGATAATATGTATACAAATATTATTTATTACCATTTTCACAAAAGTGGAATACTTTAAAAAATCAATAAAAATTGATCATATAAATAACTAACTGCATTTTTAAACAAACTGCTATTTACTTTCAGATACTAACTAGAGTCTCAGTATTTTACGATTATAATTCTAAAGGATATTGTGATATTAGAAAATAAATTTTTTTGATAGTAGATTTTCTTTAACAAATATTTTGAATAAAATGGAAAGTTTTATTTAAACCAGACTGTAATTGGATGTATGAATGTGTCTAAAATGTATATGTTACATGTCTGTAAAAAGATTCAAAATAATTTATTCATAAAATTGATCGACAAAGAAATAGTTAACTTTGGGACCCCTGGACCTAGTGTGACTAACCACATTACTTTAGGGGGCACAACTAACAGAGGGTTAAATCATAAAAAATAATTTAAACTTTAAAAGCTCAATAGGGTATAAAAACATGCAGCTGAATTGAGTTGGACTCAATTGTGTAATGTGTAATGTGCTGAATAAGTTAATTGAGGGTTATTTTATTACTATTCATTTTTTTTATTTTACAGTATTTTTTTTAGCAATTAATATTCTCATCGCCAGATCATTCTATGGTACTATGGTAGTGCACAAAAGGAAACAGCTGTCAGTGACCATCCTTTAACAGAATTAAAAAGAGTAAAGAAGGCGCCCTGAAGATATAACCATGTATCAAATTAAATTTGATAGGATAGACTCCAGTTGATAAGTATGTAGATTAAGATTTGCTAGAAGATAATTTATGGTTAGTCTTTAAAGACTAGTTTTAATGACATGCACACAAATGCTATTATTATTTTAAAAAGCATAGTGAATATATTTAATAAAAAATCAATTTTTTACATACCTTAGATTTATTTTAAAGAAGTCACAAGAAACTTTAACATCTGTCTTGCTGTCTGGCAGAGAAGAGCTTTCCACTGCTTGATAGAAGCAGGATTGTTGTGACTACACAATCAATTAATAATATTATGAATAAGAAAATTTATAAAATATGATTTACTCAAAGTTTACAATTAAAATAAATATTCATGCACTAATAAATGTTGTTATGATATAGTAATGTCCTTAAACTTTCCTTCACTGCTCAAGGGCTGAAAGGACTATTTCAGAGAGCACTTACAGGGTGTCTCCTTGCTTTAGGCACAGAATAATTAACACAAAATTTATTTTATACAAAGGCTAAAACTACCTGAGAGATATGGAGCTTCACTGCTGATTTATTAAAATAGTACCTTTTTCATATAATGAAGTATAAGTACAGAAGAGAAGGAAACCTTTTTGAACTCTGCATATAACATGTTATTCGAAGAGATTATAGTTAAGAGTAATCATATGAGATTTATCAACAATTTAGGAATGTTTCTAGATGATTATGTACTCCATAAAAGTTCAGTTTGGAGATGACAAATTTCTGATGTAGTCAAAAACTTATTTATTGAAGTCGTGAGGAATTTGAACAGGCATAGCTTTCCTTAAAACACAACTAAAATATAATTAATAACTGATATTGCTGGCTCAGAATCCTCATTACTTCAAATGTTTTTAAAGATAATAAAAATTCCAACATATACTGGATACAGAATTAGGAAATGTAAAATAGTATCATGAAGCTGAATCACTTAATACACCTGCAGTATCTATATAATTTCTTACATTAGAAAACACTAATCAACAATCTTTTAAAAAGTAATGCCAATGATTTTGATTCTATACTTTTATGCCATTATTGTTAATTTTCATTAAGTGTTCTATATAGAGGACAGGCACATCAGTTTCAAAATATTCATGTGTGACAAGGTGAAAGCAATATTTTATTTAATAAATAATATCAAATGAATAAATCATGTGCTTCATCTTGTTACTTTTAAAATTTTCAATTATGGTTTAGTTTATTTTTATATATATATATACCATTTTGGTTACTATAGATGTTGTCCCACTCTACACCAATATCGCCTATGTCAATGGACAAGCGGCACTTGAATACTTCTTGTCCCGCAGGCCACAAAATTCTTTCTCCACCACCAATTTTCTGATCTCTTTCACACAGCTTGTCCTCCCCAGAAATTACTTTTCCTTCCAAGATAACATCTAACTCATATAAGTGGCACAGCTATGGGCACCTGGATGGGCCATCCTACGCCAAACTATTCATGAATGCCTAGAACAGGGCCACCTAAATTCCTCCCCATTAAAACCCCTGACCTGGGCATCTTCATGCTATGGACCCATGGACCAGACTCCCTATCCCAATTTCTCCACACTCTGAACTCCAAACACCCTGTAAAGTTCACTTGGAACCACTCCCCAACCTAAGTAACTTTCCTAGACGTTGACTTACACCTGAGTTCTGGCACAATCAACACATCAGTCGACATAAAACCCACAAACAAACTCCAATACCGGCACTTAACAAGTTGTCACCCACACCACACAAAACGCTCTCTCCCATACAGTCTAGCCCTCAGGGGAGCATGTATTTGCTCCACATGGAATAGTCTGGCCTCTTACACCTACCGGTTCCTCAATGCCTTCATCGAATAAAAACTATCCCAGCGACCTCCTCCAAAAACAGATAACCAGTGCCATATCAAATCTCCAAACACCCATGCGCACTCTTGACCAAAATAAAAAAAGTAGACCACCCCTCAAAACAACCTACTTCCCTGGACTACGAAAAATCAACTCCATTCTCCGCCTAGCATACACTGAACTACAATCCAAGCCTGAACTAAAAACCATTCTCCCCACTATACCACCGCCTGCCCACGGTGTTGCCTTCAAACACCCACCCAGACTCTGCCATTTACTTGTCCACCCCTGCAAAACCCACATCACCACCTAGCCACCCATGCCGGATTGCATACCTTGTGGTTGGAATAGATGCCATGACTGCCCTATCTTACAGCCCACCACAACCTTTCAGAACCACACAAAAACATACAAAATCAAAGAAAACATCACCTGACTCTCCTCCCACACCAAATTAACTGTAGACTCTGCCCTGCATTCTATACAGGCCAAACCAAAAGACCCCTTCCTGAACGAATAGCCAACCACTACAGCACTGTCAAACTTTCAATAATTCCCAGTAGCTGCTCACGCCAAAAGCCACAATATAAACAGTTTCGACAAATGCTTCACACTCACCATACTTAAAGCTACCCCAGATTCATCAGAGGCATTACTCCATCTGTGGAAACTCTCTTTCCTGAAGAAGGGAGCCCTGGCCCTTGAACCTATAATATGCGATTGCTTCCTAGGCCTGATGACACCAACTGTCAACTTAAGGTAAGTCAGCTGCTTTCTGTCCATCTTTCCTATCCAAATTAGTAAAGTAATTCGACATTTTCACATTAACCTTACTTGCTTTTCTTATAACTAGATGGGTGCACGACATTGCCAAGATATTTATTTATATAAGCCTAGAAAATTTTTAATTCTACATTAATGCATTAGCAAAGAAGTGATATTCTTGGTACCTTAAGAGCATAAAAAATAACACTCAGTGTGTTGAGAGAGTCAAAAATATTCTTGGTACTCTTAACAGACTTAAAAATATCCTTGGTACCTTAATACTGACAAAAATACATGCACTACCTGAAGAGAGTTAATTATACTCCCAGTGCCCAAAGTTAGTGAACAAAATACTCCCATGCCGATAGGGATTGAAATTATATGAAAGAAACATCTGAAGAAACACTAACAATCCCTTAGACCATAATATATACTCTGCAAAAATTGGCTGTTTCAGCATGTTTGAAACCATGTTTGTTACTGGTTCGAAAGAAACGTGTACAAAATTTGGTTGAAATTGCTCCATGTGTTTAGATTTGTAGGCGGACCATACACAAATACATACACACAAACAAACATACAATTTTATTTCTTAGAAGATAATAAAAATAATAACACAATAATGGCCACTAAACTCAAGTAGGATAAAAATTATAAATTTAAATTCATATCAACATACCATAACATCCTTAATATTTCCTGAAGTATACTTTGTGAAGTTGCGCCTACATAAAGGTTGAGGATTCAGTAAGGCAGTAATTCGGTCAACAATTGAAATATCTATTTCTGAACAGCAGCGCTGAAGTATAAATCTGTAATTGGTGAAGATTAATCATTGAATAATGTTTAAAACTATAGTAGATAAATAATAATAATAATAATAACAGTAACCCACTTCAGCTCAGTTCTTGGGTGTGAATATTGCCTTGTTTGGCCAAGTCGCACAGCCTTTAGAGAATGCTTGAATTGAAGCTTCAAATTTGGTTGTGAACTGAAAGGATATGAGGTCTGTGCTTCTTCTTCACTCTCAGACTCTCGAACAAATTTCAGAAGCTACAAAAAAAAATTATAATAGCTTGACTATTTTTCTTAAAAATTCTACATAAAATGTAAATTTAATGTGTTTAAATCCTTTAAAAATAAAGTCCCATTACATTAAAGCAAAATTATTTTTATGACACCACAGTGACATTTGAACAATATTAGTATAAAAAGGATTAATAAAATAGTTTATATTACTTGTAATAATCCAAAGAGCATTTGATAATATATACAATTGGTTTAATATTAATAAATCAGAATCTGTCCTACATTTTACATCCTTCTGACAAAAAGAAAACTCTCTGAACACACAGCCAGCCCACCACACCACTGTCAAACCCACAAAAACAAAATTTCCAACAGCTGCTTATGCCCAGAGCCACAACGCAAACAGTCCCCTTAGAAACTGTCTTACCCAAGGACACTCATTTTAATTTTTACTTTCCACCTCACTTTTGCATATGCACATTGTGGGCATAATATCCATGCTTTATGTATGTATTATTTCATTATTTTTCCATTGTTGTGACCTTTCCTTGACAGAGAGATAGAATTGTTAACTTTCCTTGGTGTGGATTGTTGTTATATAATGACTGGCATTCCAGAGTTTGAATTCAACACTGTGCAGCCAGCCAAAATGGCATTCAGTCCATCTGTACTGAAAGAAGATGCTCAGCCCTTTAAAATTTGGCACATTATGTCTTGTAGCATGGCGTAATGAACTGTGGATTGTAGATAAAGCAGTTGCTATATATATATATATATATATATATATATATATATATATATATAAAAGAGAGACAGCTAAGTCAACTAAGCTAAAATCAACAGTTGGTCCAGTTGGGTCAAGGAGTGAAGAAATTACCAATATTCAAGGGCCTGAGTCCCCCTTCGTCAGGAGAGAAGGTCTGAACAGAATTTGTGCATGTAAATATTGTTGGTCTGTTTTCTTCTGTCATGCATGCTTACAATAACAGAATGGGTTTACATGCTGGTGTGAGGCTATCTCTCTAAAGCCTGGTTCCCACAGACTGTGGCTTGATGAGCTTGAGGTTTGTTGTTGCCTGTTGTGGCTTGTCGAATATCGACCTCATGCTGTTCCCATGGCATGAAAAATCTCATAGTTTTATTACCTTATTGTCATCAGTAGGGTCACTAATTTGACACTGCCAACAATACACAGGAAAGACTGGGCCACCTCTAGAATCCATGGGCCACCCTGAGTAATAACGAGTCTTTCCATTCCCACAAGTGAGGTCTGACAAACTTTAGGCAAGACCCATAAAACCACTGGGAGTGAGAACAAGTCCTAAAATATATTACATCTGAGTAAGTTGCTGATGTCTTTTCACTATATGGTAGCCAGATTTGGAACACCCATGGATAACAATTTGAGTCTGCAGTTTTTCTAGGCCTCATAGTTATTTTGGGATGTCATAGGAAACACACATCTCACTGTCACCCCAACCCAAACAGAATACTTGAGATATGGCATCTTACGCTTACATCATTATGTCAACAATCTCGAGATTGGTGTCACACACACACACTGTAGTTTTGCTGGGTTTGCGCTTAGCTCTCAATGCTCATTTAATTGCCAGAGTAAATTCATAATATATTGTAAATTTATGAAAATATGTTATATATCTTCACAGACTAGATCTGCTGGTGCCCAAACATTTTGTAAATTATTATTTTTTAATTGTATTAATAAATTCGTTGTTTTTGTTATTATAAGTGATTTTTTAAATTTTCAAGTAATAAATAATTATTCAATTGAAAATTATATATTATTGTAACATGACAATCAGTCATCAACGGGCTCTTTATTATTTGATGTTAGATTTGTCAGCATCCTCTATTTGGTGCAGTGCCACAGCGGTATTATTGTGTGGTTGTGTCACTATTGTTGGCAAAACCGCAGATAAGTTCAGACTCAGAAAGAGTGTTTTGCAGTTAAATCTCCGAGAGCAACTCATAGGGGATGGACGAATGTTTGGTCTCTGGAATAAGTCTCAAAACTAGTATTGCATGTGCAAGAGAGATAGCGGAGTTATCAGTGATAAAGGTATCAGTTTAATGTCATGTCCTTAGATTACTGTAATGCCTCATGTCTCAAAGACAATAAAGTTGTTAAGTTAAACTTAAGTTGTGATAATTGCTTTATTCAAAAATTACCTGGCACTCTAAAAATGAATTATTCCATATGAAAAATGATGGAAGTAAAAAATGAATGTAATTTAGGATATTTATAAATTGGTAGCGGAGCATTTTGTAAATAATTTTGGCTGCCACACAGTTCAGACTTTCTTTCCCAAAAAAAAACAATTGAAATTAAATTTTTTGCTTAGCCAGCTTGGGACAACTGATGATTTCAGGGAAGTCTGCTACAATGTCTATTTCCTATCCAAATGTGTCATTTAACGTTGTGACAATTTCTATAAGTGGTTGTAGGTGCATGGAATGTGAATCTCTTTCCTTAGGGGGCAGAGAGCTTCCAAAAATTTAAAGAACATCCTTCTGCACCATGTGACTAAGTCAAGCTTCAATTTCAGGTAAGTCACCACATCTCTTTCCTTTCCATACCAATTATATCAATGTGACATCCTTACTTATATCTTCCTTCCTGAAAAAAAAAGTCAGGCCATCGAAAATTTCGAACTTTCTGTCAACTAAGCCCAACTGGACCAACCATAGATTTTAGGTAGGTCAGTATCACACTCTCTCTTTCCTGTCTAAATTTGTGTTATATATCTGTGTGAGTGAGTATGTGTGTGTGTGTGTGTGTGGACATGTGTGCATGTGTGAATGATATCAGTGAGGATATGACTTTGTCAAAAATAATTGCAATATTGGTATGGAAAGGAAAGAGAGATAGGTTGTGGCTTACCTGAAAGTGAAGTGCGGTGTTGCCATAAGGAACTGAAAGTTGTTCTTCAAATTTTCTGAGGCTCTCAGCCTCCCTCTTCAGTGTTACATCATTCCGTTCACCAGCCGGCAGTCCACAGTCAATAAGGTATAGGAGTGTGTTTGTGGGTTTTATGTGGATAGGAGTGTGTTTGTGGGTTTTATGTGGACAGATGTGTTGATTGTGCCAGAACTCAGGTGTATGTCAACGTCTAGGAAAGTGACTTGGGTTGGGGAGTGGTTCCAAGTGAACTTTACAGGGTGTTTGGAGTTCAAGGTGTTGAGAAATTTAGATAGGGAGTTTGGTCTGTGGGTCAATAGCATGAAGATGTCATTTATGAACCTGAACCAGGCCAGGGCTTCTAATGGGGAGGAATTAGGTGGGCCTGCTCTAGGTGTCACATTAACAGTTTGGCATAGGAGGGACCATCAGGGTGCCCATAGCTGTGCCACTTATTTGATGGTAGATGTTGTCTTGGAAGGAAAAGTAATTTCTGGTGAGGACAAACTATGTAAGGGAAATCAGAAAATTGGTGGTGGGGAAAGAATTTTGTGGCCTGCAAGATAAGAAGTATTCAAGTGCCGTTAGTCCATTGGCATGGGGAATATTGGTGTTGAGTGAGACAACATCCAAAAGGGTATCAGGAGGAAGAGGGTCTGGTAGCTTATGGAGGAAGTGTTTGGTGTATTGGATGAATGAGGATAGTTTTTCTGCTATTCGTTGAAGGGACTCATCCCCCAATGCAGAAATCCTCTCAGAAGGGAAGTTGTAGATGGCAAATATTGGACGTCCAGGTATACCAGGTTTGTGGGTTTTGGGGAGCAAGTAGAAGGTAGGTGTTCCGAGGTTTCTTGGGATAAGGAGTTCAATGGAAGCTGATGACAATTTTTGGAGTTTTCTATGTGAACAGACAAATTTGTCTATTTCTGAAGTGATGGCTGGATTGGGGTCAGTTGGTATAGGCTTGTATGTTCTGTCATCTCCCAGCTGGCGAAGTGCCTCAGCCGTGTACTTCTACTAGTCCATAACAACAACGGTGGAGCCCTTGTCAGCCAGGAGAATGAAAATTTCCATATCATTTTTGAGGTTTTGGAGGGCTAGGGTTGGTTACGGGTAAGGTTGGGTTGTTTGGGGAGCAATTTAAGGAAGGATGGTGAGGTAACATGGGACACAGGTGTGGGTGAAGGTTTGAAGTGGGTGGTTGGGTGGAGTTTTGGAGGTGGCAGTTTGGATGCTTCATTAAATTTGGATAGGCAGGGAGCTGTGGAGTTGTGGGGATCTGTGCTGATAGCGGGTTTCTTAGTGAAATTCTGTGCAACGGCCGGCTGTGGTAAGTAAAATTTGAAGTACAACCTTCGGTTCCTTGTGACTACATTGCACTTCACTCTCAGGTAAGCCACAACCTATTTCTCGTTCTTTTCCATAGCAATATTGCAATTATATATATAAGTAAGGATATGACAATACCTTATCTATATCAGATCTTCCTTCCTAACGAAGGGGGCTCAGACCCTCAAAAATTTGAACTTCCACCTATGCCAGACTGACCAACTACTGATTTCAGGTAAGTCAAAATCGCTGTCTCTCTTTCCTATCCAAATGTGTTATTTAATTTGACCTTCTCACATTTTTCTTAAGTGTTATATATAAAACACATTTGGATAGAGAGACAGAGGGCAGTTAACTTACCACAAATCAACAGGTGGTGTAGTCAGTCAAGATAAAATAATCACCAAAGTTAGCCTAAATAAAAGTTATAATTTGTCTATCTTAACATGAAGTCATCACTAACCAGAGTAGCAACTTTGACAACAACATATATTCATTGGTGTTTACAATTGTGTGTAATATGAATGAATGAAAATCTGTAGCATAACAAATTAAAAATTAACAAAATCTTTTTCTGAAGTTTTTCACCACTTTCAGCAGTAAAAATGGGTGAACTAAAATATAATGCTTTTTTACCAATAGTATTACAGGTTTCAGATTTCTCTCTCAGACCATCTAGTGAGAAACAAAGGCCACTAAAAGAGTACTCTGTCTCACAAAGCAGTAAAAATGTCCAACTTCTTTAAGACCTAAACTTTCCACATGGATGAAAATATATTCTAGACATGATGTGACTGCACTTTTATTGTACAATAAGTAAATTAAATGTTATATGTGAATAAGAACTGTGCATTTGGATTTAAAACATTGACAAGAAGTCACATTAAGAACAAAAGTATGCTCATCAATGAAAAACCCGAACAAGTGAATACTTTAATGTAAAACTACTTTTGTTAGAATGGAAATATACCAGCATTAGAGTTTTAGAGCAGCAGTCTAGTCTGCTTCATGTACCCTCATAGTAATGACTTCATGATATGGGAAGACAAAGTAATATTACTTTCATTGTACAAAATAAATGTGTGTCCTTATCTGCAGATTATGTACAAGAAGTATGATTTTATAACTGTACCTACAAATTATTCCAAATACAGTTTCAATATTGTGGTTTGTACTAGCTAAACATACTGCTAAAATTGGCACTTATTGCAGGATCAATGCTTCAGTTTAACAATGAACATTTGGACCTATAACGTACCAACCAAAGCTCATTCATGTATAATATTTTGGGAATTTTAGTTTGAGGTTGTGGAATTTGATGGAAATTAATTTTTTTTGACTAAGTTTTGATTTAATTGACATGGCTGACCCCTGTGGTAAGTATCCAAACACTCCTGCATGTACTTAACTACTAAGTTCAATCTGTGCTAGTTTTTTCAGTCTAATTTAGAAACAGAGGTTGAAGATATGGGAAAAGTGTATCATTATCAAGCTGTAATTTAACTCTGATAACATCAATAATAAAGACAATATAATACTTTTTAAATACTTACTTCAACATACTCAGCAACTGAATTTTGTGTCTGGGCTTTTTTGTCAATCAAGCATTCTAAAAGTTCTAGGCTTGCAGATGTGAGAGTACCAGTGAATGAGCTGATCTGTGAGGTTGTTTTCTCATTTCCTTCAATGATCACAGGTGCAGCTAAAAGCCTAAAAAATCAAGTTTATATTTCAAACAATACCATGGGCATGTTTTACTTAAGTTCACAGTTCTCTCGCACAACTGTGTCAAATGTTCTGTTGCACTGTAAGATAAAATAGTGTTTGTTATTCTGCTATGACTTTATATTAAAACAGACAATTTTCCAAAATTTCTGGAGCACACAGCTCAACAAATAATGCTTTGCTTTCCAATAGTGTGTGTTCAAAGCGCTATTATTGCAATTTTTCCTCAGACAATGATCTGCAAGGTCAAAAAAAATATTTAAATAAATTTTAATCATAACATTTATTCCCCATTTTGAGTTTTGTGTTCAATTCTTTTAACTTGATTTGGTAAACAGTCCGTAATTTATCAGTTCAAATCTGTGAGGAAAGGCGTTTCCAGGGACAAAACCTAACAGTGGCAAGGAACCCAAGTTGAAATTGGTCTCACATACCTACTCTGTGGTTAAAATTATCACCTAGTTCAGCAGAACAAATCTTGGCACACTGTTACATAAAAATTGTAAACAGTCAGTCATCAACATACTGATTCTATTCATAATTATGCACTAAGTCAGCTTATAAAATTTTTGCAGATTATGTGACCATGTAATTTTAAATATGAAAAAATTACTTCATGATTTTGTTGGGTTCATAAGTTAGTTTATAGAACACAAGAATTTAGAAGATTAATAAGAAAAATATAACACCAAATAAGATAATTATAACTAACCTAATATGATTAAGTTGACATGACCTCAGAAATACATCATGAGCTTTTTCAAAATCCTTGTTTCCATATCCACACACAGCGAACAACCCTAATTCTGAAAAGAAATCTTCTGAAACAGCTTTCATTTGCTGGACTGACGAATGAGCTAATGTACTTCCATCACTATCTACACACACAGTCAGAATATCTTCATGAAGAAGTACAACTGCAAGACTGCTCATTCTAATGTGTACATGACTAACCTCAGCTAATGGATCAGAATCTAAGGACGATAAAGATGGACCTGACAAGAAAAAGAAAACAATTAAATTAACTATGTCTTTTACTATTTTGTATGGTCTTTTAGAGATAGTAATTATGTTGGATACCACTACAATTTCACGCATATCTTTTCAGGGTACTTATTGCAAATGATTAGAAGCATGCAAGTAAGGTTTTGATTGTACACTAATACGTTAAATAAAAATGTAATAAAATATGCATTACTCAATAAAAACATTCTGATCATGAATGTATGAATATCAAGAAAAACAAAATTTACAAAATATAATATTTATCAAATCCAGGGTTGTGGATATCGCAGAGTTTAATTATGATATTCAATTGTTCATCTAACACCCAAGGGCAGGGGTGGACCGGGAATGGAAATTATCTAACATGTTAAACGGTCGATATTTGCGTGGAATAAATATTTTTAACGGATAACTATATTTATAGTATTTCCACACATTTTATGTTTGTAAAATTTCAACCCCTAGCGATATGAATGAGATCACGCTTAGTGGTGGGTGTGGAGGTGAGATACCGGAAAATAACGCTAATACAACCAAGATTCTATTCAAATTGAAGGTAATGGATGTTCCTGAGTTTATTTATGACAATCTAAGCAACCCAAGGGTTGGACTAAGGTGGGAGAAGATTTTGTTTTTAATTTCAACCCATTGACACAATTGAAATATTTCAATTAGAGGTGGGGGTGGAGGAGCATTATGAGAAAATAACATCAATAAATCCCATATTGGAGTCAAATTCAAGATATGGATGTCATCGAGATTATTTATGATAACCTTGGAAACGTGAGGGGGTCGAAGGGGCTGGCCGGGTGTATAAATTTTCAAACATTTCAAATGGATGATATTTGCACAAAATAAATATATGATGCTGTCAATGTCATTGATAGTATTTCTACCACTTTTATTTGTGTATAATTTCAACACCTTACGGCAAGATAGGAAAGCATTCATAGGAGTGGGGGTCTGTTCCATAAAAATAACCCAAAAAATCAAATCAGTGTTATGGATATAGGTGAATGTGTTTATGACAACGTGGGAAATGCACGGGGGTTGGCAGTAGTGTGAGAGGCCTGGCGGAGTTGGGGGGGGGGGGGGAAATAAATTTTTGCTTCAAATAAATATATTTCGGCAATATGAGATTCATAAAATTTCTCTACATGTTCTCTGTGTATAATTTCAATCCCTTTTGGGCTTTGGAGGAGTGCACCCTTAAGGGTGGGCGTGAAGTAGCATTACAAAAAAGAAAGCAGAAACTATCGAGATTGGAGTCGAATCTGGAATTATAGTTGGTCACTGAGTTTAATTACGACATTCAACTTGCCATTTAAGTCCCCAAAGCAGGAGTGGTCAGGGGAGGAATTTTCAATAAATGATAAACGGTCGATATTTATGATAATTATTTCCTGGGTTTATTGACTTTGATAGTTTTTATATCGATGTTGTTAGTGTATAATTTCAACCCCTGTGAGGGGAGCAAACTTAGGGGTGGGGTGGAGGTACGTTAAATAAAAAAAATGCAAAAACAACCAAGATTCGAATCAATTCAGAGACTATGAATGTCACCAAGTCTAATTGTATCAACCTGGGTAACGTGACGGGTTTTGGAGGTGGTGGGCGGTGGTAGAAATTTTCAGACAATGTAATTGGCGGATTTTTGCGTGGAATAAATACTTTAATTGGAGTCATATCGGTTGTTATGGATAAATGACATCTTGGGCAACGCCGGGCACCCAGCTAGTTAAATAATAAAAATAGCAGCCAATAAGTCAGAAGAAATTATTCAAATTAAAACATAATAAATATTATTTGTTTGTTTGATATTAAAATAATAATTGAATATATAAAATCATTATTTTAATATTTTGCATAATACCTTTTGACATTTTCCTTCTAGTCCTTTTTGTAATATTATGCTGGAATGCCGTATTTTGTGAGGTGGAAGGACCTAAAAATCCTGAAGCTCTGAAAGCAATAAAAATGGGACCATATAAATGTAGATGTACCACAGAAAGTAAAAGAATACATAGCATATTAAGGTCACAAAATGTAATCTGTAACTACTAATTTGATTCCATATAAAATAATTTTTGTAAAAGAGCAATCTTTAATCGGTATATATATATATATATATATATACACACACACACCCACACACACACAACTGCACAAAATTAGTAGTTTATACAAAGAATCATATTGAATAGAGAGGATCTTATTATACAATATCTGTTCATTTTCATACTTTTTATTCTCTCTTAATAACTAAATGGATAACATTCCCAAATACTACCTAGAACTGTTATATTCTTCAATGTATTATCTATTTCAATTAATTGCCACCTGTCTATTAAATGCTTTTCTAAGTATTAAATATCTAATAACAACTATTTTGTCTGGTTTTCAGCTATTTATTTATTTAATTAGTATACCTAAGACTCTAAATGTCTACAACTTCAACATGTTAATTCCATTTTCCCTATTAATTTCATGTTAACAATACCTCAGGACATTAAGATTGAAGATCCAAAATGATGTTACCAACTTCAATAAAAGTACCTGCCTGTCACATAATTTTTACCTATGTTGTATGCCTGAAGGCAAATGGTTTGTTTTAGTGGAACTTGTGCTGCTCACAGAAGAACATAATGATGTATCCATACTAGTGGAGTCCAAAATTCCACTTTCATTCAAACCACCAGTGCACATGGGCAGAAATTCATCATCACTATCATCTGAAAAGTAGAAATAACTTTAAAAATAAACGGATGCAAAAAAAAGTTATTTAACAAAATTAAAATCATTTGACACTTGTAGCAAACATTGTGTAGTTTACAAAATCTCTTGCTCTAATAGTAATTCCTGATATATAGGGCAAACAAAATGTTTATGTTACACCTATATGTAACATATGTCTAACACCAAACTTCTCCATGATAAACAATGTGTGAATATCCAAACATATCATCAATTCAAAACATTCATTTAATTTAAGTGTTGACACTAGGTACCATTCCGTAATTATATCAGAAATGCTTCATATTAAATACATCACAGCAATTAATGTACAAACAGATACTATGAAACTCAACAATAGCTATGAACCATTATTGTTACACTAAACCCTCTGATTTCCCATTGCAGTTGTATTTTTTCTTCACTTTTGAGTTTGTCAACTGGATAGTGCAGTTGTGTCACTCGCAATGCTAGTGTTTTTACTCACTTGATGAAAGGAACAATGTTGTGTGGTATTTATATCATAACTTTAGTTTGGCTGCCATTTGCCTATTTTATTTAATTATTACAGTCGCCTCAAAAGAAAATTCCCAATAAACATCATCTTTCACTCAGAACACTCGGGCACATACTAACCCTCATCACCACCACCCTGCAGACCCTACCCTCCCATTCCATGCAACCAATCAAAACTTAATAATCACCAGTCAACTCTCACACTCCCACAATGATAGATACGTTAAGGAAACCAAACACACTTGCAAAATTAGATTAATCAATAGATTATCCTAATTTCAAGAGCACATGTTAATTATGTATAACATTTCTATAAAGTAAACAACATTTGAATTTTGTATATACCATAAATAATATATAACCAACCAAAAATCAAAAGATAAGTTTTATAATGTAATCTAATCCAATAAATAAAGCAGAGCGTTTGTTTGTTTATATGTTTGTATGTTCCTTATACAAATCCACACCAATGGAGAAAATTTCACCAAATTTGTTCCTTGTGACCAGGAAACAAACACTGTTGGGGTAGGACGTGTCTACCACCCCCAGAAGTGGGGGTGGAAATATTTAAACATGCTAAAACAACTGATACTTCAGTCGGATAAATATTTTTAGGGGTCAAAGATATTGACAGTGTTTCTATCGATGTTATCTGAATATCATTTTCATCCCCTACACCCTGGGAAAAGGGCACCCTAAGGATTTGGGGTAGAGATGCTTTACAGGAAAAAAACGAGATTACAACTGAGATTGGAATAAAATCGAAGGTTATTGATGCCACTGATTTTAGTTATGATATTCAACTTGGCATTTACCCCTCAGATGCAGGGTTAGCGGGGTGGAAATTTTGGAACATGCAAACATGGCAGTTATTTGCATTGAATAAATATATTTCAGGATTAATTATATTGATTGTATTTCTACTGACGATGTTTGTGTATAATTTCAACCCCTTTTGGCATTCAAGGGGAGCACCCTTAGGTGTGCGGGTGGAGGGGTTTCATATAATTAATGCCAAATCAACCGAGATTCAAGTCAAACCGGGGTTATGGATGTTGCTGAGACTATTTATAACAAACTGAGAAATTCATGGGAGTGAGTGGGAATTGGCGGTGATGAGAGGAGGTGGACGGGGAGAGAAATTTTCAAACATGCTAACCGGCCGATTGTTGCGTCCAATCAATATAATTTGGGATCAATAGCATTCATAAAATTTCACTACATGTTGTCTAAGTATAATTTCAACTTCTTTTAGGCATGGGAGTGGTGCACCCTTAAGGGTTGAGGGTGGAGTGGCATTACATGAAATTACGCAAACACATTTGAGTTTCAAGTCGAATCCAGGGTTATATTTGTCACTGTGTTTAATTATGACATTTAACTTCCCCAAGCGGGGGTGGACGGGGGTTGAAACTTTCAAACATGTTAAGCAGTCGACATTTGCATCGAATAAATATTTTTCTGGTTCACTGAGATTTATTATATTTCTCTACATGTATTTAATATGACCACTTTCGGGATTTGTAGTGGAGCACCCTTAAAAGTGGGGTTGGAGTGGATGTTTATAAAAATAACAAGAACACAATCAAGATTGGACTCAAAAACCAAGGTTATGGTTGTCAGTAAGTTTAATTATGATATCAAAGTTGCTGTTTAAGTCCCACAAGCGGGGGTGGAAATCTTCATACATTCTAACAAGGCCGATATTTGTGTCGGATAAATATTTTCTGGGTAAAAGTGATTATTAGTGTTTGTACCAATGTATGTTAGTAAACTTTCAACATTTTACGGCATGGGAAAGGAGCACCTTTGGGGTGGGAGTAGAGGGGTGTTACAAGAAAATTACTCGTATACAACAGAGACTAGAGTAAAAACCAAAGTTATGGATAACGCTGAGTTTTATTATGACATTAAACTAGCAATTAACCTCTCAGCGACGGGGGTGGTCGGGTGTGGAAATTGTCAAACATGTTAATCTACCAATTTTTGCAACGGCTAAATATTAATCGGAATCAATGAGATTCATAACATTTATCTACATGTTCTCTAAGAATAACTTCAACCCCTTTTGGGCTTATCAGTACAGCACTTTTAGGTGTGGGCTGGGTTGGGATGAGTTGGGCGAAAGTGTTCGGGGGATAGAAATTTTGAAACAAGTTGACAGGCCATTTCTTGCGTCGATTAAATATATTTTGGGACCAATTAGATATATTTTGCCCATGTATAATTTCGGAATTGGGAATGGAGCTCCCCTTAAAGGTGGGGGTGGAGTGGAATTACATTATAATGATGGAAAAATAATTGACATTGGAGTAGAATCCACGGTCATGGATGTCAATGAGTTTAATTATTACATTCAACTAACCGTTTAACTCCGCCAAGGAAGTGTTGGGGGGTGTAAATTTTCAAACATGTTAAATGGTTGATTTTTGTAGGGAATAAATATTTGTCAAGGTCAATGTCATTGATAATATTTCTACCGATTTTGTTTTTAATTTCAACCCCTTAAGGCACGCAAAAGATAACACTTAGGTGTGGGGGTTTGAGGGGCGTTACAATAAAATAACGTGAATAAATCCCAGATTAGAGTTAAATTCAAGTTATGGATGTCACTGAGTTTATTTATGACAACCTGGGGAACGTGAGGGGGTGGTCAGGGTTGGGAGGGGATGAACGGGGGTATATACATACATGTAAAATGAACGATATTTGTGTAAAATAAATATTTGTGGAAAATAAATATTTCTGCAAAATAAATATTTGACGCTGTCAATGTCATTGATAGTATTTCTACTGTTTTTTTTTGTGTATAATTTCAACACAGCATGGTAGGCAAGAATTCATAGAGATGGAGGTGTTCAAATAAAAAAAATGCAAAACTACCGAGATTTGAATCAATTCAGAGACTATGGATATCGCTGAGTCTAATTCTGACAACCTGGGTAACGCGACAGGTTTGGGAGTTGGTGGGCATTGGTATAAATTTCCAGACAATGTAATCGGCCAATTTTTGTGTGGAATAAATACTTTTTGATTATCGCACATTTTTGCTGGTGGTCATCTTCTAACATGTAAAAACAGCCGATATATTTGGTTAATGACTTCAACCACCTTTCTGCATGGGAGGTGGGCACATTTAGGGATAGGGTTCGAGGAGCGTTGTTACATAAAAATAGCGCAAAAGCAAATGAATTTGGAGTCATATCGGGGGTTATGGATGAATGACAACTTGGGCATCGCCGGGCACCATGGCAATAATTAAATTAACCTAATTATTATATATTTAAACAGACATATTATATTTTGATTTCAGTAACTATGTAAGTTACCTAAAGATGCAGTTGACCATCCCTGTGCATGTTGCAGACCTTTAGTCCGCAAAGAGGATTGTGGGTGCAGCTGTTGCTGTAACTCTTGTTCTACTCTGTGAAAATCACTTAGGTCCATGGGTTTTTCAACACATCTTGCATGAGGTGCAACATTGCTGAAACATTAAGTTAAAAAGCTATCTATTTCGTAAAAGTACAATATAAATATAATAATTTATTACTACTAAAATGGAAATTATTCTGAACAAACTGAATCTGCAAACAAACCTTGTATCTTCCATATCAGGAGTCGAAAGTCCATGAAGTAATTCTATAAGAACATGGAGCTGTCTTGGGGATAAGAAGGTTAACAAGGAACCTAAATTAATTTCCAAATCAACTTTTGGACCAGACATTACTTCATTCTGCTTTAATTTAATTCGAATCTCTTGACGACCAGCAAGTTTTGTAAAAAGAATAGGGTCAGGTTCAAGTGAAAGATTAGAAGATGAAGATTTTTCATTTCCTTCTGCAGTAGGAGCTGCCTGAGATGATGTAGGTGACATTGATGGAGTCACTGGAGCAGTCCCAAAATTGTAATCTGAGTTCTGTAAAAAATAAAATGTGATAAATTTAACAAGCAAAATTTCTTCAAATTTAAAATTTATTGACAGCAATTACTGGAAAAATAGGAAAGTATTGTAAAAATATATAAGTAGGAAAAAGAAAATAAGTTACAACTTCCACCTTTGGTAAGATTAGGCATTAATAGCTATCTGGATTATTTTTGCTTTTATGTGTAGCACACGGTGCATTAATAATGACCAATGAAATATTTTCTAAATTTGTTAAGACTACTGAATCTTCTGGAGGGATGGAAAGGAGTGAGTTGGCGATGAAATCCAAACAATTCTATTATTTGGTGAAGTGAAAAAAGTCAATTTCTCATCTGGGCTAAGCAAAGCCATTAGTAGAATAATAATGCCTTTCATCTTCCAAAATTTTGGGTGACCAGCAAGTGTGTAAAAAGCAAAACCCCTCAAATTTCACACAACTAAAAACCTCTGAAAACTATAAATAGTTGAGTTTAAGAATGGTACCAATTTTTCAATTTGATGGTTGACATAGTAGTTTTCATGTGAAGAGAGAAATAAGAGTTTTCTGCCATGAAAATTTATTCTAGCAGTTAATGATTCTGAGAGGATCACAGGAGCAACTGCCTGTGGATTTCATCTGTTTTATCCTGAGCAACGTCCAGTCATAACCTCCTGTCCAACTCCAATTTGGCACAGACTGTAACCCCAAAACTAATACACTGAATAGTCACAGTTGAAGCTTGCCATAATAGTCTTTTGTTTTATTAAATTTTCAATTGTGAGATCCACATCTGAACCACTGATAAACCTGAGACTGAGAGTCAATCATGCCAATTTAAATTATATTTTCAAGAGGTTAATTAATTCATTTCAATTTGTTTTATTCAACAGTAAATGCTTATTTGTTAAAAAAGTTATACATTTGAATTAAATTAAGTTGTTTAATTTATTATTTAAACCATTATTATAATTGTTTCCCCAAATTTAAATATTATAAATACTGCCACAACATTCTGCTATTAAAATATAATTCCCTCAACTTTATTAATACACCTTCTGCTAAAGTTCCTCCTCGTACAGCTTTGCAGTATTGTCTACATGTAAATATTACCAACCAATAATACATCAATTACCAAGATAATTTTAAAATATTTTGCTTGAATTCTCATTAGATTTTGTAAATGCACACAAGTGTAGGAAATTACTCAATATATGCTACAAATTTTTTAAAGTACTTCTAAATCTATTTTCACACGACAATCGTGTGTGGAAATTAAAAATCATATTTAATTGCTTTTGCTTATTGTTGGCTGCATGTCTGTAACAATGAGCATAAGAGAATGTCCAAGATTGTCAGGGTAGTTCCACTCAGAAAGAATTTTCAGTCTGGAGACAGACTCAAAACTGAACAGGACACTGCTTGTGGTCTTGACTCAAACCATTTATTTTGTCAGTATTGGACAATGCCGTATGGTTAAAACTGACTTCATGATTCAAGAATACTTATCCACACTTGTCAGTTTCATATGCCTCTATATAGTGTTCCAGATTTTACACATATATATGTATTATGTCAGACAGTTGAATGTACACAAATAATAGAATAAATAACTCTTAGGTTGAAAATTACACTCTTTAAATCCATCTTTTTTAAAAAAAAACAAAATCAGTTATACATGTAATAATTTTTTTTCTGTTATACCTTAGACTCTGGAGTTGAGCTAGCTGACAGAGACATAACAGATCTGGAAAATGTTCTTGCACGAGAGGGAAATTCATCTGTATACAAAGTAACCCCTTCCAAATAAAACTTCTTTGTTGTGAATGCAGCAACCTGATACAACTTATTAGCTTGTTGTTGTTGAAGGTCACTAGTTGAAGGTCCAGGAAGATCTGTACCAGCTTCATCAAAATAGTCCATACTAAAATATGATAATAATCAGTAAATTAATTGGAAAAATACATTTAAAAAATTGGATATATATATATATATTTGGATAGGAAAGAGAGACAGCTAAGTCAACTTACATGAAACCAACAGTTGGTCCAGTTGGGCTGATGAGTGAAGATATTACAAATTATCGAAGGCCTAAGTCCCCATTGTCAGGAAACAAGATCTGAACTGCATCCCAGCTGGCATTAATTATTATTTAACTTGGCCTTGTCACATTTTCCTTCAGTGCAAGCAAGCAGTTCAGATCTTCCTTACAGATAAAGGGGTTTCAGGCCGTCGAAAATGGGAACTTTCTCTCAAATAAACCCGTTGGCATCACTCTCTCTGTCCTATCTAAATGTGTTTTACATATATTGTAGTATATCAAGTAAGGTGCCAGGTTAATTTTTTTAAGTAAATAACCAAACTTGTAATATTTTAATATTCTATTCAATAAACATGAAACATTAGATTCCTCAGTCGCCGTTTGAATTACTCAACACATGGCTTTGAGTAAAATTTTGTAGAGCGTCTGCCTCAGTCCACTCTTGTGGACCTCAATTAGCTGCCTAAATTGTTAAGAGCATACCAAAATACCACCAACACACAAAATTACACCTATATCAATGGACAGCCCCGTTGATATGTTGCAATATATTGTAGTAATTAGTAATTAATCCATTATTATAATTATAAAGTTGGATTGTAGAGGACTTATTATTGGGTATAAAGCGGACGCCGCAGCGGGGCGGCGAGACACAAAGAAACATTGTTGAGATGGTACGCGGTCAAAATCTACGAGACGAACAGCAGTCAACGGCGAGAAGCGAAACGGTTAGTTGGACGGCAGACACAGATGCGGGCAGATATCCATTCAGAAAAAAATTGCAGTATAAAGTTGGACGGCAGACAAAAATGCAGGCAGACATCCATTCAGAAAATTTGCAGTATAAAAAGTTTTGACAGTCAACGGCGAGAAGCGAAACGGTAGAGTCCAACAGCGAGATATAATCTTATAAATAAAAAAGAGTGTATGTATGTTTGTTTGTATGTTTGTTTGTATGTTTGTATGTTTGTTTGTATGTTTGTATGTTCGTTATACAAATCTACACCGGTAGAGCAAATTTCACCAAATTTCGTACACGTGTTCTTTACGACCAGGAAACAAACACTGTCGGGGTGAGACATGTCTACCACCACCAAAAGCGGGGGTTCACGGGGGTTGAAATATTTAAACATGCTAAAACAGTCGATATTTCAGTCGGATAAATATTTTTAGGGGTCAAAGATATTTATAGTCTTTCCACTGATGATATCTGAATATAATTTTCAACCTCTACACCCTGGGGAAAGAGCACCCCTAGCGTTTGGGGTGGAGAATACAAATCTACACCGCTGGAGCAAATTTCACCAAATTTCGTACACGGGTTCTTTCCGACCAGGAAACAAACACTGTCGGGGTGAGACGCGTCTACCAACCCCAGAAGCGGGGTGGACGGGGGTTGAAATACTTAAACATGCTAAAACAGCAGGTATTCGATTTGGATAAATATTTTCGGGGTCAAAGATATTGATTGTGTTTCTACCGATGTTATCTGAATATAATATTCATCTCCTACGCCCTGGGAAAAGGGCACCCTTAGGGTTTGGGGTGGAGTTGCTTTACAGAAAAATAACGCGAATACAGCCGAGTTTGGAGTCAAATCGAAGGTTATGGATGTCAGTGAGTTTACTTCGGATAAATATTTTTAATTGCCCATTTAACCCGAAAGGGTGGGGGTTGGAAGGGAAGATAAATAGTCAGTTCTTGCACGTTCTTGGAGGAGAATTACGTGAATACTATTTCAACGGATGTTGTTGAAAATATAAATCCCTTTAGACTTTAGTGGTGAGCTTGCTTAGGGCTGGGGGTGAGAATTGTATATTATTCTAAAACTGCCAAAATGTTATGTGTTTATGGGTAAACTAGATTGATAGTGTTTCTACCGATGTGATATGAGTAAAAATTCAACCCTTTCCACCACGGGAAAGTAGCAGATTTAGGGGTGGTGTTGTTCATACTATTTTATCCTATGTTGTTTCCATTAATAACGACGTTTAATCAAAAATAAAAGTGTTTCAGAACCATTGCTTTTTATACTCTTTTAAAAAGTATTTATATTATAAATTGTTATAAACATAATTTTACATTTATTCCGTAATTGAAGTTGTATTATTGAGAAGAAATAAAGCAACAAATAATCACGGACAAATACATGTAACAAAAACTTTACATGCTAACGTAGTTTATAATTTAGTTTACTACAACTTCAATGAAAATATTATCCACGTAATCTACATTATTAGAACAATTGTTCTCAAAATCCTAAACCATATAAATCAATCCATTAATAATCCCTTTTCAACCAGAACGAAAGGGCTTAATATAAATAATTATTACACTTAATCTTATAAATAAAAATGAGTGTATGTATGTTTGTATATTTGTATGTTCGTTATACAAATCTACACCGCTGGAGAAAATTTCACCAAATTTCGTACACGTGTTCTTTACGACCAGGAAACAAACACATGTCTACCACCCCCAGAAGCAGGGGTGCACGGGGGTTGAAATATTTAAACATGCTAAAACAGTCGATATTTCAGGCGGATAAATATTTTTAGGGGTCAAAGATATTTATAGTGTTTCCACTGATGATATCTGAATATAATTTTCAACCTCTACACCCTGGGGAAAGAGCACCCCTAGCGTTTGAGGTGGAGAATACAAATCTATACCGGTGGAACAAATTTCACCAAATTTCCTACACGTGTTCTTTGCGACCAGGAAACAAACACTGTCGTGGTGAGACGCGTCTACCACCCCCAGAAGCGGGGGTGGACGGGGGTTGATATATTTAAACATGCTAAAACAGTCTATATTTCAGTCGGATAAATATTTTTCGGGGTCACAGATATTAATAGTGTTTCTACCGACTGTTGGGGTGAGACGCGTCTACCACCCCCAGAAGCGGGTCGGGATTATCAGTAATAAAATAACGCGAATACAACCGAGATTGGAGTAAAATCCAATGTTATGGATGTCATCCAGTTCAATTATAGCATCAAATTGGCCATTTAGCCCCAAGGGGCGGGAATGGATGGGATGGAAAATTTCTAACATGTTAAATCATCGATATTAGCGTGGAATAAATAAATTCCGGGACCATTGACGTTGATAGTATTTCTACCTATGTTGTTTGTAGGAATGTTAGGGGTGGGGCTGGAGGGAATGTCCTTGAAAATAACGGGAAAACAACCGAGATTCGAGTCAAATTGAAGGTCATGGATGTCCCTGAATTTATTTATGACAATCTGGACAACGCGCGGGTATCGGCTGGGTTGGGATGAGTTGACCGGCTGTTTTTTGCGTCAATTAAATATATTTAGGGATGAATCAGATTAATAAAATTTCCCTACATGTTCTCTGTGTATAATTTCAACCCCTTTCGGACTCATAAGGGTGGGCATGAAGTAGCATTACATAAAAAGAAACCAGAAACTATCGGGATTGTCACTGAGTATAATTAATTTCCATGAAAATAACGGGAAAACAACCGAGATTCGAGTCAAATCGAAGGTAATGGATGTCGCTGAATTTATTTATGACAATATGGACAACGCGCGGGTATCGGCTGAGTTGGGATGAGTTGACCGGCTGTTTTTTTGCGTCGATTAAATATATATCGGGATGAATTACAGTAATAAAATTTCCCTACATGTTCTCTGTGTATAATTTCAACCCCTTTCGGACTCATAACGGTGCACCCTTAAGGGTTGGCGTGGAAGTAGCATTACATAAAAATAAACCAGAAACTATCAGGATTGTCACTGAGTTTAATTATGACATTAAACTTGACCGTTTAAGTCCCCGAAGAGGTCGGGGGTGAAAAATCTCAAACATGTTAAACGGTCGATATTTGCGATAATTATTTCCTGGGGTTAATTACTTTGATAGTATTTACACCGATGTGGTTTGTGTATAATTTAACCCCTGTGAGGGGAGCAAGCTTAAGGGTGGGGTGGATGTACGTTAAATAAAATCCCGCAAAAACAACCGAGATTCGTATCAATTCCGAGACTATGAATGTCGCTGAATCTAATTGTGACAACCTGGGTAACGCGACGGGTTTGGGCGGGGGAATAAATTTTCAGACAATGTAATCGGCCGATTTTTGCGTGGAATACATTCTTTTTCATTATCGCATATTTGTGGGGGTGGTCATCTTCTAACATGTAAAAACGGCCGATATATTTAGTCAATGACTTCATCCCCCTTCGGTATGGGATGTGAGCACATTTAGGGATAGGGTTCGAGGAGCTTTATATAAAAATAGCGCAAAAGTAACCAAAATTGGAGTCTTATGGATGGTTATAGATAAATGACATCTCGGGCAACGCCGGGCACCCAGCTAATCTTATAAATAAAAAAGAGTGTATGTATGTTTGTTTGTATGTTTGTATGTTTGTATATTTGTATGATCGTTATACAAATCTACACCGGTAGAGCAAATTTCACCAAATTCCGTACACGTGTTCTTTACGACCAGGAAACAAACACTGTCGGGGTGAGACAAGTTTACCACCCCCAGAAGCGGGGGTGGACGGGGGTTGAAATATTTAAACATGCTAAAACAGTCGATATTTCAGTCGGATAAATATTTTTAGGGGTCACAGATATTGATAGTGTTTCTACCGACTGTTTGGGTGAGACGCGTCTACCAACCCCAGAAGCGGGTCGGGATCATCAGTAGAGCACTTTTAGGTGTTGGGTGAAGGAACGCTGCAATAAAATAACGCGAATACAACCGAGATTGGAGACAAATCCAGTTCAATTATAGCATCAAATTGGGCATTTAGCCCTAAGGGGCGGGAGTGGATGGGATGGAAATTTTCTAAAATGTTAAATCATCGATATTAGCGTGGAATAAATAAATGCCGGGACCATTTACGTTGATAGTATTTCTATCGATGTTGTTTGTAGGCATGATAGGGGTGGGGCTAGAGAGGATTTCCTTCAAAATAAAGGGAAAACAATCGAGTTCGAGTCAAATCGAAGGTCATGGATGTCCCTGAATTTATTTATGACAATCTGGACAACGCGCGGGTATCGGCTGGGTTGGGATGAGTTGACTGGTTTTTTTTTGCGTCGATTAAATATATTTCGGGATGAATTAGATTAATAAAATTTCCCTACATGTTCTCTGTGTATAATTTCAACCCCTTTCGGACTCATAAGGGTGGGCGTGAAGTAGCATTACATAAAAAGAAACCAGAAACTATCGGGATTGTCACTGAGTTTAATTAATTTCCATGAAAATAACGGGAAAACAACCGAGATTCGAGTCAAATCGAAGGTAATGGATGTCGCTGAATTTATTTATGACAATCTGGACAACGCGCGGGTATCGGCTGGGTTGGGATGAGTTGACCGGCTGTTTTTTTGCGTCGATTAAATTTATTTCGAGATGAATTAGATTAATAAAATTTCCCTACATGTTCTCTGTGTATAATTTCAACCCCTTTCGGACTCATAAGGGTGCACCCTTAAGGGTGGGCGTGAAGTAGCATTACATAAAAAGAAACCAGAAACTATCATGATTGTCACTGAGTTTAATTAATTTCCTTGAAAATAACGGGAAAACAACCGACATTCGAGTCAAATCGAAGGTAATGGAAGTCGCTGAATTTATTTATGACAATCTGGACAACGCGCGGGTATCGGCTGGGTTGGGATGAGTTCACCGGCTGTTTTTTGCGTCAATTAAATATATTTCGGGATGAATTAGATTAATAAAATTTCCCTATATGTTCTCTGTGTATAATTTCATTGCCTTTCGGACTCGAAAGGGTGCACCCTGAAGGGTTGGCGTGGAAGTAACATTAGATAAAAATAAACCAGAAACTATCAGGATTGTCACTGAGTTTAATTATGACATTAAACTTGACCGTTTAAGTCCCCGAACCGGGAGTGGTCGGGGGTGAAAATTTTCGAACATGTTAAACGGTCGATATTTGCGCCAATTATTTCCTGGGGTTAATTACTTTGATAGTATTTATACCGATGTTGTTTGTGTATAATTTAACCCCTGTGAGGGGAGCAAGTTTAGGGGTGGGGTGGAGGTACGTTAAATAAAATCCCGCAAAAACAACCGAGATTCGAATCAATTCCGAGACCATGCATGTCGCTGAATCTAATTGTGACAACCTGGGTAACGCGACGGGTTTGGGAGGTGTTGGGCGGGCAATAAATTTTCAGACAACGTAATCGGCCGATTTTTGCGTGGAATACATTCTTTTTCATTATCGCATATTTGTGGGGGTGGTCATCTTCTAACATGTAAAAACGGCCGATATATTTAGTCAATGACTACATCCCCCTTCGGCATGGGAGGTGAGCACATTTAGGGATAGTGTTACGTAGCTTTACATAAAAATAGCGCAAAAGCAACCGAAATTTGAGTGTTTCGGAACATCACGGGCAACGCCGGGCACCCAGCTAGTAGTTTAAATAAAACGCAAGTAAACAGTTTGACAGAGAGACTTATAAAATCGCAGTTTGGAAGCAGAAGTTTGCTTCACAAATTGAACTAATTTTTAACATCGAGAGACTTCCAGGAGACCGACGTCCGGAAACTAGCTGATGAGATGATCGGGGTTCCAGAATAGCAGAGATCCAGAGCAGCTACCGTGTGTTCGAATTCGAATGAGTAGAATCAGTGATATCCCCAAATCGTGTGCACAGAAAACCCAAAATTGAGACCTGGGCGGCCGTAAGTAGAAAACTCTAAAATTTATTGTAAACCACTTTTTAAAAGATACGTCAGATTGTTCTTTAATTGTTTCGTTTCTTTAATTATTTCGTTTCTTTAATTATTTTATTTCTTTAATTATTTCGTTTCTTTAATTATTTACTTCTTTAATTGTTTAGTTATTTAATTTAAATTCAATCTTTAATCTTATTTTCGTCCGCAACAAAATTCGTCGAGGTTCAGACGAATTAACTTCAATAAAAGGCTAAATGTAATTATTATGATTGTATAAAATTCACCCATTTATCAAACCCAGATAAAGACCCTGAGATCCCAAATAATTATATTGTATTTAAAACTTTAATAAATTTTGTTTAATTGTTTCCCTTAAAAATCTTTTATTTTATTTAGACGACATTTTATTACAAATTGGCGCCCAACTTGGGGCACGATTTTTAATAAATAGGGTAGAATCATAATTAAAGAACGAAATCTGACTAACCGCGATATTGATGCAAGAAAGTATTTTAATTTTGGATAGGATGTGCATGAAATTTTTGGAAATGAATTTTACGCGTGTGAAAGTTAGAGGTTTATTGAAAAGAAAGAAAAATGATTAAATGTGCATTTAAAGTTAAAGATAATAGCTTAAGTTTAGTTGTTTTTTTAAGTTGGATTTAATGTAAAGAAAATGGGTTCTAGAGTTAATAATTCCCAGAGACAGGTGGGACGAGATAGTGGATATATAATGTTATTAGAGAGATTGAGTAAACAAATGGAAGAAAATAATAAAAATTTAGCAGAAATGGGTATCAAAAATGATCAGAAATTGGAACAACTAGCAGAAATGGGTATGAAAAACGAACAAAATTTGAAAGAAATGAGGGAAGAGATAAAGAAAGATGTAGCAGATTTGAGTGAAAAAGGGGAAAATTTGGATAAAAAGATGGATAAAGTTATGGAGGAGAATAATAAAAGCAAAGTAGAATTAAAGGCTGAAATAAGGGAATCTAAAGTGGAATGTAGGAAGAATTGTGAGAGATTAGCAGCAGAATCAAGAGAATGGAGAATGGAAAATAATGAGAGCTTTGATAAAACTATTAAGAGTATTAGAGAGGACAGGAACGAGATAAAATCTGATTGTGTAGAAAAAGTAAACAAGGATAATGTAAACATTGAAATTGAAACATGTGAAGTAGTAAATAAAGTGGGGTTAGAGGAGGTTAAAGGGGATGAAAATATAGAGGAAATAGAAGTTATAGTTAGTGGAAAGGAAGTAGAAAATAAAGTGGGGTTATGGGAGGAGAAATATGATGAAAATGTTAATGAAATAGAAGTTATAGTTAGTGAAAAGGTGGAAGCAAATAAAGTGGGGTTATGGGAGGAGAAATGTGATGTAAATGTAGATGAAATGGAAGTGGTAGTTAAGGAAGATGCTGAAAAGAATTTAATTTTGTGGGAGCATAAGGCTGATGATGTTGAAGGAGAGATTAAAGGGTTAAGTATTGAAGGTGTTGATGAGCAGGGAGATGAAATAGTGGGAGAAATAGGTGAGATAGTAGCAAAAGTAAATGAAATAGAAAGTTATGAAAGAATAGAAGAATTACATGGAGGTGTTGTGAGTCAAAATATGATAGAAATGTTTGTTTATAAAGATGAAGTGGGAACAGCTGATGGGAGCATTGCAATGAAAACATTGAGAAATATCGAAATAAAATTGATGATGATAAAACAGATGGGATTTAGGAATTTGAAACAAGTTGGGGGATATATTGAATGTTATTTAAACATAGAATTTGAAAATAAGATTTTAACATTGGTGAATGGAGGGCAGAAAGAGGTAAATAAAGAACAGCTGATCAAATGTAAACATGAAACAGCTGGGGAATTCTGGCAGAATGCAAGTCAAAGCATTTTTGGGTTCAGAGATACTGGATAGATGTAAAGTTTAGAAGGGATTTAAATAATTAGAAGGATTAACGTTCTTTGTTAATTACACGTGTGGCCTACGTGATTACTTCAGCTAATAGAACTATTTTTCCTAGATTTTCAAGTTTCTGTTTTTCTTCCACCTAGGGAACCTTCTTGCTACAAATTGTAGTTTCCTTTCAACAATTTGGTCTTCATCACCTTTAGGTGCTTATTCTGTTTAAATTAAAGCTATTTCTTGTTTTCTTCAAATTGAATATTGATGCTATTCTAACCAAAGTTGGTGAAGGAAAATGCAGATGTTAGGAAGTTAGAAAGAAAGACCATTAGGATATGGGTTTCTTATGATTTTCATCGAAATACTGGGGGGGTCAAAATTCTCGCTTAATTCATTTTGTGATAGGGGACCACTATGATGTGTTTTGCGGATAGGCGAGCGGCATTCGTGACCGAGAACGTTTCTTTATTTTTTTTGTTTTCTTGATAATTTCGTGGCTGTTGCTACAAAGTGTTGTTTACTAAAAATAGTGATGTTAGAGAAAAGGGGGCGTGACATGTTTAAGCTGTCACATGAGAGAATTTAAGTCTTGAATGATTGCTCACTCACAGTTGAAATGATTTGAAAATGACGTTGAGAAGTTTAATGTGTAAATAGAGGAGAAGGTGTAGAATTAAGATGAAATAGTTTAAGATAATTTTAAGAGATGTAAATTAAATGTTCGAAAAAGAGAAAAAGGGGCGTGGCATGTTAAGCTGTCACATGAGTGAATTTAATTTTAAGTATTGAAGTAGATGATGTGAGGATGATTGAACATAGGCTAATATGCAGAGAAAAAGGGGGCGTGGCATGTTAAAGCTGTCACATGGTTGATTTTAAATTTTGTGTTGATGTAGAAGGTGTGATGTTTCAAGTAATATTTGTTGTGTGAAGAAAAGGGGGCGTGGCGCTGTGCTGTTGTCACGTGAGACAGTTGAAAAATGGAGGGGGTAGATGTAAAGAACAGCTGACATCTGGAGAAAGTAGGTCAAAGCTTACTTCAGATTAAGAGACAGCATTGATGTTTAAGACGAATAATAATTATAAATTAAATGATTTTAAATTAAGTTAATTCAAGATTATTAAAAAAAAATTATTTTATGGCATTAGTTTTAAGGAATGCACAATTAATTTCAAACCGTAATAAATTGTAGGATCTAGACCATTTGGATAGTCAAACAAATAATAAGTTGCACCAATATTTGATGGGAATGTGTAAATCTTTTAAATGAATGGTAATTAGATATAAGTTTCCGAGCGATCTGACAAATTAGGGCAAAATTGTAGAAGAGAGAAAAGAATAAAATTCAGTTTTCGAGGAGTAAAGTCCAGATATTTCCTTTCTCAAACGGAATTTGGGGCGTAATGTAGTAATTAGTAATTAATCCATTATTATAATTATAAAGTTGGATTGTAGAGGACTTATTATTGGGTATAAAGCGGACGCCACAGCGGGGCGGCGACACACAAAGAAACATTGTTGAGATGATACGCGGTCAAAATCTACGAGACGAACAGCAGTCAACGGCGAGAAGCGAAACGGTTAGTTGGACGGCAGACACAGATGCGGGCAGATATCCAATCAGAAAATTTGCAGTATAAAAAGTTTTGGCAGTCAACGGCGAGAAGCGAAACGGTAGAGTCCAACAGCGAGATATAATAGTTTAAATAAAACGCAAGTAAACAGTTTGACAGAGAGACTTATAAAATCGCAGTTTGGAAGCAGAAGTTTGCTTCACAAACTGAACTAATTTTTAACATCGAGAGACTTCCAGGAGACCGACGTCCGGAAACTAGCTGATGAGATGATCGAGGTTCCAGAATAGCAGAGATCCAGAGCAGCTACCGTGTGTTCGAATTCGAATGAGTAGAATCAGTGATATCCCCAAATCGTGTGCACAGAAAACCCAAAATTGAGACCCGGGCGGCCGTAAGTAGAAAACTCTAAAATTTATTGTAAACCACTTTTTAAAAGATACGTCAGATCGTTCTTTAATTATTTCGTTTCTTTAATTACTTACTTCTTTAA